>OZ008369.1:238340247-240992694 GCA_963931995.1 Phaonia tiefii | reverse complement strand
AATCTATTGATCGCATGGAGATCCCATTTGGAACTTTGGCTATGATGTAGAGAAAACTATGGAATTTCTTTTTGGTGAGGGAAATCAAAAATTAAAGATACATTACGCCAGGATATTGAAGGATAAAGGATATTTTGAAGTTTTCAATATCATTTAACCACAACGATATGACTGTTGTATGGGCTATTATTAAAGCGGGTTTTTGCAAGCTTTAAAATGATATCCAACATTTTGAAATCCATTAACGCATTCCAAAGATATGCCATTTTTCAGTCAGGTCCTTTTTTAAGAAAGTGCCATACAATACCTATTTCAACGAACCATAAATCAGAATCTACTTTGAATTTTGACTCAATTCTGGTGTCATAGAATTCGTATGGACGAGGAGAAACTACTGTCCAAATTTCATACAATTCAATAGGGGTTGGGTCCTGGACTGTGTCGAAATATTTTGGAATTATATGTACTTATTTTAATTTTTCTACCAGTTTTTTATTTTTCTCTTTATTTGTTCAATACTACGTCCACATTTTGAATCGCTCTCACTAATTATTTCTAAAGTCCAATGATGAAGATTGATTTAAAAAAGAGCATGAATTCAATTAAACTGTCAATGGTGAACAAACGCACAATCTTCAAACTGATGAACCTTTTCATTGGGTTGGTGAAATTTGTCACTAATTCAATGAAGAAGAATTGACGAACATTTATCATCGATTTGATGTAAAGATTTTCTTTCGCAGTAGTACAATTCCTCAGGTATATTTAGAAACGGGTGGATTACTTCAATGTTTGTTTAGATCTTCAGCACTGTGCATAGATAGGTACATACATATGGGTATTGTGAATTTAATTTTCTGTTAATCAACTGAATTGAATTTAATTAAATTTCAATTTTCTGAGAGAAGTGAAAACCCTAAATTCCTAACTCTTTTCATCTGTTTGACGACAATATATCGGTAAGGGTATTTAAATAAATCTGCATGCATTCCATCTTTGTGCTAGATGTGGGCTTGATGTTAATGAAAGCAGTTTTAATAAATTATATTTTTAGTATTAATAGCTGACCCGGCAGACGTTGTCCTGCATAATATTTCAAGCGATTTGTATGGGAGGTACCACGCCCCTTTGTCCAATTGGACCGAATAATAAATCTAAACCACCCAGGGCGCCACCCAAACGCATACAAAAAAATTTATTCAAATCGGTCCAGAAGTTTAGGAGGAGTTCAGTCACAAACACACGTGCAGTAGAATTATATATATAAAGATGTCGCTTGCATTTGATGCAAATTTGCGCTTTTAGTGTAACTTGAAAAAACGCAATAAGTCAAGTAAAACTCGTAGCAGTGAGTGAGTTCGTCAATAAGTCCTGAGTAGTTACTTATCCCATACAGAAGCGTGAGTGAGAGTAATAATATATTACCTCACCCGCCCATTTCAACTTCATATATGTATCTAGTTACTATTTCAACTCCACAACAAATCCATTTTTTTGCTCTGACGTAGAATTTAGAATAATTTCATAAAATAAAATCAAATTATAAATCGATTACTTGTGGAAAATATTTTTTCCGGTCAAGTGAATCTGCTGCACAATTTTTAATCGGAATAATGCAATTTACTTTGGTAATTTTGTTTTTGCAAAATGTGTAACTCAAAAAAAAATTTAATAATTTCATTTAGTGCGTGCATCCGATTCAATTTGTCAAATAAGTTGATTAAATGTCAAACATGGTAGGCAGTATGACGATGCAATGGCAACAGTTGCGGGTAAATATGCTGCATGAATGTTAATAATTTTGCATGAAAGAAACTAGTAATTAACAATCAGTCAGACACACTGTGTGACATCAAAACTATAGATTGAGTGAAAAAGTGATCCCGCACGATTTTGATGCACTGAATACAATGGAGTTAATCTACAAAGCCGCCAACAGCCCTTTTGATTTTCCAACTAACTTTACTGCCAAAAAACACATCAAAATTAAAGAAAAAATATTATATAAATATAACCACTATAAATTTTTGATGTATTATGACCCTCTATTACAAAACTGGGTGAAATTTAAAATTTTTTGGGAATGTTGATTTCGATTTTGGATTTTCGATCATGTTCCGTAGATTTAAGATTACTCAAGAACGATTTGTGAGACTTTGTTAGCGAACATACCAAAAAACTCGATGTTGGATTACACCATAGTTTTATTAACGTTAATTATAGCCTGCTCAAGAACTTCGGAGCTTGTGCCGAAAATCCCTGTTTTCAAGCCAAAATATAGAAACAAGAAACTTTACAAACCATCATGGAAAATCGAAGATTTACAATTTTACCGTGAAGTCAGATCTGTTGGCAATAACAAGAGCAACTTTTGATGTGTTAACATCTATAGATACGGGTACGGCAATCTATCAAAGTGAACACATGCAAACAAAACACAGCGTTAGCCAAGCCACAATATAGGAACAAGAAACTTTACAAACCATCATGGAAAATCGAAGATTTACAATTTTACCGTGAAGTCAGATCTGTTGGCAATAACAAGAGCAACTTTTGATGTGTTAACATCTATAGATACGGGTACGGCAATCTATCAAAGTGTACACATGCAAACAACACACAGCGTTAGCATCACATACGTGGTTGTTGTACAACGGTAGTCTCTGCCTGATAATAAGTATCTGCCTTGGTAGTGGCAGCGAACAAACAAGCAGGCCGTCGTCACCAAAGAGCATTGAATAGTACAGAGAACTCATGGACCGAATTGTATGACTCAAAAGCACTGACGACATCTGGCGAATGATTCAAAACGTATTATTATCGTATTATTATATTTTTGTCATAACTTGCTCCATTCATAATTTTGATGTGAAACACTGATGTCTTTCGAAACAATTATGCTTTTTGTATTGTTTTATGTAATAATATTGTCGAAATGGTGAAATTGTGTTGAAATATTCTATAAAGAGAATAATACTCGTTTATGCTCTTTTACTCAGACTCTCTACATGAGTATAGAGAAAAAGAGTGCTATTCAATACTTTTTGTCGTCTTTATTTTTACTTTCCAATGTAACATTTACTAATGTGTTCATAGAAATCGAACAGGTACCGTGTAACAAAAAGGTGTTAACACATCGTCCTTGAGTTCGAACACTCATTGATTTTTTATAGGGGCAACTATGCATTTGTTTGACATTTACGTTTGTCAACGAAATAGTAACAACCCAAAATTTATATAAAATTTTTGAATTTTTCGAATTCTAGTTCAGGAATAAACCTTTTTCTCTTGCAACATTGTAGAAAGTATTGTATTTTCCGAAAACGTACTCTCATTATTTTACGTTGAACATGGAGTAGCGTTTGAGTAATATTAAAAGACTTTAGAATTTTACAGCCTATTTAAAAGTAATGGAAATGTTGATTCAAACAATCAACTCAAATTCTTAATCAAATTAGAATGTGTAAGGGAATCAAAGAAATAAATGGATTCCCATTACATTCAATTAAGGGACTTGGGTGAGCTTCCCACAACAAGTGGGCTGGGCGTTTTCTAGTCTTTGTACTCACTTACTGGGTCCTATAGTTTTCCACTGGTTCCGAGGTGATCGTCGAGGAAAGAAATGTAAGGTGGTCAGAGCAGGGACCGAACCCAAGTTCTCGTGTATAAAAGCGGCGCACACTACCATTGCGCCACCGACGACCACAAATTAAACAAGAGCAGATTAAATGTAAAAAACAGATTTTTTTTTTCAGAAATCAGCTTTTTCAATCAAAATCAGTTGGTCCGATTAGATATACCCGTAGCTCATAGCAAAATCGAAGCCATTTACACCCCTATTTTGTGTATGTGGCAAAGATCAAATTGTAACCAAAAAAATTGTTACAAAGTTGTCACCACTGTTTGTATCTGGTATTCTGGCATCACGATGACAACGAAAAATCCACCTCGTAACAAATAATTGAAAAGTCAAACGCAGAGAAAACAAAAGAAAATCACATGGTCTTCGGCACAAAATAAACGCGGTAAAAAAGGAAACATAAGTATTTAATATATAAGTATTTATGTTTTATCGAATTTAAATTAATACATTACGATATTCAAAGGCGCAGCTATATTGGCTTCCTGAAGGAACATCCAGAGATGCTAAGTGGAAAGAATACACCTGCGCATCCGCGGCAGGTAGAAGAAGCAATTTACTTTAGCACCAATATTTCCTACACCAACATTTCAAAATCGACAAAAGCTTCTGCGCTGAGTGCAAAAAAAAAATTTTCTCCCGTCATCGGTCCAACTTTTTGAGCTACAGGCCTTTAAACCTGGAGTATATAATCGCTCATATCTCAGGTATTTTTAATCCGATCTGATTGAAATGGGTATCATTACAAAGGTGTTGCTAAGTTCTACAAATCAGTGGACAAAGATATTTATTTTTGTTAACCCATTGGGGAGCTAATTAAAAAAGCTTATTTTTTAACCTCACTTTCCTAAAAAAAATATTTTTTTTTTAAATTTAATTTTTGGTAGGCTCCGTAACATTTATTTGTTAAGGTATAATACTCACCAATAACACTTCAAAGACCGGATCTATTTACGTTCAAAATTTAGAAATACATTTGGCGCCTTTTCAATCTTTCGAATACAAAAACAAGTAAATTTATGTCATCGTCCTTTCTGCGTATTAGACCCTAAAAAATAAATATTTATTAGGGGTTGGAGAAATATTTTTCTTGCTTACGAAGCTAAATTCCCTAACAAATACCAAATAAAATTCTAAGAACATATTTTCTTATAGAAATCTTAAAAATAAAGTGAAGAATTAAATAACTTTGTTCGATAACTAGCTGAGTTATCTAGCTACTTCTGGGTTAATTTTGGTTTTTGACCTTTCTCCGACGCACTTCTCGGATGAACCATAGGCAAAGAAGTAGTGTAGAACAAAATCGCAATCCAAATGACAGTGATATTTGTAGTTCATCGAGAGGCATGAGTTCTTCGATCAAATCTGTACACGTTTTTTTGACAATCGAAAATATTGGACAAAATTGGACTAAGGTCACTATCGGCACGAATACATCGTAATACACGCCTTCCTTCTGCTTTCTGCTCCATTTCCATAACACGAAGTAACAAAAATCCTTCCTCCATTTAATTATCCTCTCTTGTCGTTTTGCTACAATTTAAATTTTTTATTTTTTCACGTATACAGTTTTATTCTTTACTTGCACAATTTATAAAAGCTTTCCGCCATACAAATCAGCTGCAACAAACCAGCTGTTCTTTTGTAGGTAACAGTTTTTGATACATTTTTCACCAAAAAATGTGTAAGAATTTCGAGTTGTGACAATTGTCACATTGCTGTCACAGTAACCGTGGCGACTTTTGTAACCCTGCCGGAATAGGGCTTGTATTTTCACTTTTTCCCCAAAAATTGGTTGAATTATTCACAAACTTGAACATATTTATACTAGAGCAAACTTAATCAATTTCCAACATTCCGGGCAAATCTAATTAAAAATTAGGCCATTTGTGTAAATGCTGAGATTTTCTTTATTGTAATCGGATCTGAAAATTGCACTATATTTTGCTTCTTTTAAAACTGTTTTTTATCTGTCTTAGGTAAAAGGCGACGTAATAATCGGTGTAAGCGGTTTTAAAAAAGTCAAGAAATTCGAAACCACCAGTCTGATGTGGAAAAACAAATCCCAAACCATAGAGGGAAAACTATGATTTCAACGGTATAACATTGGCTTCACCCTTTATTAACACAGAGTGAGTCACATCGCGTCAGATTTGAGCACATGGAACAAATAATTAACTAGAGAAGTAATAACTGTTATTAACTTAAACCATAGAGAAATAGAAAAGAGCCGCTATGCCTCTCTTCGTGTTCTCTTGACGACAACGATGTTGTTGGTCATTTCATCGAGTTCGAGTTGCTTTTGTAATTTACTCCTGGATTGAACCAATACGGACAGAAATGAAATGGATTGCGTATTTTCGTTCGATGCAAACAATATAAAACATAATTTAGCAGTCATAGGTGTCAATCAAACACTTTTAAACTTAGTCTCCTACATGGTCTATAATCTGTATATTTTCTTTGGTCTCTAATTCTACATCATTTCCCTAGTACCAGCTGTGCCACAGAAACCCACTTCTTAAACGCATTTGAAAGCATTGTGTTTTGTACATCGTGGATCTGAAAGTAGTTGTTGTTCCAAAGATCGAGTAATATTTTAAATCAATGAACGAGATATTTGTGTTTGATGATGGTTGTCCCTCGATATGAGATTATTCAAACATAAGCTTAGCTTTTAAAAATCTATGTCAAAGTTAAGATGTTCTATTTATTAACGTTTAATGTTTTAATAATACAGTGCTCTATAATGTAATGTTGGAAATTCCAAAAAAAAAGATCTTCAAAATTAAGTAAACGAAAAATTTTTATTGGTCAATGTATGAGAAATGCATACCACAAGCTTACAAGTCATGAACATTTTTCCAATTGAAAAATGGTTAGTCTTTGTTGGAAATAATAGACAATTCAGTTCAACACAAACTCACTGAATTGATACCATCGGTTGATCATCAATCATATATACACAAACTCAATTCTGCAATTGACATGCCCGAATTAGTATCGATCGAAGATCCCTAAGTATCAACATCACTAAAAGGCCTATAGATCCAACAACAAGAACAGACAGTGCCTTGTGGCACTTGCGACAATGCGGGAGGACATGAGGAAAAGAAGAACATGGTGGAATAATTCTGTCTGTTCTTGTTGTTGGAATTATAGGCCTTTCAGTGATGTTGATACTTAGGGATCTTCGATCGATACTAATATAAATCGGATTAAAAAGAAGAATGGTTCTTAAAGGTTCAATCCTGAATTTTGGTATGAAATGACTTATATATTCGAGGCTGCTATTTATATTTCGGGTCCTACAAGTACTAGTGTTGCCAGATGAAAACTGGTGGAGCACTATTTGTCGCATTTACAGTGTGTTGAAAAAATCATCTCGGTCAAAAAATGAAATTAACTCGTGAAAATTTTCGTGCGATGATTTTTTACGATTTTCGGCGTGGATTATCGGGACAAGAGTATCTCAATCAACTTGTTTCGACTTCTGGTGATGAAGTACCATCGGAAGCTACTGTAAATCGCTTGTACCAAGAGTTCTGTCTTGAACGCCGTTCGCTCCAGGATCAATTTCGTGAAGGTCGCCCAACTTCGGTCGTTTTTCCGGAAGCCATCGATGTTGTGCGTGAACTGATAAAGCAAGACCGTTATGTGACATACCATGAGATTGAGGCTTCCTTGGGCATTAGTATCACTAGTATGCATGTTTCTTTGACCGTGAAAAAGATTTGTTCTCGTTGGTTCCCGCATAGTTTGACGGATGCTCTAAGAAAGGCTCGTGTCGATTGGAGCAAAGAAATGTTGAAAAAAATACAATCGCGATAGCTCAAATGCAGTGTAACTCATCGTCAAGGGTGACGAATCATGGATCTATGCATTTGAGCCCGAAACAAACCAGCAATCGACCATATGGGCCTTGAAAGACGAGCTAAATCCAACATAAGCTGTTCGTGAAAAAATAACATCGAAGCTAATGATCGGTTTTTTTTGGGGGTTTGACCGGTCATGTGTCCACCGTACTTTCAGTGGAACGTAGGAGGTCAATTCATAGTGGTATACCACCATCTGTTTGCCAACAGTTTTCGAATAAATAAGGAAAAACAACAAGAGAAGACGGAAGAATTTGCATCAGGACAATGCAAGCTCTCACACTATGGGCTATGTGAGCACTCAACATGTCGAGTTGATGGGTCATCCACCGTACAGCTCTGATTGGGCACCCAATGACTTCTTTTACTGTGTGGTCAACGTTTTTCGACGCCCGAACAACTGCTGAAGCGTTCAAAATCTGTGTTTTTGAGGTGTCTCAATCGGAGTTAAAAAAGTGCGCCGAAAATTTGTTCGAGCGCATGCAAAATTTAGTGAAAATATGCGAATATTTTGGGAAACAATAAAACCAATTCCAATGTTAAATGATTGTTTTTTTTAATGCTGGACCCGAAATGTAAATTGCAACCCTCTAGTGAATCGCCCAAACTTGTTGTCTTCCTTTCAGATTTGTATTGGCATTTTGTACTCTCAATTTCTATTTTTTTATGTAATTTTATTTTTAAACCACAACTCACAAAGGAGCTTAGTGTGCGAACTTAATACTCAACCCCGAAACATAGGGCATAATCTCAATTAGGATTACGCCCCTTTCGAAGCGCCAAATTCAAAATGATATTTGGGATTTAAGTTCGAATTTGGAATTGGGGTATAAGGCATTTACAATTATGGCTGGCCACATGTCCAATCATCCAAATATGCAGTTTACTTCTAACTTTTTCTAACTGAAACATTAAGATTTCTGTTGTTGAACTCTGTTTGTGAGCACTGCTGTATCTATACGTATTTCTTCGCCCGAGGTTTTATTTGATTCATGTGCCATTTTGGCAATTTTGAGTTAAGGATGCAATCTTCGGTTTTCGACCCCAAATTTTTCAAAGCTGCAATCCGTTTTCTGATATCTCGTCTCGTTGCGGAGATAAATCGTGGCCATTTCAAAACAGGTACTTTTTCTGCCATTTTGCTCTACACGTCATTCAATGGCGTATAGAGCAAAATTTCAGTATAAAATCTTGAAATTGATTACTGTTGGACATTTAATATTCTTGAATGCTAATATTTTTCAATATATTTTTCTGTTATAAAGAATTATTAAGAGTTCTTCCTTTTATATAGAATACTTTTGTAAAGTATACTCTCTCTCACAACCAAAACTGTATAGGTGCGTCAAGCGTTGCATTACGCTCTGGAGTAAGTAATTTCTCACTATAAAAGTATTATTTTTTTTTTGTTCGTAGTGCGAAACTCTGAGCGCTACAGTTAACTCGACGCTTGATGCGCTTATCTTGGCTAAGCGTGTTTATTGATTTTAACGATAATGAAACAGAAAAAATGCCTGTATCCGTAAGAATCATTAACAGCGGGAAGAGAGTTACATAAAACAAATTTCAAAATTTATCTCCTATATACTTTGATTTTACAGTTAGACAATAAAAGCAGTGATACTACTAAGTAATGTAAAAAATTGCACGCTGACTGATGACTTTGTGATGTGAATTTACATACTAAATTAGTTACCAATGTGTACAGTTCCAGAAGCTTCAATTTATAATGTTTGCAAATTATCAAACAAATAAAAAGTGAGAAAGAAACTATTGAAGATATTTCAAGTGGTAAATATAAATAATCAACGTGTTACTAATAACAAAAATGAGTTGAAAGTTTTCTTATTAAAAACAGACAGAAAACGCTAGGAAGAAATCAAGCTGCTGAGAGAGCTTCGACAGAAAATTCTGATGCCGGATTGGCTGGTTCTAGTGGTAATATACGTACATATTTAAATTAAAATTAGTATTATTAGTGTCTGCAGATGACTTGCTACATGATCAAGAATTCGACATAACAAAATTTATATCAACCACCAACTATGAATTAATTGCAAACAATACGGAGGCATTAGGTAAATAATAAGACAAATATGTAAGTGTGCGTTTAATACTATTAATATAAATTTTAATTTTCAGAATAAAACCCAGATTTGAAGCCACCACGGCCAGAAACTTGAAAAAAGAACATCGAAAAAAATTGTGTGAGCAAGGGAAGACATATTGCAGTCAAACAGGAATAATTTTAGAAGCTCGACAAATCAATCCAGTTCGTAATACAGAATGTTTCTACAGGGTGGGGCAAAAGTCGCGAAGGGATTTGACAAATTAATAACTTTTCTAATTTAATTTTTTTTTATTTTTCTTTTTAAGACTTGTAAAATAAATCTGGGAGATTAATTATGGAAGGTTACAACGTTATCCGGCGAACCAAAATCATACAACTTTATTTTGAACATCATCGATCAATAATTCAAACTCAACGAGCCTATCGTCGTCACTTTAATGTGCGGAATTCACCATCCGAATCAATGATTCGACTCTTAGTGACACGTTTTCAGGAACAAGGCTCAGTGAGGGATCTTCCACGAAGCGGAAGACCACATTCTGTAATTAGTGAAGCAAATATTCAACGCGTTCTGGAGAGTTTTGAGGAGAATCCTGAAACATCAACTCGAAGGCGCTCTGCTGAGCTGCAAATGTCTCGGCGGTCTTTACGCAGAATATTAAAGGGAAATTTACATCTTTTCCCATACAAGGTGCAGTTAGTGCAAGAACTAAAGCCAGGAGATTCCCAAGAACGAATAATTTATGCAGTTCGCTTCCAAGAATTGGCCAGAGAACATAATGATTTCATTCATCATCTGATAATGAGCGATGAAGCACATTTTCAATTAAATGGTTTTGTAAACAAGCAGAACTGCAGAATATGGGGTATTGAGAACCCAAGAGTGGTTCATCAGAGACAATTACATCCACTTAAATGTACACTATGGTGCGCAATTACGTCCCAAAGAATTATTGGACCATTATTTTTCGAAGATAACGATGGAAATGGTGTAATGGTAAATGGCGAGCGATATCGAGATATGGCCCAAAATTTGTTAAGGCCAGCTCTTTCTGACAATCGGGAGATGTGGTTCCAACAAGATGGGCCACTGCACACACTGCTCGAGCCACTATGCAGCTCCTAAGGCAGATTTTTGGCGAACGTTTAATTTCCAAAAATTCAGCATTCAATTGGCCTACCCGTTCGCCGGATTTAACAGCACGAGATTATTTCCTTTGGGGGTATTTGAAAGAGAAGGTGTATATCAATTCGAGCCGAAATAAGAGCGTTGCAGCCAGATACTCTGACTCGTGTCATGGAAAATGCTATTAAAAGAGCTCAACTTTGCGAGGCTGAAAATGGTGCTCACTTACGTGACGTAATCTTTCACACCTAAATTTAAAAAATCTCCCAACATCATATTTTATTATTTTGTAAAAAAAAAAAATAAAAATAAAAATTAAAAAAGTTATGACTGTTTTAAACCCCTTCGTGACTTTTGCCCCACCCTGTATTTTTCTATCGCTGCACCCAAAATTTCTCTGAAACCGACGGAGCGACAATTTTTCATAAATTTTGCGCACTGACCGATAAGGATAAGCAAACCTTTTGTTGTAAGTTTGTCAAAAAGGAGGCTTTAAAACGAAAGCGTGTTATAGAGTCACATAAAAAGAAATTAACGTTTTCACATTCCTTGGCTAGCAATGAAAATATTCATAGAGTGTGCAAACTCTTTTTTCTAAGTACTCTTGACATATCAGCAAAAAGGATCTACTATTGTTTTAAAAATATTGTTGACAAATCTTCGGAAATTCCAATACCTTTGCGTAAAGGCAATACAAGATCGAATTGTATCGAAGACGAAAGAGTGGAACAAGTGATACAACATTTTAGAAGATTCCCAACACTTGACTCCCAATATTTGCGCGCATCAACTAGCAGACAATATTTAAGTGAAGATTTATCAATCACAAAAATGTATGCACTTTAATCTAACCCCGTTTCGGAGATATCAGTTCAACCACAATTTTAGTCTGTCCTTTACAAAGCCTAGAAAAGACCAATGCGACCGTTGCGTACAATTTTCTATAAAAAAAATAATCCAACGGAGGATGAAATTTAAGAGTTCGATATTCACAGAAATGCAACGAATGGCCTTAAAGTGGAACGTGACGTTTATCGCCGAAAACAAGTCCCTTTTTCTGTATGTGATTTTGCAAAGCGTTTTCAAACTTCCTAAAGGTTTTGCATCATCATTTTATTATAAACGAAAAACAAATGTTTATAATATGACCGCACAATTATTTTTCCCAACAAGGAAAAATTTGCTTATTGTTGCGTTTGGGACGAATTTAATAACAGTCGTTAAGGTAAAGAAATAAGTAGTTGTATATACAAAATACTAAATACTCTGATGACAGAACATCCAACTATACAAAATATAGTTATGTGGAGTGATTGGTGCGTTGCCCAAAATAAAAATAAAATTATCCAGAAATTTTCTGACCATGGTCATTCACAAATCCAAGAAATCAGTTATAGCTCATTCGCACTAGAAAATATTTTCCCAATTTCGTATTAAATGTCCTAACAAAATCCGAAGTGTTCGCATTGGGATTTTTCCTGATTTGACTGAAAGTTAAGGCGCATTGACGAGGTAGTATTACTACGACAACAAACACACAAAGCCGACAACAATAGGCATTTTGCCTTTTCTGGTATTTTCCACTATAAAATTCAGCACAAATGCATTCCAGGAATAAAACTAAACAAAAAAGTATAAAAAATATGTTTGAGAAACAATAAATACCTAAGAAATGCGATAAATAAATGAGTCGGGTATTCGAGTGGTACCACCACATCGATGCGCCGTTATTGAAATGGTTGTAAACAAACGTACTATTCGTTCGTAGTGTGAGATAAAACAGCGTTGCATAAAGCAAATCAAGCATTTTTTTCCTGATTCCTATACAAATAAGAAAAAGTACCTGATATGTCGTCTGTCAAAACGTATGGGAAATCAAGCAAATTTTCCTGATCTCTGCTTGAAATCAACAAAAGTGCCAAAATCAAGAAAATCGGTGCCAGTGCGAATGCTGTATTACGTTCCAGTGCTTTAGACAAACTTTTAGAAATTCATAGCATATTGTCACTCGTTAATTATTTGAAAAATGTTAAAACAAATAAAATAAAACTTAAGGTTGTAGAAATGCATTTCTCAGATTTTAAGAATTTTTCTACGATATCTAACCAATCGCGTTTTTCGATTCTTCCATTTACTAAAATAAAAGTTCTTCAATATATTCAAAATAACCTTTTCACAATAAAATTTGCAGCCTCATTTCCAAATAGCAAATATAAGAAAAAAAGGTTTTTGAAAGTATCGCTAAGAGAAAAGCACAAATTCAAAATGAAAAAATTTCTGATTTAAAGTTGTTATTCAATTTTATATCTGAAACAGACAACAATATTTTTTATTATCATTTTGATATACATATTCTATAATGTCTTTGTGAATAGTTTTTATTTTTAAGTTTTTAGTAATAAATACATATATTGTTTTTAAATTCTTTATATTAACTTCACCTGTCTGTATGCCGAAAAAACTTTGGATTGATTTTTAACCCCTTTTCCCGTGATCCAATAGGCAAACTAATTGTGACGACAAAAATGAACTATCAAAATATGGGCAGGATTATACAAAGGGGCGTGGTACCTCCCATACAAATCAAAAATTAAAAATCCATTATTTCTGCTCCTGTTAACTGTATTTGAACAAAATTGAGTATGGTGGTTAGGTGTACACATTCTAAGATCTGCTGTAAATATGGCAGGATTGGACAAAGGGGCGTGGTTGTGTTTCTCATTTAAAGTTTGTGTCTAGAGTATTGCGTAAAATAAAACACCATGTGTCATATTTAAAAAATTTATAGTCAAAAACTATGCTTTCTACGGTTTGGTTCTTTTTACTAATATTTTTAGGTGTGTTTTATTGCTTTGTTAATGCTAATTTGCTCTACGTGTATGTATTTGCAAGGAAATACTCTTAAGGTGGCGTATAGAGCAAACAGGATTTCTATTACCGATAGAAAATATCCCGTTGTAGATGCGATTGGGAGATTATTATGGTTCCTCAGAATCATGGTTTTAAAACAAATAGATGGTCTAAAAATTACAAAGTCCTATCGAGTAGTTTTTTATAAAAATTATGTTAAAATTCAACATCGATTTACTCAAAATGCATATTTGGCACGTGGAACCCTTAAACCCCCGGACGACGATTTGTTTGTTACTATGTATGTTAAACACTTATTGTACAAATGAATTTTGTGCAAACATATAAATGTTCATACAGTAAACAAATACACACATACATATGTATTTTACATATAACTGGGAGAGTCAATTTATGTCATTCCTGCAACGAAACATTCCTCCCAGTAACCCAGCCCATCGATGGACTCCTACATGAATGTAAATAAATTTTGTATTTTTGCAATCATGTACTTTACACAAATACACATCCCATGCATGGGGATGTGAATATGGAATAATATCAATGAGTGATGTAAAGTATTTTAATTAACCAATTGAAAAACTTGTCAACGTAATTGGAATTGTTGACACTCAACACAAGTGAACGAATGAAATTTTCAAAAATTTAATAATAAATACTATACCACCAGTAACAACAACAGAAACAACATGGGAATACAGTGTAACCAAGTTGGAGGAAATGATAACTTCACGTACCCAGGGCCGGACTCACAGAAAGGTAACATAGGCAACGTTGATGCAAAAAAAGCCGATTTATTTTTTGTATGTTCGTATGTGACATACAATCGTCCCAACCATAGACCAAAGTAGAATAGAGAAGTTTATTTTCTCAATAATTTTAACTTCATAGTATTGGTTGCATGTGAACGTTTTATGTTTGAAGGCATGGTTTCAGTAATACCAGATAGACCCATTAGTACAAAAGTGGGTTTCCGAAATTCTTTTGATTCCGTTGTGATTGGGACTCGTGAACCATAGTCGATCACTATCAGTGTAACGACTGGAGAAAAAGAATTCTCGCAAAGGAAAAACGGTTAAAATTGGTTAATGAACATTTAACAAAGAATATCGATGATATATTGCTGCCGTCACTTCAAATATAAGTACAATTGGGGATTCCTATGAAATTCATCGAATTGGCAGTTAAAGGTAATGATGAAGTTTTTGACTGTTTGAAAAACATCTTTCCAAAACTCAGCAGTGGCAAAATTAAAAAGGTATTGTTCTCTATTTAAATATTTTCATATATGTGACTTGCTCCACGAAAAGGGACCTCTGCGCCGAAAAGAAGTTATTGAGAAAAACGCGTTTAAAAAAAGCGCTTCGTTTTTCCGTGATTTGCGCATGGTTATGCGTGGTTATGCATGGTTATGAGTTAAATTTTGATATTTTTGTAATTTTGTACCTTTGATATTGAACTTTTTAAATTTCAAATATTATATATATTATCTGTTTATATCACATTTTTAAATTTTTTCATTAATTATGTTCATCTTTACAGGTGCTTTGTAAAAAAAACTAAAAGACATAGAAACTAGATGTTTTTTCCTCTAAGAATCACTCAAAAAGTAAAAAAAAATTTTTCGGCGCAGAGGTCCCTTTTCGTGGAGCAGGTCACATAATGTTTGTTCACTTCGCTCTATTCCCATTGCTATTAATTTTTCACAAATGCTTCTTTACTTTCAACAGGTGTTCTCAATGGGTCGGATATAAAGAAAACTAATGCAAAGCGAAATATTCACAAATGTGCTGACAAACAGCCAACAGCCTGGGATGCACTAAATGCTGTAATCGAGGGCGTTGTAGGAAGTAATCGTGTACAGCCAGACGAAGAAGCAAAGAAATTGGTGAAAGCAATGCTCAATTACTTTCATAACATCAAGGCATCTATGACATTGACATTACATTTTCTGCACCACCGAATCGGACGAGCAAGGAGAGCGATTCCACCAGGCCACCATGCTTATGGAAAAACGATACAAAGGAAAAAAGCTGGATACATTGCTGGCAGAAGTTTGTTGGTGGAGTCATAAGGTACCGCAATATGAAGATGCGGTGGACGATAGATTACAAGAACCCACCGAAAGAGATATTCTATTGAATGTGCAATCAAGTTCAGATGATGATAATGATGATTCAGATCACGGAACTGAACCACCAACGAAAAATACAGCAGACAGTTGTCCGAGGCCTTCGGCCCCGGACTGTCCCTGCAGGCTGTGTCAGAGACACGGCCATTAAGTTTAACGTAGAATACGCCATCCGATAAGACAGAAAACGTATATAACAATAAATGATAAATAACATAAGCAAATGAATTTATTTATTTGATAGTTACTTTTGATAATATACATAAGCTTATGGTAGGAAAAATAGGTTAAATATGTTTTTAAATTAAAAGAGTAAGGATAAATGATAAATAACAGACGAAAATCAATTTGATTTATATTTTTTATAATTATATATCCATGTTAAATTCAAATTCACATTTAACATTTTGTTTCACTTAAATACATAAGTAAATATACGAAATTTCAATATTTCATCAATCAAAACAACAGCCGAAGGTTTGTGTCCACACTGAAACAGCAACACTCAACCAAACACCACACATATGTTTGAGTGTATGTGTTTAAACAATTTTCATTTGAGAAATTTAAATATTAGGAAGATATCAACCAATATGAAATGTATATCAAACGAAAGATAACATCTTCATTTATCTACAAAAAAATTTTTAAAAAAAGTTATCTCGCCGTTTCCTCATAATCAATGAAATAAAGGTTACAACAATAACAATCTGACATGACGCCCTATACCGTAAGGTAAGACGTATTCTACGTCAAAAACCAAGAGCATCAACTTCACAGGCTTCACCGAGAGCATCAACATCAATGGATATTGATTAATTTACGTTTTTTTTGCCTTTTGCTACATTTGCCGAATTTTCGATGTTTTTTTTTTATTTTAATGGATATAAAGTTAAAATAAAGATATTTTTGTGGTTAAAAAATTGTTGTCCCATAACATCCCATGAAGGGATTGGGGAGAGCTTCTCACAATCAGTGAGATGTGCGCTTTCAAGTTTTACACTCACTGATTGGGACCTACCGTGTTACACCGGTTCCGAATGGTATTTTGAGAAACTTTTTCCTGGCTAAATAATCGATAGTGTTGCCATCACTAAGCGAGCTGACCGTCGTCGAAAAAATGTACGGTGGTCTAAGCAGGGATCGAACCCACGTTCTCATGTACAAGAGCCGCACACACTAACCATTGCACCACCGACGGCCATGGTTTGTAGATGGTTGGCGAAATTTGAGTTAAAAATTGAAGTTTTCGTGTGAAAAAATATTGCAAGTTCACAATTTAGCAGATATGGATTGAAAGTGGAGAAAGAAGATAGAACAAATTAAAAAAATGTCGACATTTTTGCAACTAAGAGGCACAAGATGCGGTTTTTTTGGGGTTAGTTTGTTCCATTCTTCTTTTCTCTGTGTCTTTTGCGACAAAGACAGGAAAACAATTGCGACAAAGACAGGAAAACAAAATTTCAGTTGGTTTCTGAGATATAGCCATTAGAAAAATTCCATGTTCTTCGGAAAAATTTAGTTTTAGCCAAAATATGCATGAGGCCATAACATCTAAACAGCAGCTAAATTAGCAAACCCCAAATATTGTTTTGTTAGTTTCGTTAAGTACTTCGAGAAATTTCACACGAGAAGGAGTTTGCGCTCGATGACTTCAAAACTGTTGCATAGTAATATTTAATTTTTTGTACTCAATTTGTCTTCAAATTGTCTCTCAAAGATTAGAAATAGGTAACTAGATTTATTAGTTTTGTTTTTGTTGGAATTTCATTATATTGTTCTGCTCTGTTACAAAAATGTGGAAGATTTGTTCGGTAAAATCAAATTCTAGAAGAACTAAATATGGAAACTTCAAGATAAAGTTTTTCAGAATCATTTACTTTTATTCACTTATTATTTATTCCATTTATTAGTTGTTATGTACGAACACCGAATTCGACCCAAAATTATTGTAATATATGGTTCAAAGCTATGTCAAGAATAGCATTTGAATGTCATCTTATATATATTATGAGTTTTATTTTCAGTATCGTCTCTAAGTCATGAAAATAAAAAGTAAACAATGCTGTTTTTAATTCTTTTTTTAACTTCACCTGTCTGTTTAACGCTTTTCCCGTGACCCGCAGGCAAACTTCTGCCGACGACAAAAATTAACTATAAATATGGGCGGTATTGGACAAAGGGGCCTGATACCTCCCATACAAATCACAAATTAAAAATCCATTATTCCTGCTCCTGTTAACGGTAGTTGAACAAAATTGGGTATGTTGGTTAGGTGTATATATTTAAGATCTGCTGCAAATAAGGGCGGGATTGGACAAAGGGTCGTAGTCAAATATAAAGAATGTATAGTCAAAAACTATGTTTTTTACGGGTTAGTTTTTTTTAAACACAAGTTTGTTCTATATTTATCCAATATTTTCAAGGATCTAGTATAATAAATAAACACAAAAATTTCAAAACATTTGTGAAAACGATAAAAATTAAATTTTCAACTATTGTCCACTCAAACTATTGAGACTATAAATCATGAAAATTATTGTCCTGTTTTCAGGTTTTTTATATTTTGATAAATTGCGACATAAGTAAGCACTTTTCAATCACTGGCGCATATTTAATGTTTATGCATTAACTATTATTTTTATCGCTAGAATTGTTATAATATATTATTCGCTTTTGTATAGAGCCTCAAGATTTCAACTGAAGAATGCGGATCTTTCTCGATTGTACCTCAATAATTCCTAAGAAGTTTGTAATTCTGTTTCGCAATCTTACTGCCATATTCATAAAAAAATTTGTGAGGGGTTTGAGAGGCTATTTATCATACAAAAAACGACTCCCAAACCTCTCCTAACTTTTTATGAATAAGGCCGTTAGACTATATTGTAGCTCTTTCCTCATTTAAAAATTCTTTTTAACGTCTTTCAAAAAAAAAAATACATGATGATGAAAGTCAAACGAAGCATATTTGAATTAATTTAAGTTTTTTGTAATATTTCCTGCTTACTGTAAAAAAAATTGGGGTGACTCTCGTCGAGGAAATTGTAGCCTACAAATTTCTTGATAACTTGGTAAGACACACTAATCAACAATAATTTAATTTAGGTCCACATTATTGATGTAGGACTAAAAAATTTTACCAGTATTTTTTTAATATTTCGCTTATACGTATACAAATTGAAGCCGTATTAAAAAGTCTAGTCCTTAAAGCCCTGAACACACCGTATGCGAAATCTCGTGTTTAGAGACTTGGTTTCATCAAATATCAGTTTTTGAATACAGCTATTATCTGTTAACTTACTCAAAATCTACAAACGACAGAATCCTTCTGCAAAATTTAAAACTTTTTAGTTGTAAAAAATAAAATATTTCAAAATTTCTTTGACGTTTCACCGTCTTGTGGAGTAGTGGTAAATTTTTCTGAAATACGTATCAACAAGAACTATTAAATGAGGAACGACCGACAATATTGTCGAAGGTTGAAATGAAAACATTCGGAATGGTAAGATAAAACCTTGCCCTTCAGCTGAAATCTGTTTTGCTTTATACGGAAAAATTCAAGCAGGGTTTCTGATATCATGTCGATGTACTTTGAAATTGTTTGGATTGGCTGAGAACCTAAATCCACTGTCTCACAGATATATTGATTGAAATTCCCCTTCTAGGTTTTTAGAGTTTCCCTACATTTTCCTATGGAATTTGTGAAAGTTTTTCCTATTTTTTTGGTTGCATTTCTTTATTGAATGAAATATTATTTCATCAGGGAAATAAAAGATATTCGAATCTTGGCACTATCCCTACGCTGTGTGACGCAGAGTCTCAAAATCTGATATTTATATTTCAATATTTGTAAAAAATTTAACTTTTTTTGTTATATATGGTCACGCCAATTGAACATTTTTTTGCCTTTAGATTTTTATTCACCACTATTTGTGTGCTACTTGATTTATTTGCGAATTTTATGATTTAGGCCTTTTTTTAATTTGATATGTTTTTATCTCTTTTTATCTCTTTTCTTTCCGGAAAGAGACGTCGTGAGTAAGATTTGTCTTCAGTTAAAATCTCCACATCTTCAAAATTTTCTGTGTGCCCAGTCAAAGTACAGTGGGCGGCGAGTGCTCTTTTTTGTTCCAAAGGTTTATAGTGAGCCTTTTGGTCCGATTTGTGTGATGATATCATCGTTTTAGTTCATCTATAGTAGTGACAACATATATTTTCTGGCATATGTTGGACTTACCCCCGTTGCACTCAATTCTGTATACCGCATGTGGCTTTTCGTTTGTGTCGTATCTAGATTTGGTCCTGCTGAATAGTTGCTTCAGAGTGAAGTTGCACATATGTAGACGTTAATTTATATTTCTCAACGTCGTAAATATTCGAATGCTTAATTCTCTCAGAGAGTCCTGGATCGTGCGTTCTCTGAATTCTTATTCTACGTTTACCTTTGGGGGGTTTCAACTTCGCTCGCGTCAATAGGTAATTTATCGTTTTCTGAGGAAAACTGTTAATTCCTTTAAGTTGCCGTATTTTTCCCTAATGATTCCTATTTAATTCGACGTCACTTAACTGTATCACTCTGTTGATGAAGATACCAGGGCGGTCCCAAAACTAGCCGACCTGAGGTATAAATGGCGCTAGTACTTTGAAAAAAAAAATATTTTTATGAAAAGTGGCAACCTTATAAAACATATGTTTGCAAGGCGCCAAGTTGTTTAGTATTTTTATGTGAGCCATCAAAAGTAAACGATCTCAGTGAACATGGCAAAAATTGGTAACCGTTATGCAATTCAATATTTCCGTTTGAAAGGTCTCAGTCCAAGCAATTTTAAAGCTGAGCTAGATTCTATTCTGGGGGAGTCTGCTTCTTCGTTTACGACTTTAAAATATTGGGTAGCAGAGCTTAGAAGAGGTAGCACGAGCTACCAAGACGAACTCCGTAGTGTTCGACCAATTGAGGTGTCTACGCCAGACACGGTTAAGAAAATCCACAAATGGTATTGAATGATCGTCGGCTAAAGGTACGTGATCTAGGCATTTCAAAAAGTGATATACATCGTATATTGGCGGTAGATTTGAAGATGAGAAAAATGTGCGCAAAATGGGTGAAGCGCTTGCTTTCAACAGAGCGTCGTGAAGATGTTTCAGTAGAGTGTTTGGCGATATTTCTCCGCAATAAAGCCGGATTTTTGCGTCGATCTATAGCCATCGAAGAGACATGGGTCTACCACTTCACACCTGAGACAAACGGACAGTCCAAACTGTGGACTGGAATGGGAGAATCGTATTCAAAGAAGACGAAGAAGGTTCCGTCTGCGATCAAGGTCCTGGCGTCTGTTTTTTGGGATGCGCAAGGATATGTAGCTTAGGTATTTCATGACAACTGTTGACTAACCACAAAATGAAAGGGCTGAGAAATGTTTGGGTTTGAATGGAAAATGATGTTGGGATATGGATTCTATGGATTTTTTGCACTTCTGGTAGTTTCGAAAATCTAATACTAGGCCAATCAGAATCTTGAAAAGTGTTTGTGGTATCATCATTCAATTTTAGAAATTATGTTATTATTAACCAGGAAGTGTATCTAGATTTAGAACTAGATACTATCATAAAAGTATACGCCACCAAAATTGTAATCTAGAATCATGAAATTTCAGAAAGGCGTTTGATATTGAAACTATGAAGCAGACAAAAGGAGAAGGTCTTAGTTCTTAGTAATCCAGATTTGGACTAGACCCGTAACTCCAGACCAGACCCCTGAGATCCTTGTAGTCTTCCTGAAATAGATTCCCATATTCATTAATTTCACCAATTTTAAATAGAGCATTTGAAAATCTGTAACGAGAAATATGGACACTTATTTAAGAATCACTGAAGAATTGCGATGTTCCTTTGTAAGCAATAGATGCAATTGGTATCGGCCGAAATATTTGATTTTTCCGTGTGTATAACACACTAATATTGCCTAGGGCCCCATGAAGCCTAAATCCGGCTGTGCACGTACCGCCTCCATGTATTTACGCACACACTCTCCATGAGTAGACATCCAATGCAATTTAATATTAATTTAAGCAATTACAAGCCACAATTTATATGGGTTATATAGAGGCCGTCAGAAGTATACCAATAGTTAGGATCCTTATTAGGACCTGAAATCGTCAGAAGGTCAAGCATAGGCAAATCATTCAAATGTCGGCTTAAAATATACAATTAATTTGTTCATGAAATGTTTAGTTTAATTGTATGATAATTTTTTTTTTTGATTTTAATAGTATTTATATGACGAACCAGCTCCTTTCAACGTTTTGAGCGTCGTCCACCACTTTCCCAAACTATCATCTAGATTATATAAGTTATTATTATTGTCCAATGAAGATGAGTACCGACTTTTGAAAGTTGCTGTAAATGTACATTGTCCAATATTATTTTATATAAAATAAGGTAAATTTTTGTTTTACATGATGATGCAATTCGTGCTACGGCACCAACATTCAGATGAACGCATGTGCTGCCCAGCACCGAGGATCAGGAAGTTTGCAAATACATTCATATAAAAGTGTGATCAAAGGAGAGCATGACTGCTTTGCTGGCCTCAGAAACAGTCGCAGAATATCCCAATGATGCTGATGGTTTTGAGGTCCGTTGGGAAAACTGGCAAAAAGTAATTTGTATTCTTATTTTGTATGGTTTAAATGACCACATTCGCTTTATGCTCCATTGGACGATTGTGTATTTTTCCAATGTACAGTGACCGTAGTGTCCATGACACCAGTGTGGATATTTGTGGCGCTTACATACACTTGAAGTACATACAAATGCGTTTGTCTATGAATAAGCCAACATACTGTTGAGCAATTAAATTTCATTTCACATTCATTTCCGTAGACAGGACAATAAAAAAAACATTTCCACAGGATATTGTGCGCAAAATATGCAAACAAAAAAGTCAAAATCATTTTTTATTACAACAAGTAGGTACGCAGAATGTTGGGCAGTTACCAGAATAATCCGATGTACAGAAAGTCAAGAAGCGGCTGAAAATACCAGCAACCAACGGCTTAGTCGGAAGCACAAATTATAAACCTTTGCTTACAGTTCAGGATGAACAGCAATACCTAATATCACTTCTCTTAGATACATTTTGACTGCGGCTGTTTTAAGCATTGATTTTAGTACAAAACAAACTGTGGGCTGGCTGGACCCTGAAAGGGTAATATGTATACAATGATCTACAAGTGATTTCAAAGCTTAAAATTCACACTCAGTAGCAGTCTGGGATTTTCACAGTTTCCATGTGCCTCATGACTTAGTTCACAGCAGGGTGGCTAAATGTGCTACAATTGTAATTTTTTGATACAATTTGATAATTAAAAGTACGGACCCCAACTGATTCGGTACAATTTATCATTTTCATAATCTGTTGCTATTTAAATTCTAATCTGTTTTTATTAATATGCAAATTTATTTATCTGACTACTCTATTGATTTACTAGCATGTTCTTTTTCTATTTCTATATTTCACAAGGAGTACAGAGGCAATTTCGACGACATTACTCCTCTACCACTCTTACCATCCTAATATATATATCATCACAAATGTTGAACTTGGGAATATTTTTATTATTTATTAGTTAATGCTGAAATTTTTTTCCTTTTTTGTTGTTTGGATGTAAATATAACGTGTGTTTGCAACTTGTCCCAAATATACTATACTTGTGTCCAAACACGCTGTGCTTGCTATTCAGTGTTATATGTTGGGGTCACAATGATAAATATGTTAAAATATATGTGTTTGTGACCCAAATATATCTTTGCGTGAGATACAGATACAAGTGTGTTTACTGCACTGTTTATGCTTTGTCGAGACCAAGAGAATAAAAAAGGGACAACAAGGGATTATTCAAAGTTAAAGTTGTGAGTGGGTAACAATATTTTTTCATTATTCCTTCAGTCAGAGATTCATAAATTTCCTGAGTGCTGAAGTGAGGCTTTCTTCTGTTGACTAATCTTTTGCATTTTAGTTTCATACACGCTGAAACATCTGTGGTTTTTTATTGTTTGGATGCAAATACATATAATGCGTGTTTGAAGCTTGTCGCAGATATAGTATCCTTCTGTCCAAACGCATCGTGTTTGCCATTCAATATTACATGGTGGAGACACAATAATTCCAGTTTTATAATATATGAGTTTGTGAGCCAAATATATATGTGTTTGTGATACAAACACATCTGCGTTTCTTGCACTGGTTATGATCTCTCGAGAGCAAGAAAGAGGTACAACGAGGGATTATTCACAGTCTACCTTGAAAGTGTGTATCTGTATTTTTGCATTATTCTGTCAGTCAGTGAATGTGTGTGTTTCTTATTTTGGCTGATGTATTACGTTTTAGTGTAGCGCATTTAGTTATCAATGGGCTTGGTCGGATAAGAATATATGCAATGAAAGAAGTCTTATTTATAGAAAAAATTTGCGACCAGTGAAAAATAGAATAAACAAGGTCCCGGACGGTTAAATGGTTTACGATGTTGCTGTTTCGTATATATGTGTGTTACCAAAGTGAGAAACCATTTTGAGGAAAGTAACTGAAAACGGCAACAATGTAAAGCACTTTGACTGCCTTAGCCTTTTCTGAGAAAATCAGAGAGACGACCATTTGTGAAATTTAATTAAACACGCAAGTATTTAAGCCGCGCTTAACTGGCATGAACTAGCTTTGTATGTTGTTTGTGTACCAACGCATAGTGATAATCGTCTTTTAGAGTGTTGTAGCGTTTGTCGTAGTTGAAACCCTCCGAAAACAACAACGTGAGAGACAACAAAGAAAGAAAAAAAAGCAGCAGATTCAAATTTAATTTCGAGTTGCTTACTACTTCAAGAAACACAATAATTTCGAAAGACTTCTAATATCATTTCCCGCTAACAAAGTGTCGCTAATCTGACGCATTCCCAGAAGCTCTGCTACAAGCGAAGGAGTTTCTCTACGTTTCACAGTAGGACCGATTGCAAAAAAAGTGGCAATAATATCAGAATTTCTCAACTAGTTGGCTGATTGTGCTAGAAAGTACTAAGTATTAAAAGGCATTCAACGTACGATTTGCTAAAAGGTTTCAAATTATACCACCTTGGTGATGATCAAATCTTTCTGGCTTGTAACTTCAAAATAAAGGCTATTTGTTTTTCAGATGATACTAAGGAGCACGAATAACAAACGTGGGTAGACGTGTATTGCGTCTCTAACATTTACAAAGATATTTCAAATCAAGTGTGTAAAATGTAAACTTTTGCACTGACTTGTGGTTAGCTCTTTGGTAATAACATGGTAATTTTGAGTAAACATTTAGTTCTAGAAACATACATAGCCGCATTGTTTGTAAATTAGTTCAAACTAGTGTATTCAAATAACCGGTTTTTTAAGAATGTCGGTTTTTGGTTTCTTCGAATATTCCGATTATGCCGAAACCGGGTCTCGGTTAAACAGAGGTGTAGAAACCGGTTTAATAACCGGTTTTGGTTTTTATGAGAAATTGACAACTATGCGTTTTTTAATTCGTATCTTTGAATTTCGAGATCGACTATCGAGTACATAGCAATGAAAATGCTTGTAGGGTCCAATACCGGTGTAAAACTGCAGGGCCCAGTGAAAGTGTGTGAGCCTATGCCTTCATGAGATGTAATGGGAAACTAAATAGTAGGTCATGTAAAATTTGGAATTTAGTTTCGCCTTAAAAAATACTAAGACATTTTCTTCAAAGTTATGATTTTATTGGTAAGACCCATTATTTATATTTATGAATGAACACTTCGTTCGAATTGCTTCCATGACTTGCTTTGTACACTCAGAGATCTAATTGTTTGAAAAGAGGTTGTAGCAACCATTAATTCGGCTGTTACCACCGAATTGAGGTTGCCACAACCGAATTTAGGTTGTTACGACCGAATTTAGTCCCCACAACCGAGAACCCCGTTTCTTATTTGATTCGGTTGTGACAACTGAATCTTCAATTATATTCGTTCAGTCAAATACATTTTCTAAAATTTCGGTTGGAACAACCGAATTTGAAATAAATACGGATGCAAGAACCGAAATTGGTGCCAAATTCAGTTGGAGTAACCGAATCTGGCATTAATTCGATTGTAGTAACCGAATTTGGCATCAATGCGGTTGTAACTATCGAATTTGGAATCAATTCGGTCGCAGTAACCGAACCTAGCTTTAATTCGGTTGCAACGACCGAATTTGGCGTCAATTCCGTTGCTGTAACCGAATTTCTCATGAATTCTGTGGGTACAACCAAATTCATATTCAATTCGGTTACCACGACCTAATGCCATGTATTTAACATATGACGTTTAAAATTCTATAATCAAATGTTATTTTAAAAAGAATTAAAAATTTCAAAATTGTTTGACGTTATTAAGAAAGGTAAGTAAAATATGTTTTGTATTAAAACGTCTTATTTTGCAGAAATTATTGAAGCAGATATCAACAGTTTTTAAGTTTTTCATGGTCGGTCATGTGAGATGTGCGGCAATCGTCTGTGTTCAAAATTGTTTAGGACCTAAATCAACCGATACAGCAGCCGAATATCAGAATTAGTGCGGTGTCCCGTGATGGCCGGGACTTGAAAAAGGTCGGAAGAGGCATGTAAAACAAATTTATTATTATATAGATTACCCAATATGTATGACTTTATTTTGTCGCTTATTGAATTTTTTATAAGAATACAGGAAAATAAATCATCATTTAATAATAAAAAACGTTAATAATTAATTTGTAACACTATCTAAATTCGGCTGTGACAACCTATAATGAGGTTGTGACAACCTCTAATGAGGTTGTGTCAACCTCTAATGAGGTTGTGTCAACCTCTAATGAGGTTGTGTCAACCTCTAATGAGGATGTGTCAACCTCTAATGAGGTTGTGGCAACCTCTAATTCGGCTGTGTCAACTTCTAATGAGGTTGTGTTAACCTCTAATGAGGTTGTGTCAACCTCTAATGAGGTTGTGTCAACCTCTAATTCGGTTGAGACAACCTCTTAATTCGGTTACGGCTAATTCGGCTTTTTATCTACTTAATTTGTCAGTACATTTGCGATTGTTTGGGCCTCTATTTCGTATTTAACGCTTCAAAGGACTCGGGATTGTTTGCGTAACACTTATATTTCACGGCTCTCCAGAGATAATAGTCTAACGGGTTCAAATTGCAGCTGCGAGGCAGCCAATGGACTTCCAGGTTTCGGCTGATTATACAGTTTTCTAACACAGTGCGTAAAATATCAATTGGGACGTTGGCTGTGTGGGTCGGAGCCCCGACCTGTTTTCAACTTTTGGGAATAAAAACTCGCGAGCATGGCACGATAACGCTCGCCATTGACGGTTGCGGCGGCTCCCTGGCACCATGCCAAAAACCGCACACAACATCCACTCGTTGTGGTTGCATCGGCGTGTGGATTTTCCGATCCGAAAATGCGACAATTTTGTTTGATAACGTAACCTGCGAGGTGAAAATGAGCTTCATTGGAAAATATGTTTTTTTTTCGTAAAACCGCCCAAAAATTTGGGAAAGGAAGTGCGAGAGATTTTTGAATTTCAAAAATAACACGGTGGCGAGTTGATGTTGATGGCGGTTCGAACACAGTTTCAGCTCAAGCGGCAATATTTTCCACTGACCGCAAGAGACGAGCACGTAGACGAGAAGTTGTGTCCACTTGGGGTACGGATTGACGAATTCGCTCCACAATCTGCGTTATGGCACTCTATTTCAATCGAATTTATTTCGTAGGCTTCTGACAGTTTGAGTTGAAAACTAAGAACTTTGGAAGAAAGTTTTTAATATATTCCAATATATTTTGAAATTTGCTAACCTTCAACAAATAATCTGTTACTTCATAGATTTCAAATGGGTCATCGACTTCGAAATAACGGGAGGTTCAAGTTCCAAATTTTACATGTTCTATTTGGAGTGTGAATACTTTTTTTTATGCTTGTCTACTAACATACCACCTTTGTTGTCTTAGTTCCGGAACTAACATCTAAATCGGAGTTAGCAGATAACACTTCTATTGCCATTGGGCAACTAGTTTCAGCAAATTATCGACGAAATAATTCGTTGGCAAAGTCTTTTCTATGTGTCTGATAAAGTCTCTAATCATAGTGACCTATGAAAAAGGATTTAGGTGTGTAATTCTGCGTCGTTATATCAGTTGTGTAAAAACCGAAAAAACCCCGGTTAATCGACTGGAAATAACCGGTGAAACTGGTTCATCGAAAATATAAATTTTTAGAAAACCGGCATACGGTTAACCTACCGTAATTCGGTTAACCGATTACGGTTTTGAATACACTAGATCAAACCCCTTTGTATCCAAATTTGTTAGAATGATACCATCATTCTTTCAGAAGTTTCATAAACTTTTTGTAAGAAAGATATAAAATGTTGTATTTTTTTAACGCAAAGGCCTTGCCAGAGGTACTAACTGTAACTCGAAAAGTTTTGGGCATTCACCCTACAGCCAGCTTTCGCAGAAAATGTTGCGATGTTGAACAAAATTTTCAATTTTCGAGTTTGGTAGAAGTGTCGCTTGTTGACTTTAATACTTTTTATAAATCAAAATTGTAGACGAAATGTAGTAGAAAAACATCCCACACATAGTCTTGGTCAGGAGAGCTCAATTTGTTGGAAAAAATTCGAATTTTTCTGAAAGATTATTTTGGGAGTAAAAGTCTCATATCGTCTTTCGCCATTTCTCAAATAATATTAACAGCATTTCCTTAAACATACAGGGTGTCCCCTAAACTTTTGTCTAAACTTAAACACGTGATAGCTGAGAACAAAAGCTACAATGTTTGCTCTTACGCCAATTGCCTAGGTGGCTTCGTTTTCGAGATATTCGTGTTTAAAATAATTGCATTTTTGAATGCATTTTCAATAAATGCATAATCTACTTTTTAAATGAAAAAGAAATATCATTGAAAATTGCTGCAAAATTGATTTTAAATCAAATGCGACAGGAAATGACTATTAATACAACTACAACTGAAATAAGAGACCGCTTATCTAAGTGCATAACGTAACAAGGCTCTCATTTTGAAAATTTTCGTTAATTGAAAACATTTAAAAAAAAAATTCGTTTTCATTTCAAACGAAAAAATAAATTATTTAAAATCAATTTTGAAGCAATTTTTAATGATATTTCTTTTTCATTTAAAACGTAGATTATACATTTATTGAAAATACATTCAAAAATGCAATTATTTTAAACACGAATATCTCGAAAACGAAGCCACCTAGGCAATTGTCGTAACAACAAACATTGTAGCTTTTGTTCTCAGCTATCACGTGTTTAAGTTTAGACACAAGTTTAGGGGACACCCTGTACTATAATGGGCTTATAGTGTTATCAACATAATTATTGAATTAGTAATCATAATTAATAATCGTAGCTGTATAATTGAAACTGGAAGCTTTTGCCACGCCCAAATGTTTGTCTCATAATTGGCTGTTGGACACGATAAATCTTGAAAAACAACACACCTCCTATTAAATTATGTATTATTTTGCCATATGCTAATGCGCAACTTTATATGAGAAGCACCATTATCTGTTGTAGAGTTACGGGTAACTTAATATTGGTCGTTACCGAATTTCATTTAGTTCATGTGATTTTCGAGAGCTGTCGGGTCGAGCGACCAGACAACTGTAGTATTGGTGGTACATTAATGGACGTGGAAAAATCGTCCTTTTTCAGTATGTAACTGACGTTTGACGAAATATATAGACTAACACCACATTTCACTCAGATCGAAATTATTTCACAGGAGTGATTGTATGAAGTAGTTGGCGCGTTGCCCAACTTTTGTATGGGAGGCACCATACTGGGGGGTTGGCAAAGTCATCCAATTTCAGTTATAGAGTAAAATATTATACAAGATGGCGCAAAGGTAATCCTCCTATCAGAAAATGCTATAAATTTTGCGATTGGCCCCTAATGTCAGTTCTGTTTTGACATTTGTGTAGTAAACACATGCGAAATACACGTTAATAAACAATGTTACGCTACACTGCTCCAGAACGCGGAATATTGCTGACTATTTATTTGACCAATAATCGGTCGGTGACTTTGGCACAACGTGAATTTCGTCGCAGATTTCCTGGCCGTCCTACGCCTACTGGTGAAACACTGCGACGTTTAGCCGCTCGCCTCGGAGAGACTGGCACAACACAAGATGCTGCCAGGCGTGGCAGACCCCGGAGTAGCCGTTCTGCAGAGAATATTGCTGCTGTAGCCGAGGATGTCATGGATGCGCCGTCGACATTGACCAGACGACGTGCCACGCAAATGGGTATCAGTCGACGGTCTTTACAGCGTACCCCATCTTAGCGGATACGTAAATAAGCAAAATTTACGCTTCTGGGGCACTGAAAATCCGCGTGTAACCCACGAAGAGCCATTACACCCGCTCAAAGTCACTGTATGGTGTGCTGTTTTCGCTGGAGGAGTCATCGGACCTTTTTTCTTCGAAGACGTCGCGGGCCAAACGGATACTGTGAATGGTGAGCGCTACAGAGCAATGATCAACGAGTTCTTTTTGCCGCAACTTGATGAATTGGGATTGGAAAACATGTGGTTCCAACAGGACGGTGCAACGGCACACACTGCACGTGCCACAACCGATATGCTGAAGGATGCATTTCCCGGGCGCCTAATCTCCCGTTTTGGCGATTTGCACTGGCCAGCAGGATCGCCTGATTTGACCGCTCCAGACTTCTTTTTGTGGGGCTTTTTGAAGTCGCGGGTTTATGTCAACAAGCCTCAGACTCTTGAAGCTCTTAAAGACAATATCAGTCAAGAATGTGAGGACGTATCGCCGGAAGTTTTGGCCAAAGGGGTGGAAAATGCCATAAAAAGGGCTCAAATGGCAATCAGCTGTGGCGGCGGCCATTTACATGACATCATATTCTCGACTTGATGTAAAAAAAACTAAAAGACCAAATAAAAATAATTCACAAGAAGAATCAAAGTTTTTAATTTTTTTTTTAAATTACAGCCAAAAAACATCGGAAGTTTACTTTTGCGCCTCCTTGTATATTTAAATATTTGCCAGTACAGGCTTTCATTAAGGTAGGTTGTGTTTTACAGCAGCTACTTCCTCGACAGATCCGACGTCCCCAAATCTTTTGTAAGGGATGTACCAGAATGGGTGTGGCAAAATCCCCCATTTTCAATAGCGCAGTGGCGTTTAACGAAATATTACCTAACACTAAATAGCATTGGGGTAAAAACATATGAAATCAACCAATGAGTTGACCGCACCGATTTCGAATTGGATGAAATTTGGTACGAAGGGAAAGTTAAACATAATAATAGCGTTTGCCAACTTTCAGTGTCCTAGCTCTCGTACTTTCAGAATTATGGTCATTCCAAGTTGGCAAAAATCAATAAAAATGCACTCAGATGCCTTAACACAATTTTTTATATCTCGAAAAGTATTCATTGTACATTAATAATCAAGGGCTCATTTTACAGACAAAGACATGCGCCATTCAAAAAATTTTTTTTTATTAAATTTTCGATCAAGGATAATGTAAATAAAAAAGGACTAAAATTTCCAAAGGATATATCTCGAAAATCAATATTTTTAAAAATTTCAAAAAAATTTATGTTAATTCTTATTATGTTTTGTACAAGTCTGCCAAATTTCAATGTGGAGTCTTTATTACAACATGAGTTATTAAGAAAAAAGCAGGCGAAGGTTTATGTATTTCATGAAATGTACCAAAATACAAAAAGGTGACAAATTACAAAAAGAAGGACAAATCAAATGTAACGGAACTTTTTCGACTTTTCTTTGCTTAAACTCTTTTTCTATTTGTTGTACCAAAAAAAACAGTATAAATAGTTCAGAGACTCTAAGTCAAACTTCAGTTGAATACTAGATTTCATAAGTGATCGTTTGAAAAGGCAAAAAAAAGAGACTAAATATTTAAATAAATTATAATTATCCTCAATACAAAAAAGTCGTGCACTATTCAGTCGGTTGTGGTATTTAAATAAAAAATATGCCATTCAATTCAACATTTTGCTGTAATCCTTTTAAAAAATCCGGTCACACTGGGTGCAATAAAAGTTTAAGACAAGTCCTAGAATGGATGCTACAGTATACTAAGGATAAAAACATTACGATCTCAAATAAAATTTGTGGGACATGTAGAATAAAATTTTCGCATCTGAAAAATCTAATAAATCTAATTTGGAAGAAGCTTCAGATATAAACGAAAATGTAGATACTTTCGATGACATTGCGTCAGGCACGGAAGAAGTTGCTATTTCAAAATTAAACCAATCTTTACCGTATCTGGAACAATCTCCGATAAAAAAGAAGAAGTTACATCAAAAACGGTACAGAGATGCAAAATTCAGGAAAATAAGTGATTCGATTCAAGACAAAATTTTCCACGGTTCAGCACAATCAACTTCGCATATGTGCCCGCAATCCGAAATAATAGAACAATTAAAAGAAAAGTTTAAAATATTAACAAAAAATAGTGAGAAAATCCAACTGCTAACAATTTTACCAAAAAGCTGGACAATACATAAAATTGAGGAAGAATTCCTGGTTACAAACTATATCGCGCGAAAAGTCAAGCATTTGGTTGAAACAAAGGGTGTGATGAGTACGCCTAACCCAAAACTGGGAAGTCCAATTTCACCAGTGACAAACAGTTTAGTAAAATCCTTTTATGAATCCGATGACGTCAGCTGGTGTATGCCCGGACAGAAAGATTTCGTGTCTGTTTTTGAAAATGGTACAAAAGTCAGGAAAAATATAAGACTTTTGCTTGGAAACTTAAGAGAAATGTACGCCTTATTCAAGGAACGACATGATGGAATAAAAATAGGTATTTCCAAGTTTTGCCAACTTCGTCCGAGGAATATAATTCTAGCAAATGCGAGTGGATCTCATAACGTGTGTGTTTGTACAAAGCATCAAAATATGAAGCTGATGATTGATGCTATAAATTTAAAAAAATTAACTGCTGGTGTTCCGAATTATGAAGCTGATGATTGATGCTATATGAAGCTGATGATTGATGCTATAAATTTAAAAAAATTAACTGCTGGTGTTCCGAATTATCAGCTTGAATGTTACAAAGATTGTTTGAAACAAATGACATGCATTCCGTCTTCTTCAAAGTGTCACCTACGTAAATGTAACAAGTGTCCAGGAATTGAAAATTTAAAAGCAAAACTAAATCAATTACTAGGGCAAAATGATATTGATGAAATAACATATAAACAATGGGTAAGTGTAGATAGGGATAATTTGGAGACCATGGTTGGCCAAGCCGACGTTTTTGTGGATTCCCTATGAGAAAAGCTTGAAATTCTATTACCTCATTCATTTATTGCAAAACAGCAGGCAGCATATCTGAGCGAAAGAAAATCAAATTTGGAAGAAAATGAGTACATAGCAGTTTGCGATTTTTCAGAAAATGCTTCTTTTACTATTCAGGATGCAGTCCAGGGATTTCACTGGAACATCTCTCAGGCCACTTTATACCCAATTGCTATTTATTTTAAATCAGATGGAAAAACACAACATACAAACTTCATAATAATATCTGATTGTCTTGTACACGATTCTGTAGCTGTTCACCTGTTCCATCGCCACCTGAATGTATTTTTGAGAAAAAAGTTTAAAACAACCCCGAAGACGGTAGTGCTGCCCAGTTTAAAAATAAAAAGAACTTTATCAATTTTTGTTATCATATGGAAGATTTTTGATGTAATGCTGAGTGGCATTTTTTTGCAACAAGCCATGGAAAAGGCCCAAGTGACGGTCTTGGAGGTACCGTAAAGAGAGAGGCACGTCGAGCTAGTTTACAGCGTCCATTACAAGGTCAAATAACTACTCCAAAACAATTATATGAATGGTGCCTGCAAAATCTTTTGAACTGTAGTTTCGAGTTTTTAACTCTAAAAGACCACGAAGAAGAAGCACGGTTCCTTCAAATTTGTTTTAAAGATTTGCGTACTATTCCTGGAACTCAAAAGCTGCATTCTATTGAACCTGTAGATAAAAAAAATTAAAGTCAAGCGTTACTCGGCAGATGCAGATTTTTAATTGAAATCCTTCAGAAATAAATAAATATGCTGTAATAAAGTGTTTAATAATGATAATACATTATGTTGTACTTTTTATTAAAGGTTTAGCAATGGAGAAAAAGAGTTTAAGCAAAGAAAAGTCGAAAAAGTTCCGTTACATTTGATTTGTCCTTCTTTTTGTAATTTGTCACCTTTTTGTATTTTGGTACATTTCATGAAATACATAAACCTTCGCCTGCTTTTTTCTTAATAACTCATGTTGTAATAAAGACTCCACATTGAAATTTGGCAGACTTGTACAAAACATAATAAGAATTAACATATATTTTTTTGAAATTTTTAAAAATATTGATTTTCGAGATATATCCTTTGGAAATTTTAGTCCTTTTTTTATTTGCATTATCCTTGATCGAAAATTAAAAAAAAAATTTTTTTGAATGGCGCATGTTTTTGTCTGTAAAATGAGCCCTTGATTATTAACGTACAATGAAAACTTTTCGAGATATTAAAAATTGTGTTAAGGCATCTGAGTGCATTTTTATTGATTTTTGCCAACTTGGAATGGCCATAATTCTGAAAGTTGAAAGGCTATATGTGTGAAAGTTGGCAAATATTATTGTGCCGATCCATAGATCGTGTGTACAAAATCTTATCAAATTTGGAGGTGATGAGGTCAGAAATGTTAATATTTTCGGTTGATTTCATATGTTTTTACCCATTGTGATCGCTTCTGATATACGGCATTTATTGTGCCGACCAACCAGCCTTCCATCTTACCTTTGTATGGGAGATATAAAAATAGACGTGACAAAATTAAAGTTGTCCACTAAACGATTGGCGTTTGGCCTAATATAGGTAGCTTGATACCAACTTTCATTCAGAGCGGCAGTGTTTTATGGGAAATTATCATATTGACCTACACTCCAAGTAGGGTACAGATTCTGCAAATTCAGGCCGAAATGTTGTTTTGCGTGCGTTAGCTAAACTTGTTGTAATGCCGCAGGTAGACATATTATACTTAGTTGGAAAGGATATTTATTCTTCTACTACATTTTGCATATACTTATGTTTCGAAAATTTCTTATACATTATTGCACAGCTGTGTAGTTTGGCCAAAAAAGGACGACTCCGACTCCAGCTATTTTCAAATTCACAACTTTGCTCCACCTCCAGCATTTTGAAAATACACGACTTTCTTCCGACTCTAGTATTAAGTAAAACCATTTTCGAAGATATGGTTTTCATTAACAATGAAATAATTTCAACTTCATAGAACACAACACAAAAATATTAACTTTGTTTTAGAAGACGTATTTTTTTCAATTAAAAACCAGTATTTCGAATAATATAAAATTCCATTTTCAAAATAAACTGCCTATTGGTGGGACCCTCATTTTTCAAATTTAAAAAAGTTAAGCTCCCCAGTTTTGTGCACTTGCACTAAAACTCTGTCTCTTAGGCGTGCCGCAAACGCCCTAAATATATCGCCAGCATCACCCTTAGACATAATCAAATTTTTCTCGATAGCGTATCCTCGTGTTTTTTGTATAAAATAATATCTAACTATAGAGAGATTATAAATATGTGTAAAATTTTTTTCATTCTGCGATAAAGTTATATGGATTATGAATTCAGAAACCTTTGAAAATGGTATGGCTGTATTGAAAACACTTCGAAGCTTCAAAAAAGGTATTTTTTTACTAACCTGCTACTTTATACTAATTCAACATTCGAAAAAAGCAAAAAATTTAACTTTGCGTAATTATATAAAAATATGTTAATCAAAATGCAAGTGGAAAAAAGCCAAATGGTTGTGCTTGGAAATCGAAAAAAAAAAAAAAACAAAACGTAATCTATTTTGAAATTCTTCTGAAATATAGCCCACTGAGGGATTTTCAATGTTGATATACCGCAATAATAATCCTTGCCAGCAATCCGGCTTTTCCAGAATTTAAAATGTTTTACTAGATCAAACCATGTTGAAAAATTTTAAAATTTTCTTTCCAAAATAATATGAAAAAATATTTTTCTACAATATTTAATATCTGGGATCGGATTATTAACTCAGTATACTAAGGTAACATAGTATACCTTAGTTTAAGCTTCCAAATGTTTCCAATACAGCCATACCATATTCTAAGATTTCTGAATTCATAGTCCATACAACTTGATACCAAAAAAATACAGTTTTTAATTTTTCTCAATTTGGCTTGAATTGGCTAATGACTTCGGAAAGACATATAATGATCTCCAACCTCCACCAAATTTTACACCCATAATCTCTCTATACTTGGATACTATTTTACTCAAAATGCACGAGGGTATAGAACCGCGAATAATTTTATTACCGTATTTCAAAATTGATTTTTAGGGCGTTTGCGGCACGCCTAAGAGTTATCCGATCGGGGAAATGTTTGGACACACCAGTTTTTGGAGCATATGAACAAACGCCACACGATATTTGTAAAAATGGTAAAAATGTAAGACATAGAAGGAGCCATATTAGCTCCTTAGTATCTTTGGACGAAATTAGTTGTAGGAACTTTCGGTCTGTCTGTGCGTCTGTCTCGCTGGCTGGCTGGTCAATACGATAATTGCCGAAAATATTTACCGATCACAATGACATTTTATAAGTGACTATTATTTGCCCAAACATAGTTTGGTATTGAGAATGGGCGATTTACTAACGCCCCTTTTGGTGTCTCCCATTCTATTCGACAAACTTAGTACAAAATCATGTTCTAGAACCTTTTTTTTTAAGTGTTACCATCTATAGGCGCGGGTAGGGACTAAACTCACAAAGTGAATACATCCAAACACGGTTTGCCCGACTGTGATCACAGATTGTTTGGCGTTAGACTCCTCCGAAACGGCTGGACCGATTTGTATGAAATTTTGTGTGCATATCGGGTAGGCCTCAGAATCGGCCAACATCTATTTTTCATATCCCTAAATGATAATGGTGACCCACCCCTATATAGAACACAGATTTGTCCGACTGCGAAACACAGATTTGTCCGACTGCGAAAAAAACACACACTGATGTAGCGGCACCGAATAGTTGGTGCGGAGCACTCTCAGAGCAAAGAGAATAATGACGTGGTTATACGCATATAAAAATGAGATAGCCAGAGAGCAACGAAAATTGTGTGAACTTGTTTAGCGTATGCACGAACATAACAATATATGAATGTACATGTGTTTGTTGCTTTGAATTCTCTTTGTTTTTTCTGGGAATAAAACAAAAAGTATTAAGCAAGAAAATACTGACACATGTGCTTGCACTGGTCTTTAAATAATTTTAAGTATTAATATTATTTAAATGTAACGTCATCATACAGGGTGGAGCGCGGTAATTTGCTTTTTTCACTGCAGGCTGCGGCGGTACTGTTGGGCGAAGAGAGTGTGCGTGACTTATAGTGTCTGACGGGAGATTTGTATTCGTCTGCCTTTTAGTTGCCATCATGCATTGGACACGTGAGGAGAGGTCATTTTGTGTTGAAGTTTATTTTTCAAATGCACACTCGATCATTGCAGGGAAGCGTGTTTTTCGTTTACGACTCGCTGTTCCCCAGGCGGAAGTATTCCTGGACGGCAATCAATTGTAAATTGGGTAACTTCAGTGAAAACAGTAGGGAATTTGTCATGTGTACGAAAGGGACCTGAGAGAAGGCTTACAACACCACAAAACATCGAGAGAGTTAGAGCAGCAATACTGCAATCTCCGAAACGCTATGCACGGAAGCAATCACTTGCTCTTGGCATTTCCAGACTTTCTCTCCACCGGAGTCTTCATAAAGAACTGAAGTTTCACCCGTGTAAAATGTACGTGGTCGAACTAATACGTGACGCAATTGTGTTCTTTTCCGATGGGGCACATTTTACTTAGCCCCATGCGATTTTTCCCTTTGGGGTTACCTGAAGTCGAAGGTGTATATCAACCGTCCCAACACCTTGGAAGACCTAATTAACAATATTGAGGCTGAAATTGGCAGAATACCAGTCGACATGCTTGTTACAGTTCGTGAAAACTTCAGAAAACGTTTGCAGCAATGTGTGGATTTCGAAGGTCGACATTTGCCAGATACACTATTTTAAACCATGTAATTTAAAAATTCCCTTACTGGTCAATATAATTAAAATATAAAATTAATTTTTCTAAGATTCATAGTTTTTTCACTTCATTCCCAAAGAAGCAAATTACCGTGCTCCACCCTGTATGATTGAACATCGCCCGGGACTTCGAACACTTATTGCATTTTTTTGGTATGTGTGCCAATAACTTAAGTGGAAAAACTTGACGAAGTTGCCACGCACATTTTGGTACCTCCCATACAAACGCTTGGTGACGTCCGGGTTGTCACTACGATAAATCGTGTGAAACACTTACGATTTTTAATGAAATTAGGTACTATTAGGCTTCACATCATCAAACGCCAGTCACCAATTAAGACAACGGTGTCTTTTCCACTCCCATTTCGGTACTTCCCATACAAAATTTGTTCAGCAGGCCTGTTGTTTGGCAAGACAACACCCGCAACAGGGAACCAATCGTTCTGAAATTTGGTACTACACAATACATATAATACATTCCGGGTGGCCGACCCGATATCTCAAGTGAACCCCAACCGGTTTTAATAAAATTCGGTACTTTGCAATATTTTGTCAAACGCTACTGTGTGATAACAAATGAATAAATGCGCTGTGCCCATTTTTGTACCTCCCGTATAAATATTGAACGGACAATTGGCTGGTAGCCACGGTAAACACCTGAAACCTCTTAAGATCCTAATTTAGTTGGGTACTAGATAATATTTTGCGCCATGTAACTCTGCTGTTGAATATGGACATATTTGCTACGCCCATTCGTTCAACAGAAGTTAGAATAAAACGTTTTGTAATAGAACTCGGACGCAGTGAATAACTTTGGGTGAGGGTATGTTTAAATCGGTTAACTGTAACGAAATTTCTGTACTGATAACTCGTTGTTCAGTACCAATTGCCTAATCTAAATGACAGATTTTACAACTGTGTGGTGGAGGTTCAGCTGTGCTATTCCTGCGAATGTGCTAAATGGTTTTCACGTGGTTTATTTTGATTGCGATCCAGGCATTGGGAACCTCTGGGCCTGGTGTCAAGTTCACCCCCGATCACAGGTACTACTTTTTTTGGAGCTAGTCAGCAATAGTCTCAGTCGGTGCTAGTATTACGTGCTGATGAATTATGCATTCCTCTCATGAATATTTTCAATAAGTCCCTTCGTTTAGGTTATTTCCCATCTTTATGGAAGAGGAGCTATATCACTCCGATATATAAGAACGGTAATAGGCGATGTGTTGATAATTACAGCGGAATAGCTAAATTAAGATTTATTCCAAATGTGTTTGAATATTTAGTAATTTAGAAGATTATTCGATCGGTTTGCGCTGTCATTTCACCCTACCAGCATGGTTTTATTAAGAATAGGTCGACTAGTACAAATTTATTGGAATTAACGACCCATGTGTTTAAGGTCTTTTCCAATCGTTGTCAGACTGATGTCATTTATACTGACTTTGGAAAAGCGTTTGACACTGTTGTTCCTGATCTCCTCATATTTAAATTAGATAAGTTAGGATTTCCTCCAGGTCTATTGAAGTGGATATCTTCGTATCTTACAGATCGTTCACAGCGAGTTATGTCTAGAGGTTGTTTGTCTAAAAACATATTTGTTACATCTGACGTTCCCCAGGGAAGTCATTTAGGACCCCTTCTGTTTGTTTTATATTTAAATGATTTACCTTCAGCTATTTCGTTCTCGAAGATTTTAATGTACGCTGACGACGTTAAACTGTTCTTGTCATTTAAAAATTTGGATGACACCAATCGATTACAGTCTGGCCTATCTGTCTTCGCTCGAGCATCTATAATGTCTTGTGAGTACACTGTTGGATCTTACATTTTGGAAGGAGTAAACTCTTTGATGGACTTGGGTGTAGTATTAGATCAGAGACTTCGATTTCATCTCCACATTGATAGTATTATTAATAAAGCCTTATCTACTTTGGGATTCATCAAAAGGTGGTCTAAGGAATTTACTGACCCATATATAACGAAAAGTCTTTTTGTTGGTCTAGTTAGGCCCTCCCTTGAGTATTCATGCGTAGTTTGGAGCCCATACTATAACGTGTATATAGATAGAATCGAGTCAATCCAGAAAAAATTTCTCTTATTTGCTTTGCGTGGTTTAGGCTGGAATCCATCGCAAAATTTACCACCTTATGAAAACCGTTTGAAACTTATTGACCATCCTACACTTGAACGCAGGAGATAGTTGTTAAGATCTATGTTCATTATAAAATTGATAAACAGTCAAGTTGATTCAAAATTTTTGATCAGTAAAATTCGTTTTAATATACCATCTCGCGTTACTAGAAATTTTCGTCCTTAAAAATTGTCTGTTGATTACGATTATTAGAACCCGGTCCGCACTCTATTTCTTCTTTATAATGATCTATATATTTATCTACCGTTTTTTGAACCATTAGCCAGGGTGAAAAAGTATATTATTTACGAATTTACACAGGCTATGGTTGCCAGTTCATATCATGCGAATCGTTAAATCAATGTAACGCTTGTAATGCGGTTAGTATTGAATAAAGTCGTTGCATTTTATTACCTCAATTGTTTTGCCTGCAAGACTCATTTCTCCGACGATTCTTGAATTCTATATGCTGATTATATATATATATATATATGTGACCTCCTCCATGAAAAGAGACCTCTGCGCCGAAAATTTTTTTTTTACAAAAATATCAAAATTTTACTCCTTTTTGCTCCTAACACGGTTTTTTGGTGGTTCTTCTGTATTTTGCTGCTTTTCACCTTTGAAGGAAGAGTTGCATAACCCTGCGCAAAACACGGAAAAACGAAGCGCTTTTTTTAAACGAGTTTTTCTCAATAACTTCTTTTCGGCGCAGAGGTCCATTTTCGTGGAGCAAGTCACATATATACATATTAGGGCGAGTTAATTTTTTTTTGATGAAGCGTATAGCAAACACGTCAGCTATAGGTGATATTGAGAAAATTTTGCTCAAGAGACCATAGCTCTAAGTCGGATTTGGAGCCCCCCAAAATTTAAAAATAGATATTTTTCCATATATACATATAATTTAATTAAATTCGTCATAAAATCGGATAGAATTGTAGTAGATTTTTCCCAATGTGGGCTTGTTTGAAAGGCATTGTTATCACCTTTCAGAATCTGTATTGGTCCGAATATATTTTTTTTATTTTTAGTAGAGATATTAGGAATTTTTTGTCGAAAAAAAGCCTAAAATTAACTTTTAACTAATAAATTCTGAATTTTGTTCGATTTTTTTCGAGATTTTTTTTTTGCAGATTATGATATTATTACGATAAATTTTTTTCTTTTCGAACTCCTTTTTGTAGGAAAATCGATCTGAAAATCTACTATAATTCTATCCGATTTTATGACGAATTTAATTAAATTATTCTATGTATATATGGAAAAATATCTATTTTGAAATTTTGGGGGGCTCCAAATCCGGCTTAGAGCTATGGTCTCTTGAGCAAAATTTCTCAGAATAACCTATAGATTATGTTTTTGCTATACGCTTCATCAAAAAAATCGTTCCATACAATTTCCCGCCCTAATATAGATATATTTTCCTGGTTGCTGAGAATTTCTTCTACTGATGATGTCGTGTCTAATTATTGCTGCTCCTTATTCCTGTTTACCTGTTGACTTGATATCACAGCGTCTTCTAATTACATTTATTTAGTGTTGTTCCTGGTTTCCTGATATTTTTCCCGCTTCGTAACTCCGGTGGTTTAATGTATGTTCCTGGTTCCTGGACTGATGATGTCGCCTCTAAATATTGCTGTTGCTTATTGCTGTTTCCCGTATTTCAACAGATCCTGTCCCGTTAAATTATTTGCTGTTAATTATTGATTTCGTTGTTTGCTGGTTTCCTGTATAATGTCAACTCGATATCATGGCGTCTTTTTATTTCGTCTATTTGGCATTGTTCCTGGTTGTATTGGTGTTATTTGTCCTGCTCCGTAACTCTGATGTCTTAACTTAAGCTCCTGGTTCCTGATTTCCTGCTGCCTGTCTTCATGTTTATTCCTGATTTTATTGGTGTTGGTTTTAACTAAAGGGTCCGCCATCTAACGTTTTTCTTCAACTGGTGCTTATCTCATGAATGGTAACACTTAGCTCATGTCTGATTTGACAGATAATTAGTTTTATCCTTCCGCTGAACGAATATGGTAACACTTAGCTCATGTCTGATTTGACAGATAATTAGTTTTATCCTTCCGCTGAACGAATATGGTTGTGTATACGCTTGAACAACGCTATGAAATATTGCGACATTACATTGAAAATCATGGTAATGTTGCAGTTGCCGATTTTGCCAAAAAAACTCGTCTTTTCAGATGAAGCTCATTTTGATCTTGGCAGGGTATGTAAACAAGCAAAATTGTCGCATTTGGGGCACAGAAAACCCGCACGCATACATTGAAAAGCCGATGCACCCAAAACGAGTTACTGTTTGGTGCGGATTTTGGTCCAGAGGCATAATTGGGCCATTTTTCTTCGAAAATGAGCAAGGGGTGGCCGTTACAGTCAATGGCGATCGTTATCGGGGCATGTTGTTCACAAAAATTGAAGAGGAGGATATTGGCAACATTTGGTTTCAACAGGGCGGCGCTACGTGCCACACAGCCGAAGCCACACTCCATGTTTTGCGCCCTGTTTTTGAAGATCGCATTATCAGCCGCAGAGCTGATGTCGTTTGGCCACCTCGGAGCTGCGATTGGACACCGTTGGACTATTATTTGTGGGGTGCCCTCACAGATAAGTGTTACACCGACAAGCCAGAGACAATTGACGCTTTAAAGGACAATATTCATGAAGCCATTCGTGAAATACAGCTGCACACAATCGATAATGTGCTTAAAAATTGGACCGATCGTGTAGGCTACTGCACGGCCAGCCGAGGCAGCCATTTGAATGAAATTATTTTCCATTATTAACCCGAAGTATTGTACTTTCAAATAAAAGAAGAAATTTGAGAAAATATTCAGTAGTTTTTTTTATAGCATTTTCAAAAAAAAGTTATTTGGCGGACCCGTTACTATTTATACTGCCAACTCAACATCATATCCCATATGACGTATTTGCTGTTAATCAATGTATCTCGAATGCTGGTTCCTGTTTTCTTCCCGCTGGTCTTTGTGGTTTTGTTCCTGATTTCGAATTCTGCTCCTTCATCTTGGTCCCGGTTCCTGCTTCCTGATTTTGCTGTTTCCTGTTTCCTTATTTTAAGTTTTTATTATATTAATTTTGTTCTGTTTTTAATTTCGCTATGCTGCCTTATATGTATTTGCTGTTTTTTGTTTCCCAATTTTGTTATTTTGTTATTTAAAATTTTATTTATATTATTTTTTTTTGTTCTTTGTATTTATTGTATTTATAAGATATTTATAAGATATTTACTGTATTTATATATTGTATTTATAAGATATTTTTATTTGTAAATTTTAGTTTAAGTTGAATTTTGAAAAAATTATTCCACGTCCAGCTGGACTTATTTGTAGCGGAGTAAATAAATAAACAAACAAACATTGTGATGTAGGACAGTCATCTGATTTCGGATTTGAACATATGTATGTATATGGAGGACAATTTCCTTACAACATATTTCTATTTATAATATGAAATAGTTCCCACTACTTCTGTACTTTCATTGCCTCTGTATTTCCATAGCGATTACGGATTTATATTCATCCGCTCATTACACAGTACGACAGTGGTCGGTACACATGTGAAATGTTACCAGAATATGAAAATAGGCTTAAAATAAAGAAATACGTGTCTCGGCGTTTTGCTGTAGCAAGTCAGAATTTTGAGAAAATCGATTTTTCAGCTTCGAAGGACCGTGTGGGTTCACTTGTAATGTAAAAAAATCTATAAAAACAGAATGGGTGAACCGATTTTTATGCTTGAGCCAGTTTTGAAAAGGCAATTGAATTTGGATGTTTTTTTATTGAAAAGACAATTTTTTTCTCCGATAGATGGCGCTTTAATTTTCATGTAAAGTTAAAACTTAACCAAAAATTTAATGTAATTTTTAACACAAAATAATAGTTAAGATTTCATATTCATTTTGGTATTTTTACATTACATTTCATTACATTACATTTTCGGTTATTTTTTAACTTTACATGCAAATTCAAGGGCCATCTAGCGGAGAAAAAATCGTCTTTTTAATAAAAAAAATATCCAAATTTAATTGCCTTTTAGAAACTGGGTCAAGCATTAAAATCGGTTTCCCATTCTGTTTTTATAGAACTTATTATAATAGTATTACATTACAAGTGAACCTCCACGGTCCTTCGAAGTTTAAAAATCAATTTTCTCAAAATTCTGACGTTCTACAGCAAAACGCCGAGACACGTATTTCCTTATTTTAAGCCTATTTTCATATTCTCTTAACATTTCTCATGTGTACTCTAAAAAATTTGATTTTGTTGTACTGTGTTTTGGGTGAAAATTAAAAAATTAAAAAAATTAAATATACACTGTCTTAAAAATGTATTATATAACTCTAAAATAAATTTTTGTTAAAAAAATTCTTCGGTTGGGTATTGTCCAACTTTTTGTTGTTTTACATTTTGTATCTATTTAATAAATCTTTCATTTAATTAATCTTTTTAATTTCCAACCAAAACGGACAAAAATAGCCAAACTTCACTCGGTCATAATGGTCATGATCTGGTTTCAAAATCCTATATGGGTTTTAGTCTACTGATAAAAAAATGGTTACCATTGCATCCCGTAGGCCTACAGCTTTTCACTGGTTCCAGTATTTTGAGAAATGTAAAAATTAATAAATAGTTTCACTTAACATCCCCTTAAGGGATAGGGGAGAGCTTTTCACAATCAGTGAGCTGTGCGCTTTACAGTTTAACACTCACTGATTGAGACCTACAGTTCTGCACCGGTTCCGAAAGGTATTTTGAGAAGCTTTTTCATGGCTAAGTACTCGATAGTGTCGCCGTCAATAAGCGAGGTGACCGTCGTCGAAAGAAATGTAGGTGGTCAGAGCTCCGCCGACTACGCTCACAGAAATCAACACAGAATTGCTCACAGAATTGCAACAGCCGAATTAGCCGTAACCGAATTAAGAGGTTGTCTCAAACGAATTAGAGGTTTTCACCACCTCATTAGAGGTTGACACAACCTCATTGGAGGTTGACACAACCTCATTAGAGGTTGTCACAACCTCATTAGAGATTGACACAACCTCATTGGAGGTTGACACAACCTTGGAACAACCTCGTTAAAGGTTGGAACAACCTCATTAAAAGTTGGAACAACCCCATTAGAGGTTGTCACAACCTCATTAGAGGTTGGCACAGCCGAATTAGAGGTTGTTACAACCAAATTTAGATAGTGTCACAAATGAATTATTATTTTTTTTATTATTAAGGGACTATTTTTGTCCTGTATTCTTCTAAAAAAATTAAAAAGCGAGAAAATAAAGTCATTTATATGGGGTAATCTCTAAGTTAATAAATTTGTTTTTTTATGCCTCTTCCGACCTTTTTTTGAAGTCCCGGCCATCATGGGACACCGCACTGATTCTGGGGTCTTGTGTCGGTTGATTTAGGTCCTAAACCGTTTGGTAGACAGACGACTGCAGCATATCTTACAGGCCGACTGTGAAAAACTTCAAAACTGTGGATATCTGCTTGAATAATTTCTGCAAAATAAGACGTTTTAATACAACACATATTTTACTTACCTTTCTTAATAACCACAAAAATATCTTGACATTCTTTAATTCTTTTTAAAATAATAATTGACTATGGAATTTTAAACTTCACAGTTTAAAGACATAGAATTATGTTGTGGTAACTGAATTGAAAATGAATTCGGATGTACCTACAGAATTTGTGAGAAATTCGTTTACAGCAACAGAGTTGACGCCAAATTCGGTCGTTGCAATCGAATTAAGGTTGGATTTGGTTATTGCAACCGAATTGATACCAAATTCGATAGTTACAACCGAATTGATTGCATATTCCGTGGCTCCAACCGAATTTGGTACCAATTTCGGTTATTGCATCCGAATTAATTTAAAATTCGGTTGTTCCAACCGAAATTTTTGAAAATTTGGTTGACTGAATAAATATAATTGAAGATTCAGTTATCACAACCGAATCAATTATGAAACGAGGTTGCTTCAACCGAGTTTCGGTTGTGGGGACTAAATTCGGTCATAGCAACCTCAATTCGGTTGTGGCAACCTCAAGTCGGTGGTATCAACCGAATTTACGGTTGCTACAATCTATTTTCAAACATTTAGTTCTGTGGGGGTACTGATAGTCTACCCTAATTCAATTTCCTTTTGAACGTTGTAATTTTCATTTATCATAATTAAAATGCCTTATTCAAGTTTGTATACGCGTGAAATGAAAATTTCCCATATTGTACACTACTGCCATACGTGTATGATTCAAAAGTTTTGTATCTACGAGATGTGTCTGTGAGCGACGCAATCGGTTGGGTTATATCGCTTGTTGCTATCTGTTCCTGTTGCTATGTGGGAATGGACAATGGCGCTATAAATTTAACCCTTAAAATGCCTTTGTTTCATTTTGTTAATAATGACCATAATTTACATATGCACATACGATGGCAATTCGAGAGGGGAAGCGAAACAGTGAAGGCTCTGGAACTTGTAGGATTTAGTATTGTATTGAATCACAGAAATTCTTGTTGCTGGGGTGGATGGATTGGTCGGCAAACAAACGAGAGGAGGAACGACCAAACACTTCCGGATAGAGTAAGAGTGTAAAATTGTGGTCGTATCCACCACTAACAATCAAAGCGCAAAGTAATACAAAGTTTGACTAAAGGCCGCACAAATGGGCAAAAGAGACGAAACACAAGGTGATATCAACACTCTCGTACGCACAAAAGGCCTTGAGTTCTAAACCCAGTGAATGGTCAACATTTTGTTTTTTTTTATCGTCTTATTGTTAAGGGGGTTTGTGCGTATGCCGTCGTGCACCCTATAATGGAGCACAGAAAGTCAAAATTATATTATTGAACTAATAAAACCAGTTCTGAAATATCGGTCAGATAAAAAACAGATAAACAATAACATATTGTTGTCATGAGTGCTGTCATGCGAGTCCGAGTAAAGTTCACGTAGAAAAAGCACACAGTTTGGGTGAATGGTGTGGCATTGTATTCTTATTCGGAATAGGAATATTAAGGGGTATGTATGTATAAATGTGGCCGTCGGTGGTGCAATGGTTAGTGTGCGCGGCTCTTGTACATGAGATCCTGGGTTCGAACCCGGCTCTGACCACCTAAAAATTTTCTTTCGACGACGGTCACCTCGCATAGTGACGGCGACACTATCGAGTATCTAGCCATGAAAAAGCTTCTCAAATTACCGTTCGGAATCGGTGTAAAACTGTAGGTCCCAATCGGTGAGTGAAAACTAGAAAGCGCACAGCTCAGTGATTGTGAGAAGTTCTCCCCAGTCCCTTCATGGGATGTAATGGGAAACCATTTATTTTTTTTTTTTTATGTATGTATAATAAATCTCAATCCAATTCCAAAACACAGGACTTAATTTCACATACGGATTTCACAGGCTTCATTACAATGCCAGGCAGTTAAGAACAGGAAATTTAGAATTACTGTGTATTGGAAGAAATATTGTTTTTGCATTCGTCTTTAACACATTTTCGGCATATATTTTGTATTATTCCAGAGGAAATCATCCAGTGAACACATTCTCATTAGACTGAATATAAGACATACACTCCTAGATAGCTACAGGACAAGGAAAATACAATTCACGGCAATACAAGTGGTAGGCAATAATGGTCCAATTGTACTCGCTGCTATTTACTACCCTCCATCATGCTCAACGAACAAAGATCAGTTTGTCTCGTATTTTGAAAAGCTTGGTTCAACATTTTTGGTGGAAGGTGACTTCAATGCTCAGCGACAACTATGGGGCTCACGATTGAACAATACAAGAGGTAGATAATTACGCAAGGCCATGAAAGAGGAGCAACTTTCTCATTTGTCAACAGGAGAACCAATTTATTGCCCCTCTGATCTTTCAAAAACCCCCGTTGTCATAGATTTTTTATCGTCAAAAATGTGGACAGAAACAAATGCGATATTTACTCATGCCTTGAACTTTCCTGAGACCCCTCTCCTAGAATCTCCATTCTACGATCATCAGTCAGACAAGTAGAATCACTGATTATTTTGCACACCGAGAATACCGATTGGAAGTACTTTAAGGAAACCTGTAGTAGGCTAATCAATGTAGCTGTATCATTAAAAAAAAGAAGACGAAATAGAAGACGCAATACATGTGTTCACTGCGCATATCCAACAAGGCGTTTGGAAAGCTACTCCCAAGACAAAACGTCATGCCGACCGTAATCGAACGAGTCGGAAAATTAAAGACCTCCTAGGAGAAAAGCAGAACTTGAAAAGAATCTGGCAAACAACTAGATTCCCAGCAGACAAAACTAGACTCAACAGGGTTAGGAAAAAATTACACAAAACCTTATCAACGGAAAAGAATAACAAGTTTGACTTCTTCGTTTCTAATCCTTCACCATCGGAAAACACTGTCTACAGCCTTTGGAAGGCCAGCAGAAATTTCAACACGACAATGGAAAGAATATCTCCCATAACATCAACTAACGGAACATGGTCCAGATCTGATAAAGAAAAAGTGGACACGTTTGCTCAACACCTCTCACACGTTTTTCAACCCAACGAGTCAACAAATTTCACTTCTGAGGTCGATGAATTTCTCACATCACCTGCTCAAATGGACTTACCAATCAAAAGTACAACCCTCTAAGAACTAAAAGAAATAATAGGAAGCCTACCAAACAGGAAAAAGGCGGCGCCAGGCCGGCACAAATCAACAAAGAACTCCCGGATACAGCTATAACACATTTCAGGAACATAATAAACGCTATTTTCGAGTCGGCTACTTACCGGTGCATCTCAAAGTGGGCGAAATAATTATGATTCCAAAGGTTGGTAAACCGGTCGAGAACGTGAATTCGTACAGACCGATAAGCTTCCTTCCAGTGTTGGGCAAAATAGTTGAGAAAATTTTACTTAACAGAATGAAGCGTATAATTGGAGCCAAACACCTGATTCCTGACCATCAATTTGGTTTCTGGGACAAACACACAACAATTGAACAGGTGAGTTAAAACAATAAGGACAGCGTTTGAGGAGAAAAAATATTGTTCAGCGGCGTTCTTAGACATCAGCAAAGCATTTGACAAGGTTTGGCAAGAGGGCAAGAGAGTATACAAGTTAAAGAAAAATATACCCTTCCCCTATTATGAACTACTACGATCCTACTTAGAGTGTAGATACTTTTATGCTAAAGTCAATAGTAGTCAAACGAATTTATTTGAAATCAAATCTGGCATTCCACAAGGAAGTATTCTCGGACCATTGCTGTATACTCTGTTTACTGCAGACCTTCCCACATGCAACAACACCGTAACGGCTACATTCGCAGATGACACAGTACTATTTCCAACACACCATGACCCAACAACTGCAACACAAAACCTGCAAATCCACTTGAGTAAAATTCAGGATTGGTGTCAGTCGTGGAAACTCAACGTCAATGCAACCAAATCAGTGCATGTAACTTTCACGCTGAGAGCTGGAACATGCCCACAGGTACTAAAGGGAAATACGGCAATACCCCAACCGGACAGTGCTAAATATCTTGGCATTCACTTAGATAGACGTCTAATATGGCAGAAGCACATACTGACAAAAAGGAAACAACTTGATATTAAACTAACGTCTATGAACTGACTCATTGGCCGAAATTCTAAACTTCTATTGGCCAGTAAACTACTACTGTACAAGGCAATTAGCAAACCAGATACCCTTTTAAGACTGTCTTCGCAATATAATGTCTTAGCACGAAATCTTCATAAGAAGACATAACAGATTCAAACTCACGCATCTAGTCAGCACTCGATGATATAAAACCCACCTACAACGAGGACCAGCACTGGTTGTTTCTCATCATGCCAAGACTGCAACAAATTAAAATTTGTATATTTTTTGAAATTGTTTGAATATTATATACTAGTTGCCTATTGTCATGTATTTGATAGATTGCAATAAATAGAATAATCCAGATATTTATTTTAGCATATATTGCTATACACATATCTGCCAAACTAATAACTTTGGAACTAACTTTTACTTCGTGCATTAGAGTGGCAAACAGTCGGGTTTAACTGACCACAGTTTGTACCATGTGCCTACTTTCCTATATTTACAATATTATATCCTTAAGTAGATTGAAATTTTCGGTATTTTGTTTCTCCGTGAAGGAAACCCAACCAACCCTTTTCACATTTCAGTTAATTGTGTTTTATGTTTGGGTTTCATAACATATGAAGATATTGCGATGCCTCTTATTTGCCTTTTTGATGAGCATTGAAATGGACTTTTAAAGACAATACCGCAAAAAGGATAATGCAAATAAAGAAAATAGGAAAAAGGGGAAAAGATGATGTGCAGTATGACTAATATCATATGACGATGAAGATGATGATTACGTCGTGACTAAAGAAAAGTGTACCCCACATTGTACGAGGTTTCGTGTTCCTTTTCTTTTCATTTTGTAATCAGTCAAGCATATTTGGCAGAACTGGTTGCCAATGAACACAATGAGAGAGTTACGAAAATAAAACACCGAATAAATGCCATTGTTGTGGAATTTATGATAAGTCCTTTTTCCCTTTCATTTCATTTTACAAAAATTCCCTTTGTTTGCAGTTTTAATAAATATACTTTGCCACAGAATAGTAAAGGAGATCTGTTCCAAAACAGCAGGTAGCGATCAAATTGAATTTAAAGTTTCCCATTGTTAACATTTTTATTGCTGCTGAAGCTAAAATGTATATAGCAGGCAGCGTTTTGCTATTCAACTTCAAAACATGTACAAAGGTTTAATAAACAGGGTTTCCTATGTAGAAAAAAATTAATATTCTTAATTACAAGCAGATAAAGAAACTGTTCTATGTTGTAACTAACAAACTACAGTGATAAATGGCATTGTCATGTATACTATTCAGAGAAATGTATTCCCCAACCTTTGTGATTGGTTTCGCGATGCCCGTCAAGCCATCTTAATCCCCATAAATTAAATACCAGTTTCAAACTCGGGAAAGTATCAGATTTTGCAAATTAATTTTAATCTAAAGGTTAACACAAAAGTAGAGGTAGCAAGACTTAAAGGCACGACAAAATTTATACAATTTTTATAATTTGTAAATTCGATTTAAGACCGATAGTCGAGATAATATTATGTGTACTTTAAATTAGTCTTAACACGTCAACCATTAAAGTTTATTTTATCTTTTTTAACCCTACCACGGATGATTTTTATGTTCCATAACGATGTTTTGGAACGAAAATCATTATCGCACATTGCGGGATGGGGGCTAAATGAAAAAAAATTGAACAGATTTTGTTTTAACACTATTAACACTTTGGTTTATGTCTAGAATGACATATGTTAGAAAATTTATTATTTAATGGGATGTTTTCTAGGTGGAACCTGTAACCAATATTTAGTATATATTGTAGTTTGGCAGAATTTTGGATATATTTTGCAAATAAATCTTTATAACTTTTAAACTGTGTATGAAAATTTTTGACATAAACCAATTTCTTCTTTGAATTTGTGTACACTCAACCACTCATAAAAGACTCTAACAGCCTTATTCATAAAAAGTTGTGAGAAGTTTAATAGAAGATTTTTGTATCATAAACTGTCTCTCAAAACTCTCACAACTTTTTATTAATAAGGACGTTAGTATCTGTGGATGATATTAGCTTTACAACTTTTATAGCTGATTGAGAGGTTGGTGATCACAATGCCTGCCGCAGTGATTTTTTCCAGTGAATATTATTTGCGCAAATTTAATTTGAATTTGAAAATATGAATTATGGTCTGACCCTTCTAAATAGTACCACTCCAAAGAAATCGCAGATTTAGTTAACTTTTAAATAAAAAAAAATAAAATTTTAAAATAGTTTAAGAAAAGGTACTCTTTTTACTCTTGGTGACAAAAAGCGGCGACCGGTCATAACGGTCACAACGCCCAAACGCCAAACGGACAGCTTTCAGAGCGGTCATAAGGCCCAAAAAAAGTTTGGGCGTTATCACCGTTGGGCGTTATGACCGGTCGCCAGAAGAAGCCATAAGAGTATGATTTGTTTTTACACAGAAGTACTTTTTTAAGAACAGGTACTCTTTGAAGAAGTTTTGTACTCATTTTCAGAAAGGCTACTTATCTAAAGACAATAAAACAAAAGGTATTGGTTTATTTTTGAGAATATTTTTGAAAAGGAATTTTTGTAAGAACTCTTTTTTTTAAAAAAAGGTATTTTGATTTGAAGAAGTGGTTTTTTTAAGAAATAAGAATTTTTTTTAGAATTGATCTTTTTTTCAACAATAGGTAAATTTTTAAGAGTAGATACGTATCTCAAAAAAAGTTATTTTGTTTCACAAAAAGGTACCCTTTAAAGAAAAGGTAATTTTTTCAGAAAAGGCAATTTGTTGTTAGAAAATGTACTTTTTTAAGAAAAGGTACTTATTTGAAAAAAAATCAATGAGTGTTCGAACTCACGGAAGATGTGTTAACACCTTTTTGCTACACGGTACTTGTTCGATTTTTATGAACACATTATAGTAAATGTTACATTGGAAAATAAAAAATAATAATTTTTTTTGTATACACCGGGCAATGCTGAACATCAAATGACTCGCTTTGTTTGGCCATAGCAACAACAACGAAACAACCAAACACACAACATCACACATACTTTGTCCGAAGTAGCTGACGTATACGTGTGGCACATAACCATATGCTTGCCATATCAACAGCCAAACACACAACATCACACTTACTTTGTACGAAGTAGCTGACGTATTAGTGTGTCACCATAACGTCGACTGCGCAAGCCCATGGGCTTGGAAATGAAATTTTGCGTGGCTATGCTTTATATCTCCGTTCAACAACAGCAACAGACACATGCACATACATACATTATTATATTAATACATACGCTGTAGACACAATTTCGTATGCCTCACCCCTGCCACACCACTCTTTCATTGCTCTCGTGCTCGCTCATTTTTATTTAACATGTCATTATTCTCTTTTGTAGTCGCAGAAAATCTGGTTTTAGCAGCAGCATAAAATCTGGTTTTAGCAGCAGCATAAAATCTGACTTTGATAGATTTAGTAACACGTCAAAAAAAACTTTTTTAAGAGAAGGTACTTATTTAAAAAAACATTATTTTTTTAAGATAAAGTGCTTTTTCTTTTTTAAGAAAATCTACTTTTTGATGTGTTAACATCTATAGCGGCGTATAGGGACTAAATCTATCAAAGTCAGATTTTATGCTGCTGCTAAAACCAGATTTTATGCTGCTGCTAAAACCAGATTTTCTGCGACTGCGAAAGAGAATAATGACGTGTTAAACAAAAATGAGCGAGCAAGAGAGCAATGAAGAGTGGTGTGGTAGGGGTGAGGCATACGAAATTGTGTCTACAGCGTATGTATTAATATAATAATGTATGTATGTGCATGTGTCTGTTGCTGTTGTTGAACGGAGATATAAAGCATAGCCACGCAAAATTTCATTTGCAAGCCATGGGCTTGCGCAGTCGACGTTATAGTGACACACTAATAGGTCAGCTACTTCCTACAAAGTATATGTGATGTTGTGTGTTTGGCTGTTTCGTTTCTGTTGACATGGCAAACATGTGGTTATGTGACACACGTATACGTCAGCTACTTCGGACAAAGTACGTGTGATGTTGTGTGTTTGGTTGTTTCGTTGTTGTTGCTATGGCCAAACAAAGCGAGTCATTTGATGTTAAGCATTGCCCGGTGTATTTTGAATGCCTATAATAATGGGGGATGACTTTAACATGAATTTTTCAACCGCAGAAGCACTGCCACTTTTCGAATTCCTCTACGATAAATTCAAGCTTACTATTAATACTTCATTAGAGTCTCCAACTACTATCCAAGGAACTACAATTGACGCTGTTTTCTCACGATATTTAGATAGGATAGAATCTACAGTTTATGTCTCATATTTCAGCTATCACAGACCAATTTTATCTGTATCTGTGGTGTTATAAATTATAAAAATAAGGATATAAAATTTAATTCAATAAAGTATTACTTTTTATTTTCCAATGTAACATTTACTAATGTATTCATAGAAATCGAACAGGTACCGTGTAGCAAAAAGGTGTTAACACATCATCCGTGAGTTCGAACACTCATTGATTTTTTTTTTAAAGTAAACATACTTTCTTAAGACAATGTATTTTTTTTAAAAAATGTACTTTGTTTAAGAATATAAATAGGTTTTTTTTTTGAGAAAATTTTCTTTTTTTAAGAGAAGCCACTTATTTCAGAAAATGTTCTTTTCTTAAACTTCTTTCACTTTGGCTTTTTTAAATTTACTGTTTATTGGGTTCAAAACTACAATATATACTAAATATCGGTTGCAGGCTTCACCTAGAAAACTTCCGATTAAACAAGAAATTTCCCAACAAATTCGTATATGAGACATCTAGTTAATTTCTTTCTCTATGATCCAAGCCGTTAGTCTAGACAGAAACCAAAGAAAAAGTAAATAATATAGTTGACAATAGTGGGTTGTATCTAGAGTGTCCAAAACCGAAACCAAAAACCGGTTTTTTTCCGATTAACCACGTGCCGTTGTTTTAAAAAACGTAATTTTCGAACAAACCGGAAACCGGTTTATTTGACGTCGGTTAACCGTTTTTCCTCAATTGTGTTAATATAATTGAGGAGGTTATTTCAAAACTTGACTATTCCACTTTTTGTGTTTTTGCACAATTTGAGAAAATTTTTTTTTAAGAATGCACCTACATATGTATTTAACCCGAAACTTTGTTGTATTATTATAGACGACAAGATTATTCATTGCTTTGGACAGGATTAAAAAATTTGGGAATAATGTATTTTGAAAAAATCCAAAATTTGAAATAAAATAATCTAGTTTTGCGCGGCTGATTGTAATGGTCAAGTTTTGTTACGCGCTCTAGATGAATAATCATGCTTTGATTCAAACCACTATGGAGTGATCTTATTTTGCTGAAATTAATTATGCATCAGAAACCGCATTTTGAATTAAAATAACCTGAGGTTCATCATCAAAAAACAATAATCACAGTATGTTTTATTTATATTTAAGATATGGATTATTCACATTTTGTTCCAAAAATGTATATTTGAAATGGCTAGTTTGAAGTGGAATAATCAAGTTTTGACGGAATCATGCCTTTTATTCTCTTTTTTCGGTGTAATTATAGAGTTTTGGCCCAATTTTATTTTCTCCGAGTTTTCATTTCAATGTAACCAAACAAAAAAAATAATAAAAATCAGTTCTGTCAAAAGTGGAATAGTCCAGTTTTGAAAATAATAATAAATAAATAATAAATGATATGATTTTCGAATTTAATGAAGTTTTGGAATTAAAAAACATGATTTCTATTTTGAAATACGAGTTTATGCTTCAATAGATTCTAAATGAAGCTTCCAAACATTTGTCTATGACTTTATGAATTAATTAAAAATTAATTAGGAATTAATTATGTTTTTCAAACTTTTTTTCTTCCAAATATCAAAAATAAAATAATTTTTTAATAAATGTTTCAAACTTAAGAAGATTTTCGTACATGATAATATCTTTCGAATTTGAATATGATAGAACTTTTACATTTTATATGAAAGAGACATTCCAAATTGGAATATAATATACATTTTTTATTTAAAATCGAAACGTAATTGTCAAATTTTAATAGAGTTGTGAAATCTTAATTTTTAAATACGAAGAAATATGTGATATGGTGGCTAAACGAATGTATTGTAAGTGTTACATGTGTAATTTCATTTAAAGCAAAATAACCCGATACCGAAAACCGGTTTCATGAAAAATTGATTTTTCGAACAAACCGAAAATTGGTTTCTTTAAAATTTGTTTTTCGAACAAACCGAAACCGGGTTTATAAAAGTGCCTGTTTTTTAGACACTCTAGTTGTAGCATAATAGTGTAAAAACAAAAGTTCTGTAATTTTTTTTCATTTGGCGCCCATTCTGAAACGAGCGATAAGGAACTTCGTTCCAAAAATCCAAAAGTTATAGTTTTTGTTAATTTGGCATTTACAGTGGTATCTACAGTTCTACAGAGTTCTCTATATTTTCCCTTCAGCCTTGGGGACTATGCTGCAAAGGATTCTATATACAATTTAATTTCATTGTAGGTACTGATTGTATTCCATTCTGGCAAACATTTTCATCTGAATTGTACGGAAATTGTTCACTTTACAATAAACAATGTGGGTAAAGTTTGTATATTACCTACATATACGTTGTATCCTCTATTGTTTGTACTTCCACAATCGGTCATTCCTTAAAAAAACGTATATTAGGGAGGTATAGAGAAGATCACAGTACCCCCGCCTAGTTTGTATACTATACGAATGCGAACACGTATTGTGTACTGGTCCTACTGGGCAAAACCGTGTTGGACTATTTGTGCAAATGGAACGATTCGCGCAGAGAATCTGTCATAATATTCGATCTGTCAAAATTGTGTCTGCAAAGCGTTCTACTCAAGTTTAAACTATTCCATCTTCTCTCACCAAATGCAAATTTTGATATATCCAACGATTTCGCTAACAGTCTAAGACGGCCTTTACAAACACGATTTTCTGTCATACTAACAAGCACTTCTGCTGACGTTTATGAAAGTAATCTATTTATAGAACATCATAACTATTTATATTTTTGTCACTGTTCTATGTTATTGGCCGGTCTCATATATATATTATTTTTTTAAATGTCTGATAACATTTACAGACATCCGACACGTCGGTAGCATTTGTTTACTGGGTTGTTTCTCTGCTTAGAGAAAACAAAATATTAATGCCAACATTTTCAATCGCGGAGAGGTCTTAGGCGATTCGATTGTATGTTGAGTTTTAACGCTGCCATCTGCAGCAAAAATCGAATATATGAAACATCGAAGCGATTCTGCAAAAATATTCGTGCGGGTTTTGATGTGAAATGCCAAAATCGTGGTCATACTACCGGTTAGAAAACTGGAGAAAAATCCCACCATTTATTTATTATACCCTCCACTGTAAGTGATAGAGGGTATATATCAGTTTGTCATTCTGATTGTAACATATAGAAAAAAAATTAATGTGAGTCCGATCACAGGGGAGATGTGTAAACATCTAGTAATGAAGTTGGAAGTACTTATGCTTTTAGTATATTTTTTTAATTAATCAATTAAAAGTATCAAAACTTTCAATATTGTAAATACATAGGAATTTGCTGGTTTTTGTTTGTTTTATTTAACTTATTTGGTTAGTAAATGGGAACACTGCAGTATATATGTACTGCATTAAAAATTACAGTAAGCAGTAAATTTACTGAATACTGAAAAAATTCAGTAAATTTTTGCTGATAATGAAATTTAATTTGCATTTCCAGTAAAATCATAGGCCGTATTCATAATAATCAGTAATCGGGCATTACTGATTACTGAAAATTCAATGCACCTCATCATAATCATGTAGGCACTTTATAAAAATTTCTGAAAAAAATTTTAGTAATCAGTAAAAATTTACTAGTTAAAGAATTATTTTTACTGAAATTTTAGTAGTACTGCAAAGTGCCCGTCCATGGTAAATGCCTTACATACAAATAGTTAATATTGGCTTATGGTAACTAAAATAAGATACATATTTAAATTTTTGACTCGATTGTATTTAAAAATCTATGGAAAACTGCATCTATAGTAGTGGAATTGTTAGTTGTGGGGGTTTGTGGAGAATTGCTCATATCCAAGTGGAAAACGTCAAATAAAAATTTTGATAAAGCTTGCGACTGTGGGTTTGCAAAATTTGTATTAAAATCTCCACCCATAATAATTGGCATGAGATGGAGATTGTTACCCAATTGTCGTGCACCAGCTTCAGTGTAAGGCAACAGTACGTAATGAAGATATGTTATAATCTTAATTTATATTGGAATCTAATAGAAATTTTATTAGAATTAACATTACCTCCATTCAGCTTTGATACACTTTCTGTTGTTTTATGTTCTGAGTTATAAATTTTTTGGTGTTTTGTAAATTATTTTATTATTTTGTATTTGTTGCGGTTGACAAGTTATTAATCAGCTGTTTACTGAAATGTTATGCATGTAGTTATTTTACAGCAATGGTTTTCGAAAGTTAGTAGCTAGTATTGCACACTAGATGGTGCTTATATGCAGCTGTTAAGTATGAATGACAATCTCAAAGACGAAGAAGACTTATAGTTTGACAAGTTTAGTTTTTAGTTTTCCTTATTTTGCTTTGTTTTAGTAAATTTCTTATTAAAAGGTCAAAAAAATCTTTTTAAAGTTATTAAAATTAAATGTTCTGTATTCATTTTATTTATTTGTTTTCATTTGCCTACGATAACATAATGTACGACAATTAGTGAAAATTAGTAGCTACTATTGCACACTAGATGGTGTTGAGTATATTGTATGCAGCGTATGATTACACTAATACACTCATACATAGCTCACACCGATTTGATAACGCTTTACGATTGGTTAACGATTACATCGCACATCTTACTCCAAATTTGTGATTGTATTGTGAAAAAGATTTTTACCCCCAGCGTATAGATGTTTACACATCAATAAGGCTTTGCGACCCCATAAAGTAAATATATTCTTGATCCTTATAACAACCGGAGTCGATATAGCCATGTCCGTCTGTTGAAAACAATCTCACGACTTCAATCGGCGACAACGCGGTTTGGGTTTTGGCCAGAATGTTCCACGTATTCCTGAGCAGTTTATTATTGAAAATCAGCGAAAAAAACTCATAAAATTTTCACATTAATTTTTGTAGTTTTATACTAAACTACTCCTTTTGCCGTGTGGTGAATTTCCATGTTGAAAATCTTTGTTGTTCTTTATAATAGGTAAGTACTTTAGAATGTTTAGATGACTTTCATGTGTTCATACATTCATATGAATTTTGTCACACTTCATCTAAGGTCGCTGTGGCCTGATGGGTAAAGGGTTGCGCGTTGGAGGCTTGTTGGTTCAACTCTCGTCCCCCAGCTTGTTTTTTTTTTTTAACAGTTCTTCAAAAAATACTTTTTTAGTTTTAAAAAATGCTTTTTTATTTTACTTACTACTCCTTTTGCCGTTTGGTGAATTTCCATGTTGAAAATCTTTGTTGTTCTTTATAATAGGTAAGTACTTTAGAATGTTTAGATGTACTTTCATGTGTTCATACATTTATTTGAATTTTGTCACACTTCATCCAAGGTCGCTGTGGCCTGATGGGTAAAGGGTTGCGCGTTGGAGTCTGAGGGTTGTTGGTTCAACTCTCGTCCCAGCTTGTTTTTTTTTTTAACAGTTCTTCAAAAAATGCTTTTTTATTTTTAAAAAATGCTTTGCAGCTTGTGTTTTTTTAACAGTTCATCAAAAAATGCTTTTTATTTTTAAAAAATGCTTTTTTATTTTACTTGTGAACAAGTAACTTATTTTTATTTTTTTTTAAAAAGTACATTTTCTTAAAAAAAAGTACATTTCTTAAGTACATTTCAAAGTACATTAAGTACATTTCAATGTACATTTCTTAAGTATATTTCATTAAGTACATTTCTTAAGAACATTTCTTAAGTACATTTCTTTCTTAAGTACATTTCTTAAGTACATTTCTTCTTAAGTACATTTCTTAAGTACATTTCTTCTTAAGTACATTTCAAAGTACATTAAGTAAATTTCAAAGTACATTTTCAATGTGAGCATTTGAGCATTGTGAGCAATGCATTTGTGAGCATTGTGAGCATTTGTGAGCATCCCGCATTTGTGAGCATTTGTGAACAAGTAACTTATTTTTATTTTTTTTAAAAAGCACATTTTCTTAAAAAAGGTCCTTTTTAAAATTTTATATTTTGCTGGTTAACACTAAGGTGGAGGGTATCAAAGATTCGGCACAGCCGAATTTAACACTTTTACTTGTTTCTATTGGCAGCGTTTTTTAATTCATTCTTGGTTATTATTGATTAAATTGTAGATATTGTTCTGCACGATGAATAACACTGTGTGTAAGTTTTTAAGTCATGGAAATATAACCATATACGGACACCACTACGTGATAAAAGACTAGTAAAATATAAGACCCGAGTCTCCCAGTTTTGCCCAAAGTCATGCACTTTTTTTTCTGGGCCCCAAAGATATGGGGCCTCAGTGGCATTTTTGCAAAACAGTGATTATTTTTTTAGGCTCATATCTTGCAAATCGTTCTGAATTTTGATTTACTCTCTGACAGAAAGTTGTAGCTCTTGTCATAAGGAAAAAAATTACGAACATCAAAGTTCATCTTCAAGGTCAAAATCGCAAAAAAACTTTAAAAAATTCGATTTTTTATACCTTTTTTCACTTGTTCAGTTCCATAGGTAGCAAACCGTTCAAAATTCAATCAACCGTTCAAACAATCAACTACAAGACTAAACCTAAGATCTAAATAAACAACTTTACAGAACATATGTACCTACTAGGAATGATTCTTAATGTAGCGTTTAGGTAGCCGCAAAAGTGAAACATTTCCTGACAATTTTTTAATTTCATTTGTTTTTTCTTTACTTCAGCATTGAGATACTACGCTATCTATTACAAAAATAATAACAAAAATATTCGTATTATATTTATAATGGTGCTGGCCCTGGACTTGCAAAAAGCATGCTCTTAAGTTGTGGATCCAAATCGTCGTCCGAATAGTCCGAATCTAAATCTAATCTCTCTGATTATGACCTTTAAGATGAATTTGTATGAATTTATATGATCTTGTATGTTCTTTATCACTAGAGCCACAACTTTCCCTCATAGAGTAAATCAAAACTCCTAACGGTTTGCAAGATATGAGCCTGACAAAATGATCACTTTTTTGCAAGGTTAACACCAAAGCCCCGAATCTTTGGGGCCCATAAAAGAAGTCCATGACTTTGGGCACAACTGGGAGATACGGGTCTTTTTTTTCGGTCTTTTATCACGTAGTGGTGTCCGTATATGGTTATATTTTTTCATGTTGCACTGTGTAATAGAACCCAGACACGTACCGGAGAATCAGCGTGGCGACGTGTAAAATTTACAATAGTTTACTATTACCAGGAACATTCTGATTTATTACTCAAATCTCCATTCAATCGATTGCGCGAGGGCTAAGCGACCCATTTCGAATAAATTCAGTAGCATCTCACAATTGCAGCCTGGAAGCCTCTTATTATTTCTCCCAAATCGTGATTCGATGGCTTACGCTATGGAACAACAAATCCTCTGCAAAATGATCAGGATAAACAGTAGAATCTTTGCGCCAACACAAGAATCGTTGATTTGATTCTGGAATTATTCAACAAACAAACAGGCAAATATATTGTATATTGTAATATATTGTTCGTCTTCACGTAACGTTGATTGATGGGATGGTGCCTGGCATCATCTACATTTCGAGGAAAGCGTAATTACTAAAATAATTAATTATTTATAATTCAATAGAATAGTTCATAGTAATGAGAGTAAACTATCAAAAATAAATACTACTCATACTAAATACAATACAATACTACTAAATACTAAATACAACTCGTTTCAGTGTGTGTTGGCACTTACGGATCTTCGATCGATACTAATTCGCATACTTAAATTGCATACATATTTGAGTTTGTATATATACGATTGATGATCTACCGATGGTATCAATTCAGGCACAGTAGTTAGGCTTCTGATGCCGAACCTGTCTCGGAGTTCAAAGCTAATCATGCCAGTGAGTATGCTTAACTGAATTTTCTATTATTCCTAAAAAGCAACCATTTTTCAATTATAAAAATGTTCCTTACTTTGTAAGCTTGTAGTATGAACTTTTCTCATACATTAACTAAGAACTAAACTCTAAACTAAACTAAGACTAACTAAACTCGTTTCCGTTAAACAAAAATCAGTTGACAATCTGATTGTCAATCTTATTGCATTTCTCGTAAAAGTTTTTGTGAGTTTGGAGTTATTATAATACGTTTGTGATAAACGAAAAAAGAGTTAGTGATAACGTGTTTCGATTTTTATGGCTGTAAACGTTTCTCCGCTCTTGTTAATGATTTTATTGTTATGTTCTCCTAACGAAATTTGGGTGTACTGAAATTTTTCTGTGTATGTACATAATAAAATATTTGTAAATTCTCTACAGAAATATATACCTATTCATTCAGATGAGATTTAAATTAAACCTGATTTTCTTTCACCCTTAAAATCCTTTCAAATGGATTTTTTTTAGTACTTGAATGACAAAAGACAAAAATTTGGGTCAGTAGGGCAAATGGTTTGGTAGCAAACAAAAGAAAATAAGTGGAATTAAAATAAAATAAATATGTGTGTGCCTGTGTTTCGTCATTAATTTTCATGCTATAACGTTTGACGATTTTGGACACAAAAACAGTGAAAATTTACGATTACTCGAAGTATCAAATGAAAGATACAAATGCATGTGCCGAATGAGAGAGCATGAATTTGTAATGGATTTTCATTAAAAATATTATTTCAAAAATTATTAATTCAAATTTCCAGCCGCATTAAAGTTTAAAACAAAAATAATTAAAGTTAAAAACTTAAACTACATCAACAACAACCAATTCCTTTGACTCAAACGAATGCTTTCGTTCGCTTGCAACACGACAAGCAGCTGATTTAATTTCCACTAACGCATATCAGAATTACAGACAAACGCATTGAATTGTCACTTTGTCATTCCGATACGTAACTATTAGTGGAAACCAAATCAGCTGTCTGTCGCCTATCAAGTGAACGAAAGCGTTCATATCTGTTCGACGAATTGGGTATTAGGCTTCATGTCATCAAACGCCAGTCACCGGTTAAGAAAAGGTTGATTTTGCCACTCCGATTTTGGAAACTCCCATACAAAAGTTGTTGCCGATCAAAATTATATTTTCTTAGTGACTTTTAGTTGTCCAAGGTTAGTTTAAGATTGAAAATTGGCGTTTTGACCACGCACCTTCTGGTACCTAAAATACAAATCGACACATTTAGTAAGAAACCATGTTTCTTCTAAAACCTTTTTCTGGTAGATGTGCTTAGCTTCAATACAAACATTGGTTAATAATCTGTAATTGTCTACTTAACTGGAAAAAATTGGCGAGGTCGCCACGCTCATTCTGGTAGCTCCTATACAAAAGTTTGGTGGTCGTCCGGGTTGTCAATGCGATATGTCGCGAGAAACACTTCCGATCGCAATAAAATTAGATCATAGGCTTCATGTCATTAAACGCGAGTCACCAATTAAGGCAATGGTGATTTTGTTATTCCCATATTGTTGCGCCCCATGCATAAGTGGTTCGCCCGGCTGGTTGTTCGGCAAGATATCTACCGCAAATCCGAACGAAACTTTATGAAATTTGATACCAGACAAAATTTAATCAAATAGCACTCTTCTATAAAAAATTCGTGGTTTTGCCACGCCCATTATGGTACCTCCCATACAAAAGATTGGTGGTCGTGTGGGTTGTAAATGAGATAAAACCCTTGAAACACTTCCGATCTTAATGAAAGTAGATAATTGGCTTCGTGTCATCTCACGCCAGTCACCGATTAAGACAAGGGTGATACTAAAATAAGTTGTGCGGCCGGCTGGTTGTTGGGCAAGATAACTCCCACAAAGCCGAACCAATCTTTATGGAATTTTTTACTAAACCTAATTTAGTCAAATGCATACAAACGTTGGACGGATGACTACAATCGATCTTAATGACATTTTTCATGAAGAAAAGTTTTGTAAACTCCATTCAGAAAAATGTGTGTGGTGTAAATCTTTCTACCATCTGGTTCTAACTTGTTCAAAAATACATAATTCCAAAATAGAAGAATTTTTGTTTTGAAGCCTTACAATTACCCTTTGTGAACTAAAAATCTGCTCAGAACGGTCGTATTTATTTTTAATATATTTATTATCAATACAATTCAACTTATGTGGATGCCAGGCCACAGGATAATTTCGGGGGGAACCGCAAATTTTATGTTTTCGCCAGATTGGATGCTACTTAAGAGGATTTAGAAGAAGTGAATATGTCCCTAGTGCTTTGTTGGCATATACGGCTCTATGAAATAACCTCAGAAAAAGATCCATACACTTTGGATTATATTACATGGGAAATAACTTCCAACATTTGGGATGTCTTTGATTTTGTTTCGCAGATAATAATAACACTGATTTGTTTTCAATTAAGCCATTGTTTGATTATAAATAAAAAATTGGGCTCTGATGAGTCCAACAAGTGGTTTATCAATACGTGGTATGAGAACGAATAGGAATTATTATTCCCTCAGTCTCTCTGTGTCGGTATTGATTAATGCCCAGTAGGAATAGTATACTATACGTGTTCGCATTCGTATGGTATACAAACTAGGCAGGGGTACTGTGATCTTCACTATACCTGTCTAAAATACGTTCGTTAAGGAATGGCCTCTTGTGTGGGTACAAACAACATAGTATACAAAGTATATCGAAATGTTTACAAATACTCTTCGTGCCTTGTCTTCATATCTCATATACAACCTTTACCTACATACATTGTTTATAATAATGTTTACAATTTCAATATAATTCTGATGAAAATGTATGGCAGAATGGTACACAAGCTGTAACTAGATTCGCATTAAATTGTTAGAAATGTTTGTAGCGTGGTCCTCAATGCTGAAGAGAAAACTCTCTATCTCTAATCCATATGGAGGGGTCCACTACAAAATGCATTTAAAAACTCGAAAAAAATATTATTTTCGTTGAAACTTTTCGCTTTTATTGACGCTAATCAATTTTCATTTTTGTTGAGTGTAAAAAACATGTTTTTGTAACTTGGAACTGTTTATACGCATGCAATTCAAAAATGTAAGACAAATTAATTTATTTCTATCATGAGATGGATATTTCTTCCGACTTTCAGCTACGACCTGAAGCAAAGATATGTTTTCCTCCTCGTTACGGCACCTATAGTCCTTTATAATTTTGCTATAGTCCTCCATTGATCTTGCGCAACCTTTCAAGAACTTGCTGGCGGTCTTCGCGCTTATCCCAGGTTTCTGGATCGGTAATAATGAAATCTACTGACAATCCGAAGTGTGCTGTCTCAGGTATGACGGCGATTGGTATTCTTGCTAAGCTGACACGTCTTTGTAGAATGCCACTGACCGACAAGAAATCCTCAGTAAAGATTGGTAAAGGTCTCACCGAAACACTTAGTGTGAGGCGAAGCCTCAGGCAGGGTAACACTCTCTTCAACATACATACGAGTATTAAATGATTGGTGCCATTGGTGCAGTCAACACAAATAAAACTCTCAGCAGCAAAAGTTGCGTGCAGCCAGCGTACGCTGATGAATTGGACATCATTGGGCGAAATCTTTAAGAATTGTGAAAGAATCAAATAAAGTAGGTTGGGCAGTAAACGAAGACAAGACAAAATTAATGGTTTCGACAAGCAGAATATTCTCCCGATTGGATGAAGGGTTGAAAGCTGATAACAGTTATAATTTCAATGTAGTGGGCGAATTTATTTACCTTGGATCTGCCATGAACAGAAGTAGTAACGGCAGCCTATAAATTAAACGGAGAATTGTGCTTGCAGCCAGGTAATTTTTCGGGCTAAGCAGGCACTTCAGAGAAAACACCATCTCTCGAGAAACGAAGATCCCAATATATCAGACTCTCATACAAATTCCTTACAAACTGGCGGATAAAACTGTTCGCTAGCTCTAACTTTAGGATAAGTAGACATGGCGAAGTCGGCTGCTTAAGTCGATAAATCTAACAGAAAAGGAAATGATACGCAGGCGTACATTGTAGTTTCAAAATAGTTGAGTTTTGTTTAGCTTTAAACAGTGTGGAAATATACCTAAATACTTTTGGAGAATGGATCTGATATTTTTCTTGGTGGGCAGTAAAGTAGCTATATTCTTAACCAATTACAATAGTAATCAGTTTCATTTCACTTTTGAAGAATGTATTTTCTACAAACAGAATTCTTAATAGGAGACATTTAACCTGCTACTGGATAATGACTAAAAACAATGTCGTATAGCATACATGTTATGATATTTTATTTATATATGAAGTTTATGAAACACGTCATTGGATTAATGGAGTTTTTTTTTTTAAGAACGTTCCATAAATACTACGCACTACACATTTAGAATACAATATAAGCTCTTTATATATTTGTGGAATTAAGATCCAACATTTTTCCTGTGTACGTTGCAATAAACTTTATAACCACGATGTTGTAGAAGAATATATTAAACGAGATTTGATGACTAATTGATTTTTCCCCATTTTTGCCTCTTATTATTCTGGATGTTATTGTCACTGTTGGGAAATAAATTAACATGTGAACACATTTGCTAAATTAAATCGGCAATAAATTAGATAAAATGTCCTTATGTCATTGCAAATGGATTCAAATTCGGTTTTTGTATTGTATCTTGTATTTTGCGTTTTGTGGCCTTTCCATTCAATTTTCTTTTTTCGCCGTTTGTCTTCGTTCGATGTGTCAGATGTAACACGTTAGATACAAAGAACGGATGCCTATGGGCGCCTAGAGAACACAAAAGAAAAAGACGAAAGGAGGACGCCATAAATCATGTAAAGGAAAATCGCGTTTATTGTCTCGGGAGGTTGCTTTATGTACTAGCAGACCGTGAAAGTCAGTCGGACAGTGAGTCAAAGTTTTCTCGCATTTACGCAGCAATCAACAACAACTGCGCAAATAAAAGCCATAATTCATGCTTCAGTTGAGAGTTAACAAAACTAGGTAGTATTTGACTCGATCTCCCTTAGGGTTAAACTGTACAACTCACGCATTAGCTACTCTGTTGCTTTTGTTATAGACTCCATTGACATCAGCGACCGCTTCGCTTTTTCCTCATCGTCTCTATATTCTTGCTTATTTTTGCTTGATACGACAAAAGTATCGCTTGCGTTTGGTACGAACCCGTAAAGGCGTATCTTAATAAGACTGCGTACAATGATTGTTGTACAGTAGTTTGGAAAGAACTTTTCCAAAGAATAATTTTTGTTGAATTTTTAATTTTTACATAACGGAACAGTAATTGAAATCGAACCGGACTAACTGGGGGTTTCTCGTTGACTTTGACTTATTTAAAATATATAGCAATTTAGAATAGAGAAATTATTTCTCTCATCTGACGTTTCATTTCACGCTCTTCGTAATGGGTTTCCGCAAATGAGAAAATTGATATCAGCTGGAGTTACAAGACCTGTTGACTTAACTTTTTATGTCATTTTGGTATAGAACTGTGAAATCTAAATGTACTTTCGAATCTTTTAATGACTTTTATTGTTGGTACACATTTGAATTGCATTTAACACAACTATTTTACCACACAAACACGAAAAATGTCTTAAAAAATTACACACAGTGAAATTAAAAAACGTTCGGGAAATTTTTCACTTTTGTGGCTACCTAAACGCTACCTAAGCGGTACCTAAACGGTATTATGAATCATTCCTAGGAATAGGAATTCATATGTTCTAGAAAGTTGTTTACTGCGATTTTAGGTACACTTTTGAACGGTTTGCTACCTATGGACCTGAACAGGGGAGAAAAGGTAAAAAAATCGAATTTTTAAAAGTTTTTTGCGAGTTTCACCTTGAAGATGAAGTTGTTTTGATTTTACATGTTCACAATTTTTGTATTTTATGACAAGAGCTACAAATTTCCCTCAAAAAGTAAATCAAAATTCTGAACGGTTTGAAAGTAATGTACCTGACAAAATGATCACTTTTTTACCAAAATGACGCCGAGGCCCCAAATTTTTGGGGGCCCATAAAAAAGTGCATGATTTTTGCCCGTATATGTTTATATTTCCGTGACTTAAAAAATTACACACAGTGTTATCAACCAATTTGCGCTTTCTCACCGGATTTAAAAACTAAAAACTTTGGTCTTTCAAACGATATATACGTTATTACACAATATATGAGAAATATGTGTGTAGTTTTCCAGCAAACAGATATTTTTTGATTTTTTTTTGCCATTTTTCAACTTCGGCGATGATTTCACAAAATATTTTATAAAGAAACCATAATATCGTACTCTTGACTTTATTCAAAAGGGACGTTCCAAATGAGTAATACGCAACATTGTTTTTACAAATCCGATATTAATTGACTGAGATATTAAAGTTTTTTTTTTTATCAAAACAAATGTTTTCCAAAAATGCCTGCACAACGTTTTTTATTCAGTTTCTCTTTACTAAAGCTTCATGATTCAAATTTTCAAATTTCTTCTTCAGATTTTATAAAATCAAAGCAAAATTCATTTTTGTTTTAATAAAAACTTCAATAACTCAGTCAATTAATTCCGGATTTTTAAAAACAAAGTTGCGTTTTACTCATTAGGAACCGTCACTTTCAAATAAATACAAGAGTATTATGGTTTCTTTATAAAATACTATGTGAAATCATCGCCGAAGTTGAAAAATGAGGAAAAAATTAAAAAATATCTGTTTGCTGGACAAATACAGACAGACTTCGCACATTTCCTTAAATAACGGCCTAAAGGCCTAAATTGCTGCTTAATATATCGGGTGAGAAAATGCAAATCGGTTGATAATCAACTAACTTACAGGCCTATAAGTGCACAAACGTAAGCAAAACCGGTTTTTTAATGGGGTTTCCAGATTTTGGGGGTGTTTGGGAAATTTCACAAGCAGATTCTTGTTTCACTCGACAGCACTTACAAGAAAAATACTAGCACTTGCCAGGTATTTTGGACTGTCGCACCGTGTTATTGAAGAAATAGACGTCTCTACTATGTCTTGCTCTGTAACCTCAAATTTATCATTCCATATAATTTTATTCTCAAGTTTCAATTCACCTTCCATTAAAAATTGGTTCATTACAAAAAGTTAAAATTTCTAGGAAAATAATATTGAAAGGAAAATGTAATTTCGTAGGAGACAGAATTAAAAAATGCTTTGCACAATAATTGTCGCGGTAGACACTTTGACAATGCAACTTTTTTTGGAGCGAAGTTCCTTATCGCACTTTGCGGGATAGGGGCTAAATGAAAAAAATTAAACAACTTTTCTTTCACACTATTATGCTACAACCCAGTATTATCAACTACATTGGGTACTTTTGCTTTGGTTTGTGTCTAAAAATAAAAATAAATGGTTTCCCATTACATCCCATGAAGAGACTGGGGAGAACTTCTCACAATCACTGAGCTGTGCGCTTTCCAGTTTTCACTCACTGATTGGAACCTACAGTTTTACACCGATTCCGAACGGTAATTTGAGAAGCTTTTTCATGGCTAGATACTCCATAATGTCGCCGTCACTATGCGAGGTGACCGCCGCCGAAAGAAAATTTGAAGGTGGTCAGAGCCGGGTTCGAACCCAGGATCTCATGTACAAGAGCCGCGCACACTAACCATTGCACCACCGACGGTTTGTGTCTAGATTAACGTATATTGGGAAATTTCTTTTTTAATGGGAAGTTTTCTAGGTGGAGGCTGTTACCAATATTTAGAATGTATTGTAGTTTTGAACCCACTACAAATTAAATTTAGAAAAGCTAAAGTGAAAGAAATTAAAAAATGAACATTTTCTGAAATAAGTGCCTATTCTTAAAAAAAGTAAATTTTCTCAAAAAGAATACTTATTCATATTCTTAAACAAAGTACATTTTCTTAAAAAAAATACCTAATCTTAAAGAAGTACCGTTGCTTAAAAAAAGTAAATTTGTTTACAAAAGGTACCTTTTCTTCAAAAATGGTATTTTTTTGAATAAGTACCTTTTCTTAAAAAAGTACATTTTCTTACAAAAAAATTGCATTTTCTTTTAAAACACTATTTTTTTTTTGTTTAAAGAGTAAATTTTTTGTGAACCAAAATAACTTTTCTTGAGATAAGTACCTACACTTAAAAATGTACCTATTCTTAAAAAATTAACAAATTCAAAAAAAAAATCAAATTTCTTAAAAAAAAACCTTTCCTTTAAAATATACCTTCTCTTAAAAAAATATCTTTTCTTACAAAAATTAATTTTCTTAAAAATAAAGTAATACCTTTCCTTTTCTTTTCTTGGGATAAGTAGCCTTTCTAAAAATAAGTACATTTTCTTAAAAATATTTATAACCTTTTCCAAAAAAAGAGTACCGCTTCTTTTAAAAGTACCTGTTCTTAAAAAAAATATTTCTTTGTAAAAAAATCATGGTCTTATGGCTTTTTCTTACAGAAAGTCCTTCTTCTTAAAAATATAGGTAGTACCTTTTCTTAAAAAAAAACTTTAGCTTTTAATAAAAGAAGTAGCTCTCTTTAAAAAGTAAATTTTCGGGAAAATATAATACATATTCTTACAAAAAGAATAGAAAGAATAAAAATATACTTGTTTTTAAAATACGTTCTGTAAAAAAAATTCTTAAAAAAGTTTATCATTTTACAAAAAGTATATTTTCTTCAAGATCCATTTAAATTATCGTATTTTTCAACGGTTGGTGGCAGAGTGCGCGCTCAAAGCCGAGCCGAGCCGAACCGAGCCGAACCGAACTTATTTGATGCGAGAATAAAATAGGGGGTGTCAGGTTAAATGCGAAAATCGGAGCTGAAATCGGCGCTGTTTTTCCTTTGTGTTTTGTATATATTTATGAATTTTTATATTGTAATTATTTATTTGTGTTTATAAAATTGAAGTGAACAGTAATGGATTCATCTGAGGAAGAGTATTTCGCTTCTCCCAGTGTGTTAAACTTGATTTTTAACAAAAACCAATTTGGAAATTTCTAAATTATTTCATTTCATTTAATTATTTTCTATATTACAGTTGAAATTTTTGCCATATAATATTATTGATATTTGAATATGTATATTTTCTGATATTTTTAATAATATTTGGTTTTCTAGTCCCACGAAGCAGGTCGAGAAAATACTTCGCTAATATACGTTCATTGTCTATATTTAATTAAAACTGATTGCATAAAATACTTTAAAGTAAAGAAGTCATATCAGCCATGCGAATCAGCTCGAAAATAAGCTTTGAATCAGTTTTATCGCATTCAATCAGCTTTGCTTTCGGCTCGGCTTCCCGACGCCGATTTGTACTAACTTGTATGGGCACAGTTTTCAGAATTTCAATCAGCTCGGTTCGGCTCGGCTAGGCTTTCAGCACGCACTCTGCTATCAGCCTTAGGCATGTTGGAACTAACTAGAACATAATATATTGCTAAAGGAACTTCATACCAACCGGGTGTCCCCTGACACCTCATGTAATTTTGTGTTTTGAATACTTTCTCTCGAAGATGCCCTGTTTATTTTGTGCGAAACCATAAAGAAGAATATGCTTGGAGGGCGTCTACCACAAAAATATTTAGTTCACTGCAAACGAATATTCAATTACCTCAATATTTTCTCCTTTTACGACAAAAAAAAAGAAAGGAAATAAGTGACCAGTTTATCCTTTTTTGTGCTCTCGATGCTAATGAGAGAAATGTAATAAAAGGATATATTATATTGTGTTCCCCAGGGGATTTATTCGTCTCACACAATACCTACAGTAGCTCTTTGTCTATACACACGGACTTGTAGTCATGGCGCCGAATATCAATTAAATTTCAGGGAAAGGGTAAGTACTACAATTTTAAATTCCAAAATTATTCTCATTCAATTTTATTTCTACAATAATGTTGCTTAACTATCAAAGATAACTGCAATCGAACTATAAAATGAAGGTTATTTTATAGTTAAGCGAAAAACTAAGAAAAAATAAATGTGTTTGATTCTAAGACGATTTGAAACTGGGCCAAACTTCAGCTCCCTTTTTGGAGTCGAATGTACCAAGGAACATAAATGTTCGATTGCAGCAACTCAATTGCTCAAACTTAGGTTAGTTGTCCAAAATTTCATTTGTGGGGAACAAACTCATTTCTTGCGTGTATACTTGTATACTATTTATATTGTCTTTTTCTCAGATACTACTTGTACATAATTTAACTTTAATTTCTGGATAATGTTGAAAAGGATATTCAGAGTCTATAGTAAATATCTTATATAGAATCTACTGGGCGCTAAATAAATCATCTCTATATCACTGTGCTTGCACAAACAAATACCTAAAGAGCATTTGGCGACATGTTGCTTCATAATATCCACATAAGCAACAAGGACTTCCGTGTCCCGCTTGTATTCGTGTGAGTGTGCTTATGATTCCTCCTAGTGTTTGCTTGTTGTGTCAGCTTAGCCATTAAGCTCACGCAGCGCTACAACAAAGTAACTTTTCAACCCCTCCACATTCGCTCACTCTCTCACCCCCCAAGAATTCGAGTATAAGTCCATTTGCTTAGTTTCTTCTTAACAAAATGTTTGTGTCCATTGCTGTTTTTTTTTCGTTTTTGGGTATTTCCTTGCAGGATTACGCACATCCCTTGTTTTCATGCAAGTCCTTTTTTGTGGATTCGTATCTTTTTTTCGTACAAAACATTATGCAATTTTATAATATCAGTGTTATGTAAGCTTACTATGTATAAATAATGTACACATAAACATATATATGTACGTTTGTTTATCCTCAGGTACACCCTTACAAATCCTTTGAATTTTAGAATAAAAAGGATATTTAAAGAAACTGAGAAACGGGTAAAGAAAAAGATAAAGAAATGTATTATCTTTTCTTTTATTCTTTGAAATTGAAAAAAAAAACGTTGTAAACAAATGAAATGATTTATAGCGGTTTAAAAGGAACAAATATTTTCTATGAATTTTTGTGTGGAATGTAAAAGGTGTGTAAAATATTATGGGAATAGAACATTAATACCATTTCCAAATATTAATATTTTGTTTATAAGGACTAACAGTAGTTAAAACATACATATTAATGAATACGAATCTAGCCACTAGTCTATTACTGCCCATAATGAACGACGGGTTATTGATTGCATAAATTTAATCCTTTAGACTTATTGACAATGTTCGCTGCCCCCTTTACATTTGCATCTTAGTATTATATAAACACCCACGAATGAATGGGAGAGGTAAGAGATTTCTATTTCTCGACTCACAGATCGGAGTTTTCAGTTTTTCTCCGATTACAGGTGCTTGTGATTTGAGAAAATTTTCAATGTTAATTACCCGATGCTCTTTCGGCCGTAACCAAATTCACATCAGGTTGCAAATTACGGCTCATAAAGTGTGCGTAAACTAAACGTTGTATTTTATAACGTCATCACTAGAGTATCCCATTATTCGGATTTTTGCGTTGCCCCGAATATCAAATAACTCTAAAATAGGCTTTCTGACTTACTCGAACAACCGAGAAAAATTTTTCTAGGTCGAGTTGTTCGAGTAAATTTACTCTTCTGAAATTGGTGGACATTGTACTGTCCGTGGAGGTGGAAAGTTTCTGACAGTCATTTACTTTGGAGTGACAAGAAGTGATTCCTTCATTCGGCAGTACAAGCAGCTCACTACTTCCATGCAGTATGGCCTTGACAATGGCTTTATCGGAAACCTCCGTTACCTAGCTAGAGTGAGATGACGAAACGAATGAGCAGCCTGATTGATTTTGCGGTCACTGATACATCTCATGCTTAGTAGGTGACCCTGTCACTGAAGCTCCTCGAACCATAATTCTGCCCTTTGAAAGCGGATAGGCCAACACCCCTGGCCAACGGCGGATAGAATCTGAAGAATCCGAAATAAAGTTTCAAATCACTGCATTCAGGTCAGCGCCTGATCCATAATTGGCGGCTGAAACATAGTCATCCTGGCTGTAGGTAAAATGCAATCCACGCTCGGCTGGGTCTGCCTCCCGCCACCATTGTATAGGCAATGAAATACAACAAAAAAATATAATAAACGAAAAACCCCTAACTGTTGACGACCCTCGCAAACGTTATAAGGACCACGATTTAAGGACATGTATTTGGAATGTAGGAACACTATACAGGACGGGCGCCACTTTCCAACTGGCGGATCTCCTCGGAAAATAGAAAGCTAACATCACAGCTATCCAAGAAATGCGATGGACAGGATATGGTTGCACCCGAAAGAAAACTGGGATGTTTACTACAGCTGCCATGACCGAAGCACGAATTCGGGTGTAGATTTGTAGTTGGCAAGAGACTGTGACACCTAGTTTCAAAGTTCAACCCAGTGAGTGACGTATAGCCAAAAATCGCATCAAAGCGAAATATTTCAACATCTCGTTACTTTGTGTGCACGGACCGACAGAGGATAAAGACAATGAGGTCAAAGTATCATTTTATGAGAGTCTGGAGGAAGTATAGGAACGTTGCCCTGACCACTACATTACGATTAATAATTAATTACTGGAAAGTGTCTTTCGGCCAAACATCGGTAATCACAGCCTACATAATACCACCTCCGATAATTGAATAAGACCGATAGACTTCGCCGCTGCAAAATACATGATACTTAATAGCACACGATTCCAGCATAAGGACATACATAAGGCGACCTGGATATCTCCTGATCAGCGGACGAAAAATCAGATTGATCACATGGTAATAGATGGTAGGCACTCTTCTCGTGTAATGGATGCACATGTGTTTCGAGGTGCCAATATCGACTCGGATCATTACCTGGTGCCTGCGAAATTTTGCGCAAGATTGAGCAGGGCGAAAAACGTACGAAGATGAACACGGGAAAGCTAGATAATGACAAACTTCAAATACCGGAGATATCAAAATCCAATCAACAAAAGCTTACTCTCCTGCTAGAGCAGAATACTCCCCCACCCGAGGACCCAGAAGCGCAGTGGAAACACCTCTCCCATTCTGTGGAAACCGCTGGAAGGACTGAACTTGGCTATCAAGAACCGCAGAAGGATAAACCATGGTACGACGAAGAATGTCGCATTGCAACTGTTGAAAAAGACGTTGCATGTATGGCAACGGAACAGTCAGTTACACCACATGCTCCAAGTGAGCGATACAAGTGGCTGAGAAGGGAGGACAACCAACTATTTTGGTGGAAAAAACTGCAGTGGGAGCAGAGAGAGAGTGAAAAACCCGAAATGTGCAGGATGAATAATGAATCGCAAAAATTTTACCAGAGGGTAAGAAGATCGAATAAAATAAATAAATGTTTTCCCATTACATCCCATGTAGGGATTAGGGAGAGCTTCTCAGTACCAGTGAGCTATGCGCGTTCTAATTTTGTGCTCACTGATTGGGACCTATGGTTTTACACCGGTTCCGAACGGCATTTTGAGAAGCTTTTTCATGTCTAAAGACTTGATAGTGCCACCGTCACTAAGCGAGGTGCCCGCTGTCGAAAGAAATTTAAGGTTGTCAGAGTAGGGATCGAACCCACGATCTCATATACAAGAGCCGCGCACACTACCATTGCACCATCGACGGGCCGAATAATCGGCTGCCTTTCTGCAAGTACGAGAATAGGAATCTGGTGACTGAATGTGTGCTTAAAATACTGATAGACCCCTTTCCAGCACTACTCCACTCAGATTCTTCCATTGAAGATCAGCAAGTAATTATTGTGAAAGACAGCGTAGATTGTACCCTCCCAAGCAAGGAGGGATTAGAACGGCAATATCCCGGCTTAGGAATAATAAAGCCGCTGGGCTACCCGCTGAACTTTTTAAGGTAGGTGGCGAAGGACTGCTAGCCCACATTCATCTACTTATATGCGGTATATGGTTGGGGGAATCTATTCCTGACGATTGGGGTCTCAGTGTATCATGTCCTGTATTATAAAGGGCGATCCGCGTGTATGCTCCGACTATCCCGGTATCAGGCTTTTAGCCATCACGAATAAGGTATTGTCGAGTGTAGTATGTGACGTACTAAAGCCAATTTTTAAATTCGTAATTGAACCAGTGTGGTTTAAGACCGGGCAAGTCCACGGGATAATTATGAGAAAAGCTGCAGTAAATATGAGCAATGCCATTAACATCAAAAGGCATATGTTGTTGGTTTATGCTGACGACATAGACATCATTGGGCGAAATTTGCGAGAGGTTACTGCACTATTTTCAAGTATCGAAAAAGAATCTGAGAATATGGGTCTTGCTGTTAATGAGAGCAAGACGAAATTGATGGTGTCAGCGACTAGAAAAACCTCTCAGCTTGGACCGCACTTGAACGTCGAAAGCCGATTTAATTTTGAAGTTTTAAATGAATTAATCTACCTTGGATCCACCGTGGACAAGGACGACAACGTCAGCCTGAAGATAAATGGGAGAAATTTGCTTTCAAATGGATGCAATATTGGGCTCAGCAAGCTGTTTAAGAACAAAGCCGTTTCTCGTCGGACAAGAGTCTGGCTATACCAGACACTCACTTTACCTGTCCTGGAATAGGGCTCCGAAACTTGGGTCATACCGCCAGCAGATTGTGGAAACCTGGGAGTATTTGGGGGGGAAATTCTTCATATAGTATATGGTCCAGTTCAGGGAAACGACGGGTACCGACGTCGTAGGGACCAAGGGCTATATAATTTGTATTCTCAAACCGAGTCTTGGGAAACTTATGGATTTATGGATTTTGCCGTCTGATTGAATCGGGGTTGTACTTCTATTTGGAGCATAATTTGACGTTATGATTATGGTGGTACAGTTAATGATAAGAGTAGTACTAGTAACTTGGTGACATTTGATAATACTGACGGATGACAGATAGGCCAAGAATATCATTTGGTAGGAAGGCTTATTCGAAGACATTTAACCACGTCTTCCAGGAAAAGTGGTGAGTTTGGGGGAATGTAGCGCAATTAGATACTACCGTGGTAGGGAAATGCTTACTCTACAATTGTTAGGGGTCATTGGACCATCACCCCGGTCAGCGTATTTGAATGTTACCGAGAATTTGTGACGTATTTTTTTTTTTTTTGAGGTGGATATGGGGGAACGTAAAATCCTCGCTTAGGGAATGTCGTACAGGGGAATTTGCTAAAACTCAGCAGCAACTAGAGCGAAAAGTTAGTGTGATCCAAATATTGAATATTATTTTCTTTTATTGATCTATACGCGCGCCTCTAGGGCAGTAAACTATAAATTTAATACATACGCAAGTCTTAGGTTTGTAAGAGTAAATCATCGTTTGTTTGTTCGTTGCTTGGCAGTCGGTATTGAAAGTGATTATTGGGCGATTTTCATATAATTTTCCCACGCGATTTTCTCCGGAAATTCATAGCCGATTTTATTAGTTTTTGGATTAAAAAGCTAGTGCGGGTTTCGACGAAGAGTTTAGGCCAAAAATTAAGGCGATCCGATATCGGCGAGCCGAGATTTAAGTGTTTTAATTTGGAGTAATATTAAAAAAGTATCGTACGAATATAACAATGTTTGTATGTATGTCAAGTGTCTGTTGACTTTTGTGGGATTCTTTGACTTTTGTGGGAATAAAACAAAAAGTATTGAGCAAGAAAATAATGGCACATGTGCTTGAACTGGGTCTTTAAATAATTTTAAGTATTAATATTATTTAACTGTAACGTCATCATATGATTGAACGCTGTTTTTTATTTTCCAATGTAACATTTACGAATGTGTTCATAGAAATCGAACAGGTACCGTGTAGCAAAAAGGTGTTAACACATCGCCCGTGAGTTCGAACACTCATTGGATTTTTTTTTTATAATGTTTAAATGAATATATTTTAATGTTTACTTTTCTTCTTTAATAACTATGTGGACTAAAGATTTATTTTAAATAAAAATTGTTTTTAAAATTTAATTGTATTACTGCTTATATAGCTTTGTAGGAAGAAATACCAGTGAATGATTTCCACTGTGACTCACTGTACGAGTATATATCCAGATGATGCATTTCTGTTCAAGAGTTGTATTCACAGATACTACACTTAGCATTTAAATTTGAAACGAAATATGCATATGTGACCTGGTACACGTTGAAAAAATTGGGTGGTTGGAAAAATTGATTTTTGTTTTGTGAACTAATTGTATACAAATTTAAATAAACTTCATATATTTTGTTTCAAATTACACTAGAAGTTTGAATCTTCTTTATCTCTCAAAAATTATCTTTGTAGGGGAATTTCACTCGAATAAACTATGAAAATATTTCATGCAAATGCTACGCTCTACAGAAAAGAACTTTACTGAGAGGTACAGAACCAAAGGCAACAAGAAAAAGCATGAGGGGAAAATAGCAACACGAACGCATCGCCTGAACGTGACTTAATCTTTAACAGCTGTTTTCTCGAAAAGTAGTTTTCTGACCATAGGTACCTTTCGTAGACTAGGTTATGTATGTATAATATAAATAGATATAAATATAAATATACTTACCCTAGGTCAGTAACTAAGAATAGCAAATTCGCCCATATTCAATAGCAGAGTGACCTTATGCGAAATATTATCTAATTTCGAATTTAGTTAGGAATTATCGTGACTACCAGCCAAGTGTTTGCTCCACATTTATATGGTAGCTACGAGAATGGGCCTGACAATGTTATCAATTTTTACTTAAGAACGGTGTTAGCGCACGGGAGATATCATGTCGGTCAACCGGAAAGCTGCCCAACTTTTGTGTAGGAGATACAATAATGGGCGCTGCAGCGTTGTCAGGTTTCACAAACAAAATAGCATTTCAAAAAGCGTTCGTGTAGTACCAAATTTAAGATCGGTTGTGGTTTACGGGAGATATTGTACCAATAAAATGAACAGTTGCTTATGTTTGGAATGGTAGGTACCAGAAGGGGATGGCAAAATCGCCCAATTCCAGAGCAGAGCATTACTAAATTTCATAAAGATTGATACCGTTTTACATAAGATTTCTTGTCGACCACACAATTTTCATATTTGAAATACCAAAATGGGTGTGACAAAATCACCCGTGTTTGATTTACGAAATTTCTCGTATCGACACCTTGGATGTCCGACCACCTTTTGTGTGGGAAGTACCAGACTGGGTGTGGAATCCTAGCCAATTAAATTAGAATGTACAGATTAATAACACTGTTGTAGTTTTTGGCATGAAATTTTTTTTATCAACTTTCTAGTAAATTGTATCGTTTTAGGCAAGTCAACTGAGTTGATCGTTACCCATGGAATGCCTGTATCAAGTAAAATTTTTGAATAAATAGATTTTTACTAATTCTCCCATTTTCCTGAACTTTTTGAAAATAAAAATTTTCAGTTTTTTCAGCATAACTTCCAGGCACTTCAACAGTTTCACTTACCATATTTGGCAAAATTGTAGCCATGGTAAAGTATAACAAATTTTTTGAACATATTGATACAATCTGAACGTGTCTAGTCACACTAAATACATTTAGCTCATACAGACCACTTTGTATCTTAATAATTGTTATTTGTATATATCTGTCATCAGTACTCGAGAACAACGGATCCAATTTAATCTGAATGGATTCAGAACAATGTAGAATTACAATACCTTTAATCTATTCCTGTACTAATACTCAATGTAATCAACAGTTTCGCAGTTATAAAAAAAGTAATGGTTAAAAAAACAATTTTTTGGTAAAAAAGTTAAAATTTTTTATTATTAAAAATACAAGAAACAGCAGAAACGGCAAAAAGTGTAAAGTTTTCTTAGTTAATCCTTAAGGTCCATGACCTGTGAACAAAATGAGGCGAGGATATTAAAAATCGATGAACGTGTTTCGCTCTTATTCATCATTAAGTTAAGGTATCTCATTATGTCACTAAAGTGTGAATAAGAGCGAAACGCGATTTTTATGTTCCATGCTTCATTTCGTTCACAGGTCATGTGACTTTAGCGCAAACTAATAAAACTTTACACTTTTTGGGATTTCTCATATCTCAAATTAAAATTTTTTTAGCAAAAAAATATTTTTTTTATTACAGCAAAACTGTTGATTACATTGAGAAATAGTATAGACGTAGATTACAAGTTTGCAATTCAAAATTTTTCTAATTTTATTCGGAGAAAATCGGACACGTCGTTCTCGAGTACTGATGACATACACATACAAATGACAATTTGTAAGATACAAAGTGGTTTCATGTGCTATTTAGGGTGACTATACCTGTTCAGATTAAATCAACATGTACACAGAAGATGTTCAGCTTTACCATGGCTATAATTTTGCAAAACATTGTGAGTAAATCATTTGGAGTCCCTGACGTTATGCTAAAAAAAAGTGAAAAAATATTTTTTTTCAAAAAAAAATGTGCAGGAAAATCTGCGAATTGTTATAAATTGATTTTTTCAAAAATTTCACGTTCAACAGACACTCCATGGGTACCAAACAACTCTGTAGGCTTTCCTCTAACCGATACAATTTGCTAAAAGGTGTCTCAGTAAATAATGCACATTTTCACTTTAAAATAAAAACACGTATTTTTTGAGATAGTTGTAATTTTTGTATTGGATTGTAAAGATTCAATTGCTCCGATTCAATATGGCATAAAATATCCGTCAAATGACCCCCACGGCTCTGATGACAGGCCATTAATCTTTTCATGAAATTTTTCACGACGTTTTCACGGAGATGTGGCTGTATCTCACCGATGACGCGTTGGATCTAGGATAAATTTTTTCTGGTTTATTCGCATACACCCAAGATTTCACAAAAACCTGCAGAAAACAATTGCACGGCGTTAAATCGCATGACCTTGGTGGCCAGTCGACATCAGAATTCCTTGAGATAATTTGTTCTGGAAATCGTTGCTGCAATAAATCGATTGTTTCATGCGCGGTGTGGCAGGTGGCACCGACTTGCTGAAACGGCATGTCGACCAGATCCATGCCGTCCAGTTGAGGTCACAAAAACTCCGTTATCACGTTCCTGTAACGAAAGCCGTTCACAGTCACTGAATTTCGGTCTCATATTCAAAAATTAAGGTCCAATCACGCCACCTGACCAAAATCCGCACCAGACAGTTCCTGGCAGTGGTTGCATTTGTTTCTTGTGGATTGCACGAGGATTTTCGACAATTTTGTGTATGCACGGAAATGACAGAAGATGCCTTTTTAAAAAAAAAATTACCCATTGAACGAATTGCCGGCGCTTTCAATGGTTTACTGGATTGAGCTCTTGAGTAAGCTGATTTTTATATGCATGAAGGTTGAGGTCTTTTGTCAAAATTCGCAGTGATTCGTGAAATTTGAAGTTGTTGATAAGGATGTCGAATTGATGATGTTTTCGGGGTTTCTTCACGTTGACGTACAGGAGTCGTAATGTCCATAACCGACCCACACGCTGAAAAATAACGGTCTCAGTAACATACTTTCCCAAACATATTCTGCAAGAACATTGTATATGTTTGGAACACACTTCAAACATTCATATGTTAGCAAGTCCCATACTTACTTGTATTGAAATGCCAACAGTATCATGTTAACTGACAAACATGTATGCTTTTATGTGGAAACATATGCGTTCTTCATTCCAAACATCCGCATACGTACGTGGAAGCATTCGCGTGTTTCTCCCAAACCTACATATACTTACGTGGAAACATATGCGAATTTCTCCCCAAATATAATAATATTTAGAAACGAATTATTCTTCGATTTCAATATATATGTGTTATTTATTATAATTAATTTTAACAATATAAATCCATATTTATAAATAATTAATACAAAAAAATAGTAGATTTAAAACGGCCCTTTTTCACATTTTCTTGCATTGAATGCATTATTTGTTTTTTTTTATGAATTAAGAATCTGCTGATCTTTTGCTTCTCCTTTCTTTGTTGTCTCTCACGTTTTTGTTTTCAGAAGGTTTCAGCTATGTGTTGGTTTTGCAAGCCCAACTTGTGTTTTTTTTTATTACACTTATTTCAAAAATGGTCCGCCGTACGGATTTTCTCAGTAAAGGCTCGGACAGACAAAGGGTTTCATGTTGTTGCCCGTACCAGTTGCTTTCCTCAAAATCGTTTCTAACTTTGTTAGCACACAAATATATATACGCAACACATACACAAAAACCAAAATAACATCACAAACCATTTAACCTTCCGAACCTTCGTTTATTCTTTTTTCACTGAACAAGCGCTGTTGATATTCTCTGTCCGATGAAGCATTGACGACTGAATACATGAAACTAAACGCAAAACATCAGCCAAAACAAGAAACATTGACTTGATCTGCAATTTGACTGAAAGAATAATGCAAAAATACAAATACACTCTTACAAGATACACTCTCTTCTTGTCCCTCGTTTATTCTCTTGCTCTCTCGAGAGAGCTTAGACAGAGCAACAAACACAACTGTATTTGTATCACAAACATAAATATATGTGGGTCGCAAACACATATATTCTAACATATTAATCATTGTGTTTCAAACATATAATAGCAAACACAATATGTTTGGACACAAGTACATTATATTTGCGACAAGCTCCAAACACACTTTATATTTGCATGTAAAAAAACAAAAAAGACAAATTTTTCCGCGTGCAGTTTCTTAAAATTTTTTTACCATTTTTCTTTCGACTCTTCGAATGAAGGACACATTAGTTGCACTTTCTCAACAGAAAATTATTCGAAGTTTTGCAAGCGGTCTCAGCATAACTTTCCAAATTTTTGTAAAAAGTTTTCACAATTATAACGCGTTGTTCTTTCGTAAAGTGCTCCATTTTTAATAATCGGAATAAACACATGTGACAGCTGCCAAATTTCAGAGTTGCCACAACAAAACATTACTCTAAATTTAAACAGTGCAACCTTACTGAGACGACATTAGCACGTTGATAAATTTTACGATTACAAGAGTGTAATCAATATCTTAGTTGAAGATAATCACATATGGCGGAAAAAGTTTTACAAGTTGCATTTGTAGTAAATGTCTCGATTTCTATGGCAGATACCAGAAGGGGCGTAATCGGAATGCGCACTCTCAAATGCACTATAATAATTAGAATGGGCTTATATTGGTCATCTGCAAAATTTCATTGTGATCGATAAAGGATTACGGAAATATTGGTTGGTTGAAAAGGCTGCAAAACAGCACGCTGTCTAGCACACTTAGGCTAAAGAAGCCCATGGTGATACCTGCCGTTTCCTCCATAGCATCTATTGACTAGTCCTCTAGCCAATTTGCCCTTTCAATAAATTTGTCTATAAGACCTACAGGAATATCCTGTAGGGCTACGGTGCTAACTAAATGCGTTCCGAATATCCTACTTCTCAGTCCTGCCAGAGCAGGGCAATCCAAGAGAAGGTGTTTCGTCGTTTCCTCGTCCTCTTCCATGCAGCATCAACACACGGAAGTATTAAATAGTCCAAAACGAATTTCGTTCAAAGATACCTTGGACCTAATATGATTTCTTATATATGCTACAATTTTTTCCGTGACAAATGGTTAAGGGTATAAAACTGGAACATTGCAAACTAATGGACCCAATACTCTTTTCGATTAAAAAATGTGATCTCTAATTTTCCAAAGCTCGATTGTAGTTGGTGATAACGGTTTGAGATGAAAAATCAAAACAATTATGTATATAACATTTAATAGGTTTTGACTAGGTCTACCTTTGAGAGAAATAATATCAAATGCTTCTGGCACTGACCTTCACTGGCTTTCACACCAATTACCTCAAATCTTATAAGAGATATGGGAAATCCAACAAATTATTGTTTAGTGTATTACCTCGTTTATCTAATGGCATATAAACTATTTCTCTACCTATAACCGATAAACAACTACCGGTGATAAACTCGCGTGGAAGGCGAATATGAGGTTTGGCCTCTTTGCGGTAGGTTAAAACGTCCATCTATAAACGTAAATTGTACACACACATATTGGTGATACGGTCAAAAATAAATTCCCGGTCGCACAAAGCATCTAGTATTATTTTTTAATGCAAATTAAAGCAAAACAAATAAGGAACGCCCTAACATACCTGTAACACAATTAAAGCAAATCGAAAATCGTTAGCGAAAAATCAATTATTTTAATGTCATACATATTCAATGGGATTGTGCGAAACGTATAATGTTAATCATAACATGATTAGATACGCTCATCTGCTTTGATAGCACAACTTGTGCCGCCAAAAGTCAGGCTTTGTTTCATGCCGCAAGCGTAGACACGGATTAACAATTTGACCATACTTAAAGCAAATGCTGCAAAATGATAAAATTGCCTGTAAGACTACAAACAAATTTGATATGGTTGAGTTTACAATCAATTTTGTCAGTATGACTAATTTCTTTGCCCGAATAGAAATATCTAGCATTTGTTTCTGCTTTTTGAGATCAGGTAGCAAAAGTAAGGTGTGTGCATAAAGTACTAGCTACATTGGAGGGCAGTATTACAAACAAAAAGTAACTACTTTAAGATTTTATAGTTATAAGTTTCCTAGAAACAAACAAAATAACCTTAAGCATTTAATGTAGATGTCAACAATAAAAGTAAGCCAAAAAGTACAAAAACAGAAATACATTTGAATTTAATTTAAACGAAAGATAACAAAAATATTGTTATTACAACACAACTTCTAGTAGTTGAATCGTGGCATCCAGGTTTGTATTTCGAATATTAATGATATGTTAAAATGTGTAATATATTTACTATAAAAACAGTCTGTATATAAAATTATGTTTTATTAGTTATCGTCTGAAATAAATTGTTTCAATATTCAGTCATGATTTTAAGTTTGCAAAAGAAGTTCAATGCACGGCGCCATCTAGTGCTTAATAGTTAATCATTTATTCGAACAACATTTTTGCTAGAGTAGAAGTAGACATACTTCTGCGACAAAGTAAAGCCGGAATAATGCAAGCAACATTTTCAAAAGGCGTTCACAATGCAAGCAACAGTTTACTTCGAATCGAGATGTTTGTTCTAACAGGTGATACCAGTATTACGGCCAATATCTCAAGGCAACAATACAATATAATTTGTTTTCATGTCAAAGTTAACACAAATGTTTGTCAAGAATAAAAGTAAGCCAGAAATTATAAAACCAAATACATTTGAATTTGATTCTTCATATAATGAACAGAAGGAAAGGCAAATCATTTAAGTTATTCTTATAACACAACCTCTATTAGTTGCATCATAATTCAAATGTCACATCCACAGTTGTATTTCGAATATTAAAAAATGTTAATGTATTTAAACATATTTGGTATTAAAAGATTCTACAGATAAAATAACGTTTTATAATGCGTCTTGTAACACAAATGGGTTCAATTTTCATTGATGATTTTAAGTTTGAAAATGAAATTCGAAGTACAGCGCCATCTACCGCTTAATAGTACATTATTTATTCGAACAAATATTTATTCAACTTCAGCGACAAATTGGAGTTACATTTTTGTAAAAAAAAAAAACAAAAAGCCATTATGTGAAATTCTGTGTGTGAGAACGAGATAGCATGAAAAACGAAATTGTCCCTTGCATTGTGAATGCGGTTTAAAGCCGGAATCACAATGCAAGCAACAATTTCAAAAGGCGTTCACAATGCAAGCAACAGTTTACTTCGAATCGAGATGTTTGTTCTAACAGGTGATACCAGTATTACGGCCAATATCTCAAGGCAACAATACAATATATTTTGTTTTCATGTCAAAGTTAACACAAATGTTTGTCAAGAATAAAAGTAAGCCAGAAATTATAAAACCAAATACATTTGAATTTGATTCTTCATATAATGAACAGAAGGAAATCAAATCATTTAAGTTGTTCTTATAACACAACCTCTATTAGTTGCATCATGATTCACATGTCACAAATGTCACATCCAGGGTTGTATTTCGAATATTAAAAAATTTTAATGTATTTAAACATATTTGGTATTAAAAGATTCTACCGATAAAATAACGTTTTATAATGCTTCTTTTAACACAAATGGATTAAATTTTCATTGATGTTTTTAAGTTTGAAAATGAAAGTCGAAGTACAGCGCCATCTACCGCTTAATAGTACATTATTTATTCGAACAAATATTTATTCAACTTCAGCGACAAATTGGAGTTACATTTTTGTAAAAAAAAAAACAAAAAGCCATTATGTGAAATTCTGTGTGTGAGAACGAGATGGCATGAAAAACGAAATTGTCCCTTGCATTGTGAATGCGGTTTAAAGCAGGAATCACACTGCAATCGACATTTTTAATAGGTGTTCGCAATGTAAACAACAGCTTATACCCTTTTCACATTTACCACGTTTCAGCTGAAACGCCGGCGTTTCGCTCTCTTGAGATCATTTCGAAACCATGGTGTTCACATTGTACTTTTCTTAACTACTGTGGTTTCATGTGACATTTCTCATTTCTGTTTTGTGTTTTCTGTATTGACTGTAAACAACACAAACGCACATTTGTGAATAAAGAAATATAAAATAACATTGATACATACATAATGTAAACAAACAGATTTGTTTTCCCTCATTTTTCTGACATTTTCCTTGAACCAGCAATGGAATTTTTTTCATTTTACTCCTTTTTTTAACTACTATTGGAGTACAACACTGTGCTCTCTCTCATTTTTACTGTGGTTTCAAACAAACTACAGTAAAAAGAGCATAATGTTTGCGTTTTTTTTTTGTATGGAAATAAGTGCCAATTAAAGTGTGTTTCGCTGAAATCATCGAAAGAGAGCGAAACGCGGTAAATGTGAAAAGGGTATTACTTCGAATCGAGCTGTTTTTTATAACAGGTGATACCAGTATTTCAGTCAATATTTCGAGGCAATAATATTATATATTTTGTTTTCGTGTACAATTCAACACAAATGTATGTCGAGAATAAAAGCAAGAAAAAAATTCCAAAAACCAAATACGTAATGAAAAAAAGATAAGCAAATAATTTAGGCTGTTCTTATAACACAACCTATAGTAGCAGTACCATCATTCGTATGCTACATCCAAGTTTGTATTTGGAATATGGAAAATTGTTAATGGATTTAAACATATTCACTATTAAAAGATTCTACAGATTTAAAAATGTATCTTTTGACACAAATGGTTGCAATTTGCATTGATGTTTTTAAGTTTGAAAATTAAATTCGAAGTACAGTGGCATCTACCGCTCAATAGTATATTGTTTATTCGAACAAAAATATAGCTGGACTTTTACGGCAAAGTTAAAATTATCAAAACATTGGAAGGAGCATTCTTCGATATTTTGTTTCACAAAAGCCATATCTATGGTATCATATATTCCTAAAATGAACCGGATGGTATATCTTCTGTCTTCCCAACATGCAGACGGTTCAGTTTCTAATGAAATTCATTCTAAACCAAATATAATTATGGACTATAATCGAACTAAGGGAGCAGTAGACAATAGCGATAAACTTATAAGAGAATACTCATGTGGCAGACGAACTGCACTTTGGCCATTTAGAATTTTTACGAATATGCATTTATAATCTTTACACAGAAGAACCTTGAATGGAAACATACAAACTCATCACGAAGAAAGGTCTTTCTATTAAATCTTGGACAAAAATTAGCTGAACCAAACATGAGACAACGTTTGCTAAAAGAAGCTAAAACCGTTCCAAACTTACGCCGCGCTTTGTCGGCTTGTGGTGTTGCAGCTGAAATTGAAAAAACTAGTGAGAAGTTTACAACAAAGGATGAACTAAAACGTGGTCGTTGCTTTCTGTGTCCTAGAAATAAAGATAAAAAGTCTAAAGTGAAATGTTCTTTATGCTCTAATTTTGTTTGCAATTAAAATAGAAGTGAAGAAAAGAAAATCATTTGTCTAAAACATACTATGGATTCCAGTAACTCTGAATAAAGAAATTATCGATAACGATGGAGATGGAGCTGATGCAATGAATTTTTATACTTATTTTTTTGTATTTTATATTTTTTAAAGTAAAATTGAATTTCTTAGTGTGTGTTTTTTATTTTAATTATTAATTGTAATCATAAGTTTATTTTATGTCAAAAATTAAATTTTTTCCCCTGTTTTATCCCTGATGCAATGAATTTTTATATTTATTTTTTTGTATTTTATATTTTTTAAAGTAAAATGTAATTTCTAAATTTGTGTTTTTTATTTTAATTATTAATTATAATTATAAGTTTATTTTATGTCAAAAATTAAATTTTTCAAAATAAATGCTGCAAAGTTAATTAAATAATCGTTTTTAACTTTTCTAACAGTCTTCCTAATATTATTATGTCAACTTATAAACAAAATAAAAACCATTTTTGAGTGGGGGACTTCAGTGACCCCACTCCATACTTTATGTCAAAAACTAGATTCCGTACTCTAAGGGTTAAACCAAATTTTTGTAAAAAAAAAACGAGAGGGGCTTAATTTTGCCGGCATTGTGAATGCGGCTTTAAACAAAATTTTTGTAAAACAAAAACTAAAAGTCATCATGTGACTGGTTGTTAGATTTCTAAAGAGGGGGGATGAATCAGAATATTGTTGCTGGGATTTTAAGTGCGGCTTTATAGATATCGTACCCTAACCGCGAAAATAACGTAAGCGTAATAACGTATCATATAAATGATCTGGTATATCAATTTTCCATTTTCATTTATTATAAAGAAAACCTTACAGACTAGCATAACAATTCAAAAATACAATTTTATTCAATTTGTTTTCCTACTGTTAAATTTAAGAAGTTGAAACAAAAATCAATATTCTTCAATAATTGTTCGGTTCAAGAGCAATCACTATTAAAAAGTACTTTTTCTATGAAAAAGTACATTTTAATAGAAAATATTAAAAAGAAATTGTTGACGCCAGATCCTCTTGATTAGAATATGGAGTGCGGTATTGATTCCCTTTAGTTCCTCTTGAAATAAAAGGCCACAAATTGAGCTTCGCTGTTGGAACTTAAAATTATTTTTATTAAACTGAATTAGTCTTCATGACTTTAAGGTTTGAGCTCCTGTTGCTAACTGACTTTACAAATAGTTGAATGTATAAAATGAAACTTGACTGAATATGTATAATAGAATAAAAGTGCTTTGTCCCAGCGGACCAAAACTTCGTATACGATATCGCATACGAGAGTTATGCGAAACTTTTGCGGGTAAAACTCTCGAAAACAGATCCGAAAACGATCGGAAAATGAATCATCAGTCGCTCAGTTTGTGGCAGTAAAAGTTTCGTTTACGATGTCTTGCAAGAGATTCGTTTGCGAGACTTGTGCAATCCCAGCGAACCAAAACTTCGTATACGATATCGCATACGAGAGTTACGCGAAACTTTTGCGGGTAAAACTCTCGAAAACAGATCCGAAAACGATCGGAAATGAATAATCAGTCGCTCAGTTTGTGGCAGTAAAAGTTTCGTTTACGATGTCTTGCAAGAGATTCGTTTGCGAGACTTGTGCAATCCCAGCGAACCAAAACTTCGTATACGATATCGCATACGAGAGTTACGCGAAACTTTTGCGGGTAAAACTCTCGAAAACAGATCCGAAAACGATCGGAAATGAATAATCAGTCGCTCAGTTTGTGGCAGTAAAAGTTTCGTTTACGATGTCTTGCATGAGATTCGTTTGCGAGACTTTTGCAATATGTTTTGCGAGAACAACACGAAAAATAAAACAAAATGCAATTGCCAAAACATTATTGTTGTGTCGTGTGCCTGCACGTGTGTGCCTCTGTTTGCCGCACGACACAACGACAACAATGTTTCTCTCTCTGTTTTCGTCCGTTCAGCACCCGTTTTTAAACCAGTTTGCGAACATTTGGGCGAGTTTAATTTCTCTCCCGGTTTTGGTCCGGTAAATACTCTTTTCTGAGCCCGTTTGCGAGCATTTAGCGGAACACTCGCTAAGGCTCGGTTTTTTGCCCGCTGAGGTTGTACAATATATAGACAGTTACGTTGTATACATTTTCCAGCAGCAGCTCTTATTGAGCTGTGATGGTTTAATTATGGTATGTGTTCACTACCGCTCTCCAAGAGCTGTAATGTTTTAACGCTCTCCTTGAGCTCTTAAAACTAGAAGAGTAATATGCTATGAATGTGCTCTTATACTAGGGAAATAGGAATTGGAAATACAATATTATACTGTTCTTGATCTCTTAGACTTAGTGAATTAGTAAAGAAATGTATAAATAGGCAAAATATACTGCTCTTGTAGAGCTTCTACATTCTGAATTTAGGATGACAAATTACTTCGTGAAAATGGGATGGATTCCTATTCGTCAGCTGTTGAACTCGCTTCAACATACTCCCGCCTCATATAGATCAATTATCTTGGGTGGCAACATTTTCGTGGGTTGTGTAATCACAGCCGGTCCAGCTACAGATACATATGTTACCCAGACAAGAGTGTTGGCTTCGACGATTGCCAAATTTGGGGTTGTGATAATCTTCGAAAGGTTCAATTGGCTTCTTGCTGTGGAACCGTTTCCCTGTGAAATCACCATGGTGATAGTAAGAGCTGGATGAAGAATTCTCCGTGCGTTTTAGCTCGAACTGATTTTGGACTTTCTGTCTGCATATTAGTTGCTCAATTCCCCTACTTCAAATACCCTGCCATATCTTCCACGTTGTGAATCATCAAAGTGTCCTCCATCTCATATCGTAATTCGAATTGCAAAATAGCACTCGTTGCGCATGTAAGTATGAGCATGTTTTCCATCTTCTGGAAAGCCACAATCTGCTTGATCTGGTGGTTGCGTGGAAGAGGTAGCATCGTGGCAAATAAATCTAAAAAAAAGAAAGAAAGGAAGCATGCGCAAATGTTTCAATTAATTACTATTACGATCTGGGTAATATTAGTCGTGGGTCATAGAAAAATGTGGATGACATTTAATAAATATGATGTTCCGATTGAAGATAAATTTGAGAAAAATTGAGAATTAAGATTGTGTAAAAATGGTTTGATTGTGCACATATTACTCTGCTTGATTGAAGGACGTCTCTTGATACGTCCATATTCTTTGTGGAATGCTTCTCTCCGTGTTAAGCGTATTGGTAGTTGTTGACCAAAATCAAAGTCGTTTTAACGTAGAATACGTTATACGGTAAGGTAGGGGTGTTGATCTGGAGCACAAAATTTTTATTTGATGCATTTGTAAATTGAAAACGCTTCTGGTCATTTAAAGCGGGTGGTTTTGACCAATTTTTAATTGGTTGGTAAAACTGTTTAGGTCGAAGTCTCCACACTTGGTTCGTTGTACTGGTTTCGGAGGTGGTCGAGAAGACGTCCTTGTTTGACGCATTTGTAAATTTAAAAATCTGTCTGGTTTTTAAATCCGTTGGTTTTAACCAATGTCCCGTTGGTTGGCAAAACTTATTAGTTCCAAGTCTCCATACTTGGTTTATTGTAGGGGTTTGAGGGGTGCTCGAAAACACGTCCTTGTTTGACGATTTAGTCCTTGCTTGAAATTTAGAAACCTTGGTTTTTAAATTCGTTTGGCACAATTTAGTCTTTTTAATTCTCCACACTGGGTTTGTTGTAGAGGTCTAAGGGGCGATGTGATGAAATGGTAAATCTTTCTCTGTTTCCACATACCCGCACTGCTTGACTACTTCAAATCTGTGAGTGTCGTTAGCATTGTTGTCTGCAAGTGTCCTAAGTGTTTCCTGTGGTGGGGTTTGATTGTCACCGACAGCATTTGATGAATTTGACCACTTGAGTGCTTCGTCATTGAATGGTATGCAATTTTTTAACGGGTTTGTTGTCTTTTTTCCAGAATAATCTTCGTTCACAATATCTTCCCCGGGCACAGTAATATAGGGTGGCAATATTAGTGGCTGAGTGTTTCTGTTTGTAGACCCCTTGTCATCACTTTTGTTCTGGTTTATTTCGTCTGGACTTCTCGTCTTTCGATGTTGCTTTTCGAATGTGGATGAATGATCTAAGCAATTATCATTATGAGAACTTAGCGCGATCTCTGCTGATGAATTGGACTTCTTGTTCGAGAACTTGGCACGTTCTCCCTTGTTGATTTGGACTTCTTGTCCGAGAACTTGGCACGTTCTCCCTTGTTGAGCTGAACTTCTTGTCCGAGTACTTGGCACGTTCTCGCTTGTTGTACGTGGTTAAACTCGATTATGGCGTTATAATCTCCTTTCCTTGGTATGAGGTTATACTAGGTAAGTCATATAACCCCTTATGGTGTTCTGTTCGCTTGAACTGTTTCCACAGGTTAAACAATCAGGACACCAGTGATCCCTTTTCTCTGGACCAATCGCTCCCAATTTCCATTGAGAGGTTCGAAGGATCATATGTTGCCGCCAGATCCTCTTGGTTAGAATCTGGAGTACGTTATTGTATCCTTTTATTTCCCCTTATGAAATAAAAGGCCACACAATTGAGTTTCTCTGTGGGAACTTAAAGTTAATTTTATTAACTTAAAATCTTCTTAACTTTTGTCTTTGAGCTCCTGTTGCTAACTGGCTGTATTTTGAAAAGTTCATTTAAATTTGCATTGAACACATAAATATATGGCATGTTATGGTTCAACCGTTACATTGTCTACATGAATCGCAGCAGTATCTCTTCTTGAGCTCCGCTGTTATGTATGAAACAAAAAAATATATGTATATATGTGGAAACATGGTGCTCTTCTTGAGCTCTTAAATTATGGAATTGAAGTAAATTAAAGTTAAATAAAATAAATGATTCTCTTCTAGAGTTTGCTTATGATTTAACTGCGTGTGTACGTGGGGCGCTCGAGGTAGTGCTGTTAGTTTGCTACCTCACTTCATCAATGTGAAATGAAAAAAACGCCCATACTCAAAAGTGACCATATTTAACAGCAGATTGACGACATTGCGCTAAATATTATTGAATACCCAAATTAGTTAGTTAGTTTCCCTCCCAATATTTATATGCGAGTTACAAAAATTGGCATGGGAAGTTGTTGCCAAAATCTTGAGCAGTACCAAATTTTATTAAGATCGTTTATGATTTATTGGATAGATCGAGTCGGCAAACCCCAAATATGCTCAACTTTTGTATGGGATGTACGAAACTGGGCGTGGCACAACAGTCAGTTATTAGTTACACAGTAGCTTTTAGCAAAATATTGCCTAGTAGCGAATTTTATTAAGATCGGTTTTTGTTTATGAGAATTATCGTGTGGATCAACCGGTCATCCGCCCAACTTTTATATGGGAGGTATCAGAATGGGTGTGGCAAAACAGCTCATTTTCTATAGGAGAGCTTTATTTGGCTAAATACTGCCTAGTACAAACTTTCATAAAAATTGGTTTGGTTTTGCGAGACTTCTCATGCCGAACAACCAGACGCCCATACAACTTTTGTATGGGAGGTACCACAATGGGCGTGGCAAAATCCCCCTTTTTTTAATCGGTGATTAGCTTTTGATAACGTGAAGTTTACGTATTAAATGATATATACCCCCATCCTATGGTGAGGTTATAAATATACTTGTTTAAGAAAAAATTACTTTGTTTAAGCAAAGACACTTTTTGTAAGAAAATGTACTTCTTTAAAGCAAAGGTACTTTTTTAAGATAAGGTATTTGTTTTAGGAAATGGTACATTGTTTAAAAATGTGAATAGGTATTTTTTTTTGAGAAACTTTACTTTTTTTTAAGAAAGTCACGCATTTAAGAAAATGTTATATTTTAAATTTTCTTTCACATTGACGTTTCTAAATTTACTTTTTATTGAGTTCAAAACTACAGTATATACTAAATATTGGTTGCAGGCCCCACCTGGAAAACTTCCCATTAAATAAAATATATGTTAGTCTAGACACAAACCAAAGCAAAAGTACCCAATATAGTTGATAATACTGGGTTGTAGCGTAATATTGTGAAAATAAATTGTTTAATTATTTTCATGCCCCCATCCCACAACGTGCGATAAGTAACTTTGTTTCAAAACTTCGTTCCACTAATAGTATGTGCTTCTATATCTTTAAAAATTACCGATTTAATAGTTGTCCGAGATATCTCCAGAACGGACAATTGGAGTACCTGAAAATTACTATTTTTCTGTTATGCTAGTATCGTTACATTATCTCGGAACCTAACAACTAGTTTATGCAGCAAAGCTATACATATAACGAAAATCAAGAAAACTAAAGTAAATATAGACAAAGACTTCCTAAACAGATGATGCATTGTCAATATCTGTCATCGCTGGCACAAAATAGTATTGAGCGTTCCCTGTTAAACAACGTGTATGACAGAGCTATCACTAAACATCCCAAACTTTTTCCATTACCGGGGTAGAAATGAATTTCACCAGCTGCTTTCACTTTGCTGATTTTAATAATAATTTCATTATCACAGTTTCAGAGTCGGGCTGAAAAACATCGGCATCAACCCCTACTCCACCCCAGGGCAAAGTTCCTGAACTCCCACTGCGACTCAACAACCCTGCTAAGTAGAAAACGAACAATTTTTGGGACAAAATAATTACTTTTGTGTAAAATTAACGTTTCTTTTCTTTGCGTGTATGTAGTAATCTTAGGCTCCAATCGCTAAACCACCAGATATGGCCCTGCTAACCATTTTTGGATTTACAGCCAAATTCATGTGCAGGTCCTTTGCTATTTTATTCACAACAAATAATCTTATCTATGAATTAGGTGCCATAGATTGAATTTTTGGATACTCGTACAATTGATTGTCTCCCCCTATTATATACTATTAGCACTAATTTTTAACTAATTTATTTTGTTTCCTACCCAGCAAAAAATATTGGAAGTATTTCCATGGGAATCAGTTTTGCACTAGTTCCAGAAATTAGGTATAAACGATTTATCTACCTCCAAAGAATGCATTTTAAACTATTTCCAAAAAGTTGTTATGAAAATATTTCCAGCAAAACTTATACTTTTCGAAGATGCAGTTTTCAATTTATTAACACTTTTGAGAATTATTTTTCAATTGCTTCCTTACCAAGAGAAAAACATTATTTCTTTAGCATTAATGAAAATGTAGATACAACAAATTGAATTGAAGACTATGAGGACTAGTGAAAAAGTGAAGAGTGATCGATACAAAAAAGTGTTTCCATCCAAAGCCAAGCGCATGTAAAATTCACTAGTGTTGATACAATTTTTCACTGATTCCGGTTCCTCGCTCCTATTACTTTTTGTACATCCTTGGAAGCAATGTTTTTGCTGGGTAGTAAATGTATACATTGAAAGTCGGTACTGCTGAATAGTTTTACGGATGTACAAACGAACAAATTGGTTTTTTTTGTATCGTATATTAAAATCCCCTTAAGTTATAAATCGTTCACAAAAAAATATATTAATTGTCTTAACAAAGTTTATTTTTAATCACCGATGATGATCTTAATCACTATAATTAATTGTCCGTAGATTGGATTGGTACCAAACACGAGATCTGGGATTATGGGACAAAAAAGACACTTGACAACAACAAAAACCGCTACGTTTCGAAATGAGCAAAGACACAAAAAGTCCAGTAGCCGTTAAAATTATAAATAACCGAAATCATTAGCGTGGCGTTAGTTGTGTTGTTGCAAACCATTAATGACAGCTTAGAAAGGGAATACAAAACGAAACGTTCGGGCGGATAGACGTCCGAATGGACGGTTCATTAAGTTGCAACGCGTGTGGAGCAACAATGAGAGAGAACATCCATCGCCACATGACAACAACAGTTTCTACGGCCGGGAGCCATTGGGGTATTTTAAGTCCACAACAGCCATCAACAATAACCGATAATGAATACAATTTGGAAGGTAGGTCGGTCAAGCGTTCGTCATCATGAAAACCAACGTTCTTACCGTAGGCCAAGTGATTGTGAAGCAGTAAATAACGATGATTTGAATCGATAATTCGTCTGTTCTTGCTCTGTTATATTTTTCTTCTTTTAGTTGAAAAGGAAAAGTAATAGTAATGACTGGCAATAATAGACAGGGTTTGTTTTTTTCTTTTTTAATTTGTTGAACCTTTCTATACATATGGAATTATCGAATCATGGAATCAGTATTGAATTAATAAAGGAACTAGTATTTCGACTACAAACGCATTGCATAAGAATTAGTGGTGCCATTTTGGCGACCAACGCAAAGGAATGGAACGCAAAAGTCTTTAGTGACAATAAGAATTATCCACAGGGTCCTCTATCCTGAGTAGACAATATTTTTTTCACCAAAAGAAGATGAAACTGATAAAAAAAAAAAACATCTGTAAATTTTCCCATGGATGTTAATATGAGAGCATGAAAAGGTAATTGAATTGAATAATTAAATTTAAGAACAATCTTGACAAACTTTTGGACCTGATTCAACTTACCAGTGAACAGAGCAAGAATAAATTTGACTCTTTTTGTAATGGCATTAAAGTCTTGTTGTTGGCATTAAAGTCTTGTTGTTAGTTAACAAGCAATTGCACGAAAATTCGGCCATAAAACAGATTGTTTACATCGATATACCACTGCACTATCACTTTAACCACTATCCAGTTACCCCAATTGTTATACAATTTATGTGTTTTGCTCCATTTAGTATATTTTGCTGCCATCAATAATTAAAGCACAGAGTAATATTCATCTAGTGTGCGCGGCTCTTGGACATGAGAACGTGGGTTCGATGCCTGATTAGACCACCTTATATTCCTTTCGACGTCAGTCACCTCGCTTAGTGACTGCGTCACTATCTACACGATAAAAAAAAAACTGTTTGTTTTGTTGTTTGTATGCAAATATAACGTGTTTTTAGCTTGTCCCAATTATAATATACTTGTGTCCAAACACATTGTGTTTGCTATTCCATATATCATGTTTGCGACACAATGACTAATTGTTTATAACATATCTGTTTGAGACACAAATATGGATTTGTTTGCTGAAAACCGCTAAAATCAAAAACGAGACAGACAACCAAGAAAAAAACCGGCAGCAGATCTTCAATTCATGAAAACAGTGCTTGCAAACATGTACATGTTTCCTGCAATATGTTGCTGGGGCCGTTGTTTTTCAGCGTGTAGTACTTAGCCATTAAAAAGCTTCTCAAAATAGCGTTCGGAACCGGTGTAAAACTGTGAGTGCCAATCAGAGAAAATCTAGTACGCACACAGCTCAGAGCTCTCCCCAATCACTTCATGGGATGAAAATTTATTTTTTTAAGAAACATCATGTTTTTATTTCACTCGGGTGTTAACCCATTTTAACCCACCAATTTTTTTTAGGACTTTGTATAAGCGATGCAAACCCAATGATGCAGTGTTACAGTGTTAGAGGAAATGTTATTGGCTTTCAACAAATAGTCACCTTGCTCACTCCTCCTCTCTCCTTTATTGGTATCTGGGGGTGCTGAATAGACCAAATTTGTAAAAGAAAAATAAGACACATTAAAAGAATTATTTTTCAAAAATATATTTTCTTTGAGGAAATAGCTACACAATTTGCTGAAGTACTATATATCACCGGTTGGAAAAATAGTTGTGGTCGCTTAAATGGTCATTGTTTGAATTCTCGAACAGCCGATATCGGTGAAACTATATATGATATTGAAATTCCGACGACGGATTTGATTTCAGCGGACCCCAGTTACCATAGGAGAGCAATTTTCAATAAAAACTTCAAAACATTTTGAAACACCTCTCAAAATGGGTTGAGTCGCCAAAGTGGAACTACCTGTATTTCACTTCAGCCGATTCCATGTGATTTACATTTTTCGAAATGAAATCACCACACAATATATTTAGAAGGTGGAACCACTAGAACAGTAAGTGCAACAAGGCAATAACATCGGGCATTTTAATTTGTATCTGGCAACTTCGGTTCTTAAACTCAACACAAATGCATACTAACACCAAACGTAAGCAAACATCAAATACAATTCAATTTGGCAAATGAAAATAACAAACAAATTTAAAAAAATGAACTTAGATCCTTTAGGGCGTCTGCCAAATAGTAGTATGTACATTTTGCAGTGCTGGATATTCAAAACGATGTTGCCACATGCAACACTTCTTTCCCTTAGAAAAAATAATATTTTTCAAAATTGTATACAACATCGGAAAGCTGCAATTACCAGAGATAGCCACGGTCTATGCAGAGAAGCTCACTCAGTTACCGGCGCAGAACGTACTCCCGCCTCATGATCCTGAAGAGTAGTGGATGTACATTTCCCACTCTATGAAAACTGCTGAAGAGAAACCCGCTTAAAAACGAACCACGGTACGATGACGAGGGTCGATTGGCAACTGATGAAAAGAACGCTGAATGTATTTCAACGATTCAATCAGTTGTAATGCGTCAGAGCGATCCGAGAACTACAGAAACGAAACCTGTACCTCGTTTCTGTAGTTCTCGGATCGAAAAAGTTTTCACATTAAGCATGAAACAAAAAATTCCATCGTTTCTCGATTTGTGAGTAAAAAGTGTTTCTGCAAATCAATGCGAAAAGAGACAACACTGATGATGTTTTTATTGGAATATTCCAAGAAAGCTGTCAAGTAATAAAAAAAAATATAAACAAACAAAATAAACTAGTGCGAAAAAGAAAAACAAACCGCTTAAAATCGCTTAATATCGCTTAGCTCCCCATATAAAGTGGTCGAAAATTAGTTTAGCAGGGAATAAAAAAACATGCTCAATATCAAAATCTCGCACCGTTTTAATTTGTGAGTATTTTTGACGTTTAAAATTTACACTTTTTCGACTCCCTACTTTTAGAAACAGTTTTTCTCGCATTTTTCCAATAAGCATGAAAAAAGCAGTACGTCACAGAAAGTTTTCGCAAAACAAAATTTGTAGAAACAGTCACATGTGGGAAGCGATTTTTTGTACCGATTCGTAGCGTTTTTGTTTCAATTCACATGTTTTATGTGAAAACTTTTTCGATTCGAGAACTGCAGAAACGAGGTACTGGTTGTTTACGAGAAAAAAAAACGGTTGTGGAGAAAGTACCAGAGTGAGCAAATTGAATGTTAAAGAATGAGGAAAGACAGCCGTAAATTCTATCGAAAACTACAAAGCCAAACCAACGGAAATGGATTAGGGCCCGCTTTTATAGAGCTAAGGCCGGGAGTCTTGTCACAGATGTGCAGAATATGGAGAGATCACTTCTCTGCTTTACTTGTCCTAGGATACTTGATAAGGGTGTGGAGAACAGGACGATAGCGACTACTGCCCCGTTCTATGCAAAGCCAAGATAGAATTTCAGTTTCCGGTTTAAGACCAACAAAGCCGCTAGTGCTGATCTACTACTACCTTAGCTGTTAATACTGGCGGTTATGAGTTGGAAAGATGCATAATCATAGGCAAAATCTACCTGGAGGAATGCATACTGTATATATGTACGAACAATCGTGGAATAAGCCATCGCATGCAAGGTCCTCTCGAGCGTAATGTTCGAAAGTCTGAAGCCGTTTGTTGCAGATCTGTCGGACACTATCAGTGTGGCTTTAGACCTGGAAAGTCAACTACCGGCCAGATATTCACATTACGGCAAGCCTGGATAAATGCCACGAAAACCGAATCGACACCTACCGCCTCTTTTTAAATTATAAGGCTGGTATTCCTGCTTTTGTAGAATGACACTGACCGACACGAAATCTCACCGAACCATTTTGTACGATGGGATGCCTCAGGCAGGACTGCACCATGTCATGCGATGTGTTCACTATATTAATTGAAATCATCGTGAGAAAAGCGCAGTCAACACGAATAAAACTATCACCAGCAAAAGTCACATGTTGCGAAAAGTTACTGCATTATTTTCGAGAATTGAGAAGGAATCAAAAAAAGGGAGTTTGTCAGTAAACGAGGACAAGACAAAATTAATGGTTTCGACAAACAGAACATGGAAGGGTGAATGTTGATAACCGCTACAATTTCGAGAGAATGGATCAGAATGAACCAGTGGGACAGGTATTCGAAGACATACTGGAAGTACATTTAAATATAGCACGACCAAAACTTTGGAGGACATACCAGGTGGAATATTACCTGCAAGAGCTTGGTGTTACCAGGAGAAATGTTGAAGATCGAGCCGGTTGGCGAAACTCGTTATCCTCATTTTACAAGGGCCTTGACCCCTTTGGGTTATTTGAGGCCACCTAAGTAAGTATAAAACATTTATTCAAAAACCCCACTAAGTGTATAAAAAATCTTTGATTATAAATCATGTTTATGACCTATAGTAATAGTTATAGTCTAATTTAATCGGATGTGGACCTTCTCTACAATACCAAAAATGTGGCAATTGTATTTGTTCGAGTAAAACGAAATCGGCTGCAAAATGTAAAACAGCGCCAGGGCGCTAACAAGAGGAAGAAACCACCAACGACTAAAGACGAACTAAAACAAAAAATTAAGTGGTTTTTAGTTGTTTGTTTTACTGTCATGTTTTCTAATAGTAGTACCTTCATTGGTTAACTATAAAGGAAACATCAAATTTTTTTCCTCAACCTTTATTTTACGATTTGAATCAAAATGCATGCAAGTAACATAGAAGTGATTTTTCCAAATATCTTACTTTATATTTGCATCGATAAGGGTTAAGGTTGGTTGCCAACATTTTGCTCCCATTGTGCAGCTCCAACTGATTTCTGCGCCTCCAATGTATAATTGGTAATAGACAAATACCTCAGCCAGGTTCATGTTACATTATATCTTACGCGGATAACCCATTTAGAAATGGATGAATTATTTAAATTTTTTTTATTTTTGTTTCGGACGCCTCCTCGGCAATTCTTTCGCTTCCAATTAATAATTGCAAATAATAAAATTAATTAAAAAAAATTAATCTCGAACAATTTAGTTTGTGAGTAAAATGATAAACTTTTTTAAGAATTTTTTTCTCTTTATAGAATGTATTTTTTTTTTTTTAAACTATATTTTTAGGTCCTTTTTGTAAGAATATGTATTATATTTTCCCGAAAAGGTAATTTTTTAATGAGAGGTACTTCTTTTATTAAAAGCTAATTCTTTTTTAAGTAAAAGGTACTATTTTTAAGAAGAAGTACTTTTTGTATGGAAAACCCATAAGAGTATGATTTTTTGTTACAAAAACATACTTTTATTAAGAACAGGTGCTTTTTAAAGAAGTGTTACTCTTTTTAGGAAAAGGTTATTTTTCAAGAAAATTTACTTATTTTCCGAAGGGCTACTTATCTCAAGAAAAGAAAAGGTATTATTTTATTTTTAAGAAAGGCTAGTTTTAAGAAAATGAATTTTTGTAAGAAAAGGTATTTTTTAAATAGAGGAACTTTTTTGAAGAAAAGATTTATTTTAAGAAAGTCATTTTGTTTCGCAAAAAAATGTACTCTTTAACAAAAAGGTAGTTTTTTAAGAAAATGCAATTTGTTGTAGGAAAATGTACTTTCGTAAGAAACGGTACTTATTTTGAATGAAATATACTTTTTTTAAGAAAAGATAATTTTTGTTAGAAAATTTACTTTTTTTAAGCAAAGGTAGTTCTTTAAGATAAGGTATTTTGTTTAAGAAAAGATACTTTGTATTTTTTTTTGAAAATTTACTTTTTTTAGAAAAAGACACTTATTTAAGAAAATGTCGTTTCTTAACTTCTTTCTCTTTGGCTGTTCAGAATTTACTTTTACTGGGTGCAAAACTACAGTATAGCTAAATATTGGATACAGGCTCCACCTAGAAGACTTCCCGTTAAATAAGAATTTTAGTTTAGATACAAACCAAAACAAAGGTACCTAATATACTTTAGTTGATAATAGTGGGTTGTAGCATAATAGTGTTAAAAAAAAGTTGTTGCATATTTGTTCATTTAGCCCCCATCCCGCAACGTACGATAAGGAACTTCGTTTCAATGTTTCCAGAACATATACCAACATCTAGGCTGAAGATAATAATAAAATATTTAGAAGAAAGAAGATTTAGTGCTGAGTATGTAGAATTGTCTCGGAAGATCTAGAAACAGCTGGGCAATAATATATATATTAGGGGTGGGATAGTGTTGTATGGAGATTATTAGTAACAAGATTTGGATACGCGTCAACCACTAATTTTGTGAGTTTGGGGGAAAAAATTCTTTGGCCAAAAAATTGGGTGGAGGGGTTGGGTCGTATGGCTGAACATCTTGGTAAACGTTGGCGGTGAAGGGGAAAAATGCACAACAGTAGCCATTAGAGGGGTCATGCATATGAGTGACACCACCAATTTTCCCTGACAACATTTTTACCAAACATACCTATTCCCAATCTTCAGTGGGTGAAGATAACAGGTTTAGAATAACAAAGAATGCCCCATCTATTTGTATATAGGGGTGACGTTATCCGCAATTTAATATATGTTAGGCTGCTTCGCTGTAATTATTGGTAAATTTGATTAATAACTTTTTTTAATTCTATAATATTTTTTCAACAATTTGCCGGAAAACATTTGCGATTTGTGACAGCCCTCAATCTTCAATTTATGTATTTACAACTAATGGCATATGTAAATTTGTATAAAGGAATTTGAATATATACGATTCACGATCTATCTACCAGTGGTATCAATTCAGCCACACTAGTTCGGCATCTGGCCGTAAACTTGTCTCGGAGTTCGAGACTAAACATGCCAGTGAGTGTGTTTTACTGAGTTGCCTATTATTCCCTTAGCAAAATGTTTGTAACTTTGTAAACTTATAGTATGAACTTCTTGAAAACCGATTTTAAAATAGATTATTGGAGAGCTTTAATTCAATACTAATCACGACCCACTGTGGTGTCTTCAACTCAAGATATGGTATGATATGTCAAGGTGTCTCCGAAAATAACAAACAATAAAAAAAAAATAAATGGTTTCCCATTACATCCCATGAAGGGACCGGGGAGAACTTCTCACAATCACTGAGCTGTGCGCTTTCCAGTTTTCACTCACTGATTGCTTCACAATAAATGCTTGTTTTTATATTGGTTCTTGAGCTCACTGAGCAATAATGCCCAGGAAAATTATAGTAGCAATAAGTTCACATTTTGGCTATAAATTAAATCTAATGAGAAGAAAGTTAAACTGGAGAGCCCTAATGTCGTTAATTACAGTGTGCTAGTTCAAAAACATAACAGGCGAGGCACCCGGTGGATACACCTAATTCGAGTACACTGAATCCTATCCATGTTTCTAGGTTGGCTCTTGTTTTGCTGATACTTGACATCGAAAATTATATTTCCAAGTCCTTAATTTTTCTATCATTTATTGAATGAATTGAAAACCTCTTATCGATAACCATGCATGAACAACATAAAAAATAAATAACAAATATAAATAAAATAATAAAATTTTAAATTTTTGCAAATAGTTTCTTTTTATTGTAGTTTCATAAAATGTTCAGCTTCATCATGAAGTCGAAACTGCTATGAATAAAATGATTCATTTGGTTTGGAAATCGATGCATACCTTTTGATATTATTCGCAAATCAATTGAAGGTATCTAATTTTGACAAGACTTGTGCTTTTTTGTTTGGGTTACATAATAACTAATTAATGTTTTTATTATCTAATTTTTATTATAGTCTTATCGATTAACATGTATCTAAAAGAAACTAGTTGCAAGAAAATTATATCAATTTAGTTGATTTTGGGATGATTTTTTATAAATTATTCGCAACAAATTAACATTTTACGTATTTTGGTTTAACTTTTTGAATATAAAATCCATTTTAAATGAAATTTTTTATATTAATTTAAATGTGAGAAATTGATTAGCTATATTCCCAGCCATCCACCGAAATATTCAAATTCACTTCTTTTATAAACTTTCTCTATTAAAAATAATTTTTAATGGAGAAAACGATCTTGAACCGGATTACGATTGAAAAACTAAAACTTCAAAGATCGATAAAATAAAAAGAACATCGGAAGGAATACGCAGATGGTACACTGTAACGCCAATTTCATGGCAATTGTTGTTTCTATTTTGAAACAACAACATCCTATGCATTGGCTTTCAACGAAAGCCTATATGAACACGAAGTTGAGGATATTGATGATTTCGGTAGAGTATTGTTTTGGATGTTTTTGCCCTAGTAGGTGTTGTTGAAACAATTCTCGTTAATATGAGAATTACTTAACCCTATAATGGTGATATACCTAAATACTTGTGGAGAAGAAAGATGATGAGATGCCTTGGTTGGCACCGAAATAGCAATATTCCCAACCATCCACCGAAATAATCAATTTCACTCCGTTTATAAACGTTTTCTATTAAAGTTTATTTTTAATGAAGAAAATAAACTTAAACCGGATTATGATTGAAAAACTGAAATTGAAAACATTTTATTAAATTACGTTAAAAAAACTATTGCAAGAATTAAAATTTTTTAATTTTATTATTTTTTTTATTTATTTATTTTTTTATGTTTTCCATGCATGTTCATCGACAAGCTGTTTTTCTACTGATAGACATCGATTTCTATTCAATAACTGGTTGCAAATTGGAAAAAAAGATTTTTTTAGTACTTGGAACAATAATTTCTGATCTCAAATATATCGAAAACAAGAGCCAACCTATAAAAACAGCTAGCACAATCAATTCAGCGCACTCGAACTAGGTTTAACCATTGGGTGCCCCGCTTGTTACAAAAACTGTTCCGTTTCGATTGTAACGAAACGATTTCCCGATTCGAACACAGTGTTAGTTTTATCATTTGAACGGCCGAGTCGGCGGCATTATATTCTGGGAGGATGTATCTTTTTATGGCATCTGCGAACTTCAATTTTTAATTTCAACCCTGAACTCTATATCATACCGGGGCGTTCTAGAAAAGGCTTTTCCATAATTGGAAAATTTTTTGGTCCATTCTCGTGTAATTTTCAATACACACTACCCATGTGGTCAAGTCATAAATCAAGTCACGTTCTTGAACTGACTCGTCGAATCTTAACATCGTACAAAATGTTTGTTGATGGCGGGCTAGAAAAAATTAGACTAGTAAAAAATTTTCAACGAAAATATTATGTATTAGGCCGGCCGTAAAAATGTTGAAGCTACAGTATTTGAATTTGAATTGTATGTATTTGGTTAGCAAAAAAAGTCGTTGCATGGTCAAGTATACACACCAAATTCCAGAAAAAATAATTTACTCCATCACGTCCCCCAATGCACTTGAAGAAAAAGCGAGGAACTGTAGCATGTATCAGGGGTATGTACGTGCATCAAAAGTTTTGAAAATATACATTTCATTTCAAGTATGCAATAAATGCAGTTTACTTAAAAATTTTTTTTTTTTTGCTATTTTTGCTCTTTGGAACTGCAGCTACACAATTTTGACATCTTAGCATACATGGATTATAGAGAAGAGGTAATCGCTTATATAGCAAATTACAAATGCCCTCAAAAAGTATTACAAAGTTTCTGCACTTAGGGCATGCAGTTCATTAGAACTTGAATAATATTTAAATGAATTTTTTCACATTTTTTGAAATTTTTAGTTTTAAGATTGTACAGTGTGTATTTTATGTTCCAGGCCGATGTTTTTGGAATGTAGTTCCTTCTCGCATGTTGCGGGATGTCGGCTAAATGAAAAAAAATTAAACATCTTTTTTAAACACTATTATGCTACAACCCAGTATTATCAACTATATTGGTTAATTTTGCTTTGGTTTGTATCTAGACTAACATATGTTAGGAAATTTCTTATTTAATGAGAAGTTTTCGTGGTGGAGCCTGTAACCAATATTTATTCTATATTGCAGTTTTGAACCCAATGAAAAGTAAATTTAGAAAAACCAAAATGAAAGGAGGTTTAAAAAAACATTTTCTTAAATAAGTGCATTTTCATAAAAAAGTAAAATTCCTCAAAAAAATATCTGTTCATATTCTAATATTAAAGAAGTACTTTTTTAAGCAAAGAGTACCACATTCACATTAATTTTGAAAAAAAAAAATATTTTTGTTTTATATTAAGTACCTTTCCTTAAAAAACTACATTTTCTGTAAAAAGTACTTTTTGTGAAACAAAATAACTTTTCTACCTACCCTTAAAAATTTACCTATTCGTGAAAAAGGGAACAATTCAAAAAAAAAATCCCATTTCTTTAAAACTCTTTTCGTCAAAAAATACCTACTGTTAAAGAAAATCCAATGAGTGTTCGAAATCACGGGCGATGTGTTAACACCTTTTTGTTACACGGTACCTATTCGATTTCTATGAACACATTAGTAAATGTTACATTGGAAAATAAAGAACAGCGTTCCATCATATGATGACGTTGAATTTAAATAATATTAATACTTAAAATTATTTAAAGATCAGTGCAAGCACATGTGTCATTATTTTTTTGCTTAATACTATTTATTTTATACCCACAAAAAACAAAGAGAATTCAAAGCAACAGACAAATGAACATACATACATTGGTATGTTCGTACATACGCTACACAAGTTCACACAATTTTCGTTGCTCTCTTGCTATCTCATTTTTATATACGTATAACCACGTCTCTTTGCTCTGAGAGTGCTCCGCACCCATACAATACAACTATTCGCTGCCACTACATCAGTGTGTGTTTTTTTCACAGTCTGACAAACTGTGTTTCGCAGTCGGACAAATCTGTGTTTTATGTAGGGGTGAGTCACCCTTATCATTTAGGGGTATGAAAAATAGATGTTGCACGATTCTGAGACCTACCTGATATGCACACAAAATTTCATACAAATCGGTCCAGCCGTTTCGGAGGAGTTTAACGGCAAACAATGTGTGATCGCAGTCGGACACTCTGTGTGATCGCAGTCGGACAATCTGTGTTTGGATGTATTCACTTTGCGAATTTAGGCCGTACCCGCGCCTATAGGCTTAACACATCAAAAATACATTTTCTTAAAAAATTCCTTTTCTTAAAAATAAAATAATACCTTCTCTGTTCTTTTCGTGAGGTAAGTAGCCATTCTGAAAATAAGTAAATTTTCTTATTAAAATAACCCTTTCCTAAAAGGACTACCTACCACTTCTTTAGAAAGTACATGTTCTTAAAAAATGTACTTCTTTGTAAAAAAAATCATACTCTTAAAAATAGTACTTTTTCTTAAAAAAAAAACATTAGCTTTTAACAACAGATGTACCTCTCTTTAAAAAGGGATCTTTGCAGGAACATATAATACATATAAAATTACAAAAAGGACCTAAAAATATACTTAATATAAATACATTCTATAAAAAAAAATTTTAAAAAAGTTTATCATTTTACAAAAAGTATTTTTCTTTAAGATCCATTTAAATTATCGTATTTTTCAACGAGCGCCTTAGACGTGTTGGAACTAACTAGTACATAATATATATCGAAAGGAACTTCGTTCCAACCGGGTGTCCCCTGTGATTTGTTTTTAATAAATCTTAAACGGTACAATATTTTTTAATAATATTTTATTGCATGAAAGTTTAGATTACAACAACAATTTATGAAATTTAATATCGTACAAATGGACGGCTCTGGCCTCTGCCCAAATGTGTGCTCTTTTGACCATATTTTGCATAACATTTTGGAATACTACGGGTGTTATTGCCCCAATTTCTTCAAATAATTCTTCTCGGTTTTTCAATTGAATGATTATTTGTATAAAATGTTTTATTAACTTTAACACGTTGTTGGTGCGTTAGATGCTCTATAATAAATTGTTATAGACTGCTCTGCACAACGGAAATGGAGGTCAAATATCATCGGCCTATGACATAAAAAACACCCAGTACTTCAAAATTGTTGAAGACATAAATATATTTCGTATTTTATATTAAAGAGCACCAACAGCTTTATTTAAATTTATTTTAATTTTATTTCAAAGATATAGAGGGGAGTAACTCAATGTGTAGGGTGTCCTATTCAAATGAAACGCAGTGTAAGTTTGATAGCAAGAAATAAATATAACTCCGACATAAGTGGTGGGACAATGAGTTTAAACGATACATAACAAAAAATCATTCACAAATATGACCATACTCTTGTATCTTCCACTCAAATGCTACAGTTGAATTCAAATACGAGTAATCCCCACGATGTATTCGTTTGATCCCATTTAAATAACCAATTTTACGTAGCCATGAATTAATTAAACCCATGGAGTGAGGCTATACGAAAGGCAATTCAGTCGACTTAAACTTCTGCACTGTTTTATTGTAGAATATTTACAATTGTGTCGTGTCCAGTAGCATTTTACTTTAATTGATTTCAATTTCAAGCTTATTTGTTCTTTAGTTTTGTTATTAATATTTTAATGTTTTTCGCCTGTTTGTTTATACAGTTTGTTTGTACTGCTTGCATGCACATATTTATCTACGAATTCTGTATGGAAAGTGTGTCCGTTCATACGTCTGTCTGCCCGTCCTTCACTTAACAGATACAAGAATGACAGATACAAGAGTTGCGAGACTGAGTCCAATTTGAACTAAACAAATATGGCAGACATGCTCTGTGTTGGGATTGTGACACATTTTCATTAAGAGACCCGAACCCATATTGATGTATCACACTGTGCATGCAATTACATAGTATATATTTAATTTGATTGAATTGCTTCAATTGCCGCAACGCTCCACTATAGTCTGAGTGGGGCGGCGTAATATGTCATGTTATGCCTCCCTACTCATCCAAACAGATCTGTGTGAAACGCGTTGTATCTAAACACATATGTAGTACATGTACGTTTCATCAAATATATGTCTACCAAAAAAATAAAATCTGTATGTAATACATCGTACAGGTTTCCCTTCAATAACACGAAATACTTTACAGCGAGTTAAATCTTTCACTCTTAGATAAACCAATGATGACCCTTTTCTTCCACCCAGGTCCCTTTATGTCCTTATATAGCATTTTCATTTTAATATACACGTTATATTTGTTATGGATGAAATGTTTGAGTCGGTTTAGGTGAAATTGTAACTGCAGCTGAAATATGAATGTGCATTTTGTAAAAGTCAGAAGTTTTTGTACATTTTTGAATAGTCGATGAAATCCCTTCAAAGTTGGTCAGTACTGACGTAATAACTGATTAAATAAACTAATAATTGCAAATGTGCTTCAAGTCATAATCTCCGCCATATCACTAAATACTCAGGTCAGCTCTACTACACCGTGCAACAGTGAATATATTACCAGAATCAAGCGAAAGACATTATTAAAGTCAGTATACGTGATATCAGAGTACACCTCTCTTGTTTTCAGGTGGGAATCATTGCTTCCTTTTTGATGTTACTCCTTTCTCATTACACAGAAAAAGGTCATTAAAACTAAAAATAAAGTAAAACCTTTCACGTCGAATTTTAGGAATTTTGATTTATCCCGGTTTATGATAGACAAATTGAGCTAGTTGTAATCAACAGACTTGTAGCTTTCTAATTTATTGTCGACTTCACATAATACACTAGTCAACAAAATTTTTAATTTTAAATTTTCCCCTTGGCGTTTTTCGGTTATACGTGTCCAAATCTAATAAAAAACAAGTCCATAATAAAACCTGTTCCGAATATCCAGTTGGGTGCATAGATTTATTTACACACATCCACCATAATTAAAAATGGTTCATCCTATTTGAAGCTGACCAATCTTCAGTTACCTGCACGGGCGTTGAAAATTCTCCCATATTCAATGCCAGAATGACACTGCGGAAAATAATATCTAATAATAAATTTAAGTACTATTTATGGTTTTGGAGTTATCAAGGCCATTTGTATAAGAGGCACACAAATGGGCGCGGCAAATTCACTTCGATTCAATAGCAGAGTGTCAATGCGCAAAATATTATATAATAATCAATTTAATTAAGATCTCTTGATATTTTTGGGATTTAACATGTCTAATACCTCATTTTCTGCCCAAAACTTTTGTGGGAAGCACACAAGTGGTCATGGCAAATTTTTAATTAAAATGTACCTTTTAATAAAATGTCCAGTACCAAATTTCATTCAGATTGGTTGTGGTTTACGGGAGAAATCGCATCAGTCAATCGGACATAAGCCCACTTCTTTTATGGAAGGTACCAGAATCGGTGTGGCAACATCCCCCCTATTGCATAGCATGGTGGTTCTAGAGTGTTTGACGAAATATTGCATAATTCAAAATTTTATAAGGATTGATTGACACTTGCCGGCGTTGTAATATGGACCTCCCATCGAACCACATACACAACTGTTTTGTGGTAGGTAACATAGAGAAATATACAAGAGCCGCTATCATTCTCTCTCACGTTCTCTGGATGACGACGAGGTAGTAAGCCATTTCGTCGAGTCGCTTTTCTAATTTACTCTTTGCTTGGCATTATACAGACAGAAATAAAATGGAATGCGTATTTTCGTTCGATGCAACCAAAATAAAATATAATTTAAATGTCCTTAATATCAATCAAACACTTTTAAACTTAGTTTGCTTCATGGTCTATAATCTCTAAGTCTTCTATGGTTTCTCATTCTACATAATTTCCCTAGAACCTTTTGGATCATCTGTGCCATAGAAACCACCTGGTGGTACCAAAATGCCCCACGGAATCTAATTTCACAAAGAACGGAATTGTTTTAAGTGATTGTTGATTTTGGCTTGCAGTAGCTGTGAAGAGTGGTGTTCGAAATCCATTGATATTGCTCATATAAATGGCTTATTGAAGACTGGGTTGGCAGAAAAAAAATTTTGGTACAGAAAATCCGAAGCCACCGAACATTAAGAGGAATAAATCTAATGAAGAGAATAGTTCCAATTTTGGAAAACACTTTGAGGGTGTATCACCTTTTTCGTCACACTGTTTTTAAATACTTTATTACAACCCATTATTATCAACTATATTGGGTACTTTTGGTTTGATTTGGTTTAAAAGGAAGTTTTCTAGGTGGAGCCTGTTTATTACATATTGTAGTTTTGAACCCAATAAAAAGTAAATTTAGAAAAGCCAAAGTGCAAGACTGGCAAATCCATGAAGTACAACCCTGAGCATGGAATTACATTTGGCAGCACACTTATTCTTACACTCGTACTTTTGGTTTGGTTTGTGTCTAGACTAACATATGGGGGATATTTCGTGTTTAATGGGAAATTTTCTAGGTGGAGCCTGTTTACTACATATTGTAGTTTTGAACCGAATAAAAAGTAAATTTAGAAAAGCCAAAGTGAAAGAAGTTTAAAAAAATAACATTTTCTTAAATAAGTACGTTTTCTTAAAAAAGTAAATTTTCTCAAAAAAATACTTATTCATATTCTTAAGCATAGTACCATTACTTAACAAAATACCTTATCTTAAAGAAGTACCTTTGCTTAAAAAAGTTAATTTTCTTACAAAAAGTACCTTTTCGTAAAAAAATTATTTTTTTTAATAAGTACATTTTCTTAAAAAAGTACATTATCTTACAATAAATTGCCTTTTCTTAAAAAACTAACTTTTCCTTAAAGAGTACCTTTTTTGTAAAACAAAATCGGTTTTCTTGAGATGAGTACCTGCTCTTAAAATTGTACCTGTTCCTTCGAAAAAAAACTTATCTTCAAAAAAAAAAATATCTTCTCTTAAAAACAATACGTTTTCTTATAAAAATTTCTTTTCTTAAAAGTACCCTTTCTTAAAAATAAAATAAAACGTTTTCTTTTATTTTCTTTTCCTGAGATAAGTAGACTTCCTGAGAATAGGTAAATTTTCTTAAAAAAACACTTCTTTAAAAAGTACCTGATATTAAATAAAGTACTTCTTTGAAAACAAAATTAAAACTCTTAGGCTTTTTCTTATAAAAAACATTAGCTTTTAATAAAAGAAGTACCTCTCATCAAAGAAAGGACATTTCCATACAAACATATTCTTACAAAAGGGACATTTTTTATTTTATATTACATTTTATATTACATTCAATAAATCAAAAGATTCTTTAAAAAAGTTCATCATTTTACAAAAAGTATCTTTTCTTAAAGATACATTTAAATTACAGTATTTTTCAACAGGCGCCTTCGGCGTGTTCTAACTAACTAGTACGTAATATATAGGGAAAGGAACTTCGTTCCAACCGGGTGTCCCCTGATACCTCATATAATTTTTTGGTATGGGATATTATAAAAGTTATAAGATTTGTTATATTGTCAACGAGTACTAAGATAATGTAGTGGACTTTGAAAAAAAGTAAAATGACTAATTCGAGGCATTCTATATCACAGCAGACATTTTATTTTCACAATGAGCGGTCGCCGTTGCTATGGAACTGTGCTCTGAGCATCTTACATTTCTTTCGACGGCGATCACCTTACTTCAAGCAGCTGACACTGTCAAATACTTAGCCCTGAAAAAGCTTATTTCATTCATTTAGCCTACAATGCCGTTACAATAAACAAATGTGTTCGTTTCGTTTACTGTAACGTATGACAGAAGTTTAAGCTGTCGCCTTCTGAAGCTCGAAACTTTCACTCCAGGCTCAGGTAAATGAAGACTTTTCAATACGGCTGCTAATATTTCTGCATAATTTTTTGAGTCTTAATTTTCTCACAAATATAACGTAAGCGCTAGAACGAATTTGTTGCCATACTCTTAACCAAGGTTCGTATTTCGTGGGTAATGAGTTACTCTGGGTTAGCCGGGGTAGCCCATTATTATTGGCGTGGGGAATGGGTAGCAATCGTTTACCCATTACCCACAGGGTATGGGGATAATAATGGGTAGCTACCCACGAAAATGGGGAATTACCCATCACGATTAGCCATTACCCTCAGGGTATTGAAGAAAATAAAGGGTAACTAGGTACACACGACCATGAGGAATTACTCATCACGATTACTCATTACCCTCAGGGAAATGGGGAAAATAATGGGTAGCTACCCACGACGATGGGTAATGGGTAAGCCAGGGTAAACCATCCCCGTTTTTGATCGAAAATATGAAAAAATTAGGAAAAATCTCTATATGTCTCTATATGCCAATCGAAAAAATAACCAATATTTGCTGGTTTATAAGGTGTTTACATAAAGTGGTCCAATTCGTATGGAAGAATTTTTTTTCGAAAAATCGCCAAAATAAGAATATCGCTAAAATAAAAAAGTGTATAAAACTCGAAAAAAAAGTGATAACATATTGCAGACACCCATTGGACGCACCCTTTTCGAGTTATAGCCACTTTTTTATTTTAGCGATTTTCTTATTTTGGCGATTTTTCGAAAAAATAAAATAGCAGTCGAGTGACCAGACTTAAAATTATTATCCAATACCCACTTTTATTACGATTCCAAGCGGGTTTGGAGATTTATCGTGACAGACAACCAACTGTACGCCAAATATTTGAATGGGAGGTATACAAATTGGCAGGGTGAAGTCGGTCATTAGTAACTACAAATTTCATTATTATCGGGCGTGGTTTACGAGAGATATTCCTCCAAGCTATTGCAAGGGATGTAAAACATGGGGGGTGTCACAATAGCATATGTACTTCAAATTTTTAAGTTGCTTTTGACTAAACACTGTTCACTGCTAAATTTCATAAAGACAGCTTGTTGTTTACGAGAGTTACCCTAAAATAATGATAAAAATTCTGACGAAAATTTCGCAAGAACTGAATACGGGCTTTAAGCAAAAATTTTTATCTTCATTGAACTTTGCCAGGACACTGCAGAAAAGGAATGTAACTACGACAATTGGCTTTGGCAGAGAGTGATGTAGAATTTTGTCTACTTTTACCCGTCCAAACTTTGCTGGAGAATATGAGTTAGAAAATTTCTAACCATTGTAGAATTTTGTTGAGACATAAAATCGTTTTGGACCTCTGGATTTTTCCAACAGAAATAGTTTTGTGGACATAACCACAACTGATTATTTTTCTATTTTTTTATGTGGCCCTAAACTAAATTGATCACATTCCTGACTATTTTAGAATCTACCCATATGAAAACTTCGTTCGTGTGAGTTCCGCATTCTGATAATTTCAAGACCACTCAACATTTAAAGTAATCAGACATTAACAGTACAAATTTGGATTTCTCTATTTCGAAAGTGTTGTCAATAAAAAGTGTTGCCAGAAACTGTCAAAAAAAAACATGCCAAAAAAGTGCAATTTGCAAAAAAAAAAATGCTAAAACTGAATCAATCAAAAATTGTAGTACTGCGGTACTTTACGGCCTATATTCGATATAAAAAAAAACACAATTTCGTAAACCATCCATATTCGAACAGCCTTAACCATAGGGATAGGAGTATATATCATTTGATACAGAAAGAATTTTAAGGCATAGAAGAAGTCAGAAGTTGAGCCATGCCCGTCTGTCTGTATACAATTCTGGCTGGTCTACATGGTAACTGCCGTAAACCTTTAACGACTACAATGAAATTTTGTTTAACCAGTCTTAGTTTGGAAATTGAAAATGGGTGTTCTGATCAGCGTTGAAAATTGCTGGCTGGTTTTAGTTGCTAAACTGATTTACTAACTGCGACTGCGAAAATGATCCGAACAAACTGAAATGAAACCGCACACACCAATTGTCTCATCGTCATTGGATATCTCAGGTACCAGTATCGCGGAGATATTATATCTCCACATCCCCAACATGCTGTGGCTGTTTGGTAGAATTTTCGGGCTTCGTTTTTCCTTCAGTATGTCTCAATTTTCTCACTCTCGCGCTTTCTCCACTTCCCTTTCTTACGCCTCAAGAGACGGTTTACCTCCTTTCTTTTTTCGCTATACCACTCAGTCACAGCTCGCGTTACAATTGACTGAAGCCTTACCATACGCGTGCAGCGTTCTTTTCATCATTTGCTATGCGACAGTCTTCATCGTACCAAGGTTTGTTGCGATGCGGTTTTTCAAAACCAAGTACGGTTGTTGCGGCAGTTTTTGTAGAGTCGGAGATGGGTTTCCACTGCGCTTCAGAATGTCATCGGGAGAGGTGCGCTCTTTGCCAAAAGTTGCGAGAGTTTCCTTGAGTAGGTTTTGGCTATATCTGGTAATTGCAGCTTTCCGATGTATAGCTTTCTCTGCGACCGGTTTCGCACGATTTTCACGATACTTAATCTTGTGCGAACCTTTGCTGCTACCAGGTAGTGATCAGAATCGATGTCACCTCCTCTGATCACTGGTACGTCCATTACACTGGATGAGTGTATATATGTATATATGTTATAATTCCTGGTTGAAAGTAAGCATTATTTCTGAGTTCAATTTCGAAAAACAGTTATACATTCAGCCTTATTACAAATGTCGTTCTCGTATTTTGAATACGACAGTTTTGTAAAAGATTAATAATAACACGCCAACTTTGTCTTTAATCTTTTACAAAACAGTCGTAGTCGAAATACGAGAACGACATTCGTAATAAGGCTGATTATAGAAAAAATTCAATTTATCAACAAAAAATTCTAAAAAATTAGCAAAAAAGTCAAAAGTAAGCAAAAATTTTCCAAAAAAGTGCTAAAAAGCATTTAGCGTGTTTTTCGAGAAAAAAAGTGCAGAAGCCAAAAAAAAGATGCTAGAATTGCACTTAAAGTGCTAAACTGACAACACTGGTTGTCATTCACTAACAACAAAACGCTAGTTTAAAAAATATTTCGACTTATCGCGAGATATCGAGGAACAGATCCAATTTTTGTATTATCTAGGAAGGAAATTGAAGTATTAAAATTTTTTTGAACCAACATCTTGTAACTAAAATCACGAATTTAAGGAAATATTATCGAACTTAAGGTTTGCTAGGCAGTGAGTCATACTCATTCCTTCCAAAATCGGGGAACAGGCCATTAATATTTTATTGTAACCTGTGAGGCGTGTTCCACTTAGGATGTCGACATCTGTCTTTCGGTAGTGTATTTTTTAAATAGGTAGTTAAAAAATTTAATAAAAGCCGATGATACAAAGTGGAATTGCAGAAGTAAATTAAAAAAATCCGTTAACAGTGTGTTCCTCGATCTCGAACGAAAGGTTTCTTTCATATTCTAGTCAACCAGTCTAGTCGAAAGAAAGTTGATTTGGGTTCCACAATCTTGACATTTCAAGTCGAATGAAAACGTGGAATTTTTCAGAACAAATTTTTGTTCCTCTATTTCGAAACTGTTGTCAGTTGCGAACAAATATTGAGTCAGTCGAACACAGATGCGACTTAGAGGAAGCCAATTTAAGTCGAATGTTATTTACCGGGTTTCGTTCGTTTAGGGTTTCCTTCGAGATCGATGTTATAGTTCTTTTGTTTTTGATTCACCGTCGTTAGTTTTTGTCCCCATGATGTCGATATTGCCAGGACCCCTGAGGTCTAAGATCGGTCCAGTGTATATTTGTTAAGAATAGGGTTACTATTACATTACTATTATTATTACTGCGCATATGTATGCCGGAAAGTATTGTAATGTTGGTGGATACGTGATCGTTTTCAAGCCAACCTTAATATATTTTCAGTTCCAATTTTACCAGAAGCATACGTAGGCAAATATCTATGTAACATAGATACTTTCTCTAAAACTACACATCCATACGACTACTAATGAGTTAATTGTAACCGATAGTTCCAGGTATGCGTTTAACAAATTCTGTTGATTAGCTCGTATCGTTGGTTCGGAGTGTGAATTTAACCATAGAGCAATAGACAAGAGTCTCTAACCCTCTCTTTACCATAGAGAAATGACGTCTAGAGCTGCCAGTGTTCTTATTTGATATTTCCTTTCACACTATTCGTGGTGCGGTCGGTGCGATAGAGAGTTATTTGACGTAAATTGACTAACACCAGGCGGAATTACAAAAATTGTTGACTTAAATTTTTCATGTCGCTTTGATGAAAAACTGTGAAAATTAAACATATTTTGGACTTTTTTGTTATATTTTATTGTTAGTATATATTTGTGGTATATTTACACAAACATTTTAAAGCACAAATCGGTTGGTTTGAGCCATTGCCTCTATCTGGTATTATTAAAGTAATACTTTCTAACATGCAACATCCGTATGCAACACTTTCTCTCGATGACGACGAAGTAGTAGGCCATTTCATAGAGTTCGAGTTGCTGTTGTATTTCACTCTTTGGTTAGACATAAAACGAAAAGAAATAAATCGGAATATGTGTTTTCGGTCGATGCAACCAACATGAAACATAATTTAGCTGTCATTAGTATCAATCAAAAACTATTTAAACTTACTTGGCTGCATGGGTTGCTTCTGGTTCGTTACACTGTTGTAGTTTTTTGAATGAAATTTTCGTATCAACGTTCTAGTAAATTAGTTCGGTTAGGGGCAGGTCTACTGAGTTGATTGGAACTCCTGAAATGTCTGTATGGAGTCAAATTTTGTAAAAAATCGATTTTTACCAATTCTCAATTTTTCCTACACTTTTGTTGAAAACAATATAAGTTCAAGGGACTCCAAATATTTCACTCACTATATTTGGCAAAATGATAGCCGTGGTCAAGAATTGTATTACACTCATCATATGCAACCCAAACAAAAAATTACATGAGGTGTCAGGGGACACCCGGTTGGAACGAAGTTCCTTTAGCTATATATTATGTACTAGTTAGTTCCAACACGCCTAAGGCGTCTGTTGAAAAATACTGTAATTTAAATGGATCTTTAAGAAAAGATACTTTTTGTAAAATGAAAAATTTTTTTTAAGAAATTTTTTATTTATTGATGTATTTTTAAAAAAAAGTATATTTTTAAGTCCCGTTTCTAAGAAGATGTATTATATTTTCCCGCAAGCGTTCTTTCTTTAATGAGAGGTACTTCTGTTATTAAAAGCTAACGTTTTTTCCAAGAAAAGGTACCATTTTTAAGAAGAACTGCTTTCTGTAAGAAAAAGCCTAGGAGTATGAATTTTTTTTACAAAGAAGTATTTTTTTTTTAAAAACAGGTACTTTTTAAAGAGGTACTTTTTAAAGATTTTTAGGAAAAATTTCCTTATTTTCAGAAAGGCTACTTATCTCAATAAAAGAAAAAAAATTTATTATTTTAATTTTAAGAAAAGGTTCTTTTAAGAAAAGGATTTTTTGTAAGAAAATGTATTTTTTGTAAGAGTAGTTATATTTTTTTTGAAGAAAGTCTTTTTTTTACGAACAAAAATTTACAATTTTAAGAGTAGGTACTAATCACGAGAAAAGTAGTTTTGGTTTTCAAAAAAGGTACTCTTTAAAGAAAAGGTAGGTTTTTAAGAAAAGGCAATATGTTGTAAGATAATGTACTTTTTTAAGAAAAGGTACTTATTTAAAAAAAAATTACTGTTTTTAAGGAAATTTACTTTTAACGTAGAATACGTTATACGGTAAGGTAGGGGTGTTGATCTGGAGCACAAAATTTTGAGAAAATGTTTGTCAACTTTCACCCCGTTTTACTTAAATATTAAAACATATTTTAGCAATTTTTATATGTTACTCAGTTTTGGTAATATGTTTTGTTTCGAATTACATTAAAAAAATTATATGTCTATATATAAAAGTTTTATGTAGTTAAGGAAATAAATATTTAAGAGCATGATATTTTAGACTTTTTTTGTACATGCCGCTGTTGTTGTTGGTTTGTAAATGCCGCTGTTGTTTTTGTTGTTGTTGTGAAATCAAATGATTTTGGCTTTGCTGTGCTTTGTTTATTTATCGAGCAGCGTGTAAATGTGTGTGTGTGTACATTTCGTTTTGTTGGATCGGTCGGTTATTAGTTCGTTTGGAGGGGAACATAAAATGAAGGGAGGGGAGCGTGGACACTTGTGTGTGCTTGAATGTTTACAGATCTTTGCTGTCGTTTGTTTACTTCTGCGAGCAGCGTGTTAATGTGTGTGTATGTACATTAATACAAAGGATTGGCGATGTATACGCTCACTATATCAATGGCGTTTTTCCTAAACACATTTCTGTGAATACATTGGGAAGTAGTTGGAAAGCAGCTAATCTATTGTGCTGCCATATCATAAAATGTATTGCTGTAGCTGTACTTCAAATGGAGATGTCGCTAGAATGTAATACGTTAAACTAGATATAGTTTCATCCTTAAACATATGGCATACAGTCTTCGAGCACACAAACTAAAAAATAAATTAATAAATCTTGTTCAAAACTATTCCAATCGTTTAGATCAGTGGTTTCCAAACTTATTTGGGTTATCGCCATCATTTTGGTAGTTTTGTTGTTGTCTTATTTTACTAAAAATTATACTGTAGGTACATACATAAAATAACTTATCACACATAACTTATCCTATCTAAAATTAATTAACTTTAATACATGCAAACGCCTACTTATGTTACAAAAACTTAATAACTAGCTATCAGCTGTATGCGTATATATTAGATAGATTTAAATCATTTATCAAAAATTATATTTAATTCATATATTTTAATTGCAAAATGACTAACGTATTCTACGTCTGACCTATGCGCCCATGTTATCTAACACAGGCTTGTTATTTTTTTAAGCAAAGGTACTTGTTTAAGATAGGGTATTTTTTTTAAGAAAAGGTACATTGTTTAAGAATATCAATAGGTATTTTTTTGAGAAAATTTAATTTTTTTTAGGAAAACGCACTTTAGAAAATTAAATTTTTTTAAACTTCTTTCACTTTGGCTTTTCTAAATTTAAACTACAGTATGTAATAAACAGGCTCCACCTAGAATATTTCCCATTAAACAAAAAATATCCCCGATATGTTAGTCTAGATACAAACCAAACCAAAAGAACCAGTGTAAGAGTAAGTGTGCTGCCAAATGTAATTCCATGATGCCCAGGGTTGTATTTCATGGATTTGTCAGTCTTGCACTTTGGCTTTTCTAAATTTACTTTCTATTGGGTTCAAAACTACAATATGAAATGCACAGGCTCCACCTAGAAAACTTCCCTTTAAACCAGTGGGAGGCAAAACCGAACGCACGCACACAAACGTATTATGTGCTTTGAGCGGTCGCAAACGCACAGGCATAGACTGATGCTTCGAATCAAATATAGTTGATGTGTACATGTGAGTACACATCACATCTTGTGTGTGTGTGAAAAATGCGGGAAAAATACGGTTATTGTCTGCCTCGCGAGTCTATGGGCTGGTTACCACTGCTTTAAACCAAACCAAAAGCCGTTGACAAACTGAGATACCTTCCCTTAATTGTGAATAAGAGCGAAACGCATCCATCGATTATTATTATCCATGTCTCATTTTGTCCGTAGGTTAACTGAATTTAGGATTAACTAAAAGTTTGGAGTCCCTTGAAGTTATGCTTGAAAAAGTGTAAAAAAATCTTTTTTTTCAAAAAAAGAGCAGGTAAAAATCAATATTTTGAAAAATTTTACGTTCTACAGATATTTTTTCATGGGTACCGATCAACTAAGTAGACTTGCCTCTAACCGATACAATTTACTAGCACGTTGATACGTTTTTCGACTACAACAGTATTATCGCTCTCTTGCCTATTCACCTGTTTTCCATCAATTTCCTACTACAAAGTCGATCAGCTGTTGGTTTACTTTCCCAGTAAAAATATGCAAGAATCAACATTTGAAAGAGAAATAACGATTTTACTCCCTTTATGAAAATTTGCACAAATAGTACGCGAACGTCTTCCAGTAAAAATTTGCAAGGAAGCAGCTGATGTAGTTGTATTCTTTGCTACATACATTTTGGCTTCTAGTTACATTACATATCTTCCACCGTTGTCCAATTATAACGTCGACGGTTCGCCAGAATTTACTGAATGGCACTGTAAAAAATTTCTGTTGTACAAAATTTCTCCAACTAAAATTTGCAAGATCTCTAACATGGTACAATAATATCTTCCTGGTAATAGCAGCGCGCATTGTTGTTGTTGTAGGCAGCAACCACAGGCATTTTGTTTTTGTTCTATTCGCTTCAGCTGTAAAACTCTACACAAATGCATACCAACAACAACAGAGTACAAAAACAAAATACATGTGAGTGTGACAGCCGAAGCGAAGAACCTCATGAAGGAAATGAAAACAGCTGTTCTTACGACTTTACCATGAACATATTATTGTACCATGATCTCTAACATCGAACTGTCCAAATGTTCGCTCTCTGTCTCTCAATTACTGGACTTTGGAAGTAAACGAACACGATTCAGTAAAAATTTACACATATTTGAACAAATTTTCGAGTAATCGAAGAGAGCTATTAATATCTGAAATATATGTGCTCAGTTCGTTTGCGCAAAATGTTCGAGGAGCGTGCACAAGAACCTAGCTTTGTAGTTCTTTAGTTTTTTGAAGAAGACGTGATTGTTTCAAATATACGGAAAGGTGTACGCCTGCTATAATAAATTGACATCGCTTGAGTTACAAATCTTGTATATTACGTTTTGTTGTTTTCAAGTCGCCATTTTTCCCCGACTGCTGAATAGATACATTAAGTCTTTTCGCGTACTGGATAATTTGTACAAATTTGTACAAATTATTACTTTTTCTTACTTGATAGTGTTCGTTTACATCAAAAAGCCAGTAACGAGAGAGCAAGAGAGAGGTTATTTTGACAGTTCGATGATAGAGAACTTGCAAGTTTTTACTGGAGAAATTTTTGATAGTAAGAATTTTCAAGTACATAATAACATATCTTTTAAAACATATGTTTTATGTAAACAACCAAATTAGGACGTAGAAAGAATATAAAATAATAAATTTATCATTGGAATTTTAGTTTTTAAGAGAAAATGTGATTTTGAATGTTTTGTTATAAATCTTTAAGTATTTCTGTTGAAAAAGAAAACAATTTTGGTGATTTGTAATGTTTTGTTCGAATTGCGTTTGTTGGTTCTTCCAATGTTTACATTGCATATCAGCTGTTTACATACAAAGTTCTTATTTCTTGCAAGTTTCAATCATTCTAAAAGTACTCGAACACAGCTAATGTTAACTTGACATGAACGAGAAAAATTCAATTATAATTTCAGGTAATGCATAAATATTTTTCAAACCAAAATATCTAAACATTATACCGAACTCTTTATAGAACAACCAAAACTCTAGGATATAATAATAAATTCATCCTTTATTTATTCAAGTCAGTAGTTTTTTCGTTGCCAGCTTACAATTTCTTGTGCTGTTATAATTAGACGTCAGATTATCCTTTGTGAAATTTAAGTTCTACAGGTTTAAGAGTGTTCAGCTGTAAAGAGAGAGGATAATATGCCTTGAATTGGCACACTACAAGTAAAGTGCGATGTCATCTTTAGATACATCACGTTTTCCCCATTTGTTTTATATACTCGGAGTAACATATGAATATCTATTTATATATTTTTTATTTGGGTCTGTCTTATTAGTTTTTGTTTTGCTTTTCATAGTGCCTTCAGTGTTTTGGGTAACACTGTTGTTTTTGTTGTCTCTGTTTAATCCAAGAGTTTTCATGTTACTGAAGCTCTTGGGTCGTGTAGAATGGGGCAGAGAGTATGTGTAGTTGGTTTCATCATATCAGTATTTGATGTGATCCCCACTGGTTTTCCCAATCCAGTTGCTGTTGTTTATTATAGTTGGCACAGAACCCATCAACATCATCGTCTTCTCCAGCGCCAGAGTAATTGTTATCATTTGTGTAATCATCATCTTTCAACTGCTTCATGATCATCATTGGAACACAAAGAAAGGCCTGGCTGGAATTATGTACCCAAAATAATGGCAAACATGGTTTCTGGTGTCGACCATGGTTCGTATCCAAAATTTTCTAAATGTAATAAAGACCATCTACGATAACAACAACAATTTATCTCATTGTTAGCAGAGATATTGTATGTCAGCAAGAATACTAGCAATAAGTCTGTTAGATGAACTAACAACAAAAAAAAAACACATCACATTATTGGATAGAACACATACTATTAATGGCAGAACACGGCTGAAAGAGACTATAAGTTTTGTGTGTTACCTGTTGTAATATGATACCTTAGAGCAACAACCCATCCATCTATCCATCCATCCATCTTTATCTACATTCAACCATCATGTCTTTACCAACTGTGTTCCTTCACATAGTCCTGCACGAGAAGAACACAGTGAGTCGAAACCATAAATAAGGAAAAAAAATATTATTGTAATGTTTTTTTTTTTAAAGTGGCAGACATTTTTCAAAAGAGTAATGAGACTTATTTATAACAATAAAAAGGTTTCTATTTAGAATAAATGCACATTAGTCTAATTTAGACTCAGGTGTTTTTTCGGGATTTGCTTCCATAACTGGAAACACTTTTCTCGCAAATAGAGATTAGGTCAGCTAGGAGTTGATGTGTGTTTGCAAACAATAAGGCTTTACAATTTTAGATATTTTATAAAAAATCATTGAAGAATTTTCTTAGAGTAACCATTGCCAAATTTCGCTTACGCTTACCTTTTTCCTATCAAACCTAATCTAGAATTAGAATATTGTAGATAGATTTTATAGTAGATATAGAATATTGATGCATTTACAACTGAAGTTCAGAATTCACCGATTCACCACCCGTCACTAAAACTTGATCTCTATGCATCCTCGGTGTGCATTATTTTGCTCGATGGGGTTAGAATAGGTTAATGGTGATTCTTCTTGTGACCTATTTGTATGTGAGTGGCTCGGTCTGCTGAGGGATTGCAGTCCCTTGAGTATTTCATATTTAATTACAGCCTTTGCTGCTTAAAATACAGGTCTAAGATGTTACAAATTGAATCATCTGAGATGTGTTGGGGTCCTAAATATTGTTTCCAAAACCAAAATGAAAAACCGATAAACCCGGTTTTTGCAATTAATAGTGTGTCGATTTTTTTAAAAACTATATTTTCGGATACACCGAAAACCGGTTATTTAATGTCGGTTAATCGGTTGTTGCTCAATTTCGGTGGTGCAATGGGTAGTGTGCGCGCCTCTTGTACTTGAGATCCTGGGTTCGATCCCTGCTCTGACCACCTTAAAATTTCTTTTGACGCGGTCACCTCGCATAGTGACGGCGACACTATCGAGTATTTATCCATGAAAATGCTTCTCAAAAATACCGTTCGGAACCGGTGTAAAACTGTAGGTCCCAATCAGTGAGTATAAAACTAGAAAGCGCACAGCTCACTGGTTGTGAGAAGCCCTCCCCGATCCCTTCATGGGATGTTGGGAAACAATTATTTCTAGTAATATAAAGTATGATTTTCAAATGTTAATGAAATGTTGGTATTAGGAAAAATGATTTCCATTAACAAATATGAGTTTCAATAAGTTCTATATGACATTGTCAAAAATTTTGTTCAAATTTCAAAACGATTTGACTAATTGAATAAGGTCTTAAATTTTTTTTTCAAATTTCAGGATTTAAATTATTTTATAAATAGAAGATTTAAACTTAATAAGATTCTTATTTATGAAAATCTCTTTCAAATTTGAATGGGTTTTTCAAATTTAAATCAGGTTAAAGCAGGAATCACAGTGCAACATTTTAAATAGGTGTTCGCAATGTAAGCAACAGTTTTTTTCGAATCGATATGTTTTTTTCTAACGGGTGATACCAATATTACGGCCAATATATCAAGGCAACAATAATACATAATTTGTTTTCGTGCCCAGTTCAACACAAATGTATGTCAAGAATAAAAGTTAGTCAGACATTACAAAACAAAATACATTTGAATTTGATTGTTACTATAGTAAAGAGAAGGAAAACAAAATAATTTAAGTTGTTCTAATTACACAACCTCTATTATCTGCATCATAATTTTAATGTCACAGCCAGGTGTGTATTTTGAATATTATTTTTTTATATATATTTAGGCCAAATTTTTGAGTGGAAAATCATCTTTGATCAACGATCAAACATAATTGAAACTCTGAATTCACTTTTTATGTTAATAGTTAACTGCTGTCTAAACAGCCAAAGTGGGGCATTTAAACTATGATCTAGTGACCATATGATTTTGATAGAAAACAACAAGAAGAACAAACAGAAAGCTTCTTTAATTGTTAATGTGAACAATTATAATCACCATCCTAGTTGAAATAACAATAAAAACGTATCATTTAACTCTCAATGCAGTTAGAACTTTATTTCTGCTCAAATATTCTCCAATATTTTGTATTTTATCACTTCACTTTTGTTTTGTAAATGCCGCCATTTTGATGCATTGTAACGATTAGCCGATAAATGTATGAATGCCGGTTATTTTGCGTACCATTTGCCAAATGGTAGTAAGATTAGTTGACAAAGCACTGAAAAACTCTTTTCGTATTTAAAGTCAGATCAAACAATAAATCGGAATCAACCGATTACCAATTTAAAACAACCAGTCAAAAATTGGGCCTTAAACAAATTTGCTTTTTAAAATTCTACAGATGAAATTACGTTTAATAATGTATCTTTTAACACAGATGGTTTTAATTTTGATTGATGTTTTTAAGTTTAAATATGAAATTCGAGGTACAAATAATTTAAGTTGTTCTTATAACACAGCCTCTAGTAGCTGCATCATGATTCGAATGTTACATCCAGGTTTGTAGTTTGAATAGTAACATTTATTTATGTACTTAAACATCTTTGGTATTAAAAGATTCTACAGATGAAATTACGTTTTATAATGCATCTTTTAACATGGATGGTTTCAATTTTCATTGATGTCTTTAAATTTGAATATCGAATTCGAAGTACAGCGCCATCTACCGCTTAATAGTATAGTATTTATTCGAACAAAATTGTAGCTGGAGTAGAAGTAGGTAGACCTACTTCTATGACAAAGTTAAACAATATTTTGGTACAAAAAGCGAATGGTCATTATATGAATTGCTATGAGTGGGAACGAAAGGGGATGATTTACAAAATTGTTACTGGCTGGAATTTGAAAACAACTTTTAAATTTTTAAATTTTATATTAAACACGCATTCCAAATTGGAATATGATTTAAGTTTTAGTTTAGTATTTAAACGTTTGACAATCATTTAAATACAGTTGTAAAATAAGCAACAGATTACTTCGAATCGAGATGTTTGTTCTAACAGGTAGTATTACGGCCAATATATCACGGCAACAATAAAATATATTTTGTTTTCGTGTCAAAGTTAACACAAATGTATGTCAAGAATAAAAGTAAGCCAGACATTACAAAAACAAAATACATTTGAATTTGATTCTTCATGTAATGAACAGAAGGAAAAGCACATCATCTAAGTTGTTCTTATAATACAACCTCTATTAGTTGCATCATGGTTAATGTATGTTAATGTATTTAAACATATTTGCTATTAAAAGATTCTACAGATAAAACTATGTTCTATAAAGCCGCATTCACAATGCAAGCGACAATTTCGTTTCTCATGCCAACTCGTTCTCACTCACAGAATTCCACATAATGCCTTTTCGTTTTTTTTTACAAAAATGTAACTCAAATTTGTCGCTGAAGTTGGTCTATTTCTACTCCAGCAACATATTTGTTCGAATAAATAATATACTATTAAGCGGTAGATGGCGCTGTACTTCGAATTTGATTTTCAAACTTAAAAACATCAATGAAAATTGAAACCATTTGTATTAAACGATGCATTATAAAACGTTATTTTATCCATAGAATCTTTTAATAGCAAATATGTTTAAATACATTAACATTTTTTAATACTCAAAATACAAACCTGGGTGTGACATTTATGACATTTGAATCATGATGCAACTAATAGAGGTTGTGTTATAACAACAACTTAAATTATTTGCTTTTTCTTCTGTTCATTACAAGAACAATCAAATTCACATGTATTTGGTTTTTGTAATTTCTGGCTTACTTTTATTCTTGACATACATTTATGTTAACTTTGACACGAAAACAAAATATATTTTATTGTTGTCTTGATATATTGGCCGTAACACTGGTATCACCTGTTAGAACAAACATCTCGATTCGACGTAAACTGTTGCTTACATTGTGAACGCCTATTGAAAATGTTGCTTGCATTGTGATTCCGGCTTAATGCATCTTTTAACACAAAAGGGGTCAATTTCCACTGATGTTTTTAAGTTTGAAAACAAAATTCGAAGCACAGCGCCATCTACCGCTTAATAGTATATTACTAATACGAAGAATTATGATGCTGGCGTAGAAATAGACCAACTTCGGCGACAAATTTGAGTTACATAGCGTAGCGACTACAATTATTGGCACCAATAAATATTGCCCTAACTATTAGCACCCTTTGCTCGCATAGCATTATGGAGCAACCGTTAAAGTCCCGTTGTTTCTAAGCTAGTTTTTTCTCACTCTTTGGGTTCTTTCCTTTATTTTTGCTCTATTGTTGCAAAACATTAAACAGCTAAGTTGCTTGTAATCTTCCGAGTTAGAAGTTTGTTTTTGAATTGAGCTTGTGCGATGTTTTCAGTGTGGATTTCGACAGTGAGCTGAAGTTTGGTAAGTACCATTATTTATCTATACATATATATAAAAGAATAACGTTACTGACTGACTCAACATCGCCCAGCCCTAACCGCTGGAGCTAGGAACTTGCAATTTAGCATGGAGGTCCATCCTCTAGCGCTGACGTAAGCTAAGACGGGATTTTTGGAAATTCGTAGGGGCAAATATTGTAATAAAACGGAATATTGTAATAAAACGTTAGTACCAACAATTGGTTCCAAATAACTATAAATCCTATTATTGGCAGGTGGTGCCAATAATTGAAATTGTTATTTCTTCAATAATTGGCACTGCCACTTATTGTACGTATTTTGAGGGCGAATTATTGAATTTCCCATATGTTACCTGCTCCACGAAAAGGGACCTCTGCGCAGAAAATTTTTTTTTACTTTTTGAGTGATTCTTATAGGAAAAAAACGCTCTTTCAAATGCCGCAAACCACAAGTTTCTATGTCTATCAAATCACCTGTAAAGATGAACATAATTAATGAAAAAATGGAAAAATGTGATATAAACAGATAATATACAGTGCAACGTCGACAATCCGGACACATATAGTTTTAGGCTCGGTCGGATTATCGAGTTGTCCGGACTATAGTATGTGAAAATTTTTGAAATAATCGAAGTGAATTTAAACATGAATTTACTCTTTTGTTGCAGATATATTTATTCAAAAATAAAAATACTATTAAATAAAATCCATATTTTTATTAACTATATGTGACAGCGCATAGAGAAAGGGGCCTAAGGGTAAAACAAATCAATTTTCACTTTTTTTTTTTTGATGTGGACAACATCTGAGCATCGAATGAGACCGATCCCATGCCCCAAAAGTGTTCCCTCCCAGAGAGATGCACGTTTTATGAAAGTGAAGTCGACGATTTAACACGTATTTACACGTATTTAAATCTTTAAAATGGCTCTCCTGAACAAAACCGGTTTTTGCCCTTAGGTCCCTTTCTATTTTGCGCGTCACATATACATATATGTTAATATGAACCATAGATTAATACTTATAGTAGATCTACTAGTTCTCCCACCAAATTTATGACATTTGGCCTGGTGTGATATTTACGTTTGATGTTGAAAAGAATTGCTTTACTAATACCAGATAGAGGCAATGGTTTAAAACAACGAACAAAATAACAGCAACGGCATTTCGTTTTGTGTGTTAAAATTATTGTGTTAAATACAACACAAATGTATGCTAACAATAACAGTCAATAAAAAAGTTTAAAACACATTTAAATTTCACAGTTTTTCACCAAAATGGCATGAAAAATGAAAGCAAGAAGTTATTGTAATTCCACCTGGTGTATATCACTTTTCGTCACACATCTCTCTATCACACCGACCGCATCACGAAGAGTGTGAAAGGAAACGTCAGATGAGCCAAATATTCTCTCTAGTCTGAGATTACTCTATGATATGAACATACATACTATGATTTATTAAAAAACTAAGTTATTTTGTGCTGATTAACTTTGTTAAGGTGGTTGATTTTGGCTTTTTCTTCTAGCCTCCTCAACAAGAGAATATCCTGCATATCCAAATTATTTTCCTCAGGCCACTGAATGCAAACTGCAAATGATTTCGTTGCATCTGCATTAGAGATCTTTGGTTTTCCATCCATTACTACAAATTCGTCTTCAGAGTCCGTAATCAGCACTGACGATTCATTTGGTTTAGCGTGTTGTATTATTTCTCCATCTGAAAAATCCAATGAACATTCATTTGCACCAGTTGCCCAATCATTGATATTTTCTTACTGATATTCATAGATCCAATCATATTTTGGATGGATTTTATGTCAGAATACATGCTATCAGACTGTAGTTCATGGCGCAAAACCTGAAGCGGTATCATATTTTCATCATCCCAACACGATGCAGGTCTTGGCCACAATGCATACCAGCTTTTCTGAATATTTTTTTCATTTTTCAAAACTTTAACCACGTCGACTTCATCATCATTTTCTGATAAAATATGGTGCAGTAATTGCTTTCTGTAAGCAACCTTCACATTTTGTATTAAATTTTGATCCTTAGGCTGTAAGATTGCCATACAATTTGGTGGTAAAAACGAACTCTGAAATTTGGGTCAAATTTAATTTCATCCGCTTTTGGATGTGAAGGAGCATTGTCTAATATTAATAATGCTTTTAGTGGTCTGTTAACTTGTGTTAGAAACTCTTTTACTTTTGAAATAAAATGGTTTTTGAACCAATAAATAAAAGTGACGTTGACATCCATCCTTAATTAGTTGCTTTATATACCACTGGAATCTTACAACCTTTAAAGGCTCTCGGATTAGCAAATTTGTCAATAACTAAAAGAGGAATTTGATGTGTTCCTGCAGCATTTGAGCATGACTTAAACGGCACACGATCTTTGGAAAAGTTTCTCCCTGGGGCTGATTTTTTCTTTGCATGCACCCATGTGTTACCAGTCATCACTCTCCAGAAAGCAGCAGTTTCGTCAGCATTTTAAATTTGATCTTCACTCAAATCCATCTCAGCATCAATGTCGGCAAACTTTTTATTAAAAGGCTCTACGGCGCTTTCATCGCTGGAAACTTTTTTACCACAAATTTTTAGATAACGAATACTTAACTTAACTTAAATTTATCTAACCAGCCAGAAATCGCTGAAAATCGTCCTCCCGTCATCTTTACGTAAACGAATTTGGCCTTTGTTTTTAAAATTTCTGATTAAATCGGTATATGATTGTTTCTTTGCTGCAAAACCCATGAGTAAAGCGTTTCCTTTACTTCTGGATTTTCTGCTTTTTTCATAACTTTTGTATTTCTTAAAAGAAAGTTTTATATTATAATAATTGTTTAATACACTATTTTGGTTCAAATGTCACTGGGTCCATTATATGTATTCGAAATAAATTATTTTATCTTCTCCTTATTTTTTTTTTTATGTCGCAAATCGTTGACTTTGGAACAAAGAATTTTTCGGCAACCTGCCTAATATTTTTTCCCTCATCAAGACTGTAAAATATCACACTTTTCCTTTCAAGTTAGTGTTTTATGTTTGCGTTTATTATTTAAAAACATGGCACTTGGTACGAATCACGCTTATGAGGGTAAGTCCTGAAACTGAAGTAATGACACTGCAAAGTGTGAATCATAGTGCGAATAACAAAACATGGGAGGTAAAAAAAGTAAAATTGTGGTATGTACTCAATTGGTGTTCTTGCGTAAAAAAAACATTTGTCCGGATTGGAGTGACGTCCGAATTATTGGAGTGACCGGATTGGCGCATGTCCGGACTATCGAAGTTGCACTGTACTTATATAATATTTGAAATTTAAAAAAAGTTCAATATCAAGGGTAAAAAATTACGAAAATTTTACTCATGACCATGCATGACCACGCATAACCGTGCGTAAAACACGGAAAAACGAAGCGCTTTTTTTAAACGCGTTTTGTCCAATAACTTCTTTTCGGCGCAGAGGTCCCTTTTCGTGGAGCGGGTCACATATATAATATTTGAAATTTAAAAAAAGTTCAAAAAAAGTAAAAATCAACATTTTTTTATTTTTCATAAAGGCAACACTGCATAGTGAACATCGTACAAAGTACCAGAGAGTCGAAATACATCGCCAGATGATCAGGTTGAAGGAAGAGTTGCATAACCATGCGCAAAACACGGTAAAACGAAGCGCTTTTTTTAAACGCGTTTTTCTCAATAACTTCTTTTTGGCGCAGAGGTTCCTTTTCGTGGAGCAAGTCACATATTTTCAGAATATTTGAAATGCCTACAAAAACCATTCATATGATGAAACTCTCCTGCAAAAAGCTTTGTCCGAAATTAAGAAAGGCAAAATTTCGAAAAAAAAAACTTCATCAAAAACATATGGGATATACCACGGTCCACGCTACAATTTCGGCTAGGCCCAAAATGTTCTAAACTTCGGCCAGGTCCACCTACCATTTTAACAGAGACAGAAGAGAAGCTATTGTCGAATGGGTAAAAGTGTCTCAGCGGAAAGAATTTCCCACAAGAAAGGAAGACGTGGTCCATGCTGTTAAAGACTTTCTCGATGTTAATACTCGGGATCATCCTTTTGGAGAAGAAAATTTACCAGGTAAAGGGTGGTTTACTTTTTAAAGCGGCACCCAACATTAGCCTTTAGAGCTACCGATGCCGTCTCATCTGCCAGCGCCAATGTAGCTGCTTCTGATATTTTTGGCTGGTTTGACAAGATAGAAAATTTCTTGGTTGAGAACAACTACTTTTCTATACTGTCCGACCCTACCAGAATATTGAATGGAGATGAAACCAACTTCATGATATGTCCTAAGACTAAAGTCGTACTAGCAGCAAAGGGATCAATAAATATATATGAAGTAGACAGAGGTTTAGCAAAATCCAACCGAACTGTAATGTTTTCATTTTCTGCGGCTGGAATCATGACACCACCGATGATCAGTTATCCATACAAAAGAATGACGGAAGAAATTCGAAAAACTATTCCAAAAATTGGGGTTATGGAATAAGTGACAACGGTTGGATGACGAAGCAAATGTTCTATGACGATGTTTCGAAAGATTTTTATCCGGATCTTGTGAAGAACAACATTCAATTCCCTTTAATATATTTTGTAGATGGGCATTTGACACTTGAAGTCAGCAAGCTTTGTGTTGAGTTGGGTATAATTCTAATAGCACTCTATCCAAATTCAAAAAGGATCCTGCAGCCAGCTGATGGTGCAGCCTTCAAACCAATGAAAAATACTTGGAACAATGCAGTTTTAGAATGGCGACGCAATGATCCTCAAAACTATTTAACGAGAGAATTATTTGGTCCACTGCTGAAAGAAGTGGTAGAAAATAGTCTAAGTTCTGATAGCATGAAAAATGGATTTAGAGCATGTGGCTTATATCCTCGGAATAAAGCAGCCATAAATTTATCAAAATGTTTAGGTAGATCCAGACTATCATTGCTTAAAAGACATGATATATCGGACACGAATGTGTTTAGAAATGTCTGTACCATTCTAGGAGAAGCAAGGTAAATCTTTTCGAACAAATGGATGAAGAAGAATTTTCACCAGAAAGGACGGAGGATTTCAAAGCTTTGCATAAGTTATATTGCTATTTTAAGACGAACAACTTCGAACGTAAACAACAAATAGTTGTGAATAATAGAGACATCCAAACAGATCCTCCAAACCTAATAACTAACATATCAATGAGTTTGTGTTCTTAGAAGATGAAGCCTTAAACGTTACAAATTTGGATAATGGTGCAATTATCGACGCTGTCATATTACCAGAATTGCTTGACCATGAAGTTATAAATCCGTCCGACAGCTTTTCTCTTCCAAATCCTGTAAAGCAATCTCGATGAGTATGAATGACATATTAGACTGGCCAGAAACACCAATTAGAAAAGGGACGAAGGTTCCAAAAACTAGAAAGAGTTTTGTTAACACTATCATTATTATTATTTGGCTTTCCCCTGAGGCGTCCCATATTTGACTGTGCCATATTCTTGCCCATTGTCTATGGAGTCCGTCCGTCCTTTCACTCCCCAAATCACAGCAGTGCTCAAGCCTCTATATTAATGAAACCGGGTTTCCCGCAATTTTAAATATTCATGTGATTAACGCTATTTAACGAATTTTTTTTTTAGCAATACTAATGATAATATTGAAGCTAAAATTAGCTTACATTTTGATCACGCTAATTTCCCAGGAAATCGCCAGAAGGGATGATATTTTCGAAAAATATTCTTTCGCCAAAACAAGTGACATAAGCGCAAACATTTAGTATATTCTGACTTTTTAAAAATTTGTAATTTACATTTACAAATATTTCTTAGAATAAAATACACATTCGACCTAGAAATGAGAAGTGCCTTGGGGGTTGAATACACTTTGAGCTTTCAATTTGTTGCATAGTGTAAGCTGTTGGGGTTACCAATATAAAAGTCTTGGGCCAAATTGTTTAATGATTATTGGTAATCGGTTGATTTTCATTTATGTTTGATCTGACTTTAAATACCAAAAGAGATTTTGCCAAAGAGATTTTGCCACTTCTTGTGTAATTACACATATCGTGTGTAAAATTTGTATTATTCATGTGTAATTTATTGTTTCACGTTTTATAACACTATTTCTGTGGACCTTTGACAAAACAACCTCTTTCTAAAACAGCAATTTTAAAGTGGAGCGAAAAAGCTTTATAAATACCACACAGCTATTTTTAAAAAATAACTGGCTAAAATTAAAATTAGTGTATATTTCCATTTTAATATTAAATTTTTAGCAATTATTTTTTAAAAATAGTTTTGAGGCATTTAAAAAGCTTTCTCGCTCTCCTTTAAAATTGCTGTTTTAGAAAGAGGTTGTTTTGTCAAAAGTCCACAGATTTTATTTGCCATGTATTTGCGTAAGCCAACACTAGCTTATGGTAAATGTGTATTTGCAGCTATGAGTGGCGACAACATGCACTTTGTACTGGCAAAAAGTTTTTAAGTTCAAAAATTTCTTAGGAAACGAATTATTTCCAACATTACAAAAAGTAATAAAATTTCTCTTTATCCTATTCTTCGCAAATGCTTCTGCAGAAAGAATATTTAGCAGTTTAAATAATTGTAAAACAGATTTAAGACGCAAAATGTCTTCAGAAACAGTTGCTGGGATTTTATTTACAAAAGTAGGCATACGTAGGAATGGAGTCCCAAGCTTTGAACCCACACAAGAAATGTACAATAACAATTGGAAGTATTAATCGTAAATTTCTTATAAAATAACGTGTATTTATTTGTATTATACTTTTTTTTAGTTATAAATTACTATATACAGTTAGTATGAAATGTATTCTAGTTTGTTTTTTGTGTTATATAGTAATTTTTATTAAACAATAAAAAATTTTTATATAAATTTTATATACATATGTGTAATATTTTTATCCTCCGTGTGTAATATGTAGTTTTCTTGGTGGCAGCACTGGTGCTTTGTGAAATAGTCTTACTACCACGTGGCTACAGTGGCAAATGCAACGAAAAATAAACGGTAAGTGAAGTGATAAAATACAAAATATTTAATGAAATTGGAGAATATACGAGCAGAAATAAAGTTATAACTGCACTACGAGTTAAATGATACGTTTTTATTTTTATTTCAACTAGGATGGCGATTATAATTGTTAACTTTTTCAATCATAATGCAGTTCAAGATCATTTACTCCATTAAAAATAATTTTTAATACAGAAAGTTTAAGAAAAGAAGAAGTGAAATTGATTATCAGAATATAGCCTAAAGCTTTTCCACAAGAATTTAGGTATATCATCACACATTATAGGGATAAGCAATTCTCAAATTAACGAGAATTGTTCCAACAACACCTACTAGTGCGAAAACATCCAAACCAATACTCTACCGAAATCATCAATATTCACAATTTCTTGTCTATGTATGCTTTCATTGAAAGCCAATGTATAGGATGTTGTTGTTTCAAAATAGAAACACCGATTGCCCTGAGATTGGCGTTACAGTGTACAGTCTGCGTATTCCTTCAGGTGTTCTTTTTATTTTATCGATCTTTGAAGTTTAAGTTTTTCAATCATAATCCGGTTCGAGATCATTTTCTTCATTAAAAATAAGTTTAAATAGAGAAAATTTATAAAAAGAAGAAGTGAAATTGATTATTTCGATGGATGGTTGGGAATATTTAACATTAACAATTAAAGAAGCTTTGTGTTTTTTATTCCTGTTGTTTTCTGTCAAAATCATATGATCACTTGATCATAGTTTAAATGCCCAAATTTTGCCGCTTAAACAGAATATAACTATTAACCTAAAAAAATAATTCAGAGTTTAAATTCTGTTTGATTGATGATCAAAGATGACGAACAGTCAAAAATTAGGCCTTAAATTGCTATAAATGTTTTTTATTTCGGTCTTACAAAACTTAAAGGTTGCAGACATTCAGATATCCCATTATTTACTACTAAATTAACTTAAATCTGTGGACAAAATTATTATTCTAAGGCGGAGAAAATACTCGGTTAACTAAGACAAGAAACCCGTTTTTTTGTTATTGAATGTTTATTGATGTTATTTTCTGTTTATTGAAACCCGCCAGGACGGTTTGGCCAGAAAACCGGTTAACTGGTTTTGGGTTTGAATTCCGTACTCTATATGATTCTCATGCTGCTTACGGTTATAACAATTTGTATCTTCTTCTTGCACTATAGCCGCATTTGCCAACTGAATCTTTGAGTCGAGATCACCGTAACCCTTGTTCGGAAAATAGTGTAAATGCGGCGCTTAATATTTAGTTCTAGAAAATCAGCCCTATTTATGTTTTCACCCCTGACCTCGATTGGCAAGTATATTATCATTGGATTCATTGCTAACTATGCAGCACTTCGCAAGATAAGATGTTTTCCTATTAAAATAGTGCAGGTGTTTTATTGTTGAAGATTTCAAATTTGAGATTAAAATACCCCAATTGGAATGGCACAGATTCTCACCTCTAATTTGATTACGTCGGACATTAGAATAAGTTCAATCGATGTCAAGCTTCAAATACCATTTTTAGTAGAATTGTGTTTTTTTGTTTTGTATTTTTGATACGCTGCTCAAACCCCATTATATTTCTCAAGATATTTGAGGAAAAAAATGGTTTGTACATTTTCCCAGTTATTTCACATTATCTCGCCTAAACATACCTGTTTTAACTTGATGTTTAATGTTTAACTATCTGTTCCTCAGTCTTGAACGAAAACTTTTGTTACTGGTTTGGATAAAGTAAAGTTGATTTAGGTTCCACAATCTTGTCAGTTCATGTCAAACGAAAAAATGACATTGTTCACATCGTTTCAGTTCATACGTTGGTTTCTCTATTTCGAATGTGCTGTCATTTGGGAACAAACATAGAGTCAGCCAAACCATAATTTCGACTTAGAGGAACCAAATTTTGCGTCGAGTGCGAGTGATTGACTTTCGTTCGAGATCGGGAAACAGCTCTTACATTCTGGGAGAAATGACAGGCTTTCGAAAACAAAAATAATGACAAAACAGCGCATTTCTATAACTTTTGTGCAATGCATAGCAATCTACCAATGAAGATCTGAAATGTCTTTAATAGTACTTCCCGTTCGAAAACACTGTGATGGCCATTCACACCTCAATTCATCTTTCAGGCATAATCACAATAAATATCATTCTGGGCTGAAACTCTCGTACTTTGTGCTTAACACGTTTCCACTAGACTTATCTTTCTATTTCATCGTTGCTATGGGCTGTGGTGCTTTTCGTTTCATACTTTCCTTTTGGGATCACAACCGCCATCCTGTTTTCTGAGTGTCCTTACTACCTACCAGAGAGTAATAACTTAACTTTGCAAAAACATTTGTTGGTGCCAACAACTTCAAGATGACGAGGCATCAAAAAATAGATAGGACCGGAGACTTCAACAGAAAAACGTAATTTGGCATTAGTTTTGACACTTTGTAAGAGTCGATATGATATGTACGTGAATGTACGATGATGGAAACATGATTTACCCGATGAAGTTGATTAAACTTTTGCCAAGAAGGAAAGAAATACCACAAACTTGTCACCCAATTTTGGAACAATCTTTCAACAAATTGCAGGTATGTATAAGTATGTAACTACTTATATCATCGCTGGGCCTGCGAAAAATGCTGTGTAATTTGTTGATTTTTTTTTAAACACAATTGGGTAAAATTTGTGGTCATGCATTTCGCTTAGCTACAGCAAAGTGCAGGCGGTAGAAACGAAAGTTCGAAGAAAAATGTTTATGGAATTCCTGAAAAAGGGGAAAAATTGTCGCCGGAGTTTTTCATTTGGTAGAAGAGTGCAAGTAACAATTAATGGTGCGTTAAGGTTACTTTAATTTTATTTTGTATCATAAGTAAATAAAGTGATTTATATTTAGTTGGCTTAGATCCTCGTTATGTTTCAAGTTGTAATTTCCTTTAAGGCTATAAGAGATCATGTTTTCTCCGGTTAGTGAAAAGAAGGTAAATGCCGCGGGTGGGATTCGAACTTTGTGAAGCATCATCTTCAGCAGCGCCTAGTCCGTTAAGTCACTGCGGTGTGTATTTACACAAGCCACTAACCGAAGAAATTTATTGATTGTGCAGAGTGATTGGTTGTCGCTACTTACACATTGCTTTCCTACTTACGCGCACTGATGAAGAAGTTTTGAAAGTTATATTTATGGAACGAACTATTCTAATTGTAGTTGTCTCGTTCTGTTATTGGTTTCTTTTCACTAACCGGAGAAAACATGAAAAGAAAAATTAATTCAGAAAATTAAATACAGTGGAGAGATGGTGACCACATTTAGGATAACATTTCGATTTTCTAGCAAATTGAAAATTGCCAGGAGAATTGTGTCAACAAATTAAAAAAAAAACAATGATATTTTCCACAAAACATAAAGTGGAGAAAATTAGAAAAGAAATTTGGAACTTCTGTATAACTAAATATAATAAGGACAAGACTACAGCATTTTAGATTCAAAATCATACCAATCGCAAAACGTATAAAAGTGGAGTTAGATCGATTGGCGTCAAATTACCAGACTTTCAGTGAATAGCACAGTGCAACACGAAAAAAAATAACCATATACGGACACCACTACGTGATAAAAGACAAAAAAAAAAAGACCCGTGTCTCCCAATTTTTCCCAAAGTCATGCACTTTTTTTTTTATGGGCCGCCAAAAATTTGGGGCCTCGGTATCATTTTCGTAAAAATGTGATCATTTTCTCAGGCTCATATCTTGCAAACCGTTCAGAATTTCGATTTACTCTCTGAGGCAAAGTTGTAGCTCTTATCATAAAGAACATATTGCGAACATATCAAATCAAAAAACTTCACCTTCCAGATCAAAATCGCAAAAAACTTAAAAAAATTCGATTTTTTTTTTACCTTTTTTCCCGTGTTCAGGTCCATAGGTAGCAAACCGTTCAAAATTCAAGGAAACAATCAACTACAAGAATTTACCTAAGATCTCAATAAACAAATTTCTAGAACATATAAACGTCCTAGAGATGATTCTTAACACTGTTTAGGTAGCACGCAAAAGTGAAAAATTTGCCGAAAATTTTTTAATTTCATTTTTTTTACCTTTTTCTCCTGTTCAGGTCCATAGGTAGCAAAAAATTAAATATGCCTGGCCAGAACCATGTGTTTGTCCAAGGGTTAACACCGTTTAGGTAGCGCTTAGGTATCACGCGATCATGCACCGACAGCAGCAGCACAGGCAATGCAGTAAGCTCAGCACACGCAACAAGGGACGCAGCACACAATATAATAACGACACGACGCTCACATTGAGGCATTACACAGCGCGACGTCAACGAGAGCTCAGCGGTAAAAGTTATAAAGTGAAAGTGAAAGTAAAAAAAGTGAAAGTGCTACAGTATAATTCGCACACAACATTGGCAACTGACAATTTCAATATGCAGTGTGAAAATATTCTTTATGACAAGAGCTACAACTTTGCCTCAGAGAGTAAATCGAAATTCTGAATGGTTTGCAAGATATGAGCCTGAGAAAATGATCACATTTTTACGAAAATGATACCGAGGCCCCAAATCTTTGGCGGCCCATAAAAAAAAGTGCATGACTTTGGGAGAAATTGGGAAACACGGGTCTTTTTTTTTTTAGTCTTTTATCACGTAGTGCTGTCCGTATATGGTTATTTTGCCATGACTTAAAAAATTACACACAGTGTAGTTAACTATTGGATTACTTAATCGTAATTGAATGATAATTAGAAGTTAAGTTTGCATTTTGTTTTTCAACGCCAAATTAAACTCAGCGGTCGTATTATTAACGATTATGACAACTCCTGTATTCTTATTGGGCAAAACATCTGTGTTGGGCTAAATACCAAAACAACAAAGAGGAGCAACCAAATGGAATTATGTAAGATAAGAAATAAATGCAGAAACTCAAATTAATTTGATCAAAAATGTGTAAAAAACTATAATGCTGCAACAATTTAACGATCTAGGCTCAAGGTATGTGTACAAATACCCAAATCAGAAACATGCATTTTATGCAATCTTACACTGAAAGAATAATGCTTCGTCGTATGGATGAAACATTTTTGCTACAATGAAAAGTTGCTACAATGAAAAGTTTCGTATATCAGACGATTTGGTTGTCGCTGCCACGAAAAATTTCACATATGATTTCTTTGACAATTTTTCATTGCGCTACTGCAAAAACTTACTTTTCGTTCCTGCAACAATTTAATTTAATTTAAATTGTGTAGAACAATGGGTTAAAAATTAAAAAAAGGAAGTGCATGAGATTTAAACTATTGATATGTGGTGTATCTCTTACTTTTTATTGATTATTTTTATTATTTATTTATTTTGGAGTTTTGCCAACATTTATAGTTGACGAAATAATTTCGTTATTACGACGAAACTAAGTTTTAAGAAGATAAAGAGAGAAAAGCAGTCAAAAATATGAGTAAGCGTAAAAAAGAGGCCAGCAAGAGGAAATGGTGAGCGTGAGTGCTGGGTCACGTACACATCTTAAATCAGAATACTTCAAATAAATTTTTAAAACAGACTAATTAATTCAACTTAGTGAAGTAATAATATTTTATTCAGAAAAATAAATTGTGTGAATTTATGTGTTTGCTGTGATCGTTTGTGTAAATTGAGTATCTTTAAATCAAATCGATAAATAAACAGAATACAAGGAGCAACATGACAGCAAAGAAAGTGACGCATCGATAGCAGAAAAACTACCCCGAAATATGTAACTGAACATTTGTGTGTAAATCGTAAAAAAAATTTGCATGTTTTGGTGTTTTACTAATAATTCGGTCGCGCCTGTTTCGTTGGATTGGTATTTGGGTTCGAAGCAATGAAAACGAAGAAGTGAAATGAACAAAGTGTTTCAAGTAAGACGATCATAAAAAGTAAAAATTTAACGTACGATGAAATGAATTCAATCGCAATTTTAACAAATTTGGTTAAAATAAATAAAAGAGCAGTTGAAGAAAATGCTTACAGTGCGATCAGTGGCTCAATGACGGGGAGATGTGGCGCTACAATTGAATGACAGAACCCTCAACACAACAACAATTGCATAATTTAAGAAACAATGATGTGGTTGTATGTTAAAGAAAATTTTAAACATAGATCAATTGCTGTGAGAAATCCCTACGGGAGTAGAGCTTATGTTCATGGTAAGTACAGACATACGTAGATATGTACATATCTGAAATAGAAATCTTAATAATAAATTCCTCATATTTGTTTTTAACTGCATTGACCTGAGTACAACGGCCACAATAACACTCAACCACTCGGCTATCATAATCTTTCTCCAGACGAGTGAAATGGATAGAATATATTTATCAAACTCAGACCATTTTCGAAACAGAAAGTCAATTTTTTCTTATCAAAACACCTGCAATGTACTACTAACAGTGAATTTATGTACAATAAATATTTCAAACACACTCCAACACATTCGATACAGCAATGAAACAAAACCATTGCAACAATGAAATAAGTTCATAACATCAACGAAACCAATTCTTTGCTGCAACGAAACAAATGCATTGCAGCAATGAAGCAACTTCAGCGCTGTAATGAAACCAATTCATTGCATCAATGAAATAATTTCATTGCAAGAACGATACTTATTCATTGCAACAATGAAACAAATTCATTGCAGCAGCGAAACAAATTCGTTGCAATATTGAATGAAATGCATTGCAGCAACATCCATACGTTCTTCGCAATGACGAACAATTTGCAGTTGATGAACACATTTTCGTAGCGGGAATGAAACTGTACTTTCGCTCACTTTCGATGACGAAAGCTGTTGGGGTGATGAACATTTTCATCCCTGTGACGATGCTTTTCCGTTCAGTGTATATTTCTCATTTTGGCAGTCAGTAATATGATTGCAAAAATATTATGGGTCTGACTATAAGTTAAACAACCAACATTGGGTGGATAAATCATTGTTAACCATTGATTGAAGAACAAAATTCAATGTTTAACCACAATTTATCTAAGAAGCTAAGAAGGCCATAAGTAGTTCATTTATTGAAACAAATTTAAATATGTACTCAACAGCATATAAAGGGTTTTTCAACAGAGACGCTACAAAAGCAAATCGATAGGGACAGCAAACGACGCCATATTTTTTCCCGCTCTTTTGACATTTCTCTTCAGTAAGGTTTGCCATTTCATCATGGAAAGATATACGAGCCAACAACGAGTCGAAATTATTAAAATTTACTACCGAAATTTGGAGTCAGTGGCCTCAACTTCAGTGGCCTCAATCATCTTCAGCGATGATTCTCATTTCTTGCTGAATGGCTTCGTCAATAAGCAAAATATGCGTTATTGGTCAGACAGCAATCCACACATAATCCATGAGTCATCATTGCATCCCGAACAAAATACGGTTTGTTGCGGGTTATTGGCCGGCGGCGTCATTGGGCCATACTTCTTCCGTGATGATCAAGACCGGCACATTACTGTGAATGCGAATCGCTACCGTTCAATGATAACCGAATTTTTTTGGCCCCAATTGTATAATATGGACTTGGAGGACTTGTGGTTCCAACAGGACGGCGCCACAAGCCACACAGCGAATGCCACAATCAATTTATTGGAAACCAAGTTTGGTGAACGTGTTATCTCACGAAATGGCCCAGTCGATTGGCCGCCTCGGTCGTGCGATTTGACGCCGTTAGATTATTTCCTGTGCGGGTACGTCAAGTCTATGGTCTATGCTAACAAGCCAGCGACGATTGATGAACTTCGTACGAATATCGAACGTGAAATTGCAGCAGTATCGGCCAATTTATGCTTGAAACCCGTCGAAAATTGCAAGCGTGCCCGTGGTGACCATGCAAAAGAAATCGAGTTTCATACATAATGACATCGAACGTACTTTCACAGGAATAAAGACTTTCATTGGTATCTAAAACCGGTTTTGTTTTATTTAGAAAAACTTTTGTAGCGCCCTTATTGTAAAACCCAATACAATACCCGTCAAAATAGTCCTTGAAGTGCACCACACGCAAAGAAAAAACTCGTTCCTCCCAAACGAAATCTCAGATAACTGAAGTTCGTTTGGGGACTGTAGCTGGGAGAAACGAACTTCTGTTAAGCCATACATGTCATTTCGTTCGGGAGAACCGAAAAACGTTTGCAGCAAACGAGTTATGAAAAACATAAGCTGAAAAAAACGTTTGCGAGAAACGAAAAACGGTTCCGCCAACTGTTCCCTCGGTTACAGCAACCGAGTTGTAGTTGATCCTAAGTAAAAAAACGTTTGCGAGAACTGAAAAACGTTTGCAGTAAACGAGTTATGAAAAATTAAAGCTGAAAAATCTTTTGTGATAAACGAAAAACGGTTCCACCAACTGTTCTTTCGGTTGGAGCAACCGAGTTATAGTTACAGCAACCGAGTTGTAGTTGTAGTTACTCTATTCAGTACAGCATTACTTATACATTAAAATTTATATTTGTGGTTTCCATAAGCTCTTTTTTGTGTAAATTTCCAACTTTTATGAATTTGGTTTTACCCATAAAGTTTGTTTTAAAAAAAGTTGGAATTTTTGTCTATCTTCTCAGTGTCTACTAACACGTCCGTCTCGCTATGCATTCAAATAACAACTAAAAGCGCAACCAACTACAACACGTCAGTTGTCCATCCAAGATATATTGACAAGGCAAAAGCCTTTTATGCGTATGCGTGAGTGTGTATGTCCAACGAGTGGACTGTGTATACAGTCGACAGAAAGAGAGAATGAGAGAAATTTACGTTCTTCGTACTCATTAGAAAAATGGCTAATTTCAGTTATCGCAAACGGTTTTTAACTTGCGACAAATGTAATTTTGTACGCGTTTAATGCAAACGAGATCTCGATTGCAACAACATGATACACATTTGCCATGTATGAGTTTATTTGGGAGAACTACATAAACGGTTGCGATTAATAAATTAATACAAATCAATCAAAGTATTGTAGTGGCAACCGAGCAATAAACGTTTTTTTTCTTTGCGTGCAGAATTCATACATAGGGTTTTCCAATTTCAGTGATATGATTTCTTTAAAAAAAACACTAATTTTCAAGCAAATTCAAATGTTTTTTGATAAAGTACAGTCGATACAATTATGTTCTGAATAAAACGTCTTTCAAATGACTTCCACGTCTTCCTTGAATTCTATGAACCGAATTTTCGAGCACTTTTTGCATTAAAACAAGTCATATGTCTTGAACAGTATGTTCAATATTGACTTGTACTGCATGAAGAGAGTCTGGTTTATTGCTAAAGAGCAATGACTTCAAATAACAACATTAGAAATAGTCAAATAGAGTTAAATCACAACTTCTTGGAGGCCATTCAATGTCATAATTTCTTGAAATAATCGAATCTCCAAACTTTTCTCGCAATAATTATTCGGTTGTTGCCAATGGCTAAGGTCCAATTGCTTCAGTTCTTGAGTGACAACAATTTTATATGGATGCAAGCGCAAATCCTTTCTGAAAATTCGCCAGGTTGTGGTTTGAGTCAGTCCCAATTGTTGAGAACGTCTTGGAAACGATAAATAGCGGTCTTCAGCTACACTTCCCTGAACGTCAGCAATATTTTCATTACTTCGAGCGGTTCTTTGTCTTATTGGCACTTGAACATTATGTAAAGAAAATGTACTCTCCTAATTTGCAACAATTCGACAAATAGCGAGCACAGGTGGACGATTATTACGACCATAAAATGGCAAAAGCGCACGAAAAGTTGTAATTGGAGAACAATTATTTTGATAAACAAATTGAATAATTTGTAAGCGTTGTTCTTGCGTATATCTCTACAAGATGAAATTGTAGACATTACTGAATTTAAAGAAAAAAAAATTACAAATCACGACAGATCACAAATCACTTAGAAATCATATCGCTCAAATTGGAAAACCCAGAGATTTGATTGCAGATTGACAAGCAAATATTGATTCCAAAACCATTGATTTAGAACAGTAGTTCTCAGCCATTCCTCTAACGGAACACATCAAGTATCAAGTGTTCTTGCGAAAATTTCTTATGAAATTTTGTCGCTTATCTCGATACAGGAATTCTTGTTACAAAGGATTACCATTTATCTCTGATTTATCTGGAAAATATTTCATGAATATTAATAATTAATTTAGTATGTGAAATTTACCGAAATGTTAACATTTCGCTTGCAAACAATTATTTTTTTTGTCACGATACACTAGAGGTTGCTCCAATTTTAGTTCTGGGTACTAAATACAGTGGTGACAACCTTATTTCGGTTATGGCAACTGCAATTCGTTGTCAATAGCTGAATTTTCGTTTCCTAATACTAATCCTCGTATTATTATTTATCCGCCCAAGTGTAACACATCGCCTTGGGGAATGTTACTCAGGTAACCCATCCAAAATTTGGAACGAAAATATGGAAAGAATTTAAAAAGGCGTCTATATCTCAGAAACGTAACGTCCAATCAAAGAAATTACCAATTTATGCCAGTTACTAAGGGATTTTGATTAAATGATATAATTCATACGGTCCATTTTTTTCCAAAAAATTGCCACAATTAAAAATTACCTAAAATATTTACAAATACGTCCAAAACAAGGAAAGGGTGCGTCCAATCACAAAAATAACTGAAGTTACTTTTCGAACAGGGGTTATAACCTAGCGAAGTCTTCAATAAAATAAAATACACCCATGACTACGATAGGAAAGGGGGCTTCCAATCGCAAAAATAACATAATAGTCACCTCAAATTTAGGTTATATCCTAGCGAAGTGTTTAAATTATCATAACTTTGTTATATACCGTAATTTATTGAAAGTCACTATTAAACAGCATACACCAGAAATCTTATAGCCAAACCCACGATCTCGAAAGAACAAAATCGGGGCCCGCGAATTATTTTCGCTACCATTTATTCGATCGAAAATGTCAAAACCAGTCACTAGCGTTTTGATTGTCACACAGATGGAAATCAAATAAAAGCGTGAAACAAAAACAATTTAAATAGAATTTAGTGGCAGAAACACAATGGATTAAAAATAATGTCATTATATTATATTTTTTATTCAAATATAATTCCATTTCAGCATAAGACCGCCAACTTTACGGAACCCACAGATACTGGTTGCTCGTACTCTTCTCTCTCGATCAAAAATTAAATTGCGAACGTCGACTTCGTACTATTGCTTAGAACAACAACCACACAAACACAAGTAAAACCATTCACACGACAAGTCGAAAGATTGTGTGCCGCTTTTTGAAACGAAAGTATTGCACTGTCTCCGTTCACTTAGATTTTGTCGGTGAGGGTGTTAGTGGGGTCCGATTTTGATCTTAATTGTAGACGCTTTCGATCGGTTGTTAGTGGGCCCCTAATCAGCTGCTTGTCGCATAGAAAGAACTCTAAAGTTAACATTCGACATCGTGGCTATGGATGTTAATTCTTCGTCAAATGGAAACTATCACTTTTTTAAATGAATCTATTTTAATTTTGTGTTAACAAAATAATATTATTTTGGGGTCTATCGTACTACGTAGAAACATGTGTGAATCCGCAACATTCTTTTCCACAAAATTAGGGTGTTATTCAATAAGTTGAGAATCAGTCACTTCGCGTAATTTTTGTCGTTTTGGTAGTTTGTAAAACGTTACAGCTGTTCCGTGACTACCTCCATGGAGTTATGTTATTTGGTGGGTAGTTCAGAAAACTCAGCACAACTATTTCAATCACTTCAATTGTCAAATTCAACCCGTCATAATTCCTCGTATTAGTTGAAGAGATTACAAATTGAATCGAAAATTTCGTAAGTGTACGGTCGGATGGAAGTATTTTGCACTTCATTGCTTATAAGGACTTTCTAATTTGTACTTGATTAGGAATATAAAGGAAACAACAGCTCAGCAATTTCATTTGCCATAGGCAGAGATTAACACAAATCTTGGCTGAAATGCTAGAGTTGAGGCTAGGTTCAAAACTTGATAAAACAAATTAGAGAAAAATATATAAACCCGAACAAGATTTTAGTTTTTATTCGTACGGACCTATAGGGCCAACGTGGCTCAAAAAACGGGTCCATTTACAGACCACTAGAAACAGGAAACTGTGGGGTAATCCAATGAAAGGTAATAGTGCCTCTATTTTTGTGGAGCGAAATCTGTGGGCACAGCTAACCCACATTTAGCTTATTATAGTGGGTCTTGAGAATTGGAAACCCGAACAATATTTTGACAACAAATTCTTATTTACAATATTAAAATAAATAATTTTGCAACCCATTATTTGTTTGAACTTTCCGAATTATATTATATTAAAATTAAATTTAATAAAACTATAAACATCAGTTGATGTTAAGACATTATTAAACAAAAGAAGTAATAAATTTTAAATACGGCCAAGTGACACGTGTTCCTTGCAAAGACAACTAATTTAATACAGATTGGAAAATTTATTCGACATTGAACCCAAAATATTCTAGGGTTTTTACACTTTTTATGTGCATTTCCTGAAATATTTTCTTATTTTCAGCATTATAAACAATGTCATTTTCCAAATCGGTCGATCTATTGAAATAGAGCTAAATTTTTTAAGATTTTTCATTGTGTGCAGCAGCTCACTCACGATGGCTTTTTGTAATCTATATTTTTTTACTTTAGTTGGGCAAATCTAGAAGCCACAACTGTCAGTGACTGCTTTCGTAAGGGGACGCAAGCGCGAAGTATGATATAAAATATAATTTCTTGACTTTTGCGCTTGCGTCGGCGTTTGCGTTTACGTTCACTGTCGGGACTATTAGAATGTCACCCATAGTTTTTTTTCTAGGTACAAAATATAATACTGTTATTGTTATTAAACTAATATTGGTAGAAAGTCGAAATTTTTGTACATGTTACTCATTAGTTATGGCACCAATCATTTTTTTTAAGATGCTCAAAATTTCCAATTTTTAAAAAACATTTTAATGTCCTTTTAAAGAATTAAACGACTGCGAAGAGAAAAATGTATTATAACGCTGTACATTACGGGTTCTCAAGTCCATGCGAATATCCACATATCCGGGTATGTACAGTAGTGTGCACTGAAAAATTTTTTTGAGGCGGTTTCAGAAGATGCGTCTTGAAAAGCTGATTATGAGAACTTCAAACTTCTTTGTATATGAAGATACTTATAGTTCCCTACCGGCAGTTGAAATTTAAATCATATAACCAAAAAGTTTGACGTTTCCGTAACCCAACGTTTGAGACCCTCAGGATCGAAATTCCAAAAAATTCTAGTTTTAGTACATCCGAATGTAACAGTTCTTTCCATAGAGCAATGACGTATAGAGCTGCCATTGTTCTCATCTGACATTTCCTTTCACACTATTCGTGCTGCGGTCCAGAGGGTACCGATGAGACAGCTTTTCAATTTAGTACTTGGACAACAGATATAGAATATGCTTTCAAAGAAGAAATGGTGATAGCTGACTGGAATTCAGCAAAAATGTTTTCACTTTTGTTTTGATTTTTTCGTTCGTGCCGCGTTCATAATTTCGGGTAATTTTGTGAAATATTGTATAAAAAATGTGGTAAAAAGTGATTAAATTAACAAAAAATATAATAACAAATTAAATGCAATACGGTTATTCGGTGGACGTAAATGAAACACGAGACAAATCCTCTTAAAAAAGCGAAGCATTGCGCAAAACAAAAGTGAACAAAACACATTTTCTTTTACTACGCTATACTCTATGTATATGTTTCCCAAGTATTCCACGGAACTCGTTAGTACAAAAACGAATAGTTCACACTCTTAAAGTATTACTCGGTGGTGCGGTCGGTGTGATAGAGAGTTATTTGACGAAAATTGACTTATACCAGGTGGAATGATACAAATTTTGGACTTTTGAAAAACTCACAGTTGTTGAAAAACTGTGAAACTTGAACGTATTTTGGACTTTTTTTTGATATATTTTATTGCTAGTATATATTTGTGGTGTATTTACACAAAAATTTTAACGCAGAAATCGAAATGCCGTTGCTGATTTATTGTTGGATGGTTTGAACCATTGCCTCTATCCGGTATTATTAAAGCAGTACTTTCCAACATGCAACGTTCATATGCAACATACCAAATTTCGTAAATTTACTGAGAGAGTTGGCGTCTCTATACGTCATTACTCTATGGTACTGTCGCACGATGTTTGGTGGATATTTAAATTCGTACTAAGTCGATTTAGATTTATGTATGATTTGTGGCCGTCGATGTATGACTTGTGGCCTCTTACATACGACAGTAGTTATTTTAATATAAACGTCAAAATACACTGTGTGTAATTTTTTAAGTCATGGCAAAATAACCATATACGGACACCACTACGTGATAAAAGACTAAAAAAAAAGACCCGTGTTTCCCAATTTTTCCCAAAGTCATCCACTTTTTTTTATGGGCCGCCAAAGATTTGGGGCCTCGGTATCATTTTCGTAAAAATGTGATCATTTTCTCAGGCTCATATCTTGCAAACCGTTCAGAATTTTGTAGCTCTTGTCATAAAGAACAAAAATTGCGAACATATAAAATCAAAAAAACTTCACCTTCCAGATCAAAATCGCAAAAAACTTAAAAAAATTCGATTTTTTTTTTACCTTTTTTCCCGTGTTCAGGTCCATAGGTAGCAAACCGTTCAAAATTCAAGGAAACAATCAACTACAAAAATTTACCTAAGATCTCAATAAACAAATTTCTAGAACATATAAACTTCCTGGGAATTATTCTTAACACCGTTTTTTAATTTCATTTGTTTTTTATTTACTTCAACATTGAGATACTATGCTATCTATTACAAAAATATTAAAAAAAAGTATTCGTATTATGTTTATAATGTTGATGGCCCTGGACTTGCAAATCGCGCTCTCTTAAGTTGTGGATCCAAATCGTCGTCCGAATCTGACTCTGATTAAGCAATTATGGTGTCCACAGGCACGTTGCTTCCAGACTGCCCTCCAACATCAGCTCTTTCTTCTTCAAATACTTCATTAACATCATACAGGGTGATCTTGTGACTCCACCAACATACCTCTGCAAGCAATGCGTCGAGGTTTTTGCCTTTGTACCGTTTTTCCATGGGCATTGTGGTTTGGTGAAACCGTTCTCCTTGCTCATCGGATAAAATCGTCAAAATGAAAATGAAGAAAATGCAGCTTTAATGTCATCGATGCGCCGATTATCTCAAAATAATGCAGCATTTGTTTCACCCATTCTCTTGCTTCCGGTTCCGCGTCTCGATCCCCTCCCAAGACTCTGGTGCATACACGCTGAAGGTAAATCCATGCCATTGAATGATTTTCATCAAGCGATGAATCAAAGTTGCTCTTGAATAGCTTTCTAATGTCAGGGCCATTAAGTACGCCTGTTAAAAAAATAAAGACAGAAAAGAAAACATTAACATAGTGTAAATAGTACAATTAGGTGAACAAAAATTCGTTTTAAATTTACTACAATACCTTTTTTAATTTTGTCATCGCTACGCTTTAGGAAAACGCTTTTCAAATAGTCGAATGCGTTTGGACAATTTACAACGGCCACTTCGATGAATTTTTTAACAATTCCCAATTTTATGTGGAGCGGTGGCAGCAAGATGTCTTGAGTATTGTCAATTAAAGGTGCATTCTTCAGTCTATGTTGTTGTATTTGTTCATCCACACTTCCTCTTGGCCTCCACGAGTTACATTGGAATTGATTCAGAGGTGAGCGTGAATCCCAATTACAAAGAAAACAAAAGAATTTTGGGAAGCCGCCCTTATCGATGATCCCTTGCAAAATGTTGATGATCTTCAAATCACAGCAAATCTTCCATTTATTTTCGTAATATTTGATTTTTTCCATTATATCTTTCAATGTTTCATAGCTTTCTTTCATGTTGATACCCATTGCTAGCGGAATGCAAGGTTTTCGGTTCGACACATGCAACAACACTGCTTTCAAGCTTGAAATAATAATAATCTCCACTCACTAGCGATGTAGTTCATTCCCAAGCGAACGAATTGTCATCATTTAGAGTGTAGAGCATCTGAAATTCAGATTGTCGTTTGCGGTACGCCGTAGAGTTAACATTAGCATGTGTGAGTTTTCTTTGCTTTAAAAAAGCTGTCAAAAATATTGCAAGTCGCTGCGATAATCCCAATATGGCCACAATGAAATCCATTTCCATTTGTGTTATTAGTTGTGGTCCATCTCTTCCCTGTTGGGGCTCATAATCGGTATCAAATGGATCTTCATAAGTAACACCACTCGCTGTACTCATTGCTGTAAATTCTGTAGTACGATCTGGAGTTGGCGGCCTTGGTGACACAAAATTTTCAGGTGCAAGCACTGGTAGTGTGGCTGTTGCAGTTGCTTTATAAATTTTGTTCTTCTCAGAATGTCGATTTAGACGACATGTGTAATTTACGCATGCATAGCAACTGGTTGCATCATGATCACCTGGGCGATTAATCCAGTTTACCGGCTTACAATACTTCATAGTACCTCTGCCTCCACTCAACCATGCCATGAGATTGTTATAACATTGGCGACACACTGTATTAAGTGTGTAATTTTCACCGGTCAAGTCCACTTCGTCGAAAAACAATGTATATGCTCTTTTGAATTCACTAGTTAAAAGATTCTTTTCCTTCTGAAACCTTGTAGATGTTTTTTTTCTGGTCTGATGACCGCAAACGTAGCAAAATAAATCAATATTTTCACACTGCATATTGAAATTGTCAGTTGCCAATGTTGTGTGCGAATTATACTGTAGCACTTTCACTTTTTTTACTTTCACTTTCACTTTATAACTTTCACCGCTGAGCTCTCGTTGACGTCGCGCTGTGTAATGCCTCGATGTGAGCGTCGTGTCGCTTTTATATTGTGTGCTGCGTCCCTTGTTGCGTGTGCTGAGCTTACTGCATTGCCTGTGCTGCTGCTGTCGGTGCATGATCGCGTGATACCTAAGCGCTACCTAAACGGTGTTAACCCTTGGACAAACACATGGTTCTGGCCAGGCATATTTAATTTTTTGCTACCTATGGACCTGAACAGGAGAAAAAGGTAAAAAAAAATGAAATTAAAAAATTTTCGGCAAATTTTTCACTTTTGCGTGCTACCTAAACAGTGTTAAGAATCATCTCTAGGAAGTTTATATGTTCTAGAAATTTGTTTATTGAGATCTTAGGTAAATTTTTGTGGTTGATTGTTTCCTTGAATTTTGAACGGTTTGCTACCTATGGACCTGAACACGGGAAAAAAAGGTAAAAAAAAAAATCGAATTTTTTTAAGTTTTTTGCGATTTTGATCTGGAAGGTGAAGTTTTTTTGATTTTATATGTTCGCAATTTTTGTTCTTTATGACAAGAGCTACAACTTTGCCTCAGTGAGTAAATCGAAATTCTGAACGGTTTGCAAGATATGAGCCTGAGAAAATTATCACATTTTTACGAAAATGATACCGAGGCCCCAAATCTTTGGCGGCCCATTAAAAAAAAAGTGCATGACTTTGGGAAAAATTGGCAGACACGGATCTTTTTCTTTTAGTCTTTTATCACGTAGTGGTCTTTTATATCGTGTTGCACTGTGATAGTAGCAAATATTAGATCAATATGTTAGGAAGATGTTTTGGAACAAATAATAATATTCATTCCAGACCTTAAATGTGCATTTCCTTAACCAACCACAAAATATCACATTAGGCTAAAATGTTCACAACCTAATAAAGACATATGTTCTAAGCATTATAAATTGCAAATTTGTACTTGTCTAAGAAACTAATTTCGTTTTTAATGCATTTTAACGCAAAAATGACAAGTTGAAATGAAATCATTAACGAACGAATGTTCTTCATTTGAACAAAATACAAAATCAAATCAAATACGTCAATTCAATTTTGCAAAAACGAATTAAAGTCAATTATAAGAAATGTACATATGAGGCAATGGTCTAAAATTATAAATATGTATGTACTATATCGCATGGATTTCAAAACGGAAAATAAACCGAATTTCATATTTTCGTCTAAATATATGACTGTCAATCATAATTATGAGAGCAAACAACAAAAATCTGGCAGCAAACTATAAACAAATCGTAGAACACAAATAGCTAAGGATGCTGCCTCCCATGTCGTTGTCACACGCCAAACAGTTGGGTTAATGCTTCTGTCACTAGGGTTCGCTAGTACGTAGTATGTTTTCCAAATGCGAAGTATTTCTATGCTGATGATTACCAGATGTTACTCTACTGATATAAAATAAATAAAGGCGAAAATTATAGAACAAAGTTGTTACCTATCTAAAAACCTTTTAATGCCTTACAAGTTAAAGAAGGCTACGGTACGTTTCCAATTTGAACGCGCCTCTATTGCTTGCTGATTTTTTACTTTGCATTAAATAGCTTGGCCTCGATCCTATGGCATGTTTCACGAAAATTTTCTGAACTAAATACATACATAAAGAAATATAAACAACAAAAGTATTCAACGACCTCGAACTCAAACGATTTTATTTCAAGGTCGATTAGAAAAAAAAGTTGTCCACATAATTTTTTATGGATAAACAATATCTATCTATCTATCTTTGGATATCAATTATATTTATATTACCAATACTTATTCACCTTCATCTTGTTTTACATGAAGAAGCTAGTACGATTGATCGATAAATAAGGTCATAGTTATAAACTGTATTTTAATAAAAAATTTAGTACATATGAAAAGAATCACAACAAATTTTGGAACCATAGTTTTACCCATCCCAGAAATCACAGCTTCAAATTCAAACTTCTGGCAAATCCGAAATATTCAAGTACATAGCGATTAATTTTGTATTTCTAAAAATCATTCTTTTTATTCATTGCAGTGCATTCCTTGGTCTAAGCTAATGGCAAACCACAACTTTTGAGGTTCAATTGCGAAAACTGATAAAGCTTTTGAATTTGAATTAAAACCTTACTGATATCATTGTGCTGCAGTGGATTGAGGGTCTCAGCCAAACCGAAAAATTACAAAAGTCAATGGGCGTGGTATCACAAAACCCCACTCGGTGTTATCCCTGATCATCACAATATAATTCTGCTGAGGAACAGGGATACACTGCCGATTGTATTTCAATAAATCCTAAGTAGCGTAGCCAAAGATTATGAGCCTTCTGTTCTCAATCATGTGCCTATTTCTAGTGGTTAAAGTCAAGGCTTTCCGATGAGCAGCCAGATTGGCTATGCGACCACTGAATCGTCTCAGGTTTTGAAGGTGACTAATGCGGTGGATAGACACCTCCTGGTTCGACATATTGCATCCTGGTCAGCTTCTGATGAATAATTGGCGGTGCAATCAAATATTCTGGCAGTAGGTAAAATTGAAAAATCCGGTGACCTGGGTTTGCCTCCCGCCACCGCTCATAATGGTAGTGAATATACAGGGAAGTTTAGTCACGACTGGACAAATTTCACCAGCGTATTCCGTGGCTCATTTCATGAAAATACGTCTATTTACGACCATCCCCGAAAACGCAAGGGGGCGAAACGGCAGCGGTTTGAAAATTTTCAGATTGGTGGTCGGAGGGTACTAGGGTAAAATTGCTAAGTTCTTAACCAGTGGTCGGATTTTTTTCTTTTGGACTTGTTGGAAACGCCTTTAAGAGACCTTTCAAAATCAGACATCTGGGCTTCGTTTAGGTAATTTTGGAAAGGTAAGAGGTAGGGCTATTTTGTAAGAGATAAAAAAACATTAGTTATCTCCCATCTGGATGAGAAACTTGAGGTTAGGTGCACGTTCTTATGTCTTTGTTTTTGCAATTTTTTTTTTTTTGGAAGCTCCGTATCTCGGCAATTTCTCTTTTTTAAATTTTTAATGAATCTGAAAGGCCTCGTAAAGACCGGACAAACATCATGACAGCGTTTTTCGTTGCAATTCATTGCAACACTAAAACATACTCAGCTCTGCAATGACAGATGGCCATAGCAGCAATGAAAAATGTTATTACAAAAATTAACCAAAATAATTGCATCAATGATACAAACAACAACCACAACTTTCATCACAGTGACGACACATTTTCGATTGATTAGCACATTTTCGTAGCCGAAATGATACTATATTTCAGCTCATAAAAAAATTACAACATAATGCAACAATACAAATGAAGCCCAAGACAAGACAAATGAATAGCCTATATTTCCTGATCAATATTTAGTTCCGTCGCAAACCGGTGCTCAGATATTTGCAGCCCCTGGTGGAAGAAGGTGTTAACTCACTTTTTTTCAAAAACAATATTTTCCTTCTTTGAATGTCTCCATGGCATCTGATTTTTTTTAGATAAGAAAAATGTCAACATCTGATTTTAAATTATTAAAATTAAATTAAAATTGTTATTTTTAAATCAGATACCAGGAAGTAATGTTTAATTGACTATTTTACAACCTCATGAGGTCAGACGTCGTAAACATATTAATTAAACAAACAAATTAAACAAATTTCAACATATTCTTTCAATTGGCTCTATCGTTCGCCTTTGCTCGCCAGTTGGTAACACCAAGGACACGGAGGGATTATTCTGCCTCCTGGTGTTTCCAGCGGAGTCTTGATCGTCCTCTTTTCCTGCTTCCATCGGGTACGTTATCGAAAACCTTTTGCGCTGGCTCATCTTCATGTATTCTGATAACATGGCCTAGCCAACGCAATTGGCCCACTTTGATTCGCCTAGCTATGTCCACGTCAGAATATAGATTATATAACTCTGGGTTCCTGCGACGTCGGTACTCGCCGTTTTCCCTAACAGGACCATATATTTTACGGAGAATATTTCTCTCGAATACTCCTAGGTGGTTTTCATCCGCTTGCGATATATCCCAAGTTTCGGAGCCATATGTCAAGACAGGGCACAATTCTCCTATCTATCTCCAGGCTGACATTGTTGTCCTTGTTCACGGCGGATCCAAGGTAGACAAATTCATCTACCAATTCAAAATTAAATCGGTTGTCAACGATCAAGTGCGGACCAAGCCGAGAGGTTTCTCTAGTCGTTGAGACCATCAGTTTTGTCTTGCCCTCATTAACAGCAAGTCCCACCTTCGCTAATTTCTTTTAGATTCTTGAAAATACTGCAGTAGTCTCTCGCAAATTTCGCCCAATGATGTCTATGTCGTCAGCATACGCCAGCAACATATGGCTTTGCGTGTTAATGGTGTTGTTCGTATTTGCTGCAGCCTTTCTCATTATTATCTCCATTAAGATGCTGAAGAGATTGCAAGAAAGTGTGTTGCTTGTCTAAGTCCTCGCTTGGTACAGAATGGTTCAGTGAGGTCTATCCCCATTTTCACTGCTGATTTGGTATTGGTCAGCGTCATTCTGCAGAGGCGAATCAGTTTTACCGGAATACCAAGTTCAGACATAGCTTCGTACAGTTTTCCCCGTAAGGGGCTATCGAAAGCAGTTTGTAATCGACAAAAAGGTGGTATGTATCGATTTGCTTTTCGTGGGTCTGTTCCAGGATTTGGCGTAGCGTGAATATTTGGTCAGTTGTTGACTTGCCTGGTCTAAAACCACACTGATAAGCTCCAATCAGGTTTTCATTAATTGGCTTTAGTCTTTCACATAATACGCTCGACAAGACCTTACACGCGAAAGATAAAACACTGATACCGCGATAGTTGGAACATACACACGGATCGGGCATAGATTCCCCCAGCCATATACCGCATATAAGTTGATGCATGTGGGCTATCAGTCCTTCGCCACCCGCCTTAAAAAGTTCAGCGGGTAGGCCGTCCGCAGCAGCGGCCTTATTATTCTTAAGGCGGGAGTTCGCCTTTCTAATCTCGTGATGGTTGGAAGGGTGGGGGGGGGGGGGTGTACGATCTACACTATCTTCCACTATCATTACCTCCTGATCTTCAGTGGAAGAGTCTGAGTGGAGTAGTGCTGAAAAGTGGTCCCTCCACATTTTGAGCACACACTGCTTCTCAGTCTACAGGTTTCCATTCTCGTCCTAGCAGGAGGGATTCACCATTCGTCGGTGTTTTCACTCTCTATCTGCTCCCACTCCCATTTTTTTCGCCTAAATCGTTGGTCTTCCTCCCGTCTCAGCTTCTTGTACCGCTCACTCGCAGCACGCGTTGTAACTGACTGTTTCGTTGCCATACGTGCAGCATCTTTTTCATCAGTTGCAATGCGACATTCTTCGTCGTACCATGGATTATCCTTCTGCGGTTTTTGATAGCCGAGTTCAGTCCTTGCAGCGATTTCCAAAGAATGGGAGATGTGCTTCCACTGCGAATCTGGGTCTTCGAGAGGGGGGGTATTCTGCTCTAGCAGGAGATAGAGTTTCTGTCGATAAGACATTGATATCTCCGGTATTTGTAGCTCGCCAGTATATAGCTTTTCCTGTGTTGGGCTTCGTACGTTTTTCGCCCTGCTCAATCTCGTGCGAACTTTCGCAGCCACTAGGTAATGATCCGAGTCGATATTGGCACCTCGAATCACACGTACATTATTACCAAGTGATCAATCTGGTTCTTCGTCCGCTGATCAGGAGATATCCAGGTCGCCTTATGAATGTCCTTATGCTGGACTCGTGTGCTACTAGCTACCATGTTCTTTGCAGCGGCGAAGTCTATTAGTCTTATTCCATTATCGGAGGTGGTATCATGTAGACTGTGATTACCGATGGTTGGTCGAAAGGCACTTTCCTTTCCCAATTTGGCATTAAAATCGCCTAAAATAATTTTAATGTCGTGGTCAGGGCAGCGTTCATATACTTCCTCCAGACGGTCATAAAATGTTTCTTTGACCTCATCATCATTATCATCTGTCGGTGCATGCACACAAATTAACGAGATGTTGAAACATTTCGCTTTGATGCGAATTGTGGCTATGCGATCACTGAACCTTGAAACTAGGTGTCTCTTGCTAACTATAAATCCGCACCCAAATTCGTGCTTTTCTTTCTGGTGCAACCATATCCTGTCCATCGCATTTAATGGATCGCTGTGATGTCAGCATTATATTTTCCGAGGACACCCGCCAGTTGGAAAGCGGCACCAGTCCTGTATAGCGTTCGCACATTCCAGGTACATATCCTTAAATCGTGGTCCTTATATCGTTTGCGAGGGTCGTCAACAGTTGGGGGGTTTCTTTGTTTATTATCTTCTTTGTGTATTTTCATTGCCAATACAACGGTGGCGGGAGTCAAACCCAGCCCACCGTGGTTCGCATTTTACCTACTGCCAGGATGATTATGTTTCAGCCGCCCATTATGGATCAGACGCTGACCAGAATGCAGTGTGTCGAAACTGAATTTTGGTTTAAATTTATTCCCAATTTTAACCTGAATACTTTTGCGCCTTTTTTTAAATACCAGTATTGTTTCATTTAAATAAACACGTCGTTAGAATAACCAACTATGTCTACTTCTCTAAAAATGGAATACTATACAAATTTTCTCGAGTTTAAATAGTTATTGCCTCTAACATATTTTATCTTTTCTCAAATACAAATAATGTAAATCTACAAAGTCCTCTTGAAAAACATTCAAGTGAAACTTTTCAATTTCCATTTTAACGAAGAAAACAAATAACTATGAAGAACTAGCACGTATTGGGTTTAGTTACTTCCCCCAAATTTTGCTAAAAAAAAGACTTTTTAGTTAGAGATATTTTTCTTTTTTTTGAGTTTTTGTTTCCCGTTCCAGAACCAAACTCCAAATGCTATCACTTAAGGGCAAAGAGAGTGCAAATTCACTGCAACAAGAATGAAAGAAACAAAGTTATAAAACTATACACTCGTTCATAGTTGGTACTTGGTAGTTGGTAATCGTAGCGCTGTTGCAATGTGAAAAGTTGCTTATGTTCATATGACTTTGTGAACTGAACAGGAAAACTTATCCGCCACACGTCCATATCTGTCAGTAGAAAGAAATTTTTTAATTTACTTTTACGATTGTTTTCGCTTGGCACAAAAAAGAAATGGAAAACTTAATAGTAAATTTTTAATGCGTTTGATCAAATGTTTTTTTTCGATTGTTACACTGAGGTCTGGGATGACGGATGCGTTAAGAAAGTAAAATGCATAGGATAAATATATTAATTTCAGTTCCAAAATATGTCTATGTAGATGCTCATATGAATTTGTATTCTTACACATGTAGCAGAAACGTTGAGAAGAATAAAATGCAAGCGGAAGAATAGGGAAGTAGACCCCAAATAGATAGACCCATAGTTATACTAGCCGTCCGGTTAGCAAGACATAATCTGGTATCGATGATAATGAAGAAAATGTCAATAGGACCATAAGAATATGCTCTGCTCTGGCTAGGGTGTCGAGAACATATAATCTTTAATGGGGGTATGCTCTTGGATAATTAGCAAATCCCGTAAATGCACTACAATCGCCTGATTGTCCTAGATCTATTGGATCTATACGCATAATAACGGCATATTCAGTTACCTGTTTCTACAAATAAGTAACATTTAACGTAATGTAAGTCAGGTGGTAGTCGACTAACTCGAACTACATTTTCATCTACCCAAAGCAAACTCCACAGAAAAAGCAACGCTGCATGACTACTAAAGTACTATTATTTTGGTGTTGAAATTTATGTGAACATTTCAGGTCTAGCATTATTAGGCTTTCGAGAACAAAAAGACAAGTTAAACATGTTGGCCGTCAACTGAGAGTGCAGTTTATCTGTAGTCAATATGGTACAATCTGTTCTATATACTCACGTTTATTTGCTTTCCGTATATACAATCACTCATATGTGCGAACCTACAGATGTATATTTTGAATTAGAGTGGTTTGCAATTCAATTTATATTCTTCTTAGATATCCTAACACAATGCAAATAGTGTTTATGATATCTGATCCAATGAAAGAATCTCCAGTATTAACGTATCATAACGGCTGTCTATTTTTCGCAAAAATTGTCGTCCATTTTACGCCACAATGCATGTCTATATTTTTGGAACGAAGTTCCTTATCGCACGTTGCGCGATGGGGGCTAAATGAAACAATTTTTAACAACTTTATTACGTCCCATTATTATCAACTATATTGGGTACTTTTGGTTTGGATTAAAGGGAAGTTTTCTAGGTGGAGCCTCTTATTACATATTGTAGTTTTGAACCCAGTAAAAAGTACATTTAGAAAAGCCAAAGTACAGGACTGGCAAATTCATGAAGTACAACCCATTACATTTGGCAGCACACTTCTTCTTACACTAGTAATTTTGGCTTGGTTTGTGTCTAGACTAGCATATAACATATGGGGGATATTTCTTGTTTCATGGGAAATTTTCTAGGTGGGGCCCGTTTATTACATGTTGTAGTTGGAACCGAATAAAAAGTAAATTTAGAAAAGCCAAAGTGACAGAAGTTTAAAAAATAGCATTTGCTTAAATAAGTGCGGTTTCTTAAAAAAAGTAAATTTTCTCAAAAAAATACCTATTCATAGTATTCTTAAACAGAGTACCTTTACTTAACAAAATACCTTATCTTAAAGAAGTACATTTGATTAAAAAAGTAAATTTTCTTACACAAAGTAGCTTTTCTTAAAAAAAATAAATTTTTTAAATAAGTATCTTTTATTAAAAAAGTACGTTATCTTTCAACAAATTGCCTTTTCTTAAAAAACTAAATTTTCTTCGAAGAAATCTTTCAACAAATTGCCTTTTCTTAAAAAACTAAATTTCCTTCGAAGAGTACCTTTTTTGTAAAACAAAGTAACTTTTCTTGAGATAAGTACCTACTCTTAAAATTTTGCCTGTTCTTTCGTAAAAAAAGAGCTTTTCTTAAAAAAATACCTTCTCTTACAAAAAATACCATTTTCTTATAAAAATTCCTTTTCTTAGAAGTACCATTTCTTAAAAATAAAACAAGTAGCCTTGAGATAAGTAGCCTTCCTGAAAATAAGTAAATTTTCTTAAAAAAATAACCTTATCCCAAAAAGGTTACCTCTTCTTTAAAAAGTACCTGTTCTTAAAAAAAAGTATTTCTTTGTAAAAAAAATCTGACTCTTAGGCTTTTTCTTACATAAAAACATTAGCTTTTAATAAAAGAAGTACCTCTCATCAAAGAACGGACCTTATCTGGAAAACATAATACATATTCTTACAAAAGGGACCTAAAGTTATACATTTTTTTAAAAAATACATTCAATAAATAAAAAAATTTTTAAAAAAAGTTTATCATTTTACAAAAAGTATATTTTCTTAAAGATCCATTTAAATTACCGTATTCTTCAACAGGGGCCTTAGGCGTGTTAGAACTAACTAGTATACGTAGTATATAGTGAAAGGAATTTTGTTCCAAGCGGGTGTCCCCTGACACCTCATGTAATTATGTTTGTTAACGTTGGAAGGTGTCCATGTTAACAGAAATTAAACACGGGCCGAACTGAATTGGCAGACAAACAATACACAACAGGAAGAAATTGCTGAAAACAGGAAAGCAAACATCTTTAAAATTTTAGCATACATATATTTGACGTTTAAGCAAAAATTTTGTCCGATATTTTATCAACATTGTAACCAGTTATGACAGTATATTTGATGACTGCAGGTAACTAACACACATTATTTGCTATTAATAGCTAACTTTTTGTATTTTTTAAACGAAATCGATATCTCAAAACTTGAGAAAAGAAAATTTTTAAAATTCTAGTACACAACAACTTAGCACAGTTCCCATGGATAGTGTATCGATATCCATTGCAGAACGAATCACCGCACGCAAAAAAAAAAGGCGTTCATTGTTCAATACAATACTTTGATTGATTTGTATTAATTTATTAATCAATCGCAATCATTCATGTAGTTCTCCCAAATAATCTCGTATATCGCAAATGTGTATCATGTTGTTGCAAACGACTTCTTGTTGCTCGACATACACATGTATACTTATACTCGAGTATTTATATACTCAAGTCGAGGGTATACACAGTCTTCATCCACACGTTAGGCATACACACGCACGAATATACTTAAGAGTGATCACACACAATTGATTGAGCTTGTACGCCTCACAACTCGTTTACTGCAAAAGTTTTTTGGTTCACGGTATCGTTTTTTTTTAAAATTTGGAGTAACTAAAACTCGGTTGCTGTAACCGAAAGAACAGTTGGTGGAACCGTTTTTCGTTTTTCGCAAACGTTTTTTTTTTCAGCTTTCATTTCTGATAACTTGTTTACTGAAAACAGGTTTCGGTTCTCCTAAATGAAATTACATGTCTCCAAACGAACTTCAGTTATCTGAGATTTCGTTTGGGAGGAACGATTTCTTTCTTTGCGTGCAGACGCTCTTGCTTAAATAGGCATTGTTATGTATATAACGATTTGGTATGTGGGACCACCAATACGGAAACAAAAGTTTTTTTATAGACCGATGTGCACGCCACGTGACAATACCGCCAGGCTGATGAGAGCCCGATAAACGCGTTTTTTGTTCACAGCTGACAGCGACTGAAGATTCATACCTAGCAGGCATAAAAATTGGATGAATGACTGTCGTAGAAAATATCCCAATTGTAGACCTTCAATGGAAGGAGGAGGCTTTAACCAAGCGTAGTCTTTAATATGGTATTTTATCGCTTCGTTTTCGAAATTTAGTCATGGTTTGATTTCAAATTTTTGGGAAAACCAGAAGAATTTGTGTCAAATTAAAGACCACGATTTGTTAAAGCCCAGTTCGGGGGTCTGTATTTAATTTTAAAATCGCTGTGTAGGGTTTTCGGGCTGTGTACATTCGACCTGTTTATAGTTTTTAAACAATTTTTCTTTAATTTCCATTTCCACTTTTATATTATCTTTGGAGCTAAAAAATAGGAATTGTGAAAAAACAATTCGAAAATGTTGTACGACTGCAGTGTTTTGACGAAAGGTACACACACAAAATTACAGATTATTTTTGAACGTATTATTGTGTTGCCAACGTTTAAAGGCAATTATTTAAAGTTTCTGTTACTTAATCTATTTCTGAAAACAAATTGGTAATAGCACAGACAGATTTTTTTACAGCATCCGAAACATGGAATTTCATTATTTTCATTCTAAAGTTTCGTTCTTTCGTTCGACTGCAGTGCTAACTTCAAGCGCAATGCGCTGAGTTTTGATACAACATTTTCGCTTTTTTTCACAATTAAAAAAATTTGTTGAAAAATTCTGATACAATATCTGAACAGGTCTAGTGTACATACATACCTACCCGACGGACACCCTGTACTTATTGAAACTAACAAAATACTGGTTTTTGCTAGTTTAGCTGCCGAAGAACATGCAATTTTCTCATGGCTATATCTCAGAAACCAATTTGAATTTTATTTTCGTGTTCTGCGCACAATTATAGCTATAGACTAGGAGAATTAAAGTGTAAAATAAACTAACCCCAACAAACTTTATCTGGTGCCTACAAATTGCAATAATATCGAAAAATTTAAATTTTGTCTATCTTATTTCACCATTTTCGGCACATATTTCCGAGAAGGATTGCGATTTTTGTTTGGGGTGCATAATAAAGAGTAATTAATGTTTTTATTTGAATGCAAACAATTTTAAAAACTCTTGTTGCATAGTGTTATTGTGTATTAATAATAGTGTATTTGCTTCAAAACAACTTTCTAACAGGTACAAAAAAGTACAAATTTTCATAGATTTTTTGGTTCGTGCAAATAATATTAAGGCATTGCTTTATCAAATCTTTAATAATCCTATTTCAAAGTCAAACTACTTTGCTAGTCTTGCATATGCTCTGGAATATTGGAATGCCGGGCATACACTCCATAACCACTTTTCGCTAATAGATCTGCAGCATTCCCAAACTGATTTCGTGGTTAGGAAAAGCTTCAGAAAAAACACTGCCATTTTTAGGAAGCTCGCAAGACTGGATCAGTCGCAGTTTCAAACAACGCAAATGTCTGAATAATTTGAATAATTTATTTAGAAACCCTCAGTTTCTTGCACACTATAAACTTTCCCTACTCCAGAATGAAATGGTATCACGAATTTGTTGACCACGCAACGCAATTTTACAATAATAGATGTCGCTTTAAAAGTAGTCCATTGACAAATAACCAATTTGGAATTTCGACACCAAAACCGCATCATTGCATTTCGTCTTAAAAAATTGATTTCGAGCCACTCTTAAGGTGTGCCGCACATGAGTACATACTATATGTTCGACATACACTAAGTTATCATGTTTAGTTTCTTCTTAGGTAAAATTTAACTATTTCTAGGGGCCACTTTGCAAAAACACATAAAGAAAACATGAACGTTTAAACCCGTTTTTCTGCTTAAAAGCTTATCTCCACAATCCTCCTTTGGCAAACGGTAGTACAGCGAAGTAATGGCCCAATATACGAATAAATATGTGCACCGCAGTGTGGAATAGGTACTTTACTCAATTTCAAACGCACAGTGGGGTCGACTGCGAAAAGTTGCAGTAATATCAGACTATTTGTCTAAACTATTTGTCTGATTGTTTTAGAATGTACAAGGCATTTTTATGGGAGGACCTGTTTTCTCATTATATTGTATTTAGAGGCACCCAGTTTCACCGTAAGTTGTGCTAAGGGCATCAAAGTTGGTACCATTAAATAGATAAATGGTTTCCCGTTACATCCCACGAGGGGATTAGGGAGAGCTCTCACAACCAGTGAACTGTGCGCGTTCTAGTTTTTACACTGATTGGGACCTATACTTTTACACTCCGGTCTCGAACGGTATCTTGAGAAGCTTTTTCATGGCTAAATACTCGATAGTGTCGCCGTCACTAAGCGAGGTTACCGCCGACGTAAAAAATATAATGTGGTCAGAGTAGGGATCGAACCCACGTCCTCATGCACAAGAGCCGCGCACACTACCATTGCACCACCGATAACATTAGTGATGTTCACATTTTCATGGCCTATAACATCGAATTTGTACGTCTATTCCAATTCATTTTGTGCCTGGGGATCTACTAGGCAAGATAAACAATTCATATGCTGAGTTGTGTGTGAAATGTCTAACCGTTACAAGGATATTTGGAATCCAAAATGTATTGTGTATTTGCTATGCACCAAGTTGGTGTCACTTTTATAGGAGCTTGGAAAATTACTCGTGATTCGTGAATTTGACAGAAAATCCACTTTAACCCGTATATAATTCGCGATGTTGGCCACGGTGGTCCGGTATATCGCGTGAATCTAGTTTTTTTAATATTACATCAAATAATCAAGAGCTTGCTTAAAAATAGTAAAATTCACACAACTTTTTCGTAATGCAGAATTTTGAAAAATCTGCATCGTCAGATTTTTGACACGTAACGGATATTAATATCAATTATATGTAAATCAATAGAAAGTCTGTGATAAGAAGGGAAAAAGAAGTCCCATCATAGTTCACTTTAGGCGCGAATTGTGGTACGTTTACCTGAAGGGTATTTCCCGGGTGACATCGAAGGAGCTGCTCAAATTTCGGTGAAATAAACTGTAGTCTGTGGTATTTTTAATGTCTTACAATGGGACATCCTTGGCGCTGAATGAAATCCATCCGACCACATGGCAATCGGAACTATTTCTTTCGCGAATCCCAATATTTTTGGAATTTTAGTCACAAATCATATCTGCATACTTTACCGAACTTTTAATTCTGCGTTGCACAAAATAAAAAATATTACATGAGGTGTCAGGAGCAACCGGGTGTTCTCTAGTTAGTTCCAACACACCTAAGGCGCTCGTTGAAAAATACAATAACTTAAATGGATCGTTCAGAAAAGATAATTTTTGTAAAATGATAAACTTTTTTTAAGAAACATTTTTTTATAGCATGTATTTTTTATTTAAAAAGTATATTTTTAGGTCATTTTCCTAAGAATCTCGTATGTTCTTTCTTTTATTAAAAGCTGTTTTTTTAAGAAAATATACTATTTGTACTTTCTGAAAGAAAAAGCCATAAGAGTATTATTTTTTACAAAAAGAAGTACTTTTTTAAGAACAGGTACTTTTTAAAGAAGTGGTACACTATTTAGGAAAAGGCTATGTTTTTAAGAAAATTTACTTATTTTTATATAATTATATCTCAAGAAAAGAAAAGGTATATTTTTATTTTTAAGAAAAGTATTTTTTAGGAGTAGGTTTTTTTTTGAAGAAAATTTTTTTTAAGAAATGGTATTTTTTTTATAATTGGTAATTTTTTCAAGAATTTATAGCATGAGGGTTCCAATTAAAACAAGAATTGTTCTGGCTCAGTCGAGGCCTTGGTTCTCATCCGATATAAGTCTGCAATTGGAAGGAGATACGCTGTCTTTGTGATACGGAAACGTTTTAAAACATCCGAACTTTACGATGAATATCGGACAGCAAGAAAGGTCGTTAACGGTAAAATAATGTGCGAAGATAGAATATTACTCTAGACGCTTTAATTCTGCCTTGGGATCGAGACAAACGTGGAGGGTAGTCCGTGATATCGGTATTGGTAAGGGTGAAGAAACTGTAGTAATTTCATGGACATAAATGAACTCAATAGAACTTTTACAAATTTACCTATAAAAGAATCTAATACGGGGTATTATAGTTTTATTACCAACTCACCTAATAACTTCAATATTGATAACTCTTTTGAATTTGCAGGTGTCACTGATCTAGATGGCTTGAAATCGTTCGCCCTTGTAAAATCTAATGTAACCGGTTACGATGGTATGGACTTTCGATTTGTAAGGTTACTCTTGCCCTTTCTCCTACCGTACTTCACCCATTTCTTTAATTGTATCCTTACTCCTAGCAAATTTCCTAAAAATTGGAAATATTCCAAAATATTAGACTAGATCTCAATGACGGTAAAATTACGTTTCTTGTGTTATTAGATCACTCCAAGGCCTTTGATTCTGTTGATCATTCTGTTCTTAGTTTAAAACTTGAGCACTTCTTCAATTTTTCTCCAGCGTCTATACGTTTACTTAATCCATACCTCAATGGACGCACACAATCAGTATACTCCAATAACTTTATCTCAGAAGTTTTGCCGGTCCCTAGAGGTGTCCCTCAAAGTTCAATTTTGGGACCTATGCTATTTTCGATATACGCTAACGACTTGCCAGAACAACTGTCATATTGTAGTGTACACATGTATGCAGACGATGTGCAGCTATTATTGAGCAGACCCATAAATTCTCTAAGGGAACACGTTGATAAATTAAATGCCGATCTGGCGATATTACATAGTTGGGCAGTAGCTAATAGGCTTTGTTTAAATCCCAGTAAATCCAAATGTTTACTTATGCACAAAAGAAGAACAGTACCCACAAATGAATTTAGCATAGTCATAAATCACGAGCGAATTGAAATTGTGCCATTTGCGAAAAATTTAGGAATTTTTTTAATGACACGTTAACTTGGTCGAACCATGTTAATAATATTGTTGGTCAAACTTACTCAAAGCTAAGATCTCTCTGGCAAACGCAATCATTCACTCCATTGAATATCACGATACTTTTGGGCAAATCGTATAGTATAATGCCGAGCTTATTTTACGGTTGCGAACTTTTCGGCAATTGCGATTCAGCTAGTAAGCGTAAATTGACTGTAGTATTTAATAACATTATAAGATATGTGTATGGTTTGAAAAGGTTTGACTCAATATCACAATTTTCAACATTGCTGTTTCACTGGAAAAACTTTTGGACGTAAAACCGCTTGTGTTTCTCCATAGAATAATTTACATGCAGGAACCCCGTTATCTTTACCGAAAACTACAATTCAATAGGTCTAATAGAGGGAATAAAATTATACCATTTACAAGACAGAGCCTTGTATCCGATTAGCAATTCTTCATTTATGCCGTTCGTCTTTGGGATTCACTCCCAAACAACATTCAAATCATCAGTAACGCCAATAAATTTAAGAAAAGTCTCCTCGGAATAATTTAAGTACTAATAATTTTTATTAAATTTTTATTTATAGTTTAATAATTTTTTCTTTAATATTCATTAATTTTTTTTATCTCTCTCTTAATTTGAATTAATATTATACTTGTTACAATTTCATATTTAATATAATTTATTATTGTATTAGAAAATTTTATATTATTTGTGATATTATTTATGTTTTATGTACTTAGGTCCAATGGAATTTTCTGTATCGTGCATTTGGTTTCTATTTGATTGTCAAACGGTATTCTGTAAAATTCGTAATTCCTGTGCTATAATTATAAGATTGACTCTTGTTGCACAGGATAGACAAATAAATAAATAACTAACTAACTAAGAATAGGAACAGTTTTTATCTCAAGGAAAGTTATTTTGTTTCGGAAAAAGGTACTCTTTAAAGAAAATTTATTTTTTTTTCGAAAATGAAATTTGTTGTAAGAAAATTTACTTTTTTTTAGAACCTCCTTTAAAATAAAGTATTTTTTTTAAGAAAATGTACGTTGTTTAACAATATGAATGGTTATTTTTTTGAGAAAATTTACTTTTTTCCAGGAAAGGAATTTATTTAAGAAAATTTTATTTTTAAAACTTCTTTCACTTTGGCTTTTCTTAATGTACTTTTTATTGTGTTCAAAACTACAATACTGTATATACTAAATATTGGTTACAGGCTCCACCTAGAAAACTTCCCATTATACAAGAAATTTCCCAACATATGTTAGTCTAAACACAAACCAAGGCAAAATAACCCAATGTGGTTGATAATACTGGGTTGTATAATAATAGTGTTAAAAAAGTTGACGATATCACTTTTAATTTAAAATAAAATTTTGTTAATCATATTTCGAAATTTTTGCTACGAAAATAAAGTATGTTTCATTAAGAGAGGGTGTTTTTATTATTTATAGTTTGCTTTTGGTATGAGGTATTGACATGGTTCTTTTGTGGTTTTTTTGCTTAAGACAAAATAAGTTAGACCACCATTTTTAAAAAATGTAAGTCCTGTACTTTAAGCGGACTTTACACTTTTTATGAAAAAGGGCAAATTTTCTCCGCACATTTTTTAGTGTGTTTCGGTAAATCCTTTAAATGGACCGAACATTTAGTATGTGGCGGAAGGCCTTGGCAGCACTACGATTTTGTACCACGCTGAGGCATAATCTAGCATTTATTTCTACCAAAAAAAATAAAGAAACCGCCATATTTTCCGCGTGCCTTGGATAAAGTTATGCTCGCAAACAGATTTGGCATGTATGTATAAAAATCACACAATTCGTGGACAAAACATCATCGATTTCACTAAAAAGCAATATGACAATTGACCCCAAATTTTAAAACATTTTGACTTTGGCACTTCAAACCAGTAGCTTAGAAGTTCTGATATTATTTCCAGAGATTTTGTAATCGGCCCCACAGTGCAACTTTAACATTGAGATTGAGAGTTTGTGTGCATGTGTGTGTGCAGCTGTGGCTGTGTGTTGAGCTAAAATTGTATGGTTGCGTATCTAGAGGAGTTCAATTTTCTTTAGAGGTCTTTCCTAAAGCTAAATGGTGCAAAAACTGCTTTACCCCAAAGATAAAAGTGGCAGGCAAGAAAACAACCAAAAGCACAAGAACTGGAAAACTAGTTAAAGTAGTACTCGAAACGATATTAAATTTGTAGTTGTAATGCACTGGAAATGAAAACTTATTACATTTTCATGTCTTTTAGATTGTTTCGAGGGAGTTTGGAGTTGTGTGTTGCATTATTACCAATGCCAGCTTCTGGTTTTCATCTGCTGATCATGCATGTATTGCCAAACACGTAGCCACAAACAATAACTTAGGGGAGATGATATCAGCGAAGTGGATTTTGGGACAAATCTTTCTTATTCTATGGTGCGGTTCAAGTTTCATTGCTGTAAACAAGATATTAAATAAAATACAGCAAATCATATCACTGAATCCGAGCTCAGCATCAGGATCAGAATATAATGTAGGACATGGGACTGTCGGTGGAGGTGGAAAGTTTCTGAGTGGCCAGAAATGATTCCTTCATTGGGCAGTCCAAGCAGCTCACTACTTCCACGCAGTATGTCCTGGGCAATGGCTTTAGCGGAAACCTCTATTAGCTAGCGAGAGTGAGAAGGCGAAAATAAATGAGCTTCCTGATTTGGTTATGCGATCACTGATGTGTCTCAGGCTTAGTAGGTGACTGATGTCACCGAAGATCATCAAGCTATCGGGCATATTATTTTGTCCTCTAGAAGGCGGATGGGCCAACAAAGCAACAAAATCCAGGTTCGACATATTGCATCCTGGTCAGCATCTGATACATAATGGGCGGCTGCAATCAAATATCCTGCCAGTTGGTAAAAGGCAAAGACCCGGTGGACTGGGTTTGCCTCCCGCCACCGTTCATAATGGCAGTGAAAATACAAAAACGAAAGATAAAACTTAAACAACCCCTATTTGTTCACGACCCCCGCAAACGTTATAAGGACCACGATTTACGGATATGCACCTGGAATGTGCGAATTCTATATAGATCCGGTGTAAGTATCCAATTGGCAGATCGTCGAAAGATATAAGGCTGACATTACCGCAATTTCGGAAGTGCGATGGACAGGACATGGCTGCACACGAAAAAGAAACTGCGACATACACTAAAGGGTCCGCCATCTAACGTTTTTTTTTCAACAAGTGCTTATTTCGTGAATGGTAACACTTACCTCATGTCTGATTTGACAGATAATTAGTTTTATCCTTCCGCTGAACGAATATGGTTGTGTATACGCTTGAACAACGCTGGGAAATATGGGGAATATGGGCCCGCGATCGACTTACAGAAGATGCCGATTTTGGCAAAAAAAATCATCTTTTCAGATGAAGCTCATTTTGATCTTGGCGGGTAAGTAAACAAGCAAAATTGTCGCATTTGGGACACAGAAAACCCGCACGCATACATTGAAAAGGCAATGCACCCAAAACGAGTCACTGTTTGGTGCGGATTTTGGTCCAGAGGCAAAATTGGGGCATTTTTCTTTGAAAATGAGCAAGGAGTGGCCGTTACAGTCACTGGCGATCGATATCGGACCATGTTGAACGAATTTTTGTTCACAAAAATTAAAGAGGAGGATATTGGCAACATTTGACAACAGAGCTGATGTCGTTTGGCCACCTTGGAGCTACGATTTGACACCGTTGGACTATTATTTGTGGGGTGCCCTCAAAGATAAGTGTAACGCCGACAAGCCAGAGACAATTGACGCTTTAAAGAACAATATTCGTGAAGCCATTGGTGAAATACAGCTGCACACAGTCGATAATGTGCTTAAAAATTGGACCGATCGTGTAGGCTACTGCATGGCCAGCCGAGGCAGCCATTTGAATGAAATTATTTTCCATTATTTCAAATAAAAAAAGAAATTTGAGAAAATATTCAGTAGTTTTTTTATATCATTTAAAAAAAAAAAGTTATTTGGCGGACCCGTTACATTTGCCATGAGAAAAAAACATGAATTTGGTTGCGGTTTTGTAGTTGGCAAAAGACTGCGACATCTAATCTCTAGGTTCAATCCTGTGAGTGAACGTATAGCCACAATCCGCATAAAAGCGAAATATTTGTATATTTACCAAATTTGTGTGCATGCCCGACAGAAGAGAAAGATGCTGATGCCAAAGACATATTCTATGAGCTCCTAGAGGAAACGTATGACCGCTGCCCTGGCCATGACATTAAGATTGTACTAGGAGATTTTAATGCCAAAGTAGGAAGGGAGAATGTGTTTCATCCAACTATTGGCAATTTCATTAGTTGCAGTGGTATAAGATTCCAACATAAAGACATCCACCAGGTACTTGGGTATCCCCTGATCAAAGAACGGAGGACCAAATTGATCAACTGGTGATTGATGGAATGCAGTCATCCAGTGAAATGGACGTACGAGTGATCAGAGGAGATAATGTTGATTCTGATCACTACCTGGCAGTAGCAAAAATTCGCACAAGATTAAATAGAGCGAAAATCGTGCGAAACCAGACGCAAAGGAAGCTGGACATCGGAAAGCTGCAATTGACAGAGTTAGCCACAACCTACTCAAGGAAACTCTCGCAACTTTTGCACAGAACCCACCCCTTCCCGATAACGATCCTGAAGTGCAGTGGAAACCCATTTCGGACTCTATAAAAACTGCCGCAACAACCGAACTTGGTTTGGAAAAACCGCTTCACAACAAACCATGGTACGATGAAGAGTGTCGCATTGCAAATGATGACAAGAACGCTGCACGCATGGCAATGCTTCAGTCAGTTGTAGCGCGTGCTCCGACTGAGCAGTATAGGGAGAAAAGAAAGGAGGTAAACCGTCTCTCTGGGCGTAAGAAACGGCAGTGGAGAAAGTGCGAGAGTGAGAAAATTGAGTCATACAGAAGGAAGAACGAAACCGGAAAATTCTACCAAGAAGTCAAAACCCGGACTATTCGGCAACGTTCAGGGCCCCCTTCTGTAAAGGCAAGGACGGAAATCTCATCGCAGATGTGCAGAGTATGTTGGGAATATGGAGAGATCATTACTCTGCGTTATTGGTACCTGAGATATTCAATGACGAGACAATCGAACTAAATTTGGACGACAATGTCGATTGCCCCCCTTCTAACCAAGGCGAGGTCTGAACAGCTATTGCCCGGCTTAAGAACAATAAAGCCGAAGGAGCCGATGGATTACCGGCGGAGCTGTTTAAGGCTGGCGGCTGTGAGGTGATAAGGGGCATGCATCAGCTCATTAGCAAAATTTAGTTAGATGAATGCATGTCTCTGTGTACTATGTCCCATATTTAAAAAGGTGACCCAAGTCTCTGTGCCAACTACCGTAGAATAAGCCTTTTATCCATAGCATATAAGGTTCTATCAAGCATAATGTGCGAAAGACTAAAACCAATTATCGCTGACCTGATTTGACCATGCCAGTGTGGCTTTAGGCCTGGACAATCGACAACCGACCAGCTTTTCACGCTACGCCAAATCCTGGAGAAGACCCACGAAACACAAATCGACACCAACTTATCATCTATTTGTCGATTTTAAGGCGGCCTTCGATAGCCCGATAGGGGGGAAACTCTACGAAGCAATGTCTGAGCTTGGTATTCCTGCAAAACTCACAAGCCTTTGCTGGATGACACTGACGAACACCAAATCCGCAGTGTAAGTTGGTAAGGACCTTACCGAATCTTTCGAAACTAAGCGAGGCCTCAGACAAGGTGACACCCTACCGTGCGATCTCTTTAACATCTTAATAGGGATTATTCTGAGAAAAGATGCTGAATAATAATAAATGCATGAATAAAACCATAAGCAGCAAAAGTCACATGCTCCTCGCGTATGCTGATGATGTAGATATCATTGGACGTACAGTTAGAGAAGTTACTGCGGTGCTTTCGAGAATTGAGAAGGAGTCAGGAAAAGTAGGTCTGACGGTAAATGAGGACAAGACAAAATTAATGGTTTCAACCGAACTCGAAGGAAGACGAAAAATAGGAAGACCAAGACTCCGCTGGAAGGATCAGGTTGACGAATCCCTGCGTACACTTGGTATTACCAACTGGAGTTGTCTTCGTTTTGTAACGTCCCTGACTCCTCGGGGTTGTTCGTGACCGGATAAGTAAGTAAGTAAGTAACGAATATTAATAAGAAACAGTCATGAATTCTCATATAACATTAGCAGGCGAAGTTTTAATGGTGTAGCTTATAATTACGCGCAAAGGTTGTTTCTTTTGTGGTGAACAAACTTTATTTACCCCAAAGTTGTAATTTTTTTGTTTTGCGTTAAATATATAAAAACACTTATTTTATGCGAAAAAGTGAACTCTAACGCAAACACTGGAAGTTGAAAGTTTATACATACAAACACATACATCCATTACAATCCCCACTTGGCCACGTCTTCAAAACGTCATGAAAGAAAGTCCCTGCAAATCATTGACGAAATTTCTATACAAATGTCGGCAACATCGTCCACTATCCAATGAGCTACACTTCCTTTATCGCATCACTGACGACCCTGTGGGAAGTTAATTAATAACGACATTCCTCGTGACAGTATCGACAATGTGTGCGACTTCATGATATTCCTGTCTATGAGTGGTCATCATTTTCATTTTCGCCAAAAAACTAAATTTTATTTTTGATTGTTATTGTATAAGTATTGTTTTGATTGTATCCTTATTGCGTCATTGGCGACCCTGTGCGAGTTTTATTAATAACGACATTCCACGTGAGATTATCGACACTGTGGGCGACTTCATGACAATCCTATCTTTGACGACCAACTGGTCGACGTTTTCGTCAATATGGCCAACGACGAATAGATTGTCGAGACTCTATCCCACCAATAAGAAAGAAAATTGTATTTTTGATTATTAAAATGCGACGATTATTTCCTTTTATATTTTGTAGAAGTTATTGTATCCCGTTTGTTTTTTTCCTCACAACCTATAGAGATGACTGCCAATAAGGTGCGATGGTATTTTATACAATTTATTTTATACCATTACAAGCTCGTCAAAGACAGATTAAACGACAATCGTCGTTAGCAATGAAAATCTAAATGTCTAACAGAAATCGTTGACTACTACTTCGTCTAGGACGATTTTTCGCAATAGGAGTCTCTTGACTGTATACTGTCTCCATTCGACGAAACAGGAAATCCTCATCTTAAAAGGTTTGTTCGTCTTCGTGCCTGGTTCAACTACATTTCTGGAAAAGCGTAAGTACTAAAATACTTTTTTATTTAAAACTCAATAAAATAGAACTATTAATGAGTTTGAAGTTTCACCAAATGTACGAGAAAGCAGTTTGTGCTAAATATTTTCTGTTATTCGAAAACAAGATGTTGAGAGGTGATCCAGAACTTAACAAGGAGGCTCTCTATGCAGACCATGGAGCATGGACTGGATGTAAATCGAGAGAAAACCGAGGTCGTACCAGGGAGCAGAATATTTCGTATAATTATCTCTTGTCTCTATGTGGTAGAGAATTTTGCCTAAAGGACAGTGCAAGGTATCGCACAACACCTAAAAGGGTTTAGGGGATATCTGCCACCTGTTACCATTAAACTTGCTGTGAAGGTCGATGGCTGCAACGCTTAGCAACCCGCCTATGACATTCTTTGCGATGGATCACCAGAACATAAGGTGATTCGAGGATTTTAAGGAATCTGCAGCAGTCCACAACAGGAGTGGATTACATGGCAGAATTCTACATTGGGCAGAAACTTCTTTACTTATATGCTGGACAGGCACGACTGACTATGAAAACTATATTGACAAATTGGTTTTGGAGTCTGTTGTTAAAAGGTGTGCATAGCTAGAGCTTGCACAAAAGCTACCAAACCTTTTTAATGTCTTACAGGCTGAAGTCATTGTAATCGGAGTAGTTGTCCAATGGCTGGGACTCCGACAGCATGGTTGCTACAGAATCTCTGCAATTTGTATGCCTGATTTCAAGAGCAACTCACAACTGTCACGCATCTCTCAACTAGCTGATGAAGAAGTTCGATATCCACCTTCTGTTGGTGCCGGAGCACAGCAGATTTGGAACGACCTTATCTATTCCACTGAATATGGAGCATGATGTTTGCTGTTTCTGCATGCTAATGATCAAACCCAAAGCCTTCAGTCGTGCAAAAGATATTTGAGAGAGGTGCCCAGAGTATTTTGCACGCGTGCCAAAACAAAATGTTCAGCAAGGCGGCCGGAAAACGGTCCCCCGGAAATTACATCACCAATTCAAAATGAAAACATGCCCCAAATTTGGGGTCTGTTGCCATTATGAAAATGGTCCCCAAATCCAAAAATGAAATAGACCCTAAGCAATGAAAATGTACCCCAAAATAGTTATGAACGGTGCCCGGACTTAACGCCCACGGACATAACACCCAACTTTTTTGGGCGTTATGACCGCCTCAGACACGGACACAACGCCCTAATTTTTTTTGGGCGTTGCGACCGCCCTCAAAACGGACATATAGCCCAAAATGAAACCCAAATTTGTTGGGCGTTATGTCCGTTTGTAAATTAATTTATATTAAGTATTCCACATATTTGAATGTATAAAAAGATGCAGAGGAATTTGCGGATAATTAAGGCAGCAGCAATGTCAAAATCTCCTCAAGATTTCATTGATGCATTTAAAAACGTTGAGTTTATGGAAGAATGTAGTATGTGCGACAGTGAATCAGACCAACGATTTTATCAAACAACGGTTTTAGAAAACGATTTTGCGTACAAACTGTTTTCTTGTGACCAATTGCAAATCGTACACAAAACGTGCCTCCTGTTGATCGGCACTATTTAGGTGATGCAAGTTTTTCCGTTGTGCCATCATGTGGGTACAAACAAACAGCTCCTTATTATTAATTTTGGACACGAAAGATATGTAAGTAAATATGTGCTTTACAATTGTTTAAGACTATGTAATGGTAAGTATACACCTAATATTTGTGTTCAAAGCTTTGAGTTTATATTTTTCAAATCATAAATAGCATTAAGTTGGGAAAAGGGGAGTTGTAGGCGAAAATATGTTACAAAAAAACGCGCGATTAGGTGTATACTTACCATTACATAGTCTTAAACAACAACAGCAGTGATTCATCAGATTCGGAAACTGACACTCCCACTACCAATAGAATACTATATGAAATTTGTTTTATAAACAAGAAGAGTATACTTACGAAGCCATGCAAAAATGCAAAACTATATCGTCAATGTTTCGATGATATTCAAAGGACTCAGAGAAAATAAAACCCTTACGTTATGTCCCTTCTGCAGGCAAATTGTAGGTCATGTCGAGGAGATTTTTTTTAAATAATTGTTTTCTATAAACGTAATTATTGGTTTTTGAAAATATTGAAACATATTGCATCCCTCTGAATTTATTGAATAAATATTAATTTTTGTAAACCTTTATTAATATTGTTTTTCGTTCTGGTTGGGAAGTAATAGACCGGACATAACGCCCATTGGGTTTTATGTCCGTTTTTGGAGCGGTCGAAACACCCAAAACAAATTTGGGCGTTAAGTCCGTGGGTGTTAAGTCCGGGCACCTTTTTGAACTACGACCGTAAATATCTATGTGGGACCCATTTTTGTTTTTTGTTATGAATTACACAAAAATAAGCCCCAAATAAGTGCAAGAAGACCCCAAAAGTATCCAGTTGTTGTTTTCTATTAAAGATTGGGGCCAGAGTTAATTTTCCGTGTGGGGAGTAGTTTCCACAAATGTAATTGTAGAGAGTTGAAATTACACCCCAGGAAAATCGGCTCAAAAAATATTGTTTTCGTTATATCCATCTAAATGATGAATAAATATAAGAAAATTGTTCATATTCATCATTTCAATGGCGTAATATAAAAAGTCGATTTTTTGCTTCTTGACAGGAAAAGGAAAAAACCTAATAAAATACGTAAAATTGTAGATACAAAAAAGTTTTAATGGAATCGTTAATGAAAAGAGGCAACACATTTTTGGAAATTGCATTAAAACTTTTTGTTGTATCTAAAATTTGACGGATTGTGAGAAGGTCTCCCCAATCCCTTCATTGGATGTAATGGAAAACAGATTTTTTCTTGGAGCGTAGTTCCTTATCGCGCGGTGCGGGATGGGGGCTAAATGCAAAAAAATTAAACATCTTTTGTTTTAACACTATTATGCTACAAACCACTATTTTCAGCTATATTGTTCACTCTTGCATTGGTTTGTGTCTAGAATAACTAGATATCTCATATATGTTTGGAAATTTCTTGTTTAATGGTTTAGGTGGAGCCTGTAACCAATATTTAGTATATATTTAGTTTTGAACTCAATAAAAAGTAAATTTAGAAAAGTCAAAATGAAAAAAATTTTAAGAATACCTTTTTTGTGAAACAAAATAACTTTTCTTGAGATAAATACCTACTCTTAAAAATGTACCTATTCTTGAAAAAATCACCAATTCTAAAAAAATTCCTTAAAAAAGATAACCTTTCCTTCAAAAAATACCTTCTCTTAACACAATACCTTTTCTTACAAAAATTCCTTTTCTTAAAAATAAAATAATACCCTTTCTTGTCCTTTCTTGAGATTAGTAGCCTTCCTGCAAATAAGTATATTTTCTTAAAAAAATAACCTTTTCCTAAAAATTGTAACACTTCTTCAAAAAGTACCTGTTCTTAAAAAAAATACAGCAGACAGTTGTCCGAGGCCTTCGGCCACGGACTGTCCCTGCAGGCTGTGTCAGAGACACGGCCATTCAGTTTAACGTAGAATACGCCTTTCGATAAGGCAGGAAACATATGTAACAATAAATGATAAATAACATAAGCAAGTGAATTTATTTATTTGATAGTTACTTTTGATAATATGAGCTTATGATAGGAAAAATAGGATAAAAAAAAGTTATCTCACCGTTTCCTCATAATCAATGAAATAAAGATTACAACAATAACAATCTGACATGACTCCCTATACCGTAAGCTAAGACGTATTCTACGCCAAAATTACTTCTTTGTACTCTTATGGCTTTTACTTACAGAATGAACTTCTTCTTAAAAATAGTACATTTTCTTAGAAAAAAATTCCTTTTAATAAAAGAACTACCCCTGTTCAAAAAATTGCATTTTCGGGAAAATATAATAAAATAAATAAATAAATGGTTTCCCATTACATCCCATGAAGGGACCGGGGAGAACTTCTCGCAATCACTGAGCTGTGCGCTTTCCAGTTTTATAATATATATAAATATATCTAATATAATACATATTTTTAAAAAAATGACCTAAAAATATATTTTTTCTTAAAAAAAGTTTATCATTTTACTAAAGTATCTTTTCTTAGAGATCCATTTAAATTATCATATTTTACAACGGGCGCCTTTGGCGCATTTGAACTAGAGTGTCCAACCGGTTTCCAGTTTTTTTCGAAAAATCAATTTTTCAAGAAACCGGTTTTCATTTTGTTTGTAAAATCAATTTTTCAAGAAACCGGTTTTTGGGTTTTAATTTTGGCAAACACCGGTAGAACCAGTTTTTTTTTTTTTTAAATTAAGGTACACAAAGAGCAACTTCCAATACATTTGTTTAACGACCATTTCATGTAGTACTTATCCGTGTTGAAATCTCAAAATTTCACAACTGTATTTAATTAATTACGTTTTAATTTTAAATAAACACTATATATTTAAAATTAAAATGTTCGTGCTCGTTTCGGTTTTTTAAAAAACGTAATTTTCGAAGAAACCGGAAACCGGTTATTTGACGCCGGTTAATCGGATTTTACTTAATTTGAGTTAATATCCTAAAGAATGATATGATTTTCGAAATTTAGTGAAATTTTGGAATTAACAAAATTATATTTCCATTTCGAAATAGTGTAATCTAAATGACATATCTAAAAAAAAATTTGTCAAAGTGATTTCATGATTTGAATTAGAATTAATTAAAAACTAATTGAACCCGTCATTTCGAAAAGGGCATGAGTCCATACATTAAAGCTTTTCAGGATTAACAAAAAACGTATTTGTTCGGAAAAAGTCTATGGTGGTTAAGAAACTGAATATAGAAGTTAATAAATAAAAACATATATAATTTTTGAGCCATTTATTTATTTTTAAAAAAAGCATGTATCATACAGATTTTGGTGGTTGAAATTTTTGGGCTTATGACTTCTTAGAAATAATCGCAAATCCAAAGATTTTCGGAAGAAGTGACATTTAATCATCATTATTTTCTTCATATTCTTTATTAGCTGAAGTTGTTGGCCATGCAAAAATCTCTGCATAGAAATTTTCGTAATTTTCTGGAATGTATTTTTCTAGTTTTTTCAAATCTGGTATTTTCTTTTTATTGATTGGCACTTTCCCAGCATACGCAGGAGTATCATTTGATGGTAAAGGCGGGCTGGTGCCCATTCTATGTAAGAGCTGGAATTCATAACTGGTTAAACAATCTATAGATTCATGTGTTGTAACAAGGCCTGGTGTAGACTTGGAAAATGTGAAATGTGACACTTGGGAAATAGCAAAATTTTTTTTTGTCCTTGGGTACTCTTTTGCCATAGGAATCCACAGAAAGCACCAGTTTCTTGTAATGGTTCGGCCACCATTTTTTTATGTCAATAATTTCTTCAGTTTTAGGCCTTCTAATTTCAAAATTTTCATTAGCCTCAACTATAAGAGTTTCATAGTCGACTGGTGTGTATATCCTGTCATTTTTTCGAATATGTCTCTTTGCTGTCCCAAACATTCTATCGTTTGGCAGGAATGAATGGCCTCGTTTGGGTCACACCAAACTCACACTACCAACACTAGTAAAGACACACAACCGAACACACACAAAGCACCGCTGCACTAGGGCAATTCTCTTTATGCTCTTCTCATTATGCCAATAATAGAATTCTATACAAATATATACATCAGCATTTTGTTTCCCTTGAAAAGGGCATAAGTCCCGGACTCGTGCCCTTTTCATACAGACTGTAGATTTCGAGGGCTATATAAGGTGGTTTGTTGCACTTGAAGATCTACCATATTCACAGAGAATACGTAAAACCCTTAAATGAATTAAATGGCGTCAAAAGGTGATATTTGAAAAAAGTGTGACTCGTGCCCTTTTCGAAATGACATGAATTAATTAAGCTTTTCAAACATTTTTTTTATCAAATTTTAAAATTAGAATTATTTAATAACTAAAGCATAATTTTTGAGTGGAAAATTATCTTTGATCAACGATCAAACATAATTAAAACTCTGAATTTCCTTTTTACGTTAATAGTTAACTGCTGTTTAAACAGCCAAAGTTGGGCATTTAAACTATGATCAAGTGACCATATGACTTTGACAGAATACTACAAGAAGAACAAACACAAAGCTTCCTTAATTGTTAATGTGAACAATTATAATCACCATCCTAGCTGAAATAACAATAAAAACGTATCATTTAACTCGTATTGCAGTTAGAACTTTATTTCTACTCAAATACTGTCAAATTTCATGCAATATTTTGTATTTTATCACTTTGATGCATCGTAACGATTAGCCGATAAATGTATGAATACCGGTTATTTTTCGTAGCATTGATAACCCCTTTTCGTATTTAAAGGCAGATCAAATATAAATCAAAATAAACTGATTACCAATTTAAATAACCAGTTAAAAATTGGGCCTACATGTTTTAAACTTGATAAGATTTTCATACATGAAAATCTTCACAAAAATGGGTATGATTTTCGATTTGAAATCATTTAATGCGAATTTGAATAAAACTGTTAAATTTTTTTTAAACACACATTCCAAATTGGAATACGATATGTATTTTTTAAAATATGATGATTTAATCGACCTTGCGATTTATATTTAACATTAAAATATTTGAGCGTTGGGTCTATTTTAAATTATTTTATTCTTCAATATTTCGCTAACCACTGGGTAGCATCGTCGGGAAGATAAACACAATTATTAACTAAAAATTAAATGAGAAAAAAATATTAAAATTACGAATTAAAATTAAATTTTTAATTAATAATTGTGTTTATTTGTTTTTCTATATGTGACCTGGTCTACGGAAAGGGGGCTTAGGTGTCAAAAAATCAGTTTTCACTTTTTGGTTGATTCGGATGGAAGATGAGATGCTTTTTCACGTGGTGAAAAGCAGAAAATCCTAACTTGCTTAGAAGTGTACTAAAAATGTAGAGAAAGAAGAGTAAAAATACGACAACACACAACACAACAGAAACAGTAAACGTCACTTCTTCAGTGTTACTTTTTTAAATGTTCCCCACTAGCAACTTACACGATGAACTATAATAATATTCCGACCAACAACAACACTTACTGGACCAACAACAACACTTACTGGACGTCCGGCGCGGAGAACAATTAACGAGATAATGAGAAACTGATGAAACGAGTTGCTTACTTTTAACAGCTTTTTCACAGAAAACTAGTTTTCGCACGTAAGCTCCCTTTTCGTAGACCAGGTCACATATACTATGTTGTGCCACTTTCGTACGAGAATTTGACAGAAAGCCTACTTTTTCCCGTATAAAACTCGCGACGTAGGCCATGGTGGTCCAATATATAACGTGCTTCGAGTATTTTCATCATTATATAAAATCATCAAGAGCGTATTTAAAAATAAAATGAGTGTTCGAACTCACGGGCGATGTGTTAACACCTTTTTGCTACACGGTACCTGTTCGATTTCTATGAACACATTCGTAAATGTTACATTGGAAAATAAAAAACAGCGTTCAATCATATGATGACGTTACAGTTAAATAATATTAATACTTAAAATTATTTAAAGACCCAGTGCAAGCACATGTGTCATTATATTCTTGCTCAAAACTTTTTTTTATTCCCACAAAATGCAAAGAATGCAAATCAACAGACACTTGTACATACATACATACATTGTTATATTCGTACGATATAACCGAAGATCAACATAAAATACTTTTTTAATATTACTCCAAATTAATACTCCAAATTAAAACACTTCAATCTCGGCTCGCCGATATCGGATCGCCTAAATTATTGGCCTAAACTCTTCGTCGAAACCCGCACTAGCTTTTTAATCCAAAAATTAATAAAATCGGCTATGAATTTCCGGAGAAAATCGCGTGGGAAAATTATATGAAAATCGCCCAATAATCACCTTTAATACCGACTGCCAAGCAACGAACAAACAAACGATGATAAGACAAAACCGAAGATCAACAAAACACTTTTTTAATATTACTCCAAATTAATACTCCAAATTAAAACACTTAAATCTCGGCTCGCCGATATCGGATCGCCTTAATTTTTGGCCTAAACTCTTCGTCGAAACCCGCACTAGCTTTTTAATCCAAAAATTAATAAAATCGGCTATGAATTTCCGGAGAAAATCGCGTGGGAAAATTATATGAAAATCGCCCAATAATCACTTTCAATACCGACTGCCAAGCAACGAACAAACAAACGATGATTTACTCTTACAAACCTAACACTTGCGTATGTATTAAATTTATAGTTTACTGCCCTAGAGGCGCGCGTATAGATGTTAACACATCAATAAAATGCACATCGTTTTTTCGTACTGCAGAAAATTGAAAAAAACTGCATAGCAAAATTTTTAAATTTATCACACTTAACGGAGGTTAATATCAATGATGTGCAAATAAATAGATAGCCCGAGACAAGAATTATTATCTAGTAAAAAGAAGTGTTATCATATTCGAGTTTCGGCGGGTATATTGGTACTTTTATCTCCAGAATATTTCCACTTTAACGTCGAAAATCAAATTTAGTGGAAATAGAGTTTAATTCGTAGTATTTTTAATGCCACATAACAATATAGACACATTTCAAGTTTGACCATTTTTCAACATTTTTACTTTTATTGGCTATCTGACAATCTCATGACGTCACATGCCTTACACATATTACGCAAATCTTAACATATTTCTCCAACTGCTTCTATCCTTCGCCATTTCTCGCCTGTTGGTAACAACAACAATACGGGGGTTCTTCGGCGTGGTCTTTCCAGCAGAGTCTTGGTCGTCCTCTATTCCTGCTTTCATCGAGTACGTTATCGAAAACATTTCGCGCTGGCTCATCATCATCCATTCTGATAACATGGCCCATCCAACGCAATTTGCCTAATTTGATTCGCCTAGCTATGTCCATGTCAGAATACATATTATGTACATAGCTATTTGTTCCAACGACGTCGGGACTTTTCTCTCGAATAGGCCCAGGAATTTTTCATCCATATAACCCAAGTTTCGGAGCCGTACGCCAGGACAGCTAAAATGAGACTCTGGTATAGTTGAACTTTTGCCTGCCTAGAGGGGGCTTTGTTCTTAAACTGCTTACAGAGCCAAAAATAGCATCCATTTGCAATCAAAATTCTCCAGTTCATCTCCAAGCTGACGTTGTTGTTCTTGTACACATCGGATCCAAAGCAGAATTAGTCACTTCAAAATTAAATTAAAAATGTTGAGAGGCTTGTCTAGTCGCTGACACGATCAATTTTGTCTTTTCCTGATTAACACCAAGAGATTCGTTTATGATTTTTGAAAATACTGCAGAAACTTCTCACAAATTTCGCCCAATAATGCCTATGTCGTCAGCGACATATGGCTTTACGTGTTAATGGCCCTGTTCATATTTACTGTAGCTTTTCTCACTACTGTGGCCGTCGGTGGTGCAATGGTAGTGTTCGCGGCGGTTGTGCATGAGGACGTGGGTTCGATCCCTACTCTGACCACTTTAAATTTCTTTCGACGGCGGTCACCTCGCTTAGTGACGGCGACACTATCGAGTATTTAGCCATGCAAAAGCTTCTCAAAATACCGTTCGGAACCGGTGTAAAACTGTAGGTCCCACTCAGTGAGTGTAGAACTGGAACGCGCACAGTTCACTGGTTGTGAGAAGCTCTCCCTAATCCCCTCGTGGGATGTAACGGAAACCATTTATTTATTTATTTATTCTCACTATTATCTCCATTAAGATGTTGACGAGATTGCACGAAAGTGGGTCGCATTCTCTCCGTCCTGGCTTGATACAGATTAGTTCGGTGAGGTCTTCCGTCACCTTCACTGTTGATCTGGTGTTGGCCAGCCTGAATCACAAGTTCAGACATACATACCTTCGTACAATCTTCTATCGCAATCAGCTTTGTAATCGACAAAAAGTTATTAAGTATCGATTTTCGTTTGTGAATGTTTTCCAGGATTTGGGGTAGAGTGAATATTTCCAAATTGTCCAATCAAGTTTTCAACAATTGGCTTTAGTCTTTCAAATAATACGCTGGAAAAGACCTTATACGCGATGGATAAAAGACTAATATCGCCACAGTTGGGACATACACACGGAACTCCATTTTTGAATACAGGACATAATAATAATAATACACAATACACTGAGACTCCAATCGTCAGGCATAGCTTCCCCCAACCATATACCGCATATAAGTTGATGCGAGTGGGTCCTTCGCCACTGACCTTGAAAAGCTCAGCGGGTAGCCCATCCACACCAGCGGCTTTATTACTATTAAGCCGGAAGATTATCGTTCTAATCTCTCCTTGTTTTGAGGGGGGGGGGGACAATCTGCGCTGTCTTCACGTTTAAGCGCGTCTGTCACATTTTAAACACGCACGGAGTATCTGTCACCAGATTCCCACTCGCATCCTAGCAGGAGGTCGGCCCATTATTAGTTCTTACTCTCTGCAAAATCTTTCACTATTCATACATTTCGGTATTTTCGCTCTCTTTCTGCTCCCACTGCCATTCTTCCACCCAAATGCCTGGTATTTCTTCCTTCTCAGTCTCTTGTACCAATCAGTTGCAGCACGCGCTGTAACTGACTGTTTTGTTGTCATAAGTGCAGCGTCTTTTTCATCAGTTGCAATGCAATGCAAGCTTACAAATCGTGATCACTCTTATAAAAAATGTATTCGTAAGTTTCCATTAACTAGATTTTTCCAAACATTTACTAAGGTGTAATACAAATTGTACTACCACATTTGTTACTTTCGGCTGGAACTTACAATTCGGGACCGAATTCAAAAAATTTTCATTCGTAAGAGTGCGTCAGAGCAGTGATGGTAGTTTTTTTTTTTAAATTATAAAATAGAACACCTATGTTTTTATATACACCCATGTTGAAAAATATCGGCCCCAGCAACATATTGCAGGAACCATGTGCATGTTTGCAAGCATTGTTTTCGTGAATTGAAGATTTGATGTTATTTTTATTTAGTGTCTGTCACATATTTGTTTTCAGCAGTTTTCAACATAGAAAACCACATTTGGATCATAAATACATGTGTTATAACCTATTAATCATTGTGTCCCAAACATGTTATATTAAATAGCAAACACAGTGTGATTGGGCACAAGCATGATATATTTGCGACAAGTTATAAACACGTTATATTTGTGTTAAAAAATACAAATTTTTCGGCGTGTAGTTAACATCAAACACAAATTAGACGGTCAAGCCGACTATAGCATTGATTGCGTATAACTTTGCTCCAGTCCGCTTTTGGCCCTGTTCATTTGTTTCGTTGTGTTAACGAATCAAGTTTGCAAGTGACTAAACTGTTATACTCGGATTTTAGCCATGAAATGGCAATGCTGTTCTGACTACAATAGTACATTTTTTTAACCATTCCCTAACAAAAAATTAATTGGTATGATAAACATTTCTTTTCACCAGTGCATTGTTTTTTATATTCAAACTGAACTAGTTGAAACAGATGTTGAACCTATTTTGGCAATGTAACAACATTTCTGGCACTGTAGACCTATTAAATAGAAACAAGAGGCATAACTTCATAGACGTGGCTATGGCTTCAAGAGATTTAAGACGTCTACTTACCCTTTAGTAATAAAATAAAACTCTAGACAGTTTGAATAAAACTGAACACGATGTAGTTATGATAAATTGAACCTAAGGTTCTAGAAAAAAGTATTCTTGTATTATTTATTTATTGACACATGAATATACCAATATTCGTTCATATTTGAATACATTTACGAACACAGATAAATTGAATATATCGTCTGCATACTGAATAATAAATCGTATCTTGAAGATAAAAACAAATACATAAAGGAGAAAAGAAGAAACACAAAATACATACAAAACATATGTGCATATAAAAAGTTTAATTTTTCCAACATTTACTTCTCAGCTACACACATTTTCCATACACAGTTCCAGTACTCGTGCAATCATCAAGCGAACAGTCCATGCCCGGACCAACGACTCCGTTCCACTACGTAAGATTTAACCTGGAGTCGCTGCACGATTTTGGCGGAGTGCACAGAGAAAGAGAGAGACATGTAGCTGGACATTCAACAGTGGAAACAACTCAAAGAATGAATGCAAAACGAAACGAGGTTGATATATTCGCATGAAATTAAAGACGTACATATGGATGGATGGATGTACTGCGGATGTGTGCCTGTGTATCGTAGAGTTCCAGTGTGTCTATATGCATGCATAATGAATTTTTTGATCAGATGATTAGTTTTTGCTGTTTTGTTATCTATATAATCAGTCTTCCACGGTCACGTCTCTGGTAGTTTTATTTTGTTTTTTATGTTTTCGTTTTTAGTTGTATGATTCGAAAGTGGCATCATCCATTCAATTGTTGGCTGCCTCAGCACCGGCTGCCTGTACGTGAAGGATCATCTCAAATGGATCCCATTCCAAATCTGATTCGTTTTTAACACGTCTACGTGTGCCGGCAACAATTGCATGACCCGGCATAAGCCCCACTAGACCACTGCTGCTCGCCCCAATGACATTGCCAGCATGAGCACTGTGTACGCTCAGTTCGCCGTTCTCATCACACATGCTCAGTTGTGGATGTGGGATGTGATGAGTCTGGTGATGAGTGCCGGTCGGAGACAGCGACATAGACGAGTTGCTGATACCACTAGTGCTGGTGGAACGCATGTAGCGAATTTGCTGCTGATGTTGTGGATTATGTATAGGATGTTGTTGATGATGTTGTTGCTGCTGATGTTGTTGTAACTGTGATTGCTGATGATGATTTTGCATTTGCTGCTTCTCGCTGACAATTTCCTGAATATGCTCACGTGTCTGTTCCCGTTCATCAACTTTCTTCGCTAAAATTTCACGCATAAATGACATGCGGTCAAAATGCTCCCACGTGGAATGGAAATGCTCTTGCCCATAGCGGGCATGTCGTTCCTTTTGTAACTCATCCACATATCGTTGTTTGATAATGGACCAACGCGTTTGAACCAGACCTTTGGGATTTCAGTTTGATGTTTTATTCGTGATTAAATTTAGCTTTAATAGATTTATACTCACTTGGCGTTAAACCCAACTCCACGGCCACATCCTTCCACACGGATGAAGTACGATTTTGGCCCTGTTTATGTTCCTTCTGTCTACCGGCCCATAATATCGGACGATCCTTAATGGCATCAATAATACGGCCACGCATACTGTTATTGAGCGATCCAGGGCGGCCCGGCTTACGTAACGGAGTTGTAGTCGTCTCCACGGTAACAACGGCTGGTGGCACGAGCCCTGTGAAACCCGTAAAGGGTGTAGTTTCAACACTTATCTCGGTCTGTGGAGCTACCGGAGGTAACCATGTGAAGCTGCCACTCGGTCTGCCGCGACCCTGTGATTGGGGCAAAGGCGGAGGCGAAGGCAAACTGGGCGCGATTTCATTGGATTCAGAGCCATTTGTGCCAGTAGCCCCCACAATTTTGGCAACAGTAATGTTGTACATGAACGACATGGGTTCAAAGTGTTCCCATTTGGTTGTAAAACGTTCTTTGTGCAAAATTTGACGGTGCACCAAGTTGTGATAGTGATATTTCATTTGGCTCCAAATCGATTGAAGCTTAACTGTGAGACGGATAGAGAATTATAAATAAAGTATGAGGGTTAACAAATATGTTCCTGCCCATAACACTGGTCGACAAAATTGTAATGCAATTTATATTAGTAATATTTGGTAACGGTATTAGAATTTTAAAACCAATTATTTTTATAAAAACTTGTGATTTGACTGCCATATAAATAAATGATAAATGATCCTCTTCAGAAAGAATAAAACAAGCGAGCAATTAAAGAATTCAGTAGGAGAAACGAAATGAATACTGTCTTAGTACCGGATTATAATAGATTTAGCTGAGTTAGTAAGCAATAGTATAGAATAAATCACTGAAACCCCAGGGTCGGACACCAAAAATCCAGCGTTTCGATGAAAATGTAGGCTTTTATCTAAATTTGCCCGACCGGACAACTCGAAACGACACACAAGCGGTATGAAAGTTGTAAAAACGCCACACAAAAAGGCGCACATTATATAGACTGTTGATAAACACCTGTTTAAGGCCGAAATTGGAAAAAGTTCATCTTGACAACATCTGGTTCCAACAAGACGGGGCTACGTGCAACACAACACGTTGATAACGAATTATTGCGAGAAATTCAAATTCTGAAAGGAGAAACTGGCATACGAAAATCGTATCAAGACTGTCGTAAGTCCAGAGACAAATATCGATACATATTTGGCAGAGATTGAAGAGAGTAAGAGAGTAAACAATCAAGTGAATAACACTTTTCAGAAGAAACAGTTGATGAGTATAGGTTAATGCTATTGCATTTTTTTACGTCTATCCATCGATATTTTCTGGATCCCCGTGAAGTCCAATTCCGGCACTTTCAATACCTACGTATATTGATTACACTGTGTGTAATTTTTTAAGTCATGGAAATATATCCATATGCGGACACCACTACGTGATAAAAGACAAAAAAAATACCCGTGTCTCCCAGTTTTGCCCAAAGTCATGCACTTTTTTTATGGACCCCCAAAGATTTGGGGCCTCGGTGTCATTTTTGCAAAAAAGTGATCATTTTCTCAGGCTCATATCTTGAAAATCGTTTGGTACCTATGGACCTGAACAGGGGAAAAAAGGTTAAAAAATCGAATTTTTTAAAGTTTTTTGCGATTTTGTCCTTGAAGATGAAATTGTTTTGATTTTATATGTTCAAAATTTTTTTTCTTTATGCCAAGAGATACAACTTTCCCTTAGAAAGTAAAACAAAATTCCAAACAGTTTGCAAGATATGAGCCAGACAAAATTATCACTTTTTTTGCAAAAAAAAAAGTGCATGACTTTGGGCAAAATTGGGAGACACGGGTCTTTTTTTTCTTTGGTCTTTTCTCACGTAGTGGTGTCCGTAAATGGTTATATTTTATAGTGTTGCACTGTGTTATTTAATTTGAATTGTGCCTACACAATACAACATCTAACCGTTCTGACAATTGTTATTGTACACACTTCATCTAAATAAGTTTTACAATCGTTTGTTTACGGTGTTGACAATTGATTGATAGAATGTGACAAGAGTGTGATATCCGAGACAACGCAATAATTGGATATAGTTTCGTAGAACATCGCCAAATGAAACATATAATCTCTTAGCTTTAAAGATATCAGTAGTACAAATTTCCTTTCACAAGGGCCTAGTTGTCTTATCTACTCTGGATTCCTCGGACACGGACCGTATACCCAAAGTATCACTTTAGCACTGGCTGTCATTCAGAGAAAAAAGTTGCCATTCAGAGAAAACAGATGACTTCTGATACCTCGATAACTAAGCCAATATTTTTACTCATTCTCGTATAAGACAATCTTATATTAAACATTATTATCTTTATTCAGTTCTTAAAATTTTATTTTTTTGTAAAGCCCGGTATTCAGTTATTATGACATTTAATTCGACATACGAACTACGTGTATTAAAAAAATATTAAAAATTGCGTGAACCCAAAATTTCGCTCACGTTTCATTTGCTTGGTACTCAGCTCTTTGCGAAAATTTCTTAGGCAAAATCAAGTACAGAGTTGTCACGCCAAACTTTTTGCGTACGAAAACAATTGTTTGTGGCCGCAATTTTGACATTTCGATTACACTGTGGGACAGCCAAAATTAGCGGGGGTTCTGACTACCGAGAAAAGTCATATCAATCAAAAAAAAGTTATACGTGTCCCGGCGTTTCGCTGGGTGACGTTTAGGAATCGAGATGTATCGATTTGAAGTTACTAAATATCATACAGGGGAATTTGTCACGTTTGGGGCTCTTTTGTTTGACATAACTCGCGAACGACTAGTCCGATTTTGCTGCAACAAACTTAGAAAAATTAAGAACTACAATTCCTGTAATCTACTGATATGCCGTTTCTCTACAGAATCAACAATTATGCAGCAACAATCAACATTTATGAAGAAAAAAATTAATTTTTTGCCTAAAAAATTAAAAATTTTAATTTTTAAAATCATTATAAATCCAAAACAGGAAAAAGTGTCAAATCTTATTACTTTCACGTAAAGTCACATAACCTGGGAACAAAATCAGATATAGATCAGGAAAATCTATGGACGTGTTTCACTTTTATTCACAATTAAGTGAACGTATCTCATTTTGACAAGAATATTTTTATGCTTCTATGAATATGAATAATGGTACTGAATGAATTTAAAAAATTTTCTCAAGGATATGAACAAAATTCTTTGACTTCACTCTCAAAGTGAAGCAGAAAAACTTGCCCATCTTTTGAAAGAAGGCAAAACTTTGGAGCCTAAAGTCAAAGTCACCGGATATCGACGACGACAATTGCTATTCAAACGTTACTTCACACACAGCGCATGGAAAACATTTGTTTATTGCCACGATATAAAGGAACTGATGGATGCGAGTGGGCATTAATTACAACGCAGGTGATTGGCGAATGTTTATCGATTCTTTGAAATCAAGCTTGAAGATCGTTTTGCTACATAAACATAATAAAAACCAAACATTCCCATTGACTACAACACTGATATGAGTGAAACATACGATTCCATAAAAATAATTTTGGATAAAGTTGGCTACACTGACCACATGTGGCGGATCAGTTGCGGTCTGAAAGTCATGGCGATGCTACGAGATCTCCTTGTGTCTGTGGGATACCCGATTTAAAGGAAACCAATACCAAACGCATGACTGGCTTGCTCGAGATTAAACGGAAAAATGTCACAACTGCGTAAATGATCCATTCGTGCCAATGGAGAACGTCCTCATGCCTCCTCTCCATGTCAAACTGGGAATCGTTAAAAATTTCATCAAGGCCATTGTGAATCAACCGAAAATATCAGCAAATCTGAATGGGCCCGATATACGGTAGCTCAAGAAATCAAAAGAATTTAGTGACGCTTTAGGCGGTAATGATTACCTTGCGTGAAGGGCAGTGAAGAAAGTCATACGTTATTTTTTGGGAAGTAACCGAGCACACAATGACCCCGCTCTTATGACCAAGATGTTGCAATACTTCCATGTCTCTCAAAATTCACTTCTTGCATCACCATCTCGAATACTTCAGCATACAGCTAGCCTCAGAGGCGAATGCGCTTACATCGAGTGGCCATGCCCATGGAAATGCGATATAAAGGCACAAGGCTGGACTAGCTGGTGGCTGAAATTTGTCGGTGGTCGACGTACGATGCCCACAATGAAGATGAAGAATATACATTGGGAGTTTCCTCCGAGGGTAGGTCACAAAATTGAATTTAACTGACTAATTAAAAAAAAATTGATTTTTTTGAAAAGGACTCCGAACAAAAAGGCGAACCACCACGCAAGAAAGTAAATAGAGCAAACAAACGAAAATAAATTTATGCGTTCATCGATTTTTATGATCTATGCCTCATTTTATTCATAGGTTATGGGACTTTACGCGAACGTAATAAGAATTCACACTTTTTACGTTTTGGATTTTTCATGATTTCTGAAAATAAAAAAATTTTATTTTTGAGCCAACAAATTTTTTCTTTCATAAATTTATTTATAACTGCAAAACTGTTGATTATGTAGAGAAACAGTATATCAGTAGATTAAAGGAATTGAAATTCTCAATTTTGCAAAGATTGTCGCAGCAAAATCGAACTACTCATTCTTGAGATATGTCAAAAAAGAGATCCCCAAACGTAACAAATTCCCCTATATGATACTTTCTAACCTCAAATCGATTTATCTCGATTCATAGACGTGATCCAGCGAAAAATATATCCTGTTTTTGAGCGATATAACTTTTCCCGGTAGTCCGAAACCCCCTCCGACCACTGACCCCCCCACCAATTGTCGCCCAGTGTTATTTTAGTAAACAAAAGTAATACCACATGCGTTAACAATTAAATGGAGTGCAAAGATTAATTACTAATGAAACATTTGCAAGGTTTGTGGTAACTCTCTGTAACAACGTTTCCGTTTACAGATAAATGACAAAATTTCTTAAAAAAATTTATAACTGAATACGGGGCTTTAATGTAAACATACGACATTTTGAAAACTATAGGCGTTACTGTGTAAATGAGTGATGATAAAACTTTAAGGCCCACATGTAAAATCATTCTAGGGCCGGCGATCACAAATAAATTAATTAAATTTAATTCATAGTTAGTTCTACACTAGTCGGCATAAGTATTTTGACGAAAAAAAATTGTGTATTTGTGAGATTATCTTTTGAATGGCTTTATAAAGAATTCTCTTTTATTTTTTCCTTTTTATATATAACTAATACAATCTTAAAAATAAGCAAACAACTAATTTTTCATTGAAACTTAAAATGATATAAATTAATTAGGAATGTTTGTGTAAATATTTTTCCTCTTTTAATCTCTTGAAAACCAAGCACCCTTTGGATTTAACTTCACTTGATATTAAACGTTGATAAAAAAAATAAAAATTGCTTTAAAGTTATTGTTTAACAATGGGTAAAACGGCTGAGTTGAGTTTGGTCATCAGATCTTCAATGCTAGCAAAGTTCAACGCTGGAACGGCAGTAAAAGACATTGCAAATGAGTTTCATGTGTCACGTCAAACTGTGCACTATCAAATTAATAAGTTTAAAAAGTATAATGACTTGATAAACTTAAGGAGATCAGGTGCTAAGCGCAAAACAACACCGACTGAAGACAGAGAGCTTCTACGGGAATTTAAAAAAAGTATATTTCTGAAGCCTCAATCTGCTGCAAATAACTGGAATTTGACGGCCAAGAATACAATCAGTGAGCGCACTGTCCGCCGACGTCTAAAAGAAGAAGGTCTTAAAACATATAAAGTTAAGGACGAGCCGTACATATCAAAAGCAAACAAGCTTAAAAGGCTGGCCTTCGTAAAGGAACATCTGCACAAGCCAAAGGAGTTCTGGAGAAGCGTTTTATGGACAGATGAAAGCTCCTTCGAGTATAACTCATCAAAAAACAAATTTTTTGTAAGATTGCCAACGGTAGTAAGGCAGAAAAAACGACCCGTTTGTGAAAAAGTCAGTCATGGTGGAGGCTCTGTCATTGTCTTGGGATGTGTTGCGTATAATGGGCTGGGTGACTTGGTTCCTATCACCGGCTCGATGAACCTACATCAATATTGGAGTACCCTAAACGATACTGCCTTTCCTAATGGAGATAGGCTTATTGGTGAATCATTTATACTGCAACAGGATAATGCCCCATGCCACAAAAGCCGGATGATAACCAATTTTTTGAAGAATGTTGGTGTTGGCACTTTGGACTGGCCACCTCAAAGTCCAGACTTAAATATTATAGAAAACGTCTGGTCTCTTTTGAAACGTAAAAGAACAGCTTCCTTAAATAAAACCAGAGAGTAGACAATTTCTGAGGTCACTTCCCTTTGGAAAGAGATATCTCCAGAGGTTCTTCAAAATTTAGTGGATTCAGTACCGAGACGTCTTCGAAAAGTTATTGAAGCCAAAGGTGGTTATACATTTTACTAAATTCTTCTTCATTTCTTTACTTTTGTTAAATTTTAACTTTGTTTTCTTAGTATTACCTAGTTGTCAAAATACTTATGCCAACGCATGAATTTACTAATTAATTTATATCATTTTAAGTTCCTATGAAAAACTATTTGTTTGCTTATTTTTAAGATTGTATTAGTTATATATAAAAAGGAAAAAATAAAAGAGAATTCTTTATAAAGTCATTCAAAAGATAATCTCACAAATACACAATATTTTTTTGTTAAAATACTTATGCCGACTAGTGTATATGTTCAAATAATGGGTGAGTTTTTGCTATTTGGCTTTTGAAAATTGAAGAAAACAGAGAAAAATTTTACAGGTGAATGAAACATATATTTGGATCGATAAATCAATGGCTGTCATTTACATTTTCAAGATTATTTCTTGCAAATGTTGGCGACGACTACCCTTTACGTGATCTATGATGGAAGCCCAATTTGGTGCACTTTTTCCAACATTTCGGCCGGTATATCACCAATACCACGAGTAATGTTGCCTTCCAAGGCAGCAGTCTGGTTGACTTGTCCCTATAGACGGCAGACCCCCAATATTGCACCAACAATGAGGCCAATTCACAATGCTACAAAGTGAGATTAATTGGTTCATGGTATCGCGTGCAGTGTGGCATGTGACACCGTTCTGGTGAAAACACTTTTCAACCAAGTCCAATTCTTCCATTTTGGGCAAAAAAGATATGTGATGATCGAGCGCTATCTTGCTCCACTGACCGTAACGTTGCGGCCGTCATCGTATTTGATGCCGCCGGCCCATAAACCGCACCAAAAAATGAATTTTTCACGGCTAATTGACGGCTCTTGAACAACCTCTGGATGCTCTTCGGACCAAATTCGGCAATTCTGTATATTGTTATACCTATTGAGCCGAAATTGAGCCTAGTCTCTGAAGACCATAAAATGGACGTAACTTTCGGAACACATTTTTCACAGAGCACTTTGATAAATTTGATAACAAAATTCAACGAACCGCAAGCATTGTTTGTTGGTAAGTCTATTCGTGATGAAATACCAATGCAAGCTGAACATTTTTGACTTTGAAACATATCACAAATCACGGGTGAACTGCCAAAAACTTCACGCTGGAAAACCTAATAGCAAAAAAGCACCCTTTATGACTATACCAGAAAACAAAAAGAAACGAGCACAGCTTAGTTAAGCGTATTACCATAGAATTATGTCATATAGAGCTGCCATTCTTCTCATCTGACATTTCCTCTCACACTATTCGTGGTGCGGTCGGTGCGATAGAGAACTATTTGACGTAAATGGACTTACACCAGGCGGTATTATAAAAATTTTTGACTTACATTTTTCATGTCGTTTTGATGAAAAACTGTGAAATTTAAAAGTCTTTTGGACTTTTTTGTTATATTTTATTGTTAGTATATATTTGTGGTGTATTTACACAAAAATGTAAACGCACAAAACTAAATGCCGTTGCTGTTTTCTTGTAGGTTGGTTTGAGCCATTGCCTGTATCTGATATTATTAAAAAAATACTTTCCAACATCCAACCGCCCATCTACCACACACCAAATGTCATCAGTTTACTGAGAGAGTTGGCAACCCTATACGTCATTACTCTGTGCGTATTAATCAGTTGGTTCTAAATTTTCCAAAGAAGTTTTGTAATTTATGTCCATACATTAATTTTGTTTGCATATAGTTACCACCTATAACAGCTTCACCTTACAAATGTTGCAAGAATAATTCCTTTTCATTCTAAATTTTAGACTTTACGCATGTGGTGGAGAATTGTTTTGTCCTCACAACTTTTTACAATACAACCCTGTAACAGATTTCCATAAAGCAACAATTGTACATCCTTTTTGAGATTTCATTCGCGATAGCAAAATACTAAGCAAATGAAAATTGACCGAAATATTCAGTTGACAAAATTTTCGATAGTTTTTACACACTTCTTTCTCACGGGAACGAACATTTTGTGTGTGTGGGCTGGATTGGGATTTTAATTCTTAATTTTTAAATATAAATATAGGCGTGTTTTTTCTACGCTGTTACTGGAAAAACTGTTATAATTAGTATCGGAAAGATCTTTTAAGTATAGCGACCAACTTTATAAAAGAATAACTAGTCGCTGTCCCTCGGTGGTGCGATGGTTGTTTCGCGGCTCTTGTACTTGAGATAGTGGGTTCGATCCCTGCTCTGACCACCTTCAATTTTTTGGTCACCTCGCTTAGTGACGGCGACACTACCGAGTATTGTAAAAGCTTCACAAAATGCCGTTCGGAACTGGTGGAAAAGTGTAGCTCTCAATCAGTGAGTGTAAAACTATGATGCGCACACCTGACGGGTTTATGAGAAGCTCTCCCTAATTCCTTCATGGGATGTAACGGGAAACCATTTTTTTTAGTCGCTAATAGCTCCACACCGCTGCTATACTATATTTTTACCATCCATAGTACATTAAAAAGGAAACCAGCGGTATATGTATATACGATTATATGGGCATTTCCACAGAAATGTCAACCTTTTTGTCACATCACGTTACCCTCGTTAATTTTTTATATTTTAGGACCAGTTAGTTTGATTGTCGTCGTTTACTAAATATAAAGCTACTTATATTTTATAGTATTTCTGTGGCTTGGTGCTAAAAGGGGCAATGTCAATATTTTACTGTTTTGAGTTAATCGTTGCATTAGATTTATTTTCTTGCTCTCTTTCATAATGCTAAAACAGCCAATGTCAAATTTAATAAATTTAATGGCGGCCAATGTCAATATGAACTCATCCATAAAATTTAAAGCTAAAAGGGCCAACGTCTACTTTGGCCCTTTTAGCAATCACTATTGTTATATATTTTTTAATAAACATTCGGCATTTGCTCAGGGACATATATATCTCAATAAATAGAGAAATAGTTTTTTAAAATGAAGATGATTTGCAAATGCATCTTCATGATTCCTGACAAACCCCTTTTATAAAACAAAGTAATTAAAAAAAGTAGAGATATAGTATTGTCTTGAGGTTGAACAATAATATAAAAAAGTACCAATAAAAATGCAAAATAAATAAATCATCCCTAATTAACGTAGAGCACGACGAAACAACAAACAATAACAATTGCCTGAAAACATTGTGTTGTCTTTGAGACAACAAAAACAATCATTTCTAATGGGGAGCGATGGTTCTCTGGAGATGGAAAGAAGTTGTTTGCAAATGTTTCTTGTTCGTTTTGCTTGCGATATTTTTCGAACACTTGCATAGTGGAAAATTCTCAATTTATATGAGTTTTCGGTTGCATTTAGCAAGAAAACACGACACGGGAATCTTCTCAAGCTTCTACCACTCAACAACGAACTAGTTCCTTTAAGTACAGGAAAATTGAATGACTTAATGGCACTTCTGCGATACATTACCAATACGAATCCAACAATCATTTCATGGAGCAAATAACTACAAATGACAACATCGTGGATTACTTGGCAGATGAAGGTATGGAAGATAAATGTGAATTAACACAATAATGCTATTATTTCCTTAGTTTGCTAAAAATTTATGTTTTTATATCCTTTGATTACAATCAACTTCGCAACAACATAATAAACTTTCAGTGGTTTTCTATTTGTTACTATTCTTATTATGACGGCCAATGTCACAAAAAAACAAAAAGCATAAATTTATGCTAAAAGGGCCAATGCATCCTTTTCTTCTAAATTTTCCAACTTTTTAAAAAAATTAATTTTACTATCGTATTCTATTCAAATATATTACATATCTGAGCCAAAGTTTTCTGTAAATCAGTAAAGTACAATTATCTCAAAAGTGTATTTTTTACATTGACCCTTTTAGCACCAAGCCACAGATTTAATAGAAGAATAGAAAACATTCGGACTACATGGTCCTAAAGTAGACGCAATTAACGATCATGGGCTGATGGGAGATAGGGTGGCACTTTCTCCGGAAATGCCCACATGCGAATGTAACTATGGGTAAATCAGCGACCGGCAAAGCCTATGCACCATGGTACAAATAAATGGTAGAAGCACTAGCCCAGCTGATTTGAACTTATTTCTGGAGTGAGTATGAGTAAGTTTATCTCTTATGTCAAAGTTTGTTTACATTTGGTTGTCTGCAACCCCCGGGTTTCCCCTGCAAGCATTTCAATGATCGTTTTCATCACCATCCCTAAATATTTACTTAAACGTCACTTTCCTAAGTTGATTTTTAGATGTAAACAACTTTACAAAAACAAAATGCACGCCTATCATATTTTCATCGTTTAAACATATGCCTTCACGACAGTTTGAATTTTTGGAATTTACCGTTTTGCAAAGTGGAAAGAAGAAGTCAGAAAACCAATTCCCTTAGTCCCCTTTTCCGCAGGCAAATATTTCAAATTTCAAAATATATCTATATATTTTATTAATTTGTGTTTCAAGTTGTTTGCACCATATTACAAATACACACAAGATGCTATTGTTGGCATGGGTAAGACTCTTTAATATAACTTGTAAAATATGCTATTAGGTTACTTTTTATTGTATCGTGATACAATCTTATGAAAGTATCACAAGAGTTGAAACATCATGGTATCTTAGGCGGGGTACACTTTCTCACCAAACAAGATGCAATTAAGATACAACTACGATATCGTATACGATGTTTTCCATCCAGACAGCGTTACAGTCACGTAACTTATGCGATAGAAAATGTTTGCAGGGAACGCACGTACACTACATCCACTTATTATCTTTTGGGGGGAATAACACATAACATTTCACTCGTAGTGCGTTTAAAACTATCATCATTCATAAATCGTATTCTAAATCTAGGATTAATATTTTTTATTAAAAGTGGCTTCAAACTTTAAGTGGATTCAAATTTCTGCTCGCAAACTTAAAAATTTTATTCAATATTGTTACACTTTACTTTTTATGCCAAAATGGCATGAGCTTGATGCATTACAACGATCAGCTGTTAAATATAAAAATATCGGTTATTTATCGTGTCATAAAAATACAGGTTATGTTTCATGACATGTGTCTCCGTTGCTACATGAACAGACAGTTTCTTAGAAAAAGCACAAACAAAGTCTTTTCATAGTTAAAGTCAGTTCAAATATGAATCAACAGATTAAGTATTTAAATAACGACTTTAAAGATGATCCTGAGCGATATGTACATATATCTATTTAAAATACATAATTATTTAGGGTTCATACCAAATTTCGACTAGAGTTTAGATTGTGTTGCCTCAGATATCATACTCTTCCGTAGCAATTATCAGTTTAAGCCCGATAAACATATACAACATACATACATATGACTTTGGACAAAGTAAGGTATCGTTTTTAAATACGGCACTGGTGCTTCCTAAATCTATCCACATTTGACGTTCGTAGTCCTGAAAGAACTACAATATTTGCAGTCTCTCGTCACCTTCCTTTTAATGGGATATAAACTTGCACAACATCTTGATTTAATCAGGTGATAGATACGTTAGCTAATACTTGTCTTAGATATTTCTGAGACTTTTACAATAACAATCAAGTCGACTAGTGTAATGCTCATTCAAAAAATGTATAGAATGAGAGAGAGCGAGAGAAAAGAGAGAGAGATAGTGCATTGTTTGTTTACTTACCGGTGGGAACATGACCTCCAAACTGTTCTGCGATTTCATTCCACATAGGAGCCGTGACGCTGCGACACATGTGCAGTTTGTTGTTCGAATCCCATATCTCAGGATATTTTTTGATAGCCTTCAACAGTTGGGCTCGATTGACAAAAGGATCTTCCTTCGGCATGGTTGTTACATTCAAGTCTAGTATCTATGCAAATATCTCTGTATGTGTTTTGTCTACTCTGATGACTCCCCTCCTCCTGATTCACCTTTCGTATGTCCTTTCAACTTCTTAACTTGACCAGGAGTTGTATAATATCCTCGATAATTATACGCGCCGTAAAATACCGGTCGCAACGCGTCCTTTGACATCAATTATCGGCGAATAACTAAAAACAAAATCTGCGAGAATATGCGAACTGCAAATGAAAAAGCACCATATGATTGGGGAAAATAGAGAAGCTCAACAACATACATAAAGCGCCACAGCAAAAAATACCACTACATAGTCACTTTGTGCACATATACTCACTCACGTACACACACTTTGACAGCGGAACAAACGAATATAAAAGAAAATCAACAACAACACCATCTACTCACATAAACACACACAGAGTACATATGACAATTGTTATATGCGCTGAGCAACAGAGTACACAGAGCATAGCAGAGAACAGAGTAGTGGAAGCAAGACAAAATACACACAAAAGTGAACACAAGAGAACTCGTAAAATACTCGCCACACACCGCACCGATGTAAATGCACACACAGGCCCACAATAGTACGGGCATGCTACGAGTATTCACTAACACTAACCTTACCCATCATCGTCATTTTACCATTATCATCATCATTATGACGACGACGACGACCAGCAGCTCCCAACACTTCGTCTGCCACCATTGTCTTCATCATCGACATCATCTTCACTCACCATCGTCATCTCCGGCATCGAGAAGGTAGAAACGAGTAGGGGACAAGTAGGGTGGACGCACCACCGCACTACACAAACACTTGCAAAAATCTTCGCTGCGTTGAGAATAGAGAACATGCAAAAGAGACCAACGAAAGAGTATAGTGAAAAAGAGAATATCGTCAAGTTGCAAAAAGGAAACAAAAAAGAATTGAGAAAAAACCGGCTTAACCGAGAGGAGAGATTCGCCGGCAAATGGTGTTCGAGGATTAACAATATGAAATACACCCAAAACGAAGGCGACCACAATGTTAAGGAAGCCATGGTTTGAATGCGAATGGAAAATGCCCCAAACAAGTTAGAATTGCCTTTAACTGAATGTATACCATGGTTGGATGCCTTTGTTCTGCTGCAATGTGCAACATGTTTGTTTTATGGGGCCAGCATTGAAAGTGTTACGAACTTATCACATTCACTGCACTTGCTATTTCAAACTAAAGTACTTGCAGTAAGATTTTCGTCAAACATTTATTTATGTACTATTAATATAAATATTTTAACAAAAATCATTCGTCAGGCTCTTAATTTGTCGAAAAGGGCAGTGAATGGGGAAGTGACTGCAGCATTTTTTTTTATATAAATGTCGTGAAATTCCACAATAATAATTCGTTGACATTTTTACGTCATTCATTTCTCTAGCTATGTAAATTATTATAAAGTTTATTTATAGCATGCGAAACATTTCTGTTATTTAATTCGTGTGGACTTTGCAAATTTTTACATATTCGTATAACGAACTTGGTAATTTCAATAAATAGTTTGATTTAAGTACAAAAATTAAAATATACAGCCACATCATCTCTAAGGTTGACGTTAGTACGAAGTCTCATACCTGTTTGGAGACTCAGATCATATGGTTTTCATGAGATGAGATTGAGAACAACTTGAGATAGGTAGCTGTCACATGATAGCAAGGGTCTGTTTCCGGTTTTTTGGTTCTTCTTGCGATAGCGATCGGAAAAAAGGTCGAAGATCGTGAACAAAGTTGAATAATTAAATTAAAATTGATCTATAGTTGTTGCAAAAACATATAACATTTATAAAGAAAATTTCTATATAAATGTTGTTAAAGAATGTAACTTTTAAAGTATTATACCCGAAATGAGATAAAATTAAAGAAACAAACCCTTTAATGCAAAAAGCCCAACATGTGGAATTAAGACAAACAATAAATTCTTCCAAAAATAAGTTCGCGTATCAATAAATAAATAATACTGCCGAAATTTACATCGAGGCAGCAGCAACACAAAATTAGTAAATTCGAATTAAATTCGTTTCGACTTAAGGTGCAGAATACCTTTGCTGACTACCTGTTAAGAATCATGCCGACAAATCTAAACCCAGCGTACTTAAGTCAAGGTTAAGTTCAATTATAAATATGACAACAAATTGCTAAGGCATCAGTGAGAAATGTTTTGATTAATCTCATCATCACTATTCTGAAAAAATGCTGTTTTGTAACACTGTGCCAATTTTCAATAGTCAATATAAATACATCACAATAAGCCGTGACGTCATCAAAACTCTTATGGGTCGATTATCGACAGCAACCGAACCTCAGTTGCGTTGCCAGTTGCCGAAAGTTATTACATATGGTAACTGACAGCCAGCAACTTCAGTTGCTTGATAGAGGTTATATTAGCAACCACGAATTTTTGGTTGATGTATAGTTTTTAAAACAAAACGTTCAGGTGAATGATAAGGAGTCAAAAGTTGTGGTTCCAAAAAATAATAATAATTTTTTGTTATTAAATTGTAATGTTTATAAAAATTTGTGCATAATAAATATGTACAATATTATTTATATAAAATAGAACCTAGCGGCAAAATTGTCGGAGCTCAAAACTTATAAAAGAACGAAATTAAAGAAAAATATAAGAAGGCGAAAATTATATATTTGTTGTCGGACAGACCTATGGGGCCCACATGGTCCAAAATACCAGCCCAGTTAGAGATTGTTAGGAACAGAGGAACAGGCAACTGTGGGTGAAAGGTATTCTTATCCCAAATTTAATGATGTCTTCATTTTTGTGGAACTGCATCTGAGCACCCAGATAACCGCAATTTACCATATTATAGTATGTCTTGACATTTAGTGTGTGTGTGTTCAAATTAAAGGGGATGATGAATCTGCTTCATTGCTAGTCATTTTAAAAACACTCAAGAACAATTTTCCAGACTTTAAATAAAAGGTCTGGCAATAGGTCCGTCCGACAAAAAATAACATATTTTTCGTTTTCTATATATTTCTCTAATTTTTGTCTTTATTTATCAAGTTTTGTAGCCATGTGTTTGCGTGAAACCAGCTACATGTTGCTTCAGTGGACTTTTGTTCCAAATCAGGGCATCGTGAATAGAGCCAGGATGTCAACATACCCGATTCGCATTTCTTATCGCACATCTACTATTAGATCATTGTTATGAAAATAATTATTATAGTATTATAACTTACCAGATAAACATTCAAACTAAACCAGCCTTTCCTATTTATGTATACATGGCGAACTTCTTCCTTCGCTCCAATGATACGTACGTCTGTCTCATCTATACATCCAACAACTTCGTTTTCTAGTAAAGCCGGATTTTATTTTGGGTCTTTTCTTCCTGCGTCATTTTTGAAATAATCCACATCTTACAAATGTTTTTTTACATAAAAGCACAAGATGCCAAGGTTGAAGTCGTTGCCATGGGACTTTTGGAAACTTCCCTCCATAAAAAAACATTAAAACTACACAAACTTTAAAGAGCGGAGGTATAGCTGTCGCCCGATGACTTCGTTTGAAATCATTTTCCAAAATATCCACTAAATAAACGAATCCTTCTTTTCGAAGGCGAAAATATGCCTTGAACCTAATATGGAATTGTTTATTAACATTTATTTTCAGCAATAAGATTCACTCATTGTAGCCGGCAATTCTAAAGGATTAGAGTTGTGCATATCTTAAGTGTCTTCTAATAGATGCCATGTTTTGTACTTTGTCTTCCTCGTCAAAAAATAATTCCACTGAACTTATAATTATTATTAAAAAGTTTTTTCTTTTCTTCCTAAAGACACGTTTATTTCTCACACACTTTAGATTTACTGTTTGTTTACAATATTTGCAGTTGGCGAAGTGTCAAAACTCTGTTATCGACGGGAAACACTGTTACCTACGGCAACAGGCCAAAGTTGACATACATAATACTAATTTTTATTTCAGTGGAGTTGTCAGTTGACAAGTGTGATTTGTACTTTTAGTTCACACAATATTACATAAAAAAAATAAATGGTTTCCCATTACATCCCATGAAGGTACCGGGGAGAACTTCTCACAATCACTGAGCTGTGCGCTTTCCAGTTTTCACTCACTGATTGGGACCTACAGTTTTACACCGATTCCGAACGGTATTTTGAGAAGCTTTTTCATGGCTATATACTCGATAGTGTCGCCGTCACTAAGCGAGGTGACCGTCGTCGAAAGAAATTTTTAAGGTGGTTGGAGCAGGGATCGAACCCAGGATCTCCTGTACAAGAGGCGCACACACTACCCATTGCACCACCGACGGTCATACACTATATTACATATTTTATTATAAATTAATTGAATTCCACAAGTATAAGATAAAATCGAATTCCAAAGAGTTTAACTTGCTTGCAATTTGCACCGATAAATTTCGAGTCGATCGCATGGATTTGCCTGAATTGACGTTGCTAAACGCGCGATTGTGTCTTGAACCTGAACATAGGGATTTCGATGGTACAGTTCTCGTGCGGTGCTTCCAAATTTGGCAAATTAGGGGGCCATCTATTCGGGGGACAGCAACCTATCTATCAAGTTGAGCCCCTCGAAATAAAATCCTGTGACGGTACTAGTACCGCTGCGATACCCAAATCCTCTTTTCGGTATCCCAAGCATTTATTTTAACAAATCTAAATAGTAACCTGGAAAATGAAAAAAAGTAAGCCGATTAGTCACACAGAAAAAAGTTATTACGTTTTTCGGGGCCAGCAGGTATTTATTCAAACAAAATAGTGTTGCGAACAATAGTGATTGCGGTGTTATTTGATTTAGAGCACATGACTTCCAATTGTTTACTGGGGCTGACACTTGCACCTTCAATTATATTACAACACATTGGCAAAATATTATATTAAAATTACAACGGCCTTTCCAATCCAAATATTTATGTAGATATTCCATATTAGCATAAAAAAAAAATAATTAAAAAATAATGAAAATAATACAAATATTTATATGCCCTAGAGTTGGGAATTTTAGCTCATTCAAGTGAGCGCTCTTTTTAGTTCAACAGAATGAACTAGTGCATTCATTTAGTTCACTAGTTCATTGTATCATTTCGTCGTAACCGTTCATATGAGCTGTGAACTTAAGGGCTCAATTCAGTTTAACTTGCAGTTTTAGTTCAATCGGAGCGAATAATCGCGAAAATGGTCTGATTTTAGCCGATTTCTAAAGTGTTTTGGATACTGTGATATTTGTTTATACTAAATCGCCCTATTAAAATTCGTCTTAATTGATGTTTCCGTAATCTTTTTATAAGTATATTTGGGAACAAAAGTGGCGCTGTAGCTATTGTGTAGAAGCCGGTTACATATTCATTCCACAAAGATTGCAACATTAGCCACTTTTGTCATAAAGCAACTACCGGTTTTTTCTTCTCTACTTGTACATCCTTTTTGCCTTTATGCAAATTGAGTGAGACAAAAAGAGCATGAACTAGAAAATGGCGGACAGAACTACACAACTGAATTACAAAAACTGCTGAAACTACTGAAGCAAAAGAGCGGAACTGTGTGAACTAGTTCACAAGAGTGAATCGTTCAATTGAACTAGTTCTTTCGTGAACTACACAACTCTAATATGCCCCCAAAGAAAACTAGTTGCAACTTGTGTTTCGTTTTAACTTCACGCTCACAGGTCAAATAAAAGGTATGCAATTCCTGAGACATAAAGTACAAGTACTATATAAATTGTATTGCATATTTAATCTTTACATCTTAAACAGTATATTTAAAATGCTAAAGTCCTGCAATATGATAAACATTTCACGGGAAATGTTACCAAATGCAATATAAAAAAAGCCCACGAAATGTCGACGAAATATTTCCGCTAGTTCTTCATGCGAAGTATTAGTTAGCAACATGTATCGAAAGACATTTTAATGTTTATAAGAAAAATGAATCAACTTTTAGAAAGAAATGATTGATGTTGTCAACCCTTATTCAGTTTTTTAAAAAAAGTGATTTTTAGTTTTAAAAAAAAATTTTAAAACAGAGAAAAATATAGTACACAGTTATACGTTGCCGGTCTAGTTCGCAGCGAAACAAGTTGATTTTGTCCAGTATTTGCCACATGAATGATCTCGGCTTAAGACCAAAAATTAATATTTTATTGACAGAATTCGGAAATCATATCGAATCCTATTTTCCTCTCCAACAACATGTTGAACATGTTACGCATTTTTGGATTTTACATACATACTATGTTTGTGCTACAAACTCGGATAACACTTTGATTGTATTACGCGTTACAACACCCAGGGGGCCACTAGCAGAACAGCCCTGTTTCAAATCATTTATTGTTTAGCAAATGCAAAGTTGAGTGTCAATGAGGAGAGTTTCTGTTTGCCACTGAGAGCTCTCGTTATTTATTATTTACATTTTAGCTCCCTCTTAGTTGCCCTCTCTAATTCGAAAGTAGGTACCAGTGATGTATCTATCTCTGGGTATGCACTTTACAACGGATGTTTGTAATACTGTGTACTAGTTAGTACACTTGTCGCAATACAAACTTGTAACCGAATACATGTATACAGACATTTGCATATATGTACAGTACAGTGTGTGTTTCTACATCATCATCATTTGGTACACATCATGTATCCAAACTTAGATAAAGGGGCATTAGTAGAACAGTGTTGCACTCATCTACAGAATTTACATGCGTGCAACGCATTGTATGTACAGATATGTATGTACGTGCTCGAGTTCTGCCAGGCTAATGAAGATACATCCGTACATAATTACATTGATTTATATACATTTGCATTTGACTTTATGTCGTACATACAGTGAATCAAAAAAGTTTTCAGGCATGCAAAATTTCTGATGAATCAAGTGCTAGTAATGTAAGGGCTCTACATATATTTCTTGCACTTCCTTACTCTTCACATATTGTGTAGTAGTGAACTTCAAGTGTTGTGAGATATATTTAATTTCAAACTCCTCACAGAATATGCAATCCAAGCAGAGACTCAAAAAATCCCTAAAATTATAAAAAAAAATCACATGAGGTATCAGGGGACACCCGGTTGGAGCGAAGTCCCTTTCGCTATATATTACGTACTAGTTAGTTCCATCACGCCTAAGGAGCCCGTTGAATTTATTTATTTCGCTACTTCATTGTGTAGCATCATCATCAGGAGATATAAACAATATTTATCACTTAAAACCAAATAAAAATGCTACACAATGGAGTAGCGAAATATCGAGGAAAATAAATACAAGAAAAGCCAATCTGACCTCAACCTCGGAGAATATAGATTATTTATTGATAAAGAAATGGTCGAACCGGGTGTCCCCTGATACCTCATGTGATTTTTTTTATAATCTTAGGGATTTTTTCCCTTTTTGTAAGAATATGGATTATATTTTCCCGAAAAGGTAATTTTTTAAAGAGAGGTACTTCTTTTATTAAAAGCTAAGGTTCTTTTAAGAAAATGCACTGTTTTTAAGAAGAAGTACTTTCTGTAAGAAATGCCATGAGTATGAATTTTTTTTATAAAGAAGTACTTTTTTAAGAACCGGTACTCTTTAAAAAAGTGTTTCACTTTTTAGGAAATGATTATTTTTTAATTTTATCGTTCTAACAAACTTAAGCTCGAGATTTTTTTTTTGAAATAGCTATACGGTTTGCCAGGAATCATAGGAATACATTTGCAAAACTCCTTTTTAAAAAACCTATATCTCTAAGAATGGCCTCGAGCTTGAACAATAAAATTAAAAAGTACCAATAAAAAGGCCGAATAACTAAAAATCATCCCTGGAGACTTTGAAAGGATTATTTTTTTAAGAAAATGTACTTATTTTCAGAATTCTACTTATCTCAAGAGAACAAAAGACAATGCGTTTTTTTATTTTGAAGAAAATGTACTTTTAAGAAACGGAATTTTTGTAAGAAAAGGTTTTTTTTTAAGAGAAAGCATTTTTTGAAGAAATTGCTTTTTTTAAGAAATGGGATTTTTTCAAGAATAGGTAGATTTGTTAACTGTAGGTACTAATCTAAAGAAACGTTATTTTGACTCACAAAAAAGGTACTCTTTAAAGAAAAGGTAGTATACCCAAATATTCACGCTACGCCAAATCCTGGAAAAGACAAACGAAAAGCAAATCGATACACACCACCTTTTTGTAGATTACAATGCTGCCTTCGATAGCCCCATACGGGGAAAACTGTACGAAGCTATGTCTGAACTTGGTATTCCGACAAAACTGATTCGCCTCTGTAGTATGACGCTGACCAACACCAAATCAGCAGTGAAAGTGGGGAAAGACCTCACTGAACCATTCTGTACCAAGCGAGTACTTAGACAAGGCGACATATTTTCGTGCAATCTCTTCAACATCTTAATGGAGATAATAATGAGAAAGGCTTCAGTAAATACGAACAAGACCAGTAACACGAAGAGTCATATGTTGCTGGCGTATGCTGACGACATAGACATCATTGGGCCAAATTTTGCGAGAGGTTCAAGAGGTTTCAAGAATCGAAATGAGGGCAAGACAAAATTGATGCTGTCAACGACTAGAGAAACCTCCCGACTTGGTCCGCACTTGAACGTTGACAACCGATTTAATTTTGAAGTGGTGGATGAATTTGTCTACCCTGGATCCGCCTTGAACAAGGACAACAACGTCAGCCTGGAGATAGATAGAAGAATTGTGCTTGCATATAGATGTTATTTTGGGCTCAGCAATCAGTTTAGGAACAAAGCCCTACCTCGACAAACGTTCACCTATACCAGACTCTAATTTTACCTGTCTTGACATATGGATCCGAAACTTTGGTCAAATCGCAAGCGGATGAAAAACACCTGGGAGTTTTCGAGAGAAAAATTCTCCGTAAAATATATGGTCCTGTTAGGGAGAACGGCGAGTACCGACGTGGCTGAAACGTAGAGCTATATAATCTCTATTCTGACGTGGACATAGCTAGACGACTCAAAGTGTGCCAATTGCATTGGCTGGGCCATGTTATCAGAATGGATGAAGATGAGCCAGCGGAAAGACCAGGCACAAGAATCCCTCCGTATCCTTGGTGTTACCAACTGGCGAGAAAAGGCGAAGGATAAAGCTAGTTGGAAGAATATGTTGAAATGTGTAAGACGTCTGACCTCATGAAGTTGTAATATAGTCAATAAAAGTAAATGTTTTTTAAGAAAAGCATTTTGTTGTAAGAAAATTTACACTTTTAAGAAAAGGTAATTATTTAAAAAAGATTATTTTTTAAGAAAGGGCACTTTTTGTAATAAAATCTACTTTTTTAAGCAAAGGTGCTTCTTTAAGATAATGTAGTTTTTTAAGAAAAGGTACTTTGTTTAAGAATATGAATACGTATTTTTTTGAGAAAATTTTCCGTTTTTAAGAAAAGAAAGGCACTTGTTTAAGAAAATTGTCTTTTTTGTAGACTTTTTTCAATTTGGCTTTTCTAAACTTACTTATTATTGGGTTCAAAACTACAATATATACTAAATATTTACAGGCTCCACCTAGAAAACTTCCCATTAAACAAGCAATTTTCCAACTTTTACGAGACATTCAGTTAGTCTAGACGCAAACCAAAGCAAAAGTAAACAATATGGGGTAATTCCAAAAAAATCGACACAAAAATCAGCATTTTCGAACTCACCACTTTTGATTGATATGAAATTTGGACAGTAGTTTCTCGTCGTCCATACGAATTCTATGACACCAGAATTGAGTCCAAATTCTAAAATTTTGATTTATTATTCGTTGAAGTAGGTATTGTATGGCACTTTCTTAAAAAGGGCCTGACTTAAAAATGGTATAACTTTGGAATGCGTTAATAGATTTCAAAATGTTGGATATAATTTTAAAGCTTGCTAACCCCGCATTTATAAGATTTTGGCGGTGTTTGGGAAATCATCACAATCAGATTCTGGTTTTACTCGACAATACCTACCTACAAGAAAAATACTCTCACTTCACAGGTATTTATACTTTAGTATTCGTAGTCACTACTTGACAATTCGAAACTAAAACAGCAAAACTCGAGCAATCTTTACTAAACCTTATGTATCTATTGATCCCATGGAGATCCCATTTTGAAATTTGGCTATGATGAAGAGAAAAATATGAACTTTGATATTTGTAGGGGAATTCAAAAATTAAAGATACCTTATGCCAGGATATTCAAGGATAAAGAATACTTTGGAGGTTTCAATATCATTGAACCACAACGACATGACTGTTGTATCGACTATTATTAAAGGGGTTATTGCAAGCTTTAAAATGATATCCAACATTTTTAAATCCATTAACGCGTTCCAAAGTTATACCATTTTAAATTCATGTAATTTTTTCAGAAAATGCCATACAATACCTATTTCAACCAATCATAAAACAAAAACTACTTTGAATTTTTGCTCAATTCTGGTGTCATAGAACTCGTATGGACGAGGAGAAACTTTTGGAATTCTGGTTCTGGACTGTGTCGAAATATTTTGGAATTACCCTATAGTTGGTAATAGTTGGTTGTAGTATAATAGTGTTAACACAAAAGTTGTTTAATCTTTTTCATTTAGCCCCCATGCCGCAAAATCATCTCGTACAGAAAAAATCATATCGCGAAACTGGCGCTACAGTTGGTTGGCCACAGTCAGTTTGCATTTATTCTGAAAGCCGAAATTACAACGGATTTTGGTTGCAGCAGTAGCTCAAAATACGAAATGATGCAATGAGATGAAGAACTCGTGGACGGAGTTGGATGATTACCAGCCGGAGTTAGTTTAGAGTAGCGCAGAGCCTTTTTGATTCAGATGGAGACCCATAAACTCCAAAAGCGTTGCGGCATCTGGAGTATACTGAAGAATATATGTTAGGCCAACAACGGATTTATCAAGAAGACAATGAACCGAAACTTCCACAGGAGACGCTAATAAATAATTGGAAACAATTCCGCAGTTGCCCAGTTCCATGAGCCCAGTTAAGAAATTGAACTCTTATTGGAGAATAAACAAACGATGTCGCTGCATTAGCTCGAACAATTCCCTTTAAGACGGAGTGCACACGGAATGGGCAAATTTACACCCGACGATACATCCATCTTAGTTGCAAGCATGTATTGGCAAACTATTAAATAAATACTTTCCCATTACATCCCATGAAGGGATAGGGGACTGCAAACTATTATCACTCCAGAATATTTCACTTGGTTAATTTTCACAAATGCGTAAGAACTTTTTTGATACGCAATTTATAGCTTTCTACGTAATCCGGTTAATACGGATAAATACCAATTTTACTTTTATTCAATATCCGAAGTCTGCAGTTTAAATGGAAACAATTTTTTTTATCAAACAATTGTTGAAAATATTTTTATCCCAAAACCTTTTTGATTCACTGTACTTACATACATACATATTACTATGCAGTACATATGGACATCAAAATAGATTTGTTACCCCACTTGGAGATTTACAGATTTATGTTGTACTCAGCAAATCAGCAATATTTGTTGTGCCACATTCACATTTGCAACTGCAGTTCACTAGTAGAATTTCCGCTGTGTTCCCATCGGTGTCTTGTCTTCCAACCAAACAACCCAGTGTATCCCGACTGCTCGTTAAAAAGTCCATCAAGTCCCCCCCATTTGTAGGTGAGAGCTATTGCATCCAAAGAATATGTACCAACAACAACTCAAAAACAAAACCGGCAGGTTTTGTCTTATGTACAAATGCCAAAACAATTGTGTACATTTGTTTAACTCTTTTTGTTAGTAAGAAAATAACAGAATGGTATATTTTGTGCACATATACATATGTATGTACACAAATATCTACAGTGATCACCAAAATACTGTTTCCATACTATGTCAATTAATCCTTTCGGGAATACTAGGACAATAGGTGCTATCAACATATACATATTTCGGACTTCAATAACACGTAATGCGCTAATACGTGTTTATATTAGGTCGGTGCAGATTAGACTGGCTCGCAAATAGAGTGTCCGAAACCGGTTAAACGGCTTTTTGCTCTTAAACGAGTGCCGGTTTTTTAAAAAACTTAATTTTCAAACAAACCGGATACCGATTATTTGCGTCAGTTAACCGGGTTAATTTAATTTGTGTTCATTTCCTTAACCAAATCAATAATAAACTATATGATTTTCGAAGTTTAATGCGATTATTTAATTAAGAAACATGATTTATATTCTCAAATATGCTTTTATGTTCCAAAAAGTTCTAAATGACATTTTCAACCAATTTTTTTTTATTCAAATTTCAAAACGAATTTATGACATGAATAAGAAATAACTACAAATTATTTAAGAATTAATTTAACTTTCCAAACAACTTTTTTTTTAAATTTAAAAATTAAAATTATTTTATAAATAAATCTTTTAAACTTAATAAGATTTTCATACATGAAAGTCTCTTTCAAATTTGAATATGATTTTCGATTTAAATCTGTTTAATGTAAATTTGAGCAAAACTTTTAAATTTTATATTAATCACGCATTGCAAATTGATATGATTTTTCAAACAACCCGAAACCGGTTTCCTAATAAATTGCGGTTGTTTGGACACTCTAGTCGCAAAAGAAGTTGAGGAGCTCGCACTCTAGTTTTAACGGAAGTTTCTAGAATACATTGTTTTGCGCAGTATTGCCTTTTGATATCTGGCCTTAACTGTCACGCGTTAAACCAGAACTGTTGTTTAACTTTAAACAATAGCCAGAGTGTTGTGTTTAATAACAAATTTAACTGGTACAGAAATTGCAGTTGGTTGATCTGACTTGAAACGGCATCCACTGGGTCCGAGTACCATTAAAATGGTTTTTTTTTTTTCAGCAGACACTCCTTCAGTTACAGGTTGGATGTGGCAAACTCGTGGCATATGCCATATCAGAACGACATTGATCGTTATGAGCGATATGATCTATTTTGTCTTTGAGGACAGCCAATGACAATCAATTTTTAATTATACTGTAGCCTTTGTACTGCCTACTACAAAAGATCGGCTGTGATTTTCGGTTGATATCAATCCGGTCACGTTTTGTATAGAAGGTACACAAATAGTCGTGGAAAAGATTTCCATTTTGAGTCACAAATTATCTTTTCACAGAATGTTCCCCGGCAGCAAATTCCATTTAGATCGGCTGTGGTTTACGGGAGAAATCGCATCAATAAACCGGATAGTCAGTCAACCTTTTGAATTTTTCATTTGTTTTGTTTATAACGCTACGTCGTCCCATTTTTCAGAATCATTTATGTGACCACTCTGCGTTGGAAATCACTAAATGTGATAAAGGACGCTGTAGACTACCCACCGGTCCTGAACCGCTGATTTCATAGTCTAGAATTAACCAACAATGGACAGTATGGGCGTAAGATTTCATCTGTTAGGCCCAATGTTGGAGCGGAAAATCAACGATCAAACATAATTTAAACTCTGAATTAATTTTTTAGGTTAATAGTTGATTGCTGTTTAAACAGACAAAGTTGGGCATTTAAACAATGATCAAGTCACCATATGTTTTTGACAGGGAAAAAAGGAGAGCAAACACAGAGCTTCTTTAATTGTTAAAATTTAAATATCAATAAAATCGTATCATTTAACACGTAGTGCTATGAGAACTTCATTTCTACCCAAATTCTTTCCAATTTCATTAAATATTTTATCACTTAACTTTTGTTTTGAAAATGCCGCCAGTTTGATGCATTGTAACGAATAGTCGATAAATGTATGACTACCGGTTATTTTTCGTAGCATTTGCCACTGTGGCCATGTAGGTAGTAAGATTATTTGACAAAGAACTGAAAAATTCTTCCGTATTTAAAGTCAGATCAAACGTAAATCAAAATCAGCTGATTACGAGTTTAAATACCCATTTAGTTTTGCCATTTTTGTATTTCATGATGTCGATATGGATTTATAGCAGGTGATGGCAGGACGATGTGTATGTATTAGTATCATACAATTGGGTCAGTAATTTTTTCTATTTCTTTATGCGTGCAAATAAGTTTTTATTTAATTAAAGATATTTGTATGTGGAATTAAATTAGAATTTCTTGACATTTTGTTAGCATTAAGAAAATAAAGAAAGAAAGTACCTCTTATATTAATCATGTTGTATGTGTTGTCATTAGTGTACTTTTACTTTTCCATTCCCATTTCCTGTTCATAAAGTACTGTCATACTGAAAGTGCGGATACAACTCTGCGTTTGAAATGATTTGTGGCATGATAATAACTTTATCGAGGTAAATTCACTCGATCTTGGGTACAACAATTTATTAGAAATCACATGATAATAGAGTGATTTTTCGATTATCGCGTCGATCTGCCAGATCGAGGATTCAGTACTCTGTCACGGTCATTGATCGATGAACGTCAAACTCAAACTGTAAGTCCCGTGGAGACAAGAACGGACACTTTTAGTTCTTTTTTCAGTTTCAAAATTATGATTTTATTTATACCATTAATTCATTGATGGAAAAATAACTTAAATTTGACATTAGTCAATCGATACGCATATTTCTAACATTAAACAATATTTACAGAACTATCTTACTCTACCTTAATATGCTTACATACTGTAGCTTTGCTGCTCGCACAACTTTCTTACAATAAAAATGTATCCCACTGGCAAGCAGTACCCCCAAACAAGTATAACTAAAAAGGGGTTAATCAACACTACTAAAAAACTAAAGGTCCGTGACTACTATTTACACTTAAAACTACTATTTACATTATATATTTACAATATGTACAGATAAGGTGCGGCCACTGTGATATGGTAAATACCGTGTCGCCAATATCAACTGTCCCTATCCTCCTATGGTAGAATAGCAGCATATCGTCAACAAATAACAATCCGTCCCTATTCAGTGCCACAAGGCCAATAGGCGGTCTATGATTTCCAGACTATTCCTTACTAAAGCGTTGTCCAAAGAGGCCGACCTCTCCAGAAAACCCAACGCGCCCCAAATCAGAATCGCGTCAATTCGGCCAAAATCAACCATCCCGTAAATCTGCTCACAGGACGGCGAAGTCCACGAGCTGTCGGTAGAATTAAAAATTCGTCGTGAATAGGACACCTAGGTACTTAAGAATCTCGGTATTTCCTATTCGAGCGTCGCCAACCTAAAGGTCAGGTACAAATGACCTCGCGGTACGAAACGGCAATCGCCTGTTGCCCTTGATAATCGCAGCTTCACAGTTGCCAACGTTCAGCTTAAGCCTCCACTTGTCGAAATATCTCGACAGAACCTCCAAGTAGTTATTAACCCTGGAGTTCGTACAAGAACGGACACATAACGTTGGAATTTTATTCTGAGCCAACATCTATTAAATTTAACCCCGTCAGCTGAGTGTCATGATCGTAAATTTAATGGAATGTAGATATGGCCATTGGTAATACTCTATTTGGATATACAAGTCATTGTGACCGAGGGTGTTATATGTGCATTTAGTAAACACCATCCTTCTATTATTTTTAGGAAATAAACTAAGTTAAGTTAAAAAAACTATGGTAAAAACAATTATTGGTTCTCGTTTAAGTTTGATCGCCCCATTGCAAGTGCTGCGAAAATAAGTCCAGCTGATGACTTGGAATCCGTTGATATGTTTGGTTCAGCCCATAGGCTGTGGATTCGAGATCACAACACAATTAACTTGCCTTTGTCAACTTTAAATCCGTCGACTTGCATGGGAATGTACAAAAAGCAATTGAATGTACAGGTAAGTGAAAATGATATGAGTCTTCTGTGATATACACTCCGGTTCACTTATTTAAATTCACTAAAAATTCCATATTCAGCAGCCTGTATCTTTTGCAATTTATAAACTATTGCAGAATTTTAAAATGGAAATGGAGGCTAGACAATAAAAAAAGATAGATATAGGGTCCGCCATCTAACGTTTTTTTTCAACTAGTGCTTATTTCGTGAATGGTAACACTTAGCTCATGTCTGATTTGACAGATAATTAGTTTCATCCTTCCGCTGAACGAATATGGTTGTGTATACGCTTGAACAACGCTGCGAAATAATGCGTTTTCGCTTCGCTAAGTGGGCCTGCGATCGACTTACAGAAGATGCCGATTTTGCCAAGAAAATTATCTTTTCAGATGAAGCTCATTTTGATCTTGGCGGGTATGTAAACAAGCAAAATTGTCGCATTTGGGCCACAGAAAACCCGCACGCATACATTGAAAAGCCGATGCACCCAAAACCAGTCCCTGTTTGGTGCGGATTTTGATCCAGAGGCATAATTGGGCCATTTTTCTTCGGAAATGAGCAAGGAGTGGCCGTTACAATCAATGTTCACAAAAATTGAAGAGGAGGATATTGGCAACATTTGGTTTCAACAGGACGGCGCTACGTGCCACACAGCCGAAGCTACACTCGATGTTTTGCGCCCATGTTTTTGAAGATCGCATTATCAGCCGCAGAGCTGATGTCGTTTGGCCACCTCGGAGCTGCGATTTGACACCGTTGGACTATTATTTGTGGGGTGCCCTCAAAGATAAGTGTAACACCGACAAGCCAGAGACAATTGACGCTTTAAAGGACAATATTCGTGAAGCCATTGGTGAAATACAGTTGCACACAATCGATAATGTGCTTAAAAATTGGACCGATCGTGTAGGGTACTGCATGGCCAGCCGAGGCAGCCATTTGAATGAAATTATTTTCCATTATTAACCGGAAGGATTGTACTTTCAAATAAAAAAAAAAATTTGAGAAAATATTCAGTAGTTTTTTTTTATAGCATTTTCAAAAAGCAAAGTTATTTGGCGGACCCGTTATAAACAGAATCATGACAATAGTGGTTTCTTAACTAAAGAACTTTTTTTGAGCAATTTATAGAAAAAAGTCCAAAAACGTGCTATTTTTTTTGGTTCACTTTAATAAAGGTATCTACTTTAACTAATTTTAATGAAAACAGTTTTTCTTGTTTTTTTAATTTATTTTTCTTTAGTTAAGAACTATTAGTAATGAGTACAACCCTCTTTGTTTTTAATAACTTCAAATATACGGGTTTTCATTGAGAGATAAAGAGTTTTTATGTAATCCAACGAAATTTGATTCCAAGCATCCTTAATCGCCAGAATTAGTGACTGTTTGTCATGAAATTGTCTACCTCCTTCATATACCTTACGCGATAATCAACCTCACAGATTTTCGATAATGTTTAGGTCTGGCGAATAGGGTGGCCAGTCAAGATATTAGCATTTACTACTCTGGCGTTGTGTATGCAATATCCAAGACCAACTAGTTCACTGAACTTCGGAAAAGCCAATGACGTCTTATAGCTTGCACCAGTAATTTTTGCACTTTAAAATTCAAGATCGATGATGCCATAGTAGGTAATAGCACCCCACACCATAACGCCGCCCTCACGACTGTGATGTCGTTTCAAAAAACGCTTTTCTTTGCGCAGATCATGGAAATAATAGTTGTAGCAATCAGGCCCATCCAAATTAAACTTCTTCTCATCCGTAAATATAACGGTTCTCCAGTCATTTACATGACCTCTTGGCCGCACATCCCATAGCATGTAGTCTCTTGCGTATTGAAGCCACTTTTCCTTACGAGGAGCATTAAGTGGCGGCTTTTTTCTGTTATTTAAGGTATTTCAGATACTCACAGCTCTTAATTACTCTGAGTACTGATGACTTGCTCGCTTCCATTCCAGCTTGAGCTCTTATTTTTGTCAAGGATAGGGCAGAATTAGAAGCAAAAGACAATGAAACGCCTTCCTTTAAAATTGTCTCCATACCTCTCGGGGTCCTTGATGTAATTGTCGTCAACTGTCCAATTTTTTTAGCTATTGCGCGGTTAGAATCTCCTTCAGAACGGTAAACATCGATTTTAGTTTTTTTCGATAGATTTAAAATTTTTTGTTTTGCTATTTTGACTCGTAAAATGATTAAGATGTAATAAATTGTAATAAACAAACGCTCCCTACAAAAAATCATTGCTTAATTTAAAAATAATAAAAATATAATAAAGTGTCTTTATTCAAGTGAACCGAAAAAATAGCACATTTTTTGACTTATTTTATAAATTGATCAAAAAAAGATCTTTAGTTAAGAAATGATAATTGTCAAAATATTTTATATCTCAAGATGTTTAGCTTCCATTTAAAATTCTGCAATCGGTTCCAAATTGCAAAAAATACATGCTGCTGAATATGGAATTTTTAGTGGCTTTAAATAAGTGAACCGGAGTGTATATGTATACATACGTAGTATGTAATATGAATCGCTGTCCAAAACGTACTTTAAACAATATTTAAATAAAAAAATATTGTTTGTTTTAATATACTCGACAATGCAGTGTACATTTTTCACCAATTCTCATTTTAAATCCCCAACAGTATATTTTATTCATTGCCTATTTGCATTGGGTAAATGATATTGCCCACTTTCATTAGTAACATTGCCCAATTAAATAGGTGGCCCTATGTTACCCAGTACATTATAGGCTGATATCACACCATGAATGTTGGTAGTATTACACAATATTTTTTTCAGTGCAATGATGAACAATCACAAATTTGCATCACTGCAATGGACCCAGTTTGCATCAGGGCATTGGATCCAGTTGCATCACTGCATGTACACATTTGAATCTGTTCGTTTGTTACCTTTTGATGAAAATGTGCGTTGAGGCAATGAACAACTTCATTCGTGTAACAAAACTTTTCCTTGCAGGATATTTAATTGATTTTTTTACACTAAATTTAATACTATGGTTCGTATATGTATGATTTGTTATATGTTACATACTGCCTTATAATTATTATTGTAGTTGATTACAAAATAAATAATAAATATTTTGTTATTTAAGAATACTTAGGTATATTTTATTTGACTAAAATGCTAAACTAAAATGTGGTGAATGTGCCCGACACAATGATTTCGTCATGTCAGAAGCACCTACTTTTGGAACCCACTGTTCGTGTACATGTAACTAGCTATGAATGCATTCAACAGAAAGCCATGTTGCAAACCGGCTAAACATTTTGATATGCCCCAAACAACGAACTGACAACAACAACAAAGCAACACCAAGAACCACTTACTTTCGCATACACACACAGTGCAAATGAAAATCCATTAAAAAGAGAAAAAAAAAGATAGAGAATGAACGAACAAACAACGACGGACGGACACAGCCCAAATGCAACAATAAAACTTTAGAAAAAAATACATAAAACTCACGGTGAGAGAAAGAGAATTGAAAGAGAATGCCCCAAGAAACACTGAAATAAGAAAACTACAAGAAACAAACAATCGACAAAGTACGAGTAACATCAGCGAAAGCAAGCAATCGAATGCATTGGATACAGAATATAAAAACAAAGATATGAAAGAAAGTAATGGTAGTACAGAGGCGAATCGAAAAGAACAAACATGTAAAGGCGACAACAACTGCACCACTTTGGAATGAAATTCAACAACAAACTACAAAAAATTGAAATCGAACAATTTTATTATGCATTATATTAAATCTGAGGTTCAAACAAGATCAATTCAAATTGAAAACTTAGCAATTGAAATTCGAAATAAATAAAATAAATGATTTCCCATTACATCCCATGAAGGAGTTGGGGAGAGCTGCTCGCAACTAGTGAGCTGTGCGCTTTCTGGATTTATTCTCACTAATGGCGACCTATAGCTTCTACACCGATTTCGAACGGTATTTTGAGAAGCTTTTTCATGGCTAAATACTCGATAGTATCGCCGTCACAATGCGAGGTGACCGCCGCCGAAAGAACTTTAAGGTGGTCAGAGCAGGGATCCAATCCAGGATCTCATGTACAAGAGGAGCGCACACTAACCATTGCACCACCGACGACCACTTGAAATTCGAAAGACATTTACAATTCCCAAAAACAATGACATGCAAATAAGTAATGTTTTGGAATGCCAACTGATGAGCTTTTGGTTAAGATTAATGAATTTTTATTTTTAATTGGCGGGCATCATATGTCAGTTTAAACAATTTAAATTTTGAATTTAAATTTGCAATAGTTATATTTCAGTTCATGAGTTTCAATTTTAAGTGACAGGATTTTGACTTCAATTATATTAATCTCAATTATAATTTCAATTGGTTTACTGTTCTATATACATATGGACACGTTCGCGGCAGAATGTATTAAGCGAGAAAATGGAAATTGTTCGGGAAACCAAAAAAAACTCCCTGTCAAGTAGCTGATTTGTGTATTTTGTCGGTTATTACCATTCTCTGAATATCGAAATGTGGAGCTTGGCATACATTTTGAGAATATGGAAAAAAGTCATTGTGGCCAAATATGTCGCTTAATACATTCTGCGGGGAACATGTCGATATGAAGCCTTCTTCCGAAAAACTATTTGCAAAATTTTTAAAAACTATTTTTTTCACGTCGGCATTTTGATATAGTTATCAAGCATATTTTATTAAACCGGGAAGCTCTGATTACGGGTATGCCAAATTTCTTCACAAGGTCGACGTCTCCAGCAGACTTTGGAGCCACATGTATTCGATTAGCATTCGTTTTTCGAAGGTTGTATACTGCCTTGGTCAAACATAAGCGGAGGTATTTTTATACCCATAGAATAGAATATCTCATTTAATACGGCCCTGCTATCACTTTAGGCCCTTAGCATCTTTGGACGAAATTTGTTTTACGACACTTTAAGACGATTGAGCCATGTCCGTCTGTCTGGCTGGTCAACACGATAACTGCCGCAAATCTTTACAGATCACAATTAAATTTTGTCAGTGTCTATTATTTGCCAATATTGAGTTTGGGATTGAAAATGGGCATTTTGACCAACCCCCTTCTGGAACCACCCATACAAATCGACACATTTAGCACAAAATCATATTTCTCTCAAACCTTTCTTCTGGTAGATGTGATTAGCTTCAACTTTCACACCGGTTAGTAATCTGTAAATACCTACTTAACTGGAGGAAATGGGCGAGATTATCACGCGCATTCTGGTACCACCCATACAAAACAGGGCATCCGTCCGGGTTGTCAATCCGATAAATCGCTTAAAACACTTCCGACATTAATGAAATCAGGTGTAAAGCTTCACGTTATCAAAAGCCAATCTCTGATTAAAACAAGGGTGATTTTGCCACGGCCATTTTGGTACCTCCCACACAAAAGTTGTTTGGCCGTCTGATTATTCGGCACGAAAGTCCCGCAAACCAAACCAATTTTTATGAAAGTTTGTACTAGTCAATATTCAGTCAAAGGAAACTCTCCTATAGAAAATGTTATATACCCCCATCCTATGGATGAGGGTATAATGAGCTGTTTTGCCACACCCACTCTGGTACCTTCCATACATACATAAATTGGGCGGATGACCGGTTGATCGATACGATAACTCTCGTAAACTACAACCGATCTTAATAAAATTTGGTACTGGGCAATATGCAAAAAGCTACTATGTAGTAATAACTGACTATTGTGCCACGCCCAGTTTCGTACCTCCCATACAAAAGTTGGGCGTATTTTCGGTTTGCCGACTCGATATCTCCAACAATTCATAACCGATCTTAACAAAATTTGATACTGATCTAAATTTTGGGAACAACTTCCCATTCCCAATTTTTGTACCCCGCATATAAATATTGGGAGGGAAAACAATTCCCCAAAACCACTTAGGATCGTAAATAATTTGGTTACAATCGCTAGGCTTTGTGGCTCAAGTTATCGATTATTTGTTGCACGCTGAAAACAATGGCCTCTGTAACATATTCTCCCAAACTTATTCTGCAGGAACCATGTGTATGTTTGGAACACAATTCATCAGGTGGTTTTAAATGCAACCATTAGCATCTTTACTGAAAAATATTCATGATTTTACGTGGAAGCATATGCGTGCTTCATCCTTAACATCCATATACTTACGCGGAATTTCGTATTTCCTCCCAAACTTAATAATATTTAGAAACGAATTATTCTTACTTTCTTTATTTATAATAATTAATTTTATCAATATAACTTCACATTTATAAATAATTAATACAACAAATTACAAGATTTAAAATGACCCTTGTTACATTGAATGCCTTATTTTTTTTGATGAAATGAGAATTTGCTGCTGTTTTGTTTATCCCTTCGATGTTGTATCTCACTTCTTCGTTTTCAGAAGGTTTCAGCTATGCGTAGGTTATCACTATGCGTTGGTATACACACAATATACTTCTATACCAGTCTAGTTCATGCAAGACAAGCGTGTATTAATTACTTGTGTTTTTTTTATTATATTTCACAAATGGTCCGGCATTCCGAATTTCTCAGTAAAGGCTCCGGCAGAAAAATTGCTTCACGTTGTTGCCCTTTACAGTTTCGTTCCTCAAAATCGATTCTCACTTTGGTAGCACACATGCATAAATACGAGTACACACGAAACACAGACACAAAAACCAAAGCAGCAGTAAAAACCATTTAAACTTCCGAGCGTTTGTTTATTCTATTTTCACTGATCCTCTGTCCGATGAACAATTGACGACTGAATACATGAAATTAAAACGTAATACGTCAGCCAAAATGATAAACACTGACTTTATCTGCAATTTATACGCACATTCAGGAATATTTATCGCTGACTAAGAGAATAATGAAAAAATCCAGATACACACTTACAAGATATACACTCTTGTTGGCCCTCTTTTATTCCCTTGCTCTCGAGAGTGTATAAACAGTGCAACAACACAGCTGTATTTGTATCACAAACTCAAATATATTTGGGCCGCCAACACAGCTATTGTAACATATTAATCATTGTGTGTCAAACATGTAATATTGAGCAGCAAACACAATGTGTTTGGGCACAAGTATATTATATTTGCGGCAATCTCCAAACGCATATTATATTTGCATCCAAACAACAAAAAGCGACAGATTTTTCAGCGTGTATATTTTATATAATCTTTAGCAAATAGTGTGGACCGTAACGATTTTAGTTATATATAAATTAACTTGAGTAAAAATACATTATACTGTCGCCGATAAGAGTGGAAAAACATAACTTTTCGTACAACTCCTGTAATTTTGCGAAACTAGATGTTGAGTCTCTGCGTTTAATTTCAGAAAGTAAAATCAGCTAGTCTTACAACACACACAACCTGTACTAGTACAGACATGCATTCCACTTTGGTATAACAGCGTTGTCATTATGTAGAAGCAAATGTTAGCAAAATTTAATTCTACTGAAATTGAAATTTAATTTATTTAAATTTAATTTATTGATGTCGAAGTGAATGCAATTCTCCCTCTTTCTCTGTAATAATTTTAAACTAGTATTATGCATTTTTCTTTTATAGATAGTCATTTTAAAAATGGTACAAAGTGTTTGTCATCAATTTACTTTTTACCTCAAAAAAGTGGGAATTTTGTAACATAAAGTATCAAATCGCCATATTCTCATTTTTGACTTTAAATTCGTCAAAATGAGGATAAATCTTCAAATGAGGGACCATGGTGAGATATTAACGCTTAATAAAACCCTAGGCTGTAGAATAGTCAGGACAGTTCGGAAGAGAGGCCCTGTTTGGATTATAATAGACGGTATGCATAAAGTTATCCCTGAAGTGTGGATACATTACCGCTTACTTTACTTGTTCAGTTTAAAAAATTATTCATAAATATTATTAATATTAGATCCGACTGCATTAGTGTGACCCTTATTTTTCAACTTTGGAAAAGTTAAGCTCCCAGCCCCCAGTTTTGTTCATTTGCTTCAAAAACTTGTGTGTATAAAATTTTCGCCCGATCGGAAAACGCAAACGCCCTAAAAATCTTGCAAGCACCACCCTTAGACATTTTTTTGAAATAAGGTAATAAAATTGTTCGCGGTTTCGTACCCTTGTGTTTTTGTATAAAATAATATGGCTGTATTGAAAGCAGTTTGAAACTTAAAATAAGGCATAATATGCTACCTTACTACAGTGCTTTAAAAATCTGATTTGGTGAACGATATTCAAAATTGTCGAAAAATATTTTTTCCTATTCTTTTGGAACAAAATTTCATATGTTCCCTAGTTTAAGTATAATGAAAGGTCAAAAATTATGGTGTCATACTGTTACATTCTGAACTTGCCATAACTACTTCACTCATCCACTTCATTTCTTCGTACTACAATCACTCTGCACAATGAAATACATATCTTAGGTTAGTGACTGGTGTGAATACACACCGCAGTGGCGTAACGGGCTAGACACTGCTGAAGATGATGCTTCACAAAACATCGATATTAATATTTCCAAAAATATCGGTTTTGAAAAAAAAAATTAATCTCGACCAAATGCTTCAAAAGCATTTTATGAATATTGATGCACAGTTGGAAAGGCTGATCTGTTCCCCAATTTGCCAGGGTAACTTTTTCTGCCGCCCGATAGCACAAGAAAAAGGTAGTGCTATTTAAATGGTCGTCTGTGGTGCAATACGCGCCTCTTGTACATGGGATTCTGGGTTGGAACCCTGCTCTGACCACCTTCAAATTTCTTTCGGCGGCGGTCCCCTCGCATAGTGATGGCGACACTATCGAGTATATAGCCATGAAAAAGCTTCTCAAAAAACTGTAGGTCCCAATCAGGGAGTGAAAACTGGAAAGCGCACAGCTGAGTGATTGTGAGAAGCTCTCCTCTGTCCCTTTATGGGATGTAATGGGAAACCATTTATTTATTTATAATTTAATAATAAGAAAAAACAAGAAGAAAAAACCGCAAATTTTTGTTTTCTTGGGAATCGATAAACACAAAATATAATCAAATTTTAAAATTTTTCTGAAAAATACCCCACTATGCAATTTTCAATGTTGATAAATCGCAATAATACCTGGCTCCTTGCCTACAATCGGGTTTCTACCGAACTTCAAAATGTTTACTAGATCGCGAGATATTGAATTTTGGCCGATGTAAATCTCTTCTGAACCACTATGGGACGGCCCTTTGTTAATGTTTGTGGATGAATAAAGTAATTGTGGCAAGTTCAGAATGTAACACAGTATGACTCCTAAGCAGAATTGTTGAGCGCCACGAAATAACCCCCAATGAAATAAACCCCAAACTCGAAAATGAAATAATCCAAAAAAAAATCAGGAAAAACGAATTTGTTGATAATTTCCTAATTTTCGGGAGTTATTTCATTTTTAATTTGGGGATTATTACATAATAAAATATCCCCAAAATTTAAAAAGACCCAATTTTTTTTGGGATAGTTTCATTGTGGTTTTGATTTTGGGGGTAACTTTATCGTATTTGGGGTTTATTTCATTTCCGCAAGAAATTACCCTTTTTACAATAATGAATTCCTCTAAACACTTTAATAATAATATTATAATTAATAATAACTATTTTGGGGTTTATTTCATTTACTTGGGGCTTGCTTCATTGGGGGATATTTCTTTTCTATTTTCATCTTGTTTGGGCTTTATTTCATTTTTCATTTTGGGGGCTATTTCATTTGATTTTGGGGGTTATTTCATTGGGGATTATTTCATTTTTGAGTTTGGGGGTTATTTCGTGGCGCCGAATTGTTGCCCTCTCATTAGACTTAAAAAATGGAACATACGAAAAATTTGAAATTTTGTTCCAAAAGAATAGGAAAAATTATTTTTCTACAATTTTGGATATCTTACCCCAAATCGGATTATTAACGCAGTTTACTAAGGACACATGTTAAACCTTATTTTAAGCTAGAAAATATTTTCAATACAGCCACAAAATTTCCAGGGATTTCTGAATTCGTAGCCCATACAACTTTATACCAAAAACAAAAAAATACTGTTTAAAATTTGTGGCTTTAATTGGCTAACGACTTCGGATAGACATATAATGATTCCGATTTCTTCCAAATTTTACACACATAATCTATATTTACTTCAATATTATATTATGAAAAAAACACGAGGGTGCGCAACCGCGAATAATTTTATTACCTTATTTAAAAAATATGTCTAAGACTGATGATCGTGCGAAAATGTTGCACACCCCAGGTTTTGGAGCAAATGAACAACACTGGGGGTGGGAGCAAAACATTTTCATCGCTAAAAAATCTTCATACAAATAAAGACCACACTAGAGTGTATAAATTAGCTATATGTGGGTAAATTTAAATTTCTGAAACCATAAACATTCAATTTAAATGGGGTTTATTTATTATTCCATTTCAATTTGCGGCTGTTATTTTCTTGTAGTAAATAATAATAGCAACTAACTATATTTACTAAATACTAAACAAACACAAAAAACATCGACGCTGCTTGTATTGCCAATTTTTATTACTTCCCTTAACAGATAAGTAAAACTAAGAGGAATTGCAGGCAATTGATGCGCGCTACTATCCAACAAATATTGGCAAAAGTTGCAATAATTAATACAGGCTTACAACAATTTAACTTAGATCTTACACTGACATCCGTACAATTTATTTAATTAGATGACTTACAATATGCCAATCTTGAATAGTGTTTCAACGCCATCAGCAACAGAACACACCTCCCTCAATTGTAAATTATCTTAAATTAACGATAATTAAATTGTCTACACCGCACAAGTCAGTCAAAACAATATTCAATTTATTTACAAAGTAATATATTTTTCAATGTCATATTCTGAGACTAGTAAACCTCAGTTCTGATTGGGTTAGGTTAGTTTTGACAACAACGGCGACGCCGTAAAAATGTTAAGTGATACCTATAAAATCATCGGAACATAAAAAAATATAAATGAAAACACAAATGAAAGAGTTTGGCCTTCAGTTTTAACGACTACAAGTCTAGACTGTAATAAAACTACGGAATTCTGAGACGCAAAAAAATATAGTTTGAAATATAATGGATTGACCAGATCGTAACATTTGTATTTTGTGTGAATTTAAGAGGCAACTCACTGTGTCTGTAACTAAAGTAAGAGAAAATAATTTTAATATTTCATCAGATTTAAGACAATATGGATATTGTTTCTTATTACCTTTCACAATTTCAATACTTTACAGATTTCGGAAGGGAACTATACCCGCAATTCAATCATTTTGGTTAAGATAGCATTATCTCATTGGTGAGTTATAATACAGTTCTTGTCTGATGCATTTTATAGGTGTACGCTTGAAAGGGAATATGTTTACACATTATTAATTATTGTATGTTGCGATTACAGTTTCCATTCATTATTATTATACATATGTTTACCCAAATATTTTGTAATGGTTCTGAATATTTGATTGTTTTCTGTTCAAAAGTAATACAATTGCAATTATAATTGTATCATGCGTATAATTGTCGGAATCCAATTACACATATGTGTAACTCCAATAATATATGTAAGACTGGATTTAACAAATTTTGGAACGAAGTTCCTTATCGCACGTTGCGGGATGGGGGGGCTAAATAATAAAAATATTATACAACTTTTTTAACACTATTATGCTACAACCCAGTATTATCAACTACATTGGGTGCTTTTGCCTTGGTTTGTGACTAACATATGTTGGTAAATTCCTTGTTTAATGGGAAATTTTCTAGGTGGAGCCTGTAACCAATATTTAGTATATATTTTAGTTTTGAACTCAATAAAAAGTATATTTAGAAAAGCCAAAGTGAAAGAAGTTTAAAAAGAATTTCTTAAATAAGTGATCTTTCTTAAAAAAGTAAATAATCTCCAGAAAATACTTACTTACTTACTTACATATTGGCCTTCTGACCCAAGCAAAACACCAGATCTAATAGATTTCTGCATATTAAAAAATGTGGACAAAGTTAAATGCTCTATAACTACTTGTCTTGAATTGTCATTTGATCATTCGCCATTTACTGTTACAGGGTAGCAGACACCACACCTAAACCTTTTCTGCACACAGACACAACTGACTGGCGCTTGTTTAAGTAAAACATTGAGGATAGAATAGATGTAAATATCCCCTTAAAAAATGCTGAGGACATAGAGGAAGCTTTCTATAACTTCACAACAACTATTCAGCAAGCAGTTTGGGAATCTACAATTGCAGATACTACGAGACGAAATTCTGATTCGGTAGCAAGGGATATTATGCCCTTGATACGAGAGAAACGCAATTTAAAAAAGAAATCGCAAACAACGAGACAGCGTAGGGATAAAACAAACCTAAATAAAGCCACAAAGAAACTTAAAAAGGCACTACTCTGTTAGGATAATCTTGAGTTTAAAACATATAGCTCAAGACTTTCTCCCACAGATAACAATAAATATAGCCTTTGGAAAGCGTCGAAAAAGTTCAGCAGGGAAACAACCAGAATACCACCTATAAAGGGCTCTAATGTAAACTGGTGCAAAACAAATAAAGACAAAGCTGATCTGTTTGCCACGCATCTATCAGAAGTTTTCAAACCATTTTTACTAGTAGGAATGATGAACAAATAACGGAGTTTCTTCTGTCCCCTGGTCAAAAGGACTTGCCAGTAAAAAATACAACCTGTAAGGAAATACAAACCATCATAAGAAACCTACCAAAGAGAAAAAAAGCACCAGGATTCGATCAGATCACAACAAAAGTCTTAAAAGAGTTACCCGACATAGCTATTATACACATGAGAAACTTTATTAATTCAGTGTTCCGAAATGGATACTTACCTGCTCAGCTTAAAGTAGCGGAGATTATAATGATACTGAAACCGGGAAAACCCCCCGAGGATGTAAAGTCATATAGACCAATAAGCCTTCTTCCGGTAATGGGCAAAATTATTGAAAAAATACTACTTAATAGAATGAAACCTATAATAAGTTCCAGAAATATTATACCTGATCAGCAGTTTGGTTTTAGAGAGCGGCACTCGACGATTGAACAGGTTCATAGAACCATCAAGGTCATAAGGACAGCATTCGAAAAAAAGAGTACTTACTGTTCAGCTATATCCCTTTACATTAGCCAAGCTTTAGCATGTGGGTCTATTGTACAAACTCAAAAAGTCGTTACCTTACCCATTGTTTTTAATACTGAAATCTTATCTGGATAATAGATTCTTCTACGTGCAGTTCAACGATGAGCAAACTCGCTTATGTTGTATAAACTCAGGTGTTCCACAAGGTAGCATTCTAGGACCGGTATTGTACACTCTCTTCACGGCTGACATCCCAACTGACGTTAACACTACGATTGCTACATTTGCAGACGATACTGTTTTGCTGTCAACACACCAGGATAATGTACTCGCATCTCAACATCTGCAAGGCCACTTAAATAAAATAGATGACTGGTGTCACTCTTGGAGATTAAAGCCAAATGCTAACAAGTCAACTCATGTCACGTTCACTTTAAGAACTAAAAGCTGCCCTCAAGTAACGCTCGGCAACGATAAATTACCTCAAGCAGAAAGTGCTAAATATCTCGGTATTCATCTAGACCGGAAACTCACATGGCAAAAGCACATACTTTCCAAAAAGAAACAGTTAGGCCTTAAACTTACCGCATATTACTGGCTTTTTGGACGAAATTCTAAACTATTGACAACAAATTAGTGCTATATAAAACCCTTTTCAGACCTATCTGATCTTATGGATCTGAAATTTGGGGTACAGCATCGAAAACAAATATTAATATTATACAGCGCCTCCAATCAAAATTCTTGCGTTTAATAACTAATGCTCCAACATATGTCTCCAATTAAAATTCTTCATAGGGACCTTCACTTAAATACTGTCCAACAGGAAATCGATGAAGTTAATCAACGTTATGCGAACAGGTTATCAAGCCACAGTAACCCATTAGCTCTACAACTGCTGAACGTCTCATCATCCCAACGACGATTACGACGTTTTCAACATACTAATCTTGTTGCCACCATATAATCTATTCAAGATAAATTATGTAAATGTAATAGTAGTTTTATAGCTACCTTAACTTCAAAGGAGGATAAGCAATGGGTCATCCTTCACATGCTAAAACACTATGTTTAATTTATTCATGTAAATCTACAAATTGCCTAATGTCATACATAATGATAAATTGCAAATAAAATTGGAGGCTATAAAAAAAAAACTTATCCGGTCTCGGACAACCCCGGGGGGTCAGGGACCTTACAAAACGAAGATAACATATTTCGCCAACCAGTTCGATCTTTTGCTGTATTTCCCCAGTTGGCAATACCAAGTGTACGCAGGCATTCGTCAACAAAGTGTACGCAGGGATTCTCCAGAAAATACCTATTCACATTCTTAAACAAATAACTTTTCTTAAAAAAAAACCTTATCTTAACGCAGAACCTTTTCTTGAAAACGTAAATTTTCATACAAAAAGTACCTTTTCTAAAAAAAAAACATTTTTTTTAAATGAGTCACTTTTCTTAAAAAAGTAAATTTTCTTACAACAAATTGCCTTTTTTTAAAAAACTATGTCTTTTTTAAAGAGTACCTTTTTTGTGAAACAAAATAACTTTTCTTGATATAAGAATGTACTTTTAAAAATGTATCTATTCTTGAAAAAATTATCAATTCTAAAAAAATTCCCATATCTTGGAAAAAACCCATTTATTCAAAAAATACCTTTTCTTACAAAAATGCATTTTCTTAAAAGTACCATTTCTTAAAAATAAAATTATACCTTTTCTTTCCTTTTCTTTTCTTGAAATCTGTAGGTTTTCTGTAAATAAGCAAATTTACTTAATTCATACTTATTCCTTTATCTCCCAGAAAGTACTTCGTCTTAAAACTAACACCTTTTTTGTTTAATTTGACTTATGTATCAGGAAGTCATACACCAGATATTATTTACATATCTAATTAAAAAAGTTAGAAATGCACATAAGTTATATTACCTTTTTGGCACAAATATTCATTAACCTCTTGGCAATGCGTACCAAGAGTTTATAAAAATGATCTCTGTTTTTGAAGTTGATGTCCTCTTGTTCTCAAAATGGAAATGGCAACCCTATCTATAGGAAACTTCCAACTAAGAAGCTCTTTGTTTATGTTAATCGTAAGAAATTAGTTGGTAATACTGGTTCGATTGCAAACTGGAACTGAATTCAAAAAGTTTATTTAGTACAAAAGTATATAATTGTACTCTTAATTGCTACCTTAATTGTTGGAAATCAATAAATATCAACAAAAAAAAGAGCCGAACTTTAAAAAATTTTTCGACTTCAGTTTCAACGGTTGATCAAAATTTAAAGCCAATTTAAGAGATAAAAAGAAACATTATACTATTGTTAATGACAAAACATAAGTTACCCGAATGGGATGGTAAATTCGCCCATAGTCAATGGCAAATAGAAAAAAATATTACCTAATACCGAATTCAATTAGGATCAAATGCGTTTTTCGTCATTTATCATGCCTACCCACAAAATTTTCGATCAAAATTTATATGGTAGGTAAAAAAAATTTACAATTTTTTTTATTTATATAATAATATTTATACATAATATTCACCATAACACCCATTTTCAGTCCCAAACTAAGTTTTCTATAAGTTTTCTCAATTAAGTCTTCTCATATCATTCATCAGTTAATGGTTTAGAGCTTATGGGTGTGTGTGGCCATATATTCTGGTTAACACTATTGAGGAACCACTACTAAAAACAAAGAAAGACACATTTTGAAGGACTTCGAATATATTCTTTTCCGGCTAAAATATACTTTTCCTAGAGAATCACTTATGATTCTTTATTAGAATCACCTATGATTCTTTATTAATGGGGTATGTAAGGTATGTAAATTTCATTTACGATTACATTAGCAAATAATTTTTTCCTAATTGTAAATTATCTCTTTAATCTGGCCGAAATCTTCTTAAAACCCATTTTAAATTTGACCCCACTGTATTGTGGCTTCAACTAATTTAAAATCTTTGAAATTTGTGGCAAATTTTAAATTAAATTTAGAAAATGTCACCAACTAACAGACATTTTGATAAGAGTTTTATTAAGAGAATTTGTTTCATATTTTCAATTATTTCTCATTATTATTGTATAATTTTCGATGAACTTGGGATGGACAACGAAACTCGTATGACCCATGTAACTAACAATGGCCCCCGATAAATGTGGTAATTTCGAATTCTCATTAAAGCTAATTGGAACCATAAATTATTTAAAAACCAATTAATGTTCCCACTTGTATTCCATTCATCCTTCTCCACCCTGGGCTGTGGACTGTTGTGTATTTCGATGGGGGAAGCAGGCAGGCAGGAAGGCAAGTGCCATAGAAAGTAATTAGAATTTTCACAATGAAATCCTGTTCAATTAAACAGAAAGTTACGACCAAGTCACAAAATTATGTTCATGCATTAGATTGTACTTTGCGATGTATCCGTCCCCAGATATCTCCCTACTAACAAACTGCCCTCTCTACACCCTCCTAGCCACACCCACACACATTTACACATACAGTGATTTCAAAGGAAATTTAGTTTCGCTTTTTGGAAAAAAAAGAGCAAATGGAAAGAAAATACATGCCACTAAACGCAGATCCAACGAAACGATACTTACATACACTTGCGGTTAATATAATAGTCGTGCTACTGCACAATATGAATAAGGTGTCGTACGATATTATTGTCCTTTTATTATAAACGATTTTGTATGAAAATCGGTGAAAATAATTCTAGTACATGCAGAGATATCGCAAAGGTGTTTGGTGTGAGATTTTTAATAAAACAAGTTTTAAAAAGGGATTTTTATTCCTTTTTCTTAATTTTATTTGATACAAAAGATTAATTATCTATAATCGTTAGTTCCAGCAGAAGACATGTTTAAGAGATTTAATATAGATACGATTTGGGTTATCAGTGTGCATGCCCCGAAAAAAAAGAAACATTATGATGCCAAAGACATATTCCATGAGAGCCTAGAGGAAACGTATGACCGCTGCCCTGGCCATGACATTAAGATTGTACTAGGATATTTTAATGCCAACGTAGGCAGGGAGAATGTGTTTCATCCAACTATTGGCCATTTCAGTCTACATGTTGACAGTTCCGACATTGGTATGAGACTGATTGACGTTGCCGTGGCAAAAAACATGGTCATTATTGGTACAAGATTCCAGCATAAAAACAACGCCATAAGGCTACTTGGGTAACCCCTGATCAGAGGACGAAGAACCAAATTGATCACGTGGTAATTGATGGAAGCCACTCATCCAGTGAAATGGGCGTAAGAGTGATCAGAGGAGCTAACATCGATTCTGATCACTACCTGGTAGCAGCAAAGGCAGGCACAAGGTTAAGTAGGGTGAAAATCGTACGAAACCAAACGCAGAGAAATCTGGACAGCGGTAAGCTGCAATAACCAGAGGTAGCCACAGCCTACTCAAGGATTTTCTCGCAACTTTTTGCAAAGAACTCACCGCCTCCCGATGATGATCGTGAAGCGCAGTGGAAACCCATTGCCGACTCTTTAAAAACTGTACTTGGTTTTGAAAAACCGTTTCACAACAGACCATGGCACGATGAAGAATGTCGCACTGCAAATCTGCCATTTCACTTGAATAAAGGCAGCTTATTACATTTATATTATTTTTAAAGTAAGCGATGATTTTTTGTAGGGAGCGTTCATTTATTACAATTTATTACATCTTAATCATTTTACGAGTCAAAATGGCAAACCACAAAATTTTAAATCTATCGGAAAAAACTAAAATCGATGTTTACCGTTCTGAAGGATATTCTAACCGGCCAAAAGCTAAAATAATTAGACGGAGCCCAACAGTTGTCGGCAATTACATCAAGTACCCCGAGGGGTATGGAAAAAAGTTTAAACGAAGGGTTTGATTGTCTTTATCTACGTAGGAGAAAAGAAAAATAATCAGAATTGCTTCCAATTCTGCCTCAGCCATGTAAAACATAAGAGATCAAGCTGGAGTGGAAGCGAGCAAGTCATCAGTACGCAGAGTAATTAAGAGCTGTGAGCATCTGAAATACCTGAAATTACAAAAAAAAACACCCCTTAATGCTCCACGTAAGGAAAAGCGGCTTCAATTCGCAAGAGACTGGATGGTATGGGATGTGCAGCCAAGATGTCTTGTAAATGACTGGAGAACCGTGATGAGAAGAAATTTAATTTGGATGGGACTGATGGTTACAACTATTATTTCAATGATCTGCGAAAATAAATGCGTTTCTTGAATCGACATCACAGCCGAGAGGGCGGCGTTATGGTGTGGGGTGCTATTACGTACTATGCACTCAGAAAAAAATCCTATGAAATTTATACAAATAATGATTATTTTAATAGTCTTTTACTATTGTTTTTAGTCAATGGGATCGCTCACTTTAAATAAGTAATATTCAAACTATTGAATCAATAGTCGGTTTCTACTATTATTTTAATACTATTATAGTTTTGAATTAATGGTACATCCAATTAATCTTTAATAGTATGTACTAGTATATTTAAAGTCGACCGTATTGATTTAATTCGGCAAACCTCATTAGAAACTAATGGGAGCTCCTATAACAATAATAAGAAAATCACATTAAAACTCAGCAAAATACTAGCGAAGCCACTATTCCTTTAATAGGATTGTCATCTTATATTAAACGTAGCATATTATGAATTCTACTTTATAATCTGATTAAAAAAATAGTATATCTACCGTATTAATCTTTAATAGTATGCACTATTATATTAAAAGTGGGCCGTATTTATTTAATTCGGCAAACCTCATTAGAAGCTAATGGGAGCTCCTATAAATTGATTGATTGATTATTTATTTATTCATCCAAAATATGTGTACTTATTGATATTATACATAAATTCACTTCTGAGTTTTATCAAAGATATCACAGCAATTAAAATACTTAGACTTTATGTTTATAGCTAATATTTTTAAGTTAATATTTCATTAATGATTTGCTTATGTATTGTTCATGTAGTTTTAAAGGAGAAATGGGAAAAACCTTTATATGAGAAACAAAAATTTTGAATACACTATACTGAAATACAATATAATATACCTGGCAATTATATTTAATATAATTAGAGATATATTAGATATTTCGGGTGTTATAATTTGTATGTTTTATATATATATATAATTAAATGTCTCTGCAATCTCTTATTATTTCATAAGAAGAGTTTGAGGTGCGGTGGATGTATTGATTGTTTTGTCGCGTTATAAAGTCAGCGAGAATCTCGTAGTTGGTTTCTTCGTGTAATCTGCGTGTGGAGTATCTCCAATGTTTGTTATTTATAATTCTCAGACAGTTATTCTGAATTATTTGCAGTTTTTTTAAACGATATTTGGCGGCTTTGTGCCATACAGGGGAGGCATATGAAAGTATAGGTCTTATGACACATTTAAAAATTAGGTTTTTGTTTTTATGGTTTAGGGCGGATCGTCTTGATCGACTTAATCGCCTTATCACAGGTATCCTCAATGTGTTTACCAAAGTTTAATTTTTTATCTAGTGTTACACCCAGATATTTAACGTGATACTTTATATGGATGGTGATGTTTTGGAATTGTAGTTGTCGATTTGGAGTCCGTTTGTACGATTTGTTGTAAGGGAATATGATGGCTTGGGTTTTCCCATGATTCATTTTTATTTTCCATTTGGTCAAATATTTGTTGCAAGCTTTTCTCCATTTTCTTAAGAAGAGCGCTCGTAAGTTTCCTCGAAACAATCAAAGCTGTGTCATCTGCGTAGTAAGCCGCATCTATTTCCTTTGGGGGTTTAAAATCGGATGTAAATACATTGTATAAAATTGGCGAGAGGATGGAACCGTGACGAAGTCCTGCAGGAATGGATTTTGTCGATGAAAATGTATTATTGACCGCCACGGAGAAAGTTCTATTGTTTAGAAAATTTGCTATTATTTTAGTGAGGTATAATGGAAGGTTGGTTAAGATAAGTTTGTATATAAGTCCATTATGCCAAACTGAATCGAAGGCTTTCTCAATGTCTAGGAGTACTATTCCCGTGGATCTTTTATTATGTTTGTTAGAAATTATTTTGTTTTTGACGTAAAATACGTCTTACCTTACGGTATGAGGAGTCATGTCAGGTTTTTATTGTTGTAATCTTTATTTCATTGAATTTGAGGAAACGGCTAGATGCATTTTTTTAAAAGTTTTTTTTTAGGTAAATGAAGATGTTATCTTTCGTTTGATATACATTTCATATTGGTTGATATCTTCCTAATATTTAAATTTCTCAAATGAAAATTGTTTAAACACATACACTCAAACATATGTGTGGTGTTTGGTTGAGTGTTTTTGGTTGCTCAACATTGCATAGGAACATGTATCTAGAAAAAGTAAAACGAACAGCAAGCTAATGTTGCTTGGCAACATATATCTATTAAAAAGTGAAACAAACAGTAAGCTAACGTAATAAAGCTTTTTTGCGAAAGCTTCAATAAAGCTGTTGTAACATTAATTTTGAATTGTAAAGCGTAAAGCTTTCACACAACGCTCGAATGCTAATGCGAAGACTCGATAAGGTAAACCTTTTTTAATATTAGGGCGGCCCTCTCAACATTCGCAGAACTTATTTCAATAAAAATATTAATTAAAATACATAAATTAAATTAAGTTTAAAAAAATTGAACATAATATTTTTTTTTTAAACGGACTTGAATCAAATGCCGTTGGTAAATATAAAAATTACAGCAGACAGTTGTCAGAGGCCTTCGGCCACGGACTGTCCCTGCAGGCTGTGTCAGAGACACGGCCATTAAGTTTAACGTAGAATACGCCATCCGATAAGACAGAAAACATATATAACAATAAATGATAAATAATATAAGCAAATGAATTTATTGTTATATATGTTTTCTGTCGTATCGGATGGCGTATTCTACGTTAAACTTAACGGCCGTGTCTCTGACACAGCCTGCAGGGACAGTCCGTGGCCGAAGGCCTCGGACTACTGTCTGCTGTAATTTTTTATTCTGTTAACTTGATGGATAGTACTATGTTCTCTTTTGAAGCCAAATTGTTCTTTTGATATTATATTGTTATCTGTGACAAAATTGTTAACTCGGAAATATATAAGTTTTTCAAAAACCTTTCCCAGGTTGCTCAACAGACTGATTGGCCGGTAACTTTTGGGATCAGTCTTGGGTTTGTTGGGTTTATGAACTGCAATTATTTTGGCTTTTTTGAACACAACTGGAAAATAACTCAGGCTGAAACAACTGTTAAAAATAGTAACTAGTAAATCAATTGCCTTCGCTGGCAGCCTTTTCAGAAGTATGTTGGGTATGTTGTCTAAACCAGGGGATTTTGAATTCTTAAGAAGCGATAAAACGTTTGACAGTTCAGTGGAAGTTATATGTTCGATGTTGGAGTTACTTGGGTGTTCACGCTTTAATTTATGAACCGCAAAAATTAACCACTGAGTCTATGGAGTGTGATAATGAGCTTGTTCAAACGTTTCGGCTAGTTTGTCAGCCTTTTCTTGGTCAGTGATGAGTTTTTTATCTGAATATTTTAGGTGAGATATATTATTTTTCCGCTTGCCTCTCAAATTGCGACTTAGGGTCCAAAAACGTTTGTCTCCTGGCTTCATGCGTGTTAGGAAATTATTCCACTTATAATTTCTCATAGGATACAGTCTATTGTTTATATGCTTTGTCAGAAAATTCGTGCACTGGTCGTAGAATGTGGCTAGCTGATTATTGGATGTTCTTTGTTGTTTCCTTTTAAACTTGTTTCTTGTGCCAATATATCTTAGTACTGCTCTAGGGAAAGTGACAGAATTTATATGTTGGGTTTTAGGAGTAGCTGCGCTTCTTGCGGGGCGAATAGTATCGATAAATTTATTAATATCAGCATCAATTTCAGCTATCGTTCTAATGCTCTAATATTTGTACAAATGCTCCTGTCTATCATATCCTTGTATAAAAACCAGTTCCAGCGTTTGTAGTCAAAAACCTCGAGCGTAGGTATGGGAGAAGTAGAACCGTCAACTGTGCATATGATAGGCCGGTGATCAGAAGGGACTTCGTACCCTAGAGTTTCAAGGCTCATATGTAAGGAAGGAGCTCCTATAAAAATAATAAGAAAATCATATTAAAACTCAGCAAAATACTAGTGAAGCCACCATTGATTTAATAACATTGTCATATTATTTTAAATGCCGTAAAGCATTATGCAATTGGTACCTGTAATTTTCAGAAACTTTAATAAATAATCAAACAAATATATATTTGCATAAAATATTATTATATTTCTTAAAGTACTATTGATATATAATTGCATTATTTGATAATTTTTAATACCATAGGTTCTGATTTTCTTTCAGTTTGAAATCTTTTTTTCCATCTTTTAGAAGATGTAAATGAATTGGGGACCGACCGCCAAATTCTACGACATCATGTAAAGAAAATGTATTAATGTGTGTATGTACTATGTATGCCCGGTAATGCTCACTAAAATGACTTATTTGCCACTGTCTATATATTAAATTTAATTTTGATTTTTGTAAAATAATTTGTTCAATTTCAAAACGTGAGACGGATGTGTGTTGTAGAAATTGTAGAAACAGTTTCTATGAAATTATATACATTTTGTGCTTCTTTAGGATATTCAAAGTTGATTACGTGAAACAGTTTGAAAGTAACATCCAAGCACTTTAAAAAAGAATTAAATTTATATAATATACCTTCATAGTAATAAAACAAAAAACTTTGCAAATCAGTACTTTTATCTCCAATGACAATCATCACCGGCTGGAAAGTTAATCCTTTTTCCAGATACCTTTTTTTATTTCGTCAATTTTCGGCATGTACTGACTGGCAGACAGACAATAAATGATGCAGGCTTCCTGAGAATCAATTGTATTCCATTTTTTTCTGATTGCAAGTATTGGTGGTTTCAGTGCAGCAAGAAGAAGTAAAAATAATTTATAATCTCGAGAATCTACGGACCAAAATTTTAAAAATATGTATTTTTAAGATAAACTAAAATAAATATGTATTTATTTTAAAACTTACTTTCATCAATATTGTTTTCCAATTCATGTATTAAGTTAATTGAAGTTTTGTCTTTAATTTGCTTCAAAAAGTAAGGCACGATTTTAATTGAAAATGATGGCCACAATGAAAATAATTGAGATGAGTTGAAGTTATCTTTGAAAACAATATTATAATTTATTGCAACCTGCAAATAAGTAAAAAAAAAGTTATGAAGTATGCGAAAGAAATATATCCAATAATAACTTACCGAGGCATGTCCAAGACTATGTTTAAAAAGTGGAAATTTTTTTAAATTTAATTGTATCTGCTGTTTTTATATCCAGTTGCCTGATGTGTAATACAGAGGTCCATTTAGCTTCTATGGTAGCCCATGATTCATTATTGTGTGTTAGCTAGATAATGTCTTCTGTATTCCCATCACTCTCACTAATATTTAAAAGCTCTAGAAGTTTCGTATCTGTGTACGGATTATTTGCGCGTCCAGTGGAAGACGACGGAGACATTGAAATGCGGCCATTTATAACTAAATTGGCATCGATCCATTCCCTGCCAGAGTTTGAAACAGACAATGTGGTTGACTCAAAAATAATACCATATAATAAATTTAAACAACTTGAATTGCAACAAGACAAAGAGAAACACTTGCATCTTTCCTCCAGATGTTCAAATGATATCTGAACTTAGCTCTGGTTCCCAAAAGTGGAACTGGAAATAATTCAATGATGTCCGATTCTATGGCAACGAGAAGACTTTCAATGTCGAAACCATGATCTATTATTTAAAAAAAATTGCATTTAATATGACATTAGTTATGGTTATATAAAATAGAACTAGAAATCCTTCTTACCAACAATACGCTTGTAAATTTTTTCACAAAATCCAAATCGGTTTCATATTAAATGCTGAAGATCATCAAAATCAGTACTTCCTGGCTTGTTCTAATTGTTATATTTATAGTCTTATATTTAGCAGTCTCATATTAAATTTGCATAAAAAAATTTTAAAGTATAACTCACTGTTTGGTTAAGTGCGCAAGCAAGTAAGCTAATTGTCGATAAGAAATATTTAAATTTTAAAAATTTATCTACAATTTAAAAAAACTAAAAATATTTTTTTAATACAAAAATCGAAATTACTGATTTAATAATATAGCATATTAAATGAATAGTATACAACGTTAAGAAAACTAGCGGTAAAATTAATAATGATCCTATTTATTTAATAATATACCATATTAAATGAACAATATGTATATTCGTGGAAAAACACGTGTGTCTTGATTTCTATAGCAGGTAAACCTGCATTCAAAAATTAAATGAACAAGCCTAAATTTCTTAGACTCACTTTTTTCAGGCACAATTCTTTTGTTGAGTCGCACAATTTAAAGTTTTATAATTATTTTAAATAAATGAATACTAAATTATTTTAGAATTGATTTCTTTAATTTACTACACAAAAGATTTTTTTCGACTGAATTGCGTCTAGGTGTTGGGTAGAATGGGAGATACAATTTAATACAGTATTTAATATACTAGTAAATTTCTTATACTCACTGCGAAACTCACACACTTTTTAAGCACAATTAAAACTCACAACTCAATTTATAGTTACATATAAATTATAAAACACTTTACAATTAAATAATTTTATTCACCACGTTCAACATATTCAGGATCACGACGCGACTAATTGTTTGTGGTCTGACTGAACTGAACTAAACTCTTAAACTGGATTACTTTCCTGTGAACTAAATCGCACACACTTACATTTGTCATTTTGGTCTAAGGTGTATTGGTCATGTCAATACGCACGCGCAGCTCAACGCTGGCCTTCACCATAGCACAGCGCAGTCGCATCATATAGGCACAGCACTTTAGTTTGTTACTGTGTTTTAACAGACTTCTAATAAGGTGGTCACATTATTTTAATAGTTTTTCACATTGTTATTTAAACTTTATATGTTTAACCTATTAAATCAATGGGATTTAACATTGGGTTTTGTGTAAACTATTAAAAAAAAAACAGCAGACAGTTGTCCGAGGCCTTCGGCCACGGACTGTCCTTGCAGGCTGTGTCATAGACACGGTCATTAAGTTTAACGTAGAATACGCCATCCGATAAGACAGAAAACATATATAACAATAAATAACATAAGCAAATGAATTTATTTATTTGATAGTTACTTTTGATAATATACATAAGCTTATGGTAAGAAAAATAGGATAAATATGTTTTGTTTTGTTGTTGTTGTCGTATTACCTATACCTATTTACGTATACCTACTTATTTATACGTACTTACTTATACCTACTTACTTATACCTATTTACTTATACCTATTTACTTATACCTATTTACTATTACCTATACCTATTTACTTAAATCGACTATTTGTTGTTGTTGCCGCTGTAGGAACTGTAAATTAAATCCATTATTAGGAATTTATACATTACATTAATATATACATATGTACATATGTATATGTATGTAGGTATAAAACTTACCTATTTGATTCATATTGGGTGCTGCCACTGCTGTTGCGATTTGTTGTATATTTGTTGTTGATGTTGCGCCTACAAATTAATTAACATTTTTAATAAAAATATATATAAACAAGGGAACACAAAACTTACCTGAGTATTTATTTCTCTGCATAACAACCACTCGTTGCTTTCTTGTATTTCGTGTAGGTGCCATTTTGATTAGTAGTTTTTATTTTAATTTACTAAACGTCAGCTGTCAGCTGCTGTCAAACAGCATTGTTATTTTGCTTAGTTGGCAACACTTTCATTTAACACAAAAATGTATAAATTAATTTTTTCATATATTTTTTATAATTATATATCCATGTTAAATTCAAATTCACATTTAACATTTTGTTTCACTTAAATACATAAGTAAATATACGATATTTCAATATTTCATCAATCAAAACAACAGCCGAAGGTTTGTGTCCACACTGAAACAGCATCATAGTTTGTGTCCACGCTACAAACTCAAACACTCAACCAAACACCACACATATGTTTGAGTGTATGTGTTTAAACAATTTTCATTTGAGAAATATCAGGAAGATATCAACCAATATGAAATGTATATCAAACGAAAGATAACATCTTCGTTTACCAACAAAAAAATTTTTAAAAAAAGTTATCTCGCCGTTTCCTCATAATCAATGAAATAAAGATTACAACAATAACAATCTGACATGACTCCCTATACCGTAAGGTAAGACGTATTCTACGTCAATAATAGTATATCTTATAGCAAATATAATGTGAAATGTCTCGTTGAAAATTAATAGGAACATCCCATTAATTTGAGACTGCGATTTCGGTGATTTTTAATATGATCGTCACATTACTTTAATAGTTTTTCACATTGATATACAATAGTTTCAAAATAATTGTTTCAATAGTACGAAACTATTAAATTCCTATTGTTTTAATGTAATTTGGACCAAATTTTGTCCTTATTAAATTAATAGGGACCCTTTTGGCGAATTAATAGGACCCATTTTTCTGAGCGTGGCACCATGGATCTTGAATTTCAAAGTGCAAAAAAGACTAGTGCAAGCTATAAAACGTTATTGGAATCGGCTTCTCCGAAGTTCAGTGAACTATTTGGTCCCATATCTTGGATATTGCAATAGCATAATGCCCCTATACACAACGCCAGAGTAGTAAATGAGTTCATTGCAAGCCAAAATGTGAATATTCTGGACTGACCACCCTATTCGCCAGATCTAAACATTATCTGGGGTTGGTTATCTCGTAAGGTCTATGAAGGAGGTAGACAATTTGATGACAAGCAGTCACTAATTCAGGACCTTAAGGATGCTTGGAATCAAATTTTGTTGGATTACATAAAATCTCTTTATCTATCAATGAAAACCCGAATATTTGAAGTTATTAAAAACAAAGGGGGTTGTACCCATTACTAATACAAGGTGGCGCAAAAGTAAACTTCCGATGTTTTTTGGCTGTAATTTAAAAAAAAAATATTAAAAACTTTGATTCTTCTTGTGGATTATTTTTATTTGGTCTTTTAATTTTGTTTACATCAAGTCGAGAATATGATGTAAATGGCCGCCGCCACAGTTGATTGTCATTTGAGACCTTTTTATGGCATTTTCCATCACTTTGGCCAAAACTTCCGGCGATAGGTCCTCACATTCTTGACGGATATTGTCTTTAAGAGCTGCAAGAGTCTGAGGCTTGTTGACATAAACCCGCGACTTCAAAAAGCCCCACAAAAAGAAGTCTGGAGCGGTCAAATCAGGCGATCTTGCTGGCCAGTGCAAATCGCCAAAACGGGAGATTAGGCGCCCGGGAAATGCATCCTTCAGCATATCGGTTGTGGCACGTGCAGTGTGTGCCGTTGCACCGTCCTGTTGGAGCCACATGTTTTCCAATCCCAATTCATCAAGCGACGGCAAAAAGAACTCGTTGATCATAGCTCTGTAGCGTGGCACGTCGTCTGGTCGATGTCGACGGCGCTTCCATGACATCCTCGGCTACATCAGCAATATTCTCTGCAGAACGGCTACTCCGGGGTCTGCCACGCCTGGCAGCATCTCGTGTTGTGCCAGTCTCGAACGGCTAAACGTCGCAGTGTTTCACCAGTAGGCGTTGGACGGCCAGGAAATCTGCGAAGAAATTCACGTTGTGCCAAAGTCACCGACCGATTATTGGTCAAATAAATAGTCAGCAATATTCCGCGTTCTGGAGCAGTGTAGCGTAACATTGTTTATTAACGTGTATTTCGCATGTGTTTACTACACAAATGTCAAAACAGAACTGACATTAGGGGCCAATCGCAAAATTTATAGCATTTTCTGATAGGAGGATTACTTTTGCGCCACCTTGTAGTACTTAAATAAAGAAAAATAAATTTAAAAAACAAGAAAAACTGGTTTTCATTAAAATTAGTTAAAGTGCCTTTATTCAAGTGCACCAAAAAAATAGCACATTTTTGGAATTTGTTTTTATAATTTGCTCAAAAAAAGTTCTTTAGTTAAGAAACCACCATTCTCAAGATCTTTTTTATGTATCAAGATGTCTAGCTTCCACTTCCATTTTAAAATTCTGCAATCGGTTACAAATTGCAAAAGATAGAGGCTGCTGAATATGGAATTTTTTGTGCCTTTAAATAAGTGAACCGGAGTGTTTTTGTAAAGGGGTTTCCAATAGGTACTTGACAACTTTCAATCTAATTTGTGATCGCACTATTTCACTGATTATCTAACTGTTACTTTCGTTGTTTACAGTAAACTCAACATTTTCATCATGGTAAAATACACGAACGAACAACGTATGCAAATTTTAAAAATGTACTACTGAAATTCGGAGTCGGTGACCCCAACATTAAGAGCGTTAACTCCAATTTTCGGTCGTTATTCTCGCACTAGTAGACAAACAATAACAAGTTTAGTGCACAAATTTGAGTCTACATATTCATTGTGTGATACTGCCGTGCCAGTGAGACAACGTGTTGGTCGAAGTGACGCAAATATCGCTGCCGTTCAGGCGTCCGTAGCAAACGGTCCAAATCAGTCGATTCCGCGGCGTTTTCAAGAACTGTGCATCGCCCAGACCAGTTTATGGCGAATTTTGCGTAAAGATCTTGGTTTACACCTATACAAGATCAAGCTGACTCAAGAATTGAAGCCGATGGACCATTTGACGCGTCGTACGCTCTCCGATTGGGCTCTGGAGAAGACGCGCCAAGATGATGAATTGCATCGCAAAATCATCTTCAGTGACGAAGCTCATTTTTGGCTCAATGGGTTCGTCAATAAGCAAAATATGCGTTATTGGTTTGGTGAAAATCCACATGTGCTTCATGAATCACCACTTCAATTACAAAAAATAACTGTTGGGTGCGGTTTGTATGCCGGCGGCGTCATTGGGCCATATTTTTCGTAGACAATAACGATCGTCACGTTACTGTGAATGGCGATCGTTATCGCGCCATGATTACCGATTATTTTTGGCCCGAATTGTGAAACATGGACTTGGACGACATGTGGTTCCAACAGGACGGTGCCACAAGCTACACAGCACACGTTGCAATCGATTGACTGAAGAGAAAGTTTGGTGAGCGTGTTATCTCAAGAAATGGGCCAGTCAATTGGCTGCCTGGTTCGTACGATTTAACCCCTCTGGACTTTTTTCTGTGGGGCCACGGCAAATCATTGGTCTATGCAAACAAGCCGACGACATTGGAAAAACTCAGAGCCAACATTGAAAGCGAAATAGCGGCCGTTACGGCCGAAATGTGTGACCGAGTCATCGAAAATTGGGTCCAACGAATCGACCGCTGCGACGTGCCCGCGGCGGCCATATGAACGAAGTCGAGTTCCATTCATAAATGTTTTGATTGTATTTCATGTCGATCATAAAGTTTTGGAAATATCTCAAATCGTTTGCGTTTTATTTAAAAAAAAGGTTGGCAAGTCCTTATTGGAACACCCGTTATTAAGCTGGCAAAAATCGGCCTCTTGACGCAAGGGAAATAAAAAGAATTCTAATTTATGCCGTCTACGCCACAAGCAACGTCAAACGCTAGCACTTGTTCTTCTTCCATAAGAATACATGTACAAATTGTCAACGCCTACGTTATCACTCCAATTGTGTTCGTACTCTTATTCAAAAAAATTTGTTATAAAAACGTCTCTCAAACCTGTCCTAACTTTTCATGAATAAGACAGTACATGTTTTGTACAAGCAATACACTCTTTTTATTTTAAAATTGTTGCTGTGTTCAGTACTATCATTTTGACCGCAACTGTAATTTCAATTTGAGCCACGGAAGCCACAAAGAATGTTGTTGATGTTGGCTTCTGCTTGTTTCGGATCTAATGACAAAAAATGCCAAGAAAGTACTTGAGGCGGTATGGACTGAAGGAAGGACTAAATGGTTGAGCGAATGACTTGAATGAATGAATGTAACAATTCTATGCAAATGACCATTAGAATGGCTCTAAATATTCAAAAAGCTTTAAGCGTTCACGCATATTTGAAACAATAACGATTATGCAAAGTTTTTTATTTGCAGCAAACTGTAAATTAAAAATTATGAAAGCATTAATGGAAAATTTGTTTTTCTTTTAATAAATAATTTTTATAAGAAAAGTCGATCTCAACCTACATATCAAAACCAACTCATTTCAAACTTAAATATAGTATATACATTACATATACAAAACGGTGGTCGGTCGCGTTACTTTCAGATAAAACAAATAAAAAGTCACTCTAATATCTATCGTCGTACAAGAACAACGAATTAATAACAAATTGACTTATATTTTATTTTGGCAAATCGTGCCAAAAGCAATTTATTAACAAGGCAAACGAGTATCATCGAAAGGTTGTCCTCGAAGCAGGAGCTTGGATGGGAATGCATGAATTGAAAAAAGGAGATTATACAAAATTGTAATTAATATAAGATATTTTGTGTTATTAGCATTAAAATACAGGAAACATCCATTGATTTGACATAAATAATATGAGATTCGTCATAATTGTGGAAGTTAACCCCTTTCTCATTAATCTACAATACTATAGTAGTTGATATCTATAAGCCTAAACCATATCATTTATATCAGTATTTTGATTTCAATTTGTATTATTTAATTTCGTACATGGGGCAAATTAGTTATATGGCAATTCCAATTACCTCTATAAATGTAAATTCAAAAAATGTAAATACCATTGGCAATTGTACTTATTATCAAAGCATTTCCCTCATATTTAACAGTTTTGGTTTCCAAATATTTATACAGTACAGGTTTATGAATTGGAAAGTTATACGAGGCACTGGCTATCGAAGCCACAAACCTCTACATTAGCTTGTCCCAAAAAATTGTTCTTTTACGATTTTCATGGTTGCTCTAGCTTAATTGAAAAGCTTATAGAGTAATGTAGTTTTAAGATTTTTCGGAAGAGTCTTAGAGGCCGCACAAATCGAATTTACCCCAAAAATCGGGGTGTCCGGACGGTTTTGAATTTTACTTAAAGCTTGGTCAATTCAATTTTCGCTCAAGATATCAAAAATGGCGTGCCCAATATGTCTGAAATTTTTTTCATTCATGCAGAATTCAGCTAATTCACATCTAATAATACAAATAAAATTATTCAATTAGTATTTTTGTTATTATGGCACTGTGCGACAAATGGTAGGGGTCAGTGATCGGCGTGGGTTCAGACTACCGGGAAAAGCTATATTAGTCAAAAATAAGTAATACGTGTCCCGGCGATTCGCTGGGTCACGTCTAGGTCTATCTTTTTGAAATTAGTAAGTATCATACAGGGGTTTCATTCAAACAAAAAATCATTATTCTTGTGAAAACTGTGAATACCAGCGAAACTCGTGAATCGATTGTCATGACCTATGTCTCAGTTTGTTCATAAGCTCTGTGACTTTACTTGAGAGTAATAAGACTTGACACTTTTCCCAGTTTGGATTTTTAATGTTTTTTAAAATTACAAAATTGTAATTTTTTAGTAACAAAAATAATTTTTTTTCTTCATAAATTTATTTATAACTGCAAAATTGTTGATTATGTTGAAAAACAGTATATCAGCAGAATAAAGGAATTATAATTCTTAATTTTTCTAAGTTTGGTGCAGCAAGTTATGTTCTCGAGTTATGTCAAACCAAAGAGCCCTAAACGCGACAATTTCATGTTGACTTAAAAACTAAGAAAATCGTGGTTATTGCTCCAGTTTTAAGTAAAATTGTAAAATCGTCCAGAAAACCCGATTTTTACCCGATTGAACAAATGGAAATGCAAAATTTTTTAATATCCATTGCAAGCAATGGTAGTTCTTTTGCATTTGCATTAGTTACAGTAATGGAAGTTAAAATCCAATTCAAATTGGTAATAATGATAATAATTACATTTCAAAAACTTTGAATTTCAACTTCCCCAAAATTGGTAATACATTCAACTTCCGAGTTGAAACCCCTACAGGTGTTAGATTCTTCTATAAATTTTACCATTTCATAGGGAGATCGAAGTGAACCCATTCCCAGTCTATGGGAGAAATCCACTGCCAATGAGGTGTTGCTTGACTTCGATGCGCCACATTTTCGCATTGTCCGATATAACTCAAATTTTCAGCATAATTATTTTAGACCCAGACAAACAATATTCTTTATCAAATCCGTAAACCCGTACGTATAAAACCTGTACGTCACAACCAAACATGATTATTGTGAATGGTTACGCGAATTTAATTTTGGAGCCTTATTAGAATAAATTAATTTTCCAGGGAACTAGTGAATCAATTTTAACAAAATTTACACAGAACATCAAGAATATCTTAGCCTACGCATATATTATATAAGTTTTTGAATAAATTATCCCTTGGCACTACTACAAGGGTGAGAATCCAACAGTATACAAAATGCCATATCTTAATAACTCGAGAGGTGGCGTCAATTTTGGGGATACCATAAGTAGTACTAAATACTGGGTATCCAACTGTGACCACACTTTCAAAGATTCGGTTTTGAACTGTGCGTGTACGTCATCTGAAAATTTACCTTTCATTTGGAAAAATGAAAATCGGATTGTATGGGCATATCATAAAAAGGAACATGGTGCCGTTGATTGCAGTACTACCAGAAGGAGATCTAGACACTATGTATCCCACTATATCGCCACTTTTTTAAGATTCGGTTTTGGACATGGCGTATGATTCATCTGAAAAGTGGCTCCTTATATCAGAAAATTTAGAGAATGGACGAGTGCGTATATCTAAAAAACGGCATATATTTGTGTAGAGTTTGTCAACTGAAACGAATGAACGAAAATAAAATGTCTGTCGTTGCTGCTTATAATTACAAAAACATCTGTTGCTACCATGTATTTGTTGGCACTGGTTATCCATATCCCATTTTTTCATCCATTAGAGCAAATGTTGCCACATTTCGTAATATTAAGTGCGGATCGTTTTATTTGGAAAGTCGTAAGTGGCGATAGCTTAATAGAATAAGAAAACAGCCTTATTGATTCACTAGTTCCCAGGAAAATTAGTTTATTCTAATAAGGCACCAAAATTAAATTCGCTTAACCATTCACAATAATAATGTTTGGTTTGTGTCTTCGCTAGTTATATACATAATTAACTTCACACACATTAAAATACTGGGAAATAAAAATTGCGATATCAAATAAATGCTTGTAAAATAAAAACAATTTTATTTTTTCAATTCACATTTCTAGAGGTAGTTCAAATTAAATTACAACTAAACAGAAATTAAAACATCTTTGAAAAATCAAGACACAAATTTAAATACAAAAGCAAAAACTCTGTAAAAAGAATCCAAACCTATTAACTCCACTTATCTGTAATTTGGATTATTTGGTGTCAGGGGTTTAAGTCATTTATAAAAGTCATTTATAGTAACACGGAAAGTTTGGTTTGGGCCACTAAATTAAAGATGCTTGCTATTCGTAATGGAATTTGATTAACTCCAGATATCTTTTATTTAATAGTAATTCTAAAAAGAAGTTTGAGAGATGTATATTAGGGTGTACTAAAACTTTTTTTTAAGGGTCTCAAAAGTTGCGTAATGAAGAGCTGATTACGGGGACGTCAAACATATTTTTATACGACCCCCTACCGGCCGTTGAAGTTACCATTCCTAGTGCATTTGGGTAATATGGGGTACGAGCGGCATGTCATGATGAGCAGAAATAGAAAAATATGTTTTCCGAATTTTGATAGAGAACGGCAGCATTTTGAAGTCTTAATAAATCATACGTTTTCTTCAAACTTTTTTGTTTTTGTTTCTTAATCTTCCTTGAAAATACTATTAAAAATATACAATAAATATAATTAAAAGCTAAATTACAACGCGCGAACTACAACGAGAACTATGCAAAATATTGGAAGAAACACGCGTGAAAAAAAATTTTCTTTTAAAATTTTGCATATTGACCAAAAAATTCTTTTTATACCCTCCACGTAAGTGATAGAGGGTATATATCAGTTTGTCATTCTGATTGTAACATATAGAAATAAGGCTTTGCGACCCCATAAAGTAAATATATTCTTGATCCTTATAACAACCGGAGTCGATATAGCCATGTCCGTCTGTCCGTCTGTTGAAAACATTATCACGACTTCAATCGGCGATAACGCGGTTTGGTTTTTGGCCAGAATGTTCCACGTATTCCTGAGCAGTGTGGTGTTGAAAATCAGCGATATTGGTCCATTGGAAAAAATTTTATGATTGGAAACGTAAAAAAACTCATAAAATTTTCACATTCATTTTTGTAGTTTTATACTAAACTACTCCTTTTGCCGTGTGGTGAATTTCCATGTTGAAAATCTTTGTTGTGCTTTATAATAGGTAAGTACTTTAGAATGTTTAAATGTACTTGCATGTGTTCATACATTTATATGAATTTTGTCACACTTCATCTAAGGTCGCTGTGGCCTGATGTGTAAAGGGTTGCGGGTTTGGAGTCTGAGGGTTGTTGGTTCAACTCTCGTCCCAGCTTGTTTTTATTTTTTTTTAAGAGTTCTTCAAAAAATGCTTTTTTATTTTTGAAAAATGCTTTTTTATTTTACTTGTGAACAAATAACTTATTTTTATTTTTTTTAAAAAAGTAAATTTTCTTAAAAAAAAGTACATTTCTTAAGTACATTTGAAAGTACATTAAGTACATTAAGTACATTTAAAAGTACATTTCTTAAGCACATTTCATTAAGTACATTTCTTAAGTACATTTCTTAATTACATTTCTTTCTTAAGTACATTTCTTAAGTACATTTCTTCTTAAGTACATTTCTTCTTAAGTACTTAAGAAATGTACATTTCTTAAGTACATTCCTTAAGTACATTTCTTAAGTACATTTCAAAGTACATTTTCTTAAGTACATTTTCAATGTGAGCATTTGAGCATTGTGAGCAATGCATTTGTGAGCATTGTGAACATTTGTGAGCATCCTGCAACAAGTAACTTATTTAATTTTTTTTAAAAAAGTACATTTTCTTAAAAAAGGTCCTTTTTAAAATTTAATAGACTTTAAGTACATTTCATTAAGTACATTTCTTAAGTACATTTCTTAAGTATATTTCTTAAGTACATTTCTTTCTTAAGTACATTTCTTAAGTACATTTCTTCTTAAGTTCATTTCTTAAGTACATTTCTTCTTAAGTACTTAAGAAATGTTCATTTCTTAAGTGCATTTCTTAAGTACATTTCAAAGTACATTTCAAAGTACATTTCGAAGTACATTTCAAAGTACATTTTCTTAAGTACATTTCAATGTGAGCATTTGAGCATTGTGAGCAATGCATTTGTGAGCATTGTGAGCATTTGTGAGCATCCTGCATTTGTGAGCATTTGTGAACAAGTAAGTAATTGCATTTGTGAATAAGTAACTTATTTTTATTTTTTTTTAAAAAGTAAATTTTCTTAAAAAAGGTCCTTTTTAAAATTTGATATTTTGCTGGTTAACACTAAGGTGAAGAGTATCACAAATTCGGCACAGCCTTGTTTTTTATCCAATACACTAGGAATCAAAACTTCAACGGCCGGCAGGAGACTGTCAGTACCATAGAGTAATGATGTATAAAGACGCCATCTCTCTCAGTAAATTGGTGACATTTAGTGTGTTGCATATGGGCGGTTGCATGTTGGAAAGTATTGCTTTACTAATACCAGATAAAGGCAATGGCTCAAACCATCCAACAATAAATCAGCAACGGCATTTCGATTTGTGCGTTAAAATTTTTGTGTAAATACACCACAAACATGTACTAACAATAAAATATAACAAATAAGTCAAAAATACGTTTACATTTCAGTCTTTTATCAAAACGACATGAACAATTTAAGTCAACAATTTTTGTAATTTCACCTGGTTTAAGTGAATTTACGTCAAATAACTCACTGTCGAACAGACCGCACCACGAATAGTGTGAAAGGAAAAGTTAGATGAGAACAATGGCATCTCTATACATCATTACTCTATGGTCAGTACCCTCATATAAAAAAAAGTTTGACGCCAGTTCGTGATTTCGTTCTGCCCTGACCACCTTAATTTTTTTCACAACGGTCACCTCACTTAGTGATGGCGATACAGTTTTCGTTTGACTCTCTGAGCATTCGAACGCGTTCTTAACCTTATCTAACAGCTATCAGCTGACTAAGAGAAAATTTTCTTAGAAATATAATTTTTTGATAAATTATATCTGAATTAAACTAACAATGGCACCAAAGCGTAAGAAATTTTGGGGTAATAGACCAAAATTCAAGCAACAGAAGACTACTGTTCCCCCCAGTAGTAACAGATTCCAACCTCTATCCGATATGGATGATGACGACAGTGACAGCATTGACAAAGTGGTTATTGATTCCATTGTAAAAGCTCCACCACTTGTAGTGGACGACAACCAGAACTTCGCATCGGTGATTAAACTCCTAGGATCGAATGGGAAATACCAAAGAATGTCAGTCGGAACGAAGGTAATGCCGAACACGCTTACTGACCGCGAGGACATGATTAAAAAGCTTCAACTAAATAAGATAACATTCCACACTCATCCAGTGAACGATCAGAAGAGATTCAAACTAATGCTCTTCGGACTTCCCCAAGTAAGCACTGCAACTATTCTCGAAGAATTTAAGCACAGCTTCAACATTGAGCCTATCACCATAAATGAAATAAAAACAGCCAGATCTAGCCCTGACGATGCACTGTATGCTATAGAATTTGACCGGAACCAAATAACTAAAAAGGAAGTGTTAAGAATCAAATACCTCCATAATATTGTCGTCCACTGGAGAAATCCTTTAAAGCGCTCTAAGGGACCAACACAATGTTCCAAATGTGCAATGTTTGGACACGGATCTGCTAACTGTTACAGGAAAACAGTATGTCTTGGATGTGGCGGACCACATGAATCTTCTACTTGTCCACTTAGTAAATCATCGCTTAAGGACCCAGTTGTCTACAAATGTTTTAATTGTGTTAGCAAGAAATTAAAAAATGTTAACCATCGAGCCGATGACCCTAAATGTCCTTCTAGACGTGAGTATTTAGATATACGCCAGAAAGTTACAACTAATAGACAAAGATACACAAATGTCAACATCAGAACGAACTTCTCATTATCAGAAGCAGATTTTCCACAAACACTTAGTGCAAATGATCAAGTTCCAAATGTTACTTGGCCTAGAAGGCATAACCCGTACGAAAAAGAACGACGGAAACCACAAATTAATAGTGACAAACAACATTATAATGATGAAAATGATATCTCCAATGAGAAAATCTTGGAAATATACTTTGAAGCTCTTGATGCATTACAGAAATGCAGAAATAAATTTGACAAAATGCGAGTTCTGGGAATGATGCTCAAACATGTCATTTAGACTAAAGAGAATACATAGCCTTCACGTTATGCACTGGAACTCCCAAGGCATCACAAATCACTCAGTAATTGCACAACTTGAACAAGTCCTTCACGAAAAAAGAATTGACATAATACTAATTAATGAAACCTTTTTAAAGACTCATCACAAATTTCGACTGTTGAACTTTAAGGTCTACAGAAATGACAGAAATACCCACGGAGGTGGGGTTTTAATAGCAATAAGAGAGTCTATCCCTCACAGCTGTTTGCCAAACTTGGGAACAACAACAATGGAGACTGTAGCAATTTCAGTAGAAATAAATGGAAGACAAATCAGACTAATTTCTGCATATAACCCTAAATATACTGCAAATTTCACCGAAGATCTCAATAAAATCACCACATCAGCAAATGAATTCTTTATTTTTGGCGATTTGAATGCCCATCATACTAGCTGGAACTGCCATAAAAACAATTCTGCTGGTAATTCTCTCTACAACCATCAATTACAAAACAACTATTATATTTATGCTCCGTCTACATTTACCCGTTTTGGACAAGGCGTGGGCCAAATTCAGCCCTCGGTTTTAGATATTCTTTTGACCAACTCTAGTCTTAACATATCGGCTATTGAAACACACCCGGGCCTTTTATGCTCAGACCATGTACCAATCACCTGCGAAATATTTGGTTCCGTCATCCATAAGACATTTACGGCACCATCATACGGCGATGCTAATTGGACCTCAATCAGACAACTAGTTGATGATCAAATCCGATACCTGCAATCTATAAGAATAACTACTTCAAATATTGAAGAAATTCTATTAAAAATTACAAATACCCTTCAAGAAGCAGATAGAAAAGTTCCAAGAAGAGAACGACAACCGTGGCTGCGAAGGCTTTCCCAATTAAGCTTGTATCTCATTGGCCAAAGGAATAGATACACCCGAAAACTTCAACGAGCTTCTCCACCCCAAAAACCGTCACTGAAATGCACCTTAAACCTGCTCACCAGGTTGATTGATTTTCACATATTTGCAGATATTAATTCCAATTGGACTAAGTTTTTAGAAAAACTTCCACACGGCAGCAAAAAATTCTTTAAATTGACAAAAGCAATGAGAGGTAAAAAGTCAGCTGTTAATGTCATGACTGTTGATGGTGTTGATACTCAAAACAGTGAGAATATAGCCAATGCAGTAGCTGACGTCTTTGAAAACTCTCACTGCACAACACAGACAATTAGCTCTCCAGTTGATCAGAATGTGGCGAATTATGTCAATTGGTTAAACTCTCAGACTAACACGTGCGAAACAGCTGATCTTACATCGTTGGAAGAAGTGAGATATTACACAAAGAAACTGAAGAACAACAAATCACCTGGTAAAGATGGTATAAAACCAGTGTTGGTAAAGCAAATGTCTAATGTATTTTTCAACGCGCTGACTATTGTTTTTAATTGGTGCTTAATCAACGGTTACTTCCCCAGTATATTCAAAAATGCTAAAGTTATCCCAATTTTGAAACGTGGAAAGAATATCAAATCCCCTTCAAGCTACAGGCCAATTAGTATGCTAAGCATAATTGGGCAAATATTCGAAAAAATAATATTACGAAGAATATCTGAATTTGCGGAGGAAAACGGCATTTTAAACAAAGAACAATTTGGATTCAGGAAAGGACACTCCACCGTGCACCAACTAAAGAGAGTTGTTAACATAATATCAGAGAATAAGAATAACCGAAAAAGTACAGGGATGGTTCTACTGGATATTGAAAAAGCATTTGATTCGGTATGGCATGACGGCATCATCTTCAAACTAAATAATTTTAATTTCCCGATCTATCTACAAAAAATTGTCAAAAGTTTTTTATCCGGCCGCAACTTCAGCGTTTGTATTGATGATGCAGAATCATCATTAAGAAATATACCAGCCGGTGTTCCACAAGGTTCGGTCCTATCACCTATATTATACTCAATATACATCTCGGATTTTAAAATACCAACAAATCAAGCTGCCGCTTTCTATGCAGATGATTCAGCAATAATAAGTACCGGAAAGGTCTCAAATGCTATTATAAAGAGGATGAAAAAAGCGTTGCTAATATCACAAAAGTACTTTGAAAAATGGAAGATAAAAATCAACCAAAATAAAACACAATCGATTATATTCCCGTTTAATAAATCACCAAAACGTGTACCTACGGGAACTCTTGAAATACAGGGTTCAGTTCTTCCTCTGCAAGATTCAATAAAATATCTTGGTGTTATAATCGATAAAAAATTGAACTTCTCAAGTCACATCACAAATACACGAGACAAAGCACTAAAATGTGGAAGATCACTTTACCCGCTACTTTGCAGAAAATCTACATTGAATTTAAAAAACAAAATCCTCATTTATAATATGTGCATTCGCCCTATTATGACATATGGTTGTCAGGTCTGGTTTCCAAGAAGTGCCAAAACAAACCTTAAAAAATTACAAATTATACAGAACAAGAACTTAAAAATAATTCACAATTTAAATCGACGATTCAGTACTGATCTCTTGCATGAAAATTACAACCACAAACCACTTATTTCAGTTTATCTTGAACTACAACACAGATTCGAAGATAGATGTAGATCTTCAAACTACGAAATAATAAGAAATTTGTGTAACTAACTACATTTTATAATTTCGGCAACGAAGTTATCATAATTAATTAGTATAAAATTTCTCATAAAAATTAAAGGTTTTTCTCTATCTTTTTACCTTATATCAGAATTAATTTTAATTGTAAATATTTTTGTTAAAAACGATATATTTGCTGCAATACTAAATGTAAAAACTCAAACTATGTAAATATTTATTTTAATCTTTGTACAATGATAGTATTAATAATAGTGATGGCGATACTATCGAGTGTTTAGCAATGAATAAGTTTCTCGAAATACCTTTCGGCATCTATTTACAACTGTAGATCCCTTCATGGGATGTAATGGGAAACTATTTTTTATATGTATTTGCATGATTCTTGATTCCTGGCAAACCGTATAGCTATTTGAGACCTAGCCACAGATCTCTATGAACGTTTGTTTGGAATGATGCTATTGCGAAATTCATCAAACTTCTTTTAAAAACTATAATATATAAAAATCACCCCTGATATAATATTTTTTTTTCAAATTTCATCAGGGATGATTTTTATTTATTCGGCCGTTTTATTGGTACTTTTCAATATTATTGTTCCAGCTCGAGGACATTCTATATCTCTATTAATAGAGATATAGTTTTTTTTAAAAAAGGAGTATTGCAAATGTTTCACTATGATTCTTGGCAAACCGTATAGCTATTTCAGATCTAGATACAGATCTTCATCAGAGGTTGTTCGGAATTATGCCATTGATTTTTCATCAAATTCATCAAACTAAATGCAAACGAAATCTCATTTGAATTGGGAATTCACTATAATGCAAGTGTTCGAAAAATATCGCAAGCAAAACACACAAGAATACATTTGCAGAAACTTCTTTCCATCTCCAGAGAACCATCGGCCCTCATTAGACATGTTTTTTTGTTGTCGCCTAAAAGACAGCACCATTTTTTTACATACAATAACAGTTGCATGCAGTGTCGTCGTGCTCCATGTTATTCAAATTCATCAGGGATGATTGTTGTTTATTCGGCCTTTTATTGGCTTTTTATTTTTCAAAAAAATCGCGCGATTCTGTGCCAAACAAAATTCTGAGGTTTGTTTGAATCCAATGGTTGAAAAGTAATTTTTCCATAAAAACGACGCGATGTTTTGAGAACAAATTTTCGCCGCAAAGAAAAACATATAAGTTACTTATAATGTTTTGATAATACATTTGAAAACTTTCTAACAAATATATTTTGGATTTATTATTCTAAACCAAAAGAAATCTGTGAAAAAACTTATTTTTTGCGAAAATACCTGAAGTACCTAATATTTTTCGTCCCGTTTCTCTATGCTCTAGTGACAACTGGCAAACAAAGAGCTTGTCAATATTTGCTACAATCCACTGACTTATGCTCAGTTTTACAGTTGAAAATTCCACATTTAAATGTACTTTCAATGCCCGATGCTTGTCATTTAAATGCCACTTAATATGAACTTTTTCTGTGCGCTTTTAAATTGATGTTTAAAATGACGAGTGTGAAACTCGGCCTAAGAGCGACAGCATCAGGCATTTAAAGTACATTTAAATGAAGAATTTTCTACTGAGAAACAGGCCATTCATATTTTCATATTTGATGATAAAAGCTTTGCGCCAGAAGTGAAAATTTATTCCCTCGTCTTTTCCACAAACAAAAATAAAGAGGTTGCTGGTTTCATTTCTGCCAGTGTGTAAGAAGGAAAGCTTCAAAACTGAGAGAACTGTCAAAATTCATATGACATTCGACAAAAAACAAACAAATTTGAGTCTTAATTACAGTTTCTTTTTGTGGTGTATTTTCGTGGGGCCTAATTTCTATCCGCCATCACATGATCTTGAAGAGTGAAATTAACAATTCTCCAAATTGTTCTAGAAACAATATCATGGTTTCACTAACTGTGAAACAAGTAGCGCCGTTTTGTTGGAACCAAGTGTCGTTGAGATCCCATGCTTCAGTTTAAGGCAGCAAATAGTCCATCATCATGGCGGAATAACGGGCCTCAATCATAGTTACGTTCCAGTCGGCCCCAAGTATGGACCGAGTTTCTATCAACTCATAAACCACACCAAACCGTTGATTTGTCTGGATGTATTAACGGCTTTTGAAACTCATCCGGTACTTTTTCCATAGCCATTAGCCATAGCCATAGCCAGAAATGGTGAATCCCTTCAAGTTTTTCAAGAATAAGTTGTTGACCTTGTCGCGGGCTACACCCAGAAAACCAATTGGCTGAAGAGAAGTTGTAGCAACCGTAAATTACCACCGAATTGGGGCTCCTACAACCGAATAGAGATTGTCAGGACCAAACTTAGTCCTCACAACTGAATTCGGTTGAAGCAGCCTCGTTCCATAATTGATTCGGTTGTGACAACGGAATCTTCAATTATATTCGTTTTGTCAGCCAAATTTTCCAAAATTTCAGTTGGAACAACCGAATTTGGAAATAATTAGGATACAACAACCGAAATTGGTACCAAATTCGTTTGGAGTAACCGAATGTAGCATCCATTCAGGTGCAACAACCCAATTTGGCATTAATTCGGTTTCCACAACCGAAATTGGAATCAATTCGGTTGTTACAACAGAATTTGGTCTCAATTCGGTAGTCACAAACGAATTTGGTATCAATTTGGTTATAATTAGCAACTTTGGTATCAAGTCGGTCGCAATAATCAAATTAATCATTAAGTCGGTTGTAACGACCGAATTCGGCGTCAATTCGGTTGTTGTAACCTAAATTCTCATGAATTCTGTCGGTACAACCGAATTTAATTTTCAATTTGGTTACCACAACATAATTCTCTGTATTCAAAACTAGACGTTTAAAATTTTAAAACCAATATTATCAAAATAAGTTAAAGAGTGTATAGTTGTTCCTGTCGCTGCGATATCAAAATTTTTTGTCGTTATTAAGGATGGTAAGTAAAAATATTGTAATTATGGTTTTTGTGTTAAATCGTCTTATTTTGTAGAAAATGCCCAAGCAGATATCAACAGTGTTGAAGCTTTTCAAGGTTGGTCGCTGGAGATATGCTGCAATCATGTGTATGTGAGACGGTTTAGGACCTAAATCAGCAGATAAAACAAGCCAATGACTCATGATTACCCTAATTGTTTTATAAGAATCAACCTCTAATGAAGTTGTGTCCACCCCCTAATGTCGTTGTGTCAACCTCTAATGTGGTTGTGTTAACCTCTGATGAGGTTGTGACAACCTCTAATGAAGTTGTGACAACCTTTTATGAGGTTGTGACAACCTCTAAATTCGGTTTCGGCTAATTCGGCTGTGTTAACCGAATTTTTCTGTGAGTGTAATAATGCCATAATGAATTCGCAACAAATACAGAACAAAATTCCATGACACTTGCGAGTTTAATCTGTCAGAAAATACCTACTTAAAAAGTAACCACGCATTATGAGACCTACTACCAATAATACATTGAAAGTCTGTAAATGACGAACAATAAATATCGAATATAAAATAATAAATCTCAAATCTAAAAGGTCACAGCCCATGAGTTAGTTTGTGTGGATAGTACGAAACAATAAACAACTGTTCACAAAATAAGACGAAGACCAATTTTGATGTCAATTTCCCCGTATGTTCCGATTGTTTTAGAACTTTAAACCATGTTAACCTTTAAGCATTTCAAAATTGCTCCGTTCAACCCCTACAGTTTGAGCAAAAATTAAAAAGAATCTGCGAGTACAACAAATGCCAATGGACAAAATTTAATATAATCCAATTAAAATCACGATTCATAAATTATACTTTTTCAAGTCATGTGGTGGAAACAACACATTTCTCTGATGCTCCTCTGGCTTTACAATTAATCTCCATTTCGTGCCCTCAAACTAAAACCACAGAACAGAACTTTGTGCGGAGAAAACGATCCATCCAGTCCAATCCAAGCGAAAACCAATATCTTTAATATAGGGTTGTGCACGAGATGTTGCTGACGCTGACCAGAATCTCAGATGATTCTGGTGAGTCGTTGCTAGTTATTCACTCGTCGTAGCAAATGTACATGACAAGCCATCCACCTTCTCTTCTGTCTTCTCCTTCGCCATCTTCACCTTCTTGCCTATGTCCAAATCTATATACATACATTCTATGATTGAAGTTGGAGTGTCTGTAGCTTGTTGTTCTCCATTTTTCAGTGACCCCATAATATGGACGAGTTATGGTTTGACTTCAATTCAATGAAGTGTTGTTGGTTTTTTCTTGTCTTGAACATCAAATGTTTCCAGTACATGGACTGACATGTTGTGTGTCTTGTGAACGGACGATATGAGTATGATCTGCTTCTGTTTGGGGCCATTAATGATTGTTATTGTAATGAAAACTTAAACAACAATAAGCAACCGCACAGTGGGTGCAAAATATAAGTTTTTGATGTGTTAACATCTATAGCGGCGTATAGGGACTAAATCTATCAAAGTCAGATTTTATGCTGCTGCTAAAACCAGATTTTATGCTGCTGCTAAAACCAGATTTTCTGCGACTGCGAAAGAGAATAATGACGTATTAAACAAAAATGAGCGAGCAAGAGAGCAATGAAAGAGTGGTGTGGCAGGGGTGAGGCAAACGAAATTGTGTCTATAGCGTATGTATTAACATAATAATGTATGTATGTACATGTGTCTGTTGCTGTTGTTGAACGGAGATATAAAGCATAGCCACGCAAAATTTCATTTTCAAGCCCATGGGCTTGCGCAGTCGATGTTATGGTGACACACTAATATGTCAGCGACTTCGAACAAAGTATGTGTGATGTTGTGTGTTATTGTTTCGTTGCTGTTGATATGGCAAACATGTGGTTATGTGACACACGTATACGTCAGCTACTTCGGACAAAGTATGTGTGATGTTGTGTGTTTGGTTGTTTCCTTGTTGTTACTATGGCCAAACAAAGCGAGTCATTTGATGTTCAGCATTACCCGGTGTATACAAAAAAAACTATTATTTTTTATTTTCCAATGTTACATTTACTAATGTGTTCATAGAAATCGAACAGGTACCGTGTAGCAAAAAGGTATTAACACATTAGAGTTGGGTAGTTCATGAACTATCTAGTTCATTTAGGGTGACCAGATATCAGCCTCAAACAAATAATGCACATGTTCGATATGGCGAGAATGTTTGTGATTGTTACGACCGGGCACCTTAAATGAACGAGTTCGAGAACTAGTGAACGAGTTCGACACAAAACTATAACACATCATCCGTGAGTTCGAACACTCATTGATTTTTTTGTAAAACAGTTTTGTCCCTGAACGATACATACAAAACATTCCATCAACATTCAGATTCCGAAAAGATTCTAAAAAACGAGTCTCAGAACCTTCCGAAAATATAAATTTATTTCCTATGCAGGCTTTCATCGAAAGCTATTGCATAAATGTTGTTGTATCAAGAAAAAGAACCAACGATTACCATGAGATTGTCGTACAGGGTACCATCTGCGTATTCTTCCATTTTTGTTATTCAATCTTTAACCCTGCTGTTAGGTTAGGAAAAAAAATACGAATGTCAGGTTAAGGGACCATTTGGTCCATACTGCAATTTTCATGCAGAATATCAATTTAATCGCATTCGTTGTATATATCTTAGTTCAATATTCACTAAATATTGTTATTATTATTATCATCTTTGTTTTGAAAATAAATGTAAAGAAAATCAAAGGAAATATACTATGGACCAAATGGTCCCTTAACCTAAGATTCGTATTTTTAACGAATGTTAGCTTAAGAGACCATTTGGTCCTTACTGCAATTTACAAACAAAATAACCATCTATTCGTATTCTTTGTATCTATCTTGGGTCAGTAATACTCAAATATTTTTATTATTATTGTTATTTTATATTTTGAACATAATTGTAAAGAAAATCAAAGAATATATTCTATGGACCAAATGGTCCCTTAATCTGAAATTTGTAATTTCTTATTTGACTCAGTCCTGTTTCTAGTTAGAAAATTTAATTTTTGCTCATGCCATTGGTTTATAAAAAAGATCACGTCACTTGAAAAATGAAGTCAGTATATATCACCGTTCAAAACTTACAAAGAAAACTAGCCATTATTTGGACCAAATGGGCTTAATCTAACAGCAGGGTTAAGATGTAATTTTCCTTAATAATTTTTCCGGTTCAAAATCTATTTCTATGAAAAGTACTTTTACAGCATATGGAAAGAAATGTTGTGAATATTGATTGTTATGGCAGAGTATTTTTGTGGATGTTTTCGCAAAAGTAGGAGTTGAGGGATAAAGCTTTATGTTCTTGAGTTGGAATAAGTGGCGGTTCATGGGATCGTACTAAGTTATCTTTGATCGATACTTATTCCGATGCTACTTGAAGGAGATTTGGTGGCGAACTTTAAATTGAAATTGACTTTATTTAAATGATTATTGTTAACTGACCAAAATTATTGTGAACTGATGACAATCTATGCAAGAACGTCCTACTGGTTTGTCAGCATTGTTACTTATGCTAAAGCCTATGCTGAATGGCTACAGATTAACTCGTTATCATTTGTCAACTGCAAGTCATTTGTATAGATTTGACGTTTCCAAAAAATTTCAAACAGAAAAATTTACTGAAAAACGGTTTTTTTGAACTTCAAATGCGTTTTAAAAAGTTTATTACCGGGAACCTAATTTTTTTTATGCGAGGGTATTTATAGTCCCCTACCGGATCTAAGTTTCGATTCCTCAAACGACGTGTCATGATGAACATATGTATATAGAAAATAATATTCTCAAAATTTTGGATAGAACATTTATTTTCATGACGACATTTTGAAGTCTTTATCATACATATTTTGTCTTCCCCTTTTTGTTTTTTTTCATAAATATTCCATCAACTACATAAAATAAATAAATTTGTAGGTGATTTTGCGAAACAGAAAGACAAACGTAAGGGTCAAATGATATTTTTTGGAAAATTATCTATTTGATGGCCGTCGGTGGTGCAATGGTTAGTGTGGTGCAATGGTTAGTACAGGAGATCCTGTGTTCGATCCCTGCTCCGACCACCTTAAAATTTCTTTCGACGACGGTCACCTCGCTTAGCGATGGCGACACTATCGAGTACTTAGCCATGGAACTCTAGGTCCCAATCAGTGAGTATAAAACTATAAAGCGCACAGCTCACTGGTTGTGAGAAGCTCTCCCAAATTCCTTCATGGGATGTAATGGGAAACCATTTATTTTTCTGTTAGCTATTTGATGGAATATTTATATAATTTACAGCAAAATGGGGAAGACAAAAATATGCATGATAAAGATTTCAAAATGACGTCGTGAAAAAAAAATGCACTGTCAAAATTTTAAAAATATTTGTATTTTGTATGAAAATTGCAGTATGGACCAAATGGTCCCTTAACCTAACATGTGAAAGTATTTTCTAACCTAACAGCAGGGTTAATGGAAAAGATGATCTAAGAGTATTTTTTTTTAAAAAATTGTCTCTAATGAAACTTTTTCAATAAAAGATCTACACTAAAGAACACTTTTCTATAAAATTGTTTGTGTAAAGAATCACTTACGCATCTGCAATTTTGCTGACTCCTAGACATAAATTAACCCTCCGAAGTTTAAAATTCCCAGCTGCCACCACCGACCGACTATATCAGAGCCACTGTCTTCGCCTTTTTGGTCTCGGCATTGCTCTCTGTTACCCGCATTAATAATTTTTGACGAATCCTCCAAGTAATCGGCCAAGTAAGATCTGAGATGAAATCATACTATATGAGTTATGGCGCAGGTATAGGGACTTTTCATTCAAACCGTTTGCGCTAGGTTGGTCATTGTTTGAGGACAGACGCAATTTTGACAATGAAATATTTTCTGGATTTTTAAGTAATATTTGAAGTTTTCTATATTAGGCATTTGGCCTACATCTGAGCAATTTATAATCAATTTTTGGTGGAGTGATTAAACACTTCCCACAAAATATAAAAGCAGTCGCGGGAATGTGATTTGGTCGAAAGATTTATAACAATGAGAAAATGAATATGGCTAAATCGTTATACGCCCGTCGGATAACAAGTCGATGGTCATAAGTTGTTACCTAGTAACTTGTTTTTTACCAATTTTCAGGAGACCAAAAAAACTTCATAACTTTGCTAAAAACAAAGATATTAGGGGGGAAAATCGAAATGGGTAAATAGTATCCTTTATTTGTAAAAACAATTAATTTTTTTTTTGTTATTTATATCTTGGTTTTTAGCAAAGTTATAACGTTTTTTCTGTCTCCTGAAAAATAGTAAAAAATCTGTTGTGGGGTAACAACTTAAGACCATCGAAGTACAGTGCTGTCTGGATAGAGTGAACTAATTTTTGCAGGGTGATTTCATAACACCCAGGTTGTTCGCTAAATCAAGGTTCAATTTTTTTTATTTAAAAATGCATTTTAAATCCATTTATAGGTTATACATTTTATTTATTTGTATGTAATATTGAAGTTTAAATTTCAGCCTGGAAAAAATTGGTATTATTTGTTTGTTTTTTTGGGTTCCGTACCGATATTTGGACTTCTTGATCGCGAAGGCAATGTAGTGCTTGTATATTCAAAACAAGCCAGTTTCATCTGCATTGTATATTTGACCACTACACAGCTGTAATTCGCGAATAACGTCATTTAATTTTTGTTTAAAAGGCTCAACAGCTGGTCGATCTGAAGACAATTTCTCGCCGCACACTGTCAACAGTCGAATTCCGTAGCGTGACTTAAATCCTGCCAACCAGCCAGAGCTGGCATTGAAACCGCCTTCCTTCTCTTGAATGTCCCCATGTAATGCCTTTTCCTTTTCCTTGATCATATCGCCACTGATAGGAAAATTGTTCTGACTGTTCATGACTGTTCACTCTACAGAGTAGTCAGTGTAATCATTCTGCTGTTCACTCCAACGGGGTGTTCATTGCATCGGGGGTTCACTCTACCCAGACAGCACTGTAGTTTACTCATTCAATCTTTGTATTCAATTAAGAAAATCTACTCGTATACACATTTCCACCCACTGTGTTGGGAATGGAGTAGTAACATAAACCGAATCAACCAAGGCAGAGGAGGCCAAAGTAAACTTCTGCCACAATTAATGGTCATTGAAAGAGTGTTCAGAGCTTAACGTTGCTGATGGCGAAGTCGTTGCCATTGCGTTGATGTCGATGGATGTTGATGTCGTTCGCCGGTGCTGGAGTTGAGCTGAAGCGAGCGTGTGTATCTTCTGTCTGTCTGTAGGTTATTGCGTATGGGATAATACAATAAATTCATCTTAATTTATGGATTTCAGCATATACGGAACATTTATTCCAACATAACCATAAGAAACCCATAAACAGTTTTAATACAACCAGCCAAGACATCGAACCAACAGCCAGCGACTGCATATCGAGCCAGGCGGACCTAGTGTGGACAGACAGAATGGTGGACTCGTCGGTCGTACCAATATTTATATGATTCTTGTATTCGATTTTGTTGTTGTGTTTCTGCTCATCAATTATCTCAAGTTGTTTTTGTCGTACAAAGTGATGTTTAAGTTTTTTCAGATGTTGATGTTGTTGTTGTTGTTGCTGCTGTCGTTGTGGTGAATGAGGAGGGCTCTTCAATTTTTGTTGCCCCAGTGTCCCTTGTCTTTCGCACTTTATTGATTGGTTTGTTGCTCAACCAGGAAATTAATAATTCCTGTACACAAACTTTCATTATAACACTTTCAAGTCTTTTTTTTTTTGCATTGGTTGGATAATTTTAAATGTTTTTAATGACTTGACTTAAATGCGAGAATGAGGTCCATGAATCTGTGTAAAACAGCAATGATTAAAAATTGGAGAGTCTTCTCGTCAGATTTAGTATTACATTGCAATTTGTATGCAACCTTAAGAACGGTCATAATCTAATCTTTATACAGACGAGGTATGTAGGTGTTTGTTATAGACTTTAAGTAGTAATTAAAATACGCAATCAGTTTGTTTTGAATCAATTTGATCTGACTCTAAATTCAGAAAGAAACTTTCAGTGCTTTGCCATATAATTTATCTATGTGGCAACAGTCACAATGCCATTAACAATAGCCGGTGTTGGGTGGTGGAATGACAACATGAATTGATTCTTTCGACCACGGCCACCTCACATAGTGACGACAACGCTATCGAGTAATTAGGCATAAACTCGGTTCTTTATGCATAACCGTTCGGATTCGTTGTAAAATTGTATGTCGGTTTTCAAGAAAATTAAAGTATCTAATATGTTCGTGCAACAACGCAACTACAAATTCACTAGTAGTGAAAGCTTGGTTTGTTGGATCAAAGAATTACACAAGGATAGCAGAGCGGCCCAAACATTTACACTACGAAGCACTCAAACTGTGATCCAATAACTTTACTTATCCGGTTTCGAACAACCCCGGGGGGTCAGGGCCCTTACAGAATGAAGATAACCTATTTTGCCATCCAGTTCGATATTATGCTTCATATCTCCAGTTGATATTACTAAGTGTACCCATGGAGTAGTCAACTTGATTCCTCCAGCGGAGTCTTGGTCTCGAAACTCTCGCAGATGTTTCAGCTGCTTCCGATAAGACCCACGATTCTGCGCCATTGTATGAGAGTCTGGTATAGCTGGATTTTCGTCATTCGAGAGAGGGCTTTATCTCTAAAGTGCATGCTTAGCCCAGAATAACATCTACTCTCAAGCACAATTCTTCGCTTGATCTAAAGGCTAACGTTGTTGTTTTTGTTTACGCCAGATCCGAGGTATATAAATTCGTCCACTACCTCGTAATTATAACGGTTATCAACGTTCACACTTTGGTCTAACCGCGTGGAAGCCCTGCTCGTTGAAACCATTAATTTTGTCTTGCCCTCATTTACTTTTAGACCCACTTTTGCTGACTCCATCTCAATTCTGGAAAACACAGCAGTAACTTCTCTAATTGTGCGCCCAATGATATCTACATATATCATCAGCATTCGCGAGCAGCATGTGACTTTTGCTGCTGATGGTTTTATTCATGTTGACTGCAGCTTTTCTCATAATGATCCCCCCTCGGATGTTAACGAGATCGCACGATAGGGTGTCGCCTTGCCTGAGGCCTCGCTTTGTTTCGAAGGGTTCGGTAAGATCCTCACCAACTTTCACTGCGGATTTGGTGTTCGTCAAGGTCATCATGCAAAAGCGTATGAGTTTTGCAAGAACACAAAGCTCAGACATTGCTTCGTTGAGTTTCTCCCGCATCGGGCTATCGAAGGCCGCTTTATAACCGACAGATAGGTGATAGGTGTTTGATGATAGATTTCAGCGATAACTGGTTTTAGGTTTTCGCTCATTATACTTGATAGAACCTTATATGCTATAGACAACGGGCTTTTCAATAAGAGCGCTACAAAAGTTTTTTTAAATTAATCAAAACCGGTTTTATATACCAATGAAATTCTTTATTCCTGTGAAAGTACGTTCGATGCCATTATGTATGGAACCCTGAACCCAATTTTCGACGGTTCTCAAGCATAAATCGACCGGTACTGCTGCAATTTCACGTTCGATATTCGTACGAAGTTCATCAATCGTCGCTGGCTTGTTGGCTTAGAAATTTAGACTTGACGTAGCCCCACAGGAAATAATCTAACGGCGTCAAATCGCACGACCGAGGCGGCCAATCGACTGTGCCTTTTCGTGAGATAACACGTTCACCAAACTTGGTTTCCAATAAATTGATTGTGGCATTCGCTGTGTGGCTTGTGGCGCCGTCCTGTTGGAACCACATGTCCTCAAAGTCCATATTTTCCAATTGGGGCCAAAAATATTCGGTTATCATTGAACGGTAGTGATTCGTATTCACAGTAATGTGCCGGTCTAGATCATCACGGAAGAAGTACGGCCCAATGACGCCGCCGGCCCATAAACCGCACCAAACCGTAATTTTTACGGGATGCAATGATGACTCATGGATTACGTGTGGATTGCTGTCTGACCAATAACGCATATTTTGCTTATTGACGAAGCCATTCAGCCAGAAATGAGCCTCATCGCTGATTGTTGAGGCCTCTTAAAGTTGGCCTCTTCAAGTTGAGGCCACTGACTCCAAATTTCGGTAGTAAATTTTAATAATTTCGACTCGTTGTTGGCTCGTATATCTTTCCATGATGAAATAGCAAACCTTACTGAAGAGAAATGTCAAAAGTCCCTAGCGATTTACTTTTGTAGCGTCTCTGTTGAAAAACCCTTTAAAAGGCTTATTCCACGGTAGTTGGCACAGAGACTATGGTCACCAATCGCCGGGCATGCATTCATCTAATTAAATTTTCATCACCATCGCCGCCAGCCTTAACAGAATCGATGTTAGCTCCTCTGGTCACTCGTACGCCCATTACACTGGATGAGTGCCTTCCATCAATTACCACGTGATCAATTTGGCTCTTCGTCCTTTGATCAGGGGATACTCAAGTAGCCTTGTGGATATCTTTATGCTGGAATCTTGTACCACTAATGACCAGCATGTAGACTGAAATTGCCAACAGTTGGATGAAAAACATTCTCCCTGTCTACTTTAGCATTAAAATCTCCTGAAAAACATTCTCCCTGCCTACTCTAGTATTAAAATCTCCTATATAATCTTAATGTCATGGCCAGGGCAGCGGTAATACGTTTCATCTAGGCGCTCGTAGAATACATATGTCGTTGGCATCATCATCTTTCTCTCTTGTCGGGGCATGCACACATATGAGGGAAATATACAAATATTTCGTTTTTATGCGGATTGTGGCTATACGTTCATTCACAGCTTTGAACCTAGAGACTAGATGTCGCAGTCTTTTGCCAACTGCAAATCCGCAACCAAATCCATGTTTCTCTTTCTATTTCTTGTACAGCCATGTCCTGTCCATCGCATATAGTGGATAGCGGTAATGTCAGCCTTATAACTTTCAAGGACATCTGCCAGTTGGATATTTGCACCGGATCTATATAGAGTTCTTACATTCCTAGTGCTTATCCGTAAATAGTGGTCCTTATACCGTTTGCGGGGTTCGTCAACAAATAGGGGTTGTTTATGTTTTCTTTTACGTTGTTGTATGTTCACTGCCATTATGAACGGTGTCGAGAGGCAAACCCACTCCACCGGGTTTTTGCATTTTAAATACTGTCAGGATATTTGATTGCAGCCACCACTATTGGTTTGACTTGTGTCGAACTCGTTCACTAGTACCCGAATTCGTTCATTTAAGGTGCCCGGATATGACAATTGCGAACATACTCACCATATCGAACGTGTGCATTGCGTTCGTGAGGGTGATGTCTGGTCATCGTAAATGAACTATATAGTTCATGAACTACTCAACTCTAATTTTGATATAATAGGGTCCTTTGAATACAAAAATAGTCGACATTTTAAAGTCTATGTGTAAATATGTAAGTAACATTTTAAATTTTGTTCGAAATTGCATCACGGATTTTATTACAGCTCGAAAAGGAATGTACAAGTTTCTCAAAAAAATATGAAAAATCCAAATTAAGAACAGCGTCAAGTCATGCCAATGTAATTTTTTAATCTGCTCCATTATTTCTCAGCTGCTCTAAAAATTCGATCGAAAAGATAACATTTTTTCAATTTTTTTTTTATTAATTATTTTTAATTTTAAATTTTATTCTTGTGATTTTAATATTGATTCAATATATTCCATACTCAGTTCTTTATTTTTTCTGTCCTATAGCAGAGCTTTCGCTTCTTCATCTAAGTTCAGCTGATGTACTTTCATTTGTAAAATGTAGTGAAATGTTTCTGGAATTATGCTCTCTATAAAATATGTAACGGCTTCCTCTGATATATCTCTAAATGTTACTAAAGGATCTGTGATCTAAGTTGATATCAGTAAAGTGTATTGCATTATCACATTCGGTTTCTTAATTGATATCCGTTAGCTTCCGACTCCTAGATCTATCGCTACAAATGTCCACCGATTTTTTGGTCACCCACCTCTGTTTTGATTTGTACACGCTGAAAAAACGGTCTCTGTAACATATTCCCCAAAACATATTCTGCAAGAACCATGCATATGTTTGGAACATACTTCAAACATTTATATGTTTGCAAGTCCCAAACTCAGGTGTATTTAAATGCAAACATTATCATGTTTACTGCCAACTATAGTATGCTTTTACGTGCTTATGCGTGCTTCATCCCAAACATCTATATACTTACGGGGAAGCATTCGTGTGTTTCCCCTAAACCTCCATAGAAAGGGTTTTTCAACAGAGACACTACAAAAGTAAATCGATAGGGACAGCAAACGACGCCATATTTTTTCCCGCTCTTTTGACATTTCTCTTCAGCAAGGTTTGCCATTTCATCGTGGAAAGATATACGAGCCAACAACGGGTCGAAATTATTAAAATTTACTACCGAAATTTGGAGTCAGTGGCTTCAACTTTAAGAGCGCTACGTCCAATTTCAGCGGTCTTCAGCGATGAGGCTAATTTCTGGCTGAATGGCTTCGTCAATAAGCAAAATATGCGTTATTGGTCAGACAGCAATCCACACGTAATCCATGAGTCATCATTGCATCCCGAAAAAATTACGGTTTGGTGCGGTTTATGGCCCGGCGGCGTCATTGGGCCGTACTTCTTCCGTGATGATCAAGACCGGCACATTACTGTGAATGCGAATCGCTACCGTTCAATGATAACCGAATATTAATATGGACTTGGAGGACATGTGCTTCCAACAGGACGGCGCCACAAGCCACACAGCGAGGGTCACAATCAATTTATTGGAAACAAAGTTTGGTGAACGTGTTATCTCACGATATAGCCCAGTCGATTGGCCGCCTCGGTCGTGCGATTTGACACCGTTAGATTATTTCCTGTGGGGCTACGTCAAGTCTATGGTCTATGCCAACAAGCCAGCGACGATTGATGAAATTGCAGCAGTATCGGCCGATTTATGCTTGAAAACCGTCGAAAATTGGGTTCAACGTCTGGACTTCTGCAAGCGTGCCCGTGGTGGCCATGCAAAAGAAATCGAGTTCCATACATAATGGCATCGAACGTACTTTCACAGGAATAAAGAATTTCATTGGTATCTAAAACCGGTTTTGTTTTATTTAGAAAAACCTTTGTAGCGCTCTTATTGAAAAACCCATTACTTACGTGGAGACATATGCGTATCTTCTCCCAAATTTAATAATATTTAGGAACGAATTATTCATTCATTCTTTATTTATTATAATTAAAATGAATAATTAATGCAAAAAATTAAAATATCTAAAATTACCCTTTTTACATTTACTTGCTGAATGCATTACTTTTTTATGAAATGAGAATCGTCTGCTCTTTCGCTTGTCCTTTCTTTGTTGTCTGTCACGTGTTTGTTTTCAGAAGGTTTCAACTATGCCTTGGTTAACACTATAGCGATATATGCGTTGGTACACGAACAATATACTAATGTACAACTCTAGTTTATGCAAGACAAGCGTGTATTAATTACTTGTGTTTTTCTATTATATTTCACAAAGATCTTTTCAGTAGAGGCACGGTCAGAAAAAGGGATTCACGTTGTTGCCCTTTCCAGTTTCTTTCCTCAAAATCGTTTCTCACTTTGGTAGCACACATAAATATATGCGAAACACATACCCAAAAACCAAAGCAACATAAAAAAATGGTTTCCCTTAAAATCCCATGAAGGGATTTGTGAGAGCTTCTCACAATCAGTAAGATGTGCGCTTTCTAGTTTTATACACACTAATTGGGACCTACAGTTTTACACCGGTTCCGAACAGTATTTTGAGAAGCATTTTCATGGCTCAGTACTCGATAGTGAAGCCATCCCTAAGCGAGGTGACCGTCGTAGAAAGAAATGGAAGGTGGTCTGAGCAGGGATCGAACCCACGTTCTCATGTACAAGAGCTGCGCACACTAGCCATTGCGCCACCGACGGACATCAGACATCACAAACCATTTAACCGTCTGAGCGTTTGTTTATTCTTTTTTCACTGATCAAGCGCTTTTGATATACTCTGTCCGATGAACCATTGACGACTGAATACATGAAATTAAAATGCAAAATAAGAAACACTGACTTCATCTGCAAGTTGCACGCACATTCAGGAATACTCGTATTTGTGAATCAGTCACTGAGAGACTAATGGAAAAATACAGATATATACATACATGGTTTACGTCACAGTTCGTTTCTAGGTAGAATAAAAAGAGGCTAAAAATTGGCGAGAATACGTAGAAATCCTGTTGATTATATTTTATAAAGTACCTACGTGACAAATTCAGCATACCATTTCATACTAATTGGGAACAAATTGCCGCTATTTGACTAATAATTTTTGAGTAATTTCATTAAAATTAAAAAAGTGTTCTACGGACGGGTTCAGACGGGTATAAACGTATGTATATAGCGTGTGTAGGCGGATACTCTCACCTCTCTCTGTATCGTTTATTTCTGTCGATTTCTTTAATCTTCAAAAGTTCTATTCTTCTAAAATTGAAATTTGACACAAATATAGTACTTAAAAATTAATTCAGAACACCGCAAACATAAATGCTAGGTTGTCACACATTCAAGTTTTTAAGTACAACAACCTAACAAGAAATGGCGAAGCACGATTATAATTAGCTTGGAAATATATCGTATTTACTTCCTGATCAATATTTTTCTAAAATAATATAAATAAATTGTATTTAGCAGCTTGCTACGCCCTCAATTACCAATATTTTGAAATAAGATTTTGGCTACCTTCGCTATGATATATTTGCGTTACAATTTTGGAAATCAGTGATAACATAAAATTTGGGTTTTGACCAACGAAGTCAAGTGTGCGGATTGGTGGTTTCTGGTAGTCATTGGGTATTTCTGGTAGTCATTGGGTATTGTAAATTGTCGCCAATACCTACAAAGTTAGCTAGTTCCTGTTTGCTAGGGCTTGGTTATCTTCTTCTCATCTTTATAAGAATTCAAATTTTCAACAGCCTGTACGGATAATTCCGTAATTTTCATAATCACGAATATTCACCTATCGGAACATACGGTTAAACCTACTCCAAATAGCTTTTATGCCTTATGGCTTTAATGAATGAAACCATAAAAAGCCCAATTTTCATAAAATTTTTTTAAACCCAATAAAATCTGTGAAACATTGAGAACGTTGTTTACTCATAGACAGTGTTGCCAACTTTGGTGGAGCAGCAAGAGTTAGATTGAAGAGAAAAAATGCTAAGCAAGCGAAACAAGATAACCAACAGACAAAAAAAAAATAGCTGAAATACTTAAATGTAATTTAATTTTTAAAGAACAACCAAAAAATTATTTTTACAAGTAAAATTATATTATCAACTTCAATTTGGTCATAAACATTATGTCATAACTCCTATAAGAATCATTAGTTATATAGGCCGAGTAGAATACACACACAAAATTACAAGGAAACCGAAATAAAAAATGCACTTCTAAGTTTTGGAAAATTTTATAGTAATTCGGTCACATTTTAAAAATTATAGAGACGGCGAAATATTGAATATACTTTAATATGGATTTGCATTTTCATAAATTTTTTGTGTGAAAACCACTTTATAATCCAAAAGTGTATAATTGTAAATATGTAAGAAAAATTCGTACATTTTTGTTACTTTTGTCCAATAAAACTGCAGACTGTTGGACCTTTTATGTCCAACCAAAGAGTAACACACAACAGCTACTCGAACTCGAGAGAACGTAAAGAGAAGGAAGTCGACTCCTATGTTCGCCAAGTGGAGTAGGAGTCTATTTTTTCAGCTCCTTTTAATAAAATAATAGCCAAATGGAAGCAGATGAGGGAATACAATACTAGCATGAAGATATCGATGGCTTAATATAAAAAGGACCTAACTCGAGTTTTTGTTACTTGACAGGAGAAGGAAAAAACTTAATAAAATATGTAACATATTTGATACAAAAAAGTTTTAATGCAATTTTTAATAAAAAGAAGCAACACATTTTTGGAAATTGCATTAAAACTTTTTGTTGTATCTAAAATTTTACGGATTTTATTAGGTTTTATCCTTCTCCTGTCAAGTAACAAAAAATCGAGTTAGGCCCTTTTTATATTAAGCCATCGATATACACTTTTTGTCATGATGTTAAGCCACTTAATGATTACACAGGGGCCTCAAACTAAAACCTGGCTCCCGCCGTGGGACATACAGATTTCAGTTTGATGAATTTAAAAAATCTATATTAAATTAAAACCAAACATCATATATTTTTAATTCGGGCTTGTTTTAAACTACATTTTATTACCTTTAAGAATCTGCATAGTAAACTTGGATGAAAGAGTGTTGAAAAGTTATGATCAACTTGCAATTACTGCTATATTATTATGCCATGAAATTAAAACCTGAAGTTAAAAAAAGTTGTGCTTTTACTGAATGTTCAATAACATTACGAACTTAAGATTTGAGCTAATTTTCAAAAAAGATTTCTAAAAATTGGCTTGAAGGGTGTGGAAGAACTTAGCCTAGCAGTAATGAAACATGCGGCATTTTCAAACTCTTTTTTTAAAAAATTTTCAAATATGGATATTTTAGACCTATAGTTTCTTGGGGAAGTTCTCTCAGAACTTTTCGTAGATTACGTTTTGGATATACGCCTTTTGACAAAAACATTTGGCCCACCCTAATATACATAGAAACAATACTTAATCGTGAATTGTGTAGTTGGAAGTTCATTAGTTTAACATTAGGAAGTTGGAGTTCGGAGTTGTGAACACGTTAGAAAAACTCCAGACCCCTACCCATCCCTATCAGTGTATGTATAGTTCTCTAACTCTGGATAGGCCCTCACTCAACTTTATTTCGATTATATTTAAGTAAACAATAACAAATCTCGATTAGTTTAGTCCATTCTTGTGTTTATTTCTGTCGTTTTACAAGGCCCGCCCTAAGCTGATTTCGAGGACAACAATTATGTTCATGCACGGGCGACCATTCATTTTCTTCAATAAATTTTTGTGATTTTTGTTTTGTCTTTGATTCTAAGTAGTCTAATTGCTTCACTAATAAAAGTAGCACGCGACCATAAATGGTTACTTATGGAACCACCCACAAGCGCGAAACGCGACCAAAGATATATCTGGTGACGAAAATTCTGAATATGCGTAATTGCAATAGAGAATGTAAGCGCAGACGTTTCTGTCCGAAATAATGTCACTAAAATTAGACGTCGGCGGGAACTTGCCTATTTGGAAAAACGTATCGCCGATAAATAAAGGGTCCGCCAAATAACTTTTTTTTTGAAAATGCTATAAAAAAAAAACTGCTGAATATTTTCTCAAATTTCTTGTATTATTTGAAAGTACAATCCTTCCGGTTAATAATGGAAAATAATTTCATTCAAATGGCTGCCTCGGCTGGCCGTGCAGTAGCCTACACGATCGGTCCAATTTTTAAGCACATTATCGATTGTGTGCAGCTGTATTTCACCAATGGCTTCACGCATATTGTCCTTTAAAGCGTCAATTGTTTCTGGCTTGGCGGCGTAACACTTATCTTTGAGGGCACCCCACAAATAATAGTCCAACTGTGTCAAATCGCAGCTCCTAGGTGGCCAAACGACATCAGCTCTGCGGCTGATAATGCGATCTTCAAAAACAGGGCGCAAAACATCGAGTGTAGCTTCGGCTGTGTGGCACATTGCGCCGTCCGGTTGAAACTAAATGTTGCCAATATTCACCTCTTCAATTTTTGTGAACAAAAATTCGTTCAACATGGCGCGATAACGATCGCCATTGACTGTAACGGCCACTCCTTGCTCATTTTCGAAGAAAAATTACCCAATTATGCCTCTGGACCAAAATCCGCACCAAACAGTGACTCGTTGTGGGTGCATCGGCTTTTCAATGTATTTTCTGTGCCCCAAATGCGACAATTTTGCTTGTTTACATACCCGCCAAGATCAAAATGAGCTTCATCTGAAAAGATGATTTTTTTTGGCAAAATCGGCATCTTCTGTAAATCGATCGTAGGCCCATTTTTCCCATATTTCCCAGAATTGTTCAAGCGTATACACAACCATATTCGTTCAGCGGAAGGATAAAACTAATTATCTGTCAAATCAGTCTTGAGGTAAGTGTTACCATTCACGAAATAAGCACTAGTTGAAAAAAAAACCGTTAGATGGCGGACCCGTTACAAAACAGTCAAAACTCAAAGTTTGCAAATTTTCAGTAAATACAAATTTCTGAATTTGTTAAGTAAAAAATATATGAAAATTCTCAATAGAGATAGACACATTCATATGGGTGTTTTTTACAAAAGGGAAGAAAACTTGGCGACAGATTTTTACAGTGGATAGAATTGGACCTTGGTTCTTGTTTTTAAGCAAAATATGAAAATCTCAAAAATTTGAGTTAAGACCCTTTGTGGGTAGGATGCGAAATCTTAGTAGGCTGTTGATTAGAATTTATGATTAGTTGACCATATACCAATTTCTATATAAATCACTAATAGCTGAACTTTAATTTTGAAGATATAACTGCTACTGATATTTTAAATTTATTTTAGATAAATATATTAATATATATATTTGTGGCAACGCTCATATCAGTTTGCCGACAAAAATTTGCATTGGGGTAAATTCAGTGCAATGGCAAAAAAGAAACATCCAAAAACACGTTTTGGATTTAAATATTAATTACAGTCGTAATAAATGTCATTTGAAATAAAAAAACCAAACAAATTGATTCAATTAAATTTGTATATGAACAGTGAAACCCAGTAACAGTGGATAGATGCGTTTGAACTGAAGATTGGAAATTTTTTGTTTTTGTTTTAAAAGTTAAAATTGATAATAAAACTAGTTTTTCATTTGGGATTTTTTACTTGTTTTGTCTATTTTACTTGTTTTGTCTATGAAACTAAAGTATGTATAAGTGGCAGGTTTTACTGTACATGTCATCTATTGTATTTAAACATCGTATTGTATCGGCACATTCAACAATATGTTAATTAAAAATATTTAATATATCTTTTTCACATTAGTCAGTGTGTGTTTTTTAATCATCCGCAGTGATAAGAATAAACTTATTATTATTAATAATAGTGCCATTAAACATTTTTAATTAAATTTGTTTTTTGTTCGAAAACTAACAGATAAGTATGTGTTTGAAATATGCGACAGTAGAAAAAAAATAATAATTAAAATTAAAATGTAATTATTATGTCACAAAAAGATACACGTGTGTATACAAAATTAGATGGAGAAATATATTGATTGATACTGATAATAAAAGTGGATACCAAAATATTACGTGGTTAATTATAATTATACTATACCATATAGTGTCGTCACAGTAGTATGGGACAAGTGCGTTAAATTGCGAAGAGACTACGAACTATTTGCAAGGGGAATTAATCTCTTAATTATGCTGACTCCGACTCGGTATTATGTTTTATGCTGCTTTATGAAATGTGTGCGTCATCAAACCGCTACTTTATAAATATAAGAATTTTTGAAATTTCAGAAAGGCATTTCATATTTGAAAGTCCCAATTTGAAATCGAAAGAGCGCTATCGTCGTTCCGAAGTTATCTTCACGCATCTTGAAAAAAAGTTTATTTATTCTGTAATTGACTCTAAAGTTTCACCAATTTTTCAACAAGTTTGAACAAAAAAAAAGTGGTATGAAATCGCTATCCAATATTATTTCCAGTGGTACTGCTTGCAGGTCTACTTCGATTAGAGCAAAAACATCCAAAGTCATGGATGAAATTTTAAGACGTAGAATACGTCTTACCTTACGGTATAGGGAGTCATGTCAGATTGTTATTGTTGTAATCTTTATTTCATTGATTATGAGGAAACGGCCAGATAACTTTTTTTAAAATTTTTTTTGTAGGTAAATGAAGATGTTATCTTTCGTTTGATATACATTTTATATTGGTTGATATCTTCCTAATATTTAAATTTCTCAAATGAAAATTGTTTAAACACATACACTCAAACATATGTGTGGTGTTTGGTTGAGTGTTTGAGTTTGTAGCGTGAACACAAACTATGCTGCTGTTTCAGTGTGGACACAAACCTTCGGCTGTTGTTTTGATTGATGAAATATTGAAATTTCGTATATTTACTTATGTACATATTTAAGTTAAACAAAATATTAAATGTGAATTTGAATTTAACATGGATATATAATTATAAAAAATATAAATCAAATTGATTTGCGTCTGTTATTTATCATTTATCCTTACTCTTTTAATTAAAAACATATTTAACCTATTTTTCCTACCATAAGCTTATGTATATTATCAAAAGTAACTATCAAATAAATAAATTCATTCGCTTATGTTATTTATCATATATTGTTATATATGTTTCTGTCTTATCGGATGGCGTATTCTACGTTAAACTGCAGTAACAGTCCGTGGCGGAAGGCCTCGGACAACTGTCTGCTGTATTTTTTTGTTTATGGCACATACGTAAACATAATCTGAAAAGCCTGCACTAATTTTTCCTCAGAATATTGCCGAATATGCACTATACATTAGAGTATATGTGAGTTAATCAAACCCATAAAATATTGTCTTTGTGTGATAAAGTTTTGGGGTGTCCCAATAGAAACGAATGTAAAAAAAATTGATTTCTGATTTCAGACAACTTTATATATCCTAAATTGATTATATTATACCTGGAAAGAAATTTTTGCATTGTTTTGAAGTATTTTCTAATACGAGGCTGCTATTTATATTTCGGGTCCAGCACTTTTCGAAGCTTTTTTTACACTCCGATTGAGATACCACCAACACAATGTTTTTGAACACTACAAATACTGCGTCGGGCGTTGAAAAATGCTAACCACGCTGTAAAATGAACTCAGGTGCCAAATCGGGACTGTACGGCGAATGACCCATCAGTTCGACATGTTGAGTGATCAAATAGTCCATTGTTTCAGCTGATGTTTCAGAGCTCGCATTGTTCTGATGCAAAATGAGCCGTCTTTTCTTGTTGTTTTCCCTTATATCTTCGAGCACTGTTAGCAAACAGATGGTGGTATAACACTCAGAATTGACCTTCCTACGTTCCACTGAAGGTACAACGGGATCATTTGCGTCGTTGTGCTTTTTCCACGAAAAACTATAGTTGAATTTAGCTCGTCTTGAAAGACCCATACGGTCGATTGCTGTTTTGTTTCCGGCTCATTTGCATAGATCCATGATTGGCCACCCATGATGATGTTATACAATGCACTTGAGTTACCGCGGTTGTATTTTTTCAATATTTCCTTGCTCCAATCGACACAAGGCTTTTTTTGAGCATTCAGCAAATTATGTGGGATCCAAGGAGAACTAATCTTTGACACGGCCAAATGAACACGCAATATCAGATTGATGCTTGTCATACAAGTTCCAAAGGATGCCATAATCCAACGGTATATCACGCGTCGGTCTGGCTTTATCAGTTCACGCACAGTATCAATGGTTTCCGGCAAAACGATCGAAGTTGGATTACCTTCACGAAATTCATCCTGGAGCGAACCGCGTCCGAAACTGAATTTTTGGTACCAGCGATTTACAATGATTTTTGATGGAATTTGGAAGGAAGTCAACGTAAGTTGATTGAAACACTCTTGTCTCGATAATCCACACCGAAAATCGTAAAAGGTCATCGCACGAAAATGTTCACGGGTTGAATCGGTTTTTTTGTTGGAGATGAATTTTTTAACACACTGCAAATATAACACATAGTGCTCGTAAGTTAAATCGTTCGATTTATGTTTAAGCTAGAAAGTGTCAAATTTCTCAATGGAAGTTCCAGTTATCATGTGGAAACATTAGTACTGCCAGGAACCGAAATATAATTAGTCACCCTCTATAATAATATATAAAGGGTTTTTCAACAGAGACGCTACAAAAGTAAATCGATAAGGACAGCAAACGAGGCCATATTTTTTCTCTTCAGTAAGGTTTGCCATTTCATCATGGAAAGATATACGAGCCAACAACGAGTCGACATTATTAAAATTTACTACCGACATTTGGAGTCAGTGGCCTCTACTTTAAGAGCGCTACGTCCAATTCATGGTCGTCATAATCGTCCTACCAGATCAACAATTGAGCGTCTAGTGGAAAAATTTGAATCCGCAGGCACAGTACAAAATGTTCCCGTGCCAGTGAGACAAAGAAGTGCCCGTAGTGTCGAGAATATTGCTGCCGCTGAGGCTTCAGTTCAAGAGAGCCCAAATGTGTCTCTCACACGTCCTTCTCAAGCGTTGGGCATTTCTGTGACGTCGTTGTGGCTCATTTCTGGCTGAATGGCTTCGTCAATAAGCAAAATATGCGTTATTGGTCAGACAGCAATCCACACGTAATCCATAGGTCATCATTGCATCCAGAAAAAATTACGGTTTGGTGCGGTTTATGGGCAGGCGGCGTAATTGGGCCGTACTTCTTCCGTGAAGATGAAGACCGGCACATTACTGTGAATGCGAATCGCTACCGTTCAATGATAACCGAATATTTTTGGCCCCAATTGGATAATATGGACTTGGAGGACATGTGGTTCCAACAGGACGGCGCCACAAGCCACACAGCGAATGCCACAATCAATTTATTGGAAACCAAATTTGGTGAACGTGTTATCTCACGAAATGGCCCAGTCGATTGGCCGCCTCGGTCGTGCGATTTGACGCCGTTAGATTATTTCCTGTGGGGCTACGTCAAGTCTATGGCCTATGCGAATAATCGAGCGACGATTGATGAACTTCGTACGAATATCGAACGTGAAATTGCAGCAGTATCGGCCGATTTATGCTTGAAAACCGTTGAAAATTGGGTTCAGCGTCTGGACTTCTGCAAGCGTGCCCGTGGTGGCCATGCAAAAGAAATCGAGTTCCATACATAATGGCATCGAACGTACTTTCACAGGAATAGAGAATTTCATTGATATCTAAAACCGGTTTTTTTTTTTTTTAAAAAAACTTTTGTAGCGCTCTTATTGAAAAACCCGTTATAACTTCCATAATATGACGCTATTATTTTTAAAATGATGCTTGTTAGAAAATGTATTAAAAATAGGAATTAGATGTTAAAATATCTCTTTGTGTTAAAAGACGGCATGGCATCTTCGAGTGCGATAATAGTCATATAATTGAATGATAAGTTGCGTTGAGAAAAGTCAGTGGTTGTCTTTAGCATTAACTATAAGGAAAAACGATATTTTTTGGATTTTTTTAATTTTTTCAAAACTTGGTCTTGTCGGGGGCATATTCTACCTTCCAATGAGATACAAAATATTTTGCACCTGTGGGTTAAAACTAACACAGCAATGGTTTGGTGGTATGCCAATGCCGTAGTTAAAAAAAAATATTTCGCTCTACTCTACTACACATGCAGTGTGTTACAATTAATCGGCACTTAATCTTTTAATTACAACGTGAAATATTTGCACTTTCTTTACGACGTGGTACTAATTTTTTAAGAAAAATAGTATTGATAATGATATGAATTGAAATGTACTCTATATAAATATTAACCAAATAATTAAGTATTTTTTATATTTAAACAGAAAAGGTGTTAAACTTGTCTAGTAACTTAAAGAGATGTAACAATAAAAATCCGATGTAAAACGAGTAAAACACGAGCATTATATTATAAAATCTTTCTATGTTAAATATGGGCATATCCGAAAATCGTCAACCAAGAGAGAAATGATAAAGTTGATCCAACAATTTTCGTTGGTTTTTGAATAATAGGCTGGAGATATATAGGTGTATATGATCAGAAAATATTTTTTCTGTGATCTATTTTACGAAAATCAGTACTCAAAGTTTGTCAACCTTCCGTCTTTGTTTTTCGGACGAAATGTCGGTGTTTTTTTTTTAACTATTCATAAAATAACTTTAACCAAATCTTGGGTACATCACACATTGATGGAGCTTTTATCCATCAATTTTCTACAAGTTTATGACAGAAAAACTTTAAATGCTCTATTGAAAGATACTAAATTAAATTGAGTAAACCTAGGTCCACGCTATGTAACGTCCGCAATGGAAAATAAGTTTATATATATATGACAGAAAAACTACAAACTTTTTTGAGACTACATTGACATTGTAAACAAAACTAACACTATTCTTTAAAGTAGGAAACAACAATATTGAAAATGTAATGCGATATAGTCTTTATTTAACATTAGCTTCTGTAACGTCCGCAACGCTGCACAGTTGGGGATTTCTCAAACAAACAAAAAATGGAAATAAATCAGCCGTTTCAAGACAGCTAGTCCGATCATGATAAAATTTGATACGGGCATACCTTAGGTGGCTATCTCGGCCATCAAAAACCGTTGAATCGTAGTAAAATTTTGAATTTGGTTTTGATTTGAAATATTTTTTTTAAGTATGTAGCGCTACTAAAATGCTGTAAACAACATGCGAGGGTGTTCTGGTTAGTTCTTATGGCTGTTGAGATATTTGGGAAAATATGTTTTTTTTCTAAATTTTGCCTTGTTTCTGTTCAGTTATTTGAAAAACAATATTAATTTTGTAAAATACGTGACAGACCACAGCGTATGGACAATTACGAAAAATGGTCAATAACAAGAAACATTTTAAAGTTGCTCCAATACTTTTTGTTAGTATATAGAATTATAAATTATCGATTGAAAGATAATAAATTAAGTTAAGTAAAATTAACCTGAGTCCTCAACGGAAATAAAGGTTTTGCAAATATAAAGGATACATTAAAAACTTTTTTGGGAACACACTAAACTTTTTAAACAAAACTCTAGCTGTATTTTAAATTTAGGGGAAACAATTTTAAAATATAACGTGGTAGATTTTTCTTAATATCAACTTGTGTAACGTCCACAACGGTCTGGATCTGCCCTGAAATTAAGTTCTTCCAAAACAATTTTTTTTAATAAAACAACACATATAAATACATACCTCGTATTCATAACGAAAAGTTGGTCTCCGGCTATCATCTTTTTTAATTCATAACACTTCAACTAAACTAAGTCCAACGAGCGGCTACGAAGCAAACGCAGACATGTTCATATTAGAAGTACATATATCGGAAGCTGCTATAAATCAACGCTGGACTAACGAGTAACTACGCCTGAAAAGCATTCTAGTTAGACGTTCGTTGTACTGAGACTACCCTCTTGTTTACGTGGTATAACGTTTATATGGAGGGAGAGAGGTGTGCTCGTGAGCAACAAAAATCTACAAACTAGCATTCAAAGTGAGTGAGGAAGATATGATCAGTATTGTCTACCGCCGCTCCATTTTAGAACAAAAATAGATTTTTCGTGTAAGAGAACTTAAAAACAGGGAAAATATGGTCGTCAACACTGATATGTATATGTATGTTGCTGCCATATTTCGCAGCGTAAGAAATTAGTTTTGCTCTACATTTTTCACGTGACTCTTCTTAGTACTCGGCTTTACTGTCTTTTTGGTGTAAAGAGACAACATCCTGTAACATTTTGTCCAAATTGTTGATGACAGGCCTAAATACAAACGGGACAATGTTGTACAACAAAGTTCAATTTGACTAATGCAATGAAAGAATGTTTTGCAACAAAGTTCTATCAACAATATTTTAGAAAACAAATTTCAAACTTGAACATTTTTCAAGTCGTTGTTAGAACTTTGTTAACCAAATAATTAAAGAAAAATATGTAGTCAGAACTTTGTTGTTTTGGGTAAACAACAAGAGATATATTTATGGGGATCGAAGTAATCGAAAGAACATTCCAAATTTAGTTCGATGCAATATTCAGATCATTTTTTTCAAAAATTGTCGGTTAGAACCTTGTGGTTCTAAGGTCGCGAAATTTTAACAAATACAGTAGAAACTCGATTCATGCACGTAATGAAAACCCGGCTCGGTGCAAGTTTCGAGGTTGTCACAAGCACCGAGTATTAGTTTCCCATACAAAATAAAAGGCACATACATCTGTTTATGACACCGCACTTCTCAATAGTCAGCTTAAAACTGATTCAAATTACAACATTTCATCAGCAGCATAAAACGACGGGGATTTCCCGAAATGTATTCAGTCTAAGAAAACGTAAACAAAGCAGCACGTAAGAGTAATACAAAAATGTTGCAAGTATCGAGTTAAAAATTTTCGGATGTCGCAAGTACTGAGTGCGTAATGAAAAATATTTCTATGTTGCAAGAATCGAGGTGTGCAAGTATCAAGAATGTGCAAGAATCGAGTTACTACTGTATTAATTCGTTAAAAAACAAACGCAAAATTTTTTTGGTGATAAAAGTAAGAAAGTTGTAAAAAGTGTAACGTCCGCAACGTGACGTCCGGAACAATTGTAAGATACATTTTCGAATGAACAGATAGCTATTTGGTTCCCTCGAAAGCGGAAAGCACTCCTCTTTTTTAATGTATTTTGATTTTTTTGTTTAGACTATAACATTCGCTAAAATTTATGAAAATACACACTGACCTTCACAACAACTTCTGTTTTGTGTAACGTCCGCAACGGCAATTTATGCATGATTATAACCTGAGTGATAATAGTCAAATAGTATGTCTTTATGTAACTTTAAACTACACTCAAAGAGCAATTGACCGCTGTAGGAAACTTAAGATAATAGCATTCATAGCACCAACAGGAGTATAAAATATGAATACGACCGTAACGTCCGCAACGCAGGATTTACCCAAATGTTTGCAAGAAAAAAGCTTTATGGCGATTTCGTTTCTGAGAAAAAATTTAATATGTTTTCTGCCATCTGCCTAAAATTTCCTTTTTGTAGTCGTTAGTTAAAAAAGTGCTACCCTCCTTCAAGCTTTTGGAGTCGCTTCTGAGAATGTTGCACACAAAAAGTGCACAAATGTTGCAGTTTCTGCCCCCCTCTGTGAGTCACGCGGAGAATCTTGCCCGATAAAATGGCTGAAATTCTGTCATTTGGTATGGGTTCTTTGTCCATGCTAAGACAATTTTTCTTCTTATTGTGTGGGGCGCTATGCGCTTTTAAGTGGCTTCAGTTAAAATCGATTAACTTTTCAAACGAAGTGGTCATAAGCGGGAATAAGACAAAAAATCCAATTGTTTTTATAAACAGTCGCTTAAAATCGCTTAATATCGCTTAGGCCCTTAGACGTAAATAAATCATGCTAAAAAAGAAAAAGCAAGAATACAGCTGTAAGAAACTGATACATTTCTTTGTTCTTTTCTCATCCCCAAAACAGATACACCCTTGAAGGGGTGAACGCAAAATTTTTTAAATGCTGCCTCATACGAGGGCAACATTATTTTTTAGAATCGAAATCACCATTAGTTTATTATTGTTGTAATGCAGATTTAGTAATTTATAAAAAAATTAATTTAAACAAACCAATCCTAAGTATTGTTATCTTCTACTCTCATATATATAAATAAAAAAAATTACCGTTGTAGACTATACCCGAAATTATTTTTGAGATATAGAACGAAAATGAAACGCATGTATTAATAGTATGGTAATTTCCTTTTTCAAATCTGTCAAATATTTTTTTTTTAACTGTTGTTTTAATTCAAAATATTCCAATAATCTTTATTGTACTTTATATCCGCAATAATGGTTCATACGGTATCATAAGCTGTTAAATTTTTAGCAAAAGTGATGCGGGGATCTAAAATTGTTGTATAAATATGACTGGAATTGTTTCGGGTCTCTGGTAGAAAGTAGTTTGTAACTTCCAAGAAAAATAGAGTTCATGGATATTTGATTCCTTTTTTTGTTTTGAAACTAAAACGCGAAATTAATTTTAAATCGACTCGAGATTCGGAAAAACGGCGCGCATAACCGTTCTCTGGAATTGTTTACACTGAAAGAAAAACGCTTCGTCGCAAGGATGAAACATTTGCATTAATGTTTTTACCTTGTTATAGTGAAAAGTGTCGTATATCCGACAATTTGGTAGCCGCTGCAACGAAAAATTTCATACTTGACTTATTTGGCAACTTTTCATTTCGTTGCTGCCAACAACTTACTTGTTGTTCCTGCAACAAGTTTATTTAATTTGAATTTTGTAAAACATGGGTAGAAAATTAAAAAAAGTAAAGGATGAGTTTTAAACTACTGACATTTCGTTTATCTTTTACTTTTTATAGTTTATATTTGTTATTTATTTATTTTAGAGTTTTGCCAACATTTTTGTTGACGAAACAATTTCGTTATTGTAACGAACCTAATTTGTGTGAGGGTATAGAGAGGGAAGCAGTCGAAAAAATGAGTGAGAGTAAAATAAAGGCCAGCAAGTGAAAATGGTGAGCGTGAGTGGTGGGTCACGTACACATCTTAAATCAGTTCCATTGCAACAACCGAAAGAGTGAGACATATTTTTTTCCGCCGGAATAATTTAAATAAAATTATTTAATTTAAATTTAAATAAATTAAATAGACTAATTAGTTATACTTAGTAATAATCTTTTATTGTGAAAACTAAATTGTGAGAATTTATATGTTTGCTGTGATCGTTTGTGTAACTTGCGAACCTATAAATCAAATAGATAAATAAACAGAATGCAAGGAGCAACACGACAGCAAAGAAATTGACGCATCGTTAGCAGAAAAACTACCCCGAAATTGTGATGGACGTTTGCTAATAACATCATATTTTTATTAAGAATATAAATTTATTAAAGTCTTTTTAAGAAAAAAAGTACTACGAATTAGTGTCAAATGCAAAAGTTGATTACACTTTTAAAGTCATCTGTGGCATTGATTTCTGTTATACCTTCGTATAACGCACATTTTGAAAGTTAGTATAGTGTGAGAGGTACTTTTTAAACCCACTTGGTTTACCATGTTTATTTTGTTTTAACTTCGTGCTTAGTGGAGACTTTAACATATATGATACACCAGTTCGAAGGTACAGTACATAGTTATTTCAGCTGTAGTCGAGAAAATTAACATCGTAAAGAACCAACACATTTCGTCCATTGGTTTATGAAATATTAAATAAGCCTGATAAATCAATAGAATTGTTCGGTTCTTTGAACGAAAAGTGTTCAATGTGTTTAGGTAAAAACCGGTTATCTGAAAATTTAGAAAAACCCTTTTGGAAAAACTTGCTGGGGAAATCGCGTCATATTAAGCTGGCAATATTATTTATTATAGTAGATTTGACATTTTTTTTCAACACCATCTTCGTCCGTCTGACCTTTGAGGTAAGATCATGCCACATTTTTCTGGGATACTTCCTTTTTCAACAAGACTTGGAAGTGATAAGTTCAAAAAGTGTAGTGAATATAATCCATATCCAGCTGGCAAATCAGTTGAAAAATAATCATATTATTACCGTCCAGAGTGTAAAGGCAGCAAATATCTCCAGGCTAAAGGCTCTATTTTTGAAGGTAACATTGAAATATAAGTGTTCTAGTTCAGTGAAATTAAACGTATATTTTAATAGTGAAATATTAAACCAACGGTGTAAGGAGCTACTGGACTTCCAGGCCTTAGAATCCACCAAACATATGTAATAATCAGGAGCGACGCAGTTAAATTTCTACCAGGAGTCAAGTGTTTTACACCAGAACACTTGGTTCTAGCACTCAAGGGATTTACTGTCCCATGCAGTGATAGTCACCTACAATTAACCCATAAGGCAGGACTGATCCCAACAACATTCCACATCTGCATTTACCACGGAAGGGAAGCCTCAGCTTCGATAAGTTGACACTAGTCCGTATCACATGTTCCCGAGTGTATCATCAACATCTTAAATCATTAACATCGATCACACCACCGAAATTGTACACATTATTTCCCATATCTTTGGTTTGCAAAAAAATAATTTTGGCACCCTATGCTAATGTCATCAAAACTTTCGAAACATTCTAAAATTTGGTTCAATAATAGTTTTCTTTGTTATAATTATCATAAAGTTAAAAATAGCAACCTACTTAGTTTATATCCTCGTATTCGGCTTATTTTAATGCAATATCTCGCCAGTAATGCTAAAAAGAATAAATTCCTAAATTAAATCATTAACAATTCAATTTGACAATAAAACGCGCCTACAGTAACCTAAGAAGATTGTATGTATGTTAACCTGTAAACCAATCTGTAATAGTTATTTATTTTTTTTTTGACAAAAGCATAGCAACAGCCCCAATCTATGTAAGATACACACATTACTACATATATATATATTTTTCTAAACCTCTGTTAAACAGCAGCCGCTAACATCGTCCGTATGCAGGAGGCCTTCTACATTATGCAGACTTGTAAGTGGTGAGTGTTATATATATCGGTATCTTACATTGATTTTCTCTTGCTACATGTAATATGGAACTGGATTCAGTGAGAGATTACATGGAAGAGTATTCTTCTATATTGTTTAAAAATTATAACATTTGTTTCAGTGTTGTATTGAGAATAATCTCAACCACGTATTCATTCTCATTTACATCCTCCATATGATCTCTCTCGGTTAGTTAGGATCCACATTTTTTTATTGTTTGTTATTTTTTTGATGTGTTAACATCTATACGCGCGCCTCTAGGGCAGTAAACTATAAATTTAATACATACACAAGTGTTAGGTTTGTAAGAGTAAATCATCGTTTGTTTGTTCGTTGCTTGGCAGTCGGTATTGAAAGTGATTATTGGGCGATTTTCATATAATTTTCCCACGCGATTTTCTCCGGAAATTCATAGCCGATTTTATTAATTTTTGGATTAAAAAGCTAGTGCGGGTTTCGACGAAGAGTTTATTCCAAAAATTGAGGCGATCCGATATCGGCGAGCCGAGATTGAAGTGTTTTAATTTGGAGTAATATTGAAAAAGTATTTTATGTTGATCTTCGGTTATATCGTACGAATATAACAATGTATGTATGTATGTACAAGTGTCTGTTGCTTTGCATTCTTTGAATTTTGGGGGAATAAAACAAAAAGTATTGAGCAAGAAAATAATGACACACAGTGTTGCCAACATTTTGTGAGCTAAAGGCGTAATTAAAAACCAGAAAAGCGTAAAAAAGGGTAAAAATTTCCTTAAAAAAGCGTAAAAAGCGTTTGGCTTTATTTCTACTCAAAATGACTAAATTTTCAATAGAACACATTTTTTAAAACTAAATACTGTTTTATTAAACAATTGAGATCGTATCTTTTATAAACAAGTTTTCAAGTGCATACATATTTTTGAGAAATATGGTATATTAGGACCATTTTAAATGAGGTTAAAACTAACATACAATAAGATTTTTATAAACAATTGTGTTCATCTATAAAACCCATAGCTTCAAATGCAGATGAAATATCTGCATCATTTTCTTCATCTTGCCATAAAACGGTTTTTAAAAAATAGTTTGACTTTTTGTAAACTTCTTGCGTAGAAATTTTATTGCAGACATTTGACGGCAGGTCATATTTGTCACAGCACATATTCTCTCGACGAAGTCCATATTTAATGTGTAAAATAGAATTAACGGAATTTAAGGACAACCTGTTTCTTATTTCCGATTTACATACATAAATTCATAGCACTGAAAGCTCTTTCTACTTCTGCATTTGAGTATGGGAAGCTTAATAGTCTTATAACGAATTCTGATAAATCTCGAAATGGATTTTGGCCTACGGAATCTTTGAACTCATTTACTTTTATATTACTTTTATCCAAAAAAGATCTGTTCGATATTTGTTCTTCCATACACAGTTTCTAATATTATCAATACTTAGTTCCATATTAGAAATGACATCCGCTTCTCTAATATATGATTTAATAAATGCCAGTATTTCGTCTCTATTGCTGTTATAGAGAATGGTATTTACACTAAACAATGATATTTTTTGTAGTGTTCCAAAGTTGGTTGGAAGTTTACATCGGATTTCGTATATAAGATGTTTAGTGAATATAATACATTTTTCTTCAATTCCTTTCTTTACGTGTTCTGAAATCAGTGAATCCTTGCACGCTTTTTCAAAACTATGCCCAAGATAGCAAAATTCGTCTAAACAATTTTCAATAGGATCTTTTAAATAATTAAAACTTTTTTTCATTTGTTCTTTCGGTGCAAAGAGCATTCATAAAAGCACAAGAGAATGACATTTCGTCAGTGCTGTTAAAACAACAAACATGTATACAAATTACAACAACTCGTCTTATACCATATAAATAATTATACCATAGCAGTAGCAGTACGAGTATATGGGGTGCTTAAGACAGACCATAGTAAAATGAGTAAGGTAAACTCGTTAGAACAGCTGATTTCAACATATTCTTGCTTAGGTGTTACTCTTATGTCAAATTCACATGCATTTTGTTTGTGTACTTTTTTGTTTACTTTTACAGTAGACACACATAAAGAAAATTTGTCAGATTATGGACACCAAACAAAAACAAAATGCCTGTGTTTGTTGTAACAATTCCTAGTGCGTTTACCTTACTTATTTTACCATGAGACAGACTGAAGGAATGAAAGAGACTTACATACATACATACATATGTATGTATGTAAAAACTTGCAATAGCAATAAATATTCGAATGTATACACGTTGCCACATTTGAAAAGCCAAAAAGCGCTAAAAGCACCAACGGAAAACATGAAAAGCGTACCCATAGCGCTTTTTTTCCTTTTGGCACTATGGACCCTATTTTCGCGTTTTGGAGGGTCTAAAAACCACCATAAATAGTGCGAAAAGCACCAAGTTGGCATCGCTGATGACACATGTGCTTGCACTGGGTCTTTAAATAATTTTAAGTATTAATATTATTTAACTGTAACGTCATCATATGATTGAACGCTGTTTTTTATTTTCCAATGTAACATTTACGAATGTGTTCATAGAAATCGAACAGGTACCGTGTAGCAAAAAGGAGTTAACACATCGCCTGTGAGTTCGAACACTCATTGGATTTTTTTCCCTACATATTCTTTCAACGGCAAGTTGGAGATATTATCCCTTCTGGGACCAACATGATCAGTGTTTGAAGTAGTTTTGTTTTTTTATTGAACTCGATCTTAATATGATCTTTTATACGTAAAGTCTATTCTAAATAAGTTTGAATAAGTATTATAAATTATGATTGGAATAAATTTGTATTATTCTGTATGAAATGAAGTGCTAAACGAAACTACTAGATGTTTAACTACAGGAAGGTGGATAGCTAATTGTTGAAGAAGAACCTGTACGTACTTTCTGTAGTTTTCACATGAAACATGTGAATTGAAATAAAAACGCTACGAATCGGTACAAAAAATCGCTTCTCACATGTGACTGTTTCTACAATATTTGTTTTGCGAAAACTTTCTATGACGTACTGCTTTTTCCAAGCTTATTGGAAAAATGCGAGAAAAACTGTTTCTAAAAAGTAGGGAGTCGAAAAATTGTAAATTTTAAACGTCAAAAATACTACCAATTTATAACGGTGCGAGATTTGTTTTTTATTCCCAAGTAAACTATTTTTTCGACCACTTTATATGGGGAGCTAAGCGATATTAAGCGGCTCGCCATACAAAGTCGTCGAAAACTTAGTTTAGCAGGAATTAAAAAAACAGGCTTATTTTGAGCATTCCCTGCTAACCTAATATTTCGACCACTTTATATGGGGAGATAAGCGATATTAAGCGAATTTAAGCGGTTTGTTGTTCTTTTTCGCACTAGCTTATTTTGTTTGTTTATATTTTTTTTACTACTTGACAGCTTTCGTGGAATATTCCAATAAAAACGTAATCAGTGTTGCCTCTTTTCGCATTGATTTGCAGAAACACTTTTTACTCACAAATCGAGAAACGATGGAATTTATTGTTTCGTGCTTAATGTGAAAACTTTTTCGATTCGAGAACTACAGAAACGAGGTACTGGTTAGGGGTTCTAGTTAGAATAATAGGAGCTACTAGAACCACGGTCGGTGAGGGTCATGAGGCTTCATCTCTCATAAACAGCTGAGAGAAATTTAGAGTAGACGTTTGACAAATTCCTTTATTACATCCAAACATAATTTTTTTAAATACCTATCTGTAATAGTTAAAATCCATAGTAAATAAATAGGGAGTCTACAAAAATATTTTTTGTAATGCAAAAGTGGTTAAATTGGAGAAGGACCCGAACCCCCCACCCGACTGCAGCTGGCAGAAACAAAGGCTCCCGCAGTCCTACCTCCTTTTTAAATTCTACGATGCTTTACGCATATAAAATTGCATTTTTTCGAATCCAGAAATGGCTTCGTGGTCATTACAAAATATGTAACTGAACTTTTGTGTGTGTGTGTGTATGCGCGTGACGGTACAATTCGCAACAAAATGTTCGTTTTTTTTTGTGTTTTAATCATAATTCGTCGCGCCTGTTTCGATGTGTTGGAGTTTGGATTCAGAAAAAACGAAAGCCATGCATACATTACAATGAAAACGTAGAAGTCAAAGAATCAAAGTGTTTCAAGTACGCCGAACATAAAAAGAACAATTCAACCAACGTACAGTCAAATGAATCCAATCGAAATTTTAACAAATTTGGTTAAAATAAATAAAGGAGCAGTTGAAGAAAATGCTTATAGAGCGATCACTGTCTTAATGACGGGGAGATTTGGCGCTACAATTGAATATCAAAACCCTCAACATAACAGCAATAGTATGATTTAACAAAACAATGATGTGGTTCTATGTTAATTGCCTTGAGCATAGGGGAGAAGAGCTTATGTTCATGGTAAGTACAGACTAGTGCCCTGCATGAATGCACTCTCTTTTAGAATACATTCATTATCTCACTGTACCAATACCAACGGTCCGAATAGTGTAAACAACGAAATGAAACTATACGTTCCTGTGTGCTCTTGGAATGAATGTTGTCTGAATCTCTGCTCTGTTAACTACTCTGTTCGTCTCATTTCTGTTACGACAACACATCATTTTACTCAATAAATGTTCGTGAATGTAAAACCTTTCGAATACATAAGAACTATTCGAATGAAAAAACGGTAAATTTTGAGTGGTTATGGGTCTCATTTGCTTTCTCGTCAACGAAAGATCAGCAATGTTGTGTGAAGACTAAAGAAATAAATATTCGTTTTTAATGAGTTTAACTGCAAAAATATATACATATTAGAAAATGGAAATTGATGAATTAAATTATTTTAAATATAATTTATTAAACATTAAAAATATGTAGTCATCAACTCAATCGGTCGCTGTGGGTGAAGAAAATAGTATTGTAATTTCAAGGGGTGAACTCGTTTTGAAGGAGAAAAAAGGCCGCAGCAAAGTTTGAGAAGTTTTTTCCTTAATTGTGGATGGAGACGGAAAAGAATGAAATATATCAGTTGCAATAACTGCCAACAAAATTTTGAAACATTCAACTTCGACATCAAACCTAGTGAGGCATAAGTCCTACATTTAAAAAATTGACTTAATTTTAATCATGTTCTTTATTCCAAAGAAATTAGAACTTCAAATCATACCAAAACAGCATTTGCTTTAGTTACGCTCTTTTAATACATATGTCTCATGAATACATCTCATTATTCGAATAGTTCTGCTTGTCTCTAAAGACCTTTTACTCAATCTAGTTAATACTCCTTCATACAAGAACTTTCTATGCTCGGTTTCATTGTATTTCGTTGTATGTATCGTACTCCAATCGCTAGAATGAGAACACTAACCCATTCAAAAAACATGAATGTATTTGAATGTGTGAAAATGTATACTCATGCTGGTCTCTAGTATAGACATAGATATGTACATATCTTAAATAGAAATCTAAACAATAAATTCCTCGTATATCTTTTTAACGGCCACAATAACACTCAACCCCTCGACTATCACAATCTTCACCAGATGAGTGTTTCAACAAGGACTGAATATAATCTATTTAGCAAATATATATCAAAACACCTTCAATGTAATACTAACAGTATATTTATGTACAATTGTCAATAAATAATTTCAAAAACACTTCAAAACATTTATTTAAGCAATAAAACATATTCATTACAACAATGACTAAAATTCGTTGCACTAATGAAACAAATTCATACCAGCAATGAACAAATTCATTGCAGCAATGAAGCAAATTCCTTGCAAGGACGATATCTATTCATTGCAACAATGAAACAATTTCATTGCAGCAACGAAAGAAATTCGTAGCAATAATGAAGCAAATTCATTGCAACAACAACCATACTTTCACCACAGTAACGAACAATTTGCAGTTGATGAACACATTTTCATAGCGGGAATGAAACGTTACGTTAGCTCACTTTGGACGACAAAAGTAGTTGGGGTGATGAATATTTTCATCCGTGCGACGATACTTTTCCGTTCAGTGTAGATTTCAAGATGTCGCTCAGAGAATTTACAAATGTTCAGGTTTTGAAATATATTTTCTGAAAAACATACTTCAACATGTTCATTCAGATCATAATCCAATGAAAAGGTATTGTAGTATTATATGGTAAAACCACATGCTGCTCAAAAATATATCATTGGTCCAAATTTAATGAACATCATTTTCCGAAATTTAGTTGTAATTCTTTAAAATAGACATTAAATATCCCAGCAACGTAATTGAGGCTTCTAGAGGCATTTTATCTGATTATATTCACCCGCTAACATATCTCCTATAGATGGCTTTTGGAAGACCTACTCCGGATATACGTTCTCGTTCATTCTAAATCCTTTTTTATGAGTAATGGTAGGTATTCTTGTGCATGATAACGTGGGTTCGATCCCTGCTCAGACCACCTTAAATTTCTTTCGATGGCGGTCACCTCATTTAGTGACGGCGACACTATCGAATACTTAGCCATGAAAAAGCTTTTCAAAATACTGTTTGGAACCGGTGTAAAATCAGTGAGTATAAAACTAGAACGCCCATTACGCACTGGTTGTGAGAAGCTCTCCCTAATCCCTGTATGGAATGTAACGGGAAACCATTTATTTATTAGTAAGTATTCTAATGAAAGCATGTGCTGCACATTATCATTCCCTGCTTATAGGAGACATGCTGGAACAGATTAGCATGTGTTAATTATTATGATATCAAATAGTACATTATTTATCATATGTTTAAGTGGCCCGATGTTATATCCCTTAAAGAAGAAGACATATTTTTATTAAGTATGCAATAAAATATCCGATGACAGGCCATTGCTCTTTTCATGAAATTTTCCATGAATTTTTCATAGAGATGTGACTGTATCTCATCGATAATGCGTCGGATCTCGGATTTGAGCTCAGAGCTAAACCCGAGATTTGACAAATCCCTAAAGAAAGAAACTGCACAGCGTTATATCGCATGATCTTGGTGGCCAGTTGACATCAGAATTTCTTGAAATAATTTGTTCTACAAATCGCTGCTGCAATAAATAGATTGTTTCATACGCGGTGTTGCAGGTGGCGCCGTCTTGATAAAACCACATGTCAATGACATCCAGTTGAGGCCACAAGAACTTCGTTGTCCTGTTCCTGAAATGAATGCCGTTCACAGTCACCACAATTTCGGCCCCATCTTCATAAATTAAGGCCCAATCACGCCGCCTGACCAAAATTCACGAAGCCATTCAGATGGAAATTCGCTTCATCGGAGTAGATGATTTTTTTTTCAAAAATTGACATTGATTCACTAGGCCCCATTAACCATTGATCGAATTGCCGGCGCTTTTCATGGTCTGCTGGTTTCAGCTCCTGAGTAAGCTGAATTGTAGTGCTTCGTGAATCTTGAAGTTGTTGAGAACGATGCCGAATTGATGTTTTCCGGTTTTCGGCTACACTCTCGTTGACATCAGCAATGTTTCGAGAGACCCACCGGTACGTTGAAGCACAGAAGTGTTACTGTCCATAACCGATTCAGCTTCTTCAATTTTGTTTACCACTTTTCGAATGGTTGCGATATTAGGTGCACTTTCTCGACTGAAAATTCTTCGAAGTTTGCGAGCGATTTCAGAATAACTTTCCAAATTTTTGTAAAAAGTGTTTACCATTATAACGTGTTGTTTTTTCGTAAAGCGCTCCACTTTTAATAATCAGGATAAACATATGCGATAGCTCCCAAATTTATGAGTCCCCTTATGAGCCCCCTGCACAAATAAAAAACTAAATTCTTACTGAGGCACCATTTATAAACGCCCGTTTCGGCCCCTGAAGATAATTGTGTTATATTTGGGCACATTGATCCGAAGTCGCCACTTCGCGAAGTACTCGGCCAAAGTCACCAGAAACTGGTTGATTTTGTTATTGGCATTTTAGCCAAAGATTCCGTAGCCGTGACCAGGATGTCATCCGCGTATTCTAACATACGCTGCCCACTGGGCTCCGTCGGACTCCGCCTGTTCGATATGAACAGTGAAGGATTTCTCCCTCAGGAAATCAAGGAAGATTTTGATGGTAGGTATATAAAATTCGTGGACAGCTATCGTTTTGTGTACTATGGCCTTCTGCCAAACGGTATCGATCGTCTCCTCGAAATCGAGACTAACCGTTATGGTAGTGCTTCGTGAGATATAATATGCCATCATTGTCATGACTCATTTTACAATTAAGGCGACTCAGCGCAGAGCCAACTTCCTCAGCTGTTATTAATCCACACTCGGGCGGATAAGTACCCGTACCGTCAGCAGGTCATAATACACAGAATTCAGTTATAGGTCCAATGCCATAAAGGGCACTAACGGTGGCTGTCACCGATTCCTCCGTAACCGTCTAAATGTTGGTGCTAACCGTCTGGACTTTGTTGAAATTATGTGCCTGGATATCAGCTTTCTTTTTATTCTTTACAATTTTCTCACCATTCTGCCGCATTAGGAGAGGAATTCTTCGCCTTTTTTGTGAGCCCGAAGTGCCTTTTGATTTGCTGGTGAACATTGTTGTCCATCTTAACTGAGTGTAATTTTTCGGCTCTCATCTTCTGCTTGAAGCGTAGATTTGCACTCATAACCAACCTGTTTGCATTTCTGATTTTTCTACTTCCGATTTCGAGGGTTCGATTGTATCTCGTCTGCCAGGTCTTTTTTGACTTATGAGGGAAAGGATTGTTGTAGGCAGCTTTCGTATACATCGCAGTGCTAGTGTTGTTCTCTTCATATTTGCTTCCATGGCTCCAAGAAAACCCCCAGTCACAGCATGAACATCTATTTCCTGCGCGCACATATTTTTGTCATTGGGGGAACATATATTTCAAGCCCCTCCTTCAGCCTGTTGTAAAAGCGATCGTACATGAAGTTTTTGTAGTAAAATACTTGAACTTTTTCTACTTTTTGCAGCTCCTCTGACAGTATTATAAAGTCAACCACCCTTTGGTCCCTCGGAGAAAGTACTTGCCCCAGACAAGGCCAGTTCGACCAAAGTGATAAATTTATCAATTTATTCGTTGTCACTCTTGTGGGATCCTTTGTGGATCTAACTCTAAGATTCGGGCTCAACATTAATCATTCCTGTAAATGTTTTCCATTCGGGTTTTCAACTCTTCCGCTCCATTGGAGATATTGAGCATTAAGGTCGCCGCCAATCACTGAATTACGCTTTTCTACCACATTCGAGATGCACTCGACCTCAGGCATACTTACACTCCAGCCGGACTAAGATACAAAGCTGAAATATCATCTGCTCACCATTAAGCAGTCGTACCTGAATAAACGTACGTTCCAAATTACCTGTGTCTACGAAGATCCTTTCGCCCTTCGTATTGTCCTCCAACAAAATAGCTGTTCGTCTACCGGCCCTTCCCATCCTGTCCGGCCTAAAAATGTTGAATCCTCTTAATTTGAACTTGTGCCTGGTCCCAAGCTTATGTTCCACCAGCATCAGTACATCAGTATGTGCTTGTGATGTTTGGATACAACGTAGTTCGTGTTAAAAAAATGCATTTAAGTTGTCTATTCATTGACGCGTATAGAGAGGAGGAATCCAAATAGCGGCTTGCTGTTCTCTCCTTTATCGGACAGTTGACGATATATGCCGACAAAATTGTTAATCTTTGCAAAGTACTTACCGAGAAATTTGCGGCAATCGCTGTCTATTAAATTGAAGGCGTGTCTGCAGCCTCAGACTGCCTTCCGCCTTGTACTAAGCCACTGTAGGCATTACTTCTCAATACTCCAGCATATTGGCACCCATAGACTGCACCAGACATCTGGCGTCTTTTAGGCCCCGAGAACCGGCATAGAGTAATGACGCATAGAGACGCCAACTCTCTCAGTAAATTGGTGACATTTGGTGTGTTGCAGATGGGCGGTTGGATTTTGGAAAGTATTGCTTTAATAATACCAGATAGAGGCAATGGTTTAATGTGTTAAAATTGTTGTGTAAATACACCTGTTGAACCGAGTACAACACCTCTTTAAATCTGCATTAAATTGTAAATAAAAATTAATTATCAAATTGTTTAAGGTACACGGCAACTTTTTATCCGCTTCTCTCCCATAATCGAGATAAGCTATTAAAGAGTTCCCATATTAAGATCTTTTCCAGTCCTGCATTTTATTTTCCTATTCATATTTTTTTACGATTGAACTTCACTTAGGTGATCTTTAGCGAAGCGGTAAGAAGCTGGTTTAGAAATAAAATTGTCAATTATTTGAATTAATTATATAATTGTCTTTTTTTCTTGACTTAGACATTTGGGGCAACCTTCGATTTACAATCCTGTGAGTTCCATTAAATACAGTCCACTTGCAGAAATTCGGTCACAAAATTGTACAACACCACAAATATATACTAAAAATAAAATATATCAAAAAGTCCAATATTCGTTTAAATTTCCCAGTGTTTCATCAAAGCGACATGAAAAATGTAAGTCAACAATTTTTGTAATTCCACCTGGTGTTATCCAATTTATGTCAAATAACTCTCTATCGCACCGACCGCACCACGAATAGCGTGAATGGAAATGGCAGATGAGAACAATTATAGCTCTATACGCCAAACCAAATTTATGACGTGGTAATTGATGGAAGGCACTCATCCAGTGTAATGGACGTACGAGTGATCGGAGGAGCTAACATCGATTCTGATCACTACCTGGTAGCAGCAAAGGTTCGCACAAGATTAAGTAGAGGGAAAATCGTACGAAACAAGACGCAGAGGAATCTGGACATCGGAAAGGAGCAATTACTAGAGGCAGCCACAGCCTACTCAAGGAAGCTCTCGCAATTGTTGGCCCAAATCCACCCCTTCCCGATGACGATCCGAATCTATAAAAACTGCCGCAATAACCGTACTTGGTTTTGAAAAACCACCTCGCAATAAACCGTGGTACGATGAAGAGTGTCGCATTGCAAATAATAATCGCATTGCACGTATGGCAATGCTTCAGTCAATTCCAACGCGAGCTGCAATGATCGGAAGAGGGAGAAAAGAAAGGAGGTAAACCGTCCCTTTAGGCGTAAGAAACGGCAGTGGAGAAAGCGTGAGAGTGGGAAAATTGAGACATTCAGAAGGAAGAACGACGCCCGAAAATTCTACCAAAACGTCAAAAACTTTACAACTGGACATGGTTCAGGGCCCCCTTTCTGTAAAGACAAACACCGAAATTTTATCGCAGGTGTGCAGAGCATGTTGGAAATATGCATAGGTCATTTCTCCGCGCTATTGGTACCTGAGATTTACAATGACGATGGTACAATCGATCACAATTTGGTCAACGACATTGATTGCCCCCCCCCCCCCCTCCTAACCAAGACGATGTCAGATCAGCTATTGCCCGGCTTAAGAACAACTGTTTAAGGCTGGCGGCGATGAGCTGATAACGTGCATGCATCATTAACAAATTTTGGATAGATGAATTCATACCCGGCGATTGGAGTCTCGGTGTTCTATGTCCCATATTTAAAAAAGGTGACCCGAGTATCTGTGCCAACTATCGTGGACTAAGCCTTTTATGCATAGCATATAAGGTTCTATCAAGTATAATGTGCGAAATAGTAAAGCTAATTATCGCTGACCTGATTGGACCATACCAGTGTGGCTTTAGTCCTGGAAAATCAACAACTGACCAGATGTTCACGCTACGCCAAATCCTGGAAAAGTCCAGGAAAAACAAATAGACACCTATCATCTATTTGTCGATTATATGGCGGCCTTCGATAGCCCGATACTCTACGAAGAAATGTCTGAGCTTGACATTCCTGCAAAGCTCATAAGCCATTGCAGGATGACTTTGACGAACACCAAATCCGCAGTGAAAGTTGGTAAGGATGTTACCGAACCTTTCTCAGTTAAGGCGACACCCTATCTTGCAATCTCTTTAAAATTTTAATGGAGATCATTATGAGAAAAGCTGCAGTAACTATGAATAAAACCATCAGCAGCACGATATCGTTATCATTGGGCGCACAATTAGAGAAGTTACTGAGAAGAGAAGAATGGAGAAGAAATCACCAAAAGTGGGTCTGCAAGTAACTGAGGACAAAACACAATTAATGGTTTCAATGAGCAGGGCCTCCACGCGATTAGACCAAAACCTGAACGCTGATAACCGATATAATTTCGAGGTAGTGGACGAATTTATATTCCTCGGATCTGCCGCAAACAAAAACAACAACTTCAGCCTTGAGATAAAGCGGAGAATTGTGCTTGCGAATAGATGTTGTACTTTAGAGATAAAGCACTTTAGAGATAAAGTCCTCTCTCGAATGACAAAAATCCAGCTATACAAGACTCTCATACAACATGTCTTGCTTTATGGCGCAGAATCCTGGGTCTTATCGTAAGCAGATTATACATCTATGGGTGTCTTCGAGCGAAATATATTCCGGAAGATTTATGGCCCTATAGTGCACAACGGCGAGTATCGGCGGCGTATGAACCATGAGCTGTATGAGCTTTATCCCGACATCAACATAGTTAAGCGGATCAAAATAACGCGATTGCGCTGGCTAGGCCAAGTTAGTAGAACGGATAAACCAGCACGAAGTGTTTTCGAAATAGAACTGGAAGAAAGACTACAAATATGAAGACGAAGTTACCGCTGGAGTGATCAGGTCGGCGAATCCCTGCATACACTTGGTATTACCAACTGGGGAGACAAGGTGAAAGATCGAATAGTCGAAAGCATGATTGAAAATTGCACCTTCCGAATAGACCACCTATACTTGAATGCAATTATCTACAAAAAGTAGATGTCATATATTGCTATGTCGGGTCATAATGAAGATTTACATCTATTCTATTTTAAGTGTTTTATTTAGAATTACAAAGAATTATAACTATAAACTGGATATATTTATAAATTTTTTTATGTTGCGTGAAGTTATGAGTTGAGCTGTAATCATTTGCAATTTCTCAGCTCAAATTTGTTCACTTTCCTAGTTTTCATCATCTAAATCAGTGGTAGGCAAAACCGAACGCACGCACACAAACGTATTATGTGCTTGTGTGCGGTCGCAAACGCACAAGGATAGACTGATGCTTCGAATCAAACATAGTTGTTGTGTACATGGAGTTGCCGAGCGTGTGTGTGTGAAAAATACGATTATTGTCTGCCTCGCGAGGCTATGGGTTGCCTACCACTGATCTAAATATATATAGAATATATCCATAAATTTTCAGAGAAATGTTATACTTATACGAACCTTAAATTTTGTACTCAATTAATAGGAAATTCCTAAAATGTGCAAACAACAGCAACAACTTTTATTGCTTCCATCATTTGTGAAGGGTATCTGGAAAAATATTAAAATTAACTATTTACTTGCAAATAGTTACGGGTAATTAAAATTCTTTAAATATTTTTAGCAAAACCTATAAAAATAAATAGTTGCAGTCTATTTTCAAATTTGTTAACAGTAGGAGTAGAGTAGTTAGGTGGTGCTCTTATCACTATTTGCAAAATATTTTATAACTTTGCTTACTCGATTAGCATTCCTAGAATGCCGTGACACTAAATAACTTGACAGATAAAAAACGATTTAAGCACGTTTCAAATTTAAATAATAAAATAAAAATTGTTATCTTACGTTGGAAATAAACAACACACAGTGTACAGTGTCTGATAATATGTTGGAGATTTTGGAACAGCCGTACTGCATATTTATTTAAGATTTCGCCATGGCGATTAAATATGTGTCACTTAATACACTAAGACAAAAATCCAAGTGATATCTGCAAGTAAGAAGTGTAACAGCAATCTTTTGACTCGAGCTTATTTCGCAGTATATTTTAGTTTGTTCTTCTTCATACTTCAGTTTTATCGGCTTCAGCCACATCCCTTAGTTGCCATAACACTATGGGGCAATACGTGAACATTTTGATCAAAGTACTTATTGCAATGGGATATCGTTGATATCTACACATGACATAAGCGCTTTGCTACACTGCATTTTAAATAAAATTCAAATGTTCCGAGTCAGTAACTGTTTAGTGCAACCAATAAAACCCGAATAAGACAAAAGTGGAATAATAACGCCGTTTTATGTTATTACTATATTATCTCCTATGATTTTATATTCCATTCAATGTCATCAGTAAGCAAAATTTCTAACAAATCTTTTCACAGATAACATTTGCCACTACTTTACTGAAATAAATCTCATTCAAATATAGCATATAAAACAAAAGCGCCAATATAATTTGGGGCCTACTGTTTCAGCCAATTACAAAAGAAAACACCAAATCCCTCATACTTTTAGGAAGCGCAAGAAAAGAATAAATGAATATCTTCTAAACACAGTGGGTACTACTGGTGTTGTTAGACAGGAAACTGTCTGATTTATAGGAGATCAGCATCCTCCAGGGCAAGTGACCAATCATTCATTCACCGATTCGTTTGTTATTCCATTCATTTATTTCACACAAGGAAGATAAACAAAAGAGAATCATATTTTTATATTTATTAAACAGAGACACATTGGTGAAAATTTGTTAATTGAATTGCTGTGGGACGCACGTGTTATCCTTTAATTTAATTTCTTGGATAAATAAATACGAATTCCTCCGGTGAACTCTGCCGCCACCCACTACCCGTCTGATGCCTTGGCAATCACCCTCGCCAACACACAACGACATCAGCATCGACATTATCTTAATAAACTTATCACAAAATGTTGACAACATTTGGTGACAATGTTTGATTTTATTCCTTGCCTTCTCTCCTCACAGGATGACTGTCTTCATGCATTAGTTGTCTATGTGTGGGGGGGGGGGGCAATAGAACGATAAATGAAAATTCTGTAGAATTCGTTTATTTGTGTCGTATAGCAACTTACGACTTTCATTTGATATTGTATTTGATTTATTCTTCGGAACATGTTGGCGGAGGATAATAAGTGCTGGCACTGGGCTCGAGCAGGGAATGTAATTGTTTCCATTTATCAGGAATTTATTATGATTGAACAATAGGGTGTACTGAAAAATTATTCTACTTTTGACGCCTCATCGATATTGGCCAAAATGCAATAACAAGATGCACGGAAATTCTTGAAACAATAATAATATTGGCAATTGGGTACAGTTTAGAAATTTAACCAAAATTAGCTTTCCCTTATTTTCGACTTCAGAGAAACCAAAAATATATTCAAAGTTGTAATTTCCTTTAGGATAAGAGATCATGTTTTCTCCGGTTAGTATTCGGTTAGTGACTAGTGTGAATAAACACCGCAGTGCAGTGGCTTAACGGGCTAGACGCTGCTGAAGATGATGCTTCACAAACATCGAAACGATCGTCCAGCGAATGTCAGTTCGAATCCCACCCGCGACATTTAAATTTTGTTCACTTTACGGAGAAAACATGATCTTTTAGCCTAAAGGAAATTACAATACAACTTTGATAATAACGAGGATCTAAGACAACGAAATTTGAAAATATATTCTTTTTTCATATTTTTATTAATAATGAATGAGCATGGAAAAAAAATTTTAATTCTTTTTCGATTTTCTTGAGCTGTAGTTATAGAAAATATTTTAAACTATATAATTAAAAAAATTATAGGAGTTATCAGGGGACACCCGGTTCGAACGAAGTTCCTTTCGCTATACATTATGTACCAGTTAGTTCCAACACGCCTAAGGCGCCCGTTGAAAACTACGATAATTTAAATGGTTCTTTAAGAAAATTTACTTTTTGTAAAATGATAAACTTTTTTAAGAAATTTTTTTTTAACGTTTTAATTTGTTTAGTCAAGCTCGAGGCCATTCTATATTGTATTCAAAAACGAGTTTTACCAATGTGTGATTCCTGCAAACCGTATAGCTATTTCAGATCTAGCCACAGAATACACAGGAATCATAGGTATACATTTCCAAAACTCCTTTTTGAAAACAATATTTCTATTAATAGAAATACAGAATGGCCTCGAGCTTGACTAATAAAATTAAAAAGTACCAATAAAAAGGCCGAATAAATAAAAATCATCCGTGATGAATTTAAACGTTTTTTATAAAATGTATTTTTTTTAAAGAATATTCTTAGGTCCCTTTTATAAGAATATGTATTATATTTTCCGGAAAAGGTCGTTTTTTAAAGAGAGGTACTTCTTTTATTAAAAGCTAATGTTTCTTTTAAGAAAATATACTATTTTTAAGAAGAAGTACTTTCTGTAAGAAAAAGCCATAAGAGTATGAATTTTTTTTTAAAAAGAAGTACTTTTTTTAAGAACAGGTACTCTTTAAGAAAGTGGTAGTCGGTTTAGGAAAAGGTTATTATGTTAAGAAAATTTACTTATTTTCAGAAAGTCTACTTATCTCAAGAAAAGAAAGGTATTATTTTATTTTTAGAAAGGTACTTTTAAGAAACGGAATTTTTGTAAGAAAATTAATTTATTTAAGAGAAGCTAGTTTTTTGAAGAAAATGTGTTTTTTTAAAATGGGATTTTTTTTATTATTGGTTCGTTTTTCAACAATAGGTACATTTTTAAGAGTAGGTACTTAAACAAGGTACTCTACTACCAAAAATTTACTCTTTAAAGAAAATGTAGATTTTTAAGAAAAGGAAATTTGTTGTAAGAAAATTTATTTTTTTAAGAAAAGGTACTTATTTAAAAAAAAAAAATTTTAAGAAAATATCCTTTTTATAAGAAAATATACTTTTTGAAGCAAAGGTTCTTCTTTAAGATAAGGTATTTTTTATAAGAAAACGTACTTTGTTTAAGAATCTGAATAAGTTTTTTTTGAGAAAATTTACTTTTTTTTAAGAAAAGGCACTTAATTAAGAAGATGTTTTTTTTAAACTTCTTCACTTTGGCATTTCTAAATTTGCCTTTTTTTTGGTTCAAAACTGCAATATATATTAAATATTGGTTACAGGCATCACCTAGAAAACTTCCCATTAAACAAGAAATTTCCCAGCATATATTAGTCTAGACACAAACCAAAGCAAAAGTACCCAATATAGGTGATAATACTGGGTTGTAGCATAATAGTGCGAAGAAACAGTTGTTTAATTTTTTTTTTCATTTAGCTCCTATCCCGCAACGTGCGAAATACATATATTCACTGTAGATCAACGTAACTTTCTTGCATCAAAAGACATCAATGAATGTAATACATATTTAGAAAGGCTGTTAGGCTCCCCCTGGTAAGTTGTGACATCCTTTCGAAGAAATTTAGAGGAGAAAGTCGAATTTTTTGTTTTAGAACATGAATAACTATTTTCTTTTCCACACCTTTGAGACGGTGACTACGCAGCTGAAAAGTTGAGGAAATTTTCCTTTTCCTTGCCTGTGTCTGTCATAATATACCATTTAGCTAATACTACTGTGAGCAAAAATGCACACAGCAGGTATTGAAATTCATTAAAAATCAAACATTGATATTGTAACACCCAAATTGAGTGACACCCAAATTCAAGCACGTGCCAATTATTAATAACCGAAAGATTCCACATTCAATTGAATTATGAAAATGACACTAAATTTGCATTTATTTATACTCCGAATAGGTACAATTGAAAAGGTAAATTTTCTTAGAAAATTGTTTTATCAGATCAAATGTGTCTAAGTAGAAAACAATATCATAAAATATAAACTTTAAAATCACATAATTATTTAAAAATGAACATGCAAGAATTTTGGGTGTGATGATAAGAAACCAACTTTATAATTAATGTCATTTGAGTGCAACAGCTTTAAAACTGAAGAAAGTCGAAAAAAGAAATCAATTTTTTTAAATTTTCAGTACTTGATACAGTGAGAATACCATTGTTTTAGGCAGGCGAAAGAAGTCCCCCCAGGTCTAAGAGTCCCTAAACTATTTATATCTGTTATACCTTCTAATCGAAGGGATCAAAACATAAAAAAAATTCAATGAGTGTTATAACTCACGGGCGATGATTTAACACCTTTTTGTTACACGGTACCTGTTCGATTTCTATGAACACATTAGTAAATCTTACACTGGAAAATAACAAAAGCGTTCAATCATATAATGATGTTTCATTTAAATAATTTTAGTACTTAAAATTATTTAAAGGCAAGTGCAACCACATTTGTCATTATTTTCTTGCTTAATACTTATTGTTTTATGCCCACAAAAAACAAATAGAATGCAAAGCAACAGACCCATGCACATACATAAATTGTTATGTTCGTAAATACGCTACACAAGTTCACACAATTTTCATTGCTCTCTTGCTATCTCATTTTTATATACGTATAACTAAGTCATTATTCTCTTTGCTCTGAAGGTGCTCCGCACCAACACAAGACAACTATTCGCTGGCATCTTATCATTTAGGGGTATGAAAAATATATGTTGGCCGATTCTGCCGATTTCACACAAAACGGTCCAGCCGTTTCGGAGGACGGATTTACCCTAATTCAGGAATCGAACTGCATCGTTAGATTTTTGAGTTACAACTACGGTTTCATAAAAAATATATGTAAGCTTGCCAGACATATTGTTTTCACTAGAACACGTACTTTTTTGTTCGTTGTATTGTTTTCTCCATAACCCATAAAATCATTTGTAAACCATTTAGGTTGTTCACGCAGGGCTGCTTATCAGCTTATGTTCTGAAAAGATGAAAAATAAGCTCTGGGCTACGTGAACACCCTTCCATGTTGGTTATCTGCTTATTTTTTTCAATCAGCTGTTTTCAATCAGCTGTTCGATAAATGAAATCAAAACCATCAATGTACAATTGAAATTGTTTGTAAAATGCCTAAGCAGAGCATTAAACAACAAATTATGGACTTCAGAGTCAATATGAGTACTTTGGAAATTGGATTCATTAAAGGTAAGTAGTCAGAAATGTATACGATGCAAATATTTATGGTTTTGCGTTTGTACACATAGGTTTCCCCGACCCCCCGACTTGCGCTCATTTTGATTGTTTTTTTAATAAACAAAAAACATGTAAATACCAGTGCTACCAATACTTAAATGTAAAATTTGAGATGCCATTTGCTAAAACTTCGTGTTTTTAGTATTGTCAGCATGTTAAATTTTTGGTATTTTCCAACACTAAAAATAAGCTGATAAGCTTTTGCCAAAGGCACAGGTTGCCCAAAGTTGCTTATTTTATTTCAATGTATTTTGTTGTTGGCGAGATAAGCACATGAGCTGATAAGCAGTCCTTCGTGAACACCCTAAATGTACTTTTTTTTGTAGTTTTGTATGATTTCCATTGGTTCAAACCCCAATCAAGTTATGACGTGAGAGAGAAATGCGTTTGAATGAATCGGGTCGACATTTTGGTCTCTTTTACGAGGGTTGCCAAATTGCGCACTTTTTTTCCTTCTCTACTTGTATTCATCCTCTTTGGCTGCAGCTTATAGAGGTGTATTCCATTGGTAACATTGCCAATCACGAACGTAAAAATAACAATCATTTACACTGACAGAATTTTTTGATATAGTTGTTTGTGATAAAGCGATAACGAATAATTTCCCAATATTTAACTGTGTTTTGTTTTGCACCGTCGGTGGTGCAATGGTTAGTGTGCGCGGCTCTTGTACATGAGATCCTGGGTTCGAACCCGGCTCTGACCACCTTCAAATTTTCTTTCGGCGGCGGTCACCTCGCATAGTGACGGCGACACTATCGAGTATCTAGCCATGAAAAAGCTTCTCAAAATACCGTTCGGAATCGGTGTAAAACTGTAGGTCCCAATCAGTGAGTGAAAACTGGAAAGCGCACAGCTCAGTGATTGTGAGAAGTTCTCCCCAGTCCCTTTATGGGATGTAATGGGAAACTATTTATTTATTTTTTTTTCTGTTTTGAATATATACTTTCGTGCTTTTTCGTGTCACAGTACTCTCGACTTGCACGCACGATATTTGTTTATGCTGCACAAAAACAAACGGTGCATGCACGAAAGTCAAATTTCCTGCACGAACACATCGTGCACATGCGTGGCACCTCGTGGCACAGCAAAAAGCACGGCCAGTACCAACCTCTAGTTTGGAACAACTTTGTTAAAGAAAGTTTACCGGTACAGACAACCAAATAGAAATTACTGGCGGTCAATGTGAATGAAAATCAAAAAAAAAAGTGTTTTAGCTCGATGTCAGGCTTGTGTCCGTTAATAATTTATTCATAATTTCATAATTTATATTTAGTTGTACCATAATTTAAAAAATTTTAAATTGCCCGCCAAACATCGTCCCATTACATCACATTTCTCATGTAAGGTTTGATTCTGTCATTTTCCCAATCTCAAACCCCAAAGGTATATAAACCCCGATGGGCTTAGATGAAATTTTGGCGTATAATCCATGGACTTAAACCTCACCTCGTCTCCCGACCTATCCGCGTCGACCAGATTCATCATTGAACCACACAATTGATGCGGATGTGTTGCATCACATTAACATCCTCCTCGTGAAATTCTCCAACGCCTATGGAACGAGGAGTGCACTTGAATACAGCATTATATTTTAGATAAGATGTGGCGAATTTTAGGTAGGTACGAAATTGTATACTCCAGGGGAAAATTCCTGGAATATTTGTCTGGAATTTGAATGCATATATGACAAGATGTACGCCTCCTGATTAACCAAAGATGCGAATTGGGGGAAGAATACACAGAGATGACACTTAAAGGAAGGAAATATCCACGAGATGAATCCTATCTTGGATGGGTGGAAATAAGGGTAAAATTCAATGCTACAAGTGTGACAAAAACTGTAGCTTCGAATAGGACGGAACCGGAGGTGGTTGGTGAACGAAGCTGATGTACATGTACCGTAGAGTAGGAAGTCGCATCTCTCCCATGGAAGGAAGTTTGCATTGCCAGGATTTTACATAGTGCCTATGTACTGCTGATAGGGGGGAATGCGGTGAGTCGATAACTGACAGAGTTAACAAGAGCACGCAGGGAGGGTTGGGATGAATGGGCACCAGTTGTAGGATATACAGTAGAGTCAGTGGAAAACTTTTTGAGGGCAAATGGGGACATGGTGATTTTAACCGCGGATGGGATCGTCACAGTGGTCATTATAGGAATTGATTGTGAGTCAAGGATGAGTGCGACCGTTGATGATATGATGCCTTACCAGCGATATCCCTTTATCCCTTTTCTCAGCATTCCGGTAGATTTGGCTCTAAGGCTAATCGGGGGAAAATGGAATCTTACGAAGGTGGCTAAGAGATTATTCGTGGAGATTAAAAAATTCTGCATACAGAACGACAGGTGTTCCAGGTACAAGGCGAAGTTCTATAAGCGGGGATGGTATCTGCCCATGGGATCTTCAGCATCTCCAACAATATCCGACTTCATTGTGAAAGAATTATTGGATATATTCATGCGAATTGTGATATGGGGCCTGGGATCATGACAAAATTCGTGGAATACCTGTTTTTTATGGTGGAATCGGGTGCGGTTGATGATTTCTCTGCGAGATTCAATAGTTTCGATCATGACATTGAGTTTACATTGGAGGAAATGGATAATAGAACTATTCCATATTTGAATACACTGTTGATGGGAAGGGATGAAAAGATGACAGTGAATTGGAACCAGGAACCAACAGTGTCTGGGGGATTACTAAATTTTCATTCGAAACACCCGGGAGTTATGATAATGAATAGTGCCGGGAACAGAGGTTTTGAATAGGGGATGGGGAATATCACGAGGGAATACGTCACATTCTAACGCGAAACAGTTTCCCAAGGGGAACGCTGATGAATCTAGTCGCCGGAGATAGGATGGGTGAAGATTCGAAGAGGAATAAAACTCCATTAACCTTTTAGACCATGGTTTATGCCCTAAATTTTTCTGATTGCATGGATGAGCATGGATGCAAAATTGCACCTCAGCCTAGCAATACCTTACGGGCAGTATACTCGTATACTTCCTTTGTGTCTGAAATTTAGAATATGTAAGAATCAAAACTTGCATGTGAAATAGGATGTAATGGTAGTGGGACGATGACCTGCAGGAAATCTTACATTGTCACGACTAAAACTAAATTAAGAACGTGGATCTTATGACACAAGTCTGACTTCGAATTAAGACTTACACGGGGATTCAAGGGAACAGCAGTTGCTAACCACTTTCGGGAGGGACATCATCATCCCATGTTGGAAAGTATTAGTGTTTTGCGGTTTGAAGACAATTATGGCAGGGGACGCACTCTGAAGATGCTTCACATTCAGAACATAACAACATAATGGATAACGGATAATGCAAAATTAAACTCAAGATTTTAGGCGTTGACAAAGTGCAATAGGGTAGATAAATCAGTGCACTAATAAGCGACGGGCGATAGGTCGGTCGATAGGGATCGAACTGTGTTGTTTAAAGTTTATTCATTTATTTCTTAATATCTGTAGGTTTTGATTGTCAATGAGATTACATTTTCGTATACTTTTATCCTTTATATATGTTGTTGTAATGATTTGTAGACTTCCTGGTGCTGTTCTTTGAAGAAGGGCGAAATATCGATTAAATTGGTAAATTAAAGTCTACGCAATTAAGGCCTTGACCTTGAGCACTAAATTATTAATAATTAAAAATATAAATAGTATACTACATTAAATTTAATTACAATTCACAAACGCTGCGGCTCTTTTAATGAGAGTTTGCTTCACTTTTAAAGTGTGGCTGGTGTAATTTACTCGATTTCTCCTTGAATGTTGTCATTCAGCTGCCATAATTTCTGTGGATTGTTGATATAGACTTTCTCCTTTAGATAGCCCCAGTGAAAAAGTCTAAAGCAGCCAGATCAGCCGACCGACGAGGCCATTTCAAGTCGCCGTTTTTTGAAATGACTCGATTTGGATTTTTTTTCGCGCAATAAGTTTATTGTCGCACGAGCGGTGTAGGCCTGATTGGTCTGACTGTTTTAAAATCTTATTTGCAGGGGAGGAGTTAGGTTGTGAGAATAATGCACCTAAAGTTTTCCTATTTCATCGTACGTTGTGCCACAGGGAGTCGAAGTAGTCAACCTCATGGGTTGTAAATCCAAAACTGTGCCGATTTCAAGTACTTTTGTTTCTGGGAGTCTAATAAGTAGCACAAGCCAAACACAATCTGAGCTGTGCGTGGTGTTTTTCACCGTTATAAAGATATTTGGTATTTAAAACCTTATTTGAAAATTTTTGCCCACACTTTGTTTAGTTTGCTGACAATAACTTAGTCAGTTTAACCGAAAATGTAGTTTCAAAAACGCAGCAATCAAATGTTAGTTGAAAACATTACTAAATTATTTCAAACTCGTTGGTAACGACAACTTCTCAAAATTAATTTTTGTCAACCCGAGAAAACCAAAATTTGGTCGAAATGGTACCACCATTCTTTCGGTATTTGCCTAAATTTGGTCTAAGTCAGATATAAATGTTGTTTCGTCCTCCAGCTGGACTTATTTGTAACGGAGTAAATACACAAACAAACAAACATTTTTCAAACTTCAAAAAATTAAAATGATTTTTCAATCATTTGTAGTGTGATGTTGTGGAATACACCATAAAATAATACCGTATAGAGTTGTCAACTCTTTCAGTAAATTGATGACATTTCGTGTGTTGGGCGGTTGGATGTAGGAAAGTATAGCTTTAATAATACCAGATAGAGGCAATGGCTCAAACCTACCAACAATAAATCAGCAACTGTCTTTCGTTTTGTGCGTTAAAATTTTTACGTCAATACACCACAAATATATACTAACAATAAAATACTAAATTCCACAGTTTTTCATCAAAACTACATGAAAAATGTAGGTCAACAATTTTTGTAATTCCATCTGGTTTCTACTGCACCGACCGCACCACGAATAGTGTGAAATGAAATACCAGATGAGAAGAATGGCAACTCTATATGACATTACTCTATGGAATATACAGTCGTTTTATATAGAATTGTGTCATTACATTATGCTTACACACAACTACAAAACACATAATAATTATTTGGTAAGTCATTTCGTAATATCTGATCGAAAAAAACTAAGGCGGGAGCGGAAGCCTTTTTGGGATTCTCCTTCTGAATCTAAGAACCTCAAAACCCCATTTTTAGGGGTAACCTTGATTCCCTAAAGTTGAAGCCGAAAAAGTATGGAACAACTTTGTTGAAGGAAGTTTACTGGTACAACCATAGATTAATTTATACATAGATTTGTTGTTACCCGTCTCATCTGACGTTTCTCTTTTCGCTTCTTGAATGAGGAAACGAACCTCTGTCAGCAACGTCGAACAAAATCCCACATTTTTAGTTTTGTGCATTCACGATGTTCATACACGTACATATATTTTACATATTTTGAACATTCACAGTAACAATTTCACCTGTGTTTGTCAAACCTCAGTGTTTGTCAAACCTTCTCTTGATGTTCAAACCCAAGTTCGCTTCCCGCAATCATTAAACCGATGAGCGAGTTGACAAATCTATGTCAATGGGTACAACCTACCAAATAGAAATTAGTGGCTGCCAAAAGTGAGTCAAAATCGAAAAATCAAAATAAATCCACTCTACTGGTCAAAATGAAAAAAAAAATAATTATATGAAACCGTAATTATTCGTAATTCGATTCCTCGTCCCCGATTTAGGTTAAAATAGTCACCTGCTTAGGTACAATAAGCGTGTTTTGGTTACACCGCTTGCTTATATATTCGCTTGTTTTGTATGAAGTACTTAGCGAAGACTTAGCGAGAACTTAGCGACGAGATTCATTTCCGCTAAGCTTAAAACAAACAAATTTTGACATCTTTTTACCGTTTTGAACCATTTTTCATATATTTGAATAAAATGACTTCTCGCTAAAAAGCCGTTTTCTTTGCAACTTAGCAAGCGATAATCGCTTGCTTGTAACCAAAACCCGACTAATATCTCCAATTTTAATGCCTCATTGGCCTAATCACTAACTTCTACATAAACCCACACATTTTTCTCTTGAAACGATTTATTTGTAATTTTGTGGAGCGATTATAAAAGCTCTGACACAAAATTTCCGTCGCTAAGTATAATTTGACGGTATTCATTAACATTACGATTACAATTAAATGGCTGATAAGTATGTACTTATCTCCTTTTGGACATCCATTTCAATTTTTGCCTTAATTTTACGGTCGACAAAATTCACATATTCGTACTATTAAACGACACCCAAGAGGGAATAGAATTTTTGGTTTGCTATCATTACAGTGTTACAAAGAGAATAATTCATAAAGCAGAGACGCAGAGTTTGGTGGGGTTTCTTTTTGTAATTGGTATGATGTGTGGCATTCGGTGGTGCATAGGTTAGTGTGCACGGATCTTGGACAAGAGGACGTGAATTCGATCCCTACTCAGATCACTTTACATTTCTTTGGACGACGGTCACCTGGCTTAGTGATTGCGACACTACTGAGTTCTTGCCGATGAAAAATTTTCTTAAAATACCGTTCGGAACCGGTGTAAAACTGTAGGCACCAAAGAGTGAATGTAATGTGGTTTTCCCAATGTCATGGGAAACCATCTTATCTGTTCTAAAAATGCAACATCACTTAATTGTGAATAAAAACGTAACGCATCCATCGATTTTCATGATCCATATCTCGTTTTACTCATAAGATATGTAATTTCACTACAATAAATTAAAATTTAATAGTTTTGCAGTTTTCGATTTTTTACAATTTTTTTTCCTCAAAAAAATTTTTTTTTAAATTTTTTTTTTTACAATTTGTTGCATAACTCTGAAACTATATATCGGATTGTAAACTACTGTACACACCAGTGAAAGCTATCGATTATTCAAAGTTTCGTAGATTTATTTTAATAAAATCGGACTAAGACTTTTCGAGTTATGATAATATTAGTGCCTCAAATTATTGCCAATTTTACTTACAAAATATTAAAAAACACTTATTTAAACAACTTCTAAATTTGTTGTACATGCATCCAATCTATGTAGTGGTTATTCATTTCAACAAACTTTTGTTCATTTTGTTGGCCTGTGTAATGTATGAAAATTAAATAAACAAATATGTTTAAATATTTACCCATTATGTCCCATAAAGGGGGCATGGGATCAGTTATAAGCTCTGTGCTTTTTACTTTTACACTCAATAATTTCGACATACAGTTTTTCATCGTCTACGAACGGTTCTTGCAGAAGCGTTACCATAGCCAATTATTCGAAATTTGAGGTGGTCAAAACAGGGATCAAACGCACGTTATCAACAGGCACGAACACTAACCATTACACCACCTACAGCCACCGTCGTAATTATACTCTTACTGAACCCTTAGTTAAACCTGTGTCACAGGGTACTATTAGTTAGTTTTCGAATCCTCATGAACATGTACAGGCTGTAAATGTTATACGACCTTGTGCCGATATATTACCATGAAGGAACATGCTGAAAGTGGCAACAGTTGACTCGTATTTTAATATATGGCCTAGGTTCTGAAAGGCACACTTATAATCGGGATTAAATATAAATATAAATATATTGTGCAAATTAAATATATTGTGCAAATGAATGGGCCAAAAATTAGATTTTTGTATCAACGTTTTGACTTGCCGCAAATTTAAAAAACGTTTGCGATAACTGAAATTAACTATTTTTGTAATGAGAGCACATATTACGAAGAACGTAAATTCCTCTCATTCTCTCGACTGTATACTCAGTCTTATCCAGTGTTGCCAGTTTAGCACTTTAGGTGCAATTCTAGCTTCCTTTTTTGGCTTCTGCACTTTTTTTTCTGGAAAAACATGCTAAATGCTTTTTAGCACTTTTTTGGGAAACTTTTGCTAAGACGCCTTTCACACTCGGCAAGTTATCTGCGCAAGTCTCTTGCCCAAGTCTTGGTTTGTTGAAGGCAGAGGTAAGGTCGCGATAGGGGAATAAATTTTGAGTACAGACTTGCTTGTACTCGGAAAGTTGAAAAACTGACTTGCGCAAGTAACTTGCCGAGTGTGAAAGGGGTCTAACTTTTTACTTTTCTTGCTTAATTTGTAGCATTTTTTGTCCATAATTTGTGTTTTTTTTTTGTAATGTATGGCTGTTTTTCCGAATTGAACTTTGAAATAATGCTTATTTTCAACCAGGAAATATAACATATATAGAATTATCACGGGTGTGGAGGTTAAATATGAACGTACGTTGGCCTTTAAAAAATCCTTTAATGCAATTGGCAATTTCTTTAAATTTGATGTTCGGAGAACATGATTCTAAAAAACAAGAATAAATTTGAATTATCGTCTAAGTAAATTACTGGTCAAAATCGAATAGACGGTTTAATCGTCCAATTATTTTAATAAGTTTAAGAAACGGAAACAGCTTTCATTAAAGCAGTTAACTTGGTTAATCGCTCAGCTTTTGTATCTGAGTGCGTACTGACCTCGCCAATTTTCTATAGTTAAGTACACATTTACTAATTAATCAATTTCAGTCTACATGCTGACAGTTCCGACAACGGTATGAGACTGATGACTTTGCCCCGGCAAAAAAAAACATGGTCGCTAGTGGCACAAGATTCCAGCATAGACATTCACAAGGCTTCTTGGGTATCCCATAATTAAAGAACGAAGAACCAAATTGATCCCTTGGCACCCCTCATTCAGTTTAATGGAAGTACGAGTGATCAGAGGAGCTAACATCGATTCTGATAACTACCTGGTAGCAGGTAGTTAACCGGACCCAGAGAAAGGTAGACATCGGAAAGCTGTAATTACCAGATGTAGCCAGAGCCTAAACTCTCGGAACTTTTGGCACAGAGTCCAGCCATCCCGATGACGTCCTGAAGCGCAGCGGAAACCCATTTCCGACTCTACCAAAACTGCCGCTACAACCGTACTTGATTTTGAAACACCACTTCGCCACAAACCTTGGTACGATGAAGACTGTCGCATAGCAAATTATGAAAAGAACTCTGCACGTATGGCAATGCTTTAGACAATTGCAACGCGAGCTGCGAGTGAGCGGTATAAGGAAAAAAGAAAGGAGGTAAACCGTCTCTTTAGGCGCAAGAAACGGCAGTGATCATTTTCGCAGTCATAGTCAGTATATCAGTTTACACTCAGAGAACTAATTGTTTGAAAAGAGGTTATAGCAACCATAAATTCGGCTGTTACCACCGAATTGAGGTTGCCACAACCGAATTGAAGTTGTTACGACCGATTTTAGTCCCCACAACCGAAAATCGGTTGAAGCAACCCCATTTCTTATTTGATTCGGTTGTGACAACTGTATCTTCAATTTTATTCGTTCAGTCAACTAAATTTTCTAAAATTTCGGTTGGAACAACCGAATTTGAAATAAATACGGATGCAAGAACCGAAATTCGTACCAAATTCAGTTGGAGTAACCGAATCTGGCATTAATTCGGTTGTAGTAACCGAATTTGGCATCAATTCGGTTGTAACTATCGAATTTGGTATCAATTCGGTCGCAGTAACCGAATCTAGCTTTAATTCGGTTGCAACGACCGAATTTGGCGTCAATTCCGTTAACGTAACCGAATTTCTCATGTATTCTGTGGGTACAACCGAATTCATATTCAATTCGGTTACCACGACCTAATGCCATGTATTTACCATATGACGTTTAAAATTCTATAATCAAATGTTATTTTAAAAAGAATTAAAAAATTTCAAAATTGTTTGCTGTTATTAAGAAAGGTAAGTAAAATATGTTTTGTATTAAAACGTCTTATTTTGCAGAAATTATTGAAGCAGATATCAACAGTTTTCAAGTTTTTCATGGTCGGTCATGTGAGATGTGCTGCAATCGTCTATATAGAAAATTGTTTAGGACCTAAATCAACCGATACATCAGCCGAAAGTCAGATTTAGTGCGGTGTCCCGTGATGGCCGGGACTTGAAAAAGGTCGGAAGAGGCATGTAAAACAAATTTATTATGACCAATATGTATGACTTTATTTTCTCGCTTTTTGAATTTTTTTATAAGAATACAGGAAAATAAATCATCGTTTAATAATAAAAAACGTTAATAATTAATTGGTGACACTATCTAAATTCGGTTGTAACAACCTCTAATTCGGCTGTGACAACCTCTAATGAGGTTGTGTCAACCCCTAATGAGGTTATGTCAACCTCTAATGAGGTTATGTCAACCTCTAATGAGGTTGTGTCAACCTCTAATGAGGTTGTGTCAACCTCTAATGCGGTTGTGTCAACCTCTAATGAGGTTGTGTCAACCTCTAATGAGGTTGTGTCAACGTCTAATGAGGTTGTGTCAACCTCTAATTCGGCTGTGACAACGTTGTGTTAAACTCTAATGAGGTTGTGTCAACCTCTAATTCGGTTGAGACAACCTCTTAATTCGGTTACGGCTAATTCGGCTGTCTCAACCGAATTTTTCTGTGAGTGTAGCAATGACAATCAGCCAGCAATTTTAAGCCCTGATGAGAACACATATTTTCAATCCCAAACTAAGTTTGGTTAAATAATAAGCAATGACAAAATTTCATTGTTGTCCTTAAAGGTTTACGGCAGTTACCATGTTGACCAGCCAGCTATACAGACTGAGGGGCATGACTCAACTGCTGACTTCGTCTATGCGTTACAATTTTTTCCGTATCTAATGATATACACAAATTGTGTTTTTTTTATAGAATATAGGCCGTAAAGTGCCGCAGTACTACAATATTTGACTGTTTCAATTTTAGAATTTTTTTTTCCAAATTGCACTTTTTTTGGCATGTTTTTTTTGACAGCTTTTGGCAACACTGGTCTTATCCACTCGCGCAAACACATAAAAGTGATCACACACTCTAATGCTTCTACCTTGTCAGTATATCTTGTATGGACAATTGACGCGTTGTAGTTTGCTGCGCTTTTAGTTGTCATTTGAATGCAAGGCGAGGCAGTCGTGTAAGTAGAAAGTGAAAAAATAGACAAAAATTCCAACTTTATGGGTAAAGCCAAAATCGCACAAGTTGGAAATTTAAATAAAAAGGAGCTTATTGAAGCCAAAGTTCTTCCAAACAAAATGACATGTATGGATTAACAGAAGTTCGTTTCTCCCAACAACAGTCCCCAAACGAACTTCAGTTATCTGAGAATTTGTTTAGGAGGACAGAGTTTTTTCTTTGCGTGTAACGATAACTATAATAGATTATTCATCCATTTTAATAAGAATGAATAAAGAATGCCCAAACCCTGCGTTTACACGAAACAAGACAATTGAGAATATGCATTAGTTGGCAATGAAGAGATAAAGGTTTGTATTTATTTCCAATTTGTGCGGTATTTCTCGATTATATTTCGGAATTTTTCCGCAATATGCAACAACACGTAATAAAACCATTTGCTGGATTTACTGTCTTTGAAAAATCGTGGGCCGGGGCGACGCCAATAAGAAAAGTATGAGTATATTAGGAAATAAGTGTGAATGTGATGCTACTGTCTCCGCAAAACTGTCTCGTTTAAACGTCAGGAAAAGTAGTTTTGCTACACAATGGCAATCGGAAGCCATCGATACCCACTTCACACGCCATGAGTATGAAGAAAACTTATGCAACTATAATTAAATTGATAAAAAAAATAGGCTACCAAAACTTGAAGGCTTATGCTGTATTCTCAGGTCGGCAAGGTGACTTCAGAAAGCATTATTGCTTACTCTGTCTCAGTAACAGCCAAGCTTGAGGAAAGTAGAATGACTGGTCGACAAGAGTCCTCGTCACAAAGCAGATTACAATCTATCAGAACATATTACACTTGGTTTAGTGAAGAATTATATCGACAAAGATATTGAAACGTTCGCCTATTTAAAAACAATTTTCAGAAGCCATTCTTGATGGTCCACGGATTGGAAAACTACTCTAAAGCAAAGTCATATAAGTACGCACTTCTACGTCCCTGAAAACAAAGAATTAGCCATATTTAATTTCATGGGTACATCTTCATATTCTCATAATTTTAATGGATATTTTGGCCATTTCAATACCAACACGTAACATCATCATTAGACAAACACATTTAATTGTTGATACATACATGTATAGTACAAACATGTATAGTAACACATGCGTTTATACTAAATGAACACATGATTATGTATATACTTCATAAATATGATAGTACGACACTAGGGTGGCAATAAAATATAAGGACCAACCTCCTTTTTGGGTTTCAGTGAACGGAATTGCTGGATTGACCTAGTTTCCCTTGATACAAAATGGAAAATGTGTGTGAAGGATCCAACAATTCTGAATTTAAAAAACTGTAAATTTTTGGTTTTTTATTTTTATTCAAAGACCATACCAGTGCGGCGCTAGGCCTGGAAAATCGACAACTGACCAGATTTTCACGCTACGCCAAATCCTGGAGAAGACACACGAAAAACAAATCGACACCTATCATCTATTTATCGATTATAAGGCGGCCTTCGAGAGTCCGATACGGGAGAAACTCTATGAAGCAATGTCTGAGCTTGGTATTCCTGCAAAACTCATACGCCTTTGCAGGATGACCTTGACGAACACCAAATCTGCAGTAAAAGTTGGTAAGGATCTTGCCCAACCTTTCGAATCTATGCGAGACCTCAGGCATGGAGATCATTATGAGAAAAGCTGCAGTCAACATGAATAAAACTATCAGCAGCAAAAGTCACATGCTCCTCGCATATCCTGATGATATAAATATCATTGGACGCTCAATTAGAGAAGTTACTACGGTTTTTTCGAGAACTGAGAAGGAGTCAGCAAAACTGGGTCTGACGGTAAATGAGGCAAGACAAAATTAATGGTTTCAACGAACAGGGCCTCCACGCGATTAGACCAAAGTGTGAACGTTGATAAGCGTTATAACTTCGAGGTAGTTTGCGAATTTGTATACCTATGATCTGCCATAAACAAAAACAACAACGTCAGCCTTGAGATCAAGCTGAGAATTGTGCTTCCGAATGGATGTTATTTTGGGCTAAGCAAGCACTTTAGAGATAAAGCCCTCTCTCGAGTAACAAAAGTCCAGCTGTACCAGACTCTCATTCAATCTGTCTTGCTTTATGGCTCAAAATCGTGGGTCCTATCGCAAGCAGACGAAACATCTGTAGGAGTCTTCGAGAGAAAAATACGCCGAAAAATGTATGGCCCTATAGTGCATAACGGCGAGTATCGGCGACGCATGAACCATGAGCTGTATGAGCTATATCCCGACATTGAAATAGTTAAGCGGATCAAACTAACGCGATTACGCTGGCTAGGCCATATCAGTAGAATGGATGAAGAAGAACCAGCACGAAGGGTTTTCGAAACCGAACTCGAAGAAAGCAGAAAAATAGGAAGACCAAGACTCCGCTGGAGGGACCAGGTTGACGAATCCCTGCGTACACTTAGTATTGCCAACTGGAGAAATAAATCAAAAGATCGAACTGGTTGGCGAAATATGTTATCTTCGTTTTGTAAGGTCCCTGACCCCCCGGGGTAGTCCGAGAACGGATAAGTAACTAAAAGTAAGTAAGTAAAAATAATAAAAATATGCGTCTAGATGAATTAAATCAGAGTTGGGATTTTTTAATTTGCATTGGATTTTATGTATATTTTCCAGAGTAAGGAGAGTCATTCATTTTCGATTCGCTCGAAAAATTTAAATCGGTAACGGTGTATAATTTTTAATTCTTTGGAGATTTAAATCATTTCAACTCAATCATTTTATTTTTAGCTCTGGATCCGAATCTGAATTAGCAAGTATTTGAAAATAATTTTCGATATAATTCAAAAAGAATGATTCGAGAGTCAAAATTTCAGAATATTGTTTAATAGATAAGTGGGGAACAAATTGTAAAATTTGCGGTTAAAAATGGGGCAAGTGGGGTTAGACTTTAAAATCCAAGACAAGTCGTATAGAATTATTATGAATGTGGTAAAAATAGATTATGTGAGTAAAGTGCAAATATGTGGTCGAAATTGTGAATGTGGGTAAAAAGCGGCCGAAAGGGGAAAATCTTCAAAATGCCACAAAAAATCGTTCGCAAAGATTGGGAATGTTTAACAAATTATAAATGTGTTTGAAAAAGAAAAATACGGTGGTCATAATGGGGTAAAACGTCAAAGTGTGGGAAACTTGTACGGAATGATTAGGAATAAAGTAGAAAATGTGGATGTGGGTAAAAACTGTAAAAAGGCGCGGTGCGAAAAGGAACACTTTCAAAATGCGAGGAAAATTGTTAGGAAAAATTGGGTTAAAAAATGGTAGAAGGGGTGGCGAGAACAGTATAACTTTAAAATGCGAGAAAAATCGTTTGAAAAGATTATGAATGTGGCAAAAATTGTGAATGTGGTTAAACAAGGATGGTAAAAGGGGTACAACTTTGTGGGTAAAAAAGTGTGTAAAACGGTAAATATTTAAAGAGCGAAAAAGCGTGGCAAATATTGTGAGCGTTGGTAAAAAATGGTGAACGGGAGGTAACGCTATAACATCAAAAATCGTCTGGAACAAATTGACAAAAATGTTGAGTGTGGGTCAAAAGGGGTAAAACTTTAAATGCGAGAAAAATCGTTTGGAAAGATTAAGAAAGTGGTAGAAATTGTGGATACGGCTAAAATGATAAAGGGTATTTATTATACTCAATCAAAATAGCTTTAGTTGATTTTGTTCAATACAAAACTAAAAATTTTATATTAGTCGTGTTTTGGTTACAAGCAAGCGATTGTCGCTTGCTAAGTTGCAACGAAAACGACAATTTAGCGATAAGTAATTTTATTAAAAAATACGAATAAGGGTTGAAAATGGTGAAAGATTGCAAAATCAAATTTGTTTAAACTCAGCGAAAATGATTCTCGTCGCTTAGTTCTCGCTAAGTCTTCGCTAAGTGCTTCATGCAAAACAAGCGGTGTAACCAAAACACGCTTATTATAAATGTAGACATTAAAAGCAAACACAGGCATATTTCTCAAATTTTCAAAATTTTGAACAACATGATCAAATTGGTAATCGAGGTCTAGGCCGAATCATTCCAAACTAATGATATTGTTATTTGTAGTTTTGCACCACATAGTACACTATTTACTTTATATACGTACACTCCCCATTGTTCCATCCGATTTTTTGTACATATGTATATCCAAATTCGAAAAAATGCCAATCGTGAATAGAAAAATTTCTATTTTTTATATTTGACTCGCTCGGGAGCGATTAAAATAAACAAAGTGCATCTGTACACTATGGCTTTCACGAGCGAGTTCTACGCGTGCCTAACGTGTTTTGTGGGTGAGAAGTGCACGACTACTAGGTATCCGATTGGCTTAAAGTATTCGCTACCTAACCAAAATGGCAAATGAAATTTACCCAATTTCTAAAGTGGTGATTTCATTGCCACCCTAATGTACAAAATTACGTGTGGCTGGTAATGAAGTCAAAAAAATTAAAACTCCATATAAACATGTACAAATTTGGAAAATAATCGAAAAATGCGAAATTATGGCCTACAGAAAAATAATATAAACGATAAATATTCCGGTAATCTTTAAAAAAGCAGAAATTTTATGTCACTCTATTGTACATTAATATGTGTTCATTGTCTGTACAACTACTGCCTTATAAAACGATAGCAACAGAATCAGCACTTAACGTCCAACAACATCATCACTCCAGAGATGGAGTGAATGTTTCTGCTTTGCTTCATCTCATTTTCTTTCTTAATTTTTTATTTCTTTGCTTTGTAAAGATAAGAAGAGATGGGAATTTGTAGCAAACTTATATTTAATTTAACATAAAAACTTTTATTATGATTATTCCTTTCGTTGTTGCTGAGTTTTTTTTTTTGTTTTTCTGCTCCAACATAAACAAAGATAACAATTACTCCAAACTAAACACAACCATAAAGAAAGATCCGAGCATAAGCCAGTGGTTGCTTTTAAAGATAGTAAAAGTTTTAATAGTTTTTCAAAATTCAACAAGACTACATAAGTAAACAACATAATAAACTTAATAACAGCACAATCGAAATGGAAAACAAAGATTTAGGTAAGTGCAGGCAGATCTGGTCAAATTTGGTTCATAATGACTTATAAATTGTAAGTGTTATTATGTTTTGAAATATTTGAAACGAACACTGCAGTTAGATTCTGGACGTGTTAGGTGTGTATATTATGGCGGTGTAAACGTAAATGGCGAACAATTAAATTTGAGTATTGAGATGGTCTGGGCGCAAGATAGTTGCCAATGGTTTATCCAAATTAAACTTCAAAAATTGGTACAAACGACAAAGCTTCGCAACAGGAATGGAAGCGTTCATCGTCACAATATTCTGTTTCATCACGTAATGAAAATGTGTACGAAAGATGCAATAATATCGTTTCGTTGATGCAAATACATTAGTTGTTGCTGCGATTAATATGTGCATTGCCATGAACATGCGCCATTGCAGAGAAGGAATACATTTCATTGCTTCAATATAAATACTTCGTTGTTGAAATGGCCGTGCTTCGTAGCTACAATGAATATGTCTCATTGCTGTAACGAGTATGATTCACTACTGCTAACTGATTTTCGAATACCCTTAATCTTTCATGTGTGGGTATCCAATTTTTCGTTGAAGCAATGTCAAGGTTTTCATTGTACAATGCTATTGTCTCACCGATGCAGTGAATATATATATTGTGTTGTGTTATATATTATTTACCGGCAATTGAATTCATAAATACACTACTACTACAAGTCACTTTAGTGAATAAATTAATCAAAAAATAATCGTTAAAATCTTAAGTCCTTACTAAGTTTTACAAGTTTGTAATCATTACTGGGTTGACGAACAATAGTTGTTGCGGCAAAGTAACTAAGAACAGTCAAGAAGGTAATGTATGGATCATTTCATTGCAGCTATAACCAATTCAGCAAATACATGAACGTCTTGGAACGAAGTCCCTTATAGCACGTTGCGTGATGGAGGCTACATGCAAAAAAAAAATAAACAATTTTTGTTTTAACACAATTATGCTACCACCCACTATTTATCAACTATATTGTTTACTGTTGCTTTGGTTTCTGTCTAGACTAACGGCTTGGATTATAGAGAAGGAAATTAACTAGATGTCTCACATATGTTGGGAAATTTCTTGTTTAATCGGAAGTTTTCTAGGTGGAGCCTGTAACCAATATTTAGTATATATACAGTGAGTCACAGTGAAAGTGAGCCACCCCCTACTACAATAGTTTTTTGTAGAGAAATACTTAAAAAAAAATATTTTTCAAGAAATGTTTATATAGTTTTATGGTTTGACTATAAATTATAATATTCAGAATATTTTGGATTTCTTGCTTTTATTAACAATGTATAACAAATAACGAAAACCAAAACAACTACGTAAATACACGTCACAGTCAAAGTGAGCCACCAAATGTCATTGTTTATGCTTTAGTTTCGCATAAAAAGTCATTCGGGGAAGATGTCTGGTCAAACAAGTGTAGAAATAAGAAAGCTTGTAATTCAGCTGAGCCAGGAGGGAAAATCGCAGCCGACTTAAAAATGAGCCGAGGAACAGTATATCATATTATTCATCACTTTAAACTAGATGGAAGAGTCGAAAATAAACCCAAACAAAGCAAAAGAAAGGCGTTTTCTGAAAGAGATGAGTCCTTCATTGTAAGAGAGATAAAGAAGGATCCCCATCTAAGCGCTCTTAAGCTTACCCAAATGGTAAAAAACCATCTCGACATTGAAGTAAACCCTGAAACAGTCAGAAGAGTTCTCCGAAATCACGGTTTCAATGGACGAGTGTATCGAAATAAACCATTTATTAGCCCGAAAAATAGAAAAAAACGATTAGATTTTGCACGCGAATTTGTAGTGAAGGATATGAACTTCTGGCAAAAGGTAAAAAACGTTATAATATGTCGAATAACTTCTAATAATTTCTTCATTAGGTTTTATTTACTAATGAAAGTAAATTTACCTTATTTGGTTCAGATGGTAAGCATATGGTATGGCGACAAAAAAATTCGGAGCTCCAACTTAAAAATCTCACGCCCAATATAAAACACGGTGGTGGTTCGGTCATGGTCTGGGGCTGTATGGCAGGTAGTGGTACGGGAAATCTGCATCATATTCCTGGAATTATGAATAAATATTGATATGTCAATGTTTTAAAGCAAAATCTCAGGTCGAGTGTGGAGAAATTGGGAATCGAAGACGACTTTTAGTTTTACCAGGACAACGATCCCAAACACAAATCCTATGTTGCACGCGAATGGCTCTTGTATAATTGTCCCCATGTATAAGAAGTACCACCGCAGTCCCCAGACCTTAACATCATTGAAAATTTGTGGGCACTTCTGGACCGAAATGTACGCAAACATAACATTTCTTCCAAAAAGGAACTTCTAGAACGCATACAGGCTGAATGGCGTGCAATTCCGTCTTCATCCACAACTAAACTATTTGAATCGATGCCAAAACGATTACAAGCTGTTATTTCGGGCAAAGGAGGGCCTACCAAATATTAAAATTAACCTCAAATAACTCTTTCTTGAAGTGGCTCACTTTCACTGTGACCCATTAAATGAACTCTTTCTTAATTTTCGTTATTTTTTTGCGTTCAAAATATTTTTTTCAATTACAAAATATGGTAAAAATCAAAACTTTTGTTTAAAACATTAACCATATTACTTACAGATTAAATTAAAAAAATTATTTTTGTAAGAATTTTTATCAAAAAAATTATTGGAGCAGATGGTGGCTCACTTTCACTGTGACTCACTGTAAGTATTGTAGTATTGAACCCAATAAAAAGTAAATTTGGAACAGCCAAAGTGCACGACTTGCAAAAATATATTGCAGTTTATTACAATTTCTTTTATTACAATTTATTTGAAAAAATTCCTTTCCTAAAAAAAAACTACTTTTATTTAGAAAAAAAGCATTTTCCTAAATCACAGCCTTTCCTTAAACAAACGAAATATTCTTTAAAAAATTCCCTAACTTAAAGCAGTACTTTTGCTTACAAAAAGCTAATTTTCTAACAAAGGTTATATTTTCTTAAAACAAGTATTTTTTTTAAATAAGTACCTTATCTTTTTTACAACAAGTTGCCTTTTCTTAAAAAACTAAATTTTCTTTAAAGAGTAACTTTTTTGTGAAACCAAATAACTTTTCTTCAGATAAGTACCTACTCTTAAAACTTTACTATTATTGAAAAAGGACCAATCCTAAAAATTTCGCATTTCTTAAAAAAACTTTTTCTTCAAGAAAACCAAACCAACATTCTCTTAAAAAATAACTTTTCTTACAAAAATTCCTTGTCTTAAAAGTACATATTCTTAAAAATAAAATAATACCTTTTCCTTTCTTTAGATTAGTAGTCTTTCTGAAAATAAGTAAATTTTCTTAAAAAAAATAACCTTATCCTAAAAAGAGTACGACTTCTTTAAAAAGTACCTGTTCTTAAACAAAGTACTTCTTTTAAAAAAATATCATACTCTTTTATGTCTTTTACTTACAGAAAGTACTTCTTCTTAAATATAGTACCTTTTCTTAAAAAAAACATTAACTTTTAATAAAAGAAGTACCTCTCTTTAAAAAATGACGTTTTCGGGAAAATATAATACATATTCTTAGAAAAATGACATAAAAATATACTTTGCCTTAAAAAAAAATCATTCCATTAAAAAAAATGTCTTAATAAATGTTTCGCTTTACAAAAAGTATATTTTCTTAACGATCCATTTAAATTATCGTACTTTTCAACCGGCGCCTTAGGCCTTCGTTACAACAGTTCGTTTATGCTGCAACGGAATACCTGCGACGAAGCGTTTGCTGAATGGTGCGGCCATTTCACTTCCTAGCAAACCTAGTGATAACAAGTAAATGGTAACCCCCAAACCTTCGGTAGTGGTTCTGATAGACCACCATTAATACACAGCATTGCTATTCTCTGGAATTTCGTTTTTTCCGTAGAGCAATATTGATCGGATTACAGCTATAGATAACCAGTAACCAATCTTCTGGAATAGACCCCATCGTCTTCCGACGGCGCTTTTTCACAAGTATATGGTCTCTGTGGCTCAGCTGATCCTACCCACAGTGTTTGACTAGAAACTAAGCTTTCTGCTTAGAATAACACCTATATACCTTGCAAATTTAATGTGGTAATGAGTAAGAGCTCGGTTTAATCCAGATTTACAATCAGTTCAGTCTTAAGCTCTCGTTCACAGTAATTAAGCTTTGTTTGTACTTGGTCGCACTTGCTTTAGGAACGTTTCTTGGAACCAACAAAATGGCGATGTTCTGCGATAGCGAAAACTCCATGAATAGATTGTCGGATACGACTGCTCACTCGACACCTTCTATTCTTTAATCTACTGAAAGGTATCTTGTGACACAATGCAACACCAAAGACCTTTTGTCTATCTCTAGTACTTGTTGCAAATATAGACGTTAGTGGGCCGTCTAAAATGATGTCTCTCCTCTATCATTTATATCGGTGCTTCCCAAATTGCGTGAAGCGCCATTAATGTCCGCTCAATATCCGGGGCCTTTATTTTCTCCGCCTCGTGAATTAAAGTTCTTGTTCAGTTCTTATGTACTTTTCGTTTTCATAAGAAAGACCAATAAATTTTATAACCCAATATAGATATTTCAGTTGGGTGAGCCGAATTAAGCATACCCTCACCCTAAGTCATTCATTGTGCTAAAATAAAATCACCCTTTTTTTAGTCATTTGGTAATATGTATGAAGACTAATACCTAACTTCATTAAGATATCCCGGAAGTTCAAACAGCTTTTGTATGGGAGGCGGGAGGTGCATGTGGATCCTGGCAGTCTCGTCAAGTTTTTCCAGTTAAGTAGACATTTGCAGATTATTAACCAATGTCTGAGTTGCAGTTATGCACACATACCAAAAGTTATTTTTTAAATTTGGTGAAATGTTTGTTCTGATTTGGTTACTAATTCTGCTTTGGAATCAGCTGTTTTCCTATTTCATTTCCCGGTATATTCCATTGTTGCCAACATATTAGTGCAAATGATTGTGTAATGACACAGAAAAATAACAAAATTATGTTGCCTGGTTTGGGATTGGTGATTTTTTTTTGTATGAGAAGAAAAAGTGGCACTATTGCCAAAATCAAAAGTGCAAAACGCACTACTAACGACAAAGCTGCACTTACATATCCATGTTGGCAACTCTACTTTTTCTTATTAGAATGGCAACAAAACAAATATAAAGAGATAAATACCACAACTGCGGAGTTACAGAACATCTTCAAAAAAAGGACTATTCGGATTTAACTCTTAAAATCCGCGACAATTCGCAATTGGAAGTACACCGTGAGGTCAGGGATCATGCAATATGGAGGTAACATATTTCGCCAACCAGGTCGACCTTTTGTATTACCTCCCCACTTGGTAATAAAAAGTGTACGCAAGAATTCGTCAACCTGATTCCTCCAGCGAAGTCTTGATCTTCCTATTTATCGCCTTCCTTCGGCTTCGGTGTCGAAAACTCTTCGTGCTGGTTCGTCTGCATACATTCTACTGATAAGGCCTAGCCATCGCAATCGTTTTATTTTGAGACTCTTAACTATGCCAATGTAGGGATCTAGCTCAGGGTTCATCCAGCACCGATAATCGCCGTTGTGCACTATAGGGCCATGCATATTTCGGTGTATTTTTCTCTCGAAGACTCCTGCAGATATTTGTCTGCTTGCGGTAAGACCCAGAATGCTGCGCCGTAAAGCAATACAGGTTGTATGAGAGTCTGGTATATTTGGACTCTTGTTACTGGAGAGAGGGCTTTATTCACCTTATATACATATATAAGTATATAAATTTGTCCACCACCTTGAAATTATAACGCTTATCACCGTTCACGCTTTGGTCTAATCACATGGAGACCCTGCTCGTTGAAACCATTAATTTTGTCTTGCCCTCATTTACTGCCAGACCCTCTTTTGCTGACTCCTTCTAAATTCTGGAAAACACCGCAGTAATTTCTCTCAATGTGCGCCCAATTACATCTATATCATCTTTTTTTTTTTTTTGCTGCGGATGGTTGTATTCATGTTGACTCATAATGATCTCCATTAAGATGATAAAGAGATCGCACGATAGGATGCCGCCTTGCCTGAGGCCTCCCAGAGTTTCGAAAGGTTCGGTAAGATCTCACTAACTTTCATTGCGGAGTTGGTGTTCGTCAAAGTCGTCCTGCAAAGGCTTCGAAGGTTGCCATATATTCGACAAATAAATGATAGGTGTCGATTTGAGTTTCGTGGGGCTTCTCCAGGATTTAGCGTAGCATGAATTATACTTGATAGCACTTTATACGATATCGATCATAGGCTTATTCCACGGCAGTTTGCACAGTGCCTCGGGTCACCGTTTTTAAATATGGGGCATAGCACGCTCAGACTGCAATCACAGGGCATGAATTCATTTAACCAAATTTTGCTACTGAGCTGATGCATGCACCTTAAACAGCTCCGCCGGTAATCCTCGGGCTTTGTTGTTCTTAAGTCGGGCAATAGTTGTTCTGATCTCGTCTTGCTTAGGAGGGGGCAATCGACGTCGGCGACCAAATTGTGATCGATTATCCCATCGTCATTCGATATCTCAGGTACCAGTAGCGCGGAGAAATGATCTCTCCATATTCACAACCTTGTCTTTACAGAAGGGGGCCCTGAACCATTGCCTTTATGGTAGAATTTTTGGACTTTGTTCTTCAATTGCTCAATCGCGCTTTTTCCACTGCCGTTTCTTATGACTAAAGAGACGGTTTATCTCCTTCCTTTTTCCCCTATACCGCTCAGTCGCAGCTCGCGTTACAATTGACTGAAGCAGTGTCATACGTGCAGCGTTCTTTTCATCATTTGCAGTGCGACACTATTCATCGTACCATGGTTTGTTGCGAAGCAGTTTTTCAAAACCAATTACGGTTGTTGCGGCAATTTTTATAGAGTAGGAAATGGGGTTCCATTGCGCATCAGTATCGTCATTAGGAGGGGATTGGTTCTGCACCAAAAGTTACGAGGGCTTCCTTGAGTAGGCTGTGGCCATCTCTTGTAGACGAAGCTTTCTGATGTCTAGCTTTCTCTGCGTCTGGTTTCGTGCGATTTGCGCTCCACTTAATCTTGTGCGAACCCATGCTGCTACCAGGAAGTGATAAGAATCGATGTTAGCTCCTCTGATCACTCGTACGTCCACTACACTGGATGAGTTTTTTCCATCAATTACCACGTGATCAATTTGGTTCTTGTCTCTTTTATCAGGAGATAACCAAGTAGCCTTGTGGATTTCTTAATGCTGGAATCTTGTACCACTAATGACGATGTTATTGGCGTTGCAAAGTCAATCAGTTTCTTGGCGTTGCCGGAACCGCATGTAGACTGAAATTACCAATAGTTGGATGAAACACATTCGCCCTGCCTACTTTAGCATTAAAATCTGCTAGCGCAATTTTAATGTCATGGCTAGGGCAGTGGTCATACGTTTCCTCTAGGAGCTCATAGATAATGTCTTTGGCATCACCATCTTTCTCTTCTGGCGGGGCAAGCACACAAATTAGGGGAATATACAAATATTTCGCTTTTATGCAGATTGTGGTTATACTTTCACCCACAGGATTGAACCTAGAGACTGGATGTCGTAGTCCTTTGCCAACTACAAATCCGCAACCAAATTCATGTTTTTTTCAGGGCAACTGTAGTATATGTCGCAGTTTTTTCCCTTATGCAGCCATGTCCTGCCCATCGCATTTCCTGGATGGAGATAATATCAGCCTTATATTTATCGAGGACATCTGCCAATTGGATACTTGCACCGGATCTATATGGGATTCTTACATTCCTAGTGCGTACCCGTACATTGTTCTCCTTATAACGTTTGCGGCGGTCGCCAACAAGTAGGGCTTGGTTAAATTTTCGTTTTCTTTTTTTCAATATTCACTGTCATTATGAACGGTGGCGGGAGGCCAACCCAGTCCAGCGGGTTTTTCCATTTTACCTACTGCCAGGATATTTGATTGCAGCCGCCCATTTTGAATCGGAGGCTGACCAGGATGCAATAAGTCGAAACAGGAGTTTCTTATTTTGGTTTCTATCCACCGTTGGTCCATATGTCTGGCTCATCCGCCTTCTACGGACAAAAGAACAAAGGAAAAAGAAAATGCCCGATGAGCTTCATTGACATCAGTCACCTACTAAACCTGAGACGTATCAGTGGGCGCATAGCCAATCAGGCTGCTCATCGTAAAGCCTTGACTTGAGCCGCTAGAAGAAAAAATATTCTACCGTTTCCCGGAAAACCACGTGGAGGAGAAAGTCATATGCCGTTGATTGATAACAGAACGCTACCAATCTTTGGCTCCCTGGTGAAGTGTCTGTGCCATGGACATATTAATCGGGTGGAATGCTAACATGTGTGCTACTAGAGGAAACACATCGTCGGCTAAAGTCGCAAACGTGACAAGTCCACTTTTTTCGAAAAATGAGATTTTAATGCAGTTGAATAGTTTATTGAAAAATACACAATTTCAATTTTTTTTAGTAATTAAAAATCTCGTTTTTATTCATGTTTGGCAATGATATGCAATAGGGTCAAGTCCCATTTGTCAAAAAGCGCGCGCTAGGTCCACTGAACGTACATATTGCATCAGCTGTTATATTTCGTTTTGGAGAAAAATTAGTTGGATGCAGGCTTAGTTTCATTTTAATGGTAAAATTATTTATTTAATTGTAAATATTAAGTATATACATATTCAGTTTTATTATTGTTTTAGCGTTAGGAAAACATAATATCTGCTTTTTGGTAAAAAATTAACAATATGGATTATGGCGATGAAGCAAACGATGGTTTTGTTCAATATGGAAATGCAGAAGAGGATGGAGTTGTTGGTCTAGTTCCGTATGGATTCCACAGCAGTACGGATGATTCAATAGAACTTCCTATTAAAAACAAAGAGCGAAAATGGCGAGTGCAACTAAAAACGATGCGTGGTATACAATAAAAAATAAAAGTCTGCGCCAACATGGAAATAAATACTATGGCAAATCGAAAGAAGGTGGGCATTGGCAATATAATAAAGTTAAAAGCGCAAGGTCTATGAAAAAAGGTGCAACTGTATTGATAAAGGTAAAGCTGCAATCATGAAATGTGGAAAAATAACAGAACCTCAAAGGGAAGAAATTTTCAATGAATTTTGGAAAATGAGTTGGCAGCCAAAGAAGGTATATGTGAGGACATTAATTCAATGTATTAAACCTAAAAGACCACGAAATCGCGCAATTGAGAACATCTCTAAAAGAAAGAAAACATTTTGGTAGCACCTTAGAGTTAACAATATTGTTTTGCGTGTGTACCGCACTCAATTCCTAAACACGTTAAGCATTGGTAGGCATAATTGTTTAAATTGGTTAGATACTCCTTTGGATCACCACATTTTCCAAGAAAAACAACAACCGCATACGCAGCGTGTTCAAGATCTGCATTCATTTTTCGATTCGACTCCATCAACAGATTCCCATTACTGTCGATCTTCCACCACCAAAAAATATCTGTTGCCAGAATGGCGGTACAAGAGAAGTCTTTATGGCTTTTATAAAGAACAATGGTGTCACGAACGAGAAACTGATCCGGTGTCAATAACAAGTTTCAATTCCGTTTTTAAATTAAAAAATCTAAGCTTATTTTTACCAAAAAAAGACTTATGTGAAATTTGGTCTCGTCATAATGTGCAAAATTATTCAAATGAGGAATTCTTGATACATCAAGAAAAAAAATGAAGCCAGAGAACAAAAAGCAAAAGATAAAGATGAAGAGCCCTATGTTTTTACTGTTGATTTCCAATCCGTTCTAATGGCACCAAAATCAAATGTTAGTTCATTTTACTACCGAACTAAATTACAGGTGCATAATTTAGTTTTTTATGATTTGAAAACCAAAGACGCCTGTTGTTTTTTGTGGAACGAAATTGATGGTGGACTAACATCAGAAGAATTTGCCAGTGTTTGGGTTATGTTCATAGAAACAATTTTTTTGCCTAATTTACAAGAAAGCAACGATCCTGTCAAGATAATTGTTTACACTGATGGCTGTACCTACCAAAATCGTAATTCAACAATGACAAACGCTTTACTAACTGCAGCAATCAGCAACAATATAACTATTGAGCAGAAAATATTACAAGGCAAATATCAACAGACACTACTCCCTCTTTCCACCCTCTACTACCTCAATTTTCCTTCGCCAACACAATGCACTGCATTTGTAGGGGGCATCCCCTGAGTGCTGGTTTGATAAAAAAAGAAAAAAAAAAAAAGAAAAAATATTACAGTTTGGACACACACAAATGGAAGCCGATAGTGTCCACTCGGTGATTGAACGCGCTTTAAAAAATAGAAATGTACCTGCAGACTATGTAAGTTTATGTAAAGGTGCGCGAAAAAAACCAAAGCCATATTATGTAACTTATTTAGATTACACATGTTTTAAGTCTTTTAAAAATATATCATTCTTAAAAACTATTGGTCCTGGTCGTGTAATTTGAGATCTAAAAGTCACGGACATACGAGCACTTAAGTACACATCTAATGGTGATATTTTTTACAAGTTAAGGTTTTCTAACGCGTGGAGAAATCTGCCCCAACGTCTAGATAAAAAAGTTGCCATACTGAAGTGGTGTAATTTAGCACAACTTTATAATGAAAAACGACAAATATCTAAAAGAAAGTATGATGATTTACAAATATTGAAAGAGACATTACCAAAAGACTATCATAGTTTCTATGAAAACTTGCCACATGAATGATAAAGATGAGTGATATATCATGTTCCTTAATAATTATTATTTTTTTTTAATTTTTACATTGAAATGTGATCGTTTTTAGTTTTTTTTACATTGAAATAATATAAAAACAAAGAAGAAATTTTTAATTTAAGTGTAATATACTTATATGTACATAATGTGTTAACAAATTGAAGTTTAAAATATTAAAATCACAACCAAGTGGTGAAGACGCTTCAAAACTAAAAGGCGTCAAGTCCAATAAAAAAAAAGTATACTTGCAGACAATAAGACAAGTCCAAAAACAGCAAAAAACAAGTGTTTAAAATTTTTTTTAGATTTAAAAACTTTATTTATTCAAACAATGGGCGAAATAACAATGTATTGCATGTATACAAAATTTGGAAATATACAAATATTGGAAAATATATTATTTAAACGGTTTTTCCTCTCTCCTGAACAATTTGAAAAAGTGGACTTGTCACGTTTGCGACTTTAGCCGACGACATGTTTGTTGGTTTGCAAACGTATTGTTGGCTTATATGCACACGCTGAAAAATCTGTATTTTATTTTGTTTGGATGCAAATATAACGTGTTTGTAGCTAGTCGCAAATACAATATACTTGTGTCCAAATACATTGTGTTTGCTATTCAATATTACATGTTTGGGACACAATAATTTATAGGTTATAATATATGTGTTTGGGAGCCAAATGTGGCTTTGTTTGTTGAAAACAGCTGAAATCAAAATCGTACAGGACAACAAAGTATCAAAGAGCAGCAGACCTTCAATTAATGAAAACCATGATTGCAAATAATGGATCGTACGAAGTTCATCAATCGTCGCTGGCTTGTTGTCATAGACCATAGACTTGACGTAGCCCCACAGGAAAAAATCTAGCGGCGTCAAATCGCACGACCGAGGCGGCCAATCGACTGGGCCATTTCGTGAGATAACACGTTCACCAAACTTGGTTCCCAATAAATTGATTGTGGCATTCGCTGTGTGGCTTGTGGCGCCGATCTGTTGGAACCACATGTCCTCCAAGTCCATATTATCCAATTGGGGCCAAAAATATTCGGTTATCATTGAACGGTAGCGATTCTCATTCACAGTAATGTGCCGGTCTTGATCATCACGGAAGAAGTACGGCCCAATGATGCCGCCGGCCCATAAACCGCACCAAACCGTAATTTTTTCGGGATGCAATGATGACTCATGGAATACGTGTGGATTGCTGTCTGACCAATAACCAATATTTTTCTTATTGACGAAGCCATTCAGCCAGAAATGAGCCACGTCGCTGAAGATGATTTCCGATGATTTTCCGTTCTTAAAGTTGGGGCCACTGACTCCAAATTTCGGTAGTAAATTTTAATAATTTCGACTCGTTGTTGCAATCAAATTTTAAACAAAATATGTACATGCAATATTGGTATTAGTATCTTATTAAAACATGGGCGCTCTGGATTTTTCTGTCGCGTGTTACAGTAGCGTTGTTTTTTATGTTTATGTTTCGCTGCTTTTTTTCGATCATCATTTCGTTTTAGGTAGCACAGACAATGTTTAATTTGTTTTAGATATTATGATTTATTTTTGACCATATGTGTAGGTAGTCCCTTTTCATTATTTACGACAAGAATACCACTCGCAACAACAACAATGGCATCATCTCATTTTTGTATATTTTAAGACTTGTGCTAAAATGTTTACAATGTGATGCATGTCAGTCCCCGAGCTTTATTGATCCTTTTTTGGCATCGCACAGTATTACCAATGATGAGTTTTGCATGTGAATATTTCTATAGTGCATTCTTAATTTTGTTTATCCTAAAGAATCTGTATGATTCTTAAGTTTAGAACAGTCTTGAATGTCTGCATATATTATTCACTGTAATAGAAGTTTTCATTTCAGCTATTGAAAAACTTTATCTTTTATTGAAAACCAATTTTACAATTTTTTCTACAACCAAATAATTCTTAAGTTGATTATACCACACAAAATTTATTATTGATTTTTAATTCTTCTACTTGGAACGATTTTCTTCTTTTTGGCCATTAGTTTTTAGCCTCAAATGACCTAAAGTTTCAAGCCATTTAAGCGTTTTCTGTTTTTTTGACACGTCAAGTACACGCTGAAAAATAACGGCACCTGTAACATATTGCAGGAACCATGTACATGTTTGCAAGCATGGTTTTCGTGAATTGAAGACTTAATGCATTTTTTTCTTCAGTGTCTGTCACGTTTTTGTTTTCAACAATTTTCAACAAGCAAAACCACGTTTGGGTCACAAATACAAATATTATAAACTATTAATCATTGTGTCCCAAACATGTTATATTGAAAACAAATACAATGTGTTTGGGCTCGAGCATTATATATTTGCCACAAGCTACAATCACGTTACGCTTGCACCCAAACAACTAAAAAAGACAAATTTTGCAGCGTGTATTGAGAGTTATTATTTTAACTAAAACCAAAATGTATTGGAAACCAGTTGATAGTACACCCACGTATTTTACAATTTGCTGCAAGATTTATATGATTGAAATTAGAAGTGGTTCATAACGCATCGATTCGAAATCGAACAACAAAAACGTTGCTACAAATTTTTACAATCGTGCTTACCTACATTGGATTTCGATGGAAAATGGTAGATAATACTGCATACGATCCGGAATCTCAAAGAAATGCTTGCGATTCCGCATGCATTTCGACATATGTGAAGTACATTTTTGAGATTTCGATGGAATGAATCAGAATTTAGAATCATTTTTTTACACTTCTGAAGGAATTAAATGTAACCGAATCAAAGAACAATTCCAACGCGTAGTTGCAAATTAAAATACGAGTATGTTTTGAATTCAAGCAATAATTTTTCAAACTCCTATTTTTGATGTCTGTAGGTTTAGTTTTATTCTGACATATGGGTATTTCCATGGTTGCACACGTGACAGTCGCACGTAGTCAACATGAAGAAAATCAAACTAAGGCCCAAATATTTTTTTCTTCATTTAGGGTTTTGGGAAGCAATTTTAGAGCTCTTTATTTAGTGGAAATCTTGGGTGCTGTAAGAGTCGGGGTCCTTGCATATTGGTCAACAAAAGCTGTTGCGCGACGTGACAAAAAATAGAAGTGGGTTTTTTTTTCTACATTTACTAAAGTGCAAAAACCAGCGAAATATGCTAAAAACTTTTATGTAACTTATTTGGATATTATTAAGGGGTAGTTTAGCTTTATTTTCATAACTGTTTTTTTTTGATGATTTTATGTTTAGTTTTATTGATACAAGCCAGAATATGAAGCGTGACGTGACATTGCATTACGTGACATTTTTTCCCTTCTGATAAACTCGAATAATTTTTGATGTAGTTTGGTTTTAAAGTTTTAATTAAACAAAAATAAATGAAAATTCAACATCAGGTCAATGTTTGAATAGATACATAAGAATAAAAAAAATAGTAAAAAAAAGGTTATTTATTAAATATTTTTCTTTGACGAAATTGCGGTTCGAGCTACTTTTATTTATAATCTTCTTCGCATGATAAGTAGTGAAGTTTATGCATGCCTGAGATACTCGGCAATTCTTTCCAGTTTTCCGTTAACGGTGGGGAAAGTCTTTCAATTTCGTCTGCACTTATAAAAGTTAAATGAATCCTATTTATGTGGTCTCGTGCGCATTCGAATAAAGCTAAGGCGTCGTGCAGAATAATATTCTTTGGTTTTTTATTTGCTGCACAAGTGTTGTTATAAAACAATAAACATCGTATTTGTTGTGGATTAGCCCGTCATTTATTATAGCAAAATCGTTTGCCAGGCTGCACATGTAAAAATCATAAGCCGGTAGTTTTCTGCGAAATCAACTTGCAGTATCAGTTCTTCGGGCTTGATTGTATTTTTCTTCATTTCAAAATATTGTTGTTGAGCACGCTTTACAAAAAAATGCACTTTAAATAATGGCAGTTGAGCTTCCAATTCGTGAATGAGGACCGATAAAGGAGCAATAGTCTGAGTTAAGGTAACACGATCTTGAACTTTGCGCCAATGCTGCGACTTGACAGTTAACTCCAACTCTTTTAAATCGTTGACTGGAATCAGATCATGTTGCACATCTTGTACACAATTTTCGCATTCGCTTGTCATACATTTATCCGTCTCGATGTTGCAACAGGCAGTTTGGAGGAAGCTTTGAAAATTAGTTGAAATTGATTTTAAGACTTTTGCACATCCCTCTAATAAAAAGCGAAAATTGGCATGGTGCTGACAGACACACATATTGTGGGGCGTCTTGCTAGTGAGTTCGATTTCCCTTGGCCGCTTTTGGAAAAATGTTGACTTACTCACATATTCCTCATCATATTCATTTTGGAACAACTCAAACGCTTCACGAATTGTCATCAACATAAAGTGCTTAGCAACTATTTGGCCATCTATAACAAGAGTGTCTGTACGACCTGCAGCCTGGACGCTAATGTCTTCACGCATGTAAAAATCTTTAACAGTTTTTAATTTCTGGTCGTGTTCTAAAGACTTGGAAGATATTTTTTCGGCAATTATTGTTGAATTTAGATATTTCGCATTCAAAACGTTTAGAACTTCTATTTTCTTTTTCAAATTCATACGCAAGGCTTTTTCTACCATCTTGACTGCTTTTCCCAATGTTTTCTTGCAAGAATACGCCTCATACGTTTCTTCAAATTTACTGTTTTTATTTTTCATTCGGTGTTGTTTTTGTCTTACGCGGTCTTTTTCTCTCCTCTCCTTTGTAAGTTTCTTGATCGTTTTAGACAATTTCAACTGCCGCCGTCGATATTTGTATGGTCTTTCCTTTGCTTTTAAGCGATACGCTTGCAATTTTACGGGATCTTCTTTCAACTTTTCCCTAAATTTCTCACTTTGTTTTTAATTTTTTCATGAAAATATTTGCAGCAAAAATTTTAAAAAAAGTTTAACTTACGCCAGTTGCGTCACGTGACAAACTTCAATATTAAATAGAAAGGGCCTATTATTAACTTCGGTCAAAGTAATTTATTTTTTAAGTTTTATATATAAAATTTGCTTTAATTTTAAATTTTTATTGAATTCCGTTCCACAGCGCAGAACATATGACAAAAAATTATGCTTTTAAGGTGCGCAAGTGACATTAGAATATCACGGAAAACAAATTGAAAAAAGACAGTTAAATTTCTTTCGCTTTGCTCTTTTCGCATTTTTTTTAGTTTATTGTTGTTGTAAGCAAGCAATTTTGTAATTAGCGCAATCGTAAAAAATGCGTTTTAAAAAGTAACCAGTAAAGAGAAAATTCAATTAAAAATAATCGAAAGCAAGTACCATATTATTTTGAATCTTACTGACATTTTTCTCATTATTTTTCTCAAATAACAAAATTTGAAAATTTTTCTCTCATAATATTGGATAAAAATAATTTTTTAATAGCTTATAATTTTTTGGCCGCGGTATACCTTTCTGTGGAAATACCCATATACGAAAATTTATCGGAAATTAAACAGGTACTTTTCAGAAAATAGTTGTCAATATCGTTTGAAATGTAGCTAAGTGCCAGGAAAGTTATACCTGATCAGCTTAGATTTCAATCTAGATTTTTGAATCTTTGAACAGGAAACGCGTGTATATGAATCTGATATGATTTAGATTCATTGTACCGCCTTCATCTCTCTTCTGTTCTTGGTCCCTAGTAATTCTTAAATTTACACTTTGTCCCCTGTTCCAAATACGTTCATTAACGCCACTGTGCATTATGACCATTGTTGTTTGATGTTTATGGTAAACATGCTCGTTCAACATCATAGGAGTTGCTGTACGTGGTCCTTCTTAGCCCGTATGTTTCGGTGTTGTAAATATATAAATGTTAAAACCTCGTTTAGTTTTTTTCCTGGTTTTGTTTCTTTTTGCCCATTACATTTTGTTTAGTTGGTTTAACTTTTTGTTTGTTTGCAAAAAAAGACATGACATGATGTTTGTATTTGTACAATTTTTACAGCCTTTCCGATATATAAAACGTATGCCATTGAAGGACCAGAAAACAACGAGTGAATATAAACATCACCCATCTCCCATCATGCCAACATTAAATTACACTATAAACATCTGAGAATTGTAAGTGTGGCAGATTTTTAAGTAAACACCGATAAATTACACTGAAAGAAACGTAGCTACGTAATGGGACATGTTACAATAAAACAAAAACTCCTCCATCATCGACGAAATTGCATTACTAACCCATTTTGTACATTAGGGACGTTTTGATTCCATTAAACTTTTGCCGCTTCTAACTTTAAAAAAAATCCCCGGCTACTCTTAATACTACGAAACGTGGCAACATTTGCTAAAATACGTCAACAAATATGCGATACGGCAACATGGTTGTTACCAGTGCCAACCAACATAACATTTACCGCGCGTCTTTGTGCAACATTAATTGCAATTTTATTTTCAATCCAAATTAAGAATTGGTCCTTCAAATTTAGAGCCATCAAAAGTACTTAGTTCACCATCGCCAGCATTTTTTGGTTTTGTGTGCATTTGAACTCGGAAAAAATTCAATAATTAAATTAATTTGTAATAAATCATCGTTTTAAGCAATTTTTACTGTTTAAGTCACTCATGGATGTGTAATAAATATTAACTAAAATATTAATAATAACACTGTGAGACAAAATTAATTTTTTTCAAAATGATAGGGTTCAGTCAACGGATTTTGGTAGAAAGGTCGAAAAAAAAATTTACGTGTATCGGCGTTTTGCCAGATCTGATCAGAATTTTTTTTAGGGCGGGTCAAACATTCCGCCCCTCGGAGCTTTCCTGCAACATATCGGCATGCAAAATTGTGTGTTCCTTATTTCTGAAGTACAAAGTATGTTCAGAAGTTTTATAGCAAAGATTCAGATAAACATTTTTGTGGAACAAATTAACCCTCTTAACTGTCACGCATAACCATAATTTTTAATTTTGTTTTGAAATCTCGCAAAATACTGCTCCAAACTGTCGGGGGCGTGGTCAAAATGTACTACAAAAATTATTGCTATAAAATTTCACTATATGTGTCTGAACACTCCAAAACACAAATCTTAGCCCAAGTGCTAGATAATAAGCAAAAACTAACTGCCTTCTAAGGGTTAATAATGAATTTTGTCATTTTGCTGTTTCCATTAAAATTAGTCCACATAATATAATGAATTTTATCATATTTCATATTTTATCTAGCACTTGGGTTAAGATTTATGTTTTGGAGTGTTCAGACCATATAGTGAAATTTTATGGCGACAATTTTTGTAGAACATTTTGACGACGGCCCCCGTCATTTTGGAGCAGTTCTTTGCGAGTTTTCAAAAAAAAAGGTAAAAATTATGGTCATACGTGACAGTTAGAGGGTTAATTTGTTCCACACAATTGTTTATCTGAATCTTTACTATAAAACTTCTGAATATACTTTGTACCTCAGAAGTAAGGAACACACAATTTTGCATGCCGATATGTTGCAGGAAGGCTCCGAGGGGCGGAAATTTTGACCCGCCCTAAAAAAATCTGATCAGATCTGGCAAAACGCCGATACACGTATATTTTTTTTAGACCTTTCTATTAGAATCCTTTGACAGAACCCCATCATTTTTTTTTGGTGTCGCACAGTGTAATTTAATCGCTATATGAATATTATGACCTTGTTAGTTCCAACACGCCTACGGCGCCCGATGAAAAATACGATAATTTAAATGGATCTTTAAAAAATATACTCTGTAAAATGGTAAACTTTTTTTAACTAATTTTTTTTACAGAATGTATTTTTTTTAGAAAATTCTATTTTTAGGTCCTTTTTGTAAGAATATGTATTATATTTTCCCGAAAAGGTAATTTTTTAAAGTGAAGTACTTTTTTTATTAAAAGCTAATGATTTTTTTTTGGAAAAGGTACTATTTTTTAGAGGAAGCCATAAGAGTATGAATTTTTTTAACAAAGAAGTACTTTTTTTAAGAACAGGTACTTTTTAAAGAAGTGGTACTCTTTTTACGAAAAGTGTGTTTTTTTAAGAAAATGTACTTATTTTCAGAAATGCTACTTATATGAGGAAAAGAACAGGTTTTATTTTATTTTTAAGAAATTGTACTTTTAAGAAAAGGAAGTTTTGTAACAAAAGGTATTTGTTTTAAGCAGAGTTTTTTGAAGAAAATGTTTTTTTTTCATAAATGGATTTTTTTTTTAGAATTGGTAATTTTTGTCAAGAATATGTACATTTCCAAGAGTAGATACTTATTTTAAGAAAAGTTATTTTGTTTCTTTCTCTAAAGAAAATGTAGTTTTTCAAGAAAATTCAAGGTACTTCTTTTCAAATAAAATTTGTGCTCGACTTTTTTGAAAATAATACAAAGCTAATAAATAAGCTTTATATTATTTAAAAAGGTCTTGAGCTTGAATAAATTTAGAAAATTGTAAAAAGGTATATTTTGTAAGAAAATTTCCTTTTTTTAAGCAAAGTTACTTTTTAAGATAAGGTTTTTTTTATGAAATGGTAAATTTTTATTGGGTTCAAAACTACAAGACATATATACGAAACAAGAAATTTCCCAACATATTTGATATATCTTCTTAGTCTAGACACAAACCAAAACAAAAGAAAACAATATTGTTGATAATACTAGATTGCAGCATAATAGTGTTAAAGCAAAAGTTGTTTAATTTTTTTCATTTAGCCTCCATCCCGCAGCGTGCGATAAGGAATTTAGTTCCAACAAATACGCAGAGTTGACTCGGATAGCTGTCTCTCTTCAATTCTTTGACAGATAAAAGAGTAAAGCCGCATGAAAATGTGAATAATTTTGTAGAAATCATCGACAAATTTGATAGCATAGTTTTCAAATCCCAAATGAGCATAACATGGGAAACAGTGCGCGTGATAATATCGCCTTGTTCAGATATAAGCAGACGCGCAAGGACTTGCTCCCGTTCATGGCTAAATACTGGATGGCGTTGGCTTCACTATGCGAGTTGACCGCTCCCGAAAGAAATTTAAGGTGGTCAGAGCAGGGATCGAACCCAGGATCTCATGTAACAGAGGCTTGCCATTGCACCACCGACTGCCACAAAAATAATTTAATAAACTCACTGAAATTTGGACTGAACCTTGGCTATACATTTTGAAGGACTCCATAGTTTTTACGATACTTTCATATATGTTGTTTTTTGCAAAAATGGATGTAGAAAAAGTTATTGTAAATAATGAAACTGACCTTTTCAACCACATTTTTCAAGTTGAAGACGAGTCTAATGGTTATGCTCGACAAACATTAAAATGTGAAAGCATAAACTCAAAAATTGCGCATTTTGAGAAAAATGTACGAAACAAAGACATCGCAGATATTGTGCGATACAGGTTGCACTCACTTGGCACAAGGAAAAAGAGAAGTTTTGTATTGGGAGCTGTTGATGATGAATGTTGTAAGGCGGTATTTAACCAAATTTGGAATCTACCGTGATTTGACTTCAAAAAACTTTATTTATAATAAGTTTCTAATTACAATTACAATGAATGAGAAAAGTCCCATCCGACCATTTTCATTATCTTTTACAACTGGATTGTGGCAAAAGGTTGAATTTTTGTGGAAATTTCTTTTCGAAAACATTTGATCTTGACGAATACATTTTTGTATTTGTTTTGTATTTGTAGGTGTGGCTGCCAACAATATACCAAGCTGTGTTCTACACGTTTTAAATGAGCGTTGCTTGACATATGAAAAGATTATTCTAATATCTGATTGTTGTGCATACCAGAACAAAAATGATGTAATGAGTAGTGCCTTATTTATTTTGTCAATGTAAGCAGGTAGAGAAATAGAACAACTCATTCTAGAAAAGGTTCATACTGTGATGAAAGTTGACGGTTCCAAAACACCTTGGAAACAGATTCCACGGTTCCCATATATTTCCCAAGCTATTATAGGACTTGAATGCACCAGAGCAGACCATCCCAAACATATATGTATCATTTAGATTACTCGTAACACCGAGTCATTTCCGTTACTCCGAAGAGTTGAAGGCGCATTTCGTATGGCTTCGGTCAAATTCATCTTAGGGTGTATAAAACTCGCCAGGAAGACCTACCTGACACCATATCCACGGAAGGTACACCGGCATTGGGCGGAGTGGGACACATGAACCATGATGAGACTAACCCTTTGAATACTGCGAAGGCAGTTTCATTACTGTTCGAATCCAAACTCATTCACAAGAGCATTTAATGCCTCTTGAAAGACACATACTATGTAAAAAAAAACATTTGATAGACAAAAACGAAACTGCGAATGCTGAAGAAAATACAGATGTGACTGCCCCTGTGGATACAACGGGGATTATACTTCATTGATCAAATCATAGTTTTTTGATGAATATTAAGTATGTCATTTTTAAATTTTTAATGAATAATAGTCTTACGAAACCCCATTTTTAAATTTGACTATAAACGAAAATTTAGTTAAGCCAGACAACAATGACACATTTTATGTTCCAGACCGATGTTTTTTTGAATAAATCCTAAACCGTAAAGTATTTGTTAATAACATTTTATTGCAAGAAAGTTTATTTAATAACAATTATGTATGAAATGTAATATCGTCTAAAATGGTCGCTTCGCAAATATGTGCTCCATATTTTGCATAACATTTTGACATATTACGGCTGTTATTTCTCCAATTTCTTCAATAATGGTGTTCTTTGCATCGAGATCGGCCAGACTTCACTTTCTCTCCCAGGGTATATAAAGTCTCAAAATGCTATCTTCTTCTTAATGGTTGACTTGCTTGGCCAACAAAATCCTGCAAATTTCTTTGCGTTGAATTGTACAATTCTTTAGATAAATTGTTTTAATAACTTCAACACGTTGTTGGTCCGTTGGATGCTCCATAATAAATTTGATATCGGCTGTTCAGCACAACTGTCAAATACAAACTGACAAATTTCAACCAAACAGAAATGGCGGCAGTGATGCCAACTCTGCAGGAACAAAACGCGCCGTCGAAGTACCTAAAAGTGCTAAAACGCGGCCAAATAACGAAAACGCACAGAAAAATCTCAAAAGTGCTAAATCGCGCTCAATAAATGAGGGGATTTCCAATAGGGGCACGCAGACCTTAATATTTTACGCCGGTTATGTTGTTTTATATTTTGTGAATTTTCCAGTTATTTATATTTCCGACTGTAGGGACAATCACTACTGCAAGTTCCGGTGTCGAGCAACATGTATGAATGATACCTTTTTATTACCAAATACTCCCAGTTTCGAATAAATAGGTACGACAACAAACATTGCCGGAATTAGGACAATGCCAATCAATATCAATTGGCTATGCATGTACAGAATGCCATTGCTTGGTCAGGATTGTGGTCCGTCAACGGAGAACGTTACCGATCTGTGGTTCAATCAGGACGTCGCTACGTGCTACGGAGCCGATGCCACAACGGGTATTCTGCACGACCGATTTGCGATTTATCTCACGCAGAGGCGTCAGACTTTTCTTGTGGGGTTTCCTTAAGTCGCAAATCCATGCCAATAAGCCACAAATACCAGTGCTCTCAGACAACATAGCCCGCTCCATCGTTCAAATTTAGCCTGATATACACCAAAGCCGCGGCGGTCGCTTAAATGGCGGCATATTCCCCACATAATGTTCTTGATAGGCCTTTCAAATAAAACAAACAATTCTCACAAAAAATATCTCACACGCAACTTGTTTCATTCAATTTTATCATCCTCTATTGGAATATCCTTTCAGATGTTCACCTGAAGAAAACAATGTTTGTAGTGCAGATTTGACGAGTGCCAGCATTCCCTGACATTTTTGCTTTCTGTTCTGTCTCTGGTTGTACTTTGGTTGTACCAACCATCAAGAAAGGCTCCATGCCTTTCATATGTTTCTGTGATCTAGAGTAGTTTGTTACGTATATCGAAGTGTTTTACTGCAATCATACATTAACGGTAAATACATATTGCCTTGGACTCACCATTGAGGGTTTAACCACTTCTTAAAAGAGGGGTCTCCTTTCCATACCTTCCGATAATGTTGGGTGTCTCTCCACCTAACAATTTATAAGTATTAAACGTAATAACCAATACAAAAATAGAAGCAAACAGTCAACGGTGTTAAACGGTAGAAGCAACAGATTTAACATTTCTTAGCAAATTGGTGTTGTATAGAAAACGGGCTAAAGGGCTAAATAAAAACTCAAAACGGGTGCACATTACGCGTTTATGCAAAAAAGCGCAAATGAAAATTTTTTCCCGTTTCTCAAGGTAGAAAAATGCTAAATCTAGCCCCAAAAGGGCAAAGTTGGCATCACTGAATGGCGGTCAATCAACATCGGCCTGGAACGTAAAAGCCACCCGTATATTATAAGAAAACTTAAGGACATTTAAAAATATAAAGATTTGGCGACTATCTCAACTTGTTTGTTACAAAACTACAACGTACGTGATATGTGTATCAAAAAAAAAACGCCGGTTTTTCATAGAAGGATTTTTGGAGACGGAAAGCTAAACTTGTGTAGGTTTTGTTGACATGTTCATACTTGACAGCGTGATTCGCGAGTGTGTTTCGTAAAGGTGATTCATGATTTTAATTGTGCAGCGCGAAGAACAAATTTATCAGTTACACACGACCACGCGCGCTATTGAAATTTTCAATCACGACCACGTGATTTATTTTCTTGGTACTCTCGCGTGACACGATAAATTCGACCCATGCATAAAATTCTACTTTTAATACTCTAACTATTGCCAGCATCTCACGTTTTAGAAACTTTTGTTAATATTAACATTGACATCGAATGTTTAAATAATCATTGGAAGTACCTGCCGTTCGTGAAATATTTTGAGAGACCGTTGCTACGCAAAGTATACATATATATTCTAAGGAACTGTAATACAATTAAACCATTATCTTCCTTTCAGGGTGAACCTGACACAATTTTAGTCTTCAAACATATCCCAAAATATGACATAATCCATTTTTTTTTTAAATTTGTAAAAATTTTACAACAGGAAAAATTCTCTAAAGCATTCAAAACTATGAAAAAAAGTGCCATTGCATTTGCGGAATTACAAGCAGGTTCCATCATCCAAAAATTTAACCATTACGGAAATGGTATAAGATGAAGATGGGTTTAAAGATGTATCATATTTAAAGGAGGAGAATGAAGCAGGAAGCGACGAAAACGATTCTGCGGCTCTTAGGCCCAATTTTTGACTGTTCAAACATCTTTGATCAACGATCAAACATTATTTAAACTCTGAATAAATTGTTTAGGTAAATATAGGGTTTTCAATAAGAGCGAGTGAGTGTGAGAGTACGTTCGATGCCATTATATATGGAACTCGATTTATTTGGCATGTGAAGCCACGAATAGAGTTAGAAAATAATATTTCTTCTGTTACGAAATGTGATGAATATTTTGCAGAAAATTAAAAAATATATTTAAAAAAAATAATTGTAAAATAAAAACAATCTAAAAATGTAAAAAATAATTATTTTTACTTACCATAAAATAGATTTATCTACAAATTTTAACTTTGATTATCCAAACACTAATTTCACAAGCTGAACAGTTATCTATCATATGCCGTTTAAATTGTTCATTTATTTTATTAGGTTCAAAAGAAATGATTTTTGCAACGAAAAAACTGTGCGCCGTCGAAAGAAATTTTAAGGTGGTCAGAGCAGGGATCGAACCCACGTTCGTATGCACAAGAGCCGCGCACACTACCATTGCACCCCCGACGGCCACATTAATTCATGACATACGAATTGATTTAGTGGAAGAAGTGCTCGAAAATTGGGCTCATCGAATTCGTTCCTGCGAATTCGTTTGAAAGACGTTTTATTCAGAATTTAATTGTATCGATTGTACTTCATATTAAATAAAACTATGTATTTGAATTTCCTTAATTAGTGTGCTTTTTTTAAAGAAAATTGGAAAACCCTTTAGTTGGATATTGATAGAAAACAGAGTGGAACTAGGTTTAAATTGTCTTTGATTGACACTAATGACATTTAAACCAAAGAGTAAAATTCAAAATCAACTCGAACTCGATGAAATGAACTCTTGTCTATTTCTCTATGGTTTGAGTTGCTGTTTCATGTTACTACGTATTTGGTTGGACATAAAACGATCAACAATAAAAGGGGATGCGTATTTTCGATCGATGCAACCAACATAAAACATAATTTGACAGGCATTAGCCTCAATCAAATCAATATTTAAAAAAAATGACAAGAGTTTGCAACAGATAATAAAGCTTTGACACGATGTCACGTCGCAAGTTGGAATTTCATCGAGTTGGAGTGCAGATGACAAAACCAGCGTCAAACATAATTTAAAAGTCATTATCATCAATCTAACATAATTTAAGTCATTAGTATCAATCGAACATAATTTATAAGACATTAGTATCAATCAAACATAATTTAAACATACTTTGCCTATCGCTCACTCCTTCATCAGCTTTCATTTGCATGATTTTCCAAGTTCATAGTCGATGTGCTGTGGCATCGAAACCGCCTGATTTAAACTGATTTTGTTGCATGGTTTGATTCTAATTGCTTGTCCCTCTTTCACCTATCTACACTGTTTTCTATCAATTTGCATTTTGTAATTTCTCAGTTTGAGTAATTTTATTATCCAGTCTGGATGAAAAAAAATCGGCTCCGCACTCCTACTTTTAACCTTCGAAATATCTGTGGTCACACAAACAATAACAGCCTAACTCGAGTTAGGACAAAATTGAAAAAAACAATTTTGAGGAGTCACCGTGCTCAAACAAACAACTCTTTTTTTGTTAAGAAGTATGTAAAAGAATTCGTTTCCTTGTTATCTGTAACAAAGTTGTCCTTGTTGACCTTGCATTGCCAGATCTGCGTGACCAGCACTTGGTCAGCTCAGTCGTACATAATAAGCCTGTTTTTTTATTCCCTGCTAAACTAATTTTTCGACCACCTTGCATTGGGAGCTAAGCGATATTACCCCGCCTCCGATACAAAGTCGTCGAAAAATTAGTTTAGTAGGATTTAAAAAACAAACTTATTATTAATTTTATGCTTGTTTTTTTTAATTCCCTGCTAAACTAATTTGTCGATGACTTTGTATGGGGAACTAAGCGATATTAAGCGATTTTAAGTGGCACTCCATACAAAGTCGTCAAAAAATTAGCTTAAAAGGGAATAAAAAACAAGCTTATTATTACATATTATCTGCCAGTGTTGGGTGAAGTTTTCGGTCTGAGACAACGAGTCGGAACAAAACAAAACATTTTTGATATTTCAAATGTCGTTTCGACTTATGCATCAGTGTACGAGTATGTGGTGATCTAACCAACATTTCTAGTCAAACTTTTAGCGTAAAAGGGTCAAAAGGAAACTACCGTTGTCCGAAATATGGAAATTAAATAAAATTACAATTCAATTTACAAAAAAAAAATATGAAAATATTCAAATATGTATGTAACGGGTTTTTCAATAAGTTTTTTTAAATAAAACAAGTTTTTTTAAGTTTTAAGATTATTTAAATAAAACAAAAGCGGTTTTAGATACCAATGAATTTTTTTATTCCTGTGAAAGTACGTTCGATGCCATTATATATGGCCACAACGGGCACGCTTGCAGAAGTCCAGACGCTGAACCCAATTTTCGACGGTTTTCAAGTATAAATCGGCCGATACTGCTGCAATTTCACGTTCGATATTCGTACGAAGTTCATCAATCGTCGCTGGCTTGTTGGCATAGACCATAGACTTGACGTAGCCTCACAGGCAACAATCTAACGGCGTCAAATCGCACGACCGAGGTGGCCAATCGACTGGGCCATTTCGTGAGATAACACGTTCACCAAACTTGGTTTCCAATAAATTGATTGTGGCATTCGCTGTGTGGCTTGTGGCGCCGTCCTGTTGGAACCACATGTCCTCCAAGTCCATATTATCCAATTGGGGCCAAATATATTCGGTTATCATTGAACGGTAGCGATTCGCAATGTGCCGGTCTTGATCATCACGGCAGAAGTACGGCCCAATGACGCCGCCGGCCCATAAACCGCACCAAACCGCTATTTTTCGGGATGCAATGATGACTCATGGATTACGTGTGGATTGCTGTCTGACCAATAACGCATATTTTGCTTGTTGACGAAGCCATTCAGCCAGAAATGAGCCTCATCGCTGAAGATGATTTTCCGATGAAAATCCGAATCATTTTCAAGTTGTTGCTCAGCCCAATTCACGAACATACGACGCTTATGGTGGTCAAGGGGCTTCAGTTCTTGCGTCAATTTGATCTTGTAAGGATGCAGGCCAAGATCTTTTCGCAAAATTCGCCACAACGACGTCACAGAGATGCCCAACGCTTGAGAACGACGTGTGAGAGACACATTTGGGCTTTCTTGAACTGAAGCCTCAGCGGCAGCAATATTCTCGACACTACGGGCACTTCTTTGTCTCACTGGCACGGGAACATTTTGTACTGTGCCTGTGGATTCAAATTTGTCCACTAGAGGCTCAATTGTTGATCTGGTAGGACGATTATGACGACCATAGATTGGACGTAGCGCTCTTAAAGTTGAGGCCACTGACTCCAAATTTCGGTAGTAAATTTTAATAATTTCGACTCGTTGTTGGCTCGTATATCTTTCAATGATGAAATGGCAAACCTTACTGAAGAGAAATGTCAAAAGAGCGGGAAAAAATATGGCGTCGTTTGCTGTCCGTATCGATTTACTTTTGTAGCGTCTCTGTTGAAAAACCCTTTAGTTGATTGCTGTTTAAACTGCCAAAGTCGAACATTTAAACTACAGGATGGAGCGAGGTAATTTGCTTTTTTGCACTGCAGGCTGAGGCGGCACTGCTGGTCAAAGGGAGTGGAGAGTGTGCGTGGCTCACAGTGGCTGACTGGAGACTTGTATACGTCTGCCTTTCAGTTGCCATCATGCATTGGACACGTGAAGAGAGGTCATTTTGAGTTCAAGCGTATTTTTCAAATGCGCACTCGATCATTGCAGTGCAGCGTGCTTTTCGTTTACGATTTCGTTTACGTTGTGTTGAGCCACATTTTCACCTCAGTGGGTGTGCAAACAAACAAAGTATGCGGTACTGGAGTGAAACAAACCCCAGAGAACTTCACCAGACGACATGCTTGTTAGAGTTCATGAATACTTCAGAAAACGTATGCAGCAGTGTGTGGATAGCGAAGGTCGACATTTGCAAGATACACTATTTAAAACCATGTAATTTAAAAATTCCCTTACTGTTCAATATAATTAAAATATAAAAGAAATTTTTCTAGGGTTCATAATTTTTTTATTTCATTCCCTAATAAGCAAGTTACCGCGCTCCAACCTGTATGATCAAAAAGAACAACAAACACAAAGTTTATTTAATTGTTAATGTGACCAATTGTAATCACCATCCTAGTTGAAATAACAATAAAAACGTATCATTTAACTCGTATTCCAGTTAGAACTTCATTTCTGCTCAAATATTTTCCAATTTCATTAAATATTTTGTATTTTATCACTTCATTTTTCTTTTTCAAATGGCATTAGTTTGATGCATTGTAACGATTAGGCGATCAATGTATGAATACCGGTTATTTTTCATAGCATTTGCCACTGTTCATAGCATTTGTTATTTGACAAAGCACTGAAAAACTCTTTTCTTATTTAAAGTCGGATCAAATATAAATCAAAATCTACTAATTACCAATTTAAATAACCAGTTAAAAATTAAGCCTTACTACATTCAAATTGTTTGCTTCGTTAACTGAGTACACTTATGTTTCCATGCAAGCATTTAAAAGCTTACAAAGAATGTGCCATGACACTGCAAACATCGAGTATTGCACACTAGGAATAGAAGTACCAGTGCCCAGTTTGTTGCGTGGATGTTGATGACACCATGCAAGTTCTTACAGTAAAATTGTCTGATTCGTTAACCGAATATTCGTATGTTTCCTTGCAATCATTTAAAAGTTTGCAACGAATATGCCATGACACTGGAAGCAGCGGGTGTTACACACTAGGAATAAAAGTACATGTGCCCAGATTGTTGCGTGAATGTTGTTTTTGTGATAATTTTTTTGTGTCATGTTTGGGAGTTATTGTTTCACTTTATTTCGTTGTTGCGAGTGGGTTAATTTATTGGGACCTTTTTCATTTTCCTTCAATTGGGAGTTATTGCACTTGTTGTGGCAGTTATTTTATTCTAACCTTTTTCGTGGTACTTATTTCAATGGGTATTATTCAAAATTATTGCCTTAACTTTACTTTAGTTATACACCACTGCACCCGGAATATACGGATTACCTAGGATCCACAGAGATGGTACTCCATTGAGACCGATTTTCGAATTATTGCAAGAAAAGTTTGGAGATTCGATTATTTCAAGAAATTGTGTCATTGAATGGCCTCCAAGAAGTTGTGATTTAAGACCATTAGTCTTTAGCAATAAACCAGACTCTCTTCCAGATTTACAAGTCAATATTGAACGTGCTATTGATGATACGACTTGATTTAGTGGAAGAACTACTCGAAAATTGGGCCCGTCGAATTCGTTCCTGCAAAAGAAGACGTGGAGGCCATTTGAAAGACGTTTTATTCTGAACTTAATTGTATCGATTGTACTTCACACTAAATATAAAACACTTGAATTTCCTTAACAGTTAGTGTGATTTTTTTAAAGAGATCATATCACTCAAATTTTATGATAACCTATTAAGCATTGTGTCCCAAACATGTTATATTGAATAGCAAACACAATGTGTTTGGACACAAGTATACTATATTTGCGACGAGTTAGAAACACTTTATATTTGAATCCAAACAACAACAAAAGACAAAATTTTCAGTGTGTTTAAGTCGATTCAAAAAGCTCATTATAAACCAATTAATTGAACAAAAAATCAATACTCGCATCCCACTGTACTTTAACCGGACACAGACCTAACTTTGACGAAGTACAAATTCTGACTTAAGAGGAAAATTACTCGCGACGTCTCTTTCTGGAAATGCTTCATATAATTGGCGTTTTATCGGGGAAAATACTTACAGCCAAAGTCACGATCTCGAAAGAAAACCTAAGCGAACGAAAGCCAGTCACTCACTTTCTTTCTTATCCCAGGCTTTAAATGTTATTGTGTGATTGTGTATTTGAAAAATCGGAAGCCACTAACTATTTTCGCTGTCATCTATGCGAACGAAAATATCAAAACCAGTCACTTGTCTTTTGGTTGTCGCATAGCTGGAAATGAAATAAAAGCTTGAAACAAAAACAATTTATATAGAATTCAATGGAAGAATCAAAATGGACAGAAAATAATGTCATTACAATAAATTTGTTATTAAAATATATTTAAATTTCAGCACAAAAATGACAACTTTGTGGCGCCTGCAGATACTAGTTCTTCGTACTCTCCTCTCTCGCTCCGAAATTAAATGGCGAACGTCTAGTTTATGTTATTGCTTTGAACAACAACCGCACAAACACACGTAAAACCATGCGAACGACAAGTCGAAAGATAGTGACTCGCATTCTGAAACGAAAGTGAGTGCCTGGCTTCGTTCGCTTGGATTTTGAGGGAGAGGGTGTAAGTGGGGTCCGATTTTGTACTGAATTGTATATGTTTTCGTTCGCTTGTTAGTGACTCCCAAATCAGCTGTTTGTCGCATAGAAAGAAAGCGAACATTAACGTTCGACATCGTGACTTTGGCTGTTAACTTCAAATGAGACATAGATCAATGTGCACAAGTGTGTGGGCATAAAATTGACAAATTCAAGAGAAGAACAGATCAGTTGACACAAGCTTGCGAAAACCTTATACGCGGTGTGTTTAAACTGTTCACTAATGTTTACGAATTCGTTGTGAATACTCGCGTTTTATTAGGTCCTTCAAAATGATCATCGAAGTTGGTCGAAATATTGGAAAATATTAACAAAATTGCAACAAAAGCAAATACTTGCAGTGCTTTATTTTTATATTTATGACCTTAAGCCGGAACAAATAGATTAGATAGATAGTGGCCGATGGTGGTGCAATGCCTAATGTGCGCGGCTCTTGTACATGAGAACGTGGGTTCGATCCCTGCTCAGACCACCTTACATTTCTTTCGACGACGGTAACCTCGCTTAGTGATTGCGACACTATCGAGTACTTTGCCATGAAAAAGCTTCTCAAAATCGGTGTAAAACTGTAGGACCCAATCAGTAAGTGTAAAACTGGAAAGCATAAATCTCACTAATTGTGAGAAGCTCTCCCCAATCCCTTCATGGGATGTTATGGGACACCATTTTTTTTTTTGATAGATTTATACGATTTTTGCACTAACATTTTCAATATCGATTTACACTATTTTCTGTAACAAAACCTTTATCTGCGCTGATGATATCATGAATAGAAAAAGGTTGGCAAATTGATTTGGGTGAAATCGGAATCAGTTTCAAATATGACAAGTTTTGTAGGTTTCTTCGAAACCCATATTTAGGGAATGTATTTTTCGATATTTATTTCCAGATGTTACCAGAATGCAAGCATGAGCAACACTGAATTACAATTTTATCTTTTATTAGGGAAAGTACCCACATTTTTATTGAAATTAAGGGTAACTTCCTTGCTCAAATGAAAAAAATCTATATATAAGTATAAACTGTATTTAGAGCCTGGAATATACATAAGTATGGTGACGCAGGACTTCATGCAAAATATCCTTAAGCATGTTCAAGTAAAAAGTTTACGAATGCGTTGGAAAATAAACTTAAATTTTTCAAATGAAATGAAGAAGGTGCAAGCGATAGTTAAAACCAGAAATATAAAGTACATGAAGTTCACCATCAGAAATATTAGAACTTATACAAGATTTATTAAACACCGATTTGATGGCAAAGAATCTCTTTAGCATATTAACCCCCATTTTCACCATCACCGGTTATCCTCAACTTACAGCTTGGTTTAGCGTTGCTCCAACGAAATACATACATCAAATCTGTCCAACAAATTAACATTTCAGTATTTACTACATATTTCTTTCAGTGTGTAATTTCGTATATTTAATACCCACATTTATGCATTATTTTGATGTTTTGTCGTTCATTAATGGTTGTTTTATGTATTTAAAATGGTTCTGCCTTCAAACGAAACAATAAAGCTCTCACTCATCAGCACCATCATCATCCTCTCACAGGCACGAAACCAAGCAAGTGCTTTTTTGGATGTAAAAACCAAAAAACGCATAAACCATTGCAAATCTCACTTCAGCTTTGTATTGTTAGGGAAAACGAAAACTGCATATATGGCCAAGCATCATCAAACATAAGTACAAAAGTAACCCGGCTGAAAAAAAAATCAAAACGTAATCCCACAAACGTACGAGTGCTCGCCATATTTCAATACCAGCGATGTATGAGCTCGACATGTGTCTAGTACGACTAGTACTTGTTACATTAAATTGTGAATAAAAAGGGTTTTTGGAAAGCGATGCCATTAGTGGTAGTAATGGATTCTTGTTTGTTTTTTAACTTATTACGAAACTTTAATTTGAAAACTGGCAACTTTGAGCTTTTAACATCGTGTTGCAGTTTTAGACACATTTTAGATCTTTTTGTCTCAGCAAACTGTTTAACGACTACAGGCTAATTAAAAAAAATGGTTTCCCATTACATTCCATGAAAGGATTGGGGAGAGCTTCCCACAACCAGTGAACTGTGCGCGTTCTAATTTTACAATCACTGATTGGGACATACAGTTTTACACCGGTTCCGAAAGGTTTTTCGCCGCGCACACTAACATTGCACCACGAACGGCCACTGTACTGTAATTATAAGGTTTAATTTTGATGCACAGGAAATCCAAAATAAGCAATCTAAACTAGTCCGACACAACATATATTTAATTAATACGGTTCCTTTCCTCCAGAATATGCGATCCAACTTGCAACTTAATCGTTCTATAATACTCCTTTAGAAAACAACTTTTCAGAAGCTATCAAACTTACTAATGACATCCAGCTGTCAAAATATTTAGTATTTGGCTTAGTAAGGTTTGACATTCACGCCTGCCGAACATGCGGAAACTGTTAACTAATGTTATCGAAATTACAAATACACGAAGTGAATTTGGTCGCGACTTCGGTCGTCATCATGGCTTCACTGCACAGGCAAGTCTTCGCACCATAGATATGTTCGACCGCGGGTACACTCTGTTGGGCCCTTTTTCAGCACTTACTTACTTTACTTTTATTGACTATTTTACAACCTCATGAGGTCAGACGTCTTACACATATTAATTAAACAAACAAATTAAACAAATTTCCACATATTCTTCCAACTGGCTCTATTCTTCGCCTTTTCTCGCCAGTTGGTAACACCAAGGCTACGGAGGGATTCTTCTTCCTGGTCTTTCCAGCGGAGTCTTGGTCGTTTTTTTTTCCTGCTTCCGTTGGGTACATTATCGAACACCTTTCGCGCTGGGTCATCTTCATTCATTCTGATAACATGGCCTAGCCAACGCAATTGGCCTAATTTGATACGCCTAGCAATGTCCACGTCAGAATATGGACTATGTAGCTCTGGGTTCCAGCGACGTCAGTACTCGCCGTTTTCTCTAACAGGACCATATATTTTACGGAGAATTTTTTTCTCCAAAACTCCCAGGTGTTTTTCATCCGCTTGCGATATGACCTAAGTTTCGAAGCCATATGTTAAGATAGGTAAAATGAGAGTCTGATATAGCTGGACTTTTGTCCGTCGAGATAGGGCTTTGTTCCTAAACTGCTCAGCAACCAAAATAGCATCTACTTGCAAGCACAATTCTCCTATCTATCTCCAGGCTGACGTTGTTGTTCTTGTTTACGGCGGATCCAAGGTAGACAAATTCATCTACCAGTTCAAAATTAAATCGGTTGTCAACGTTCAAGTGCGGACCAAGTCGAGAGGTTTCTCTAGTCGTTGACACCATCAATTTTGTCTTGCCGTCATTAACAGTAAGACCCACCTTCGCTTATTCCTTTTCGATTCTTGAAAATACTGCAGTAACCTCTCGCAAATTTCGCCCAATGATGTCTACGTCGTCAGCATATGCCAGCAACATATGGCTTTTCGTGTTAATGGTCTTGTTCGTATTTACTGCAGCCTTTCTCATTATTATCCCCATTAAGATGTTGAAGAGATTGCACGAAAGTGTGTCGCGTTGTCTAAGTCCTCGCTTGGTACAGAATGGTTCAGCGAGGTCTTTCCCCACTTTCACTGCTGATTTGGTGTTGGTCAGCGTCATTCTGCAGAGGCGGATCAGTTTTGACGGAATACCAAGTTCAGACATAGCTTCGTACAGTTTTCCCCGTATGGGGCTATCGAAAGCAGTTTTGTAATCGACAAATTTGCTTTTCGTGGGTCTTTTCCAGGATTTGGCTTAGCGTGAATATTTGGTCAGTCGAGGACTTGCCTGGTCTAAAGCCACACTGATAAGGTCCAATCAGGTTTAATTGGCTAATAATTGGCTTTAGTCTTTCACATAATACGCTCGACAAGACCTTATACGAGATGAATAAAAGACTGATACCGCGATAGTTGGACCAGACACACGGATCACCCTTTTTGAATACTGGACATAATACACTGAGACTCCAATCGTCGGGCATAGATTCCCCCAGCCATATACTGCATGTAAGTCGCTGCATGGGGGCTAGCAGTCCTTCACCACCTGCCTTAAAAAGTTCAGCGGGTAGGTCATCCGCACCAGCGGCTTTATTATTCTTAAGGCGGGAGATCGCCGTTCTAATCTCGTCTTGGTTGGAGGGGGTACAATCTACACTATCTTCCACTATCATTACCTCCTCATCTTCAGTAGAAGAATCTGAGTGGAGTAGTGCTGAGAAGTGGTCTCTCCACATTTTGAGCACATAGTCCAGATTCCCATTCTCGTCCTTGCAGCAGGTCAGCCCATTCTAGGTCCGTTATTCAATCTTCTTACCCTCTGGAGAAACTTTCGGGATTCACCATTCATCCTGCACATTTCGGTTTTTTCACTCTCTCTCTGCCCCCACTGCCATTTTTTCCGCCTAAATAGTTGGATTTCCTCCCTTCTTAGCTTCTTGTACCGCTCAATCGCAGCACGATTTGTAACTGACTGTTTCGTTGCCATACGTGCAGCGTCCTTTTTATCAGTTGGCTTATCCTTCTGCCTTAAGTAGAGTGTTCAAAAAACCGGTTCGGATTATTCGAAAAATCACATTATCGAAAAACCGATTGTCGGTTTAACAAAACGTAAAAAGCCAGATAATTTTCGGTTTTAATTACGGTTATTTTTCGAGTTTTTCATAAGAAAAATTAACACAAAATCAACACAAAATAAAATGTTCTTGTCTTGTTTCGTTTGCCCGAAAAAAGAGTCATTATTATTCTGAAAACGTAACAGTATTTGTCAGATTTTAATATTTTTAAATTTTCTGTTAAAAACACATCAGTTAATTCAATTCAGTTCAATTGAATTGAATGCAATTCAATATATATATATAAATCGCTTCGAATGCGCAGGTACTGCTGAAAGCGGATCCGTCTCGAATCCATTTTATTTACAAAAAAACGAATCAGAAATGGATTCGCATATGAAGTCCATTACAAGTTCGAAACGGATCTGAAAAGGTACAAAAAACGATTCGCATTTCTGAGAAGAATTTCATACAAACACGAACTTGTTATGAGTTCGTAACGTATGTCCGTTTCGTACAAAATGTCCGCAGAAACGGATCCGTCTTGAATTCGTAACGGATTCACATGGCGCATTGGGTTCGAACAACCGATTGAACTGATTTATTCCTGTCAATTCCAACTGATTGTTTTAATTTTTTCTCGTTTCAAAATCGTACCCCTCAAAACGAATTTGAATTCCTTTAGTTTGAAGGTTTTTTATAGACAATTTAAATTTTACGACAAATTTTCCAAATAAAAGGGGAAAACATTTAAACTTTTTGACTTTTTTTCCTCTTCGTTAGAAAATTAAAATTTGGTAATTTTTTTTTTTTAATTTTTATTTTTAAGAATTCATACTTAAATTCCCAAAGGAAAATTAAGTTAGTTTATGAGTTTTTGCATTTCTTTAAAGAAAATAAAACTCAAACTGCTTATATTTTTAACCAAATCTTTTATAAAAATTTTGAATTGTTGGCGAAATTTTGATATTGTTCTCATAATATTGAAAGATTTGTCTAATTTTTATTGAGCAGTTCTTAAATTATTTTTTAGTCGTTGCTGCTTATAACTTATTAATAACTGTTTTAATTTTCTAAACCACCTGTTGCTTAGCATTTGACCGATCCTGTCTATTATTTCCTGGATAACTTAAAACAACTGTAAAGATTGGATGGGATTCGTATTCAGCAGATTATAAAAACATAAGTTTGAATTTCTGATATTTGCATTGAAAATTTTAACATAATAAGGTACATGGTTTGTGCGTCCAAATGGAGAACCCTTTGCTCATGTACATCGTGTGGCATGGCATGTGTGACACACATATCACCACCACTTTATAATGAAAAAAAAACGACAAAAAAACAGACTAGAAAAAGTTTTTAATATTATACACAGCAGGAGGGCTAACAACAGAAGCAGCAGCGACAGACTCTTATGGAAATTAAGGAACACCAGAAACAACAAGAAAACGATTCACTACTTTATTACGCATCACATGTTTCAGATGGTTTTGTTGATGCCCATCCACTTCACTTACTGGCCTCACTCACTTCTACGTCACCCATTTCTACAGCCTCTTTGTTTCAGACACAGACGGGTGGGTGTTTAATATTATGGTGCCCCCCAACGGGAATTGAAATGTTATGACATGACGTGAGTATGACATGGTACGATGAGATGTTATGGATGTTGTGTTTAGTAGCATTTGATAAATTTTGAATTTGTTTTAGACCTTCAATAACAACAAAAAAAACATCAGCTTTCAACAACCAGAAGTCAACATATGTAATATGAAACAACAAGTGTCAAACTATGAACTGAATTGTGGAAAAACTTAGACATTTGTCAAATATTTCCATGTTTAAATGGCATCACACATTGGTCGGACATGGCCATGAGCATCAGCTATGGCTCTTTTTCTTACGAAAATTAGTGGACACACCGAATGCCGTTATTTTAAAATTGATAACAGGTGGAGTCAAATGCCGAAATAGACACGTTATCCATGTGTCTACGTAATTTCCATAAAATCTTAATCAAAATGCTTAATAGTAGACTAAAAATGTGAACACTTTTCTTATATCACTTATAACTATATCCAAAATAATTGGTGCAAGCTACCCAAAAAAATTTGGAATATTTAAATTAAAAGGGATGATTTTTATTTATTCTGCCTTTTTTTAATTAAAAAGTATTTATATTTTACTGTGAAATTTCGTCATTCTAAGGAGTATTGAACATTTTTTCTGAAAGTGATCTTAGAAGGAATCATTCTATGAGGAAAGAGCCACTATATCGTCGAAAGTTGCAATGCAAAGTTTCGAACAGTTTAAGAGTTATTGAAGTAAACCCGAACACAGAGCCCTTACCTTCAGCTGAAATATTCTTTGGCTTCAAAAAATAGCGGTCAGCAGTGGCAGAACCAAGCGGATATTTGTGATACCACGTCCACGTACTTTACAATTTTTTTGGTTTTGTTTATGCCCTAAACCAAAACCATAATTTTTCATTGCTGTGACGAAGCATTGCACGCGATTTTTGGGAGCAAATAAATTTAAGATAGTATTCTACAAGTCTCGAAAGTAAGCGTAAACGCAAAATACAACGCAAACGCCAAGTCAAAAATGGTAGTTTATACAAGGTGGCGCAAAAGTAAACTTCCGATGTTTTTTGGCTGTAATTTAAAAAAAAATGAAAAACTTTGATTCTTCTTGTGGATTATTTTTATTTGGTCTTTTAATTTTGTTTACATCAAGTCGAGAATATGATGTCATGTAAATGGCCGCCGCCACAGTTGATTGCCATTTGAGCCCTTTTTATGGCATTTTGACTCCTCCAGCGAAAACAGCACACCACACAGTGACTTTGAGCGGGTGTAATGGCTCTTCGTGGGTTACACGCGGATTTTCAGTGCCCCAGAAGCGTAAATTTTGCTTATTTACGTACCCGCTAAGATGGAAATGGGCCTCATCATTCATGATTATTTTTGATGAAAAATTATCTTCCTCTTGGTGGTGATTAAGGATGGCTTGAGCGTATGTTAGACGCGATTGGCGGTCAGCAGCTAACAGCTGATGCACCGTCTGGACTTTGTACGGAAACATCTTCAAATCTTGTACCAAAATTCGCTGTAAAGACCGTCGACTGATACCTATTTGCGTGGCACGTCGTCTGGTCGATGTTGACGGCGCTTCCATGACATCCTCGGCTACAGCAGCAATATTCTCTGCTGAACGGCTACTCCGGGGTCTGCCACGCCTGGCAGCATCTCGTGTTGTGCCAGTCTCTTCGAGGCGAGCGGCTAAACGTCGCAGTGTTTCACCAGTAGGCGTTGGACGGCCAGGAAATCTGCGACGAAATTCACGTTGTGCCAAAGTCTCTGACCGATTATTGGTCAAATAAATAGTCAGCAATATTCCGCGTTCTGGAGCAGTGTAGCGTAACATTGTTTATTAACGTGTATTTCGCATGTGTTTACTACACAAATGTCAAAACAGAACTGACATTAGGGGCCAATCGCAAAATTTATAGCATTTTCTGATAGGAGGATTACTTTTGCGCCACCTTGTACATCACTTCGCACTTGTCGAATAAATTTTTCAGTCTATATTAAATTAGTTGTCTTTGCAAAAAACACGTGCCATTTGGTCATATTTAAACTGTATTGTATATTTTGTTTAATAATTTATTATCATAACTTGATGTCTATCTGGTTGAAGTTTCTTTTTATAATTTTTTATTCCAAATAAGAAAGTCAGAGAGTAAACAATAGGTCTGTCTGCGTACTGATTCTTTGTAACCATTTGTACAAATTGTTATTGTTAACGAGACAGCAAGTGAGAGATTACGTTGACACTTCGAACATCGAGAACTTACAAGTTTTTACTGGAGAATTTTTTGCCAATAAGATATAATTCAACATATATTTTAAAACATTCTTTTTGTAGAAACAATCTAGATTAGGAACTAGAACGAATATCAAATAACTAATTAATTTCATGTAAGAAATAATGTTTTCTCCCACCCGCGGCAATTAATTTTTTTTCCTTAACCGAAGAAAACATGGGCTCTTAGTTTTAAAGGAAATGACGTTAAAAATAACTGGGATCTAAGACAGTTAAAATTGAATCATACACTCACAGAATTAGCAGTAGCCGAATTTAGAGGTTGTCACAACTTCATTAGACGTTGTCACAACTTCATTAGAGGTCACAACCTCATTGGACCCAATTTAGATATTGCCAGAACTGAACTTTTAAATTTTTTTTTATTATTAACTAATGATATAAACATTAGAGAGCGAGAAAATAAAGTAATTTACATATATAGGGTAATCTTTGGAGTAACTCATTTATTTTAAATGTCACTACCTATATTTTTTGATGTCCCGATCATCGTGGGTCACTGCACCAATTCTTGCGTGTTGTGTCTGTTGATTTAGGTCCTAAACCGTTTGAACACAGATGATTGCAGCATATCTCAAACGACCGGCCTTGAAAGCTTCAAAAAAATATGTTTGGAAATTCTGTGCAAAATAATATTTAATACAAAACCCATAATTACAATATTTTCACTTAACCACACACCGAGAAGAAATTCGTTGTCACAAATATATTTACAGCTATGTGACGGTTCCTTGGATTGTCACATTAGTAGGTTGTGATTGCCAATAATTGTGGCCCGTGTCACCAAATGTTGTGCATATCAATTGATTTGTAATTCAGTTTGGTTCCAAGTACTGAAATATTTAGTTGAAGCCACAGCAACAAGAAATAAATGTGATCTGTCAACCTGCCAATCAAATTATCCTGTAGTGGTGAATATTCTATTAGTTGGATGAACTAAAAATTTAAAAACTAATTCGGTTGTACCAAATAATATATTGGTATGCTCAACTAAAGTAATTGCTTGAAATTGATGGCTGTCACGACCATTTGGTGATGCATTAACCTATTATGAATTTCAGAGAAAAAAAAGTAAAAACAATAATTTTTTTATTAAAATTGTGTATTTTATATTTAAATATAAACAAAATTATTATTTTTTTTAACCAGGGTTCGTATTTCGTGGGTACAAAAGGTTTCCGAGATATTGTATTTTTGGCGTAGAACGCATCTTACCTTACGGTATGTCAGATTGTTATTGTTGTAATCTTTATTTCATTAATTATGAGGAAACGGCGAGATAACTTTTTTTTAAAATTTTTTTGTAGGTAAATGAAGATGTTATCTTTCGTTTGATATACATTTCATATTGGTTGATATCTTCCTAATATTTAAATTTCTCAAATGAAAATTGTTTAAACACATACACTCAAACATATGTGTGGTGTTTGGTTGAGTGTTTGAGTTTGTAGCGTGAACACAAACTATGCTGCTGTTTCAGTGTGGACACAAACCTTCGGCTGTTGTTTTGACTGATGAAATATTGAAATTTCGTATATTTACTTATGTATTTAAGTGAAACAAAATGTTAAATTTGAATTTGAATTTAACATGGATATATAATTATAAAAAATATAAATCAAATTGATTTGCGTCTGTTATTTATCATTTATCCTTACTCTTTTAATTTAAAAACATATTTATCCTATTTTTCCTACCATAAGCTTATGTATATTATCAAAAGTAACTATCAAATAAATAAATTCATTTACTTATGTTATTTATCATTTATTGTTATATATGTTTTCTGTCTTATCGGATGGCGTATTCTACGTTAAACTTAATGGCCGTGTCTGACACAGCCTGCAGGGACAGTCCGTGGCCGAAGGCCTCGGACAACTGTCTGCTGTATGTTTTTTTTGTATTTATTTATTGGTAAACCTGCACAACAAGACATATTGTCTTATGATTATAGTGCAGGGATTTCTATCTTAAATTAATTAATTACAATTTTATATAGTTACAAGTTTTTCAAAAATGTAGTAAAAAATAATCAAAAGTATAAATTATGAGGTACAATCAATAAAAAAATAGAAAAGAAAGAGAAAACTCACAAAGTATTAAATAAAATTGTAGAGCATACGGGTTAAAAATCATCAATATATCGGAGAAATTGATTTCGAAATAAAAATAAACACAATCACTTTGATCGAAATTGCTAAAATTAACAATATTACCGAAGTTAACAATAATAAGATAAATAAAATAAAAAATAAGTATAACAATGCACATTGATATATATTATTAAATTTAATTTATAGTATTAATTTAAATTTAATTTTCACATTATATTCTAATTTTCATGAATGAAGTTCTGTTCTGTTTATTGATATCAAAAATATTCAATTTGAATGATTATACAATTATGTCACTACACGTTGAAATTGTGCGTTGTTGCGAGTTCTCCTTATATTTACTGGTAAAGCGTTCCACAAGCGAATTATATTAATAAAAAACTGACGTTCAGACTCTGAATATCTATGTACGAATTGGATTAAACTGATACTTCTCCTGGAGATACTAAACCGTAGCCGCTCAAAAAGAGAAAGCGGCTCACAACTATTTCATTTTCAAAATTATTTTATGCGAATTGGAACACTTTGTGAGACACCCGTAATAATTTGTTTTGTTTTTTGCGTTTGGACGCTTCGTTTTCGAGATGTAGACACTTTTTCTAAATTTTTAATATTTTCGATCAAACATGGGGATGGGTTACCCTGGGTATCATACATATGTTTAGGTTAATTTGTGTCATCCCCAATAATAGCTTCTCCAGACAAGTGCCCACAATTGTGTGCATGTATTTGTGAAGGCGTCAATAGTGGCGTCATATTCAACGATTGTGTTTAAGTCTCCCTTCACCTCAATTTATGATAATATGTATTCTTCGCTGGCTGATGTCTATACACTTTATTGTTTTTTCACAACTTTGTTTATCACTTTCTGTTTAAAATAATAGTTTTTCTGTAAACTCCACGTGTAACATTCAAATATGTGACTTGCTCCACGAAAAGGGACCTCTGCGCCGAAAAGAAGTTATTGAGAAAAACGCGTTTAAAAAAAGCGCTTCGTTTTTCCGTGTTTTGCGCATGGTTATGCAACTCTTCCTTCAACCTGATCATCTGGCGATGTATTTCGACTCTCTGGTACTTTGTACGATGTTCACTATGCAGTGTTGCCTCTATAAAAAATAAAAAAATTTTGATATTTACTTTTTTTTAACTTTTTTTAAATTTCAAATATTATATATAGTATCTGTTTATATCACATTTTTCAATTTTATCAATAATTATGTTCATCTTTACAGGTGATTTGTAAAAAAAACTAAAAGACATTTGCATTTGACACGGCATTTGAAAGAGCGTTTTTTCCCTATAAGAATCACTCAAAAAAAAAATTTTCGGCGCTGAGGTCCCTTTTCGTGGAGCAGGTCACATATGTGTAGTTTCTCTTTAACACCAAACCCTCTTGTGAAAAATAGAATACATAACTTTGTAACAAGTGTTTTTGTGACAGAAACTACATTACGATTACAGTGACCAATATTTGGACACGAATTCTAATATTGTATTTTTCATTAGTTGTATCTTCCATTTCAGACGAATGAGGTTTTTGAAATACTTAAATTGGTTAATGCAACTAAACTTCGGTAGTAGCAACTTGTATTTAGTAAGACCGATTTTTAATCTATCAATAACATCGACAAATAATTCTGATGTTTGACAATTACTAATTCTAATCAAAATATAGAATTTATCATGAAATTTTCAATGCCTGAATTGATGTCCAACTAATCTTTTCCCTGTGTGCACAAAAAATCTTGATATCGCCGTGACAGGAACAAGTATATATTCTTTAATTTCTTGCAATAGAATATTTGTACCGAATTGAAAATGAAATTCGGTTTACCCACATAATTCATGAGAAATTCAGTTACAACAACCGAATTGGCGCAAAACTTAAGGGTTAATTCGGTTATTGCGACCGAATTGATACCAAATTCGGCAGTGATAACCGAATTGATGCCACATTCGGTTGTTTGACCTGAACCGAATTTGGTACCAATTTCGGTTGCTGCATTGGAATTAATTTGAAATTCAGGTATTCCAACCGAAATTTTAGAAAATTTGGTTGACAAAGCGAATATAATTCAAGATTCAGTTGTGACAACCGTATCAGTTATGAAACGAGGTTGGTTCAACCGAATTTCAGTTTTGACGACTAAATTCGGTCGTGACAACCTCAATTCGGTTGTGGCAACCTCAATTCGGTTGCTGCGACCTTAATTCAATCAATTAGTTCCGTGGGTGTATGGTAGGGTCACACAAACAACAGCAAAAAAACTACAATTGGAATATTTATCCACTAAATACCGTAACTCAACATAGGTTATCACGGAACAGCCGCAACATTTTATAAATTACCAGATCGAGAAAAATGAGTCGAACTGACTGATTCGCGACTTATAGTATAACACCCTTGATGATGATGATTATTATCGTTGTTTCAATTTCAAAGCAGTTATCCTCGGCCTATAGAAAACCTACATCTCAATTTTTGTTGATATTGGTTCATGGTTGTTTCATCTGGATCCGATAGTACAAAGGCGTTTCCGCGGCCGCAGCTGCCACGATTTTCGCTCCGAGTCCACCGTGTTTACTAACATATAAGCCCTTATTTATCGTAATACCTTCTAAATATTTCCTTGTACCACTCAAAGAACTGACATCATTCAGCAGAGTTGCGGAGACCCTATATTTCCATTTAATATTTTCCACAGATTTCAATTTCTTGTATACTTATATAACTTCCTGGTAAGGGTGTTCCAAAAGACCACCGTTGTTATGTTTCTTACACATATTGTCATTGACACCAATTCGACGCATGCCTTACAAATATATCTACACTGAACGGAAAAGCATCGTCACACGGATGAAAATGTTCATCACACCAAGAACTTTTGTCATCAAAAGTGAGGTAACCTAACGTTTCATTCCCGCTATGAAAATCTGTTCATCAACTGCAAATAGTTGTTTACTGTGGTGAAAGTATGGTTGTTGCTGCAATGAATTTGCTTCATTATTTCAACGAATTTGTTTCGTTGCTGCAATGAATTTATTTCATTGTTGCTATGAATAGGTATCGTTCTTGCAAGGAATTTGCTTCATTGCTGCAATGAATTGGTTCATTGCTGCAATGAATTTGTTTCATTAGTGCAACGAATTTCAGTCATTGTTGTAATGAATATGTTTCATCACTACAATTAGTTTGCTTCATTGCTGCAATGAAAGTTTTGAAGAGTGTTTGAAATTATTTATTGACAATTGTACATAAATATACTGTTAGTATTACATTGCAGGTGTTTTAATATGAATTTTTTGCATTTTTGATTGAATAACTAATTAGTCAGTTTTAACAAATTTATTTAAATTCTTCCGACGGAGCAATATGCCTACCACTTTCGATTGTAGCAATCGAACTGATTTCAGATGTGTACGTGACCCACCACTCAAGCTCACCATTTTCATTTGCTGGCCTCTTTTTTACGCTCGTTCATTTTTTCGATTGCTTCTCTCTCTATACCATCATATAAATTAGTTTCGTTACAATAACGAAATTGTTTCGTCAACTAAAAATTTTGACAAATCTCTAAAATAAATAAATATAGTTTATATAAAAAGTAAGAGATAAACCAAATATCAGTAGTTTAGAACGCATGCCTTTACTTTTTTTAATTTTCAACCCATTTTTTTTACAAAATGCAAATTAAATAAAATTGTTGCAGGAACAAAAAGTAAGTTGTTGCAGCAACGAAATGCAAAATTGTCAAAGAAGTCAATTATGAAATTTTTCGTTGCAGCGACTACCAAATTGTTGGATATACGACACTTTTCACTATAACAACCTAAAAACATTAACGAAAATGTTTCATCCATGCGACGAAGCCTGTTCCTGTCAGTGTATAACACGTATAAAATGTTTTTTTCCTTTGTAATGTGATTTGTTTTAATTGGGGTATGCAAATTCCCGGGCTCTCTCATTTCCCGGCAAAGCTGGAAAAATAAATTTTTCAGCACCAAACATACTGTTACGAATAAGTAAAAGCTTTTGGTTGCTGTTAATGACTCTACTAACAGTATGTAAATAACAGGCGGTTAGTGCTGCGCCTGAATGTATGCATTGTAACAACGTACCAGCTCGCTAAACCAGTAGCATGAATTCACCTCAGTAAAGATAACTCTCCGCCCTTCGAGATTGTTCTACAAAGATAAGCAACAACAACAACATCCAGATTCTAGAAGGTTCTTGAATTCGCTAGATATACCTTCATTTGAGTATGGTGAGTTGGTATAAATAGCGGAGGTCTCTGGAGTGGAGAGTTCAGTTTGTGATTAACCGCAGTAAAGTAAGCACCGCGATTTGATAGTAAAATATAAGACTTTGTTAAAGTGTTATAAATAAAGTAAACTGTTGTACTAAATAAGTAGAATAAAATTAAGTTAAACCGTTGTAATTATCGTAATTTAAAACGAACCTTGTTTTATTATTGGGAATAAAACAACGCAAAAAGGACGAATAAGGAAATTCGTAACAATACTTTCGTCGCAGTGACGACCAATTTGCCGTTAATGAACACATTTTCGTACCGGGAATGAAACTGTACGTTAGCTCACTTTCGATGACAAAAGTTGTTGGGGTGATGAACATTTTCATTCTTGTGATGATGCTTTTCCGTTCAGTGCATGCGGAAAGTGCGGCCCGCGATCTGATTGTTCTGTTAGCTTTGTTACTAAAATCAATTTTCCGAATTTTAATTACATTTACATACAGCCCTGTCATGGCTTTCGTACGCAAAACGAAATGAATTCGTAAATGCCATTTCGTAACGTTTTCCTTTTGCTGCTTACGTTTTGGTAAAAACGAAAAAAAGTGAATACATTTTTTTCGAACCAACATCTGGCAGCTGCATGAGAAAAGAATAGACAAAACAGAAACAAGGAAAACAAAATAAGGGACCATGAAGAAATTTGTTAGAAACTAAAAGAAAAAATTAACTTTAGACGAATGAGAACAATTAAATTACGTCAACTGTTGTATTGAACATAGAAAGGATTAAGCCAGGAGTTTCAATAGTAGTAGTTATCGAGCACCAAAGGAATCAGTATTTTGTTCAAAAATTGAACCGGCGAAGTTTAAAAGACGCATCAACATATGTGGCAATGTTGTACAAAATCGTACGTGGCAACGAAGAAGTATGACAACTTTTTGCGATTCGTGCATATTCTTTAGTAATCTTTTAAAAAAAATTTTATTAAAGAAAATTTATGGCAAAATTATATTTTTAAAAATACTATTAAACTAGACAAAATACTTCAATAAACATATAACAAGCAGTGTTTCTTAGTGTTTTCTCTTCAAATTTGTCAATTTCACTGCACTTTTACTAGCTGTTTTGAATACGCAATATTTTTGCGTTTTTGCTTTTCTGTAGCAGGACAAAACGAAATTGATTTCACTTTTGAACGAAATTGCGCTCTGTGACATGGCTGATAATTCTGTTCATTTACGTCAAGAGTTCCCCACTATATGTAGTTATTTGCATAGTGTAAAACAACTACAAGTGCCGGCTGTCTCATCTAACGTTTCATTTCACCTTTCGTTGTGAAGTCGGCGCGATAGAGAGATGTTAGACCAGTTCAATTAAATTTGTCATATATTTTTTGTTGAGAGCTGTGTCATTTAAACGGTTATTTTGTACCTTTTTTTTATCATTTATTGTTAGTATAAATTTGTATTGTATTTAACACAAAAATTTTAGCACACAAAACGATATGGTGTTGTTGGTTGTTTTGAACCAGTGCCTCTATCTGGTATTATTAAAGCAATACTTTTCAACATGCAACGTCCATATGCAACTAAGCTTAATGTGGTAAATTTACTGACAGATATGGTTACTATAGGAGTCTTTACTCTATGGTTATTTTACACTTAACTATTTTACATGCCAGACAATCTCATTTCTCTAGCAACATCGTCAATCATTCTATTTGACTAATTTCCAATTCATACTACAGTAAACACAACATTAAGTGTTTGTCAGTGTCTGTACGCTGAAAAAACGGCCCCTGCAATATATTACAGGAACCATGTAATTTATGTGTCCAAGCATTGCTTGATGAATAGAAGATCTGCTGTTTTTTTATGGATGCATTGTTGACTGTCAAAATTTTTATTTTCAGCAGTTTTCAACAAACAAAGCCACATTTGGGTCACAAAATCATACATTGTAATCTATTAGTAATTCTGCCTCCACATGAAGCATTGAATAGCAAACACAATGTGTTTGGCCACAACTATACTATATTTCTGACAAGCTAGAAACACCTAATGTGTCAACCATTCGAAGAGTGATCAAACAATTTGGCTCAGTTATGGACAGGAAGACTCCTCTCCGCCAACGTATAGGTCGGTCTCTTGAAAACATTGCTGCTGTAAACGAGAGTGTCGCCGAAAACCCGAAAACTTCAATTCGGCAATTTTGAAAAAAAACCTCCACCTTCATGTGACAACGTTCTATGTACGTTTATGCTAAAAAATGTCTAACTTTCCAATGGAAGTTCCAGTTGTCATCTGGCGACAATAGTACTGCCAGGGCCCGAAATATAATTAGCGACCTCGTAGCAGCCCACTTTGCCACGACGGAGCATACCCCTAACTTTGATGACGTTGACATTTCAGCGAACAATACTCAATTACAAGAACGATATTGACATGGGCTCAAATATATCGACACACAGTGAACGTACACAGGAAGAAAAACTTTAGTTGGAAAAAGGCTCCAGACCAATAGGGACTATGTTCTTCTTTTTTTTATAATTTATAACACATGTAATTATTGGAAATTTTTCTAGTAGTGAATATATTATTATTGTTAACAATTTTCGCAAGTAGAACACTGAGGTTGATCAGCTACGCTAATCAAATATTGGGAATATCTAATAATCCCTGAAAACAGCCAAATCTGCTGGTGTTTTCATATTCTGACCTCATACCGAACTAAATAAATACTAAAAACACATAAGAGATTTAAAGTAGACTGTAATTCTAATTTCTGAATTGCTAGAAATTATATTAGTAGCAGTGATGCCAAATTTTGGTCTGTGAGAAACTTATCATAACACCCTCCCTCCACTGTGCATATACAACATACCATATTTCTCCAATTTACCCCAAAGTGTAGAATGGGAATAGTATTTGGTACATTACATTTATACTTCATATGCACGCATACATGTATGTGTACGGTTCCATTAATAAATTTGTCCAGCGGGGAATAAACAGGAAATTCAATTCGAACTTTTAAAATCCTTGAGAATAACAATACAAATACACATACACAAAGTCAGATATAAACAATTTTATACAGAAAAATTACCAATTTTCTCTACTTGAGGCGACATCATCTTCCGAAATTGAAATGTTGATTAAATAAACTGTCAGATACAAACCATACAAGAAACATACAACATTTCAAATTATACCTTTTAGCGAAAACTGTAAACAAAACGCTTATTAAATCTTGCCTCGCTCTCAAACTCTTAAAGACCGATAGCGCAAGACACCACTTTAGATGGACAGACATTTAAAAGACCTGTCACTTAAACTTTAACTTTCTGCAAACGAGGTTTTGTAATGACGGCCTGGGTTGGCCTAAACGCAAACTAGGCAATACAGCAACTAGTACATGACTTCTCCACACGGGCACGACGACGTACTTGGATATCTACATAGGTTGTAATCATAGATAATAAGATAATTGTCACCTTTATATGTATGTATGTCCTCAACAATTGTTCGTACTCACACCGACAGGGTAATTTTTCTTTGGCGTTCTTCCGTCTATGTTACTGCACTTCGTACGTACGTGTACTCTCGTAGGCAGTATAAAACAGGAACATTGACTTAAGCCGATTGTCATTAATTTTCTTCCAGAAATGTGCACACACAAGGCACCGTATGAAATATTTAGTGACTTATATATTACATGCACGGTACATAAGACGATAGTGTAACCCAGCAAAATATTTTCAATGGGAGGCCAAATACAGGACGACGATTTTAATTGCAGCTATATATCTGAAATAGAGCAAGTCGTCAATTAATTTCTTGATTCAAAAACTGCTAATGTGCCCAATAATTTAGTGAATGTAATAATAAAGGTTTTGGCTTGCTGGAAGAAAACGTACAATACATACAAAGTAATACACTGGTGTCTCCCAAGGGCGACCGGAAGACGGGCCCTAGGAAATAACATCCCAATGTCTAAACGAAAATGGGAGCCAAAGTTTAGGGTTTGCTATCATTATGAAGGTGGGCCCCAAATTTAAAAATTAAATAGCCTCCCAAGCAATGATGAAGGGCCCCAAAAAATTCTGAAGCACGACCCCAAATATTTTAGAGGGGGTGGCTTTATTTTTTTGTTTTAAACCGTTTAAAAATAAGGCCTCATTAAGCGTAAGAGGACCCCAACATAATTATTTGCTCTTTGGGGAGTATTTCATTGAAATTTAATTTTAAAGAATAGAAATTGCACCCCAGGAAAATCGGCCCAGTTGAAAAAATTGGTTTTGTTTTATGCGTCGATTTGATTAATTTCAGAATGAATATACAATACACACAAAAACATATTCCATGAAACATTAAACAAAATAAGATAGAATAGAATAGTTATTTCAAATATTTGTCAACCTAAATACAACGCCAGTGTAGTAAAGGAGTTCATTGCAAGCCAAAATGTTAATATTCTTGACTGCCCACCCTATTCGCCAGATCTAAACATTATCGAAAATGCCTGGGGTTGGTTATCCCGTAAGGTCTATGAAGGAGGTAGACAATTTGATGACAAGCAGTCACTAATTCAGGCCATTATGGATGCTTGGAATCAAATTTCTTTGGATGACATAAATTCTCTTATCTCTCAATTAAACCCGCATATTTGAAGTTATTAAAAACAAAGGGAGTTGTACCCATTACTAATAGTTCTTAAATAACGTAAAATAAATTAAAAAAAAACAAGAAACACTGTTTCTCATTAAAATTAGTTAAAGTGCCTTTATTCAAGTCAACCAAAAAAAAAAATCACATTTTTTGACTTTTTTTTATAAATTGCTCAAAAAAGTTCTATAGTTAAGAAACTATTGTCATAATTTTTTTTAATATCTTAAGATATCTAGCTTCCATTTACATTTTAACATTCTGCAATCGGTTATAAATTGCAAAAGATACAGGCTGCTGAATATGGAATTTGTTGTGCCTTTAAGTAAGTGAACCGGAGTGTAGTACTAATCGTACGGTTGCTACTTATATTTCGGGGCCTGGCGGTTCTAGTGTTACCAGATGACAACTGGAACTTCCAATGGAAAGTTAGAAATTTTTTAGCATAAACGTACTACATAGAACTATTTGTTTTTTATACAGGGTGTCACCTAAACTTTTGTCTAAACTTAAACACGTGATAGCTGAGAACAAATGCTACAATGTTTGTTCTTACGCCAATTGCCTAGGTGGCTTCGTTTTCGAGATATTAGTGTTTAAAATAATTGCATTTTGAATGCATTTTCAATAAATGCATAATCTACTTTTTAAATGAAAAAGAAATATCATTTAAAATTGCTTCAAAATTGATTTTAAATAATTTATTTTTTCGTTTGAAATGAAAACGAATTTTTTTTTAAAATGTTTTCAATTAACGAAAATTTTCAAAATGAGAGCCTTGTTGCGTTATGCACTTAGATAAGCGGTCTCTTATTTCAGTTGTAGTTGTATTAATAGTCATTTCCTGTCGCATTTGATTTAAAATCAATTTTGAAGCAATTTTCAATGATATTTCTTTTTCATTTAAAAAGTAGATTATGCATTTATTGAAAATGCATTAAAAAATGCAATTATTTTAAACACGAATATCTCGAAAACGAAGCCACCTAGGCAATTGGCGTAGGAACAAACATTGTAGCTTTTGTTCTCAGCTATCACGTGTTTAAGTTTAGACAAAAGTTTAGGGGACACCCTGTATAGTGTGTTGAAAAATTCATTTCGGTCAAAAATTGAAATTAACAGGCGAACATTTTCGCACTACAATTTTATACTATTTTCAAGAGTGACCACAATTCTTTCAGTGACAAGAGTGTCTCAATCAGCATGTTTCGACTTTTGGTGATGAAGCACCATCAAAAACCATTGTAAATCGCTGGTACCAAGAGTTCAGTCTCGGAAGCCGTTCTTTCCAGGATGAATTTCGTGTAGATCTTCCAACTTCGGTCGATTTGCGGGAAACCATCCATGCTGTGCGTGAACTGATAAATCAAGACCGACATGTGACATACCGTGAGATTGAGGCTTCCTTGGGAATTTTTCGGTTTAGTATGACAAGCATCAATAAGATATTCGATGTTCGTTTGTCCGTGAAAAAGATTTGTTTTCGTTGGATCCCACATTATTTGACGAATGCTCAGAAAAAGAATCGTGTCGATTAAAGCAAAGAAATGTTGAAAAATATTTATGCAGTGCAGAACATCGAATAACAAAACAGCAATCGACCGTAAGGGTCTTTTAAGACGAGCTAAGTCCAACAAAAGTTCTTCGTTTAACCGGTCATGTGGGCACAATGCTTTCAGTGAAACGTAGCAATGTCAATTCTTAGTGGCATACCACCATCTGATTGCCAACAATTTTGGAAGAAATAAGGAAAAACCATAAGTGAAAATGGATTTTTTCGCATCATGACAATGCGAGGTCTCACACAGCAGCTGAAATAATGGGCTATTTGGGCACTCAAAAAAAATGGTTTCCCATTACATCCCATGAAGGGACTGAGGACAACTTCTCACATTCAGTGAGCTGTGCGCTTTCTAGTTTTTACACTCGCTGATTAGGACCTGCAGTTTTACACCGGATCCGAACAGTATTTTGAGAATCTTTTTCAATGCTAAGTATTCGATAGTGTCGCCATCACTATGCGACATGACCGTCGTCGAAAGAAATCTGAGCAGGGATCCAACCCTTATGTACCGGAGCCGCGCACATTAACCATTGCACCACTGACGGCCACTCTCAACATGTCGAATTGATGGGTCAACCGCCTTGCAGACCTGATTTGGCACCCAATGACTTCTTTTTACTGCGTGGTCAAAGTTTTTCGACGCCCGCATCAGCTGTTGAAGCGTTCAAAAACCATGTTTTGGAGGTGTCTCAATGAGGGTGGAAAAAGTGCTTCGAAAATTAGTTTGAGCGTATGCAAAATATATTGAAAATATGAGAATATGTGATTATTGCTGGGCCCGAAATATAAATAGCAACTCATAGAAATTATATTTTGAAAATAATTTTTTTAAAAAAACTAATACAAAATCACACTACCCACTGTTGACATGCAGAAACACCTAGTCCTGGGGTGATAAATAAATAAATAAATGGTTTCCCATTACATCCCATGAAGGTATAGGGGAGAACTTCTCACAATCACTGAGCTGTACGCTTTCCAGTTTTCACTCACTGATTGGGACCTACAGTTTTACACCGATTCCGAACGGTATTTTGGGAAAGCTTTTTCAAGGCTATATCGATGGTGTTGCCTAAAAAGGGCCAATCTGCTGTTTCCAATTGTCTGTAAGATATTCATAGATTATAACGTAGCAAAAATGGTTATGGCTATAGAAAGTTATGGTTGGGTTCTTCGAGCAGTATAATTATCTACCTATTTCGTTGCAGATAGACCCAAGCAGTTTCGCCCTTTTGACTTGTCGTGACAAGGTAAACAAAATCAGATTGGCCTTCGTAAAAAAATGCAGATTGGCCCTTTTTACGCAACACCATCGATATACTCGATAGTGTCGCCGTAACTATGCGAGCTGACCACCGCCTGGGTGATAGTTGATAGTTGTTTGTAATTTATGATTAAAAAATTCATTCTTGTTTATTTTTGAAAATATTTTGTTTTAGTTCATTCAATAGCGTGGCTTGTTTTACATATCTATACTGTTACGCTGTATTATAACTTCGGATAGTATCGGATCATTTAGAGTTACTCAGGTTGCACCGCGTGGAGGCGATCTTCAATGCAACCCAAGAATTATGGTAGAAGGTGTACAAAAAATATACATGTATCGGAAAGTTTACGTCTAAATACTTTTTAAGTGGGGTGAAATTTTCCCCATTTTGCACATTCTTATGATGAATCCGCATAGGAAACCATGTTATCCTTACATTATAGGTATAGGATGTGTTCAGCAATTTTATGTAAAAATTTACGGGAGACATGTTTGTGGAACACTTTAGCCCTCCACCGCCTGCACTATAGGGCCATACATTTTTCGGAATATTCTTCTCTCGAAGACTCCTACAGATGTTTCGTCTGCTTGCTCTAAGACCCAGTGTTTTGCGCCATAAAGCAAGACAGGTTGTATGAGAGTCACAAGGATAATTCTCCGAGTCACAAGCCTAATTCTCCGCTTGATCTCAACGCTGACGTTGTCGTCCTTGTCCACGGCAGCACTGAGGTATATAAATTCGTCCACCAACTCGAAATTATAACGGTTATCAACGTTCACGCTTATAATACCGCGCTCGAAAATACCGCAGTAACTTCTCTAATTTTGCGCCCAATGATATCGGAGAAATAATATCTCCATATTCCCAACATGCTCTGCACATCTACGATGAGATTTTCATCCTTGTCTTTACAGAAGGGGGCCCTGAACCATGCCGATTAGTGCGGTTTTTGACTTTTTGGTAGAATTTTCGGGCTTTGTTCTTTTTTCTTTATGTCTCACATTTCTCGCTCTCGCGCTTTCTCCACTGCCGTTTCTTACGCATAAAGCGACGGTTTACCTCCTTTCTTTTTTTTCTATACCACTCAGTCGCAGCTCGCGTTGCAATTGACTGAAGCATTACCATACGTGCAGCGATCTCTGCATCATTTGCAGTGTGACACTCTTCATCGTACCACTGCGCTTCAGGATCATCATCGGGAGGGAGGGTTCTGTGCAAAAAGTTGCGAGAGCTTCCTTGAGTAGTCTGTGGCTACCTCTGGTAATTGCAGCTTTCCGATGTCCAGCTTCCTCTGCGTCTGGTTTCGTACGATTTTCGCTCTACTTAATCTTGTGCGAACCTCTGCTGCTACCAGGTTGTGATCAGAATCAATGTTAGCTCCACTGATCACTCGTATGTCCATTACACTGGATGAGTGTCTTCCATCAATTACCACGTGATCAATTTGGTTTTTCGATCTTTGACCAGGGGATACCCAAGTAGCCTTGTGGATGTCTTTATGTTGGAATCTTGTACCAGTACTGACCATGCTTTTTGCCGCGGCAAAGTCAATTAGTCTCATATCGTTGTTGGAACTGTCAGCATGTAGACTGAAATTGCCAATAGTTGGATGAAACACATTCTCCCTTCCTACTTTAGCATTAAAATCTCCTAGTACAATCTTCATGTCATGGCCAGGGCAGCGATCACATGTTTCCTCTAGGCGCTCGTAGAATATGTCTGTGACATCATCACCTTTCTCTTCTGCACACAAATGAGTGAGATATAAAAATATTTCGCTTTTATGCGGATTGTGACTATACGTTCGCCCACAGGATTGAACCTAGATGTCGCAGTCTTTTGCCAACTACAAATCCGCAACCAAATTCATATTTTTCCTCATGGCAACTGTAGTATATGTCGCAGTTTCTTTTGCGTGTGCAGCCATGTCCTGTCCATCGCATTTCCTGGATTGCGGTAATGTTAGCCTTATAACTTTCGAGGACATTTGCCAATTGGATATTTGCACCGGATCTATATAGAGTTCTCACATTCCAGGCGCGTGTCCGTAAATCGTGGTCCTTATAACGTTTGCGGGGGTCGTCAACAAATAGGGGTTGTCTATGTTTTCTGTTTTGTTTTTGTATTTTCACTGCCATTATGAAAGGTGACGGGACACAAATCCAGTCCACCGGGTTTTTGCATTTTACCTACTGCCAGGATATTTTTGTGTAGCCGGCCACTTATTGATACCGCACACGGGGTATTTCCAGAATCGAGAACTCCTCATTCGGACGCCTTTAAAAGAGAAAAAAAACCAACCCGTAAAAAACATAGTTTTTGACTATAAATTCTTTATACATGACCACGCCCCTTTTTCCAATCCCACCCATATTTGCAGCAGATCTTAGAATATGTACAATTAACCAACATACCCAATTTTTTTCAAATACCGTTAACAGGAGCAGAAATAATGGATTCTTAATTTGTAATTTGTATGGGAGGTACCACGCCCCTTAATCCACTCCCGCCCATATTTGGATAGTTTATTTTAGTCGTCGCCATTAGTTTGGCTGCGAAGTTTCTGTTCTATTGGATCACGGGAAAAGGGTTAAAAATCTATCCAAAGTTTTTTGGTGCGGTGCATACGTACATGCATCCAGACAGGTGAAGTTAATATAAACAATTTAAAAATGGCAAAAATTAACATTTTCAAAAATGTTTTTTCCCTGTTTAATGCATTCTATCAACACTATTTTCATCACAAAAGATAAGCTTTGAGGACTTGTTGTTTACGCATTATTTATAGAAATCAATGCATCGCGAATGTGACAAAAAATGGAAGCCATCTTTGATTTAATCTTGATAAAGGCGAAAGTCAGCGAAATGTGGGGAGTAATTTGGAAGAAAGTACTCTTAAACCACAATAAACTAATGTAGTTTTCTATTTAAAAGAATTATTTTTATATATTACTATTATTTTATGTACTTTACAAGTTTTATTACAGATTTGTAACGCGACGTCGGGAACGTGATAAGATTTTTTTGATTGATTGAACGTGATAAGATTGATTTTTTGAGTGATTTTATTGAAAAAAACAAAATATATAACTTCAAAACTTACAAATGTGACAATAATAATAATAGTAGTTAATACATGTTCAAAATATATAGTACTAGCTGACCCGGCAGACTTCGTCCTGCCTTCAAAAGTATTTATAACATCAGATGGTAAACAATGATTAATACCTCGACGTGGGCGCCATCTATTTTATCACGGTGCAAAAACACAAAAAAACTAAATATTGCGCCATCTGTCGGACGAACTTCAAAATACACAGAAACACTACTCACGGCCCATAGAGCATGCATATACAATTTGGTCAAAATCGGTCCAGTAGTTTTTGAGTTTAGCGATCACGAACATACACGTAATTTTTATATATGTAGAGAAATTTTTCATCAAATTTTATTGAAAAAAACAAAATATATAACTTCAAAACTTACAAATGTGACAATAATAATAATAGTAGTTAATACATGTTCCAAATATATAGTACTAGCTGACCCGGCAGACTTCGTCCTGCCTTCAAAAGTATTTATAACATCAGATGGTAAACAATGATGAATATATCGACGTGGGCGCCATCTATTTTATCACGGTGCAAAAACACAAAAAAACTAAATATTGCGCCATCTGTTGGACGAACTCCAAAATACACAGAAACACTACTCACGGCCCATAGAGCATGCATATACAATTTGGTCAAAATCGGTCCAGTAGTTTTTGAGTTTAGCGATCACGAATATACACGTAATTTTTATATATGTAGAGATATATATATCGGGGTTTTCAATAAGAGCGCTACAAAAGTTTTTTTAAATAAAACAAAACCGGTTTTAGATACCAATGAAATTCTTTAGTCCTGTGAAAGTACGTTCGATGCCATTATGTACGGAACTCGATTTCTTTTGCATGGCCACCACGGGCACGCTTGCAGAAGTCCAGACGCTGAACCCAATTTTCAACGGTTTTCAAGCATAAATCGGCCGATACTGCTGCAATTTCACGTTCGATATTCGTACGAAGTTCATCAGTCGTCGCTGGCTTGTTGGCATAGGCCATAGACTTGACGTAGCCCCACAGGAAATAATCTAGCGGCGTCAAATCGCACGACCAAGGCGACCAATCGACTGGGCCATTTCGTGAGATAACACGTTCACCAAACTTGGTTTCCAATAAATTGATTGCGGCATTCGCTGTGTGGCTTGTGGCGCCGTCCTGTTGGAACCACATGTCCTCCAAGTCCATATTATCCAACTGGAGTCAAAAATATTCGGTTATCGTTGAACGGTAGCGATTCGCATTCACAGTAATGTGCCGGTCTTGATCATCACGGAAGAGGTACGGCCCAATGACGCCGCCGGCCCATAAACCGCACCAAACCGTAATTTTTTCGGGATGCAATGATGACTCATGGATTACGTGTGGATTGCTGTCTGACCAACGCATATTTTGCTTATTGACGAAGCCGTTCAGCCAGAAATGAGCCTCATCGCTGAAGATGATTTTCCGATGAAAATTCGAACGAAGCGCTCTTAAAGTTGAGGCCACTGACTCCAAATTTCGGTAGTAAATTTTAATAATTTCGACTCGTTGTTGGCTCGTATATCTTTCCATGATGAAATGGCAAACCTTACTGAAGAGAAATGTCAAAAGAGCGGGAAAAAATATGGCGCCGTTTACTGTCCCTATCGAGTTACTTTTGTAGCGTCTCTGTTGAAAAACCAGCGCTAAACGCAGCCAAAAATTCAAAAACAAAAATATAATTGTGAGATTCTGTTCAAATATTTTACAACAAAAACAAAAATATACTGTAAACTCAATATATTCTTTCAATTCAAATATTTCTTCAACAGTATAAAAGAAAAAAACATTTGTTTATCACCTTTTATTTTTTTCGTCTTGGTGGACCTTTTTTTGGAAATGCCCACATACAAAAGTTTAGCGGCTGTCCGGTAGATCGACACTATATCTACCGAAAACCACAGTCGATCTCAATGAAATGGTTTGTTAAAAGCTACTTTGTAATTAAAAGTGTTTAACTTTGCCGTTCTTATTTACGTACCACTTATATTCGGTTGATCGCCACGATATCTTTCGTAAACACCAACTGATCTAAGTGCAATTTGGGACTGACAGGTTCAGTCCGGACAGGCTCATCGCGTCCATTTTTGTAACCCCGATTTTTCTCGTAAACAAAAACCGATCTTAAGATATTTGGTACTAGGTAATAGGGTATTAACCGCTAAAGTATAAACTGCATTTGTTGCACACTTCAACTATTTTTTTCTTCAAAACTTTTAATGCACATAAATACCAACATAACACATGCTATATTTTACCTACCTTGCAATTTTTCAAATTTAACCAAATTATATTAAAATTTTCGAAAATGTAAAATTGCGCGATGTTAAGGGGTTAATAGTTTTTTCTTAAATTTTGTGTGTATTATTCTTAACTCGTAGAACAATTTAGCCAGTTAGCCAGTTCCTGCAGATTCATCTTTTTTTCTTTTTTTCCAATAAAACTTAAAAAAAAAATTAGTTATTTGCTTTAGGGTCATTGTTTTCAGCAATTTTTTTCAATCTTGGATGATGCATATTGAATAATTTCTTTTGGAATTCGTTCCTGGAGAACAGCGATCGTGTCTGCTTCGAGAACTTTATGTCGCAAAGTTGTTATTAAACATGGATGGGTTTAAATTTGCAGCTCAGAAAGAGCTTTCGAGAGTTTTTCAAAAGTCAAATCTTTGTGTTCTAGGTATTGTAGGCATTTTGTTGTTGCCAATGATAAACTTTCCCATTTGAGAAAACGATACCATTTGCTTCGCCAACTTAAAATGTTCGACAAACACCCACAAAAAATATAAACAATCTGTAATTTAAAAAAAATATTTTCCCTTTACATTCCATGAAGGAATTTGGGAGACCTACTCACAACTAGCGAGCTGTGCGCATTCTAGTTGTATACTCACTGATTTTATACACAATTTCGTGCAATCTCTTCAACATCTTAATGGAGATAATAATGAGAAACGCTGCAGTAAATACGAACAAGACCATTAACACGAAAAGTCATATGTTGCTGGCGTATGCTGACGACATAGACATCATTGGGCGAAAATTTGCGAGAGGTTACAGCAGTATTTTCAAGAATCGAACAGGAATCAATGAGGTCAAGACAAAATTGATGGTGTCAACGACCAGAGAAACCTCTCGACTTGGTCCGTACTTGAACGTTGACAACCGATTTAATTTTGAAGTTGTAGATGAATTTGTCTACCTTGGATCCGCCATGAACAAGGACAACAACGTCAGTCTGGAGATAGATAGGAGAATTGTTCTTGCAAATAGATGCTATTTTGGGCTCAGCAAACAGTTTAGGAACAAAGCCCTATCTCGACGGATAAAAGTCCAGTTATATCAGACTCCCATTTTACCTGTCCTGACATATGGCTCCGAAACTTGGGTCATATCGCAAGCGGATGAAAAACACCTGGGAGTTTTCGAGAGAAAAATTCTCCGTAAAATATATGGTCCTGTTAGGGAAAACTGCGAGTACCGACGTCGCTGGAACGCAGAGCTATATAATCTATATTCTGACGTGGACATAGCTAGGCGAATCAAATTAGGCCAATTGCGTTGGCTAGTCCATGTTATCAGAATGAAAGGTTTTCGATAACGTACCCGATGGAAGCAGGAAAAGAGGACAACCAAGACTCCACTGGAAAGACCAGGCAGAAGAATCCCTTGGTGTTACCAACTGGCGAGAAAAGGCGAAGGATAGAGCCAGTTAGTAGAATATGTTGAAATTTGTTTAATTTGTTTGTTTAATTAATATGTGTAAGACGTCAGACCTCACGAGGTTGTAAAAGAGTCAATAAAAGTAAGATTGGGACCTACAGTTTTTACACCGATTCCGAATGGTATTTTGCTAGGTGACCGCCGCCGAAAGAAATTTAAGGTGGTCAGACCAGGGATTAAACACAGGATCTCATGACCAAGAGGCGCGCACACTACCCATTGCATCGCCGTTATATTATTTCCTATAATATTCCTCTGTTATATCCAAAATGTACAATAACTACGATCAATGCACCGACAAAAATTATGTTGCTATAGCAACGAAAGGAGGAATTGTGCAGAAAATCTCTTTTTCAATTTTCCGTTGGAGAAACGACATTCTCGTCGTATGTAGGAAACTTTACATTGGTTGGATGGTTGGTTGAAAAGGCTGCAAGACAGCACGCTGTCTAGCACACTTAGGCTTATGCAGCCCATTATGATACCTGCAGTTTCCTCTACAGCAACTATTGACTAGTCATCTAGCCAATGAATTTCAATGAAAGGAATATCTTGTAGGGCTACGGTGCTAACTAAATGTGTTCCGAATATCCTATTTCGCAGTCCTGCCAGAGCAGGGCAATCCAAGAGAAGGTGTTTCGTCGTTTCCTCGTCCTATTCCATGCAGCATCTACAGAGAGTGGAGTTTCTATGTCAGAACCTTAGGGCGTGTTTTCCTACAAGACAATGTCCCGTAAGTGTTCCTATCATTACGGATAACCTGCCTCTGGGCAAGTTAAGTAGTTTCCTAGTCCTCTTCCTGTCCACCTGTGGCCAGCGGACCCTGGCTTGTTTGCAAGTTGAAGTAAGTCTCCACTTATCCTTGAACATATTATCGGTCCACTGCCTGATCTGCAAACGGCTGGTAGAGATTGGCATACTAACACCTTCTTTTGCCGGAAAACCTGTACCGTAGCTAACGCATCAATTACGCAATTGCCTGGAATGTCGCTGTGTTCCGGTACCAAGATGAGCCTGATATCAAAATACTCTGCCATCACCCTAAGTGATGAGTGGCATTCTTTCACCGTCAGGGACGTTCCAGGGATTTTATGGCAGCCTGGCTGTCTCTGTATATACATATTCTGTGGACATTTACATTTAGGTCCGGTGAATGGGCCCCATAGCCTACTGGATCGTCCAATATTGATCCATCCGTGAAAAATATGATACTACTGGTGTCCCCTTGCAGCGACTTTTCCCAGGTATTCCTGTTCGGAATAGAAGTCCTTAGATTAGTCGCTGGTAAAAGGTAGGGGATGCAGTAGTACGTTTTTACGGGAACAGAGTTGATCCGGTGTATTAATTCAGCGTGTCCGGAATGCCCCGATATCAAAACGCCACAGTCTCTGATTCTCACCAGGGATGTAGCGGCTGCCGATTCGGCCATGATATCAGGAGTACATATGTTCAGGATAGCACTAAGTGCAGTGCCTGACGTCGTACCCATTGCCCCACTAACGCTAATCAGTGCTGATCTTCGAATTTCCGTCAAGGAATTCGGAATATATTTCTTTTGGAGGGAGCTCCACCAAACTACGGTGCCATAGAGAAGTATTGGTCTGACTAATGCCGTATAAATCCACATGATTATCTTAGGAGACAGTCCCCAGCGCTTTCCTATCGCCCCTTTACAGTAGTAAAGAGCAACAGACTTTGCATTACAGCAACGTAAAAATATTAGCGAATATGTTTCATACTTGCGACGAGTCGAATTTCTGTCAATGTACGATATGTTAACACATGGAGGTGAAAGTTGTATTCTATTTAAACCAGATCACAAACTATCAATGCAATCCCAAGTGGCATGAGCCATAAGATTCAGCATGGGCAGAGCTTTCTGCGTTAACTTCATTGTATCGCTAAATTGCAAATGTTCACTGTATTTTAATGCAAATTTAAATTGTAATAATGTTACATTCAATCAATTTGGTATCTGATTGTACACAAAGGAGATCATAACGGCAAAACTGCCGCATATCATACAGGCTGCTGCTGTTTTTGTCGTTACTACGTAGCTTGTCAAAATTAAACGGTGCCCAACCATGGGACCCACTCGCATTTGCACTCACCTTGCTCGCCCTGACAATTCTAAATACAAGAATCCACACAATATTACGTGCAGCTAGATGAATTATGCATACGGGACAAGAACATCAACATATCGTACTGGCAACATGCGTGCACTGGTATTTAAACCCGTCGCTCTTGGTAGGAAGCAAAAGGGGTCTTCTGGGTGCATGTGATGTATTTTATATGAATTGCGTGAATTCATAATGAAGTCCACATAAGGCGGCATAGACAAGTCGACCGGTGTTAGAGAATGACTGAGTGAGTCAGTGGTATACCCAGTACCATCATCATATGACTACGGTCACAACATGTTTAATAATCTAACGAGTAGTGCTGTTGATTTTGAATGATTACTCGATTATTTTGGGGTAAATTGCAGATTTTACTATTTTTAATTTTTTTTTAGTATCATTAAATTTTATCACATAACAAATTTTGATTTAGAAGGTAAATTACTGAAAGCAACGATTTTTTTCTTTTATCAGTCTGCTATAAAAATATATTAAATTTAGATTTATGTAAGCAATTATTCATTTCAGAAACAAATATTATGCCAGCTAAAGTTTCTATATGCAAATTGTTCGTGCCTATATAATTTGTGCAGGTGCCTACATTATTTAACTATTTAACATTAACATTAACGCAATTATAATCCTTTTAGTTAAACAATTTTCCTAGACAGTATTTAATACTTTTGAATTCAACTGATTACTTGACTTGTATTTTCAAGTTTTGTTTCTCATTTGTTCTCAGTTTTAAGTGAACGTTCGTACTCTATAGATGCCTGCATTTAAGAAGCGTTTATTTCCATTTGCTTTCTTTATTAAAACATAATCTGTTTCGAACCTATTTCTTTGCAGATGTTGCTTTTAATTAGGCACTCGTTACCCGATACTCAATATATGCACTGCACTACATCCTCAAGCTATCGTGCAACATGCAATGCTAGGAAGTGTCCGGGCAAAGAAAACCATTGCATATGGAAAATCTTACCATTAATGCAACGCACACACTACCACATTTTGAAAAGGCAGGTTTTCAGTGCGTGCTTGGCAAAAAAAATCAAATAGTATTTCAGTCGACATGTTATGAATGCAAACATTTCATTTGGCCACAGTAACAGCAGCAGAACCCACAATGATGGCGAGCGCACGCAATGCGTTAGCCGTCTGTGTGCTTATTACAGAGCAGGAATAGTACTTTTGAGCGGGAGATAGTACCATTTTTGGTACTACAATGAATTACTACAATGGGAGATACAAATTTCTATCTGACGAAGTTGTAATTACCGCAACGGTATTTCTTGCATAAAGAGGTACTGAAACTGGTGTTCAAAGTTTCGATTGGACCTAATGTCATCGTACTGGATTCTAATTTATAATTGCAGCAATTTTATATGCTTTATTGCAACAAATAACATCATAGTTTTTCCATATAAAATCAACCAAAAAGTTTTATTTTAAACCTTACCCAGGGAACCACATAGCGAATGAGCTGGGGAGACGCCATATCACACAGACGAGTGAGAGATGGTCAGAAGCCACAAAATGTAACATTACCACGTAGGTTTGGCCAAGTTATGACCTGAACCGTTCGAAAAGCTTGATATGCACTTCTGTGACCATGAAACGTAGATATATTTTTGTGGTTTTACATGTTCATCAGATATATTACATTTTTGAGATTGAAAAATCAGAAAAACCAGCGAAACGAAGAAAATAATAATATGTAAAGAAAGTATGGACAAGGCATCTCCACGTGATATTTCCCGGGTTAGGACTATACCTATTTCGAGGCGAACTTTCATTCATGCTGTTGCATTTTTCATTCTAAAATGCTAACCACCAGATTCGAGTTGTAATCAGACACTTTGAACCCCCCTAAAATCGATAATTTTGAGTTTTATAATTTTCACCTGTGATTTATAACCAGTAATTAAATTTCTCCCGCCATTTTGGAGTTTGGCGGTGTTTTACAATTTTAACCCCAGGTTTTTTTTCAATTACTTAATTTGTAGCTTGCTTGTCCGCCGTTTTCAATTCGCCATATTTAGTTTTATTGTATTGAGAGCTCCTTAAATCCGCCAATTCAAAGTTTCAAGCGCATATTTATACAATTATACGGGGTATACGGTAATCCTAACTACTGTCACATTCTGCATTATCATCAAAATACAATTTTAACAATCCTGAAGTAAGACAAATAAAGCTATAAACCAGTATATGAAATTTCAGGCGGGAGAACCAACCTATTCATATCCGCTTTGTCTGATCTTTATTTCAAACTGGGTAAACCAAATATCGGTGGTGCAATGGTTAATGTGGGCGGCTGGTGTACATGACTCTCGGATACTTTACATTTCTTCCGGCGAGCGGTCTCCTCGCTTAAGGTGTTGACAGACTTTTTGGTCAAATCCAACCATATCCTTCAAAATCAGTATAAGTGGAAACTAACCACCTTATTCATAAAAAGTTGTGAGAGGTTTGAGGCACAGTTTTTGTATGATAAATCGTCTCTCTAACCTCTTCTAACTTTTTACGAATAAGGCCGTAATAGTATATCCAAATCTAACGATTGTATCCAGTAGTCTGCCAGCACCTTTAGTGATTCAGTAATTAGCCTTGAAAAGGCTTTTCAAAAAGCACAGCTCGCTGATTGTGAGAAATTCCCCCCATTCCCTCCATGCGATGTAATGGGAAATTATTGGAACGAAGTTCCTTATGGTACGTTGCGGGATGGGGACTAAATGAAAAATAATTAAACAACTCTTTTTTAACACTATTATGCTACATCCCAGTTTTATCAACTATGTAGGGCTATTTAAAAAAAAAAGTACATTTTCTCAAAAAAATACCTATTCGTATTCTTAAACATTCTTAAATTTTTATTCTTAAATTAATATTCTTAAAATAAATTACTTATCTTAAAGAAGAACATTTGCTTAAAAAAAGTAAATTTACTCACAAAAAGTACCTTTTCTTAAAAAAATTAATTTTTTTTAAATAAATACCTTTTCTTAAAAAACTAAATTTTCTTACAACAAATTGCCACAAATTGCATTTTCTTAAAAAACCACATTTTCTTTAAAGAGCACCTTTTTTGTGAACCAAAATAACTTTCGTTAGAAAAGTACCTACTCTTAAAAATGTACATATTCTTAGAAAAAATACCAATTCTAAAAAAAAATCCCATTTCTTAAACAAAACACATTTTCTCTAAAAAAAATACCTTCTCTTAAAAACAAAATACTTTTTGTTACAAAAATGACTTTTCTTAAAAGTACCTTTCTTATAAATAAAATAATACCATTCTTTTCTTGAATTTTCTCAAAAAAATAAGCTTTTTCCTAAAAAGAGTACCACTTCTTTAAAAATCTCCTGTTCTTAAAGAAAGTACTTCTTTGTAGAAAAATCATACTCTTATGATTCTTTTAAAAATATTACCTTTTCTTTAAAAAAAACATTAGCGTTTAATAAAAGAAGTACCTCTCTTTCAGAAAGGACATTTTCGGGAAAATATAATACACATTCTTACAAAAGGACCTAAAAATTTTGTTGTTTTAAAAAAAATACATTCTATAAAAAAAACAAAATTTTCTTAAACAATGTTTATCATTTTGCAAAAAGTATCTTTTCTTAAAAATTCATTTAAATTATCGTATTTTTCAACGGACGCCTTAGGCATATTGGAACTAACTAGTACATAATATATAGATCGCTCCAACCGGGAAGGAACCGGAAAGGAAGATCGTTCCAACCGGGTGTCCCTGACTCCACAAGTATATTTATTTATTTAGTTATAACAGGTGAAAAAGAAGATGACGACCTGTTTTTAGTTTCAGACCTGTGCCCATATTTAACGATTCTCAAATATCAAATTCAATAAGGATCTGATTAGTTTTGCTCGATATATTGCGTCCATCATATGGGATGTAACATGGATGGAGTTTAACAAAATTTTACCCAGTACCGAATATAATTAAGACCGCTTACGTTTTACGGAACCAACCATTTATGGGAATCACCAGAAAGAGAGTGGCAAAATAGCAGATTAGCGTTCGACGAAATATTGCCTAACACTAAATTTTGATATGAACAAGTGAGTTATACGGGAGTTATTGTGACGACGAACTAGCCTTGCGTCCATCTTTTGTATGGGAGGGTGTGTCACATTCACCAATTGTCTTTTACTAAATAGACATTTGCAGAATATTTACACCTAAATTGGAGTTAATCGAATATATCAGAAAAGTGTTTTAGAAGAAACAATGTTGGTTTTCTAGGCTTAGGAGGCGTAATCATCATAATTTGCGATTGGATGGAAATGGTACCATGGTATGCATCCTCTTTTCGCTATCCCAAACATTCATTTAGTAAATCTAAAACCTGCAAAATATAATAAAAATAAATAAACCGATTACCTACACACAAAAAAAAGTTATTGCATTTTCTGTTTGTAGCACGACTCGAGCGCCACCCTGCATAACCCATCCATATTTGGAGACTTAATTGGGATAATTTGGAAACTTAATTGGGATAAACAAAACTCAACCTAAAGGGAGTTGCGTCAACACATATTAGGACAAATATTTTTAAAACAGCATTATCCTACTGAATTTGGTTTAAAGTCTATTAAATCAAGAATTTTCGAATGTGAAATACACAAATAATTGGCCCAATTCAAATAGTAAAACTTAAATCTTGATTTTTGTGTAAATTTGTTACTCGAGTAATTGACCCAATTAAATAAATTGGATCGGATTTTTGTGTTTAAACAAAGACTTAATTGGTATTTTTTGGGTAAAATTTGTTTCTGTCTAAGAAAGGTTAGAAAATGTTGTACTGACAAAAATCGCCTTTTAATTCGAGATTTTGCTCTAATCCTCTGAACAAAGCTACACATACGTGGCACTCCAAGAACCTTAGGAGCGCCCAAAATTTATGAAATTTTATAAAATTATCTAAAAATAAAAAAATTATATAAAATTATAGACTCCAATCGGCGTGTTTTTCATCAGTTGCAAAGCGACATTCTTCGTCATACCATGGCCTATCCTTTTGCGGGTTTTGATAGCCAAGCGAAAAGCGACTGCAGCGGACTGCGCATCTAGGTCTTCCGGTGGGGCGGGGGAGGCATTCTGCCCTAGCATGAGATAGAGCTTCTGTCGATAGGACATTGATATCTCCGGTATTTGTAGCTTGTTAATATCTAGTTTTTCCTGTGTTCGGTTACGTACATTTTTCGCCATGCTCAGTCTTGATCCGAGTCGATATTGACACCTCGAATCTTACGATCATCCATTAAACTAGAAGAATGCCTCCCATCTATTACCAAGTGATCAATCTGGTTCTTCGTTCTGTGATCAGGAGATATGTATGTTCTTATGCTCGAATCGTGTGCTATTAACTACCATGTTCTTTGCAGCGGCGCTGTCTATCAGTCTTATTCCATTATAGGAGGAGGTATCATGTAGACTCTGATTATCGATGGTTGGTCGAGAGACACTTTCCTTTCCTTATTTGGTATTAAAATCGCCTAGAATAATCTTAATGTCGTGGTCAGGGCAGCGTTGGTATACTTCCTCAAGACCCTCATAAAATGATACTTTGACCTCATCGTCTTTATCCTCTGTCACACAAATTAACGAGTTGTAGAAATATTTCGCTTTGATACGAATTGTGGCTATGCGTTCACTCACTGGGTTGAACCTTGAAAAGCGCACCCAAATTCATGCTTTCGCTTATGGAAGCTGTGGTAAATATCGCAGTTTTTCTTTCTCGTGCAACCATATCCTATCCATCGCATTTCCTGGATCGTTGTGATGTCAGCTTTATATTTTCCGAGGACATCCGCCAGTCATATCCTTAAATCGTGGTCCTTATAACGATTTCGAGGGTCATCAACAGTTGGGGGTTTGTTTGTTCATTATCATCATTGTACATTTTCATTTCCAATATAACGATGGCGGGGGGCAAACCCAGCCCAGGATATTTGAAACAAGTTGCACGTTTATTACAAAAATCACTCATCTACCATGTACATGTTTGGAACATCCATATACTCTCGTGCAAGCACTATTTTCATGAATTGCTGATGTGTTGTTATTTTGTTTCTTTGTTATCTGTCACTTTTTTTCAGGAGTTTTCGACAAACATGCCATTTTTGGGTGATAAAAACATATATTATAGTATATTAATCATAGTGTCTATATTTACTATATTTACGACAAGCTACAAACGTTTTGTATTTGCATCCAAAGAACAAAAGAAGACATATTTTTCAGCATGTGCGTACTTTGATTCTGGAGAAAATACAACAATAAAACCATGCCAATTCTGTGGAAAAAATATTTTCTCTATAATTTGAGGTCTTTAGTGTCAATTATAAAAGATATAATTACACAAAGTATGGGTGTGATACTAATGCATACTAATTAGAGTATTCAAAACCGAAAACGGTTAACCGGTTAATCGGCCGGAATTCGTTTTATGTCGGTTTCTTAAGAATTGCTTTCGATGAACCAGTTTGACCGGTTATTTCAAGTAGATCAACCGGTTATTTCGGTTTTTACACAACTGATATATATCCAGAATTACAAACCCAAAGCCTGCTTCATAGCTCACTCACTTTGCCAACGAATTGTATCGCCGATAATTTTCTGAAATATGTTGTCCTAGACAAAAGCAGTCATATCTGCCAATTCCGATTTAGATGGATGTTCCGGAATTAACGACAACAATTCAGGTAGTACGATATGTTAGCAGAAATGCATTCAACAATAAACAGTGTTCACAATCCAAAAATAAGTACAAATTTTACCCAACCCAACTTTGATTTTGCCTAATTGGGTGAGACAAATATGAGAACCGATAGGTCGAATAAAAAAAAATAAATATAAAATTTGGAATTCGAACCCCCCGTTATTTCGAAGCACATGGCCAATTTGAAATTTATGAAGTCACAGTTTATTAGTTAAAGGTTAGGCATTTACGAAATGAGTCGCTTTTCGCTTGCAGAGAATTGGGAAAGATTAGATTAAAGTTCTGAGTCTTCAAACCAAACTGTATGAAATCTACGAAATAAATTCGATAGAAACAATTTTGGAACCGAGTTCACGAGTAAACCTCGATATGGAGTTTTGTAAAGTTCATTTCGTTCAAAAACTAAAGCCTAGAGGCCAACCGAAGCGTTATCGCTTCGTTGAATGGGCTGAAGATCACTTGGCAGAAGATGAGAAGTTTTACTGAAAAATCATCCTTTCCGATGAAGCTCATTTTCACCCCGGGTGCTCCGGTAACAAACAAAACTGTCGCCCTCGGGGCACGAAAAATCCACAAGTCGTCGAGGAAAAGCCTGTGAATCCACGTACCACATAGCCAACGTTACAATCGATATATTGCGCAATGTGGTCGAAACCCGCATAATCAGCCGAAACTCGAAAGTCCATTGGCCGCCTCGCAGCTGCTGAAAGATTAGAGTTACCCGAACAATCCCAAGTCCATTGAGGCCTTAAAACACTAAATTGAGACTCAGACAATCGAAAGTGTTCGGAAAAAATGAGTTGATCGAATGAGGTACTGTAAAGCAAGTCATGGAAGCCATTTGAACGATGTTGTGTTTCACTCATATTTATCAATGATGAACCTTAGGAACACAATCATAATTAAGGAAAAATATGTATTAGATTTTTTTTAAGCGCAATTAAATCCCAAAGTCTGCATAGCCCATCACTAAGTACCCCATTAAATCCCACGAAAGCATTTTCTTACACACTCTTATTGGAACATGCAGTTTTACACCGGTTCCAAATGGTAGTTTGACAAGCTTTTTCATGGCAAGGCATTCGATGTTCGATCTCAAAATTCAAAAAGATTGAATTAAAAATATACGATGATCCTTGTCAAAAATAAGAGCTCAAGCTGGAGTGGAAGCGACGCCATAGTCGTAAAGAGTTCATTGCAAGCCAAAATGTTAATATTCTTGACTGGCCACCCTATTCGCCAGATCGAAACATTATCGAAATAGTGTGGGGGTTGATTATCTCGTAAGGTCTATGAAGGAGGTAGACAATTTGATGACAACCAGTCACTAATTCAGACCACTAGGTACGGTTGGAATGAACTTTCGTTGGATTACATAAATTCTCTTTATCTCTCAATGAAAACCCGTGTAATTTATTCAAGTGAACCAAAAAAATATCACATTTTTTGACTTTTTTTTATAAATTGATCAAAAAAATTATTTAGGTAAGAAACCGGTATTGTTATAATTTTTTTTAATCTCACGATGTCTAGCTTCCAATCCCATTTTAAGATTCTGCAATCGGTACAAATTGCAAAAGATACAGGCTGTCGAATATGGAACTTTTAGTGCATTTAAATAAGTGAAACGGATTGTATTTGAGAACCCGGTTTTTTGAATACACTAATCCTAATGCAAGCTAAAATGTGGCATATTGATGTCAATGGTACGGGATTTTATACATTATGCATTATTTCATATACACATAAAACTCCTCCTTTCCAACAAAATTTTAAAATTAGTTAAGTTTGATCTACGGGGGGGCTAACAAAAGTTCGCTTAGTTGCTGTCATATTATAAGTTTTCAATAAATCAAAAAATTACATCCTGTTTGTTGTAATCTTACGATATATCAGTCTAATTTTCAGAAAGACCGGTCAAAATGGAGACAAGAAAACGTAAAATTAGTGAAGCAGTGTCAGTGGATAACCCTGTGGCAACGCGGCAAGAAATTCGGTTTGCTATTCTTTTTGGATTTCGGCGTAAGCTCAAGCCTGTGGAAATATTTAGTGATTGCCAAACATATTTAGTGATTGGATAAATCTGCACGATGGGTTCCTAGAATTTTAACTGAAGCTCAAAAAGAGGCACGTGTGCGTTTTGCTCAATAATTTCTTGAGAAATTCAAAAATGGAAAGTCTACCACTTTTCACACAATTGTAACAGATGATGAAGTATGGTTTTACAAGTACGATCCTGAAACCAAACAACAAAGCATGGTATGGAGCCCAGAAGGTGCAAATTTGAACATTTTGAAGACTGTTTTTCAAGGCGGATTTATCGACTTCAAAAATGTATGGAAATAAATGGCGTTTACGTTGAAAAAATACAAAGATATGAAGAATAAAGATATAAAATTAAAACAGAACGAGACAACTAAACAGAATAAGAATAGTTCGTTCTACAAATAGAACTTTCAAAACTTCTGAATCAGTACGTGTAAGTAGGAAAGCAATGTGTAAGTAGCGACAACCAATCACTCTGCACAATCAATAAATGTCTTCGGTTAGTGACGTGTGTGAATACAGACCGCAGTGGCTTACTGAGCTAGACGCTGCTGAAGATGATGCTTCACAAACATCCAATCGATCGTCCAGCGAATGTGAGTTCGAATCCCACCCGCGGCATTTACATTTATTTCACTAACCGGAGAAAACATGATCTCTTATAGCCTTAAAGGAAATTACAACTTTAAAAGTTTTGTGTTTAGTTTTTTTCTACTCTATTAAGCGAACTTTTGTTAGCCCCCCCCCCCCCCCCGTATTTTTTTTTAATTTCATCTTACAATAAACGCTAGTGTGAGAAAAATCCAACAAGTCCAAGAAACTTATAAAAATCAATTCAGTAACTAACGAAAATTAGAAATTTTAGGCAAAGTGAAAATTGTAGCGAGAGTAATTGCCAAGATATCCTATTAAAATAATATATAAATGGTTTCCCATTACATCCCATGAAGGAATTGGGGAGAGCTTCTCACAGCCAGTGAGCTGTGCGCTTTATAGTTTTATACTCACTGATTGGGACATACAGTTTTACAACGGTTCCGAAAGGTATTTTTGAGAAGCATTTTCATGGCTAAATACTCGATAGTGTCGCCGTCACTATGCGAGGTGACCGCCGTCGGAAGAAATTTTAAGGTGGTCAGAGCAGGGATCGATCGAACCCAGGGTGTCAAGTACAAGAGGCGCGCACACTACCCATTGAACCACCGACGGCCACAAGATGTCGTATTATCATCTAATAATGTAATATAAGACCCAACAACCGAATGACAGCTTTTTTGGAATAGACCGATTCTCTTATTGTTTTAGCCAATCTCATTTTTCGTACCGGCCGACGCAAAAGTGTTTTTGTCACTTCCCAGCAAAAATAAAATGAAGTAGTTCTAGTATAAAAATTTTGGCATAAACTGCACTTCCAAACACTCAAACAAGAAGTAGTGCTGCATTGGACAACGCATCATTAAAAGAAGTACTTCCGCACCGAAATTAGAACTATATCTTACCAAGGAGTGCTAATTCTACTTCTTGGTATACTCTTTTGTTGCTGGGTTGCTTAGCCAGGGTATATTGACTCATTATAATCGAACAGGAATTGTAAGAAATTTAAAAAAAACAGTTATGTAGATCAATTGGTGAATGATAAGCTGAAATAAAAGATAAGAATGAAGGAATTGTGTTGAAATACATTTCAAATCGCGATCCGTACTTTGGCAGAGCGATAAAATGGAAACTGAAACCCAAACCTATCAATTAGTTATACTTACATATTAAGTCAATAGTCAAATTGGCTTTTTAAAAACAGTTTCGTAATCCGGATTACAAATTGAAACGGATGCAATACGATCAATCGACCCGTGTTTAAGTGCTCGACTTTTGGCTATTTTTTATTATGTTTCTATAAGCCTCATGAAAAAAATTCAAGTCCACTAAATTGATGACTGGGTTAAGAATTTACTTCAGTTTTATTTAAATCTCTATTAAGACAGGAGCACGCCGACGCCTTCGATTTTTTGAAGTCCCTCGCCGCCGCCGATAAAGTTTTAATCTCCATATTGAAAAAAAGGGGAGTTGAGGTGGCCAGGTGGAAAAGTGAATAACTTTAATCTCCAAAACTTATAGCAACGATAGGTAAACATTCATAAAGATATTGGCCTTATTCCACAGTAAACACTCCACAAATTTTTGGAAAATTGTATAGACCAGCTGATGTTTACGTTCCATAAAATGGTATTTATACTCATTTAACCGATATTGTTTTTCACGAATAATAGGTGCTTTCACAAGGGTATTGGCTAATATTTCTATCCCTGTTAAATTTGATAATTATTATATAGTTTCCATTTCCCATCATCAATATCGTCAGCGTCTTTTTAGTAGTCGGTTGCCACCCCCAAGAGGAAAGCACGAAAGGTTTGTTTTTCATTTTGAAATCTATATTTTTACCGTATTTACCCAAACCTATATTTAGGTATTTTGAGATAACCCAAATTAAAATATTGCCATCCCTGTGTCAGAGAAAATTTAAAAAGAGCATCCGATTGCCAGAAGTGAATGTCTGTGTGATGTTGCAATGAAGTACGCATCTTGCCACATTTCAAACGTGCATTAAGGTGGAGAGTTTAAGCCAACAAGATTTATACAAAACACAAAAGTAAATGGATAATATTTTATTTATGCCGACCGACCGACAGACATGGATATGAGGAGGCATTGCGTGTCTTTTAAATTATTTATTAATAACGCGAAATAAACAAAACCCAACGCAACGGCAGAAATCATAATCTTTTAATGTTTCTGCTCTTGCAGCCAAAAGAAAATTGGCACTAACACAAGGCACGCAAATTTTTGCGGAAAGCACTGAAACTGCAATAACCGAAGTACGCCGACATGTTTAATGAACAGAAAACAAAATACAGTGTCAAGCAAAATTGCCACAAAGTGTGTTGCATTTTAACACCTTAGTCGTAACTGTAAACCGGGAGCATTAGTTCATCGTTTGTTCATTTAATGTTTCTCAAGTGATAAAAACGGAAACATAGAAAACTTAGAAAAATGTAGCACACCTTGAAAGCTTTTACTACGAACCCCTAGTACATTAAAATTCGAAACATATGAGGTTGTTAAAAATTCTTAGGTAGATATTTATATACCGCGGATAAAAAAATGTATATACCGCTGACCTGCCGTAAAAAAAACAACAACGGCAGACTTGAGATCAATTGTCCTTGAGAATAAACGTCATTTTGGGCTAAGCAAAGCAATTTAGAGATAAGGCCCTCTCTCGAGCAACAAAAGTCCAGCTCAACCAAACTCTCCTACTACCTGTCTTGTATTGTGGCGCAGACTCCTGGGTCTTATCGCTAGCAGACAAAATATACTCTGGGAGTCTTCGAGAGAAAAATACTCCGCAAAATGTATGGCCCTATAGTGCACAGCGGCGAATATCGGCTTGCATGAACCATGAGCTATATCCCGACTTTAACATAGTTAAGCGGATCAAAATAAGGAGATTGCGCTGGCTAGGTCATGTCTGTAGATTGAATGAAGGCCAACCAGCATGAGGGGTGTTCAAAACCGAGCTCTGGACAGATCAGGTTGACGAATCCCTGCGCACACTGGGTATTACCAACTAGAGAGGTAAGGCAAAAGATCGAACTACGAGGGCGGATCAATACGTTAGTGACTTTTCGAACTTCCCTCGTCATTATATGAAATACAACACTGATCCCATCAATTACCACCAGGTAGTAGACTACTGTCAAGTTTTGAGCAAGTTCCGTCATTTACTTTGCATTTAACAGCTGTTAAAAACATAAAAACTCGTGCATTTTTTTAAAAATGTAAAAAAGCGAATTTCGAGTCCTCATTAAACATTATTTTCTGGGAAAAACAACCGTCAATGAAACCAAGGACAAGCTTGATGAATAGTATGGGGATTCTGCACCATCGATTTCAAGGGTAAAAAAGTGGTTTACTGACTTTAGTTGTGGTCGTACAAGTGCAAATGACGCTGAACGTTCTGGACGGCCAATTGAGGTCAATACACCCGAAAATGTCGAAAAAATCCATGATATGACGTTGGCCGATCGAAGAGTAATAGTGTGTGAGACTGTTGATGCCATAGGCATTTCATATGGCGGTGTGGTTTCGATTTTAAATGATCAGTTGGGTTTAAGAAAGCTGCCTGCAAGATGGGTGCCGCGTTTGCTCTCAATTGACCGTAAACGTAATCGTGTTACAACTTCAAAGGATTGTTGGGAGTTGTTTAAACGCAATTACAAGGAGTACCTCATCCTCCATATTCTCCGGATTTAGCCCCCATTGACTACTTCCTATTTCCAAACCTAAAGAAATAGCTCGGCGGAAAGGGATTTAGCTACAGCGATAAAATTATTGATAAAACAAATTCCTATTTTATGGACCTTGAAAATCCTATTTTTTGGAAGGGATACAAAAATTGGAGAAACGTTGGACTGAGTGTATTGAGCTAAAAGGAGATTATGTTGAAAAATAATTTTTTTTTGCAAAAAAAAACTGTGTTCATTCAAAAAGTCACGGACTTATTTATCCGACCTCGTAGTAGACGAAATATGTTATCTTCGTTTTGTAAAGTCCCTGTCCCCCCCAAGTTGGTTGTTCGGCACCGGATAAGTAAGTAGATTTGTATATGGAGCTGGCTATTAGCAGAACGATTGTAATATCAATTCTATTTCCCACCCGGTCGAAAACTTTGCACTTCAACTCGCCTATATTTACGTTTTCTCTGGCTAGATATATGTTTTTTTAGATGATCATTACATATCAAATGAAACGTTCATAACGCTATTATTGAAATCAATTAATTACAAACTAGATATGATTTAAATTGCACTCACATGTTTCCCAGCAGTAGGAGGATCATTTTGTGATTTCTTCCCCAAAATAAAAATCCCAAGTTTCCCATTGCAAACCACAAGACACCCGATTTGATACATCGTAGTATCCTCATCATTTTGCCTGACACTGTGAAAAATAATATACATATACTCGTACCCATGCACGTTTGCTTGAGTTAAAGTTGATTATAATTGAACGCTACTTCATTGCATTTCTGAAGGAACAAATTCTAACAGCGCCATCAACATTAACACTGAGCGAGTGACTGCATCATTGAGCGGCACAAAACTAAACAACTCTGGCTGCCACAACGACTGTGACATGTTGTTCTTGTAATTACGCATAAAGTAGCAATTATTATGACTTGTTAACTGATTTATGGTGTTGCATTTATACTTGTATATACTACATACATAGTACACAAATGTGCAACAATGCGCTGCACATTCGAACATTTGGTGGATTCAGTCGTCCGTGGTTGTAGTCATCGCTATCCATCCCTTGGATTCGTCCATAGTTGTTGGTTAATTTGTAGTGTTTGCCGCATGTGACACATTTGAAATTTATGTTTTGCTATTATTAAATGTTCACAGCCAGCAGCAGCAATCGGTGGCAAGTGCAACATGTGTGGAAAGACTTCAAATGACAGCAATTCCTGGCAACATTGTTATGAATAATGTGACATTATGTGCGTCCACATGTTAAATTGTTTCGATTCTTCGTCCCTTCTCTAAAATGTCTGCATTCGCCTTCGATTGTTTAAAGTTCTTCGATTCAGGATCGTTAGAGTCGCCCTTCTTCCACTGGCACCCATATGATATTAATCGTGCGTTGTTTATAATGAAGTACAAGACGGCCAGGGTAATTTTTAATGTGGAAAATTCCATTATAATAATTTTATTATTAGTCATTAAATGATAGAGCGAAATGGGAAAAGGGGTAAAATATTACATACATGAATCATCATAGGACACATTTTAATATTCTATTAACGTCACGTTCACCATGACTCCTAAAGAGGACCCTATGTGTCAGGCAGATGTTAGCACAAAAGACATACATATGTACATCGTACATTCATTTAGAGTAATAGCACAACAAACAAACAAACGTTCACTAGAAGAAAATTAGATATTTAACTTGAATGGAATGATTGTTTTGTGACATTTTCATGAATCACTTTTCATGCAAAACTGAATCATCGACTTGGCAACAACGCCTTAATTAAAGGATTTTTACTTTATGAAAGGATTTGTAGATCATGAAGGCTTGTATGCAAAAGTATGCAAAAGTTTTGAAGCGAATCATTTTTTTAAAATTATGAAAATGACAGCTTATTGACACTTCTGCCTATTATTGGATGGATACCTACGATATATGTAAACAACGTATTCCTAATGCAGCCAGTTATCATTGTATAGAGTGTCAAAGTTCGAAATTTGTACCAAACATTTTATGAGCCTATCATTTTCTACTAACTGTGTCTGAGAATACAGTAAACGGATTTTGAAGATTGTTGATTCAAATAGAAGGACTTTTAAAGAAAATATTTTTCTTTTGCAAATTGTTCAAATATGTTAATCAAAACAAATTAAAAACTAAAAATATGTCCATATTCTACAACAACTTTTCTTAAGCCCACTCTAATCGATGCCAAATCTTTTATAAATTGAGATAAATTATTAAACTCCACACACTGAAAAAAATTGGCGCAGCAACATATTGCAGGACCCATGAACACGTTTGGAACATTTCAATATTGATTATATTTTTCATATATTTTTCAATATATTGAATAATTTATTTTATTAATTTATTAACTCAGTTTTTTGCCTCATCTGAAAATTTTTTAATTTTCAGTTGAAAAATATCGACCTCTCTAATATATTTTCCAAAACATATTCTGCAGGAACCATGTATAAGTTTGGAACACACTTCAAACATTCATATGTTTGCAAGTCCCAAACTTACTTGTATTTAAATGCACACAGTATCATGTTTACTGGCAAACATGTATACTTTTACGTGGAAACATTCCAATGATTCTCCCAAACCTACATATAGTTACGTGGAAAAATATGCGTAGTTCCTCCAAGACCTAATAATATTTAGAAACGAATTGTTCTTTGATTCCAATATATATGTATTATTTATTATAATTAATTTAGCCAGTATAAATCCACATTTATAAATAATTAATACAAACAATTAAAAGATTTAAAACGACCATTTTTACATCTACTTGCATTGAATGCATTATCTGTTTTTTCATGAAATGAGAATCTCTTTTGCTTCTCCTTTCTTTGTTGTCTCTCACGCTTTTGTTTTCAGAAGATTTCAACTATACGCTGGTGCACAAACAATATGGTGCTATACAACTATGCAGACCAAGCATGGATTAATTACTCGTGTTTTTTTTATATTCCACAAATGGCCCGCCGTTTCGATTTTCTCAGTAAAGGCTCGGTGAGACAAAGGCTTCCCTTTCCAGTTTCTTTCCTGAAAATCGTTTCTCACTTTGGTAGAACACCTACATATACATATACACAAAAACAAAAGCAACATCACAAACCATTTAACCATCCGAGCCTTTGGTTATTCTTTGTGCACTGATCAAGCGTTTTTGATATCCTCTGTCCGACGAACTATTTACGACTGAATGCATGAAACTAATACGCAATACATCAGCCAAAATAAGAAACACTGACTTCATCTGCAATTTGCATGCACATTCAGGAATATTTACGAATCACTGACTGAAAGAATAATGCAAAAATACAGATACACACTTACAAGATAGACTCTCTTATATTCTCTTGCTCTCGAGAGAGCATAAACAGTGCAACAAACACAGCTGTGTTTGTGTCACACACATACATATATATTTGGGTCACAAACACATATATTATAACATATTAATCATTGTGTGTCAAACATGAAATATTGAATAGCAAACACAATTTGATTGGACACAAGTATATTATATTTGCGACAAGCTCCAAGCACACGTTGTCTTTGCATCCAAACAACAAAAACGACAGAGTTTTCAGCGTTATGAATTCCAAGTAGAAATAGAAGTAGGAGTTGAGAAAATTTTTGCTATGTTGAGTTTTGTTCATCCCTATAATATGTGATGATATACCTAAACACTTGTGGAGAAGGGAGCTGATGATATGCCTTGGTGGGCATTCAAATATCTCGATTCTCAACCATCCGCAATAGTAATAAATTTTACAATATATATTTTTTAATTTGTTTTTTGAATATTTTAATAGTTATGGACCTTGAACCGCAAAATTATTAAAGAACATATCAAATTAAAGATGGAATAATATAAACTTAAACGGATTCAAAAAAAGAATAACACAGTGCAACACGAAAAAATATAACCAAATTCGGACACCGCTACGTGATAAAAGACCAACAAAAAGACCCGTGTTTTCCAGTTTTTCCCAAAGTCATGCACTTTTTTATTGGCCCCCAAAGACTTGGGGCCTCGGTGTAATTTTTGTAAAAAAGTGATCATTTTGTCAGGCTCTTATCTTGGAAACCATTCCGAATTTTGATTTACTTTCTGCGGGAAAGTTGTAGCTCTTGTCATAAAGAACAAAAATTGTGAATATATAAAATCAAAATCGGTCAAAATCGCAAAACACTTTAAAAAAATGCAATGTTTTTACCCTTTTCCCCGTGTTTAGGTCCATAGGTATCAAACCGCTTAAAATTCAAGAAAACAATCAACTACAAAAATGTACCTAAGACTAAACAAATTTCTAGCACATATGATCTTTCTAGAAATGATTCTTAATACCGTTTAGGTAGCCGCAAAAGTGAAAAAGTTACCGAAAATTTTTTAATTTCATTTGTTTTTTCTTTACTTCAACATTGAGATACTATGCTATCAATTACAAAAATAATTAAAAAAATATTCGTATTATGTTTATAATGTTGATGGGCCTGGACTTGCAAATCGCACTCTCTTAAGTTGTGGATCTTCGAAACTACATTTTTGCTATTTCCCCCATAAATCAGGGGACTTTTCAAATGAAACTTCATGAAAAAACAATAGTCGTAAAATTGAAGCCAAATTTTGCCACCAGACAGTCCTATGTTTTTTCGCGTTGAAAAGTCTATGTTTTTTATAACACTGATTCACTAAATTTTAAATTCAAATATATTTTGTAATTGTGCCTTTTTGTTTACTTTTATTTTAGGTATATAAAGTATATGCGTTGAACTTGACCCTTAACATTTTGAAACTGTAAACCAAATATAATAAAATTTTCCGAAATGTGAAAATGCATCTCGTTTTTGCTTCATATACATTGCGGGACGTGAAGGCTTTAATTGTTGATTCTGAAATTGTGTGTGTGTATTCTAAGAACGATTTTGTTGCTAGCGAAATTCTCCAGCTTCGAATTATTTTGCCGCCCTGCCTGATGTCTGTACATCAGTAATTTGTAAAAACAGGAACATTTCAGAAGCTTTTATTTTAAGCGCCCCTTTTATGACATTTCTTAATAAAAAAATATGAATTTACAATTTCATAAACAATTGTAAGTACGAATTTATACTCCAAGTGTTTCTAACAAAGACTGCATTTTTATTGAACACGAGTCTATGTTGAATAACTTGTGTAATAAGAGATTGTGTTGTGTAGCTTGTGTCTTATTTGTATGTTTGTATGGAAAGGGTTTTCCAATTTAGCGATATGATTTCTAAGTGATATTTCGGCCAGTTGTAGTATGGCATGATATGTAATTTTTTTTCATTGTATTCAATAATGTTTACAATATCGTCATGGAGAGTTATACGCAAGAACAACGTTCACAAATTATTAAATTTTTATATCAAAATAATCGTTCACCAATTACAACTTTTCGCGTGTTTTTGCCATTTTATGGTAATACGAGTAATAATCGTGCACCTGTGCTTGCTATTCGTAGAATTGTTGCAAATTACGAGCGTACATTTTCTTTACATAATTTTCAAGTGCCAATAAGACAAAGAACCGCTCGAAGTAATGAAAATATTATTGCTGTTCAGGCAAGTGTTGCTCAAGACCGTTATTTATCGATTCCAAGATGTTGTCAACAATTGGGACTGTCTCAAACCACAACCTGGCGGATGTTAAGAAAAGATTTGAGCTGGCACCCATATAAAATTATTATCACTCAAAAACTGAAACAATTGGACTATGTACCATATACGTCATGAATTTGTTGATTTTGTCTTGGAACAACTTGAAAACGATAACGATTTTTTTTAAGAAAATCATCTCTCCGATAAGGGTCACTTTCATCTGAGTTGTGCGGTAAATGAACTAAACTGTCGATTCCATTAAAGAACCATTACATTCACCTAAATTGATAGTCTGGTGTGGTTTTTGGTTTGGTGGAATCATCGGTCCGCACTTCTTTCGGAACGAAGCTGGTAATACCGTTACTGTCAATGGACAGCGGTATAGATCGATGATAACCAACTTTTTATGGCCGAAATTGGAAGAAGTTGATCTTAACAACATCTGGTTCCAACAAGACGGCGCTACGTGCCACACAGCACGTGCAACAACGGAATTATTGCGAGAAAAGTTTGAAGATTCGATTATAAAAATTATTTCAAGAAATTGTGATATTGAATGGCCTGGCCTCCAAGAAGTTGTGATTGAACACCATTAGACTATTTCTTGTGGGGTTATTTGAAGTCATTGGACTTTAGCAATAAACCAGACTCTCTTCAAACTTTACAAGTCAATATTGAACGGGCTATTCATGACATACAACTTGATTTAGTGGAAAAGGTACTCGAAAATTGGGTTGCGCGAATTCGTTCCTGCAAAGGAAGACGTGGAGGCCATTTGAGCGATGTTTTATTCAGAACTTAATTATATCGATTGTACTTCACATTGAAAAGCATTTAAATTTTCTTAACAATTAGTGTGTTTTTTTAAAGAAATCATATCACTCAAATTGGAAAACCCTATGGAAATGTGTCGAAATTGCTTTTATAGGCAACAGGAAAAAATACAACTCTTAGCAACTTGAAGAAAACCCATGAAACGCCATCTTAGCAACTTGAAGAAAACCTCCAATTGGAAAACCCATGGAAAAGTGTTGAAATTGCTTTAATAAGCAGCAGGAAAAAATACAACTCTTAGCCACTTGAAGAATAGAAATGTGTGTACTTTGTAGAAACGAAAAAAATGATATTAGCTGATCCATACTTGCATTTAATCGTTTGTTAATTTCTTCACCGTAAATCTGAAGGAACATGATTAGAGTCTACAGCAGTAACAAACCAAAGGCACATTTACATTTCAGGGCCCTTGGACTTCGTTATTACACTGATACCGTTTAACTATATTTGACTGTGAGCAACAAAAAGATGAGTTTTCTATTAAGGTTTCATTAATTAAAAATAACAACAAAACTTTTGGAACGAAGTTCCGTATCGCACTTTGCGGGATGGGGGCTAAATGAAAAACTTTTTTTTAACACTATTATGCTACAATCCAGTATTATCAACTACATTGGGTGCTTTTACTTTTGTTTGCGTCTAGACTAACATATGTTGGGAAATTTCTTATTTAATGGGAAGTTTTCTAGGTGGAGCCAGTAACCAATATTTAGTACATATATACTGTAGTTTTGAACCCAATAAAAAGTAAATTTAAAAAAGCTAAGGTGAAAGAAAATTTTCAATTTTCAATTTAGTGTTGAACCCAACAAAATGTAAATTTAGAAAAGCAACAGTGAAAGAAAATTTTCAATTTCCAATTTACAATATATATATTGTAGTGTTGAACCCAATAAAAGGTAAATTTAGAAAATCCAAAGTGAAGGAAGTTTTAAAAAGTAGCATTTTCTTAAATAAGTGCATTTTCGTAAAAAAAAGTAGATTTTCTCAAAAAAAAACCTATTCCTATCTTAAACACAGTACCCGTTCCTTAAAAAAATACCATATCTTAAAGAGGTACCTTTGCTTGAAAAAAGTAAATTTTCTTCCAAAAAGTAACTTCTTTTAACAAAAAGAAATTTTTTTTATATAAGTACCATTTCTTAAAAAAGTAAATTTTCTTACAACAAATTGCCTTTCCTTAAAAAACTACATTTTCTTTAAAGAGTACCTTTTTTGTTAAACAAAATAACTTTTCTTGAGATAAGTACCTACTCTTAAAAATGTACCTATTCTTGAACAATTTCCAAATTCTAAAATCACTTCCCATTTCATAAAAAAAAGTTCCTCAAAAAAATACCCTCTCTTAAAAAAAATACCTTTTCTTACAAAAAATCCTTTTCTTAAAAGTAATTTGTTTTTTTTTTTTTAAAATTCGTTTTCTTTTCTTTGCTTGAGATAAGTAACTAGCTTTCTGAAAATTAGTAAATTTTCTTAAAAAAATATTCTTCCCTAAGAAGAGTACCACTTCTTTAAAAAGTACTTCTTTGTAAAAAAAATTCATACTCCTTTGGCTTTTTCTTACAGAAAGTAGTTCTTCTTAAAAATAGTATGCTTTCTTTAAAACAAAATTAGCTTTCAATAAAAGAAGTACCTCTTTTAAAAAAATTATCTTTTCGGGAAAATACAGGGTGGCTAATGATTATTGCTACATTATGAATCTCAAATAACTTTTTTTTTCAGTGCATGGAATTCATTTTTCTTTTATTCATGGTAAAGCTCATTCAATTTTATTAAATATAGCTTAATTAGTTTTAAAAATAATGGAATTTCATGGAAATTAAAAGTTGTTCATTACTGTTTGGAGAGTTGAGACAGGAATAGCCGCAATTGGTTCTCGAATGGATTGCTTTAGCTCATTAAAATTTTTTGGTTTTGCTTTGTAGACTTCCTGTTTGCAATAACCCCACAAGAAAAAGTCAGCTGCAATAAGGTCAGGCGACCTGTGGGCCAAGGGAATGTGGAGTTTCTGGATATCAGCTTATTGGGAAATTTTCGTCGCAATTCTGTCATAACAGGCCGGGCTATGTGAGGAGTTACACCATCTTGCGGAAACCACTCACAGTTGAAAGAAATTGTCATTCGGCGTAATTCTGGATAGAAAAACTCTCTCAACATGCTCAAGTAACGGTATCCAGTAACCGTAATGGTGTGATCGTTTCGTTCGAAGAATTAGGGCCCGACAATGCAGCGTGATGAAACTGCACACCACACTGTGATACGAAGTGCATGCAATTCCGTCTCAGGGAGTATCTGTGGGTTGGACGCACTACATATTCGACAATTTTGTTTCGTTTATGTTGCCGTTTAAATCGAAATGGGCCTCGTCAGACATGAAAAGACAATTCAACATGTTTCCGTCTTCATTCACCAGTTGAAGGATCTTCTGGCGAATCGGGAAGTCTGCTGCATTCAGTTTGTTGACCATTTAAATTGTATATGGGAATAATTGTATATTAATTGACTGCAATGACTGTCTGCTTATATCCATTTGAGCAGATAGGCTTCTTGTCGAAACTCTTAGATTGTTTTGTATGGTAGCAGCGCTACAGGAGCCATTATTTCCTCCGTCCGAACTGAAGGGTTTCGAAGTTAAGGTCTTCTGTTGACTGTTCCATGCTCGGCAAAATTGTTAACAAGTCTCATTATGGTTCATCTGCTCGGAGAATTGCCGCCAAACCTGCGCCTAACTTCGGGCTCCAGTGCGTGATAGCGGCGGACAATCCAAATTCTTGTTTCAATGTCCCAGTCCATCCATTTTTGTTAAATCTAAAACTTAATCCGCAAAATAAAAAAAATTAACCAGATTCATTAAATAGAAAAAAGTTATTAATTTTTTTTTTTGGTAGCGGCTTTCATCAGCCACCCTGTATAATACATATTCTTACAAAAAATACCTAAACATATACTTTAAAAAAAAAATACATTCTACTTATATAAAAAAAAATCTTAAAAAATGTTTATCATTTTACTTAAAGTATCTTTTCTTAAAGATCCATTTAAATTATCGTATTTTTCAACGGGCGCCTATGGAACTAACTAGTACATAATTTATGGCGAATGGAACTTCGTTCCAACCGGTTGTCCACTGACACCTCATGTAATTTTTTTTGACCTTGTAAGCTTGTAGTATGAATTTCTCATACGTTAACTAAAAACGTCCATAAAATTCAAATTTAACAATAACATGTGTTTGTATAAATATGGTAAAGATGGGCTAAACATTTGGTAACACTGCACATTGAAATTAATGTAATCCACATACAAACAATTCTGTACTTTATATTTGCCTTTGTGTATTGGGTAAATCTATTAATTTCCCTAATTTTATTGCTCAAGTAAATAGCTGACCCAGTGACCCAGCGGATATCAAGCCATGAATTTGTGTAATTTTCCACAAGGTGTTTTTCTATGAAGTTGTATATTTTGTACTACTACATGATGGTATCAGTAGAACATCTAATTTAGTTTCATGTCATTGGCTTACTTGACGGCTCAGTGAATAAAGGCCTAACGAACTAACGCCTAAAAAAAAAATGAAATAATGCCTAAAAATTGCAACAAAAAATTATATAGAAATTAGGCGGTTGTTCATTATGAAAGAATGTCTAATATTTTAGGCATTCCTTCATTGAAAGTGTTAGGTGATGTTTCATCATTTTTGATTGTTAGGCTTTCTTTCATTAATGTTAGGCGATTTTTCATTTTGTTAAAAGTGTGATTTTTATTCATTTTTGATTGTTTTATTCATTTTTGATTGTTCATGATTTATTATGAAAAGCAATGGTTACGAAAGGTAAGTTCCCTTTTACAAAATGTTAAAATAATGGTATTAATTTTCCCTTTTACAAAATGCATACACTATCTTGTAAACATTCTGTAAAAGGGAAATTATTAGTTTTTAAAATTATAAAAGCAATTGATTTTCCCTTTTACAAAATGCATACACTATCTTGTAAACATTCTGTAAAAGGGAAAATTATTAGTTTTTAAAATTATAAAAGCAATTGATTTTCCCTTTTACAAAATGCATACACTATCTTGTAAACATTCTGTAAAAGGGAAAATTATTAGCTTTTAAAATTATAAAAACAATTCCAAATTCCAGTTGTTAGGTTTTCTTTCATTAGGTGTTAATTCATAATGAAAGAAACCCTAACAATTTAGACTTTCTTTCATTTTTAAAATTAGACTTTCCTTCATTTTTAAAGTTAGACGTTCTTTCACTTTCTTCTTAGGCGTTCTTGTTTAGGCATTCTTTCAATTTGAAAAATTAGGCGTTAGTTCGTTAGGCCTTTATTCACTGAGCCTTACTTGACTTTAAAATTTATACGTGTGTATTTTGGTTTCGTACTTTTTTATTATTATATTGCTGGAATGTAGTCATTTGGTGATTATCGTACCTTGTGGTATGCGTTGTTCTAGTGATATTATGTTTGTACCATGAACAACTTATATCCAGTGTTTCAACCAACTCTTATTCGTGGTACACACACAGAAATTTGACTTGCGTAAGGCTTGGGTTTTTAAGAGAGAGATGAGAAGAGCTCCAGTCTTGAGTAAGTTAAATTGCAGTGTGTGATCCACGAGTTTGCTCTTGAAAAAACGTAGTACCCAGCAATGAAATTTTTTTAATTTTTGTTAAGTTTAGCATGGAATGACTCATACACCAATTGATCCCGGAATGAAGCAAAGGGAAAACATTGTTTTGTTTTCTTCTACACAAATATTTTTGCTATAAATTTAAACTACGATTATAATATTTACATCCGCATGATCTACTTCATCCAGATACAATACCTCTTTCCACAGCTCTTCCAATCGCTTAAAACTGCATTAAAATCTCTGTCAAGCCTTTCATTTAAACTCATTTAATGAATGAAGATAATGAATTGCCTTCGTTGCATATGGATGTGCATGTACTTGGAGTACACACTTTCCAGAAATTGGAACATCCGCTACGGTTGATGTCGCAGTACACTGGAATTAGTTCAATTGCAAATAATTAGCTAATAATTATCAGCTGGTTTCCTCTTGCCCGCATATTTTTATCTAGATCAAAAGAAAATAATGCTCATCCACACAAACTTTACGTGCTTAGGTATGAAAGTGTGGATATATCTACTCCATTTGAGTACACGCTGAAGTGAAGTAACCAGATCTCAGTTCACTTAATTTTATGACAAGAAAACAAACAAAGACTTGTTCTTCTGTAGCTTTGAACATGATACGAATGTGCAACATAGCGAGAAATTCCATTAATCCTGGAGTGTTTTAGAGTTTTTATTCTCTGTCGCACCCTACGGATGTTAATATGACACATAAATATAGTAAGCGTTTTTTATACGCAGCTGGTTGAACAACTCGCGTAGTTGTAGCTACCGGCTTCAGAAAAAGTATTTGTCGCTAACGCCTTCTTAATATTCTTATGTTTAATTTCTGTCATCATCACACTGCTACATTAGCGCCACCTGTATATGAGAATGTTATTGAACTTATAGATGCACACAAGCTATATTCCCTTTATTTTTAAATAAAAAAGCTTGATCTATCAACTTAAAATAAAATAGGCGAAATGTATGGAAATATATATATGAACTTCAATTTTTTGCGTTCACACAACCGATAAGTCGCGTGTTATACTCAGTATATAAAGTAAGTATATATATTAGGGTGTCACAAAAAAATTTTCGTTTCCGATTTTCATGGTTGTTCAATGTACTTCCTACCACTTATTTTTTCTTTGTTTATTATTCAATTTTTTACTAATTTTATTAAATTCCTGTACTATAATTATAAGATTTAAATCTTGTTGTATAGGATAAGCAAATAAATAAATAAAATAAATTGGAAAGCTTATAGGATAAAGTATTTTTGAGATTTTTTCCAGATTTTTTGTCGCGCAAGTCGAATTTTCAACAAAAATCTGGTATTCCGAACGTTTTTTGAATTTTACTTAAATCTCGGACAATGAACACGATTTTCTTAGTTTGTAAGTCAACACTTTTAAAGCCAAAGGTACAAACTTTTATTGAATATGCATAAACAACCAGTTTTGGCAATGATTTTGCTGAACAAGGTTCCATGTATTACATTTTTCGTAAATTTTAGATAAATTTTGTAAATAACGCTTCATATATTTTAAAATTCCTATGTAAATTTAAAAGACTAACGATGCACTTTGAAAGACATATAAATTCCAAGCAATTTTGTAGAAAAAAATTTTGAATTTGTGGTTACTGTTCCAGAGTTATACCATTTTCCCATTGTATGAACCTTAAAATATATTAAACTGTTTGCCATTTTTGCATCGGATTTGCTTAAAATTTCTATGAATATTTAAAACACTAAGGATCCACTGTAAAAGACGGAAAAATGCCAAGCAATTTTGTAGAAAAACTTTTGAATTTTCAGTTACCCTTCCAGAGTTATGCCATTTTAAATCTCTTTACCCATTGTATGCCACTAATAATACTATAAACTGTTTGCCATTTTGGCATCGGATTTGCTTTACACATTGTATCCATGAAAAAATATACATACACTAATCAGCAACAAAGAGTTACACGCAAAAAATAACGGCCCCAGCACCATATTGCAGGAACCATATATATGTTTGCAAGCATTTTTTCAATAATACAATGTTTAAAGCAAATCCGATGAAAAATGGCAAACAGCTTATAATATGATTAGTGGCATACAATGGGTAAAGAGTTTTATAGTCGCGCATAACTCTGGAACAGTATCTGCAAATTTAAAATATTTTTTTTATAAAATTCCTTGGAATTTATTCGTCTTTTAAATTTTCTTATGAATTTTAAAAGACATAAAGCATTATTTACAAAATGTATCTAAAATTTACGGAAAAATTTAATACACGGTAGCAAAATCATTGCCTTGTTGAGCAAAATCATTGCAAAAATTGGCATACACAATAAAAGCTTGGCCGTTTTGCTTTAAAAGCCCTGACTTACAAACTAAGAAAATCGTGTTCATTGATCGAGTTTAACATAAAATTCAAAAAACTTCAGGAATACCTGATTTTTGGGGGAAATTCGACTTGCGCGACCTCTAAACCTCTTCCGAAAAATCTGAAAAAAATCTCAAAAGTACTTTACCTTATAAGCTTTCAAATAAAGCTTGAGCAAAAAAAATTATTGATGGGACACCCTAATATACATTTATAGCATTTCCAAATTAAATGAAACCTTTTCCAAATTAAATGAAACCACTTCCATATTATGTATATCCTGATTCCACTTCAAATCGGAGATATAGTCTACTTTATGACGCGACCCATGTCATTGACAGAAATAATAAAGTCGAGTGCCAATATTGTGCACTCCTGATTAAAATGAATGGGCTGCTTGTAGTTATATTCGAACTTAACCCATCACATACCTCTTGCAAATATATCGTGATTCCACTCCGGAACGGAGATATGGTCAACTTTATGAAGCGACCCATGTCATTGACAGAAATAATAATTTCGAGTGAAGTGAATGAACTACCAGTATTTTCGAGATAACATCCCCATCCCAAATTCAACCTAATTCCATAGCAGGTCGGAAATATAGTCAAATTTATGACGGTACCTATTTCATTGACAGAAATATATATTTCGAGTTCCAGCATTGGACACTCCTGATTAAAGTGAATGGACAACCTGTATGTTCGGAATGAACGCCATGGGTCAGTTCCTAAACTTGACTATATCTCCGATCTGAAATGAAATCGTGATACCCTTTTCTTCATGTGGCTTATACGATGCCACCAACCATATCATTCATTATTCAGTTCAATCGAAACGTTATCCTTGTCCTTAGACGCTGCTTGTAAGAATATATTGCAATTATTTCTGGCAACAATGCATGGTCTGCTTTGTAGCGGGTGTGGCTGCTATCTTGTTCCCCTTCATCATTATCACATAAACCGTGCCCAGAGCTCTTAGAAACACATCCGGCTGGGCTTTTGCCAGATGAATGCATAATATGACGGATGCCGCTCAATTATGATACAGGTTGTCCTGAGCAAAACTCAACATTTAGTTGGTCCTTCCACCACCATTATATCCTTTTCGTCACCAGATATTGAAAATGTGTCTTCACATCATTAGTGGCACCGATTTATTGAAGCGCAACCAAAAACATATCTTCAAGGCGATGGGTCCAACCTTAAACGACATCACACCGCCAAATTGTTTCAGAAACAACATTGATTGTCTATGACTACTATCTGCATCTTCCAGTCGGCCGATTATTTATTATGGGTTTGAAGTTCGGGACTAAAAAAAAATTAAAAAAATTTTTTAAAAAATTTGAAAAATCTTCTCAAAATACCGTTCGGAACCGGTGTTAAACCGTAGATCCCAATCGGTGAGTTTAAAAAGTATAAAGCGCACATCCCATTGATTGTGAGAAGCTCTCCTCAATCCCTTCATGGGATGTTATGGGACACCATGTATGTATGATAGCTGAGAGCACAGCTAAACCACATTTAGCATATTATAGTGGTTGTTGAGAATCGAAAAACCCAACAGCATTGTGACAGCAAATTCGTATTTACAATATTCAAATAAACTACTTTGGAACCCGTTACTTTTTTGGACTGTCCTAATTGTATTTTATTATAATAAAATAAAAAAAATATGAAGCCTGTGTTAGATAACACGGGCGCATAGGTCAGACGTAGAATACGTTAGTCATTTTGCAATTAAAATATATGAATTAAATATAATTTTTGATAAATGATTTAAATCTATCAAATTTATCTTTAATTTTTATGTTAAAAATTTAGGATAGTTTTTAACAAAATTTGGGTACACTTTATATCAATTCGATGCACTTTTGAAAACAAGTGTAAATACTGCATGTGGCAACACTGGTTCTGTAATGTTCACATAAAACATGCATTGTCATTATACTTCTTCTCTTTCTCACACTGGTTCTGTGATGAACACACAGACAATCGTACTGCTCTTACACAAGATGTTAGAATACATAAAATACAAAGCATATGAAAATTAATACAAAATATGAAGGAGTTAAATTTTGATTTACTTATAGAATCAAAAAAATTATATGTAGCAATATGATTATTTAAATACAAATCAAAAGAAGACATATTAAATATGTTACGACCATACTTGAATTTTCTTCAATGCATGCATAAAGTATTAAAAACTTATAATGAAAGTGACAAACATTTTCTCAAAATTTTGTGCTCCAGATCAACACCCCTACCTTACCGTATAACGTATTCTACGTTAAAAAAGTATACATATTAGTTGATGTTAAGACATAAAAATTAGCATTCCAAGTCCGTACTCGTTGAAATTCTTATCGAAGAAGGATAGGAAGCTACGCATTACTAAGGACAGGAAAATGCTTGTATGGACGTTATATGAGGAAGGTAAACCAATTCAGGAAGCTGCTGCATTTACCTCCATCAAAGTGTATATATGTATAGCTAAATTTTGATATCGCGGTGCAAAACGAATGGTGAGATTTTAGTAGAAGGTAAACATGGTGGAAACAGAAAAAATTGTTAACGGCCGGCAATTTTTTATCAATGAGTGTGGATTTAAATTTCTCCTTCGGAGCTCTCAAGGACATTCCAAAGTAGGTTTAAGAGGTATTTACAAGAATTATTTTCATAAAATAACACTTACTGTTAAACTATTTAAATAACGCGATATTCCTGTATTAAGTGCAGCTTTTCTGTTTGTTTTAACTAATCTTGATTTCACTAATCTAATCTTGGCCGTTGATGGTGCAATGGTAATGTGCGCGGATCTTGTACATGAGAACGTGGGTTCGATCACCTTAAATTTCTTTCCACAGCAGTCACCTCACTTGCGACGGCGACACTATCGAGTATTTAGCCATAAAAAAGCTTCTTAAAATACTGTTCGGAACCGGTGTGAAACTGTAGGTCTCAATAAGTGAACGTAAAACTATAACGCGCACAGATCACTGGTTGTGATCCCTACTGTTACAACCCACTTGGGCTATAACGGGAAACCATTTATTTTTATGGAGGAAATTAATTTTTTATCAGAATTTAAGAATAACTATAATTTATGCTTTATTTGCCAATCTGGCTAACAACAAATATGTTACACCAATTATAGATAATAATATATTACCTTATGATTGTAGTATATTTCATTATACATATCTAACGAATAAATAAACAAAAATATATATATAAATTTTTAAGCCATATTGGCCAATTGTTTCTTGAGTAATTCTTACATTTGTAGCACACTCTTTTCTGAAAGAGAAAACTTTAGTTTGGCTCCCAAAAAAAGGTTCACAAAATTTAATACCTCGGTTACTATTGTAAATATGGTGCCATATCCAACGAATGTGTATAGTGGCTATTACACGCTGAAAAATCTGTCGTTTTTTGTTGTTTAGATTAAAATATCACATGTGATTGGAGCTTGTCGTAAATATAATATGATTGTGCCCAAACACATTGTGTTTTCTATTCAATATTACATGTTTGAGACACAATGATTAATTTATTATAGCACATGTGTTTGCGACCCACATATATCTGTATTTGTGATACAAATACAGCTGTGTTTGTTGCACTGTGTATGCTTCATCGAGAGCAAGACAATAATGAGGGACAACCAGAGTGTCTATCTTGTAACGGCCTTATTCATAAAAAGTTATGAGAGGTTTGACAGAGGATTTATCATACAAAAGCCGTCTCTCAAAACGCTCACAACTTTTTATGAATGGGGCGGCAACTGTGCATCTGTATTTTTTGCGTTATTCTCTCTCAGTCAGTGATATTCCTGAATGTGCGTCTATGTTGGAGATGAAGTCGGTGTTTCTTATTTTGACTAATTTCATGTATTCAGTCGACAATGGCTCATCGGACAGAGGATATCAAAAAAGCTTGATCAGTGATAAATGATTTGTGATGTTGTTTTGGTTTTTGTGTATGTGTTTCTGACATTATCGATTGTGTGCAGCTGTATTTCACCAATGGCTTCACGAATATTGTCCTTTAAAGCGTCAATTGTCTCTGGCTTATCGGCGTAACACTTATCTTTGAGGGCACCCCACAAATTATAGTCCAACGGTGTCAAATCGCAGCTCCGAGGTGGCCAAATGACATCAGCTCTGCGGCTGATAATGCGATCTTCAAAAACAGGGCGCAAAACATCGAGTGTAGCTTCGGCTGTGTGGCACGCAGCGCCGTCCTGCTGAAACCAAATGTTGCCAATATCCTCCTCTTCAATTTTTGTGAACAAAAATTCGTCCAACATGGCCCGATAACGATCGCCATTGACTGTAAGGGCCACTCCTTGCAAATTTTCAAAGAAAAATGGCCCAATTATGCCTCTGGACCAAAATCCGCACCAAACAGTGACTCGTTTTGGGTGCATCGGCTTTTCAATGTATGCGTGCGGGTTTTCTGTGCCCCAAATGTGAAAATTTTGCTTGTTTACATACCCGCTAAGATCATACGAACATACGGAGCTGAGGGTGCTTCTCTTCTTCCGAAATCCGTACGCAATTTTCGCACACATTCTGCAACATTACCATGATTTTCAAAGTAATGTCGCAATATTTCCCAGCGTTGTTCAAGCGTATACACAACCATATTCGTTCAGCGGAAGGATAAAACTAATTATCTGTCCAATCAAACATGAGCTAAGTATTACCATTCACGAAATAAGCACTAGTTGAAAAAAAACCTTAGATGGCGGACCCTTTATAACCAGGGTTCGCATTTCATGCCCATTTTTTGATCAAAAATATGAAAAAATTTCTATACCTCGAAATTATGAAAAACTCGTAGAAACTCGTAAAAAATTTTTTTTGTTTCGGTTGCGGTCTTAGCGATTCTTGATTCCAGAAATTTTAGTTTTAGCGATTTTTTAAAACTAAAAGTGATGCCGTATTAAAGACATTCGTAGATGAAAGCGTCCTAAGGAGATACAAGATTTATTATTTTTGCGATTGGACTCACCGTTTCCGAGATATAGCCATTTTGATATTTAGCGATTTTCTTATTTTGGCGATTTTTTGCGAAAAAAAAATATTTCATGCGAGTTGGAACACTTCGTGAGAAACCCTTAGCTATCCGTAAAAAATTTTATTTTTCCGATTGGACGCTTCGTTTTCGAGAATTAGACATTTTTTTAAATTTTTCAAATTTTCGATCAAACATGGGGATGGGTTACCCTGGGTATCATATGTCTGTTTAATTTAATTTGTGTCATCCACAATAATAGTTCCTCCAGCCAAGTGTCCACAATTGTTTGCATGTGTTTGTGAAGGCGTCAATAGTGGCGTCAGATTCAACGATTATGTTTAAAAGTCTCACTTCACCTCAATTTATGTTAATATGCATTCTTCGCTGGCCATACACTTTATTGATTTTTCACAACTTTGTTCATCACTTTCTATTTAAAATATTAGATTTTCTGTAAAGTCCTCGTGTAACATTCCAATATACGTAGTTTCTCTTTAACAACAAAACCTCTTGTGAAAACTCGAATACATAACTTTGTAACAAGTGTTTTTGTAACAGGAACTAAATTATGATTACAGTAACTAATATTTGAACACGAATTCTAATATTGTACTTTTTATTAGTTGTATCTTCCATTTCAGATGAATTAGGTTTTTGAAATACTCAAATTGGTTAATGCAACTAAAGTTCGGCAGTAGCAACTTGTATTTAGGAAGACCTATTTTTAATCTATCAATAACATCGGCAAATAATTCTGATGTAGGACAATTATGAATTCTAATCAAAGTATAGACTTTTGCTTGGAATTGCCAATGCCTGAATTGATTTCCAACTAATCTTTTCCCTGTGTGTATCTGCTATTGTTGACAAGATATCTAATAGAAAAAATTATTACTAAATATTTTCCTGCAGTAATTTGGTTAACAAATAGCATTCAATCTGGTTCTTCTCAAAAATTACTAGCTGGACTTAGAAACTCTTTGTTCTAAGGCCTTTATTCACTTTATTTATTTATTTTTTATAAATTAGTTGATATATTTATTATTTTTAGTGTTTTTGAATTTAAGTGAGTTTATTTAATGTCAATTTGTAAGAATTACACCTCTGTTCTGTTTAAAATTAAATTGGAGATTATAAAATTCATATGGATATCGTTCCTCTAAATCTATAGCATTTCCACATTCAGTTTATACGAGTATTTGCAGCGAAAATGCTATTATCTGAATGCCGTCATTTTTATTGTCAATAAGAAAACTGTTATAATTATGATACTATTATAAAAGGCATTCCAAAAAAATTTTGAGTGTCCACTTGCTAATGTGGAAACAAAACAGGTAAATTACTTAATTTGCAACTACAAGTAAGAATACTTTATTATAGTCATTGTTTACTCTGGTGTAAATACAACGAGTAGGGCATCATAATGTCGCACTTAACTGAAGCACTTTACTACAGTTGCATTTTCTTATGAATATAATTTAATACTATTAAACATATAGGCACTACTAAGTACTAAACTACTCAAATTCCAAGCACAAAAGGTATTTTTGTATGAAACCCCAAGCAGAGTGAAACAATACAGCAATCGGGCCGAAAACGTAAGAATGAAATGCATTCAACTCAACACAGCGCAAAAGAAGAGAGTACTTGTGAAACCTTAATCATTTCCAGTAAATAAGAATCCAACCATCTCATACTTGAGGAATGCACCGTACCACATAATGCTGCGACTTACGTACATACTACTACATATGTACATACGTAGTCATCATCCATCCGACCCGCAGACGGACGAGTGTATGAATGAACATATGATCAATGTTGCTACCATTGTAGCCATTCTTTTGATTATGGTCACAAACAATAGCAATCAGCTGTTCACGAAGCACGATGCAGTGAGGTGCGGTCTCATGTTAAGTTCGCTCGCTGTAAGTGCATCGAAGCGGGGATACTAAAAATTCACCAGAACGAGAATTAACAAAAACAAAGGCCCTGAGAAGCCCTTTACAATAATTATTGCGTTTTTCACCGAAAAGAGTAAAGAATGCGGGCTTTTTTCATAAGTGCTCTGGTGTTTTGTTGTACGAGTGGATACATATGTGGTATTGTAACCTTAGTACACTTTAAACAAACCCAAGAAAGTAACGCATTATACCGGAAACCACCAAACAACAGAGCCAAAGAAACATCAGCCTATTTGACGACAATTGCGAAGGTGCACAATGGAAGAAAAATATATAGTATTTGAAGATACTTTGGGTACCACTACGGAATAATTATAACTAACTCGGTACGTTACGACTATTAAAATTCAAATTAGGAAATGAATAGCCGGCACCCAAAAGTTAAGTGGAAACTTCAATTGCATAAATACAGAGAAGAGATTCGTTGCACAACTATATTTGCAGCCATCTAAAATTTGGCGGTTCGTTGGACTATCACACTATTCACTTGTGATTACCACTAATTGTAATCCATATCACCAAATGTTGTGTATATCAATTGATTTGTAATTCAGTTTTGGTTGCAAGAACTGAAATACGTAGCTGAAGTCACAGCAACAAGAAATAAATGTGATCTGTCAATCGATTTTTAGTTCCAACAATCAAATTCTACTGTTGTGGTGAATATTCTATTTGGTGGATCAACGAAAAATGTAGAAACTATTTCGGTTGTACCAGATAATATATTGGCATGCTCAACTAATTACTAGAATTTAATGGATGTCGCAACCAATTATTACTGCCATATCACATTATGAATTGTATGAAAAAAAAACAAAAAAAATACTTTTTTATTAAAATTGTGTATTTTATATTTAAATATAAACAGAGTTATTATTATTTGTAACCAGCGCTCTTATTTCGTGGGAAATGGGTTACCCTGGGTAACCCATCCCCATTTTTGATCGAAATCGCAATCGAAAAAGTAACTAATATTTGGAGGTTTCCAATAATAACAAAATCGGTAAACTGAAACCATGGCTATAGCTCAGAAACGGTGCGCCCAATCGCGCCAAAATTAAAAAAAATCTCAATGTTTGGACCCAAAAGTGCCACGCTTTCCGGTAGCTCCCATGCAAAGGTTAGGGTCGCTCTGAAACTATGTCACACTATAACACCCTATTGGATTGATTAATTTTTGCAACAATTTTGCAAAACGTAATTTTCTGACTATTGTCCTTATTTTATATAATTTGACCAGAATCGGGCGAGGTATTTTGATACCCCCCATACAAAGTGACTACTTGATCTTCAAATTTCATCAGACTATTACACCCAATTTAATGAACCAATTTTGAGACAATTTTTTTTTTGTGTATGTCTATGATCCCAAACACTGTGCGACGCTTTCTCTCAACAAACTATCAAAACTGTTCGAAATGTGTGTAAAGTTATGAAAGTTGTTCGCAAATTGTTGTCATATGAGTTGTCACATTTTAGGAGTGTTTCAAGACGGACTGCTTGCCATAAACACATACTTATATTTTATTAATCGCTATGATTTGTTCGAGTAAATCGTTAATCGAAAAATTTAATTATTAAAATGTTCGGTTAATTTTATAGCACGATTAATCGATTAACCGAATAATGATTAATTGAATGGTTACCCTAGTATATGTGTTCAATATAATAAGGGCAAGGATCATAGCATAGTATAGTTTTATTTATTTGCAATAGATGGCGTTGTTTAAGATTAAAGTGCATGAACTTTGAAATATTTGTTCCGTAATCATACTTCAATGGTCAATTCTTTTTAATGGCTATTTTCCACACAAATAGATCAACATATACTACGAACTTGGGGCTAATTGGATTTGTAGCTTCAAGCTTTGGAATTCAGAGGACGGAATTTTTTTCTATACAAAATAAAGACATTTTTTGGGTATGTTTAAAACTTTTATTAAACACTGTTTTACTGAAGAACTGTTTATATCAGTCTTCTTCTAGTTCCAATTCGTCGACAGAATCAGTTGCACTATCCTCGACATCTAAACATAAACCAATATTTGTTGTCCATGGTACTAATTGAACGGCTGATGGTTTTAAAAGATTTATGACTTCTGGTGGAAGAGAATTTTGTTTGTTCCGACATTTTCTTTTAGAGATGTATAAATTAGACAAATGTGGATCCGAAGAATCCATATATGTATTAAAGACATCAGTCATATTGCGTGAAACGAAATTTTTGGGAAAATGCACAATAACTACCAAAAAGAAGCATTTCAGAAGCATTGATAACTTCGAATACGATACCAGCTAATATTAAAATTGATTTAACATCCACCGAACACACGTACTTTAAGGTTAGGTTTTTACAAAATACCAGAACACTTTAAACACATAATAAAAACAAGTAAAAGTGTTAAATTCGGCTGTGCCGAATCTTTGATACCCTCCACCTTAGTGTTAACCAGCAAAATATTAAATTTTAAAAAGGACCTTTTTTAAGAAAATTTACTTTTTTAAAAAATATAAAAATAAGCTTAAAAATAAAAAAAGCATTTTTTGAAGAACTGTTAAAAAAAAAAACAAGCTGGGACGAGAGTTGAACCAACAACAACCCTCAGACTCCAACGCGCAACCCTTTACCCATCAGGCCACAGCGACCTTAGATGAAGTGTGACAAAATTCATATAAATTCATATAAAATTCATAAAATTCATTCAAATGAAAGTAAACTAAACATTCTAAAGTACTTACCTATTATAAAGAACAGCAAAGATTTTCAACATGGAAATTCACCACACGGCAAAAGGAGTCGTTTAGTATAAAACTACAAAAATTAATGTGAAAATTTTATGAGTTTTTTTACGTTTAGAATCATAAAATTTTTTCCAATGGACCAATTTCGCTGATTTTCAATACCTAACTGCTCAGGAATACGTGGAAGATTCTGGCCTAAAACCAAACCGCGTTATCGCCGATTGAAGTCGTGAGAATGTTTTCAACAGACGGACATGGCTATATCGACTCCGGTTGTTATAAGGATCAAGAATATATTTACTTTATGGGGTCGCAAAGCCTTATTTCTATATGTTACAATCAGAATGACAAACTGATATATACCCTCCATCACTTACAGTGGAGGGTATAACAATGGAAAAGTCCCAATAAATATCTGTTTCTGACAACGAATTCTTTTTAAATACCTTTCAAATTGCTTTCCATATTACAAGCCCTATTTCCACAGTTGAAATCGAAATTCAAAATCACAAATATTTCATAGGAATATTACAGTTAAAATACATAAAAAACATGTTAATGGAAACCTTACCTATTGAAAAGTGAAATTTAACTCAGCAACAATTTTTTTCGAAACACTATTATACTAATCACAACTAGATGGGATTTTACATCAAATTTCGCTTTAAAACTAAAAAAATCCCGGCAAATTTTAAACTCAAAAAAAATAAAGACAAGAAAATAAATGCACATGCATGTGGATTTTGTTTTGGGGTTTTTCGACTAAAAAATAGACGAATTACACAACTGCTAAAAATATATTCGATCAATGTCTTTCTGATTACTAACCGAATGTACTTTAATCATGACGACTAAGTCGAAAAAGCCAAAAAAAAATGAATTTTTAAGCAATTGGCCCTTGCCCTTTACGGGCAACCCGCAAAAAATTCCAAGCGTTTACGCAAACCCGCAAAAAATTGCAAGCGCCGCATATAAATCAAGTTAGGGGATCCCTCAACAAGCAATCTTGCATCCACAGCTTCATGCACAAGCATGCACAAATATAACTTTTCCTCCATGAAATATTAGCATTTTTTTGAATTTATTATTTAAAAATGCTATAAACAAACTACAATATAACAAATACAAAGGATAAAGGAATTTAATTCTTTATAAAATGGTTTTATTCTAAGACCCTTGAACGTTATTTATCATATAACATTTAGCCCATTTAATTTTAAATTCGCATTAATCTAGAGCCGCAAATATACCCATGCTGTGAGAACGAATAAATTATAGAGAAATTCGTGAAAAAACGCTTGATTTCTATGACGCTTCATTGAAAAAGAATGTATCCTTCTTCTTAAAAAAGTATCCTTTTTTAAAATATATTCAATTTAGTTTTTTAATTTGTTCCAAAAAAAAAAACTTAATTTTAGACCAGTGTGTAATGGTTGTCTTTCATAAAGAATCCGTTAAACCGTTAACTTAAACTTTTTCAAATAAAAAATCGCTAAAACACACATATCTAGAAATAAGTGATGACGTATTAAATACATCCATTGGTTAAAGCGTCCTATGGAATGTCACTTTTATTATATCCTGATATTCTTCTTGAAAACAATTTTTTATTGTGTTTAAAAGCGCTGTAGTCAAAAAATAACGCAATTTTTTGTAAATAATTGTTTCATATTGTAGTAAAGTAAGCGCCCCAGGCGAAAAATTATTTCCTCCAAAATTGCTCGATTTTTTCCAAATAATTTTTCATATTTTGTGTTAGCGAGCGAATAAATGATATTGCTGTGTAATGAAATGACCACAGTCGCACAACCAAGTAAACGTAAACAACCCAAAATGTAGATGGTTGCTAAGAACGTTTAGATAAGTAACGGTATCGTGCAGTCTCGCTTCAATTGCAATTTTAGTTAAAAATAAGAAAACGAAATATCGCTCACAAATTTCGTAATTATTCCAGATTGTTTTTGGGCTTTTTTTCGTATCTACAATTATGAAATATCGCCTACAATGGGTCTTTTTTCACATTTAATTTTATGAAAAAACATCCAAATGGGCAATTTTTCACAAACCAATTTTGGTTAATTTTTTCATATGAAAAATCGCCCAAAAGGGAGAAAGTGTAATATTGCCCACAATTTATGAAGTACGACCCACTCTTGCTGGGCGATATTTCTTACGAAATTTCACCCACATTTGTATGGGATTTTTTTGGGCAATTTGTCGGCGGCATGAAATATCGCCCAAAAGAAAAATGACCCAATAATTTAATGAAAAATCGCCCAATTTTTAAAATTGGGTCAAAATATGAAAAATTGCCCAAAATTACATATGAAATTTACCCCAAAAATATATGCAAAATGACCCAAAAGAAAAATGAAAAATCGTCCAAAAATATTGGGCAATTTTTCATAAAAAAAATGGCCCAAATTATTTGGGCAAATTTTCATATGAAAAATAGCCCAAATAATTTGGGCCATTTTTTTTTATTGCAAAATTGGTCATCTAATACCATTTTGTGCAAAATTTTCATATGAAAAATAGCCCAAAATCATAGTGAGAATGAAATAAGAAATACATGTAGGAGTACAAAAGTTTAATATTTGAAAAAGATTAAATCTCAACCATTTATAGCCATTTTGTATTGTGTTTAAGTAAGCGCTGCAGTCAAAAAATCGAGCAATTTTGAAGAAAAAATTGCTTCATAATGTATTGGTGCAAGCGCCGCAGGCGAAAAATTATTTCTCCAAAATCGCGCGATTTTTTCGAAATAATTTTTCATGTTTTGTTTTAGGGAGCGCCGCTATAGTAAAGTCACTTTTAAGAAATCCTGCTATTCTATTCGGAAAGAATTTTATTTCGTGTTTAAGTAAGCGCTGCAGTCAAAAAATCGAGCAATTTTGAAGAAATAATTGGTTCATAATGTATTGATGCAAGCGCCGCAGGCGAAAAATTATTTCTCCAAAATCGCGCGATTTTTTTGAAATAATTTTTCATGTTTTGTTTTAGCGAGCGCCGCTACGGTGAAGTCACTTTTAAGAAATCATGCTATTCTTTTTGAAATGAATTTTATTTTGTGTTTAAGTAACCGCTGCAGTCAAAAAATCGAGCAATTTTGAAGAAATAATTGGTTCATAATGTATTGATGCAAGCGCCGCAGGCGAAAAATTATTTCTCCAAAATCGCGCGATTTTTTCGCAATAATTTTTCATGTTTTGTTTTAGGGAGCGCCGCTATAGTAAAGTCACTTTTAAGAAATCATGCTATTCTTTTCGAAAAGAATTTTATTTTGTGTTTAAATAAGCGGTGCAGTCAAAAAATATGGGCAATTTTGGAGAAATAATTCCTTCATAATGTATTGGTGCAAGCGCCGCAGGCGAAAAATTATTTCTCCAAAATCGCGCGATTTTTCCGAAATAATTTTTCATGTTTTGTTTTAGCGAGCGCCCCTACAGTGAAGTCTCTTTTAAGAAATCATGCTATTCTTTTTGAAAAGAATTTTGTATTGTGTTTAAGTAAGCGCTGCAGTCAAAAAATCAAGCAATTTTGGAGAAATAATTGCTTCATAATTTATTGGTGCAAGCGCCTCAGGCGAAAAATTATTTCTCCAAAATCGCGCGATTTTTTCGAAATAATTTTTCATGTTTTGTTTTAGCGAGCGCCGCTACAGTGAAGTCACTTTTAAGAAATCATACTATTCTTTTTGAAAAGAATTTTGTATTGTGTTTAAATAAGCGCTGCAGTCAAAAAATCGAGCAATTTTGAAGAAATAATTGGTTTATAATGTATGGATGCAAGCGCCGCAGGCGAAAAATTATTTCTCCAAAATCGCGCGATTTTTTCGAAATAATTTTTCATGTTTTGATTTAGCGAGCGCCGCTACAGTGAAGTCTCTTTTAAGAAATCATGCTATTCTTTTTGAAAAGAATTTTGTATTGTGTTTAAGTAAGCGCTGCAGTCAAAAAATCGAGCAATTTTGGAGAAATAATTGCTTCATAATGTATTCAAAATCGCGCGATTTTTCATAAGTAATTTTTCATGTTTTGTTTTAGGGAGCGCCGCTGAGGGCAAGTCAATTCATATTGTGTTGTAGCAAAGAAAAAAAATAGGGACATAAATAAGTGTTAGTACCTTTTGACAAACTGCGAGCTTCAATTTTCAGAACGCAGTCATTGCAAAACTTCAGATGTTTGCATGGTAGCAAAAGTGTATTGGCTGTCAAATCGTTGCATACAATGCACTTGGTGGTATCATCATTTGGTGTTGAACCGTGAGCTTCTTCAATCTCTTGTTCTTCGGGTTCAATTTGACTACCAAACTCCTATTCGAAAATATCTTCATATGGTTCCAAATCAGTGCATATAGCATTGTTAGGGTAAACCATTCTATTAAGGAAAGTTATTGGTGTTATTATTCCTTTTTCCAATAAATCACTGGCCTCCGAAATCTTTTTTGCTTTTCTGCATACGCCCTTTTGATCTTTTTAGCACCACAAGTTCCACCGCTCTCTACTAGCTGATGAAAGTTTCTACTTTGATGGAATTCTTCATCCCGTAAAATCGAAACGAACTTGAAAAACTGTCCTCGTTTAGGCAATAACCGGCCTAGTACTCCGTTGTAAGCTTCAATAGCAGAAGTTGTTCGAGTGGCCAATTTGAAGACTGAGAATTTGTTAGGTCCAACCTAATATATAAAAAGCATTAAATGAATTCATCGCAGAAAATTCTAACAAAGTTCGAATATTTACGGACATTGTACATCTCATGAAGGAACAAGGGAGAGCTTTCGTAATTAATGAGATGTGCGCTTTCTATTTTCAGGCAAAATGATTGGGACCTATATCAACAAAAGGCCCAAGGCGCTTTAAAAGTGTCGCAGACTATTTGTGGTGTCACAATGCACATTAATCTCCCTGTACCTCATGAAATGCAGTCAAATAAGAAAATTCGTACATACTTTTTTCATCCATTGCTTCTCGAAGTAGTTGAAAAATTTGGAGAACCCGTTGAAATTGTCGATGTTGCTTATCTCCTCCTTTAAAATGTAAAGCGTTACTGGAATGCTTTTCGCTGGCAGCAAAGGCAATGACAATATTTTGTGGTACAAAACAGAAGCTTGTCCGTTTGCTCTGATCAATTCTGCAAGTTTCGAGTGTTTCTTAGAAATATTACGCCGTATAGCCTGGCAATAGTGGAACCAACAGCAATAGCATTGAGCATTTGGAAACACAACTTTTAATGCGTTCTGTAGCGATGTTTCGTAGTCCGTCATGAAACTGTTCGGTTCCATTTTGTATATATTTTCATTTATATACTGCATTAAATGGATATATGCTTGTTTGGTTTTTTTATCCATCAAAATAAATATAAATGGGAACGTCTGAAAATGTAAAATGTAAAATTTTATTCATGTATAAATAAGCCAAGTTAGTTTTATGTGTACTTACTTTTTCCTCGAAATAGTCGATGTGTATTATCAATAGTTGCTTAAAACAACTTTGAGGCACAATTTTGAAAGTGCCATCTATTAAAAAATTCCGGTGGCTAGGGCGAATGTATTCCCCTATCATGTTTCCAATATGCTCGGAGAAAAAAATACAATATGAAAATTGGGGTTCCTGAATGCACGCCTTAAAGAAGTGACACGGTGTTTCCGAATGTTTCGTTATGCCGTATTGAGTCCAAACCATTTCTCGGTTGAAAGCTTCAATAATTTCCACGGGCGTAGTTAGTGAGCGAGTGAAAACTTTTTGTGTTAGATACTGTAGACCACGTTGCATTTTAGAAAAATTTAAGTTTCTAGTTGATTGCTAGGGAAAAAGGTATGAATACGTGAAAGGGATTATTTAATAGATTATATTTACCTTGTACTAGCCCGTTTGTAAGCAGATCTAATGCAGCTGGATGCATTAGAATCACTAATAATGCTGGCGTTATCAATACAATCCTTTTTTTTATCAATTCTATAGACTTTAGTTCTTCGTAAACGTCTTCCTGATTTTGGTGATCATGATCTTTAAAGTTTTTTGGTTTTATGCAAACATTACTCGGCACTAAAAACTCAACTCGCGAATTACACGATTTGTAGTAGCATGTATAGTAGTTCTTATTACCATTCTTGGATTTTAATTTGTACAATTGTTTTTCATTTTTTATGTATAATATCTTTGAATTTATTTTTTTGCCACACAAAAATTCATATTCCATATTTTCCATTGTAAATACTACGTGCACTTAATATGATGCTTTCACTGTCGTCTTACTGTAAAGAATGATCTTGCTTTGTAATGAAATGATCACAGTAACAGAATCAGCTAAACGTAAACAACACAAAATGTAGGTGGTTGCTAAGAGCGTTTAGGTAAGTAACGTTTTCGAGTAGTCTCGCTTCAATAGCAATATCAGTTTTACATAAAATAAGAAAACGAAAAATCGCCCACAAATTTCGGAATTGTGCCGGATTATTTTAGGGCCATTTTTCTTATTTATAATTACACTAGCCAACAGTCGTTTTGTTATATGGTTGTAGCATATTTTTTCACATGGATTTTGACCTCCTGAACACGAAAATGAACCTTAAAAATTTTTCTGTCGATTGGTTTTCACGATAAAAATTGTTGTATTTTTTTTTTAAATTTTTGGAGGTACACACTTACAATTTTGAGCATATCTTTCGTCTTCTTTGCCCGATTTGATCCTACTACTACTCAAATTAAAGACAATTGACCCGTCTACAACTCATTCTCAGAAAATTTTCAAATCGGGTTAGTAGTTTTGATGTTGGCGGCTTAAAAAGTTTAAAAAACTGAGTTTTTTGAGTAAAAATGTGGCTGAAAAATTCATATAAAAATTCATATAAAATATAAAACGCGATGCTAGCAGCGATTTTAATTTTTTTGCGTATAGCTGGCACTTTTCCAAAGAAAATAAGCCCTTACTTAACAAAATGTGGTAACAAATAGTGGACTTATGGATTTTTTGGTAAAAGACCAAAATTCCGCTTTTCACGATTTTTTGATTTTCATTATTTGCACAGCTTACCTACCCAACGCAAACGCATTAATACATTTAAACTTAATTTAGAATAAACAAATTAGTCTTAGTATATTATTTTTTAATTTATTTAATTTAATTAGTCACCCATCATAGCCGTGTCATAGATGCCCTGATAGCGTCGTTCCGTAGCCTTCAATTCCTGATGAAAGCGCTCGCCGTGTTCGTCGCTCACGTCTCCTAAATTCTCGGGGAAAAAATCCAAATGAGAATGCAGAAAGTGTATTTTAAGTGACATGTGCACTACTACCCAAAAATGAAAAAAAAATTAAGAATTAAAACTCTATTTAAAACAATATTTGTATTGAAAAAAAGACGTACTCATGGCTTCATAGTTCTTTAGCAGATCCTCAACTATGTCCTTATAATTCGGGCTTTTGTTGTTTCCTAAAAAGTTTTCCACAACAAGCCTGAAGGAATTCCATGCTGCGGCTTCGATGGGTGATAAAAGCTTTGGGAATTTTTCATCTTTCAAAATTTTTTTATCTCGGGTCCTGCGAAGACTCCTTCTTTAATTTTTGCCAGTTTTTGTAGTGATCTAAATAAATTAAAAAATAATATACTAAGACTAATTTGTTTATTTTAAATTAAGTTTAAATGTATTTATTCGTTTGCGTTGGGTAGGTAAGCTGTGCAAATAATGAAAATCAAAAAATCGTGAAATAGCGGAATTTTGGTCTTTTACCAAAAAATCCATAAGTCCACTACTTGTTATCACATTTTGTTAAGTAAGAACTTATTTTCTTTGGAAAAGTGCCAGCTATACGTAAAAAAATTAAAATCGTTGTTAGCATCGCGTTTTATATTTTATATGAATTTTTATATGAATTTTTCAGCCACATTTTTACTAAAAAAACGCAGTTTTTTAACTTTTTAAGCCGCCAACTTCAAAAAACCTAACCCGATTTGAAAATTTTCTGAAAATGAGTTGTAGACGGCTCAATTGTCTTTCATTTGAGTAGTAGTAGGATCAAATCGGTCAAAGAAGACGAAAGATAAGCTCAAAATTGTAAGAGTACCTCCAAAAATTAAAAAAAAAATTAAAACATTTTTATCTCGAAAACCAATCGACAGGAAAATTTTCTAAATTCATTTTCGTGTTCAGGAGGTCAAAATCCATGAGAAACAGTATGCTAGAAACAAATAACAGAGAAAAGGTTGTTATTTGTGACCTAGTGTTATGAAATATGGGCCACAATGGGTCTTTTTTCATATTTAATTTTATGAAAAAACATCCAAATGGGCAATTTTTCACAAACGTATTTTGGGCGATTTTTCGTATGAAATTTCGCCCGCTTTTGTATGGGATTTTTTTGGGCAATTTTTCATAAATTTTTTTGGGCGATTTTTCGTTGCCCCCAATTTGTCAACGTGTATATCCAAATTGGAAGCATCTAAAGTTGTTGAAATCATGGAATTAATAACAACTAATAATTCTGTTCGGAACGTCTCAAAAAGGTTTAGTGTAAGTCCTATGACGATCTAGAGAATAAAACGGCAGAAAAATACTAAAACATCAACAGCTCCTGGACGTCCCAGAAGGATTGACGACCGCAGTGCAACTACCAAAGCTGCGGAACCAAAAACTTTAAATATTAACACCAGCGAGTGGACTGATCGTCGAAGTCTCAAAAGATTGGGTATTAAGGCGGCAGAGAAGAAAAATTAACCATTTTTATCGCAAAAGAATATAAAGCATTGTAAAGAATTCGCCCAGGTCTACGAAAACTGGACTGGAAGAAGGCAAAGTATTAAATTCGACACGTTTTAAATAATAGAAATACAACTACGCCTTGTGTTTAAGACTACGATATATGGTCTGGTGCGACCACGTTTGAGTCCGATGGCTGTGCTTGTTACTGGACCAAAGATACAAATACTACTACCCCAGATGCAGTAACATAAACCATGAAAAATGGTGGTGGATCCATAATGGTATGGGGATGTATTAAGAAGAATGTAGTGACTCCTCTGGTTAAAATTTAAGCTACTACTTTCAATTCTTCAAAATCATTTACCAGCTGCTATAGAAATATCGCGCTTTGCTACTGAGGGAGCGATTTTTAAGCATCGTTAAAAATACAGCAGACAGTTTGTTGACAGCAGACTGTCCCTGCAGGCTGTGTCAGAGACACGGCCATTAAGTTTAACGTAGAATACGCCATTCGATAGGACAGAAAACATATATAATAATAAATGATAAATAACATAAGCAAATGAATTTATTTATTTGATAGTTACTTTTGATAGTATACATAAGCTTATGGTAGGAAAAATAGGATAAATATGTTTTTAAATTAAAAGAGTTAGGATAAATGATAAATAACAGACGCAATTCAATTTGATTTATATTTTTTATAATTATATATCCATGTTAAATTCAAATTCACATTTAACATTTTGTTTCACTTAAATACATAAATAAATATACGAAATTTCAATATTTCATCAATCAAAACAACAGCCGAAGGTTTGTGTCCACACTGAAACAGCGGCATAGATTGTGTTCACGCTACCAAACACCACACATATGTTTGAGTGTATGTGTTTAAACAATTTTCATTTGAGAAATTTAAATATCAGGAAGATATCAACCAATATGAAATGTATATCAAACGAAAGATAACATCTTCATTTACACACAAAAAAAATTTTAAAAAAAGTTATCTCGCCGTTTCCTCATAATCAATTAAATAAAGATTACAACAATAACAATCTGACATGACTCCCTCCCTATACCGTAAGGTAAGACGTATTCTACGCCAAAACTGTTTAAACAGTCAACAATTTACAACTCTGATATAGTCAGCGCAGTCGCCGATCTTAAACCCGTGACCGTATTTTTTTCATGAGCGTGAGTCAAAACTTAATCGCGTATCCATCTATACTAAGTACTCGATAGTGTCGTCACCCCCACGACCCCACCATTTTGATCGATGTTGCTAGCAGCAGTTCGTTTCTTCATTGAAGAAGCACAAGAGAAACGTCAGATGAGACGGATCTATTGGTCTGCCGGAGCAACACTTTTTTTCAGTGTAAATTCCATTTTATGTGTTGCAAACAATCATTCATTTACAACAAAATATTCATAATGTATGGTACTTCTTCGGCAAATGAAGAAACCCAATATTTAAAGACGAAATCGTGTATGCACTAACATTTAAAGATGGATCAGTCTTATGAATTGCTTCTCTCTTGTTTGATCGAAACGTTTATACTGTACACTAGAGTGTACCTAAACATTTCGTAAGGGATGCCTCAAAAGTTGCACGCTGAATTTCCTATTCAATATTACGTGTTGGGGTCACAATGATAAATATTTTATCTATATCTATTAAAAATTACTTTTTCTATGAAAAAGTACATTTTGATAGAAATATAAAAAAAGAAAAATGTGAAATTGATTATTATGGTGGGTGGTTAGGAATATAGCCATTACAATGCCCGCTAAGGCATATCATCAGCTCCCTCTCCATATGTTATAATATAAGTACATGTGTTTGTGAATCAAATATAATTTTGTTTGGGATAGAAATACAATTGTGTTTACTGCACTCTTTATGCTCTGTCGAGAGCAAGAGCATAAAAGAGGGACAAAGAGAGATTATTCAAATTTAATGTGGTGAATGTGTAACTGCATTTTTGCATTATTATTTCAGTCAGTGATTCATAAATTGTTTGAATGCGTTGACTAATCTGTTGCATTTTAGTTTCATACACGCTGAAAAATCTGCCGTTTCTTGTTGTTTGGATGCAAACATAACGCGTGTTTGAAGCTTGTCGCTTATATAGTACACTTTTGTAAAACGCATCCTGTTTACTACTCAATATTACACCGTGGAGACATAGTGATTACAGTTTTATAATATATGTGTTTGTTTATCTATTTATCTATGTTTGTCATACAAGCACATCTGTGCTTGTTGCACCGGTTATGCTCTCTTGAGAGCAAGAGAATAAAAGAGGTACGACGAGAGATTATTCGCAGTTTATCTTGTCAGTGTGTAAATGAATATCTTTCAGTCAGTGATTCATTAATATTCCTGAATGTGTGTGTAAATTGCAGATGAAGTAAGTGTTTCATTTCATTTGGCAGGAGATATTGGAAGTGATTGGTTGGATAAATAAGTAGGCAGTGAAAAAATATACATTAGTAGAAAATAATTGTGATCAATGAAAAATAGAGTAAACAAAGTCTCGGAAGGTAAATGGTTTACGATATTGCTGTTTCGTATATATGTGTGCCACCAAAGTAAGAAACCATTTTGAGGAAAGAACCCGAATACAGCAACAACTGAAACCCTTTGTTTGACTGAACGTTTGCTGAGAAAATCAGAGAGGCGGACCATTTTTGAAATTAAATTAAAAGCACAAGTGTCTAAACCGCGTATGGGTATTGAAGAGCTGATTTTTTATACGAGGGTTATTGTTCCCCACCGGCCGTTGAAGTTTCGATTCCTGCTAAATTTTGGGGAAAAAATTATAGTCAATATGGGGATAAAACGACGTGTGAGCATAATTGGAAAAATATATACATTTTGTTAATCTTTTGTCATTGTCGGTTTCACTTGTTTTAGTGATTGTCAACCTCGTATGTGCGTGTAACAAATTTATGCAGCAAAAGTATCGCATCATTATCATGAATTTTACCCCAATGTGCAACGCAAAGTGAGTGTAACGAATAAGTGAACCATGTAAAGCACTACAATTTCTGGTACCACAGAGAACAATTATACTCTTCGAAAGAAAACTCATTTAATACAAGTATCTGAAACTTATTCCTTGACAACCGGGCAACCAACCCATTTCCCCACAAATGTGTTCGCGTTGTACATAATTGTATAAAGTTTCATGGCTTTGTGGCATGTAGCAACAACATCAGCATTAGGCATGGGACGTTACAGGCAGCATCAAACAGCTACGAAATTAACAAAGCAACCGACAAAACAATCGAGACAATCTGGAGTACAATAATTGCTTTTGCATTTAACCAAAAACTTAACCAAAACCAAAAAATCTAAAAAAAAAAACAACAATACACAGTCTAACCACACTCATTATCATCTTGAAACTACACTTCTTACACTTTGGGATCAGGCCACCAACCATTCCCAGTAACTTCCCCAAGATACTTGCAACAAAAGATACATAAAAGACATAATACAAAAACAAATAAAATGCAACACAATCCAACGTCTCTTTCATACCTACTTACACTTAACTAACTAAATGCCAGAGTACGAGTACAACATTGTTTACGATTACAAGAAATGTGTATGTAAGTGTAATTTAAATACCAACCATATTTTGTTGCCATCCACTTTAAGCCAGAGTTCGGTTAAGTTTTCATTGACCTCTTTCGAAGGTTTACCCAAATCATACTCGTAACTGCAACATGAGCAAAATACTCGTACACTTTTTGTTAGAGTTGTTAAAAACGATTTTAGAAACTTTCTCTAAAAACTATAAGCTTTCAAACCGAATAGGGAATATAAATAAAACCAAAGTTTACAATGATTATGGTTATGGAAATTGCCACGGTTCCATTTAGGCCCAGTAAAATGTTGGATCTTATGTGTCTATTTCGAAAGAATTTCTGTTGCTAGTTTTCAATCGCCAAATGCGTGGTGGGCACCCTTTAGACTTGAACCAATGCATCATTTACATCACACGTAGTCATACTTTCATATGTTTATACATTCTATCATTGGATTGCTATTTTGCAGGTATAATTTTGAAATAGGTTGCTAAGCCCATAATGTATCTGACCTGTGGTGGTGTAAAGGTTAGGTTTCGCGACTCTTGAGATCCTTTGGCGACGCACACCGATGCCGATAGTCTGGAAACTGGATTAGTTCCCTGAAGCTACAATTATATTCCGGTTCGGATAGCAATGGGTACATAGCGTTTTCTTGACCCGAATTTAATTTATACTTAATATAGGCAACAGCTTTCATCAAATGTAACCTTTGATATCATTTTATCTTTCAACCAAACATTAGAATTAATTCGGGTCAAATTAAGTGTAAAATTTAAAAAATTCTAAATTAATACATTGTTCCAAACTTTTTTTCATTTCACACACAAGTTAGCTATTCTATAAAACAGTGCAACGCGAAATAATATAACCATACACGGACACCACCACGTGATAACAGACCAAAAAAAAGAAGCCCCGTGTCTCCCAGTTTTGCCCAAAGTCATGCACTTTTTTATGGGCCCCAAAGATTTTTGGGCTCGGTGTCATTTTTGCAAAAAAGTGATCGTTCTGTCGGCCTCATATCTTGCAAGTCGTTCCTAATTTCGATATACTCTCTGAGGGAAAGTTGTAGCTCTTGTCATAAAGAATAAAAATTGTTAACATGTAAAATCAAAATAACTTCATCTTCAAGGTCAAAATGGAGATCTTAGTTACATTTCTGAGGTTAATCGCTTCCTTGAATTTTGAACGGATTGCATATGGACCTGAAGAGAGGAAAAAGGTAAAAAATCGAATTTTTTAAAGTTTTTTGCGATTTTGACTGAATCAAAATTCCGGTTTGCAAGATATGAGCCTGACAAAATGATCACTTTATTGCAAAAATTACACCGAGGCCCCAAATCTTTGGGGGCCCATAAAAAAGTGAACGACTTTAGGCGAAACTGGGAGACACGGATCTTTTTTTGTCCTTTATCACGTCGTGGTGTATATGGTTATATTTCCATGACTTCAAAAATTACACACAGTGTAATTCATTTTTACTGAAAACAATCTTCAAATCCTTTTGTGCAAGTGCGTGTGCGTGCGTGAACGTGTGTTCTGAAATAATCTTCGTGCGTGAGTGCGTAACCGCAATTTTCGCATAAGGCACTGCATATTTCCGAATGTTTAAAATATTTCAATAAATTTCGATTTTCTTACTACTTTGATAAACAAAGTATTTTTCGGAGACTTCGAATATTATTTCCCTCTCACAAAGATTCGCTAGTCATCTTATGTATTCCAACACTCTAAAAAATTTGTCGGTTTTTGTTGTTTGCTTGCAAATATAACATGTGTTTGGAGCTTGCCGCAAATATAATATACTTGTGCCCAAACGCGACCCAAATATATCTGTGTTTGTGATACAAATACAGCAGTGTTTGTTGCACTGTTTATGCTCTCTCTCGAACAAGAGAATAAACGAGGGACAACGAGAGAGTCTATCTTGTAAGTGAGTATCTGTATTTTTGCATTATTCTCTCAGTCAGTCATAAATATTGACTGTGTGTAAATTGCAAATGAAGTGTTTCTTATTTTGCCTGATGTATTGCGTTTTAGTTTCATGTATTCAGTCGACAATGGTTCATCGGACAGAGGATATCAAAGCGCTTGATCAGTCAAAAAAGAATATCTGTGTATGCTACCAAAGTGAGAAATGATTTTGAGGAAGGAAAGTGGAGAGGGCAACCACGTTGATCCCTTTTTCTGCCCGAGATTCTACTGAAAAAATCGGAAAGGCGGACCATTTGTGAAATATAATAAAAAAACACAAGTAATTAATACACGGTTGTCTTGCATGAACTAGATTTGTATACAAGTATATTGTTCGTGTACCAACGCATAGTTGAAACCTTCTGAAGACAAAATTGTGAGAGACAACAAGGAAAGGAGAAACAAAGGAGCAGCAGCTTCTCATTTCATAAAAAAGTAATGCATTCAATGCAATTAAATGTAAAATGTAAATATTTTAATTTTGTGTATTAATTATTTATAAATGTGAATATATATTGACATAATTAATTATAATAAATGAAGAAAGACAGAATAATTCGTTTCTAAATAATATTATGGTTGGGAGAAAATACGCATATGTTTCCACGTAAGTATATGGAGGGTTGGGGGAAGCACGCGAATTCAAGCACGCATATTTTTCCACTTAAAAGCATACATATTTGTCAGTAAACATGTGAATGTTTGGATTTAAATACACCTGAGTTTGGGACTTGCAAACATATAAATGTTTGAAGAGTGTTCCAAACATATACAAGGTTCCTGCAGAATATATTTGAGAGAATATGTTACAGCGGCCTTTTTTCAGCGTGCAGATGCTCTGCTACAAGCGAAGAAGTGTTTCCTACGACTGGAAGGGTACTAGTGGAAATAAGAAGCAAAATTCTTTGATATAAAGGTGAGAAAATATTGATGTTGCTTAATTTATTTGCTAAATTTATTAAAAACTACTCACAGTTTAATTTAGGACTTTGCATGTAAGTGTTGTTGTGTCTAATGCCTGCATTTGAACCTATTTAACATAGTTACATACTTTTTACGAACATTGTTTGATATATTGTCATGTAAAAAGCCGATCTATTGTTGTGAGTAGTTTTTACGTGATTGTCGGGAATCACGTGAATGTGAGTAGGATCAAATTCCGCTGACGTGAGCGTCCGTGAACGTGAGAACCGAAAAAGTCTTTGTTCGTGATTCTGCGGGAGTGACCGTCTTCCTTTCGTGAGCGTGAGGCTAAATATACTGACGTGCTCATATCTATTTTAAATGTATTTCTTCAAATCTTTTGATGCACACATATACCAACATGGCATTCGTTATGTTTCAACATCGTTACAATTTTGAATATAGAGGGTTGCTCTTTATATTTCGGGTCCAGGAATAAAAAACAAAATGATTTATCGTTGGAAATTGTTTTATAGTTTTTCAAATATTCTCCATGCACTTTTTTTTGCATGCGCTCAAAACAATTTTAGAAACACTTTTTCCACTTCGATTGAGACACCTTCAAAACATGGCTTTTTAACCCTTCAACTCTTCACGCAGTAAAAAGAAGTCATTGGGTGCCAAATTAGAGCTGTACGGCGGATGACGTATCAACTCGACATGTTGAGTGCTCAAAAAGCCCTTGTTTCAACTGATGTGTGAGAGTTGTCCTGATGCAAAATTATCCGTCTTCTCTTGTTGTTTATACCCTCACCATAGGATGGTGGTATATATCATTTAATACGTAAAAAATGCAACACATAGAAGGAACCGAATTATACCCTTAGTATCTTTGGACGAAATACGTCTTAGGACTTTTCAAGCCGTTTGAGCCATGTCCGTCTGTCTGTCTGGCTGGCTGGGTGGCTGGCTGGCTGGCTGGTCAACACGATAACTGCCGTAAATCTTTACAGATGACAATGAAATTTTGTCAGTGACTATTATCTGTCAATATTCAGTTTAGGATTGAAAATGAGCGTTTTGACCACGCCCCTTCTGGTACCTCCCATACAAATCGACACATTTAGCTCAAAATCATAAATCTTTCAAACCTTTCTTCTGGTAGATGTGATTAGCTTCAACTCTCACACCAGTTAATAATCTGTAAATGCCTAGTTACTTGGAGGAAATGGGGAGATTGTCACGCCCACTCTGGTACCTCCCATACAAAACGGTGTTCGACCGGGTTGTCAATCCGATAAATCGCGTAAAACACTTCCGACCTTAGTGAAATTAGGTATGAGACTTCACGTTATGAAACGCCAATCACCGAGTAAACCAAGGGTGATTTTGCCACGCCCATTGTGGTACCTCCCATACAAAAGTTGTTTGGCCGTCTGATTGTTAGGCACGAGAAGTCCCGCAAAACCGAACCAATCTTTATGAAAGTTTGTACTAGTCAATATTTAGTCGAACAAAACTCTGTTATAGAAAATGAGCTGTTTTGCCATACCCATATAAAAGTTGGGCGGTTGACCGGTTGATCCACACGATAATTGTCATAAACAACAACCGGTCTTAATAAAATTTGGTACTAGTCAATATTTTGCTAAAAGCTGTGTAACTAATAACTGACTACTGTGCACGCCCAGTTTCGTACATCCCATACAAAAGTTGGGCGTATTTGGGGTTTACCGACTCGATATCTCCAATAAATCATAACCGATCTTAATAAAATTTGGTACTGATCAAAATTTTGGCAACAACTTGCCATGCCCATTTTTGTACCTCGCATATATATATTGGGAGGGACACTAACTAATTTGGGTATTCAATAATATTTAGCGCAATGTCGTCAATCTGCTGTTAAATATGGTCACTTTTGAGTATGGGCGTTTTTTACCAGAACTCCAACGCAATGTATGAGGCCATGCCGTACCTCATGATTAAGTCGGTTCAGCGGACTGAAACGTATGTACTGGTTTTCCTTATTTCTTTGAAAACTGTTGGCAAACAGATGGTGGTATACTACTCAGTTACCGTTATACCGAAAAAACACGACCATTTGCTTCGAAGTGCTTCTTCCACCAACAACTTTGGTTGGATTTAGCTCATCCTGAAAGACCCATACGGTCGATTGCTGTTTTGTTTCGCGCTCATATGCATAGATCCATGATTCGTCACCTGTGACGATTTTATACACTGCATTTGAGTTACCGCGGTGGTATTTTTCCAACATTTCTTTCCTCCAATCGACACGAGCCTCTTTTTGAGCACTCGTCAAAATATGTGGGATCCAACGAAAACAAATCTTTTTCACGGAACATGAAATATCTTATTCATGCTTGTTATACTAATGCCCAAGGACGCCTAAACCTCGCGGTATGTCACATGACGGTCGTGCTTTATCAGTTCACGCACAGCATCGATGGTTTCCGGCGAAACGACCTAAGTTAGACGACATTCACGAAATTCATCCTGGAGCGAACGGCGTCCGAGATTGAACCCTTTCTACCAGCGATTTACAGTGGTTTTTCACACACTCTTGTCTCGATTATCCACGCCGAAATTTATAAAAAATCATCGCTCGAAAATGTTCACGGAGATGACGCGAGATACATTTTTCAACACACTGTAAATAGAAAAAATTGTGCTCTTAAGTGAAAATGTTCTTTGTATGTTTATGCTAAAAAATGTCAGACTTTCCAATGGAAGTTCCAGTTTGCTTCTGGCAACACTAGTATTGCCAGGACCCGAAACAAAAATAGCAACCCGTACCAAACAGGGTGCTAGTTACATTGTGGTAGACGAAGAATGTATCAATGTTCTAGTAAATTGTATCGGACAGAGGCAAGTCTAGAGAGTTGATCGGTACCCATGAAATTTCTGTCGAAAGTCAAATCGATTTTTAGCAATTCTGAGATTTTTTCGCATTTTTTTTTGAAAAAATATTATTTCCCCCTTTTTTTAGTATTAATTCAAGGGACTCCACATTTCTCACTAACAATATTTACCGAAATTATAGCCATGGTACAGCTGAACAACTTTTGTGAACATATTAATACAATCTGAACATGTGTAGTCACCTTAAATAGCTCATAAATTCCGCGTTGTATCTTGAAAATGGTCATTTGTATGTATATGTCAGCATTACTCGGGAACGACGTGTGTGATTTTGTCCAAATAAATTTAGAAACAATTAGAATTGTAATACCTTTAATCTATGCCTACACTATTTCTCAATGCTATTAATAGTTTGGCAGTTATACATAAAAAAAATATTTTTTTGCTTAAAAAATTTAAATTTTTTATTGCTAAAAATCAAGAAACGTAAGAAACGGCAAAAACGTGTAAAGTTTTAGTAGTTTAGCCTAAAGTCACATGGCCTATGAACAAAATGAGACATGGATCTTAAAAATCGATTGGCACGTTTTGATGTTATTATCAATGTAGTGAAGCGATCAACTTACGCACTCTACGAACTCTCATACCCGATGTTGTATATTCTTCCATTATAAAAATATACGTCCAAAAAACCCCACTTGGGAAAAGCTAAAATGTACAAACTGTACATGCCGACAGACGGGCATGATTTAATCATCTTAAAAAATCTCTATATCGAATTTCGTTCAAAGATACTTAGGATCTAATATGACTACCTATTTGCGTAACACTATTTCCGGAATCAATCAATGTCACACGTACGTCCTATGACACAAGGAAAGCCAATCGTCTTTGTTTGATTGTTTGTTAACAGAAAAGTATTCATATGTTTTGTGCGACCTTAGAGGTATAATTGATATAGTCGATATACATAGTCGATCTGTTTTTGAAACTTTTTAAATTTATTCAAGCTTTTTAATATTAAGCTCATTTATCACCTTTATATTATTTTCAAAAAAGTCGAGCACAAAAAGTGTTCCAGTGATACCAGGGCTGTCTGTGTAGCTATTTCAAATCTTTCCAAGATCTTCTTCATCAGCATACGATTTTGGTATAATTTTCGCTGAATTGACCAAAAATATATGTATAGAAACACTCATCATATTAATGAGAATTCCTTTACACATATGTTCGAAAAATACCAAGGACTGACATTGGAAATACTTTCATGCTCAACTCTACTTTAACATGTCGAAAAACCATTGGTTTTAAACAGATATGACTACAAAACAACAAAACAGAGGGTTGCCATCAACAATATTATTATTTCAAGCTCGCTGTGAGCTACGTCAACTTTCATCATTTCCCTTGCGGGACTTTTTTAGTCGGTCTGTTTTTAAACTTTTTTTTAATTTACACAGTGCAACACGAAAAAATATAACCATATACGGACACCACACCAAAAGACCAAAACAAGAGCCGTGTCTCCCAGTTTTGCCCAAAGTCATGCACTTTTTTATGGGCCTCCAAAGATTTGGGGCCTCGGTGTCAGTTTTGCAAAAAAAGTGATCATTTTGTCAAGCTCATATCTTGCAAACCGTTCGGAATTTTGATTTACTCTCTGAGGGAAAGTTGTAGCTCTTGTAAAGACCTACATCCTCAAGGTCAAAATCGCACAAAACTCTAAAAAAATTTGTTTACCCTTTTTTCGTCTGTTCAGGTCAGGTCCATCGATAGCAAACCGTTCAAAATTCAAGGTAAAAATCAACTACAAGAATGTACCTAAGATCTCAGTAAACAACATATGAACTTCCTTGGAATGATTCTTAACACCGCTTACTTCAACATTGGGATACTATGCTATCTAACCGACAGCAGCAGCACAGGCAAAGCAGTAAGCTCAGAAGCTTAAGCTTACAAAACAAATATAACATATTTCACCAACCAGTTCGATTTTTTGGTTTATCTCTCCAGTTGGCAATACCAAGTATACGCAGGGATTCGTTAACCTGATCCCTCCAGCGGAGTCTTGGTCTTCATATTTTCCGTCTTCCTTCGACTTCGGTTTCGAAACCCCTTAGTACTGATTCGTCTTCATCCATTCTACTAACATGGCCTAGCCAGCGCAATCGCGTTATTTTGATCCGCTTAACTATGTCAATGTCGGGATACAGCCCATGGTTCATGCGTCGCCGATTCTCGCGGTTGTGCACTATAGGGCCATACATTTTTCGGAGTATTTTCCTCCCGAAGACTGCTACAGATGTTTCGTCTGCTTGCAATAATGAATAAATGGATGTATGATGGTCTGGCGTAGCTGGAATTTTGTCACTGGAGACAGGCCTTAATCTCATAAGTGATTGCTTAGCCCAAAATAACATATATTAGCAAGTACAATCCACCGCTTGATCTCAAAGCTGACGTTGTTGCTTTTGTTTACGGCAGATCCGAGGTACATAAATTCGTCCACCATCTCGAAACTATAACGGTTATCAACGTTCACACTTTGGTCTAATCACGCCCTGCCCGTTGGAGCCATTAATTTTGTCTTGTCTTCATTTACTATCCAGACTAAGTTTTGCTGACAATAATTGTGTGCCCAGTGATGTTTACACGCTAACAAATTAACTTTTTTTGTTGTTTGGATGCAATTATAACGTGTTTGTAGCTTTTAGCAAACATACTATACTTGTGCTCAAACCCATTGTGTTTGCTATTCAATATAACATGTTTGAGACACAATGATTAATAGGCCATGATTTATGTTTTTTAGACTTAAATGTAGATTTTTTGTTGACAACCGCTAACAACAACGACGAGGCAAATAATAAAGAGACAACCATGCAACAAATCTTCAATTCATGAAAACAACGCTTGCAAACATGTACATGTTTCCTGCAATATATTGCTGGGGCGATTTTTTTTCAGCGTGTATATCTTCAGCATACGCGAGCAGCGTGTGACTTTGTGACGTTTGCTGCTGCTGTTATGTTTATTGTCTGCCATTATGAAAGGTGGCGGGAGGCAAAACCAGTCCACAGGGTTTTTGCATTTTACCTACTGCCAGGATATTTCATTGCAGCCGCCCATTATGGATCAGAAGCTAACCAGGATGCAATATATCGATCCTGGATTTTCTTCTTCTGGTTGATATCCGCCGTTGGCCCATATGTTTGGCTCATCCGCCTTCTAAGGACAAAAGAGTATGCCCGAGAACTTGATGATCTTCAGTGACATCAGTCACCTACTAAACGTGAGACATATCAGTGATCTCATAACCAATCAGGCTGCTCATTTGCTTCGCCTTCTCACTCCAGCGGAGGTTTCCGATAAAGCCATTGCCCAGGACATACTTTGCTGCTTACAGAGCAGAGGTGCTTGGACTGCCCAATGAAGGAATCATTTTTGGCCACTCCCATGTGAATGGGTAGCAGAAACTTTCCACCTCCACGGACAGTCCCATGCCCTAATAACCGTATTACCGAGCCAACCGGTTAACCGAAACAAATAATAAGGTGAAACAAAAAACCGTCATATTCACAAAACCGGCGGGATGGTTTTGATATAAAAACGGTTTACCCATTAATCAGTTTCGGTTTTAAATTCCATATACCAAATTGATTCCCACCACGCAATTAGTTTTTTGACTACGAGAAAACATTGATTGATATTTAAAAGTGTCTTCCAATATAAATTGAATTCATGTCATTCAAACTCCATCCAAAAAAATTTTCTCAAATTTTTAGTAAATTTCCATTAAAGTAGTGCGCATTTGGAGCAGCATAAGAAACAGCTACTCGAAATGAGTATGAAAAGAAAATGTACAACTGAAGTCAACGTCAGCGACGTCAACAATCAAAACGAAAATCATAATAATGGCAAAATTCTACGTGCCTCACGGACCCCTTCAATGTCTCTATGTGCCTGATATTGAGACTGAGTATATGCATGTACTCTTAAGTACCTATAAGCTCCAGTATGAGGTGTTGCACAAAAGTAGCAAATTCAAATGATTGCATAGCCATCGCAACTGCAACTACTCGTAAAATGCCACGTCAAAGTGAAAAAAAGATACTCTTCGCAAATGGCAAAATATGAGGTAAAAAACGATAGAAAATATGCACGTTTGTATGTAAACGTGTTGTATTATATATCCCCGTACCATGAGTTCTTCTTAATGTTTCCTTAGAATTGAAAAATATGATTAAGAAAAAGTGTAATAGAAATCTGAGGGAGCATTGTAACTTGACGACAAAGGCTTATGTTAATAAACCATGAAAAGGAAATTCAAATTGTCAAAAGGTAAAATACATAGGGGGGAAAATCTGAAAGTTCTCTCTCATACAAAGAAATAATCCTCCCCGAAAAATGGAAAGAATCTGTTAAAAGTGTGGCCATGCAGTGTAAGTATACAACCATGTCACACAGACCAGATAAATAAGAAGAATTTCTTACTATCTGGAATGACAGAAACTTTGATTTTTAAATATTCGTGCATGGTATACGGTAGGGCATTGAGTTATTTGACATTTTATTTTGGGGCGATTTAGCGCGCGAGTAATTAATAGGGCCTATTTCGTCACCGGTTAATCGAATAAAATTCCAGAATTGGTCGGATAATTGAGTAAACAAAGAAACTGTAAATTTTGTTTAAAAACCCAATACAAATTGAGGTAACATTTTATAAAGCCATGGATATAAAAATGGTATTGAGATCGTGTTCTAAGCTGTTGTTGACTGTTTTTCACATTAAAATAAATATAAATTTTAATTTTTTGTAACTAAAAAAGCCGGTTAAAAAGCTGGTTTAGCACCGGACACATTAGATTTTCGGAGCGAGAAAGATCCGGTTCAACATTTTGGTTTTCTCATATACTGGTTATGTCGCATTTACACAGACCAAGATTAACTTTCCGTTAACCCACCCAAAACCAGATAATTAATCATACACAGAGAAAGAACGAAGAAGATTGTCACATTAAAACCATAGAGAAGACCTCTTTGTAACCACATACTAATAAGGAGAGCGATTTTGAAATAATATGTGGATATCTTATTAAAACTATATTATATAGGGTTTTCCAATAAGGCCTTCACAATTTTTTTTTAAATAAATCGCAAACCATTTGAGAAATTTCCTAAACTTTATGATCGACTTGAAATACAATCAAAACAGTTATAAATGGAACTCTACGTCCTTCATATGGCCACCGCGGGCATGTCGGCAGCGGTCGATTCGTTGGACCCAATTTTCGCGTTCAATGTTGGCTCTGAGTTCTTCCAACGTCGTCGGTTTGTTGGCATAGACCAATGATTTGACGTAGCCCCTAAGAAAAAAATCTAGAGGCGTTAAATCGTAAGAATGAGGCGGCCAATTGACTGGTCCATTTCTTGAGATAACACGCTCACCAAACTTACTCTTCAATAAATCGATTGTAACGTGTGCTGTATGGCTTGTGGCACCGTCCTGTTGAAACCACATGTCGTCCAAGTCCATGTTTTCCAATTTGGGCCAAAAATAATCGATAGTCATGGCGCGATAACGATCGCCAGTCACAGTAACGACGGAAAAATATGGCCCAATGACGCCGCCGGAATCAAACCGCACAAAGCAGGTATATTTTGTGGATGAAGTGGTGATTCATGAAGCACATATGGATTTTCATCAAACCAATAACGCATATGTTGCTTATTTGTGATGAAATTCATCATCTTGGCGCATCTTCTCCAGAGCCCAATCGGAGAACGGCGACGTACGTCCATCGGTTTCAATTCATGAGATAATAGTTCGGTTGTTGCACTTGCTGTGTGGCACGTATCTCCGTCTTGTTGGAACCAAATATTATAAAGATCAACTTCTTCCAATTTCGATCATAAAAAGTTGTTTATGATCGATCTATACCGCTCTCCATTGACAGTAACGGTGATACCAGCTACATTTCGAGGAATTGAGGTCTTCACCAACACTTGCCTGAACGGCAGCAATATTTTGATTACTTTGAGCGGTTCTAGGTGTGATTGACACTTGAACATTATGTAAGGAGAATAAACGCACGTAATTTGCAACAATTCGACGAATAGCGAGCACAGTTGTACGATTATTGCAACCAAAAAATGGCAAAAGCGCACGAAAAGTTGCAATTGGAGAACGATTATATTGATAAAAAAAAATTTAATAACTTGTAAACGTTCTTCTCTCCATGATGAAATTGTAAACATTACTGAATACAATGAAAACAAAATTACAGATCATGACATACCACAAATGCCCGAAACGTCACTTAGGAATCATATCACTCAAATTGGATAACCCTTTATTTTGTTTGTGTTTACAGGGGAGACGCAAACCAAGGTGCCAAAATGAGATTCAATATCGGATAATTTTTGGCAGCAAAACACCTGTTTTGCAAATCAGCTGTGTAAAAACGGCCACTTAAAAAGTGAGTTCGAAAAGTGAAATCTCAGAACACCAAACTCGAATACTTGAGAATTTATAACAAATCGGAATGCAGGACATGGGTGTATACTGAAATTTCAATGCATAACCATTCGGATTAAGTGTAAAACAGTAGGTCCTAATCAGAGATGATACAAATTGGAAAGCGCACGGCACACTGATTGTTAGAAGCTTTTATATATCCCGTCTTGAAATGTAATGGAAAATATGAGTTTTAGTTAACTTAGCCATGCAGAAATTGTATGGTATATCGACATTATTGTATCATTTATTATGCTTTAAATATCATATTCTTAGTAGAAATTTAAAGGCATATTGTTCTGAAATAGACTTTAAAATGTGTTAAAAAAATGCTAGCTTTGATAGCCAAATACATTCCACAGCTGAATCAAAATTACCAGAAAAATTTCACGTCGATGTTGCGTTTAATAGATTTATATAATGGCTAAAAATGTTCTATATATCTTCTAACTGTTCAGTGTAATAATCTTTTTATCTAGAAAATCCTACTTTTGTGTGTTGTTCTTCATTTTCATTTGCAACCAAAATGTCATCTATATAGACAAAAACAAACCGAATTTGGAATTAATTCGAATGCAAATTCAGTTGCAGCAACCAAATGAGGAATAAATTCAGGTCCAATGACCGAATTTGTCCTTAAGTCTGTTGCAATGACTGCATTTGTTCTTTCTGGCAAGAGCTACACAACTTTCCCTCAGAGAATAAATCAAAATTCTGAACGGTTTGCAAGATATGAGCCTGAAAAAATGATCACTTACTTTTTAAGTGGCCGTTTTTACACAGCTGATTTGCAAAACATGTGTTTTGCTGGCAAAAATTGAAGAATGCAAAAACAAATAGAACAAATAGATTGACTGCTTGTCTTGCGTTTTCCACTGAAAACACAAACAAAATAAAGGGTTGTCCAATATGAGTGACATGATTTCTAAGTGACGTTTCGGCCATTTGTGGAATGTCATGATCTGAAATTTTGTTTTCGTTTTACCGAATGTGCAATAAATTCAGGTGCGAATTTGGCCTTAAGTCTGGTGCAACGACTGCATTTGGCATCAACTAAGTCCCTGTAACCGAATTTCTCTTGAATTCTGTTGGAACAAACGAATTTGTTTTCAATTCGGTTACCACAACGTAATTTTATGTATTTTAACCTAAATGTTGAATAAATTCAGGTTCAACAACTAAATTTAACATCAATACGGTTTCAACTATATAGTATCAAGTCGGTCGCAGTAACCGAAGTCGGTTGCGACGACTGAATTTGGTATCAATTAGGTTCCTCAAACCGTATTTTTCATGAATTCTGTTGGGACAAACGAATTCATTTTAAATTCGGTTACCACAAGAAACATCTATATATTTTAGCCTGATGTTTAAAATTCTATAAACATATATTATATAAAAAATATCGTAATTATTGCTTCTGCAATAAATCGTCGTATTTTGCAGAAACTGTTCACAGTTACGTTTTTCAAGTCGGTCGTTTGAGATGTGCTACCTCGTCTTTTTATAGCAAGAATTGGAATTGCGGTTACCCTGATGACCGGGACTTCAAAAACGGTCGGAATGCGGTTATGACAACCTCTAATTCAATTGAGACAAAATCTAATTGGGCTGTGACAACCTCTAATTCAGTAGACACAGCTTCTAAATTAGATTACGGCTAATTGCACTGCCTCAACCTGTTCCGAACGGTATGTCGAAAGAAATTTAAGGTGGTCAGTAAGACCACCCAAGAGTGTTATGGCACATTAGAAATTTCAGCTCGGGTCAGGCAAATGATCATTGCGGTATTTTTTTTTAATAGCAACGAGGATGGACCTACAAAATAGAACGGTATAATTGTCGCCGTCTGTGGTGAAACGGTTAGTGCGCGCGGCTCTTGTACGTTCGTTCCCAGCTCTGACATCCTTATATTTATTTCGACGATGGTGACCTGTAGGTTCCAATCACTGAGTGTACAACTAGAAATCGCCCAGCTCAGTGGTTGTGAGAAGCTCTTCCCAATCGATTTATAGGATCTATTGGGAAACAATTTTCTTTTTTTGATAATTATTCACGGTTTACCGTTAGTTTTCTGGCTGGGTTTTTCATTGTCGGAATATGCTCAGGAAAAGTGCTGCCAAATATAGGGGAATGGAAAAAACGACAAACGCGCATTCTTCAGTTGACCTGTACACAATGATGGCAAACCAGAGTATAGCCGCATACAACACCATGGCAACTGAATGAAATCCCAATAAGCACATCGGATCCGAATCGGCTCCGGATCGAATCCGACTTCTCTGAATTGATTTCGAAATCGGGTCCGACATCGATTCGAGATCGGATACTAAAGCGGCTGCAATTCATGTAAATGTAAATCATATCGGATTCAGTCTCGAAATAATTCTCGAAATATTCAAGAATATAATTATTTAAAAACACATCCAAAGGCTCGAACATTTTAATTTTGAATATAATACGAAAAGTCGGATAAATCATCACTATTTTCTTAATTTTTTTTTTGTTAACGCAGAGGCGGATTTAGGTTGGTTGTGGCCCAGGGCGCAGAATAAATATTGGGCCCTTAAAAATAATCAAAAAATAACCACATTTTTGTTGAAATAATCCAAAATTTTATAAACCTTAAAAACGTACTTTAATTACTTTAAGTACTTATTAATATACAGAAAATTTTGGCGTGGAATACGCCTTACCTTACGGTATAGGGAGTCATGTCAGATTGTTATTGTTGTAATATTTATTTCATTGATTATGAGGAAACGGCGAGATAACTTTTTTTAAAATTTTTTTGTAGGTAAATGAAGATGTTATCTTTCGTTTGATATACATTTCATATTGGTTGATATCTTCCTAATATTTAAATTTCTCAAATGAAAATTGTTTAAACACATACACTCAAACATATGTGTGGTGTTTGGTTGAGTGTTTGAGTTTGTAGCGTGAACACAAACTATGCTGCTGTTTTAGTGTGGACACAAACCTTCTGCTGTTGTTTTGATTGATGAAATATTGAAATTTCGTATATTTACTTATGTATTTAAGTGAAACAAAATGTTAAATGTGAATTTGAATTTAACATGGATATATAATTATAAAAAATATATGAAAAAATTAATTCATACATTTTTATGGTAAATGAAAGTGCCGCCAAGTAAGCAAAATAACAATGCTGCTTGATGCTGTTTGACAGCAGCTGACAGTTGACGTTTAGTAAATTAAAATAAAAACTACTAATCAAAATGGCACCTACACGAAATACAAGAAAGCAACAACAACAACAACAAAAAAGTAATTATCAAATAAATAAATTAATTTGCTTATGTTATTTATCATTTATTGTTATATATGTTTTCTGTCTTATCGGATGGCGTATTCTACGTTAAACTTAATGGCCGTGTCTCTGACACAGCCTGCAGGGACAGTCCGTGGCCGAAGGCCTCGGACAACTGTCTGCTGTTTTTTTTCTATCTTTTTGGCTTGCAAACTTGTAAATTATATCATTAAAATCAATAATTTTAAGTAAATCACTACCTATATGCAATACAGCAATAGTATTGAGTCTTTCTTTCTGTCATTGAATTTCTTAAATAATTCTTTACTCTTTTAAGACAAGAAATGATCCTTCTCCAGAATCGTTTGAGATTGGCATGGTATAAAATATTGTTAAAATAATTTCCACATTTGGTTTCATAGTTTCTTTCATATCTATGGCTTTTTTATCTAAACTCCTAGCTGAGCCGGCAGACTTCGCCCTGCCGACAAAATTAGTCAATGATGTCATAGCCACTAATGAATTCACACATTTTATATTTGGGAAAACCAAACCATCACAAAAGTGTGCGTAAAACGCATATGGGTAGGCATTTTTCGATGTTTTGTAGTTCTACCTTATCAATATATCTTGGATGGACAATTGACGCGTTTCAGTTTGCTGAGCTTTTAGTTTTTATTTGAATGCAAGGCGAGACAGACGTGTAAGTAAACAGTGATAAAATAAACAAAAACTGCAACTTTTTTTAGAACAAACTTTATGGGTAAAACCAAAATCATAAAGTAGGAAATTTAAACAGATAAGTCCTTATGGAAGCTATAAGTAAAAGTCTTAATGTAAAAGTAATGATTCGAGCAACTGTATTCGTGCAAGTATGACTTTAAAAAACCATCATACTGGAAGATCTTTAACTCTCGTTATGTCCTCTACATTTAATTTCAAGGAATTTTATTGTGGATACAAATCTTCGTAAAATGTTTCTCCAAAACCTTTCGTTTTGCATTACAATTTACGCATTTTGTGCATTGACGCAATTTGAAACCATGGAGGGCTTGTAGAGTGTCCACATTGAGGCGACATGCTGCTTTGATTTTTTATGGCCGGACACAGTAGCTCCAAGATGTTTCCAATTTTGAAACCCAGTTGTCAACTTGGATTTTGAGCCCAAAAATAATTTTCATGGATAGCAATATATATTTTGGATGTTTCGGAAAAAATTATCCACGTTATTTCTTCACATTCTTCACTCAACGTTTTCCTATAGCAATGCAATCACCGTGTTTATATATCGATTTAATTTGACTAATATGGCCAATATTTATTAGTTTATTACAAATGAGAAATTCAACCATTTCTATTCTTAATACATTAGGCCAGAGAAAATGTATTTTAATTTTATTTGGTTGGTTGGTTGGCAAGGCTACAAGACAGCACGCTGTCTAGCACACTTAGGCTATATAAGCCCATTGTGATACCTGCAGTTTCCTCCATAGCAACTATCGACTAGTCGTCCAGCCAATTTGCCCTTTCAATAAATTTGTCTATAAGACCTACAGGAATATCCTATAGGGCTACTGTGCTAACTAGATGTGTTCCGAATATCCTATTTCTACTTCAGAGCAGGGCAATCCAAGAGAAGGTGTTTCGTCGTTACCTCGTCCTCTTCCATGCAGCATCTACAGAGAGTGGAGTTTCTATGTCCCAATCAGAGGGCGTGTTTTCCTACAAGACAATGTCCCGTAAGTGTTCCTATCATTGTGGATACCCTGCCTCTCGGCAAGTTAAGTAGTTGCCTAGTCCTCTTACTGTACACCTGTGGCCAGAGGACCCTGGCTTGTTTGCAAGTTGAAGTAAGTCTCCACTTGTTCTTGAACATATTATGGCCCATTGCCTGATCTGCAAACGGCAGGTAGAGATTGGCATACTAACACCTTCTTTTGCCGGAAGAACCTGTGCCGTAGTGCCCTGTCTAGCTAACGCATCCGCTACGCAATTGCCTGGAATGTCGCTGTGTCCCGGTACTCAGATGAGCCTGATGTCAAAATACTCTGCCATCACCCTAAGTGATGAGTGGCATTCTTTCGCCGTGAGGGACGTAGCAAACATGGCTTCCAGGGATTTTATGGCAGCCTGGCTGTCTGTGTAGACACATATTCTCCGGAAGGTTGTGACACTACTTTTCGGTAGTTCAGCTACCTCCAGTATGGTGGTAATTTTCCGCCTGAAATACACTACAGTGATCAGGCAGCTTGAAGGAGATATTAATATTTAGGTGCGGTGAATGGACCCCATAGCCCACTTTCTCGTCCAACTTTGATCCATCCGTGAAAAATCTGATACTACTGGTATCACCTTTCAGTGACTTTTCCCAGGTATTCCTGTTCGGAATAGAAGTCCTTAGATTTGTCGCTGGTAGAAGGTAGAGGATACAGTAGTCCGTGTTTACGGGAATAGAGTTGACCCGGTGTAGTAATTCAGTGTATCCGGAATGTCCCGATATCAAAACGCCACAATCTCTGATTCTCACCAGGGATGTAACGGCTGCCGATTCGGCCATGATATCAGGAGTAAAGATGTTCAGTATAGCGCTAAGTGCAGTACCTGACGTCGTGCGCATTGCCCCATTAACGCTAATCAGTGCTGATCTTTGAATTTTCATCAAGGAATTCAGAATATATTTCTTTTGGAGGGACCTCCACCAAACTACGATACCATAGAGAAGTATTGGTTTGACTATTGCCGTATAAATCCACATTAATTTTATTTCCAATGAAATATTTTGCGACTTATTATCGATATTTTCCATCGGCATATCTTGCCTGCCTTTGTCTACAGTTATTTCACTTATGCTTTCTTCTAAACCAAGAGTTTCAGCAAACTCATTTTGTCGGCTGGTGGAAGCTGTAAGTGCATCTGTTTTTTTGTGTCCACGGAATTACCTAGAGTGATCATAAATTTATCTAATGCTCCCTTCTATTGGTTGATAACTTCTTCATATTGTTTTTAACTTTTCTTTTTTCAGCGTCTGATAAATGGCGTTTCATTGTTCATATTATGTTTCAAAAACAAAGATTGCAGATAAATAAATAAGTTTTTAAACATTGCCTTCTGAAACATGTTATTTAAAATTCACGAGAATGACTTGTAACGATATTTTTATCATGCAGTTTTAATTGTTAAGCTCGTGGTATAGTTTGTAAATAATTCACCGTGAGGAAAGTTGCAATACAATTGGGAGGACAATTTTTAATTGATTTAAAGTCTTAAAAACAAATTTATTTCGAATGCCACCTGATACTAATTATTTGTAATGATATAAACATAAGTATTTAATTTTATAATTCAAAATTAATAAAGATAAACATCGTTACAACAGGTGGACTATAGATTGGCTTCACAAAAATAGTGGGCGTTCAAAGTTCATGAAAATGAAATTTTCAATAAATAAGTTCCATTCTAGTTTTCTGGACCATTATAGGTAAATTTTTTTGCAGCATTTGATAAAGATTGGTCTTTGTTTTAATATATAGTGGATATTTTGATAGAAAAATAAACACTTTAATTTTTATATGTAGAAGAAAAACTTGATTTCTGGACCCTTTTTGTATGACTTAGCTCATTATAGGAATATTGATAAAGTCACGGGGCCCCCAAAACTGCGGGGACCCGGGCGCGCGCCCGGTGCGCCCCCCCTTTAATCCGCCTCTGTGTTAACGTGCTTTTGCGGAAACTTTATTAGTAAGATCGCGTAGCATTGAACGCGTAAACCGAAACGTCTTCAGGATTATGACCGTTGTAGCCTAACTAGAGCCACTGACACATCAAAACATCGCGATATATAAACAAACAAAGTATAATTCATCCCGACAACGTTCGAAGTATTTCAGGTCGAACTCCTAAGATGAAGTCTTAAGCTAAATAAATATAAAAAATTGGGGTATAAAACTATCAGACTTGTGTTTGCATGTGGCACCATAATTTTCTCGCCAATGAATGAATGTAAGTAAACACAATGGGCTAGTTTTTGATATACTTTTTCTTAAATAATACTGGCAGTATTTAAAATGATCAATAGTGGTTTTAATTTAAACGGGAAAACTTGAAAACCTCGTAAACTTGCACATCAAACGTCAAAACAAAACAAAAATGTCCTCATACAAAACGACTTGCAGAAATGTTCACGTTTCGTTGTCACTGTTTGCTCAGCAACATTTACTCGAAACTTTTCTACATTTGTGGTTTTGTACGAGAAAAAAATTTTATTTTGGCGAATTCTGAAGTTTTCGAGTTATCTAGCCTTTAGCGCGATTACATGAATACCACTAATGTTTATGAAAATCAGTTTTTATAATAAAGGGGTTTTCAACAGAGACGCTACAAAAGTAAATCGATAGGGATAGCAAACGACGCCATATTTTTTCCCGCTCTTTTGACATTTCTCTTCAGTAAGGTTTGCCATTTCATCATGGAAAGATATACGAGCCAACAACGAGTCGAAGTTATTAAAATTTACTGCCTAAATTTGGAGTCAGTGGCCTCAACTTTAAGAGCGCTACGATTCGGATTTTCATCGGGAAATCATCTTTAGCGATGAGGCTCATTTCTAGCTGAATGGCTTCGTCAATAAGCAAAATATGCGTTATTGGTCAGACAGCAATCCACACGTAACCCATGAGTCATCATTGCATCCCGAAAAAATTACGGTTTGGTGCGGTTTATGGGCCGGCGGCGTCATTGGGCCGTACTTCTTCCGTGATGATCAAGACCGGTACATTACTGTGAATGCGAATCGCTACCGTTCAATGATAACCGAATATTTTTGGCCCCAATTGGATAATATGGACTTGGAGGACATGTGGTTCCAACAGGACGGCGCCACAAGCCACACAGCGAATGCCACAATCAATTTATTGGAAACCAAGTTTGGTGAACGTGTTATCTCACGAAATGGCCCAGTCGATTGGCCGCCTCGGTCGTGCGATTTGACGCCGTTAGATTATTTCCTGTGGGGCTACGTCAAGTCTAGGGTCTATGCCAACAAGCCAGCGACGATTGATGAACTTCGTACGAATATCGAACGTGAAATTGCAGCAGTATCGGCCGATTTATGCTTGAAAACCGTCGAAAATTGGGTTCAGCGTCTGGACTTCTGCAAGCGTGCCCGTGGTGGCCATGCAAAAGAAATCGAGTTCCATACATAATGGCATCGAACGTACTTTCACAGGAATAAAGAATTTCATTGGTATCTAAAACCGGGTTTGTTTTATTTAAAAAAACTTTTGTACCGCTCTTATTGAAATACCCGATACTACTCCAAGCACATAATGTTACGTTAATTAAAGTTTCATATTATTGTCCTGAGTACCGAGACATCTAAAGAAAGTACAAACATACAAATTACATTTGCCAAGAACTTATGACGGATGTACATAAAATTCGAAACTATTACCGAATATCGATAGTAGAAACCAATAGCTTTTATCAGTTCTTCCGAAGCTCTGCAATAATCAATGGTATAATAATAATGGAACTTCAACGATTAGTCGGTTGGATTGATTTTTAAGATAGTCAATCCAAATTTATTTAGTTGCTTTTTCTATCCTATTATTACATTCCAAAATAATTTCAATCCAACTAATTAACAAAATATCACATATATAAATATATATATGTGATATTGTATATTAAAATATTTATTTTCCCAAAATTCGTAAACCAAACACAGCATCCCTTTGGCATCAGCTCTCATTCCATTACAAGGAAAGAAAATAAAAAATATAAAAGAAATGAGAAATGTTAAAGAAATCACAATCACACATTAGTAAGGGGTGTAAAACACATTTGTGACAGCTTAAATATTTTGCTACGCTAACGAATTTTCCTTTTCATTTCACTTCAAACAAAAGATAGTCAAGAAAGAGAAGAAGGGGTTTCTCGAATAATTTCACCATAAACAGGAGTATGTAAGTTCTTCTTTTTAATAACTCCTGTAATATTTATGAACGCCAAACAATGAATTTTAAACATGAAAAAAATCATCGAGAAGGAGTGAAATAATTCCGGGACTGGGAGACATAACATAAATGCATATGCATGCATGTACGTAACAATAACCGCTTTATTAAGCAAAATTAATTTCTTAACAATTTGAAGAGATGCGGACTAGTAGTGTGGAAATACGACTGCAGAGATATTTTTCACTTCACTCTAGGAAAAATGCTACGACGCAGAAATAATACCCCATTAACAATGACAATAAGCTGTCCATTGTTAAGCGTCTTTTATTTGCCAGCGGCTTAGTTGAATCATTATGGGAATGTGATGATGATGACAGAGCTAAACATTAAAGGGTATAGCTTTTTTAACACCGAAAGAGCTGTATATCCAGTGAAAAATTCACTTTATTCCTAATGCAACAATCTGATATAGACACCATTTGTGATGAGTTAGACACCATTTGGCGAAATCTGCGAGAAGTTACCGCTGTATTTCCGAGAACTGAGAAGGAATCAGCAAAAGTGAGTTTCTCGACGACAAGTCAAAATTAATGGTTTCGAAAACTAGAACATCCACCCAGTTGGAGGCTTGGTGAACATTTGCAACAGTTTTAATTTCGTGGACGAATTCACTTACCTCGTGAACGGATTCATTTACCTCGAATCTGCCGTAATCGAAAGCAATAACGTCAGCCAGGAAAGCAAGAATTGTTCTTGCAACCAGGTGTTATTTCGGGTTATGCAGACGCTCTATCGAGAATCAGAGATCGACCTATATAAGAGTCTCATACAGTCTGTTTGGCTTTATAGCGCAGAATCCTGGGTCAGATCGTACGTTGGTAGTTTTCGCGAGAGAAATGCTCTGAAAAGTATATGGTCCCATAATAGAGATTGGTGGGAATCGACGACGTGGCGGAGAGGTATGAATCGCGAGCTGTGGAAACTAAGTATTTATATACCAACATCGAAGTAGTTACGCGAATCAAAATAGACCAAGTCAGTAGAATGGATCAGAATGAGCCAGCGCTTCTGCTTTTTTGTCTTGTCATTAAATTAAAAATTCTTTTGTATCTCTCAAAATGTGTAGAGTTTTGAAAATTTTATAACTTACTGATATTTTATAAAGTGGGAAATGGAGCTTATACGGCATATTGTTTAAGAGCACTACAGAAATGTAACTGTGATTGTGATTGCTCTAACCCTTTCAGTACGACCGAAGTGAAGTTGGCCCAAAATGGCTGGCCCACTTTTCTGTACAACGTTAAAATAGACCAAATCGATTGGAATCGTTCTAACGTCAATTCTAGTTACGTTATTCAGGATGTTATGTGTAATCTAAAATTCAGGTCATTGATATGTGAAAAGATCCCTAAAAAGGATGAAATTTAACATTTTTAATTTACGTTTCAGAAAAAATTCACAAAGGTTGAAAAAGATAACAATTTTTTAATTTCTTTATATGGTTTTACTATTACTAGAAAATTTAGAAATAAAAACTCAAGGACTATGAAACAAGACAAGATCCTTAAAATAGGTGAAAACGAATTGCCACTATATATGTGTATGAAAACTTCGCAGAAAATTAAAAAAAATTTGGAAAATTTTCTCACTTAATATTCACGTATGTTATTGGAAATACGAAGCAAAAATTTCGAAAAAAAGTCAAGGAACATCCTTAAAATCGAAGAAAAAAATTACAGCAGACAGTTTTCTGTCTTATCGGATGGCGTATTCTACATTAAACTTAATGGCCGTGTCTCTGACACAGCCTGCAGGGACAGTCCGTGGCCGAAGGCCTCGGACAACTGTCTGCTGTAATTTTTATATTTACCAACGGCATTTGATTCAAGTCCGTTTAAAAAAAAAATATTATGTTCAATTTTTTTAAACTTAATTTAATTTATGTATTTTAATTAATATTTTTATTGAAATAAGTTCTGCGAATGTTGAGAGGGCCGCCCTAATATTAAAAAAGGTTTACCTTATCGAGTCTTCGCATTAGCATTCGAGCGTTGTGTGAAAGCTTTACGCTTTACAATTCAAAATTAATGTTACAACAGCTTTATTGAAGCTTTCGCAAAAAAGCTTTATTACGTTAGCTTACTGTTTGTTTCACTTTTTACTAGATACATGTTGCCAAGCAACATTAGCTTGCTGTTCGTTTCACTTTTTACTAGATACATGTTCCTAAGCAATGTTGAGCAACCAAAAACACTCAACCAAACACCACACATATGTTTGAGTGTATGTGTTTAAACAATTATCATTTGAGAAATTAAAATACTAGAAATATATCAACCAATATGAAATGTATATCAAACGAAAGATAACATCTTCATTTACCTACAAAAAAAATGTAAAAAAAATTCATCTAGCCGTTTCCTCAAATTCAATGAAATAAAGATTACAACAATAAAAACCTGACATGACTCCTCATACCGTCAGGTAAGACGTATTCTACGTCAAAACCAATATCCGCCATATATATGAAAATTTCGCAGAAAATTAAAAAATGTTTGGAGAATTTTCACACTTTGGTATTCGCCTATGTTGTTGGAAATACTAAATAGAAATTTTAGAAAAAAATTGAAGGACATTGAAGATTTTAAGGACCCAGACCTGTTTCAATGTCCTTGACATTGCTCATAATTTTTTTCTTTAGTATTTGGAACAATTGTGTGAATATTAAAGTGTGACAATTTTCCAAAATTTTTCAATTTTCGGAGAGTTTTCATATACATATGGCGGGAATTGGATTTCGCGGATTTTAAGGACCTAGTCCTTTCTAAATGTCTTTGACATTGTTTTCCAAAAATTTCTTATCATTAACACTAGAGACGTGTATGGAAATAAAAATATCATACAATTTAATGGATAATGGCATATATAGGGCAGGATAAGGACCTTGCATCCTTTCGCTATCTCCAATGTCTATATTGAACATTATTACACTTTATTAATGACCAGTGCAATAAAATTTATATGCTTGGTTTAATTTAAATAAAGGGTCCGCCAAATAACTTTTTTTTTTGAAAATGCTATAAACAAACTACTGACTATTTTCTTAAATTTCTTTTTTTATTTGAAAGTACAATCCTTCCGGTTATTAATGGAAAATAATTTCATTCAAATGGCTGCCTCGGCTGGCCATGCAGTAGCCTACACGATTGGTCCAATTTTTAAGCACATTATTGATTGTGTGCAGCTGTATTTCACCAATGGCTTCACGAATATTGTCTTTTAAAGCGTCACGCACACTTTCTGCCACAGCAGCAATATTCTCGGACGTACGCACTATTTTCGGCTTTTCACGCTTTGATTTATCGGTGAGGATGCCAGTTTCTTTCACTTTTTTCAAAAGATAACGAACATACGGAGCTGGCGGTGCTTCTCTTCTTCCAAAATCCGTACGCAATTTTCGCACACATTCTGCAACCTTACCATGATTTTCAAAGTAATGTCGCAATATTTTCCAGCGTTGTTCAAGCGTATACACAACCATATTCGTTCAGCGGAAGGATGAAACTAATTATCTGTCAAGTCAGACTTGAGCTAAGTGTTACCATTCACGAAATAAGCACTAGTTGAAACAAAAAAACGTTAGACGGCGGACCCGTTACAATAAAATTTGAAGGTGGGCCAACTTCACACTTCCATATACATCGAAATATGTGGGCTACGATGGTGGGCTAACTTCACGCTAGTTTCAATACGTCCAATGAAATTTTATGTGACGATTTTTGGAGTCCTGTACCTCGTTTCTGTAGTTCTCGAATCGAAAAATTTTTCACATTAAGCATGAAACAAAAAATTCCATCGTTTCTCAATTTGTGAGTAAAAAGTGTTTCTGTATATCAATGCGAAAAGTGACAACACTGATGACGTTTTTATTGGAATATTCCAAGATCGCTGTCAAGTAATAAAAAAATATAAACAAACAAAAAAAGCTAGCGCGAAATGGAACAACAACATTTCAAATTAGTTGACACATATTCAAAAATATTTTCTTTTTATGTGTTTGATTTTTCTGTAATAATTAGGAACAATTTAGTGAAATACATAACAAAAAGATATGATTCTTATCTTCTCCACTAAAAATATAAGTTCTTGATTTCTTAAAAAGCCTTTTTGTAGAAACAATATCAAATTCTCGCACCGTTTTAATTTGTGAGTATTTTTGCGGTTTCAAATTTAAAATTTTTCAACTCCCTACTTTTTAGAAACAGTGTTTCTCGCCTTTTTCCAATAAGTATGAAAAAAACAGTATGTGACAGAAACTTTTCCCAATACAAATGTTGTAGAAACAGTCACATGTGAGAAGCTATTTTGTTTACCGATTCGTACCGTTTTTGTTTCAATTTACACAGGGGGTTTCGATGGCACAGCTGGTCGACCTTCAAGCTGAAAATTTTATATAGGACAGAATGTGAAAGAGAGTGAGCGATAGGCGAATTGAAAAAACTGACGTTCAATTTAATTTTATTGGCACTAATGACTTTTACAATAATTTTATTCTCGATGAAATGGCCTACTACCTCGTCGTCATCGAAGGAACGTAAAGAGATGGAGAGAGACTCTTGTCTATTGCTCTGTGCTATGTCACGGTTGTTGTTGAATTTTTAAGTGCGTATGGTGAAATTAGTTGCAACATGCTCATAAAAATTCATAGTCTGCATTCGCATTTGGACTTCTTTTAGATAACCTCGGACAATTCAGTGATGAAGAAGTCGATCGTTTTCACCAAGGAGTGGCTACCATTGAAAAACGCTTTGAAGGAAGAAATTAAATAAAGATGATTTGAGAATATTGCTGTTTACTTCAAAGACAAACTTATAATTTTGTTGTTTTTTACGAAATCCACCAGATGTTCGGGTTCCTTATAAAACAACGTGTAGAAATATCGCCGAAACAGAACTCAAAAAAAAATCCAACACACCTTACATACAATTTAAACCATGGTACGATGAAGAGTGTCGCATATCAAATGATGAAAAGAACGCTGCAAGTATGGCAATGCTTTAGTCAATTGTAACGCGAGCTGTTTCTGAGCGGTATAGGGAAAAAAAGAAAGAAGGTAAACCGATTTTCTGGGCGTAAGAAACGGCAGTGGATTAAGCGCGAGAGTGAGAAAATTGAGACATAGATGTCAGCAAATTCTGCCAAGAAGTCAAAAACAGAACTCGTGGACATATTTCAGGACCCCCTTATCTGAAGACAAGATCTCATTTCATTTCCCGGAATGGAGAACGAATTCATTTATAGACATGCACGAATGCTGTGTATTGTTACACTCCGACCTGTGTATGAGTTGCGTATGTTCCGATCTAACCATACGTGAACTACCGATGTATACCATAGATTAATATTATACGAGATGCTCAAACTCGCTCTTAATTTTTTGCCTAAAGGGAGTAGAATATCTGGAAGTTGCTAATTTCAGCTTTAAGAGTAATTTGCCGCTGAGGTTTGATAAACAAAGCATAAATATATGACCACCGTGAATCCACAAACTTAAAAATAGAGGAGTTTATTCGATGTTAAAGCAAAATACCCGACAGACGTTCAGGCTAAAGTGAAACTTCAGATGAGAGAGTTGGAGCATCTCGAATAATATCATGGGGTAATATATCAACAAGAGTTTGCAACAGCTGTTTTATGTACGAAAAAAGTTCGTGAAATACGTGGAAAACGTATAGAGAATGAGAGTGGAATGAATGAGAGAAATCACCAAAATTTAGGGCACTGAATAAAATTTCGATACCCACTAAATTTGTATGAAAATAAAAATATGTGTATATTGTACAGATGGGCACGAGTCACGTGATTGGCGTGAATGTGAGTAGGACGAAATTTTGATCGCGTGAGCATGCGTTAACGTGAGTAGTTTTGCGTGAGTGGGTGAGCGAGAACCATTTTCGAATTAGTCACGTATTTATTTCAATTTAGATTTTCTAACTACTATGTTAAACGTACCATTTTTGGAGCACTTCTAATGTCATTTCTCTCTCACGATGGAAGGTTGTCTACGTCTGGAAGAATACTAGTAGAAATAAGAAGCCAACTTCTTTGAGATAAAGGTGATAAAATGGTGTTCCTGTCTAAAACGGCTAAGATTATTTGATAAAATTATTAAAAACTACACTCAATTTGACTTAGGGGTTTGAAAACCTCAATATTGTTTTCAATATAGTTTTAATAATTGGTTAGAAATTAAAGCAAATGGTACCCCTTTTTTGTGGGTAACTTTTACGTAATTGTCGTGAATCCGCGTGATTTACGTGTGAATGTGAGTAGGATCAAATTCTGCCTACGTGAAGGTGAATACCGAAAAAATCTTTGGTGTGCGTGAGCGTGGCCCAGAACGTACTCTCGAACACATCTCTAGTATGTTGATCTTCGCTGTGTTTGTTTGCATTTATGTATGGGATTTTTATACGGTGTATGGACATATGTGAACCCTGCGCCAAATTTTAAAAAATTGCGAACAGATTTAAAACCAGTACATAAGTTTCAGTCGGGTGAACCGACTTAATCATACCCTCACCCTAAGTCACCCATTGCGTGGGAGTTCTGTTAAATAAAAACGCCCATACTCAAAAGTGACCATATTTAATAGCAGATTGGCATTGCGCTAAATATTATTGAATACCCAAATTAGTTAGTTTCCCTCCGAATATTTATATGCGAGGTATAAAAATGGGCATGGCAAGTTGTTGCCAAAATTTTGATGAGTACCAAATTTTATTAAGATCGGTTATGATTTATTGGAGATATCGAGTCGAAAACCGTAAATACGCCCAACTTTTGTATGGGAGGTACGAAACTGGGCGTGGCACAATAGTTTCATACAATGGGTAAAAGGCTTTAAAATGGTATAACTCTGGAACAGTAACTGCAAATTCAAATTTTTTTACAAAATTGCTTGGAATTTATGCGTCTTTTAAAGCGCATCATTAGTTTTTCACATTTTCATAGGAGTTTTAAAAGATATAAAGCGCTATTTACAAAATTTTTCCAAAATTTACGAAAAAATATAATACCTGGTATCTTATTGAGCAAAATCATTGCCAAAACTGATGGTTTATGCATTGACAATAAAAGTTTGGTTGTTTTGACTTAAAAACTAAGAAAAAAATGATTATTGACCGAGTTTTAAGTAAAATTCAAAAAACGTCCGGCATACCTAAACCTCTTCCGAAAAATCTGAAAAAAATCTCAAAAATACTTTACCCTATAAGCTTTCAAATAAAGCTTAAGCAACCATTTTTTTACTGATGGGACACCCTAATGTACATGGCTCCTACATACAATATGTTGCTGGGGCCGTTATTTTCAGAGTGTATATATTACGAATTTGCGAAACGGCTTCGTAAAAAAGTTTCCTAAATAAATCATCTTTGATTGAATGCAAAATTTACATTATGGGAATGACACAAACACCTTCATTGAAAATTGTATAATGATGCCCTTACAAGTAATATTTTAGGTCAGCGTGGGTAAACAGAGCCAACCCTCGAAGTGCGTAATTGCTGCAGTATGTTAAACTGGGAAGCAGTAATCGCATACTTGTCTCTTACTTTAGTTGCCACAACGTTTAAATTGACTACGATATTTTGCCAAAGTGAATGGATTTTAATTCAATGGCCGATTTATATATATTATTGTTTTGAAATTACCCCTACTTGATTTCTACTCCTATTAACATGGATGCAACACTTGTTCCCATATGCCTGTATTTTAATATTTTTACTCCCTTTTCAATTGAACTGCAAATTCCTTGCATGCTATTATTCTTAAACACTTTTTGTTCGCCGTAACCTGTCCCTGATTACAATTTAATTGACAGTAGCTTCTACCTATTCATTGTACCCTTTTCGCTACAATGTCTTCTATATAATTTGTGTTACCCGTCGTTTGGCAGTCCAATGCCTCCATCTGTTTTATTAAGCGTAGGTGTGGCCACCCCTCCTCCATCTATAAATAAATGGCACCAATGACCGGCTACCCTGTCTGATTGAGGAAATGCATAATTTCGTACAAATCACCGAGAATATGTAATTTGCATTTAATTTTTAAACAACGATTCCAAATACTGTCAATTCTTTACGGTTGCTGCATATTTCTTTGGAAGTTTCAGCCAGGTTTTGTGTTGTTATTCCCCGATTAACTCTACTTCTCCGCAAATTGAATTCAACAAAAGGTTTGCATTAATTTCCTTTATTATATAGAGTCTCTCCTCCTGCTCTGATGCAGAATGGAAAATGCAAAACAGCAACTTGGTTACAAAAGCGTAACATAATAATTTATAATAAACCAACCCACAACCCATACTTAACAATTTGAGCATACTAAAATGTATGGGCATTTCCGGCGGATTCATTCCACTCGAAATTGGGAATTCGCAGTAACACAATATGCAGCAAACTGTAAACTATAATTTAAACAGTTATCAACAATGTTCCCTTGTATTGATAACTTGTTAACATAATAAACTAATACGAGTATGATATAAGAGTAACCAACCCCCTTGTACATGTGCAACAATGCCACCACATCTTTGAAGATGAAGGGACACAAGAATATTTGTTCACGCAACGCTGGAAGGAAGGGCAGGCAAACAAGCGGATATGGGAAAGTTTGTCAAAAAAAAAGTACACACCGTCTCCCTCCCAGCTATAAGTACCTCAAGGGGTTACAACGATAAAAACAACTCATTAAAATGATATATGATATCGGATTGTTTACACTGCGAAACCGGTAAAGTGTTTAATAATACAAGTAAAACGTCCTGGGAAAGTTTTGCTGGAAAGATTCGTAGAAAGCGATTAGATTCGCATTTTCCATAACAATAAAGTTGTTATGAATAGAAAAACTGCGTACACACAATGGAATAGTTGGTTTTGAACAATGGAAATGCAAATGTGTATGTAACTGGAAAATCTGTGAATGCAGACATATGAGTAGTTGCTAGTTGGTGATGGGTGACCTATTGTAAAACAATGAATGCAATATTCTATTCATTTCTATAAATTATGATTAGTTTGTATTGTTCAAATTAAAGCCGCATTACAGTGTAACGCCATTCAATCTTGCATTGAAGTTGCTTGGCTACAGTGTCTTCGAAACTGGCAAACCGGTTTTTATTTTTAAAACTTATGCCGGTATTGCAAAAACTCGAATATAGGAAAAGTGCTTTAACCTCTCAACGATATCGTGGTGTTTGAATTTATACAACAGAATATTACTTGTCAAATGAATCGTTGTAACCATGGGTTCAACGATATAATGCGCATTGTGTTTAAATAATGAGTGCAATAAAACGGGAAACTATATTCTTAACCCAAACACGATAGACTCTATTCTAGATAGATTCTATCTAACTCTATATGAATAATGATTTCAACGTTCACGATCAATCAGCGTGTACCTTCTACTTCCAGCTTTCTTAAAACTAAACAAAAAATGCAGCAGACAGTTGCCGAGGCCTTCGGCCACGGACTGTCCCTGCAGGCTGTGTCAGAGACACGGCCATTAAGTTTAACGTAGAATACGCCATCCGATAAGACTGAAAACATATATAACAATAAATTCATTTGCTTATATTATTTATCATTTATTGTTATATATGTTTTCTGTCTTATCGGATGGCGTATTCTACGTTAAACTTAATGGCCGTGTCTCTGACACAGCCTGCAGGGACAGTCCGTGGCCGAAGGCCTCGGACAACTGTCTGCTGTAATTTTTATATTTACCAACGGCATTTGATTCAAGTCCGTTTAAAAAAAAAATATTATGTTCAATTTTTTTAAACTTAATTTAATTTATGTATTTTAATTAATATTTTTATTGAAATAAGTTCTATGAATGTTGAGAGGGCCGCCCTAATATTAAAAAAGGTTTACCTTATCGAGTCTTCGCATTAGCATTCGAGCGTTGTGTGAAAGCTTTACGCTTTACAATTCAAAATTAATGTTACAACAGCTTTATTGAAGCTTTCGCAAAAAAGCTTTATTACGTTAGCTTACTGTTTGTTTCACTTTTTACTAGATACATGTTGCCAAGCAACATTAGCTTGCTGTTCGTTTCACTTTTTACTAGATACATGTTCCTAAGCAATGTTGAGCAACCAAAAACACTCAACCAAACACCACACATATGTTTGAGTGTATGTGTTTAAACAATTTTCATTTGAGAAATTAAAATACTAGAAATATATCAACCAATATGAAATGTATATCAAACGAAAGATAACATCTTCATTTACCTACAAAAAGAATTTTAAAAAAATTCATCTAGCCGTTTCCTCAAATTCAATGAAATAAAGATTACAACAATAAAAACCTGACATGACTCCTCATACCGTAAGGTAAGACGTATTCTACGTCAAAAACACAGCTAAAATTCAATAATATTTTATTTAAGCGAATCAGATTCCAATTGATTTAATTCTACTTTTTGAAAATGTTGGCATTTCGACGTATAATAACGCAAACATATTATTATTGATATAAGTATGTCATACCCTATTTTTACTACGGCAATATATCATTAAACAATTCAGTGATCCTAGAAGTTTAAGCAAAATGTCCATAAAAGGGTAGAGGACATCATATCGTAATCAGTGATCTTTGCGCATTCTAATTTGTAGACTTACACTATGCAATTTTTTAAGTCATGGAAATATAACCATATACGGACACCACTACGTGATAAAAGACAAAAAAGACCCGTGTCTCTCAGTTTTGCTCAAAGCCATGGACTTTTTGTTTTATGGGCCCCAAAAGTTTTGGGGCCTCGGTGTCATTCTTGCAAAAAGTGATCATTTTGTCAGGCTCATATCTTGCAAATAGTTCGGAATTCTGATTTACCTCTGAGGGAAAGTTGTAGCTCTTGTCATAAAGAACAAAAATTGTGAATCAAACTAACTTCATCTTTAAGGTCAAAATTGCAAAAAGGTTAAAAAAATTCGATTTTTTTACCTTTATCCCCTGTGCAGGTCCATAGGTAGCTTCCCGTTCAAAATTCAAGGAAATAATCAACTACCAAAATGTATCTAAGATCCCAATAAACAACTTTCTAGAGCATATGAACTTCCTTGGACTGATAACAGGAATGATACAATGATAGGAATGATAAAACTTTCCCTCAGAGAGTAAATCAAAATTCCAAACGGTTTGCAAAAATGATACCGAGGCCCCAAATCTTTTGGGGTCCATAAAAAAAATTGCAAGACTTTGGGCAAAACTGGGAGACACGGGTCTTTTTTTTTCTTGGTCTTTTATCAGGTACTGGTGTCCGTATATGGTTATATTTTTTCGTGTTGCACTGTGTTATTGATTATGGAAAACGTTGTATGTCTCTTCTCAACGTTTAAGCATTGGGAAAAGTTTTTATTGCGCGGCTCGACGAACATCGCCGACATAAATTGAAAATGGTCAGACAGCAGAATGAAACCACATTCCCATGTAAAAGAGTCGACTTCAACATTTATTCATACATTAATTTTTTTTATAATTGTTAAAATGACTCAACTATTGATGGGACTGCAAGTGCCAAACTGAAATAGGTACCCTTTCGGAATACGAAAACGATTATTGACGAAATAGTGTTTAAGTTCTACGTACTTTATAAGCGAATATGATATACAATATTTCGGCATTGTTGCTTTAGTCCATATGAAACGATTCGCAAAGAGAGAAATAAAACTCTGTGTAAGTTTTTGAAAAATTTGGAAAACATATGTGAACTCAGCGGATTTAAACTAATTCGGGTCCTACGAATCGAACTGCATCATAAGATTTTTGGCCTATAATGATGGTTCGGATTTATAAAAATTTTTTTTAATTTCTAACTCAGAGGCTGCCATTTAGAGCTCATTTTTTGAGACAAGTTTATATATGTCGGGGTAATTCTAAAATATTTCGTCCTCTATTGAATTGTATGAAATTTGGAAAGAAGTTTCTCCACCTCGATACGAATTCTGTGACACCAGAATTGAGCCAAAATAAAAAGTTGTTTTTGTATTATTGTTCGTTGAAGTAGGTATTGTATGGCACTCTCTGAAAACAGGACCTGATTAAAAATGGTATAACATTGGAATGCGTTAATGGATTTCAAAGTGTTGTATATCATTTTAAAGCCTGCAGAAACCGCTTTAATAATATTCCATACAATAGTTATATCGTTGTGGTACAATGATACTGAAAACTCCAAAGTTTTCTTTTTCTTGAATATCCTGGCATAACGTACATTTAATAAAAGATTTCCCCCACCAAAAAGAAAGTCCATCTTTTCTCTACATCATCGTCAAATCTCAAATGGAGTCGCCATGGGATCAATAGATAGATAAGTTTTGGTAAAGACTGTTCGAGTTTTGCTGTAGCTAGATTAGTTTCGATTTTTCTAGTAGTGACTACGTATAACATAGTGATACAAAAAAGACTAAAGTACAAATAACTGGGAAGTGATAATATTTTTCTTGTCGTTATTGTCGAGTGAAACAAGAATCTGCTTGTGAAATTTTCCAAACACCCCCAAAATCTTGAGCGCATTTTCTCATTTTTCATTTCTTTCTCACTGGATCTAACAAGAAGAAACTTATGCCTCTCAAACGATATATACGTTCTTTAAGAAAATATGAAAAGTCTGTGTGTATTTGTCCAGCAAACAGATATTTTTTTATTTTTTCCGCCATTTTTCAACTTTGGCGATGATTTTACGCCTTATTTTATAAAGAAGTCATAATACTCTTGAATTTATCCTAATGAGTAAAACCCAACTTTGTTTTTAAAATCCGGTATAATTATTGAAGTTTATTTTTTTTTATACAAAAATTTTGGAAAAGTGCCTGCACAAATTTTTTCGTGTTATATTTCGTTACTAAAGCTTCATGATGATGGTAAATTTTATAAAAAAAAAGCATAATTCATTTTTGTTTTAATAAACACTGCAATAACTCAGTCAATTCATACCGAATTTTTAAAACAAAGTTTCGTTTTACTCTTTAGGAAACCTCCTTTTAAATAAATTCAAGAGTATCATAGTAATAGAATTCCTATCGAGGAGGAGAAACTACTGCCCAAATTGTATACCAATCAAAAGTGGACGGGTTCGAAATGCTGATTTTTGTGTCGATTTTTTGGAAATACCCAATACAAAAATTAGAGAAATCGAATGTAATATGTATGCAACAAATGGCAGTAGCAGCAATCAAACTTAACTTAAAAGCCATTAGTATCAATCAAATATAATTTAAACAAACTGCATCGTCCATCAGTGGTGGCAGCGATACTTCCGGAGAAATCTAATACATCTGTCAAAAATTGTTCTGCAAATCGTTCACCTCAAGTTTACACTACTCCATTCGCTTCCCGCAAAAGAAACTGGACATAACCAACGATTTCTCTAATAGGCATTTTGTTTTTGTTACTTTTTATCAAAACCTGTTTAACTAGTTATTTTTTCATCATCGGGTGTTCGAAATCCGGGGTTTACAACAACCTACCAAGGTTGAATATTCCAACACTCTACTAGTCTGCCGAAGCATTTATTTTTTTAAATATGCAAGCCAGTGTTTATTTACTCAGGAAATGAAGCAGCCCCAAGCCCAATATTAATGTCGAAAGAGCATTTAAATTCACTGTCACGAAAGCTGAGTCTGTCTAAAAATAAATCAGAAATATTAGCTGCAGACTTGCAATTGATGTTAATGTTAATTGTTTCCGTAAACGCCAAATCATTTTTCTGCCATACTTTTCAGTTGACGAATCCAACATGTTTACTACGAGATTGTGTGTTCTAACTGAGACATATAGTTGAAAAACAAGATAAGTAAATATTCAATTATTTGCTTCCCACCCAATTATATTCCATTGCATATCTGTTTTGATTTACTTTTCTTTGATCTTATTTTTATTCGTTTTCTTTTCATTTCTTCTCCTTTATTTTCGTTTCTTTCTCTTCTATTATTTCCTTTCGTTTTACTCTCTGTTCCTTTGTTTTCCTTTCTTCTCTTTTCTTCTCAATGCTTTACATTTCATTCTATTCTTACACTTTCGTTTAGTTTCATTTATTGAATTTAATTTCATTTTACATTATTTAATTCCTTTTTATATGTTTTTATTTTATTTTTTTTTATTCTATTTTATTTTATGTATTTCATTTTATTTTACTTAATTTTAATTTTGTTATTTTATTTTTTTTACTTCATTTTATTTTATTTCACTTTATTTTATTGTGTTTTGTTTTATTTTATTCTATTTTATTTTATGTTGTTTATATTATTTTACTGTTGTTATGTCGTTTTATTTTCCTTAATTTAAATTTTTTTTTATTTTATTCTGTTTTACTTCATTTTATTTTATTTTACTTTATTTTATTTTACTTCAATTATAAAAATGTTCATGACTTGTAAGCTTGTAGTATGAATTTCTCATACATTAACCAAAAACAAATTTTATTTAACTTCATTTTATTTTATTCTGTGTTGTTTTGTTCTATTTTATATTATTTCATTTAATTTTTCAATATTTTTTTTTTAATTTATTTTATTTTCTTGTATTTGTTTTGTTTTATTTTATATTAATTTACTTTTTATTTTATTTTATTTTATTTAATTTTGTTTTATTTTATTTTATTTTATTTCATTATATTTTGTTTTATTTTATTTTATTTTATATTTCCTTTCCTTTCCTTTCCTTTCCTTTCCTTTCCTTTCCTTTCCTTTCCTTTCCTTTCCTTTCCTTTCCTTTCCTTTCCTTTCCTTTCCTTTCCTTTCCTTTCCTTTCCTTTCCTTTCCTTTCCTTTCCTTTCCTTTCCTTTCCTTTCCTTTCCTTTCCTTTCCTTTCCTTTCCTTTCCTTTCCTTTCCTTTCCTTTCCTTTCCTTTCCTTTCCTTTCCTTTCCTTTCCTTTCCTTTCCTTTCCTTTCCTTTCCTTTCCTTTCCTTTCCTTTCCTTTCCTTTCCTTTCCTTTCCTTTCCTTTCCTTTCCTTTCCTTTCCTTTCCTTTCCTTTCCTTTCCTTTCCTTTCCTTTCCTTTCCTTTCCTTTCCTTTCCTTTCCTTTCCTTTCCTTTCCTTTCCTTTCCTTTCCTTTCCTTTCCTTTCCTTTCCTTTCCTTTCCTTTCCTTTCCTTTCCTTTCCTTTCCTTTCCTTTCGTAATCTGTCCTTTCCTCGCTTTTCTTTTTTATTTATATTAATATCCTTTAATTTACTTTCCAACTAAAACAAAAGTGAGTGTCTTTGACGTTTCTTTTCGCAAAGATGTCTTGACGTTTAGATGTTACTTACTTTAACTGGTCGTTAGTTAGTGAGTTTGTCACAGCCGAATTTAGAGATTACCACAATCACCTTAGACGTAGTTGACGACCGAATTGGAATTAGAGGTTGCTATAACCGCAATAGAGTTTGCCATAACCGCATTAGAGGTTGCCATAACCGCATTTGATGTTGCCATCTTGCGCGAGATGTGAGGTACCAAAATGGGTGGCATAATCATCGTTGTTTTAGTGGGTTTGACGAAATGAAGTCATGGCAATGAGGCGAGCATCCTTGTCAATTTTCTGAGTTGAATTCTATCACACAGAACAGGAAAAAGTTTTAGAAGAAAAATTATTTTCTTTTTGTAGCTTAACATTAAAAAAACGGAGTTCATCCCAATAAATAAACCGACAAATGCAATAATATGCCCGACAAATAGCAACTGTTGTTAAAACGATTTAAGGGCGTTTTTTTCATAACCTATACAAGCTAACATCAACTGTTACGAAAAAAAAACGCATAGACGTTGAGTATAATCATAGAGTAATCTCAGACTAGAGAGAATATTTGGCTCATCTGACGTTTCCTTTCACGCTCTTCGTGATGCGGTCGGTGTGATAGAGAGATGTTTGACGAAAAGTGATATACACCAGGTGGAATTACAATAACTTCTTGCTTTAATTTTTCATGCCATTTTGGTGAAAAACTGTGAAATTTAAATCTGTTTTAAACTTTTTTATTGACTGTTATTATTAGTATACATTTGTGTTGTATTTAACACAATAATTTTAACACACAAAACGAAATGCCGTTGTTGTTATTTTGTTCGTTGTTTTGAACCATTGCCTCTATCTGGTATTAGTAAAGCAATTATTTTCAACATCAAACGTAAATATCACACCAGGCCAAATGTCATAAATTTGGTGGGAGAACTAGTGGGTCTACTATAAGTATTAGTCTATGAGTATAATCAACTTAGCTTCATCCGATAATTCTCCCTTTTATTTGTCAATTCGTTAATTTAGAAGTCAAACACAAAACAAAATTCAATGTAACATATGAGGTGGTTATACTGCATTCACATTACAGAAGCATTCTCTCACTTGGCCAGTAGCAGCGAATTATTATACTGAAAAACAAAACAACATCTCCAAACACGATGATTTTGAATACAATGGTTCACATTAAAGTCGTGAACGCTACATTGTGTTATCACCGAATTTAAAAATACACCAGGCATCGTAAACGAACGCCTACTGCCTGCTCGATCGCCACGAGTCGTACAAAATATACGGCCCGAGAGCACATGCGGAGAAGGAACAAAAAACCCAGGCATCCCCTGAACAAACACCGTGCATTTGTTTGTTTGTATGAATTTTTGCACGCACTTTTTCGACTCAAACGAGCAGAGAAGTAAGGAACAATGACTCCAAGTGATGAACGTGGATCGGTGTCCTCATTTGTTCGCCATAATTTGCCCGAAAAGTACATACAATATACCATACCGTACACACAATGTACCAGAAACTACATACAACGTGAATTTACCATACCATGCATTTAAAAGTGCAGAAAGTATACCACAAAGTAGTAAATATCATGGTCTATAACGTACATAACATGCAACAAAAAGTACATAAATTTCTTCAACACTTTACAAAAGTACACACCATGAGGACTTTAGCAAAAATACTTTAAGTGCAGTAAAATTCACGTAAACTGCACCAGCGAAATACATAACGGTACTAAAATGTGTACCAAAAATTACATAAAGTATTATGCAAATAGTATATAAAGTGTACAAGAAAATACACAGCGGTACCAAAAAGTGCTTAAAGTTCATGAAAAAAGAATACAAAGATCCTCAAGCAGACAGAATCAACGGCGTTCTAACCAATCGAGTCATGGAAGAATATCGGTGAAAGTATCTCTTTGTAAATCGAGCTATTCCTCGGCTTTCTCCTTCACTTCTCTTCGTTTTGGGTTTTCTTTGGTTCTTTTTTGTCGTCAGTATTGTATTGGAATTCAGCTTGTGGAAGAAGAAAAAATCAATAATATTTTATACAACTCTTTAAATATTTTGTTAAAAAAAGTAACTACCCCTTATATTTACATCATAATTTTCGAAACTTCGTGGAAATATAAAAAATGGAATGACATACATTTTATATATTTCCTACAATAAAGTCAAACTTGGTAACACATTTATCGGGGTTATTCTCAACCTCTAAAATTATACATGTTAACGTGCAAGTTTTCATTTTGCATGAGTTAACGTGTATAAGTTACGAAAAAAGCGCCCCTATAATATTATACGACAAAAATAAAGTATAAGCTCTGTAAAATACTGACGTTTTAAAGTCGTCTGGCACCGATGAGCAGGACAGGTAATATTTAAGGAAATGAACGTTATCCTAATGAAGAATTTCCTCATTTTAAGATCGTTTTGACTAAATTTGAGGAAGGAAGGAACTTGACTCGAGGAAATAATTTACTTGATATAAAAAATTAATTACCTTTACAGTTTTGACAATATTGCTGGTATTGGAGAAAAATGTACCTTCAACATAGAGCAATTGTATCTTCTTCGGTAGAATGTTTCCTTGTTTTGAGTCAAGTCGTACTAAATAAAAATGAATTGAAAACATTTATCTTGCAATTTAGGAAAGATATATTTATTTATTAGAGAGTACAGTTATACTAGTTTTATGGAAGTTGATACTTGCAATAAAATATTTCCCTGTTTTGGGTATAAGTAGGTTCCTAAATGTGAAGAAAATTCATTGAATCCGTATGTACATTTGAGCATTTTCTATGTTCAATTACGGGAGGTATCAATTTAACTACGATGCACATAATCTTTTGTTTCTTCTAACGGATTTCGGTCATTTTCGATCCCATTCTGGCTGAAACCACAAGGCATATATTTAAAATTTGAAACACCTAGCTAAATTCGTTTGGTCGCAACTGTATTAACAAAGGGTATGGGAACAGACCGGCATAGGTAGATGATCATTAAACAGTATACCCATCAAGACAAGATAGAGAACTGAAGTCAGTAGGCAGTATGGACATCAAAGTCAAAATAGATTCATTAAGATATGATTTATATTGCGATCGGACTTTTGAAGCGGTAGCTGTAGGCATTAACTTCTCCTAGACATGCCCCAATTTAAAATATTAAAGAGTGCATAAGTAGGCTATTTTCATATATTTTTTCATATAAATCATTTGAAAGGCTAGGCAAAAATTCAGAAATATACAGTGGAAACAGGTTATTCATATCGAAAAAGATGAGTTTCTGATACAATTACACTGTACAACACTAAAAACTATAACCATATACGGACACCACTACGTGATAAAAGATCAAAGAAAAAAAGGCCTGTGTCTCCAGTTTTGCCCAAAGTCATGGACTTTTTTTAATGGACCCCCAAAAATTTGAATTTGGGGCCTCGGTGTTATGTTTGCAAAAAAGTGATCATTTTGCCGACTCATATCTTGCAATTCGTTCCGAATTTTGATTCACTCTCTGAGGGAAAGTTGCAGCCCTTGTCATAGACAATTTGACAATTTGTTGTTGATTGTTTTCTTGAATTTTGAACGGTTCGCTACCTATGGACCAGAACAGAGGATAAGAGGTAAAAAAAATCGAATTTTTTAAAGTTTTTTGCGAATTTGACCTTGAAGATGAAGTTTTCTGGATTTTATATGTTGAAAATTTGTATTCTTTATGACAAAAGCTACAAGTTACCCTCAGAAAGCAAATCAAAGTTCCGAACCAATTGCAATATATGAGCCTGACAAAATTATTAATTTTTTGCAAAAATGACACCGAGGCCCCAAATCTTTGGAGGCCAATAGAAGAAAAGTCCATGGCTTTGGGCAAAACTTAGGGACACGGGTCTTTTGTTTTTTTGTCTTTTATCAAGTAGTGGTGTCCGTATATGGTTACATTTCCATGACATAAAAATTACACACAGTGTTATTGTAGGGGCGCACCTCTATTTTTGATTCTAACTTAAAATACATATGTGTCGTATTCAGTGTTATCTCTAAATAACATCTCATCCAAATATACAACATATCTGAACGATTCGTTTTAATGAACAATAACAAAGATAACAACAAGAAGTACATCAGAATAATTCAAAGATTTGCATAAATTAAGCGAATTATAATGATAATTAAAACAACAACAGCAAAAACACCATTAAATTGAATACCTACTTTATATTTATATATGTTACTTCACTTGTTCACTCCATTAAACCGCTTAACTGAAGAAATATATATATTTAGAAGCGCACAGTTGTTGATATGGTTAAATGTATTCTACTTAAATATTCGTGTGTAGGCTTTTGTAGATAGCAAACATACATATATTTTTACAGAGTACATTTGTGTCTCATTAGGCAGCACCACATAAAAATAATTTTTATTATTGATGATTCATTTATAGGAACTTTTTTTCGAAATAATATAATCCAATAATCCAAGTTTGGATAACGCTTTCCAATACCTCAGTAGTAGTCGGCATATCCTTAAGACTTTACGCAGCTGCAGACGGAAAAGTGTTAAGGCGGGATATCACATGACATAAGCGGCGGATTCTCCGGACCGAAGTGCGAAATTGCCTTTTAACCGAACTGTTCTCGTAATAATGTCAAAGTTGCATGGACTTTGTGGCAAGTAGCGGCCGACAGTGGGATACTTTCAGAGAAGCCGGCCAAAAATCTATAACTTTTTATAGAGCTAATAAATGTTAGTGCTGTATCGCCTCTGAAAGTACTACAGGATTTTTTTCCCATAAATTCCACGATATGTACCTGCATTTCTATTTCAAAAACTTAGAGGGTTTTCAATTTTCGGAACGAAGCTCCTTAACGCACATTGCATTGTAGTTTTGAACCCAATAAAAAGTGAATTCAAAAAGAATAAGTGAAAGAAGTTTAATCAGTTTCATGTGAATTTGAATAAAATTGTTTAATGGACACGCATTTCAAATTGGATTATGATTTAAATTTTAATATAAAACTTTAACGTGATTACAAATTTAAACAGAACTTTGAAGTTTTCATTTAAACTGTACCCATTATTTTCAAGAAAAGCAATTTTTGTAAGAATATTTAAGAGAAGAGAAGGTAAACAAAATTTACACAAAGAAAAAATTTACACAAATTTACACAAAATTTACTCAAGAAAAGTTATTTAATTTCACAAAAAAGGTACTTTAAAGAAAATACCGTTTTTTAAGAAAAGCCATTTTTTTGTAAGAAAGCGTACTTTTTTGAAGAAAAGGTACTTATTTAAAATATACTTTTTTTTAAGAAAAAGTACTTTGTTTAAGAAAATTTACTTTTTTACGCAAAAGCACTTCTTTAAGATATGGTATTTTTTTAAGAAATGGTACTTAGTTTAAAAATATGAATAGGCATTTTATTGAGAAAATTTACCGTTTTTAAGAAAAGGCACTTATATAAGAATATTTTCTTTTTTTTAAATTCTTTCACTTTTTCTAAATTTACTTTTTATGGGGTTCAAACCTACAATATATACTAACAGCCCGATTCTGTGAATTCTTGATAAATTTTTTATCAAGATATTTTGTCAAGATTTTTATCAACCAAAAGTTCGGTTGGTATTCTGTGGTAACATTGATAAATAAAAAGCTTTTGAAATTCACCAGTGTGGAGAATTTCTATTGACAGCTGATTTTGTTTATTGTTATCAAATTATTGGCACAAAGCAAAAATATGGATACATAAATTCTGCCTCCGACAACTAAAAAGGATCGCTTGAGTCGCGTAATCTTCGTAAGTCACACCTACGCCTTCTTTTTCCGCATTTTCTTCGTCTTCACAAATCAGCATTAACACAATTATTTCTTCTTCCATTTTTCTAAAAGGATACGCAAATTTATACATGTATTTTAAAAAAGAATCCATTATGTTGATATTTACATGAAGCGTGCACTATTTACCGAATTTGAATACACACACACACACAATAAATTAGAGTTATCAATACCACAGGAGACTTTGACAAATTATCAACTAAAAAGCTTTTATTTTTTGTAGTAGAATACCAAATCTTGATAAATATTCAAAAGTTGATAAATACTCAATGTGGTGAACATATCAAGTGCACAGAATCGGGCTGTAAATATTGGTTACAGGCTACACCCAGAAGACTTCCCATTAAACACTAACAGCCCGATTCTGTGAATTCTTGATAAATTTTTTATCAAGATATTTATCAACCAAAAGTTCGGTTGGTATTCTGTGGCAACATTGATAAATAAAAAGCTTTTGAAATTCACCAGTGTGGAGAATTTCTATTGACAGCTGATTTTGTTTATTGTTATCAAATTATTGGCACAAAGCAAAAATATGGATACATAAATTCTGCCTCCGACAACTAAAAAGGATCGCTTGAGTCGCGTAATCTTCGTAAGTCACACCTACGCCTTCTTTTTCCGCATTTTCTTCGTCTTCACAAATCAGCATTAACACAATTATTTCTTCTTCCATTTTTCTAAAAGGATACGCAAATTTATACATGTATTTTAAAAAAGAATCCATTATGTTGATATTTACATGAAGCGTGCACTATTTACCGAATTTGAATACACACACACACAATAAATTAGAGTTATCAATACCACAGGAGACTTTGACAAATTATCAACTAAAAAGCTTTTATTTTTTGTAGTAGAATACCAAATCTTGATAAATATTCAAAAGTTGATAAATACTCAATGTGGTGAACATATCAAGTGCACAGAATCGGGCTGTAAATATTGGTTACAGGCTACACCCAGAAGACTTCCCATTAAACACTAACAGCCCGATTCTGTGAATTCTTGATAAATTTTTTATCAAGATATTTATCAACCAAAAGTTCGGTTGGTATTCTGTGGCAACATTGATAAATAAAAAGCTTTTGAAATTCACCAGTGTGGAGAATTTCTATTGACAGCTGATTTTGTTTATTGTTATCAAATTATTGGCACAAAGCAAAAATATGGATACATAAATTCTGCCTCCGACAACTAAAAAGGATCGCTTGAGTCGCGTAATCTTCGTAAGTCACACCTACGCCTTCTTTTTCCGCATTTTCTTCGTCTTCACAAATCAGCATTAACACAATTATTTCTTCTTCCATTTTTCTAAAAGGATACGCAAATTTATACATGTATTTTAAAAAAGAATCCATTATGTTGATATTTACATGAAGCGTGCACTATTTACCGAATTTGAATACACACACACACAATAAATTAGAGTTATCAATACCACAGGAGACTTTGACAAATTATCAACTAAAAAGCTTTTATTTTTTGTAGTAGAATACCAAATCTTGATAAATATTCAAAAGTTGATAAATACTCAATGTGGTGAACATATCAAGTGCACAGAATCGGGCTGTAAATTTCCCAACATACTAGTATGTTAGTCTAGACAAGCCAAATAGTGCTAAAAAAAAGTTGGTTAATTTTTTTTCATTTAATCCCTTCCTACAACGTGCGATAAGGAAATTCGTTCCAAATTTTTTGTGAAAATGTTATTTAGAACTCATTGATACATAAAATCCTAGTTGAAAATATAAATCATGTTTCTTAATTTAAAAATTTCTTTAAAACTCCAAAATCATATCAATTAATATTAAACTATTTACCTGCAGTTAAACATAATTATGAGGCTTTTAATCCTCTTTATAGTCTTTGTAAACATTTTAATGAATTTTACCATTTGTTTTCAATTTCTGACTCTGTTGAAGTAATAAAACGTAAAATACTTAGTAATAATGTACACTAAATGGAGAATTGCCAGATCGTGGTTTCGAAACCAAAGGATATTTAGTCCAAAGGATATTTGGTCCTGTTCACGCTAATTTCATCAGAGTTGATGCTTCTCGGCGACACATGTTCCTGTCATCATCGCTACTTTCCTGCTCTCCCCTGCACATATTTAATATATTAACCTGTTCCTGTTTTCCTCGATCCGATTTGATTTCTTCAACTTCTCAATGTTCCTTTTTTCCCATCAAGTCATCAACGTTCCTGCTCATCCTCTGCATATGTTTTATGCGATCCTGTTTTTATTGTTCCTGTTCATCCGTCTTCATCAATTTCACCAAACATTAAAGCTCCTGCTTAATTCCTCCACATGTTTCATCTGTTGCTGTCTTCATCGTTCCCGTTTTTTCGCCTTCTTCAAATTATCAAAGGTTCCTGTTTTGTTATCCCGTCATTAAAGTTCGTGTTCATCAATTACATATGATTTCTCTGTTCCTGTTTTCATTGTTCCTGTTCTTCCACTTCTTAAACGTTCCTGTTTTCTTTCTCCTGTCATCAAAGTTCCTGCTCGCTCCCTGCACATGTTTCATCTGTTCCAGTCGTTTGCAACAGTTCTTGCTTCAACAGTCAACAGTTCCTGCTTCAACAGCTCCTGCTTCAACAGTTCCTGCTTTATTTGTTCCTGCTATATCTATTCCTACTCCATCTGTTCCTATTTCATTTGTTCCTGCTTCACCAATTCTTTTTCTGTCCTTCCTCATCTGTTCCTGCTTCATCTGTTCCTGCTTCACCTGTTCCTGCTTCATCTGTTCCTGTGTCATCTGTTCTTGCTTCTTTAGAAATATTCGTGTTTATATAATTCCTGCTGCTGATGTTCCTGCATTCCTGTTGTTCCTGTGTTCCTGATGTTCCTGGTGCCTGTGGTCACGCTAATCCTGTTGCTACGTTCAAATAATTTCGTCTATGTTTAATATATTTTTTTTCCTGTTTTTTTTTCCCTCCAATTTTCTTGTTATTGGTTTTTTTTTTCTATTTGTTAGTATTATTAAGAAATCTTTGACTTAATAATTATCAGCTCAATTCTCAATAGCAATTCCCGGGGAGTTTTTCCCTATTCCCTGTAAAATCTCCCTGGGAGTTGTTTCCCTATTCCCTTTTCCCTTAGTCTAAACGAACTTCGAAAAGGGGAAATATTTCCCCGGGAAAAAGTAGGTATTCTAAATGTCAATAAAATGGAGAATGTGAAAACAACTTTTGGGAGTAATTCCGCCAACAAATTGCTAAGGAGTGCTGCGCAAAAATTTAAGTATTTAATATTTTCTATAAAAAATTAAATAATTACTTTTATTTTCATCAATATTATGGCATTATTCTTCGGAATAAATTTAGTTTAGCACCAACTCTCAGATCTACACCAAAATGTCACCACCGAGAAAAGAGTCTGCACTGAGTTCAAAAGTTTTAAAAGAGGTTTTCAAAGTTAGTAGATAGGAGTATAATTACAAAGGTCTTTCTAAATTCTATAAATCTGTGTATGCACATATTTATTTTTATTAATCCATTGGGGGTTAATTAAAAAAACAATATTTGCTAACCTCCCTTTTTTAATAAAAATTTATTATTTCAAAACATTTGTAGTTTTTTGGTAGACTCCGATAATAGACAAGACTTTTGCCTTTTTTAATGTATAATTCTCACCAATAACCCTTCAAAGACCGGAGTCATTTAAGTTCAAAGTTTTGAATACATTTACCACTTTTTTCACCAAAATTAAAAAATTAAGCGGGTATTAAAGCCACAAGGCGGGTGTTGGACTCGCACTAGACGAGAAAATCCCTAAGCGACGCAGAAAGCTTTATAACACAAAAATACTATGAACTTTAATTTGAACTTTAATATCTTCGGTCTTTGAAGGGTTACAGGTGAATATTATACCCTAAAAAAAGTTAAGATCTTGTCTATTATCGGATCCTACCAAACAAAATAGAAATCTAATAGCACATTTTTTGAAAAAAAATGTATATCAAAAAAGTGAGTTTTTTTTTTAATTTGCTCCCCAATTGGTTAATATAAATAAAAATGTTTGTACACAGATTTATAAGGTTTAAAAAGGCCTTTGTAATGGTACTGATTCCAACTAGACCGGATGGCTGACTTATGCCCGATTATATATTCAAGCTTTGGATCTCTTTTCCGTAACGTCGAAATGAAAATAAATTTTTGAAAATCGTTAAATTTATATTCCACCTTGGCTCAGGCAGGGGGGTACAAATTCCCTCTGTACCTTAAGTCGATGTGTGGCAAAATCAGTAAAACCGCGCGATTGTTTTAAAATAATTTTTGATATTTTAATGAAAACAGGTACTCATATAATGTTGAACGTTTGATAAGAAAGCTTTAACTTTTCAAATCCCCGGTATTTCAAGGGCTACTGAGCCGTATTATACCTTGAAAGAAAGCCTGAAATCTTCTCTATTTCAAGTGTGTAGGAAAAATGTAGCAACACTACGGTCTATTTTTGAAAAGTAATGATTTCAAAGAAAAAAGTTAGGTTATAAAATCATTTTTTTTAAACTATTCCACAATGGGTTAATAAAAAGTAAAATATTTTTAACCGTATTTGTAGAGTTTAAAAGGACCTTTCTAATGACATAAATTTCAACAAGGTCAGAAAAGTAGTTTCAGAGATATAGCCGACTATACACTCAAGCTTCGAAAGGCCGTATCTCTAGAAGATGGGCCGATCGTACAAAAAAAAATATATATTTCAGCTCAGCTTAAAAATCTATATTGATGATAAAGTTTTGATTCCATTCCAAGAAATGCCCCTGAACTAGAGTTAAGCCAAGTAAATATGTACGTTCCCGTATTTACTTACAAAGTTTGCTGCAGCTCCAGTGAATTCGTCGCATCGCGTAACTATCTCCTTGCAAACGTTTGTTGTTGCTTCTCCTGCTCCCTGTCGCTCTTCTGCTGCCATTCTAAAGGCTGTGGTGTACATTTTCACTTATTTTAATTATTAATTAAGTTTTATTTGCTTAAAATTATTTGCACTTAATAACTAAAACCAAACGTCACAAAGCAAAACAGCTGACTTCGAAAATTCGCAATTCTCTCTCCCTTATTATTCTATTCCCCGTCTGTTTAGAATAGAAGGATTTTATTCCCGGGAAAAATTAATTCCCCGGGAATTATCTCCCGGGGAGTATTCAGAATCGGGCTGTATGTAATTTATTATCATTTCCACTAATTTAAATATTTTTGCCTGTGTTTCATGCATTTTTCCAATTTTCTTGGTTTTGGTTTTTTTTTTTATATTTGTTAGAATTGTTTTTTTAAGTCAAACAAATTTTTTTTTAAGTTAATTATTAAGAAATTTTTTAAAAGATTTTAAACTTTATTTTATATCCCGGCTGTTGTTAGCTGATGACATAAATAAATAAAATAAATAAATATTTAACACCAATGGAGTAAAATACGGTTAACCGATGAAATTAGGTTTTTTAAAAAACCGCCACACGGTTGATATCTAAAAACCCGGATACCGGCTTCACTGGGTTTTCGGTTTCGGATTTGGACACTTTAGTGCAGACACTTGTTTGACGTAGAGTTAATAGTATTTTATAGCGTCATAATCAACATTATTATTTATTTAGGGATCTGAGCTGCACATAGAGTAAAGAATTGATCTTTGTTTGTCCTGCACTCGAAAAAATCGGGAATCCATGTTTTTTTCTCTTGAGCTTTATCTGAAAGGTCTTCTATTGGAAAAAGTGGATGCTTAATACTATCTTCCACGTGGTACAAGACTTTGTGATTTGTGGAACTCATATGTCTCCAACTAGATTTCACGTTGTAAATATTTTTCTGTTTTCTTGGCATTGGTTAGGTTAGATGCTGATGGTAGTCAATGAACGACTCACTTAGACTTTTTAGACCACTTCCATACCATGGACTAACGAGGTTAAGAGTTAAATCCACCGTATCAGTAGGATCGTTTAGTTGACATACTCGTATCGGCTAGTGCCGGATATGTGCAAAGAAGACGTTTAGATAATTCTTCATCATTGTTACAGCTTCTACAGGTGCCATTTATCCTGATCTATAATATCGTCATATGTCCACCCATCAGGCGGTGGCCCCTCAAAATGAAACGTGTATTGATGGAGCATTGATATTCAAAAATATAGCTTCATGTCTTAAACTACACTAAAATTTGGGTTAATCTCTTTAATACAACTTGAACCCCATGGCTGAATTGGGGTGAGAGTCTGGATAAGTGGGTCCACCGTACAGAAATTTATGTACTGGTTTAAGTATATTTAAATTTGATACTTGATGGAGGGTACTTGGTACTTGGAAACTTGATGATTGAGTCAGTGCTCAATAGAAAATTATGAAAATTTTTACCAAATGTGGGTACAAAGTAATTTATTGTCAAATCGGTTGCAACAACCGAATTTAGCAGTAATTCGTTTACAAGCACCGAATTGGGTGCCAGTTTATTTGAGGCAACCGAATTTGCTGCCAATTGGTACCGTTTCAATTGGAATACCAAGCTTGGCATCAATTCGTTTGCAACAGCCGTAATTATGAAAAATGGGATTGGAGCAATCGATTTTTTCCTGTTGGTACAGCCGAAATCAGGTTCAATAACATAATTTATTTTATATATTTATACATTCATATATAATTACTGCTACTTGCATTTCCTGACGTTTAAGATTCTAAAAACAATTATTATATTAAAAAATCATATGAGTTGTCAAGGGACACCCGATTGGAACGCAGTTCCTTTCGCTGTATATTAGCTACTAGTTAGTTCCAACTAGAGATGGGCACGTGTCCCGTGAGTGGCGTGATTCACGTGAATTACGCGTGAACGTGAGCGGAACAAATTTTGCTCACGTGAATGTGCGTGAACGTGCGTAGTGAAAAAATCTTCGTGCGCGAGCGTGCGTGAGTCCAAACTTTGCGTGAGTGAGTGTGCGTGAGCACTATTTTCGTGTGAGTCACGCATATTTCCGAAAGCTTGATATAATTTAATTTCGATTTTCTTACTACTTTCTTGAGCAAAGTATTTTTGGAAGGCTTCTAATAACATTTCCCTCTAACAAAGCGTCGTTAATCATCTTCTGTATTTCAAGGAACTGTGCTACAAGCGAAGAAGTTTTTATACGTTTTACAGTTGGACCGTTTGCAAAACAGTGGTAATTATATCAAAACTTCTAAACTATAGGTCCGATTGTTTGAGAATATATTGAGTATTTGTAGGGGAGGACTCAGGCTTTCAGAATCTGGTATTTAGAGGCACTTTGTTTCAGCGTACGTTTCGCTGCAGAGTGTCATGGCACGTAACATCTTAACTTGTGGTCTGATTTAAATGATCTTTGGTTTTGAGATTTTACTGAGTCTCTCTAACCTCTACAGAGATAGTTGGAATCAAAAGTTTAAAATATAAACATTCGCACTGAATTTCTCTAGTTTTTTTTGGAAATAACTTGGTCATTTTGAGTCGAACTGTAGTTCTACAACAGCTACGACTGCAACAAAACGTATGTTGAAAACGTTTTTAAATTATTTAAAACCGGTTGGTAACGACAACTTCTCAAATTTAAAATATTTCAAACTGAAAAAAAACGATATTTGTGGAAAGGTACCATCATTCTTTCACTAGTTTCTCAAGTTGTGTTGTACGAAAGATATAACTTTTTTGTTGTACTTTTTTTAAGTAAGGCTTTGCCAAAGGTACTAACTGTAATTTAAAAACTTTTGGACCCTACAACCAGCCTTGACAGAAAATTAATGATTTGGACAAAATTTTCAATTTTTGAGTTTGGGAAGGTTCGCTTGTTGATTTTATACTTTTTGAACCAAATTCTAGACTGAAGTGATGTTAGCTATAAGGCAAAAAAAAAGTATTTTGTTCGTACACCTAATCTTGATCAGCAATGCTCTAGTTTTTAAAAAAAACTCGAATTTTCGTAACAGACTTTTTGGGAGTAAAAACCGAACAGTTGGGTCACTATTTCTCAAGTGATATTAATTATATTAAATTAAACATATATTGGGCTATAATATGTGAAAAATAACAATATTCTAGTGTTACGTTCATAGAGTAATGACATATAGAGACGCCAACTTTCTCAGTAAATTGGTGACATTTGTGTGTTGCAGATGGGCGGTTGCATGTTGGAAAGTATTGCTTTAATAATACCAGATAGCGGCAATGGCTCAAACCCTCCAACAATAAATCAGCAACGGCATTTCTATTTGTGCGTTACAATTTTTGTGTATATACACCACAACTATGCACTAACACTAAAATATATCAAAAAAAAGTTAAAAATACGTTTAAATGTCACAGACAAGAAAATTTTTGTAATTTCACCTGTTGTAAGTCAATTTACGTCAACTGACTCTCTATCGCACCGCCCGCACCACGAAGAGCTCGGATGAGACCAATGGCAGCTCTATACGTTATTACTCTATGGTTACGTTGCTATATACTTCAAATCGAATTTACGTACTATTTAAAAAAAAAATTATTTTGAATTTTTTTTTCGCAATTTTTCCAAGAATGCCGTTTCGTGGAGTCGGAGTCTGGGACGAGTGCCTGGAGACGGAATTTGTGTCGTAAAAATTTGCACTGTTCTGACCCCAAGTTTAGAATTTCCACCTATAAAATTTGTTTCTGCAGAAACTATTTACTTCGGGTTTCAAATAAAACACTAACTTATTTGGGTATAATATTTCGTCTTTTGTATTGGTACCCTTTCTGACACATTTTTTTCAGGTTTAAACAAATTTTAACTTTGGGATTGTCGTTACCTACCGATGAGAACAAATTTAACACTTTACTCAACCTATCTACTACTGATTGAAGTTTTGTCAATGTAGCATTTTGACTCAAAATTACCAAGTTATTACCAAAAAACTGAACAATGTCAGTGCAAAAATTTACAAGTTAAATTTTTGATTTCAACTATCTTTGTAATGGTCAGACTCCGCGTGTTTTCTGTTTGTGCTGCTTAGTAGATTAATACATTAAGATTGTTTTTATCGTGACCCATATAAGTTAAGATAAACTGTTACCAAAAAAGTGCATAGCGGTTATGCGTAATCATCCTGGCAGCACCAAATAATGATTGATTTTTATTTGTCAATTTGAAAATCAAACTCACAATATATTCCATACCCATATTTTAAATAAAACATATTTCTGCATTTAATTTTAAAATTTGTTCTTGAATTTTAGGAAGAGCGGCACTAATTTTCCGTTTACACTATTTTCAGATTATAGATAGTGTATTTTGCCCTAGGAGTGCAAGAGCCAGTGTAAACTTGTTAAAATGCTACAATCTTAAAACTCCTTCCCATCGCCCGAACCGCAATTGAAAGTTGGTGTCTAGTAATTGGACTAGTACCCCGGTGAATCTGTGACATAATACCCCCAAGTTGGGTAATAAATTCATTCAAAGCTATGTTTAATCTGCAGCCTATACAGAAATCCAGACCACGAATTTGAATTTTTATGGCTCTCTAATGGTGATCCGATTCTGATTGTCTGTAATCGCATGTTACACATAATAGGGAATATGTTACATGTGATAATAAACCAGATGCAAAATTATCTTGAAATAGTTTATTTATTTTTTACTTAATTATATGTATTTGATATTTAGATTTAGCGGGAAGTGCATGCAGATCTACATGCAGCGCTACATGTGTAAAGATAATTTTGTTCTCACAACTAAATCGAACGTATCACTCTACCGGAAGATGCTATACATTTTGCAAATGGTGTCAGCGGTTAGATTTAATTTGATATTAAGATAGTAAAGTAAACAGGTAAGTAAAAACTACACGTCCAGAAGCCATAGAACGTTATACTCCTCAAGAAGGCGAAATAGTCATTACTATATTTTTACGGAATAATTCGTCAGTGATCAAACTGATCAAACACTAATATCCAGTCTTTCAGTCAGTGGGCATGTGTTAAATTGTGGTTAAACATCAATTTGTGTTTTTCATTCAATGGATAACAATTATTTAAACTCCCAATGTTGTTTGTTTAACCTGCAGTCAGGACCATATGACTTTGACAATCACATTACTGATTGCCAAAATAAGAAATGATTTTCAACTTTGAGTATTTGAACACATACTTTGAGCCAAGCTCGTCAAATGTGGAGACCACATAGTTCTATATACACTTTTAGTTTTAGTTTATATTTTACATAATCCAATTTGGTTATTCCTCTTTGTTCTATTACTATTTAGCCCAATAAGAATACAAGTGTTGCCATAATCGCTAACACTATTAAATTTTACATTAACTCGCCAATGAAATACAAAATGAAAAGTTAACCTTTAATTAACTCTGAGTTACGATTAAGTAATCCGATAGTTAACTATACTCTTAAAAACTGACCGTAAGGCGTTTAGCCGTTCGCTTCGAGGAGATGGGAACAACACATGACAGAAGAGATGCCGGAAGGCCTAGTAGTGCTCGTTCCGAGGAGAATATTGCCGCTGTATCAGGAGATGTCGCGGATGAGCCGCCAATGTCGAGTTGATGATAGTCCACACACATGGCCATCACACGTTCGTGTCTGCGGCGCATTTTTGTGAAAGATTTTAAGTTGTTCCCCTTCAACGTACATCAGGTACTGCCTGCAGACCGTCAATCGAGTCAAAACTTCGGTACAATTGACGTCCGAAATATATCGTGAGGGACGGGACCCATTTTCATCTGATCGTATACGTAAGAAAATGAAATTTCTTACGTCCCCCATTTCTTGTAGGGGACTGAAAATACATTTGTTATTCACCACAAATCATTACATCCACTCAGAATTACTGCTTGGGGCGCCATTTACTCCGGCGGTGTCATCGGGCCTTATTTTCTGGAGGCGCTATGAGCAACTCGTTTACAGTGACTGGTGAGCAATATAGAACCATGGCCTGTGAGTTTTTCTTGCCACAAGTTTAGGAATTGTACTCAAAAATATTTTATATTTGTTTTTTGAGAAGACTTCTTAGCATTTTTTTCTTAATTTTTGGTTGACCACGCTAAAGCCAAATTTGTTAATTTGTAAAGGATATATTTTATTCCACCTTTGGTATAAAATTTTTTCGATATTCGCAATTTCTATGTATTATAGGTCTTAAGATTTAAGTGTGTCAGTAGCCAAACCTCCGTTTTACAATTGTTGATATGTTAACATGTATAGGAACGGGTAGGGCAATCTATCAAAGTGAACACATGCAGACAGCACACAGCGTTAGCATCACATACGTGGTTGTTGTACAATAATAATCTCTGCCTGAATATAAGTATGATGGTATTGATGTAGCAGATCGTCGCCGCCAAAGACTATATAATAGTATATAAAGTTAATGAACCGAATTGTATGACTCAAAAGCACTGGCGACATCTGGCGAATTATTCAAAACGTACTACTCTCTTATTGTCATAACTTGGTCCATTCATAATTTTGATGTGAAATATTGATACTTTTTTAAACATTTATGCTTTTTGTATTGTTTTATGTAATAACATTGTCGAAATGGTGCATTTATATTGAAATATTCTATAAAGAGAATAAGACTCGATTATGCTCTTTTACTTAGACCATCTACATGGGAGCGGAAAACGAGAGCATTAAGTTCTCTATACTATAAAATACTTTTCATTGTCACTCTGTTTATGACAAAACAAAAACAATTATTTCAGTGAGCTAAATATTGATTATTATTCAGTTGTATGCCATCATTCAAACAAGCAGGTCGTCGTCGCTCTGTTTATGACAAAACAAAAACAATTATTTCAGTTGCCTTATTTATTTTAACTATATGACATCTAATGTTAAAGCAGATGTAAGAAAATAGAATATGCAATAGCTACAACACAATTTTAAACTAAATTTTATGTATAATGGAAGTAAGGACATTTCGTATAATGACTTTTGGAATAGTCTGGATTCTGGGCATCATATAACGTTGATCAATACTTATTAAATGAATTTATTAATGCTTAAAAGAGCTTGAAATTTATCAAGCACAATAAAGTATATTGATGTTTTCATTACAATAATATATTTTTGCAATACATATTTCAGTATATAATCATATCAATATACTTCAATGTGCATCAATATATCTGAAGCGTTGTCAATAAATTCTATCTTTCACATTGAATGTTTATATGATGCATTATAAAGGGTTTTTCCACAGAGACGCTACAAAAGTAAATCGATAGGGACAGCAAACGACGCCATATTTTTCCCGCTCTTTTGACATCTCTCTTCAGTAAGGTTTGCCATTTCATCATGGAAAGATATACAAGCCAACAACGAGTCGAAATTATTAAAATTTACTACCGAAATTTGGAGTCAGTGGCCTCAACTTCAAGAGCGCTACGTCCAATTTATGGTCGTCAGCGATGAGGCTCATTTCTGGCTGAATGGCTTCGTCAATAAGCAAAATATACGTTATTGGTCAGACAGCAATCCACACGTAATCCATGAGTTATCATTGCATCCCGAAAAAATTACGGTTTGGTGCGGTTTATGGGCCGGCGCCGTCTATGGGCCGTACTTCTTCCGTGATGATCAAGACCGGCACATTACTGTGAATGTGAATCGCGACCATTCAATGATAACCGAATATTTTTGGCCCCAATTGGATAATATGGACTTGGAGGACATGTGGTGCCAACAGGACGGCGCCACAAGCCACACAGCGAATGCCACAATCAATTTATTGGAAACCAAGTTTGGTGAACGTGTTATCTCACGAAATGGCCCAGTCGATTGGCCGCCTCGGTCGTGCGAAATGACGCCGTTAGATTATTTCCTGTGGGGCTAGGTCAAGTCTATGGTCTATGCCCACAAGCCAGCGACGATTGATGAACTTCGTACGAATATCGAACGTGAAATTGCAGCAGAATCGGCCGGTTTATGCTTGAAAACCGTCGAAAATTGGGTTCAGCGTCTGGACTTCTGCAAGCGTGCCCGTGGTGGCCATGCAAAAGAAATCGAATTCCATACATAATGGCATCGAACGTACTTTCACAGGAATAAAGAATTTCATTGGTATCTAAAACCGGTTTTGTTGTATTTAAAAAAACTTTTGTAGCGCTCTTATTGAAAACCCCGCTATTTCTTTATTTTTCAATGTAACATTTGCTAATGTGTTCATAGAAATCGAACACACACTCAACACATCACCCGTGACTTCGAACACTCATTGAATTTTTATTTTAATTTTTAGGTCAATTTCCATTTATTCGCAAATTAGTATCAATAAATTTAATTCTAGAACTAATTTGTCGGAATACAATACAAATGCTATCGCTAAGCCAGACAAGATCTCGAGTTTGCTGGAGCAATCTAAATGGTTCTCTGGTAGGGCCAACGGTTAATCTGGTTAGCCCGTGTTATCGCAATGGATTAAAATGTCTAAGTGAGTCAATCATCAACTTACACTAGCACCTAAACTAACATATGGCTACAGCTGAATTTTGTTATGATTTTACAAAAACTAGCTCTTTCTTACAATAGCACATAATAACTTTCTACAACAATAAATTCGTGATGCCAAGACCGTAACAATAAAAAACTATAAAACAACCCGAAATTGATAATAAATATACGTCTTAACAATACGTGTAATGACATAAACAGATACGATAATACGTACATATGTATGTATAAGTATATAAACTAATGTTTACTTATTATATCATTTACAATGTTTGTATTTCTCAAGACAATCAACAAGGATTCGTGTTGCTATTGATACCCTAACCCAACTGTCATGAATAGACAAAAATTATACCTCTCGGTGTCAGCTTCAAAACCATCAAATGTCACAAATTCTCTACACCCTTCCAAAATGTCTTACTTGCTTAGACGCATTCACTTTACCTCTTCCTCCCAAAATATTAATTGTTGTAGCCGTATGTTGAAGACAATGGATAGTCATTAATTTTCGGAGGGAATAGAAAGTGTCAATAACAATTAAGATTCATAACAAATAAATCTCTGTTTTTTCAACGCAGCAACAATGTTGCAAATTTAAAGCCAAAAAATCATTTCCAAACAATTAGGTAACTTTATGACACCAGACTAAACTGAAAATAATGGGCGTTTCTTCTTACCTACCTCTTCGTTGTTTTTCCTTTTCAATAATTAACAAAACCACAGATTGGTTGGTAATCGTTCAACTATACACTTAACATTAGGGGTATTCATGGCACATTCTCTAAAGAGAAGTTGTCGCTGTAACTATAAGTATAGATGTAGTCGTTGATGTAAACAAACTCGTATTATTAAACTGAAGTCTGAGGGCGTTAAGTTTAAAACAAATAGAGTGTTGTAAAGATCTTTTTAAAAATGCACACAACTTCCAAAAATATTTAGAAGCTAGAGCTTTTTTTCTTGCTAATTCCGAAGATTGAAACGATTTAATAATTTTGGGGGAAAATTTAGTGTAACAAACAAATCCATGACATATCCATTTCCCCTTTTCTTAAAATTGACGACTCAAGTGAAAATGTGTCAAATTTGATTGGGGGTAGGCATAGAATAACACATACGTAGATAAACTTATTCTCTCATCTGACGTTTCATTTCACACTCTTCATCATAGGTTTATGGAAATGAGAGCAATTAAATTTAAAATTATCTTACACCAGGTGGAGTTACAAAATATGTTCACTTAACTTTTTCCTGTCGTTTTGGTGTAGAACTGAAAAATTTAAATATATTTTGCACTTTTTTGTTGACTTTTATCGTTGGTATACATTTGTACACCACTAGTTTGTCACTAAAACACGAAATTCGGTTGTTGGTCCTTTGTTGATCGCTGTAAACTATTGCCACTATCTGGTATTATTGAAACCATAATTTCCGCCATCCAATGTTTACTTTCCATAGTACCTTGACGTTTAATTTATTGAGCGAATAAAAGCTTCTATGGTAAGTATTATTCTATGGGGGTAGGTAAGGTTTGCCAAATTTGGAACAAAAATATTTTTTCGCAGATTTATCGTTTGAATACCAAAACTTACACCGATAAAATTCCTTAGCTGTGTAGTTAAATAAACACTGGTTATTTGTAAAACAATGTATTTAATTATTGTATTCATTTATGACTAGTGTTTATTTGTTAGCGACTATTTATTTTGAAATGTCAAAATAATATTAAATCAATTGGTACAAATTGATTTAAATTAAAAAAATTTACATTTCCATGTATAAATTACTTGCTGCTGTTTCTTCAAATGACGATTTTTTGAATTCTACCGACACTGGATTTTGACGAAAGCGACACTCTTAAACGCTGTTTTTAAAAGAAAATTGATTTTGGATATTTTTTTAGAATAATTTTGCAATGCTGGCGTTTATTTACATTTCTTCGTTAACCTGTGTACTTTTTTTTTTAAAACAAATTAAATTAAGAAGTTGTGAATATTGATGATTTCGGTAGATTATTGTTTTGGGTGTTTGCGAACTAGTAGCTGTTGTTGAAACAATGCTCGTTAATTTGAGAACTACTTATCCGTATAATGTGTGGTGATATACCTAAATACTTGTGGAGAAGGGAGCTGATAAGATGCCTTGGTGGACATCGAAATAGCTATATTCTCAACCATCCACCGAAATAATCAATTTCACTTCTTCTTTTTATAAACTTTCTCTATTAAATATTATTTTTAATGGATAGAATGATCTTGAACCGGATTATGATTGAAAAACCTAAACTTTCAAAGATCGATAAAATAAAAAGAACATCGGAAATTATATTTATTTTACTTCGTGACATCTTTTAATAAGAAATAATAAAAAAAATCACATGAGGTGTCAGGGGACACCCGGTTTGAAAGTAGTTCCTTTTCTCTATATATTGTGTATTAGTTAGTTCCAAAACACCTAAACCGCCCGTTGAAAAATACAATAATTTAAATGGCTCACTAAGAAAAGAAACTTTTTGTAAAATGATAAACTTTTTTAAGAAATTTTTTTTTTAGAATGTATTTTTTTAATTATATTTGTAGGTCCTTTTTGTAAGAATATGGACTATATTTTTCCGAAAAGGTATTTTTTTAGAGAGAAGTACTCCTCTATTACAGGCTAATGTTTTTTTTTTGACGTAGAATACGTCTTACCTTACGGTATGAGGAGTCATGTCAGGTTTTTATTGTTGTAATCTTTATTTCATTGATTATGAGGAAACGGCGAGATAACTTTTTTTTAAAAATTTTTTTGTAGGTAAATGAAGATGGTTGATATATTTCTAGTATTTTAATTTCATATTGGTTGATATATTTCTAGTATTTTAATTTCTCAAATTAAAATTGTTTAAACACATACACTCAAACATATGTGTGGTGTTTGGTTGAGTGTTTTTGGTTGCTCAACATTGCTTAGGAACATGTATCTAGTAAAAAGTGAAACGAACAGCAAGCTAATGTTGCTTGGCAACATGTATCTAGTAAAAAGTGAAACAAACAGTAAGCTAACGTAATAAAGCTTTTTTGCGAAAGCTTCAATAAAGCTGTTGTAACATTAATTTTGAATTGTAAAGCGTAAAGCTTTCACACAACGCTCGAATGCTAATGCGAAGACTCGATAAGGTAAACCTTTTTGAATATTAGGGCGGCCCTCTCAACATTCGCAGAACTTATGTCAATAAAAATATTAATTAAACTACATAAATTAAATTAAGTTTAAAAAAATTGAACATAATATTTTTTTTTTAAACGGACTTGAATCAAATGCCGTTGGTAAATATAAAAATTACAGCAGACACTTGTCCGAGGCCTTCGGCCACGGACTGTCCCTGCAGGCTGTGTCAGAGATACGGCCATTAAGTTTAACGTAGAATACGCCATCCGATAAGACAGAAAACATATACTATAACAATAAATGATAAATAATATAAGCAAATGAATTTATTGTTATATATGTTTTCTGTCTTATCGGATGGCGTATTCTACCTTAAACTTAATGGCCGAAGGCTGTAATTTTTAATAAAAGGTACTGTTTTTAAGAAGGAGTACTTTCTGTAAGAAAAAGCCATGAGCATGCATTTTTTTTTAAAAAGAAGTACTTTTTTAAGAACAAGTAAAGGGTTATCCATTTCGTGGTATCAAAAGTATAGGGCTGGAATTCGACATCTGTCAAACTAAGTTGTTAAACCAATTTTTTTTTTCTTTTCAGTTGAAAGTCTGACATTGACGAAAATGGATCGCTTAACTATCACACAACGCATAAAAATTATTAAAACCTACCACAAAAATTGTGATTCTGGCACAGCCACATATCGAGCTGTAAGAGGAGATTATGATTTACATAATCGTCCAACTACGCAAGCAATTGGAAAAATTGTGAAGAAATTTGAAGAGACTGGAGTGGTTACAGATATTGTAAGGCCTCTGCATCATCGTTTTACTCGTTCCGCTGAAAATATCGCTGCTGTAAGTGAAAGTGTTGCCGAAAACCCGAATGTGTCGGTTCCCTGTCGTTCTCAGGAATTAGGACTGTCTTACGGCACATTATGGCGTATTTTGCATTTGGATCTACACCTACATCAGTATAAAGTCCAGTTCACACAACAACTGGAGCCAGCTGACCATTCACAACGTAGTAGATATGTGGAATGGGTGCTTGAACAACAGGCGGTGGACGGCGATTTTTCGAACAAAATTTTCTTCAGCGATGTAGCTCATCTCTCACTCGGTGGGTATGTTAATAAACAAAATCGTCGTATTTGGGGTTCTGAGAATCCTCAAGTAATTGAAGAGAGGCCATTACATCCAGAAAAAGTCACTGTTTGGTGCGCTCTTTGGTCCGAAGATGTGATTGGACCTTACTTCGTCGAAAACGACGATGGAACGACTGTCACCGTCAATTCGGAGCGTTATTGTCATACGATAACGGACTTTTTTTATCCTGCTATTGAAGAATTCGACTTGGAGAATATGTGGTTTCAAAAAGACGGTCCCACATGCCACACAACTCGAGCGAATATGGCTTTATTGCAAGAGACATTTCTGGGTCGCGTAATTTCTCGTCGTGGCGATATCAACTGGCCACCAAAATCATGCGATTTGGCACCATTAGACTTTTTTGTGGGGCTACGCGAAAGACCGCAGATAAACCTTTAACTCTTGAGCACTTAAGAACCAACATTCGTCAAGTTATGGCTGAGATACCGCCCAATATGTGTCAAAAAGTGGTCGAAAATTACCTCAAAAGAATCAATGCTAGCAACACTTCGCGTGGTGGTCATTTAAATGATGTAGTGTTTCACACATAACGTCAATGTTCAAACTTTATAATACAAAAGAAATATCATGAAAAAAAATATTGTATATGTCTTTTATTTACGTTTACTTTTGAAACCGCAAAATGGATAACCCTTTACTTTTTAAAGAAGTGGTACTTTTTTTAGGAAAAGGTTTTTTTACTTAATTTTTTACTTAATTTCAGAAAGGCTACTTATCTCAAGAAAAGGTATTATCTTATTTTTAAGAAAAGGTACTTTTAAGAAAAGGAAATTTTGTAAGAAAATATATTTTTTAAGAGAAGGCATTTGTTTAAAAGAGAAGGTATTTTTAAGAAATGGAAATTTTTCTTTTCAGAATTATTATCAAGAATGTAATGTAATGTAGTTATCTCTTAGATATGTAATGTAATGTATTTATCTCAAGAAACAATATTTTGTTTCACAAAAAAGGTACTTTTTAAAGAAAATTTAGTTTTTTCAGAAAAGGCAATTTGTTGTAAGAAAATATACTTTTTTTAAGCAAAGATAAGGTATTTTTTAAGGAAATTTATTTTGTTTAAGAATATTAATATGTATTTTTTTTTGAGAAAATTTAGTTGTTTTAAGAAAAGGCACTTATTTAAGAAAATTTTCTTTTTTAAACTTCTTTCACTTTGGCTTTTCTAAAATTTACTTTTTATTGTGTTCAAAACTGCAATATATACTGAATTTTGGTTACAGGCTCCACCTAGAAAACTTCCCATTAAACAAGAATTTTCCCAACATATGTTAGTCGAGATACAAACCAAAGCAAAAGTTCCCAATGCAGTTGATAATACTGGGTTGTAGAATAATAGTGTTAAAAAAAGTCATTTAGCCCCCATCCCGTAACGTGCGATAAGGAACTTCGTTCCAAAAATTTATATTTCTTTTTCTTCGTGACATCTTTTAACAACAAATAATAAAAAAAAAATGTAAAAGTGAAACTGAATTTTGATATTAAGGCGCTAGGGTATTTATTTCGGCCTCAGTGAGTCAGAGTCACCTCACTAATTCCCAGAAAGTAATTGAAGACCTCGGTGCAAGAACCGGGCAAGTCCAGTTTTCAAAATGTTGGGAAATCAAATAAAACTCATTATTTTCGCTAAATTTAGGAAATTATGCTAAATAGTATGAGTTCATTTAGAATAACATTAGATAAGTTATATTTACGTAGCAACTGCTTTTCATTAACATTGTAGAAGCTAAAAAAGAGTTTAATAAAATGGAGTTGCGTGGTTCTTGCCCCGAACAGCCCAAGTTTTGTAATAAAGTCAAACCACGTGTAATAATTTTGCATTTTTTAATTAAAAATGAAATATGTAACTAAAAATATTGCAAACAAATAATATTTTAAACATAGGAAGAATCGCTAATCGCAGCTTGTAGAATTGCCAGGCTCTTGCACCGTAAGGTGGATAAATCATTTCCCATGGTAACTCATTACGGAATTGCTGGATTTGCCAAATTCTTGTACCAAAAGATGCGCACTATCACATTCTATATGTTAAAGACAATAACTTACTTTCGGCATAAAATGGACTTGCCCGGTGCTTGCATCGAGGTCTTCAATTTTGAGAACATGTTGTAAAAAAAAACTGACATTATACAAAAATTAAAACAACATTTTTTAACTCAGAGGCGATGGGATATATTTTTGAATATAATTGTTGGGAATGCCGTTTTGTTAAGCAAACATTGTTGTAAATGTTTATGATATTTCATAAACATTTGTCTATCAAAAACATGTTTGATATTTTTTTTGGAATAATCAATAATTCTGGAAATTACAGTCGATGCATGACAGATACCCAACCATTGTGTCTGAATTGGGTCATCTATCGTATATACTTTATACCTTAAGTAGCAACCCACATTGAAAGTCCGTCATTCGTAAATAAATTGAAAGATTGTACAAATTCAGACAACCTATAATTACCTTTAAAACTAAGTTAAACCTACACACTGAAAAAAAACCATCCCAGCAACATGTTGCAGAAAACATGTTCACCTTGCATACATTGTGTTGATGAATTGAAGATCTGGTGACTTTGTTATTTGTCTCGGTTTTGTTTTTAGCGGTTGTAACAAACAAACAATATCATAGTGTTTCAAACATGCAATATTGAATAGCAAACACAATGTGGTTGGACACAAGTATAGTATATTTGGGACAAACTACAAACACGTTCTATTTGCATGCAAACAAAAAAAATTCAGACTTTTCAGCGCGTATGTAAAAATGATTATCCCAAACGTGGGGGCAATAATCACTAAGGCCAGGATTGCTAATCAGAGAAACCCGGATATTAAAAGCCGATATATTACAAAGCTGGCAGAATGTTTTGGCATAAAACCGTTTAATCGGTTTGTGTTTTGAATTCCCTCAAAAATTATTTGTGATACGAAGAGTCACGGGTAAAACATCTGCGGTATATTTTCGAATAATGTTCTCTTATTGGACCAGATTCGATACTGTTTTCAAAGCTCACCTACTTTCCACATAACTTTAAGGAATATCTTACTTATTTAGCTCAAATCTTTAAAGCTTTTTTCATTTGAAGTAATTAAAAGTAATTTCGGACTTTTTTTATTAACTACGTTTTTATGTTGCAACATGTTTGCCGAATCCGAGAGCACCGTATGTTGATACCATCGAGGTCCCTATTTTCGGGTTCAAAATACAATCGAGGCTGTAGCATCGGCAATTCAAGCGTTTCGACTCGAAACTTATCGACACTAATTGGAATTAGCAGACGGTCATTACAACGGATAATTCATGATGACTTGTTTCCGTACAAAGTCCAAATTACAACCAAGTTCAACCCTCTGGATTCGCCAGGAATTTTGTCAAAAAATGATTTAAATGGCCGAAGAAGACAACAACTTGAAAAATTGCTGGTTTATATCTGTATGTGGAGTAAATCTAATCCAGAAATACTCCATGAGACGGAACTGCACCACGAACGAATCACTGTGTGATGCGTAGTTTAACGAATGTGCATTGTGGGGCCATACTTCTTTCTTCCAACGAAAATCCAATTAAATTACTATGCAGAAACTCAACTTTCTTCTGGCCCCCAAGATCACCTGACCTGACTGCACCAAACTTTTTTCATGGGGTTTTATGGGGTCATACAGGTGTACAAAATGAAACCAAGGAATCTGACTGAATTGAAGCAGTCTATTAAAACAATATTTGAGGCGATCACGACTTCAACCCTTCAGGGCGAAAACAATAATTTGCTGATCAGGTGTCGCATATGCGTGGCTGAGCACAGAACATAATTTAGCTGTCATTAGTACCAATGAAACACAATTTAAACTTAGTGTCTACTTTAGTATCTACTCTGTTTTTAATAAATTTCCAACTTTATAGTCGATCAGATGTGGCATAGACTTCTGATTCCATCATTAACAAAACTAATTGCTCCTGGCAATACAGCAAAAAGTTTGATTACAAGCCTACCGCTCTTTTCGTATAAAAACAACATCGTACTACTAATGTTAATGTGAAAGATAACAGCAAAGAATGATCGAAAAAGTTTCATAGCTAAAAGAAACAGTAACGAAAGAGCCATGCGACAAATTCAATTCGTTAAAAAAAAAATATTCAATCTTCATCGCAACAATGAAACGTATTCATTGCAGAAATGAAACATTTGATGTTAGTGACAAAACATTTCACTTAGAGAATCTATTTTAGTGGGGTATAAAATAGCCCACTTTCCACGGATATATTTAATAGTAGCTACGACAAACAATTCAGGTGTTTTCAGCCTAAGGCCCAATTTTCGACTGGTTATTTAAATTGGTAATCAGTTGATTTTGATTTATATTTGATCTGACTTTAAATACGAAAAGAGTTTTTTTTCAGTGCTTTGTCAAATAATCTTACTACCAGGTGGCAACATTGGCAAATGCCACGAAAAATAACCGGTATTAATACATTTATCGGCTAATCGTTACAATACATCAAACTGACACCATTTGCAAAACAAAAGTGAAGTGATAAAATACAAAATATTTAATGAAATTGGAAAATATTTGAGCAGAATTGAAGTTCTAACTGCATTGCGAGTTAAATGATACGTTTTTATTGTTATTTCAAGTAGGATGGTGATTTTTATTGTTCACATTAACAATTAAAGAAGCTTTGTGTTTGTTCTTCTTGTTGTTATCTGTCAAAATCAGATGGTCACTTGATCATAGTTTAAATGCCCAAGTTTGCCTGTTTAAACAGCAATTAACTATTAACCTAAAAAGTGAATTCAGAGTTTAAATTATGTTTGATCGTTGATCACAGATGATTTTCCGCCCAAAAATTAGGCATAAAATCAGCTGTCAAAGTATAGAGTTCCAAATTCAGAAATCAAGCCATCAATAAAAATTGGTAAACGACTGAACGACTAGCCCACTGGGAATAAATGCAATATTACCAATTGGTGGTTTAGGTCGCTTGCAACTGAAGCTGTTAATATTCTACAGTACCAATTTGTGCACATGTATGGGTTTAACTTCAAAATAAAAAGTTTTTTTTTAACTCTAAGTATGATTTTCTTTAAGTAATATATTGTTTGTTACTGCTGCAAAATTTTCCTTTTTGTCATTGTGTTGAATGTTCAAGGGAATCACTAAAATCTATTATATATCACCCCGTCATCGTCTTGCGCATTGTGAACACCTCTTATTCTTAGAGTGTCGTTGTTTAAGGCGAATACCCTTTTTAGGGGTTTCAGTGTTTTGAAAGCAATAAGACCAGTAAAGAGATAACATCATTGGAACAATCACGTATGCTACTCTGTATAGGTACAATGGGCATGATCAGAAATCAGAAAGTATCATTTATCTTTGGTTCATCTTCTTTTCGATCATTAAATGATTGAGTTGTGCGTTGTGTGTATCTGCGATGAGAGTTCAAATAAAAATTAATCAATATGATGTGTGACAAAAAAACCCCTTAGAATCCAAAAGGGAATGCAAACCTCGTCAAGTCAAAAATTAAATCTTTCCAAACGATCTTGTTGTGTTGCGTATGGCAACCCGTCGTGCGTCCGTCTCTTGAAAACAACAGATTTTTATAATGGTGAAGTTCGTAAGCATTGTTGTCTCCTTCGTTTTCGTCTTCTCGAAACCCATAAATTGTCATTGCTACACCACCAAAAGATGTTAAGCGATGATAAATGATGTTATTGAAAATGATGATGTTTTTGTTACTCTTCGTCGATGTAAACAAACAAGGGTTCAAAGAGGAATCTGTAAAAGATGGGCCTGTTAAGCTGAATATCGTTTGTGTTGTTGCTTTTCTAGAAAATTAACAAAATACAAGTAGCCGTTCGACAAATTCAATCTTTTGAAATTTCACAATAATCAGCAATATGTATATATGTATGTATCTCAAAACGAAAGCTTTCGTCCGAAATCTAATAAATGTCCGAAATAAACATTAATTTCAGACGTGATATGTTTTTGAAAGGTGATTTCTTTTAAAATAAAACTACATAATCCATATGCATATGCATTAAAGTGTATAGAAAGTTAATAATTCGCCGCTACAAGACTTGAGAGCATACAGAAAAATTTCTATGGATGCACTATAATACACAGACGAAGTTTCATTAACTAGAACTACATTTTCCTTCTTAAGGCGCGTACTAAGATCAATATTTCACGAGAAATTTTACGAAACTATATACAAACTAAGTGAAATAATTTCTGCAGTGTAGTACTAATGTGCCTAGGCAAACTATTAGCAACATGTATCGGGCAACATTTTAATGTTTGTAAGAAAAACGTAACGACCAATCAAATTGAAGAATGATGAAATTATTTTTAGTAGAAAAAATCTTGAAAAGAGAACAGTCAACACTGATATGTTGCTGGCTCATTTCGCAACAACTCAAATTTATGTCGCACAATATTTTTCACACAATTAATCTTAGTATGTACTCGCCTTCAAACTAGACTGATTAGCTACATGTATGTACATTAGGGTGTCCAATCAGAAAAACATTGTTTTGGCTCAAACTTTATTTGAAAGCTTATACGGTAAAGTATTTTTGAGATTTTTTTCAGATTTTTCGGAAGTGGTTTAGAGGTCCCGAAAGTAGAATTTCGCCCAAAAGTCGGGAATTCCGGACGTTTTTTCAAATTTACTTAAAACTCGGTCAATAACCAGGATGTTCCTAGTTTGTAAGTCACCATTTTTAAAGCAAACTGTCCAAACTTTTATTGTCCGCCGCTATCACGCACTGGAGTTCGTAGTTTCGGTCCAAAGAGTGTATAGGCGCACGTTTGGCGGCAATCCTCTGAGAAGATGGACCATAATGAGACTTGTTAACAATTTTGCCGAGCATGGGGCAGTCAACAGATGACCTTACCATTGAAACCCTTCAGTTCGGACGGAGGAAACAATGGCTGCTGTAGCTTCTGCCATACAAAACATTCTAAGAGTTTCAACAAGAGATTATCTGCTCAAATGGGTATAAGCAGACAGTTATTGCAGTCAATTATGCACAAAGATTTGGACTTATGCCCATATAAAATTCAAATGGCCAACACACAGTCTTCCCGATTCACTTGGAATTATAATGGTGGAAGAGAACGGAAACATGTTGAACTGTCTTTTCATGTTTGACGAGGCCCATTTCGATATAAACGGCAACATAAACAAACAAAATTGTCGAATATGGAGTGCTTCCAACCTCCAGATACTCCATGAGACGGAATTGCATCCACTTCGTCTCACAGTGTGGTGTGCAGTTTCATCACGCTGTATTGTCGGACCCTACTTCTACGAAGAAAACGGTCACACCGTTACGGTTATTGGAGACCGTTACTTGAGCATGTTGAGAGAGTTTTTCTATCCAGAATTACGACGAATGAGAATTTCTTTCAGCAAGATGGTGCAACTCCTCACATAGCCCGGACTGCTATGACAGAATTGCTACGAAAATTTCCCAATAAGCTGATATCCAGAAACTCTACATTCCGTTGGCCCCCCAGGTCGCCTGACCATACTGCACCTGACTTTTTCTTGTGGGGTTATTGCAAACAGGAAGTCTACAAACCTAAACTAACAAATTTGAATGAACTAAAGCAATCCATTCGAGAAACAATTGCGGCTATTCCTGTCTCAACTATCCAAGCAATAATGAACAACTTTTGGTAAGACGCCGCATATGCATCAACGAGCATGGGGCATTTAAATTTCATTATTTTTAAAACTAATTAAGCTACATTTAATAAAATTGAATGAGCTTTAACACGAATACAAGAAAAATGAATTCCATGCACTGAAAAAAAAAATTATTTGATTTTCTGAATGTAGCAATATGCATCAGCCTCCTTGTATATGCAGAAACCACCAGTTTTGGCTATGAATTTGCTCAATAAATTATCATATAAAGGGTTTTTCAACAGAGACGCTACAAAAGTAAATCGATAGGAACAGCAAACGCCGCCATATTTGGAAACCAAGTTTGGTGAACGTGTTATCTCACGAAATGGCCCAGTGGATTGGCCGCGTCGGTCGTACGATTTGACGCCGTTAGATTATTTCCCGTGGGGCTACGTCAAGTCTATGGTCTATGCCAACAAGCCAGCGACGATAGATGAACTTTTGTACGAATATCGAACGTGAAATTGCAGCAGCATCGGCCGATTTATTCTTGAAAACCGTCGAAAATTGGGTTCAGCGTCTGGACTTCTGCAAGCGTGCCCGTGGTGGCCATGCAAAAGAAATCGAGTTCCATACATAATGGCATCGAACGTTATTTCACAGGAATAAAGAATTTCATTGGTATCTAAAACCGGTTTTGTTTTATTTAAACAACTTTCGTAGAGCTCTTAATGAAAACCCGTTATTAAATTTTTTCGTAAATTTTCGAGAAATTTTGTAAATAAAGCTTTATAACTCTCAAATTTTCTATGAAACTTTAAAAATCGGTCTTTTATTTGTTGGTTGGATGCCCCTATAACGTATTTGTAGCTTGTCACAAATATAGTATACTTGTGTACAAACACATTGTGTTTGCTATTCAAATGGAGAATGGGTTAGGAGTAATGCAGAAGGTTCGGTATGTGGCGCCAATAAATCTAGGCGGTATGTAAATTTCCCTGAAGTTAACGCAAACTACTTAGGTGAGATTCTGGACAGAAACCTCAATTCAAACCTGACATTACGGGTTGGACCAACAAAATCAAAGTGACCCTTTATTCATGCAGAAAGGCCATAGGAACTCAATGGGGCCTATGCTTGAAAAAAGTAAATTGAATATATACAGCTGTTGTCGATTGTGATTGTCGTTTTGTGGGTGGTGTTGGAGAAATACACTTACCTAAAAGTCTGTTAATACGGGTCCACAGAATAGCAATGCATTTAGGGGTCATTTACTGGGCAGGCGAATGGTGGCAACATCAGTAACTACCAAGGATTTTAATCACTGTGGATTAACAGTCCAGAATGATCAGTTATCAAATGATTTTAAGGAGTTTGTTTCAATCAACTTTAGAAGTGTATTACATTACTTACCTTTCAGAGAAACTTCTCTACTCATAATCCAAACAAACACGACTGGAAGGGACTTATACCAGGTAATAGAAGATATTTATGCTAATCCACTGATGGTTTCAAACTACACGATATGCCTTTTTTGTTGTTGTTTTGATGCAAATATCAATTGTGTTTGGAGCTTGTCGCAAATATAATATATTTGTGTCCAAACAATTGTGTTTGCTATTCAATATTACATGTTTATAACATATATGTTTGCGCTCCAAATATATCTATGTTTGTGATACAACTACAGCTGTGTTTGTTTCACTATTTATGCTCTCTCGAGAGTAAGAGAATAAAAGAGCGACAACGAGAGAGTTTATCTTGTAAGTGTGTATCTGTATTTTGTATTTTACATTATCAGTCAGTGAGTCATAAATATTCCGGAATGTGCGTGTAAATTCCAGATGAAGTGTTTCTTATTTTGCCTGATGTATTGCGTTTTAGTTTCATGTATTCAGTCGTCAATTGTTCATCGGACAGAGGATCCGAGTATCAAAAGCGCATGATCAGTGAAAAAGTAATAAACTAAGGCTTGGACGGTTAAATGGTTTGTGGTTTTTGTGTATATGTTTTTTGGCTTTTGTGTATATGTTTCGTATACAGGGTGATTCAGGAAGTTCCGGACAAATTTCTCCAGCGTATTCCTTGGCTCATTTCATGAAGAAAAGTCCACTAGGACCATGTCCGAAAATGCAAGGGTGCGAAATGGCAGCGGGTTCAAAATATTCGGATTGGTGGTCGGAGGGTAGTAGGGTAAAGTTGCTAACTTCTGAGCCAGTGGTCGGAATGTGTGAATTTTTTTCCGGAAGCTCTGTATCTCGGCGATTTGACTTTTGTCTACTTTTTTTTATTGATTCTGAAAGGCCTCTTAAAGACTTTTCCAACAAGCCCAGACGATCCGACCACTGGCTCAGAAATTAGCAACTTTACCCTACTGTATATGTATCTGTGCTACCAAAGTGAGAACGCTGTTGAGGAAAGAAACTGGAAAGGACAACAATGTGAAGCCCTTTGTCTGTCCGAGTCTTTACTGAGAAAATCGGAACGGCGGACCATTTGTGAAATAAGTGTAATAAAACGCACAAGTAATTAATCCACGCTTGGCTTGCATGAACTTGACTTGTAAATAAATATCTTGTTTGTGTTCCAACGCCAAGTGATAACCAACGCATAGCTGAAACCTTCTGAAAACAAAAACGTGAGATACAACAAAGAAATAAGAAGCAAAATGGCAGCAGAAAAAAAAACAAATAATGCATTCAATGCAAACAAATGTAAAAAGGGCCGTTTTAAATCTATTAATTTTTGGTACTAGTAATTATTTATAAATGTGGATTTATATTGTTAAAATTAATTATAATAAATAATACATATATATTGAACATATTAATTCGTTTATAAATATTATTATATTTTGGAGGAAATTGTCATATGTTTCCACGTAAGTATATGTAGGTTTGGGGGAAACACGCGAATGCTTCCACGTAAGTATATGGATATTTAGGATGAAAAACGCATGCGTTTCCACCTAAAGTCATACATGTTTGTGAGTAAACATGACATTGTTTGCATTTATATACAAGTAAGTTTGGGACTTTAAAACATATGAATGTTTGAGGTGTGTTCCAAACATACCATGAATATGCAGAATATGTTTGGGAAAATATGTTAGAGAGGCCGTTATTTTTCAGCGTGTAGATGATAAAGTATGTTTTTTAGTCTATTCTAAAGAGTTTGTAGTGTCTGTTAACCATAAGTCATGGAAATCAAAGAATTTCCATTTGGTTGGGACGAAATGTCATCAGCGCCAGGCGTATCAGTATTTACTCTTAGCGTGTTGCTGATTTAAAATCCCTGGAATCTGTATTGCCATACGTGCCGCGCATCTGTAAATGAGATGCCAAGCAATTTGATATACATATTTTATAGAGGACCAGGAACATTCCAGGTAACGACAGAACAGATGAGTTGGCGCGATTAGACAAATGAAAACGCCACTTTCTACATGCAAGCTCATGCTTAAGACCGAAGCTCTTAGCCTGCACGCAGCAGGATCACCAGGTACAAGGTGGGGCAAAAGTAATCACTCAGTGTTCTTTTGCTGTAATTGTTTTAATGAAAAGCTTTGGTTCTGCTTGTGAAATTTATTTATTTAATACATTAGAATTTATTCCATCAAGTTGATAATATTAAACCGGTAAATCACCAATACGAGAGGTTAAGGACCCGGAAATGCTTCCTTCAAAATAAAGGTTGTGGCTCGAGCAGTGTGTGCCGTCGCACCGTAATCATCCGACCACAGCCGTTGTTTGGCCCCTGGCGTTCTAAAAAAAAATATCCCGATGACACCTCCAGCGTAAACAGCACGTCACGCAGTTACTTTGAGCAGGTGTAATGGTTCTTCGTGGGTGGTGCACGGATTTTCGGTGCCCTTTCTTTATTCAAGTAACTACTAGGATGTAGATGAGCCTCATCGCTCATAATAACTTTCGATGACAAATCGTCCACCACTTCGTTGATATTCAGGATGGCTTGAGGGTAGGTTGCACGCGTTTGGCGGTCAACAGCTAACAGCTGATGCACTGTCTGCAGTTTCTAAGGGAACATCTTCAAATCTTTCACCAAAATTCTGCGTAGGGACCGCCGACTTTTTCGTGGCACGTCATCTGGTCGATGTTCCAGGCTCCTCTTCGACATCTTGGGCTACAGCAGAGATGTTCTCAGCAGAGCGGCGGCTCCGGGGCCGTCCAGCCTTGGGAAGATCTCGTGTTGTCCCAGTCTCTTCAAGGCGTGAGACCAAACGCCGCAGTGTTTGTCCAGTTGTTGTCGGACGGCCACGAAATCTGCGACGAAATTCACGCTGCGCCAACACAACTGACGAATTGTTGCTCAAAAAAATGGAAACAATTATTCCGCGTTCTTGCGGACTAATCCAATTCGTGGCTTGTCGGTTTGTATTCTGCGTTTGTTTACTTGACAAATGTCAAAACCAAATTGACATTTGGTGCCATTTGCAAAAGTTATAGTATTTTGCAATAGGTTAATAACTTTTGCCCCGCCTTGTAGTTGCGGCTACGTTATGAACTGAATCGTCCGAGAAACTTGATATCCACTCCTAGCTCTGATCACTAGGCATCCTTTGATAGGCGGACATGCGTCTAGACTTGGAAGCTCAATTTAAATTAACTGCAGAAGCTGTGGGGATGAAGAGAAGGATGACAACGTCGAATACCTGATATGATCCTGCCCGCATTTTGGTTGAGTAGCTGACGGTATTTAGGCACTTAATTCTTTTTGCATCTAACGTACATTCATGGAGTTAGTCGGATGTATAATATGGCTTGAACGCCCTTTAACTATAGCACGTTACTTTACACGTTCAACGATTGGGGCGGAACGTAACTTCCCGTACACAACGGTACTTATTAAACTAAGAGTGCCAATAATAGTGACAGCCGCTTCTATCTAACCTAACCTATTTTTTTTACAAATGTGTATTAAATCAAGAAGCTACGTTTGGCCGGTTCGAGTAGAAAGAGGCAGATCAAGGTTTGGTTGGTGAATTATTTCACAGCGTAAATTATTTAATTTCAACCAAGTTGATTTGTTCAGGTTATTTGTATAGGAAGTAAAAGAAGGTGTGGAAATTACAGCCATGTTAACATGATGCATTCTCGGAATATTAATCAATTTGTAGCTTAAGAAAATAAATAAAATCGATCATCATTGTTTTTCGATCAATAACTTTTAAGTCCGGCATATGCCATATTCATAGATCAGAGCAGACAACAAAATTCAGACTTCGCATATGGGCATTTCCACAGAAAGTGCCACCCTATGTCACATCACGTCGCCCTTGTTAATTGTTTATATTTTAGGACCATGAAGTTGGATTGTTTTCTATTCTTTTACTAAATACAGAATGTAAGAGGCTCTATATTTAATAACAGATGAGAAAACAATCAAAGAAACTGGTACGAAAATATAACCAATTAACGAGGGTGACGTTCTGTGACAAAATGTGGACCTTGCTGTGGAAATGCATATATATAAATAACTATACACGTTCCCAATTAGAACGGTCTGCACTTTAGTTTATAGGTGTCTAACTTTGAGATTGTCCAATTCTTCTCAATAATCCTTTTCAGGCACCAGCACGTGTTAGGGCGGTTGGGTTGGGGTTTATTGGTTTTGAGTTTTATTTACGCCAACGAAGTGGTAATTAGTAAAACTTAATATGGAATATTTTAAATATAATATTTTAAAATTTAAAAACGTATCTTTCCATTACCTTCCATGCAGGGATTGAGGGGAGTTAGTCGCAATAATAACATGACCTCTGGCTAAAAATTTGGATGTAACTGTAACTTGTTATGTTAATTTCTAATATTTTCTGTACAGCCATGTATGGTGTAGTGTCCTATATTCCACTTCAAATCGAAACCCTCTTACCCACCATTATTATGCATAATAATGAAGACGTTCCACAACAGTTGCGGTTAATCAACCCAAATTTTGTGATTCGCAATCAAAGCCAAAGAGGTGGTTGTCAATTGCCGTTGCTGTAAGGTGTTAAGGATTTTCAAATATAATTGTTATGCCCTACACAATATTGTGGTACTATGAGTTGGTGCTGACGGTTGTAATGTACAGAAGTGTGAAATACACACTAGGGAGCTCAATCCCGAAACCAATAACCGGGTTAAACTGTTGTGGAAAACCTGCAGATTTTTAGAATATGCCAGTTTTAAATAAACCGGCTTTATTGGATTTCCTGTCTCAGTTAAACCCACTTTTTAAGTTCCAACCGATTTAATTTAATTTGGACTGTCGGAATTTCTACGACCTTCAGTTTATCTAACATTAAAACCAATAACATTTAAAGCAAAGTTCGTCTTAAAAACTGGTATTCCTACTAGATTACGTATAAAAGACAGACTATGGACGTAATATGTAGCCCTAATTGTTTAATGTGATATATGTCATCTGGCGTGGTAACAAGAAATATCTACGCTTCTTCTAAACAAATTTTTGTTCCACCGTTATTTTTCTTTATTTGATGTTTTGAAGATGTCATGAAGTAACGGGTTTTTCAACAGAGACGCTAAAAAGTAAATCGATAGGGACACCAAACGACGCCATATTTTTTCCCGCTTTTTTCACATTTCTCTTCAGTAAGGTTTGCCATTTCATCATGGAAAGATATACGAGCCAATAACGAGTCGAAATTATTAAAATTTACTACCGAAATTTGGAGTCAGTGGCCTCAACTTTAAGAGCGCTACGTCCAATTTATGGTCGTCATAATCATTCTACCAGTTCAACAATTGAGCGTCTAGTGGAAAAATTTGAATCCACAAAATCCAGTACAAAATGTTCCCGTGCCAGTGAGACAAAGAAGTGCCCGTAGTGTCGAGAACATTGCTGCCGCTGAGGCTTCAGTTCAAGAAAGTCCAAATGTGTCTCTCACACGTCGTTCTCAAGCGTTGGGCATCTCTGTGACGTCGTTGTGGCGAATTTTGCGAAAAGATCTTGGCCTACATCTTTACAAGATCAAATTGACGCAAATTGAAGCCGCTTGAGCATCATAAGCGTCGTATGTTCGTGAATTGGGCTGAGCAACAACTTAAAAATGATTCGGATTTTCATCGGAAAATCATCCTCAGCGGTGAGGCTCATTTCTGGCTGAATGGCTTCGTCAATAAGCAAAATATGCATTATTGGTCAGACACCAATCCACACGTAAGCCATGAGTCATCATTGCATCCCGGAACAATTACGGTTTGGTGCGGTTTATGGGCCGGCGGCGTCATTGGGTCGTACTTCCTCCGTGATGATCAAGACCGGCACATTACTGTGAATGCGAATCGCTACCGTTCAATGATAACCGAATATTTTTGGCCCCAATTGGATAATATGGATTTGGAGGACATGTGGTTCCAACAGGACGGCGCCACAAGCCACACAGCGACTGCCGCAATCAATTTATTGGAAACCAAGTTTGGTGAACGTGTTATCTCACGAAATGGCCCAGTCGATTAGCCGCCTCGGTCGTGCGAAATGACGCCGTTAGATTATTTCCTGTGGGGCTACGTCAAGTCTATGGTCTATGCCAACAAGCCAGCGACGATTGATGAACTTCGTACGAATATCGAACGTGAAATTGCAGCAGTATCGGCCGATTTATACTTGAAACCCGTCGAAAATTGGGTTCAGCGCCTGGATTTCTGCAAGCGTGCACGTGGTGACCATGCAAAAGGAATCGAGTTCCGTACATGATGGCAACGAACGTGCTTTCACAGGAATAAAGAATTTCATTGGTATCTAAAACCGGTTTTGTTTTATTTAAAAAAACCTTTTGTAGCGCTCTTATTGAAAAACCCTTTACAAACGCACCACATTGTCAACAGCGTAAATGTCAACAAACCAATCTAAATAAGCAGCAGTATTGAAAACTTAAATAAAAATTTGTTAGAAAGGAATTTTCTTCATAAAATAAAATTTTTCTTCTAAAAAAAACTAAATATTTAATTTTGTTTATTTAATATAAATATTTAAACTCTCTCATATCGAAAAACTGATGTTTGAGTTCCCTAATATAGTATAATATTATATTACTGTTACCGCAAATATGAACCATTTTCACCCGAATTTATGTCGGTCAATATTTAGCCATGGGACCCATACATATGTACCTCCCAAACTCGTTACACAAACCAATAGAATGGTTTTTTAATTTGCGTAGAATTTTCATTTGCAAATGTAAATATGACCTGACACTGTCTGCAATTACAAATAGACACTTTTGGATTTGCATTCGTTCGGACAATGCAAATAAATGAATGGTTGTGGAACTGGATGTCAATTGTAATGGACTAAACGGTTCACTAATTTAAGGGCACTAAAAATTCCATATTCAGCAGCCTGTATCTTTTGCACTTTGCAGCCGATTGCAGAATTTTAAAATGGAAATGGATATATAAAAAAACATTACAATAGTGGTTTCTTAACTAAAGAATTTTTTCAGCAATTTATAAAAAAAAGTTCAAAAATGTGATTTATTTTTGGTTCTCTTGAATAAAGGCACTTTAACTAATTGTAATGAGAAACAGTTTTTCTTGTTTTTTTTTAAATTTATTTCACTTTATTTAAGAACTATTAGTAATGGGTACAACTCCCTTTGCTTTTTAATAACTTCAAATATACGGGATTTCATTGGGAGATAAAAAGAATTTATGCCATCCAACGAAATTTGATTCTAAGCATCCTTAATGTCTACCTCCTTCATAGACCTTACGAGATAACCAACCCCAGACATTTTCGATAATGTTTAGATCTGACGAATAGGGTGGCCAGTCTAGAATATTAACATTTTGGCTTGCAATGAACTCCTTTACTACTCTGGCGTTGTGTATAGGGGCATTATCCTGTAGCAATATCCAAGATTTGGGACCAAATAGTTCACTGAAATTCGAAAAACCCAATTCCAATAACGTTTTATAGCTTGCACCAGTAATTTTTGCACTTTGAAATTCAAGATCGATGGTGCCATAGTACGAAATAGCACCACACGCCATAACGCAGCACTCTCGGCTGTGATGTCGGTTCAAAAAACTCTTTTCTTTGCTCAGATCATGGAAATAATAGTGCTAGCAATCAGGCCCATCCAAATTAAACTTCTTCTCATTCGTAAATACAACGGTTCTCCATTCATTTACATGACCTCTTGCCTGCACATCCCATACCATGTAGTCTCTTGCGAATTGAAGCCGCTTTCCTTGCGAGGAGCATTAAGTGACGGCCTCTTTTGTAATTTCAGGTATTTAAGATACTCACAGCTCTTAATTACTCTGCGTACTGATGATTTGCTCGCTTCCACTCCAGCTTGAGCTCTTATTTTTGACAAGTATAAGGCAGAGTTAGAAGCAATTCTGATGATTTTTCTTTTCTCATACGTAGATAAAGACAATAGCGGTATTCATGCAAACGTGAAAGCCGAGAACTTTTGCTCAGCGCAAGTTTCCCTCGCATCGTTGCATGAGGCACCAGGTAAAGTTGCTCAGCGTAGTTGTGCTCAAAACCATATCAGCTGACCAAGATGGATACATAGCAGTAGCAATTGCATGTATTATGTATGTGTACTTTTTCTACTGTTCTAGTGCTATCACCTTATTTATCCATCCTAGTCAGATGACAACGAAATGTCAAAAGTTTACACGTTTCTCCATCCCACGTTTGCGCAGCAAATTTGCCTCGAAAACTTTCCACTTTTGAGGATTTTTGAAGTCGCTTTGTATGGGAAATTTGTTTGTTTTGACGTTTGCTGTGCAAGTTTACGATGTTTTCGAGTTTACGAGGTTCTTTCGAGCTTTCATGAAGACCACTAATGAAACCCTTCCTTTAAAATTTTCTCCATAACCTTCGGGCTCCTTGATGTGATTGTCGACAACTATTCAATTTCAATTTTTTTTTAATGTCCTTCAGAATGGTAAACATCGACTTTAGTTTCTTCCGATAGATTTAAAATTTTTTGTTTTGACAGTTTGACTTGTAAAATGATTAAGATGTAATAAATTGTTATAAAGAAACGCTCCCTACAAAAAATCATTCCTTAATTTAAAAATAATAAAACTATAATCAAGTGCCCTTATTCAAGTGAACCAAAAAATAGTACATTTTTGGATTTTTTTTAAATTGATCAAAAGAAGTTCTTTAGTTAAGAAGCCACAATGTTTTTATATCTCAAAATGTGTAGCTTCCTTTTCCAGTCCAAAATTCTGCAATCAAAATTGGAAATTACAAATTGGAAAAGATACAGGCTGCTGAATATGAAATTTTTAGTGCCTTTAAATAATTGAACCGGAGTGTACCTTGTTTATACGGCACTAAATATGGCATCGAATAAACTCGTGCCAGTGTCGTTCGCCTAAAATGGAAGCAATTATACGTCTCAAATATTAAATATGCATCTAGTTTACATCGTGTTACAAAATCCGAGTTACCTATTTCAACAAAAAAGATAATTTAAAACAAAGTATATTAAAGGTCAGAAAATAAATTTTCTTTTTTGTACTTGTTAAGAAATACGTCAATATTTGAGTTGGCAACACTGACTCAGAAATTATATGCATAACAGTTGACCAAAACCGTGTTATCGGAGGTCGTGTTTATAGAGGCATTTATCACGGTCCAGTCCTGCTCGCTTTGGAAATTCGATATACCACGACACGATTAATGCTTTCGATTCGCGTTAAGGATGTGTGTATACGTGTGTATCCAAATAACACGATTTGAGTTAATTCGTATTAAAACGTCGTGTCAACAAGGTAATATAAATACTTTTGACGTGTTCTTATTATTGCCGTATTCCATCAGGAACATTGGGTGATTACATAGAATCTTAATTTTTTTCAGTTACTAGCTAAAGAACGTAATTCGTTGAATATTTTGCCTGTTTCGCTGGTTATGGTGCGCCCCAGGTATTTTTTGGTCTTCCACGCCTTCGGGTGACTTGTGGGTTCCATTCCAGTATTGCGTGGCATATTTCGTCATACGGTTTTCGTAAACTGTGTCCCAGCCATGTAAACTTTCGTCGCTTTATTTGGGTGTTTATATTTTCTTGTTTTGTCCGTTACACGACTTCTTCATTGCAAATTATTCGTGGCCACCAGATTCTCAGTATATTTCTTAAATATCGGATTGTGAAAGACTGCAGTTTTATTCTACTTCATTGGTAACAAACCCATGATTAAAAGCCATATAGTAGCACTGACTTTACTTATGCGTTATAGACGTTGATTTTTGTCATTCATAATGCGATTTTCGAACTTTTCTTTCAAAAGATCCATTGTTTCTGTTGCTGTGTGGCAAGTGGCACCATCCTGTTGAAACCACATACTCTCTACGTCTAAATCTTCAATTTTCCGCCACAAAAAGCTTCGGATCATCTCCCTGTAGCGATTTCCATTGAAGGTAATCGCATTTACATTTCGATTTCCAAAACATATGGTCCGGTTACTCCTCCTGAGCACAAACCACACCAAGCCGTAACCTTTTGTGGATGTAATAGTTGCTCTAAGATAACTCTTGGCTTCCCTGCGGCAATTCTGCTTGTTAATGTAGCCACTGAGCTGGAAATGGGTTTCGTCGCTGAAGATTATTTTGCTAAAAAATTTTCATTTCCTTCTTGTTTTTCGATAAAAAAAAGTTTTAATAACAAAAACACGTTGCTCCTTCGTGTAACGTTCCGTATTAACTAACCGGAATATATTTACACGCTGAAAAATAACGGCCTGTCTAATATATTTGGCCAAACAAATTCTGCAGGAACCATGAATACGTTTGGAACACACTTCAAACATTCATATGTTTGCAAGTCCCAAACTTTCTTGTATTTAAATGCAAACAACATCTGCGTTCTTCATCCCAAACATCCATATACATACGTGGAAGCATTCGCGTGTTTCCTCCAAATCCTACATATACATACATCACAAACCATTTAACCGTCCGAGCCTTCGTTTATTCTTTTTCCACTGATCAAGCGCTTTTGATACCCTCTCTGTCCGATGAACCATTGACGACTGAATACATGAAACTAAAACGCAATACATCAGGTAAAATAAGAAACACTTCAACTGCAATGTACCTGCACATTCAGGAATATTTGCGAATCACTGACTAAGAGAAAAATGCAAAAATACAGAAACACACTTACAAGATAGACTCTCTCGTTGTCATTTTTTTCTCTTGCTCTCGAGAGAAGATAAACAGTGCAACAACCAAAGCTGTATTTGTATCACAAACATAAATATATGTGCGTCGCCAACACATATATTATAACATAATTATCATTGCGTCTCCAACATTTAATATTGAATAGCAAACACAATGTGTTTGGACACAAGTATAATATATTTGCGACAAGTCCAAACACATGTTATATTTGCACCCAAGCAACAAAAATAGACCGATTTTTCAGCGTGTAGAATCTGAAAATAAAAATTTAGAATAAAATTCAAATTAGAAACAATGACAGCAAAATCAAAATGGTACCTCAATTTTGGACACCCTTTAGAAAGTTCATTCGTTTTCCAGATATTTTTAAGCTGACTAAAGGCCGCACTGGCCATGACGCTACCCAAAATAGCAGATCTCTTCAACGCTTTCTATCGGTGTACCATTTATAATGGAATCGTCCGCTTCTATGCATGCCGCTGAGCACGATTTTGTTTTGTTTATGTTCACGAGTTGGCCTAGCTTGGCAGTGGTTGAAACGTGATCCTTTCTACTACTTAGTAGTACAATGTCGTCTGCGTAATCCAGACCTTCTAGATGTTGATGCACTCTCCAGATTATACCGCTCTTTGTCGTAGTTATGTAGCTTAGAATAGCATCTAAGGTAACAGGGAATAGCAATTGTGATAATATACATCCTTGTTTTACGCCGGTGGGAGTATTGAATGGCTGCCGTTATGTATAGGACTTCCGCTATCTATTAGTGCGAGCGAACAACAACAATGAAAATATACCCAGCAAAAAAGATAAGCTTTTGGAAAGCATACACATTTTTTTTGCATACTAAAGCGCTTACTTAGAAGCCTTCACATTTATAACATACCAAAATGCAATAAAGTAAGGCACAAATTTGTCTGTAATGCGTCAATCTATAGCAAAATTCAAACGAAAGTAAGTAATGTATATTACTTACTAGGTCGCGTCCTGGTAGACGATATCGTAAGGCAATGTATATATTTTTCCGTCGTTCGCTTACCAATAAGCAGTAAAGTATGATAAGGGATCTCGATCTCATGCGATCTCTTTGGATGATGTAATCAGAATACAAAGTTTTAGTTGATATTTAGATTTCTAGGAGATTCGTCTTTATTTGTAAACAAGAAATGCTTAAGAAATTGAAATTAATAATCATTAATAATCATTATAAAGCGCAATATCGACAAAGCACAGAAAGTATGGCTCTCAATTGTCCCTAAATATACTGGATTTCGCAACATCCAAGCTTCTAATAAATAAGCGATTTTAGTCGGCCATAACTGGTGCTGCCAAGTGGGACCTTTCATACAGAAATCATGCCTTATTCCAACAGGTTCGGTAAGCGACTGGTAGCTCAATTCTCCCTTACAAACCTGCTTCTTAGTTAGCACTGCTTTTGCTGGGTCTGTTACTTTATGAAGAATCCCCCTCTATTCCATATTACTCACAGAAATAATCACTTTTATGCCCACCATATTACACCTACGTTCATATTTACCGACTACGAGTATTTATGAGCTGAAGTTATGTTGACTCATTAAATATAATTGACTAGTACAGTGGCATATCCATTCAACCTAGCTCTATCTCACGAATAGCTCGAACTATATCCGCCTTAAGGATCTAGATCGTTTCAGGAATATCGGCATAGCATCTACACCTAAAGGCACCAAAATCGAATTGACGTCACCAAGACCGCTGGGTCGCAGATCCTGGAGTGAGTCGCACACTCTTGGCCACATTAGCCACATTCTCTTTGGTACGTACTGTACGATAACATAGATCATGCGTCATGTCCACAATCTCAGACAGTCAGGCACAGTAAGTACCACCGTATGCAAAACTGTATTCGCATTTTGTCCATTTATCGATTTCTCATTCCCCAAATATAGAAAAAATGGTTGCACTTAGAAGAAACACACATCACAAACTGTGAGCTCAATATAAAATCATAACCTACAGGAGAAATATGATTTTCATATGAAAACAACTTGCCTTAGCGCCGCCAAAAGGCTTTAAATTTCGCTAAGGTTTAGTTAATTTTAACTCATATAGGAGTTGATGACCCCAGATGTTAACGATGTCCACCCAGTTTTGTACATAAGCTAAGACCAACGATCGTCGTGTTTGAAAATGTTCTATATGGGTCCACGATTTGATAAAGCTCACTTATATATTCATCTGTTACTGTTACGATTAAGTAAAAGCTTTTGTTTAAACGTAGTGACCAAATGACCACAATGTAAATAATGATACTCCCGAAAGTACCCTTACCACAACCCAGTTGACGAGTATTTTTAAAGCACATATACTGCAGGTTCTGGAATCGAGTAGAATAATCTAGATATATGTATGTAGAGCCCCTGATGGCGAGAAGCATAGCTCGTATAAATCTAAGATTTTTGACATTTGAGTCAGTCTGTGATTATACGCCGGAAAGTAAGCAACGCTAAATATTAGGAAAAAGGTTGAATATAGACAATTGTGAATGTTAAGTGGTATAACTAAAGTAAACTGTTGTACTTGTTGTCTAAAGTAAACTGTTGTACCAGTTTTTTAATGGGTAGTTAACTATCGGATTACTTAATCTTAATTCTAAGTTAATTAGAGGTTAACTTTACATTTAGTTTTTCAGTGGTGAGTCAATGTAAGTCGCCATATTGTCAACTAATATGGCAACCCTTGTATTCTTATTGGAAAAAACGTGTGTTTTGGATAAATACCAAACCAACAAAGGGGAAAAAACAAAATGGAATTATGTAAAATAAGAAATAGATGCATAAAATCGAAGTCATTTTAACAAAAATGTGTAAAAATCTATATAGGCGCAACAATTTAACGATCGAGACTCAACGTATGTGTACAAATACACAAATCTGGAACATGTATTTTATACAATCTTTATTTCTCCCTTTGACACTCAGTAATTTGATTGTCAAAATAATATGGTTCTCACTATAAGTTAACCAACCAACATTGTGTGGTTAAATCATAGTTAAACAATGACTCAAAAACACAATTCGATGCTTAACCACAAGATCACCACTGACTTAAAAACTGGCCATAAGTAAAATAAAAGGAAGTTAAACTGTTGTAAATATCATAATTTAAAAACGAACCTTGTTTTATTAATGGGAATAAAACAGCGCTAAAAATGGACGATTGAAGGGAAATCGTAACAGTACTATCATTATTAATTCTGTTAATAAGTGTTAATAATCGCGTGTGGGCTAATATATTTTCGGTTACTTCCACCTTAGCCCCTACTCAATTTTAGCCCATTATAACCTTTGTCGTTTCTGTACATACTGCTGTAACTTTCTAGTTTAAATGGGTTTGTGATGAAATTTAAACGATCACGTACGTCCAATGGATGGCTTCAGAAAGATCTTAAGACCGTTCTTGACAGATGTCATTGTACTGAGCTATAATGTGAATGTTTTAAAAGACTGTTTAATTTTCAACACCCGATTTCAAAATGGGACTCGGTAGCCCATGTAAAATTTCGAATTTGAAATCCCCTTTAGTTCGCAGTAGATGACCATTATTACATTTCTGGAGTGGAATGGTGATTATTACTTAAAGGTTAGAAATTTATATAGTGGACCCCTTTTGCCTGAAGAAAAGTGGGAAATATTAAAAACTTTCTTCCAAAATTCTGAGTCTTCATCTCAACCAGTAAGAAATCTACGAGACAAATTCGACAGAAATAGAGTGCAGTTTGAACGCAGTTTGTGGATCAATTTGTGAAGCAAGTTCGTCAATCCGTTTCCTTAATGGATAAAAGGACTCGTGCACGTGCTTATCCAGTGCGTCCAATGGGAAATGTTGTCGCTGTAGCTAAAAGTGTGCTCGAACAGGCATCAAAATGCATAAAGACCTCGGTATGAATGTTTGTGAAGTCCAATCAGTCCAAGAATTGAAGCCTCTTGACCACCCGATGCTATTCCGCTTCGCTAAATGGGCTGCAGATCTCTTGGCTGAAGATGAGCTTTTCTGCCGAAAAATCCATTTTCCAATAAAGCTAATTTTCACCTTGGGGCTACGTTAACAAACAAAATTGTTGTATTTGGGGCTCGGAAAATCCACACGTCGTAGAGGAGAAGCAGAGGCATCCACACAGGGGCTGGCCATGACACAGCTAATCTACTATGTACTAGCAGTAGGAAAGTGATAGAAAACAGAGTGGAATGCGAGAGAGCGATAAACAAGCAGAAGCAAACCATGCTGCAAACTAAGTTTAAATAGTGTTTGATTGATACTCATGACAGCTAATTTATGTTTTGTTTTGGTTGCTTAGAACGAAAATACGCATTCCCTTTTATTTCAATAGCATCTCGAACTCGATGAAATAGCCTACTACGTCGTCGACATCGTGAAATCCTAAAGAAAGGGATAGATACTCTTGCTTATTGCTTTACGATCCACAACGAGTGACTGCTTGATGTATTAGCATGTCGGCATCATACCGTCACTGGCGAGTTGTACTGTTCAATGCTTAGCGAGATTTTTTGTTCCCTAAAGTTGAAAAGGTTGACATTGAGGACGATTGTTTCCAACGGTACACAGTGTGTTCGAAAACAGCATAATCAGCCGAAACTCCGGAGTCCATAGGCCGCTTAGCAGCTGTGGTGTGACCGCGTTCGACTATTATTTCTGGGGCTCCGTGAAAGATGAGTGTTATTCAGACCAGCCCGAGTTCATTTTGGCTTTAAAACACAAAATCGTCGAAAATACATTGAAAAATTCTGTAGATCGGATAAGGTACTATAAAGCATGGCGTGAAAGCCATTTGAACGATGTTGTATTTCATTCATAAATATCAATGATGGGTCTCTCCAATAAAATCATAATTTTTAAAACAATTTAATTAGTATTTTTTTGAAAGAGAAATTAACTACCAAATTCTACATGGCTCACCCTTTACTAGTATAAATGGGTTTTAACTGAAATAATAACCAAAAATACATACATATATTCACATAAGTTGACGTGAGATGCTTTTTAATATCAACACGCAGAATGTATAGAAACAAAACGAACAAAACTTACTACCTGTTCCTCGATCTCAAACGAATGCTTTCATTTCTGTTCAGATCGCAACAAAGATAATTTACGTTCCACGATATTTTTAGTTCAAGTCGAATGAGAGTATCAAATTTTCCAAGACAAATTTTGGTTCCTTTATTTCATATAATCAGTCATTTTCGAGCAAACATTTAGTCAGTCGAACGCAAATGTCGACTCACAGGTACACAATGTGAGTCGAATGCGAGTGCCTGCCTTTCGATCGCTTAGCGTTTCGTTCGAGATCGGGGAACAGGTCATTAGTTGCCAATATAAAACATGTACATACGTATAATTTTAATGTCCACAATTATAAATATTTATTATTTTTTGTTCATTTTATTTTTTTGTTTGTTTTTGTGTCGTCTGCTGTTGATTCGAGTATATTTTCTCCGTCATCTATTGTTTAATGCCACCTCAAACAATGGAGGTGTCATATCTTGTGTGTATTATATGCATATTTAACTAAAACTATTTTAGGTCACTGAAAACAAGTTAGGAGGTAATATACTTTAAAAATCTTTGTTCATTGATTTTTAAGATTAGAATGGTTAGTACGAATTAATTGCCATTTGCCAGCTAACAAGTTATAACCCATACTCCAATAGGTGTGTATCCCACCAAAATATAAACCACTAAACATTATTTTAATGAAATTGTATTTATTTATATTGTTGACACTCTACTAAAATCCTACATAGTTAAAGCAATGTGACGTGTTTAGATTACTCGTATGGTTCCCGAGATGTGTGGTAGAAACTGGAAATTATTCCTCGCCTTTTCTAAAAAACAATTTTAAATCATAAAAAATCATTAAGTCAAAACTTTCATAAAAAATAAAATCACATAAAATGTTTTACGGTTTGGTACTAAATATTAGTATCAAAGAATTTTGTATTTAATTTTAAGGAATTTGCTTGAAAATAGGCAAGCTATTTATATGCTTTGCCCAGGTAAAAAACTAAAAATAAATAAATGGTTTCCCGTTACATCCCATGAAGGGATTATGGAGAGCTTCTCACAAACCAGTGACCTGTGCGCGTTCTAGTTTTACACTCACTGATTGGGACCTACAATTTTACACCGGTTCCGAATGGTATTTTGAGAAGCTTTTTCATGGCTAACTACTCGAGAGTGTCGCCGCCACTAAGCGAGGTGACCACCGTCGAAAGAAATTTAAGCCGGTCATAGCAGAGATCGAACCCACGTTCTCATGCACAAGAGACCCGCACACTACCGTTGCACCACCGACGGGCACTAACGACCACTAACTAACTAATGGTGTATTAATATTGTAGAAATCGTAATTTTTTTCTTTCACACAATTTTCTGCAGTTCCTTCGAAACTGTGTAATATTTAAAAACAAATTATTTTTCACTCAAAATTTTCTCATCAATCAAAGCTGACTCGGCATTGCTTTAACCTCGATGTTTCATCTGCAAAAATTCCCAATAAGAATGTACAATAATTGTATAGCCCTCCATATGTGAGCTACTCCGATGTCAATTGAACTAACTTCAAAATAAACAAATAGAACATGGTTTCCCATTACATCCCATTAATGGATTGGGGAGAGCTTCTCACAACCAGTGAGTTGTGCGCTTTTTAGTTTTATACTCACTGACTGCGAGCTACAGTTTTACGCCGGTTCCGAAAGGTATTTTGAGAAGCTTTTGCATGTATAAATACTCGTTAGTGTCGCCGTCACTAAGCGAGGTGGCCGCCGTCGAAAGAAATTTATGGTGGCCAGAGCAGGGATCGAACCCACGTTCTCATGCTCAAGAGTCGCGCACACAATCATTTCACCACCGATGGCCACATGGAACTAACTTTACATTTTAAAAATTTTGAGTCTTACTACTGCTATAACTAAACCTTCTGAATCTTGTCATATTTAACCGTTCTTATTTATTATCATCACAATGGGGAAGTAATCGTGATGCATTTATCGCATTAGTCGCGAATTCAATTCTAATTTCCCCACATTTTGTCTTTGGAGTTAGATCAATTGGACACTGCGAGTAGCTCATATGCGGTACGTGAATTAAGTGACAAATAAAATTTATGGGAATTATTCCTTTTGTTTTGGCAATTCTGAGCATATTAAAGAGGATAAATAAAATTTTTTTTTGCATTATGGTATTAAACAAACTGTCTATTTCACTTCCATATATCAATTTCTTGTATATTAATTGTTTATTCAAGCCCTTTTATTGACTATTATACAATCTCATGAAGTCAGATGTCCTACACATATTAATTAAACAAACAAATGTATAAATTAAACAAATTTTTAAAATATTTCTCCAACTGGGTATAATTTTTGCCTTTTCTCGCCACTTGGTAACACCAAGGATACGGAGGGATTCTTCGACCTGGTCTTTCCATTGGAGTCTTGGTCGTCCTCTTTTCCTGCTTCCACCGGGTAGGTTATCGAAAACCTTTCGTGCTGGTTTATCTTCACCCATTCTGATAACATGGCCTAGCCACTGCAAGTCCACGTTCGATCCGTGCTCTGACTACCTTACATTTCCTTCGACGACGGCCACCTCGCTTAGTGATGGCGACACTATCGAATATTTAGCCATGAAAAAGCTTCTCAAAATACCGTTCGAAACTGGTGTAAAACTGTAGGTCCCAGTCAGTGAGTGTAAAACTAGAACTAGAACTCGGTCGACGCGATAGCTCGCATAAAACACGACCGATCTTAACGAAATTCGGTACTGCCCAATATTTCATCTATATAAGTATTATATCTGTGGTCACAAACAATAACAGCCTAAGTCGATTCTAAAATTTTTCAGGGAGAGCAGTTTAAAGTTTAATATCTTTACTGGAAATCAGGAGTCGGAGTTTTTGTGATAACTTTGTTATAGATAACAAGGATACGAATTCTTTTACTTACTTCTTAACAAAAAAAGAGTTGCTTATTTGAGCACGGTGACTTCTCAAATTTTTTTTTTCAATTTTGTCCTAACTCCAGTTAGGCTGTTATTGTTTGTGACCACAGATATAATTTAAAAAATAATACATTTTCCACCCTCCTTTCGATACCTGTACAAACATTCGGAGGGTATATGATTGGTAGGCATTATAAAGGGCGATAAACACAGCAGATCCCTATCAAAGGTGGTATTAGACAATGTATTTCAGAACGCCACTCCCCTATTTAGAACGTGCCAGCCCCTGTCGATAACGTAAAGATCTGGCAACAGCAAACAGTCTGGGTAAATATATGTTAGTGGATGAAACAACGGCAGATAAGTTTGAAAGTTTGGGAGATTACCTTTAACTTTAGCATGGAACTCAAATGAAACATAATAGAGAGACACTAGTGGAAACAACTGTTGTGTGAGTTTGTGGCCATAAAACTAAAAAGTCAAACGCACTTCTTCTGTCATTCAACTCTATCAGAATCGCGGCTTTATACGATCACATCTATTTTGACGTGGTTTTTGGTTTTGACGTGGTTTTTGGTATAAAGTATACGATATAGTTTTCAAATTGTCACCGCTATTATTCTTCCAGCTATGTTTATAGGCAGATAATTGAAAAAATCGAACTCATTTTAATTTTTTAGAAAAATTAAAGTTTGAAAACCCCGGGTTTCGGGGTTTCTAAATAGTTTAACGGATCAAAATTTATTAATTTAAAAAACTAAAACCATAACCAACAATAAATGTGTTTTTTTTACCCCGCTAAAGTTAATTATAGGTTAATTTGTACGAGACAGCTAGGCGATATTGAGTGGCATTTCAATTTCCCACTTAAATTCCGACTTGTGCAATGACAATGTAATACCCTTTTCACATTTACCGCGTTTCAGCTGAAACGCCGGCGTTTCGGTCTCTTTCGATGATTTCAGCGAAACACACTTTAATTGGCACTTATTTCCATACAACAAAAACGCAAACATTATGCTCTTTTTACTGTAGTTTGTTTGAAACCACAGTAAAAATGAGAGAGAGCCCAGTGTTGTACTCCAATAGTAGTTAAAAAAAGCAGTAAAATTAAAAAATTTCCATTGCTGGTTCAAAGCAAATGTCAGAAAAATGAGGGAAAAAAACATCTGTTTGTTTACATTTCTAGTTTGCTTTGTGGTGGTAATTACTTATTGCAATGGGATTTATGACTATAAATTAAAATTTTTCTTTTTTAATAATTACAGCGCAGGAAAATGGAGTCAACGCCGAAAATAATGTGAGTATTATTAATTGTATATTGAGTTGTCATTATTATTGTGATTTGTAATTCAAGGAATCCGAAACACAAGTACAAAAAAAGAACCCCATGGACGAACACGACTGAGGAAATGCTGGTGGAAATGTGGGACAGGGTTGCCAGTTTTTTTTAAGGCCAAATCCCCAAATTGAAATTTTTAATCCCCGAAAATTCCCCAAAAAAAGCCAAAATCCCCGAAAAAATCCCCTTACTTTTAAAGGAAATTCGAGCAAGTTTTAGGTTTTAAAATTAAAATTTATAATTAAATTCAGTTTAACAAAACAAACGCAACGATATCTTCAGTATAAAAAAATCAAACATAAATATTATATTAAATTATTTTAGTAATAATTAGGAACAAAATTGGTTTTTTATTTATTTAGAAACACAAAAAATTCATTTAGTTGAATACAAATTATATTTATATTCAAAAACATCTTTAAAAAAATTCATATTATATATATTATTATATATTAATCAGTCAATTAAATTCAGTCCTCTTACATAAATACGTATTATTTGTACTCCATTTTTCAGTCAATGTTTATAATATTAAAAACTTCAGATTCTAAACATTCGATGTCGTCGCCTTTTGCTAAATTTTTGTACATATTGTGAGAGTTAAACCGCTTAAGCATTTCCGGCGACGGATTGTACTTATCACAACATATTGAATTGGATTTAAAATGGGTATTTATTCTTAATAATGCCTCTAGAAGCTCATATTGAATTTTGTTGCGTATTTTAGTTTTGGTAGTGTTCATAACTGAGAATACTCTATCCACGCAAGCATTACTAGTTGGCACGCAGGGCATATTCAAAACCATTTCAGCCAACTCCTTAAATGGTTGATTGCCTGCTGCATCCTGATAGGAATAAATTTTAGGCCAAGCTGAGTTAAGATTAGTAAAAATATCATCGCCGAAAATGTTTTTCCAATTCACGAATGGCATTTTCCTCCACTGAGATTCGTATAAATCGATGGGAACTCCTTCGCTAAGGACAGGCTTTAAAATTGTTAAAATAGATCCGAAACTTGGTTGACCTACAGGATTACAGCATATATTTATGGAAAATTGTTTGAATGTTTTGAAAAACACTAAGTTTGATGGAAACCGTTGTAGCATTTGCAATAGAAGAGATTTAAGATAAGAGAAACATGTTTTTTTTAAATTCTGTTTTTCGAATTCTGACAGAGATTTAATTTCTTCTTCAAATTCAAATCCGAAATCAATAACTTCTAGTGGCAAAAATCCTGAATCCGTATCCATTGATTTGTTTACCTTCTCTATGTCATCTTCATTCTGCAAATGAGCAACAATTGCCGGTTTAAGCATTCTTGCAGCCAATGAAAGAAGCGTGACATGTAGTTTCTCGTACATGGTTCCACCGTCCATTTTGTCACTTTGGAAATCAAGGTTTAATCTATTCATATCATTAAGAATAGGTGATATGAACAATAAATAAAGTTTGTTTTCCTCTTTGCACATTATATGGTATATTAATTCAGCTGTTTTTTCTGCTTCTGCTGTTGATATAATTGAGAAATGATATTGGAGTTCCACCCATTGTTCAAGGATCCGCTTCACAGCAAAACCATATGACAACCATCTGGTAGAAGAAATTTGAACCAGTTGCTTAAACTTGTTGGAATCAGTACCGGTATTGATTAAATTAAAAGCGCGCTTGTATTTTATTGTACGTAAAGGGCTATTGCTGAAGTAGTTGAATGTTTCTCTTACCAAAAATTCAATATCAGGTGGAAATTGCTTTGACGCTTCTGAACAGCACAGGTGTATAGAGTGACAGGTACATTTTATTAGCATCAAATTTGGATTGTCCATCTTCAAATGGGTATACAAACTATTTTTTCGGCCACATAAATTATTAGCACCGTCTGTACCAATTGCCAACATATTTTTTTGGCTTAGGAATGTATTTTTTAGGTAGTTCATTAAGCCTTCGTGTAGTTTATTAGCAGTTGCTTCCTCCACTAAGAATATCCCCAAAAAATCTGTCGTTATTTGGGACTTAATTTCGTTGAAATACCGGATACAAATGCTCATCCATTTGTTCTTCGATATGTCGGTCGACTCGTATAGTAATTGAGTATTTATTATCCCCAACACTCTTAACCAATTCCGATAGAATGACTGGGGCCACTACATGCTTAATTATAGCACTGCATTTGGTACGGTGCAACCGTAGGTTTTCAAACGGATTGTCTTTAATTGAAAACGATTTCATCAAATTTGTTAAGTGATCCACTGATGTTATCGAGGAATGCTTAGCTACAAAAACCGCAAGCCTTATGTCCAAAATTTTTGATTCATTTGTCGCAGAAACTACACCTGCAAACATTTGTTTAAGTAATTATTTGTAACAAGTTGAAAAAACTTACCATACGTTTCTAATGTGTTTGATGGATTAAGTAATTTCATTTTACTGCTATGCTTAGCAGACTCTGCATGTCTTCTAAGATCCTTTTTTTGGGACTGAAGCGCAACCATACAAACAGCACACCAAGAACAATTGTTGCAACTTTTGCCCTGAAATTCTCTCGGAGCATGTGCAATACATTTAAGCCAACCTGCAAGGAAATTGATTAGTTTGCTGTTACGGTATAAATAATGACGAAATACCTTTTGCCCAATCCTCGTTTTCCCACGCAATTCTATGTTTTTTACTGTTTTCGCTCTTGACTCACATTGTTACTTTAAAACAAACAATTTCTTTTTGTGTCTTTTGTCATTACCATTCTTCTTCTTATTAACATATATGACACTCACGATAAACTGATGGTTTGTGAGACGTGTTCCCACACTTTGGTTTGTTAATGATAACTATACATGATTGCCAACCACTTTAACAAAATAGATAAATGCTACATATGTGACTGTTTTTAGTAGATATCTAAACAAACGAGACAATATGTTTGATAATCCGCTAAAAAACACACATGTGTAAGAAACTGTTAAATATGATGAAAAATCCCCTTTAATTCCCCAAACAAACGATGACATCCCCATAAAATTCCCATATCCCCAAGTCAAAAATTTCATCCCTTTTTTCAAATAAAAATCCCCAAAAAGGGGAAAAATCCCCTAAACTGGCAACGCTGATGTGGGAAGACAAGATTCTGCAACTCCGCGGATAATAATCATTTATTTCTTTAAATGCATTCGCTGCTTTATCATACAATGATATAAACTCTAATATTGTACAAATTAAATTCATTTTTTGATATTATTTTATCTTTATTCACAAATATGCGTTTGTTTTGTTTACACTCAATACAGAAATCACAAAACAGAAATGAGAAATGTCACATGAAACCACAGTAGTTTAAAAAAACATAATGTGAACACCATGATTTCAAAATGATTTCAAGAGAGCGAAACGCCGGCGTTTCAGCTGAAACGCGGTAAATGTGAATAAGCTGTAAGTGGCAAATTTCAAGAAATGGAAACAAAAAGTAATCTTAGTTAAATTTTGTTATCACTTTTTGCGAATGAAGATGTTATCAAGGAGAGACTCAAAAGCAGAAATTTGCAAAATGACTTAGACATTTTAAGTTCATTAAAATTATTTTGTTTAATCGAAGACTACGTATACTTTCACATCTCTAAGTTTGAAGGATATCCTTTTATTTCCGATAGAAAACAAAATTGGAAAGAAATTGTTCACAACAACGTTCGGTAAATGTTATACATATTGATCATGGTAGAATTATCTACCAGGTATAGTCGTTTAAACAGGTGGTGCAATTTTTTCCATGTCATTTTTCGTTTTACTTGTCAGAATCTTATGTATTTTGTTTTTATCCTTTTTTGTATTCTTGCATTGTTATGTATATGTGTAGTGTAACAACCGAAACGAATGAACGAAAATAAAATGTCTGTTGCTGCTGCTACCATGTGTTTGTTGGCACTGGCTACGAACGTGTTGCCGTATCGCATTTTTTTCACCCATTACAGCAAATGTTGCCACATTGCGTAGTATTAAGTGTGGATCGTTTTATTTGGAAAGTCGTAAGTGGCAATAGCTTAAGGGAATAAAAATACAGCCTTAATATTGATTTAGATACAAATGTACGAATTAATAAGTGAACTTTAGAATTCAAAAACAAATTTAAAGTGTTTCTTTTAAAACAAGGGAAGTTAATTTTTTAAGTTTATATAAGAATATTTTTAACAGTTGTAGTGTTTTACTTAAAAGTTGTTCTGCAAATTACAGTTTAGCTGATCTAATAAATGATTTTTCAAGCTCGGGGTCATTTATCATTTATTAATAATATAATAAGAAAGGTCGAAAAAACTAATTATTGGAATTACATTTTAGTTTTGTGTAGAAAAGCTTCAAACAGTTAAAGTGATTTTTTAAAATTTTCTTTAAAAAATTGTATGAATTGTGTTGTCTTTCAGGCAACAACAAAAATCATGTATAGTGGGAACCGAGCCAAATTTCAACAGTAACCGGTCTAATAACCACAGACAGTCGGCTGTAGCTTCTCACCATGGGAGGGAGTTTAATCAACGAAATTTGGCCGATTAATCAATTACACTGTGTGTGACCAAAAATCTGAATTGAATGAAACATAGCGAACCTGCATAATTCTGATACGCTGAATCTAATGGCATTTCCCGTTTTTCTCTACCACGTCAAAATTTCTAGATATTTGACCCCAAAGTTTGCTGGGATCTCAACAACTGTAATATTTTTGAGACTGAATTAGAGGCAGAACGCTTCAAAATTGAAGTTTGACTTCTGAGTAAGAAATGTAGAGGACCTTAAAAAGAATACCAATTTCAAGATTGTACCCCCTCTCCTCCCCCCCTTATCACTAATAATAATGTTTTTGTCGAGTTACTAGGGGTAAGGGGGGAGGAGAGGGGGTACAAACTTGAAGTTGGTATTCTTCTTAAGGTCCTCTACATTTCTTACACAGAAGTCAAACTTAAAGTTTGAAGCGTTCTGCCTCTAATTCAGTCTCAAAAATATTACAGTTGTTGACATCCCAGCAAACTTTGGGGTCAAATATCTCGAAATTTTGACGTGGTAGAGAAAAACGGGAAATGCCATTAGATTCAGCGTATCAAAATTATGCAGGTTCGCTATGTTTCACTCAATTCAGATTTTTAAAGTGCAAAAATCACACACAGTGTTATTGATTATTGAGTGAACTAATTCAAATCGACTTAAATTACAAATTAATTGTAACAAAAAGATGATCTCTGGCTTAAAAATGAGTCATAAGTACTTTCTACATGTTGTCGGCTTTAAAACCCAAAAAATATTTTCCGTACAAGTTGCAATGCAATTTTATTTGCTTAGAATTGTTGACAGAAAATTACGCACAAGTGCATTTAGTTTTCAAAACGGAATTCTGCATAATGCATCATCATGATTCCTGGAAAACTACTTCAATAATACAACTTCAATAATACAAACCTACTTTAGATTTAGCCACATATCTTCATCACCGATTGTTTGCAATACTGCTATTGAAAAATGCACAATCGAATTGAGAATTGCCCACTATGCAAGTGTCTACAGAGGTCCTACAGGTGTTGGTGCGTGCCACTCCTTTTGGTCTAGAGGTGATGCGTCGAAGCATGGACTTCAAAATCAGGAGGGTTACGCATTGGGTTAGTCAGATTGGATCATTGTTGGAGCAGAGGGCATGAGTAGAAGTGGGCGGCGGGCTCGTTTGGATGCGTTAGTTACACCTTAGTGGCAGAGCTGTTGGAATTTCAGTACCAACGGTCGAGTAACGTATAGGTTTATACCGGATGTAGAATTCGTCTGGAAAAAATCTGGTTTAAGTTTCAACCTAAGCCTTGGTTTCATACTGAAAGGTCACGGGTCGTTGAATTTATGCTTGCGTAGAATGAGCCTCGCGGATCGGGAGTCGTGTTTTGTGCGAATGTCCCCTTTATGGGGCTTCTAAGGACTTAGTCGGCATGTGTATCACCAGATCCGGTGGTGTGTGAGTAGTATGCTTCTGTCTCCGGCAATGCAGTTTGCCTCTTGAGTTTTAGGGAGCCGTCGCGCTAGGACGGTTTAATTGAGGATGGTTTAATATATAAGTTACTGGTTGGAGGTTTTCATGGATCCAAGCTTTTTCAATCTTACTATTCAGCCGTGTAGGATTTTTTGTCGGCGATGTTGTATCTTGCTAATAGAGGGACTGCCAGTTCCCGGACCTCGAATATGTCGGAATGGAATATGGAAGAGGATTAGACAAAGTCGAATATGGAAGTGAATTAGCCTCCAGGTGTGACCAGAGGTATTTTTCTGGTACCGTGTGTTGTTTGGGAGTAACGCGTGGAAGATGTCAAACTCGTAGCTTTCAGTTTATGCTTTGTGACCCATGGAGACATCATCAGGCCAAGCCTGACGAATGGTTGCCGGTCACTGTTATTGATTGGAAGAGGTGGAAACAGTCCCCCTCCCATGTTAAGAAAGCTACAGCTGACTCTCTGTGGTTTTTATACCGTTTACTGTTGAAATTTGGCTCGGTTCCCATTATACATCATTTTTATTGTTACCTGAAAGACAACACACTAATAAAATTAACTGCATCGCCGTCGTGTTTTACTTTGAAATTCACTAGCGTGATATTTAAACAAACACCATTAAAACATTTCTCCGTCAAACGTTTTAAGATTAAACAAGTACTGTCCGAAACCCTGAAATACTACCAATTGATAATATAAACGAAATAATTAAAATAAAAACAAATTTGTGTTAAAATATTAATAATGATTGTTTATCAATTGTTTGTTTTTGATTTGACAATTATTCTAAATTTTCTTCTTTTGTTCAATTTAATCAATTATGTATGCATGGAAAGTTTTCAACGAATGTTAATAATGTAGTATGTGTTAAAACCAATCGAACCCGGTAAATATAGCCATGTGCAGTAGAACATTTTGTCAGTGTATTTTGTATTTGGTTATTATGCCAACCCCAAGAGCCTAGATATTGCTAATAACTAATTAAAATTAAATACGCAACCGAAGTGTACGTCGAACGCTCTTACTCGAATTTGTTTGATGTCAAACTTTTTACGCGTTTTAAATATTGAAAACATGACACGGCGACATGGTAACGCTTTGACAAAGCGCGACCGTGAGTATGAGAATACAAACAGTGCACGGGGCATCATCATTAGTATTCTCCACGCGACATTAACACCTACATTCGATGGGTACAAGTACACTGGATTCGGTAGATTGGCTTTTATGGGAAGTTGTTTTGAAAAAAATAAATAAAAGCACAACAAACAATGATGAACAATAGAAAGCAAAAAATAAATAAATCTGAAAATTTAAACAAAACTAACAAAACGGCTAATGCTCATTACAGGTTTTGATGAACACCATTTGTTTTATTTTTTTTTAAACCCATTGTGGGCAGTAGGTTTCATTAATGTTAACTGAATTGGCAAGGATGAATACAAAAAATTGTTTAGCAGCTTATTTTGATTACAGTGTCGCATAAGTTTCGCCGGAATAATAAGACTCCCAGAACGAACCCCGAATATTAAGGTACTCCTAACAATCATCCCTCAGCAGTTGGTCCTGAGTAAAAAAAAAACCGTAGCCTTAAGCAAGGAAATTCTTCATAAATACCATGGGAACTCCGTACTGTACATTTGAATTTTGTTTTGATATATATTTGAATTTTGTTTTGTTATTAAAAGCTTAAAGCCATAATGAAAATTTTGGCAAATCGCTTTATCATCGTCTGACCGCCATTACATTTGCGAACAAATCGTATTGGTTCGTTCCTCTAAAGGAAGTCAACTCAAGATTTTGCAGAAAAATATTTTTCTATTTCTTACGAGCTACACAGATCAGATTGTATGAAATACAAAAATATTCTTCTAAGAAAGAACGTCAGATCGGATCATATACAAGTAGGAAATTTTTAAATTTTAATTTTTGCAAGAAAACCATATGCAGTGGTCATATCTATGCACTATAAAAATCTTACATTATCTTCTCTACTATTTCGGCAAAATTGCATCCCTCTTTGTGATATAAGATATTAAAACAAAAAACAGTTTCTTACCTCTATTGAAAATTTGTAAATTTTGAGGTGACTCCCTTTAGGGGAACAAGTGCGAAATGTTTGGTAGCATGAGCTTGTCTCGAATGTAAGGATAATATGTAGGCAAGCTCAAGACCATTCTATATCTCTATTACTAGGGATATAGTTTTCAAAACAATGCATCTTCATGATTCCTGACAAACCGAATAGCTATTTCAGATCTAGCCACAGATCTTCATCAGCGAATGATACTAATGAGCAACTCAGCAATCTAAATGCAAACGAAAACTCATTTCAATTGAGAATTTTGAAAAATATCGCAAGCAAAACACATAAAGGGTTTTTCAACAGAGACGCTACAAAAGTAAATCGATAGGGACAGCAAACGACGCCATATTTTTTCCCGCTCTTTTGACATTTCTCTTCAGTAAGGTTTGCCATTTCATCATGGAAAGATATACGAGCTAACAACGAGTCGAAATTATTAAAATTTACTACCGAAATTTGGAGTCAGTGGCCACAACTTTAAGAGCGTTTTTCATCGAAAAATCATCTTCCGCGATGAGGCTCATTTTTGGCTGAATGGCTTCGTCAATAAGCAAAATATGCGTTATTGGTCAGACAGCAATCCACACGTAATCCATGAGTCATCATTGCATCCCGAAAAAATTACTGTTTGGTGCGGTTTATAGACCGGCACATTACTGTGAATGCGAATCGCTACCGTTCAATGATAACCGAACATTTTTGGCCCCAATTGGATAATATGGACTTGGAGGACATGTGGTTCCAACAGGACGGCGCCACAAGCCACACAGCGAATGCCACAATCAATTTATTCGAAACCACGTTTGGTGAACGTGTCATCTCATGAAATGGCCCAGTCGATTGGCCGCCTCGGTCGTACGATTTGACGCCGTTAGATTATTTCCTGGGGGTTACGTCAAGTCTATGATCTATGCCAACAAGCCAGCGACGATTGATGAACTTCGTACGAATATCGAACGTGAAATTGCAGCAGTATCGGCCGATTTATGCTTGAAAACCGTCGAAAATTGGGTTAAGCGTCTTGACTTCTGCAAGCGTGCCCGTGGTGGCCATGCAAAAGAAATCGAGTTCCATACATAATGGCATCGAACGTACTTTCACAGGAATAAAGAACTTCATTGGTATCTAAAACCGGTTTTGTTTTAGTTAAAAAAAACTTTTGTAGCTCTCTTATTGAAAAACCCGTTACGAAAACATTTGCAAAAACTTCTTTCCATCTCCAGAGAACCATGGGTTCCCACTAGACATGATTGTTGTTGTTGCCCAAAAAACAAACAGTTCATACAGAGCTTAACAATTGGCGGCATTTTCGTCGTGATCTTCAAATTCATAAAATATTTTGACTGTGTGAACATTGCGTGACAGCTAGAGTGTCCAAAACCGAAACCGGTGAAACCGCCTAACCCGTTCTTTTGCTCTTAACCGTGTGCCGGTTTTTTAAGAAACGTAATTTTCGAATAAACCGGAAACCGAGTATTTGACGTCGGTTATACGAGTTTTACTTAATTTATGTTCATACCCTTAAAAAATAAATATTTTCCCATAACATCCCTTGAAGGGACTGGGGAGAGCTACCCAGAACCAGTGAGTTGTGCGCTTTCTGGTTTTACATTCACTGATTGGAACCTACAGTTTTACTCCGGTTCCGAACGGTATTTTGAGAAGCTTTTTTCCATATCCTTAAACAAATTAGTAATAAATTATGTGATTTCCGAATTTTAATGAAATTTTGGAATTAAGAAATATGATGTTATATTCCAAAAAGTTATAAATGGCCTTTCCAAAAAATTGTTTTAATCAAATTTCAAAATGATTTTATGACTTGAATAAGAAATATCGAAAAATTATTTAAGAAATAATTCAACATTTCAAATACAAGGTGGCGCAAAAGTAATCCTCCTATCAGAAAATGCTATAAATTTTGCGATTGGCCCCTAATGTCAGTTCTGTTTTGACATTTGTGTAGTAAACACATGCGAAATACACGTTAATAGACAATGTTACGCTACACTGCTCCAGAACGCGGAATATTGCTGACTATTTATTTGACCAATAATCGGTCGGTGACTTTGGCACAACGTTAATTTCGTCGCAGATTTCCTGGCCGTCCAACGCCTACTGGTGAAACACTGCGACGTTTAGCCGCTCGCCTCGAAGAGGCTGGCACAACACGAGATGCTGCCAGGCGTGGCAGACCCCGGAGTAGCCGTTCTGCAGAGAATATTGCTGCTGTAGTCGAGGATGTCATGGAAGCGCCGTCGATGTCATGGAAGCGCCGTGAGCGCTACAGAGCAATGATCAACGAGTTCTTTTTGCCGCAACTTGATGAATTGGGATTGGAAAACATGTGGTTCCAACAGGACGGTTCAACGGCACACACTGCACGTGCCACAACCGATATGCTGAAGGATGCATTTCCCGGGCGCCTAATCTCCCGTTTTGGCGATTTGCACTGGCCAGCAAGATCGCCTGATTTGACCGCTCCAGACTTCTTTTTGTGGGGCTTTTTGAAGTCGCGGGTTTATGTCAACAAGCCTCAGACTCTTGCAGCTCTTAAAGACAATATCGATAAAGAATGTGAGGACGTATCGCCGGAAGTTTTGGCTAAAGTGATGGAAAATGCCATAAAATGGGCTCAAATGACAATCAACTGTGGCGGCGACAATTTAAAATAAAAATAAATGGTTTCCCATTACATCCCATGAAGGGACCGGGGAGAACTTCTCACAATCACTGGAGCTGTGCGCTTTCCAGTTTTCACTCTCTGATTGGGACCTACAGTTTTACACCGATTCCGAACGGTATTTTGAGAAGCTTTTTCATGGCTATATACTCGATAGTGTCGCCGTCACTAAGCGAGGTGACCGTCGTCGAAAGAAATTTTAAGGTGGTTGGAGCAGGGATCGAACCCAGGATCTCCTGTACAAGAGGCGCGCACACTACCCATTGCACCACCGACGGTCACCGACGGCGGCGACAATTTACATGACATCATATTCTCGACTTGATGTAAAAAAAACTAAAAGACCAAATAAAAATAATCCATAAGAAGAATCAAAGTTTTTCATTTTTTTTTTAAATTACAGCCAAAAAACATCGGAAGTTTACTTTTGCGCCACCTTGTACATTATATTTTCATATTTAAAAATTAAAATTATTTCATAAATAAATGTTCTTCAAATTTGTTCTTCATGAAAAACTCTTACAAATTTGAATATGATTTTCGAATTTAATTCAGTTTAATGTAAATTTGAATAAAATTTTATGTTAAACACGAATTCCAAATTGGAATGTGATATAATTGTTTTATTTAAAATTAAAGCGTAATTGTCATTTAAATAGAGTTCTGAAATTTTGAGTTTTGGAAACGAGTAAGTATATGGAAAGATCGATTAACAAGTGTTTTGTAAGTGCTACTTGTGTAATTTAATTTAAACCAAAAAACCTAAAAAGCCGGTTTCTTGGAAAATGGATTTTTCCAACAAACCTAAAATCGGTTTATTGAAACTTGATTTTTCGACCAAACCGAAAACCGGTTTCCAAAATATTACGGGTTTTTTAACACTCTAGTGACAACCAGAGTGTTTGAAACCGAAACCGGTGATGCCAGTTAACCGGGTTTTTTGCAATTAACCGTAAGTTTCGAACAAACCGTAACCGGTAATTTGATGTCGGTTAACTGGTTAATCGGTTTTTACTTAATTTGTGTTAATTGCCTTTACAAAATTAATAATAAGTGGTATGATGTTCGAATTCAATAAGTTAATAAGTTAGTTATCCAAACAATTTTTTTTCAAAATGATTTTATGACTTGAGTTAGAATTAATTAAAAATTAAATTAAAGTTAATTAGACTTAAATAATCTTCTCAAACGTTTTTTTGTTTCAAATTTCAAAATTTAAATTATTTGATAACTTCATTTTTTAAACTTACTCGTAATAAGGTTTTCACACATGAATATAATCAGCCTTATTACGTATGTCGCTCTCGTATTTCGACTACGACAGTTTTGTAAAAGATTAAAGACAAAGTTTGAGTGTTATCTTTAATCTTTTACAAAACTGTCGTAGTCGAAATACGAGAGCGACATACGTAATAATATATTTTTATACTCTCACCCATAAGGATGGTGGTATATATCATTTAATACGGAAAAAAAATTAACGCATAGAAGGAGCCATATTAGACCCTCAATATCTTTGGACGAACTTCGTTGTGGGACTTTTTAATACGATTGAGCCATGTCCGTCTGTCTATCTGGCTGACAGGTCAACACGATAATTTCCGTAAATCGATCACAACTAACTACATTTGTCAGTGACTATTATTTGTCCAGACTTAGTTTGGGATTGAAAATGGGCGTTTTGACCACGCCCTTCTGGTACCCCTCATACAAATCCACACATTTAGTACAAAATAATGTTTCTTGTAAAACTTTTTTCTGGTAGATGTGATTAGCTTCAACTCAATCATTGAATAATAATCTGTAAATGTCTTCTTAACTGGAAAAAATGGGCGAGGTTCTTCGATCGATATTAATTCGCAGATGTAAATTGCAATTTAGTGTTTATATTTATACAATTTCAAGTACAATAGTTAAGCATCTGATGATGAACTTGTCCCGGAGTTTGAAACTAGTCATACCAGTGAGTGTGCTTAACTGAATTGTCTATTATTCCAACAAAAACCAATTGTTCTTCACTTAGACAAATGCTACCGACCTTGTAAGCTTGTAGTATGAACTTCTCATACATTAAATGAAAACGTATCCTGTTTATTTTATTTTAGAGTAGTTGAGTAGAGGTGATCCCGAATTAGTGTATTTAAAACCGAAACCGGTTAACCGAATTTCGGCCGGTTAACCGTGCTTTAGTTTTGTGAAAATTGCTATTTTCGAAGAACCGGTCTCACCGGTTACTTTAAATCGAATAACCGGGTTTCGCTTTTTAATGAACTTTTACATAACTGACATTTCAATACAGAATATCAAAACTCAAGCCTGTTCAATTGCTCACAATTTGGTGAAGTGCCAATATAAATTAACCCTTAAATGCGAACCATCTCTGATTTGAATGAAAAATATATCATTCATTCCATGAGAAAACGCCACAAATCTGACCGAAGGTCTTCCGATTTTCTTCAAATTTTGCACGGAGAGACTCTATGGAGCCAAATATACATTTGCGTTTTTAGATTTTTAAAATTGTTAAAGATCGCGCGATTTTATTAGCGTTTTTCATTTTTCAAAAAGTTAAAAAAATGGAAAAAGTAGTGAACTTTGAAGAGCCACATTTCCATAAGTGGACGAAATTTTTCAAAGATTTAAAAAGTTTCTGAAAGCTGTTTTTGTCTATTTTATGATTTGCAGTTTAAAAGTTACCACTATAAAAAAAATAAAATTGTATGCAAATGCAGTTTTAAAGTGCATTTTGCAGTGCGTTTTCCCCCTTCGATTTTCAAAAAAAATCATTTTTGTAAAATTTAGAATAGTATTTTTTAAATAAATGTTCTCTTTTTCTGGGACAAAGAATTTTTCTATTTTTAATGATTTTTCATCTCGCTCCAACTAATAGTTTGATTCGATCTTTGCTTCTTTTGCTTGTCACAGAATTGTACACACATATGTACAAATGTGTACATAGGTGTGTATACACGCTGAACCAGGGAAGATAATGTTGGTACAATTGTACCATTTTTGGTACAATTGAGTCCATAAAAGTACGATGGTACACCAATGACATAATTGGTACAATTTAGCATTTACTCCTTTATGTATTTTATTTTCAGTTAACATCGATTTTTACATCGCGTAGTTACATGATGAAGAAAACTTTATCCTGATTTTAATTAGGAAAATCAATCGAAATCGATTTATGAATGAACAATACATGAAAAGTGGGAGTCGCTTTTTTAATTTAGAATAATTTTTATTTAGTCTATTTTGAGGAATATTTCAAGCATGAAAAACTTAATTTCAGTTATTCTGGATTCAAAACCCCTCTTTATAAACTACCAATTTTACATTTACAATACGTACTTAAAATAATTAATAATGTTCATTTAGAAATGCAGTCCGAAGACGCCAGAGCACAAAGAAAAAGGCTCAATGTGACAACTGTGTCAAGCTTGAAACAAAAGATCTTTTAAAAACATATAATTCTTGCTGCTATAACTTTAAAATAGGTAGTGATTTGTGACAATAAAATTTATACATATTTTTCATTGATCTCACTTTTTTAAGAACGTGTGCATCGTGTTTTGTTTGTTCTTAAAAGAACTTGCGTTATTATAAAAATAAATGTATAAGATTGAATTATTATTTGTTAATTTTCCGATATTTGTTTGAAAAAACTGTTTATAACAAACTTACAGCTTGTTATTTTTTAAATTTGGTACAATTGGTATTAAAAAAGTACAGTTTTGGAAGCTTGATGGTACAATTGAAGAAGTTTCATTTTTCATCCCTGCGCTGAACACAATACATGATGAAATAGGGAAGAAGTATTTCATCATCCAATTCTAGTAGCATGTAGTTTCTTAGGAATAAGTATTTGGCATCAAAAAGTAAGCCTACTTACAAAAAAATCAAAAGAAAAACAATTTTTTTTCTGTACATTAGAATTTTTTGCAAAGTGCATCCAAAAATAGCATTTATATTACAAGTAATTGCATTCGCATTATTCTCAATCAGCAGTATTTTAGAAAAACACACTTTAAATGACAACAATACCTTACAGTAACTTTTTAAATAATAGTAATGCGACAAAAACTGTTTAAAATATAGCAATTCAAAGTTACATACCAAATAAATTTCTTTCATATTTTGTACAAACATATTCAAAATCCTTAAAAAAATTAAATTTTATTTTTTTTATATGAAAAATCAAGTAAGTCTTTTTTTAAAAAATCATTACAAATAGTAAGCTGCCTTGTCCCAAAAAAAGATTACTTGTATTTTTTATAAAAAATTCTGAATTTTACAATGATGTTAAATTTTTTAAAATCATAGGGGGAAAAAGAAGTGGAAAATGCATTCAAAAAGTGCAGTTGCTATAAAAATGCATTTCTGAAATCAAGCCCTTATTTTTAGAGTACGGATTCTACAAATAGACAACCGTATCATTCAGAACCTTTTTAAGTTTTTGAAATAGTCCATCTACTTAAAAAAATATAGCTCTCCAAACTTCACAACTTTTTTCATTTTTTTAAGTTTTTCAAAAATGAAAAACGCGAATAAAATCGGGAGTTTTTTAAATTTCAAATATCTGATAATGGGATTTTCTTAATGGCTCCATAGAGTCTCTCTGTTGTCAATATAAACAAAATCGGAGGATGTGAATTCAGAAAATCACTTATTTTCAACTTTCTTTCCTGGAACGAATGATATATTTTATGTAAATCAACATAGAAGGACATCTACGTTATTATTTTTGCAAAAATCGTTTATTTTACGATTTTATTGAGAACAAACTGGTTGTTATGCAGATTCTTGAGTACGGTTCAATAGTTTGGCTTCCACATTATGGGTGCCATATTGATGGAATCGAATCTGTTCAGAAGCAGTTTTAACTTTTTGCTTTATGCAATCTTGGTTGGAATTCATCTTCCATTTTCAACCTCAACCATTTCCAACCTCAACCTAAGCTAGGGCAAATAAGGGTCACTAACGAAATATCATTGTGATCAGCAAAGATTTACGGAAGTTATCTGGCCGAACAGTCAGCCGGCCGAAGAACTTTTGTATTGGAGGTACCAAAATGGGCGTAGAAAAACTACCTTTGTCTTAATCGGTGACTGGCGTTTATTGACATGAAGCCTAGTACCCAATTTTATTAAGATCGGAAGTGTTTCATGCGACTTATCGCATTGACATCACGGACGACCACCAAGCTTTTGCATGGGAGGTACCAGAAGGAGGAGTAGGTTCCATTTGGACAAATAATAGTCACTGACAAAATTTCGCTGTGATCGATAAATATTTAAGGCAGTTATCATGTTGACCAGCCAGCCAGACAGACGGAAGTGCCTCAATCGTCTTAAAAAGTCCCAAAACGAATTTCGTTCAAAGATACTGAGGGTCTAATATGGCTCCCTATATGCGCTACATATTTTTTCTGTATTAAATAATATAATACTCGTACCCCCATCCTATGTGTGAGGGTATAAATATAATTATAAACATATTGTTTTCCATGAGATACCTTTCACTGAGAAACCGAGAAATAACCGTAAATTAAACCGAAAATTAACCTATTCCCGAAAAACTGATTTTTCGAATAAACCGAAAACCGATTATTCGAAAATGTCGGTTTTTGAACACTCTAGACAATATAGTTCTTTAAGTTATCTTATTTCCGGCAGTTGTATGAGGGTGACATTTGGCACACACAGAGAAGAGATTCGTTGTTACAACTTTATTTACAGCCAACTAAAATTTGGCGGTTCCTTGGACCATCACATTATTAAGTTGTAACTACCAATAATTGTGGTTCGTGTCACCAAATGTTGTGCATATAAATTGATTTGTAATTCAGTTTTGGTTGCAAGAACTCAAATATTTAGTTGAAGCCACAGCAACAATAAATAAATGTGATCTGTCAATCGAGATGTAGTTGTAGCAATCAAATTATTATGTAGTGGTGAATATTCTATTAGTTGGATGAACGAAAAATGTAAAAACTAATTCGGTTGTAACAAATAATATATTGGTATGCTAAACTAAAGTAATTACTCGAATTTGATGGCTGGCACAACCATTTGGTGATGCTTTAACATTATGAATTTTATAGGAAAAAAATAAATACAATAATTTTTTATTAAAATTGTGTATTTTATATTTAAATATAAACAAAATTATTATTAATAAATAATCAATATTCTTCGAGCTTGAAGACAGCAAATCTGACCTCAAGCTCGAAGAATATTGATTATTTATTGATAAGGAAAAGGTCGAACAACAGAATAAAAATACAAAATTATTATTATTTATAACCAGGGTTTGTATTTCGTGGGTACGAAAGCAGGTAAAAAATATATTATTTTTGAGATTGGACGCACCGTTTTCGAGATATAGTCATTTTTTGAATTTTAACGATTTTCTAATTTTGTCGAATCTTTTAAAAAAATATTTCGTGCGAATTGGAACACTTTGTGAGGAACCCATAAAAATTTGTTATTTTTATGATTGGACGCTTCGTTTTCGAGATATATAATTTTTTTTATAAATATTTCATATTTTCGATCAAACACGGGGATGGGTTACCCTGGGTATCATATGCATGTTTAAGTTAATTTGTGTCATCCACAATAATAGCTCCTCCTGGAAAGTGCCCACATTTATTTGCCTGTATTTGTGAAGGCGTCAATAGTGGCGTCAGATTCAACGATTGTGTTTAAAAGTCTCACTTCACCTCAATTTATGAGAATATGTATTCTTCGATGGCTGATATCTATACACTTTATTGATTTTTCTCAACTTTATTAATCACTTTCTGTTTAGAATATTAGATTTTCTGTAAAAATATGTGTAGTTTCTTGTTAATATCAAAGCTTCTGGTGAAAAATTGAATACATATTTTTGCAACAAGTGTTTTTACAACAGAAACTAAATTATGGTTACATTGGCTAATATTTGAACACGAATTCTAATACGAGTATAGTACTTTTTATTAGTTTTATTAGTTCAGATGAATGAGGTTTTTCAAATACTCAAATTGGTTAATACAACTTAATTTCTCTAGTAACAACTTATATTCAGTAAGCCCTAATTTAATAATAATTCTGATGTATGACGTCGGTGGTGCAATGGTTAGTGTGCGCGCCTCTTGTACATGAGATACTGGGCTCGAACCCTGTTCTGACCACCTTTAAAAAAAAATGTCTTTCGGCGGCGGCCACCTCGCATAGTGACGGCGACGCTATCGAGTATTTAGCCACGAAAAAGCTTCTCAAAATACCGTTCGGAATCGGTGTAAAACTGTAGGTCCCAACCAGTGAGTGAAAACTGGAAAACTGGAAAGCTCAGTGATTGTGAGAAGCTCTCCCCTGTCCCTTCATGGGATGTAATGGGAAACCATTTATTTATTTATTTTATGACAATTACTAATTCTAATCAAAATATAGACTTTAGCATGGAATACAATAATTGTGATTCGGCATATTTGTTAAGTGAGCCTTGACACACCTTTTTTTTTAGCAAGGTTAAAACCGTTACATTGCCTAAACTATTAGGCTACAATTTTTTGCTGTGGTTTACTACCTGTGATCGGCTTACTAGGTGATTGTTCCTCCCATGGTCGTGACTGGACAACTACTTTTATCAGACTTTTTTCAAATATGAAGTTGTGATTTAGTAAATACAAATAATTGCAGTAGAAGCTCACAAATTAGAACTCTCACAGATTCAAAGATTCCCCAAACTATAACCAGACACTAGAAAATTATGACTTTCGTATTTTGATTGAAGACAGAAAAACTGAAAACTGCTACTGTTTCCAAGACATTTGAGAAAGGAAAGAACAAATCATATTAAGCGCTTTAAATTAACGTGAAAAGAAGTACACACCTTATGGATCAATATTAACCCATTTTGAGCCACTGTTCGAGTTTTCGAACAGCTATTATCAACCCAATTTTTGTCTATGACGATACATACGCGATGAAAAACTCAATGATGGAGTGCTAAGGGAAATTTTGTTGGCTTTCAAAAAATAATTTCATTGCTCAAAAAATAAGGCAATAAATAAATAATATTTTTTTTTTAAATATAATACTTTGAAGAAAAAGCTACAAATAAGTTCCTGTTGAAGCACCAGATGCCTCCGGTCGGAAAAAATATCGGGTATTGCAACTGACCATTTTTCAACCTCTCGAACAGCCGTTATCCTAAAACTATATGAGATAACGAAATTCTGACTGCGAATTTGAGTTCAGTTTCTAATTACCATTGAAAAGTAAATAATTCGCAGCTTTATGTGACACTGCTCAAAATGGTTTAAAGCCGAAAAAATGGTTTAAACACAAAACTGTTATCCTATCAAATGATGGTTGGTTGACAAAATTCAACGTTGTATTCGTTACATTCACATTTTTGGCGCGATAGTTTGGTGTGAAGTTGAATCTATAAGTTAATTTTTACACAAATTACGTGATAAAGTTGCTGAGACGGAACGGAAGTCAATGAAAGCGGATTATTTTTTTCAGTTGCCTCCAGATAGAACGTTTGACGCAGCATGTAAGAAAGTTATTCCCTGGATACAGCATACAAAAGGAACGCATTTCTATTTTACTTAAGGCAAATGATGATGGCTCACATAAGTTAATTCCATTGGTGATTGGAAAAAGTAAGAAAACCAAGATGCCTCAAGCAATTTAATATCCCACTCCATTACAATTTATCGACAAATGCTTGGGTGACAGACATCGTGAATTTGTTATGAGTGGGTTCACAAAGATTAAGGACGTAAGCGGATAGATTTTTATATATGTGACCTGCTCCACGAAAAGGGACCTCTGCGCCGAAAAAGAGTGATTCTTATAGGGGGAGTGATTTGAGTGATTCTTATAGGGGGAAAAAAACGCTCTTTCAAATGCCGCAAACCGCAAGCTTCTATGTCTTTTAGTTTTTTACAAATCACCTGTAAATATGAACATAATTAATGAAAAAATTGAAAAATGTGATATAAACAGATAATATATATAATATTTGAAATTTAAAAAAAGTTAAAAAAAAAGTAAATATCAAATTTTTTTTATTTTTCATAGAGGCAACACTGCATAGTGAACATCGTACAAAGTACCAGAGAGTCGAAATACATCGCCAGATGATCAGGTTGATGGAAGAGTTGCATAACCATGCGCAAAACACGGAAAAACGAAGCGCTTTTTTTAAACGCGTTTTTCTCAATAACTTCTTTTCGGCGCAGAGGTCCCTTTTCGTGGAGCAAGTCACATATAGGGAATTTTTCGTTAAACGATTTTCTTCAGAAAATAATTTACATTCGAAAGCTCTTCTGCATATTGACAATTGGCTCTGTTCCACATTGGCAACTCTGTACATGCTCCAAGTGATAAACTGCAGCAGAGTGATGATGGAAATATTGTTGCATATTTTCACCCACCAAATGTTACAGCTGCTGTGCAACTAACTGACCAAAACCGCTTCAAGTTGACACGACGTAATTACAGAAATAAGTAAATTAGTCGCTGAAGGTTGTGAACTGAATAAACCAACCCTTCTATCAGAAATCGAAGAGCGGAATGGTGATGCTATTAAATACGGGCCTGAATATGATTTCAGTAAGGATTATGAGACTTCAGATAATGACGAAGGGGACTTTTCCTATGATACACCAAATATTTGTCATTCTTCAGCGATTGAAAGCGTAAATAACCTAGTAAACTGTGGCAAAAGGAATAAGTCTAATGATAAAACGATCAATATTTTAATCCTCCATCAGCATTTTAAAAATGCCAGACTGCTCTTCGACCCCAGCGAAAGTGCACGACTCTACTTCGAATTTATCATTTCAAAAATGTTCGACTCCAATAAAAAATAAAGTAATTTTCTAATGAATTTTCTTCCATTTATAACGAAATATAATTAAAAATCAAAAAAGGAACATTCAGTTTATTAACACGGTGTATTTAAAACAACTTTTATTGGAGATAATAGCACCAATGATTTTTAAAAATTAAATTTCAAATGTAATCAACGAGTGTGAAACTAGAAACCGCTCAGCTTATTGATTATGTTATGGGGGGGATATATATTCCTTTTAATTAATTAGAGTTTAAAACTGCCACAAAAAATATCAAGTTGAGAGTAGAATCGTCCAAACGCGGAATAATTAAACAGTTGAACTCCACATACCTTTTTTTTAATCAATGTATTTTTTTTTATTGTATTAAAAATTCAATTTTATTTTATATAACTAATTGGATTTGATGATTTGTCTATCGGTTCTTTCTACACCACTGGCAATCTGGAACCTTGACCTGCAAATGTGGATCCTCATCTTGGACGGTATTGTATGTATTCATCAGGTTTTATCACGTTGATGTATGTAAATATATATAAACATAAGTGAGTGGTTCTTCTGTTTGTCCTACGTTTATCTATCTTTCAGAATTCTTCGTTATTAGTGGGGCTCTCACCCGTCTCTTCCCACCCTTCTCTCTTTTCTTCTCATGTATATAGCAATCACAATGGGTCGACCGACTTCCGAGTGTAGTGACGATAAGGCAGTTGTAAGAACAACACTTCTGCAGTTGTCCGGCTCTAATGAATAGACGCCTAAAGACTATAAGTCGCCCCTTCCTGCACAACCTCACTGGGATACACGAGATAAATCAAGGGGATCTAATGATGTATCTCCGATTAACAGGATGGATATTGGCACGGTACATTAGACTGTCCGGAGTGATGTGGTTTGCAAAACGATGTCTAAAGACACGAATTGATGCTAAGTAGTATCTTTGGAAGCCACGTAGACCACGCAAATCCAGAGTGTTTAACTGACTTGTAATTTGGACTTTGTACGCAACCAAGTTTAAGTCATCATGATACATCCATTGTAATAACCGTCTGATAACCCCAATTTGCGCCGATAAATTTCTAGTCGAAGCGCTTGGGTTTGTCTGAATGACGATGCTACAGCTGCGATTGTGTCTTGAACCCGAACATAGGGATCTCGATGGTACGGTCTTCGTGCGATGCTTCCAGATCCGGCAAACCAGTTTACCAGGTGACGAATCATGGATATATGCATCTGAGCCGGAAACAAAATAGTAATCGACGTGTGGGTCTTTCAAGGCGAGCTAAATCCAGCAAAATTTATTCGTGGAAGAAGCATAGCGAAGCATATGGTCGCCTGTTACTTCGGCCGAATGGATCATGTGGCCACTGTTCCGCTTGAGCAAAGAAGGACGGTTAATTTTTGAGCGATACACGGCCATTTGTTTGCCGGAAGTCTTCGGAGAAATTCGTAAAACCAACCGCCAAAGATGAATCATTCTCCATCATAACAATTCGAGCTCTCACACATCTCGTCAAACAGGTGAATTTTTGAGCAGTCCAAACATCGCACTGATGACTCATCCTACGTGCAGTCCTGATTTGGCACCCAATGACTTCTTCTTATTCCCGAATATCAAAGGTAAAGTGCGTGTCAACGAGTAGTTGAAGCGTTCAAAACCCTTGTTTTGGAGGTGTCTCAAGAGGAATGGAAAAACTTCTATGACAAATGGTTCGAACGAATGCAAAAGTGTATTGATCATCAAGGGGAATATTTTGAAAAACAATAAAGCTATTTTCATTTAAAAATGTTTGTTATTATTTGCTATTCCCGAAATATAAATAGCAACCCTCTAATGTACCCGACGCTTTCCTAGAGTTAACTCGTTAAATATCGATGACAGAAAAGCGGTGTCGACGTTCTTTAAACATGCTTGCTGTATCAAGGAGTGTTATAAATTGATACACACAGACATGATCCTAGAATCTCGAGACAATTTCAGAGACTTGGGAAAAAAATCAGATAGACATCGTCGTCTTAAGTAAAGTGGAAAGTGGTAAAGCAAGTGAAGAATTCAACAAAGTTTATGAAGAAACAAAATAAATGAAGTTAGGAGTCTGCAGTTTGTTTCATTGAAAAGAGCGTGACATTTTCTATAAAATTTCTTCAAAACTCAAAAATCAATTTTCGGATTTTCACTAGACCAGGTTACATAAATCTATGGGATCTTTAATCTACATCCATTAACATTTCTGGGATGTCCCAAAGTTTACACAATTTGTATATATAATTAGAAATTTGTTTATTGATTTTAATAGATTCACGATTAAGTTGAAGCAACATTGTTTGAATTATATTTGTACAAACTTATGTATATACTCGTAGTTTTAAAAGATGATCAACAGCTTTTTTGCTTAAAAAAAATTGTTTTTAAAAAGCAATCTACTACATGCATATTTATACACTGAAAAATAACGGTCTCGCTAACATAATCTCCCAAACATATTCTGCAGGAACCATGTATATGTTTGGAACACACTTCAAACATTAATATTGTTACGACTAAGTAAAAGCTTTTGCTTGCTGTTAATGACTCTACTAACAGTATGTAAATAACAGGCGGTTAGTGCTGCGCCTGAAAGTATGCATTGTAACAACGTACCAGCTCGCTAAACCAGTAGCATGAATTCAACTCAGTAAAGATAACTCTCCGCCATTCGCGATTGTTCTACAAAGATAAGCAACAACAACAATGTCTACAAGGTTCTTGAATTCGCTAGATCTACCTCCATTTGAGTATGGTGAGTTGGTATAAATAGCGGAGGTCTTTGGAATGGAGAGTTCAGTTTGTGATTAACCGCCGTAAAGTAAGCAACGCGATTTGATAGAAAAATATAAGACTTATTAAAGTGGTGTAAATAAAGTAAACTGTTGTACTATATAAGTAAAATAAAAGGAAGAGATACCGTTGTGCCTATCGTAATTGAAAACGAACCTTGTTTTATGATTGGGAATAAAACAGCGCAAAAAGGACGAATAAGGAAATTCGTAACAATATGTTTGCAAGTCTCAAACCTACTTGTATTCAAATGCAAACAGTATCGTATTTACTGACAAACATGTATGCTTCTACGTAGAAACATATTCCTTCTTCATCCTAGACATCCATATACATTCGCGAGTTTCCCCCAAACTTACATATACTTACGTGGAAACATATGCGAATTTCCTCCCAAATATAATAATATTTAGAAACGAGTTATTCTTCTATTTCAATGTATATGTATTATTTATTTTAATTAATTTTAACAATATAAATCCAAATTTTTAGATAATTAGTACAAACAAATAATAGATTTAAAACGGCCCTTTTCACATTTATTTGCATTGTATGTATGCATTATTACTTTTTTTCACGAAATGAGAATCTGCTGCTCTTTTGATTCTCTTTCCTTTGTTGTCTCTCACGTTTTTGTTTTCAGAAGGTTTCAGCTATGCGTTGGATATAACTATGCGTTGGTACACAAACAAGATATTTATATACAAATCAAGTTCATGCAAGCCAAGCGTGGATTAATTACTTGTGTTTTTTTATTACACTTATTTCACAAATGGTCCGCCTTTCCGATTTTCTCAGTCAAGGCTCGGACAGACAAAGGGCTTCACGTTGTTGCCCTTTCCAGTTTCTTTCCTCAAAATCGTGTCTCACTTTGGTAGCACATATACATATATACGGAACACATATACAAAAACCAAATTAACATCACAAACCATTTAACCGCCGAAGCCTTCGTTTATTCTTTTTTCACAAATCAAGAACTTTTTATATCCTCTGTCCGATGAACCATTGACGACTGAATATATGAAACTAAAACGCAATACGATACAGCGGTCAAAATAAGAAACACTTCATCTGAAATTTTCACGCACATTCAGGATTATTTATGACTCACTGAATAATAGAATAATGCAAAAATAAAGATACACACTTACAACATAGACTCTCTCGTTATCCCTCTTTTATTCTCTTATTCTCTTGCTTTCGAGAGAGCATGGACAGTGCCACAAACACTGCTGTATTTGTATCACAAACATAAATATATGTGGGTCGCAAACACATATACATATATTATACTTTATTAATCATTGTGTCTCAAAAATTTAATATTAAATAGCAAACATAATGTGTTTGGACACAAGTATATTATATTTGCGACAAGCTCCAAACACAGTTTATATTTGTATTCAAAACACAAAAAAGGAAACATTTTTCAGCGCCTACAAAAGTCTACAAATTATCGAGTTTTCATAAATTGGACTAGATTTTAATTTCTTGAAATGCCTTCCATTTATCACAAACAAAAAGCAATAAGCCTGTTTTTTTTAATTCCCAGCTAAATTAATTTTTCGACGACTTTGGGATGCTGCTTAAAATAATATCGCTTAGTTCCCCATAAAAGTCGTCGAAATTTAGTTCAGCAGGGAATAAAAAACTGGCTTCATATGTTCTTGTTTTTTCAACACCTACATGTGTTCGACATACACTGACACAATTAGTCAACATTAAGCCTGTTTTTTATTCCCTGCTAAATTAATTTTTCGACCACTTTCTATGGGGAACTAAACGTAAATAAGCATTTTAAGCGGCATCCCATACAGAGTCGTCGAAAAATTAGTATAGCAGGGAATGAAGAAGCAGGCTTATTGTTTATCTTCAGAACAGTATTTTATTGCTTCTTGCAGTATGTTGGTAACAATGCCATGAGTTATTAGTGAGAAATAAATACTTTATAAATAATACGAGTATAAAGATCAAAGAAAATTGTTTGCATTTACTCCTATTTCTATTCCAAAGGCGTAACTATTTCTTGATATCACAAACGTAGCAGTACCTACATTGCAGGAGAATAAAAAAAAAAAACTACAAATTTAACCAACGGCAACTCAATTTCAAAATATATTTTTTCTTAAAGGATGTGAAAAGAAATATATAGAAAAGTACATAATTATTTTTGTCGACAGTTTTTTGTTTTTAAGGAAATCCCGAACTTGGAGTCGTGATACACTGTTGTAGTTTTTGACATTAATTTATTTTATCAGTGGTAAATTGTATCGGTTAGAGGCAAGCCTATTGAGTTGATCAGTACCCCTGAAATGTCTGTATCACGTCAAATTTTTGAAAAAATCGATTTTCAGCAATTCTCAGATTTTCCTGCACTTTGTTTGTTTTTTTGAAAAAAAGACGTTTTGCAGTATTTTCAGTATAACCTCAGGGAGTCTAAAGTTTTCATTTTACAATTCTTGACGAAATGAGATACCTTCACTTAATTGAGGATAAGAGCGAAACGCGTCCTTTGATTTTTATGATCCATGTCTCATTTTGTTCCTACGTCATGTGACTTTAGGATAAATTAATAAAACTGTACACTTTCATCTTAGAATTTTTTTTACCAAAAAAATTTTTTTTTTGTTCACCATTCTTTTTTTATAACTGCGAACCTATTCAGTACATTGAGAAGTAGTATAGGAATAGATTAAAGGTATGAAAGTTTAACTTTTCAAAATTTATTCGGACAAAATCGGATACGTCGTTTTCGAGTAATGATGACATATACTACATACAAATGAACATTTTCAAAATTCAAAGTGGGATTTATGAGGCATTTAGGATGCCTAGACACGTTCAGAGTGTATTAACATGTTCACAAAAGTTGTTCAGCTTTACTGTCGCTACAATTCTGCTAAATATTGTAAGTGAAAAAATTCGAGTGCCTCCAAGTTATGTTGAAAATAGTGAATAAAAATCTTTCTAAAAAAAAAAAATTTGACATGATACAGACATTTCAGGGGTACCGACCAACTCATTAGGCTTGCCTCTAACCGATACAATTTACTAGATCGCTGATAAATTTGTTGATTACAACAGTGATATCAGACAAGTATTACATAAATATCATATCAACACGTTCCCGGCAGAATGTATTAAGCGACAAAATGGAAATTGTTCAGGATACGAAAAAAACTTTCGTTTCGTATTATTTTTTCGGTTATTACCATTTCATTTGCTTGATAACTCATGACGTGGTTATGCAAGGGACATTCACTGTATATCGAAATGTGGAGCTTGGCATAAATATTGAGAATATGGAAAAAAGTCATTGCCGCCAAATATGTCGCTTAATATACATTCTGGCGGGAACGTTTCGATATCATGATTTCGATTAAGGTGAGCTTCCCCCATCATAAATCAGTTAGCTGCGCGCTTGCTTATATAGTCTCACCGATATGGACCTTCAGTTTTACACCAACTCTCAGCTATTATGCTTTGAGAAGATTGTCACGATCAATGCTCCATAGTCTCGCCCTAATTAAGCGCTATTAGAGTCACTAATGGAAATTGATAATGGCCAGAGCATTTTTAGAACTCGCGTCCCTGTTGATTTTTTGGCTTGCAAAATAATTTTAACTTAATATTCTTGTATTGCTTCTGATTCTGAGCTGTTAACTCCAGTCAGTCATCATTGGCTTGCGCCGACTATTTGCCTGTCATGGGTTAATTGATAACCTTTGTTGGGTGGAAAAAAAAAACATCAGAAAAAACTAGCAATTGCCCGTTTACAAAACGAATGTTAATTTTTTGATTTCATACGCCACCGCACGTTCGCTCGCTCGTTCGTTCATTTGATTCGTGATTATCATAAAATATATTCAAATTATTATTAATTTCATTTTTCGATAATTATAACCTCACCCCTAGGAATGCGGTTAGAAATCATTTGACACGAAGAAAAGTGTAACGCATACAAGCAGTCATATTAGACTCTACATATAGATATCTGTGGACAATAGTAAAGCTATGATTTTTTACAGCGATGTAGCCATGTGCGACTGTTTGTACGGACAATACGATAACTGAGTTATTTGCGAAAAGTTACTGCTTTTGGGGATATTTTTATGTGACTAACTTTCACTCAGGTGTTGTTAAATATTCTGTAAATGTTTACAAATTAGGAAAAATTTACGAATTTGTCACGAGCAATCTGGTATCTTTATGACAATATCTGGGTGCCCGGCTCTTTGGACGACATTATAACTCTCGTAAAACAGAACAGATCATTATAAAATTGTATATTCGTCGTGGGCAGTATCGAAAATGTGCGGTTTTGCCGTTCCCATTCCGGTACCTCCTATACAAAAGTCGACCGGCCGTGCGATCTCAATGGAATTGGGTACAGGGAAAATTTGTATCAACCGCCGAATATTGTACATTTTGCCATATCCATTTCGGTACCTTTAATACAAATATTTGGCTGATATTTGGTATGAAACACGATACATTCTGAAAACCACAATGTTTCCAATTGTCACACTGCTACTGAAAATGGGTTTATTTTCCTAGTCCATTTGAAAAGTTAAAAGTTGGCCGGCAATAAATAAAATATAAAAAATATGTTACAGTTCAAATGCAGCGCGGTCCCAGTGGATGACATAGGGTGAGGATATGTTTAAGTCGGTTCACCCGTTTAAAATTTCTGTGCTGGTTTCATTTGAGCGTTAACGCCTTTACCGCTTTTACCAACTGACTTCTACTGGAAGAAGTAGAAGAAGAAGGAGAAGACGTTGATGAAAGCACAATATACAATGTTCAAACGAATAATAACCAGAAAACGTTTTCAATTTGTGTTGGTTTTTCAATACAAAAACTATAAGTCGACTCATGTCCAACGTCTCCAATCTTTTTGTTGTTGTTTTCTTCTTTTATTATTCGTGGACAGCTTTCTGTCGCTTTTGTTGTGATATTCTGTGGTTGTTGTTGGTGTTGTTGCTGTCATTTTGGTTTGTTTGTGTTCAAATTTAATCGTGCTGTGAATTAAATTGACAACGTAAGCATTATTAAATTTTATTGTTATTATTAGTATTTTTATTATTTTGGTGCCTTTTTATTATTATTATTACTTGTATTATTCCCTCGGAATATGCATTCACATGGACATGGATTTGTATATATCCCCGCACATGTGTACATGAAATACATGTGACGTTTTGAAAACTGAGCACAGTGTTTTGAAACTGAAAATAAAGCCATAAGTCCGATTTTATGAGCAACCCTAAGCTAAACTAAGTCAATTTAAGGCCCAATTTTTGAGTGGTTATATTACATTGTTGACAAAAAGGATGTACAAGTAGAGCAGGAAAAACTGCAGCAATTTGTAAACCCTCGTAGAAGAGAACCAAAAGGTCGACCCGATTCATTGAAACGCATTTCTCTTTCGCGTCATAACTTGACTGTTTCATTCTTTTTATATACTTTATGTAATTTTATTTAAACTTGGTTGGAATGTCTATAGTTAGATACTGTAACATCTTCAGAAAACTGGTCGTTTATTGAAATACACAGTGCACTACGCGATAGCACCACTACGCGATAACAGACCAAAAGAAAAGTCCCATGTCTCCCAATTTTGCCCAAAGTCATGCACTTGTTTTATGGGCCCCCAAATATTTGGGGCCTCGGCGTAATTTTTGCAAAAAAGTGAACATTTTGTCAGGCTCTTATCTTGCAACCCGTTCGGAATTTGATTTACTCTCTGAGGGAAAGTTGTAGCTATTGGCATAAAGAACAAACATTATGGACATATAAAATCAAAAAAACTGCATCTTCAAGGTCAAAATCGAAAAAAATCGGGTTTTTTACCTTGTTCCCCCTATTTAGGTCAGTAGGTAGCAAACTGTTAAAAATTCAAGGAAACAATTAACTACAAAAATGTACCTATGATCTCAATAAACAACTTTCTATAACATATGAAATTCCTAGGAATGATTCTTAATTTTATATATTCATATGTTCATAATTGTTCTTTATGACAAGATCTACAACTTTCCCTCAGAGATTAAATCAAAATTCCGAACGGTTTGCAAGATATGAGCCTGACAAAATGCTCACTTTTTTGCTAAAATTACACCGAGGCCCCACATCTTTAGGGGCCCATATAAAAAAAATTTCATGTCTTTGGGCAAAACTGGGAGACTCGGGGTTTTTTTTTGTCTTTTATCACGTAGTGGTGTCCGTATAAGGTTATATTTCCATGACTTAAAAAATTACACCCAGTGATTTTCAACGAGGAGAATAAGAGAGAGAGAGAGCAGAGAAACGAGATGCGAACTCGAGTTGTTGTTTTCTTCTACGAGGGTTGCCAAATTGCGCCGGGTTTCTCTTCTCTACTTGTACATCATCTTTGTTGTTAATATACTCAGTTGATTTTTATCTGACATTAAATACGACAAGAGTTTTTCAGTGCTTTGTCAAATAATATTACTGGTTATTTTATTTACATTTATCAGCCAATCGTTACAATGCATCAAGCCTTCGCCATTTGTAACAGAAAACTAAAGTGATAAAATACAAAATATTTAATGGAATTCGAAAGCTATTGAGCAGAAATGAAGTTCAAACTGCACTACGAGTTAACCGACCCGTTGTTATTGTTATTTCCCCTAGGATGACGATGACGAATCGAGGATGACGAATCTTTGTTCTTGTTGTTCTTTTTGTCTTCCGTGTTAAATATCAGTAATATGGTCGCTAGATCACAGTTTAAATGCCCAAATATGATGTTAAAAAAGCAATCAACTATTTTAGAATTTAGATTATGTCTTCTCATTGTTCAAAGACGCCTTTCAACTCAAAAATTGGGCCTAAGATTTAAAAAACTGCTAGTTTTAAAAAATTCAGTGTTTTGCACCTGTGAACCAGCCCTAACATTGCACTTAGCAGTTTCATACTGAAGTTGCCCCATTAGTAGATTTAATTTATATATTTTTTCAATTTAATTTAACTTTTTCGAATAGATAAATTGTAACATAGATGGACTTGAATTCAGATTGTCGGACCATCGTTTCGAAGTTTGTAAGTCTTCATTTCTGTCGCTAATTGAAATCTGTTTCCTTCTTTGTTGCCCATATTTCCAATATAATGGATTTGGAAGTAAACGGTAGATACTGTAGCGAACTTGATGCTATAAAAAATTTCGCAAATCTGACGATTGGGTCCTTACTGCCATGAAACATGTTATACAAGATATTTTTAACCGTTTGTAATTGCGTTGGTATTTTTTTTCATTCCAACATCCAGTCTTGAGTACCTAGTAGGTCAACCGACTTAAATTAATTTGTGTAATGATGTGACATACTGAACATTCATATCCACAGATTATTTTCGTAGAAGATAATATATGAAAATTATTTTAATATTGTATGATCAGGTTACTACTTACTTATCCGGTTTCGAACAACCCCGGAGCGTCAGGGACCTTACAAAATGAAGATAACATATTTCGCCAGCCAGTTCGATCTTTTTCTTTATCTCTTCAGTTGGTAATACCAAGTGTAAGCAGGGATTCGTCAACCTGATCCCCCCAGCGGAGCCTTGGTCTTCCTATTTTTCATCTTCCTTCAAGTTCGGTTTCGAAAACCCTTCGTGCTGTTTCGTCGTCATCCAATTCTACTGACATGGCCTAGCCAGCGCAATCACGTTATTTTGATCCGCTTAACTATGTCAATGTCAGGATAAAGCTCATACAGCTCATTGTTCATGCGACGCCGATACTCGCCGTTGTATTTTTCTCTCGAAAACTCCTACAGATGTTTCGTGTGCTTGGAATAGGACCCATGATTCTGCACCATAAAGCAATTCAGGTTGTATGAGAGTCTGGTATGGCTAGACTTTTATCAATCGCGAGAGAGCTTTATCTCTAAAGTCATTGTTTAGGCCGAAATAACATCTATTCGCAAGCACACATCTCCACTTGATCACAAGGCTGACGTTGTTGTTTTAGTTTGCGGCAGATGCGAGGTATATAAATTCACCCACCACCTCATTCACGCTTTGGTCTAATCGCATGGAGGCCCTGGTCATTGAAACCGTTAAATTTGTCCTCATTTACTGCCAGACCCACTTTTGCTGACGCCTATCTATTCTCGAAAACACCGCAGTAACTTCTCTCATTGTGCGCCCAATGATATCTATATCATCAGCATACGCGAGCATCATGTGAGTAATTCATGGTGACTGCAGCTTATCTCGTAATGATCTCCTTTAAAGAGATTGCACGATAGAATGTCGCCTTGCCTAACGCCTCGCTTAGTTTCGAAAGGTTCGGTAAGATCCTTACCAACTTTCACGCCGGCTTTGAAGGTCACCAAGGTCATGATGCAAAGACGTATGAGATTTGCAGGAATGCCAAGCACAGTCAGTGCTTCATATAGTTTCTCCCATATCGGGCTATCGTAGGTTAACTTATAATCGAAAAATATATTATAGGTGTCGATTTGTTTTTCGTCGGTCTTCTCCAGGATTTGGCGTAGATTGAAAATCTTTTTAGTTGTCGATTTTCCAGGCCTACAGCCACACTGATATGGTTCAATCAGGTCAGAGAAAACTGGTTTAGTCGCGACAGCTTCCTTGAGTAGGCTGTGACTACCTCTGGTAATTGCAGCCTTCCGATGTCTAGCACTCCCTGCTGCTGGTTTCATAAAATTGTCGCTCTAATTAATCTTGTGCGAACCTTTGCTGCTACCAGGTAGTGATCAGAATCGATGTTAGCTCCTCTGATCACTCTTACGTCCATTACTCGTACACTGGATGAGTGATTTTCATCAATTACCACGCGATCAATTTGCGTCTTCGTTCTTTGATCAGGGGAGAGTCAAATAGCCTAACGACGATGTGTTATGCCGCGGCATATTCAATCAGTCCCATACCGTTGTCGGAAATGTCAGCGTGTAGACTGAATTTGCCAATAGTTGGATTAAATACATTTTCCCTGCCAATTTCAGCATTAAAGTCCTAGTATAAGCTTAGTGTCATAGCTAGAGCAGCGGTCATACGTTTCCTATATGCGGTCAAAGAATATGACTTTGGCATCATCATCTTTCCCTTCTGTCGGGGCATACACACAACCTACGAAATATTAAAATATTTTAACTTTCGAGGACTTCTGCCATTTAGATACTTGCACCGGATCTATATAAAGCTCTTAAATTCCAAGCGCAAAATCTGTTAATCGTGGTCCTTTGCGGGAGTTGGGAAGAATCAGGGGTTGTTTATGTATTTTCTTTTTTCATTTATGTATATTCACTGCCATTATGAGTGATGTCGAGGGCAACCCCAATCCACCCGGATGTTGTTTTAGATTAAAAAAGTCAATGAGTGTTCGAACTCACGGGCGATGTGTTAACAACTTTCAGTTACACGGTACGTGTTCGATGTGTATGAACGCATTAGTAAATGTCACATTGGAAAATAAAAAAAAAATTAAAACTCTTTCAAACATTAATAAAATCATTTATTAAGTATTGATCAAGGCTTATATAATGCCCAGAATGCAGTCAATTCTAAAAGCCATCATACGAAATGTACTTACTTCCAATATACATACATAAAATTTAGTTTAAAATTGTTTTGTTGTGGTTTGAAATATTTTTTTTTTCTTTTTTCTCACATCTGCTTTAACATTAGATGTAATATAGTTAAAATAAATGAACCAATATTTAGCTCACTGAAATAGTTGTTTTTGTTTTGTCATAAACAGAGCGACGACGACCCGCTTATTTGAATGCTGGCGTACAACTGAATAAAAAGCAATATTTAGCTCACTGAAATAATTGTTTATTCTTTGTCATAAACAGAGCGACAACAGAAAGTATTAAATAGTATAGAGAACTTATTGCACTCTTTTTCCGCTCTCATGTAGATAGTCTGAGTAAAAGAGCATAAACGAGTCTTAATCTCTTTATAGAATATTTCAATATAAATGCACCTTATCGACGATGTTATTACATAAAAGAATACAAAAAGCATAAATGTTTCAAAAGGCATCACTGATTCACATCATAATTATGAATGAACCAAGATATGACAAAAAGAGAGTAATACGTTTTGAATCATTCGCCAGATGTCGCAAGTACTTTTGAGTCATGCAATTCGATCCACGAGTTCTCTATACTATTCAATACTCTTTGGCAACGACGACCTGCGTGTTTGTTCGCTGCCGCTACATCAATACCATCACACTTATTTTCAGGCAGAGACTATTTTTGTACAACAACCACGTTTGTGATGCTAACGCCGTGTGTTATTTCACTTGATAGATTGCCCTATCCATGCCTATGGATGTTAACACATCAAAAATTGTTTCCCATTACATCCCATGGAGGGACTAGGGAGAGTTTCTCGCAACCATTGAGCTGTCTGCGTTCTAGTTTTAGTCTCACTGATTGGAACCTACAGTTTGAGAAGCTTTATCATGGCTAAATGCTCGATACTGCCGCCGATCAGGTACCGAACCCATTTACTCATTTACAAGAGCCGCACACACTACCATTGCACCACCGACACCCACGTAGCTTTATATTTCCACAGAAAAAATAACAAAATTAGACTTAAACCAATTGTGAGGTTGTCAAGATCACATTAGATTAGAGTTTGTCACAACCTGTTAGAGATGTGTTCAACAGGATTTAAGATTTGTGGACCAAATTTAGGCATGTCAACAGAAACTCAGTTGTGGTAATCGGAATTCGGTAGCAACAGTCGTATTTATATACTATACTTAACTAAACTTTATAAACCAACTTTAACTCTCTAATGTTTAAGAGTGTCTTGAGGCACTCTTCACAAAAGTCATACTGATGGCAAATGTAACGACTTTTTTTTAGTAAAGAAGATTGTTTTTACAGTTGTTAACAGATGTAACAAAATATTTGCAAAAGATTTTCAAGCTATTAAAAGCTCCCGTCTAAACACCTTTATTCCGCTTTGTGCAAGGCACTTGGATTTTCAATAAAGCTTCATTTATGCTGTTCGAATCATAAAATTTCGAATCATAAAAATCATAAATTTTTCCTCATAATGTTTTCTCACGATTTTAGAATACAGCATTAGAGGGTTAAATTAAATATAACAAATTTCTGAATTTTATCCGGTTTCTGAACACTGTAAAATTGTCCTTTCTATGTTACCCTAAGTATGTGTGTATTAGTAATAAGTCTGAATATTTACCAGACCGAGTGGTATAAAAACACCAACAGTAAAAGAAGCTAAAAACGCATTTAACAAAATATAAATTCGTACTTTGATACTTACACACACACACACACATATTTCGAATACAATTTGCAAACTAAAATATCATCATTATTTTTGTTATTATTACGGCAATAATTTCAATATTATCATTGAAATTGAAATCGTGCCGATAATCATGGCTGACAGTATTTTGGCATTTATCATAACTCTAATGGGCCGTCATTCAAATACAACAAACATAAAACGGGCGGGCGAATGAGAAATATTGGCACTTAGCGATTGAATTATGTGCAAATGTAAAGACTAGTAATGTAGCAATGAAAATGTGAAAGGTTTTTAAACAAAGAGCGAAACATACTAAATGAACGCTGACAGCGAAACTTATAGACAATCACACTCAAACAGATTGTACTCTGTTAAGAAGGTATTCAAAATTAGACGGGCATGAAGAAGCAAAGAAAAATATTCGTTAAATATTAAGAATATACTTTAATCATATTTTCTCTTGAAAAAACATTTTTGATATTTTAACGCGTTTAGCGTTCATGTGTAATTGGGCATAAGTACAAAATCATCCGCTTTGTAAAGAACCTCACATGTGTTTTACACAGGTTTTATTTGTGATGAGCGCAGTTATATAATAAGAGCACATGGTTAGTGTGTGCCGTCGATGGTGCAATAAATTGTGTGCGCGATTCTGGTATATGAGTACGTGGGTTCGGTTCCTGCTTTGACAATCTTTCTTAGAACGACAGTCACCTAGCTTAGTGGCGGCTGCCTATCAAGTACTTTGTCATTAAAAAACTTTTCAAAATACCGCTCGGAACCGGTGGAAAACTGCATGTTCCAATCAGTGTATGTACACAGATATTACATGGGGTGTCAGAGGACACCCGGTTGGAACAAAGCTCGTTTCGCTGTATATTATGTACTATTTAGTTCCAACACGCCTAAGGCGTCCGTTGTAAAATACGATAATTTAAATGGATGTTCAAGAAGGGATACTTTTGGAAATGATAAACTCTTTTAAAGAAACTTGTTTTTTATAGAATGTATTTTTTTTAAGTAAATTTTAGGTCCTTTTTGTAAGAATTTGTATTATATATTCCCGAAAGGTAATTTTTTAAATTTTTGTTGAGAAAATTTTGTTTGAGAAAATTTACTTTTTTAAGAAAAGGCACTTATTTAAGAAAATGTTCTTTTTTTAAACATCTTTCACTTTGGTTTTCCTAAGTTTAATTTTTATTGGGTTCAAAACTACAATGTATACTAATACTAGTTACAGTCTCCACCTAGAAAACTTCCCATTAAACAATAAAATTCTCAATATATGTTAGCCTAGACACAAACCACTGCAAAATTACCCAATATAGGTTGTTAATATTTGGATGTAGCATAATAGTGTTAAAAAAAGGTGTTTAATTTTTTTTCATTTATCCTCTATCCCGCACCTGCGATAAGGAACTCCGTTCCAAAAATCAACCAGAATTTAACCAATTATCATGTGGATATTTTTTTAACACGAATTGTTGTGTTAAAGTTTTAACATGATATACGGATTTGCGATAATTTTTTTTCGTAACATTAACATTAGAAAGTGTTAAGGTGACATGTATAAATATTAGAGTAAATTTGGATTTTTAGATTTTGGGATATCACGTCTTTTTGGAAGGTTTTTGCATCACTAAAAACGATGGCGTTATTATTTTTTCAAAAATCGATCTCCTTCCCCTGCATATCTTCCCCCAAAGATGCTGATTTTGAGTGACATTTTGCACAGAGCCAAAACCGCTTAACATATAAAAATTTTGACACTACCATTATATTCTGCAAGGAAAATCAGTAAAAATAAGCCATATTTTAAATTTTTAAAATGGTCCATGTAGGCATTAGGGTGGCCAGAAAAATCACTTTTTTGTCAAAATGTGAAAATGTTTATATTTTAACGCAGATAGTAAATTTATGCAACATGCTGAGAAAAATTGTGTAAAAATTTCTGATTTATCACTTCTCGTTGCAAAGTTATCAACTCTTAAAATTTTCAAATACATATATGTAAGAAAAAACAAAAAGTTTTTTGTGATTTATATTACAAAGTTTATTCAGTTAAGAGTACATCAAGTTAACAAGTATCTTCTTTTTCTACTGCGCAAAGTGCTAAACAATTTAATTCATCTTTATTTTTAACAAGGCACGAGTTATTAAGACGTGAAATTCGACCCACAAGTTGCTCAGTATAAATGCTTGTTGATTGTATATTTTTCGCTTTTTCAGTTGCGTTAATGAAACATTTTTGTGATGTCCATTCAGAGGAATGCGAAAGCATAAATGATACATTTATTCCATAAAAATATAAAGTTCTTAAACTCTCCAGAGTTATAAAATCGAAAGGCGATTTAGAAACAACAGAATCTAAATATTTTAGCTTATTTGTTTCACTGTCAATATTGTTCATCGGTTCCTCGTTTTCTTCAACAGGAATAAATTTTTTTTTCAAATAGTATTTTGTTGTTGTATCAATCAGCTCTGCAAGGTCTAACGTGTTTTCGCCATCTGTCCTTATTTTGTCATTTTGACTCACTTCTTCGACTAAATCAGCTGAAGAATAACTTACATCTGGATCAATTGTGGATAATTTTAAAAACTGTTCTTGACTGTTTTTGCCTAACAGTTTAACACGCAATTTTTCTTTTTCTTGTAATGAAATTCTTTCATCAAATATTGAAAAAATAGCATTTTCTTCACTTATATAGTCCATGTCTCTTAGCTGAGTGGATTGAACATTTTTTGCAATTATACAAAAGTATGTTCCATTGATTTTTGAGAACTCATCGAGTTCTTTCAGAAAATCTAAATCATTTTTTGGAGCATGTATTGTTGACTCACAAGTAAACCACTGTTTTAAGTATATTGTTATGAAATAAATTAGCATCGCTTCAAACTTTTCCACTAAGGTTTCCGATAACTCAAAGTGGTCTTTAAATAACATTATTTTAAAGATATAAATTACTTTTGAAAGCCACCTAGCATGGTGATCAGCACCACATGCTTTGAGTTTGTAGTGTGGATTTGCATTTAAATGAACTAGGGCTAACTCGGCTACTTCCAAGTGGTCTGCTCTCCGATGATTTATATTTGTTTGCTTGACATAGAACTCTATTAATGCCTGCAAATTTTTTTCAAGTATCGGCTTGGCTCTTTTCGAAAAGATTGCTGGTGTTATTTTTAATTTGTTGTTACAGCGAAACCACTTCCGAAATTGGGAAAATATTGGAATTCCAGCACCAACAGTTTTCATAACCACTTCTTTGAACGGATTTGAAACGCATAATTCCTTTTGATGAAGTCGACAAGGTCTACGATTCAAATGCTTTTGCTTTCCTTCCACAGTGATTGATTTTTCGAAAAGAAGTGCTGCGCCACCCTTAACACCCGAATTCGCCGCTGTTGTGTCATAGGAGAGGCCAACTATCTTCTTTGTGATATCTAATTGATCACATTGTTTTTTTAATTCATTTGCAATGGTTTTGGCTGAACCATTTGCAATAAAATTACAAGATATAAGTTTCTGCAATCCATTTGAAGCAGATACACTGATTACTAACCTCTCCACCATTTCGTGGTTGTTGTTTTCCATCCTTTTGCCATCCCAATGTAAAATTAAAGAGTTAGGGAACTCAAATTCTTGCGTCTTGTCGTTCTTTATTTCGATTTTTCGAGATATATGAGCAAGATGTATTACCTTCTACGTTATTCAGTCGTTTTACTTCTACAAAAAGACGTGCCATAGAATTGGATGCCAAGACTATCTAATAATCTGCTAATTTTAGGACTGATGAAAACAAACTTAGACATCTTTTCTTTAGCAATCTCCCAATCCGAATCTTTACACTCATCATCATAATTTTCTTCCATTTTTTCCGCCGCAATTTCAATGTCAATACATGTTTTCGATTTCGGTTTTTGTAAAGCACATTCAAATTCTTGTGTACATGAAAATTGATGTGAGAGTTTACCACAAAATGTTGTAACTTGTTTTGTTTGTTTTAAACTATTGGGTTTAAAATTTATTTTAGCTTTACGAAAGCCTTCGTAAAGTTTAAGAATGTATTTACGTAAGTAATACTCTTGTTTGTGGAACAAATTTAAGTTTCCAGTATCTGTCACAATTTCAGATACAAGAGTGCAAGCTGATAAGTATTTATCCTTTCTTCCATTTAAATTGTGGATTGTAAGAAATCGGCGTAAAACATCTAATTTAGTACATGAGTGGATATCTGACATCGAAATGTGTATCAGTTAGATCATAAAATTACAAGAGAAAAGGCAGACTTACCTGGTATACGACGAATTCGTTTGTTAGTTAATGTTATGAGATCAGCCATTTTATAAAATCAACAATTATTTCAAAATTAGAAACTGATGTTCGCTAAAATGAAAACACAAACTGTTATTTTACAACTTTTACAACTTTTGAACGGCCTGCTGAGACTACTCAACAAACGATATTATAACATTTTCGTCAATAGACAGTATTTTTTCACGACTGCTAATTCTTATTAAAGGGTAATGTAATCCCAATACAAAAATTAATACTATACAATTTTTTTTTGTACTTGTATATGATAAAACTTGAAACGTGATAGCTCTTTAACGAAAAGAGATAAGTCGAAAATTTTTGCACAATTTTTCTCAGCAAGTACCATTAATTTACTATGTGCTTTAAGAAATAAACTTTTTCACATTTTGACAAAAAAGTGATTTTTCTGGCCACCCTAATGCCTACATGGACCATTTTAAAAATTTAAAATATGGCTTATTTGTACTGATTTTCCTTGCAGAATATAATGGTAGAGTCAAAATTTTTATATGTTAAGCGGTTTTGGCTCTGTGCAAAATGTCACTCAAAATCAGCATCTTTGGGGGAGGATATGCAGGGGAAGGAGATCGGTTTTTGAAAAAATAATAACGCCATCGTTTTTAGTGATGCAAAAACCTTCTAAAAAGACGTGATATCCCAAAATCAAAAAATAAAAAAAATATGAAAACGAAGCCTAATAAATATATTATGTTACTTCAAGACGGCAGCTTGTCAACTTTAACTGTTCATCATGTCAAATTTTTTCATGCAAAAATAGACAAATCTAAATGATGACTTGTCAACTTTATTGTACATGAGCTATTAATTTAACATGTCTTATTGTTAAAGTAATACTTTGTGTCCAAAGCGAAAATCCGGAATTTTGAACATGATGTTTGGTTAAATTGGAAGTAATGGTCGGCATGTTAGTTCTACAGGAGAATCTCGATAAATTAATAAGATCAACTTTAAGAATATCAAATTAATGTAAGTGGCCATGTTGAAATTTCATGGAAAATTACAGTTACCAAGCTTTACTCAACCTCTATTCAACTGAAAATTACGAAAACAAAATTTAAATTTATATATGTACATATATTTAGAATTTATTTTGTAGTTAACTAAAATGATTTTAATCGGACTACATTTAATTTATTTTAAAGTTTGTGAGTGTGAAGAACCGGTGATATGAATTCGGTTATATTTAAAAAAGGATGCTCCTTTATACCATTTACTATCACGTAAGCTTGAATTAATTTTAAGCGTGAATTAATTGAACGCGCATACATATTCTTTATAAACTTTATGAGTTTCTTCAACCCTCATCCACAACAATTGTTTGAGATGTCAGCATTTTTTAATAGTAATTTAGTAAACAAATAAATGTTGGCTTTAATTGGATTCTAAGCAATGCTTTATACAACTGATTATGTTTTTAAATTAACAACTTCAACCTATTCATCATTACAATATCAACCCATCAATATCAACTTCATCATCCTCAGGTCTTAAGTCTCCTATTAGGAAAAGCATGTGATGAAGAAAAATCATCATCTTCCTTGCGGTCATTCGAAAGTTTGCACTTTTTAGGTTAATTATAACTAAACGTAGCCAGATATTACCAACCTCTGTTTCGGTTTGTTTTCGACAATTGAAAGTATCGAGTGCAAATATTTTTTCTTCTTTTCTATAAAATCTAATATAATTTCTGAAATGTCATACCTTCATACTCCCTCGAACAACTCAAGCACCAAATCAAAGAAGTTATCAATGACATGAAAGCTATCTATACTCTTAAAAACACAGCATTTCTTTATTCCTGTTAATTTATCGTCATTAAGACTACACTCGGAGGAATACTTGTGTAATCTACAAATATACCAAAATCAAATGTACCAGCAGACATATAACCTTTAAGCTTCTCAAGCAGTTCTTGGTCTCCATGCTCTTTATATTTTCCTTAAAGTGAATTATTACTTGCTGAAGTGGGAAAAGATGAGTAAAATCCATTTCAATCTAAAATATGGTATTATTGCTCATACTATAAAAATTAAATAACTATTAAGTAGCTACTTTTACTTTTTTAATAATATATTCTATGATAATTTACTTTTTGTTATAAAAATACTTTTCATAGAAATTGATCTTGAACCGGAAAAATTACTGAAGACCATAACATCGCAAGGATCGAATAATATAACTAAAATTGAAATAATAAATCTTTACAAATGCTTTTACCAATGCATGACCTAATGAGTTTCGAAATAAGGGCCAGTTCGCCAAAATGTTTACATACTTTCTAAGGACATCGGATCTTCGAATGCAAAATGTGCTTTTCCACTTCTCGTAGACTTTATCCCACGGATCCAAGTTGTACAGTAACCAGGTTTTCTCTTCAATCTCATAATCACGTAGTTTAAAAGTAAATTACAAGAATTATTTATAGTACTCAGAAAAAAAAAGTTAGAATGTTATAGTCAGACGCGCCCGACAATTCAATAATACCCGACACATTATACTTTGAAACTGGTGCAAGTCAAAAAGGTAAATTATGTGATTTCTCAATTTTTTTGGAAAAATTTACTTAATCGATAGGGACAGCAAACGACGCCATATTTTTTCCCGCTCTTCTGACATTCCTCTTCAGTAAGGTTTGCCATTTCATCATGGAAAGATATACGAGCCAACAACGAGTCGAAATTATTAAAATTTACTACCGAAATTTGGAGTCAGTGGCCTCAACTTTAAGAGCGCTACGTCCAATTTATGGTCGTCGTAATCGTCCTACCAGATCAACAATTGAGCATCTAGTGCAGAAATTTGAATCCACAGGCACAGTACAAAATGTTCCCGTGCCAGTGAGATAAAGAAGTGCCCGTAGTGTCCAGAATATTGCTGCCGCTGAGGCTTTAGTTCAAGAAAGCCCAAATTTGTCTCTCACACGTCGTTCTCAAGCATTGGGCATCTCTGTGACGTCGTTGTGGCGAATTTGGAGAACAGATCTTGGCCTACATCCTTACAAGATCAAATTGAGGCAAGAACTAAAGCCGCTTGACCACCATAAGCGTCGTATGTTCGTGAATTGGGCTGAGCAACAACTTGAAAATGACTCGGATTTTCATCGGAAAATCATCTTCAGCGATGAGGCTCATTTCTGGCTGAGTGGATTCGTCAATAAGCAAATATGCGTTATTGGTCAGACAGCAATACACACGTAATCCATGAGTCATCATTGCATCCCCAAAAAATTACGGTTTGGTGCGGTTTATGGGCCGGCGGCGTCATTGGGCCGTACTTCTTCCGTGATGATCAAGACCGGCACATTACTGTGAATGCGAACCGCTACCGTTCAATAATAACCGAATATTTTTGGCCCCAATTGGATAATATGGGCTTGGAGGACATGTGGTTCCAACAGGACGGCGCCACAAGCCATACAGCGAATGCCACAATCAATTTCCTTAGATTATTTCCTGTGGGGCTACGTCAAGTCTATGGTCTATGCCAACAAGCCAGCGACAATTGATGAACTTCGTACGAATATCGAACGTGAAATTGCAGCAGTATCGGCCGATTTATGCTTGAAAACCGTTGAAAATTGGGTTCAGCGTCTGGACTTCTGCAAGCGTGCCCGTGGTGGCCATGCAAAAGAAATCGAGTTCCATACATAATGGCATCGAACCTACTTTCACAGGAATAAAGAATTTCATTGTTATCTAAAACCGGTTTTGTTTTATTTAAAAAAAAATTACAGCAGACAGTTGTCCGAGGCCTTCGGCCACGGACTGTCCCTGCAGGCTGTGTCAGAGACACGGCCATTAAGTTTAACGTAGAATACGCCATCCGATAAGACAGAAAACATATATAACAATAAATTCATTTGCTTATATTATTTATCATTTATTGTTATATATGTTTTCTGTCTTATCGGATGGCGTATTCTACGTTAAACTTAATGGCCGTGTCTCTGACACAGCCTGCAGGGACAGTCCGTGGCCGAAGGCCTCGGACAACTGTCTGCTGTAATTTTTATATTTACCAACGGCATTTGATTCAAGTCCGTTTAAAAAAAAAAATATTATGTTCAATTTTTTTAAACTTAATTTAATTTATGTATTTTAATTAATATTTTTATTGAAATAAGTTCTGCGAATGTTGAGAGGGCCGCCCTAATATTAAAAAAGGTTTACCTTATCGAGTCTTCGCATTAGCATTCGAGCGTTGTGTGAAAGCTTTACGCTTTACAATTCAAAATTAATGTTACAACAGCTTTATTGAAGCTTTCGCAAAAAAGCTTTATTACGTTAGCTTACTGTTTCTTTCACTTTTTACTAGATACATGTTCCTAAGCAATGTTGAGCAACCAAAAACACTCAACCAAACACCACACATATGTTTGAGTGTATGTGTTTAAACAATTTTCATTTGAGAAATTAAAATACTAGAAATATATCAACCAGTATGAAATGTATATCAAACGAAAGATAACATCTTCATTTACCTACAAAAAAAATTTAAAAAAAATTCATCTAGGCGTTTCCTCAAATTCAATGAAATAAATATTACAACAATAAAAACCTGACATGGCTCCTCATACCGTAAGGTAAGACGTATTCTACGTCAAAATTTTTGTAGCGGTCTTATTGAAAAACCCTAGAAATAGAAATAACGTATGTCGGGCATAACCAAATCATGGAGTATTGCCACCTAGCGCTGTCATTTTCTTCATCCGACGTCTCACTTCACCCTCTACGGGGTGCGGTAGGCGCGTAATTGACTAACACCAGATGGAATTACAAATATTGTTGACTCAAATTTTTCATGTCCTTTTGATGAAAACTGTGAAAATATTTTGGACTTTTTTTAAAAGTTTTTTTGTTAGTATATATTTGTGGCGTATTTACATTAAAATTCTAACGCACAAAACGAAATACCGTTGCTGTTCTCTTGTTGGCTAGTTTGAGCTATTATTAAGTTTTACAATTGAATTACATAACATAAATACGTTCTTTATATTCTGCAGCAACAAACCATTGGAAATTATTTAAAGAATAATGCAAATTAAATGCTTAACTTATCAAATATTCCGAGGGAAACAATGCACCTACTTCCCCATTGGACTTAACAATATCTTTTACAGTCATTGACACAAATTTATGTGAGAAACTCTTCGTTATAATGTTTATTAAAGCATCCCGATGCTCATCCTTCAACGTCGAGTTAGCATTGACTAAATTTAAAATTTTCTGATCTCTTGGGGTATTTTTTAAGGATATTATGAAGATGCAGACCATCTTGTGGGTGATAAAGCTTTGTGTGGGTGAAAAAGCTTTGGGTTGATAATGAAGTCAACCAGCCTTTTGCCAAAAGTGAATCGGCCTCAAGTTTGTTTGTAAACAAATATGTAAACATGTACAATACTTATACATTACAGCTTAGGGTTTAATGTTGTTGTTTACATCATTTTGCCTGCAATGAGCAAGTCGGCTCTTAAGCGCCCTGGAGACGATCAAATAATTTCATCAAGCAGTGTTTATGTACGAGTGTGGTGCGCGCGTGGCTTGACCGCAATTGTCAAATAAATACGTCAAATAGAAGTTTGTATTTGAAGTTCGTTGTGTTTGTTTACCGGGCTCTCGTCGGATGATTAGTTACTTTTGTTGGCTTCCCCTATAATTTAAATAAATATGAAGAATGAAAACATGAAAAACATTTTATTTTTCATCCGCGCACTTGTTCATGTCGCCTTTCACTACGTAACTGAGCTTGATTTTGTCAAGCATAATTCCTAGCAAAGTGACGGCGAAAAAGCTTCTCAAAATACCGTTCGGAATCAGTGTAAACTGTAGGTCCCAATCAGTGAGTGAAAACTTAAAACTGCACAGCTCACTGATTGTGAGAAGCTCTCCCCTGTCTCTTAATGGGATATAATGGGAAACCGTTTTTTTAAATTAAATAAAATTTTTTTTGCTGTTAGCGTTCCATTTTTACTTTCAGTTGACACTACAAATTCAAACAAAATCTCCATTTTCAGTTTTAGTTTGTCAAAAAATTTTCACTATACCATATATGAAATTAAAAAACTGGAAATGAGATTCTTCGATATCACCAGCACGATTGACAGTCATAAACTGCGATTCTACATAAGATTTAACGCTTCCATCAGGTAACGAGTGGATCACTTTAACGACATATTTTATATCAACCATGGGCATCTGTTTAATTTTGAATAGTTTCACGTAGATTTAACACTTCTATCAGGTAAAGGGTTGATGGAAATAACGGAATATTATATGGACACCGCGTGTTCTGTTCAATTGTGTTGTAATAAGCGTATCCAATGTCGTAGTGTAAATAATGAATATTGTAAATTTAACATGAACCTTGTCAACTTTTAAAGTTGTAATTTCCTTTAAGGCTGTAAGAAATCATGTTTTCTCCGGTTAGTGAAAAAAATGTAAATGCCGCGGGTGGGAACGCACTGATGCAGAAGTTCTATTTATAGAACGAACTATTTTAATTGTAGTTGTCTCGTTCTGTTTTGGTTTGGCCCTACCATATGTTTCAAATGTACTTGCTTTTAGATCCTCGTTATGTTTAAAGTTGTAATTTCCTTTAAGGCTGTCAGAGATCACGTTTTCTCCGGTTAGTGAAAAACTTTTTACCTGACGTTTTCCCTGAGTGTAATACTAATCCATTCATGGCATGTAATGGGAACCTACTTCCACAATAATTACCTCCTTATCTTCCGTGGAAGAATCTGATGAAAAGTGGTCCCTATGAAATGAATGGGGCAATTATTTTTCGCGAATTTTAACAAATACCAAGTGGATTCTTATACCATTTAGACAAAACCAATCATTTCAGCACAATCTAAGGCGGTCCGATTGTGGTCAAAGTTTTCGCGTTTTAGAATAGTGGGTGTAAATTTGTATATAACTATCGTACACTAGAAAATTTTCATTTCCCAGTTCATTTGAATAAAGAACTGGTGATTGATTTAGTTTGACCTTAATTTAAATTCTCAAAAATTTTAGTAAAATCCCACCACACTAGGGCTTTTAACTCTTAATTTGAAGAAATTTTAAATTTTCAGAAAAAAATTAAATTTTGGGTTTTTTGGTTGTTTGCCAAAATTTGTATCTAAATGAAAAAGATATTCAACTCGGATACCAATGCCTTCTAGTAGACGCCTATACTCTTGCAATAAGATATAACACGATATAGTCATTCAACGGTTTCAGGGTGAAATGGAGGAAACATCGCCAAGATGACCATATAACGGTGTCAAACCGTAAAAATTGCAAAAGATAAGCCAAAAATATATGTATGTTATGTGGTCGAACCGATTCTATCAACTACTTTTTATTTTTACTGAAGCATGGTTTTTGGAAGAGAATTCTTAATTTTGTTCCCTTAAGAACGGCTTTTAAGCCGGTTTGACCACATAACTTATATCTTCAATTCATCTTTTGCAATATTTTTTTTACCAAACCAACACTCACTGGATGACCCCTAAAAATGCAGTGCATTGTGTTGACGATGGAAAATTGTGGTAGTGGAGGGTGGAAAGAGGGTGTAGTGTCTGTTGACATTTGCCTTGAATCTTTGTATGTCCAAATTTGGTGGGAAATATACTAGCCGGAAGTTTATTCCACATACGGACTGTAAGGCTGAAGAACGAATTTTCTCTATAGTATGTAGGTAGTGCGGTCAATCGGCCACTCGATAAAAAACGGATGAGAGTTCCTGGAAAGCCGCGTACTTCGGCTAAATATCCCCACGTCTGGCAAAAGTTGACGGATGTCCGAGGACACGCAACCCACATTTCGACGATGCTCAAGGGAGGCAATAGAGTTGGATACCGCACTGTCCCCTATTAACACCGTCGCTCTCCTCTGCACACGGTCGAGAAGCTCGAAAGAGGTTCTAGGAGCACCTGCCCATATATGGGAGTTACATTCCATCTTTGGCCTGATGTAGGTGGTGTAGATATTGAGAAGATCAGATGCAGTGAAGTATTTCTTGCACCGCTTTTAAAAGCCCAGGCACATGAATGCATCTTTCGACACTTCAAATACATGTTTTGCCCAACGGACATCACATTGTATTTTCATGCCCAGAACATCAAGCGCGTCTGATACAGCAAGATCCACACAGTCCATAGTCAATGACGACACAGCTGGGTCAGCAATCTGTTTATGCGACGACAAAGAACACTGGGTCTTACCCGCATTAAAATCTACTGTATTGATTCGACCCCATTCAACAATGGACACCAGATCCCGGCCGAGTGTTTCATTCATCGTCCGGCGTTTGACTTCAATCTCTTGAAGACTTGGCCTACGGTCGAGTGAATAAGAATGACAGAGATTACTGTCATCCGCAAAAGAGTAGATTGTGTTCACAGTCTGACCAAGGAGATCGCCAATGAAAATAAGAAAAAGAGAAGGAGAAAGTACAGACCCCTGTGGTACACCTGCAGTCAATTTATGCTCGTCGGATGAAACCCCATCTACAACAACTCGTATAGTGCGATCTCTGAGAAAACTCGTAATAAATCGAGTAAAGTTATCACCGACACCAAACGCAGCGAGCTTTAACAAGAGTGCATCGTGCCATACTCTAGTAAAGTCAAATATCAAAAGCCATTACCTTACTCTCACCAAGCAGGTCTTCAGATCTCCAGTAGATCTCATTCTACGGAGGCCATACTGCCGATCATTAAGAAGATCCTTAGACTCAAGATATTTCACAAGATGGTGGTTAACCATGCTCTCCATAACCTTCGAGAGCGCAGAACAAATTGCAATTGGGCGGTAATTTGCAGGGTTACTTGCATCACCCTTTTCAGGGATTGGCTGGACACTAGCAACCTTCCAATGTGCCGGGAAGACTCCCGCACGGTATGGAAGGTTGAAAAGGTTGCGCAGTGGATGTGCCAGCGTCGAAGAGCACCTACTCAAGGCCTGTGCTGATATGCGATTTACTTTATTTACTACGAGATTCGCAATAACATTTTTAACTCCTCGCGTTCGAAAAAATATCTAAAATTGTGTTTGATTCCGCGATTGTTAAACCCGGTTCCAAATACTAGAATACAAGTTCGGCTCCCATAATCAAATCCGGATTTATTAACAGTTTTATACAAACTGATTTTTAATTGCGAGTGTTAAACATCGGTTTTAAACCGGTTTTTAAAACCGGTTTCTAAAACCGGTTATGGTAACCAATTGTCATATTGGATGTCATTGAATCGGGTTGAGCACATAACGTATGTTTTTAGGTCATCTCTTGCAATTTTTGTGATTTGGCACCCTTATAAGGCCATCTTGGCGATTTTTCCTCGAGATGGCCTACTTTGCTGTACCATATCATGCTGAAACCGTTGAGTGACTATATCCTGTTATACCTTATTATAAGTTTATAGACTTCTACTAGAAGGCATTGGCGTACGAGTTGAATATTTTTTTCATTTAGACACAACTTTTGGACTAAAATTTAAAATTTTCGCCAAAAATTTAACATTGTTTCCAACAATTTATAATTTATTCCAAAAATTTAAAATTGTATCTAATTAAGAGTTTGAACCCCTAGAGTGGCGGGATTATTCTAAGTTTTTTACAACTTTATGTACAGGTCAAACTAAATCAATGTGCAAGGTTTTATTCATGAAAATTTTCTAGTGCATACAAGTTTGTACCCAAAATGCCAAAACCCGAAATCTTTGACCACAAGTCGGACCCGGCTTAGACTTATGCGATTGGGTTCAAGTTTCCACCACGGTAGTTTTAGACCTAATGTCATAAGAATCCGCTTGGTATTTACAAAAAATCCGAAGTTGAATTTTCATTGCCTCCCTAATGTACTAAAATGAAATCACTATATTTCAGTTAACAACTCAGAAGTAATTACTATGCACGAAATACAAACAGAGAAATTCTTTAAGAAACAAAATATTTGTATGGCTAAATAGATGTACATGTAGGCCTCATACAAAACACTTTACTAATATTGGGTCATTAGGACCTCAAATACAAAATAGAAAATAACCCATAGAATTATCGATATAAATAATGTCAACATCTTCGCTGTTTGAGAAAAACAAAATACACTCAATATCAAATACACTTACATATTTATCAGAGTCATACGCATCTTGTGTTTACGACAGACGAATTTAACTTCAAAAGTTCTACATCTACCTATTTCATATAAATTTATACCAGGCAGGAACATTGTTACGGAATTCCTTATCTGGGGAATTATTGAAACTTATTTTTCTTCACTTGAAATTTAATTTAAAGCAATGATCGTCTTTAAAGATTTAAAGTTAATTCAGAAAATGTCTCTAAAGAATTTAATGAATTTCGATGTTTTGACGTTGCCTCCCGGTACTTTTACATATGTTAGGATGTTTACTTACATATGTGTTATATATAACAACTTGACTCAGACTAGTTAGACTTGATTTATGGGTGTGAACTGACACTATGAGAAATGTCATTAGTATAGACAATCTACACATACAACTTGGCTCATTAGACCATAAACTAATGGCATTTTGTTGGACAGTTATAAACTGAAAATCATTAGGGGACTAAGTATAAATGTATATACATACATACGTATCTACCAGTCTCACGTTAGTATATTAATATGTATTTCTATGTAAACGTCTACTCAAGTGTTTCCGATTACTACGTAGTTACATGGGCCAGGATATAGGAAGCTGAAATAAAGGACCAATTAATTGATAGTATATGTGCGTGTGTGTTAAATAAACGAGAATAACTGGTGTACAAAGTGTCGTTTTTATATTATTTTACTGTTTGTGTTTCTATTTATAATAAAGAATGTTGGACAAGGAGTAATTTTTCATAAACTGATGATAAATAGCCAACAACTATTTACTTAAGACAAAAACAACACACACCAAATTTAGGCTACGTAAGAAGCACAATATGTGTGGCTGTGTATGCAATATGTATCAAAGTGTGAGTGCTTAAATGGACACTTATCATTTGAACCCCCAAACAAGAAAAACAAAGGAATACACAAATAAATGCACATTAAATAATAAATATATCCACGCACAAGACGCCTCTGTGACATTCAAAAAACATGACATCATCACCGTCCGGAATATATTTGGTCATTCCAGGTTCAATAAGCTAACCTAACCGTTTACAGCATTTTACATACAACATCCTATCTACCAAACACCTGTGTACCTAAAAATGTAAAAATGTTCAGTAGGAGGGAGCTTTGAGTTCGTTTGGTTCAAAAATAGTCAATAATTGACTTATTCACAACGGAAGGGAAAACAACAACACAAACAGGTGAAGGGCAGGCCGCTACACCTAGAGTTTCCGGAAACCCCTTCGACGTCCATGTGGCTGAGTCCATATGGGTACTAGACAGAGTTTAGAGGTTTTGGTTGCAGGCCGACGGATCTTATCAGCCACAGTGCAGCTGACAAGTTATGGCGCGCCTAATTAGCGCAATGTGACTAAATTAGAATATTTTAGATATTAATCTATTTATAGATATTAATATACAGCTTTCTTTTGATTGGTGACTTATACTTAATGAAATTTTACATAGAATATTTTTTCAATACACACCAACCCCCTAAAATGCAGTTTTGTGGTGACTTATAAAATAAATGGTTTCCCATAACATCCAATGAAGGGACAGGAAAGAGCTTCTCACAATCACTTTCCAGTCTTCAGTCACTGATTGGGATCTACAGTTTTACGCCGATTACGAACGGTATTTTGAGAAGCTTTTTCATGGCTAAATAGTCGATAGTGTCGCCATCACTATGCGAGGTGACCGCCGCCGAATGAAATTTTTTAAGTTGGTCAGACCAGGGATCGAACCCATGATCTCATGTACAAGAGGCGCGCACACTAGCCACTGCATCACCGACGGCCACTTATACTGAGTGAAATTTTACACAGAATACTTTCTCAACACACACGAACCCCCTAAAACGCAGTTTTGCGGGACATTATAGCGCCAACTCGGAAGAAGTACGAATTTAAGCCTCAAATGGTTTTTAAGTTCCGGCTTATTTTTGACATTCAAGTTGAAGTTTGAGCTTCGGTGCGTTAAGAAACTAATAGTAGAATTTTATGAGAAATTTTTTGAACGAAGTTCCTTATCGCACGTTGCAGGATGGGGCTAAATGAAAAAAATCAAACAACTTTGGTTTTAACACTATTATGCTACATCCCACTATTATAAACTATATATATTGTTAACTTTTGCTTTGGTTTGTGTCTAGACTAACTAGATGCATAGATAAATGAAAATCCATAGATGGTGAAAGATAAGTGGTGGATTTGAAAGTAAAGGGAAATTTTATAGATGGCGCCGGAGTCGTGGATATGGGCATATTTCCCTGGAAACAAAAACTATGGAAAAAACTATATAGCAATGCTTTTTTGCCTTTTGTATTGTGAACAAATATCAAAACCGATATGCTTTGCTATTATTTATATTCTATTTTCTAATTTAAAGAACAGAATCGAAATAAAAATGATGTTTGGGTGCTTTTTCGTCGCATCCGAGTGAAAAATGGTCGTACGGAAATAGCATGTGCCTTCTGGTGAAAATGGTGATCAATCAAATGAATCATCTATGGTTTTTATTTATCTATGCTAGATGTCTCACATATGTTGGGAAATTTCTTGTTTAATGGGAAGTTTTCTAGGTGGAGCCTGTAACCAATATTTAGTATATATTATAGTTTTGAACCCAAGAAAAAGTAAATTTGTAAATGCCAAAGTGAAAGGGGTTTAAAAAACCAAATTTTCTTAATTAAGTGCCTTTTCTTAAACAAAGTAAATTTTCTAAAAAAAAAATGCATATTCATATTCTTAAACAAAGTACATTTTCTTAAAAAAATACCTTATCTTAAAAAAATACCTTTCCTTAAAAAAAGGAAATTTTCCCACAAAAATAACACTGCTTTACAAATTTTAACTTTGGAAAAATACCAAGAACGCCACATGCCTAGATAAGTTAAGTGGGACATCCTGAACACGAAAAACGCTGTAATTTTTTTTCCTAAGTACCGATTTTTAGATAACGGTACTTTTGTGTTTTTCGGTGTATCATCCCACTTAACCCCTTGTGGAGCCCAACCGAAAAGACCTATCGAGATATATGGCATATCGTTAAAAAGGTAATTGAATGCCCTTTCCGTCGATATGCTGTACATTTCTCTCTGATAAGAAATGACCGAGTAGGGCCCCTCAAAGTTCAAAATTTGGTGTTCTTAACGTTTTTTTCAAAATTTTTCATATTTATTTCGTTTTTCTTCTACTTTATAGTGAAGATCTGGAATGTTTTATTTTTTAACCATATAGTTTATTTAACTACCAACATTTTAAGCGTAATTTGAACAACATCTGATGAAAAATAAATAAATAAACGTCAAAATGAAGTGGGTTGCCACCTCTATGTCTGCCTACTGTTAGTTAACATAGCTAAGATGAAAATGTACGTATTAAAACTGAAGGACGCCGAATATAGTGTGTGAGCAATGAAAATGAAAATATTGTCGTTCCACAAAATGCTTAAAAAAAGCCTTTATTGCGGGGGTAGAAGGTTAAAGTATTCCATAAAAATGTGTCTCATCAATTTTTACAGAAAACTTCTCAATACTTCCTGTAACTAAAATGTAAGGATAACTTGGTTTCCTATACCGGTTCATCATAAGAATGTGCAAAATGGGGAAACTGTCACACCGCCCTTAAAAAAAAATTCAGACGTAAACTTTCAAAACGCCGATACACGTATATTCTTTACCTCACTACCAGAATCCGTTGTCCAGAACCTTATTATTTTCCTAAAAGTTTCATTTTTCCACAGTGTATTTATTTCGAATAAATGAATAGGTTCATGTGAAAAAATATATTGCAAAACACTATTTCCGAAGTAGCGTTATTTTTTAACAATAAAATAAAAATTAATTAAGGTAATTACAGTGTTTGAATTATTGTTGAAATCAATTACAAACGAGTCTATTCATTGCAAATGACTCTATTTGTTAGGTAGATTTTGATATAAAGCAATTGACAGAATGTCATCAGTCATAAGTTCTCCCTCCTTCGTGACAATACTACGCTAGCAGGATCGAGATTCAGATTTTAATCATTTCTTGTAATAATAATTATAACAATCAAACACAATCAAACACAATCAAAAATAAAATGACAAAAATAAAATATTTGTTAAAGTCGTTGACCATAAAATGGAATACCATTAAAAGTGATTTCAGTAAATTAGAGCCCCGTTACTCATAATGGGTGGTTAGTGTGTTGGTTTAATTGCTGACTTAGTTGGTGAACCCATAGAATCGGACGATAAATTCAGACGATGATTTCAAAGAATGAAAGAAACTGCTGATTATGAATAGACTTCATAGTTATAAAAACAAATTACGATGTTTTGGATGCCCCTACAGACACGCTAATACAAGAGAGCCAACCGGTGGAAGTCATAGAAATTGCTGACATTTTAAGCTCAACTTCTCCAAATCGGATTAAACGTATGAAGGGCGGTGTCCTATCAACATCATCCTATTTTGCGGAGGATGATGCACATGCAACAATGACAGTGTTGTCCTTATGTTCACATGTTTACATGGTTATGTCTAAACGGCCTATCGTCTCTCAAATATGGAAGAACACTAAACCTGGATCAAAAGCATTTTGGCACACATATCCTGCGACTACATAAAATAATATACCACCAGTACGAAAGAATTTGGGATGTATACAGGAAATCAAACAAGTAATTTAAGTCAATTTATTATCCACATTAGCCAATTTAAAACATATTTTCTTTTAAATTTTGCCTGATGATGGTCGATGGCTCATTTGCTAATGTCATAACGAATGGTTAATCATGAGGGTAATGCGAAATCTGTAAGGTACGAGTAAATAGATTTACCTTCTCCCATACGTCGAAGGAAACGGAAATATATGACGTTGCCCTTAATCTTTGAATATCCACCTTACTTTCGAGAAGACAGTTTCTGAAACACTTCCCCAAATTTCATATGATTTAAAATATAACGTGATTGAAGACAGTAAAATCAAAAGTATACAAATCTGTACACAAAGGGTAAAAATGAGGGTAACTGAAAGAGGGCGAATTTAACAGGACGATTTTAACAATAGTAATACACCAAAGATAAAAATGCGGTGAGGACTTTTTTGGAGATTACAGAAAAACTGCGGATATAATTGGGCTCAGTGCAGCACTATGTTAATGACACTAAATTTGAAGGACTTTATAAATAAAGAACAATTTGCACTATATGCGGAAGAAATTGAAAGCGTCCTTAAGGATCTCTATACCTGGCGTCTTATGGCTTCTCTAGTGCAGGAGCTGAGTTGTCACGGTAAAATAATGATAGAGAGCAATGAACTTTTTCTGGGCGATATAACCGAAGTGCGCAAGAGCACTAGCCGCAACCTAATACCGGGGTAGTGTATTCACAAAACCGGTATTTCAAAAATTTCGATTTTCGGTTGCTTCGAAAATTCCGAGTTTGGCGAAACCGGCTTTCGGTTAAACCGAGGCGTAGAAACCGATTAATATCCGGTTTCAGGTTTTCTGACAAAATGCACAACTATGCGTTTTATAAATATCGTTTATTTTTAATTTGTCTCTTTCAATTTTGAGAGGGACTATCGAGTGCATAGCCATGAAAATGATTGTCCAAATTCCATTCGGAACCGGTATAAAACTCCAGGTCCCATTCAGAGTGTGTGGGCTGTAATAGAAACTACAGGGTTGGTTTTTTTTTTTTTTTTTTTTTTTTTAAGATCAGCACTCAGGGGATGCCCCCTATAAATGCAATGCATTGTGCTGGCTACGGAAATTTAGGTAGAGGAGGGTGGAAAGAGGGAGTAGTGCTCATTTACATTTGCCTTGAATCGCTGTATGTCACAATTGGCGGGAAATACACTTGCGGGAAGTTTATTCCACATACGGACCGTACGACTGAAGAACGAATTTTCTCTGTAGTGTGTTGTGCGATCGACTGGCCAATAGATAGTAAACGGATGGGAGCTCCTTGAAAGCCGCGTACCTCTGCCAAATGTCCTCACATCTGGTATAAGTTGACGGATGTCCGAGGAACACGCACCGTGAAAATACCGATAGAACAGTGTCACGCAACCCACATTACGCCGATGCTCAAGGGAGGCAATACAGCTGGACACCCTACTGTCCCCTATCAACACCTTTGCTCTCCTTTGTACACGGTCCAGCAACTCCAAAGATGACTTTGGAGCACCTGCCCATATATGGGAGTAACGGGTATTCCATGTAAAATTTCGAATATAATTTCACTTAAAAACAAAACAAATAGATTAATTCAAAATTATGATTTTGTTGGTAAGGTCCTGTATTTATGAAAAATTGATCCACAAACTTCGTTGATGGTACTCTATTTCTATCGAATTTATTTCGTAGATTTCTTACAGTTGGAGTTGCATACTCAACTTTGGAAGAAAGTTTTTAATATTATCCACTATATTTTTGAGCGTAAATTTCTAGCCTTTAACAAGTAATCTGTCACTGCATAGATTTCAAATTAGGCATTGTTTTCAAATTATTAGATTTTCAAATTATTGTTCAAGCTCAAGGCCATTCTATATCTCTATAAATAGAGATATAGTTTTTTTAATAGAAGATGTTTTGCAAATGCATCATCATGATTCCTGGAAAACCATATAGCTATTTCAGATCTCGCCACAGATCTTCATCAGCAGTTTTTTTGGAATTCTGCTTTTGGAAAATTCATGAAACTAAATACAAACGAAAACTCATTTGAATTGAGAATTTTCCAGTTTACCGACATCAAAACGTTTATGGATTGTTGGGTTACCTTGCCTATACACTTTCCCCAACTTCATCTTCATAGTCACGATCACTATCTCATGATCGCTATCAATATCCGCTCCTCTTTTGTGCGTACGTCACTTAACGAACCCATCCATTGGCGGTGTATGTGGTCTATTCGGCTCCGATTGTACCCGTTTGCCGATGTCCATATGTATTTGTGAATATCCTCATCGAGGAAAATTATCATGTTGATATGGAGGTTAATGAAACTTTGATCAAACCTACGTTTAAAGATGCGTTTCACTCAGTTTGTGTCGTAAAAGACTATTCTGTCTAATTCAAAATAAAAATAAAGACTCAAAGTCAAATCAAAGATTATTTTATAAATTACATCTAATTATAAATTAATTGTTATGTATGCAATTTAGAAATATGCATGTTCGTTTCTATTTTGGGAGGTTGAATGTTAATTATATATTTTTCAGTTTAGACAAGAAAAAAAATTTCAAAAAATGTACATATGATTAATTTTTCTACACGCTGTATTTTTTGTTGTTTGGATGCAAATATAAAGTGTGTTTAGAGCTTGTCGCAAATATAATATACTTGTGTCCAAACATATTGTGTTTGTTATTCCATATTACATGTTTGAGGCACAATGATTAATATGTTATTATATATATGTTTGCGACCCACATATATTTATTTTTGAGATAGAAATACAGCTATGTTTGATGCAGTGTCTATGCTCTCTAGAGAGCACGAGAATAAAAGAGGGACAACGAGAGAGTCTATCTTGTAAGTGTGGATCTGTATTTTTGCATTATTGTCTAAGTCAGTGAGTCATAAATATTCCTCAATGTGCGTGTAAATTGCAGATATATTGCGTGTTAGTTTCATGTATTCAGTCGTCAACGTTTCATAGGACGGAGCGCTTGATCGGTGAAAAAAAAATAACCAATCGCTCGGACGGTGAAATAGTTTGTGATGTTGCTTTGGTTTTTGTGTATGGTTTTTTTAATGAGAAACGATTTTGAGGACAGAAACTGGAGAGGGCAACAACGTGAATCACATTTCCTGCCCGAGCCTATTCTGAAAAATAGGAAATATAATAAAAAAAACACAAGTAATTAATATACGCTTGTCTTGCATGAACTAGATTTGTATATAAGTACATTGCTTGTGTACCCACGCATAGTGATAACCAAGGCATAGTTGAAACCTTCTGTAAACAAAAACGTCAGTGACAACAAAGTACGGAGAAGCAAAAGAGCAGCTGATTCTCATTCCATAAAAAATTTAATGCATTCAAAGCAAGTAAATATAAAAAGGGTCATTTAAAATATTTTAATTTTTTGTATTAATTATTTATAAATGTGGATATATATTGATAAAATTAATTATATTAAATAAAGAAAGAAAGAATATTTCGTTTATATGTTTCCACGTACGTATATTGAGGTTTGGGGGACATGCTAATGTTTGCATTTAAATACACCTGAGTTTGGGTCTTGAAGGACGTTCCAAACATATACATGGTTCCTGCAGAACATGTTTGGGAGAATATGTTACAGAGGCCGTTTTTTTCAGCGTGAAATGGCTGCATGAATTCTGAAGAGTATCAGATATAGGTTATTCTGTTTACGAAATTTATTTTTGTATGAGTAAAGGGTTATCCATTTTGCGGTTTCAAAAGTAAACGTAAATAAAAGACATATAAAATATTTTTTATCATGATATTTCTTTTTTATTATAAAGTTTGAACGTTGACATTATGTGTGAAACACTACATTTCTTATTTTACCTGATGTATTGCATTTTAGTTTCATGTATTCAGTCGTCAATGGTTCATCGGACAGAGGATATCAAAAGGGCTTGATCATTAAAAAAAGAATAAACGAAGGCTCGGACGGTTAAATGGATTGTGATGTTACTTTGGTTTTTGAGTGTGTTTCGTATATATGTATGTGTGCTACCAAAGTGAGAAACGATTTTGAGGAAAGAAAAATCGAAGAATAATTCGTTTCTAAATATTATTATATTGGGCAGGAAATTCGCATATGTTTCCACGTAAGTATATGTAGGTTTGGGGGAAACACGCGAATGCTTCCACGTAAGTATATGGATGTTTGCGATGAAGATCGCATATGTTTGCATGTAAAAGCATACATGGTTGTCAGTAAAGATGATAGTGTTTGCATTTAAATACAAGTAGGTTTGGGACTTGCAAACATGTGAATATTTGAAGTGTGTTCCAAAAATATACATGGTTCCTGCAGAATATGTTTGGGAAAATATATTATAAAGGTCGTTATTTTTCAGCGTGTATGACTAAATTTAATTAGTTTCTTTTTAAATATTACCCTATTATTTTAAATTTAAAAAATATAATGAAATGAATTTACATATTTGATTGGGATCGTATTTACATTTCCAACGGGTCTGTAATTCAGTAATTAAATTGAAATGAATTTCTATTGCCCGAGTTACGCTTTAGTGAAACGTTTTTCACTTATCCGACTAACGCTTTACTGTAATGTTTTTCAGTTAAGCGGAATCGACTGTATACTTCTCTAGTTACGTAGCACAGAATCATATATATTTTGGCGGAGAAAAACTGAGTTGCTCAGGCAGTTTCGAAATTCTTAAATATAAAATTTTTAAACGATTAATTAGAAACCGTCGGTGGTGCAATGCTTAGAGTGCTTAGTGGTCCCAGCTCAGACCATCTTACTTATCTTTCGACGACGGTCACCTCGCTTAGCGATGGCGATTCTATCGCGTACTTAGCCATGGAAAAGCTTCTAAAAATACCGTTCGGAACCGGTGTAAAACTGTAGGTCCCAAGCAGTGAGTGTAAAAATAAAAAGCGCACATCTCACTGATTGTGAGAAGCTCTCCCCAAACCCTTCATGGGATGTTATAGGACACCAGTTTTAGTTTTAGAAACAAAGTGCACAAATTCGATCCTCTTGGAACACTTCGATACCAACAAAGATTACGAGGCCTATTAAGTAAGTGAGGGTGTTATTTCAGCAGCTGCCATTAATGGTGGCAAGAACATTTTGAATGTCTTGAGTCTAAAGTCGAAGTACCTGAAGTCTCCATCTAAGATTTATTTCAAATTTTAATTTTCCAAAAATCTTGCAATTTATGAAAACTGCGGCTCAATACGTACAACATGTTGGACAATTTCTAGAGTTTTTTATGTTTTGTGTTGTCCATTCTTATTCATTGTCATTCTTCATTCTTGTGTCTATAAATCGTAAGTATGTTTGGTGCCCATCCATCAGCATCAAATGGACACACTTGAATGGAAAGTATTTAGTTTTTATTTATTTCGTTTTTGCCATTCCTGACATTTATGCCTCATATCTACAATAAAAATTGACTTGATTTGTATTGTGTAGCTGGGTGCCGTTGAAAAGACTTTGTCTGACTTGACTCCCTCAACTGCCGTCATCGGTGGCACTCAACATCCTCACTCTCTTTCTGTTCAATGGCCATGTTGTGGTTCTTATCGCGCGTTTGTTTTTTAGATCTGTTATCTGCAATTGGCTTGAAAAATGCTTTAGGATATCAGTTAATCATACTCAAGTGCGGATTTTGTTCGAGTGGTACGGGCGGAGGCATTAAGAACAGCAGCACAACAACAACAATGCTGATACCATCAAAGCATCGTGGGGAATGGCAACCACAGAAGGCGGACATCATAAAAATTATATTTAATGCTTGTGTTAGTTGTTGTCCTTCTTATTCTCAAAGCATTTAACTAAATATTTATTTACACCCTATCATTGTTAACTTCGCTCCACCGTTTTGGTTTTTTTGTATTCATGCGAATGTTTGCAAAAGCTTTTGTTCGGTCATGCTACATTCGACATGAGGTTGGTTGATTTCGTTTAGTTGTTTATAATTCCGAAATTGCTATAATCCAGATAAACTTTACACGACTAAAGAACTCTCTTTGGAGCGATAAGTAAAGTGTTGCTGACTAGGGTGATGAATTATTCGGGTTTTTCAACAGCCGGCTTTTGAACTGCTAAAAAATGTAACATTAAAAAACCGGTTGGTTTGTTGGAAATACGCAAAAATTTGGTACCCTAATTTTTTTCCTTTATACCAAACCCAAACTAAAAATTACATGAGCTGTCAGGGAACACCCGGCTGTCAGGGAACACCCAGTTATTATACTATATTTATGTAGTAGTTAGTTCCAACACGCCTAAGGCGCCAGTTAAAAGTACGATAATTAAAATGGATCTTTAAGAAAAGAAAATTTTTGTAAAATGCTAAACTTTTTCAAGAACTTTTTTTTATAGAATGTACTTTTTAAGAAAAAAAGTTTATTTTTAGGTCCTTTTCCCGAAAAGGACCTTTTTTAAAGAGAAAAAAGGAAAATCTAATGTTTTTTTTACGAAAAGGTGCTATATTTAAGAAGAATAACTTTCTGGAAGAAAAAGACATAATAGTATGAATTTTTTTTTACAAAGAAGTAAATTTTTTGAGGACAGGAATTTTTTATTTTATTATTTTGTTTTAAATATACTTATTTTCAGAAAGGCTACTTATCTCAAGAAAAGAAAAGAAAAAGTATTATTTTATCCTTACTTTTAAGTAAAGCAGTTTTTGTAAAAGAAGGTATTTTTTAAGACAAGGTACGTTTTTGAAGAAAAGGTTTTTTAAGAAATGGGATTTTTTTTAGAATTTGTCTTTTTCATGATAGGTATATTTTTAAGATTAGGTACTTACATCAATAAAGTTATTTTTTTTTCACAAAAAATTACTCTTTAAAAAAATATAGTTTTTTAAGAAAAGGTAATTTGTTGTAAGAAAATTTACTTCTTTAAGAAAAGGTACTTATGTTAAAAAATTACCTTTTTTAAGAAAGGGTACATTTTTGTAAGAAAATTTACATTTTTTAAGCAAAGGTACTTCTTTAAGATAAGGTATTTTTTAAGAAAAGGTAACAGAGTATATGAATACGTTACTTTTTTTGAACAAATTTACTTTTCTTATGAAAAGACACTCATTTAATAAAATTTTCTTTTTAAACTTCTTTCACTTTGGCATTTCTAAATTTACTTTTGTTTGGGTTCAAAACTACAATATGTAAAGTACTAAATATTGGTTAACTTCCCACTAAACAATAATTTTCCCAACATTTATCAGTCTAGACTGAAACCAAAACAAAAGTACCCGATATAGTTGATAATACTGGGTTGTACCATAATAGTGTTAATAAAAGTTGTTTTATCCATCCCGCAATGCGCGATAAGGAACTTCGTTCCAAAAATTGAATTGTAATTGCATGCATGTATTTAGTTATTAAGAATATACATATATTACAAATGAACACATTATTCAAAACAAACGTTGCTGGCTAATTAGGACCAAGTGCGCTTCAATTTTATGTATGGTAAAATGTAACTAATTGTAAACCTAGTCACCTAAACTTAAAAATTACGATACATAGAATCAAAATTTAAAAGCGGTGTTTTAATTGGTTTATTTTACAAAAAATTACGATTATTCAAAATGTTTTCAAAAACATCTATTAAACATCGATTAAAGGTAAGAAGTTAAGTCTTTCATAAATCACCGCTTTGTTCTCCTAAATATATTTATTATTATTTATTTTTTAATCCTACATATATAGTTACAATTGACTATAAAACGTTAGACATATCCTTATAAAACGTTAGGCATCTAATTCTTAACAAAAATTAAAATCTTACTATTGACAAAATTCGAATTTCCAAAAAAAAAAATTCTTCAAATTGCCTCAAATTCAGCGCATTCCACCTAAAAATTACGCATTTAGCAGGATCAAATGCAAGTAAATAAACCGCTCGTTGAGCTATTTTGCTCAGTGGACATCTACAGATCCAAAAACTGAAGAAAATCCTTCACTAAATGCAGGTCGTCAACAATAACACCTTCAACTTCCTAAAGACCACAAGGCATGGCATTTGCAAAGCCTCTTATTGATATTATTATCGTATTTTTTCCAGATGAAATATGTTTATTTGAATTTGAATTTTTATGACCGATTTTGTTAGTTTTTGGTTAATGTATGGGAAATTCATACTACAAGCTTACAAGTCATGACAATTTTTCTAATTGAAAAATGGTTGATTTTTGTTGGAAATAATAGTTCAACACACACTCACTGAAATGCCAAGTTTCGAACTCCGTGAAAAGTTCATCATCAGATGCCTAACTACTGTGCCTGAATTGATACCATCGGTTGATCATTCACATGTGCGAATTAGTACCGATCCCTACATATCAACATCACTGAAAGGCCTATAATTCCAGGAATAAGAACAGACAGAATTTTTCCACCATGTTCTTCTTTTCCTCATGCGTTCTCGCATTGTTGCAGTGCCTTGAGGTGAGTCCCAAAATATTAAAATTGGATGGTCCCGATGGCTGTAACTCTTATTTTCACGATCTGCGTAAGAAGGAAAAATTTCTGAGCTGTCGTCCCAGCAGAGTTGGCGGGGTTATGGTTTGGGCCGCAGTTCCATACTTCGGAACTATTGACCTTGTCGTTCAAAATACCCGACTGACGGGGAATCATTACAAAAATCTTCAGGAATAAGTTTGCCCTAAGATTAAACACATTTTTGAAACCCTGGAGTAGATTCATCAACACGACAATGAACCTACATACATACGGCACCTATATACGGCAGTTGAAATGAAAACAAAATATTGAAATCTTAAATTGGCTGCCCCACTCACCCGACCTTAACATTATGGAAAATGTTTGGGTTGGCTAACCCACAAGATCTATGAGGAAGGAAAGTTGCTTATTGAGGAAATAAAATCGGCATGGGCCGAAATTTATCTTGACTCATTAACAGATAAAATAATCGGTGTTATTCTGAATCACGGTAAAAGTACACACTAAATTCATATTCATATAAAATAATTACAATAAATTAAATTTTTTATATTAGCAATGTATGTTTGTTTGATTTATAAAACAATTAAAATATGGTTCCATTCTGTTGACCCAAAAAAAAAAGAAGAATTTTTTCCAATGAGAGAAAAGTACCGTCATAATCCACTTCGACCTTCTTTTTTCATATTAAATAGTCAAGCACAGGTTTTATTATTTCTTTGAATCTGTATTGTTTATGCATTCATCATTTTAAGGGATTTTTTCTTAATTCTATTGGTTCTATCCTGATGAGCCACAATGTAAGTAAAGTCGATTTTGCAACTTTCAGCTTTTTTTCAAATATATGAAAAGTCGACTTATCCCTTATTTCAAATGTATGAAAAGTCAAGCTTTTGATTATCTAAAATATATAAAACGTCGGATTTTCGATTTTTTTCAGATACATACGAGTATATGATAGTCGACATTTGGATTATTTCGAATACATGAAAAGTCGACTTTTCAACTTTTTCAAATGTAAGAAAAGTTAACTTATCGATTATTCGAAATACATAGTATTAGAAATCCGAGTAAGAACAGCCACTTGTTTTCCATTCGGTGCAAACATATAAATCGGCAATCGGTTGAAGATTTAATTAAACCTCGTATTTTTAACTTGGGAGCCTAAATTAAATTTTCAAAGATTTTAAAATATTTAATTATTAAATATGTGGCAAATTTTTACATACATATGTCGTCAGCTGAGAATTATTTTGGCGCACTTACCAAAAAGTATGATTCGAGAAAATCGGTACAGAAGTTTTGTACTAATTTTCCTCAAATTTTAGTCGAAAAATATTTTATTTTATGCTTAATCCTTAATGGGGCATACATTTTGAATACAAATTATCTTTCAATTACATACAATATCTCAAAAGTTATTAAGCTTTAACTGAAGTAACATTTCCCGGTTTTGTTGCCCATAGGCACCTTTTTGTTTGTTAGACGTGGGCCCAAATGCATACAAATACATTTAGGGAGTTCACATGGTGTACTATTGTGTTGTATTTATCGTATATGCTAAAATAATACAACAGTTGTAAATATGTTGTTGGTATTCTTCATGTAAATCTACTTTACGACTATACAACCTGAGCATGTCTGTTTTTCCAGTGTACTATGTTGCATGTTCAGTGTCAGCTGTTTTGACGTAGAATACGTCTTACCTTACGGTATGAGGAGTCATGTCAGGTTTTTATTGTTGTAATCTTTATTTCATTGAATTTGAGGAAACGGCTAGATGAATTTTTTTAAAATTCTTTTTGTAGGTAAATGAAGATGTTATCTTTCGTTTGATATACATTTCATATTGGTTGATATATTTCTAGTATTTTAATTTCTCAAATGAAAATTGTTTAAACACATACACTCAAGCATATGTGTGGTTTTTGGTTGAGTGTTTTTGGTTGCTCAACATTGCTTAGGAACATGTATCTAGTAAAAAGTGAAACGAACAGCAAGCTAATGTTGCTTGGCAACATGTATCTAGTAAAAAGTGAAACAAACAGTAAGCTAACGTAATAAAGCTTTTTTGCGAAAGCTTCAATAAAGCTGTTGTAACATTAATTTTGAATTGTAAAGCGTAAAGCTTTCACACAACGCTCGAATGCTAATGCGAAGACTCGATAAGGTAAACCTTTATTAATATTAGGGCGGCCCTCTCAACATTCGCAGAACTTATTTCAATAAAAATATTAATTAAAATACATAAATTAAATTAAGTTTAAAAAAATTGAACATAATATTTTTTTTTTAAAACGGACTTGAATCAAATGCCGTTGGTAAATATAAAAATTACAGCAGACAGTTGTCCGAGGCCTTCGGCCACGGACTGTCCCTGCAGGCTGTGTCAGAGACACGGCCATTAAGTTTAACGTAGAATACGCCATCCGATAAGACAGAAAACATATATAACAATAAATGATAAATAATATAAGCAAATGAATTTATTGTTATATATGTTTTCTGTCTTATCGGATGGCGTATTCTACGTTAAACTTAATGGCCGTGTCTCTGACACAGCCTGCAGGGACAGTCCGTGGCCGAAGGCCTCGGACAACTGTCTGCTGTAATTTTTTTGTTTACTATTTAATCAGATATATTGTGTTGTTTTGAAGAAATTTTGCATTTTTCTACTACATTAACTCAAGAATTAATTTTAATTGGTAAAATAATAAAAAAAATGGAAATTGGACAAATGGAAGGAGAAGAAACTACTTCGATAAGTTTTCGTGCACAAACTTTTCACTCAAAACCGTAAAAATTTTATCTTTTTCGCTTCTTGTTAGCATTTTTTAATTTTTTTTCTAATAATTTTCTTTTGTTGCTTGACGTTTATTTGACGTTTTTATGACTTATGATTTAGCACATACAACATGCTGCTCACATGCATAAGTCATATGTACTAATTTGTTAAATATGACTTTACGATTTATGACTTTAGGAGACCATGTGAATTCCCTAATTATGTAGACTGCCGTATGGTGTAGTCCAACGCCGTCGTCTACATTTAAAACGCCGTCAGCTTATACGGCCCAGTGTTTGCTTTGGTGTATGTTTCGTGGACCAAAATTAATCTAAAGTATTTTTTTGTATGTTTTGAATGCAAAATTTTACCCATACGCCAAACAGCGGCTTATGCACCAGAGTAATGACTACGTAGCGTTAAAAATGCGAATGTAAATCAAAGTCGATACAGAATATCTCAGAATTAGTGAAATATATCGAAAAACAAATTTCGGACTCAGAAAGAGCATACTTAAGTATATAGTCACTACCTAAATCCATTTTCCTAAATATGGCTTTTAAATATGGCCTAAATAAATCTCAGCTGACGATGTATGAAATATCAAAAATGGAGGCAACAAATTGCAAAATTTTTTGATACTGTAAAATTGCCTGAGGGTGTTAGAAATTGTCAATGGAGGTAAAAAGTCTACAAGAAGCGTAAGACTTTAAAATTCGAGAAAAGTCGTATCAAATGATTATGAATGTGTTCAAAATAGTGTATGGGGGAACAAAGGGTAACACATTCGCAATTCCAAAAAAGTCTCACGTGTTTTCGCCCAGTTTTGCGTCTTTTTAAACACATACACTGTTTTGAATATATACTAGTGTTGAAAAAACGGCATTTTCAAATAGCCGGTTATGGGTTATTCGGAAAATCACTTTTTCTGAAAACCGGCTTTCGGTTTATCAAAATGGAAAAAACAGTGAAGCCGGTTAATTTTCCTTTCTAATAACAGTTATTTTCGGCATTTTCGTTTCGCAAGGAAACCAATATGTTTAATTTTTTGTAGAAAAGTTTACAAAATCAACACAAAATAAAATTTTCTGGTCTTTTCGATAAAACACATCATAAAAAATAAAAAATACAACAATTAATTCAATTCAATTCAATTCAATTCAATTCAATTGATTTTAATTATATTCAAATCAACTCAATTCAATTAAATTTAACAAAATTCAATTCAATTCAACTCAACTAAAATCAAATCAATTCAATTGAATTCAATTAAATTAATTTAAACTCAATTCAGTTTAATTTAATTCAATGCAATTCAAATCAATCCAGTTCCATCAATTTAGTCCAAGTCAATTCAATCTAATCTAATCTTTCATAGCCTAATGTAGTCTAAATCAATTCAATTTTTTATCTTCTTCCTTCAATTGAATTGGTTTGTATTGAATGGAATTGGATATTCTTATGAGTGTTTCAACCTCAAAAAGTCAATATCGGTTTGTTTATACCCTCGCCCATAGAATGGGGGTATCTATCATTTAATAAGGACAATTATTGGTAGTTGGTGGCTGGTAGTCAAGAAACCTCCCCATAATCAGTTAGTATCGAAATTAAGTTGGGTATTGAATAATATTTAGCGCAATGGCACTCTGCTATTGAATATTGTCATATTTGCCAATATTGAATAGAACTCGGTCGCAATGGATGACTTCGGGTGAGGGTGTGTTTATGTCGGTTCACCCGACTGAAATTTCTGTACTTGTTTGAAATTAAAATGTAAATCATATGCCAATTTGAAATGCGTGTTTAATGTAAACTTGACAAGTTATTAAACTCATTTAAATTTCAAAATCATGTTCGAATTTCAAATCAATTTTCATGAATTGTAGTTTTATAAAGTGTAAAAAATTAATTGCTATACTAATTTAAATCATTTAGTTATTATTCAAAAACTGTTTAAAATCTTTTTTATTATTATATTTCAAAATAGATGTCGTGTTACTTAATTCAAAAAATTATTAATATATGAAGATTACATATTTTTTTGTTTAATTATTAAAAATTTGTAAGGATTTTTAATACAAATTGAGTATAAACCGGTTAACCGATATCTAGTAACCGGTTTTCGGTCTATTCGAAAAGTAGGTTCTTTAAAAACCGGCGCACGGTTAATTGCAAGAAACCCATTTAACCGGTTTCTGCGGTTTTTCGGATTCGGTTTTGAACATTCTAATACCCAATCATTGTCTAAATCAAATTAAAAAAAAAATAAATAAATGGTTCCCCATTACATCCCATGAAGGAATTGGGGAGAGCTTCTCACAACCAGTGAGCTGAGCGCTTTCTATTTTTATACCCTACAGTTTTACACCGCTTCCGAACGGTATTTTGGGAATTTTGAGATAATGTTGTCGTCACTATGCGATGTGACCGCCGCCCATAGAAATTTAAGGTGGTCACACAAGGGATCGAATCCAGGATCTCATGTACAACAGGCGCGCACACTAACCATTGCACTACCGACCCCCAAATTTAGTCGGCCTTTAAACATATTTTCCAATGACTAGTTGAACTCTATACCCAATCATTCCAAATTAACGTTCTCGATAGTTGTTATTTTTCATCACATATACTATAGGGGTGGCAGCCTTATTTACAAGATTTAAATACGAGTCATTGATGGGCCAAAAAAGGTTAGGTGGGATGGAGGCAAGTGGCTTAGCATAAGGGTCAAAGTTGGATGAAAATATCCACAACAAGCCCCACACTGTCCTGGAGCCGCAAATATATGAGAGACCCCACAAGTTTTTGCCTCCTAAAATTTTTTCCAAATATCACCCCTTAGGGTCAACAATTCAAAAATTTAATTTTTATAAAAGTTGCTTGCACTGCTCTAACTGTCCCAAGGGCGTCCCCAGATCCCCAATAATTTTCCTAACACAACAGTTTCTCAGTCACCTAGGGCGGTGAAACTTTTCATCTTTTCACTTTTATTTCTCTCTTCCATGATTTTTTCCGAACATACTTATCCTGTATCTCTAACCAAAATGGAGGGTCCAATACAAAATTCACTGAAATGTGACTAAAACAAACAAAATAAAAATTTCTCCACCAATTAATATTTTCGTTAAACTAAATATTTTAAAATAAATAAAATCGAAACTGGCAAAAAGTGCTCAACTTTCGTACGTTATAGAAAAGCAACATACCTGATGATTAAAATGAAACTCGGTGGATGATTTTCATTTGATTCAAAATTAATTGAGAGATTTCAACAAGAATTGTGAATTTTGCAAATTGTGAATGGTCTAAAAAACACATACGCGTATCGGCGGTTTGCCAGATCTGATCAGAATTTTTTTGTAGAGCGGGTTAAAGTTTCCGCCCCACGGAACTTTCCTGCAACATATCGGCATGCAAAATTGTGTGTTCCTTACTTCTGAGGTACAACATTTGTTCAGAAGTTTTATAGACAAGATCCAAATAAACTTTTTGTGGAACAAATTAACCCTCTAACTGTCACGTATAACCATAATTTTTACAAAATGACGGGGGGCGTGGTCAAAATATTCTACAAAAATGATCGCCATAAAATTTCACTATAAGTGTCCGACCATTCCAAAACACAAATCTTAGCCCAGGTGCTAGATAAAAGATGAAATATGACAAAATTCATAATATTACGTGGACAATTTTTAATGGAAACCGCCAAAAGACAAAATTCATTATTAACCCTTAGAAGGCAGTTAGTTTTTGCTTATTATCTAGCACTTGGGCTAAGATTTGTGTCTAAATTTGTCTCACAGTGTAATCAGTAATAATGTCTCTATATGAATGGAATCAATCGTAAAAACTTTTCCCCGGAGTTACGTGAATTTAATGACACGGATGTAGGAATAAATCCAATTTACAATATTGATCCAATCGTTCTCAAATAACATTTGCAATTAATTAATGTTTTGTATGATTCTTAGAATCAAAAATTTAAATAATAAACAGTACATTGTCTAGTTATGATTGCCATTTCCCATGAAATTCCAATACAACGGATGAAACCCAAATTATCGTATTGTATCAGGAACCTAAAACAAGTAGACCAACTTTTCACCCATTCAGAGTTCCTTTTGAGGAAAATTATTCATACAATTTTCATCCACAATTCATCATAAAATTCATCCACTTTTTCTCATTCTACAAGTACAAGGTGGCGCAAAAGTAAACTTCCGATGTTTTTTGGCTGTAATTTAAAAAAAAAGAAAAACTTTGATTCTTCTTGTGGATTATTTTTATTTGGTCTTTTAATTTTTTTTACATCAAGTCGAGAATATGATGTCATGTAAATGGCCGCCGCCACAGTTGATTGTCATTTGAGCCCTTTTTATGGCATTTTCCATCACTTTGGCCAAAACTTCCGGCGATACGTCCTCACATTCTTGACGGATATTGTCTTTAAGAGCTGCAAGAGTCTGAGGCTTGTTGACATTAACCCGCGAATTCAAAAAGCCCCACAAAAAGAAGTCTGGAGCGGTCAAATCAGGCCATCTTGCTGGCCAGTGCAAATCGCCAAAACGGAGGATTAGGCGCCCGGGAAATGCATCCTTCAGCATATCGGTTGTGGCACGTGCAGTGTATGCCGTTGCACCGTCCTGTTGGAACCACATGTTTTCCAATCCCAATTCATCAAGTTGCGGCAAAAAGAACTCGTTGATCATTGCTCTGTAGCGCTCACGGCGCTTCCATGACATCGACGGCGCTTCCATGACATCCTCGGCTACAGCAGCAATATTCTCTGCAGAACGGCTACTCCGGGGTCTGCCACGCCTGGCAGCATCTCGTGTTGTGCCAGTCTCTTCGAGGCGAGCGGCTAAACGTCGCAGTGTTTCACCAGTAGGCGTTGGACGGCCAGGAAATCTGCGACGAAATTAACGTTGTGCCAAAGTCACCGACCGATTATTGGTCAAATAAATAGTCAGCAATATTCCGCGTTCTGGAGCAGTGTAGCGTAACATTGTCTATTAACGTGTATTTCGCATGTGTTTACTACACAAATGTCAAAACAGAACTGACATTAGGGGCCAATCGCAAAATTTATAGCATTTTCTGATAGGAGGATTACTTTTGCGCCACCTTGTATCTACGATATAATATATTGTTCACACAGATAAGAGCCATCTGTCATGCAGACATCATATTTATGAACTGCAATTGAATGAAGTGGTCTAACCGTAATTCGGCGGAACGTCTTAGCCAGGAGTGCCAATGTTTGTCCGTTTCAAAAATCGATGGGAATATATTAACGACAATCCATACAGGCCTGGCATATATGACGATGGGGTCACAGCGACAATACCAGTTCATGTCGAAATTGAGATCAAGTCGTTTTGTTCAGATCAATAGAACATTAAAGAACCCTACTACAAGCAATTCGTTGACATCGCTTTAATTTTCTTTGGTGAAAATATTCCCAGTCATCATTTCTGCTCACCAGAACCCATCGGTCATGCTCGATTACTCTTGCATTATTTGACCCGAATATCCCCTGTGGCGTCAAACGATAACTGGCGAATGCAATTCGTGTATTTGAAGAAAAGAAAGAGGATTACGAGGAAGAACTTTCGGACGGTGAGATGGACGAATCGAAGAAAACGTGGTTGATACCGAGGAAATCGCTGATATAGTGTCAACAACCGGCAATGGCAACCAATATCGTGTTATGAAACGAATTTCCTTGGCATCGAAACAAGTGAATCAAGAACTCATGAAGAACGATTTGAATGATTTGTGTGACGTAATGGCCATACCTGAGACAGCAATATTTTTCGCACGCTTTGGATTGTCAACAGATTCCATGCTACATTTCACCCCCCTAGGAGGCACCGTGGGACCGTGGGAGCGGTAGGAGTTGATTTCATAAAAAATGAGTTGTACGGCGCACAGGGGACCAATTCTCGAGAATTTGTTTGGATTGGAATTTAGATACGCGCTTTTTTTTTTGTTTTGTAGGTGGGACTTGTAGGTGGGACCAAACGTAAAAAACTACTGATACGGCAAAAAGTTTGGAGGGTTTAAAATTAATTTTCAGTTTTAATTGAATTTAATTTGAATGCCAAAAACTGTGTCTTTTTAGATAGTCTATTATTTAATCAGCCTCCTTTACAACTAATATTTATTAATAATTTTCTTATCAGAAAATGCCAAACTTTGGCCCCCATAAACTTTGTAGTCATCGCCTGAGATAAAATATAGTTTATTAAGTAGCGAACGTAAAAGCTGTCTGATATTGGTTGAAATTCAGCTAAGATAGAGAAGTTTTTACAAAAAAGTCGCATGCTTTATTTTAGTTAAAACCTTTTCTTATTATTTTTTTATATTTCTATATCAATTTTTATTGTACGGCCTTATTCATAAAAAGTTATAAGATGTTTGAGAGATGATTTACGATACACAAATCGTCTCTCAAACCTCTCATAACTCTTAATGAATACAGTCGTCAATTACTAAAATAAATACTGATTAATTTACATAGTTTTCAAATTGTTATCTAAAGTATATATGAATGTATATAAAAACCAATATATTTTAGTGTACTGAGAAACTGCTGCATATAAATCAAATAATTTTAGTAAATATTTCTTCTAAATATCCTTGATTTTCATCTTCTAGAAGCTGCTTAGCTTTTTCGTCTAATCCGATATAGGTAGTTTTATTTGTTTTCTAATATTGGGCATAAATGGATCTGGAGTGATAATAGTGATAAAGCCTTCATGGACATTTTGCTTGTGTAGTGCTCTCGAAAGAATCTGTAGTCTTTGTTCCCTTGTTTCCTTTCTTCAGATATACAGAGTGATTCAGGAAGTTCCGGACAAATTTCTCCAGCGTATTCCTTGGCTCATTTCATGAAGAAAAGTCTACTACGACCATGTCCGAAAATGCAAGGGTGCGAAATGGCAGCGGGTTCAAAATTTTCGGATTGGCCGTAGGGTAGGGTAATTTCTGAGCCAGTGGTCGGATGGTTTGGGCTTGTTGGAAAGGTCTTTAGGAGGCCTTTCAGAATCAATAAAAAAAGTAGAAAAAAGTCAAATCGCCGAGACACAGAGCTTTCGGGGGAAAAAAATCACATAACCTCAATTTGCTCAGCCAGATGGCAGGTAACTTATATTAATGACCATTTTACTGAAATGCAAAAACTTTGGAACGGTAAAACCTCTGGGGTTCGTTTAGGTCATTTTGGGAAGGTAGGAGGTATGGCTATCTTTCAACAGAAAAAAAAACATAAGTTACCTGCCATCTGGCTGAGCAAATGGAGGTTATGTGATTTTTTAATGTGATAAGGCTGGCCTTATTTAAATTGTAGTACTTAAGAGATAAAATTCCCTGAGCAGTCAATTGATGCAGGGCAGACTGAAAATTATATGTTTGTATATATTTTAGATACAAAGTATGTAAGAATGTTGTTTGAAATGAATTGGATAATAAATGGCTGATCAATCATATTATTTTTTTAATATATGGGTCCACATTTTGAAATAGCTGACATACGAGTACAAATGTATATACCCTATTTTGATACTATTAAATTTTATTACAAAATCATTTTCCTCCCTCAATAAACAGGTTACGGAAACACGGAGGTGTAGAGTACTAAATAGTCAGCTGTGGTGGAATACCATTTTGGCAGCTTTAACTGTGACGGATGTCAACTCTTGATCCTGTCCACTTGTATTTCATTTCAAAATAAGCTTTGAATTGCAACTTATTTTTGTTACACCCCGCGAAATAAATATAAAGGCAACACCATTTTTTCTTTTTCCAAATTCTGTGAGGAATTTTCAAGTTTTTATTTTGTATTGTATTAGTCCTTTCAAAATTAAATACTTTTCATCAAAAATACTTTGACCATGACTTCTTCAAGGTGAATCAACAAAAATAATGTAATTACTAGTGCGAAATATTTATAAAGGCAAAAGAGTTATTTAAATATTCTAAAAAGTTTCGTAAGACGTATGATCTCCATTGTCGCTGATAACTTCTACTAAGCATCTTGGCATTGAGTTTATCAACGAATGAAAATGCGCAGGATCAGTTATCTTCCAATTTATTGTATTGCTACTCTGCGATCCTTGACAGTCTTCAACTGGCGTCCTAGGTGGTAAACTTGGGTAGGTAAAATAGACCAGAGGTCCTCGATCGGATAGAGATCAGAACTAAGTGCAGGCCAGTCGAGAGTTGGTATTATTTCTGGACTCCAGAAACTTTCCAGTTTTCTTAGACCGATGCACCGCAGCGTTGTCCTGCTCGATGATAAATACTGGGGCACAAATTTCCTCTCCAGAATTAACTAAGACGACATATAATACTCGGAGTCCATTTTTGTGGAAACGGAACATATTGGAGTGGTTCCTCCATAACTCATACCTGCCCAAACCATAAGGGAGCCAACGCCAAAATTTCGCCGCTGACGCATAATTTTGGAAAAATCTCTGGAACGCCAATATTTGTCCGATCCATCAGGGCCATCCAAATTAAATTTTTTCAATCGGAAAATATTAACCCTTATCCAAATACATTTATATTTCAGCGAATTTAAATCTGGCTAATTCCTGTATTGATATGAGACCAAGTTTTGCATACTTTTTCCTATATGACTTTTTCCAATTCAGCAATAATTTCCTTATCGCCGAAGTTTTCTTTAACAGATACCCTTTTGATCTCTCTTTTGGCGCTGCCACTGATCCGGTCGTTTAGTGTTTCCATCTTGGCCACCCTATTTTATAAAATTGTCAATGACACAGCTAGATCTTTTCAATCACCTCGAAATTTCTCGATTGGACAGCCCTTCATCATGATAATCTTGAATTTTTCCCTTTTCTTCTTTACTTAGTTACTTTCCACCATGTATTCTATATAAATTAATTTTTTTTAATTTGACCTACGTTAATTTTAAAACAATAAAATAACAACCAAAGAAAACTCAATTCTGTTTAAATTCCTATTTACTACTGTTCGAATTCGGGTTCTTTTCCATGATGAATTGATATATATTTCGCACCAGAAACAGAAAAAACAACGTCACTTTTCATTTAACTTGTAAAAGAGATCGAATTCTCTGGCATAATATACCTAATGACTCACATGTGCATTAAAATTCTACACCAAAAACGCAGAGCATTGAGACTACCGAGAAAAAATATATCATCTCTAGCAAGTTTATATGTTCTAGAAATTTGTTTATTGAGATCTTAGGTAAATTTTTGTAGTTGATTGTTTCCTTGAATTTTGAACGGTTTGCTTCCTATGGACCTGAACACGGGAAAAAAGGTAAAAAAAAATCGAATTTTTTTAAGTTTTTTTGCGATTTTGATCTGGAAGGTGAAGTTTTTTTGATTTTATATGTTCGCAATTTTTGTTCTTTATGACAAGAGCTACAACTTTGTCTCAGAGAGTAAATCGAAATTCTGAACGGTTTGCAAGATATGAGCCTGAGAAAATGATCACATTTTTACGAAAATGATACCGAGGCCCCAAATCTTTGGCGGCCCATAAAAAAAGTGCATGACTTTGGGAAAAATTGGGAGACACGGGTCTTTTTTTTTAGTCTTTTCCACGTAGTGGTGTCCGTATATGGTTATTTTTTTTCGTGTTGCACTGTGTAATTATTTCACTGGGTGTATTTGTATTTATTGCCTTAGAGGTTTAACATTAATCGTCTCATAAAAAATATAAATTTAATTTCTACCAATTAAATGCTTAACACGGTTACTATAGGGTCAGCGAAAATGATTGTATCTGTGTAACTTACTTCATATTCGCATATGCCAACTATGTAGACTTCTTTCATTCATTTTGCGCTATTTTTTTTCTATGTCCATCGAGCTATTAAGCCAATACACTTCAGATTTAAGTGGTTCTTTTTCACTGGATTTATTTACAATTTCCTATGGTGCACTCTCTAACACAGTTGAAGGTGGTGGCGATGGAATACAGTGAAAAATTATGGAATTCATTTGTGTCCATGGGTATTGATGTCATATTCGTCATCATATTTTTTCAAACATACGTTCATAAGTTCAGCTAATTCATGATTGAATATGTATTAAGAACTCGATTACTAAGTTTTATACTAGAGACACTGTTTATAACTTTTAGATACATATTGCTTTAATCAGCTTTGAATTATGTTTTTCATTATATATATTCTATATATATGTTAAGAAATTTGCTTTTAGTTTAGCGGAAGAAATGTTTATTTCTTTGAAAATGTTTGTAACCTGATAATCGTTTAAGAAGAGTGATAACTTTCTTGCTCGGGAACAAATTAACATAATAAAACCACTCCAACGCATGAGTCTAAAGAGTTGAATTTTTTTATTTCGAGGATATTGCAGATGCCTTAGCATTACATGAAGACATTATCAGGAATGCAGCAATAGCCTAAATACTGGTATGAGAAACTGTTAGAGATGACAACCACACCAGCTTTGTCGGAATCTAAAGGATTGGTTTAGGAAAATTATACTACAGAATTTAATAAATCAAGAAGAAACCACAGCCACAGCCCGACAAGGACCCACGAACCCATCCCATTAAGATAACGAATGATACGAATAATTGGGCTCTCTTTAACGGTAATAACTGGTATCTGGCACCTACACGCTGAATATGATGTATGTTTTTGTTGTTTGGCTGCAAATATAACGAGTGTTTGGATCTAGTAGTAAGCATAGTATACTAGTGTCCAAACACAACGTGTTTGCTATTCATGTTTGAGACTAATAGAAAAAAAATAATTTTGTATTAAATGTTCATATTAATGAATAAACATTTTGTTTTTTGTAATCCACGTAAACGTTTGTTACAGCTGTGATAGATTTGTAAAATGTAGTTAAATTGTGTTAGAACGACCGTGGCGGAGGAAATTTTAAAGAGGAATAAGTGATAGCTGACTGAAAGCTTTAGGGTTGGTTGACTGTGTTTTCACAAATTTGTAACTGTGCATGCAAGCAAAAGCTCAAAATCATACCAAATATACCAGATAATAGGAGAAAGTATTGGAGCTTCATCTTTGTGCACTTCGTCTTTGTCACAAATCCACGGCAAACCAATTCAAATCGCAGTAGGCAATAATAAAAAAAACCTTTCTACAACAAACTCATCTACATTATCTGTGGATGGAATGTTGAAAATCAAAAGCGATTTGAATTGAAGTGATCGTACAACTTTAAAAATGGCAGCTTCCATTCGTGTGTGTTAAAATTAAAACATAGTAACACAGCTCATTCTGTCGACGATTATTTTGATTGTAAGGAATTTCCTTTTGTTTGTGTAAAAAGCGATGAAGTCTCGGATGCTCCTGTGTTTGGAGTTTACTACAAAGATGTTCCTGCTTCTGTTCAGTATGTGAAAAATAAACGAGATGTACTGGATGTTCACTTAAAAATGCGTATTGATGAAGAAGGCGGATTTTTAAAATATATGTCTTTCTATTCAATCAAAAGAGGTTGCAATTTCAATCAAATGAGTTGCAGTTGTCAACGTTGAATATAAGTCCTTTCCACGGCACAATTGCGACTGATTTGAAGCTAGCGAATATCTTGGCAGGTATTATGTCGCACAGTAGTGCATACCCGTGCGCTGATTGTTATGCCAAGAAAGATGAGCTAAGCAGCTGTGGCGAATTGACATCCCCCGAAAATGTTTCGTCGTATTATACAAAATGGCGGACTAAAGGAAAAGGTTCAAAAAGCAAAGCGAAAGATTATTCCAACTGCATTCATCCACCGCTATTACAACTGTTGGAGGCAAAACATTTCTAGACATAAATCCACCGCCAGAATTACACCTTATAATTGGTGTTGTTAACACTGTTTTCACGCATATGTTGAAATAGGGTGAAAATGAGTCGCTGTCATGGGCAAAAGCTTGTCACGTTCAGCGTGAAATCAAACGAGGATGGTCTGGGTTTAAAGGAAATGCATGCAAAACACTTTTGGGTAAAGTACGGTGAAGTAGGACCTTCTGCGCCAGGACCTCCTGCGCCAGTTTGAAAATCTAGCAATATTCCTAAGTATGTTAAAGTATTTGACGATTTCAAAAAAGTAGTTTTTGCATGCCTCGGAAATAGTCTTGACCAAAATTACAAAGCATGTTTAGAAGCTTTCAAAAAGAGCTAAATGGACTTAGGTGTCAGCGTTATACCAAAGGTTCATGCAGTTTGTTTTCGTATAGAACAGTTCTGTGAAAAAAACGGTGAAGGATTAGCATTGTTTGGGGAGCAGCCGATGGAGTTCGTACATTTTGAATTCTTAAAGACTTCCTGGAAAATGAATAAGGTTGCTGCGAATCACCCGGATTATCCTAAACACCTTGTGAGCGCTGTTTGTAGATATAATGCTTCGTATGTTTAAATTGATGTAATTATAATTAAATTATGTTACATTTTTATATTTTATTAGTACTAAAATGTTGAAATAATAAAAGATTAATAGAATTACCACTTAAATATTAATTATGATATCATTTCTTCCTTTCTATTCATATAAAACAATGCCATTTTTTCCAAAATATCGTACTTCGTGCGCAAAAATGTTTAAAGTGGATTTATTTCAAAATCTCTCCACGGATTATTTTTGATTTTTCTCATCTGTGAACATTGTAAATTCAGAATCTTTACTAATTTTCTAGGTGTAAGACCTTTTTATTTAATTTTAGTTAAGGCGCACCGTGTAATATGTTATAGCTGTGTAGCTGTGTTTTGGATACAAATATACCCGTGTTCGCTGCACTATTTACTCTCTATTGAGAGCAAAAGAAAAAAAGAGGTACAAGAAGAAATTGTTCACAGGCAAAGTTGTTGTATCTATCGTTTTTTGTTATTTGGATGCAAATATAACATGTGTTTGTAGCTTGTGGCAAATATAATATACTTGTGCCCAAACCCATTGTGTTTCCTATTCCATATTACAAGTTTGAGACACAATGATTAATAAATTATAACATATGTGTTTTCGACCCAAATATATCTGTGTTTGTGATACAAATGCAACCGTTTCTGTTGCCCTGTTTATGCTCTCTCGAGAGCAAGAGAATAAATGACGGGCAACGAGAGAGTCTATCTTGTAAGTGTGCATCTGTATTTTTGCATTATTCTCTCAGTGAGTGATTCATAAATATTTCTGAATGGGCGTGTAAATTGAAGATGAAGTCAGTGTTTCTTATTTTGGCTGAACTTTAATATTCACATATATTATTGTAAATATTAAGTAGAAATTTTAGAAAAAATACAAGGACTTTGAAACAGGACTAGGTCCGTAAAATCGAAGAAAACCAATATCCGCTATATACACGCGGGTTCACTTATTTATTTCCGGTTTATACAATTTTTAAAACTTTTCTTAATTTTCCGACAGTTTTCATATATATGGCGGATATTGGTTTTCTTCGATTTTAAGGGCCTAGTCATGTTTCAATATCCTTGACATTTGTTATTAAATTTCTGCTTCGTATTTGCAACAACATATGTAAATATTAAATTGTGAATATTTTCCAAACTCTTTTTAATTTTAATTTTCGATTTTAAGGACATAGTCCTGTTTCAATGTCCTTGAATTTTTTATAAAATTTTTCCCTAGTATTTTCAACAATATGTGTGAATATTAAAGTGGGAAAAATTGTTCAAAATTTTTTAAATTTTCTGAGAGTTTTCATATATATGCCGGGAATTGGATTTCATGGACTTTAAGGACCTAGTCCTCTTTCAATGTCGTTGACATTTTTTCCAAACATGTCTTACCATTGACACTAGCAACGTGTATGGAAATAAGGGTGGGAACCAGTTCGATAAAAATATCATACAATTTAATGGATAATGGTATATGTATGGCAGGATAATTGTAATTAACGGACCTTGTAACCTTTCGATATCTCCAATGTCAATTTTAATGACCAATGCAAAGAAATTTATATGCTGATTTAAATACCATAAAATTTGAAGGTGGACCAACTTCACACTACCATATACTACTGTGCCATTAGCCCACCATCGAAATATGTGGGCTACGATGGTGGGCTAACTTCACGCTAGTTGATAATCGTGATTTAAAATACTGTACCGTTTTGCGTAGTTGCATCATTCCGAAAACAAACCTGAGAGACAAGAAAGAAGTGAGAAGCTAAAGTGCAGCAGATTCTCATTTCAAAAAAAAAATCAAATAATGCATTCAATGCAAGTAAATTTAAAAAGGGACATTTTAAATCATTTAGTTTTTGTATTATTTGGTTATAAATCTAGATTTACATTGGTAAAATTATTTATAATAATTAATATATATGTATGTATATATTGAAATCAAAAAATTATTTGTTTCTATTATATTCCGCATATATTAGTATATGTGACCTGGTCTACGGAAAGGGGGCTTAGGTGTAAAAAAATAAATTTTCACTTTTTGGTTGATTCGGATGGAAGATGAGATGCTTTTTCACGGGGTGAAAAGCAGAAAATCCTAACTTGCTTAGAAGTGTACTAAAAATGTAGAGAAAGAAGAGTAAAAATACGACAAAATATAATTTATTTTTAATGAACAAAATACATTGAAAAACGTATTATGGGCCAAAAATAATAATGCTGAGTAGTTTATGTATTTTTCTTTGTTGTCGTTTCCCTTGAGATCTTTTTACGTGTTGATCCTGAGGAAGATGGACCTGGTTCCTCGTCTGGTTTGAGAACATCTTCACTAGTTTTTGCCTTCCGTTTCTTCGATGGCAAATCTTTCGGCAATGGAGCCACAATATCTACTTTAGATATATCCGAAACTAAGCTGCGAAGATTGTGATAGATGTACCACTGACGTTCCAAAGATAAACCGGCTGGTTGTATAACTTTCGGCATTTCAGGATCGATAGGTTTTAACAGAAGTTCATTCAAGTTTAAATCGAGTTCATTTTTCGACATCTCTAAACAATTGTTCCGCGTACTCTCGATCATTTCCCGTGGTATCCGTGTATGGCATTCATTATTACAACAATCTTTTGACAGAAATTTTGTTACCAGCTCCTCCTCCTTTACATCAACAACATACAGGTCCATGTTAACAAAAGTTTGTTCGGTATCATCTTCTGCCTGAGATACACATACTTCGTCTTCATCATCATCACTCTCTTCATAGTTTTCATCATCGTTTTTATCATCCTTTTCATGGAAATATTGTCCGTATACGGCACTGAACTCCTCATCAACACTCATGTTTCATTTCATGCGAAATGCGAAGACGATAATCAACAGAAACAGTAAACGTCACTTCTTCAGTGGTACTTTTTTAAATGTTCCACACTAGCAACTTACACGATGAACTATAATAATATTCCGACCAACAACAACACTTACTGGACCAACAACAACACTTACTGGACGTCCGGCGCGGAGAACAATTAACGAGATAATAAGAAACTGACGAAACGAGTTGCTTACTTTTAACAGCTTTTTCACAGAAAACTAGTTTTCGCACGTAAGCTCCCTTTTCGTAGACCAGGTCACATATGGAGGTTTGGGAGGAAACACGCGAATGCTTCCGTGTGAGTGTATCGATATGTTTCCAGGTAAAAGCATACATGTTTGCCAGGAAACATTTCCACTTAAATAACAGTGAGATTGGGGCTTTCAAACAAATGAATATTTGCAGTGTGTTCCAAACATGAACATGGTTCCTGCAAAATATATTTGCGAGAATATGTTACAGGGTCAGTTTTTTCTAAAAAGTTCGATGCGTACATGAGGCAGCAGAAGAAACACGGCAATGAGGTAAGGTTTTAATGACATACGATGCTATAACAAATTACAACTACAGGAAATGTGTTCTTGCGATCGGTAAATATTTACGGTAGCTACCGTGATGGCAAGGCAGACGGACATGACTGAATCGACTTAAAAATCCTGAATCAAACTTGATTTGAAAATCTCTATAGGTTATTTTGGCTTCTTTATGGTTTCATATCAAATAATACATAAAAGAGTTCAGAACTTGCTGTCGTTTCTGTTTTACTATACAGCAAATAAAATAACAAACTTCCTTACAATTGCAACAATAAAAATTTCAAAATTCTCAAAATAACTCAAATAACTCCCATAACTCCCAGTTCTCACTACATTTCCGGTAATTTCGTATGTATTGCTACGATATACAATTACTATACTTTCATATTGAGAAGACAAACAGATATTAGAACTAGGCTAGGCAAATGCCGTGGCAGCTTTGGGGTCTAGATATTTTTGGTCAAAAATTACATATTTTGAAAACTATTGGCAAATTTCGAAGGCGTTACAGAAAGTTGCGTGACAGATGGTTTCCACAAAATATATACACATACGACTTACAAACTTCTTGCACACCCAGAGAACTAATTGTTTGAAAAGAGGTTGTAGCAACCGTAAATTCGGCTGTTAACACCGAATTGAGTTTGCCACAACCGAATTGAGGTTGTTACGACCGAATTTAGTCCCTACAACCGAAATTCGGTTGAAGCAACCTTCGGTTGTGACAACTGAGTCTTCAATTATATTCATTCAATCAACTAAATTTTCTAAAATTTCGGTTGGAACAACCGAATTTGAAATTAGTTCGGATGCAACAACCGAAATTTGTACCAAATTCGGTTGGAATAACAGAATTTGGCATCAATTCGGTTGCAGTGACCGAATTTGGTATCAATTCGGTTGTAACTATCGAATTTGGTGGCAATTCGGTTGTAACTACCGAATGTGGTATCAATTCGGTTGTAACTACCGAATTTGGTATCAATTTGGTTGTAGCTACCGTATTTGGTATCAATTCGGTCGCAATAACCGAATGAATCCTTAAGTTGGTTGCAATGATTCGAATTCGAAGTTAAATAATGTATAACTGTTCTCGTCATGGCGTTGTTGGTGGTAAGGTGAGGAAAAATATTGTAATTGTGTTTTTGTGTTAAATCGTCTCATTTTGCAGAGAATGTCCAAGCCGATATCAATATTGGCTTAAAATATATACAAAATTCAACCTGTGCAAGAATTGGTGACGACTGACTCCATGGGCTCTTAAATAGCTTGAAGGGGACCCACTGATTTCGACCAAAATGTTGTTCAGCGATGACGCCGATTTTGGCTTAACGGCTACGTCAATAAACCTGAGTCGCACGAAGAGCGAAGCGAGTAGGCTCAAAAGCTGGCATTACAAGCATTATGGGATGCTGGAGTCATCGGTCCATATTGCTTTGCAAATTAAGACGGTCGGAACGTAACTGTTAATGGCATCCATAATAACGGTATATTGATACTCTGAAATTGACACACGTGATCTAGACCAGTGGTCCCCAACCCCCGGTCCGCGGACCGGTACCAGTCCGTGGATCAAATGGTACCGGGCCGCGTAAAAGATAATAATTATAGTAAAAAATAATTATTCTGTTTTTAGGCTAAGTATTCGCCGACACAATACCTTTGAAGTAAAAAAAAACACCGCACGACCATATGCACGAAAATATTAAAATTATTAAACGTTGACCGGTCCGCGGCGACAATAAGGTTGGGGACCACTGATCTAGATGACAATTGATTCCAACAAGATGGCGCTACTTGCCCACTACCTGAAAAACCATAGCGTTGTTGCGAGAGGTAGGCTTTCATTGAAAGCCATTGCATAGATGTTGTTGTTTCAAAAAAAGGAACAACGATTGTCATGAGATTGCCGTTACCCTTTACCGTCTGCATATTATATCCGTTTGAGTTTGTATTATTCGATCTATAAGTTGTAATCCTTCGGAGCTCCTTTAGCTTTGAACAACTCCAGAAACTATATTACAATTTAATATTTTGACAATCTGTTTAATTCTTCACACAAAAAGCACAAAACAACTAAAGCGTTTCATTTATAGTCATTGGCAGATGAAACAAATTTTAAGCCTAAAGGCGTGACTATTGTTAACGCGTGAAGTGGCATTCGCAATATTTTTAAAAATGAAATTTAAACATCTTTAACACAAATATCATGAACATATACAGAGAACAGCTGCTTCGCTCGTAAAAAATCAACTTGGAATAGGGCATATTAACGTCATTTGGAACTTCACAGATGTTATGTTCATCGATTCTACGCTTTAAAATGAATAAAAATATTTACATCGCACTAGTATGAAGTTCGGCAACATTCTGCAGTTTTTATACTTTTTATAGTCAAACGGATTTCTTTATTATCTTCATTATGGAAAACCATCAAAGTCTCTATTCCAAGCAGAAACTTCCCGTAAGGCAGAGTGAGGGGGTTTCTTTTGAACAAATTTATGACTGTTTAATCTTGTGATACGCACAAACTCAACATTTTATTGGAAGTTAGCACCCCTAAGGATCCAGAACTACAATACACACTGCTTACAACTGGCAAGGGGCCAACCTTCTCCGGGGTGTTGGGAAATGAAAAAATATCGCACCATAAACTTCCCTTATATGCCCCACTGTTGTTGTTTTTTCATATTAGCGGCAATAAAAATCGATTACAAATGTGTGATGATGGAAAGTACGCAAAATACTTGTTGGAAGTTTTTTTCTTTTTTAATGGGATTTCAATTTATCTGATTTCGTACACTGTGACAAACATCCTTATATACGGCATGATAGGAGAATACTATTAACTACCCTTTCTTTGGTAAAGGGTCTTACTCTTGGAAAACTTTAAGCGGGATGGTACGTTTTTATGTGTTTTGAAAGCCATATGTTATAGAAATTATTGCAATTTTATAACTTCTAGAACATAGTGTCTCATATTGCTGTTACAAGTTGATAACACAATGTGAAATTTAAATGAATCGTTTATAATAACCAATTATCACGTCTATACTTCAAAAACACGCTTAGTAAATGAGAAGTATAACTATGTTTTCTTCTACCACATTTATGCACGAGTCGTATGTGAGATACAAAAAAACGCATTCCGGTGAAGCATATGATGACTTGGCAGGACTTTAGTATAAGGAAACTATTTAATATATTTTTGTATAATTTAATGATTAATTTTATACTTATATATGGCCACGTTACTAACAAATAAAAAGGACACAACATTATTCAAATTTGTATTAATGTAATTGTTCAAGCTCTCAACAATTATAAAAATGTGAGCAGTCGCAATGACAATCAGGTGTTTCAAAAGATGAAAACATTCGGTGATGCCACTATACATCTGCTTCCTTTTATAACTACCACTAGTTACAATAGGAGACTAGTTACAAATTATGCTGCTCTAAAGACTATAGCCCTAATTCATAAAAAGTTGTAGGAGGTTTGGGCGACAGTTTATCATACAGAAAACGTCGCTCAAACCTCTCACAACTTTTTATGAATAAGGCGGTATGGTATGTCTTTAGTTAAACGGGAATGTGTTTTCAACGACTCTTGTCCAAAAATGAAGACCGATAACCGTCTAATCTTCAGCCTTTCTCACCCGCGGGAGTTGTTATGTAAGAAAATGTCTTCACTGAATTATTCCACGTTTACCCATTACCCACAGGGTATTAACAAAATTCGGTGGTGCAATTGTTAGTGTGCGCGGCTCTTGTACATGAGATCCTGGATTCGAACCCTGCTCTGACCACCTTAAATTTCTTTCGGCGGCGGTCACCTCGCATAGTGACGGCGACACTATCGAGTATATAGCCATGAAAAAGCTTCTCAAAATACCGTTCGGAATCGGTGTAAAAATGCTGTGGGTAATTTCCCATCCCGATTACCCAGTACCCACAGGGTATATATATGTATGTTATTTATTTAAACAGAATATAATAATATAAAACAATATTACAATACAAAGTTTAAATAAAATATCACGGAGAACTTAGGACGCCAGGGTATGGGGAATACGACCAATCCAAAATATGGATTCGATTCCGTTTACATGCATAATTGCTGACTAACTTGTCAAGGACATCAACGCCTCCTTTAGTATGAGATCTCTCTTTTGGAGAACGTTTTTGTATTTCTTCAGTACGTATGCAATTATATAAATAGCTATGTATATATTTTGTGAATAAAAATTCTGGATCTAAATAGGCATCTTCTTCATATTAGTTATTTTCAGTGGAAGAAATGTTTTTTTCTGACCGTAATCATAAGCGTTATGTTTCGGGTAAGCATATGCAGAACAAGATTATATGTGAAAAAAAAATATACATTGATAAGACCACTCTTTTACCTATATAGACATTGACATATCACACAAAATATTCCCATATAAAATGAGAATATATACCATGATTTTTCTCGGGTTACGAGTTCCTCGTACGACCGCAGTAAACCTCCATGTTCCATGCATATTTGGTTGTAGAGTCACATAATGCCCATATTTTTAGCCCGTGTTTCGTCGGCTTGGATGGGAACCAATTGCTCATCGATGGTGCAGATTCTATGTAGATAATAGAAAACTCCAAGTTGATTATTCCTCTTATCCCAAACATTCTTAGTAGGTGCAAGTTTGTCACGCTGCCGACGATACGTGATATCTTCTGATTTGTCAAACCACATGGTTGCAGAAATTGTCATGAATCTGTTGAGAGACATGGTTGCCGGAGAAATTGGTCTACCGTTCACATTGTCCTATAAATTTGCTAAACTTTCACCATGAGATTTCATTAACCCTGCCATGATGAGAAGCCCAAGAGAAGCATCAAATTCGATGAGATACATTGGCTCCCAGTCTGTTTGAAAAATCGGAAATCCTTGTATATTTGTCATTTCAATCACTCTGATAACAAATGCGCTACAAAAAATACCACAAGGTAACAACCACATTCATTTTGTTTTTGATTTGCTTTTCTTTACCAAAATAAAAGTGAACAAAAAGGTACACAGCAAAATGCATATGAATTTGACAAAATTCGCTACTTATCAGTATTGGGTCACTTTCACCCAAAAGGTTTTATGTGTACCAAAAACCTATAATCGGTTATAGCGTAAGATCTGCATAAAATTCATATTTGCCTTCCATATGTATTGTGAGACTATAGGCCTATTTACACTACGTAAAAGCCTCTATGCGATATCTTCATATTAAATAAATGGTTTTCCCATTACATCCCATGAAGGGACTGGGGAGAACTTCTCACAATCACTGAGCTGTGCGCTTTCCAGTTTTCACTCACTGATTGGGACCTACAGTTTTTACACCGATTCCGAACGGTAATTTGAGAAGCTTTTTCATGGCTAGATACTCGATAGTGTCGCCGTCACTATGCGAGGTGACCGCCGCCGAAAGAAAATTTGAAGGTGGTCAGAGCCGGGTTCGAACCCAGGATCTCATGTACAAGAGCCGCGCACACTAACCATTGCACCACCGACGGCCACATCATATTAACTTGGAAAAACTTGTCTTAAAAAATTTTTTTTGGATCAATTTAACCCAAAGATAGCAGAAGGGATATACATACATATACGATTGATGATGATGAACTTGCCACGGATTTCGAAACTACTCACGCCAGTGAAAGTGCTTTCCATCATGGTCTGCTCCTCCAACAAAACCAACCAGTTTTCATATGTTCATATTTGTCAAATGTTTCTGAAATTGTAAGGTTGTAATGGGTGTCTCAGTAGGAATGCACTTTCAGTAGGAATGCAAAATCAATTATTTTTTGAGATAGCTGTGATTTTTGTATTAGATTGTAAAAAAGACATGTTCTGAATAAGTATCTATTAAAAAATCCGCCAAATGGCCCCCACAGCTTTTATGACAGGTCATTATTCTTTTCATGAAATTTTCACAGAAATGTGGCTGTATCTCACCGATGAGGCGTAGGATCTCAAATTTGAGCTCCGAAAATTCACAAAACTCCAAAGAAAGAAATCGCACGGCGTTAAATTGCATGATATTGTTGGCCAGTTGACATCAAATTTCTTGAGATAATTTGTTCTGGAAATCGTTGGTGCAATAAATCGATTGTTTCATGCGAGGTGTGGCAGGTGCCGCCGTCTTACTGAAACCACATATCGTCCACATCCATGCCGTCCAGTTAAGGCCACAAGAACTCCTTTATCATGTTCCTGTAACGAATGACCTTCACAGTCACTGCAATTTCGCTCTCATCTTAAAAAAAAAATAAGGCCAATCACGGCGCCTGACCAAAATCCCCAGTAGACAGCTGCTCGTTGTAGGTGCATTTGTTTCTAACGGATTAAAAAAAATTGTTTCCCGTTACATCCCATGAAGGGATTAGGGAGAGCTTCTCACAAACCAGTAAAGTATGCGCGTGTTAGTTTTACATTGACTTATTGACACCCACAGTTTTACACCGGTTCCGAACGGTACTTTGAGAAGCTTCTTCAAGGCTAAATACCCATTAGTGGCCAGAGAAGGGATCGAACCAACGTTATCCTGCACAAGAGCCACGCACACTACCATTGCACTACCGGCGGTCACAAATTCTCAAGGATTGCCTGAAGATTTTCTAAGACCCAAATTCGACAATTTTGTATATTCACGGCCATTCAGATGGAATTGCCCTTCATCAGAGATGACTTGTTTTTGAAAAATTTGCATTGAGTTCACTTTGCTCCATTACCCCTTGAACGAATTGCCGGCGCTTTGTATGGTCTGCTTGACTGAGCTTCTGAGTAAACTGAATTTTGTACACATGAAGGTGCAGGTCTTTTGTCAAAATTCGCTGCGTAGTGCTCCGTGAAATTTGATGTTGTCGTGAACGAATTGATGTTTTCGGGTTTTCGGCGACACTGTCGTTTACCGACCGGTACTTTGACGCATAGGTTGACGCATTAGTACACAGGAAAAAATTATTTTTCAATTCAATTAAAAAATTCGAAAATACAAACAAAATATTAATTAAAAATAATGTGATAAAAAAATCACAGCCGAGAACGAAAATAAACCGAACAGTAACTGTACCAATCCCACATTTTGCAAATATTCTTAGTGATTCGTTCATCGTACTGCTCGTTAACTGAAACTTTACACCAAACGTTTTTTTTCCATATGTCTCAAACTGTATGTATTGTGTGATGGCGGTAACACTTCTATTGTATAGTTTGTTGCTAAGTTGAGGCTCATGAGAAATAACGGTACAAAACAAAGTAGACAAAAAAAAGAGTGGAACAATGAAACTTGTTTTAGTTTTTAGTTGCGATCAGTTTGTTTTAGCGTGCAAAATTGATCGGAAGCATGCTCCGACCACAAAATAACGTTTTGCGTGGACTTTTTGATAATAAAAATAATAATAATTAAATAACAATAAAAATTAATAATTAAATAATAATAATTAATTTTTCTTTTCTTTTTTGTTTATGTTATGTGTCTAACTATTTGAATTCAGAATTGAAATAAATATGTGCGAATATTTTTTTTATAATGTATTAAGATCTCTCTTTTAGTTTTATATATTTCATTATAAAGAAAAAATGTTATGTTATGTTTCAATAAAATGAAATTAAACATGGATATACATGTACATAAATATGTGATTTTGATATTGGCGTAGAATACGTCTTACCTTACGGTATAGGGAGTCATGTCAAATTGTTATTCTTGAAATCTTTATTTCATTGATTATGAGGAAACGGCGAGATAACTTTTTATAAAAAATTTTTGTAGGTAAATGAAGATGTTATGTTTCGTTTGATATACATTTCATATTGGTTGATATCTTCCTAATATTTAAATTTCTCAAATGAAAATTGTTTAAACACATACACTCAAACATATGTGTGGTGTTTGGTTGAGTGTTTGAGTTTGTAGCGTGAAAACAAACTATGATGCTGTTTCAGTGTGGACACAAACCTTCGGCTGTTGTTTTGATTGATGAAATATTGAAATATCGTATATTTACTTATGTATTTCAGTGAAACACAATGTTAAATGTGAATTTGAATTTAACATGGATATATAATTATAAAAAATATATTATATATGATATTAAAAGTAACTGTCAAATAAATAAATGGCCGTGTCTCTGACACAGCCTGCAGGGACAGTCCGTGGCCGAAGGCCTCGCACTACTGTCTGCTGTTTTTTTTTTTTTTTTTTGGAAAAACACAACATTTTGTTTATCGTTTCGTGTATTGTTTTGTGAGTATACATTTTATGTTCGGTTTATTTCCTTTCTTTGTTTACATTATTGTTTCGCTTCTACAGGGTGATTCAGGAAGTTCCTGACAAATTTGTCTAGCGCATTCCTCGGCTCATTTCATGAAGAAAAGTCCACTAGGACCATGTCCGAAAATGCAAGGGTGCGAAATGGCAGCGGGTTCAAAATTTTCGGATTGGCGGTCGGAGGGTAGTAGGTAGTAGTAAAGTTGCTAACTTCTGAGCCAGTGGTCAGATTTTTAGCTTGTTGGAAATGTCTTTAAGAGGCATTTCAGAATCAATAAAAAAAAGTATAAAAAAGTCAAATCGCCGGAAAAAAATTGAAAAAAAATTCATATAACCTCAATTTGCTCAGCCAGATGGCAGGAAACTTATGTTTTGTCTCTTGAAAGATGGCCATACCTCTTACCTTTCCAAAATGACCTAAACCATTTTACTGAAATGCTAAAATGTTTGTTTTTGTTTTTGGAAGCGAAATAACAGCACACATTTATTTGTTTTTGTAAATTAGCACGTTTAAGATTTTATTTTATTGAAATTTTTGGCTGAAGAATCAAACACAATGAAAAAATAACATTTGATGTTAAAGGAAGTTTTAAATGTGGTTGTCATTTTCTACTAAACACAATTGAACCACATCCGCCAAGTTTAGTTCACTCATCTTTTCACGAACTTTAACCGCAGCTTCCTCAATGCGTGCAAGTAACTGCTCACGACTTTGGATCTGCACAGAATACACACAATCTTTCATGTAGCCCCACAAAAAGATTTCAAGTGGTGTTAGATCTGGATATCGTGGCGGCCAGGCGATTGGTCCAGCTCGTCCAATCCAACGTCGAGGGAAATTGGTGTTAAGCCAATCCCGCACAATAAGCCCGTAATGCGTTGGAGCACCATCTTGTTGGTAGACAACATGATTTCGTACCGCAAGAGGTACTTCCTCTAGGATTTCTGGCATGATTTCTTGCAAAAAAGCCTAATAATTTTGCGAATTTAACCTGCGCGGAAGTGCTTTTGGCCCAATCAAGGTGTCGTCGATGATGCCAGCCAAAGTTACCTGTCATCTGGCTGAGCAAATTGAGGTTATGTGATTTTTTTTCCGAAAGCTCTGTATCTCGGCGATTTGACTTTTTTCTACTTTTTTATTGATTCTGAAAGACCTTTCCAACAAGCCCAAAAACAAAAAAATCCGACCACTGGCCCTCCGACGACCAATCCGAAAATTATGAACCCGCTGCCATTTCGCACCCTTGCATTTTCGGACATGGTCCTAGTGGAATTTTCTTCATGAAATGAGCCAAGGAATACGCTGGAGAAATTTGTCCGGAACTTCCTGAATCACCCTGTATAGTGCTCCCGAACGTTAACATGAACGAAACAAATGTTCGCAAAAAGTTCTCATTGTGTATCAATGAGTTTCGATTAGTTCCGTAGAATGAGCGAAACTAAACCGAACCGTTCGATTTTGTTTCTTTTCGCTCTTTGAATCACACATCAGCTACAATATTTGTAGGTTGTTTATTGGAAAAATATTATTTTTCAATCGATGCAAAATTACACCCATCTACGAAAATACACACCGGTTCACTTATTTAAAGGCACTACAAATTTCATATTCAGCAGCTTGTATCTTTTGGAATTTGTAACTGATTGCAGAATTTTAAAATGGAAATGAAATCTAGACATCTTGAGATATAAAACAAAAATTATGACAATAGTGGTGTGGACAATAGTAGAACTTTTTTCAGCAATTTAAAAAAAAAAACAAAAAATGTGCTATATTTCACTTGAATAAATGCACTTTAACTAATTTTAATGAAAAACAGTTTTTCTTGTTTTTATAATTTATTTTACTTAATTTAAGAACTATTGGTAATGGGTACAACCCCCTTTGTTTTTAATAACTTCAAATATACGGGTTTTCAGTGAGAGATAAATAGAATTTATGTAAACCAACGAAATTTGATTCCAAGCATCCTTAATGGCCTGAATTAGTGACTAAATAAATAAATAAATGGTTTCCCATTACATCACATGAAGGAATCGGGGAGAGCTTCACAACCAGTGAATTAGTGACTGCTTGTCATCAAATTGCCCACCTCCTTCATAGACCTTACGAGATAGCCAACCCCAGAAATTTTTGATAAAGTTAAGATCTGGCGAATAGGGTGGCCAGTCAAGAATGTTACCATTTTGGTTTGCAATGAACTCCTTTACTACTCTGGCTACTACTACTCCGAATCATTTCCATTTTATTGCTAATGTCCTGATACGTAAAGATAATTAACCAAGCATATTCTTAGGACTAAGGCAAGAAAAATGCATTTGCTTGGAACTCCGAAGCCTAATAATTAATTCCTATGGAAGTGTCATACGTGACACCCCAAAAGGGATATCTGTCTATATTATCCACTGGTTTGTACGTCCTTTAGAGGTTAAATGATCAGTTGTCTAGTCCCAAAATATCCTAGAGTCTTAAGATACCACAAGGTAACAGACGCAAGGTTTATGAAATTTTTTTTTATTTTTGAATACTACAGGGTGGCGCAAAAGACACAATGGGGTTTGAATAGTCCATACTTTATTTTATTTTAAAGTCAAATTTAAGTTTTTTTATTTTTTATTACCCATTATTAATGTGGAATTTTACTAATTTAAACGTAAAAAATAACGACACATAAGTGGCTTCGGCTTCGCATAGTCGCGCTTTTTCTAGGACGTTTTCCATGGTACCATAACTTTTATCAAGAGTTCCGGAGCTGTCGGTCGAATTTTGTCTAGAATATTATTTTTTAGTTGAGATTAGCTTTGTGGCTAATGCATGTACACACGTTCTTTCAAATATCCCAAAGGAGAATATTGGGAGCTGTTAAATCGCGTGAACGACGAGACCAATTAAAATTTTTGCCTCTTGAAATAATGCATTCCATTGTTCTCTGGCTGTGGCTCCACTTTGTTCAGTAGTGCTCCTTTCCATTTTCTATTTCGCAAGTCTTCTCTATAACAATCTGAAAAATAAAGGAAACATATGTGGAAATACTGCAGTTATAGAATATTCAAACTCCTTCGTTTATTTTGCACCACCCTGTAGTTTAGTACATTTATTCTGACAGCAAATTCGTTGTTCAAATAACTTATTTATTTAAAGAGTACGACGATTGGTTCCCTTTATTACCTCTAATAAACCAATTTCCGCACACTTAGCACTCCCCTAACCCAATAGTAGTCCCCTTTTGATCTTCTGCTAATAACCCGATTAAATAAGATTTTAATGAACGGTCAATTTACTGAATTTTAAAATTGGACACAATATTAAACTCACTGCGATTCAAAAGAACCCTGCCTGACACGCGTGTGTACGTATAAATTGCAGTCCCTTTTCTTTGTGAAATGTTGACATTTCTTCAGAAAAAGGGATCATTTCATCAAACAGACTCTATTTCTGCATTCAGAAAACTACTCATGTTTTACCCTCGAGCTACTTGCAAATATTACAAAATCATTTCATAATATGCCAAACGACCTTTTTGTCTTTCCTTTGACTTTTCAACTTAATCTCACTATCAATGTTGAATTCATTCGAGCCAGAATATAACAGGATAACTAACTAGTCGAGAGCAGAGATGTTGGTGCCTTTGAATATTTGGTCAATTTGAATGTGTTTTGTTGCTACCCTCCACCCAATCCTGACAACACTGCCAGACCCGAGCTCATGTTGCTGTTGCGTAGAATTAATAAAATGAAATCAACTTTATATTCAGATATTTTCATGGAAATTTCTTAATTAAATTCCTTGTGCTGCCCTTTTTAAGGTTTTCCATTTTCCCATTCATTCCTATTGAAACAAAAGAAGAAGAGTATAAATAAGAATGTAGAGAAATGAAAGAACTTTTGATAAATCGTCATCTTCTTTAGAAATGTACATATCGAGGGATGTTATGAAAGTTTTGGAAACTTAACATAATTTGGATGAATAAATATAGTATACAAATATATTTTGTGACATGCAGTCTAAAGCACGACCAACCTAATGCAGCTGCCATAAGGGCATCATGTCGCTACCAAATCGAATTTTTTTTATTATTATAATAGCGCGATTTGGGTGCGACATGATATTCGCAATGCAGTCGCCGTGTTTTTAATTTTCGATTTTATATAACAACTTTTGTTGTTAAGCATAATAGCGTCTCTTTAAGAGGGCAAGAATGGTTTCGTATTTCTGCCTTGCACTTGTCTTGCAGATTGTCTAAATTTGACTTCAAAACTTCCATAAATTTAGTTTGAAAAATACTAAATTGTTGTTAGTTTGTACTTAAATTTGGGAAATTGAACTATATCTGAGGATATTTTACTGAGTACACGTTAAAAGACTGTGGAATTTTTCTAAAACAAATGTCCTAAGACAAATGTCCTTCACAAATCCCGGAAAAATAATTGTATAACCGAAAAGATATTTAGTTCGCATCGGATGAAAATAATTCTAAATATTAAAATTTACTTCACATTTGTATTTAATTTAAGTAACGGTAAATACAAGCTTGAGTCATAACACTGTTTTATTTGACAACCGATTTAACAGCTGATGTTTAATTTTTGTTAAATTTGGTTTGCCATTCCGACATGAATATACTACAGGAGATCAACGCTTGCAAATAGGTGAAGTTTTCTATCAAAATAACGGTTCTGTGCGTCAAGTTTATCCGTACACTTCGTCCATTTTATGGCAGTCATAATCATCCACTAGAGCGGCTCTTAATGATAACGTGCATCCCGTAAGACCACTTGATGGAAAATTTTACGCAAGGATCTTGGTTTACGAGGTTCTAAGATTCAACCTGTGCAGAATTTAACCCAAAGGGTCATCGTATGCACCGCTAATTCGACCAATGGGCTGAAGCACAAATTGATACTGGTTTTGATTTTCCTTACAAAATTTTATTCAGCGACGAAACTCATCATGCTGAAAAATATAAAGTGTGTTTGGAGATTGTCGCAAATATAATATACTTGTGTCCAAACACATTGTGTGTGTGTGCAGTTCAATATTACATGTTTGAGACACAATGATATGTTTGCGATCCAAATATATCTGTGTTTCTGATACAAATACAGCTATGTTTGTCGCACTGTTTATGCTCTCTCGAGAGTAAGAAAATAAAAGTGGAGCAATCACAGAGTCTATCTTGTAAATGTGTATCTGTATTTTTGCATTATTCTCTCAGTGAATGATTCATAAATATTCCTGAATGTGTGTGTAATTTGCAGATGAAGTCAGTGTTTCTAATTTTGGCTGATGTTTCTCGTTTTAGTTTCAAGTATTCTGTCGTCAATTGTTCATCGGAGAGAGGATATCAAAAGCGGTGGATAAGTGAAAAAAGAATAAACGAAGGCTCGGACGGTTAAATGGTTTGTGATGGTGCTTTGGTTTTTGTGTATGGAATTCGTATACATGTATGTGTGCTACCACAATGAGAAACAAATTTGAGGAAAGAAACTGGAAAAGAAAACAACATGAAGCCATTTGTCTGTACGAGCCTTTACTGAGAAAATCGGAATGGCGGACCATTTGTGATATAAGTATAATAAAAAAACACAAGCAATTAATCCACGCTTGGCTTACATGAACTAGGTTTGTATATAAATACATTGTTTGTGTACCAACGCATAGTTGAAACCTTCTGAAAACAAAAACGTGGGAGACAACAAGGAAGGAGAAGCAAAAGAACAGCAGATTCTCATCTCATGAAAAATAAACTAAATAATACATTCAATGCAAGTAAATTTAAATGCAAATGTTTTAAATCTTTTAATTTTTTGCATCATTTATTTATAAATGTGGATTTATATTGATAAAATTAATTATAATAAATAATACTTATATATTGAAATCAAAGAATAATTCGTTTCTAAATATTATCATGTTTGGGAGGAAATGCACATAAGTTTCCACGTAAGTATATGCAGGTTTGGGGGAAACACGTGAATACTTCCACGTAAATGTATGACTGTTTGGGATGAAGAACTCATATTTCCACGTAAAATCATACATGCTTGCCAGAAAATATGCTATTATTTGGATTTAAATATAAGTAAGTTTAGGACTTGCAAACATATGAATGTTTGAAGTATGTTCCAAACATATACCTAGTTCCTGCAGAATTTGTTTGGGAGAATATGTTACAGAGACGTTATTTTTTTAGCGTGCTGGTATATAAGCAAAAATTTCGCATTTTGAGTGCAGACAGTCCATAAGCATTTATCCAAACACCATTCCAGTCACAGCATATTAATAGTTGATGCACTTTTGTGCCGGCGAAGTTATTGGGCCACATGTCTGGAAAAACGATGTAGGTCAGAATGTTACCGTCAACCGTGAACGGTACAGGGTAATGATTACAAATGTTTTCGTACCTTAATTAGCTGACATTAATGTTGCTGACATGTAGTTCCAACAGAACTGAGTCCCATGCCAGACACCGCATTCTACAATAAATTTACTCAAATAAACTTTTGGTGGACGAAAAATTTCACGTAATGGTCGTGTTAATTGGCCACCAAGGTCGTGTGGTTTAACCCCCTTGGATTATTTTCTTTGGTGTTATGTAAAGTCAATCGACTTCGCCGATAAACCACAGACAATTGAACACCTTGGAATCAACATTCATGGAGTTATTGGTGAAATACGGCGGCAAATGCTGAGAAAAATATTTGAAAATTGGAGTTCCATTTTACGCCATTTACTCGCCAGGCGTGTCGGCCATATGGTCCAAATCATATTTAAGCACTAATGCCATTAAATTATATATCCAATAAAGTCCGTTTAATGGATATTACGAATATTTTTCTTCGTCTTATTTTTATTTAAAGTTCTGTAACTCTAAAAACACACTTTATATATAAAACAAGTAAAAGTGTTAAATTCGGCTGTGCCGAATCTTTGATACCCTCCACCTTAGTGTTAACCAGCAAAATATTATATTTTTAAAAAGGACCGTTTTTAAGAAAATTTACTTTTTTAAAAAAAAAATAAGTTACTTGTTCACAAATGCAATTACTTGTTCACAAATGCACACAAATGCAGGATGCCCACAAATGCTCACAAATGCATTGCTCACAATGCTCACATTGAAAATGTACTTAAGAAAATGTACTTTGAAATGTACTTAATGTACTTAAGAAATTTACTTTTTTTTAGAAAATGTACTTTTTTAAAAAAAATAAAAATAAGTTACTTGTTCACAAGTAAAATAAAAAAAGCATTTTTTAAAAATAAAAAAGCAATTTTTGAAGAACTGTTTAAAAAAAAATACAAGCTGGGACGAGAGTTGAACCAACAACAAGGCCACAGCGACCTTAGACAAAGTGTGACAAAATTCATATAAATGTATCAACACATGAAAGTACATCTAAACATTCTAAAGTACTTACCTATTATAAAGAACAACAAAGATTTTCAACATGGAAATTCACCACACGGCAAAAGGAGTAGTTTAGTATAAAACTACAAAAATTAATGTGAAAATTTTATGAGTTTTTTAACGTTTCCAATCATAAAATTTTTTCCAATGGACCAATATCGCTGACTTTCGATACCAAACTGCTCAGGAATACGTGGAACATTCTGGCCAAAAACCAAACCGCGTTATCGCCGATTGAAGTCGTCAGAATGTTTTCAACAGACGGACAGACTGACATGGCTATATCGACTCCGGTTGTTATAAGGATCAAGAATATATTTACTTTATGGGGTCGCAAAGCCTTATTTCTATATGTTACAATCAGAATGACAAACTGATATATACCCTCTATCACTTACAGTGGAGGGTATAAACAAAATTAAATCGTTTCCCATAACATCCCGTGAAGGGATTGGGGAGAGCTTCCTACAACCAGTGTGAGTATATAAACATATAGAAAGGTTCCAGGAGCAGTTGTAATAGTTTTAAATTAAAGTGTCCGTAATATTAGGAATCCAAATATACTTTATATATAATTTATTAATCTTTCTACTGAGCTGTTGTCATTTCGGCCAAAGTCTGGTTTAGTTGGTGGTGACAATCATACCCTTGTGGGTACATGGGAAGTTCAATTGTCCTTAGTTTAGGTTAATATGAAATTAAATGTACACGCAGAAAAGTCTGTATTTTTTTCTGTTTCGATGCAAATATAACGTGTGTTTGGAGCTTGTAGCAAATTGTGTATACTTGTGTTCAAACACATTGTATTTGCTATTCAGTGTTGCATGTTTGAAACACATTGATTAATATATTGAAGTATATAAGTTTGTGATCTAAATACAGTTTTGTTGGTGACACAAATACAGCTGTGTTTGGTGCACTGTTTACTTAATTTTTTATCGATACGCTATGTCGAGAGCAAAATATGAGAGAGTCAAAGAGAGATTTATCTCAGCCTAAGTTAATATTATTATAGTGTATAACTGAATTTTTGTATTATGTCTTCAGTCAGTACTCATAAATATTCCTGCTTGCGTGTGCACATTAACTGAGTGTTTCTTCTGTTGACTGATGTGTTGCGTTTTCAATCGTTCGTTTGAGATAAAACACACAAATACTTCGACGCAAGTAAATATATGAATATTTGGGATGAAACTCGCGTATGACTCCACGTTAAAGAAGGAATCTTTGCAAGTAAACGATCTATTGATTTCCTTTAAATATAACGACTATATTACGCCTTGCTAATATATGAATATTTGGAGTGTGTTCCAAACAAATAAATGTTTTCTGCAAAATCTGTTTGAGAGAATACATTACAGAGCCCGATTTTTTCGGCGTGTAGTTTTCTTTTTCTGACTGTTAGAGATGGAAATAGGCCAGAATATGTGATCGATAATGTGTCAACTCAACCTGATTATTCAAACCCGTGTCTCATCCACATTTTTTGCTATAACTGGTAGACATTGTAGATCACTATATCCTGCATTTTGATAAGGCTTAAATTCGAAAATTTTTTTTGGAACCATACTAATTTACATTCATTTGGGTTTGGCGATTTCTTAATTTCACCGCGGCTCAGCAAATAACATAAAGTTTGGATTCTGCTGAGACTGTATGCAGCATTTTATGGAACTACTCGTAGATACAGGTGTTATATGCAAAACAGAAATGTGACTTTTGAATAAAAATTGACTCTTCTGTCGCAGTTCGAATCTGCATGGGATTTAGTGTCCCATATACCATATTGGAACTGCCATTGTGGCACTTGGAAAATGACCGATGGTCTTGGTAATCTTACATCGAATGCGTGATCAGCGGCCCAAAATACATTGAAAACACATTTAAGCACTACTAGGTTAGTGTTTTCATTTTTTAAGTGCAATATACATTGCATTGTTGGGTGGGGTAGATAGAGCTGATCAAAAGGTATTGGTCCCTTTAGCAAAAATTCTCGGGATGGCCCAAACTTTTTGTTTTTTTACTGAGCTAGACTGCAAAATGTACGTCTCATTTAAAACGCCTCACCTTAACATACACCCCGGTTCACTTATTTAAAGGCACTAAAAATTCCATATTCAGCAGCCGGTATCTTTTGCAATTTGTAACCGATTGCAGAAATTTAAAATGGAAATGGAAGCTAGACATGAGAGATATGAGATATAAAAAAATCATGATAATAGTGGTTTCTTAACTAAAGAATTTTTTTTGAGGAATTTATAAAAAAAGTCCAAAAATGTGCTATTTTTTTGGTTCACTTGAATAAAGGCACTTTATTTTTTTTTTTATTATTTTTAAAGTAAGCGATGATTCTTTGTAGGGAGCGTTCGTTTATTACAATTTATTACATCTTAATCATTTTACGAGTCAAAATGGCAAAACAAAAAATTCGATGTTTACTGTTCTGAAGGATATTCTAACCGCGCAATAGCTAAACAAAAATGGACAGAGCCCAACAGTTGTCGACAATTACATCAAGGACCCCGAGAGGTATGGAAATAATGTAAAGGAAGGGTTTCATTGTCTTTATTGCTTCTAATTCTGCCTTATCCTTGTCAAAAAAAAGAGCTCAAGCTGGAGTGGAAGCGAGCAAGTCATCAGTACCCAGAGTAATTAAGAGCTCTGAGTATCTTAAATACTTGCAATTACAAAGAAAGCCGCCACTTAATGCTCCTCGTAAAGAAAAGCGTCCTCAATTCGCAAGAGACTACATGGTATGGAATGTGCAGCCAAGAGGTCATCTGAATGGCAGGAGAACCGTAGTATTTACGGATGAGAAGAAGTTTAATTTGGATGTGCCTGCTGGCTACAACTATTATTTCCATGATCTGCGCAAAGAAAAGTGTTTTCTGAACCGACATCACAGCCGAGAGGGCAGGGTTATGGTGTGGGGTGCTATTACGTACTATGGCACCATCGGTCTTGAATTTCAAAGTGCAAAAAATACTAGTGCAAGCTATAAAACGTTATTGGAATTGGCTTTTCCGCACTTCAGTGAACTATTTGGTCCCATGTCTTGGATATTGCAACAGGATAATGCCCCTATACACAACGCCAGAGTATTAAAGGAGTTGATTGTACGCCAAAATATTAATATCCTTGACTGGCCACCCTATTCGTCGGATCTAAACATTGTTGAAAATGTCTTGGATTGATTATCTGGTAAGGCCTATGAAGGCGGTAGACAAGTTCGTGCCATTAAGGATGCTTGGAATCAAATTTCGTTGGATTACATATCTCTCAATGAAAACCCGTATATTTGAAGTTATTAAACACAAGGGGGGTTACACCCATTACTAATAGTTCTTAAATAAAGTAAAAAAACAAGAAAAACTGTTTTTCATTAAAATTAGTTAAAGTGCCTTTATTCAAGTGAACCAAAAAAAATAGCACATTTTTGGATTTTTTTTTACAAATTGCTCAAAAAAAGTTCTTTAGTTAAGAAACTACTATGATTTTTTTTAAATATGGAATTTTGGAATTTTTAGTGCCTTCATACGTGCAATACTAGAGTGGAATAATGCGAAACTTGATGTGAAAATTTAATTTTGAAGATTTTTAGAAAATTGGACAACGTTAAGAAGTAGCGCTTCGAAATCAAAGTTCAAATTTTAGAAAAATATGTACTTTCGACAATTATGAAAGATGAAAAAATATTACGCTAATATGGCTATTAAGCTAGTATACATTTTGAGGGAGTCGGACAACATTAACCTGGCTTCGAGGTGAACGTGAAATGATTTTTGACCTCGAGGCGCTACGTGGTAACCGTGCCCGATTTTCTCTAAATTTTCACCAGTTAAACACCAACTGTAGTGTAACAATTTTGTCATATTTCATATAAACCTGTCTAATAGTATTAGTAATATTTTAGAAGCTGGTTTTAAAAAATTAACTTCTTCCAATTTTTTATATTTTACCTTGAAGCGCCACATCTAATCGAATTGTCAAAATATTTTGCCCAGCGGTCCTTGCACCTCCCAAGGCAATTACAAAAATGTCGCTCTAATGCAATACATAGAAAAAGTTCACCCTTATTGGCCTAATTATTTATTTAAATAATAACAAAAATAGTTGTTAATTAATTTGTATACTTCCCGATTCAATAATGACAACATTTTCCAGTTGAATGGTATAATCACACATTTTATTCGGAATATATGACCCTGCTGTAGCTCCCTTGGTCGCGCTACATCACAACTAGAGTGTCCAAAACCGAAACCGAAAACCCGGGGAAACCGGTTAACCGGTCTTTTTGCTATTAACCGTGTGCCGGTTTTTTATAAAACGTAATTTTCGAACAAACCGGAAACCGGTTATTTAATGTCGGTTAACCGGTTAATTATTTAATTTGTGTTAATATCCATAAAAAAAATAATACTAAATGATATGATTTTCGAATTTTAGTGAAATTTTGAAATTAAGAAACATGATTTCCATTTTGAAATATGATCTAAATGACATATCCAAACAAGTTTTTTTCAAAATGATTTTACGATTTGAATTGGAATTAATTAAAAATTAATTAAGAATTAATTAAGAATTACTTAAGCTTTTCAAACGTTTTTTTTTTTATCAAATTTGAAAATGAAAATCTTTTTAAAATTTGAATATGATTTTCGATTTTAAATCAGGTTAAAGCGAATTTGAACAAAACTTTAAATTTTATATTAACACGCATTTCAAATTGGAATATGATATATATTTTTTAAAATGTGATGATTTATTCGACCTTTCGTATTATATAAGTACGCATTTAAAATTAACACGTTCGAGCATTAGGTTTTTTAAATTATTTTATTCCTCAATATTTCCCTACCCATTGGGTAGCATCGTCAGGAAAATAAGTACAATTATTAATTAGAAATTTAATTTTAATTTTTAATTTCATTATTTTTTTTCATTTCATTTTTAATTAATAATTATGTTTATATTCCCGACGATGCTACCCAATGGTTAGCGAATTATTGAAGAATAAAATAATTTAAAATACACCTAACGCTCGAAAATTTAAATTTTAAATATGGGCATTTCCACAGAAAGTGCAACCTTTTGTCACATCACGTCACCCTCGATAATTACTTATATTTTAGGACCAGTTAGTTTGATTGTCTTCTTTTCTTTTACGAAATATGTAGTTACTTACATGCCGTATTTAGGAAAAGAATAGAAACCATCGAACCACATGGTCCTAAAATATAAGCTATTAACGAGGGTGACGTGATGTGACATAGGGTGGCACTTTCTCTGGAAATGCCCATATACTATAGTTTTTATTTAAAACTAAAACGTAATTAATTAATTACATTTGTGAAATTTTGAGTTTACAACATGAATAAGAATAGAAATGGTCGTTAAACAAATGTATTATAAGTTCTACATGTGTAATTTAATTTAAAGCAAAAAACCGAAAAAATACGGTTCCACCGTTTTTTGCCAAAGTAATAAACCAAAAACCGGTTTCTTGAAAAATTGATTTTTCGAACAAACCGAAACCCGGTTTCCAAAAAATTTCGGTTTTTTGGACACTCTACTCACAACCCAACGGAGTGTAGAGATATGTATATTTGACATTCCGTACTAGAAGACGGTGCGAAACATTTGTTGAAGATTTTTGATTATGATCTTTTCAATGTAAGATTTTACTTTTACAAATTTAGGTTTATGTTTTTAAACAATACAATATAAAAAAATATATAAATTTCAGAGAATACTAATTTCTAATACATGAAATATATGAAAATTTCTAAAATTTCAACAATATCAATTTAAATCACCCTGCCTGCAGTGAAATGTTAAAAAAATTGATTTTGAATTTTTGGCTTTCGGCGACTAAGAACATTATGTTGCTTTCCAACTTAATCCTTGCATTGGACATTATAAAGCGTTTCCTTACCACTACCACACCATCCTAGAACGAGCAATCCTTAGGAAGCATTGCGGTTGACATTTAAAGTTACCATCCCTCGTATATACTAATTGAATCATTTTTAACTTTTTAATATAAAAATAAACTTTCATACAAACAAATATGTATGTTTGTTTGTTCACACAAATGAAACAAAAAATCTAATAAAAATACCGAAACGTTTTAGAAATTAAACACAAAACTTTCACATTTATTGCAACAAAAATCTAATATGTGTATCTCTTTGAAAAATATAGTGAACGAAGAAATATAGACATAATCATTCTCTTCTTCGTTTGTTTGCCGTGGATTGTGAGAAACTTGGTTGATAACCATCGTCGACCTCTAACTCGAAATCTTCGTCATCATCGCCGTCATCGTCTGTTTTTGATGAAAAGGTAACACACACAACTTAATATATCTTACACAACCGTATATCCTTAAGTCACATGCCCACCCTCAAAGGTCTTTACCACAAACTATCCTACATCATCACCCAAATGATGAGAAATTTTTCAATTTTGTCCTTAAGATATTTTTTTCGAAACAATGCCCATTAATTTCATTATATTCGCTTCGTCTTCTGTTGGCAACATTGTATTGCCCATCTTTATATATATGAGGTTAAATGGTTATACACATAAACATTTGCTACCGGCACATCCTGTCACCCCGCTTCCTTTGGGCACAAACATCAGCTGTTTCCAACACCGAACGGAGTAGAAATGTGGGTTGATGCCAGCCTGATTGTGAATGGCTTCATTAATTTATATTAAATCCTAACGGGCATACATTTGTACCCGCATTTGGAGAACACGGGAAATTCGTATTTGCAAATGTTTAGACAACCAACGGTATAAGCAGTGAGCATCACTTATCACTGATATCGACTAAATTCCCAGCACAAATGTGGTTTATCTTAAAAAAATATTATGAATGGCCTTGCATTTTCATAGAACACAACATATATATTTAGAGACTAAAGTGGCTGATGACATTCGACGGGTAGCGCACTCGGTGGTCTATACCGACTGTTGGTAAACCCTTGAAAATTATAAAAAATGTCAAACAAAGTATTGCCAGGTTTAATTTGTACTCCTATAACACTGTTGAAGTCGTAAACTGTATCAGCATCGATTAAAGGCAAGTCTACTGAGTTGATCCGTACCCATAAAATGTCTGTTGAACGTCAAATTTTTCAAAAAATCGAGTTTTACCAATATACAGATTTTTTTGAACTTTAAAAAAAAAGATTTATTTTCACTTTTTTCAGAATAACTTAAAGGGACTTCAAATTATTCACTCACAATATTTAGCAAACTTGTAGCCATGGTAAAGCTGAATAACTTTGGAGAACATGTTAATACAATCTGAACGTCTTTAGTCGCCCTATATAGCACATAAAAACTACTTTGTATCTTAAAAATGGTCATTTGAATGTAACGGGTTTTTCAATAAGAGCGCTACAAAAGTTTTTTTAAATAAAACAAAACCGGTTTTAGATACCAATGAAATTCTTTATTCCTGTGAAAGTACGTTCGATGCCATTATGTATGGAACTCGATTTCTTTTGCATGGCCACCACGGGCACGCCTGCAGAAGTCCAGACGCTGAATCCAATTTTCGACGGTTTTCAAGCATAAATCGGCAGATACTGCTGCAATTTCACGTTCGATATTCGTATGAAGTTCATCAATCGTTGCTGGCTTGTGGGCATAGACCATAGACTTGACGTAGCTCCACAGGAAATAATCTAACGGCGTCAAATCGCACGACCGAGGCGGCCAATCGACTGGGCCATTTCGTGAGATAACACGTTCACCAAACTTGGTTTCCAATAAATTGATTGTGGCATTCGCTGTGTGGCTTGTGGCGTCGTCCTGTTGGAACCACATGTCCTCCAAGTCCATATTATCCAATTGGGGCCAAAAATATTCGGTTATCATTGAACGGCAGTGATTCGCATTCACGGAAGAAGTATGTCCCAATGACGCCGCCGGCCCATAAACCGCACCAAACCGTAATTTTTTCGGGATGCAATGGTGACTCATGGACTACGTGTTGATTGCGGTCTGACCAATAACGCAATAACTTATTGACGAAGTCATTCAGCCAGAAATGAGCTCCATCGCTAAAGATGATTTTCCGATGAAAATCCGAATCATTCTCATGTTGTTGCTCAGACCAATTCACGAACATACGACGCTTATGGTGGTCAAGCGGCTTCAGTTCATGCGTCAATTTGATCTTGTATGGATGTAGGTCAAGATCTTTTCGCAAAATTCGCCACAACGACGTCACAGAGATGCCCAACGCTTGAGAACGACGTGTGAGAGACACATTTGGGCTTTCTTGAACTGAAGCCTCAGCGGCAGCAATATTCTCGACAGTACGGGCACTTCTTTGTCTCACTGGCACGAGAACATTTTGTAATGTGCCTGTGGATTCAAATTTTTCCACTAGACTCTCAATTGTTGATCTGGTAGGATGTTTATGGCGACCATAAATTGGACGTAGCGCTCTTAAAGGCCACTGTTTCCAAATTTCGGTAGTAAATTTTAATAATTTCGACTCGTTGTTGGCTTGTATATCTTTCCATGATGAAATGGCAAACCTTACTGAAGAGAAATGTCAAAAGAGCGGGAAAAAATATGGCGTCGTTTGCTGTCCCTATCGATTTACTTTTGTATCGTCTCTGATGAAAAACCCCTTTATGTAAAAGTCATCATTACTCGAGAATAGCGAGTCCGATTTTGTCCGAAGATTCTTAGAAAACTTTATAATTACAATACCTTTAATCTATTCCTATACTATATTTCAATATAATCAACAGTTTCGCAGTTATAAAAAAAGAATGGTGGAAAAAACTATTTGTTTGCTTAAAAAATTGAAAGAGCAAGAAACGTAAGAAACGGCTGAAATTGAAAAAATTTATTAGTTTATCCTAAAGTCACATGATCGATCTATGAACTAAATGAGACATGGATCATAAAAAGTGATGGACGCGTTTCGCTCCTATTCCTAATTTAGTGAAGGTATCTCATTTTGTCAAGAATTGTATAACTCATCATATTCAACCCAAACAAAAAATCACAAAATCGTTTTCAAAAAAAGTGCAGGAAAATCTGAGAATTGGTAAAAATCAATTTTTTTTCAAAAATTTGACTTGATACAGACATTTCGTAGGTACTGATCAACTCAGCAGACCTGCCTCAGCTAAATTTTCGAGGTGGGGAACGGTTCAGAAGATTATAAAAAAAATTGAAATTAAAAAACCTATGGCGCCCACAGGGTACAACTATGGACACTTGGGTACAGAAGAGTGTGGATACTTCAACGAAAGGTATTCGTTGCACGAATTCTGGGGTACCAATATTTTTTTCGTTCAATGCCTGTAAGGTCACCGATATCCGGGGCCAATTACAAAACACAGAGTGTGAGTATTCATATGAAAGGGAATATTAAATATACCCATTGAATTGAAAGCAATTTCGTACAAGTTCAAAAGAATGATTTTGAACTACTAAAAATAAAAATTTTGTTTAAAAAAATCGCGCGAATGCTTTATAACACAAAAATACTATATCGAAGCCACGAAGCAGATGTTGGATCTGTCTCAGAGGAGAAAATATCTTCTCTTTCGACCGAATTTTCTTAACACAAAAATACTATGCCGAGGCCGGTGTCGGACCTAACCCAGAGAAGAAAATCCCTAAGCTCGTCCGAAGCCGCGAAGCAGGTGTTGGGTCTATCCCAGAGGAGAAACTACATAAGCCCGGCCAAAGGCCGGCCACGCAGAAAGCTTTATAGCACGAAAATACTTGCCGAAGCCAGTGCTGGACCTACCCCAGAGGTTTTTATTGAAATGTCTTTTCATATGAAAGGGAATAATATACCCATTGAATTGAAAGCAGTTTCGTACAAGTTCACAAAATAACTTTATTCTTTAAAAAAATTCGCGTGATTTTGAAATTCTAAAAATAAAAATTTTGTTTAAAAAAATCGCGCGAATAACACAACAATCCTACATCAAAGCCGCGAAGCAGGTGTTGGATCTATCCCAAAGGAGAAAATAACTAAGCCCGACCGAAGCTTCATAACACAAAAATACTATGCCGAGGCCGGTGTCGGCCTCCCTAAGCTCGACCGAAGCCGCGAAGCAGGTGTTGGATCTATTTTAGAGCAGAAAATACCTAAGCCCGGACAAAGACTGGCCAATCAGAAAGCTTTATAACACAAAACTACTTGCCGAAGCCGGTGTCGGACCTACCCCAGAGGTTTTTATTGAAATGTCTTTTTTTTGATAATTATTAACAGAAATATGAAAAAATATTATATGTATAATATTTTGGTCGATCGAAAGGGTCTTAACTTTCTACAAAAACAAATTATGAGTCATATTTTTTGAAAGTTTCTTAATTTCATCTGTCGATAACTCTATAACTGAGACAGTTATCGAAAAAAACTCTTCAATATTTTCACCTTATTTTTTGACCCTTTCTATAAAAGTATTGAAAAAGTCGATATTTTCCTTAAATTAAATTATTTTGCAACCCTTTTTTGGACCCTGTGGGCGCCGGAGGGAACTCCGTTGATTGTTTTCTAAATTTACTCCATTTTCGGTTTCTTATATTTTTTTTACTCAGAACATTCGAAATACCTTGTCAGCGATTGTTCGTACGCTGAAGAAATTTGCCAAAGAAGGCATTGATGAGAAACGATGAGAGAATAATCCCTGCGCAAGTACCTGGATCCTGGATCGAAATTCAGTTAAAAGCAGACTATCGGCAAGCGTTCCGGGAAGTGGAGTATGTGGTCCGTCCCGTTACAACTATCTGGATAATATAGCATACTAAAATTAAGAAGCTGCAAGTATAGTCTGCACTCTTAAATAAAAAAGCCGGATGGCAGCAACATCAGGAGTACTGCATCCTTAAAAGCTAATGATCAGCAAGTAGAGAGTCTATGCCACCGAATGATGCAATTCAGAGTACTTCTTCGGCAGCACACTTACGTCACAACCCGAGAAGGAATGTTCCAACTTCGCCCTTCTCGGGTGCAGATATCGAGATGGCATTGAAAAAAATTAATGAAATTAAATAGTGGGATTGCGAATACTTATTAAGACGACAAAAGTGATGGTTCCTGAAATGAAGGCTTTTTGGGATGGAAGATTGAAATGGATATACGTAAAATAAAATGGGGTTGGCTCGGTCATATACTTAGGCTTCAAACATCAGATATAGATAGAGCGCCACTTGAATAGAACTATCAGGTGTATCGCAGGTCAGACATACATGGAAGCGGTGGTTGGTAAATGACCGTAAACAAACTCGGCTAATATAGAACCAAATGAAATCACTTGCCAGAGACAGAAATCGATGGAGGGAATTCGTTGACGTGCTATGTTCTTCCTGAAGCTTTTATTTAAACTTGGTATTGCAACATTGCATTATATTGTTATATTTTGTTTAACTAAAAAACTGCTTACATAAGTAGATCCTTTTAAAGGTCTTTGAAGTCTTTTCTCACAGGTTTACTCAGACGGAGATTAGAGGATTAAAAGCATTACAAACAGCGAACTCCATAAGAAAAAAGAATCACATGAGGTGTCAGGGGACACCCGGTTGGAACGAAGTTCCTTTCGCTATATATTCAGCCTTATTACGAATGTCGTTCTCGTATTTCGACTACGACAGTTTTGTAAAAGATTAAAGATAACACGCCAGCTTTGTCTTTAATCTTTTACAAAACTGTCGTAGTCGAAATACGAGAACGACATTCGTAATAAGGCTGATTATGTACTAGTTAGTTCCAACACGCCTAAGGCGCCTGTTGAAAAATACTGTAAATTAAATGGATCTTTCAGAAAATATAGTTTTTGTAAAATGATAAACTTTTTTTAAGAAATTTTTTTTTTATTGAATGTATTTTTTAAAAAAAATTGTATATTTGTAGTACCCTTTTGTAAGAATATGTATTATATTTTCCCGAAAAGGTCCTTTCTTTAATGAGAGGTACTTCTTTTATTGAAAGCTAATGTTTTTTTAAGAAAAGCTACCCTTTTTACTAAGAAGTGCTAAGAGTATAATTTTTTTTTAAAGAAGTACTTTTTTCAGAACGGGTACTTTTTAAAGAAGTGGTATTTTTAAAGGAAAAGGTTATTTTTTTAAGAAAATAATTTACTTTCAAAAAAGCTACTTATCTCAAGAAAAGTAAAGAAAAGGTATTATTTTATTTTTAAGAAAAGGTATTTATTCGAAAAGAAATTTTTTTAAGGAAATGTATTTTTTTAAGAGAAGATACATTTCTTTTGAAGAAACGTTTTTTTTTTACAAAAGAACTTGAACAATTTTAAGAGTATGTACTTACCTCAAGAAAAGTTATTTTGTTTTACAAAAAAGGTACCCTTTAAGAAAAGGCAATATTTTGTAAAATAATGTACTTTTTAAAGAAAATGTACTTATTTAAAAAAATTACTTTTTTTAAGAAATTTTACGTTTTGTAAGAAAATTTACTTTTCTAAGCAAAGGTACTTCCTTAAGATAAGGTATTTTTTTATGAAAAGGTAGATTGTTTAAGAATATCAATAGGTATTCTTTTGAGAAAATTTACTTTTTTTAAGAAAACGCCCTTAAGAAAATTTTAGTTTTTTAAACTTCTTTCACTTTGGCTGTTCTAAATTTACTTTTTATTCGGTTCAAACTACAATATGTAATAAACAGGTTCCACGTAGAAAATTTCCCATTAAACAAACAATATCCCCCCATATGTTAGTCTAGACAGTCTTGCACTTTAGCTTTTCTAAATTTACTTTTTATTGGGTTCAAAACTACCATATGTAATACACAGGCTCCACCTAGAAAACTTCCCTTTAAACTTAACCAAACCAAAAATACCCAATATAGTTGATAATAATGGGTTGTAATAAAGTAGTTAACAAAAAATTGTTTAACAGTTTTTCATTTAGCCCCTGTCCCGCAACGTGCGATAAGGAACTTCGTTCCAATACCGTTTATTCAGATGCGACAATTAGTTGTATGTAAACGCAGTATTACTTCGGCCCCTGTAGATTAACATATTTTCGGGGATGAATAATAGTTGTTTGGGTGTTATTTGGACACAACAATACAAAGTTTGGGAATTCGACCCAAAAATAAACTGTTGATCTACAAACTTATCAGCTATAGAAGTGACACATTTCGTTAATCTGCCAGTAGTTGTTCACAATTTAGAGATTTGTTTACTTATGTAAGCCTACTCGTAGTTTGTTGAAATGATTTTTGAAAATATTTTTCAATTACACTGTGATAGTTTTTGACCCGAAAAAAAAATGAACTTTGATGAATCCTTTTCGAACTATTAGGGGGGAGTCCCCTGAGTGCCAAAGCACATTTGGAAGTGTCAGATTGGCTCCAGTTTTTGAGAAATCGGTATATTCTGCGCTATTTAAACAAATTTTACCGGCCATAGGCCAATTTTTTTTGGCCTAAAAGGGCTTAAAAAGCTTATTAAAATAGAAAAAACAAATGTTTGCGCTCGGTCCAACTTCGTGAGATATGGGCCTTTAAAGCTTGAGTATATAATTGGCCATATCTCACATATTTATGGTCTGATCTGGTTCCGGTGAACATCATTACAAAGACCATTAAAAACTCTTTAAATCTGCATATAAATATATCACATTTTTTTAACCCATTGGGGACAAATTTAAAAAATACGATTTTTTAACCTCACTTTTTTGCTCAAAATCTGATTTTCTCAAAAAACAGCCCTAGCAAACCTATTTTCTACCTAGACTCAGGTTGTAGGTAACACTTTACGCTTTGTTTTAACGTATAATACTTCGCATTAGCCCTTCTAAGACCGGAGATATTTATGTTCAAAATTTGAAATACAAGAAAAAATTAAACTTTTTTTACTTTTTTCCAAAATTTTATTTATTTTCCTAGCATAGGCCTCAAGTTAAGCTTCAAAATCAAAATATTGGACCTTTATATATTTTTTTCGTTTTTGTTAAGTTAATTAATTCAAAGAAATGAAAAATTTTTAAAAATAACCGTTACATAAATATAATGCTAATCTTCATCATCCAACTCCGGTCTTAGAAGGGTTAATGCGAAGTATTATACCTTAAAACAAAGCCTGAAGTGTTGCCTACAAACTGAGTCTAGGTAGAAAATAGGTTTACTAGGGCTGTTTTTTGAGAAAATCAGATTTTTAGCAAAAATGTGAGGTTAAAACCTCGTATTTTTTTAATTTTTCCCTAATGGGTTAATAAAATGTAAGATATTTAAAGAGTTTTTAATGGTCTTTGTAATGATATTCACCGGCACCAGATCGGACCATAAATATGTGAGATATGGCCAATTATATGCTCAAGCTTTAAAGGCCCATATCTCAAGAAGTTGGACCGAGCGCAAACATTTGGTTTTCTAGTTTAATGAGCTATTTAAGCCCTTTTAGGCCAAAAAATAAATTGGCCTATGGCCGGTAAAATTTGTTTAAATAGCGCAGACTTAGCTATATCCATATATACCGATTTCTCAAAAACTGGACCCAATCTGACACTTCCAAATGTACTTTCGCACTCAGGGGACTCCAACCTAATAGTTCGAAAAGGATTCATCGAAGTTAATTTTTTCGACTATCACAGTGTTATTAACCACAAGCTATCATAATTATGTATTTTTGTAACTCTAAGAAAAGCGTTGATATTAACGAAACAACGCACAAAAAATGGTTCACATTCAAGCAGAAAGTGATCGATACAGAAACTTAGGAAATATTGAATTTGCAAACATGAATTTTTAGTTGTTTGTTTATCATAGCTAAAATCTACGCCGATTATCTTGATTGGCAGTTTCCGGTTTTCCTCTCCAGTAACATCATTACGGGAATGTTCAAACCCGAAAAAACGCTGAAATCGGTGAAACCGGTTAAACGAGTTTTTTCAATTAACTGTGTGCCGGTTTTAAAATATGTATAAGTAATTTTCGACTATACCGAAAACCGGCTATTTGAAGTCGGTTAACCGGATGACTGAGATTTGCCGAATTTGTGGTAAATATCCTTAGAAAAATTGACAAACTAAACAAAAACAGATATGATTTTCACATATTAGTGAAATTTTTGTAGTAATATAAACTTGAACGAAACTTACCTATTTTATATTAAACACACATTCCAAATTAGAATATGGTTTTAATTTTGGTTTAAAAATCAAACGTTGTCGACAAATTGCTAGGACCGTTTTTTCAGGGTTCACAATGTGGGCATCCTAGGTCTTTGCGAATGACGTTGAATAGTGGCAAACCCCAATTACCATCTGGTATGTTATATTTCTATAGGGGTTTTTTGTTCTGCAGATAAATAGCTGATGGTAAGTACAGAAATGAATGAGCCTGTCACAAATGTGATATCTCAGAGATATGATTTTCAATTATTAATTAACTTTTTGAATAAAGTAACAGGATATCTATTTTAATTACAATTTTATAGCTTGAATAAGTTCTACATACGATTTTAAGGAGCTCTTGTTTCATTTCAATATTAATTTTAATTTGTAAAACAATTAAATAATTTAAATTAGTATTTATACAAATTAATTGTTAACACTTTATAAGACTTTTAAATAATTCAATTCAATGCAATTCCATTCAATTCATTTCAATTCAATCCAGTTCAATTCAAATCAATTCATTTAAATTAAATTCAATTCAATTCAGTTCAGTTCAATTCAATTCTAATTTATTCAATTCAATTTAATTTAATTAAATTCAATTCAATTTAATTTAACTCAATCCAATCCGAAATAACGTAGTCTAATCCAGTTCAATTATTTGTATTTTCATAAGAAAAATATTTACTGATGCTGGAGAAAGAAACTTCAATCATATTATAAATATGAATAATGGAATATTTTTGAATACTAATGATAATTTTTACATGTAAAGAAAACCATACAAGAACATGTTTTGTGTTACACGAAATCTAATGGGTTGATTTTATATTAATTTTTGTACAATAATTTAAACATATTGTTGCCCATGCACAACGAAAAACCGAGAAGAAACCCTACATAAAACCGAAAAAGCTCATTTTCGAAACAATCGAAATCCAGTTATTCGATAATGTCGGGTTTTTGAACACTCTACTCATTACACTTTACAAATTAAAGTATAGTTTAAAAAAACTATTTTCGTAACAACTTGGTTAAATTTGATGATGTTTCTTAGTTTTAAAATGAAGAGCTGGAGCAATTTCAATTTTCAAAGTTGAAATTTATTTTGGTACAAAAAAACTCGCAGTAATTCAGTAAATAAATTGCAAAGAAAAAGAAATTTTCAAATTAGTGATGTAAATTGTAATGCTGGAAACTCTGGTAATTGGAAGCCTATACTGAAAGAAAAAGTTTCATCAAATTTATGAGTTCGTTCCTAAACACACACATTTCATTGAATTGATGAAGCCCATTTCATCAATCTTTCATCAATAGTTTACGTTGACTCATCGCCAATGCTACATCAAGTTGATGTAATTTTTTCTTCAGTTTGATGAAAGTTTGTCATTAAGTTGAAGTACATTTGTCACCATTTTGATGTGAGTTGTTCACCAGATTGCTGTCAATTTTTCATCGGTTGTATGTAAGGCTGTCATTAATTTGATCCAAATTTTGTCATCAATTTGGTGTAAATTGGTCATAATTTTATCGAGCAAACAAAATGAACTCGCGGATGATCCCAGAATAACTTTGAAAAACATAAGGTAAAGATTAAAAATTTATAAAGATGTCGAGAAGAAAGTCCTCCAGCAACTATGTATATTGTAGTGAGCTTCAGTTTGTGTGGGATATGATGAATAACACTGTGCGACAAATAGATGGGTTTTGTTTAGGGCCACAAAAAAATTAAAAAAATATGAAAGTACATGGACGTGGTATCACTAAACCCTGATCTGTTGTGTCAATGATCATCACAATTTTTGTTTCAGATCAAAAGAGATTTCTGCTGAAGATACGGGCTTTATTTTAAATTTTTCAATAAATTATCTTCATTTCGCAAGTCTGTTTATCACGACTTCCAGGTAACCAAATCAGTTTACCATGAAATGGGAATACGACAATTATACTTATAAATAATTTAATTTCTCAGTCATTATCTCATTAGCTCTACGACAGCTTTCCCTTACAAGTAAATTATATATCTAACACCAAACACTGACTTATAGATAAAAAACACAGAAAGCCAACATTGACGCTGTAGGATGTGGGTATAATATCATTTAATACGGAAAAAAATGTATGGCATCGAAGGAGCCAATGAAATTTTGTCAGTGACTATTATTTGTCAATATTGAGTTCGGGATTGAAAATGGGCGTTTTGACCACGCCCTTTCTGGTACATCCCATACAAATCGAAATATTTAGCACAAAATCATATTTCTTTCAAACCTTTCTTCTGGTAGATGTGATTAGCTTCAACTCTTACACCGGTTCATAATCTCTAAATGCATACTTAACTTGAGAAAATGCATGAGATTGTCACGCCCATTCTGGTACCTCCCATACAATACTGTGTGTTCGTACGGGTTGTCAATCGCGTGAAACACTTCCGACTATAATGAAATTAGGCTTCACGTTATCGAATACCAATCACCGATTAAAACAAGGGTGATTTTGCCACGTCCATTTTGGTACTAGTCAATATTTAGTCAAATAAAACTCTCCTATAGAAAATGAGCTGTTCTGCCACACCCACTCTGGTACCCATAAAAAAATTGGGCGGATGGCGGGTTGATCGACACGATAAATCTCGTAAACTACAACCGATCTTAATAAAATTCGGTGCCAGGCAATATTTTGTAAAAGGCTACTGTGTAATTAAAAACTGACTATTGTGCCACGCCCAGTTTCGTACCTTCCATATACAAGTTGGGCGTATTTCCGGTTTGCCGACTCGATATCTCCAATATATTATAACCCATCTTATTAAAATTTGGTACTGATCAAAATTTTGGTAACAACTTGCCATCGTAACCAATTTCGGTATTCAATAATATTTAGAGCAATATTAATATGGTCACTTTTGAGTATGGGCGTTTTTTAACAGAACTCCCATGCATTTGATGACTTAGTGTGAGGGTATGATTAAGTCGGTTCACCCGACTGAAACTTATGTACTGGTTTTCTGGTTCAAGATAGAGTTGTTGATGGAACTATCTTCAAACCAATTGTAGTCCGCACATTTTTTGACAATTTTGTAATTACACCAATCGTCAAAAATTTTATTTAGATCCTCAAAATGAGTGCCAAAATTCCAAATTTAAATTTGTTTTAAATTGTTGTCCATAAGTGTCCACATTGTATCACATGGATGTGACAATAATCTACAAAGTTGTAGTGCGTAAGGCTTTTGACGATATTGTCAAATACAGTGTCCAACCAACACGATGTTTAGGGTTGAAAAAAATCGAAACAATACAAAAATATTAGGAGTGAAAAGTTAAACAAAAATTGTAAAATTCTAAAATTGTAACACTGTTAATAAGGTTAATATTAAGAAGGTCTTGAGCTTTAATAGATTTAAAAAACTGTTGTGGAATTGTGTTGGAATTATGGGCCTTTCGGTATATGTTGGTACTTAGGGTTCTTCGATCGATACTAATTCGCATATATAAATTGCAATTTAGAGTTTGTATTTATACGATTGATGATCTACCAATTCTACTACCGTAGTTAGGCATCTGATGATGAACTTGCCACGGAGTTCGAAACTAATCATGCCAGTGAGTGTACATGACTGAATTGTCTGTTATTCCAACAAAATCCAACCTGACCTTGTAAGCCTGTAGTATGAATTTCTCATACTTTAATTAAAAAAATGTAAGTTTAAAAATGAACAAATAATTAAAAAAAAATTAAGTTACAGTGTTTTATTTATAAATGCACTAAAAACTAGAAAATAACTTTTCTCTTAGCCTCAATAAGTATATTCTTCTTCATGATGGGGTTGTACAATGGTCCGCCTACTTAGCACTTCAACAACAATGGTCTAGATACTTTCAATAAAGAGCGTAATTAAAATGAATTAGTTAATTAATTTTCTAGGGAGCTCTCAAATAAAACGCTTGCATTTAAATTAAAAATGGTGACAAAATTAAATGTCAAATTAAGTGTCAAAATTAAATGTCACCATTTTTAATTTAAATGCCAGCGTTTTATTTGAGAGCTCTCTAGAAAATTAATTAAACACTGTAACTTAATTTTTTTTTTAATTATTTGTTCATTTTTAAACTTTCATTTTTTTAATTAAAGTATGAGAAATTCATACTACAGGCTTACAAGGTCAGGTTGGATTTTGTTGGAATAACAGACAATTCAGTCATGTACACTCACTGGCATGATTAGTTTCGAACTCCGTGGCAAGTTCATCATCAGATGCCTAACTACGGTAGTTGAATTGGTAGATCATCAATCGTATAAATACAAACTCTAAATTGCAATTTATATATGCGAATTAGTATCGATCGAAGAACCCTAAGTACCAACATATACTGAAAGGCCCATAATTCCAACACAATTCCACAACAGTTTTTTAAATCTATTAAAGCTCAAGACCTTCTTAATATTAACCTTATTAACAGTGTTACAATTTTAACCAGCTCTGTCTGTATAGTTATTTCGGATCTTGGCAAGATGTCCATCATCAGACGATGTTGTTGTGTGTTTCGGTGAGTTCAGCAAAACTGAATGTATCGAAACACTTATCACATTACTGAGAATTGCTTTATAGGGTAATTCCAAAAATTTCGACACAGTCCAGGAGCCAACCCCTATTGAATTGTATGAAATTTGGACAGAAGTTTCTCCTCATCCATACGAATTCTATGACACCAGAATTGAGTCAAAATCCGAAGAAGTTTTGGAGCGAAGTTACTTATCGCATGTTGCGGGATGGGGGCTAAATGAAAAAATTGTAAACAACTTTTCTTTAACCGTATTATGCTATATAGCAGTTCCCCCACCCCTTGTTGAATGAACTCAGATATTTGCTTATGATTTTATTTTAAATACATATTACATTGTGTGTTTGGTTTAATTTTGTCTGATTTAATTATACAATACCTACTATCTACCTACTCTTAAAAATTTACCTATTCTTGAAAAAAGGACCAATGAAAAATCCCTTTTCTTAAATGTACCTTTTCTTAAAAATAAGATATTACCTTTTTTTTGTTTAGATAAGTAAGCTTTCCGAAAATAAGTAAATTTTGTTAAAAAATAACCTTTTCCTAAAAAGAGTACCACTTCTTTAAAAAGGTACCTGTAAAAAAAAATTCAATGAGTGTTCGAACTCACGGGCGATGTGTTAACACTTTTTGCTACACGGTACCTGTTCGATTTCTATGAACACATTAGTAAATGTTACATACATTCGAAACAAAAAAACACAGTTCAATCATATGATGACGTTACATTTAAATAATATTAATACATACTTACAATTATTTAAAGCCAACTGCAAGCACATGTGTCATTATTTTCTTGCTTAATACTTTTTGTTTTATTCCCACAAAGAAAAGAGAATGGAAAGCAACATACACATTAACATACATACATACATTGTCATGTTCGTACATACGCTACACAAGTTCACAAATTTTCGTTGCTCTCTTGCTATCTTATTTTTATATACGTATAATACGTCACTACTCTCTTTGCTCTGAGAGTGCTCCGCACCCACATTTTATTTGACTTACCTTTCACAAAAATAAAAAAACCAACCCGTAAAAAACAATGCTTTTGACTATAAATATGACCACGCCCCTTTGTCCAATCCCGCCCATATTTGCAGCAGATCTTAGAATATATATGTATGTAAACCTAACCAACTTACCAAATTTTGTTCAAATACCATTAACAGGGTCAGAAATAATGGATTTTTAATTTGTGATTTGTATGGGAAGTACCACGCCCCTTTGTCCAATCTCACACATATTTTGATAGTTCATTTTTGTCGCCGCCATTAGTTTTTCTGCGAAGTTTCAGCTCGATTGGATCACGGGAAAAGAGTTAAAAATCAATCCAAAGTTTTTTCGGCATACATACGTGCATACAGCCAGGTGAAGTTAATATAAATATAATTCATTTAACAAGGAAAATGAGTCAGCTTTCGAGTCACTTGTGACACCTTTGACTAACCACTTGTTAGCTTGAAGTTAACTCAATTCCCAACAGGGCACACAATACAACTATTCGCTGCCGCTATATCAGTGTCATGGTAGAAATATAATGGTAGATGCAGTACGACAACAAATACAACAAGCCAAAAACAACAGGCATTTTGTTTTTGCTCAGTGTCTGTGTTGTGTCAAGTCAGCTGATAGAAAAATGATGAAAATGTAAACAAATTTGTAAAAAGTGTCATTTAGAAAATGACCGAGTGTTATTTGATATATTGAAAGTGTGTAAGTGTGAAAATTAAAACGTTTCTATATAATTTTTGCAGAGAAATATTTCAAAAACAGCAGTTGCTGGCGAACGGGGGTTGCTGACAAACAAATGTAAACAAACTTTGACATAAGAGAAAAACTTACTCACACTCAGTCCAGAAAAAAGTTCAAATCAGCTGGGCTAGTGCTTCTTCCATTTCTTTGTACCATGATCAGTGTGTGTTTTTTTCGCAATCTGACAATCTGTGTTTCGCAGTCGGACAAATCTGTGTTCTATATAGGGGTGGGTCACCCTTATCATTTCGGGGTATGCAAAATAGATGTTGGCCGATTCTGAGACCTACCCGATATGCACACAAAATTTCATACAAATCGGTCCAGCCGTTTCGGAGGAGTTTAACGGCAAACAATGAGTGATCGCTGTCGGGCAATCTGTGTGAGCGCAGTCGGACAAAATGTGTTTGAATGTATTCACTTTGTGAATTTAGGCCATACCCGCGCCTATAGATCAGTGGTCTTCACAAAGAGAACCGTACTTAAAATGAGAGTATTACACTGAAAGAAATTATCAGTTTTAACAATAACAATATTGAAATTATTGATTATTGAATATTATTGAACTAGTGCGAATTTTAAAAAACTTAAAAACGAATTTCAAAATACTTAAATCGACTAAAGATTAAAATATGTCAATCTGAAGTACCGGATTACATACAAGGCCTCAACTTCCTTAAATGTGTTCATAGAAAATAAAAGTGTTTCCCACTCAACGCCCCATATATTCATTAACAATTTTATTTTTAAATGCTGAAAAGAAATAGGTATTTATACGAAATATAAACATGCATAAATTTAGGTAGCTTGTTATTATGACTTCTCAATGTAGCAAAACATTTTTATAGCTCTCTTTAAAATCTTTAAAACATAAAAACGTCCGCTATACTCCCACTCTGTTGAAAGCTAACAAGCTACTGAATGAAATTCTTGTTCACACACATGTTTTTTGTTGTAATTATGGTTGCCGTTTGGCACGATGAAAACAACACGTATGGATTTTTTTGTGAAATATATATTTGCGCTTTTAATTTATTACAATTTCTTACGTTTTCGAAAGGATAATAAAACAAAAATAGCTTTCCAGGAATTATAAAAGCAATATCAGTCAATACAGTCTGATATTTAAATTAAGAGATAATGTAATAAAGATTAGCGACATGGTTTGTTTTGATACATTTAAAGAAGCTGTTTGGTAGGACTTTTTTTTCTTTCAGCAACCCTGGTTGTAATATTCACGAAGAGAACCACTTCGTTAGCTGGGTAATATCAACGAAGACCACTGCTATAGATGTTAACACATCAAAAAGTCATACTCTTATGGCTTTTTCTTACAGAAAGTACTTCTTCTTAAAAATAGTACCTTTTCTCACAACAAAAACATTATCTTTTAATAAAAGAAGTACCTCTTTTTAAAAAAGGACCTATATAATACATATTCCGGAAAATATAATACATATTCTTACAAAAAGGACCTAAAAATATAATTTTTTTTTTAATACATTGCAGAAAAAAAAATTTCTTAAGAAACGATTTTTATTTTACAAAAAGTACCTTTTCTTAAAAATCCATTTAAATTCTCGTACTTTCCAATGGCGCTTTATACGAGCTGGAACTATCTAGTACATAATATATAGCGAAAGAAACTTCGTTCCAACCAGGTGTCCCATGACACCTCATTTGATTTTTGTTTTATGGTTCGTTTAAGTAGGTATTGTATGGCACTTTCTGAAAAAAGGACCTGACTGAAAAATTGCATACCTTTGGAATGCGTGAATGTATTTCAAAATTTTGGATATCATTTTCAAACTTTTAAAAACCGCTTTAATATTAGCCCGTACAACAGTCATGTCTTTGTGGTTCAATGATATTAAAAACTCCAAAGTATCATTTATCCTTGAATATCCTGGCATAGCGTATCTTTAGTTTTTGACTTCCCCCACTAAAACGAAAGGCCATCTTTTTCCCTACATTATAGCCAAATTTCCAAATGGGATCTCCATGGGATCAATAGATAATAAGGTTTGGTAAAGACTGTTCGATTTTTGATGTTTTAGTTTCGATTTTTCAAGTAGTGACAACATATAACACAGTTACAAAAAATACTAAAGTAGAAATACCTGGGAAGTGATAGTATTTTTTTTGTAGTTATTGGCGAGTGAAACAAGAATCTGCATGTAAAATTTCCCAACCACCCACAAAATCTTATTAAAGCGGGGTTTGCAAGCCTGGGAAAGAATTTATCTTGTAGGTATTGTCGAGTAAAACAAGAATATGCTTGTGAAAATTCCCAAACACCCCCAAAATCTTGGAAACCAGTTAAAAACCTGGTTTTGCGTAAGTTTGCATACTTATAAGCCTGTAAGTTAGTTGATTATCAACCGATTTTCATTTTCTCACCGGATTTAAAAAGAAGAAACTTGGGCCTTTCAAACCATATATACGTTATTTAAGAAAATATGAGAACTCTGTATGTATTTGTCCAGCAAACAATTATTTTTTTGATTTTTCCACATTTTTCAACTTCGTCGACGATTTCACACATTATTTTATAAAGAAATCATAATACTGCTGAATTTATTCAAAAGGAACTTTTCCAAGTGAGTAAAACGCAACATTGTTTTTAAATATCCAACTTTGTTTTAAATATCCGGTGCTTTTAAATATCCGGTAATATCTGTTATAGTTATTGAAGTTTTCATTATTGCCAGCTAATTTACTGGTGCCGCAACAAAGGGAAAAAATATTTTTCATTGATTAATGCAGAGACAGACTTCACTTTCGCAGATCAAAAAAATAAATAAAAATTTACATTACGGAAGAGTGAAAAATGCGAATGTACTTTGCCATTTTTGCGCAACTGGCACTAGAGCGCGTTTTTGTTGACGCCTCATATAGCGAACAGTTCGCTGACCGACTCAAACAATTGCTTGAATATGGTTTGGCAAACTTTCCAATCATCAAATGGTCAAACACTAGTTGTTACGAGGCAAGTGAAAACCCATGTTTGAAAATACATCTGTGAAATATTTATATGTGGAAAATAATTTTTTTTCTTTCCTTCTGAAAACTTTATAATATCCCTCTCTCTTTATCACATCCTTTTTTTCTCTTTTGGACTTTATTTGTAGTCCCGTTATCTGTAATTATCGCTGTAAGTTTGCAATTCAATAGAAAATAATTATATGTACAGTAGGGTAATAACTTTTTTCAGACAACATTCTCCCCAGGGCTTTTCTAATGGCAAATATTGTATTAATGATAAAAAAAAAACTATTTCAGTTCAATTTGGTAAAAAAAAAAACCTTACGCACCGACAGCGATTTCAAAAATGCCTTTAATATCTATTTTTTTTTTATTTTTTTAATAACAATTTTTTTAAAATATGGTTTATACATAAGTAAGTATGTAAACAAATAATAACAATAAATGATTAAAAGTAGGTATTGTAAGATATAAACTTTAGGTTCAAAGAACGCGATGTTTTACAAAGCGGATATATATCTTGTACTATTTTTATTCCACGTTTGATTCAAAACTTTAACGCGTTTGGTGCGTAACCTTTTGATATTTACAAAAAAATGCAAAAAGTTATTACCCTAATGTACAGTCGCGTTCCTGACACTTTGTGAAGTGAACAACTCTATTTTTCTCGGGTGTTTAGTATAAAATATCTTTCTGTACGTGAGTAAAGTGATCGTGATGAATATATTCTAAGAAAGGTTTTATTCACAGTTTTGTTTCTAGTTGAATGATACTTGCATGTAACGGAATTGGCGAGATTGCAGCTGCGGTAAATCCGCATCGCAATACAGTTTCGAATTTCCTCAAAGACCCCGAAAACTATGGGTGTATTAAGGGCAGTGGACCCATCCCAACTGTAGACCAGAGGACTAAGCGGCGCTTTCGGCATTTAGCAGCTACTGAGAATATGAATTGTAGGGAAATAAAGGCGGAATTGGGTATAAATGTAACGAGACAGCGTGTCCGGCAACTGTTAAAGGACGATATGGGTCTTCGGTACCAAAGCAAAATGGCCAAACCACGCTTAACCATAAAAATGCGCGTATTGCTTTTGTGGAAAAGTACAAGTTTTGGCAGGACGAATTTGATACCGTTGTATTTAGTGATGAGAAAAAATTTAATTTGGACGGACCTGATGGTCACCATAAATATTGGAGACATTTATGACATCCTCGGCAAACGTGCTATAGGCGAAAAAATATGTTTTCTTATAATTTTAAACTAATATAACTAATAGCTCCAACTCAACATGATACATTGCACATATAAATATTTGACATGGGTATACTTAGTAACAAATGTACGTAGGCCGGGAAGAAAAAAGAGTTGAAGGTACAGGATTTAGCAAAAAAAATGGGTCAAGTAAAATAAACGCACAGAATTTCAGAAAAAAACAATTAGCCCGAAGTTAAAACGAGATGCAATTTCACATTTTGGAAAATTTTATTATAATTAGGTTGCATTTTCAAAATTATTAAGATGGTGACATGAAGCGTATGACATGGTGGTATGTGTGTGTATCAAAAATTTTTAAAGAAAAATACTTGAAGTACGCAATAAATGCAGTATAGTTTAAATTTGACAGAAGAATACGCACTGATTTGCTTTTGAAAACTGCAGATATACAATTTTGACGACACAGCATAAATGGAGTATAGAGAAGATGTAATTGCCGATATAGCGCATTACGCAAATCCTCAAAAAATCTTACAGGGTTGCTGCAATTAGGACCGGAATCCGATGATATCAAAATTTTTACAATGAAGTGCATGGAATGATTAGGGGAACAAATTTGTAATGGTGCAACTCGTTAATCCTCTTGTTTCCAACATATAGAATACTGTTTTGCTAAATATTGACGTCGCACATTAAGGTGTTCGAAAATCAAAAAGTATCTCAAACTTCTTGATATCGAAACAACCCAAGCAAAAAATTGTGCACGTAATGGGTAAACCTCCATTTCCCATTCCTGACGGCGATGTGTATGGGTTACACATGGGGGCGTAATTCGAAGTCTGACAAAAATACTTAACCAAAATATAATGACGGTTTGATCTGTCATAAAACTCCACTGGAAAAGTACATCTAAACGACTGACCCATTACACTGTTATGCAGAATTAAACTTTTTCGAAAATTAAAAGTCTCCGACAACTGATTCTGGTAGAGGGGTTAACAAAATCGGTACCGTTGTTTTGGAGGTATACATATGGTGGTAATCAGGGTTCGTATTTCGTGGGTAATGAGTTACCCTGGGTTACCCAGGGTAACCCATTATTATTGCCGTGGGGAATGAGTAGCTATCGTTTACCCATTACCCTCAGGGTATGGGGAAAATAATGGGTAGCTTCCCACGAAAATGGGGAATTATCCACCATGATTGCCTATTACCCTCAGGGCAATGGGGAAAATAATGGGAAGTACCCACGACAATAGGGAATTACTCATCACGATTTCCATTATCCTCAGGGAAATGGGGAAAATAATGGGTAAGGGTAACTCTTCCCCATTTTTGATCGATAATATGAAAAAATTAGAAAAAATTTTTATATTTCGGAAACGGAGCGTCCAATTGAAAAAATAACCAATTTTTGTGTGTTTCTAAGGGGTTTTCATAAAGTGGTCCAATTCGTATGGAAGAATTTTTTTTCGAAAAATCGTTCAAATAAAGAAATCGCTAAAATTAAAAAGTGCCTATAACTCGAAAACGGTGCGTATTTTTTTAATTTTTTAATGCCTCTCCATGCGGAAAGTTCGTTTGCTAAATTCAAAGTTTTAGTATATCCGGGCCAACAAAAAGCCTGATGTAGTGAAAAGACACATTTTTTAAAATTTATTTTGTATGAAAGCAATGACAAAAATTAAGGTTTAAAGCATTCATACACCTTCGTTTATCTTTGCTCCGCTTAGTTTTGGAAACAATGTCTTCAGAAAATTGGCCGAAGGCCTCGGACAACTGTCTGCTGTAATTTTTATTTGTTTACTTTGTTTGATCCTATGTTTTGTGTTGAATTTGACAGTTGGAGTCATGGAGCAAAAACAAAATCCCTGTTGTTGGTGCCCACAATTACAACACATCCTACTGCGTTAACCTCTACTAGATCAGCCTTGGGCACAGCTGACCGAAAAGTTACTAGGGAAATGATGTAGAATGAATGATGTAGAATGTAGAATGAAGACAGTGTGTATCCAAACATTTATCAAAGTTTTTTACCACACCAAGTTTTATATGGAACGGTGGTAAAATAATTTTTTCAGTTGGTACCAGCGGTAGATGCAGGATATTGTGCCACGCTAACGGCCCTTCCACTCTTGGCCCCCATTGTTTTTTGGAATATTGGTTCCCCTTCCATCTGCTATCCCATTTGTATACGAGCATCCTTGTTTGTCGTATCCAGCCTGCATACCCGAGAGGAAGCTAACAAATTTTAAGTCACAACAGACCCTCCCATTCGTGCTCGTCATATTTTACCGCATTTAATACATTTTTCTCGAATCATAGCTTTCCTTCATATCGATTCCATATCGTACGCAATTGGAATATGAATCTTGGAATTATCGTAATAAAACAGTAAGATCGCTTTAAATTTACATTCCCACGCACATATCCCTTTATCATTGAACTCAGTGATAGCACGGAAGGTTAATCGAACACTTGAGGTTGAAATTTGTTGTGATTTTGCTTCTTCGAAGTGTTTTGCTTCCAAATTGCAGGTGATAAGTTTCGTAAGACCAGGGGGGTTTCTATGATTTCTATGGCACAGCCAAGGCTAATCTAGTAGAGGTTGACGCATTAGAACAGCTGATTTTGCTTTCATATGACCCTATCTATCAAAGTCAGTGTATTTTGTTATTGTACTTTTGACGTAGAATACGTCTTACCTTACGGTATGAGGAGCCATGTCAGGTTTTTATTGTTGTAATCTATATTTCATTGAATTTGAGGAAACGGCTAGATGAATTTTTTTTAAATTTTTTTTGTAGGTAAATGAAGATGTTATCTTTCGTTTGATATACATTTCATATTGGTTGATATATTTCTAGTATTTTAATTTCTCAAATGAAAATTGTTTAAACACATACACTCAAACATATGTGTGGTGTTTGGTTGAGTGTTTTTGGTTGCTCAACATTGCTTAGGAACATGTATCTAGTAAAAAGTGAAACGAACAGCAAGCTAATGTTGCTTGGCAACATGTATCTAGTAAAAAGTGAAACAAACAGTAAGCTAACGTAATAAAGCTTTTTTGCGAAAGCTTCAATAAAGCTGTTGTAACATTCATTTTGAATTGTATAGCGTAAAGCTTTCACACAACGCTCGAATGCTAATGCGAAGACTAGATAAGGTAAACCTCTATTAATATTAGGGCGGCCCTCTCAACATTCGCAGAACTTATTTCAATAAAAATATTAATTAAAATACATAAATTAAATTAAGTTTAAAAAAATTTAACATAATATTTTTTTTTTTTAAACGGACTTGAATCAAATGCCGTTGGTAAATATAAAAATTACAGCAGACAGTTGTCCGAGGCTGTGTCAGAGACACGGCCATTAAGTTTAACGTAGAATACGCCATCCGATAAGACAGAAAACATATATAACAATAAATGTTAAATAATATAAGCAAATGAATTTATTGTTATATAGGTTTTCTGTCTTATCGGATGGCGTATTCTACGTTAAACTTAATGGCCGTGTCTCTGACACAGCCTGCAGGGACAGTCCGTGGCCGAAGGCCTCGGACAACTGTCTGCTGTAATTTTTTTTGTTTACTTTGTTTGATCCTATGTTTTGTGTTGAATTTGACAGTTGGAGTCATGGAACAAAAACAAAATCCCTGTTGTTGGTGCCCACAATTACAACACATCCTACTGCGTTAACCTCTACTAGATCAGCCTTGGGCACAGCTGACCGAAAAGTTACTAGGGAAATGATGTAGAATGAGAGACCAAAGAAGACAGGTACTAATTTTAAATAGTGTTTATTGATACTAATGACAGCTAAATTATGTTTTATTTTGTTTGCAATGAACGAAAATATGGATTCCCTTTCATTTCCGTCGGTTTTATGTCCAACCAAAGTGTAAAATTGGTAAAATAGAGCAGCAAATATAACTCGATGAAATTGCCTACTACCTCGCCGTCATGAAGAGGCATCGAAGAGCGTAATGGAAACTCTTAAGTATTACTCTATGGTATGACGCGCCAAATTTGCCCAATATAATAAGTACCAAAATTTGCTCTCATTTTTTTAATTTTAGATTTTATATCTGTGTACGTCTTTCTTTTGTTCGATGACATAGTGAAATTTTGCGTAGAATATTTTTTCCATATGCACCATCCCCCTAAAATGCAGTTGTTTGAGTCGTTTTAGCACCAATTCGGAATAAGTAAGAAATTAACCCATAAAAGACATTTTAAGTTTTGACTTATTTTTGGCATTTAGGTTGAGTTTTGGTGTGTTCAGTGACTTATAGTAGAAATTGACCAGACATTTTTTGTTGTACATTATAACCCGTTACGGCCCTGATTTAGGGTTGTTTTTTACCCTTTTCCGCAAAAGTGGCATAAAAGACCCATATATTGAATAGCGAGAGGGTTCAAATATTTTTCGTAAAATTCTACATAAAATTGCTGAACACATCCTATACCTAAAATGTAAGGATCACAAAGTTCCCTCTGTCGATTCATCATAAGAATATACAAGAGGGGGAAAACTGTAATCCCCCTTTAATTATTCCGATATGTAAACTTTCAAAACGCGGATATACGTAAACCTTTTTTAAACCCGTCTACCAGAATCCCCTGTCAGAACCTTTTAATTTTTAAATGTGTTCCACAGTGTTATTTAGGGATGCATTATTCAATTTAAAAAAAGTGTAATTTCTGAGGGAAAAGGTTTAAATAAATTTGATAAGACTGTGGAAGTCGAAAAATGACACAAGGCGGCAGAGGACGGTTTTACCTTAATTCAGGTACGAGGAATCGAACTGCATCATTTTTTAGCAACAATTACGGTTTCATACAAAATATATGTAGGCATAGAACACGTGATGATTTCAACAGCATTCGTACTTTTTTGTTCGTTGTACTGTTTTCTGCATAACCCATAAAAAAGTAGGCGAAAGTACTTTTTTCACCCAATGTACTTTTTTGTAGTATTTTATGTTTTCCTTTGGTTCAAAACCCAATTAAACAAAGTGTTTTTATACTTTCAGTGTAGAAAGAATTAAAATTCCTTGATATTAATAATTAGTAAATATATTAAGTAAATATATTATTTTGCGAAAGAATCTGATTATTGGCATTTTGTGAACGGAAAACTCAAAGAAAAACGGAAAATTACTTTTCCGCCGATGTTTTGAATCAAAGACCACAAAAACCTGGTTTTAGAGGATTGCTTTGTTTCCAAAGGTCGAAGGTCAAAACATTTCGAACAACTTTGTTAAAGAAAGTTTACCGGTATAACCAAACAAATAGAAGTTAGTGGCTGTCACAAACAAAAAATCAAAACCAAAATCCACTTGTTAGACAAAATAAAAAAAAATTGTACGAAACCATAATTGTAACTTATAGTGATCCACTTCGACTACTCGTACCCGATTAGGGTAAAACCTTCCTCTCCGGCCTTGTCTACGATAATTTTTGCCAAAAATTGTTTCATTTCCGATGTAAAGTGTTGTACTTATATTTCATTTCGAGAATGTTTCGTTTGGTTTGAATAAGGTTTCATTTATTGCGAGTGTTGAAAATGATTCGTTCGTTCTTGACATGGCTTCTATCAATTTCGAAAAGGTTTCGCTCATTTTGAAAAAAGTTTAATTTACTTTTTAAAAGGTGTCAGTTAATCTGAAAATCCTATAGATAATCTCGCAAATGTTGCCAGTATCGTGTTAACACCATTAAAAGGACTGCGGAGGTAGGAAGTAGCTCTGCTCCCATCAGTATACTAAAGTGATTCTGTCTTTAGTATTTCTTGTTATAAACTTTTGGATTCGAGCACTAACTAATAATACCCTGTACCTCAATGGAGGAGGTGACTACTTCCGAATTGACTTCAATACATAAAGCAAAGTTTAAATACAAGGAATTAACTTAATTTAAAATTACATTCCATATAAGAGTTTCGGGAGAGCTTCTTACAATTTGTGACGCTTTCTATTTTTCAGGCCCTTTCAGGACCTTTGATCATTACCTGAACATCGCCAATTGGAACTAAAAATGTTTAGCAGTGGGCTAGAACTCGAATTTTCATGTACAAGATTTTCGAACATTTCACAAGCGAATGTTTAGCTCTGTAAAAGTGAGCAGGATGTACCGGATATGTAAATCTTAAATTGACACCAAAGACGGCAAGTGAAATTAGATTGTCCTCACTTTTTGTGAGCTGAATATATCATACAATCAATTTAATTAATTAAGGTTGTCATCATTTAACACATAAATAATCATTTTAACGGGGTTCAGCGCTAGTTCTTTTCTCGGCCTGGGAGTTGAAACCGTCTAATGAAAATATAAATTTTTCAATCATCAGAAATGGTGAAAAGCAAAGCAAATGGAAACATTGTTGCAAAGTCATACGAAACGAAATCATGGGTCACAGCGAATCACAAAAACAGCAAGCAGTAGAATGGAACAGTGTCGCGCAACCTGACACATTCAATTTGCCACTACATAAGTGCTAACCACTAAATTTGATATCTTATAAAGATAATAATTTTATCGAATGTTGGGTATGAAAATAAAAAGAAACCTTCTATAATAACGGGTTTTTCAACAGAGACGCTACAAAAGTAAATCGATAGGAACAGCAAAGAACGCCATATTTTTGCCGCTGTTTTGACATTTCTCTTCAGTAAGGTTTGCCATTTCATCATGGAAAGATATACGAGCCAACAACGAGTCGAAATTATTAAAATTTACTACCGAAATTTGGAGTCAGTGGCCTCAACTTTAAGAGGCCAACTTTAATAGGCCTCAACAATAAGCGATGAGGCACATTTCTGGCTGAATGGCTTCGTCTATAAGCAAAATATGCGTTATTGGTCAGACAGCAATCCACACGTAATCCATGAGTCATCATTGCATCCCGAAAAAATTACGGTTTGGTGCGGTTCATGGGCCGGCGGCGTCATTGGGCCGTACTTCTTCCGTGATGATCAAGACCGGCACATTACTGTGAATGCGAATCGCTACCGTTCAATGATAACCGAATATTTTTGGCCCCAATTGGATAATAAGGACTTGGAGGACATGTGGTTCCAACAGGACGGCGCCACAAGCCACACAGCGAATGCCACAATCAATTTATTGGAAACCAAGATTGGTGAACGTGTTATCTCACGAAATGGCCCAGTCGATTAGCCGCCTCGGTCGTGCGATTTAACGCCGTTAGATTATTATCTGTGGGGCTACGTCAAGTCCATGGTCTATGCCAACAAGCCAGCGTTGATTGATGAACTTCGTACGAATATCGAACGTGAAATTGCAGCAGTATCGGCCGCTTTATGCTTGAAAACCGTCGAAAATTGGGTTCAGCGTCTGGACTTCTGCAAGCGTGCCCGTGGTGGCCATGCAAAAGAAATCGAGTTTCATACATAATGGCATCGAACATACTTTCACAGGAATAAAGAATTTCATTGGTATCTAAAACCGGTTTTGTTTTATTTAAAAAAACTTTTGTAGCACTCTTAATGAAAAACCCTTTATGTATAACTATGTAAATTATGGTGTAGTTATATTTTTTTCTGGAATGTGCCAGTTGAAGAGCTGATTACGGGAACGTCAAACATTTTTTATGCGAGGGTTCATGTAGTCCCCTACCGGCCGTTGAAGTTTCGATTTCTAGTGCATTTGGGTAAACAAAATTTAATTTTTTTTTGTCTATATGGGGCTCAAACGACGTGTCATGATGAGCATACTCAGAAAAATATATCTTCAAAATTTTGACAGTGTTTTTTATTCATGGAAGCGTTTTATTATTTCGATCATTTATCTATTTTTTCTTCCCCATTTTTCAATTAAATTTGTAATTTACTTAATTTTGTATTTTATATAAAATCCCCGAACTACCATGAGATATACGCGATAAATCGGAAAACAGCCTTCAGCAGGACTTCAAATCCTTCAAATGCCTCTGTTTCATCATTTTGCAAATATAGTTTTCTAATTATGTCATTGGACGTCATTTGTGTCGCATATTGACCAAAAAAATAGAGAATGTGGTTTACCCAAAACGACTAATAATCGAAACTTCAACGGCCGGTAGGGAACAACGAGTACCCTCGTGTAAAACAAAGTTTGACGTTCCCATAATCAGGTCTTTAATACACATCTTTTGAGACCCCCAAGATTGAAATTCCATAAACGTCGCGGTTTTAAGAACACCCTAATATTCATACATATTCGGATAAAATATGCATTAGCTAACCATTATACGACTTCAATATATTTAGTTAGTAACAATTTTATTGAGCAACTGACTGTTGGAAAAATTGAGCTTGCTGAACATTTTTTACCTCCTTCCAAACCTAAATTTAATCATCCGAAAGCTGATATAATTGAATAAGCCAACAAATCTCCATCAACCCGGACGGTGTAAGACATTTGTACCAACATTCCTCCAAATCGGGAAAACTATTTGGTGTTAGTGTCATTGAAAATCCTTTCTCCCATTCTCGAAGTTTTGAAGTTGACTAAAAACTTTAACTTCATGTAGCGCTTCAGAACACTGTGGTGTTTATGTTTTGCAAAGAATAGAAATCACCAGAGATCTGAAACTTAAAAAATGAGGCATGATTTTGTAAATAAAATGATGTACCGGAAAAACTGGTTCCAACTGCTGCTGCTGTTGTTTACCAAACCAAAAGCCAAACACTTTGGTGAATAAGCCAAAATCGAAAGAAAAAAACTCACAAAAACAAAACAAAAAACCTTAACAGCAATCGCACAGAAATCATCAGCTCTTTTCTTAACATCAGTTTTTTTTTCTCTTACTTTTGCCTTAAGCTTTTTTTTTTGGTTGCTGTGCTGCATGAACGGGTATGAAGTGGAACAGGTTTCGATAAATGTCTTTTAAGATATAAACAAGTACTTTTACAGATAAGCAATAGAACTTGCCACAAATGTGTATAAAACCTACCACCAGCCAATAAGTGCCAGAGCTGCCACATGGTTTATTGAAGATTATAGCCACATTAAAGTTGTAATAACTGCTTAAATTTCCAGGAGATAAAGAAGTTTACTCGCAATGTCTTAATTGACAAAAAAATTCTTCTAAATTGTTGGAAATGGGGACCTTATACATTGGTACGTATGTTTGTCTTTAGGGGTTTTAACGAACAAATTCTTGTTGGGTTATCCTCTATGATATTAAAGCGAACCACAGACTTGTCATTCATGAGCACCAGCTTGGTCGATAACTTTTTGTCTGACTGATGCGTTTGAAAAATAGTAGCAAAAAATTTGGTTTACATTTGCGATTTACATTCTTACTTTATATCAAGAAGGGCGGTAAACCGATAATAAACTTTAACGATAGCTGGTGTTCATGCTCATGAATGACAAGTCTGTGGTTCGCAACACTGTCGATTGTTTTGTCTTAGAGTAATGGGCTAGCATGACACCCCCACTACGGTACTAACAACAAATTTGTATCAGAACTTTAAATTTCAAATCAAATTTCACATTTTAAAATAAATGGTGGGATATTCATAGTCATAGTGTTCATCGAGGGTGATTTTAATTAATAGAATATTATAAACTTAGAGTCCACTTTATTGGAACAAAGTTCCAGAAATAAACAACTTTGGTTTTAACACTATTATTCAACAACCCACTATTGTCAACGATTTTGTTTACTTTTGCATTGGCTTGTGTCTCAACTAACTAGATGTCTCACATATGTTGGGAAAATTTTTGGGTAATGGGAAGGTGTCTATGTTCAGTTTGTAACGAATATTTAGTATATATTGTAGTTTTGAACTCAATAAAAAGAAAATTTAGAAAAGCCAAAGAGAAAGAAGTTTAAAAAAATAAAATTTTCTTAAATAAATGCCCGTCGTAAACTGTGGTTGACTTTGGAGTTAAATGATTTTTATTTGCTTATCACACCGAGGATAAAATAAATGGTCATTTGTCGCAAATATTATGTCGCAAATATTATTGATCGGATCTTTTATGATCAAAATATCAATCAAGAATTAAATTGTAATCTTATCAAAACTATAACCGAAAATTCAAGTCCATGTCATTTAAATCAAATAGATTTCATTGTAGTTTCATAATAGGTTTTCATCAAATATAATTTGAAAATCCCTTTCAATATTTACAAACACAGAAGTCTTACTCCATTTACATAAACACAATGGTTCTTCCGATATGATTAAAACCCATCAAATTTGAACAATTTTTTTTATTTTGATTCTTGTTTTCACCGATTTCTCTAGATTACATGGCCAGTGGCAAGTGTGCGCGGCCCTTGTGCATGAGAACATGGGTTCGATCCCTGCTCTGACTTCGACCGACATTTCCTTCGACGACGGCCACCTCGCTTACACAGAAAAAAATATTGACCTGTAAATTTCGATTAAAAATATAATTGAATTTTTTTCAAATAATTCAATTAAAAATTAATTGAATCAATGAAATTTTTAATTATATTTACAATTTAATTTTTGAGTTTCCAACAGAACTTGAAGTTGGCAAGGCGCAAATCTTGCTGTGAAACTTTAGAAATGTGGCTGTCCCCAAACATTTTTTATGCACTTGAAAAGACACAATTTGCCTCCTTATGTCACATTTAATTATTTACACGAAAATTTTTCTCAAAACTTTCACGTAAAAACAAACTTTAAGACGCACCTTCTTAGACATTTTGACCGTACAAAACAAAAGTGCCCTAAATTGGATAAAAGCAATACATTTCTCCAACAAAGCTGTGAATATGCAGAAGAGATGGAATGCGACAATGGAGTGACTGTTGCTCCGGAAGGAGCAGATAAATTGAATGTTTCTCCAGAACCACCATAGCAGTTGCACTCTTTCAGTTATAAAAACAAAATGAAACTAATTTGTGACAACGCAATGGTATTTATTGTTGAATTACATTCCCTCAATAACTGTTCACGTTCTCGTTGAAGAAAACCGGACATTAGTTCCGATTATGACTCCAAATACTAAAAAATTTAATTTTTTATAGATATAAGTATATGTGTAAATGAGGAACCTTGAATAAAATCGCAAATAGAAAATTTTAGTTTTTTTAGCGTCGTCTCAGGGGGTGGGGGTTTCATGCTGAAAAAAACAATAACGGTTTTAATTGATTCAATTCAAAATTGAATCAAAAATCGAAAAAAAATCAATAATTTTTTTAATTACCTTGATTACATATTTAATCAATATTTTCGAAAAAATTCAATAAATGTTTTTTTTGACAAATTTACAAATACCTTTAATTAATATTATCATTTTCATGATTACACCAAAATCAATTAAAAAATTAATCAAATAAACAAACTTTTTAATTGAAATTTAATTTTATTTTATGTGTAGTGACGGCGACACTATCAAGTACTTAGCCAATAAAAAAGCTTCCCCAAATACTGTTCGGAACCAGTGTAAAACTGTAGCTCCCAATTAGTGAGTGAAAAATTAGAAAGCGCACAGCTCAATGGTTGCAAGAAGCTCTACCCAATCCCCTTATTGGATGTAATGCGAAAGGGTGTTTTGTGTGTGTGTGACACCTTGTTCAAGTTGCAAAAACTTAAATCTTCAACAAATTGTATTTGTAATTGTAAAAATATTAACAGCTGCAAAAAACATTACTAAATATAGAGAATGTCTGCAAAAATACAAAAAAAAAGTTAAAATAATAGTAAATTAATAAAATAATATTAATTTTCAACATTAACTTAATTTCAGTAAAAATATAGATATAAAAGTTTTTTTTTAAATTAGCCCCTAGTGGGTTAATAAAATTAAATATATTTATACACGTGTTTATAGACTCTAGTAAGATCTTTGTAATTATATCCAGTTGAACCAGATCGGATTATAAACACCTAAGATATGACAGATTATATACTCAAGCTCATACTCAAGGACTATATTTGAACAACTTGGGCCGAGCGGGGAAATTATCTTTACAACTCGGCGAACAAACTTTGTCGGTGGTAAAATTTTTGGTGTAATTTTTTGTTCATAAATAAAAAAAAAACTCAGATTTGTCGTCCAGCAGTCTCCTAAAAATCTGTTAATCTGACCCGACAAGTTCGTAGTTGAAAAGTTACCGCCATTTCGAAATAATCTTGTACAGCAAATCATTGAAGTGTGAAGAATGCAAGCATTGGCTGAACTTCAGGTTTTAACCAAAGTTTCTAAAAAGATTCAGGCGACGTTACATTTTACCTAAATAATTAATCTATATCAAATACTTGAATTGTTCTTTTTTGTGTTTTTTTTTTCTTACCTGATTCACTCTTTGCATTGCATTATTCATTATTCAATATAAATGAATTTTAAATGAATAAACCAAAAATTGTATTGTAACAAAAGTATTTTATTGGATGTTGGCCATAATTTAATGTTGGTACTATAGAACTAACACTAGATATGTGTTTCAGGATGTGATCTAAGTCTTGTTCTTTGGTCCTAAGACGGCTACTATGCTAGGATATATCTTTTAAGGTGTGGTTGGAGACATGTACTTCGAGATTGGTCCTAAGACTGATACTGTGCAACAGACACAGGAGTTGTCCAAATCAAGGTGCAGGGTGTTAATTCACACAACCAATGACAAAGCCATGTTAAAGGCCTCAGTGCCCTTCATATGTTTGTGTTAGAACTAGGACCAGTCCCTACCCAACCGGGACCAGTGTCATAACTAGTTCTGTGATAGTCTCATTTCCCGTAGGGTACTCAGAGATGGAGATTGGGATCTAGCTGACCACATACAATTTCCAAATGCAAATACATATATTTAACTAACATCTTAAAAATGGGATTCCAAGCCCAATGTGGCTACACTGTTCGTAATCACTAACCTACGACTCTAAGCAAGTTCTTAAGAGATTATTAGTAGTTTTCTTGATATCTGTCTTATGCCTTCATTGTGTATTGTGCCGTAGAGCAACTGATTTGTTATTTATGCAACTGGAGTAGAACCATAAATTAGAATTCTACTTGGTCGCCATATATAAATGTGGATACTCGTATCTGTTTTGCTCGATTTGACATTATTAAATGAAATCGCCACAAATCACAGAACATTCAACCACTGCAACATCAAGGCCCATTACGAATGCAACACATGTAGCCAATGAGCCTGAGTTGGTTGTGAAATTTGTATCAAAAGTGAAGATCTTTGATTTTGCTTACAATGTCCCCCATTGTGGATACTTTGTTTCAAATGAAATTCAAACAGACTAAAATGAATACAAAAGACCAGAACAAAAGATCTATCAATCTGCTGATAAATAATGATTTCATCCGTTGACGGTTGTAGGAACCGTGGCGATAAATAATTACGAAAAGTTTGTCTTTTGGTACTTAATCGTACAAAATAATTTACTTAATAAATGTGCATTAGACCGACTCACAAAAAGTTTGTTTCATGATGATTTCCAAAATATTTCATGTCCAGCATTAAGACGACGTGAGCTGGACCATTTTTAAATAAGACATAGTTTTTAGTTTTTGAAAGAATTTTGTACTTTAACTAAAGATAGTGTATACAATATTAGTATAATATTAGTATAATTTGAATTTAATATATGTATATATAAAATGTGACGTTAATAAAGATGATGTTATAAATTGATATTGAAATTTTGAAGGCTCGTCCAACGGTATATAAGACATTTTAAAGCATGTCCTGAAACATCCCTTTTTCAGGGACATTCTTAAAAAATCATGTTTTGAGTTTTTATTACGGAGATTTTTCTGATTTAAATGTTAGGTTGCCATATTTCAATATCATATTCATATTTCATATTTTCTTTATCAAATAAAGATTTCCTTGAATGGCGCAAAATAAACAAAAATATATATTGGTGGATAATACACATTTCCTTTTTTACTTACCCAAACTAGCTCCTCAAAATACCATTCGGAACCGGTGTAAATCTGTAGGTCCCAATCAGTGAGCGTAAAACTAATAAGCAAACAACGCACTAATTACGAAAAGATCTCCCCAACCCCTTCATGGGATATTATGGGACACCATTTTGTTTAAACTAGCTTTTATTTACCTTGGATAATAAAGTGATGTTTTTTTGTAATTTTTTCGTTACAGAGTTAAAATATTCTAGAAAATAGGGCCTACATTTGTAATATATCCTGAAACTTAACCGATACAAAAATGAATACGCTGAAATAAAACCGGCCTCTGTAACATAGTCTGCACGAACCATTTATATGTTTGGAACACACTTCAAACATTTATATGTTTGAAAGCCCCAAACTCTGGTGTATTTCATTGCAAACATTAGCATGTTTACTGACAAACATGTATGATTTTACGTGCACACATATGCGTACTTTATCCCAAACATTCATATTCTTACATGACAGCTATCGCGTGTTTACCCCAAACCTCCACATACTTGCGTGGAAACATTGCATATTTCCTCCCAAACACAGTACTATTTATAAACGACTTAAGGGGCCCATAGACCTGTGGATAAGTTGCTCGACTTCAAGTTGACGTCAACTTCGATAATTTCACATTAACTTCGATTTTGTCTTTACACTCTCAAACTAGTTGAGAATAGCTGATATCAACTTCAAAAATCAAAATGGCTTTGATTTTACATCAACTAGTTTGTACAAACCACCAACTTCACTTCACACCATGGATAAGTTGATATCAACTTGAAGTCGCTGCAACTTATCCACAGGTCTAAGGGCCCGGCCCCTTTACTCTTTGAATTCAATATATTTGTATTGTTTATTATTTATAATTTTATCAACATAAATCCACATTTATAAATAATCAATACAAAACATTAAAAGATTTTAAACGGTCCTTTTTACAATTACTTGCATTTGCTGCTTTTTTGCTTCTCCTTTCTAGTCAAAAGGCTTCAACTGTTCGTTGGTTATCATTAAGCGTTGGTACACAAACAATATACATACTTATATACAAATCTAATTCATGTAAGCCAAGCGTGTGTAAATTACTTGTGCTTTTTTTATTATATTTTACAAATAGTCCACCGTTCCGATTTTGTCAGTGAAGGCTTGGACAGACAAAGTGCTTCGCGTTGTTGCCCTTTCCAGTTGCTTTCCTCAAAATCGTTTCTCACTTTGGTAGCACTCATACATATATACGAAACACATCCACAAAAACCAAAGCAAAGTCGCACCACACCATTTAACCGTCCGAGACTTTGCTTATTCTTTTTTCGCTGATCAAGCGCTTCATCTTCAATTTACATGCACATTCAGGAATATTTATGAATCACTGACTGAGCAAATAATGCAAAAATACCGATACCAGTGTTGCCAAAAGCTGTCAAAAAAAACATGCCAAAAAAAGTGCAATTTGCAAAAAAGAATTGCTTAAACTGAATCAATCAAAAATTGTAGTACTGCGGCACTTTACGGCCTATATTCGATAAAAAACACAATTTCGTAAACCATCCATATTCGAACACCCTTACGGGATAGGAGTATATATCATTTGATGCAGAAAAATTTTAACGCATAGAAGAAGTCAGAAGTTGAGCCATGCCCGTCTGTCTGTATACAATGCTGGCTGGTCTATATGGTAACTGCCGTAAACCTTTAACGTCTACAATGAAATTTTGTCATTGCCTATTATTTAACCAGTCTTAGTTTGGGATTGAAAATGGGTATTCTGATCAGGGTTTAAAATTGCTGGCTGGTTTTTATTTGCTAAATTGATTTACTAACTGTGACTGCGAAAATGATCCGAACAAACTGAGATGAAACCGCACACACCAATTGTCTCATCGCCATTGGATATCTCAGGTACCAGTATCGCGGAGATATTATATCTCCATATCCCCAACATGCTGTGCACATTTGCAATGAGATTTCCCTCCTTGTCTTTACAGAAATGGGATTTTGGCTTCGGTTTTCCTTCAGTATGTCTCAATTTTCTCACTCTCGCGCTTTCTCCACTTCCCTTTCTTACACCTAAAGAGACGGTTTGCCAACTTACTTTTTTTTTCGTCATACCACTCAGTCGCAGCTCGCGTTAGAATTGACTGAAGCATTACCATACGTTCAGCGTTATTTTCATCATTTACTATGCGACAGTCTTCATCGTACCAAGGTTTGTTGCGATGCGGTTTTTCAAAACAAAGTATGGTTGTTGCGGCAGTTTTTGTAGAGTCGGAAATGGGTTTCCACTTCGCTTCAGAATATCATCGGGAGAGGTGCACTCTATGCCAAAAGTTGCGAGAGTTTCCTTGAGTAGGCTTTGATTACATCTGGTAATTGCAGGTTTCCGATGTATAGCTTTCTCTGCGTCCGGTTTCGCACGATTTTCACGATACTTAATCTTGTGCGAACCTTTGCTGCTACCAGGTAGTGATCAGAATCGATGTCACCTCCTGTGATCACTGGTACGTCCATTACACTAGATGAGTGGCTACCTTCAATTACCACGGGATCAATTTGGTTCTTCGTTCTTTGATCATGGGATAACCAAGTAGCCTTGTGAATGGCTTTATGCTGGAATCTTGTGCCACTAGCGACCTTTTTTTTTTGCCGTGGCAAAGTCAATCAGTCTCATACCGTTGTCGGAACTGTCAGCATGTAGACTGAAATTGATTAATCAGTAACATTGTACTTAACTAGACAAAATCACTACGCCCTCTCATAAAAAAGCTGGGCGATTAACCAAGTTAACCGCTTTAACGAAAGCTGTTTCCGTTTTTTAAACTTATTAAAGTAATTAGACGGTTGAACCGTCTATTCGATTTTGACCAGTAATATACTTAGGGGCAAATTAAAATTTATTTTTGTGTTTTAGTCATGTTCTCGGTACATCAAATTTGAAGAAATTGCTAACAAAAAGTCTAGACCAACATACTTTTGCAGTAAAGGATTTTTTAAATGCCAACTTACATCCATATTTAACATCCACACCCGTGATTATTCTATATATACATATGTGTTATAATTCCTGGTTGAAAGTAAGCATTATTTCAGAGTTCAATTTCGAAAAACAGCCATACGTTCAGCCTTATTACAAATGTCGTTCTCGTATTTCGACTACGACAGTTTTGCAAAAGATTAAAAATATCACGCCAACTTTGTCTTTAATCTTTTTCAAAACACTCGTAGTCGAAATACGAGAACGACATTCGTAATAAGGCTGATTATAGAAAAAATGCAATTTATCGACAAAAAATGCTAAAAAAATTAAGCAAAAAAAGTCAAAAGTTAGCAAAAATTTTCAAAAAAAAGTGCTAAAAAGCATTTAGCATGTTTTTCCAGAAAGAAAGTGCAGAAACCAAAAAAAGAAGCTAGAATTGCACTTAAAGTGCTAAAGTGCTAAACTGGCAACACTGACCGATACACACTTACAAGATAGACTCTCTCGTTGACCCTCTTTTATTCTTTTGGCCTCGAGAGAGCATAAACAGAGCAACAAATACAGCTGTATTAGTATCACAAACAAATACATATATATTTGGGTTGCAAACACATATAGTATAACCTATAAATCATTGTGTCTCAAATATGAAAAATTGAATAGCAAAAACAATGTGCTTGCACACGAGTATATCAGATTTGAGACGAGCTTAAAACACACGTTATATTTGCATCCAAGCCACAAAAAGCGACAGATTTTTCAGCGTGTACTTGGGTTCCCGATTACAGGGCTATGTAATTTACTGTTATGTTATACAATCTATTTTTGTTTATTTGTTGGAAATTCGCACTAGTGCTCGTTTTTCCAAAAATGCAATACGTTGCGAACATTGCGTTCTAAACAAGGCAAATCGGGTATCAAATATTTTCTTTGGGCCAGGAGGTCATTGTAATACAGATATACGATTTTGTTTTCAGAGGTGCTCTGGACCAAATTTTAAAAATTTAGAATTAATACAATCTGACATTTAAATCAAGAAGGCGTTTTTTTTTAGAATATCCCTGGAAAAGGATTTGTCAAGACATCTTCCATATGCCGTTGGACGCGCCATAAAAAACATTTCATATGATACTAATATTGTTTACATTTTCTGCAGTTAAAGTACAACATTTTTGAAAAACTAAAAAAAATATAAAATATTTTTTTGAAAATGATTCAGCTCACGGGATCTCGGGACACAAAATATTTTTGGAATCATCATAAAACAAACCAAGGGGCTCCATGAAATGTGGCTCCAGTGAAAAAGTACCCAAAATGAAAAATTACCCCAATATTTTGTACTACCTACAACAACACGTAAGTAAAAGGCCCAAACTTGTGTTGTTGTAGGTAGTACAAAATATTGGGGTCATTTTTCATTTTGGGTTTGGAGTAATTTTTCACTGGGGCCACATTTCATGGAGCCAAACCATGGTACATTTTCAGAGGTGAATAAAAAACGCTGTTGTGGGTGAGTGAGTCGGTCTAATGTACATACATTTGTATATATATATAGGAAAAAGTTTGTACAAATTTATAAATTTGTACATACTGGTTTATAAACATTTCCAAACTTGTGCTCTTCATATGACCTTTTCCCTCCCAAGAATTCGTTATCATCCACTCATATATGTAAATATTTTTGTTGTTTCCACACCACCACAGCTGATTGCCACATCCCCTTTCAGTTGTCGTCATTTGTAGCTTGCATTACGCTACATTTAACATAAGTAATTACCTTAAATTTTCAAAAACGAAGAAGCCAAAGACCCCATTCCCTATACCAGAGACCGTTGAAAAGATACATTGAACAGACAATTAAACATTTACTCCTTTGATAACATCCCGGGTATCTGGAATGAAATGATACGTATGTACGTGTAGATGATACGTATGTACGTGGATAGATACGAGTACAATATGAAACGTTTAACCTTTGGCGTTACAATATTGTATCACAATTAAAAAAAAAACTGATGGTATGAGTTTTGTTTGTAAAGTTTTCTGAGCAATTGACTGTAACTCGGTCTCTAGGGATAAGACACCGTCAAGGCTCCAATATCCAATTTATGTTCCCAAGTTATTTCAACGTAAATTTTATATTGAGTGTATAAGAGATTAGGGCCCCTGTTGATATACAATTGCTGACTGCCGCGGAGTCATTGGAGAATAAACACAACATGTGAACAGGGCTGACAATTCTGCACATCACTTAAGTCGGTCAGTATCGATCATTGAATGTTATTCACTATAAAAAAAACCTAGCAAAGTATCAACTTTCAATCGTTTGTAATTACTGTCACAACCGGGCGTATGAATTTGTGTTTGGCATTTCTAATTAAACCCGTTTGTCTTCGTCGGTCAGAAATATAAGTGCTGAAAAACATAAGCAATCTACGTGAGCATTTGCAAATAGTATTAGAAAAGTATGGTTTGGAAATGAAAATGGATGTCTTCCATAACTCCCTAGCTAATGACTGGGAAAGGTGGCATTATATTACTCCACATTACCAACCACCACTCCCTCCAATCTTCAGTATGCGGGATATTGTAACGTTTGAAGATCAATAGGCGAGAGTTGCAGTAATACCTGGTCTACATCACACAGTAGATGACGGCAACTTATTTTCAGTTCACAGCGTATTAAAGATCTTCGAAGATATTTCGTTTGCCCGTCTACTAACATTGGCATATTTTACCAAGTGATCAAATAACAAGCTCCACCATCACACATTTATCAAAGATGTCAGCGCATAATATAAAATGAGCTGGCATTCCGGGAAGAGATCAAACATATGTATGAAGTTCAAAGAGTTCAAAAAGTAAGAAACCGAGACATCAGGCATATTAAAGAATTCAGTACAAGGAAATATTGCCGGCAGTCACAAAATTTGCCACTTTTTAATAATCTCATGTTATCTTTTGATACAGTTCTAACTGCCATGTGAAAGAAATATATTTTTCCTTTGGCGTTGATAAATAAAACTTTGCGGACTTGATCTATAATGGGTGATTTCTAGCAACTTTGCTTTTCACAACTCTGTTTTTGGCAGCTCAGCTACTTTCGTGTAACATGCTACTATCAAACATGTTCAGTTTAATCTATAATTTAACCATGAATCGACTTACAAACGAACAACGCTGGCAGATTACTAAATTGTATTAACAAAATTCATGCTGGGCTATTTTATGGTCAGTTTGGGCGAACTTCAGAGGCGGCTATTTGAAATCATGTGCAATTTAACGCCTTTAGATTATTTTTTATGGTGCTATGTTATGGCTCATGTCTATAGGGAAACGTCCGCAACGGTTGGCGTGCTGAGCCAATATTGTAGAATTTATTCGTGAGATACCGGCAGATATTTTGAGGCGCATCCGCGGTCAACATTCACAGGAAATCATCTTGAAACATTGAATAGACAGTTCTGTCGACTCAAATAAAAATTTCATACATTTCTCTAACTTTTATCTGTTTTTTTAATTAAATCCGAAAGCTCTTAAAAAATCATCCGCAATAATGGAAATTCAGGCTTAATATTTCAAGTTATTTATTTCAAAATTTAAATGAACATATGGGCTAAAGTCCAAAACTTTTAAAACCATGAAGTCGACATACAAACTCCACTATTTCATAACTGGTCGTATCTGAAATAATGTGATTAATGCATTATCATTCTATACAGTTACATAAGTTACAATGCATAAAGATTTCGGCCAAACTTTCTATTACTTCCCATGTTTTAAACCACTCAAGGATAAAAATAAAATTACAGCAGACAGTTGTCCGAGGCCTTCGGCCACGGACTGTCCCGGCAGGCTGTGTCAGAGACACGGCCATTAAGTTTAACGTAGAATACGCCATCCGATAAGACAGAAAACATATATAACTATAAATTCATTTGCTTATATTATTTATCATTTATTGTCTATATGTTTTCTGTCTCATCGGATGGCGTATTCTACGTTAAACTTAATGGCCGTGTCTCTGACACAGCCTGCAGGGACAGTCCGTGGCCGAAGGCCTCGGACAACTCTCTGCTGTAATTTTTTTTTCATGGCTGAATACGAAAGTCATAACCAAAGTTGTGAAAAAACAATAAAGTGTATAGATATCATCCACAGAAGTATGTATATGGTATAGACTCAGAATTTGATATGCTTTGGACAAAAACAATGGTTGATATATCGTTTTCTATACGAAATCAAATGGTCATTAAAGTCCATGTAAGTATTTGACAAGACGAATATAGGCAGTTGATATATCTCACCACACTAGTTTCAGAATCGCAAGTGTTGTTTTAGTTAACTAGTATTCTCATAAATTGAGGTGAAGTGAGACTTATCAACACAATCGTTGAATCTGACGCCACTATTGACGCCTTCACAAACACATGCAAGCAATTGTGGGCACTTGCCTGGAGGACCTATTATTATGGATGAGACAAATTAACTTAAACATACATATGATACCCAGGGTAACCCATCCCCATTTTTGATCGAAAATATGAAAAATTTAGAAAAAAATATCTATATCTCGTCCAATCGAAAAAATAAAAAAAAAATTACAAGATTCTAGGGGTTTCTCAAAAAGTGTTCCAATTCGCATGAAAATCTTCAAAATAAGAAAATCGCTAAAATAAAAAAATAAAAACGGTTCATCCAATCGCAAAAATAATAAATTTGTTACCTCCTCAGGAGGTTTTCACCTATGGAGGTCTTCAGTACGAGATCACTTTTATTTTTAAAAACTCGCTAGAACTAAAATTTCTGGAATCAAAAATATCTCCAATATCTCGCTAACGGGGCGTCCAATCGAAAAAAAAACTATTTTTTACGAGTTTCTAAGGGTTTTTCATAAAGTGGTCCAATCGTATCGAAGAAATTTGGTTCTAAAAATTGTCAAGATATGAAAAATTGCCGAAATACAAAATGGCTATAACTCAGAAACGGTGAAGTCCACACGCAAAAATAATTGTTACCTCTACAAGAGGTTTTAGCCAATGGATGTCTTTAATCCGTCATCCCTCATTTTAAAAAGAAACATCGCTAACACATACGTATGTGTGTTTTAGCGACTTTTTATTTGAAACATTTTAGTTTAATGGATTTTAAGTGATGCCTTATGAGAGGTATTATTGGTTAAAACCACCTATGGAGGTAAAACATTTATTATTTTTGCGGTTGGACGCACCGTTTCCGAGTTATATCTATTTTTTATTTTAGCGATTTACTTATTTTGGCGATTTTTAAAAACAAGTCCATACGAATGGACCACTTTATGAAAAACCCTTGGAAAGCCGAAAAAATTAGTTATATTTCGATTGATCGCTCTGTTTCCGAAATATATACATAACGGCGTTTTAGCGATTTTTTATTCGAAAAAAATTTAGTTTTAGCGATTTGTTTAACAGAAAAAGTGATGCCGTATTAAAGACATTCAGTAGTAACAGCCTCATGTCGAGGTAAAAAATTTATTATTTTTGCTATTGGACGCACCGTTTCCGAGTTATTGCACTTTTTTTATTTTAACGATTTTCTTATTTTGCCGATTTTTTAAAAAAAATTATTTCATGCGAATTATATCACATTGTGAGAATCCCTTAGAAACTCGTAAACTTTATTATATTTTCGATTGGACACTCCGTTTTCCAGATATCGAACTTTTTTCATATTTTCGATCAAAAATGGGGTTGGGTTACCCAAGGTAACCCATTAGCCAGGAAATACGAACCCTGGTTATAAATAATAATAATTTGGTTTAAATTTATTTAATTATAAAATACACAATTCTAATTAAAAATTATTTTTTAACTTTTTTTCTATAAAATTCATAAGCATCACCAAATGGATGTGACAGCCATCAAATTCAAGTAATTAGTTGAGAATACCAATATACAGGGTGTTTCAAAAGTGACCACGCTATTGGAAGATGCTTTTATTTTTGCAAATGGCCACCAATGTCAAATCTGTTTTGACATTTGTGGACTAGACAGATGTAGAACACAAGTAAACTAACCATGGAGCAATACGCTCCCCAAGAACGCAGAATAATCGTGTCTATTTTTCTGCGTAACAATTCGTCTGTGGTGTTGGCGCTGCGCGAATACCGTCGCCGATTCCCCGGCCGTCCGACACCGACTGCGCAAACACTGCGCCGTTTGGCCACTAACCTTGAAGAGTATGGGAACACACGAGACGTTGAAAGGAGTGGCCGGCCCCGGAGCGCACGTTCTGCCGAGAATATCGCCGCTATTGCCGAGGATGTCGAGCTGTCGCCGGAAACATCGACCAGACGCCGTGCCTCACAATTAGCCATCAGCCGGTCGTCCATATGGCGAATTTTGGTCAAAGACCTGCGCATGTTCCCATACAAAGTCCAGTCCGTGCATCAGCTGCTGCCTGTCGCCCGCCAAACGCGTGTAACCTACGCCCAAGCCATCCTAAATCTCGTGGACGAAGTGGACGATTTTTCCACCAAAATCATAATGAGCGATGAGGCTCATTTCCACCTCAGCGGGTACGTGAACAAGCAAAAGTATCGCTTCTGGGGTACCGAAAATCCACGAGTGACGCACGAGGAGCCATTACACCCGCTCAAAGTGACTGCATGGTGCGCTGTTCACGCTGGAGGAGTCATCGGGCCATTTGTTTCGAGAACGCCGCTGGTCAAACGACAATAGTGCACGGTGCGCGCTATAGGGCCATATTAACAGAGGTTTTTCTGCCGCAGTTCGACGAATTATGACTGGAGGACATGTGCTTCCAACAGGACGGAGCAACGACACACACTGCGCGAGCCACTACCGTTATTCTGAAGGCGGCGTTCCCGGGTAGCCTCATCTCTCGTTTTGGCGATTTGCACTGGCCCGAAAGATCGCCCGATTTAACCGTTCCAGACTTTTTTGTGGGGTTTTTTGAAGTCCCGTGTTTACGTGAACAAGCACGAGACCGAAGTGATGAATAATGCCTTAAAACGGGCCCATATGGTAATCAATTGTGACGGCACCCATTTAACCGATATCATCTTCTCAACTTGACCAATAAAATTCTAAAGGTTCAAATAAACATAATCAAAAAACAGAATCGAAATTTTTCGTTTAGAAACAAATGAGAGCCAAACAACATCGGATGACTTCTTTTGAAACACCTTGTATTAGTTGTTACAACCGAATTAGTTTTTATATTTTCCGTTGATCCAACAAATAGAATATTCACCACTACAAGATAATTTGATTGCTAGAACTAAAACTCGATTAACAGATCACATTTAATTCGGGTTGCTGTGAATTCAACTAAATATTTCAGTTCTTGCAACCAAAACTGAATTACAAATCAATTGATATGCACAATATTTGGTGATACTGAACGCAATTATTGGTAATCACAACTGAATAATGTGATAGTCCAAGGAACCGCCAAACTTTAGTTGGCTATAACTATAGTTGTGACAACGAATCTCTTCTCTGTGTGTAATAGCGTAAAATGTGGTCTGCTCAAAGTTGACGGCTCATCCGCGACATCTTCGACCACAGCTGCAACATTCTCGTCGGAACGATCACTACAAAACCTTCCGATGTCTCTTCTGTCACATGTTGCATCAGTCTCTTCGAAGTGAGCGGCGAAGGACGGCCGGAAAATGTGCGCCGAACTCACTAACGAATTATTCCGTAAAAATATACTAATAGTCCGCGTTCTTGAGGAGTACTACGTTACATGGCTTATCGGCTTGTACTGTGTATCTGTTTACTTTACAAATATCAAAACAAAAGTGACAGTTGCCAACATTAGCACAATTTATAGCATCTTCTGATAAGGATATCTGAAAGCTTACACCTTTTTTGTTATAATTTATGTAGATTTCCGTATCTGCATAATATCCTGACTTATTGTATTTGGTCTATGGAAATGTGCTTAGTTCACTTTGTCATTTCATCACAAGTGGAATTAGGTCAAAACAACGTCTACAATTTGTATTAATGCATTTCGAAAATCCTGGTTGAGGTCGTTGATTTAACCGTGTAGTACATAAATTTAACGATTGTCCGAATAAGTAATTTAAATAATCATTGGTTGTCTTCGCAGTACGCATACTCTAATTGATTACACTGTGTGGAATTTTTTCAGTCATGGAAATATAAACATATACGAACACAACTACGTGATAAAAAATCAAAAACAAAAAGACCCGTGCCTCCCACTTTTGGCCAAAGTCATGCACTTTTTTTCATGGGCCCCCAAAGATTTGGGGCATCGGTGTAATTTTTGCAAAAAAGTGATCATTTTGTCAGGCTCATATCTTGCAAACCGTTCGGAATATTGGTTTACTCTCTGAGGGAAAATTGTAGCTCTTGTCATAAAGAATAATAATTTTGGAAGTATAAAATAAAAAAACTTCATCTTCAAGGTCAAAATCGCAGAAAAAAACTTTAAAAAACTCGATTGTTTAACCTTTTTAAGGTCCATAGGTAGCAAACCGTTCAAAATTCAAGGAAACAATCAACTACAAAACTGTACCTAAGATCTCAATAAAACTTCCTAGGAATGATTCTTAACACATTCTTAACCCTCAGAGAGTAAATCAAAATTCCGAACAGTTTGAAAGATATAAGGCTGACAAAATGATCACTTTTTTGCAAAAATGACACCGAGGCCCCAAATCTTAGGGAGCCCTTAAAAAAGTGCATGACTTTGGTCAAAACTGGGAGACATGGGTCTTTTTTTTTTGTCCGTATATGGTTATATTTTTTCGTGTTGCCCTGTGTTATAATAGCGTGTTCGCAGTGGCGTTCTACAGTGAGTCGATTCGCAATTTGGATACCGTTTTTTGTATTCTAGTATTTCCTATATCTTTCAATAATATCCGATACCTCTCACCTGACTGTATAAAGTATAAAATTTAACTAAAAATGGAAGTTTTCCTCCCCTTATGATGTTAATGGCATATCTGACTAGTTATAATATATCTCCAAATAATTTTTGGCCCGTTTTATTAACTAAATATAAGCGATAGTAAGTCAAATTTTGCTTTTGCGTGAATTTTACCCATCAGTGTGTTAACTTTAAAAGATCTGATAAGAAATACACACCAGTTTTTCATATCTATAAAGACGTATTAAGAAGACGCCAAATGTCAAGATTCCCATATCAAACTGCTGTTATCCTAGTTGTAATCTAGTTGATCACTTTGTTTTATCACTTCAATAACCACTTTAAAAATTTCAGACATGCGATGCTGGCTATGCAAGAAATCCTTTACCAAGTAGATATTTAGTTAAAATATCTAAGCCACAAAGAAGAAAGTCTCAATGATATTAAACTGAATGAATAAAAGTATAAAACAAGTTTAGAACTTTAACAAAGAAACTAAACTAACTTGATTTAGAGGGTACGACTACTCCATGAAGTTAACAATGGATGGACAGGCAAACGAAATAAGGTATTGTGTTCTTTCTCTGTAGGAGACTCGAACATCAGGATAAAGTTAATAAAAACATAGACACGAGTACAATAAAAACAACATTTGCTGCTTTAGCTCACCGATGATGATGATGATGACAGGATAGTTGCATTTAATATGTAGTTTATTTTTGGGTCCAACTTAGAACCATTGAATAGTTGTTGGCGTACACTCACAAACAAATTCGGTTGAGACAGCCGAATTAGCCGCAACCGAATTAAGAGGTTGTCTCACTGAATTAGAGGTTGACACAACCTCATTAGAGGTTGACACAACCTCATTAGAGGTTGACACAACCTCATTAGAGGTTGACACAACCTCATTAGAGATTGACACAACCTCATTGGAGTTTGACACAACCTCATTGGAGTTTGACACAACCTCATTGGGGGTTGACACAACCTCATTACAGGTTGGCACAGCCTCATGATATGTTGTCACAGCCGAATTAGAGTTTGTTACGACCGAATTTAGATAATAAGTACGTTTTATTACCCCGCTAAAGTTAATTATAGCTTAATTTGTATGGGACAGCTAAGCGATATTAAGTGGCATTTCAGTTTCCCACTTAAATTCCGACTTGAGCAATGACAATGTTGCCACATGTTAAATTTCAAGGAATGGTAACAAAAAGTTGTCTTAGACAAATTTTGTTATCATTTCTTGCGAATGAAAATGTTATAAAGGAGAGACTCAGAAGCAGAAATTTCCAAAATGGCTTACACATTTTAAGTTCATAAAATTATTTTGTTTAATGGAAAACTACTACTATACATCTCTAAATTTGAAGGATATAGTTTTATTTCCGATAGAAAACAAAATTGGAACTAAATTGTTCACAACAACGCTTGGTAAATGTTATACATAGTGATCATGGTAGAATTATCTGCAAGGTATGGTCGTTTAAACATGTGATTACATTTCTTTCATGTCATTTTTCGTTTAACTTGTCATATGTATTTTATCAATCATATGTATTTTGTTTTCATACGTTATTGTATTCTTGTATTGTTGGTATATGTTTGTATAGAGTTTGACAACTAAAACAAATGACCGAAATTAAAATGTGTGTTGTTGCTGCTTACATCTACAACAACATTTGCTGCTACCATTTATTTGTTGGCACTTGGTACAAACATGTTGCCGTATCGCATTTTTTCCACCCATTACAGAAAATGTTGTTAAGTGTGGATCGTTTTATTTGGAAAGCCGTAAGTGGCGATAGCTTAATGGAATAAAAAATCAGCCTTAATGTCACAAATGAATTATTCCAATTTTTTTTATCATTAAGTGATGATTTATTTGCCTGTGTTCTTATAAAAAAATTAAAAAGTGAAAAAATAAAGTCATATAAATATATAGGGTAATCTATAGGGTAATAAATTTGTTTTACATGCCTCTTCCGGCCTTTTTTGAAGTCCTGGCCATCATCGGATACCGCACCAATATTGACGTGTTGATCCTAAACCGTTTTGTATACAGACGGTTGCAGCATATCTGACGTGACCGACGTTGAAAAACTTCAAAACTGTTGATATCTGATGGAATAATTTCTGCAATATAAGACGCTTGAATACAAAACATATTTTACTTACCTTCCTTAATAACTACAAGAAAAATTATGACATTCTTTAATTCTTTTTAAAACAATATTTGATTACAGAATTTTAAACGTCAGATTTAAATACATAGAATTATGTTGTGGTAACTGAATTGGAAATGAATTCGGTTGCACCTACAGAATTCATGAGAAATTCGGGTACAGCAGCCGAATTGAGGCAAAATTCTGTCGTTACAACCAAATTAAGGCTAGATTCGATATTACAATCGAATTGGTGTCAAAGTCGGTTACTACAACAGAATTGATGTCAGATTCGGTTACTCTAACCGAATTTGGTACCACTTTCGGTTGTTGCATCCGAATTAATTTCAAATTCGGAAATTTTAGAAAATTTAGTTGACTCAACGAATTTAATTGAAGATTCAATTGTCACAACCGAATCAATTATGAAACGAGTTTTCTTCAACCGAATTTCGGTTTTTGGGACTAAATTCGGTCGTAACAACGTCAATTCGGTTGTGGCAACCTCAGTTCGGTGGTAAGAGCCGAATTTACGGTTGCTGCAACCTCTTTTCAAACAAGTAGTTCTCTGGGTGCAGCGTGGTAGAGGCAGACCGGATTTTGAAGAAAGGCAACGAGTATACAAAACAGCTGGAGACGAACTACTGCAGACAATTCGAAAAAGTAAAAGAGAAAGCTTCCAGCAAATCTGCAAAGAAGCCGAATCGAATCCATGGGGAACTGCATATTAAGTTGTAGCAGCACGACTGAAATGCAAAAAGTGTCCGCCACTAACATGCCCGGTACTTCTACACAAAATTGTGTCCACACGGTTTCCTTAGACATACTGTGCATGAAAACAATTTTTCGGAACTACCACCGACGGAGGATATACCATTGGCGACTTGAGAGGATCTTATGATAGTAATACGTAAAATTGGGGATGGCAAGGCGCCAGGTCCAGATACGGTACCAAATAAGGCGCTTAAAGCGGCAGTGGAGAACAATCCGAATATATTGTTTTTAGTCCTGAATCAGTATCTAAGAGAATGCACATTCCCAGTTCCATGGATATTGTAAAAATTATTGTTGCTGCCAAAACCGGGCAAACAGCTAAGTGACTCTTCGTTGAGACTTTTTGTCAAAAAGCGAAAGAGTCTATAGAAGGAAATGAAGCACAAAATAAGGACTGTGCAGTTATCACGCTAGACGTGAAGAATGCTTTTACTTTTGCTAACTGGCAACACATAACTGATACGCTCTATGGACTGGCAGATCCAACGTACGTTACGAAAATAATTTCAAGCTTTTTTAGTAATAGAAAACTATGCTGTGAAACGGAGGATTGACCTAAAACGTATGATGTTTCTGCGGGAGTTCCTCAGCGGTCGATTATCGTACCACTGCCCTGAAATATTATTTAGAATGGAGTTCTAACACTAGAAATACCAGGCAACCCTAATATAAGCGGGTTTGCAGACGACATAGAAGTGGTCACCGTTGCAATACACATCGATGAGGTGGAACTAGGAATATACAAATGAGACGATAAATGCTATACGATCCTGGAGAATTAAAGCAGGTTGATTACAGCCGCAGCACCAGTATGGTCAAGTTTCCTACATAAGTGCTGCTTGCAGGAGGAAAATCTCATCGGTGCAGAGGTTGAGTGGCTTACGGGCCTGCTGTGCTTACTGCACGACATTCACGACGACTGCACGACCGCCAGTACAGTTGCAAGAATGATACCCATTCGGCCGGGCCGAAAAAAAAGTTGAAGCTACAGGATTTGGCTAGCAAAATAATCGTTCTATAGGTCGAGTAGAATACACACACAAAATTTCAGAAAAGCAGTTAACCCCTTCAAGTCCCGCAATGCACTTGTAGCAAAAATATTGTTGAGTTACATTTTCAAAACCGTAAGGATGGTGAAATGTAGCAACTGCCATGTTGGTATGTATGTGCATCAAAAGTTTTGAAGTTACCCATTTCAAGTAACACCTAACACAGGGTTTAATAAGCCATGGAGGATTTAGGAATAACCTATTTAAAATTTGAAGAAAATCGGAACAACACCATCATCGAGCTAAAACATAACATTACTCAGGAAAATGATATAGAATTAACGTTGAGCTCCGGGAAGAAGTGGAAGTTTACCCACAACTATATAACCACCGCTATGAAGAAGCTGCGTATAGAAGAAGAAGTAGGAAAGGTAACTGACTGTTATTTTAACAGAGTTTCAACTTATACCTCAGCCATCTTAGAATGTTGGTGTTCAACGGGTGAGCGGAGCGTGTCCGCCGCTTCCTCCGATGTGAAAGGCAGTAGAATACCTTGAATTTTAACAATATTGCGAGAACATTTCGGAGAACCTCTCTGTCTAGCAGGGTACTCTTTCTTTCTCTTTCGGATGTCTAGTACAACTGTATATTTATCTGATAAAATGGATTTGCCCGTGGTCGTCATTACATTCGGCCAAACTGACATCGTAGAGTTTTCCAACATCTCTATGCCTAGCGGACTACCCTGGTCTGTTTCTATTATTTATTGTTATTGTTTTTTTTTTGACATTATACTTTACATGTGATTCCAACGAGTGTAGCTTATTTGAGGTCGACCGTACCAAAGCCATCAGTAGTCGAAGGCTTGCTACTCACTAGGTATCAGTGACGCATTGCCAAAATACAGTCAGATATCCCCGACTGCAAACTATCCGCATACATAACCTATCCCGCTATTCGATGTCTCATCCCGTCTTGGATTTCCATCCCGCTTTTTACATAGAAGTCCCACTTTATGACGATTTCTTCATTAGAAATAGTAATTCAAAAAGGGCTCATGTGGGTTTTTTTTTTGAATTTTTCAGGAGACATGAAAACTGAATTTCTCTCCACTTGTTTGGAATTTGAGAGCGCAAATATTTTTGAAAGAGCTAACTATTGAACCGCATCATAAAGTACTGAAATGTTTTTCTTTTAATATAAAAGTTCTGGGAAAAACAGACTGAGCCCTTTTCGAAAAAAAAACGGCATGAGCCCTTTTAGAAGTTGGTGATTCAATTTAGCTTGGAAGCTATATATTTTTTAATACAAAATTATCAGCAGTCACAAGCAGGATTTGAATTCACATTACCACACGATCGTTTCGAAGTTTGTGAACTTCATAATCATCTGTGCAAGGTTTTTTTTTTGTCGATTGTTCGTCATATTAATCTTTCATATCTAATTTTTTTCCCCTGCGGATGGGCCACAAAAGTGTCGCAATCAGATGCTTGTTATGAGGAAAATATTTAAACAGATCTCAAAACGAACTAATTTCAAACCACCGCTTAAGAGGAACATATGCATACATCAGGATGGGTCAAATTGTTCGGGTGAAAAAAATGCAAAACACGTATAGCTAAAACGAAATGTACGTAAAATTCTAAGAAAATTACACTAAGGGGTCTAAAACTAAAACCTGGCTCCCGCCGAGAGACATGAAGATTCCAGTTTCAAGAATATTAAAAACTTCATTAAAATAAAACAATACATCATATATTTTTAGTTCGGGCTTGGTTTGAGCTACATTTTCTTAGCTTTAATCACTTGATTATAACCCGTGGTTTAGTATAGGTTTGATTAAAAGAGTGTCCAAAAGTTGTTATAAACTTGCAACTATTGCCATATCATGTCAAAACACAAATATAGTTGCTCTTTTTTGACCTATTTACCCCATGTTTTCTTAAATCTAATTTGATCCCTGAAATAAGAATGTCCTTGGTCATACACTAAAAATGTAAAATAAGCAAGCAAACATTTAAAGACATTGGCTTTACTATTGGAAATTGGGAGCCAATTAAAATCCAAAGAAGAAACTAAAAAAAGAGAGTCCGTTCGTCGTCTGCAGCACAATGACTCAGCTTTACTAGCCTTTCTATTGATGACAGCATAAATGAAACACTGACACGGAAAGAAAGTAGTAGAACATTACATCCCAGAGTAGATAAGGAGTCTCATAAAGTCATTGTTGAAGAGCCGGGACCAAATTGTTGGTTCACACAAAAGTTCACGCTGAGGACGCCAATACTAAATAACATTATGCGAGTCTTTAAGGAAAATAACTTCTTCGCGAAAGAGCCATTAAAAAATGTTGTATTACCGTGAACAATTATATGACATAAGTAAACTCAAAACTTTTAAGAAGCATCCCATTAATTTCGATTGCACAGATTACATGGATTTAGTCGAGTTCATAGATTCGGAGAAATAACACTGCCAGATATAGCTTTTCCATCGCACATTCAGGAAACCAAGCGAAATGAGATATTAAATTTTGTGATGAAAATCGGTTTCAAAAAAATTTATAGCAATCAGGTGACAACTGTCACTGAATTTCATCGAATTATAAACACACTCTGTCTTTCGTTCTTAGAACGCAGATGAACCAACAATATGGGTCATCTCAACGGGTCAAACCAGGGCCAACGGAGAGCTGTAACTTGGTCAGCGTTTAATCCGTAATGGCCTTTCCCATAAGAATCCTACCAATAGTGAAAATGCAGACCCCTGGTGGGACGCTCTTGCTATCCCCCACCGTTAACTATGACAATGAAAACAAAGAAACGAAAAGAAGACAATCAACTCCCCTATATGTTGGCGAACCACGGAAACCTTATAAGAACCACGGCTAATGGCTATATACTTTAAATGCATGCAGCTTTAAAGACGTATGTAACCGAAACCAGTAAGGCTACAATCGAGGAAATCTGATAACCAAGACTGGGCTATAGAAGGAAGAAAAACCACTGCGATAAAAACAAACGAGATTTTGGTCGTGGATTTATAGTTGGTAAAGTACTGGGATATCTGGTCCCTAGGTTCCACCCAGTGATAAATATAATCGAGGAACCGGATCTTTACAAGAACGGACCGGACCGGACCGGGGCTTACAAAAACCGAAAGACAGGCCCAAATGAAGCGAAAACGGTTCTTTAAGGACCGATAGACGGGTTCAAAGGAACCGAAAACGGTTCCAAAAAGACCGGAAAATGATTCTACAGGAACTAAAAAACGGGTTGAAAAGAACCGTAAAACCGCCGTCAAATTTTGTGTTCTTATAATAATAATATACTATATACACCCAAGCCTCTTTGGGACAGCAATTTGCAGAGAACCGGAACCGGTCCAAATACCAGGTTCTTCTCGGTACCGGACTCGACCGCACCGGTCCTTAAAATACGTGGAACCACACATCACTAATAGCCACTATCCTCAAAATATCGAAATATCACAAATATACTTGAACAGTTCCTTAATTTATGTACATGTCACATTGGAATATAAAGTCGAAGAGACGAAGAAATGTTTGTGTTTCTTTCAAACAACCTTATGTAAATTCAGACTGCATGCCAGCACTTCTGACAACGGAATGAGACTGATAGAGTTGGGCGCTACAAAACACATTGTTTTCAAATGTACAACATTATAAAGACATCGACGAGGTTCCTTCGGCATCTGCTGATCAAGAAGCAAAAAATACAGTTGATGACGTGGTAATACTTGGAGGCGTGCGGTAATAACGCCCAAAACAAACAAAGTCATACTGCCCAAAAAACGACATGTAATTTATTGTTGTAAAAATTATAGATTTTCTGGGCTGTCTGTCATATTTTTAGGATAATGGGGGCATTTTAAAATTTTTTGTTGTCATAATGCCCACGTCAAGAAATGTTATAATGTCCAAAATTGGCATAATGTCCAAATTCTAATGGGAAAATAGTCATAAAGCCCAAATGATTTTTTGGGCATTTTGACATTGGCATAAAATTAACAATTATAAAAAATGCAAAATACTACAACCGTTATTCTGTAGTTGCGTGTGTCTTGAAACAGAGCAGGGAACTATCGACGAGCGATTTAATAAAAATCGAAATTAATTCTTGAACATTGATTTATATATACAAAAATTATAATTGTTACTGTTCTCGGTTGAAAACATTAAAAGACAGTACTTGAGTTCCACGCTAAACTAAAAGACCGAGCTTAGTGGTAATTTGATGTATCATATTGTTTTAAATCTTTGGAAAAATCAGGAACGTACAAAGTACTAAGACTAGTATAGAATGCACAAGACGCCGCAGACATTGTCAACAAAACGTGTGCTGCAAATCGCAACATACGTCGGTCAAGGTTATTGAGTCCTTTTACTACAAGAAGACAGAAGAACTGTGATTTTATTTACAGAATATAATTTAAATATATTAAAAACGTTGTTCTCATGATAATACTGTTGTTTACAAAGGGCTTTAGAAATGTCATTATGCCCAAAACCCGGCATATCGCCCGAAACTTAAGATATGGAATGTCATAAACTGCAAAAAAAATTTATAAAATCCAACTAATATTTGGGCGTTGCGGCGTATAATTCGGGCTTTGCAACACTTGGACTTTGGATGATATGCCACTTTTTGGGCAGTATATTGTTTTTCATTTTGGGCGTTATGCACTTGGGCGTTATTACCGTACGCCATACTTGGAGGGCACCGTTCTACCGTTGCTTTTTACCACCGTTAACTAGACCAGGACAATTTATTGCTTCAACGATGGGAATTTTACATACCGCTCCGTGGTATCACATGTTAATGTTATACCCTCCAAAGATAACCCGTCACCTCCCTGTAATATGATTGAACCCGTCAATTATAAAGTGACCAGATAAGCGTCGCGATTCACACATTGCACTTGTCAATCTGTCAATGTAGAGAAACCTACACGTGAAAATATAAAGTGTGTTTGGAGCTTGTCCCAAATATAATATACTTGTGTCCACACACATTGTGTTTGCTATTCAATATTACATGTTTGAGACACAATTATTAATATGTTATAATACATGTGTTTACGACCCAAATATATTTATATTTATGATACAAATACAGCTGTGATTGATGCACTGTCTATGCTCCCTCGAGAGCAAGAGAATAAAAGAGGGACAACGAGAGAGTCTATTTTGTAAGTGTGTATGTGAATTTTTGCATTATTGTCTCAGTCAACGAGTCATAAATATTCCTGAATATGTGTGTAAATTCCAGATAAAGTGTTTCTTATTTTGGCTCTTGTATTTCGTTTTAGTTTCATGTATTCAGTCGTCTATGGTTCATCGGACAGAGGATATCAAAAGCGCTTGATCAGTGAAACAATAATAAACGAAACCTCGGAAGGTTAAATGGTTTGTGATGTTACTTTGGTTGTTGTGTATGTGTTTCCTCACCAAAGGGAGGAAAGAAACTGGAAAGGGCAACAACGTCAAGCCCTTTGTCTGTCCGTGCCTTTACTGAGAAAGGCGGATCATTTGTGAAATAATTGTAATAAAAAAAACACAAGTAATTAATCCACCTTCCGCTTGCATGAACCTGATATATAAATATCTTGTTTGTGTACCATCGCATAGTGATAACCAACGCATACCTGAAACCTTCTGAAAACAAAAACCTGAAAGACAACAAAGAAAAACAATTAATGCATTCAAAGCAAATAAATGTTAAAAGGGCCGTTTAAAATCTATAAATTTTTTGTATAAATTATTTTTAAATGTGGATTTATATTCTTAAAATTAATGAGAATAAATAATACATATATATTGAAATCGAAATAAACATTAGTCGTGTTTTGGTTACAAGCAAGCGATTATCGCTTGCTAACTTGCAAAGAAAACGGCTATTTAGCGATAAGTAATTTTATTCAAAAATATGTAAAAGGGTTGAAAACTGTAAAAGATGTCGAAAAAAATGTCTTTAATCTTAGCGAAAATGATTCGCGTCGCTAAGTCGCCGCTAAGTGCTTCATACAAAACAAGCGATTATATAAGCAAGCGATGTTACCAACACACGCATATTATTATATTTGGGAGGAAATTCGTATATGTTTCCACGTAAGTATATGTAGGTTTGAGGGGAAACACGCGATTGCTTCCATGTAAGTATATGGATGTTTGGGATGACGAACGCATATGTTTCCACGTAAAAGCATACATGTTTGTGAGTAAACATGATACTGTTTGCATTTAAATACAAGTAAGTTTGTGTTCCAAATATATACATGGTTCCTGCAGAATATTTTTGGGCAAATATGTTCGAGAGACCGTTATGTTTCAGCATGTATAAATAGAATCAGAAGATAATTTAAAATTATGAACATGAATAATATCACTATTGCTTAATTCAAATAAATTTAATTTAGTTTTGGAAATGGACACTCTAAAATTAAACTTAGCTAATAACACCAAATAATGTTTGTTAGAGTTGGACATATTAGTTCCTTAAATTATCCTGATCTTTTCATTCAGCTCCTGATAGAGAACTTGATAATTTCTTAGATCCCAGCTCCTTTCAGTTCCTCGTCTGTATGTTTAATATTTTCTCGTCGACTGACGACATTAGTCAAAGTGGGATATTATTAATTAATTGTGGAAATAAACGTAATACTACTACAAGCGCTCGTATTGAAAAATATCTTAAGGAACTCTTTGGCCCTAATAACTGGATACGAAAAATTAATTAAAAGATTTAAATAATCCAGACCAAGAGAGAACATTAGAAAATTAATTAAAAAATAATAATAAAATTGATAAAGAGCCTAACGAATTGAAAAAAAAAATAAACAACTTCTAAATAAATTTCATAAAAAACGTAAACGAGTTTTAAAGCCAAAGATAACACTGTGCAAGTTTTTGAAAAAATTTTGGAAAACGGATTTACAACAATTCGAGTCATTAGTTTTTTGGCCTATAATGATGGTTTCCTACAGATTTTGTTTTAATTTCGTATCCAGAGTCTGCGATTTATAGCTCATTTATTGAGACAAGTTTATACATATGTCACCATTACTCGAAAACGCATCATCCGATTTTTTTGATTAAACAAACTTAGAAAATTAACATCTACAATACCTTAAATCTATATGTACCTATACTATTTCCCGAGGTAAGCAACAGTTTCGCAGTTATAAATACATTTTTGAAGGAAAAATAATAATTTTTTGCTTAAAAAATTAAAATTGTGTATGAAATTTTTTTTATAAAACCATCATTATAGGCAAAAAACAGTTTGATTCGTAGGACACGAGTTAGTGAAAATCCGTTGAGTTCACATCTGTTTTTTTCGACTTGCTAAGAAATAGGTAGAACTGCAGCAGGAACATAACAAGAGGAACTTAGGTTCAGTTAAATGTAATTGATGAAACTGATTTCTCTAGTTCCGCTTAGGGATTAAGTTCTAGAAGCAAGTTCCCTCCGGAAATACAGAATTTTAAAGTTTGCTTTTTATCGGCAGGCTATATTTGCTGTAATGTTACACGAATTTGATGTAATAGCCATAGAGTAAGCATACCTAGAGTTACCACTACTCTCAGTAAATTTACGACATTAGGCTTGGTTGCTTATGGACGTTGCATATTGAAAAATATTGCTTTGATAATAGCAGATACAGGCACTAGTTCAAACAGCCAACAAGAACGCAACACAACAAAGGCGTTTCGTGTTGTGAGTTAAAATTTTTCAGTTAAATACAACACAAATAAATGTATGACAACAATAAAATATAACAAACAAGAAAAAAAAATTGCACAGTTGTTAAGCAAATAGATATGACAAATTTAAGTCAACAGTTCTTGTAACTCCACCTGGGTAAGTCAACATTTCTCTATCGCACCGACGTCACCAAGAAGAGTGTGAAATGAAACGTCAGATGAGACAGACGGCACCTCTAGGTGTATTTCTCTATGGTGATAGTAAACATGCTTGTTTTCTCTTTTTCAGCAATCTTATACCATTATATATTTTTATTCGCATTTGTTATGTTCTTTAGGGCCTTTATCACAATATCTTGTTAGAGCTAACTAACAGCTATAATTTTTAAGTTCCATACAAAATGACAGCTACAACATTTAGTTGTTGGTTTTAAGTACAGTACCCACAAATTTTACTGACATTCTGCTAATAAAAATCGTTATTCTTTTTGGAAAATCGCTTAGTTGTTACCATGACAAACATAAAGATGATTCCAAAGGTAGGATTGTATTGAGCATTGTGAGATCGTTTCGTTTCGAAGTCGATGTCGATGCAGATATACTAAAACCGCTATTGTTGTCGCTCAGGCAATTTTAAGGTGCGGCCTAAATTTGAGTTCTGTGTCGATCATGTTTACTTGTAGTTTCTTCCTTCTTCTGCTGTTGTTTACCCGTTCTATATTCTTTTCAAATCGTATTTCTCTATTGACGTTTCTTTCGGCCATAATTTAAGACCGGATCATAAGGTCTCAATGGTTGGTTGGCTCTGTCGCCTCTTGATGATGTTCTATCGATGACGACGACGACTGTCTGTCTGGTCGTTAGTCGGCAGTCGGACAGACGTCTTGTTTTGAATGTAGTTCGATGGCAATTAAGTCTTATTTATGAGTCTTCGGCATGAGGATCGTGATGATAGTCATTTAGTCAAAGTGTACATAAAGTTATGGCCCACACGACAAACATGCTCGTAAAGAACTGCCTGCTTTCGTTGACTCACTGATAGTCTTCGAAACTTATGATTTCGAATCTTGAGTTGCACTCAGGCTTCTTGTCAGTTGATTATTGTTATTATTTATATCTGAAAACTTTTATATTGAAACCGTTAATTTGTTAAACGTTGATATATGTATACCTCGCTCAGCTCCACGACGGCTACAACGAAAGTTCATTAAAGAAGCTTTAATTAATTTCCATTTCCAAATAAGGAATGGCCTACAATTTTCAAAAAATCAAAAAAGAAACTTAATATAGCACAGAACAGTAGTTTTACAATCTTAAATTTTAGTTTTAATAAACCGTACAAGCAGTAGTAGTATTTAGACGCCGACACTAGCCAATACGAACTTGAATATTTTGGTATAATTTGATATGTGTTTGCCGACTAGTGTTTCCGACAGTGTTGGTATTTTTTAATCTGCATTGCATTTTAATTTCCATTACTTTATCTAATGCAACTACAAAAGAAGTACCATTGATCGGCAATGTTTTGAATTTCCATTTTCTAGGCAATGTAAATGCCGATTTGGATTCGGATGTCAATCGCAATGAAATATGGCATTGTTTTTAATTTTTTTAGTTTTTTTGTCGGCCGACAATTCCGTTTTACAGTATTTTATATGTAGATGGTTGTGGCCTCGATTAGTGCTTCACCGTAGTCATAGACTAATGATGTATAGATACGCCGGTGACGCGTCATAACGCCCATGGACATAACGCCCATGGGTCGCACCTAAAATGGACATAAAGCCCATGACCGGTGTGACATAAAGCCCATGGGCGTTATGACCATTCTAGGTGCGACATAACGTCCGCAGTTTTGAAATATGAATTTATCAGTGGATATCGCAAAAATTCACAACTTCTTTTGTTAAATGAGGAGAGGCAAATCTTCAAAAAAAAAAGTGTTCATAAAGAGCATCCTTAAAAGGTTGCTGGTTTCACTACTGCCAGGCCATGGGCTTTATGTCCATTTTAGCTGTGACATAACGCCCATGGGCGTTATATCCATGGGCGTTATGACGCGTCACCAGATACGCCATTGTTTTCATCTGACATTTCCTTTCACATTATTCGTGGTGCGGTCTGTGCGACAGAGAGTTATTTGCCGTAGATTGGCTTAAACCAGGTGGAATTACAAAAATTGTTGATCAAAATTTTGTCGTTTTGATGAAAGACTTTGAAATTTAAACGTATTTTGGACTTTTTTGTTATATTTTATTGTTAGTATATGTTTGTGGTGTATTTACACAAAAAATTTAACGCACAAATCGAAATCCCGTTGCTGATTTATTGTTGGATGGTTTGAGCCAATGCCTCTATCTGGTATTATTAAAGCAATACTTTCCAACATGCAACCGCCCATATGCAACACACTAAATGTCATCAAAATACTGAGAGAGATGGCGTCTCAATACATCATTATGCTCTATGTTCGTAGTACTTTAAAATTCATAAATTTCTATATATAAAATATTTGAAAACCGAAACTGCCAGATGTGAAAGAAAACCTTTGTAAATAAGTTCAATTTTAAATTTCAATTTTATTTAAATTTTTTTGAACTTACATATTATCATACAATCAATTTGCTCCATGTATGGTTTTTGAGCAGGAACCACTATGACGTCAACTACAAATTACAAGGGCCGGCAGTACAAATTTAGTTAGATTAAGTTGAGAAAGAGGTTTCGAAGCATTTCTGACTCGATTCACGACTAACGTCAATGTCCTGCTCGCAGGATTTTTCCGTTCTGCTTCCGTCCGATGCGTTCCGTAATCGAAAGTGAGTTATTCCTGCCCGGACCCCTTCTTCGGACTTTATGACTTGAAAAAGATCTTCGTTTTTAGAATCACTGTCCTCCGGCTGAAGCCCATGCAAGCCAGTTAATCCTATCTTTACTTTCCCAAAGTTGGGCGTTGATCTGTAGTCCAAATAATCCCAAGACCGTCAGTGGTGGTTAATTATTTGATCTCCTCTAAAACTTTGCTTGCGCGCACACAAACTTTGCTAATTAGCCCGTATAAACATGTACATTAGATCGACTCCCATAAAAAATTCCTTTTGTCCACCCCTACAAATGTACCATGGTTTGTTTTATGATGATTCCCAAAATATTTCGTGTCCAGCATTAAAATCCCGTGGGCTGGAACATTTTTAAAAAAGGTATTTTTTTATAGCTCCTCAAAGAATTTTGATCTCTAACTAAAGACAATGTATACAATATTAGTATCATACGAAAGGGTTTTTTAAGTTTCGTCCAACCGTATACAAAATATGTTTAAGCATGTCCTGACACATCCCCTTTTCAGGGATATTCTGCAAAAACAGCATTTTAAGTTTTTAGCACGGAGATTTTTTTGCCGTATAAACCAAGGTAAATTTTGAGGGTTGGACAAAAACGCTTTTTCCCCCACCATACAATGTGAGTCGGTCTAGTGTACATCAATCTGATATATCGTGAATTCTCCGCCTTACACATTCAGCGATAGTCTGAACGTCTGCCTGAAATACAGTGTTGTGATCAGATAGGCGAAAGTATTAAGTATTAGTAGTATTTCAAGGAGTACCACACAGAACGTTCGTAATGGAATTTGTGTACCGGGATAATAAAAGACGTGATAGTTTTTCTAGTCTGGGTTTTCTTGTGCCCCTCTGGCATTCTTACTCCAATTGCTTGTAATTTTTTCGCCGTCAAAGCCGCCTCGTACTTATTTTGTACCCCAATGCAGTCTCATGGAAATATTGTCTTAATTTCTCTGATCGGTGATAGCACGTGTTCTGACCCTTTGGCAATTTTCAATATATAATTTCTTCTCAGTGTTTCGTGTAAGAAGTGAGAACCCATTTTGAACCTTAGCTCTTCTGCTAAGTATTTCACCCCGTTGGGCAACTGTTTAGTTTTTCCAAGGACTCTTGGTTCCATGTAAATGTCTATCTTAATATAACTTCCCTATTATCCGTGTTTACATTCAGATCTCTCTGCTTTGACCAGTTGTACGATATTTTAAGTGACCTTCAGACTCTTCTGCAAAGAATATGATTTCCCCCAGAAAAATCGCCACATCGCCGACATACCAGACGAATTTGATTCCTCCGTTGTTAAAGATCTTGAGTAGACAATTTATTCGCCCACAGCTGATCTACTTGTTCCTTAGCATATGATCCAGTTTATTATTGTCCAGTTAGAGAAATTGTCAGTTCGAATCTTGTTGTTCTAAAGTCGTGATATATAAAGAAAAATGAGGAAGCGCTCCTCTGTGATATTTGCCACAAATCTTTATGCAATGATTCAATTAGATCTGCACGAATGAAAAGTAACTTAATGGGAACGCGTACAGAATTAATCGACAAAGGTCCAGAATTTTTCTCTGCCAAACTGAAGCGAACCACAGACTTGTCATTCATAAGCATGAGCTTGGTCGATAACTTTTTAATTGACTGATGAATTTGAAAAAAAAAAAACTATCAAAAAATTTTGGGAACATGATAGTGATGCGAACAACTTCGATTACTTTCTTATTAGGTATCAAAAAGGACTGTAAACCAACAATAAACATCAACGATAGCTGATGTTGATGCTCATGAATGACAAGTCTGTGGTTCGCTTAAGGAGTTTAAGACGGATGAAATTGGATTCAACAAGTTTAGAAAATCAAAGAAAGAAAGCTTTTATGATAACGCTGGAATTATAGCAAAAAAAAGAAATCTCAAACAATTGACGAAGTCCTCCCTCACTGCAGCTGCATGAAGTGTACTGGACCAGCAAAGTCTAGAAAAATTATAAAAAAAATTAAGCAATTGTTACTAGAGTTGAACATGTCATCATTCAGAGCATTGCAGTCTGATGAAACTACCGACATATCATCTGCCTGCCAGCTACTGGCATTTTCGAAGGTTTGTCCAACCTCCTAGAGAAACATAATATAATTTGGGAGAATGTAGTTGGTATCTGCGCTGATGATGCTCCTCCATGACTTTCTGAAACTTGCAAAAGAAATGAACATAAATACTTTAACATGATACAGCCTTAATCACAGGCAAGAACTGGCAGCTAGGACATTGCCAGCAGAATTGAATTGCATTGCAAATTACTATCGAAGTGGTGGTTATATTTTTAAGCCCAACGCCATACTGAAGTAAACTGGCTAAAAGTTAAAACAAATAATTATTTTTTTACTTTTATAAAATTTCTCTCAGATGTAAAAATTATTTCTGATTTGTATTATCTACTTATATTGTTTTCGATATCAATTATTCAGGAGTTCTTCAAATAAAAAATATTGCGTGATTTTTATTTCACGGCACAAGAAGTAAAAATCAATTAATGGACTTGTATTTTCTGATAAAATTTAAAAATCACTGACAAATTTTTATTTATTTTACTTTATTTTTGTAACGGGGTTTTCAATAAGAGCGCTACAAAAGTTTTTTTAAATAAAACAAAACCGGTTTTAGATATCAATGAAATTCTCTATTCCTGTGAAAGTACGTTCGATGCTATTATGTATGGAACTCGATTTCTTTTGCATGGCCACCACGGGCACGCTTGCAGAAGTCCAGACGCTCAACCCAATTTTCGACGGTTTTCAAGCATAAATCGGCCGATACTTCTGCAATTTCACGTTGGATATTCGTACGAAGTTCATCAATCATCGCTGGCTTGTTGGCATAGACCATAGACTTGACGTAGCCCCACGGGAAATAATCTAACGGCGTCAAATCGCACGATCGAGGCGGCCAATCGACTGGGCCATTTCGCGAGATAACAAACTTGATTTCGAATAAATTGATTGTGGCATTCGCTGTGTGACTTGTGGCGCCGTCCTGTTTGAACCACATGTCCTCCAAGTCCATATTATCCAATTGGGGCCAAAAATATTAGGTTATCATTGAACGGTAGCGATTCGCATTCACAGTAATGTGCCGGTCTTGATCATCACAGAAGAAGTACGGCCCAATGACGCCGCCGGCCAATAAACCGCACCAAACCGTAATTTTTTCGGGATGCAATGATAACTCATGGATTACGTGTGGATTGCTGTCTGACCAATAACGCATATTTTGCTTATTGTCGAAGCCATTCAGCCAGAAATGGGCCTCATCGCTGAAGACCATAAATTGGACGTAGCGCTCTTAAAGTTGAGGCCACTGACTCCAAATTTCGGTAGTAAATTTTAATAATTTCGACTCGTTGTTGGCTCGTATATCTTTCCATGATGAAATGGCAAACCTTACTGAAGAGAAATGTCAAAAGAGCGGGAAAAAATATGGCGTCGTTTACTGTCCCTATCGATTTACTTTTGCAGCGTCTCTGTTGAAAACCCCTTTATTTATCGGTATATGTGGCCGTCGGTGGTGCAACGGTTAGTGTGCACGGCTGTTGTGCGAGAGAACGTGTATTCGATCCCTACTCTGACCACCGTACACTTCTTTCGACAACGGCCACCTCGCTTAGTGACGGCGACCCTATCGAGTAATAAGCCGCCGACACTATAGAGTACTAAGCCTTCTCAAACCCCGTTCGGAACCAGTATAAAACTGTAGGTCCCCATCAGTGAGTGAAAAGTAGAAAGCGCACAGCTCAGTGATTGTGAGAGACTCTCCCCTCCCAATGTGCACAAAAACGAATACGGATCCGTTTCGAACTCGAATCGAGTTCGTAAAATCATAAAAAATCGATTGTGAATTCTCGAATTCGTTTCGAACCGGTTACGAGTCCGTAAAAACATAAAAAGCGAATCAGTCAAATATTTAACGTTGCAAATTCATACAAATGGCAACTCAGATTGAATCCGTTTCGAATGCGCTACAATTGATAAAAGTGAATTCGTCTCGAATCCGTTTTATTTACAAACAACGAACCCTATAAGAATTCGAATATGAAGTTCGTAGCGATTTCGAGACGGACCCAAAAAAAAGTACAAAAAAGGATTCGCGTTTTCAAGAGAAAAGCGAATTCAAAACGAATCCGCAAAAATTGATAAAATTGGAAATATGAAGTTCGTTAGGAGTTCGAGACGGATCCTAAAAAATAAAAAAAAAACCGAATTGCGTTTTCCAAAGGAATTTCATAACGGATCCGTCTCGAATTCGTAACGGATTCATATAGCACATTGGAATGTTTCAATTAAAAATAATAATTTTTGGTTTGAAGGAATAAATGCGAGCCATTCTTGAATTCCACTATTCTTTTATGAATTTGATTAAAAAAAATATTTTTTTATTTCACGTTCATTTATTTCCAAAAAACGATTCCAAAACGGATTGGAATATGAAGTTCGTTACGAGTTCGAGGCGGATCCGAAAAAGTACTAAAAACGATTCGTGGTTTCGAGAGGAATTTCATACGAAAACGAAGTCTTTATGAGTTCGTAACGGATGTCCGTCTCGGACAAAATTTCCGCTGAAACGGATCCGTCTCGAATTCGTAACGAACTTCGTATGGCACATTGGGCCTTCCTTCCCTTCATGGGATGTAATGGGAAAATATATAATTATTATTTTTTTTATCGGCTTGACCCATATTTCAAATATAATAAATTTATATATTTTTGATAAACTCAACGAGACTACTATGCTGCCGTCCGTCTGTCCGCGTCGAATTAACAAATTATGAGGTGTAGCCACAAATTCTTAACACACTTTTTACGCGGTTTCGTTACTCATAGGCGAGTCCCAAACGTCTTTGTTGGAACCGGTGTTTAATTTCAGTCGCTAAAACTGGCGCTTAGACTGACGCCATTATTGTAACCAGTCGCCAAATTACCGTATTCATAACCGGTTTATGAAATTAAATTAATGTTTTAAGACTTAGTGTACCTTATTTATGATTTATCACTAACCATGGTTCTGCATTTTGAACATCTAAAATTGAGGAGTTTATTGCACGGGATTTCCCGGCAATTTCATTCGTTTTCAATTCCCGCTTTCCAAAAGAATTCAGTGGAATATTTTAGCAAAAAAATGTAATCTTGGAAGCTTCTTCGATATGTTTTACATTTTTCTAGTTTCATAAAATATTAGTATCAGCTCACTGAAATAACAACGATTATTCGTAGGGATGTGATTATTTCGGTCGTTGTCTTACATTTATATAATGTAAAGTTTAATACTCCCGACGATTGTAAGTATCGTTGCTGCAATAAAACATGTTCCATTAAATTTGTGGAATGTTCATCATTGCGTTGGTCCAGCAACTCAATTGGTGTTGCTGCAACGAATACATTAATTATGAATTTTTGACAAAAACACTTGTTTAATAATGTAATTGTTAAGATTTTGGAGACTTTGGAGATTTAACACTTGTTATTTGGGCATTTTATACCTTTTTCAATATTTTATTTATTTACTGCTATTTGTACTCAAACATTAAAAGTTACGAAAACGAATGTGCTACTGCAATGTAGCACTAATTATAGCGACGAAACTGATTTGTAATAAATAAGGGAAACTCTGCTTTTACACAAATCTTTACTACCATTTTAGCAACAATGCACATACGTCAAATTGTGAGAAACTATACGTAGCGTCATTCATCAAAATGCCTTTGCAATTTGGTTTGGCATATTGTCTAGCCGAATGGAAAGGTTAAGAGTAATGGAAAGGAGCTATATTAGACACTGTCTTGGTCTTCGAGCTAACGGTGCGTTTACACGGCACAGTTTGAGACAAGATAGTTGAGAATATGTATTAGTTGTCACAAAGACAAAAATTGTTTATGTGACGTACGCGTCCAGCCAGTTATAAAGACAGTACAGTTTTAAGCAACCGCCGACAGTGTCGTTTCGTTAAATTTCGCGCTCTGATTTTCTGTTTCTTAGCTGTTTTGAAATTGAATTTTGTCTTACTTCTCCATATTACAATGGAACTGATGTACTCTGCAAAATTAGACATGTATTCATGTTTATATGTTTGTATTGTCAAACAATATTTCAATAAAAATTAGCAAACTTTTCAAATACAAATATATTTCCCAATTTGTAAAGTCGTTTGCGATGTTTTGCTCTTTTCTTAAATTACTACGAAACGTCACCCATATGGCCGATGGCTGAACTAGTAGAGGTTGACGCAGTAGGATTTGTTGTAATTGTGTGACCCAACAATAGGGATTTAGTTTTTGTTTCATGACTAACCGTCAAATTTAACACAGATCCATATGAACAAACACAGTAAACAAAAAAGTACAACAACAAAATACACTGAATTTAACAGATGGAGTCATAAGAAAACAAAATCAGTTGTTCTATTGCGCCGACCTTTACTAGTTCAGTCACGATCTGGCCACTTATGTCAAATTTCTTGCCGGAGTTACTGTCACTGAAAAATAAGAGACAGTGGCGAGGCAAGTGAGAGAAGTGTAAGTGTGGTAGTAAAAATGTGTGAATGTATTTCTACCGTCGGAGCAAAACAGTCCCGTGTAAACGCCAGGTAAGAGGAATATTGATGGAATGTGGGTTAACCAGGATCGATGTCTGGATGGTTGAGTTGGTCACCGGGTTCCTTCTAAAATTCAGAAATAATGAAAACAGCCTCGAAAAGACTATGAGATCACCTTCGAAGAGCTTGAGGGAGTAATGAGGAATATAGGCTCCGATAGGGCTTTTGGAGCTCCATCGAAAGAACTTGCTAACAACCGGTGAGGGGCAGTTACTATTTTACCATACAAGTTATGGTACCTATGACTTAGGGAACACAGTTTATAATATTGCACAGTGATGCAGGAATTGTTTTGTTTTAGGTTTAGTTGTACGTTTTTAAGTACAAATGTATTTAATACTCTATTCACACACATTTCAATACCAAAATTTATTAAACATGAATGAATTCAAATAATTTTTTAATAGAAAAAGCTGTGTACCTATACTCACGTTAATTTTTATTTTAACAAGACCTCAGGAATATTGCAATTTTAAGGAAATTAGAGTCTTGTTTATGAGAATGCATTAATAAATAGCAAAATTCTTGCCATTTCAGTAAGGTTTTCTAAAGTTGAGTTATTTTTACTGCTGTTCTACTTTGACCTTGAGAAACTTTTGTGGTCCAAAAATCGAAGTTGTACAAAAAAGAACATTAAAATTCGCATTATTTACTAATAAGAGATTATACCCTTATAGGAATTCGATGCTATGCACGAAGTTCCTCAGAAAGTTAAAGTCTATTCCCATAAGTTTGATTACGTCCGGTGTTGTACTGTTCGAGAGATACCTGGATCTGGCTTGTGTGAAAGCCAGGCAGTAACACAGGAAACTCTGCTTCGTATCATCTCCCTTCCAGCATACCCTTTTTTGACTATTTCCCACTTGTTCAATACGGTATAGGAGAGCTCGTAAGCCCCAGTGTCCCGTTAAAACTCCCAACATCGTGCTCATTTCAGACTTTCCCAGTTTCAGCAAGCTTTTTGTTTTCACCCCATCGGGGTCCTCCCATAGGATCTTTGTCATCCTGCAAACTGTTTCCTGATTCCACATGGCTCTGTGGGCCGAATCCGACCATTGGTTTACCTGATTCTTCGACACCCTCCAGGTTCATGTCGCGCTCTCCAGGCGCACCATATGCAGTTTCCTGGTTTTTGTTGCCAGAATGTTCGCACGTTTGTTACAGATAACTCCACTATGTACCTACGCCCAGATGATGTTAAGTCTGCCGTGCGTGACATAACCATTGATAACATTTTTTCAGTCAAAGACCGTTCCCGACTTAACAGTTTGCCTAATATATATATCCGTGACGATATTCATGTCCGTTGGGCTCGTAGTGTTGTTGAGCCATTTAATGCATTCCGTAATCAACTGAACTTCCGCTTGAAAGTTTATAGTGTGATCAGGGAGGCGTTGGTAGGTTTCGGTCGCCGGATTTTCAATTAAAAATACTAGACCTGTTATTTCTCCTAGCTTTGAGCCATTCGTATAACAGCAGGTTCCAATTGGCGTTGGTGCCAGCGTCCCATCCTGCCAAGCGTAATTAAATGGAGTCATAATCACGCAAGTAAATTTTAATCCTTACTTCGGATATTCGGTCGGATTCACTCGCATCTAATTCGTTCATGTTCATTACTTGTGTTCAAACACATTGTGTTTGCTATTCAGTATTACATGTTTGAGACCCTATGATTAATATGTTATAATATATGGGCTTTGCGACCCAAATATATCTGTATTTGTGTTACAAAAACAGCTGTGTTTTGTCGCATTGTTTAGAGAAGAGAATACAAAAGGGACAACGAGAGAGTCCATCTGGTAAGTGTGTATCTGTATTGTTCTATTACTCTCTCAGTCAGTGATTCATAAATATTCCTAAATGGGCGTGTAAATTACAGATGAAGTGAGTGTTTCCTATTTTGGTTGATGTATTGCATTTTAGTTTCATGTGTTCAGTCGTCAATGGTTCATCGGACAGAGGCTACCAAAGCCTAACCAAAGGTGGGAACGGTTAAATGGTTTGTGATGTTGGTTTGGCTTTGGTGTTTCGTGTACCAAAGAAAGAATCGATTTCTAGAAAGAAACTGAATAGAGCAACAACGTGCCTGCCTGAGCCTTTACTGAGAAAATCGGAGAGACGCACCATTAGAGAAATTTAATAAAAAACATTTACATACAATGAAACCCGGCTTGGTTTGCATGAACTAGCGCTGTATAGCGCATAGTGATAATCGTGTTTTAAAGTGTTGAGCAAAGGAGCAGTAGGTTCTCATTTGATGAAAAAAACAAATAATGCATTCAATGCAAGTAAATATAAAACGGACCGTTTTAAACCTTTTAATTTTTTGTATTAATTATTTTAAATTTGGATTCTTTTTGATAAAAGTAACTATAATAAAACATACATATATATTGAAATCAACGAATAACTCGTTTCTAAATATTATCATGTTTGGGAGAAATTGGCATATGTTTGTACGTAAGTATATAGAGGTTTTGGGGGAACACGCGAATGCTTCCACGTAAGTATATGGATGTTTGGGATGAATAGCGCACATGCGTCCACGTACTAGAATACAAATTTGCCAGTCAACATGTTACTGTGTGCATTTAAATACAAGTGAGTTTGGGACTGGCAAACATATGAATATTTGGTTAATGCAGAATATGTTTGGGATATATGCAAACATATGACTGGCAAACATATTTATATGCTTTCTGCAGAATATGTTTGGGAGAGTATGTAACAGAAACCTTTTTTCACCGTGTGTATAATCGATTAGGATCCTTTCCCTTAATAAGTATTACAACATCGTCTGCACAGCAGACTGGTCTATGACCTTCGTCGTTAAGGATCCTTAGGACTCTGAATTGTGACGACCCACAAGAGTGGTCACATAATCCTCCCTTATATTTATGCCATGAGCATCGCAGTTTATCCATATATTCCTTAGCATATGCTCCATCCAGTCTCTCATTGCCCAGTTCACTGCAATCTGGTCTAAGGATTGGACGAGTGTTTCGGTCTGGACATTGCTGAACGCACCCTCAATATCTATGCATACGGAAAATGTATACAATTTACTATTGAGAGATTCCTCTAGGTAGTGGATTACCTCATGAAGTGCGGTTTCCACTGATCTATCATTGATATGTTTAAGATGTTCAAAAGATTTTTAAAAAATTTTAATAATATGTATATCAAAGGCAAGCCTATATGTTCTTACTATTGGCATCCGAATAATTTCATTGTCTGAGCAACTACGTTGAAATTCGGTAGTTCTGAATTGTATCTAATTACATACAATGAATCCTCCCTTTCCATTTGAATTCGGTTAAATATTGTTAATTAAAATTCAATGCAAGTTAAAGAATCGCCCCACTTCTAAACATTACGTACTCTAAGCTGCATAGAAATTGCAAACATTTAAGCATTCATTCCGTCAAGTGATCCATTGGAACTGTACAAAATGTATTTGGAATTATACTTTGAATACTATATAAGAGAAGTTTTCAAACCACTGTGCGAACGTATACGCACCCAAGAGATCATTGTTGGTTTCATTAGTTTAGGTGGGGTTTTTGTGCAAAGTAGAAGATTAGAAACTAAAGGATTTTAATTAATACGATGTATCATTCTGGCAAACATCCATCCATCCATTCACCCATCGAGGAAGCCACCTAAATATTCCGGCATTAACAATTGTGGTGCTACTGGGACACTTTAATAATTAAGCTGTCAAAACAGAATATTGTTATAAGTTATTTTCGACATTTTTACGTACGTCGATTTACAGCAGTTTATGGGCCGTTTTCTTTTTGGCATTTGGGCCGTATAAACGTTTTCTTACATGGCATAATGGGTCTTTTGGTACTTTGTTATATTCTAAATTCAAGTTTTGTGGCTTAATGCAAGTAGTGTAACGCCGTTGCTATGAGGTCGATATGTGTTTTTTCCTTTTCACTTTGCCTTCAAGTGAACACCCATAAAAAGTTTCTTAAATTGCTTCAACTTTAAATGAAATATGTATTTTCAACTCTACGCCAGGCATGATGTATAAATGTTTATCTGTCCGTCCTACCGTCATTCTTGGGCTACATTGGACTATTTTCTTGGCCCATTTAAACGCCCTCCCCCTGTCAGCTCACGGTAAATAAGCAAATTGTGCCATTATGAATAACAAAGTTTCATCTGCGATAAGAAAAACTTGGCTAAAAGGATAACAAAAGAGTTTGATTGCCTAAGAAACGTGGCTTTGTGTAACGCGAATAGATGGAGATGACGGAAGTGAAAGTGGCAGCAGCATTTTTGGAATTGATGATATACTGCTAATTGCCATTTGTCAAAGAGTTAACTTGTGAAATTATGTTTCAGCGGTGTATCCAACCACACCGTACGTAACAGTGAGGTTTTAACTTATTTGTGGTGGTAACAAAATGTGCACGTGTGTGTGTTTACAAATAGGATTTGATCCCTGTAAAAGTTTTTCATTTCACTGATTACTCATCCATTCATCATCCAACTGCGTCTATCGAAATTAAATTCTCTGTAGTGCTCGATGTTAAAGACGTCTATGTTGTTTAAAGCAAATGGATAATAAAAGTAACATCATCCAAAGCAAAGCTACTACAGAGTGGCCGCGATGGGTTCTCTCGATCAAAAAAAAAAAAAAAAAGTGGTCACAGAATATTTTCTTTTCACCACAGGTCCAAGGTTATAACTGAAAGTCTAAAATTCAAAATTTTAAATCTCTGAATGCGAAATTATTAAGGAATTTTTAGCAGTTATATGTTTCTTGGTACTCACTTCCTCACACATACGAGTATAGGTGGTCATTTCCACCATAAAGTGGAAATAAGACTATAAGGAACATTGAGAGTATTTGATTTGAATGACAGACATTAGCAGATCATCTATTCAAATTACGTCAGCCGCGGGGAAAAAATCCACAAGAGTCACATTCCGACACTTACCACTTAAAGGGAGATTAATTTATAGAGATTTTTTAAAAAAAACAAAAAAAATTTAAATTTTAAATTTTATTGAGAAATCTTTATTATTATACAAAAGGACAATTCCTTACATATATTTTGTACAGGTTATTAATATTGCTGAGGCTAGGTTGGTTAATTCTGCAGTTCCAAGCGTGTGAATGATGCGAGTAATATTGGCTTCCAAATCCTTCAACGTAGTCGGAGGGAGACATCACAAATTCTTGAGGCAGATTCGCCGGTCTGAAGCGTGCAAATAACTGTTCACCGAATTTTAGCGGCGTCTTCTTTCAACCAAATGTCGTCGACGTCACGGAATTTAGTTTCAGGCAGCAAATAGTTAGTCATCATCACACGATAACTAGCGTCATTCAGTTGCGTTACGATTGGCCCCATATTTGAAGAAATATGGGCCGAGAATTCCCTCAGCTATTATTTTGTCTGGATTTAACGGCAGCTTCTGAATCTCTTCGGGTAACTCTTAAGCCCAAACTCGGCAGATTTTCTATTGACTTAGCAATTCAGACATATATATTAGGGTGTACTGAAAAAGGTTTTTGTTTTGGAATTTCAAAAGTAGGGGGCCTCAAACGACGCGTATAAAAAAGGTGATTACGCTAACGTCATACTTTTTTTTTTAAACGAGGCTACTTATTATCCCCTACCATTTTGTAAAAAAACATTATAATCTTTTTCGACTATATGGGGCAAACGACAAGTCATGATGAACAGATATAGAAAAAAATATTTTAAAAATGTTGACAGAACATTTTTTTTCACGACGTCATTTTGAAATCTTTATCATGCATAGTTTGTCTTCCCCATTTTGCTGTATTTTACATAAGTACTCGTATTCTAATTTTCCAAAAAATCTCGTTTGATTCGAAGGTTTGTCTTTCTGTTTCGCAAAATCACCTACAAATACATTTATTTTATATAGTTGATGGCATATTTATGTAAAATACAGCAAAATGGGAAAGACAAAATATGCATGATAAAGATTTCAAAATGACGTCGTGAAAAAAAAACGCTGTCAAAATTGTTAAAATATTTCTTATATATATTTACTTAAAAATTAAAAAAAAATCAAAAATGTGCTAAGAATCCTTTTTGGGTGTGTGGTGTGGTATCAATGGTTCGCTAAGACATTTAGCATTTGGTATCCGTCAGTGTGTTTCTGCAGAGCCGTAGCTTAGCGGGAATACCAAGTTCAGAAACATCTTGGTAAAGATTTCTCCGTATCTAGGCTATCAATGACAGTATTATAACCTACAAAGACGTATTTGTTTATTAGCTTTTCTTAACTTTTCTCCAGGATTTGGGAATATTTTGACCAGTTGTGTATTTCCAAGGTAAAGAGCCCCACTGATAAGGCCTGTGAGGACCTAGTAGGCAACGGACGAAAGTCTTATTAAATACAGCAAATAGTGCCATGTGACTCTAATCGCCGGACTTTTTTTCACCTATTTAAATTTTCGATATCGCTCATTGCTGCCAGTTTTATACAGCTCTGCTGGTAGTTAAGCAGCATCAGCAGCTTTGTCGTTCTTAACCTTGATATGTATGTTCTGGCCTCCTCTTGATTAGGAATGGGCATACGACAACATCGTTTTTCATTTGCTTGACTCCCTAATCTGAATTGGATTTTCTTGGGACAAGTAATACTGAGAAATTGGGTCTCCATATTGTAACGTGACGTCATAATACGCCCGTACATAATTTAAGCAAACACCCGCGAAAATCATCACTTACCCGCGAAATTACACTTCAACTAGGCAACCACACCCGCGAACAACCACACACACGCTCTATCGAAAATGCATGGTAAACATACATCCCAGTCAACTTTAGTCGCGAACTAAAAAAAACACTGATAAGAATGGTCAATGTGCTACAACGACGACAGAAGAATAAGTGGTTCGCTGTAATTCTCATTCATATCTATACAGCTGGAGTACTTAATGTTTGGGGTTCACCAGCATCATGAGTCATTCGCTACCCAGCGCACAACCCGATACGATCATAGATAGATCTCGGGACTCTAATTCCCAATGAAATCAAGAGTAAAGTGCGGAACACAATTGCGACGCATCGACGTACAACGTACGGCGTGCGGTCGTAAAACGTCGTGAAAATACGTCCATACGTCCAACATGCACACAATAGCGGCGTACAACTTATAATACGTCAACATACATATGTTTACATTTTATAAATTTTTCTTTTCATTTAAATTATTTCCGCTCATTTTTTATCAGCAATTGTTTTATTTTCTAAATAATTTCACCAAATTTGCATACACAAACCGTCTGAAACATCAGATACGAACTTATACGCCGTACGCGGCGGCGTGAGAAATAGAAATAGATCTAATTGAACGTACGACGCAAAAACGCCAATACGTTGTCGTCGTCAATTGTGGGCGAGATCATAGCAACATGTGTGTTTTATTTTTGACAGCGTATCATTTTTGACGCCGTACGTCGAAACGTCGCAATTGTGTTCCGCACTTAAAACTTTTGCCTTAAATACATTTACCATAGCGGCTTAGGCTGACTATTCCACCATAACGACTTCGGTTGACTATTTTACCATAGCGGCTTAGGCTGACTATTCCACCATAGCATCTCCGGTTAAATATTCCACGAGAGTGACTCCAACGCGTGGATAAATGGATGTTGTTCTTTAAATTAAATTTTTTTGTATCATAAGAAAACCGATAAAGAATCTAAATTCAAAGCCAGATAATTCAGCTCTCATATTTGGGCTGGGACTCCAGCGTCCACCTTGGAGCTACTAAACCGCGTGCAAGAGAGAGAGTTGATGCTGATAGGCGACAGCAGTGTATCCAGCACTGTTGCCTCCTAGGAGCATCGACGAAATGTTAGCTGTGTCTCGTTATTTTATAGGTATTTTCATGGAAAGTGTTCCGCCGAGTTACATGGCCTCATTCCTGAAGTTAGGGTATTTAACCGTACTACGCGGTTTGCAAGTGAAATTCATTCCTTTTTTGATTCCTGGCCGTTGGATCGAACTGCGCATTACAGTAAAAATTCATTCTTCAGCCGAACAGCCGTATGTGGAATAAGCTTCCGGCAAGTGTATTCCCCACTTCTTACAATATCTGCAAGTTTAAGTCAAACATCCCCTTTTCCTAACTCTAATTGTCATGATGGAGAATGAATTTCTTTGGTGGTTGGTTTTACGAATTTCTCCAAAGACTTTCCGGCAAACAAATGGTCGTGCACCACTTAGAATTGACCGTCCTACGTTGTTCAAGCAGAACAGTGGCCACATGACCAATTCGGCCGAAGAAACAGGCGACCATTTGCTTCGCTGTGCTTCTTCCACGAACAACTTCTGTTGGATTTAGCTCGTCCTGAAACACCCACACGGTCGATTTCTGTTTTGTTTCCGCATATATCCACGATTTGTTACTATATGCATGATTCGCCACTTGTCACAATTTTATACAGGTCTTTTGAAGCACCAGGTTCAAACTTTTTAATCATTTCCTTACACCAATCGTCACGAGCCTTTTTTCGAGCGTTTGTCAAATTATGTGGGATCCAAAGCGAACAAATTTTTTCCACAGCCAAATGTTCATGCAAAATCGAATGTATTGAAGTGGAAGTAATGCGCAAGGATGCCTCTATCTCACGATTTGTCACAAGACGATCTCGCATTATCAGTGCACGCACAGCATTGATGATTTGTGGCAGAGCAACCGATTTTGGACGACCTTCACGAAATTCATCCTGGAGACTGAACTCTAGGTATGAGCGATTTACAGTGGTTTTTGATAGTGCTTCATCACCAAAAGTCGAAACGAGTTGATTGAGACATCCACTCCGAAAATCGTAAAAATCATCGCCGAAAATCGTAAAAAGTCATCGCAAACCGAGATTAATTTTTCAACACACTGTAAATATCTGTGGTCACAAACAATAACAGCCTAACTCGAGTTAGGACAAAATTGAAAAAATTTTTTTGAGAAGTTACGGTGCTCAAATAAGCAACTCTTTTTTGTTAAGAATTAAGTAAAAGAATTCGTTTCCTTTTTATCTGTAACAAAGTTGTCACAAAAACTCCGACTCCTGATTTCCAGTAAAGGTATTAAACTTTAAACTGCTCTCCCTGAAAAATGTAAGATTCGACTTAGGCTGTTATTGTTCGTGACCACAGATATAACAAATAGTGCCCAAACTTTCCAATAGAAGTTCCAGTTTGCATCTGCGAACACTAGTATTGCCAGTTCCCGAAATATAAATAGCAACCCTCGTATTAGTATAATGATTAATTTTGGAAATAATAAAGTGGATTCGGAATTCAACTTCAACATTTTAGGGAAACCCACAACACCCCAGATTTACTTACATCTTAACAGATTTCGTCACTTGTTTTGCACTAAACATACCCCTTAAGCGGACCACATCATGAGCATGAGCTTTGTCGATATCTTTTGACCTGTTTGATGAAATCGAAAACATATTATCAAACTTCGATTACACTCATTATGTGGGTTAAAGGAGGGCGGTAAATTTACAATAAATGTTAACGAAGAATGATGTACATTAGGTTGTACCATCAATAAACATTTTGTTTTGCTCAAACTTTATTTGAAAGCTTATAGGGTAAAGTGTTTTTGAGAATTTTTTCAGATTTTTCGGAAGTGGTTTAGAGGTCGCGCAAATCGAATTTCCCCCAAAAATCGGGTATTCCGGGCGTTTTTTGAATTTTACTTAAAACTCGGTCAATAAACACGATTTTCTTCATTTGTAAGTCAACATTTTGGAAGGTAAACGTTGAAACTTTTATTGTAAATGCACAAACTACCAGTTATGGCAATGATTTTCCTCAATAAGTTACCACGTATTAAATTTTTTCGTAAATTTTGGGTAAATTTTGTATTTCACGGTTTATATCCTTTAAAATTCCTTCAAAAATTTAAAAAACTAATGACGCACTTTAAATGACGTATAAATTTCAAGCAATTTTGTAAAACAGTTCCGGTTACAGTTCCAGAGTTATACCATTTTAAAACACTTTACCCACTTTATGAACCTTATAATATTATAAACTGTTTGTCTTTTTTCATCGGATTTGCTTTAAACATTGTATTATTGAAAAAATCTACATGCGCTAAGTAATGAATGACACGTAGCAAAAAATGGCCCCGGCAACATATTGCCGCAACAATACATGTGATTGCTTGCAACCATATATATGTTTCCTGCAATATATTGCTGGGGCGGTTTTTTCTGCGTGAAACTCTTTGCCGTTACTTAGCGCATGTAGCTTTTTTCATGAATGCAGTGTTTAAAGCAAATTCGATGAAAAAATGCCATAACTCTGGAACAGTAACTGCAAATTTAAAATTCTACAAAATTGCTTGGCATTTATCCGTCTTTTAAAGTGCATCATTAGCATTTTAAATTTTCATAGAAATTTAAAGCAAATCCGATGCAAAAATGACAAATAGTTTATAATATTTTTAGGTTCAGACAATGGGTAAAAGGCTTTAAAATGGCATAACTCTGGAACAATAAAATCAAATCAAAATTTTTTTCTACAAAATTGCTTGGAATTTATCCGTCTTATTTTAAAAGTTATAAAGCAAAAGTTATATAACAAAATTTATCCAAAATTTACGAAAAATGTAATACGTTGTACCTTATTGAGCAAATTCATTGCCAAAACTGGTGAATTATGCATACACAGTAAAAGTTTGAACGTTTTGCATTAAAACTGTTGACTTACAAACTAAGAAAATCGTGGCTATTGACCGAGTTTTAAGTCAAATTCAAAAAACGTCCGGAATACCCGATTTTTGGGGGAATTCGACTTGTGCGACCTCTAAACCTCTTCTGAAAAATCTGAAAAAGATCTCAAAAATACTTTACCCTATAAGCTTTCCAATCAAGCTTGAGCAACCATGAAAATCGAAAAAGAAAAATTTTTTGGACACCCTAATGTACATGATTGACAAATGTGTTGTCCTCTTTATTTCGATTTCTGCAAAGTACGATTTCGTATACAAGGTGGCGCAAAAGTAAACTTCCGATGTTTTTTGGCTGTTTTTATGGCATTCTCCATCACTTTGGCCAAAACTTCCGGCGATAGGTCCTCACATTCTTGACGGATATTGTCTTTAAGAGGTGCAAGAGTCTGAGGCTTGTTGACATAAACCCGCGACTTCAAAAAGCCCCACAAAAAGAAGTCTGGAGCGGTCAAATCAGGCGATCTTGCTGGCCAGTGCAAATCGCAAAAACGGGAGATTAGGCGCCCGGGAAATGCCGTTGCCGTTGCAACGTCCTGTTGGAACCACATGTTTTCCAATCCCAATTGATCAAGTTGCGGCAAAAAGAACTCGTTGATCATTGCTCTGTAGCGCTCACCATTCACAGTAACCGTTTGACCCGAAAACAGCACACTTTGAGCAAGTGTAATGGATCTTCGTGGGTTACACGCGGATTTTCAGTGCCCCAGAAGCGTAAATTTTGCTTATTTACGTACCCGCTAAGATGGAAATAGGCCTCATCACTCATGATTATTTTTGATGAAAAATCATCTTCCTCTTGGTGGTGATTAAGGATGGCTTGAGCGTATGTTAGACGCGATTGGCGGTCAGCAGCTAACAGCTGATGCACCGTCTGGACTTTGTACGGAAACATCTTCAAATCTTGTACCAAAATTCGCTGTAAAGACCGTCGACTGATACCCATTTGGGTGGCACGTCGTCTGGTGGATGTCGACGGCGCTTCCATGACATCCTCGGCTACAGCAGCAATATTCTCTGCAGAACGGCTACTCCGGGGTCTGCCACGCCTGGCAGCATCTCGTGTTGTGCCAGTCTCTTCGAGGCGAGCGGCTAAACGTCGCAGTGTTTCACCAGTAGGCGTTGGACGGCCAGGAAATCTGCGACGAAATTCACGTTGTGCCAAAGTCACCGACCGATTATTGGTCAAATGAATAGTCAGCAATATTCCGCGTTCTGGAGCACGCTAGCGTAACATTGTTTATTAACGTGTATTTCGCATGTGTTTACTACACAAATGTCAAAACAGAACTGACATTAGGGGCCAATCGCAAAATTTATAGCATTTTCTGATAGGAGGATTACTTTTGCGCCACCTATTATTACCGTTTCGATAACAATAGCCATCGTTTAAAACTTCTTTCCCCCTATCAGTCGAGATGAGACACGAGAATCGAGAATAAAACCCACTGTTCGAATTTCCAAATTAGAATATACATTTCCATTTTTGCTTACTTTCAAAGTGACTGCTCGCCAAAGGTCATTCCCACTCTATCTCCGATTCCGCTCTTATCCTTCGCAGCACAATAAGCTTGTACATTGTGGGTCCATATCTTTTGGGGGTTGTAATTTATAACATCAACAATAACATGGGTGGCGGGGGGGCATTTGCTTGTTTGTGCCAACATATGTGTGCGTGTGTTTAAAGATAAATTCGCTGAAACGGTATAAAACATTTTGTTCTCTAAAGTATCTATTTAATGGATTTTGCAACACTCGACATTTTCAGCACTCCCAGCTATCGCGATGCATTGGGAATAAGTATATGCATATCGTATGTGTGGTACACATATGCCAAGCCACCTCACGCCAGGCCATGCATCTCCTATATACGTTTGTATGTATGCATGTACATTTGTAGATACTTATATATATATGTACTTATGTGAAGAGTAGATTTGTATGTAAAATATACATTAATGTCTTTGGACTCATTGTGCGGAAACAATTTTCAATCATTATAAAAGACGAAGGATCATTACGATGATGGGGTGGCAAAATGAATAAAACAGGCGGACATTATTGCGGATGTTACTTGGCTGGTAAACATTTATGTTGAGTTCAGTTGAAAAGTTTCCAGCGGTCTCATTTGTTGCAAGTACGGGTGGGTACAAGTGGTACACACGTGTGTGGATGGTTTTCGTTTTATCATCATTCATTCTCCTTCAAAAGCCACATTAAAGCGAAAGAAGCAAATAAACTTTTACTTTTGCCTTTAAAACGCTGCTTGGCCAAATGATTTCCACACACTCATTTGCTGCACTCGCCGATTCTGTTGCGGAATCATCTTCATCATCGGCATCGTCAGCATCAGCGGCAGCAATAAAAAAGCACTTTATTTTACAGCCAGCTAGAGAATGACAAGGAAGAAACCAAAGAAGCAAAAAAGGCTGCCCGCAAAAAAAATATTATGGCTTGTGACAGCAATTTCACTTTGCCTCCCGGTGTTGCCGAACTTTATGTCGGTGGCATTGTCAAGACATTAACTTGCTACAGCCAACAACCATTTCCCACTTGAGTTACTTTATGTGACTCCTTCCCCGCCCCTGGCTCTGGTGTAGGTCTGTTTTAATTGTTTCCTTTGTTAACAAAACAAAATGACGATAATGAAGACGAACGATAGCGATGATAATTCTTATCAGGATTGCCGAGTGTTTCAAATGTGATGATTATTTATGCGATGTGTGTTTAAAGGATGAAAATAAGAAAAAATTTAAGAATCAGAAAGGAAAAATTATATTTCAGGCAAAAATATTGCATACAAAAATCTATCAGTCATTCTACATATAAGTAAGATGCAGTACTTCTAAGTACAAAACGATATTATACTTTTAAATAAAGTGAAGTCAAAAGTGTTCAATACTTTTCGATTGATTCCAACATTTCTCATAAATTATGTTGGTTACCCAAATTTATTTTCAATTCGGGTACTACAACATAATTCTATTTACTTCAATCCTGAATAGTATATTCAAAACCGAACCCGGTTAACCAGTTAGCCGAATTTCGGTCGGTTAACCATATGTTGGTTGGTTGAAAAGGCTGCAAGACAGCACGCTGTCTAGCACACTTAGGCTAAAGAAGCCCATTGTGATACCTGCAGTTTCCTCCATAGCAACTATTGACTAGTCGTCCAGCCAATACGCCCTTTCAATAAATTTGTCTATAAGACATACAGGAGTATCCTGTAGGGCTTCGATGCTAACAATATGTATTCCGAATATCCTACTTCTCAGTCCTGCCAGAGCAGGACAATCCAAGAGAAGGTATTGCGTCGTTTCCTCGTCATCTTCCATGCAGCATCTACAAAGAGTGGAGTTTCTATGTCCCAATCTTAGGGCGTGTTTTCCTACAACACAATGTCCCGTAGGTGTTCCTATCATTGTGGATAACCTGCCTCTCGGCAAGTTAAGTAGTTGCCTAATCCTCTTCCTGTCCACCTGTTTGCAAGTTGAAGTAAGTCTCCACTTGTCCTTGAACATATTATCGGCCCACTGCCTGATCTGCAAACGGCAGGTAGAGATTGGCATATTAACACCTTCTTTTGCCGGAAGAACCTGTGCCGTAGTGTCCTGTCTAGCTAACGCATCCGCTACGCAATTGCCTGGAATGTCGTTGTGTCCCGATGCCCAGATGAGCCTGATGTCAAAATACTCTGCCATCACCCTAAGTGATGAGTGGCATTCTATCACCGTCAGGGACGTAGCAAACATGGCTCCAGAGATTTTATGGCAGCCTGGCTGTCTGTGTAGATATATATTCTCCGGAGGGTTGTGACACTACTTTTCAGTAGTTCAGCAACCTCCAGTATGGCGGTAATTTCCGCCTGAAATACACTACAGTGATCAGGCAGCTTGAAGGAGATATTTACATTAAGGTCCAGTGAATGAACCCCATACCCTACTTGCTCGTCCAACTTTGATCCATCCGTGGAACAATCTGATACTACTGGTATCCCCCTTCCAGTGACTTTTCCCAGGTATTCCTGTTCGCAAGGGAAGTCCTTAGATTTGTCGTTGGTAGAAGATAGTCCGTTTTTACGGGAATCAGCGTGACCGGAACATGTCGGGATTCTAAAAATTTATATTTCCTAAGAACCGGTTATTCCAAATCGATTAATCATTTTTTTTCGCAACTGCTATAACGCCGCAGAATTACACACCTAATGCCTATTTCACAGCTCAGCATAGCTTTTTCGAGGAACCGGTTTCACCGGCTATTGCAAGTCGATAATCCGGTTTTTCGGTTTTAACACAACTAATATAGCACCTAAAGCTTTTTTCATAGCTAAGCATAGCTTTTTTCGAAGAACCGGTTACACCGGTTATTTCAAGTCGATTAACCGGTTTTTAAAGTCTATTCATAGCTCCTAAAATCTACACACCTAAACTCTATTTCAAAGCTCAGCACAAAAGAGTGCCAACGAATTATTTCGCCGAAAATTTGCTGAAATTAGTTGTCCAATGGAAAAAGAAGTCATATGTGTTAACTCTGATTTAGATGTAAGTTCCGGAACGAATGACAAATCAGGTGGTGTGTTAGCAGAAATAGAAAAAACACAGTCTTCACACTCCAAAAAGGAGTACAGGGCATCTAAAGGAACAGTTACTCAACTATAATTTTGCCTAATTGGGTAAGACGGCTATATATGAGAATAGACAGATTGAATAAAACAAATAAATAAGGGGTGGACCATATAAAATTTGGAATTTGAACGCCCTGTTATTTCGAAGCAGATGGCCAAATTGAAATCTATGAAATGACAGATTACTTGCTAAAGCCAGAAATCTACGAAATAAATTTAATGGAAATATAGTGCCATCAAAGCAGTTTGTGGAACAATTTGCGAAGCAGATTCGTCAATGCCTATACTAAGTGTACAAACTTACTCGTGTTCGTTCTCATCCGGTGCGTTTAGTGGAAAATATTGTCGCTGTAGCTGAAAGTGTGTTCGAACAGCTGTTAGCATCAACTCGCCACCGTTCGCAGAACTGAATATTTCCCGCACTTCTTTTCCCAGAATTTTGAGCATTTTGACGCAAAAATCATATTTCTCGATAAAGCTCATTTTCACCTCGGGGGTTATGTTAACAAACAAAATTGTTGCAGTTGGGGCTCGGAAAATCCACACGTCGTCGAGGAGAAGCCAAGATACCTATTTTCCTTCGAAAATGAGCACAAAAACCGTCAATGGCGAACGGTATCGTGCCATGCTCAGTGACTTTATGTTCCCAAAATGCGAAGACAGGATGGTGCTACGACCAACACAGCCAACATCACAATCGATCTTTGACTCACGGTGTTCTACAACCTCATAATCAGCAGAAATTCGGAAGTCCATTGGCTCCGTAGCAGCTGTGATTTCAACCCGTTAGACTATTATTTCTGGAGCGCCGTAAAACATAAGTGTTACGCAAATAATCCCGATTTCTTAAAGGCCTTAAACAGGAAATGGAGTGTCAAAGAATCGAAAACGTAGACCAAAATTGAGTAGATATAAGTAGAATCATAGAATAATACATACCATAGAAGCTTTTATTCGCTCAATAAATTAAACGTCTTAGGTACGATGGAAAGTAAACATTGGATGGTAGAAAATATGGGTTCAATAATACCAGATGGTGGCAATAGTATACAGCGATCCACAAAGGAACAACAACCGAATTTCTTGTTTTTGTGACAAACTAGTTGTGTTAAATACAATACAAATGTATACCAACGATAAAAGTCAACAAAAAAGTGCAAAATATATTTAAATTTTTCAGTTCTATAGCAAAACGACATGAAAAAGTTAAGTGAACATATTTTGTAACTCCACCTGGTGTAAGATAATTTTAAATTTAATTGCTCTCATTTCCACAAACCTACGATGAAGAGTGCGAAATGAAACGTCAGATGAGAGAATAAGTTTATCTACGTATGTATTATTCTATGAGTAGAATGAGTTAAGGTAAAGCTAGTTATGAAACCCATTCCGACGATGTTGCGTTCATTCATTAATATCCATAACCAATAAAATAATAATTTTGGAAAAATGTCCATAGTATTTTTTTAAAGCGAAATTAGACTCCAAATTGTACGTGCTCTACCCTTTAGTTTCCTATTACATCCCATGAAGGTATAAACCCACACACTCTGATTGGAACTGCATTTTCATGGCAATGTACTTGATAGTCGATCTCCGAATTCTAAGAGACGAATTACAAATTTGTCATAAAAACCACTTGTCATATTAACCCGGTTCTACACCACGGTTTAACCGAAATCCCGTTTCGTCAAAATCGGAATATTCGAAGAAACTGAAGACCGACATTTTTCGGAAACTTTTCAAATTATAAAAGCAATTATTGTACTAAAAAATTAAAATATTGTAGAATTGTTGTTGTTGTGTTTATTAAGAAAGGCAAGTAAAATTCAAGTAGAAATAAATATAAGAACACAAAAAATGGGGCAAAAAATTTTAGGTAGGACCAATGGTAGGACTTTCGGAAACTTTGATTTTTATTATCGTTTTCCCCGCCTCAAAATAGAGTTTTGATTAATAAAGTTTTCTGTGAGGACGGCCATCGACCGGACTTTTCTCTTACAAGAAGGGTTCAACACCGGCTTCGGTAGCTATTGTTTTTTCTGTTGTAAAACTTTCTGAGTGGCAGGGCTTCGGCCAGACTCAATGACTTTCCTTTCTGGGGAAGGTCCAACAGCGGCTTCGCGGCTGAGACAGTTTTTTTGTTAGAATTTTCGGCACAACAAAAGTAATGGCGCCAATAAACTCTTGAGAAGAATACCTTTAATTTGTGTGGCCGGCCAAGAACATTTTAACAAAATGGAGGTATAAGTAGATGCCATCAGTTTTGATACACGCCAAAGCAGGCACGAACGCAGTGCAAATTTTTGAATGTAGTTCTTTTTAACAACCTAAATTGCAAGTCCTGCGTACGATACTGCGCCAAAGGAATGGTAAGATACCATCATCTTTATCTTGATCAGTAAACTGGTTTGGTTTAAGACCGAAATCGACATGCACAAGACAGCATAATTGGGGTTTTTACTCATTAAAGCTAGAAATCCAAAAACAGTCGGCAGCGGCATGTTAAATTAAATTGTTTTCCGAGAAATTACTCCATATAAGATTAGTTTTGGCAACCTAACGGGTGCTTTAATAGGGGTATAGAACTTTGAAATGGAATAAAAGAAAGATGAATTTTTTAAATTGACATGAATTTTACTTTATTCGAAAGATAATTTTTATATGACTTGTGGCATATGACCGCCACGGCTGGCTCGGACGTAGTCTAATCTGGAGGTGCAATTTTCGATGACTTATTCCATCAGTTGTGGCCGTAAATCGGCAATAATACGGCGAATGTTGTCTTCCAAGTAGCGTAGACTAGAGACTTCACATATCCCCACAGAAAATAGTCTAGCGGCGTTAAATCGCACTATCGGTGGGAGGGGGGCCAAATCACGAGTACGAAACGTGAAACTATGCCATTACCAAACGTATCCTTCAATAAATCAATTGTGCCACGAGCTGTGTGACATGTTACGCCGTCTTGTTGAAACCACAGCTCCTGCACATCATGCTGGGTCAATTGATGAACGAAAAAGTCAGTAATCATGGCTCTATAGCGGTCACCATTGACTGTAACGTAATGGCCAACATCGTTTTTAAAGAAGTACGAACCAGCCCATAAAGCACACCAAACGTCAGCTTTTCTGGTTATAACGGTGTCTCAACATACACTTGCGGATTATCATCACTCCAAATACACCAGCTTTGTTTATTGATGTATCCATTCAACTAAAAGTGAGCTTCATCGCTAAACAAAATTCGCGGCTTAATTTAAGTTTAAGGGCCACTCTCGTATCGCGTCCAAATTATCATCACTTCATAGACCTTATCATTCAGAGTAAAACCGTATTTTTTTTTCTGGGGAAACCCATACTTCCCGAATTACGTGCCTCCAAAGTTTGAACATATATGCCCCATATATTCCACATATATTGACGGACTGTGACAATATGGGTATCATTGGAAAGCTTATGAAAATAATGAATATACCTTCAAAACTCCATAAAATTTTTTTGGATTTATTAACACATTGCGAGCCTATATCCAATATTCGACTTTTATAACCCCACTTTTTGAGGAAAAAACCTAGTATCTCAGAATAGAACACAACATACATATTTTCACCCGTTATTGTACAGTTTAGACATTAAGCTAAAAAATAAGATATCATTTGTTCCTTTAACCCATTAATGACAAAAGATATCAAGGGTCAAAGTTCACGAAAACAAAAAAAAAATTTTAAAAAAATAGCTCAATTTTTTTAAAATAATTTTATGCCGACAAAAAATAAAAAAATATTTAAAAAAATCCTTTTTTTCGTCGAACGTCTGTAACTCCATATTAGAGGTGGGAATTTTAGTTCATTAGAGTGAGCGCTCTTTGTAGTTCAGCTCAACAGAATGAAGTTAGTTCATTCATTTAGTTCACTAGTTCATTGAATCATATCATCTTAACAATTCATATGAGCAGTGAACTAAAGAACTCATTTTGGTTTAACTTGTAGTTGTAGTTCAATCAGAGCGAATTATCGTGAAAATGATCTGGTTTTTACAGATTTTTAAAGTGTTTTGGGTACTGCCATATTTGTTTATACAAAATCGCCCTGTTGAAGATCGACTTAACGATTGGGTTATTCCGTTTCTGAAATATTTTGGAATAAAAGTGGTGATTGCGCTGTAGTTATTGAGTAGAAGCCGGCAATATATGCAACTTGAGTGAGACAATGAGAGCATGAACTAGAAAATGGCGGAGATAACTGCACAATTGAAATACAAAAAACACTTCTGAAGCAATTGAACTACTGAAACAAAAGTGCCGAACAGTGTGAACTAGTTCATCTAGTTCACAAGAGTGAGTCATTCAATTGAACTAGTTCGTTCGTGAACTACACAACTCTAGTCCATATAAGTCCACTTTTGTAGGCACAGTGGCCATGGGATTGGTTCCAGAAAAATACAATTTTTTTTTAAATCGCGCGATTTTTCTGATTTTGTTACACATCGACTTAAGGTACAGAAGGAATTTTATGGCCGGGCGACTAAGTGGGATATAAATTTAACGATTTTCAAAAAGGTCTACCACACGTTACGAGCAACATATGTATGTAGGTCCCTGCGAGGGCTAGTTTTCCATTTACTCACATTCTTTACTTTTTCTTTAATTTTGTTTTTTTTTTAACTTTTTCTGCCTGCCGAAATTTGGGGCCCATAACTCCGAAAATAGGGGTTTACCACAATTAATTGTTTTTTACATTTTTTGCTTAAAACAACGTGTTTTACGCAAAAAAAAATAAAATTGGACAGTGGCCCTTAAAGTTGACTTGTTCCAAATTCGCTAATGAAAATCGGGATACGTATTTCGAACAGAACCATGATTTTCAAAATAAATTTGCACAATTAGGACGCGTCAGTATATTCATGTTGAAATGAGTAAAACTAAACCTAAATCACTTGACAGCTGACAAAATGACAGCCTGTTAAAAAAGTGTTGCCAACTTAAATTTCAATATGTCTACAATAAATATATAAAAAAAATTGGTCCAAAAACGTTCATTAGTTTTTGTTTTATAGCCCAAAATATAAGTAACAGTATTTAAGTCCCTACTAATACATGTTTCAGACACTATGATTAATAGGCTATAATATATGTTTTTGTGAACCAAATGTGGATTTGCCGCTGATTAACAAAAACGTGACGGACAACACCGAAACAAAAAACAACATATGTATCTTCAATTCATGAATACGATGCTTGCAAAAATGTACCTGTTTCCTGCGAAATGTTGCTGGGCCACTTTTGTTAGCGTGACTCTAGTTCTGAAAATTTGAAGGAGAATTTTTAAATCCTGCCTGTTGCTAGACAGGAAGTGGCTCCGGCTATGAAATCCACCATAGCGGCTTCGGCCAAATATTCCGGCTTAGGCTCACTATTAAGATAATTCGATCATAGAAGGATTCGAGCATAGCGGATGCTGCTCCTTGTTTGAAAGAATGAGGATCTGGGCACTTGTTTCAAATTATTACCCTTTTTCCGGATACACCTTATGGATGTAGAAACCGATCACTTTACAATTTCTATTTTAATTTTTTTTTTGCTTGTAAGTGTACAAATTGAAGCAACTGGATATGACAAAATCCTGCAAAGTTGTAGTATTTTTGAGTTTTGAGAACATTGTCAAATATAATAATCAAAAACTATAACTATATGTACTTGTGAATGGTGATTCGATCGGATGAGGTACCAATTCGTAGACCAATTCATGGAATTTTGCCATTGAGACTACACAACTCTAGTCAATTGAGAGCAAACGCGGCACCCATCTTGTGGACATCTTTCTTAAACCCAACGTATCATTTAAAATCGAAACCACACTGCCATATGAAATGCCTATGATCCGCCCTCTATATAGTGAGTAATTCGAACCAAGATAAGTGCGCTGCCAAGGACAAGTGTTCCCAGAAAGTGTTATCGTGCGCATTTTCATTGAGTGAATCTGTTGATGTTGTTTCTGTAAACGAAATTATTTTTTAACTAAATAAATCCTCTAAAGGATATGAATTCAAACCCCAGCGAAGTGTAATAAACCATTTCAAAATGTTTGGAAATAAAAGGAAAATGAAATCTCCAACTCCGTCTGCGGTAAAACCAGCTACTACACAAAGATAAACTGCACTGCACATCAGGGATACCAGATCTGTGAATTTTCAGTGGCGGTTGCCCTTTGAGTTGAGGCGTGTTTACAACTTCGAGAATATAGCAACAATGCCTGAAGTTATTAAACAGATTTCAAGCCTCAAAATATACCGATAAATTATGAATATAATTGAAAGAGAAAGTCGGACAATCCCACTAAGTTTGACCCGCTTAAGTTGATTTGACATCCAACATCCTAATATGAACATAAGTATTTATAGCTTTTTCAAGCGGAATCTAAAGTGCATTTAATGTGCCGGAAGTTGCCACTCAATATCATGTAAATGCAAAAGTAAATCGTCCTTTGTGCAACAGAAACCATTTAGCGAAAGGTTGTTCCAATGGCAAAAAAAACCCATCGTGATGAAACAACGTCGAGTGTACATTGAAAACATTAGAAATATCACATTCAACAGAAAAAAGAAACAAAGCAATCTCAAAAGTATGGGAAATCAACAAAAGTACTACAGCAAATATTAATGGAATATGGATTTTTTTCCACATTTATAGGAAATAAAAGTCAAAACTCAAAAGGAAAGTAGTGGCAGGGAACCCAATTGAAATTAAGTGTTGAAAATGCGTGGCTCTTAAGAGGCGTATGCAACTAAATTTACCTAACGCTTATTTTCTTAATACGACTACATTCCACGGAGAATTAAAGACACTACGTTACACACATTCTGTCCTATGAATCAAATATACTTTTTCGGAAAGGAGAGAACAAATAAAAGTAACGTGTATCGTCGATTTTCACGAACAAGTCAGAATTTTTTTATGTTTAAAGTTCTCTGGTGCCACACAGTGAAATGGCTCCATATATTTGTGAGGAAAAAAAGAAGGGTTGGTTGGAATATGATGAAACTTAAGCTCTAAAAGTATTATGATAAGCCGGTTTCAAAATGGGTATCGATTTTTTTGTACCGGTTTCAGTTCGTTAAAAACCGAACTTTCTTATTAATTTTGTTAATACCTAAATATTTTATGCGGTGATTTAAGAAATGATTTTTTTTTGAACCAGTTACGGCTTTTATTTTTTTTTAATTAATTTTTTCACAATAGTACAAATAAAAACTACGAGCATGGGCCCTTATGAATTTTATTATCTGAGAATAAGCAACCGTTCAAAATTTCAATGCTTTTAAAGAAATGTAGGCCTTTTGTTTTGGCGTTTGTAAGCATTTGTCTCAGTATCGCGACAAATAGACCAGCAGTATTCGCAAAGAATATGCGTAATGTCTTGTCATCTAAAGCGCTTTTCAATAGCCGCAATGTCCCGATGGAACCTTTCGCCATGTTCATGCTACAAGCTCCAAAATCATCAGGGAAAAATCTAAATGATTGTGAAGGAAGTGGATCTTTAGCGACATTAAAATGCCCATTTCGCCATATTCCGAAATCATTTCTGCGACAATATTATTATAATTGGCAGCTCGTTTCTTACCAAGAAACTGGTCAATAACGGCAACTGTGAGGAAAATTCATAGCTTGCAACTATTTTTTTTTCTGCGGACCATTGAAAACGCCTTAAATCATACACATTATTCAAAAGAAATAAAGTTACTTTAAAAAATATCTGCATTAATCTTTGCACCGCTAAATTTCGGAAAAATTTTGAACAAACTCGCAATCGGCTCGCCTCGCCCTCACGTTCCAGATGTTTAACAAAATTTGATACGAGACCGAGCTTAATGAGTAGTGGTGGCAAAATGATTTGGGACGACTGCACCAATGGTAGATGCTCTATACTTTCTACACGCTGAAAAAAACGGCCTTTGTAACATATTCTCACAAACATATTCTGCTGGAACCATGTATATGTTTGGAACACACTTCAAACATTTATATATTTGCAAGTCCCAAACTCAGGTGTATTTAAATGCAAACACTAGCATGTTTACTGACAAATATGTATGCTTTTACGTGGAAAAATATCCGTGCTTCATAACAACCATCCATATACTTACGTGGAAGCAATATTGTTTCCCCCAAACCTCCATATACTTACGTGGAAACATATGCGTATTTTCTCCCAAACATAATAACATTTAGAAATGAATTGTTCTTTCTTTCTTTATTTATTATAATTAAAATAAATAATTAATACACAAACCTTAAAATATTTAAAATTGCCCTTTTTACATATATTTATGTAAATATTTATTTATTTATGAAATGAGAATCTGCTGCTATTTTGCTTTTCCTTTCTTTATTGTCTCTCACGTTTTTGTTTTCAGAAGGTGTCAACTATGACTTGGTTATCACTATGCGTTGGTACACAAGCAATGTACTTATATACAAATCTAATTCATGCAAGACAAGCGTGTATTAATTACTTGTGTTTTTTTATTATATTTCACAACTTGTCCGCCATTCCGATTTTTTCAGTAGAGGCTCGGGCAGAAAAAGGGACGTTGTTGCCCTTTCCAGTTGCTTTCCTCAAAATCGTTTCTCACTTTGATAGCACACACAAATATATCCGAGTTACATACACAAAAACCAAAGCAACACCACAAACCATTTAACCGTCCGAGCGTCATCAGCCAAAATAAGAAACACTGGAATATTTATAAATCAAACACTGAGAGAATAATGCAAAAACACATATACACACTTACAAGTTATACACACTCGTTGACCCTCTCTCATGCTCTCGAGAGAACATAAAGAGTGCAACAAACACGTTTGTATTTATATCACAAACACAAATATATTTGGGTCACAAACACATATGTTATAACATATTAATCATTGTGTCTCAAACATGTAATATTGAATAGCAAACACAATGCTCTTGGGTACAAGTATATTATATTTGCGACAAGCTTCAAACACATGATATGTGTGCATCCAAACAACAAAAAACTACAGATTTTTCAACGTGTACGTCTACTTTGTAGCAAGTGCGCGTCTTCCACTTAAATTCAGTGTATGTTTGGGAGTGCTGATCTCTTTTGTGGCCTTCCCATGTACACAAAAAACACTGGTGGGTTGGAAATCCACGCTTAACACCCATGAGTAACCCGACCACTTTCAGTTCGCGGCATATTTTTCAATTGTGCTCTTGGTACTTTATCAGCTCCAATATTAATTCCATGCCGTCGTATGTTTCTTTGAGGTTCGTGGCATATGCGATCGGAACAGATGGATGTTTGTTACCGATATGATGACTTTAAGGCTGTTGACCGATGCATCTATGAAAAGTAGCCACTGCTCTGAAATATGAGGGTAACCAATTTTTGCAAACATCGAATCAATATAATAACAATAAGACCAGTTTTTTCTGGTTTTCGTGCAATTTAAAAAATTTGTCATATGGAATAGTGCTACCTCGATCATGAGCGGCTGTTATTTTAAAATCAGCCGCCATAATATTCCACTGCTTAAAGCGCGATGCAAAGAGTTCCTCTGTTCTCCTCGACAAATTTCCGTCTCGTACAAGGTCGTTGAAGTCGGCTTGCGTTACTAAATTCGGCACTGCAGGCCCAAGTTCACTGGGCGTTAGTACAAATTCCGATACTTCTGGACTCTCGCCCCTCGTATTCAATCCAAGAATTGTTGATAGCAGAGTTGGTACTACTATTCGATCTCCTTCGCTTATTTCGCGAACATCGTCAAAAATCTCCACTACACGTTCTTCTGCAGACTACAGAACCGCTGAAATAACCGATTCTACATTAGCGTAGCGAATTTTGTTGCAGCGAAAGTATTGGTACCCTTTATTGGGTAAAATTGTTGGTACAGCGTACATTATTGTTGACTCTCCATCAGTAAAATTGCATAAATCTGTAGCAATAGTCGCACATGACTTCCGGAGTCTACCACAAGTAAGGAACATAAGCAGCCTTGACTATTTTCTGAATCGAATTAACCACTGTTTCGTAATATTTTTTAAATTTTTACTTGGAACCGAATAAGCCACAAACGTTAAAAAAGTTATTTCGAGTCGGGCACTGCATTATTTCTCAGATGAAATATATATAACCAAGTTTTCGCACAACGCAACTTAAAAAATTTTTGCAATGCAATGTTTCATCTGTCATACAAGTTGTAAGTGTTGTAAAAGTCATAAACAGTTTAGTGTTAGAAAGTTACTATTGTTAAACTAAATTCTTTTTCACTGAGCGGCACCAGAGAACTTTAAACATATAAATAAAATCTGACGTGTACATCAAAATGGACGATACACGTGTAGTTTTATTTTTTCCCCTCTTTCCGAAAAGGTATATTTGCTTCATAGGACAGAACAAAAGATCATTTTTGTAACACGGTGGTAGACATATAAATAACTTTGACTAAGATATTACAAATATTCTATAACGTATTTCCTAACTAGAGAAAATTTGCGATTTTGACACATCCATTCTGCTATTCTGTACACTTTAAATCCAAATTTAAAGAAATTTTACAAAAATCCATACAAAAAATACTGGCGAAATATCGGCGTAACTGATACATGTGTCAATTCTCGTTCAATTTGTCGAAAACTTTAATTTTTTGTGCTAAAAACGTTTAGGAACACAGAAAATGTTTCAGAAAACCTTGACTTGTTGCTGGTCAATGACAGTACGAAAAAGATGAGGGTTAAAATGTACTTCACTCTAACGAACTTAGTAGCAGGCTTAGTGTATAACCACAATCAGAGCGATAACGTTAGTATTAGTTCAAAATATGTTGTCGATAAACACAATCACTTGGTGTCAAAATTTGTCAATTTTTTACTCTTTAGAATATGCATTTACAATTCCTCTTCACATTTCTCTAAAAAAAAATTTAAATAATTTAAATTTAAACTGAAAAACGTTGTTCTACACACAATAATTTTTGTATTAAGCTGGCAACACTTTGCCTTCTAGACGCCTGGGAAATAAAAAGAATTATAATTTTCGTCGTCTACGCCAGAAGCGATGTCAAATTCCAGCTCTTGGTCTTCTTCGATTGTGTTCGTACACTTTACACGAACCGACCTTCCTAATATTAAAATATTTAGATTTCGATGAGAATTATAATGATGTATACATCGAAAATTGATTTAGACCGATCTATTGAGAAATTGCTAAGAATGATAGCCATTTTTCGATACTATCTATGAAGAGGCGTAAGAGGTAGTGAAAATCCGAAACTAACAATATATATTTTTCTTGTAAAATAATTGAATGGGAATAGGATTTCACAAGCAAATTAAGCAATAGTTTAATTTGAGTTCCGACTACAACTGTCAATTCGAAACAAAAATCCTACAGGCTACAGAACTGTTACCTACTTGGAACAAATAGTTTCTTTTAAATCAGCAAATACATCTCATATGATTGCTCAGTCCCTTTCTATTGCAAAATAGTTTAATTTTAAATTTATATTATTTGAACTTGCAATAAAAGGATCTACCTACACGTTTCGACATGACTTGCAATAGTTTCACCAATTCTATTGAGGTCAGATTTTAAGCGAATAGTTAACAATCAGATTATTTAATTCTAACTGAAAGTTAATTAGAGGTTAACTACGAATTTTGTTCTCCAGTGACGAGTTCTTGTAAGCAGTCAAAGTGTTTTTAATACATACATCCAAACCCCTGTTTTGCGGGATGGGTGCCAAATGAAAAAAACTTAAACAACTCTTTTTAACACTTTTATACTACAACACAGTATTATCAACGATACTGGGTACTTTTGCTTTGGTTTGTGTCTAGACTAACATATGTTGGGAAATTTCCTTGTTAATGGGAAGTTTTCTAGGTGGAGCCTAGTTTATTGGGTTCAAACTATATATTGTAGTTTTGTACCCAATAAAAAGTAAATTTAGAAAAGCCAAAGTGAAAGAAGTTTAAAAAAATATTTTCTTAAATAAGTGCCTTCTTAAAAAAAGTAAATTTCCTCAAAAAATATTCTTAAACAATGTACCTTTTCTTAAAAAAAATACCTTATCTTAAAAAAGTACATTTTCTTACAACAAATTGCCTTTTCTTAAAAATCTGCCATTTATTTAAAGAGTACCATTTTTGTGAAACAAAATAAGTTTTCTTGAGATAAGTATCTATTCTTAAAAATGAACCCATCCTTGAAAAAAGGACCAATTTAAAAAAAAATCCAATTCCTTAAAAAAACTTTTTCTTCAGAAAAATACATTCTCCTTAAAAAATACCTTTTCTTACAAAAATGCCTTTCCTTAAAAGTACCTTTTCTTAAAAATAAAGTAATACCTTTTCTTTTCATTTCTTGAGATAAACTTTTCTGAAAATGAGTAAATTTTCTTAAAAAAATAGCTTAACCTAAAAAGAGTACCACTTCTATAAAATAGTAACTGTTCTTACAAAAAGTACTTTTTTTGTAAAAAAAAAAATTATACTGTTATGGGCTTTTCTTACAGAATGTACTTCTTCTTTCAAATAGTACACTTTCTTAAAAAAACATTAGATTTTAATATTGTTTTAAACAACAACGCTCTAAACAGAAACATGTACTTTATACAACCTTACCCCAAGCAAAAAAGTCTACACCAATCACCAGAATTTCCACCAGAACCACGCGATAAGAGGTAGTACAAATTTGGTTGATGCACCGTCGCTTTTAGCAGTGTATTGGCCTTGGATAGCAGTACTCCTAATTAGGAAACTTTTAAGTAGAATAAATGGTACTCCTTAGCACGACGTTTCAGCAGAAAAATTAGCGCGATGGTAGCATGTCCGACTAGACAACAGCCGTTGATGAATGTTCTGGTTTCAAATTCCACCAAAGCAAACATTTTTTTCTTCTAACAAACACCTTAATATCTGTACTGCAATTTCGGAAACCCCACATAGTACTTCGTTGCATGTATTGAAAGAGGTATAGCCGTTGGAACTACTCTATTATAATGGCTGATTTTTCTGCAACTTTCTTTGTGGCAACACTGTTTTTGGCAGCTCAGCTGTTTTCGTGTAGCATGTTACTGTAAAACATGTTCTCCTCGGTCACACAGCAATAGAAAAGAGCTTCTGTGTTCTATTAATGACGACGAGGTAGTAGGCCATTTCATCGAGTTCGAGTTGCTTCGGTAATTTACTCTCTGCTTGACATAATACGGACAAAAATAAAAGGGAATGCGTATTTTCGTTCGCTGCAAGCAGCATAAAACTTAATTTCGCTGTCGTTAGTATCAATCAAACACGTCTTCTTTGGTCTCTCATTCTGCATCATTTCCCTAGTACCTTTTCGATCAGTTGTGTCATAGAAACGCCCTGCTGTGGTCTATAATTTAGCCATGAATCGACTTTCAAACGAACAACGCTTGCAGATTATTGAATTTTATTATCAAAATTCACGCTTGGTTAAGAAACTGCATACATCTTGCACTTCTTCCGTTTTATTGTCAGTTTGGGCGACCTTCGGAGGCGGCTATTAGATTACCTTTTGTGTGGCTATGGTAAGGCTCATGTCTATAGGCACAAGCCCGCAACGGTTGACCGATATGTTGGGGAGAGTATGCCAAAATTGAACCCAGCGTATGACCTTTTGAGACTCAGCCGCGGTCAACATTCACATGAAATCATCTTTAAACATTGAATTATATAGACCGTTCTATCGACTCAAATAAAGATTTCATATATTTCTCTAAATTTTATGTGTTTTTTTTTAAATCAAATCCGAAAGCTCTTAAAAAATCACTCGTTATATTTGCTGGGTACATTTCTTATTTTGACAATGAGTAATGTGATTGTCAAAATCATATGGTTTTGACTACAGATTAATCCACCAACATTGCTTGGTTAAAGCATTGTTAAACATTAACTGAACAACGCAATTCGATGTTTCCCCACAATTTAACTATGAAAAGTAGCTGACCACTGACTGAACGAACAACTGGCCACTCGTGTATCTTCACAGAAACGAAATTATGAAACCCAATTTCTTTCGAAGTGTTTTCATGGGAAGAATGCTGTTCCAATATAGAGAATTTGTTTCTTGACCGTCAAACCACTGCCCTGGCAAATATAAACCCCAAGATTTTACTATTAGCTTTTCTTTTGTATAAATATTCTCAATCTTTGTTAAATTTAATCGCCATCATTACTCAGAACGCAAGTAGCAACTGTTTCTAACCATTATTTTCTCCCTTTTTTATGGACTTTGCTACCGCAGCTATCAACCAGAGCAACCTAAAATTATCACATCTTCCTTCTGGAGCACATGAATTGACGTATAAAATGAAATGAATGGCAATAACTTGGCACAGAGGAGGAATCTGGCATTTGGTGGGACTCCCCGCGTATGCGTTAAAATATTGGATTAAATGTGGCAAGAATATTTGTGTCCCCCAGTGGACATCATGGTGGGAACTTTTTTTCTGTGTTTTCAGATTTAGATCAGCACAAAAAAAAAGCGTTGACTTTGATGTGCGACATCATCAAACATCAAAATCTTTGAATGCTTGTATGCGATGCTGTCATCACTTAAGCGCTATGCGGATGCAGCATTTCAGACAATACTTGTAGTGGAAAATGCCTTGCCAGCACTTTTTCAATATATTTTGATGTTTTTTATGATTTTTCTTTTATTAGATGTATATTTATACGTACTTTTTACGGTATTCTTTCATTTTACTGTGGGACTATTTACTTGGCACCGCATGGTATACGAATTTGCTATGTGCCATACGAATTTGTACGGGTGTGTATGTTCCATATACTTATATACTTATACATACTATATTATGAATTTGAAAATTTCTCGACAAAATTTTTGCCACCAAAAATTGTTAGACATACATATGTATACAAAATTGCTTACAATGTCGATGTTTAACGTACAGTCTAAATTACAAAAAAAAAAAACAGCACGAACACTTGTTACCAAATCCACTAAAATATTACAAATCAAAATTGAAATCATATTAATGACAACGTTAGGTCAATGTTTCCGCTTTGACATCTTAAACGCCTGTAGCGTATTTGCTCATAGTTAAGCAAAATTTAAATGTTGGACCTAATCGGTCTTCAGGTACCGCCCATACAAATGATGGGGGCCCATACAAATGATAGCAAAAATGAAAATTGCATCACAACCCATTCGAGACCCTGTTGTTGACCAAACTTTTCGCGAAGTAATACTTAGATAGTCACCACTTCTGTACAGTACTTCGGTGGAATTAGACCACCTGTTCTGGTGCCACCATACAAAGGGTTCAATGGGACTTGCACATTCATCACAGAATAATAAACTATTCCACTATATGATTTGCTCCCCACTTTGAGCAACGTAATATTTACACCTTTGCCAATTTCATGCGAGATTTGAGCTCAATCGGTTCCCACCTTCTGACGCCACCCTTACGAAAGGCCCAATTGGCCACGAAACTCTATAACATTTTTCCAATTTTTCACGTTTTCCTGATGGTAATTGTTATATTTTTTTTTATTATTTTTATATTATTTTATTTTATTTTTTGTGGCCGTCGGTGGTGCAATGGTAGAGTGCGCGGCTCTTGTGCATGAGGACGTGGGTTCAATCCCTACTCTAACCACCAAAAATTTCCTTCGACGGCGGTCACCTCGCTTAGTGGCGGCGACATGAAAAACTTCTCAAAAATACCGTTCGGAACCGGTGTAAAACAGTAGGTCCCAATCAATCAGTGAGTGAAACCATTTTTTTTTATTTATTTTAATTGTTAATTGTTAACATTTACTCTCTGTAGCCGCGACTAAAACAGCTGATCTAACTGAACAGACTACAGTTTACTACAATACAGACCAATATTCGACAAAAATTACAGGCGCCTCAACCTAACAGTCTCTGAGGAAACGTGCAGGCCCAATATTGGGCCAATATTTTATGGTAAAAATAACATCTTCTTTATCAAGTACTACAATCTTTTTTAAGCAAGAAACGAAAAAATATCGGAGAAAAATAATTTTTTGACATTTGTCTTAGCCACCGCTGGTGCAATGGTGAATATGCGCGGCTCTTGTACAGGGTGGAGCGCGGTAATTTGCTTTTTTGCACTGCAGGCTCTGGCGGCACTGTTGGTCGAAGACAGTTGAGAGTGTGCGTGGCTTATAGTGGCTGACGGGAGATTTGTATTCGTCTGCCTTTCAGTTGTCATCATGCATTTGACACGTGAGGAGAGGTCAGTTTGTGTTGAAGCGTATTTTTCAAATGCGCACTCGATCAGTGCAGTGCAGCGTGCTTTTCGTTTACAAACAAAATATGCGGCACTGAAGTGAAATAAACCCCAGAGAACTTCACCAGAGACCTCTGAATTCGGACCGCGTCACTGTGTGGTGCGTCATATCACGAGTAGGCATCATTGGCCCTTACTTTTGCCAGGATAACCGTCTTGCCGGAACTGTGAACTCCGAGCCGTACTTGACTATGATACAGGATTTTTTCAGCCGGCTCTTGAGGCAATGCAATTAAAGATACATGGTTCCAACAGGATAGTGCCACTGCATACACAGCAAGGGTTACCATGAATTGTTTGAGACAGATGCTTCCTGGACGGCTTATCTCATTGAGGGGTGATGTGAACTGGCCGGCACGTTCACCAGACTTAGTCTCATGCGATTTTATCCTTTGGGGTTACCTTCGGTGGTGCAATGGTTAGTGTGCGCGGCTCTTGTACATGAGATCCTGGGTTCGAACCCGGCTCTGACCACCTTAAAATTTTTTTCGGCGGCGGTCACCTCGCATATTGACGGCGACACTATCGAGTATCTAGCCATGAAAAACGTTCTCAAATTACCGTTCGGAATCGGTGTAAAACTGTAGGTCCCAATCAGTGAGTGAAAACTGGAAAGCGCACAGCTCAGTGATTGTGAGAAGTTCTCCCCAGTCCCTTCATGGGATGTAATGGGAATCCATTTTTTTTTTTTTTTTACCTGAAGTCGAAGGTGTATATCAACCGTCCCAACACCTTGGAAGACCAAATTAACAATATTGAGGCTGAAATTGGCAGAATACCAGTCGACATGCTTGTTAGAGTTCATGAAAATGTCGAGACACGTATGCAGCAGTGTGTGGAACTATAGTAACTACTAGTAACATAGTAACTATTTAAAACTATGTAATTTAAAAATTCCCTTACTGTTCAATATAATTAAAATATAAAATAAATATATCTAAGGTTCATAATTTTTTTATTTCATTCCCAAATAAGCAAATTACTCGCTCCACCCTGTACATGAGAACGATCCCTGCTCAGAACACCTTACATTTCTTTCGATGACGATCATCTCGCGTAGGAACGGCGACACCATCTTGTAATTAGCCATGAAAAGCTTATCAAAATACAATTCGGAAGCGGCGTAAATCTGTAGGTCCCAATCAGTGAGTGTAAAACTCTCCCCGATTCCTTCATGGGATGTAATGGGAAACCATTTTTTTTTTTATGATTTATTGGAGATATCGAGTCGGCAAACTGAAAATACGCCCAACTTTTGTATGGGAGGTACGAAACTGGACGTGGCACAATAGTCAGTTATTATTTACACAGTAGCTTTTAGCAAAATATTGCCTAGTACCGAATTGTATTAAGATCGGTTGTGGTTTATGAGAATTATCGCGTAGATCAACCGGTCATCCGCCCAACTTATATATGGGAGGTACCAGAATGGGTGTGGCAAAACAGATCATTTTCAATAGGAGAGCTGTATTTGGCTAAATACTGACTAGTACAAACTTTCATAAAGATTGGTTTGGTTTTGCGGGGCTTCTCATGCCGAACAACCAGACGCCCAAACAACTTTTGTATGGGAGGTGCCACAATGGGCGTGGCAAAATCAGCCTTGTTTTAATCGGTGGTTAGGTTTTGATAACGTGAAGCCTTATACCTAATTTCATTAAGGTCGGAAGTGTTTCACGCGGATTGACAACCCGGTGGAACACCCTGTTTTGTATGGGAGGTACCAGAATGGCCGTGACAATCTCGCCCATTTTCTCCAGTTAAGTAGGCATTTTCAGATTATTAACCGGGAAAGTGAGAGTTGATGCTAATCACATCTACCAGAAGAAAGGTTTCAAAGAAATATGATTTTGTGCTAAATGTGTCGATTTGTATGGGAGGTACCAGAAGGGGTGTGGTCAAAACGCCCATTTTCAATCCCAAACTCAATATTGGCAAATAAAGGTCACTGACAAAGTTTCATTGTCATCTGCAAAGATTTACGGCAGTTATCGTGTTGACCAGCCAGCCAGCCAGCTAGACAGACAGACGGATGTGGCTCAAACGTCTTAAAAAGTCCTAAAACGAATTTCGTCCAAAAATACTAAGGGTCTAATTTGGTTCCTTCTATGTGTTAAATCTTTGTACGTATTAAATGATATGTACCCCCATCCTATGGTGAGAGTATAAAAATTACATATATTCCCAGAGTCAGGGAATTTCACACATTTTTTTCAATTAAAATTTAAAAGTTGCGCATTTTTCGGAAGAGACTTTAAATTTATACCATTATAGGGTAATTATGTGGCCGTCGGTGGTGCAATGGGTAGTGTGCGCGCCTCTTGTACATGAGATCCTGGGTTCGATCCCTGCTCTGACCACCTCAAAAAAAAACGGCGCATTGTGCCGGCGGAACTATCGAGTATTTAGCCATGAAAAAGCTTCTCAAAATACCGTTCGGAATCGGTGTAAAAACTGTAGGTCCCAATCAGTGAGTGAAAAATTAGAAAGCGCACAGCTCACTGGTTGTGAGAAGCTCTCCCCAATCCCTTCATGGGATGTAATGGGAAACGGTGTTTTTTTTATAGGGTTATATTTAACATCAGGAATAAATAATTTAACATCAGGACAATTTTTTATGAAAAAAGTAAAATTTTTTCTTGTTAACTACTGCAACTGAAAAGTAAAGGGTCCGCCATCTATCGTTTTTTTTTCAACTAGTGCTCGTGAATGGTAACACTTAGCTCATGTCTGATTTGACAGATAATTAGTTTTATCCTTCCGCTGAACGAATATGGTTGTGTATACGCTTGAACAACGCTGGGAAATATTGCGACATTACTTTGAAAATCATGGGGATGTTGCAGATGCCGATTTTGCCAAAAAAAATCATCTTTTCAGATGAAGCTCATTTTGATCTTGGCGGGTATGTAAACAAGCAAAATTGTCGCATTTGGGCACAGAAAACCCGCACGCATACATTGAAAAGCCGATGCACCCAAAACGAGTCACTGTTTGGTGCGGATTTTGGTCCAGAGGCCTAATTAAGCCATTTTTCTTCGAAAATGAGCAAGGAGTGGCCGTTACAGGCAATGGCGATCGTTATCGGGCCATGTTGAACGAATTTTTGTTCACAAACATTGAAGAGGAGGATATTGGCAACATTTGGTTTCCACAGGACGGCGCTACGTGCCACACAGCCGAAGCTACACCCGATGTTTTGCGCCCTGTTTTTGAAGATCGCATTATCAGCCGCAGAGCTCATGTCGTTTGGCCACCTCGGAGCTGCGATTTGACACCGTTGGACTATTTTTTGGGGGGTGCCCTCAAAGATAAGTGTTACGCCGACAAGCCAGCTTTAAGGGACAATATTCGTGAAGCCATTGGTGAACTACAGCTGCACACAATCGATAATGTGCTTAAAAATTGGACCGATCGTGTAGGCTACTGCATGCCCAGCCGAGGCAGCCATTTGAATGAAATTATTTTCCATTATTAACCGGAAGGATTGTACTTTCAAATAAAATAAGAAATTTGAGAAAATATTCAGTAGTTTTTTTTTTATAGCATTTTCAAAAAAAAAAGTTATTTGGCGGACCCGTTAGTTAACAGATAACGCAGATAATATATTTCAACAAACAGTTCGATTTTGAATATACGAAAAGGAAAAAATTAACAACTGAAATGTAAATATAAATATATTTTTATACAAAATTTCAAAAATATCATGAATTGAGATGTATGTATATATATTTTATTTTCTTTTTCAATTTAGGGGGAAAACGCGCAACTTCATTCTTTGATCGCATAAAATAAAAGTTAAACTACCAGTATATGGAAAATAAACTCCTATAATTTAACATATTTTTTTCAATAATCCGTGAAACTTTTGCATAATTTTAGATTTGGATCCAAATAAAACAATTTTAGTAATCATATATTGGAGGTTACCTTCAGCACTATTATTAACGTAACATTTTTCCGTTATTGCCAATGCAGCGTTTTAACAAAAACCGGCTAAATAAAATAGTTTGAAAAGGAATTTTTAAGATTTATTTTAACTTGCCGATCAAAATCATTTTTTGCATATACGCTAAAACATACGCCCTCTTGTGCCTGCGTTCGTTGTCCTACGATCTTCATCGAACAAACACTGAAACTTTTATGACAACGGGTAGACGAAACACTAATTGCTAGGAGTAGATACAACTCTAAATCTCGTGAGAGTTACAGACTATATTTGGATAGGTTGAAGGTTAATTTTAAACGGAACCCCAAATCATTCTTTAGATTTGTTAACTTGAAGCGTAATTCGTCTTCCACACCTTATAGGTTTAAATTGAACGGTATTGATTATTCAGATGAGGAGTCTATTTCTAATTGTTTCGCCGATTTTTTCGCATCTATTTATTCCACCCGAGCCTATGATGCTTCCAAATCATACCCGTACACTGTCCGCTCTACCATTCCGTTTGATGCACCTGTCGTAAATTCTTCGTGGTTGCTAGATAACTTGATCAGATTGAAAGCCTCGAATAAAGCTGGTCCTGATGGTATCCCGGACTCTATGTTGAAATACTGCTCGAATTCTCTCAGCTTACCGTTGACTCTCTTATTTAACGCTTCATTGAAGTTCGGCCATTTTCCTGCACAGTGGAAAGCTCTTATATAATCCCTCTCCACAAATCTGGTAGTTTAGTAAATGTTGCAAATTATAGGGGAATTGCAAAATTGAGTGCCATTCCTAAACTTTTTGAGAAGTTAGTCACAGAGGTAATTTCTCATCATGTTTCCACTATTTTAGATCCATGTCAACATGGCTTTCGGAAGGGTCGTTCCACCGTGACTAATTTGCTTCAGTTTTCCTCTTCCATTATTGACGGCTTTATAAAGTTAACCACAATTTGTTATTATATAAACTCGGGTCAATGGGTTTTAATTGTAACATGCTGAATGGGATTAGTTCTTACTTAATGAACCGAGAACAGATGGTATCATTTGGCCGATCATTCTCAAGATCTATTTTTGTGTCATCTGGGGTGCCTCAGGGCAGTCATCTTGGGCCGGTTCTAGCTTTGTTATTCATTAACGACTTACCCGCCTCCATAATGCACTCTAAATTGTTAATGTACGCTGATGACGTGAAGATCTATTTTTCTTACAAGGATCCTTGTCAATATACTTTACTTCAGAGGGATTTGTCTACTTTCCAGACGTGGTGCGAAACCAATTTGATGGAGCTTCATTTTACGAAATGTAAACATATGCTGTTCTCTAGGTCATCATTATTTTCGGCAAAATACATTTTAGGTGGCAATGTTCTTGAATCGGTGGATTCATTTGTTGATCTTGGCGTTTTCTTGGACAGAAAATTGAATTTCAACTCTCACATAATTACGATGGTAAATAAGGCTTATGGCGTTCTGAACTTTATTAAACGTTGGGCAAAGGAATTTCCAGATCCCTACGTTACGAAAAATCTATTTACTTCACTAGTCCGACCTATTCTCGAATATGGATTTGTTGTTTGGGACCCCCGGTACAATTTGTATGTTAATATGATTGAATCGGAAACAGTTTCTCATTTTTTGTCTGAGAAACCTTCAAGGGAACCCGAACCATAATCTTCCTTCGTATAGCAGTAGACTAGCATTGATCAGATTGCCGACTCTTAGTAGTACCATGATAAACTCTATTTCAGTTTTGAAGATAATTGATGGATGTATATGTTCTGAATTTCTGTTATCTAAGATTTTCATAAATGTCCCATTGAGACCCACGAGGTACTATAAACTCATTCACATCGAGTTTCAGCGTTCGAATTATGCGTCCTTTGATCCAGTTAGGAGAATGTGTCGTGACTTTAATGAGCTATATCAGTTTATTGATTTCACTGGTAGTTGGGAAACTACAAAGTCTAGGTTAATTTGTCATTTGAACCAATTGCATTAGTGCTGTATATTCATTAACATACATATGTATGTAAATTTAATTTACTTTATCCTTACTATCTGGTCTGATTTATAATTTGGTTTTCGTTTTGCTCGTAATTATTATATATTATGAAGTCTGTTATATTAATATCTCGTGATGTGCTTTTATACTTATTTATGTTAGTGTAATACCAACTGGTGAAGAATTTCTGTAGTTGGTTGCAACGTGTGAACTTATGGTCCTTGCTCTCCCGTTATAGACCGGTCTATAATGTGTACGCTGTCCTCACGTTATGGGGACGTGGCCCTCTCGATCGGTAGGGACGGGTAAGAGTGGCGGCGATGGGTTCGCTCGATTAAAAAGAAATCCCTGCTCAGACCAGCTTACATTTCTTTCGACGGCGGTCACCTCGCTTAGTGATGGCGACACTATCGAGTATTTAGCCATGAAAATGCTTCTCAAAATACCGTTCGGAACCGGTGTAAAACTGTAGGTCCCAATCAATGGGTGTAAAACTAGAAAGCGCACATCTCGCTGATTGTGAGAAGCTCCCCCAATCCCTTCATGGGATGTTATGGGACACCATTTTTTTTTGTTTACCAAAATATCAACAACATATAATGCACCAGCATTATAAAAGTCCTTTTCCAAAAATGAAAAATAATAAAGAAAATTCTTTTCATATGATTAGAACTTAGAAATAAGAACCATTAATATTTAGTTTATTCATAAAATTTTAGACTTTTTAATAGTGGGTTCTACCTCTCTTGTTTAAAATAACTTCAAATACACGGGTTTATATTTATTCATAAAGTGCTGTTAAATAACACTGCTGTCGTTTTTGCCATGACATTTTTGTATCAACGTTCTAGTAAATTATATCGGTTAGAGGCAAGTCTACTAAGTTTATCGGAACCCAAGAAATATTTGTCGAACGTCAAATTTTTGAAAAAATCTATTTTTTCCAGTTTTCAGATTTTCCTCCAATTTTTTTTCAAAACAAAAGCTTTTTTTCACATTTTTCAGCATAACTTCATGGACATGCTCACATTTTAGTTACAAAAATTATAGCCTTGGTGAAGGTGAAAAACTTTTGTGAACATATTAATACGATCTGAAAGTGTCTAGTCACCCTAAATATCGTAGCACACAAAAACAAACTACTTTGAATCTTATAAATGGTCATTTGTATGAATATGTTATAATTACTCGAGAACGACTTATCCGATTTTATCCAAATAAATTCAGAAATATTTACAATCACAATAGCTTTAGTCAGTTCCTACACTATTTCTCAATGTAATCAACAGTTTCGCAGTTATAAAAAAGAATGGTGGAAATAAATATATATTTTTGCATAAAAAATTCAAATTTTTTATTATTAAAAAACCAGAAACATAAGAAATGGCTTAAAGCGTTAAGTTTTATTAGTTTATCCTAAAGTTAAATGACCTAGGAATAAAATTAAACATGGATCTAAAAAATCGATGCGCGCGTTTCGCTCATATTTACAATTTAGTGAAGGTATTTAATTTTGTCAAGAATTGTAATACTTATCATATGCAATCCAAACAAAAAATTTGCAAATCTTGACAAAATGAGATACCTTTTGATGATATAGACATTTGACTTGATACAGACATCTCATGGGTATCGATCAACTCAGTAGAACTGTCTATAACCGATACAATTTACTAGAACGTTGATACCAAAATTTCATGCCAAAAACTAAAACAGTGTCATTTACACATTCTGAAGTTTTATAGCGCACATCAGTAACAAGACCCTCTCTCGAGAAACGAAAACCCTCCCTCGACAAACGAAGTTCCAACTGTATCAGACTGTCATACAAACTGTCTTGATTATGGCGCAGAATTCTGGGTCATATCGCGAGCTGATGAAACATAACTGAGAGTCGTCGAGAGAAAAATGCTCCGAAATATATATGATCCTATACTAGAAAACGGCGAGTATAGACGAAGGATAAACCACGAGCTGTATAATCTTTATCGTGACATCGACGTTGTTATGCGTATCAAAATAACGCGTTTACGCTGGCTATGCGATGCTAGTAGAATGGATCAGAATGACCCAATGCGAAACGTATTCGAAGACGTACTCGAAGCATATCCAAAAGAAGGACGGCCAAGACTTCGCTGGAAAGACCAGGTGGAAGACTGCCAGCGAGATCTTAGTGCTATCGATTGGAGAAACATGTTATCCTCATTTTGTGAGGCACTTGACCCCTCTGGGTTGTTTGAGGTCACCTAAATAATAAGGAATGCTATCAACAAGCTTCACCCATCGTTCTTTTGCAAGGAGTGGTAGCGACCTCTTTTTGGAAGTCGAATAAAATGTGTGTACAACAGCTATGTTTCGAATACTAACACAGGTTTTAGATTCCAGGAAACTAGAGCATAAGTGCCACCTGTAACCCCGACAATTGTGGTGTAACAGGGAATAAAACAAGTTGCGTGTGAGACTGCACCAAATTTATTGTTTTATTTTAAAAGCCCATCTTAGGCGTCCTAGAGGTGAAATTCTAAATGACTTTGGCCGATAGATCAGATGGAATTTGAACGATGGTACGGATTATACAGAGTGACAAATTTCTCCTGCGTATTCCATGTCCGAAAATGCAAGGGTGCGAAATGGCAGCGGGTTCAAAATTTTCGGATTGGTGGTCGGAGGCAAGTAGGGTAAAGTTGCTAACTTCTGAGCCAGTGTTGCTGCAGCAGAGATTAGCGTAAACTTTTACTTTCTTGTCGTTATTCACTTTTAAAAAACCGGACAAAAATCACTTGTACTTTTCGCGTTCGTAGACACTTGTTGAATGACAAAATTCTATCAATGAATACCTATAAATACTACTTACCTTGTTAGGCACCGATGAATGGACTGGAAAATGGACTGGAAAATAAAATCTTAAACGTGTTAATTTGCAAAAACAAACAAATGTGTGCTGTTATTTCGCTTCCAGAAACAAAAACAAACATTTTTTCAGTTCAGTAAAATGGTCATAACTTTGGAACGGTAAGACCTCTGGGCTTTGTTTAGGTCATTTTGGAAAGGTAAGAGGTGTCTTTCAACAGAAAAAAAACATAAGTTACCTGCCATCTGGCTGAGCAAATTGAGGTTATGTGAATTTTTTTTCCATTTTTTTCCGAAAGCTCTATATCGCGGTGATTTGACTTTTTTCTACTTTTTTTTATTGATTCTGAAGACCTCTGAAAGCGCAAAAACCGACCACTGGTTCAGAAGTTAGAAACTTTACACTACCACCCTCCGACCGCCAATCCGAAAATTTTGAACCCGCTGCCATTTCGCACCCTTGCATTTTCGGACATGGTCCTAGTGGACTTTTCTTCATGAAATGAGCCCAGGAATACGCTGGAGAAATTTTGTCCGGAACTTCCTGAATCACCCTGTATTGATGTTGAGGACGCACATTCAATTGTGGCTTATTGGCCTCGAGGTGCACAAGAACAAGAAAAAGTTTAACGGCGTTAAATCACACAATATCAGTGGCGAATTATGGAATCATCTGTGTGGTAAGTAGCGCCGTCCTGTTGAAACCACGCTCAGATAACTAATTGTTTGAAAGTTGCCACTACCGAATTGAGATTGTCACGACTGAATTTAGTTCCCACAACTGAAATTCTGTTGAAGCCACCTCTTTTCATAACTGATTCTGTTGTGAAAACTGAACCTACAATTCTATTAAATATGTCAACTAAATTTTCTATTTTGAATTTGAATTTAATGACCGATTTTGACCGATGATTCATGCTACAAGCTTACAAGTTCAGGTTGGTTTATGTTCGAAAAATAGGCAATGCAAGAGGAAAAGATGAACATGGTGGAAAAAAACCGTTTGTTCTGGTGTTGGAATTATGGGCTTTTCAGTGTGTCTTCATACGAGGGCGGTTCAATAAGTCCATGACTTTTCGAACTTCCCTCGAAGTTATATGAAATACAACCACCTTTTAATAGACTACTGTCGAATTTTGAGCAAGTTACGTTATTTACTTTGCGTTTAACAGCTGTTCAAAACATACAACATCGTGCATTTTTTGGAAATGGAAAAAAGTGAATTTCGAGTGCTCATTAAACATTATTTTTTGCCAAAAATCATACCAAAGAAAAGCTTAATAAATACTATGGGGACTCCGCACCATCGACTTCAATGGTAAAAAAGTGGTATAGTGACTTGCGTTGTGGTCGCACAAGTACAAATGACGCTGAACGTTTTGGACGGCCAATTGAGGTCAATACACCCGAAAATGTGGAAAAAATCCACGATATGGTGTTGACCGATCGAAAAATAAAAGTGCGTGAGATTGCTGATGCCATAGGCATTTATTGTGGCAGTGTGGTTGCGATTTTAAATCAACAGTTGGGTTTTAGGAAGCTGTCTGCAAGATGGGTGCCCCGTTTGCTCTCCATTGACCATGAATATTTGACAACTTCAAAGGATTGTTTGGACTTGTTTAATTGTACTACGATTTGGTATCTCATCCGCCATATTCTCCGGATTTACTCCCCAGTGACTATTTTTTATTTCCAAACCTAAAGAACTGGTTCGGTGGAAAGAGATTTAGCTCCAACGATGAAATTATTGATCAACCAAATGCCTATTTTATGGGCCTCGAAAAATCATATTTTTTTTGAAAGGATACAAAAATTGGTGAAACGTTGGACTAAGTGTATTGCGTTAAAAGGAGATTATGTTGAAAAATATTATTTTTTTGCAACAAAAACTGTGTTTCATTCAAAACGCCACGGATTTATTGATCCGCCTCGTACTTAGGGATCTTCGATCGATACGAATTCGCAGATATAAATTGCATAATTCGGTTTGTATATATGATTGATGAACAACCAATGCACACTGGGACAGATTGAAAAAATGACCGGACAAAATTAATAACGTCGTTGTTTTTGGTTTTAGTCGTGTCAAACTCATTAGTCGGTAGTAGGTTTTCGAAGGTGCTGAGCTCATTTCTGGCATTGCTTTTTCCATTGGTTGGAGGGGGCTGGAGTTATAGTGTGGGGGGGGGGGGGGGTTAAATTTTAAAAAAACGTTATGGGTATCGTTTCATAGGTTTTTGGATGGCCCGATTTCATTTTTGGCAAACATTTTTCGATCAGGATTTTGATAACTAACATAACGGAGGGAAGAGCATGTGTAATTCTACCTTATCACATAAAATTTAGTTTTTTAACAAGGTTTAACGTTTTAAACTTTTCTACCAAATTTATTAGGAATTATAAAATAAATTAAAAGTTTGAGAAGTTTGTTTCGTAACCATACAAGATTTATTTGGGACCACAAAAAAAAACTTGGTTTAAAAAAATCTATATCATTACCTTCGACATTTTCATCATCGTCGTCCTCGGAACTTTCAAAATTTTAGTTTGCAATTTCGAGATTTTAGTTTGACATTTTATGGTATTGCCAGACCTAAATTCCGACATAGTAATGTATTTGAATTTACACTGAAAAAAATCAATTCTTACACAAGTAATTTATATTTAAATTTGAAATCAAAAACTAGAGCAAAGTTTAAAAAAAAAAATTTCTTCAGCAAATGGTAGTAAAGGGTAACGAAATAAAATCAGTTACTTCGGTTAGGGTCCAAAGTATTCAGAAGTGAAAATCTCGCGCCGTTCCTAGTTGGTGCTAATTTTTGGCGGTCCACAAAAGATTAAAAAATTTAATATTTTTAGTCAACTACTTTCATTGCAATTTAACTAGAAATCTTAAGTTAATTAAATTAGCTTAATATACATTTTCGTAGCTCTTATAACACAAAATCAATAAAAAGAGTTTAAAACAACCAGAAACATAACCTTCATATAACACACATCTACTAAATATTACCCAAAATTAGCCTGCATGCATGTATTGAAACAATACTCAACTTTGGGCCCCCCCCCCCAACAACGTGCATGGAACCTTCAAACCAGTTAATTTTCGACCTCAGTGGTTAATTGGCCACTGTTTAAGTAACTTACTTTATCTGGATTACTGCTCCGATTTTTGGAATTTTGTCCGGTCAATCTGTCCCAGTGTGCAATGGTATCAATTCCGGCACAGCAGTTAGGCATCTGATTATGAACTTGGGAGTTCGAACTAGTCAAGCCAGTGAGTGTGCTTAAATGCATTGTCTATTATTCCAACAAAAACCAACCTGACCTTGTAAGCTTGTAGTAGGAATTTTTCATACATTAACTACAATTTCCTATAATTTCGATTACAACAACCGAATATTAAATTAATTCAGCTGCAGCTACCGAATTTGGCACCAATTCGATCGCAATAACTGCATTTTGTGTTAAGTCGGTTGAAAATGCCGAATTTAGCGTCACTTCGGCTGTTGTAACCTAATTTCAAATGAATTCTGTTAGGACAACCGAATACAATTTCAATTCGGTTACCACAACATAATTCTACATATTTCAAACCTGACGTTTAAAATTCTAAAAGCAAATCTTATATCAAAAGAAGTTAAAAAAATATAATGGTTGCGGTCGAGGTGATAACAAGAGCTTTTCTGGGGCTATTAGGAATGGTAAGCAAAAATATTGGGTGGCCGTCAGTGGTGCAATGGTTAGTGAGCGCGGCTCTTGTACATGAGAACGTGGTACCGATCCCTACTCAGACCACCTTACATTTCTTTCGACGAGGCTCACCTTGCTAAGTGATGGCGACACTATCGAGTACTTAGCCATGAAACAGCTTCTCAAGATGCCATTCGCAACTGGTGTAAAACTGTAGGTCCCAATCAGTGAGTGATAAATTAGAAAGCGCCCAGCTCAGTGGGGGTGAGAAGCTCTCCTCAATCCCTTTATGGGATGTAATGGGAAACGGGGCGTTTAAGTAAAAATATTATAATTATTGTTTCTACATTAAAACGTCATATTTTGCAGAAAATGCCCACATTTTATCAACGTTGTCCATGCAAGTTGCCAACAGGTCAGGTTTTCAAGGCCGATTGTTTGAAATGGGCCGCCATCGTCCTTTTACAGAAAGGTTGAGAACCTAAACCGACTAACACAACACGTCAGAATTGGTGCGGTGACCCTGATGGCCGGGGCTTTAAAAATACTCAGAAATGGTTGTAAACCGAGTTTTTTACCCTTACGATTACCTCACATGAATTATTTCATAGCTTTTTAATTATTTATGAGAAGACAGTAATATCATCACTAAATTAATTGACAAAAATTTCAGAATTCAATTCTGACACTATCTAAATTTGATTGTGGCAACCTCTGATTCGGCTATGAAACCCTCTAATTCGGCTGTGACAACCTCTAAATCGGCTATGATAACCTTAATTTGGTTGTGAAAACCTTTAGTTCGGTTGTGGAAACCTCTAATTCGGTAGAGACAACCTCTGATGCAGGTGTGATGACTTCTAGTGTGGTTGTCTCAACCGAATTTTTCTGTGACTGCACTTGGTGGACGTCGTGTCGTATTAATTGGTATGGTCCCAAATCAGACAATTTCGGTTGTTAACGTATCCATCCAAGAATTCCACGAAACAAAGAAATGGAACAAGGAACGTTTTATTGGCAGCGCACGTTGCTCGACGCTATAAGTTACCAAGGTGATTTGTCTTTATTGTCCGAAAAATAAAATAAAATTACATGAGGTGTCAGGCGACACCCGGTTGGAACGAAGCCCCTTCGCTATATATTATTTACTAGTTAGTTCCAACACGCCTAAGGCGCCCGTTGAAAAATACGAGAATTTAAATGGATCTTTAAGAAAAGATAAAAAAAATTGTTTCCCATTACATCCCATGAAGGAATTTGGGAAAGCTTCCTTTTTTTCTTTTTAATCGAGCGAACCCATCGCCGCCACTCTTACCCGTCCCTACCGACCGAGAGGGCCACGTCCCCATAACGTGAGGACAGCGTACACATTATAGACCGGTCTATAACGGGAGAGCAAGGATCATAAGTTCACACGTTGCAACCAACTACAGAAATTCTTCACCAGTTGGTATTACACTAACATAAATAAGTATAAAAGCACATCACGAGATATTAATATAACAGACTTCATAATATATAATAATTACGAGCAAAACGAAAACCAGATTATAAATCAGACAGACAGACAGATAGTAAGGACAAAGTAAATTTACATATGTAAAGGAATATATAGCACTAATGCAATCGGTTCAAATGACAAATTAACCTAGACTTTGTAGTTTCCCAACTACCAGTGAAATCAATAAACTGATATAGCTCATTAAAGTCACGACACATTCTCCTAACTGGATCAAAGGACGCATAATTCGAACGCTGAAACTCGATGTGAATGAGTTTATAGTACCTCATGGGTCTCAATGGGACATTTATGAAAATCTTAGATAACAGAAATTCAGAACATATACATCCATCAATTATCTTCAAAACTGAAATAGAGTTTATCATGGTACGTCTACTACTAAGAGTCGGCAATCTGATAGAAGGAAGATTATGGTTCGGCTTCCATTGAAGATTTCTCAGACAAAAAATGAGAAACTGTTTCTGGACCGATTCAATCATATTAACATACAAATTGTACTGGGGGTCCCAAACAACTGATCCATATTCGAGAATAGGGCGGCCTAGTGAAGTAAATAGATTTTTCGTAACGTAGGGATCTGAAAATTCCTTTGCCCAACGTTTATAAAGTTCAGAACGCCATAAGGCTTATTTACCATTGTAATTATGTGAGAGTTGAAATTCAATTTTCTGTCCAAGAGAACACCAAGATCAACAAATGAATCCACCGATTCAAGAACATTGCCACCTAAAATGTATTTTGCCGAAAATAATGATGACCTAGAGAACAGCATATGTTTACATTTCGTAAAATGAAGCTCCATCAAATTGGTTTCGCACCACGTCTGGAAAGTAGACAAATCCCTCTGAAGTAAAGTATATTGACAAGGAGCCGTGTAAGAAAAATAGATCTTCACGTCATCAGCGTACATTAACAATTTAGAGTACATTATGGAGGCGGGTAAGTCGTTAATGAATAACAAAACTAGAACCGGCCCAAGATGACTGGCCTGAGGCACCCCAGATGACACAAAAATAGATCTTGAGAATGATCGGCCAAATGATACCATCTGTTCTCGGTTCATTAAGTAAGAACTAATCCCATTCAGCATGTTACAATTAAAACCCATTGACCCGAGTTTATATAATAACAAATTGTGGTTAACTTTATCAAAAGCCTTACTAAACTCGGTAAAAATCACATCAGTTTGATCTCCATCAATAAAGCCGTCAATAATGGAAGAGGAAAACTGAAGCAAATTAGTCACGGTGGAACGACCCTTCCGAAAGCCATGTTGACATGGATCCAAAAAGTGAGGAAACATGATGAGAAATTACCTCTGTGACTAACTTCCCAAAAAGTTTAGGAATGGCACTCAATTTTGCAATTCCCCTATAATTTGCAACATTTACTAAACTACCAGATTTGTGGAGAGGGATTACATAAGAGCTCTTCCACTGTGCAGGAAAATGACCGAACTTCAACGAAGCGTTAAATAGGAGAGTCAACGGTAAGCTGAGAGAATTCGAGCAGTATTTCAACATAGAGTCCGGAATACCATCAGGACCAGCTTTATTCGAGGCTTTCAATCTGATCAAGTTATCTAGCAACCACGAAGAATTTACGACAGGTGCATCAAACGGAATGGTAGAGTGGACAGTGTACGGGTATGATTTGGAAGCATCATAGGCTCGGGTGGAATAAATAGATGCGAAAAAATCGGCGAAACAATTAGAAATAGACTCCTCATCTGAATAATCAATACCGTTCAATTTAAACCTATAAGGTGTGGAAGACGAATTACGCTTCAAGTTAACAAATCTAAAGAATGATTTGGGGTTCCGTTTAAAATAAGCCTTCAACCTATCCAAATATAATCTGTAACTCTCACGAGATTTAGAGTTGTATCTACTCCTAGCAACAATATACCTAGCATAGTCTGCTAGCAGTCCAGATTTTTTATACTTTTTCGAACATCTATTCCTTACATTCTTGAGACTATTTAGAGCCCTTGAGGACCATGGGGGACCAGTATTACCCATTATTGGCCTCTTGGGTACAGACTTAGAAATATAGCCATTAATAATATTATAGAAATCATCCAGGGCGATTTTAAATTCAAAAGAAATATCACACTGACAAATACTATGCCAGTCGGTATCAAAGATAAGATTATTCAAAAGAATAGGACGAAGAGCGATTGCAACCAACCTGCATGGTATCATATGTATAATTAATTCCCAGCGTTGGATGGTAACTATCCTCAGGAGAAATTAACGGATCAATTCGAGAAACATCAAAGTTGTTAGAATCATCCACTAAAACTAGATCAAGGACTCGATTTATAGAATTGGAAATGTCGTTCAATTGAATCAAGCCAAGTTCGGAAATATGCGTAACAAAATCAGATGACCAATCACATGGTGTCAATGGAGTCAGAGAATTGGTGTCGGGTAAAGACACCCATGTCACAGACGGCAAGCTAAAGTCACCAAATACTAAAATACGGTCCTTTCTACTGGACAGTATAGCCCGCTGGTTGTGAGAAGCTCTCTCTAATCCCTTCATGGGATGTAACGGGAAACCATTTATTTGTTTTATAGAACATGAAATGAAAACGTATAGAGCGATGAAAAATACACGCATAATTTGGTTTTCTTATGGGCTTATATTACTTTATTTTGGGTCTTCTAACAATTTTTCAGGAAGCTGCGAGTATGTTATTTGAAAACAAATTTGGTACGGGGTTAGTGGAACTTCAAGATATCAAGCCCACTGTGGTGTACTATAAATAATTAACACTCGATTCTATGTATTGATTTCGAATACCATTAGCCATGTGTGTTAATGATATTGCACTTAACCCAAACGCCATTTGATCCACAGGAATAAAATGTTACACAGCACACAGCGGAATACACATACGTTGGCTGTCCTTATTACCAGCCGTAAACCTACATGTGACATTAAGGCATTCATCCCAACAAAATAGTTATTAAACCAATATTGACCCATGCAAATAACGAAAATCGACAGTAAATTAACCGTAAGTATCTTTCACATATCATAAAATATAGGTCATTTGTTTAGGAAGCCATTCCACCTAAGGAAGAAAGACATTATTGCTGCCAACTCCCTTCCATCCTTTTCTCCTGATGGTCACTCCTGCAGCCAGGTTATTTTTTCAATTAATGCCAACACATTTTGAACGAAATCTACCTTGCGAGACATATCGAGATGGAGCCGCCATCTATCCATCCATACTCGTACTCATACACGTTTACGAGTATTTATGGCCAAGGCGTAATTAAGAAGCTGGACTATAAATCGCAATAATATTGCCTTTCCCGGAGTAATTAAGTAGCAAAAGTTACACACAGTAATCAAAACACTTAATTACGCCATAGTGCATATGAATAATAAATTACGAAAATGCTCGTAAAATGGAATAAAAGCCAAAGGAAAAGTAAAAAGTAAGGAAAAAACAATAACCGACACATCCATTGACCACAGGCCACCACTGGATGGAAATTATTGTGTCCATTTGTTTGGCATGAACCCCCAGAAATGTCGGAGTTTCAGTTTGAAAAACTAGACGAAGAAGGTAAGTCAGTACGTCTACTTTTGAGCAACACAGCAACGCCGGATACGCCCAACACTTACGCAAAACTACAAATGTGACGTCAAGTAAAGGCAGAAAATACATAAATATTAAACTCTTATGGCCGAAATTAATGAAAATGAGAGAGTAAATGAAGGAAAACATATTCATACTGCTCGTGTAGGAGAAATAAAAAGACAGTGTAGAAATGCAAAAACGCCCCTTAAACACAACCTATGATGGTGATTTTAGACCAGGCCAACCAAAGGATAAATAAATAAAACGAAGTAGTTAAAACTTCCTTGAAATTCCTCCTACTCGCCGTGTGGACTGAGATGAGGGAGGGATAATACGATACTGTGGTGAACAGACAAATTCGAGATGAAAACTGCAACAGATTCCTAACGACCTTATGTTACCCTTCGCAGTTTTGCATTAAAATTTATTTACCCAACATTATATAAAGATATCAATGAAACGGGTTTTTTCAATAAGAGCGCTACAAAAGTTTTTTTAAATAAAACAAAACCGGTTTTAGATACCAATGAAATTCTTTATGCCTGTGAAAGTACGTTCGATGCCATTATGTATGGAACTCGATTTCTTTTGCATGGCCACCACGGGCACGCTTGCAGAAGTCCAGGCGCTGAACCCAATTTTCGACGGTTTTCAAGCATAAATCGGCCGATACTGCTGTAATTTCACGTTCGATAATCGTACGAAGTTCATCAATCGTCGCTGGCTTGTTGGCATAGACGGCGTCAAATCGCACGACCACCAAACTTGGTTTCCAAAAAATTGATTGTGGCATTCGCTGTGTGGCTTGTGGTGCCGTCCTGTTGGAACCACATGTCCTCCAAGTCCATATTATTCAATTGGGGACAAAAATATTCGGTTATCATTGAACGGTAGCGATTCGCATTCACAGTAATGTGCCGGTCTTGATCATCACGGAAGAAGTACGGCCCAATGGCGCCGCCGGCCCATAAACCGCACCAAACCGTAATTTTTTCGGGATGCAATGATGACTCATGGATTACGTGTGGATTGCTGTCTGACCAATAACGCATATTTTGCTTATTGACGAAGCCATTCAACCAGAAATGAGCCTCATCGCTGATTGTTGAAGCCTCTTAAAGTTGGCCTCTTAAAGTTGAAACCACTGACTCCAAATTTCGGTAGTAAATTTTAATAATTTCGACTCGTTGTGGGCTCGTATATCTTTCCATGATGAAATGGCAAACCTTACTGAAGAAGGCCTTGTGCGGGAGACCTAAGCATTTTTTTAAAAATCCAAAACTTTTTGTGGTAAGTTGTGTTACCTAGTAGCAACTTTTTTTGAACTTGGAATTTGAAAACAAAAAAGTTAAAAGTCGATACACCCTAATACACAACAATGAATGAATATACAATTATCACTATTACGAAAAAAGGTGTCCTATCGCTGTACAGGAACTGCAGAGATATTACATTGCTAAATGCAATCGGCAAAGTAATGGGGACCCTTATTCTTCAGCGATTCAGCAACGGAGCAAATTGCAAAATTTTATTTGACAGGTAATGCCCATATTTATCAACGTGCAGTACCAGTAGATGACACACGCCAACAATTTAACTGTCGAATGGTTTAGGAATTAAATTGACGGACAAACCACGTGCAAATTGAGGCTGTGTCCAGTGAAGACTGGGGACTTCAAAAACGGACGGACGTAGCATGTACAATTAATGTGCCTCGCTAAAGGTGAATGCATTAATTTCTCGCTTTTTAAGTGTTTATGAGAACATAAGGAATTAAATTTATATAAAACAGAAATTCTTACTAAATGCGTCTTTGATTGGGTAGTGTTGATTAGCTGGCTACACCCTCTAAATTCGGTTGCGACAATGGCAAATTCAGTATTCAGACCTCATACTGAGGTTGCAATGAGCTATAATTCGGTTGTGCTAACCTCTAATTCGATTGTAAAAAAAAAAGTTTCCCATTACATCCCATGCAGGAATTAGGGAGCGCTTCTCACAACCAGTGAACTGTGCGCTTTCTAGTTTTATACTCACTGATTGGGATCCACAGTTCCACAGCACTACACACTATAGAGAAAATTCGTTCTTCAGCCGTACAGTTCGAATGTGGAATAAACTTCCGGCTACTGTATTTCCCACGAATTGTGACATACAAACATTCAAGGCAAATGTCAACAGATACTACTCCCTCTTTCCACCCTCCACTACCACAATATTCCGTCACCAACACAATGCACTGCATTTATAGGGGGCATCCCCTGAGTGTTGGTTCAATCCCTGGTCAGACCACCTTACATTTATTGCGACGACGGTCACCTCGCTTAGTGATGGCGACACTATCGAGTACTTGGCCATGAAAAAGCTTATCATAATACCGTTCGGAAGCGGTGTAGAACTGTAGGTCCCAATCAGTGAGCATTAAAACTAGAAAGCGCTCATCTCACTGATTCTGAGAAGCTCTCCTCAAACCCTTCATGGGATGTTATTGGACACCATTTTCAATCTATGAGAAACAAATGCACCAACAACGAGCAACTGTCCGGGCGGATTTAGGTCAGCCGGCGTGATTGGCCCAAAATTGCAATGATTGTGAACGGCATTCGTTACAGGAACATTATAACGGAGTTCTTGTGGCATGGATCTGGATGACATGTGGTTTCAGCAACACGGCGCCACCTGCGAATGAAACACTCGATTTATTGCAGCAACAATTTGTTTATTTGTGGTTTTAGAAAATCTTGGGTTTAGACGAATAAACCAGAAACAATTCCTGAGCTCAAATTCGAGATCCATCGCGTGATCGCTGAAATATAGCCACATATCTATTGAAAGTCATGGAAAGAGTAATAGCCTGTCATCAGAGCCGTGTGGGCCATTTGGCAGATATTTTACTCCACAGTTTGCCTTGTTTACAACCCAAAAAAAACTACAACTATCTCAAAAAATACGTGTTTTTATTTTAAAATGATAAAGTGCATTCTTACTGAGACACCCTTTACAAGTTTACAACTTCGGAAATGGTTGGTGACTAGACAATTCAGGAAAGCACTCACTCACTGGCTTGACTAGTTTCAAACTTCGTCTCATAAAGGTTTTTGAGTTTGTACGAGTAATTAACAGAAATAGTTTGTAATAAACAAAATAAAAGCCTGCCCTAAATGTTTTTTGATTTCCCGCAAACGTTGTCGTTTTTTATGTAAAATAAGTAAAATATCTAGGGCTACAAACGAAGTTTAGTTGTCAACAAATTCGTTTTTTGCGGCACGAAATTTTTCTACCCAAGTATATACATTTTTTATATCTATAGGATCCATTACGGTCTGTTTCTAAAAAGTTGTATGATCGATTCATTGCTATCGCAGAATTAAAATTAGTTAGACCATAGTTCGAGGAACGTAATAATGCTTATCGCTTTGCTCTTCTTCTAAGAAGTCCAGAACTTAATTCTATTTTTCTGTTGCATTAATAAAAGGCGCTTCCTCATTCGTATGAAATAAAGGGTTTGTCAACAGAAACGCTACAAAAGTAAATCGATAGGGAGAGCAAACGACGCCATATTTTTTCTCGCTCTTTTGACATTTCTCTTCAGTAAGGTTTGCCATTTCATCATGGAAAGATATACGAGCCAACAACGAGTCGAAATTATTAAAATTTACTACCGAAATTTGGAGTCAGTGGCCTCAACTTTAAGAGGCCTCAACAATCAGCGATGAGGCTCATTTCTGGCTGAATGGCTTCGTCCACACGTAATCCATGAGTCATCATTGCATCCCGAAAAAATTACGGTTTGGTGCGGTTTATGGGCCGGCGGCGTCATTGGGCCGTACTTCTTCCGTGATGATCAAGACCGGCACATTACTGTGAATGCGAATCGCTACCGTTCAATGATAACCGAATATTTTTGGCCCCAATTGGATAATATGGACTTGGAGGACATGAGGTTCCAACATGACGGCGCCACAAGCCACACAGCGAATGCCACAATCAATTTATTGGAAACCAAGTTTGGTGAACGTGTTATCTCACGAAATGGCCCAGTCGACTGGCCACCTCGGTCGTGCGATTTGACGCCGTTAGATTATTTCCTGTGGGGCTACGTCAAGTCTATGGTCTATGCCAACAAGCCAGCGACGATTGATGAACGTCGTACGAATATCGAACGTGAAATTGCAGCAGTATCGGCCAGTTTATGCTTGAAAACCGTCGAAAATTGGCTTCAGAGTCTGGACTTCTGTAAGCGTGCCCGTGGTTGCCATGCAAAAGAAATCGAGTTCCATACATAATGGCATCGATCGTACTTTCACAGGAATAAAGAATTTCATTTCAATTTTAAAAAAACTTTTGTAGCGCTCCTATTGAAAACCCCGTTATATTCATTCTCTTCTGATGACCGACGTAATGACATCTGGTGGAATATTATCAGGAGCAGACGATATGTGATCCTTCATTTTACCCAATGCCGCCTTGATTTCTGCTTGTGATGAGGCTACCATTGAAATACACTGATCTTCATCATCCGGAAGCAGTACCGTACGCAGGATTTTATTTCGGGGAGGGGCCAGCTTGATATTTAGGTTGAAAAATAGCACTAAATTCAAAAATCACCTATTAAAGATGTAATTTCGGGCGGGGGGCCCGAGCGCCCGTCCAACCCTGCGTACGTGCCTGTCCGGAAGTCTAGGAAGTCGTAAAGAATTCACGCCATCGCTCCACTTGCTGATCTGGTGCTGATACCTGCATACCATCATAAGCTTTTAACGCGCAGCATTTTTATGGAAGAGTACACAATACGGAGGTTACCTGTAGTTGCAGCTTTTTCGGTTTCTTCCGCTATATTGTTCAGATAATTGCCGTATCTGAAAGGACTGTAACCCAATTTACTTGCAGATTGCCGGTAGTTTGATTTTAACTTCCTCTTTAACTTTGGTGTCTTGATCGTATACGAATATTGTGTAGGCGTTGTCGATTTCGAATTTCGGTACAGGATTCTGTAATAATCCAAGGTTTATTCATACATCTTTTCTCATCGAGGATCTGCTTGGCTGTTTCCTTCAGCGTTCGAACAATGCCTGACCACATACTATTTTGACTGTCCTGTACCATATTGGAACGTAGAGTTTGATCGTACATCATTGATATGGATGGGTACTGCATACGGTTTGTATTGTATTTTAAATTGTTACCTCTAACAACGTTAACAGTCTCTGGACGGAGACGCAAGGTGTACACTAAAATGTGGTGATCGCTACCTTTTTCAATCTGCCTCTGCTCCCACTGCCACTTTTTCCGCCTAAATAGCTGGTTTTCCTCCCTTCTCAGCCTCTTGTACCGTTCACTCGCTGTTTCGTTGCCATACGTGCAGCGTCTTTTTCAGTAATTGCATTGCGAAATTCTTCGTCGTTCCATAGCTTATCCTTCTGCGGCTTTTGAAAGCCAAGTTCAGTCCTTGCAGCGGTTTCCAAAGACTGGGAGATGTGTTTCTACTGCGCACCTGGGTCCTCGGGAGGGGATATTCTATCCTAGCAGGCGAGAGAGGTTCTGTTGATAGGACATTGATATCTCAGGTATTTGTAGCTTGTCAATATCGAGTTTTTCCTGTGTTCGGATTCGTACGTTTTTCGTCAACTTTCGCAGCCACAAGGTAATGATCTGAGACGATATTGGCACCTCGATTCACACGTACATTAGGGTGGGTAAAAAAAAATTTCTACCTTTGAAATGATATACAAATTATGTATATCCGAAAAGAAATGGTCGTAATATTTGAATTTTTTTAAAACAACTTTGAAGCTTTCAGGTCTATAAAACAGTTTAATATTGAATGTGAATGCATTAAATGTTTCAATAAAATCGGAGAAATAAGAGAAATACAATCGTTTGGTAGTTTAATTGATTATGTTTCTTTAAAAACCACAATATTTACAAAAAATTAAAAAAAAAATTTTATTTCAATATTAAACATTCAATATTAAACTGTTTTATAGACCTGAAAGCTTCAAAGTTGTTTTACAAAAATTCAAATATTACGACCATTTCTTTTCTGATATACATAATTTATATATCATTTCAAAGGATTAAATAGCGCTTTTACCTGCGAGTAAAAATTTGCAACATTTTTTGCGATCAATGTAGCTTTAAATGATAACCACCGAAAAAATATCACCGACAAAAATAAAAATAAACTGTATAATTTAACGTTATGTTCCAAAGAGTCACGCCGAGCTACGAAGCTGAGTTTATAACCTTCTCAATGACATCTTCAGTGTTAATATACGAGTAAAAATTACGCAGTTATTTTGATTGTTTCTTAGGACTCCACGAAAATCTACTAAAAAACGGTATTTAAACTTCTACAACTCAATCAACTTCAAAAATACAAATAAAAATAATATGTGCAATGCAAGAACTCCTAAAGGTCTACGTACCCATAATAAATTGTCTAAATATCTGCAACATCTTAAAAGTTACACCCAAAGAACCTGATAATTAGAGGTGTTTTGAAAGCAAAATAGCTCACAATTTGCTGAACCCAAAATCGCAATATTTTGCAAATAGTCATTAAACACTATGAACTTCATTTTTAGGTGGTGACCAAAAAGTGATTTTTTGTTTGTATGGGTTTGCCCCCCCTAACGTTCATCCATTACATTAGAAAAGTGCCGGCCATCCATTACCAAGTGATCAATCTGGTTCTTCGTCCGCTGATCAGGAGATATCCAGGTCGCCTTATGAATGTCCTTATGCTGGACTCGTGTGCTACTAACTACCATGTTCGTTGCAGCGGCGAAGTCTATTCTATCAGTCTTATTCAATTATCGGAGGTGGGGTATCAAGTAGACTGTGATTACCGATGGTTGGTCGAAAGACACTTTTCTTTCCCAATTTGGCATTAAAATCGCCTAGAATAATCTTAATGTCGTGGTCAGGTCGGCGATCATATACTTCCTCCAGACGCTCATAAAATTGTTCTTTGATCTCATCATCTTCATCATATGTCGGTTCGTGCACACAAATTAACGAGATGTTGAAATATTTCGCCTTGATGCGAATAGTAGGTATGCGTTCACTCACTGGGTTGAACCTTGAAACTAGGTGTCGCAGCCTCTTGCCAACTCTAACACCGCATCTGAGTTCGTGTTTTGGCAATTGTAGTAAATATTGCAGTTTTTCTTTCTGGTGCAACCATAACCTGTCCATCGCATTTCCTGGATCGCTGTGATGTCAGCTCTATATTTTCGAAGACATCCGGCAGTTGGAAAGTGGCACCCGTCCTGTATAGCGTTCACACATTCCAGGTACATATCCTTAAAACGTGGTCCTTCTAAGGTTTGCGAGGGTCGTCAACAATTAGGGGGTTTCTTCGTTTATTATATTTTTCGTGTATATTCATTGTCTATATATGAATAATGGTGGCGGGAGGCAAACCCAGGCCACCATGGTTTGCATTTTACCTACTGCCAGGATGACCATGTTTCAGCCGCCCATTATGGATCAGAGGCTGACCAGAATGCAGTGTGTTGGCCAGTGGTGTTGGCTCTTCCGCCTTCAAAGGATAGAAGAATATGTCCACTATTTCGAAGAGCTTCAGTGACAAGGTCACCAAATAATACTGCGACGTATCGGTGATCACATTACCACTCAGGCTGCTCATTCGTGTCGCCTTCTGACTTTTGCTAGTTAACGGAGGTTTCCGATAAGCCATTGCCCAGGACATTTTGCGTGGAAGTAGTGCGCTGCTTGGACTGCCCAATGAAGGAATCGTTTCTGGTCACTCCCAAGTGAAAGGCTATCAGTCCCATGTCCAAGGTTTGAAATAATTTTAAAAAAATGTTTTATTTTTAGCTTAAGGTGTGTAACGATTGGTACAGGTATTTGCTGAGGTGATTTTGTGGAATTCGAGGACCACGGCAGGGCTGGCTCTGTGTCGGAACATTTCCACCAAGTTACTTCCTTGTGTCAGACCTCTCTAAGTGTAGTGTTTTGTTGTTGCTTTGTATAGTTTTCCAATTTTCTGTGTGTTCTTCCCCAGTACTAAAGTTGAAAGGGTTGGAATCTCCAGAGTACTCTGAGCTGCCGTAGGATCAGCGTTAGTGACTTTGGGTCACGTATCAGCTAAAAATAATCACCAAATGACGAAATATGTACATATGTAAAATGGAAATTTGTGTCTAATTCAATGAAGGTATTCCTCAGTCCAATAGTGATTTTATTAGGTAACAAATTAACCTGATTTTAGGAAATAATTGACTAGTTTGAAAGACAATGTGCATGCTTTTGAGGAATCATGTACTTATTGGATGGAACAGTTGTACTAAATTGAAGGAAATTTTAACTTAATCTATTGAAATATTTTCTTGATTTAAGTCTTAAGGCTAAGCAAAAGGGGAACTTAATTTCTGTCAAAAATCATTGGATCCATACGAAGTTAAATTTTCCTTCCATTTAGTTCATTTGGAATTAAATATTGTTCTCTATATTTGTGACTGTTAAATTAATGTGGTTGTGGAAAAATTATTCATGATATCTTTGCCGATCGTATCTACTTGCTTAGGGATTTTTCTTAATATTCTTTAAATTAATCTCTTTAATGGTTTGTTCTAGAAAAACAAATTTATCGCCGAATTGTTTTAAGCCTTAATTAACCAGGAAATAAGGATATTTCTTAACCACTGAATATTCTTGATCTGTGCGGTAAAATGTAATTTGTAGTAAAATATAACCAATGTAAGTAACCTCTGCAACTGATGGCCATAAAACAGGTAGCAGGAGTTTGCAAATTTAATACCGAGCACCATAAGAGGTCATTGAGTGTTCGTGAATTAGTAGGTAGAGTGCTGAAAAACTTATCCAAACTCCAGCTGCAATACCCAGGGTGGCAGTCAGGCGGGCAGGCTTGGAGGGCAATAAAACACATTAACTAAACAATTTATGGACGCACACATGTACAGATCATACATGTACAATTCAGCTACACACTTATATACGCACTGCTGCTTCCATTCCGCTTTCATTTGCTCCTTCGGTAAATGATTGGCAAAAACATCATTTAAGTTTAATTGAAGTCCCAGTAACATAAATACGGAGAAAATTAAATGTACGTTTACATATGATTAGAACATCCTGCTGTGTCCTTTTCACCTACACACTGGCAATGATGCGAGTAAAATACACATACCACGTTCACATGTCCTGCCAGTTTTGGGAAATAGGGGATGTTTATGGTATTTTATGTAGGTTGTACCTTTATGACATTAACTATCACGACTTATGCTTAAGTACGAAGCCAAAAGTGAATAAAAGGAGTCCTTATTGTCACCGGTAATGATTTTCATTAGGGCAAGCATTCATACATGATTGGATTGAATGGACACAGGAAACAGAGTTAGAGAAATATAATCTCCGTTGAATATTAAAGCGTTACTAATGAATAAATTCATTGATATTTTGCCTATGCGAAGCCAGAATTTGGACCATACTTTGTGATAGCATCAGTTGATATAAGAGCCATTTACTGATACGAGTAGAAACTAAAGGGTGATGTTATTACTGTTTGGTTTCTCAGTGTTTCTCATTTTTGACAGTTCTCTTGTGATTTGTGATATGCGCTTCAAAGTCAAACATGCTCAGTTAGCATTGACATTTTATCATGGCATGACTTACAGACGCACAACGCTTACAAAATAGCCCAGTTTACTTTCTCCGTTGTATTTTATATTATTCGATATTTAAGATGATGCTTACTTACATACTTATCCGGTCTCGAAGAACCCCGGGGGGTCAGGAACCTTACAAAATGGAAGATCAGATATTTTGCCAACCAGTTCGATCTTTTGCTTTATCTCTCCAGTTAGTAATGCCATGTTTACGCTGGGATTCGTCAGCCTGATCCTTCCAGCGGCGTCTTGGTCTTCCTATTTCTCGTCTTCCTTCGAGTTCGGTTTCGAAATCCCTTCGTGGTGGTTCGTCTTCATTTATTCTACTGATATGGCCTAGCCTATGTCAATGCCGGAAATATAGCTCTTCCAGCTCATGGTTCATGCGTCACCGATACTCCTACAGAGGTTTCGTCTGCTTGCGATAAGACTCAGGATTCTGCGCCATAAAGCAAGACAGGTTGTATGAGAGTCTGGTATAGTTTGACTTTTGTTACTCGAGAGAGGGCTTTATCTATAAAGTGTTTGCTTAGCCCAAAATAACACCTATACAATCCGCTTGATCTCAAGGCTGACGTTGTTGTTTTTATTTATCGCAGATCCGAGGTATATAAATTCGTCCAAAACATCGAAATTATAACGATTATCAACGTTCAGGCTTTAGTCTAATCGCGTTGAGGTCCCGCTCATTGAAACCATTAATTTTGTCTTGTCCTCATTTAGTGTCAGATCCACTTTTCCTGACTCCTTCTCAATTCTCGAAAACACCTCAGTAACTTCTATCATTCTGCGCCCAATGATATCGATATCATCAGAATACGCGAGCAACATGTAACTTTTGCTGCTGATGGTTTTATTCATGTTGACTGCAGCTTTTCTCATAACAATCTCTATCAAGATGTTAATGAGATCGCATGATAGAGTGTCGCCTTGCCTGAGGCCGAAAGGTTTCGAAAGGTTCGGTAAGATCCTTACCACCTTTCACTGCGGATTTGGTGTTCGTCAAGGTCATCCAGGCGTATGAGTTTTGCAGGAATACCAAGCTCAGACATTTCGTAGAGTGTCTCCCGTATCGAGCTATCGAAGGCCGCTTTATAATCGACAAATAGATGATAGGTGTCGATTTGATTTTCCTGGGACTTCTCCAGGATTTGACGTAGCGTGGCGTTCCAGGCCTAAAGCCGCACTGGTATGGTCCAACCAGGTCCGCGATAATTGGTTTTAGTCTTTCGCACATTATAGTAGATAGAACCTTATATGCTATGGATAAAAACGTATTCCACGGTAGTTGGCACAGGGACTCGGGCCACCTTTTTGAAATATGGTACATAGTACACTGAGGCTTCAATCGCCGGGCATGCATTCATCTAACCAAATTTTGCTAATGAGCTGATGCATGCACCTTATCAGCTCATCGCCGCCAGCCTTAAACAGCTCCGCCGGTAATCAATCGACTCCTGCGGGTTTGTTGTTTTTAAACCGGGCAAAAGCTGTTCTGACCTCGTCCCGACGTCGACGTCCAAATTGTGATCGATTGTCTCGGCATTTGATATCTCGGGTACCAATAGCGCGGACAAATGATCTGTCCATACTCCCAACATGCTTTGCACATTTGCGATAAGATTTCCGTCCTTGTCTTTGCAGAAGCGGGTCCCTGAGCCATTTCCATTAGTTCCATTTTTGACTTTTGGTAGAATTTTCGGGCTTCGTTCTTCCTTCTGTATGTCTCAATTTTCTCACCCTCGCTTTTTGTCCACCGCCGTTTCTTACGCCTAAAGAGATGGTTTACCTCCTTTCTGTTTGCCCTATTTCGCTCAGTAGCAGCTCGCATTACAACTGACTGAAGCATTGGCATACGTAAAACGTTCTTGTCATCATCTGCTTAGCGACACCTTTATCGTCCATGGTTTGTAGCGAAGCGGTATTTCGAAAGCAAGTACGGTTGTTGCGGCAGTTTTTCTAGAGTCGGAAATGGGTTTCCACTGCTCTTCAGGATCGCTATCGGGACGTGGTGGATTATGTAGCAGAAGTTACGAGAGCTTCCTTGAATAGACTGTAGCTACCTCTGATAATTGCAGCTTTCCGATGTCTATCTTCTCTGTGTTTGGGTTCGTACGATTTTCGGTCTACTTAATCTTGTGCGAACCCGGTTGTGATCAGAATCGATGTTTGCTCCTCTGATCACTCGTACGTCCATTACACTGGATGAGTGCCTTCCATCAATTACCACGTGATCAATTTGGTTCTTCGTTCTTTGATCAAGGGATACCTAAGTAGCGTTGTGGATATCTTTATGTTGGAGTCTTGTACCACTAATGACCATGTTTTTTCCGCAGCAAAGTCAGTCAGTCTCAGACCGTTGTCGGAACTGTCAGCATGTAGACTGAAATTACCACTAGTTGGATGAAACATATTCTCCCTGCCTACTGTAGCATTAACATCTCCTAGTACAATCTTAATGTCATGGCCAGGGCAGCGGTAATATGTTTCCTCTAGGCGCTCATAGAATATGTCTTTGGCATCATCATCTTTCTCTTCAGTCGTGGTATTCACACAAATTAGGGAAATATACAAATATTTCGCTTTTATGGGGATTGCGGCTATACGTTCACTAACAGGATTGATCCTAGAGACTAGATGTCCCAGTCTTTTGCCAACTACAAATCCGCAACCAAATCCATGATTTTTCTTATGGCAACTGAAGTATATGTCGAATTTTCTTTTCCTTGTGCAGCCATGGCCTGCCCATCGCATTCCCTGGATAGCGGTAATGTCAGCTTTATAACTTTCGAGGACATCTACCAATTGGCTACTTGCACCGGATCTATGTAGGGTCCTTACATTCCAAGTGCATATTCGTAAATCGTGGTCCTTATAAGGTTTGCGGGGGTCGTCAACAAGAAGGGGTTGTTTATGTTTTCTTATTCGTTCTTGTATATTCACTGTCATTATGAAGATGTTATGTTGTTTAAGAACTTTTTCTGTTCAACATCAATTTCCATGAAAAAGTACTTTTATATTAAAAAGTACATTTTCATAGAATATATTTTTAAAAAAATAATGTGAAAATGATTATTATGATGTAAAGAAATGTTGTGAATATTGATGGTTATGGCAAAGTATTGTTTTGTATGTTTTCGCACAAGTAGGAGTTTAGACAATTCTCGCTTAGTTGAGATTTGTTTCTGCCTATAATATGTGAGGATATACCTAAATACTTGTGGAGAAAGGAGCTGATGATATGCCTTGGTCGGCATTGAAATAGCTATAAACCATAACAACTAATTTGACATTCCTTCTCTTCTATGAGAATGTACTTTTAACGTAGAATACGTTATGCGGTAAGGTAGGGGTGTTGATCTGGAGCACAACATTTTGAGAAAATGTTTGTCAACTTTCACCCACTTTTACTTAAATATTAAAACATATTTTAGCAATTTTTATATGTTACTCAGTTTTGGTAATATGTTTTGTTTCGAATTACATTAAAAAAATTATATGTCTATATATAAAAGTTTTATGTAGTTAAGGAAATGAATATTTAAGAGCATCATATTTTAGACTTGTTTTGTACATGCCGCTGTTGTTGTTGGTTTGTAAATGGCGCTGTTGTTTTTGTTGTTGTTGTGAAATCAAATGATTTTGGATTTGCTGTGCTTTGTTTATTATCGAGCAGCGTGTAAATGTGTGTGTGTGTACATTTCGTTTTGTTGGATCGGTCGGTTATTAGTTCGTTTGGAGGGGTTCATAAAATGAAGGGAGGGGAGCGTGGACACTGGTGTGTGCTTGAAAGTTTACAGATCTTTGCTGTCGTTTGTTTACTTCTGCGAGCAGCGTGTAAATGTGTGTGTATGTACATTAATACAAAGGATTGGCGATGTATACGCTCACTATATCAATGGCGTTTTTCCTAAACACATTTCTGTGAATACATTGGGAAGTAGTTGGAAAGCAGCTAATCTATTGTGCTGCCATATCATAAAATGTATTGCTGTAGCTGTACTTCAAATGAAGATGTCGCTATAATGTAATACGTTAAACTAGAAATAGCTTCATCCTTAAACATATGGCATACAGTCATCGAGTACACAAACTAAAAAATAAATTAATAAATCTTGTTCAAAACTATTCCAATCGTTTAGATCAGTGGTTTCCAAACTTATTTGGGTTATCGCCATCATTTTGGTAGTTTTGTTGTTGTCTTATTTTACTAAAAATTATACTGTACATACATAAAATAACTTATCACACATAACTTATCCTATCTAAAATTAATTAACTTTAATACATGCAAACGCCTACTTATGTTACAAAAACTTAATAACTAGCTATCAGCTGTATGCGTATATATTAGATAGATTTAAATCATTTATCAAAAATTATATTTAATTCATATATTTTAATTGCAAAATGACTAACGTATTCTACGTCTGACCTATGCGCCCGTGTTATTTTTTTTGATATGAAAGTACTTTTTAATAGAAATTGATCTTAAACCGGAAAAATTATTAAACATCATTGTACATTATTTTCTATATTCAAGCTCTGTGAGATAAGTTTTTAATGCAATTCTAGCATTTCATAATCGACCTACTGGGCATGCAATTCCCGCTATAGCACCATGATTTATCCAGGATTATGTTACTCGACTACGTGTACGATTTTGCGTAAGGATCTTGGTACAAAAGCATATAAAATGCGGCTCACTCAGCAACTGAATTCTACTAACATCTCAGAGCGACGGAATTCTGGTGAGTGTGTTAAGGAAGATCCACGTTTTTACTGAAATATTGTGTTCAGCGACAGAGCTCATTTCTGATCGAATAGATATGTTCATAAACAAAGTTGTAATATTTAGTCTGATGTGCAACCAACGGCAATAGAGAGCTGTCACAGCGTCCAGAAAAATTAACGGTTCGGTGCGGGTTATGGCCCGGAGGGCTTCGCTGAAGGTTTCATCGACGATTTGGCCTTTACACACAAAAAGTACGAACTGACGGCACAAGACAGCACTAAATGCCACACATCACGTTGAAAAAGTAAATCTATTTAGAGATGATTTCGGTGAGCAATTTATTTCTTGTTTAGGACCAATAAGTTGGCCGCCTTGATCATCCGATTTGACGTCTCTGTACTTTTTTGTTGGCGTTTTTATGAAGTCCTCGTATATGCAGATAAACCAGCATGAATTACAGATACGGAAGCTAATATTACATCCGTTATGACCAAAAGTAGTTCAAAAATTGGACATCTTTCTTTTATAATTCATTGCAGGTATATTGGTGGAGTCACAAGATCACCCTGTATGATGTTAATGAAGTATTTGAAGAAGAAAAACCTGATGATGGAGGGCAGTCTGGAAGCAACGTACCTGTGGACACCATAAGTTCTGAATCAGAGTCAGATTCGGACGATTTGGATCCACAACTTAAGAGAGTGCGATTTGCAAGTCCACGGCCATCAACATTATAAACATAATACGAATATTTTTTTTATTATTTTTGTAATAGTTAGATAGCATAGTATATCAATGTTGAAGTAAAGCAAAAACAACTGAAATTAAAAAGTTTTCGAGAAATTTTTAACTTTTGCGGTTACCTAAACGATAAGTGAGCGCTACATAAACGGTGTTAAGAATCATTCCTAGGAAGTTCATATGTTGTTTATAGAGATCTTAGGTACATTTTTGTAGTTGATTGTTTCCGTGAATTTTGAACGGTTTGCGATTTTGACCTTGTAGATAAAGTTTTTTTGATTGTATATGTTTTTCAACTTTATTCTTTGTGACAAGAGCTATAACTTTCCCTCAGAGAGTAAATCAATATTCCGAACGGTTTGCAAGATATGAGCCTGACAAAATGATCACTTTAACAAAATGATCACTTTTTTTTGCAAAAATGACACCGAGGCCCCAAATCTTTGGGGGCCCAGAAAAAAAGTGCATGACTTTGGGCAAAACTTCCAGGTACTGGTGTCCGTATATGGTTATATTTTTTCGTGTTGCACTGTGTTACTTACAATGTTGTTATGATCAACATTTACATGTTTTTTTTTTAAAGCAAATGACAAGCGTTTCTAAATCGACTCATATAACATTTTCTTACTGGTTTGTAATTATGTGCCATTATCGAATTTAGAAACCAAACATTTAACAAATCACCCGTTACAATAACACCAATAATAGGTAGGTGGAGCGCATAGGAAGGCAACATCATTAAGATTAATATATAATACATAAGTACAAGCAGAGTATGAGTCAGTTTATTCATTACCATTGTTGACTGCAGGATATATAAGGTATATGATTCTATCCATGACAGTTTATATGATGACGCACTGTGGTTTAATTACATTACGTAAGCAACTAAGTATACTTATGTACCTTTATCGAGAAAGACTATGCAGAAAATCAGATAGTTTTTAGGTAGTCTTCGTTCGTTCAACTTACTGGCACTACATTAAGTAACTCCAATAATAGATAGCAATTTAGAACTAAGGAAGATGTCCTGCTGATTATTAGAAATGGTGGAGGCAGCATATACCTTTATATTATGGTAACTGGAAATCTCCCCATTTTTAATCAAACCAGTTCCTCTAAATTGCACCGTGACATATAAGGTTTCAAATCATTTGTCAAGCCGGAATTCAAGTTTGAACACATTTGCCATTACCCTTGTAGTAAGTATTGGGAAGACATGACCTTGGAACTGTGCAGAACAACAATGTGGACTGGGTCGATGATTTCTGTACTTAGTCGCGCAAACAAAATATACGGAATCATCTTTTCAATCTTTTGACGGTGCATACTCGTTTAAACGTTTAAAGCAAATCTATTTGAAGACGAATTCCAAAAACATGATTGGAAAGTAATCCTTTTACTTGTCAATGCAAAGCTTGACAAATGACAAAGCAATGTCCACGATGTCAAACATTAACGTTCGACTTCTTTCTATGCGACAATCAGCCGATTTGGCGTCCACTAACAACCGAACGAAGACTTATACCATCCAGTACAAAATCGGACTCTACTTACACTCTTTCCCACCACCTCAACGAAAATCTCAGCGAACGAAGGCAGTCGCTCACTTTCGTTTTAAATAGCAACCCACTACCCTTCGCATATCTTTTCGCCGTCGGTGGTTCAATGGGTAGTGTGCGCGCCCCTTGTACTTGAGATCCTGGGTTCGATCCCTGCTCTTACCACCTTAAAATTTCTTCCGATGGCGTATAGTGAGTGAGTATAAAACTAGAAAGCGCACGACTCACTGGTTGTGAGAAGCTCTCCCCGATTCCTTCATGGGATGTAATGGGAAACCATTTATTTATTTTTCATCTTTCGCATGGTTTAACGTGTGTTTGTGTGGGCTCAAATCCCAAAATAATTTCTTGCTTTCCCGGCAATCCCAAACAACCAGTATTCATCCCCAAAAATATGCTAATCTACAAGGGGCCGAATTAATTCTGCGTTTACATTCAACTAAATTATCGCATCGGGATTAATACGACATTTACACCAAACAAGATTAACGCATTTCGAAGGTTAACTCCGTTAACCCGCTCTAAACCAGAAGATTACTCAAACAATTTTAATCTGTAGAAACTGAACATGGGACATGGGACTGTCCGTGGAGGTGGAAAGTTTCTGATAGCCATTCACTTGGGAGTGGCCAGAAATGATTCCTTCATTGGGCAGTCCAGGCAGCTCACTACTTCCACGCAGTATGTCCTGGGCAATGGCTTTTCGGAAACCTCCGTTATCTAGCTAAAGTGAGAAGGCGAAACAATGAGCAGCAAATTAGGTTTAGTAGGTGACTGATGTCACTGAAGCTCATCACACAATCGGGCATATTCTTTTGTCCTTAGAAGGCGGATAAGCCACACATACGGGCCAACGGCGGATGGAAACAAAAAAGAAAAAAATCCATATTGCATTCTGGTCAGCGTCTGATCCATAATGGGCGGCTGCAGTCAAATATCCTGGCAGTAGGTAAAATGCAAAACCACGGTGGACTGGGTTTGCCCCACGCCACCGTTCATAATAGCAGTGAAAATACATAAACGAACAAGACAACATAAACAACCCCTATTTGTTCACGACCCCTGCAAACGTTATAAGGACCACGATTTACGGATATGCACCTGGAATGTTAGAACCCTATATAGATCCGGTGCAAGTATCCAACTGGCAGATGTCCTCGAAAGTTATAAGGCTGACATTACCGCTATCCCGGAAATGCGATGGACAGGACATGGCTGCACAAGAAAGAGAAACTGCTATATATACTACAGTTGTCATGAAAAAAACATGAATTTTATTGCAGATTTGTAGTTGGCAAAAGACTGCGACATCTAGTATTTAGGTTCAATCCTGTGAGTGAATGTAGAGACACAATCCGCATAAAAGCGAAATATTTATATATTTCCCTAATTTGTGTGCATGCCCCGACAGAAGAGAAAGATGATGATGCCAAAGACTTATTCTATGAGCTCCTAGAGGAAACGTATGACCGCTGCCCTGGCCATGACATTAAGATTGTACTAGGAGATTTTAATGCCTAAGTAGGGAGAGATAATGTGTTTAATCCAACATGCTGACAGTTCCGACAACGGTATGAGTCTGATTGACTTTGCCGCGGCAAAAAACATGGTCATTAGTGGTACAAGATTCCAGCATAAAGACATCCACAAGGCTACTTGAGTATCCCCTGATCAAAGAACGAATAGCCAAGTTGATCACGTGGTAATTGATGGAAGGCACTCATCCAGTGTAATGGGAGTACGAGCGATCAGAGGAGCTAACATCGATTCTGATCACTACCGGGTTCGCAAAAGATTAAATAGAGCGAAAATCGTACGAACCCAAACGCAGAGAAAGCCTGACATCGGAAAGCAGCAATTATCAGAGGTAGCCACAGCCTACTCAAAGAAGCTCTCACAACTTTTGCCACAGAATCCACCACCACCCGATATCGATCCTGAAGAGCAGTGGAAACCTATTTCCGACTGTATAAAAACTGCCGCAACAACCGTACTTAGTTTTCAGTAGCCACTTCGCAACAAACAATGGTACAATGAACAGTGTAGCTAAGCAGATGATGACAAGCACTGTGTGTAATTTTTTAAGTCATGGCAAAATAACCATATACGGACACCACTACGTGATAAAAGACTAAAAGAAAAAGACCCGTGTTTCCCAATTTTTCCCAAAGTCATGCACTTTTTTTTTTATGGGCCGCCAAAGATTTGGGGCCTCGGAATCATTTTCGTAAAAATGTGATCATTTTCTCAGGCTCATATCTTGCAAACCGTTCAGAATTTCGATTTACTCTCTGAGGCAAAGTTGTAGCTCTTATCATAAAGAACAAAAATTGCGAACATATAAAATCAAAAAAACCTTCCAGATCAAAATCGCAAAAAACTTAAAAAAATTCGATTTTTTTACCTTTTCCCCGTGTTCAGGTCCATAGGTAGCAAACCGTTCAAAATTCAAGGAAACAATCAACTACAAAAATTTACCTAAGATCTCAATAAACAAATTTCTAGAACATATAAACTTCCTGGGAATTATTCTTAACATTATTAAATTCTGAACGGTTTGCAAGATATGAGCCTGAGAAAATGATCACATTTTACGAAAATGATACCGAGGCCCCAAATCTTTGGCGGCCCATAAAAAAAAAAGTGCATGACTTTGGGAAAAATTGGGAGACACGGGTCTTTTTTTTTAGTCTTTTATCACGTAGTGGTGTCCGTATATGGTTATTTTTTTTCGTGTTGCACTGTGAAGTACCTATGACAATGCTTCAGTCAGTTGTAACGCGAGCTGCGACTGAGCGATATAGGGCAAAAAGAAAGGAGGTAACACGTCTCTTTAGGCGTAAGAAACGGCGGTGCACAAAAAGCGATAGTGAGAAAATTGAGATACACAGAAGAAAGAAAGAAGCCCGAAAATTCTACCAAAAAGACAAAAACGGAACTAATGGACATGGCTCACGAATCCCCTTCTGTAAAGACAAGAACAGAACTCTTACCGCAAATGTGCAAAGTAAGTTGGGAATATAGAGAGATTATATCTCTGCGCTATTGGTTCCTGAGATATCCAATGAGGATGGGACAATCTATAACAATATGGACGACGACGTCGATTACCCCCTCCTCCTATTGCCCGGCATAAGAATAACAAAGCCGCAGGTGCCGATGGATTACCGGCGGAGTTGTTTAAGGCTGGCGGCGATGAGCTGATAAGGTGCATGCATCAGCTCATTAGCAAAATTTGGTTAGATGAATGCATGCCAGGCGATTGCAGTCTCAGTGTACTATATCCCATATTTAAAAAAGGGGACCCGAGTCCCTGTGCCAACTACCATGGAATAAGTTTTTATCCATAGCATATAAGGTTCTATCAAGTATAATGTGCGAAAGACTAAAACCAATTATCGCTGACCTGATCGGACCATACCAGTGTGGTTTTAGGCCTGGAAAATCGACAACTGACCAGATTTTCACACTACCCCAAATCCTGGAGAAGACACACGAAAAACAAGTCGACACCTATTACCTATTTATCGACTATAAGACGGCCTTCGATAGTCCGATACGGGAGAAACTCTATGAAGCAATTTCTGAGCTTGGTAATCCTGCAAAACTCATACGCCTTTGCAGGATGACCTTGACGACCACCAACTCCGCAGTGAAGGTTGGTAAGGATCTTCCGAATCATTCGAAGCCAAGCTAGGCTTCAGGAAAGGCGACACCCTATCGTGCGATCTCTTTAACATCTTAATGGAGATCATTATGTGAAAAGCTGCAGTCAACATGAATAAAACCATCAGCAGCAAAAGTCACATGCTGCTCGCGTATGCTGATGATATAGATATCATTGGGCGCACAATTAGAGAAGTTACTGCGGTCTTTTCGAGAACTGAGAACGAGTCAGCAAAAGTGGGTCTGACGGTAAATGAGGACAAGATAAAATTAATGGTTTCAACGAACAGGGCCTCCACGCGATTAGACCAAAGGGTGAACGTTGATAACCGTTATAATTTCGAGGTAGTGGACGAATTTATATACCTCGGATCTGCCGTAAACAAACACAACAACGTCAGCCTTGAGATCAAGCGGAGGCTTGTGCTTGAGAATAGATGTAATTTTGGGCTGAGCAAGCAATTTAGAGATAAAGCCCTCTCTCGAGTAGCAAAAGTCCAGATGTACCAGACTTTCATTCAACCTGTCTTGCTTTATGGCGCAGAATCCTGGGTCCTATCGTAAGCAGACCAAATATCTGTAGGAGTCTTCAAGAGAAAAATACTCCGAAAAATTTATGGCCCTATAGTGCACAACGGCGAGTATCGGCGACGCATGAATCATGAGCTGTATGAGCTTTATCCTGACATTGACATAGTCAAGTGGATCAAAATAACACGATAGCGCTGGCTAGGCCATGTCAGTACAATGGATGAAGATGAACCAGCACGAAGGGTTTTCGAAACCGAACACGAAGGAAAACGAAAAATAGGTAGGCCAAGACTCCGCTGGAGGGATCAGGTTGACGAATCCCTGCGTACACTTGGTATTGCCAACTGGACAAATAAAGCAAAAGATCGAACTGGTTGGCGAAATATGTTATCTTCGTTTTGTAAGGTCCCTGACCCCCGGGGTTGTCCGAGACCGGATAAGTAAGTAAGTAAGAAACTGAAGCATAACCGTTAACCTCAATTTAAACTGGTGAACATTTTTACTAAAAAAAATTCAACCATAATAAAAACATACACAAAAATCAACAGTTTGACAGATTGAAGTCGATCGAAAATTCCCGCCGCGTTTTTTGAAGCTCACGCCGCCGATATACGTGACTTTTATTGGATTCAACTGTCAGTCAATTTAATCGACCAGCTCGATTTGCCTCACTGATCCAGTTTTAAAGGTTCAAGTATTTCAAAACCATCCCAAATTTGCACAAAATTGGCAAAACCAATAGCAACCAACTTACTTTTTTTGTTGAGCTGCCGCTTTCGATAATTTTGTCTCGGCGCTGAGTTTGTCTAAACATGGAATTTATTTGAATTTGAATTTTATGGCCGATTTTGTTAGTTTTTAAACCGATGTTGTTAGTTCAGTTAGATCGAAGATCCCTAAGTATCAACACACACTGAAAGGCCTATAATTCCACCTCAAGAACAGACTGCTTTTTTCCACCATATTCTTATTTTCCTCATGCATTCTCGCATTAATGCAGTGCTTTGAGGTGTGTTTTAGTCTGTATCACAGAGTTGTATTTTTCTGTTGTAGACCTTTTTGATGACCGGGCTAGTGTCAGTTACGTTTATTTGAATTTTAATTTTATGACAGATTTTGTTAGTTTTTAGTTAATGTATGACAAATTCATATCACAAGGTCAGGAACATATTTCTAATTACAAAATGGTTGGGTTTTGTTGGAAATAATAGACAATTAAGGAGTTGCCAACTGAATTTTCAATTTAATCTCACAGTGGGTGGTGTAAACGGCAAAGATTAGAGAATAAGTTTATCGCTAACCTGGTCGCGATAAACGTCGGTGTAAATGCGTTATAACGGTGTTCTTTTCTTATGGAGTTTGATATTTGTCATCCTCTTAATCCTCTCATCTTCGACTGTGTAAACGCGCACAAAACCTTTGGAATTTTATTTTTAAAAAAAATCATTTTAACGGTTTGTACTTTAAGATTTATTTTTTTTTAAATTATAACTTAAGTTAATTAAACATTATCTGCATCGATTGTGGAAGTCGTTGGCTCTGGAAATATTTTAAATGGTGTTTACAAAAAGGATGTAAAAGTAGAGAAGGAGAAACCACCGCAGTGTGGCAACCCTCGTAGAAGGGATCAAAAAAGCGAGTGAAGCGCCTCATTTCTCTGATCTCTCTCTCTCTCTTTTCGTTGATTATTTCAATACAAGAGCAGTTATGTTGATGATGCTACAGTATCTAACTGTAAAATTACATAAAGTATGTAAAAAGTATAAAATAATCAAGTTATGACGCAAGGGTGACGTTTGAGTGAATCGCGTCGACTTTTTGGTTCTCGTCTACTAGGGTTTCCACATTGAAATGGATTGTTGTTCTCTACTTGTACATCGTTTTTGGTGTTGATTTATGAAGATGTGATGTATCAATGGTGCTAATTTAGCTTCAGCGTTGACATCTGTGTCAATTTATAAATGCTGAGAGGCAACAACATATGATCCAAATTTACAACCAGAAGCACAGAGCAATAGAAAAGAGCTTCTATGCCTCTGTTCGTATTCTCTTAATGACGACGAGGCAGTAGGCCATTTCATCGAGTTCGAGGTGCTTTGGTAATTTACTCTTTGGTGGTCATAAAACGGACAGAAATAAAAGGGAATGAGTATTTCGTTCGGAGCAAACAAATTTTTTCGTTCGATGCAAACATTAGTATCAATCAATCAAACACTTTTTAACTTAGATTGCTGCATGGTCTATAATCTATATGTCTTCTTTGGTCTCTCATTCTACATCATTTCCCCAGTATTTCTTCGGTCAGCTGTGCCATAGAACCCCCCTGCCAGAAGTGCTTTAAAAGTTTTTCGTTTGTTTGAGCAAGTGAAATAGTTTGGGAAACATCAATTGCTTTTTAGAAAAAATTTTACATTTTGGACTAATAATGGAGACAAACTATGGTGTTGGGAAAAAAAACACTTCATATAAATTAATTAAATTGGAGACGTGTTTTGTTTTTAAATTCTTTATATTAACTTCACCTGCCTGTCTGCATGCATGCCGAAAAAATGTTGGATTGATTTTTAACCCATTTTCCGTGAACCAATCGAGCTGAAGCCTCACAGGCAAACTAATGGCGACGACAAAAATGAACTATTAAAATATGGCTGGGATTGAACAAAGGGGCGTGGTACCTCCCATACAAATCACAAATTAAAAATCTATTATTTCTGCTCCTGTTTACGGTATTATTTTTTAACTGTATTTACGTCGATTTATTCTACTTCGGCGGCAGCGTAGGGACCTGGGAAAACCGGCGGCGGTAGCTTAGTCGGATAACGTGGAAGCGGCCAACGGCGGCGGCGCACATTGGTTGAAGTTCATAGAACGCGCGGCTAAAAATAGAAGAAGTTGTCGAAGGACAATGAAACTTGGTACATAGGCATTTTTTGTTTGAATCAAGGAAAAAATGGAAAAATCAAAATGTACCGCCCACTTTAACGCCCACCCCCCATACAAAGAGAAAATTAAATTTTGACCTACGGCATTGTTTTTTGGCACATATCATTTTTAAACACTCAGAATCATTTGTGTGAAATTTGAAAAATATCCGCCCACTTCCCATACAACTAGTATTGAAAAAGTGGCATAACTCCCTTAATTTTTACTGCATCAACTCAATTTTCACAAAAAATAAATATTATAATATTATAATTTTACGCCCACCTCCCATAGAAAAAACAAATAGAACAAACATGAATAAGTAATTTAAGCCTAGTCTTTTAATCATTTTTTAACATCATTATCGTACTCCAATTTTGTGATATGCAGCTTTGAGCGAAATGTATTTATAAATGGGTCTGAAGACAATAAAATATTATGCATTACGTCTTCATTAGTGGCTACACGTCCAATTCTTCGCGAATGATGTAATCTATAGGCTCTATAGTCTTTATTCCTCGCTTCCTGAGCTTCCTCGGACAGCATACCTGATACAAATAATCAATTAAAATGTAAAAAATTAAAATGAAATCATTGAATAAGGGCCTTTAGATAGAGACATACCTATTGGCAGAATAGCTTCCGCTATAATTTTGCTACCATGCACCAGAATCTTATGCACAGTTACAGGCATGTAGTACCAGCCGTAAAGATCAACAAACAACTTGGCAGTATCCATGCAATATATATGAAAATTCCTAGTGTCGATCACTGCATTACAATTTATTGCGGCCAAAATAATTTTAAATCTATGTATTAGCTCTTCTTTTATGCCAATTACGTCTGCAGTTTTAGCTGGATTTTCGAAAAACCTTCTTGCCGTATTGCCATCGTTGGTTGTGCCCATACCTTGCTTCACTGCGTCCACATTTATGCCCAGTGTCAACTTTAATCTCTTCTGAATTTTAGCTTTATTTGCCGCCATTTCAATTTTTGTGTAACTATCTGTTCTCCATTTTTTGAAACTTAGGCGGTAAGAAATGTGCAAAATGCACTCCATAAATTTGATTCTCGCATGCAGGGGAGAAATACGAAATGCAATTGTTTCTTCCGAACATTTCCTCAAAATGACCGCATCTAAATTATTCATTTCTGTGGGCTTCGCTCCACATAAGAAGCAAACCGCCATAGATGAGCTTCCAGAAATCGTAGTAGCTACTTTCCCATCAATCATTGTTATTTTCAATGTGTGAGAAATATTGAAGTTTCTGCCACGCAATTCAACGACAGTATTTCTTAAATTTGCTATTTCGTCATTAACACGACTAACTTCAGAATTTATAACTTCAGCTGTTTCTTGTATAAATTCAAATTTTAACGGTCGGCAAAATCTAGTTGATGACGGCTCTGTATTTCTCCAGCACATTGTTGACATATTATTACGCTCTGTGAGGGTCAGTGGAACAAATGGCGTTAAGAACATATATTTATCAGAGTCATTTGGATCTGTGAATTTTTGATGGTATTCACTGTGTCCCGAACTTCCGTCACAGCCCCATTTTGAGAACATTTGCAGTTCGTTGGGGAGTTCTGTCACCTCATTCTCGGGTTTTGTCATCAAAATCCTGGTTACTGTATGATCTAATAACTCTTGTAGACCAACTTTCCTACAACTTTCTCGCACCTCAACATTTGCAGGATAGAATTTTTTTTTTTGCTTCCAGTACCTGATGGTACGGTGGGTAAATGTCGCATCCAATTTCTCTAGCTGTACTGCGCAAAACCTCATATTGATGCTTTGACAACGAAGCATCAAGTATCAGCCCAAGTGCCTTCTCCGGGGTGAACGCCTTAATGGATTTGTCTAAACACTCACTTTTTTTGCGGCAGACGATATCAACTCCATTGAAGTGTCTTTACAAAAATCTTGCACCTTTGTCCTCTTCGTTCGCGGTTGGGAATCCTCGAAGGCTTTTACTGGACATCCACGTTTAACAATATTTGAACTGTTTGGTGCTTCATTGTTTGTGGTAGTATATTTGCACAGTTTGTAAACATTTTTCAGCCAATTTTCATTAAGATCAAGAAATCTGGTTTATATGCGTCTTGCTTTTTGCCATCTTTCATCGAAGTTTGTTAAAAAGTGTTTTATCAAAAATCTAGTAAAAACTTCAACATCCTCAGCAGTCATTTCTTCGTTCCTATTTGCAATGACTTTGACAGTAACATTAATATCACGATTGGTATCAATCAATAACTCGCAAATATTTAAATAAGAAATTGTTAAATTTTCCATAATTAATAAAATAAAATCCTGATATCACTTAATAACACACCACTTATCACTGCACTTGCCAATGTAATGTAAATTAGCATAGAAATTTATACCCAAATGGAGCGAGAATTTGTTATTGTTTTGCGTGGGTTTGATCTTATTTAACATTTCTCGGCGCGGTTTTTTTTGCATAGGCTTCCTCGGCCTATGGCAACAACAACAAGCATGAACGAAAATTCATGTTTTGTTACTTTATCTCTTTATAGTTTGTACTGTTTTTTTTGGAAACTAGCCAGTAGGAGCAGCTGAATTTTTTTTTACTTTTAGCTGAGACTTCAAGCTGTAATTTGACATCTTTCGTTAAACAGGGCTCCACAGGGCTAAAAAGATGCAGTACACTGAAGTTGATGAACATAGAAATTGTGATGTTGTTTATATTTTGTTCTACGAAATTTTTTATATGGCACTTTTTCCAACTTTTTTTAATGCAAATGTCATCTATGACAATTGTCACTTACGACAAAGTCAAATGATAAGTTTACTGTGACTGTACCAAAAGATTGAATATACAGTAAATTTGCATGCCATTTTAAATAAGCCAACATATATGAACTTCGAGCATGTCTGTCCAAACAAATAATGAATATATCAGCCTAATATTAAGGAATCATAATATTCAGATATCTGATAACAAAATACCAAAAAATTATCCAAATCGGCGAACATGAAAAAAATGAATTTCGGCCACTCTTCAACCAATGTGCGGCGGCCTGTTCTAATTATTAGGATATTGACCAGGCTGCTGCGATGCAGAGTTCAAATCTGTGGAAATTTGACCTGCTGCTGTTATACTTGTAATGTGTGAAGTAACCTGTTAAGGAATGAGACGTGATGTAGCGTGTGGAATTTCGTACGGCTGTTGTTATGAAAAGTTCAAGTTGTCGTTTAACTCCATACGTTAATTCTTGGGATGTTAAGCTGATTGTGGTTGTGTGTAGTTTATAGTTTGTTGCCTGTTGTGGTTGCAACGTGTTGTAAATCAAGACAATGCCAATAATTGATCGATTATACGAAAGATTAAACAAAAAGTTATACGCCGCAGCCGCTACATTTTCTATGTAACCAGGCGGCGACGCAGCAAAAAACTCAAAAAACGGTGGCGGCATAGCTCGGCGGCGTAAAGTATAATATCTTTGTCCTTTAATTATATAAACAAAATATAATAATTTTCTTTAATAATTTTTCCGGTTCAAGATCAATTTCTATTGAAAAGTACTTTTATAACAAAAAGTACATTTTCATAGCATGTATTATTAAAAAAAATAATGTGAAATTGATTATTATGGTGGATCGTTGGGAATATAGCTATTTCAATGCCCACCAAGGCATATCATCAGCTCCTTTCTCCACAAGTATTTAGGTATATCATCACACATTATAGGGATAAACAAATCTCAAGTAAGCAAGAATTGTCTAAAACTCCTACTTGTGCGAAAACATCCACGACAATACTTTGCCATAAGCATCCAAATTGTTGTTTAAAAAAGAGAAACAACGATTGCCATGAGATTGGCGTACAGTGTACCGTCTGCGTATTCTTCCATTTTAGTTTTATTATGCGAGCTTTAAGATGTCATTTTCTTTAATAATTTTTCCGGTTCAAGATCAATTTCTATGAAAACGTACTTTTAATATATTCTATGAAATGTACCTTTTGTTATAAAAGTACTTTTTCATAGAAATTGATCTTGAACCGGAAAAATTATTAAAGAAAATAACATCTTAAAGATCGAATAATAAAACTAAAATGGAAGAATACACAGACGATACACTGTACGCCAATCTCATGGCAATCGTTGTTTCTTTTTTAGAAACAACAACATCTATGCAATGGATTTCGATAAAAGGCTGCATAGGAAAGAAATGTTGTGAATATTGATGGTTATGGCAAAGTATTGTTGCGGATGTTTTCGCACAAGTAGTGGTTTTAGACAATTCTCGCGAATCTGATAGAGTTGGATCTTTGTTTCTCGAGAGAGGGTCTTATCTCTGAAATGCTTGCTTAGCCCGAAATGACACCTATTTGAAAGCCCAATTCTCCGTTTTCTTGCCAGGCTGACGTTATTGCTTCTATTCACGGCTGATCGGAGGTACATAAATTCGTCCACAAACTAGGAACTATAACGGTTATCAAAGTTCACAATTTCATTCACCCGGGTAGATGTTCTGCTTGTCGAAACCATTAATTTTGTCTTGTCCTCGTTTACTGCCAAACCCACTTATGCTAATTCCTCCTCAATTCCTCAAACTACTGCTGTAACTTCTCGTAGATTTCGAAAAAGTATGTCTAAGTTACCAGCAATCGCGAGCAGCATGTAACTTTTGTTGCTGATATTTTTATTCGTGTTGACTGCAGATTTTCTCACGATGATCTCAATTAATATTTTGAAGAGATCGCACGGTAAGGTGTCGCCCTGCCTGAGGGCTCGCCTCGTGCTAATTGATTCGGTGAGATCCAGAATGCCAAGGTCCTCATAACTTGATACAGGTTCCCCCGAATCGGGCTATCGGCGGCAGCCTTATAATCTACAAAGAGGTGGTAGGTGTCGAAATGCTTTTCGTGGGTCTTCTCCAGGATTAGTGGTAGTGTGAATGTCTTGTCGATGATTGACTTTTCAGGCCTAAAGCTACACTGATAATCTCCGAGCAGATCTGTAACAAACGGCTTTACTCTTTCAAACATTACGCTCGAGAGGACCTTGTATGTATAAAAGGTTTATTCCACGACAGTTTGTACGTATAATCGGGTCGCCATTATTTGAAAACAGGACACAGTGTGCTCAGAGTGCAATCGTCGGTCATGCATTCGCCTAGCCAGATTCTGCATATGAGTTGATGAATGCACCTTTCCAACTCCATCAAAATCTCAGACGGCTTTGTTATTCTTAACCCAGGGAATTGCAGTTTAACATCGCTTTGTCTAGGAGAGGAACAGTCGACAACCTCGTCCTGTATTTGCTCAACACCCTCATCTATATTGAAGTCTCCTGAGACAAGTAAATCAGATAAGTGATCTGTCAATATTCCCAACATGCTCTGCTGATCTGTGACAAGACTCCTGTCCTTATTTCTACAAAAGGGTCGCCCTGGTCCATTTCCGTTGGTTCGGCTTTGTACTATCCGCAAGAATTTACGGGTCTCATTCTAAGATCCAATTTGACAATCTCGCGCTTTTCCACATCCGTTTTTTCTTAAACAAACGGGTTTCCTCTCCCCTCTTCTCTTTATACCTCTCTTTCGCGGTTCGTGCTGCGACTGTCAGAAGCGCTGCCATACGAGCAACTTTATTTTCATCACTTGCCCTGCAACACTCTTCATCATACCATGGTTTGTCTTTGATCGTGTTTTCATAACCAACTACGATTATATTGCGCTTCAAGATCATGGCTATCTCTGTTAATTGCAGCTTTCCGATGTCCGGCTTCTACACTATGTCCCGTTACGTTCGAATTTCGCTCTGTGTAACCTTGTGCGCCCTTTTGCTCCAACCAGGTAGTGATCCGAATCGATAGTAGCACCTCAACTCACACGTACATCCCCTACATTAGTAGAGTGCCTTCCATCAACCACTAGGTGATCAATCTGGTTCTTCGTCTGTTGGTCAGGGGATATCCAAATAGCCTTATGGATGTCTTTATGTTGGAATCTCGTACTACTGGCAACCAGGTTTTTCGCCGCGGCAAAATTTAACGGTCTCATTCCGTTATCGGAAGTGAAGGCCGATGGTTGGTTCAAAGTCATTTTCCCTGCCGAGTTTAGCATTAAAATCATCTAGAACAATTTCAATGCCATGGCCAGGGCAGCGGTCGTTTGTTTTCTCTAGGCGCTCAAGGAACATGTTCTTGTTGTGGTCGTATTTTTCTTTCGTTGGAGCATGTACACAATTTGGAGATATGGTAACGTATTTCGCTGTTAACTGCTATGAAAGAAACTGGAGACTGTGATAACCAGCAAAGGTCTGCTTATACCCAATACTAGATATTACCGCTTGTTTCGATTCATCAAACTAATTCTATCGCAATTCTTGGCAATATGTCAAAATCCCAAGATACCTTTCAATTCGCATGATTTCCGTAATATTTAGACACAGTTAGACATGTAATATTTTAATCTTCTTACATATTTCTACAATTAAAAACAAGTAAACGACAGCAGAGATCCCAAACAAACATCGACAGCGGCACAGATAAGCAAAAAGTGGGAATGGATTCAGAGCAAACTAATTAAGAAATCCAGCAAAGAGCGTCTCGCAATTAAAACCTCTTTCACGTGAATGCAAAACTTTTACTAATGAGACATGATAACACCAACCGACTAACATCTTACAAACAATATTGTACAGCATGTCCCATCACCCATAGAACGAAGTGGAGTGGAAAGTATCGTTCGGTCGTTCGTTAATATGTCCACACGGCCCAAAAGAGGAAGTCACAAGATTATTGTTAAGACAGCTAAAATGTGGCCAAACAAACAGCAGACAAAATACGAAACGAGACCAGAATCAAGAGGAAAGACGACACAAAACTGAAACCAAACTCACATTTATATGCAAATCGAGTAACTTCAGCGTAAGACGGAATTAAGTACGTACATGTTATTTGGCGATAAGATGGGCAGAGAGGCAAACAGCCGTAGCTTAAAGATACGTAGTGCACATGATATTCTTATTTCAAGAGTTAAGCTTTACTAAAGACCAATCGCACAAACAGGCAACACATATATTTACACCGAAAAATATATGGCCAAGAACGTGTAGGCACTGATGATTAACAAATGTTGTGGCCCGGAAGAAAAATGATGGACTGGTTTTTCAGTTTCATGCAATCATCATTCAACTAATGTCATTCTAAAATAAAACAGGATCATCACGGTTTTATTCGAGTGTCATATTATCGCAATACTTTGTAGTTTGTAATCTATATTATATTCCGGCAATCCATATTACGATGACCAGGACCAAGAACTCACCTACGTTGCATCTTTGTTTTATTGCCGAAGTATAAGTGATTTGTAGGTAACAACTTAAGTCAAAACTTGGATGATCCGTTGATTAAGCCACTTTTTTAGACTCAATGTCTGCAAGTTTATGAAAGAAGAGCTTTAAATGCTCAATTGAATGATAATGAGATAGGTTGAGTAAAGTTACCTCCACGCGATGTAACGTCAGCAACGGAAGTTAAAGGTTTCTATATATAACGGATAAAATACAACTTTTTTTGGGAGCACACTAATCTTTGTAAACAAAACTCTCTTCCTTATCCGGTCTCAAACAACCCCGGGACGTCAGGGACCTTACAAAACGAAGATAACATATTTCGCCAACCAGTTGGGTCTTTGCCCAGGGATTCGTCAACCTGATCCCTCCAGCGGAGTCTTGGTCTTCCTATTTTTCGTCTTCCTTCGAGTTCGATTTCGAAAACACTTCGAGCTGGTTCGTCTTCATCCATTCTACTGACAGGGCGTAGCCAGCGCAATCGCGTTATTTTGATCCGCTTAACTATGTCAATGTCGGGATAAAGCTCATACAGCTCATGGCTCATGCGACGCCGATACTCGCCGTTGTGCACTATAGGGCCATGTATCTTCCGGAGTATTTTCCTCTCGAAGTCTGCTACAGATGTTCCAACTGCTTGCGATAAGACCCAGGATTCTGGGCCATAAAGCAAGACAGGTTGTATGAGAGCCTGCTATAGCTAGATTTTCGTAATTCGAGAGAGGTCTTTATCTCTAAAGTGCTTGCTTAGCCCAAAATAACATATTTTCGCAAGCACAATTCTCCGCTTGATCTCAAAGCTGACGTTGTCGTTTTTGTTTACGACAGATCCGAGGAATATATATTCGTCCACTACCTCGAAATTATATCGGTTATCAATGTTCACGCTTTGGTCTAATCGCGTGGAGACCCTGCTCGTTGAAACCATTAATTTTGTGTTGTCCCCATTTACTTTCGGACGAACTTTTGCTGATTCCTTCCCAGTTCTCGAAAACATCGCAGTAACTTCTGTAACTGTGCGTCCAATGATATCGATATCATCAGCATACGCGAGCAGCAAGTGACTTTTCCTGCTGATGGTTTTATTCATACTAACTACAGCTTTTCTCATAATGGTCGCGACTAAGATGTTAAAGAGAACGCACGATACGATGTCGCCTTGCCTGAGACCTCGTTTGGTTACCAACTTCAACTGCGGCTTTGGTGTTCGTCAAGGTCATCCTGCAAAGGCGTATGAGTTTTGTAGGAATACCAAGCTCAGACATTGCTTCGAAGAGTTTCTCCCGTATCGGGATATCGAAGGCCGCCTTGTAATCGATAAATAGGTGATAGGTGTCGATTTGTTTTTCGTGGATCTTCTCCAGGATTTGGCGTAGCGTGAAAACTTGGTCAGTTGTCGATTTTCCAGGCCTAAACCCACACTGGTATGGTCCAATCAGGTCAGCGATAATTGGTTTTAGTCTTTCGCACATTACGCTTGATAGAACCGTATATGCTATGGATAAAAGGCTTACTCCACGGTAGTTGGCACAGGGACTCGGGTCACCTTTTTTAAATATGGTACATAGTAGACTCAGACTCCAATCACCGGACATGCATTCATCTATCCAAATTTTGCTAATGAGCTGAAGCATGCACCTTATCAGCTCGTCGCCGCCATCCTTAAACAGCTCCGCCGATAATCCATCGGATCCTGCGGCTTTGTTGTTCTTAAGTCGGGCAATAGCTGTTCTGACCTAGTCTTGGTTAGGAGGTGGGCTATCAACGTCGTCGTCCAAATTGTGATCGATTGTCCCATCGTCATTTGATATCTCAGATACGAGTATCGCGAAGAAGTGATCTGTCCATATTCCCAACATGTTCTGCACATCTGCGATGAGATTTGCGTCCTTGTCTTAATAGAAGGGGGGCCTGAACCATGTCCATTAATTCCGTTCTTGACTTTTTGCTAGGATTTTCAGGCTTCTTTCTTCCTTCTGTATGTCTCAATTTTCTTGCTCTCGCGCTTTCTCCACTTACGCCTAAAGAGACGGTTTACCTCCTTTCTTTTTTCCCTATACCGCTTAGTCGCAGCTCGCGTTGCAATTGACTGAAGCATTACCATACGTGCAGCGTTCTTTTCATCATTTACAGTGCGAAACTCTTCATCGTACCATGGTTTGTTGCGAAGAGGGTTTTCAAAACGGTTGTTGCGGCAGTTTTTATAGAGTCGGATATGGGTTTCCACTGCGCTTCAAGATCGTCATTAAGCAGCTTTTCGATGTCTAGCTTTCTCTGCGTCTGGCTTCGTACGATTTCCGCTCTACTTAATCTGGTGCGAACCTTTGCTGCTAACAGGTAGTGATCAGAATCGATGTTAGCTCCTCTGATCACTCGTACGACCATTACACTTTATGAGTGCCTTCCATCAATTACCACGTGATCAATTTGGTACTTCGTTCTTTGATCAGGGGACACGCAAATAGCATTGTGGATGTCTTTATGTTGGAATCTTGTAACACTAATGAAAATATTTTTTGCCGCGACTTTCGATTTCTAATTCATGATACTTCAACTAAACTAAGTCCAACAAGTGGCTACAAAGCACACGAAGTCTTGTTAACTTTTGACGGTCATGATTTACAGGGTTGCATTTGGTTAAAACAGAGATGTTCATATTAGAGTTAGACAGGATAAGGTCTGGGGGCTCGCGAAAGTATTTCCTTTAGTGGTGATTTTTGAAAATAGTTTTTCAAATTAAATTTCAAGTTGGGACCCCACCCAGACAAAAATCCTGCGTACGGTACTGGGCAGGATACTCTTATAAATCAACGCTAGAAGAACAAGTGTCTAAGCATGCAGAGGATTCTAGTTGTACACTCGTTGTACGGAGACGGATAAAGTTTATATGTAGGGACAGAGATTGGCGGGTGATCAACCATCATCTACAAACCATCATTTAGAGTGAACTCCAGCATTTACATTGAGGTATCTGCCTCCAAAAATTCTTCCATTAGGTTGAAAAAATATTTGGCTTTCTGTTTGTTTTTATTCGGACGAATTGAAAATAATCGTCAAATGTGCCTATATTAACTATATACAAACATAAATCGCTAAAAGTTTAAAAAAGTCGTGGTTAACAGTCGCTGTGTCTGACAATAAATATGAGCAATTTAAAAAAGCTGAACCGATTGAGAAAAAAGGGTTTAGTACACTGAAAGAAAAAGCCTCATCAAATTTATGAATACCTTCATCAATTCCATGAAACATTTCCACATTATCTAACCTACGACACATTTCATTAAATTTATGATGATCATTTTATCAATCTTTCATCCATATTTTGTGTTTGATTCATCGACAATGCTACGTCAATTTGATGAATGTGTGTCATCAAGTTGATGTATATTTTTCACCATTTTGATGTAAATTGTTTGTTAATTTTCTGTACATTTTTCGTCAATTAGATGTAAGGCTGCCATCAATTTAAATGTGATAAAAAAAATGTGAAAAAAAATAAATATGAATGTGATTTTCACTCTTAAAAGCATTCCACAAATTGAAAATGAATTTGCTATTGAGCCTTTTTAGTAGAATTTTCACAACTTCTCACGTCAAATTTGTAGTTGGTAAGAGCTCGATTTCTGATTTTAAAGCACGCATACAATATTTACCGACTAGGCAAACGTAACATCGATGGAATTAATCTAATATACGTCACAGGAAACAATATTAAAGGCACAACCCCAATGCCCATCTGAGAGTGGCCAAATTTAAAAAAAAATATTATTTGCATAAAATCGCATCATAAGTTTTTCCGCTGAATGAAAATTTATGGTGAATTCACGCTCCGCAGTATCCAATAAACATAATCTACAAACTACAAGGTTCTAAGTGCACCAAGACATGATTGAAGGAAAATAAGATTGAATATTTATGATGCATTATTTCTTATAAATTATTTTATTTTGGCAACAACAATTATCCAATTTGTTTCCAATTTATTTAATTAATATAATGCCTCAGATATATCCACGATTAATCTATCAGTTCTTTCTAAAATTTTGTGTTTAAAAGAACAGATAGAACTTTGGTAATCATTTATTAGGCACAATGCCTCGGCACCCCAATGTTCTATGAGCCACTTAGAACCTTGGGGAATTCTAAGAACTTAAATCTGATCACTTTGAACTTTATTACATAAATCAATTTTGAAAGAAACCATAATTCACAAGTATTGTTTTCATTTAACTTATTTTAGTGATAAGTTTTATATTTTAAACAATGAGTGTTTCCAACGTCGTTAAATAAATTAACTAAAATATGGTTTTATAATCCACAGATCCGATTACTTAATTCCTAGGAAACGAAAAAATAATATTGTATTTTTACACGCTGAAAAATCTCTCTTCTCTTGTTGTTTGGATGCAAATATAAAGTGTGTTTGGAGCTTGTCGCTAATATAATATACTTGTACCCAAAATCATTGTGTTTGCTATTCAATATTACATGTTTGAGACACTATAATTAATATGTTATAATATATGTGTTTGCAACCCACATATATTTATGTTTGTGATACAAATACAGCTATGTTTGTTGCACTGTCTATGCCATCTTGAGAACAAAAGAATAAAAGAGGGACAATGAGAGAGTCTATCTTGTAAGTGTGTATCTGTATTTTTGCATTATTCTCTCAGTCAGTGAGTCATAAATATTCCCGAGTATGCGTGTCATTTATTTTCTTTCAAATTACGCTTGAAGTTTTAAAGAACGCAGCGCGACTTGTAATCTTTAACAGCTGTTTTCTCGAAAAGTTGATTTCTGTTGTTAGGTAAAAGTTTATACGTATCCTTCCGTAGACCAAGTCACATATCGTATTATAGGAGAATTTCACGCATGAAAAGGCAAATTTGTGCCATGCACGCACCTCTAAATAAAACAAATGTTTCAATGATACTTCTGCGGCGAAAATGTCTCAAGTAAAAACTTCTAAGTTCTCCATCATTTAAGTGTCAAGAATCTAAAGCTCTCGCTCTCTAGTTAAGGCCCGTACTAAGATTAACATTCCACGTACAATTTTACAAAAGTTCATTAAAAAGTGCCTGCGGAATATCGACGAAATAATTCCGCACGTGTAATACAGGGTATTTTTTATGTTCCAGGCGGATGTTTTTTTTTGAATAGCCAGTTGCATTTTATACGGCTGGCGGTGGTGCAATGGTTAGTGTGTGCGGCTCTTGTACACGGAACGACGGTCTCCTCGTTTAGTGATGGCGCAACTACCGAGTACTTAGCCGTGAAAAGCTTCTCTTAATACCGTCCGGAACCGGGGTAAAACTCTAGGTTCCAATCAGTGAATATAACATTAGAAATCAAAAATTAATTAATAATTGTGTTTTATCTTCCTGACGATGCGACCCAGAGGGCACCTAAATATTGATGAATAAAATTAATAAAGAAAACGACCAAACGCTCGAACATTTTAATTTTGAATATAATACGAAAGGTCAGATAAATCATCACTTTTGCAAACAAAAATGTGTAAAATTTGTATTAAATCTGAGTTTGAATTAGAGATGGGCGCATGAGTGGTTTCGGCTCACGGTAACGCACGCTCATGATAGACACTGCTCACGTCACGCACGCTCACGAAATATTAATTTTGACTTTCTCACGTTCAAGCAGGCTCACGGAGAAAAATACTCACGTCACGCACGCTGACGGAAAATATTTGTTTAAAAGAAACTAAAACTTTCATTTTATTAAGAAGCACATAGTCTTATTTTATTAAGAAACGAATAATTTGATTTTATCAAAAAACAATTACATTTTCTGAGAACGTAATGTATGCACCGGAGAGAAACAAAGTTTTTGTTTAGAGGAATGGTGTATTTGGGTATGAGCGAATACTCATGCAAGATTCACGAACGGTTTTTATTTGGCAACTCACGCACGATCTCGAATACGTGATTGAGTTTTACAGCAATCACAATCATTACACGACACAATCACGTCACGCGCACACCTCTAGTTTGTACTCGTATATATACGACAGATGATCTACCAGCGGTATCAATTCAGGCACAGTAGTTAGGCGTCTGTCTGATGATGTTGTCACGGAGTTCGAAACTAGACACGCCAGTGAGTGTGCTTACCTGAATGGTCTCTTATTCCAACAAAACCAACCATTTTTCACTTACAACAATGTATGAATTCTCATACATTACAACATAAAAAAATATGTCTGGCTGTCTTAAATCATAATAAAATTTGGAACAACATTTTAAAATGGAGAACGGAAACAATCAGAAACAACAATTATGATATTTTTGTGAGTCCGAGCTGAAGATTTTGTACTGGTTTTAATACTAGGCTACCTAAAACCGTCGGTGGTGCAATGGGTAGTGTGCGCGCCTCTTGTACATGAGATCCCGGGTTCGATCCCTGCTCTGACCACCTTAAAAAAATCCTTTCGGCGGCGGTCACCTCGCATAGTGACGGCGACACTATCGAGTATTAAGCCACTATACATCATGGGATGTAATGGGAAACGGTTTTTTTTTTTTTTTTTTTTTACCTAAAACCTATGGGTTTAAATGCTTAAAAATAAGCAAACTAAATGTTCGTATATTTATAAGTGTAGACAGATTAATACTTTAGCTATACCATGTATGTATATTAGGGTGTCCCAAACAATTTTTCTTTTTCGATTTTCCTAGTTGCTCAAGCATAATTGGGAAGCTTATAGGGTGAAGTATTTTTGATATTTTTTTCAGATTTTTTGGAAGAGGTTTAAGGTTCACACAAGTCGTACATGTATTTTTTTTTTTTGTAAATTTTGGAGAAATTTTGTAAATAACGCTTTATAACTTTTAAAATATCTATGTAAATTTACAAAACTAATGATGGCTTCTGCAAGACGCATAAATTCCAAGCAATTTTGTTGAACAACATTTTTAATTTGCTGTTACTGTTCCAGAGTTATGCCATTTTAAATCTCTTTACCCATTGTATGAAACTAATAATACTATAAATTGTTTGCCAATTTTTCAACGGATTTGCTTTAAATTATCCATCTTTAACAGGGTATCATTTATTATTCATGGAAATTTTTAAATTTTCATAGAAATTTGAAGCAAATCCGATGCAAAAATAGCAAACAGATTATAATATTATTAGTTTCATACTATGGGTAAACGGCTTTAAAATGGTATAGCTCTGGAACTGTAACCGCAAATTCAAAATTTTTTTATACAAAATTACTTGTCATTTATCCGTCTTTTAAAGTGCATCATTAGTTTTTTAACTTTTTTTTGGAATTTTAAAATAACAGGTTTTTCAATAAGAGCCCTACAAAAGCTTTTTTTTAATTAAAACATACCAATGAAATTTTAACATTATGTATGGAACTCGATTTCTTTTGCATGGCCACCACGGGCACGCTTGCAGATGTCCAGACGCTGAACACAATTTTCGGCGGTTTTCAAGCATAAATCGGCCGATACTGCTGCAATTTCACGTTCGATATTCGTACGAAGTTCATCAATCGTCGCTGGCTTGACGTAGCTCCACTGGAAATAATCTAACGGCGTCAAATCGCACGACCGAGGCGGCCAATCGACTGGGCCATTTCGTGAGATAACACGTTCACCAAACTTGGTTTCCAATAAATTGATTGTGGCATTCGCTGTGTGGCTTGTGGCGTCGTCCTGTTGGAACCACATGTCCTCCAAGTCCATATTATGCAATTGGGGCCAAAAATATTCGGTTATCATTGAACGGTAGCGATTCGCATTCACAGTAATGTGCCGGTCTTGATCATCACGGAAGAAGTACGGCCCAATGACGCCCATAACCGCACCAAACCGTAATTTTTTCGGGATGCAATGATGACTCAAGGATTACGTGTGGATTTCTGTCTGACCAATAACGCATATTTTGCTTATTGACGAAGCCATTCAGCCAGAAATGAGCCTCATCGATGAAGATGATTTTCCGATGAAAATCCGAATCATTTTCAAGTTGTTGCTCAGCCCAATTCACGAACATACGACGCTTCAGTTCTTGCGTCAATTTGATCGTGTAAGGATGTAGGCCAAGATCTTTTCACAAAATTCGCCACAACGACGTCACAGAGATGCCCAACGCTTGAGAACGACGTGTGAGAGACACATTTGGGCTTTCTTGAACTGAAGCCTCAGCGGCAGCAATATTCTCGACACTACGGGCACTTCCCTGTCTCACTGGCACGGGAACATTTTGTACTGTGCCAGTGGATTCAAATTTTTCACTAGACGCTCAATTGTTGATCTGGTAGGACGATTATGACGACCATAAATTGGACGTAGCGCTCTTAAAGTTGAGGCCACTGACTAGTAAATTTTAATTATTTCGACTCGTTGTTGGCTCGAATATCTTTCCATGACGAAATGGCAAAACTTACTGAAGAGAAATGTCAAAAGAGCGGGAAAAAATATGGCGTCGTTTGCTGTCCCTATCGATTTACTTTTGTAGCATCTCTGTTGAAAATCCCTTTATATAAAGCGTTATTTACAAAATTTACCCAAAATTTGCGAAAAAATTTAATACGTGGTACCTTATGGAGGAAAATCGTTGCCAAAACTGGTGGTTTATGCATACACAATAAAAGTTTGGACGTTTAGCTTCAAAAATGTTGACTTACAAATTAAGAAATTCGTGTTTATTGTCCGAGTTTTAAGTAAAATTCAAAAAACGCGCGGAATACCCGATTTTTGGAGAAAATTCGATTTTGCGCGACCTCTAAACCGCTTCCGAAAAATCTGAAAACATTCTCAAAAATACTTTACCCTACAAGTTTTCAAATAAAGCTTGAGCAAACACAATTTTTTATTGATGGGACACCCTAATGTACATATACATACGTAAATATGAATGTATAAACATCAAGTTCAATCAAGTATAAATCGTTGAATTCGAAAGCCTGTCACATGGTCAATGTTTCCACTCGCGTTCCGTCCATTCCTATTACATATGCAATATTTACTGAGCCGAAGTTGTTGCTGCTAGTGTTGTTGTTGTATTACTATATCTTCCAAAGTGTTCCGTATGTTCAAATAGAAATTCCACTCGACGCACCTTAGGCAGAAACATTTGCGATAAAAGACTGACTAACAGCGGCGACAGCACTACCACTAAAACCAACAACAACTATAGCGCCAATTGTCAATATTAATTTGGCGTATTATGATAAAAATCAAGTTTAAACAGCCAACAAGCACACGTTGCGCCTTGAGCGAGTGACACTAAACAAAACCGCATCATCAAACTCTTCCGCAAAAGTGCTAACAACGAAGTATCGTATCGACTTATTGGGCCGCTGGAATGGCTGGGGATAGTCAGGTGAGAAGGTTTGAGTTTGGGGGCTGTGGTATCGTATCTCAAGTGTAAACACTAATTAGGAGCAGCCAACAAAGCCACGCGTTAATGAAGAAATTTACAGCGCGACAAAATGTTCAAAGGGACAACTGCCGCATAGAAAATCTATGAATAATATAGTATTCCTAACCGGACCAACTGGTGGTGTCCAAAAGCGGGATACAATGGGTAAATATCGGAATTAGTTTTTTTTTTCAACAAAAAATTAAATAAAAATATGTAAAATTATTTAGTTAAAATAAGACTAAATATAGAACATAAAGCACTATATTTTATTAATAATGATTTTGTGTTTATTGATTTAAGTCGGGTTGAGACACCACAATCTGGGAAAAGCCCGCAATCTGGGAAACCCAGCGAAAACCCCGCAATCTCGTAAAAAGCGGGAAGGTTGATCAAGTTAAGTATTCCTAACCTGCCCAACTAAAGGCTGTCTCAGTAAGAATGCGCTTTTTCCTTTTAAAATAAAAACACGTATTTTTCGAGATAGTTGTAATTTCTTTATTGGATTGTAAAGAAGACATGTTGCGATTAAGTATGGAAAAAAATATCCGTCAAATGGCTACCACGGCTCTGATGGCAGGCCATTACTCTGTTCATGATTTTTCCATGACGTTTTCACACAGATGTGGCTGTATGTGAATGATGACGCATTAGGTCTCGAATTTAAGCTCACGAATTGTTTCTGGTTTTTTCGCATAAATCCGAGATTTCACAAACCCTCAAAGAAAGAAATCGCACGGCATTCAATCGCATGATCTTGGTGACCAGTTGGCATCAGAATTTCTTGAAATAATTTGTTCTGGAAATAGTTGCTCCAATAAATCGATTGTTTCATGAGCGGCGTGGCAGGTGGCGCCATCTTGCTGAAACCACATATCGCACACTGCTCCGTTTCATGGACAAAAATCAGAAATTTGACTTGGTCGGAATTTAATGTTTTTGGTATCGTTTTAAAGGTAATAGCGTAGCTAACAAAAATCAGCAAAGATTTTTTTTCATCCAGAGCAATTCAAAGTGAGCGATTTGTATGCTAAATAATTTGATTTTTTAGTTTCGTTCGTTAGTAGTTGAAGGAAAATATTGGTCAAAAATACATTTGTGGCAGAAATTAAATTATGTTCTATTGTTTGGATAGGTAAGAAGCGGTACAAATTTTGTTTTTTTTTTATTTAGTATAGATCTTAACAAAAATGTTTAATTGATTTTTAAGTATTGACTTTTTCAAGATTAATAATTGAAAAATTCTCATTTTTTGATGACAAAAAACATGATAAAATTCGGTGAAATATGTTTTCATGATAAATTAGTTTAAACTTTAATCTATTAGAAAAATGCAAAATCTTCTCCGCTTTGTTCCGCTTCTATTATATTTAAGATTTCTAAAAAGTGCTTAAAATTACATTTTTACTAGCAGCGAAATATCGAGGAAAATAAATATAACAACAGCAAATCTGACCTCAAGCTCGAAGAATATTGATTATTTATTGATAAGGAAAAGGTCGAACAACAGAATAAAAAAGTAGGAGATTATTTTTACTTTAATTAGTTAATAAATATTTGCAAATATCAAGCGCTTTTGATATCCTCTGTCCGATGAACCATTGACGACTGAAACTGAAACGTAATACATCAACCCAAAAAAAGAATCATTGACTTCTTCAATTTACACGCCCATTCAGGAATATTTATGAAGCACTAACGGAGAGAATAATGCAAAAGTACTGATACACACTTATCGTTGCCCCTCTTTATTTCTCTTGCTCTCACGAGAACATAAAGAGTGCAACAAACTCGGCAAACAAACATAGATAGATTGGGTACGTAAACACATATGTTATAACATATTACTCATTGTGTCTCAAACATGTAATATTGAATAGCAAACAAAATGTATTTGAACACAAATATATTATATTTACGGCAAGCTCCAAACACACGTTATATTTGCATCCAAACAACTAAAAACGATAAATTTTTGAGATTTTTACATTTTGTATGGGAGGTACCAGAATTCGTTACCCGATTTCCTTCAAATTAGGCATACAATTTTCTGCATTGAAACTCTTATACATGGCAAATTTTAGTTAAAATCTGTTTATCCGATAAGGTGTTACAGCAGTCTATACATCTGTCTTACAGATGAAAAAATCGATCGGTCCAACAAATAACAAATAAAGTATTTTTCATGATTTGATAGAATCTTGTTTCGAGTAGTTTCACGAAAAATTCTAAAAATTAATTTTTATATGAATTGACTAAAGTTTTGTCGTGTTTATTGGTTTTTTATATACATAATAAATCAGAAATATTACTTTAAAAAAATATATATAAATTCTTACAGTTTTGCGGCTTCAAAACGCATAAATTTTTTATCTGATACTTAAAAATTATTATTTTTGTTTTTTACAGTTTATACATTTATCCACCAGGGAAAAATAAGAACAAGTCCCTATCAGCTGCTATTGGAGAAGTGTTTTTGAAAACACTTTTGGTTTCTGCGTAGAATAATAATAATAATAATAATTTCGGTTTCTATGGGCGGTGGGCGATGGGCATGGTCACTGTTGATGAGATTCTATTTTTTGATAAGGTGGCGTATAAATATATTCTTCACGCAATTTTCAAGAAATTTGTCGCAATATTTACATTTTTACAGCTGTAATTTCCTTTAAGGCTGTAAGAGATCATGTTTTCTCCAGTTAGTAAAAAAAATGTAAATCCCGCGGGTGGGATTCTAACTCACATTCGCTGGACGATCGTTTCTATGTTTGTGAAGCATCATCTTCAGCAACGTCTAGCCCGTTAAGCCACTGCGGTGTGTATTTACACAAGTCACTAACCGAAGACATTTACTGATTGTGTGCAGAGTGATTGTTGTCGCTACTTACACTTTGATTTCCTACATACATGCACTGATGCCGAAGTTTTGAAAGTTCTGTTTATAGAACGAACTATTCTAATTGTTGTTGTCTCGTTCTGTTTTAGTTTGGCCCTACCATATGTTTCAAATTTAGTTGTTTTAGATCGTCGTTGTGTTTAAAGTTGTCATTTTCTGTTAAGGCTGTAAGTGATCATGCTTTCTCCGGTTAGTGAAAAAATGTAAATGCCGCGGGTGAGATTCGAACTCACTTTCGCTGGACGATCGTTTCGATGTTTGTGAAGCATCATCTGCAGCAGCGTCTAGCCCGCTAAGCCACTGCGGTGTGTATTTACACAAGTCACTAACCGAAGACAGTTACTGATTGTGTGCAGAGTGATTATTGTCGGTACTTACACATTGATTTCCTACTTACACGCCCAATAATAACTTCGGTTTGTATGGGCGGTGGGCGATGTGCGTGGTCAATTTTGTCGATACTTTAAAATTTTCTTAATTCTATTTTATTAGGGACTCGTGCCAAATTTTATTACCCTAGGACGACTCCTTCTATTTTTGTCCCATCGATGTACTGGGACAAATCACTGTGTGTCGTCCAGATCGATGTCGCCCAGTCTTTAAAAAAGTAAGGCCCAAAATCCGTAAATCCGTATTAAAAATGTGAACAATAGAATACTGGAATACGAACAGTAACTGTATTTCAATACGTAGAGTTTCTCCCATTGTCTTACCGGAGAATAAACATCATCCAACATTTAAATTTGCTCTTGATGTGCAGGAAGAAAATTCTAGGTTAATCCAACGGAAAGAGCTACGTACTATGAATTTTAATTTCGCCAGAACAAATTCTGCCTTACTCAGATCTTTTCTACATAATTCAAATTGGAATTATGATGGTGGTCTTGTGTGCAAAATTGAAAATTTTTTTAATATTGTGAACTCTGGGTTTTCAGCTTCAATACCTTATCTTCCATCAAGTTTGGAATCTGGGCCTGCTTGGTTTACAAAAGAATTAAGGGGTCTACGTAATTTAAGAAACAGAATGAAAAGTAGATATGATAGTGGTGGTTCATTAATTTATTTGGCGAAATACAAAGTTGCTAGGAATAAATTTAACGTTCTTAATAGGAAATGTTACTCTTTTTATATCTCTAAAATGAGAAGAGTTCTACTGAAGAACCCGAAACATTTTTTCACCTTTGTAAATTCAAAGCGCAAAGTAGTTGGTTATCTGCGTAGTATGAAATTCAATGGTTCAGAGTCATCAGATGATGCCGAAATTTCTGATATGTTTGCTAACTTCTTCCGTAAAATATATTCTCCTTCTGTTGCTTTACCAAATTACCCCTATAATATTAATACGTTTAATGGCATTCCGGATATTATCTTGTCTGAGGATGAAGTTCTTTATGGATTGCAAACTTTAAAACATTCAAATTCGCCTGGACCTGATGGTATTCCCACATCAATTCTTAAAATGTGTGCTCATGAATTGTATATTCCATTCACAAATATATTTAATGAATCGTTGACATCGGGTAAATTTCCCTCTTATTGGAAATCAAGTTTCATAAGCCCACTCTTTAAGTCTGGAAGTCGATCCAATATTGAAAATTACAGAGGAATTGCAAAGCTGAGTGCAATTCCAAAGCTATTTGAAAATTGGTTACGAATAGACTACTTCAGTTTGTTGGATGTTTGGTTTCGCCATATTAGCACGGTTTTGTTAAGGGCAGGTCGTCTACGACTAACTTACTGGAGTTAACGTCTCATGTTTTTGCATGTGTTTGTCAGATGGATGTAATTTATACCGATTTTAGTAAAGCTTTTGACACAGTTGCTCATAATTTGTTAATATACAAACTTGATATTATTGGTTTTCCACCTAAATTGTTGCACTGGGTATCTTCTTACCTTGGTGGTAGTACCCAAAAAATGCGGTTTAAAAATGTGTTATCTTCAACTATATCAGTAACATCTGGTGTTCCTCAAGGCAGTCATTTAGGTCCTCTACTTTTCGTTCTTTATTTAAATGATCTACCGTCTATAGTTAAATCCTCTAACATTTTGATGTTTGCAGATGATGTTAAGTTATATATGCCTATTTGCAATACCATCTTCAAAATGACTTGGATAGTCTCACTAATTGGTGTTTGGTAAATGGTATGTCGCTAAATCAGGGAAAATGTAAAAAGCTTTCTTTTTGCCGTAGTACACCGATGAACTTTGATTACCTTATTGGTTCTTACATATTGGAAAATGTGTATTCCTTCATGGATTTAGGAGTACTTCTTGATCAAAAGTTGCGTTTTGATCTTCATATTGATTCCTGTATAGGCAAAGCCAGATCACTGTCAGCTTTTATAAAAAGATGGGCGAAAGAATTTGCTGATCCTTACGTCTTTTTGTCTCTCTCGTTAGACCTGGATTAGAATATGCTCGTATTGTGTGGTGTATAATGCCTGTTACATAGACCGCATCGAATCGGTTCAAAGGCAATTTTTACTTTTTGCTTTACGTGGTCTCGCTTGGAACATTGATGATTTGCGCCTTATTAAAATCGACTGATGCTTATTGATCTTCCTACACTTGAAAAACGCAGGTATATGTTAAATGCTATGTTTATTGTAAAACTCACTAGGGGTTGTATAGATTCAAATTTTCTCGTGAGTCAAATAAATTTTAATGTTCCTTGTAGACAAACCCGATATTTCTATCCTATAAAACTACCGACTGTACGTTATAATTACGATTACTACAATCCTTTTCGACGCGTTTGCCTCATTTACAATGAGATCTATAATTCCTTACCCGCATCAGTTTCATTAAATATAATTAAGCAACATTTAATTCGTAATCAATCGGGAACTATTATCCAGCGTGTGTTGCCAACCATTTTCCTCCGTTAAACCAGTCCTGCTTCTATTAATCAATCTTATTATAAATCCTGAATTCTACAATGAATTGTAGCTGACGCTGAATAGATGGATGGATCATTAGCGGTTGAGGCCAGATGCTGACATTCATGTCCCTCATCTTCATGTTCCAGATTTTATGCTATTTTTATGTTCCTGTTTATCGTCCCACACATATTGTTGCGACGTTCCTGCTCCAGATGTGACTGCCTATGTTATCTCCTATGATTTTATCCTAAAGTTCCTGTGAATCAATCCACTCAAATTTGTGGAGTCTGTTTACCATTTCTCTTGTTCCTGCTCATCTCCCTGTTGTTCTACTCCAGCTGATGTTCCTCTTCCTGCTCCTCATGTTCCAGATGTTCCTGTCCCAGCTCCTGTATTGTCACTGTTTTAATTATAAGTTATTTTTTATTTTTGTAATTTGGAGTATTATAACTAACATACGAGCACAAGCTAATTATAATATTTTTTAACTATTTTGTTTCATTTTAATTATTTTATGTTAATATTTTTATTTTTTTATTTTTTTAATTTTTAAATTTTACAAATTTTCTTCATATTATTTTAATTGTACTATACTCTTTTTCTTATGTTAAATGTATTTTAATTTTATTAAGTATTGTATGTTATGTCTACTATGTATATAATATAAATTTTATAACGTTGTTGAAAACATATTACCGGCTGTATCCTATTGAGGATTGTAGCTGTGAGATAAATAAATAAATAAATACACTTGCTCGTTGTGGGCGCATGGATTGCATGAGGATTTTCTGAGCCCCAAATCCGACAATTTTGTGTATTCACGAAGCCATTGAGATTGAAATACCCTTCCTCTGAGAAGATGACTTTTTTTGAAAAATTGCCATTGACTTCACTTTGCCTCATTACCCATTGACCGAATTGCCGGCGCTTTCCATGGTCTGCTGGCTTGAGCTTCTGAGAAAGCTGAATTTTGTACGAATTTTGTTGACATAAACCCGCGACTTCAAAAAGCCCCACAAAAAGAAGTCTGGAGCGGTCAAATCAGGCGATCTTGCTGGCCAGAGCAAATGGCCAAAACGGGAGATTAGGCGCCCGGGAAATGCATCCTTCAGCATATCGGTTGTGGCACCGTCTGGACTTTGTACGGAAATATCTTCAAATCTTGTACCAAAATTCGCTGTAAAGATCGTCGACTGATACCCAGTTGCGTGGCACGTCGTCTGGTCGATGTCGACGGCGCATCCATGACATCCTCGGCTACAGCCGCAATATTCTCTGCAGAACGGCTACTCCGCGGCATCTCGTGTTGTGCCAGTCTCTTCGAGGCGAGCGGCTGAACATCGCAGTGTTTCACCAGTAGGCGTTGGACGGTCAGGAAATCTGCGACGAAATTCACGTTGTGCCAAAATCACCGACCAATTATTGGTCAAATAAATAGTCAGCAATATTCAGCGTTCTGGAGCAGTGTAGCGTAACATTGTTTATTAACATTTACTACACAAATGTCAAAACAGAACTGACATTTGGGGCCAATCGCAAAATTTATAGCATTTTCTGATAGGAGGATTACTTAACTCAAAATTTCATAACTCTATTAAAATATGGCAATTACGTTTAAATTTTAAATATAAAAAATTATATCATATACCAATTTTGATTGCGTGTTTAATATAAAATTTAAAAGTTTTACTCAAATTTAGTTCGAAAATCATACTCAAATTCGAAAGAGATTTTCATGTATGAAAATATTATTAAGTTTATTTATAAAATAATTTGAATTTTTACATTTTGATAGAATTGTTTTATAATTGTGTGGGACTGGAATTTTAGCATTTCGATTAGTTTAGTAGACAAAAGTAATACCACATGCGTTAAAAATTAAATGGAGTGTAAAAATTAATTATTAATGAAATATTTGCAAGATAAATCAGAGACATGTGGTAACTCTCTGTAATAAAATTTTCCGTTTAGAAACAAGTGACAAAATTTCTTGCGAATTTTTCGCATGAACTAACTACGGAACTTTTCTTCGTAAACAATCGGGTTTCCTCTCCCCACTTCTCTTGATACCGATCTGTCGCGGCTCGCGCTGCAATTGTCTGAAGCCCTGCCATATGGGCAACGTTCTTTTCATCACTTCCCAAATACGGTCTCTGCAGCAGTTTTCATAGAGTGGGAAACGTATTTGGCCTGCGCTTCAGGATCATGAGGCGAGGGTAAGTCCTGCGCCAGTATCTGAGTCAGGTTCTCTGTATACGCCCTGGCTATCTCTGGTAATTGCAGATTTCCGATGTGCGAACCGTTGCTGCAACCAGGTAGTGAAGCGAATCGATATTAGCTCCTCGAATCACACGTACGTTCAAAGCACTAGTACAGTGTCTTCCATCAATTATCAGGTGATGAATCTGGTTCTTCGTCTGTTGATCAAGAGATATCCAAGTGGCTTTATGGATGTATTTACGTTGCCTTGACAGCCAACTGCCCGACCTCACCTTAAATTCGAGTCGGGCTGACAAACCGCTGGTCTAAGGTGCCCTTTAAGCAACTAATGTGGCAATAGAGGTATTAAATGTGTTGCCACATGTTTTTGTAACGTTGGGAGCAAAATCCTTGATATAAAATATGTATATGAATTTCTCAAGTATAGATTTCTGTATCATCAATTGAATTTCAAGACAACAACAAAAACAGCGATCATTGTACGGAAATTTCACTGTAATGTTTTTGTATTGCTGAGTGCATTTCATTTTCGCTGTGTTGCCATTTCTGCACAGTTGTTGTTGTTGGTGCTGTTGTCATACTTTGTTGCTCGAACAAATACTTAAATTTCTAAAGCTACCACAGACTGAGCGAACGAGGAGAACACACAGAGGCAAACTTGTGTGGTGTATCGCTTCGAAACGTCGCAGAAGGTGGGCGACGGACGCATCGGAGAAATGTGAAAACATACCACATAGAAAAGTACGAAAGTAAAAAAGAAAACAAAACAAGAGCATGACAATTGCTAAAGGTTTTGCGGTTTATTTGACAAGACGACAACAACGATCAACAACGACAAACGGCTAGATGATGACGATGCGACACGACACCAACTCGACTTGACTTGACTGTTGCCGCGGCTGCTACAACACGTTGCTCGTGTGGTGGTAGTGTTGTTGTTCCATTGCGAACGGGCACATGGAAAAGCTACGGCACGGCACTAAAGGTACGAAGTGGTAAAATTATACAAATAATCGAGCAACAGAGCGGCGAGCAACCACAGAGCCAGTAACAGCAGGGGCAGCAGCAACAAATGTCCGTCTGTCTGTTGCTTTGGCGATTCGTTTGTTGAACGCACCATTCGCCACCGTCGTCGCACTGTTAAGCAATCCACAGTCACAGCAACAAAAAGCTCAAATTGAAACACAAACACTCTGGGCGATTCCAGTAATCGGGCTATCGACCAGATATGGTAGTACTTGAAATCGACAAAATTGTACCAATCTACGAAAAAGTACTTGTAGTAGATGTACAAAAAATGTATGGTGTTTAACTTCCTTTGCGGATTAAATAGTCAATAGAGGAAATAAACCTGACAAATGTTTGACTGCATTTAATATTTCACGATAGCGCGGTTATCCGTCTCTGTTCCTAGATAAGTTTTAAATAAATACTCTTACAACCAGCGAGTGTGCTTTCTAGTTTTACTGTCACTGATTCAGACCTACAGTTTTAAACCGGTTTCGAACGGTCACGCCAGGTGGCCGACGTCAAAAACGGATCAGATGGTTGATCGAACTCACTTCCTAATAGAAAGAGTCGCGTACCCATTGCACTACCGACTACCACAGTCTCTATTTGGCACTTATGCATATGTTAACTAGATAAAATCCATGTTTTACCATAGAACAATAGATAAGAGTCGTCACCCCCTCTTTACGTTCTCTCGCTGACATCGAAGTAGTAGGTCATTTCATCGAGTTGGAGTTGCTGTTGCATGTTACTCTTTGGTTGAACATAAAATGGAAGGAAACCAATATAAACCATAATTTAGCTGTCATTACACTATTTAAATTTAGTTTGCTACATGGTTTGCTTCTGCTTGCTTATCGCTCTCTCGGCTAGCTACTCTTTTTTTCTATCAATTTCGTACTTCGTAGTCGATCAGCTGTGTCGTGAATATCCGCTACTTGTACCCTAATCTTACCTCTCCATATGCCATAAAGTGCACTTTCAAATTAATTCGAAGGCTAGCTCTTGCATTCGCTTCAATCAGCAACAGTCACCGCGACACAATCGACTTGTTGACTGGGAAAAACCTTCTCAAACCCCATTTGGAACAGGTTTAAAAGTGTATATCCTAAATGTTAAAATTAGAAAGCGCACAGCCCCATGATTGTCAGAAGCTCTCCCCTATGCCTTCATGGAGAAAAGGAGATCCTGGTAAAGGCAGATATGTGAATTTATACACGGATGTTTCGAAAATTGTGATGTTCCATAGGAAAAGGGACCTTAGCTTCCCAAAATCAAAATCCGTTTTTTTTTGGATTTCCGAAAATTACACATTATTCTGAATAAAAACACATCGCCACAACCAAATAATTTCAAAAATTAGATTAGCTATAGCACTTTGAAACTCTAGTATGATAATCTCAAGTTCCGAGATTATGAGGTTCAAAGATTCCCCTTTTCCTTCTTGAAGTTGGTAGAGGTTGAAGAAGTTGGTAGTTCCGATATAATAATCACCTTTAAATCTATTGTAAAGTGCTCGGAACGAGTCTGGCCAGTGTTACCAACCTGAAAACCGAAAACCGTTACCAACCTGAAACAGTGAGCTGTGCGATTCCTTCTTTTTATACTCTTGGATTGGGACCTACAGTTTTTACACCGATTCCGGCCGGTATTTTGAGAAGCTTCTTCATGGCTAAATACTCGATAGTGTCGCCGTCACTATGTGATGCGACCGTCGCCGAAAGAAATTTAAGGTGGTCGCGCGCATACTAATCATTGCACCACCGACGGCCACCCCAGTAGTACGATATTCACTTTATACGCTTAATCTCGTTAATCGGTTCGCCGACTAGGCACATGATCCTGTGTTTTCAAATGATGCAAGCCACACACGGCGGCATTGATTTCAGTCGGCGAAAAAAACGACTCGGCACGTCGTTTACTTTAAGAGCGATGACACATACAGCGGTTCGCCGACTCGGTACGCCGACTCGGCACATGATCCTGAGTTTTCAAATGATGCAAGCCACACACGGCGGCATTGATTTCAGTCGGCGAAAAAAACGACTCGCCACGTCGTTTACTTTAAGAAACGCGCGGGGTTTTTGTGCCGAGTCGGCACTTGTTTCCATTGTTTTCTATGAGCGCTGACACACACAGCGGTGTGCCGACTCAGCAGACGAGTAGCAGTGAAAAAACCAACGTGTGTGTTATCGCCGAGTCGGCGTGCCGAGTTGGCAAACCGCTGTGTGTGGCATGGTAGATTCGGCGTGCCGAGTCGGCGAATCGCTGTGTGTGTCATCGCTCTAAGAAACGCGCGGGGTTTTTGTGCCGAGACGGCACTTGTTTCCATTGTTCCAACCAACGTGTGTGTTATCGCCGAGTCGGCAAACCGCTGTGTGTGGCATGGTAGAGTCGGCGTGCCTAGTCGGCGAACCGCTGTTTGTGTCATCGCTCTAAGGGAGTAGTTCATCGACTGCCGCTAACACCTAACCTAATCTAACATATCCCTTCATGGTATGGAATGTTAAACAAGGTTAAGTTTATAGAAGACTATTGTTGGATTTGATTCTCGTGGACTGGATATCGGACGGTTTGGTCAAAATGAGAAATAACAGGGGAACACAATTGAAAATAAAAACATCGCGATAAAAAACAGAGCCTTCTCAACAAGGCTGTGGAATCTGACCAAAATTGGACGACTCCGACTCGATTTGATAATCCACCACCTCGCTCGGACTCCAACTCCAGCATTTTGAAAATACTTGACTCCACTCCGATTCCAATATAAAATAAAACCATTTTCTAAGGTATAATTTTCATTAAGAGCGAAATAATTTGAACTGCATATAAATATGTCATTGTTGGCAGCCCAACCCATAAATATTTATTTTGTTTTAGAAGAAATATTTTTAAATTAATAAACAGTTGATTCCCTATTTAACATAATATAAAACGAGTTCGCTGTTCAAAATAAAGTGCCTATAATCTCAAAGTGAAAAAAATCATGGAGGAATGACACATAGAGAAGCGATTTGACTTAGTAAATTTACGAAGTTTGGTGTGTTGCATATGAACGTTGCATGTTGGAAAGTATTGCTTTAATAATACCTGATAGAGGCAATGGCTCAAACCAACCAACAAGAAAACAGCAACGGCATTTCGTTTTGTGTAAATACACCACAAATATACACTAACAATAAAATATAACAAAAAAGTCCAAAATACGTTTAAATTTTACAGTTTTACATCAAAATTATATGAAAAATTTAAGTCGACAATTTTTGTAATTCCACCTGGTGTAAGTCAATTTACGTCAAATAACTCTCTATCGCACCGACCGCACCACGAAGAGTGTGAAACGAAACGGCAGATGAGAAAGATGGCAGCTCTATATGACATTACTCTATGGAAAAAATAGTTCGAAATCGATTTTTATTTTTATTGTTATAAATGTCTGGCGATCCCGTAATTTAGATGCAAGAATAATCTGAATGTGGGAGGGTACATTTTTAATAATACCATGCATTTAAAAATACATCGCCTTTGTTGTTTGATATGCGACATGATGTGAGATATGAACCACGACAAGTTGGAGTCGGAGTTATCCAAATTTTGTTGACTCCAACTCCAGACAAATTTCCCTGACTCCAACTCCGACTCCATAGAACTGCTTTTGATTATTTGGAGCTGAGAGCTAGAGTCTTGCAAGGCCATATTTTATAGAAAATAAGACTTCAACAATTGCCGAAGAATATACCAGTACATTTCATTATAAAGGTATAATGGGATAACATGAGTTGCTAAAAAATAATTCAGAACTTGCCTGTTTGCGTTGTTTCCCAGTAAATTCAATGAGCGATTCTTTCACTTACTAACGGGGCTTACAGTTTCACATCGATTTAGAACGGTATGCATTGAGAAGCTTGTCGTAGGTAGCCAACCGATACTGTCGCCGTCACTAGAAGAGATGATCGTTGCGGAAAGAAATGAAAGGTGTTCAGTGCAAGGCCAAATCTCGCGAGCATAAACTCAATTTGTTTATTAGTTAATATAATATGTATAGCACCCTTTCAAAATAGGTGGGCTGCTATTATTGTATCCAAGATTGACGACCCTAATGTTGCTAGGCGTGAGATGACATAGCCATCGACAAGTTTTAATTTTTTGACGTTTGACGTACTAAACAGCCCAGATTTATGTTGTATATGAGCGACTCTGATGGCAATTGATCTAAATCCACATTTAAACAATTTTGAGATGTTAATGCTATTAGAATTAAACCGTCTCAGTCTTAACATATTTAGAATCTTCTCATTTTTTATCAGAACATTGAATGGGTATGCATGAAGTACTTGTAGGTCTCGCATTAAATTTGTATGGGAAAATATTGAAGTCACAACTTTCATTTCAAGATATCTTCACTTTCTGTTTTGTGGAGTTGGTCCATTTTGCGTGAAGTTCCATCTGAAACCGCTATATATCACTGATTTAATGAGCTTTATTGTGGCAAGGAAGTATTTACTAGAAGGTTCTCCAAATAGTGTGTTGTGATAGGAAACACCGATGCTTTCCTCGAACGAGTAATACAAGATCGTCATGTGACATTCCGTGAAATTCAAGGATCCCTGTATAATAGTCTGATGTGTGTATATAAACAATTACATGAACAGCTGTAGTTATAAAAGTGTGGTCACTTTGAATCCCAACATTATTAAGTCGAACAAAATGGTTTGTCGCCCTGGCGAAAATAAGGTTTTTGCACATTTGCAATTAAAAGGCACAATTCTCGGCAGGTTTAAAAAAATCAATTATATATAAAAAAAAAATAATAATTCCTCACAGAACGCATGATTTTGTAATCTAACATTTTTGTCAATGCCAACGAAAAAGTTAATTACTTTAGTGAAAATATTTTTTTTTTTTCGGGGACATTTATGCCTTTTCAGTTCAACAGCTCGGATTTTCGGTTAGTGGAAAAAACAGTCACGAGTAGGATTCGAACACACATTCGTTTCGATATTTGTGAAGCATCATCACTACCTATTTTTGTTCAATAATTTCGATACATTCAACTAACAGACCGTTTTTAAGCACATAATTGAACTATACGATCAAAAATTTCAAATTTCCAAACAACTATTTTTGAGAACAAAATCTGAGAAACTGTTTGGCATCTCAAAAGAACAAAAAAAATCTGTCCATATGATAACCCTGTTTGTAGCTTACAAACATAAAACGGCGTATGCCAGGGTTTCAAAAATATAAAAAAATACTTAAAAATATATGTTTGTGATCCAAAATGGCTTTGCTTGTTGAAAACTGTGACACACAACAAAGGAACAAAAATGCAAGAGATCTTCAATTCATGAAAATATTTTGAACGTGAGTATATCGATCTTCCAAACATATACATGGTTCCTGCAAAATGTTTTCTTTAGCGTGTAGTTCGGACCCAAGTTAGATCAATATATATTGGCTAAGTAGTGTGCATTGCGTTTAAAAAGCACCGTATCTAACCTGACTAACTGTGTTTGATGGAAATGCGGGATTTTTGACTCAAAATGTGTGGTTTAATTTTAATTAAATTAAATTTTTTTTAAATTAATTTTTTTAAATATAATTAAATAAAAATTTAAAATTAAGAAATATTTTAAATTAGATATAAATATAAAATCATAAGTTTCTTGGCAAATTTCGCAAATATATCTTACAGAGATTAAAAAACTATTTGATTATATCAGCGTTTTTTATATTTTTTAAAAGCTGTGACTTCTAACAACTGGATATTAGGATGTACCATCGATCAAAAATATTTAAATAATTGCACTCATGTAGCGCGTAAGTAAACAAGTTCGAAGTCGGAGACACCAATGAACTTTTGAAATTTAGTTGGCTTAATATTTTTTGTAGCCCATTTTTCAAAATAAGTCCGACATTAAAAAAAAAAACAGAAATACCACATAAATGTCCAGAGAAATCGACAAAAAAAACCCCGTCAAATTATTGCAGTTCGTTGTGACACATTTAAACTGAGGGACAGTAGCTAGGAAGAGAAATCGCGCATTGAGTGTTTTTGTTTTTAGAATTAATAAAGTATAATTTTGATTAGGGGCTTTTTTTATTATAAAATTATTATAAAATTACAGCCGTTAACAAATAAGTTACAGCTTTTATAAAAAAAATTATACAGAATATTTTAATCGAAGTAAACTATACAAGCGACTTAAATAACGGAAAATTTAATCATACAAAAATAATTTTAACTAAATTAGAATACTCTGATTTGTTGTATACAATTCTGTAATTGAATTTTCTACATGCTTAAATATATATTAAAAATCAGAAGAAACTAATTCTTGGGCCCAAAATATCGCATTTCGATCAACAGCAGTTAGTCAAGTTATACATATCTATAATTGTAATATGGTCAGTCAAAATCTAGGAAATATGGTTTAGGTTATCATATAGACGGCTTTTGTATCATAAATCGTCTCTCAAACCTCTTCTAAATTTTTATGAATAAGGTCGTAGAATTATTAAAATGTACTACTGAATCTCGGGCTCTAATATCTTCATGTAATTCCATAAGAACCACCTAGTCAAGTGCATTCTCGATGACAAGAACATGTTAAATAATCGCTTGATAGCGACTAGCGAACCAGTACAGTTTTACTATGGGCATTTCCTTCAGGAGAATTAAAATGTGTAGAAACTAAAATGTGTAACAAAGAGAACTGTACATGTGAAAGATATCTACATTTTCAATGCCTTTGGAGGAAAATTAAAAGGTAGAATAGAGTTATATAGTTGATACAAAAAGTTGACTTTCGATTATTTCAAATATATGAAAAGGCGACTTTTCGATAATTTCAAACATGTATATGATAAGTCAAGTGTCGCACCCTACCTAATAATAACATCGGATCCGAGTCGGGGTCGAATCGGATACGACTTCTCTGATTTGATTTCGAAATCGGGTCCTAAGCGAGAATCGTTTCAAATCTCGAAATGAGGTCTGTTCCGATCTCGAAACTAAAACGGAACGGATTTCAAAATTCAGTCGGATGCGATCTCTGTGCGAGAGAGAAAAGATCCGATGTGTAAATCAAGTTATCAAATTATTTCTTCTTGGTTACTAGAACGGAATCAGCGAATCCGAACCGGATCTGAATCGGTTCAACGAACGCGAAATCCGACGTGTCGTACTCAAACCGTATCCAAATCGGATCAGAGAAAGCGAAATCCAACATGTCGGGTCCGAATTGGATTAGTGAGAGCGTAATCGGAAGTTTCGGACTCAACCCGGATTCGATTCCGGCTTTATGCTTATTATGTAACCACAAAAAATTTATTATTCTAAAATTACAAATTTTCAGTCGAGGAAAAAAATTAGCTTTGCTCAATTAAAATGTGTATGGAATTTTCCAAACCTCTTTTGTAGTTGGGGTGCAATATATGAAAAGTCGACTTATCGATTATTTCAAAAGCGAACTTTTCGATTATTTCAAGCATATGAACAGTTAACATTTCGATAATTTCATATACATATCTTTTAAAACGAAAATTATTTTTAATTGAGAACTAAATTCACCCGCGTTGAACTGTTTTCCAACCGATAAGTTGTTTAATAGCGTATTTTGTCTTGCAATCAAACCATTTTTTTTCAAGCTCGATTTCAATTCAAAAAAAAAAAAAAACCGTTTCCCATTACATCCCATGAAGGGATTGGCGAGAGCTTCTCACAACCAGTGAGCTGTGCGCTTTCTAATTTTTCACTCACTGATTGGGACCTACAGTTTTTACACCGATTCCGAACGGTATTTTAAGATGCTTTTTCATGGCTACATACTCGATAGTGTCGCCTTCACTATGCGAGGTGACCGCCGCCGAAAGAATTTTTTTTTTTTTAAGGTGGTCAGAGCAGGTATCGAACCCGGGATCTCAAGTACAAGAGGCGCGCACACTACCCATTGCACCACCGACGGCCACCGATTTCAAGAAAATTTAAAACTTGGTATAAGTTCCTAGTATTTGGTAGTAAAAAACCAACCCGTAAAAAACATAGTTTTTGACAATAAATTCTTTATATACGACCACAACCCTTTGTCCAATCCCGCCCATATTTGCAGCAGATCTTAGAATATGTACACCTAACCAAAATACCCAATTTTGTTCAAATACCATTAACAGGAGCAGAAATAACGGATTTTTAATTTGTGATTTGAATGGGAGGTACCTCGCCCCTTTGTCCACTACCGCCCATATTTTAATAGTTAATTTTTGTCAGTTTGCCTGCGAAGTTTTAGCTCAATTGGATCACTGGAAAAGGGTTAAAAATTAATCCAAAGTTTTTTAGGCATGCATGCATACAGACAGGTGAAGTTAATACAAACAATTTAAAAAGTATCGATTCATATAGCTCGAGATACTTGTTGGTAATATTTCTCTATGAAACATTAAAAGAACAGCCGAAAACACATGTCGACTATTCGACTTTTTGACAACACATATGTCGATTTCGACTTTTAAATTTGTTTCTATAAAATCTCGATTGGTCAAAAGTCATTTTATAGATCCCTAAGGGGGAAGTTTCATATCGTCGTTATTTCAAAATACCTAGAAAATTACAGATCATTCTAACAAGACAAAGCCATGGACTTAAGAAAATTTTTATCAAGCCATATCCTTAACGGAAGCATATCAAACAATTTTCCAGTTTGGATTCACATCCCTGTAAGGTCACCTTCTCTACAACTGCACACATTTAAATCAATTTCAGGAAAAATACCTCAATAAAGGCAAAATGTAGTGAACCCAAATTTTTTTCCCATTAATAGCGAAGATACCATAATAATGAGGTTCTTCGAACGATTTGTCAAAAATGGAATAAGTTTTGGAAGGGTTTAGCCAGAATTTTGAAGACAACGGTTAAGCCATCCTGATGGCATAGCAGAATTTATACATACATGTTAATGTGCAATGTTATAATGTCCCGAATATATCGAAAACTGCAAGGTTTTTAAATTTTAGATTAAGATGAGGGAGACATTTTGGGGCTAGACTCAGTTTCGGCGCAACTCAAACCTTTAGAAAAGTATATTCAAGTCTCAGGGATTAATTTTACTACATTAATAAATAATTTTCTGACAAATCAGCGGTTTCATGTTCTTCTAAGAAACAGTAAATTAAAGCTCATCATTTCCCACAAAAAAATCCATGGTCAAAAATGAGCATAAGTAAATGAGGTGTTTTCAAGTTTAGGTACAGAGCGGATATAATTTTTTGCTGACTTACCTAGACCTTTAAACCGCTGATCCACGCCGCTGACGTTTTTTGAGCTTACTGACGCGCCGCCACCTGATTACGTAAAAACTGGCGCGGCGGCGTGGTTCGGCGACGTATAAAAAAAATAAATAAATAAATGGTTTCCCATTACATCCCGTGAAGGGACCGGGGAGAACTTCTCACAATCACTGAGCTATGCGCTTTCCAGTTTTCACTCACTGATTGGGACCTACAGTTTTACACCGATTCCGAACGGTATTTTGAGAAGCTTTTTCATGGCTATATACTCTATGCGAGGTGACCGCCGCCGAAAGAATTTTTTTTTTTTGAAGGTGGTCAGAGCAGGTTTCGAACCCAGGATCTCACGTACAAGAGCCGCGCACACTAACCATTGCACGACCGACGGCGACGTATAACTTTTTGTTTAATCTTGTGTATAATCGATCAATTAATAGCATCGTCTTGATTTACAACACACGTTGCAACCACAACTAGCAATAAACTAGAAACTACTCACAACTACAATCAGAATACTACTACTACCTACATATAATAACCTTAATTTCCCAAGAATTAACTTTGGAGTTAACTGACAAATCGAATTTTGGATAACACCGGCTAGACGAAATTCCACATGCTACAACACCAACAGCCAGCTCTATTCCCTAATAGCCCAATGTGACATATGAATCCGTTACGAATTCGAGACGGATCTCATTGTGTCGCCGTCACTAAGCGAGGTGACCGCCGCACAGTTGCGCCCGTAGAGTAAACGAGGTTGCAAAAATCAAAATTTTCATGTGCGCCTACGAAATTTTAAATCAACCCATCTTATAGGAAACTTTTCAACGATCTCAAATATGCTACTCCTAACAATATCAGATTTTTAGTTTAGAAGACATAACCGTTCAAAGATGACCGATTTTCGGTTTGCAAAGAATACAGCATTTTTAGTTAATTTGGCGCGTTTCCAGACTAAAACTGGTTAACGAATCATCTTTTTTTTCCACCAATTGATTGATGTATTTATGAAATGTATAATAATAAAAAAACATTACTGTTTGCTTGGTGTTTCTCAAGGTAAATAAATCAATATTTGAAAACTATCCCTTTTTTCACTATTTTTCAACTTTGACGGGAAATAAAAAAAAATTGTACCTCCCCGTTTGGCTTATACAGGTAAAACGGGTTAAAAAGACATGGTTGCAGAATTTGTATGGCGTGTATCCCTTAATTGCATTTTACGGAAATATTGAGAGAAGCAAAAGTATAAAAAATAATCTATGTATGATATATGCAAAAATTAAGGCAAAATGGGTGAAATGCAATGGAACCATTCACAACTTCAACTCCAAATACGAGGACTGGCTTAATGAAGACACCATCCTGGATTTATTGGCAGTAGATAAACCCACCACATCAACCAGAGGACCAAAAGGAAGGCCAAAAAAAGTATGCAGCAGTGTTCAATTTTCAGAAGAAAGAGGAAACTTTCCTTGACCACGAAGCATTTATCGGACGCGCTGTCTATTAAATATACAAAACATAGTGAAAGAGTTAGGCCGCAAATTACAATATCTGTTGCTTATGCAAGCCCACTGCGACTAAAAAGGATTACGGAAAGCATTCTCACACTTTAAACCTAGAAATTTTCAAGGAGAAATATGAGAAACTACGGGCATCTTTAATGCGACACGGGGCTGAAGTTTTACCCGGATACAAGCATATTACGCAAGCCAAAATAAATTCACGACCGCTGCATACGGACTTTACGGAAGTCTCTGCGAAAGCCAATCTGCAGGATTTTTGTGGGCCATACAGCAAAACGGTTGTTGGAGAGTCTTCCTGAAAATGAGTTGGAAATTCTTCCTGAGAAACTGACATTGGTCAGCAAATGGAGTTGCGATGGAACATCCGGACAAAGCGTTTATAAGCAAAGGATATCTTCCAATGACGCTACAATATCTGACGGAAATATGTTTATGGCATCTGTTGTTCCTTTGCGGCTAAAATCTGATGTTTCCCTAGACTGGGAAAATCCACGACCGTCATCAGTGCATTATTGCCGACCAATAATGTTTTACTTTGCAAAAGGATCGGCAGAACTCGTAAGGACCACGGTGAAGGATATTGAAGAACAAATAAGCAAGTTTAAGCCTACAAAGCTGAAAATTGAATGTAGTTACGAGTTCTACCTGACCATGGTTGACGGAAAAGTCGTTAACGAACTGTCCGGAACAACCTCGACATTGTCATGTCCGATTTGCAAAAAGAGTCGGAAGAACGTCGGTAATTTAAACGACTATATAAACGAGGAGAATTACGAATATGGAATGTCACCATTGCACGCAAGGATAAGGTGTACAAGATGACAACATTGCTGAAAATACATCAATTAAGGATAAAGAAAAGATCAGCAAGAAGCAAATACAGGACGCTTTTTTTAAACAAGTTCGACTAAAAGTAGATTGTTCCAAGTGCGGATACGGTAACTTAAACGACGGAAACACTTCACCGAGATTTTTTTTAAATGATGAGGCAGTATCTTAAGTGTTTTTCAAAGAGACGCTACAAAAGTAAATCGATAGGGACAGCAAACGACGCCATATTTTTTCCCGCTCTTTTGACATTTCTCTTCAGTAAGGTTTGCCATTTCATCATGGAAAGATATAAGAGCCAACAACGAGTCGAAATTATTAAAATTTACTACCGAAATTAGGAGTCAGTGGCCTCAACTTTAAGAGCGCTACATCCAATTTATGGTCGTCGTAATCGTCCTACCAGATCAACAATTGAGCGTCTAGTGCAAAAATTTGAATTCACAGGCACAGTACAAAATGTTCACGTGCCAGTGAGACAAAGAAGTGCCCGCTTGGGCATCTGTGTGACGTCGCTGTGGCGAATTTTGCAAAAATAAATTGGCCTACATCCTTGCAAGATCAAATTGACGCAAGAACTGAAGCCGGTTGACCACCATAAGCGTCGTATGTTCGTGAATTGGGCTGAGCAACAACTTGAAAATGATTCGGATTTTCATCGGCTGAATGGCTTCGTCAATAAGCAAAATATGCGTTATTGGTCAGACAGCAATCCACACGTAATCCATGAGTCATCATTGCATCCCGAAAAAATTAGGGTTTGGTGCGGTTTATGGGCCGGCGGCGTCATTGGGCCGTACTTCTTCCGTGATGATCAAGACCGGCACCTTACTGTGAATGCGACTCGCTACCGTTCAATGATAACCGAATATGTTTGGCCCCAATTGGATAATATGCACTTGGAGGACATGTGGTTCCAACAGGACGGCGCCACAAGCCACACAGCGAATGCCACAATCAATTTATTGGAAACCAAGTTTGGTGAACGTGTTATCTCACGAAATGGCCCAGTCGATTGGCCGCCTCGGTCGTGCGATTTGACGCCGTTAGATTATTTCCTGTGGGGCTACGTCAAGTCTATGGTCTATGCAAACAAGCCAGCGATGATTGATGAACTTCGTACGAATATCGAACGTGAAATTGCAGCAGTATCGGCCGATTTATGCTTGAAAACCGTCACAAATTGGGTTCAGCGTCTGGACTTCTGCAAGCGTGAAATGCAAAAGAAATCGAGTTCCATACATAATGGCATCGAATGTACATACTTTCACAGGAATAAAGAATTTTATTGGTATCTAAAACCGGTTTTGTTTTATTTAAAAACACTTTTGTAGCGCTCTTATTGAAAACCCGTTAGAATCACTGGAATTGACAATCAAATCGTGAAAAGATTGGGAACGATCTTGAAAGTTCTAAACTGCAAAGAAAGTGTTAAATCTACCAAATATGGAGAATATGCATTGAAAACTGCATCTCTTTTAGCAGAAATGTATCCACAGAAGAAGTTGACCCTGACCGTCCAGAAAATATTGGCGCATGGCAAAGATATAATTGAGTACCAGTCTTTGCCAATTGGCGAGCTTTCTGAAGAAGCAGAACACATTCAGAGCATCAAGGGTAAGGCAAAATGAGGACCTCTTCAACATGTTGGCAGCATCTTCCGACCCACTTATTTCTTCCCTGCGGCATGTGAAGCCACGAATAGAGTTAGAAAATAATTATACTTTAGAAATGAATAGTCTTTTAGATATTTCTTCTGTTACGAATTGTGATGAATATTTTGCAGAAAATTAAAAAATAAATTTAAAAAAAAATAATTGTAAAATAAAAACAATCTAAAAATGTAGAAAATAATTATTTTTCCTTACCATAAAATTGATTTTTCTACAAATTTTAACTTTGATTATCCACACACTTATTTCACAAGCTGAACAGTTATCTATCATATGCCGTTTAAATTGTTCATTTATTTTATTCGGTTCAAAAGATATGATTTTTGCAACGAAAAAACTGTTCGCCGTCGAAAGAAATTTTAAGGTGGTCAGAGCAGGGATCGAACCCACGTTCTTATGCACAAGAGCCGCGCACACTACCATTGCACTACCGACGGCCACATTAATTCATGACATACGAATTGATTTAGTGGAAAAGTGCTCGAAAATTGGGCTCATCCAATTCGTTCCTGCAAAAGAAGATTTGAAGGCCGTTTGAAAAACGTTTTATTCAGAATTTAATTGTATCGATTGTACTTCATATTAAATAAAACTATTTGAATTTCCTTAATTAGTGTGATTTTTTTAAAGAAAATTGGAAAACCGTTTAATTGGATATTGATAGAAAACAGAGTGGAACTAGGTTTAAATTGTCTTTGATGGACACCAATGACATTTAAACCAAAGAGTAAAATTCAAAATCAACTCGAACTCGATGAAATGAACTCTTGTCTATTTCTCTATGGTTTGAGTTGCTGTTTCATGTTACTACGTATTTGGTTGGACATAAAACGATCAACAATAAAAGGGGATGCGTATTTTCGATCGATGCAACCAACATTAAACATAATTTGACAGGCATTAGCATCAATCAAAGCAATATTTAAAAAAAATAACAAGAGTTTGCAACAGATGTTAAAGCTTTGACACGATGTCACGTCGCAAGTTGGAATTTCATCGAGTTGGAGTTGCAGATGACAAAACCAGCGTCAAACATAATTTAAAAGTCATTATCATCAATCAAACATAATTTAAGTCATTAGTATCAATCGAACATAATTTAAAAGACATTAGTGTCAATCAAACATAACTTAAACATACTTTGCCTATCGCTCATTCCTTCATCAGCTTTCATTTGCATGACTTTCCAAGTTCATAGTCGCTGTGCTGTGGCATCGAAACCGCCTGATTTAAACTGATTTTGTTACATGGTTTGATTCTAATTGCTTGTCCCTCTTTCACCTATCTACACTGTTTTCTATCAATTTGCATTTTGTAATTTCTCAGTTTGAGTAATTTTATTATCCAGTCTGGATGAAAAAAATCGGCTCCGCACTCCTACTTTTAACCTTCGAAATATCTGTGGTCACAAACAATAACAGCCTAACTCGAGTTAGGACAAAGTTGAAAAAAACAATTTTGAGAAGTCACCGTGCTCAAAGAATTCGTTTCCTTGTTATCTGTAGCAAAGTTGTCACAAAAACTCCGACTCCTGATTCCAAGTAAAGATATTAAACTTTACACTGCTCTCCCTGAAATATTTTAGAATCGACTTAGGCTGTTATTGTTTGTGACCACAGATATTTTAAATATAACTTTTAAAAAGCGGACCTTGCATTGCCAGATCTGCGTGACCAGCACTGGGTCTGCTAAGTCGTACATAATAAGCCTGTTTTTTTATTCCCTGCTAAACTAATTTGTCGACTTGGTATGGGGAACTAAGCGATATTAAGCGATTTTAAGTGGCACTCCATACAAAATCGTCGAAAAATTAGCTTAGAAGGGAATACAAAACAAGCTTATTATTACATATTATCTGCCAGTGCTGGGTGAAGTTTTCGGTCTGAGACAGCGAGTCGGAAAAAAACAAAACATTTTTGATTTTTCAAATGTCGTTTCGACTTATGCATCAGTGTACGAGTATGTGGTGATCTAACCAACATTTCGAGTCAAACTTTTAGCGTAAAAGGGTCAAAACGAAACTACCGTTGTCCGAAATATGGAAATTATATAAAATTACAATTCAATTTACAAAAAAAAATATGAAAAAATTCAAATATGTATGTAACGGGTTTTTCAATACGTTTTTTTAAATAAAACAAGTTTTTTTAAGTTTTAAGATTATTTAAATAAAACAAAAGCGGTTTTAGATACCAATGAAATTTTTTATTCCTGTGAAAGTACGTTCGATGCCATTATGTATGGGACTCGATTTCTTTTGCATGGCCACCACGGGCACGATTGCAGAAGTCCAGACGCCGAACCCAATTTTCGACGGTTTTCAAGCATAAATCGGCCGATACTTCTGCAATTTCACGTTCGATATTCGTACGAAGCCCACCAATCGTCCCTGGCTTGTTGGCATAGACCATAGACTTGACATAGCCCCACAGGAAATAATCTAACGGCGTCAAATCGCACTGGGCCATTACGTGAGGTAACACGTTCACCAAACTTGGTTTCCAATAAATTGATTGTGGCATTCGCTGTGTGGCTTGTGGCGCCGTCCTGTTGGAACCACATGTCCTCCAAGTCCATATGATCCAATTGGGGCCAAAAATATTCGGTTATCATTGAACGGTAGCGATTCGCATTCACAGTAATGTGCCGGTCTTGATCATCACGGAAGAAGTACGGCCCAATGACGTCGCCGGCCCATAAACCGCACCAAACCGTAATTTTTTCGGGATGCAATGATGACTCATGGATTACGTGTGGATTGCTGTCTGACCAATAACGCATATTTTGCTTATTGACGAAGCCACTCAGCCAGAAATGAGCCTCATCGCCGAAGATGATTTTCCGATGAAAATCCGAATCATTTTCAAGTTATTGCTCAGCCCAATGCACAAACATACGACGCTTATGGTGGTCAAGCGGCTTCAGTTCTTGCGTCAATTTGAACTTGTAAGGATGTAGGCCAAGATCTTTTCGCAAAATTCGCCACAACGACGTCACAGAGATGCCCAACGCTTGAGAACGACGTGTGAGAGACACATTTGGGCTTTCTTGAACTGAAGCCTCAGCGGCAGCAATATTCTCGACACTACGGGCACTTCTTTGTCTCACTGGCACGGGAACATTTTGTACTGTGCCTGTGAATTCAAATTTTTGCACTAGACGCTCAATTGTTGATCTGGTAGGACGATTATGACGACCATAAATTGGACGTAGCGCTCTTAAAGTTGAGGCCACTGACTCCAAATTTCGGTAGTAAATTTTAATAATTTCGACTCGTTGTTGGCTCGTATATCTTGCCATGATGAAATGGCAAACCTTACTGAAGAGAAATGTTAAAAGAGCGGGAAAAAATATGGCGTCGTTTGCTGTCCCTATCGATTTACTTTTGTAGCGTCTCTGTTGAAAAACCCTTTATTAAAAAAAATCCAGCGCTCGCATAACTACCTACATTGACACCGTGAGAAAAACTAATGTTGGACCGACTTGTTCTTATGTAGCGGTATATTACAAAGGTCGAACAGACTTTTGTTGGTCCTACACCAAGCCCTAGAGCATAAAATTAAAATTACAACAAATTGCTAATTTTTTTCAATTCCCCGCCAATCAAATTCGGAGTGCTCCAAAAGAGGAGCTTGTAGGGACTCCTACAGCGTTCCTCAAAGGAGTGTTTGCGGAGTGCACTTATAATAAACTAAGGGAGTCCAAAAGAGCTCCGCATGGGATTGTTTTAGGAGCGTTGATTCCTGAGAAACTCCTACAAATTTACCGGAAGATATTTTAAAAAATTATGTAAAAAAAATTCTATATATTAAAAAACAATGTAAAAACAATCATTGAATCATTTAAAAAAACACAGATTGCATTGCAGAGCATATGTATTGATGCCTTCCGTTTTAAATAATTTATAAACTTAGGAGCTGTTTTATTAGGGTTGTGTTTTTTTTGAATGATTTGTCTCCTAACTTTGTTAAAAATTAGACCCGAAAAAAGTAGTCCGTCCGAAGTCGTTGCGCATTTTCTGAGAGAGTGTTCTGGGACGCCAAAAATACTCATTTATAGGAGTCGTTGTGGGTTATCTAAATGAGCGTGTAGGGACGCCGAAAACACTCATTAAAGGAGTCCCTAGGGTGCGCTTTTTTCATATATTTTGAGTGTGCTGTTTTCTCCGGCGGATATGCTGCTTTGGGTCTCCTTTCGGATCCTCCCTAGGAGCCTTAGCGCGCACCGTGTGGGGAGTCCTAACGGAGCACCTTGCGGGTTCCGTTGGTTGGCTGGGTTGTCTGAGAGCTTCAGAACAATATTAACCAATAACAATGCAACATTTTGTGTCATGGGTATTTTCAAAAGCAAATCACATAACGTAAAGGTGAGAATTGAACCCCTGTTCTTATGTACCATAGTCACTAATTAGCCCACTGCGGTCCCATATGCTTTATAACAAGAGAGACAAATTAGCTAAGTTAATTCAAGTTCGGATTGCTGATAATATTTTAGATTTATACACTTGTACTAAATCGTACAAAAAATGTATCCGAAGTATTGAGTTCATCATCACTGCTGTGGGCTACCACAACGACAACCGAACGACAACAAATAAGTTAGTATTATTGCCTGACTGGTGTGTTGTTATTGTTTTTGATTTTGGAGACGACTACACAGTAACAGCAACAACAACAACAACACCAACGACAGAGACGACAATGGCAATGACGTTGGAGCATGCCACACATACTAAGGCCAGCCAGCCAGCCAGCCAGCCAGCTAGCGAGCCAAACAACCAGCAAGCAAGCCACAACAACAACTACCGCACTCGCACCAGCAGCAGCCCCAGCCGCAGAGGCAGCCGTGGCCGGAGCAGCAGCAGCAGCAACGTTGGCGGTGGGTTAAATAAAAAAACATATGAAATTAGTACAATTCGTGATTTCAACGGTGAACGACGAAACGGTACGTATGTGCGCGCTCGAATGTGTTAAACAATCAAGTTGCGGCTGCTGCAAAACCAATAACAACACTCCGCTCCAACAACAAACCCCACGAAACCCGTAAGACAGCATCATCATCATCGCCACCGCCAGGCTACGACGGACCACAGAAGAAACCAGTTAAGATCGAGGTAATATTTTGGCCAACCAAACAAGCAACGCGACAAACGCAAACAACCAAACTCTGCGTTACACACGCCACTACACACATGCACAGGCGAAGCAGGGCAGCAGGAATAAATTGAAAAACACTTGTTGGGACTCCACAGCCAACCTGTTGCTCATATGAACAGACCAGCCACAAACTGTTCGCCACTAAGTTCCTGCTCAACGAAACCCCTTCCCTTCCACTCCCCCCCAAACCCCAACATCCCCCCCAACCACTGAGGAGGCTACACCATGTATAACAAAGGCAGCAACAACTCCTTGAGCTCCAATTCCTCCTCAGCCAACGCTGCTACCTCAACCACCGCTGCCGCCAGCACCACAACCGCCATCGCCAGCAACGGCGCAGGCTCCACGGATCGCATCGAATGGTCACGTGCCACTATATTGGGCTTCATCGAAGACTACAGGCGTCAGCGTGTTCTGTGGGACCCCAATACCAAAGGTTATCACATCAAGCAGACCAAGTACGAGGCTCTCAAGTCGCTGGGTCAAAAGTATGGGGCTGAAATACGGTCGATTCGATCGAAAATCAAAAGTCTTCGTTCCTCCTTTCATCGCGAACACGGGAAAGTAATCAACGGGCGACGCAAGGGGCTCAACTATCAACCCATGTGGTTTGCCTACGATGCCATACGTTTCATATTGGACGGCGAGACTGGGGACTCCGATGATGCAGAAGGCCAGAAGAACGACACTATCGACAGCATTGGGGAGAGTAGTAACAATAACAACAATAACACAATTAGTCTAATGGCCTGGAGTGGTCATCCGACCGAGGAGGAGCTGATGGAGGAACGTAAAATTTCTAGTCGTGACATTGAACACTTCAACAATCATTTCTTGGCATTGGGGCTGCAAGCGCGTCATCCCATGGCTATGTTGGCAGCTGTCGAGGCTGCTGCCGCTGCTTCTGCCCTGTCGGCTGCGCAAGAGAAACGTCAAGAGCTAGATTATGCTCTCAAGCAACAACAGCACCTAGATAAAGATGATAAACACGATGTCTCCTCCGCCCCCCAGCTGAAAGTAATCGAATTATCATCAACCAGCAATAACAAAAACAATAGCAACAGCAATGTTAACCTCACCTCAACGACGTCTTCTTCTTCCATCGCTGCAACGCTCAACCCAATTTCGAAACCCTTTGCAAGTCCGAAACCTTCATCACCATTAGCTGTAGATCCAACAACAACCACGGCAACAACACCACCACCACCTCCTCTACCAACCCAAGTAGCACCACCGCAATCTCAATCACAACCTCAGCCATCCTCAACGACTACGTGCTCTCCAGAAAATTTCAGTGTTTTACACGGATCACGTAGTTTAGATGAAAATTCTGCTGCTATTGGCAATGCCGCTGTCGCGACTGCAATTCCAAGTCTTCCGATAACGGCTGTGGTAAGTAATAGTAAATAGTATTATTTTTTTTCGATTCCGTCCATTTCATATCTTTTTTTAGTTTCTATTATTGTGACTGACTGACTGACTACATATGATCGTAACAGTACACTCACAAAAAAAAACTGTTAAATAACTAGGTGCAAACAAATGTATGTTAGAACTGGGCATGTTGCATGCTATCAGTAGAGCCAAGTTCGAAAGATATTCCACGTAGCACTGTTTCTTTTACCCCTAGGTCTTACTAAAATGATATTCTAGAAAGATCCAATTTTGAAGCAACATAAATGTATAAAACCGGTTGTATAAAAAACGGGAAACGGGTTTTCAGTTCTTGAGTTCACTTATAGTGACCAATGCATAAAGTAGTAATGCTAGTTTTTAGAAAACCTCTGGAACTATATTACATATTCCTTCAATAAAATACACATCAAACACACTCACATTCCGATGTACGTAAAAGAGAGTTGGATAGACTATTATTGTCTAGCACCCTAGTATCTCTCTTCTGGGGCCGGTCCAGAAGATCTAGAGAAGACTTTAAAGCCCATGTCGAAGATAATCTTTAGTTTCCGGCGAATACTAGAAGCGTGCGCTTCTACATAAGCAGGTGGCATCTGGCTCCGTTCTGACCTCAATAAAATTTGTTGTTAAATCATCGCTGTTGTTTGTACTATTGTAGGTCCCGAAACTGTGAGTGACAAAACTGGGACGCACTCGGGAAATTGTTATGGGAAACCCAGATTTATTAGAAACCAAAACGCTTGAATGCTTTTTTGACATCACGTATGTGTTTAAACCAATGGCCATCGCACTGAATTTTCATATCTACAGCCATAAATTCAGCTCTTGTGATATTTGTGGTCCCATAACAAACACGTGTATAAAAAATAGCGAAAATTTTTGTCGACTTTTCATTAACTTCGTACACAGTCCTATGCAAAAATTTCGTGAACGCAATCAATTACAGGAGCCGTCAGTGGTGCAACGGTGAGTGTGTGCTACTCTGTTACATGAGAACGTAAACTCGTTCCCTACTCTGCCCACCTTATAGTTCCTTCGACGACGGTCACTACGCATAGTGACGGCGACATTATCGAGTACTTAACCATGAAAAAGTTTCTTAAAATAGCGTTCGGAACCGTTGTAAAACGGTAGGTCCCAATCAGTGCATAAAACTAGAAAGCTGACAGCTCACTGATTGTGAGGAGCTCCCCCTAACCCTTCATGAGATGTAATGCGGAACTATGTATTTAATCATGTACAGGGCTGTTATACCAAAGCAAGTTCGTAGTAAAATATTTGTTTGGGACTCAAATTGTGACATTTCGTAAAAACAAAAATGGAGTACGAAGCGGAACTACGTAATATTTCCAAGGTAATTCAGAAATATGTGGTAACTCTCTGCGACAAAAATGTCCGGAATTCCACAAGAGTTAAATACGGGTCTAGAAACTTCAAGACCATCTGATTCCTATATGCATTACCACCCATTGAAGTTGACCTCTGCTTGTATGAGCGAAATAAAGACAGTGTAATACAGAAAGGTACAGTGATATACAAGTATTATTTTGTAAATTTAATTAAATTCAATGCATAATATAAAAACTATGACACAAACTGATATTTCTCAACCCAAGTCTCTATTTATTTTTATTGTACCATGTGTTTGGTGTTATCGACTTGGTCACTGCTAATGAAGGGGCAATGACGAGAATAATACTAAGGAAAAATATTTTTTAAAGCGCAAACGTTAGGAATCAGTATACAAATTTATATTTATATAGGGTTTTCCAATTTGAGTGATATGATTTCTAAATGACGTTTCCGCCATTTTTAGTATGTCATGATCTCTAATTTTTTTCATTGTATTCAGTATTGTTTACTATTGCATCATGGAGAGATATACGCAAGAACAACGTTCACAAATTATACAATTTTTTAATCAAAATAATCGTTCTCGAATTGCAACTGTACTGCAACTCCTGTGCTCGCCATTCGTCGAATTGTTGCAAATTACGAGCGCACATTTTCTTTACATAATGTTCAAGAGCTAATGGGACAAAGAACCGCTCGAGTTAATGAAAATATTGCTGACGTTCAGGCAACTGTTGCTGAAGACCGGAATTTATCGATTCCAAGACGTCGTCATCAATTGGGACTATCTCAAACCACAACATGGCGGATTTTGAGGAAGAATTTGGGCTTGCTTGCCTCCGTATAATATTGTTATCACTAAAGAACTGAAGCCATTTGACTACCGTAAACGTCATGAATTTTCTGATTTTGTCTTGGAACAACTTGAAAACGATCACGATTTTTTTAAGAAAATCATCTCCGATGAGGCTCACTTTCATCTGAGTGATGCGGTAAATATACAAAACTGTCGATTCTGGTGCGATGAAAATCCACAAATTATTCATGACCAACCATTACATTCACCTAAATTGACAGTTTGGTGTGGTTCTTGGTCTGGTGGAATCACCGGTCCATACCTCTTTCGAAATGAAGCTGCTAACAACTTTACTGAAATTGCAGGAAGTTGATCTTGACAACATCTGGTTCCAACAAGACGGGACTACGTGCCACACAGCACGTGAAACAACCAAATTATTGGGGGAAAAGTTTGGAGATTCGATTATTTCAAGAAATTGTGGCATTGAATGGCCTCCAAGAAGTTGTCATTTAACACCATTGGACTATTTCTTATGTGGTTATTTGAAGTCATTGTTCTTTAGCAATAAACCAGACTCTCTTCAAGCTTTACAAGTCAAAATTCAATATTCTATGATGAACGTGCTATTCATGACATACGACTTGATTTAGGGGAGAAGTGCTCGGAAATTGGGTTCATCGAATTCTTTTCAGCAAAATAAGACACGGAGGCCATTTGAAACACGTTTTATTCAGAACTTAATTTTATCGATTGTACTTGTACTAAATAAAAAAGATTTGAATTTTCTTAGCAATTAGTGTGTTTTTTTTTAAGAAATCATATCACTCAAATTGGAAATTCCTTTATTAGTTAGTCTACATATTAAGTACATAGCTTCCTGAAGGGAATGTAATGGCCATTGTTTTTGTTTGTCATTGCGATACACTGGCGCTCGTTTACCTGGCATCTAGACGAACTAGTTTTTCGGAGACAATAGCAACACAATCACACTTTTATTCTAAACAACACTTCTCTCTATGGCTTGATCGCTGTCGCCGATTTTTCGAAGACAGTAAATTAGGCATTTGATTTGATGTTAGTGGATAATTTCATGAAGTTTCGTTGTAATTTGCGAACAAAAACGAAACACAATCGAAAAATAAGACACATTTTGGAGAAACGTAGTTGTACTTGGAGTTTTTAGTAAATTATATTAAATTCAAACGAAACAACATTGACGGCGGTTGCGTAAAGGTGTATTGTCTTTGTAATTATCTGGACGCCTACGTTACATACAATTTTTCTCTTCTTTGACAACTAATACATATTCTCAATGTTGTTGTCTCGTGTAAACGCATGGTTAGATCATCCCTTCTGAATAGACTTGACTCCGCATTTAAAAAAAAAGCGCTTGAGAATTTGTTATTGTTCTCGTGGCTCCTACATCAGATTAAGTGCACTAATTTTTTGAGATATATGCCAGAAACGACGTTCAATCTCTACTCTTCTCCATACATTATCGGCCTGATTGTGTGCACACTAAAATATATTCCCCTTTGACCACCAAGTTACGAAACAAAAACTGCTGGTGTTTATATTTCGAATTTCGTTTATATTTGACAGTTTTTGATTTGCAATATTTATCTTTTTAAATATGTATTTAATACATTATATTTAATAACCATTTTATATTAGGAAGGAAAACGGTTCCCCAGGTAGCTGTGGCTCCCCTTTAGAGAAGGTCTATTTTAGATCGTATCTCATGACGATTGAATTGTCATAATTTTTTTGGGTGTAAGCATTTGTATTATACTGTAGTATATACCCACATCTACATAGTGTTGTTTTTGTTGCACTGTATTTACTCATTTGCAACTCAAAACCGTTGAACACACAGTGAAAAAAGTTGTTTGTCTAGTTTCTCTGTTTGTTTTGCGTTTTCATTTCTGGTTCGTCGCTGTGTTGTATTAATTTGGCCTCTGAATATTTTTTGAAGACACTTTGACAGTTGCACACACATAAGATCATTTGTTGCTTGCTGTCGCACTGTGGGCCATTTGGCTATAAAATGTTGTTAGATTCACATTTGAAAACTTTGGTTGGCAAACTTGACTTTATGTGTGTTAGATTGTTATTGTATTATTTTGTTCTGCAAGGCACATCAGTGTAAATATCTCGTCAGTCTTCAGCGATTCGAACTCTTTCTTTATATTTTCTACGCTGCAATTGTTAATCATTCAAATTATACATGAAAAATATGTTCATTAAACAAATCATTTGTAAACATCAGTACTTAAAATGCGGACAGGACAGTCTTTCTTATTGCGTATTTATTTATATTTAAATGTTAATAATACAAAATACACGAATGTACACAGAAAAAATATTCAACCCCAAAATGTTAATAAAAGTATTTGTATGGATGGGACAGGCAATACATAAGCTTAACAAAACAACAGTTGCACTATAAAATTTATTTTAAAATTTATTAATTCTAACCAAATTTCAGTATACTTGTCAATCAATAGAATTTTTCGGAAAATTTTCCAATGTAGATGCTTGCCGCTTCGAGCATTTGTGTACTCAGTGATTCTCATTAATGTCATAAGTTTCGATGAACTTAGAGTTTATTAAATCACCGCATGAACTAAAAACGTTCGAAGGTGAGGATCTTCACAGAATTCGGAATATCTATACAGACAGGCTGGATATGACTGTAAACTTCTTTGAGAACAGAAGGTGGAACCTTTTTTTATTAGCTATAAGGCTCGTTTCATCGCAAAAAAACCAAAGTATAAATATTACAATTTATTTCATTGATATGTACAGCGTTCACAGTCATTTTCTGGTTCGAATCCCTAAACAACTATTATTCATCCCCAAAAATATTTTTAATCTACACGGGCCGAATTAATACTGCGTTTACATACAAGTAAATTATCGTATCGGGATTAACGGTGATTTTTTCCTATGATACTTGTAATCCTCATATTTCCGCCTCTGTAAACGCGTGCGAAAACTTTGTAATTTTATTTTTAAAAAAATCCTATTTGTCGGCTTGAAGTTTTAGGGTTAAATATCTTTAAAATTTAGAACCGAAGTTAATTCAAAATTCTATACACCGAAACCATAAGTTTTGTTGCCCGACTGTGAAAGTCGTTGGCTCTTGAACTTTTTCAAAAAGGATGTACAAGTTGGGAAGAAAAAACCGGCGCAATTTGGCAACCCTGGTGAAAGAGAACCAAAAAGTGCTAGAAAATCACTCAAAGGCATTTCTCTCACGCGCCATATTTTGATTATTTAATACTTTTTGCATAGTTTAAGTAATTTTACTTCAACATTGTTGGAATTTGTAGAGTTATATCGTATACAATAACACTATCAAAAAGCTGCTCGTGTATTGAAATATTCAATGAAGAGAGTAAGAGAGAGAACAGAGAATGGATTTTCTCACTCACTCGTTGTGTTTGTTGGCATTTGAGTGAAGGTAAGTTTTGACTGTCTACTTGTACATCGTTTTTGCGCATTTCTTTCCCGCGTCATAACTTGATTATTGCATACTTTTTACATACTTTATGTAATTTTATTTAAATATGGTTGGAATTTCTATAGTTAGATACAATAACATCATAAGAAAAGTGCTAGTGTATAGAAATATTAAACGAAGAGAGTAAGAGTGAGAGGATTTACAATTAGACGACCAGAAGATGTGCGGAACTTGGCAACCCTGGTAAAAGAGAACCAAAAAGTTCTCAAACGCATTTCTCTCTCGCGTCATGTCTAGCTTATTTCATACTTTTTGCATAGTTTATGTAATTTTACTTCAACATGGTTGGAATTTGTATAGTTATATACAATAACACTATCAAAAAGCTGCTCGTGTATTGAAATATTGAATGAAGAGAGTAAGAGAGAGAGAGTAGAGAAGTACTAGGGTTTCACTCGTTTTGTTTGTTGGCATTTGAGTGAAGAGAAATTTTGACAGTCAACTTGTACATCGTTTTTGTTGGCATTCCACACCATGAGTAAATTTTCTTCTCTATACCATAGTTGCTTTATGTTGTACATCGTTTTTGGAGTTTTTATGGCACAGCTGATCGAAATGGTACTAAGGAAATGATGTAGAATGAGAGACCAAAGAGGACATACAGATTATAGACCATGCAGCAAACTAAGTTTAAAAGTGTTCGATTGATACTAATGACAGCTATATTAATGGCCTTCATGAAAGCCCAAAAGAACCTCGTAAACTCGAAATCATCGTACACTTGCACCGAAAACGTCAAACATATTTGCTGAGCAATCCTGGAAAAAGAAACGTGAAAACTTTTGGTATTTCAATGTCAATATTTTTGTATTGAAAAAAGAGAGGTTTTTTGATTTATGTGAAAAATTAAAATAATGGAATAGGTAAAGTATATACTTTTAATTTTTCTTTGTTTATTTACTTTATCATCCTTTTTTTTGACAATTGCTGCATAGATACACTGATCAACTTTATTTGGTGCCTCATGAAACGCTTCCGGGCAAACTTATGCTGAGGAAATGTTCTAGGTTTTCTTGTTTGTATGAATACCACTATTATGTTTTATGCTGTTTGCACCGAACGAAAATACGCATCCCCTTTTATTTCTGTTCGCATTATGCCAACCAAAGAGTAAATTATAAAAGCAACTCGAACTCGATGAAATGGGCTACTACCTCGTCGCCATTAAGAGAACACGAAGAGAAGCATGGAAACTCTGTGGTTAGATAATGTAACATCATCAGAAAACTGTTCGTGTATTGAAATATTCAACGAAGAGAGTAATAGAGAGTGCAGAGAAACGAGGCGTTTTACTTGATGTATTTGTTGGCATTCCACTCCATGAGTAAATTTTCTTCTCTATTTAAAACTCCATACTCTTTGACTATTTCCAACCGTGTTGATTAATAGAGATGTTGTGAAATATCAATTGCGCTACTTCGGATTCAGCGGTGACATCTGTGTTAAATTTTAAATGCCATGTGACAAAAAGTCGTAGTACAAAATGGCTGCCAGAATTGCTTAAGTCGGTTTAATTATTTTTCATTTGATGCTCTCCAAAAGTGGAATTATTTGCCGATTTGTTTACAAATTGTCTATTAATTCTATCGAATGTTTTTAAAACTACAGTTGTTGACCAATACCCGAAAATGAAATATTGCTGTGAATAACTCTTTAATCACACTTAAAGTACAGTTTTATCTCCAGAGCTTGATGATATGTATATAAAAAATGGCTTCCCATTAAAACCCATGAAGGGATTGGGGAGAGCTTGTGAGAGATGTGAGCTATCTAGTTCTGTGCGCACTTAATGGGACCTACATTTTCACACCGGTTCCTTACAATATTTTTCATGGCTAAATACTCTATAGTGTCGCCGTCACTAAAGGAATTTATCCGATGGCGAAAGAAATATAAGGTGTTCACCGGCAGGGAGCGAACCCACGTTATCATATATTCTACCATTGCACCACCGACGGATGTGTAAATTACCAACAATTTTATTTTTCATGTTTTCCCATAGATATTGTTCGTTTTGTGTCAAAATATGGCGCCCCCGAGAATGACAAGAACGAATTATTGGGTGGGGAAGAAAGTAATTTCAGTTTTCGCATATATAGGTAGATGGTGTTTTTGTTATTTTTGAAATGCTTTTGATCAGCTGACTACATTCTATGTCATACAGTTACACAGCTGACATTTTAAGCCTAAATTTGTGATATGTCACATTATTTTCAGTGGTCAGTTTTCATTTAAATCGTGTTGTGAATATGTATGATCAAAATTAGCATTTTCGTTATATCTTGGTCTTTTGTTTCCGAAAAGGCAAATAAGCCCGGGATATTTGTGACGTGTATGGTTTGCATGCTGTAGCAGAACGCATATGCCAAAGCTGGCTCAAAATATTTCGTTCTGCAAATTTCACGATCAAAAATGGCCACAAGAGAGGTAGGCCAAAAGAGGTTGATGAGGACGTTTCTGTTCCAGAACTTGCATACGACCATTGAAAGCCATTTGAAACGTCTTGGACTTGTCAAAAAGCTTGATATTTGTGTTCCGCACGAGCTTAATTAAATCCACTTAAAAAAGCGGATAAGCACTTGCGATTTATTGCTCAAACGCAACAGCAATAAATAATCTATTTTTTAAATTAACTGACACTGGAAATAACAAATTGATTGTTTACAACAATGTCAACCAAAAGAGATCCTGGTCCAAGCACGATGGACGGGTTCAATCTTCATCAAAGTCTGAACTGCGCCAAACAAATGTTTTGTTGTCCATTTGGTTGGATTTTTTGGCAGTAATTTATTATGAACTGCTTCCAAACCATAAATTCTGACGTCTATTGTCAGCAATAGACGAACCATAAAGTAATGGCGTATAGAGTAGGGATGCTAAACGGGATTGATTTTAAAAAATCTCGGTATTCGTGATTTTCGAAATCTCGATCCCGAAATCCCGGTGTTTTTCGGGATCCCGGGATTTCGTATTTTTCGGGATTCTATTTCTAAATTTTGTTGGGAACAGGTCTATTTTACGGCTTACACTCGAAAAAACAACCACAAGGGGGGTAGAATCCATTATTCTAAGCAAAAAAAAGTAAAATAACAAAATCGGAATTTCGGATATGTGAGAACGTTATGGCATTAACGTACCGTGTAAAGACATTGATATCAGTTTTTTGTATCAAACATTTCAAAACAAACTCTTAAAATAATGCAGAACTTTTTGATAAGTCGCTTAGTTATCGAGTTATGGGATTATTGTTTCTCAAACAAAAATTATTTTAAAAACATCGCGCGATTTTTCGAATATTTTTTTTTTCAAGCAAAATCAAAAATTATTTTAAATAAACTTTTTAAATTTTTGTTTGAGAAACGCAAAACATCCGATAACTCGACAACTAAGCGACTTATCGAAAAATGGTACATTATTTTTAGAGTTTGTTATGACGTGTTTTATACAAAAAAATGATATCAATGGCTTTACACGGTACGTTACTGGATAAAGTATCGGAAAACGGGGTCCATAACTCCGAAACTATGCATTTGCCCCGATTTTGTTATTGTACATTCTTTGTTTAAAATATTTTCTGGAGAGTAAACCGTATCATAGACATACATACATATGCCAAAATTAACTTACGTTAAGATGTGTTATTAAATCTTTTGTAGAGCCGCCATTGGTTTTTCAACCCTTTTTGCACAATTTGCATTTTGCTTGGGGTGCACCTTTCGACTCTTCCAAAAAATAACACCACACTGAACTTTTGCCATTGTTTTTAGTTTTGTGTTTTTCAAAATTAATAATAATTCCGAAAAATCCCGGGATTTAGTTATTAAAATCCCGGGATTCGGGATTCATCAATCCCGAAAAATCCCGGGATTTCGGGATTTCCCGTTTGGCATCCCTAGTATAGTGTAGCCAACTCTGTCAGTAAATTGATGACATTTGGTGTGTTGCATATGGGCGGTTGGACGTTGGAAAGTATTGCTTTAGTAATACGAGATAGAGGCAATGGCTGAAACCAACCAACAATAAATCAGCAACGGCATTTCGTTTTGTGCGTTAAAATTTTTGTGTAAATACACCACGAATATATACTAATAATAAAATATAACAAAAAGTTCCAAAATACGTTTATATTTCACAATTTTTCATCAAAACGACATGAAATATTTAAGGCAACAATCTTTGTAATTCCACCTGGTATAAGTCAACTTACGTCCAATAGGGCTCACACATCTTTACAAACTCGACAACAAATATTTGAGCTTGGATAGTAAGTGGTGCCACATCCCGATATGGCTCTTCCGGATTTTCATTTATTCCGTAGTCTGCAAAACTTTAAAAAAAGGGAAATCCTTCAAAGCAGATGATGACATATAAACGGAATTAAATAAATAAATGGTTTCCCATTACATCCTATGAAGGGACCGGGGAGAACTTCTCACAACCACTGAGCTGTGCGCTTTCTAGTTTTCACTCACTGATTGGGACCTACAGGTTTACACCGATTCCGAACGGTAATTTGAGAAGCTTTTTCATGGCTAGATACTCGATAGTGTCGCCGTCACTATGCGAGGTGACCGCCGCCGAAAGAAATTTGAAGGTGGTCAGAGCAGGGTTTGAACCCAGGATCTCATGTACAAGAGCCGCCCAAATAACCATTGCACCACCGACGGCCGGAATTGTTCGAGTAAATTTGTGAGATGCACCAGTCATTCTATGAATCAGGGATCAAAAAGTTGCCTGTACGATGGCAGGAGGTCTTTGGTCAAAATGGAAATTTTCTCTGAACAACAAATCCGAAATTTCTTTCTTGTCAAACCAATACACACAATAAACTGCTACCTTTTATTTTTTCTTGTTTTAAATATGGTTATTTTTACGATAACAGAAAATACGGAATATATAATCCCCAGCAATTCCCTTGAGTCCCTACCCAAACAATGTATCTCAATTTTTAAAACAAATTGGCGACATAAACCATAAGCTGGCAACACTACATATAGTTATGTATGAAAATTCTAACTCGATTGAAGAATTAATTTATTCCTGATAAATGGCATATTAATGCCAACTGCTGGAACAAAAATAGGATCATCGAAATTCTAAAAGGGGTAAAAAAGCCTAATTCTTACCTAACAATAAGCGTATTTTGATTACACCGCTTGCTTATAGACACGCTTGTTTTGCACGAAGCACTTAACGAACAGTCAGCGACGCGAACAATTTTCGCTAAGTTGTAATATGACTTATCGCTAAATAGTAGTTTTCTTTAAAACTTATCAAACAATAATCGCTTACTTGTAACCAAAACACGGCTAGTGTAGTAAAAAGCGATAGATGGTTTTTCATTTAAATTACAATTTGTAATCATTGGTCGTGTGATAGTAGCGTGCGTGGTCTTGTCCATAAGAAAGTGTGTTCAATTCCCGGATTTCTTCCGGCGACGGCCACCTCGCAGGCACTATCGAATAAAAAGCTATGAAACAGCTTCTCCAAACCCATTTGAAATCGGTGTAAAGGTAACTGGGATCTACCAGTTAGTGAGTCTAAAAATAGAAAGTGCGCAGCTTACTGTTTGTGAGAGCCTCTCCACAACCCCTTCAAGGAATTTAACTGGAGTAGTAATAGCATACAACTGCGGGTTCTTCCAAATATCTGAATTTATAAAATACCCATTTTTAATAAAATAAAAAATCTCAGCATTTGTATTTTATTCACAATTCTAAATTAACTTTCCCGTATGGTGAAGTTGGTGGTATTGTGCTTTAATAACTGTGGAATTGCATGACTTTAATCCACTGTAAATCCCATTAATAAATCGCAACAAATCTTAAAGAGAATATAGTAAATGAAGGAAAATGTAACTTCAATTTTAGTCCAATAAAACAACTTGTACGCAACCTAATACATGACCAAATATTCGAGCTCTTTCACAGTTTTAGGTATTTTTCTTTCACTCGCGAATATCCTTGTTTCTTTCGTTCACTCTTTTATATCTAACAAAAAATACAACCATTTGAAATGGTGGCGAAGTGTGAAGTGCTTTTCAAACAAATATATACAGTACTTGCATCGGTGCCAACTGCATTAGTTTCTCTATACACTACATCCCTTGGCGGGTGGCGGGCGTGGGCATTATTTTTAGGCCTACAGTTTTATGTTCAACCAAAGAGTAGCATACAAGTACAACTCAATAAAATTTCCAACTACCTCGGGTACAGTAAGATAACGCCAAGATCGGGATTGGAAACCCGTATTTATTACTCTATGACTGAGCAGAATGGTTAACAATGATCGACAATGATTTTCACCACCCAATGTTGGATAAAGATAACGCCAAGATCGGGATTGGAAACCCTTATTTATTACTCTATGACTGAGCAGAATGGTTAACAATGATCGACAATGATTTTCACCACCCAATGTTGGTTGGATAGTTGTAGTCAGGACAATATTAATTTAAAAATCATATTAATGCCATAGATAACCATAGACAAATAGACAAGAGCCGCTATCCCCCCTTCCACGTTCTCTTGATGACGACGAGGTAGTAGGCCATTTCATCGAGTTTGCGTTGCTTTGTAATTTACTCTTTGGTTGGACATACATCGGACATAAATGAAAGGAATTGCCTAATTTCGTTCGATGCAAACAACATAAAACATAATTTAGCTGTCATTAGTATCAATCAAACACTATTTAAACTTAGGCATAATTTTTGAGTGTAAAATCATCTTTGATCAACGATCAAACATAATTTAAACTCTGAATTAATTTTTTAGGTCAATAGTTGATTGCTGTTTAAACAGCCAAAGTTGGGCATTTAAACTATGATGAAGTGACCATATGATTTTGGCAGAAAATAGTAAGAAGAACAAAAACAAAGCTTCTTTAATTGTGAACAATTATAATTACCATCCTACTTGAAATAACAATAGAAACGTATCATTTAACTCGTAGTGCAGTTAGAACTTAATTTTTGCTGAAATACCTTTCAATTCCATTATATTTCGTATTTTATCACTTCACTTTTGTTTTGCAAATGGCGTCAGTTTGATGCATTGTAACGATTAGCCGTTAAATGTATGAATACCGGCTATTTTTCGTAGCATTTGCCAATGTTGCCACATGGTAGTAAGATTATTTGACAAAGCACTGAAAAACTCTTTTCGTATTTAAAGTCAGATCAAAAATAAATCATAATCAACTGATTACCAATTTACATAACCAGTCGAAAATTGGCCCTTAGATTGCTGCATGGTCAATAATCTCTATGTCTTCTTGATCTCTCATTCTACATCATTCCCCTAGTACCTTTTCGATCAGATGTGCCATAGAAACCCTCTGCATTAACTCAGGGGATATCCATGACACAGCTGATAGACTTTATAGAAGGAAATTGATAGAAAACACAGTGGATAGGTAAGAGAGCGATAAGCAACCAGGAGCAAACTAGGTTTAAATAGTGTTAGGTTGATACTAATTACAGCTAAATTATGTTTTATGTTGGTTGCACCGAACGAAAATACACATTCATCTTTTATTTCTGTCCGTTTTTTGCCCAATCAAAGAGTAAAATACATATTCAACTCGAACTACTACCTCGTCGTTATAGAGAGAGAACTTAAACTCTAGTCAATTTCTCAATGATTAACTGGCCACTACAAAAAATGCAAAGTTAACCTACAATTAACTTTCAATTACGATTAAGTAATCCAATAGTTAACCAACCACTTAAAAACTGGTCATTAGTGTTTTATTCTCATTTACTCGCTAAGACCCCTTTCACACTCGGCAAGTTACTTGCGCAAGTCAGTTTTTCAACTTTCCGAGTACAAGCAAGTATGTACTCAAAATTTATTGCCCTATCCCGACCTTACCTCTGTCATCAACAAACCAAGACTTGGGCAACAGACTTGCGTATTTGACAAACAGCGTTTAGATTTGTTCGCTGATATGTGAATTAGTTCACAAACATTCAATTTTGTCCGTTAATATGTAAATGTCTACCAGAGTGTTCAAAACCGAAAAACCGATGAAACTTGTTCGTTTCTTATCAACTGTGTGCCGGTCCAGCTTGATATTTAGGTTGAAAAATAGCATTAAATTTATCAAAAACAGCTGTTAAAAATAATAAATTTTTCTGCGTACGTGCCTGTTCCACTTCTTCTTGAAAATCCATTTTCTATTAACAATTAGTTCTAATAGAAAATAATGATATTGAACCAAATTATTATTGAAAAACGTATCACTAAAAGATTTAAAAATTGAATTAAAAATATGATTTTAAAATTTTAATGCAATTTGCAAATTAAAAAACGATTTCTTTTTTCAAATCTTGGGTTGGCAAGAAATTAATTGCGGTTTTTTGTTGAAAGTAATTTTCAATTATTTTATTCAAAAACTTAATTTTAATCTATAAATTAGGTATCATTTTGTTCAATGATCTTCTGCTGTCGTTCGGGCAACTTTTCCATCGCAGATTCATACAATGACTGGTCCTTCTCACAAATATACTCGAATACCTCGGCTTGTAGGTCCCCTTCTGTATTGAAGGGTTTTCCATTTAAAACGTTTTTCAGACTCCGGAATAAATGAAAGTCCGAATGGGCCAGATAAGGACTATAAGGTGGATGTGGCGTTACTTCGCTTTCAAGCTCCACTATTTTGTTTTGTCGAGTCGTTGTCGTGACTGACAACAACGCTTTTGTGTTTTATCAATTCAGATCGGGTTTGTTTCAGTGCCCCATCAAGATTGTCAATTCAATATAATTTATTCCCTTAAAATCCCCCAAAATGGACAACATATCTTTTTTTGTGCAGTTCAGCCTTTGGTGAAGTTTGAACGCATTCATAGTGATTGGGTCAGGATCTCTTTTGGTTGACATTTCTGTAGAGAACCAATTTTTTATCTCCAGCGACAATGCGTTTCAAAAATTAATAATTTTCTTGCGTTTGAGCAATAAATCGCAAGTGTTTATCGGCTTTTTTAAGTGGATTTCCTTAAGCTCGTGCAGAACCCAAATATGACGCTTTTTGACAAGCCAAAGCCGTTTCCAATGTTTTTCAATGGCCGTGTGGGACACCTTCAGCTTCACCTTCTCAACCAGTGTCGGTCTGATTTGATAAGGGCTTTGATTTCGTCCTCATCAACCTCATTTAGCTTACAGCCAATGTGGCCATTTTTGATCGTGAAATTTCCAGAACGACATTTTTTGGACCATTCTGTTAAAACATCCAACCCAAACACGTCACAAATATCATGGTCTGCTTCCGCGGCACAACACGATTTAAATGAACACTGACCACTAAAAATAATGTGACATATCACAAATTTAAGCTTGAAATGTCAGCAGTGCCACTGTATAACAAAGAATTTAGTCAGCTGATCAAAAGCATTTCAAAAAAAAACAGAAGCACTATCTCTATGAGAAGACCGAAGTTACTTTTTTGCCAATAACTTGAATACAACTTTTTGTAATTTTCAAAATTATTTTAGAATTTGAAAAAGAATGAAATATGTGTTGCAACAATTTTTTTCTACATACTAAAATTTAGGTTTGGTTGCTCAAATTTCTACATCAATTCAGAAATGCTTTTTTGATTGTTTATCAGCAAAGAGTGTAGGGAATATGTGAAATACTGTATAGCCGGTTTTTTAAATAATTTATTTGGTTGATTTTACAATTTTTTTAATTGATGTCAAAAAGTACAAACATTTTCGAAATTGAAAGGCGGGTATTGTGGGTTATGCAGTATAGGCTTGATAAACTCATGTACGCGATTATGCGTGTTCAGGCCATGTTCTGACTATAAGCATCTTTAGTTTATTTCGGAACTGCACAGCTCGAATTCAACATGTAACTGTCGGTCCTGATATGAGAGTCTAAAAATAGAAAGCGCACAGCTCAGTACTTGTGACAATCTTACACAATCTGTAATAGAAAGGTAACTACTATTCCTACAGTGCCCTGATTTTATTAGGATGATTTCCGTTACCTAATATTGCCAGTTTGTTGCTGTACTCTAATGATAGTACGAATCAATCAGCTACTATCTGTTAAGGCCATGTCACGGTTACCAATCTATATATCAGCTGGATATATTATATATTAAGGTATGTACGTTCGAACTCAAGGGCGATGTGTTAACGTCTTTTCGTTACAAGGTACCTGTTCGATTTCTATGAACACATTAGTAACTGTTACTTACTACTTACTTACCTACTTATCCGGTCTCGGACAACCCCGGGGGGTCAGGGACCTTACAAAACGAAGATAACATATTTCGCCAACCAGTTCGATCTTTTGCTTTATTTCTCCAGTTGGCAATACCAAGTGTACGCAGGGATTCGTCAACCTGATCCCTCCAGCGGAGTCTTGGTCTTCCTATTTTTCGTCTTCCTTCGAGTTCGGTTTCGAAAACCCTTCGCGCTGGTTCATCTTCATCCATTCTACTGACATGGCCTAGCCAGCGCAATCGCGGTATCTTGATCCGCTTAACTATGTCAATGTCAGGATAAAGCTCATACAGCTCATGATTCATTCGTCGCCGATACTCGCCGTTGTGCACTATAGGGCCATGAATTTTTCGGAGTATTTTACTCTCGAAGACTCCTACAGCTATTTCGTCTGCTTGCGATAGGACCCAGGATTCTGCGCCATAAAGCAAGACAGGTTGAATGAGAGTCTGGTACAGCTGGACTTTTGTTACTCGAGCGAGGGCTTTATCTCTAAAGTGCTTGCTTAGCCCAAAATAACATCTATTCGCAAGCACAATTCTCCGCTTGATCTCAAGGCTGACGTTGTTGTTTACTTACATTGGAAAAGAAAAAAAAGAATAGATTTTGTGCTGAAGGCTCTCTTGCTATTGCATTTTCTTTTTTCTTACATCTGCTTTAACATTAGATGTAATATTTTTAAAATAAATAAAACAATATTTAGCTCACTGAAATAAAGGTTTTTATTTTGTCATAAACATACCGACAACAAAAATTATTAAATAGTATAGAGAACTTATTGCACTCTGTTTCCGCTCTCATGTAAAGAGTCTGAGTAAAAGAGCATAAACGAGCCTTATTCTCTTTATAGAATATGTCAATATAAACGTACCATTCCGATAATGTTATTACATTAAACCATACAAAAACCATAAATGTTTCAAATAGCATTAATGTTGTACATCAAAATTATGAATGGACCAAGTTATGACACAAAGAGAGTAATACATTTTTAATCATTCGGCAGCGCTTTTGAGTCATACAATTCATTCCATGAGTCTCTATACTATTCAATACTCTTTGTTTGTTCGCTGTCGCTTCATCAATACCATCATACTTATTTTCAGGCAGGGACTATTGTTGTGCAGCAGTCATGTATGTGATGCTAACGCTGTGTGTTGTTTGCATGTGTTCACTGTAATAGATTGCCCTACTCGTGCCTGTTTCAAAAATGTGTCAACAGCTATTACCAACAAATACTTCTAACCGCATCCTTTCTTATTTTTGACACAAATGTGATATAACTATGCACTTCTAGTTAAATTCTATATTTTGTATTTAAATTGGTTGAACGACATTTGTTTACATGGAAATTGCTGTGGTCTCCGAAATAGCTCCACAACAGTATATTCTAATCTCAATTCAGAATAAACTTTGTGAAGTCCATTTCGTTTTCTAACAAATGTCGTAACTAAAAAAAGCTGCTGTTCAATTTCAATAAATTTCTGTTCAGTTCTCTAACTTCCATCCAAAAATTGGGTGCCAGTCATATTTGTCAAACACAATCGATCTCAAGGCATTATCGATTAATTAAATTTTATTAAACAAAAATCCTAAATGGCATATGAGCATTTCCACAGAAAAGTCAACTTTTTGTCGCGTAACTTGAGCCTCGTAATTGTTTATGTTGTAGGACCGGGCAGTTCAATTGCTTTTTCTGCTTTTACAAAACGTAAGTAGTTAGCTCTATATTCAGTAAAAGAAGAGAAGCTATCAAAATGCCTGGTCCTACAATATAAGCTATTATTAAGTTGATTTCTGTGTGATGGCTGTTCCGAGCCCCAAATTCGACAATATTAAGCGTGTTTTGGTTACACCGCTTGCTTATACATATATTCGCTTGTTTTGTATGAACCACTTAGCGAAGACTTAGCGAGAATTTAGCGACGAGAAAACACGACTATTGGTTGCCAACGTAGCCCCCGAGGGCTACCCATACCGTATCACGTTTATCGTATACAACGTTTACACGAGAGCTTATGTGATATGATATGACATAATATCGCGATACGTCAAACAAGCTTCATCATAAAAACGAAAGAGCATCGGATGGTCACGAGGTTTCTGTTCTTGAACTAATTGGACTCTATGAGCCCCCCTATCGAGGTATGTATGCAAAGAAGTGCGAGAAATAGTCAATTGCTGCTAACGGTGGCGAGTTGATGTTGATGGCTGTTCGAGCACGGCAATATTTCCCACTCGACGTACTTGACGAGCACGTACACGAGTTGTTTTTTTTTTGTCAAATATGGACCCGGGTTAACGAACTCGCTTCACAAACTGTGTTGATATCACACAATTTTTATCGAATTTATTTCGTAGATTTATTAAAGTTTGAGTTGGAGACGCAGAAGTTTTGAAGAAACTTTTTAATATTTCCCAATTTTCTTCAATCGTTAAGTGACCCATTTCGTAAAGTGCTAATCTTTTTACTAGTAATCTGTCACTTCATAAATGTCACATTGACCATCTGCTTTGAAATAACGGGTGGTTCAAATTCCAAATTTTACATGACCCACCCTTTTATATGCATAAAATAAATAAATACATACTTTCCCATTACACCCCATGAAGGGGCAGGGGAGAGCTTCTAACAAAATTGGATCCCGATCCCGCCCGTCCCAAACTCAGAATTATCTTCACGTTCCGGCTGTCCCAGAGCATTTTTTATCCCGGTACCGCACGATCCCGTTCGTCTATTTTTTACAACGTTTCAATCAGCGTTTTATTTTTTGTGATTTATTTTTATACAGGCTCTAATTAATTGAAGAACATTTTACAGTTATTAAAATTTTTTTTCAATTTAATATTTCTTATTACTATGAGTTTTGTCCAACAAACGCGTGCACCTTTCTTCTAAAATTTGGAACACGCAGATAATACACTTTCACTCGTAACTGACGATGAGGGCACATTTAGTACTTATTCTGCTAATTGTTGAAGATTAAGATGGGAGCAGTTTAGCTTGACTTAATTTTTCTTAAAACTCTGAATCGTGTTGAATAACATTAATAGCCTGTTTCTCGATGTCGAATGAAAACATAAGCGAACGAAAGACAGTCACTCGAATTCGATTCAATTTGGGTTTCTCTATCTCTTAAGCTTGCGTTCTTATGCACTTGCGTCTGTCAATTTGTATGTATGCATTTATGAATTGCCAGATCGACATTTTTCATTTGATTACAGTTTCTTTAAAATATACTACTTTATTGTATAGGCTTGAATACAACCCTGCCGATCTGTTGATACCGATTGTCAGTGGATAGCAAAGCAAAACAAACAAGACAAGGTAACCAAACAAAAGTAATCTCAACAAATTGAAAATAATTAAAACCAAATGTTCCCCCATTCCGCCTCCACCGAAAATTTGCTGGTTCCGAAAAACCAGCACTCCCCTGGCAACCTCTGGGTTTTTTTCCATATGGTGGACCAGTGCCTGCAGCTGCTGCATCGCTGACTTTTTCAGACTATAAATTGTCATACATTTTTGTATTTGTATTTTCAAATTTGTATTTGATTTCCTTTACTTTTTATATTTCTTTGCCACTCGAAAACAAAACAGCAAGTGACTGAATTTGACACTTCCATTCGCAGTGTTGACAACTCATTCGAAATAGTGAAACCTAATTGTGTATGAAAACCTTTACGTATTCGAAATTTTCTTTCGACTTGTCGTTCTAGTCGTCGTTCGCATAAAGTTGAATTAGTGAAACCCAAATCAGATTTCTTTCGCTTACAAACGTTGCGAAAGCATTCTTTCGACATCGAGAAACAGGCTATAAGTATTGTATTAACTGAACCTAGACCCTTTCGCGTATACTACGTTTGTACATTACGTTTACACTAGAGCCAGTGTTGCCAGATAAAGTCGGTCACAAATCGTCAAACTGGAGGTGCAGAAATCGTCAAATCGTCAAAAAAAATTTTCGAAATCGTCAAAAAAAACGTCAACATTAAAAACTGCAATTGCTGTACCAAATATCAATATTTTTGTGGGGGGAAAACAGTAAAACAAATTAATTAAATCAATATGTTATAGTAATATTTTTAAAATTCATATATCTTTATTTAAACTCTATTCCGAAATCTCTTCAACTATTGGTCAAACAACCAACGAACAGAGTTGACAAATATGTGTACGAACACAATCGGAGCGATAACGTAGGCGGTACAAATTTGTACACGTATTCTTATGGAAGAAAAACAAAAGCTGGCATTTGACGTCGCTTCTGGCGTAAACGACAAAAATTAGAATTCTTTTTATTTCCCTGGCGTCAAGACGCAGAATGTTGGGGGCTTAATACAAAAATAAAACAACACTGGAGATTTCTGAAAGAAATGTGAACAGGAATTGTAAATTTATATTTTATAGGGTAAAAACGAAGAGTCGATGCAGTTTTTGTCCTTCATGAATAATTTTCATTAACCCCTAATTGGCTGACCCCCGATTCAATTGTGTGAATTTGATTAAACGTCACACCGATAATATTTAGGGTATTTACATACATATGTATGTATATTATTGACACGGTATGTTTTATACATTAATATCGTAAGTCTTTAATAGTTCTATACTTCCCCAGCCCGTCTACAAAAATGTAATCTCGATAATTCTATTATTTCATAAATGGTTCCATTTGTGGGGAGTTTTTCTACCCAATATCCCTTGATGGGTTAAGTTTATGTTTAAATATAGTATATAGCTGTCGCTCTTGCATTACCAACAATTTCAATTTTGGAATAGACTAAAAATCGTCATTCCAGAAGCTGAAATCGTCAAATCGTCATTTTATGTTTTTGTGACTAAAAATCGTCAAAATGACGATAAATCGTCACTTCTGGCAACACTGACTAGAGCTTATATTGTGACATTATATCGTGATATGTCAAACTAAACTGTGTTCAATATCGGGATCACGTATAAATTTCGAAAATCCTTACTAGTACCGACCCCGATCATCCCGGGGGGGGGGGGGGGGGGTGAATCAAGCCTAACCCGGTCCCGACCGTCCTGACGCACATCTCTAGTCACTACTGTACTTATGTATGTGACCGAGAATGAAGAAAGGGACTTTTTGTCAAAATATAAATTTGCAGCTTTCGGATGATTATGACGTATGTAGATAATCCTGAAAATCGATTTTCTGGCACACTAGACCCCTTTCTTCATTTCAGTGCACATACTTATGTATGTTCGTATATATGTAGTACATAAGTCGAACTCTCAAAATATGTCGATTGTTTTGTTATTAGTAAAACAAGGGGCGTTGCAATGTCGTAGGCCCACTGTGCAGCCTCTGCCAAGCAACTCTGTCGTCTCGGTTGTCGTTAGCTTTTAAGCTAATACGTCGTAATTTTTTCCTCACACACTTTTTGTTGCTGCTGCTGTCGTTGGGCTGTCGCTGTTGTTGTTGTTGTCGCCGTTGTTAATATTGTTGCTGCTATATTGTTGTGTTAATTTTATATCAACACACGTGAAACAGTCCAGTCCGCATACGAACGACTACAAATCAGTCAGTTATTCAGTCCCTCCGTCCGTCACTCATAGCTTTGAATGAGGCACTTACTCACTCCGCCGTGTTGTTGTTTGTGTATATCTGCATACACCGCACGCACACGTATTCATACATGCATATATGCACATTGAAACACACAAGCGCACATGTGTACGAATGCGGTACGATAATGGTGAGTGCATGGTAGTGTATGTGTGTTACTGGCCGTGTTGTTGCTTTTTGTGGTTTTCACCACATCATGCTGCTTCACCACTGATAAGCTTTACAAAATCGTAAATGTGTCGCATTACTTTAGCGCGTCGAACATAAACGATACGATCCGATCCCCTGTTGCCTGCTTCCAAACGGGCTTACGTTGCATCAGTCTGATTTCTACGTTTGTACCTCTATAGCTTTGCATAGTAGTGTATCATGTTGTTGTTGTTGTTGGCTTACAAACGTGTGCAATAATTTCTCAACAATGTTTGGCTTTTGATTTACTTTGAATGCAACACTGCATTGATTTGAAACAGGCAACAACAGCACCAGTGGCAGCTACAACAACGAGCCATAATGGATACATAGGTAGTTTTGTATGCATACGATATCAGATGGGATAAAAATGGATTTCAGAAATGGTATGAAACGACTTTGTACCTTTTGGATCATATCTATTGCTAGCACCGATTTCAAAAACAGGGATGGCAAATGATTTTTTAAAATTATTTAACAAAAATCTATTTTTTGCAGTCTTGACCTACCATAAATAATTTAATTTATTGACCATTGACAACCCGGTTGCGTTAGGGTCCTTACATAACTAATATAACACAATTCATCAGTCGGCTCGATCTTATTTTCTCGTTGTCCAGTTGGTAGAACCAAACTTTCACAGCGATTCATCCACCTATTCCTTCCAAAGGAATATTGGCCGTCTTAATTTACGGTTTCTCTCCAGTACATCTTCGTATACCTTCCGCACTGGTGCAGCTTTATCCGTTCTACTCACGTGACGTAATCAGCATTATCGCGGAGTGTTTTCACTCATAGTCTCTCAAAGTGTTTTTGTCTGTTTGAGAGATGTCCCAGGATCTGCACTATCTTGACCCACAGACAAATTCGGTTGAGAGAGCCGAGTTAGCCGTAACCGAATTTTGAGGTTGGCACAGCCGAGTTTAAGGTTGTCCAAACCACATTAGTGTTCACGACAACCGAATTTGAGGTTGCCCTACCCGAATTAGGTGTTTTCACAAACGATTTACAGGTTGTCACAACAATATTAGTGTTCATAACAACCGTACTAGAGGTTGCCAAACCGAATTCGAGAGTTTCACAGTCATATTAGAGATTGTCAACCACATTAGTATTCATAACAACCGAATTAGAGGTTGTTACAATCGATTTAGAGGTTCTCACCACATAATCAAGCTTTTATCTTCTATTAATTAAAACCGAATTTAATGGGAATTTTGAAAATTGTATTTACAATTTAATTTAAACATATATTTCCATAAATAATTTCAAAACGAGGAATTATCATACTTTATATTGGGAAAACTTTAGGGAAACCAACTAATTGTATATGCCTCTCCCGATCGATTTTGAAGGACCAACCTTCATTATTAGCCACAAAAAAAACACAGTCTCGCAAGCACAATTATCCGCTTGATCTGAAGGCTGATGTTATTATTTTCGTTCACGGCAGATGCGAGGCCAATAATTTCGTGAGTAAAATGTGCCTTTTACAGCTAATGGTATTATTCGTGTCCATTGCAGCACTTCCTAATGCAGGGTGTCTGCCGGGAAGTTATACTACTTTGTTTTGCCGCCATTTTGGTAAACATTAATCTTGACAGTTCATATTTGGCAGTCGTGAAGTTGAGACATGGTAAATTTATTATGGAAAAATATTCGATAAACCAACGTGTTTTAATCGTTAAAACATTTTTAAAAACCAATTGTCGATTACTGTGACGATGAGAAAGTTACGTGAAATTTTTGGGAGAAATAACGTGGTAACAAAACCCACTATTTATCGTGTAGTGCATGAATGATTTCGAAGAAAGATGGTATGTAGCTGATAGACCCAACATTACTGCTGCTCAAGAAAGTGTTCAAAACAATCCATCAACCTCAATTCAACGCCGTGCTCAGGAGCTTGGTCTTCAAGGAACAACTTACGCCACAAATTTGCAAAAGGATTTGCATTTGTTTCCATTTAAGATTCAGTTGACACAAGAGCTTCTTCCACCAGACCATTTACGCCGCCGTACATACGCCAATATAATGTTACAGCTCGCCCATGACAACCCCGAATTTCATGTAAAAATCATAACGGGTCACGAGGCACATTTTCATTTGAATGGATATGTGAATAAACAGAATAGTCGGTTCTGGGCAATGGAAAACCCTCAAATTATTCATCAGCCACCTTTGCATCCATTAAAAATGGCAGTCTGGTGTGCAATTTGGTCATGAGCAGGAAATGTGTGAGAATGTAATGAAAAATGTGCTCAAGAGGGCTCGCATTTGTAAGGCTAACAGAGACGGACATTTATCTGATATTGTATTCCATACCTAATTGCCGACATTAAATAAAACATTTAGCAATATTAGATCCATTCTCTTTCATTTAATCAAAAATTATAAACAAACAAGTAGTATACCTTCCCGACGGACACCCTGTATAATCCCAATTATAACGTTTAAGAGTGTGGCCGTCGGTGGTGCAATGGTTAGTGTGCGCGGCTCTTGTACACGAGATCCTGGGTTCGAACCCGGCTCTGACCACCTTCAAATTTTCTTTCGGCGGCGGCCACCTCGCATAGTGACGGCGACACTATCGAGTATCTAGCCATGAAAAAGCTTCTCAAATTACCGTTCGGAATCGGTGTAAAACTGTAGGCCCCAATCAGTGAGTGAAAACTGGAAAGCGCACAGCTCAGTGATTGTGAGAAGTTCTCCCCGGTCCCTTCATGGGATGTAATGGGAAACCATTTATTTATTTTTTTAACGTTTAAGAGTTTGCACAATACGGTATCACCTTGCCTAAGGTCTCGTCTGGTATCCAATAGTTCGGTAAGATCTTTACGAACCTTCACTGAGGATTTGTTGTCGATCAATGTTATTCTGAAAATTCCTATCAGCTAAGCAGCTTCAGTCTTTCGCACATTTCGCTGGAGAGGTTTATTCCATGGTAGTTGACATTTACACTCGGATCAACTTTTTTAAATTCGGGACACAGTACGCTGAGTCCCTAATTTCCGGGTACGCATTTGAAACAAATTGTGCAATCAAGTGCTTGCAGCTTTGTTGATTATATGCTGGGAAATAGCAGTCCTGTTATATCGTCTTGATTAGGTGGGGCAATCGACTATTTGCTGGATCCCCCGCTGTGCATTAGATTCTTCTGGGCAAATAATTCAGATAAATGTTCTCTTCATATCTCCAACATACTGCGGACATCTGTGCAAAGGTTTCTATTATCATCATTATAACGGTGTCTCAGTAAGAATGCACTGTTTCATTTTAAAATAGAAATACGTATTTGTGAGATAGTTGTATGTTAAGTATGAATTAAAATATCCATCAAATGCCCCCCACGGCCCTGGTGACAGGCCATTACTCCTTTCATGAAATTTTCCATGTCTACACTTTCTCACCGATGACGCGCTGGATCTCGGATTTGAGCGAAGGAATTGTTTCTGGTTTACTCGCATTAACCCGAGACTTCACAAAACCTCAAAGAAAGAAATCGCATAGCGTTAAAACGTATGATCTTGGTGGCCAGTTGACATTAGAATTTCTTAAGATAATTTGTTCTGGAAATCGTTGCTGGAATAAATCGATTGTTTCATGCGCGGTGTGGCACATGCCTTGCCTTGGTGAAACCACATGTCGTCCAGATTCATGCCGTCCAGTTGAGGCCACAAGAACTCCGCTATCATGTTCCTGTAACGAATGCCGTTCAAAGTCACTGCAATTTCGGCCTCATCTTGAAAAAAGTAAGGCCCATCACGCCGCCTGACTTACATCCGCACCAGATTGCATGAGGATTTTCTTAGCACCAAATACGACAATTTTGTGTATTCACGAAGCCATTCAGATGGAAATGCGCTTCATCGGAGAAAATGATTTTTTTTTACAAATTGGCATTGACTTCACTTTGCTCCATTACTCATTGACCGGATTGCCGACGGTTTCTACGGTCTGCTGGTTTGAGCTCCTGAGTAAGCTGAATTGTGTATGCATGAAGATGGAGGTCTTTTGTCAAAATTCTCTGCGTAGTGCTGATATTTGGAGTTGTTGAGAACGATGCCGAATTGGTGTTTTCGGCGTCACTCTTGTTTACAACAGCAATGTTTCCAAGAAACCGACCGGTACGTTGCCGCACAGGAGTCTTGCTGTCCATAACCGAGCCAGGTTCTTAAAATTTGTTGACCACCCTTCGAATGGGTTACGAGCGGTCTCAGCATAACTTTCCAAATCTTTGAAATAAGTTTCACAATTCTAACGCGATGTTATTTCGTAAAGCACTCCATTTTTAATAATCGGAATAAACATATATGACAGCTGCCAAATTTCAGAGTTGCCACGTGCACAAAAACAAACACTAAATTTAAGACGTGCAATCTTACTGAGGCACCCTTAGAAGCGGGTCCTTTACCTTTTCGGGCTTTGGTAGAAATTTTGAGGAATCATTCTTCCTTCTCCACAATTTAATTTGTTACACTCTCGTGTTTTCTCCACCGCAGTTTTCCTCTTACATAGGCGGTTTGCTTCGTTCCTTTTCTCCTTATATCGATCCATTGTAGCTCGCATTGCAACTGACTGAAAGTTTGTCATACGTGCAACGTTCTTTTCACTAATCGCCATGCGACTCTCTTCTCAGTACCATGGTTGATCTTAAGCGAAGTTGCTGAACCAAGGACGTTGGTTGCAGCAGTTTATACTGTGGAAAATGGGCTTCAACGGCGCTTCATGGGGAGGGAGTGCTTTCTGGCTAGCAATTAAACAATTCCATACGATTTTCAGATTATTCTAGTGCGAACATTTGTTGGCATCGGTACCGATCCGGATCGTTATAAGCTTCTGGCTTTACACGTACGTCAACTCGACTAGAAGAGTACCTTCCATTAATTTCCAGGTGATTTAATCTGTTGGTGTCTTTATTTTGAAATCTTGCACCACTGATAACCATGTTTTTTGCTACGGAGAAATCAGTCTCATTCCGATGTCGGTAGTTCTGGCTTGTAGACTGAATTTTGTTGAACCTTAATTTCTCTTCCAACTTTAAACTCACCTGGAACCATATTAATGGCACGACCACGGCATCTCTCGAAGGTATATTATATACGCTCATAGAATATGGTTTTGGTTTTTTCATTACGGTCATCTGTCGGGGCATAGAGTTACATAAATTATCCAAATGTTGAAGTATTTCACTTTTACTGATAGTGGTCATGCACTCATTCACTTGGGTTGAACCTAGATAGCATCTGACGTAGTCACTTACAAATCCGTAACCAAATTCATACTTTTTTACTTATCTAACACCCGCTTTACTTCAGCTACCGTTAGACGGGTCTGAAAATGACATTACCCGGAAGTACTGATCACAGGTACTGAGCTAGTTTAGTAGTATGTACGTATATTAAAAATATGGAATCTCACAGCATTATCTTCCAGTTGAAGGGAATGTTATCGAAGTCCTCTAGTCTACCAGACCATTACACATAAAAGATGCAAATCGAAATTCAATCCTGTTCGCACAGATAATATTGATTTTTCGAGAAATTTCAAGAAAAAATAAGCACGTCTGATAAACCTACCAAATTTGCTGCGATTAATTTCAGACTCAGACTATCCGATTAGATCTTTACGCGCTGGTTTTATGTTTTTGTCAGGTGTTGGACTAACTAGGATGGTGTCATGACAAATTTTGTATGGCTTAATTTTCTGTCCTACACAGGCACACAGTTCTTACTGTCAACATTCAGTTAATGGACGGATATCATTTGTTCTCATTTAAAATATAAGAAGAAGACTACAACCCGTGCGTTATAGCATGACGCGAGTACAAAGACGATCTACAATTACACAACTAGAAGATGTGCACAATTTGGCAACCCTGGTAAAAGAGAACCAACAAGTGCTACAAATTCACTCAAAGGAATTTCTCTCACGCGTCATATCTTGATTATTTCATACTTTTTGCATAGTTTATGTAATTTTACTTTGTATAGTTATATACAATAACACTATCAGAAAGCTACTCGTGAATTGAAATATTCAGTGAAGAGAGTAAGACAGAGAACAGAGAATGACTAGGGTTTCACTCGTTGTGTTTGTTGGCATTTGAGCGCACAAAAAATTACTTTTTGGTGCGCTTTGCATGCCGGCGGAGTCATTGGGCCATATTTTTTCGTCGACAATAACGATCGTCAAGTTACTGTGAATGGCGATCGTTATGGCGCCATGATTACCGATTATTTTTGGCCCGAATTAGAAAACATATACTTGGACGACATGTGGTTTCAACAGCATGGTGCCACAAGCCATACAGCACACGTTACAATCGATTTATTGAAGAGTGAGTTTGGTGAGCGTGTTATCTCGCGAAATGGCCCAGTCGATTGGCCGCCTCGGTCGTGCGATTTGACGCCGTTAGATTATTTCCTGTGGGGCTACGTCAAGTCTATGGTCTATGCCAACAAGCCAGCGACGATTGATGAACTTCGTACGAATATCGAACGTGAAATTACAGCAGTATCGGGCGATTTATGCTTGAAAACCGTCGAAAATTGGGTTCAGCGTCTGGACTTCTGCAAGACTGCCCGTGGTGGTCATGCAAAAGAAATCGAGTTCCAGACATAATGGCATCGAACGTACTTTCACAGGAATAAAGAATTTCATTGGTATCTAAAACCGGTTTGGTTTTATTTAAAAAAACTTTTGTAGCGCTCTTATTGAAAAACCCGATATTAGATTTTCATACAAAAGTGGAATATGATTTATATTTTAATGTGATTAGAACGTGATTGAATATGAAGTTTTGCATATGAATATGCAATCCAATCGAATTCAATTCAACTGGATACTTGCATAAAATATGAGTTTTGAGGAACAGACTACGGGAACGTCGAACTATTTTTAATAACAATCATATTTATCCGGATTTTTCGAGAATGTATCAAAGTATGTCGCGCATCTGCTTTACTTCGAGTAGAATAGAAAATAAAGTTTTTTGAAAATTTATTTGAAAAATTGGGAGAAGAATTATACTTAACCTAGATTTCGAATTGCCGCCGTAATAAAATCTGCTCCATCAAAATTCGGATAATAAATTTTCCATTTATGCTTATCGTGACAATTCATTTGAGCCCCTATTGTCGAAAAAAAATAATTTTTTCTTTGCCAAAATTCACTATGAATCGAAACTTCAATGACCGGTAGAAGATAAAAAAAAAGTAAAGTTCCCGTAGTCAGTTCTTCAATGCGAATCGTTTGGGATGCCTCCACGTTGGAAGTTACAAAAACGTGTGGTTTCCGTACACCCTAATGCACACATCCCACCCTAAATATAAAAGTTTCACAAACCAAAATTTACCAATTTTCAGTAGAGGAAAAAAACTTGGTTTGCAAAGTTAAAAATTGTATGAAAATTCTCAATAATTGACATATTGGTACTGGATTTTTTAGACGAAAAGGAAGAGAAACAGACGCCAAATTGTTACAGCAGATAGAAATGGTCCTCAGTTATTGTTTTTAAGCAACAAATTTGAATATTGAAGTTTTGTGTTATGACGATTTTGAAGTTAGAGTACGATATATGTATGTATGCCCAAAAAAATGTGGCAAATGTGACGCTTCAAAAGGTTCCATTCAAAGTACTATCTCACCAACTTTATCATCTCTGCATTGAATACAACATCCAGTAAACATTTTCATTTCTTTTCGTTTTGTTTTTTTCGTTGCGTTTGTTTATTGCCACTGATATGCAGTACGAATGAAAACTCGTACCACTGCCACAAGCCATAACAACATTAATGCATTTCACTTTTTTTTCTCTCTTATATTTTGTTTTACAGACACGTACCACCGATTTCGACGGCAGCGAATACTGTAACATTAGTGCTGATGATGTTAAAACCGAAATTGTAAGTTAACGTTTTTTTTGTGTTTTTTTTTTTAGCCTTAAACATTTAAATGATCACAATGTACAGAAATTTAATGGTCTCGAAAACAAAGGCAACAAATTTCATTTTGGTGGAGACTACGCAAGTAAGTAGGCCCACATTTGTTGGTTACAAGCACTACGCTAACCACCACCACCACCACCACCAGCAGCACCAATAAAGTCAGAATAACTTTCTAACTCCATTTAGTGCTCAGTTTGTCCAGTCATTTTCGATAATTAGATGCAGGTAGCACATAGAGTTGTATATTGTTGGGGTTGCCATAAATATGGAGACAATAGTCGTGTTTTGGTTACAACCAAGCGATTGTCGCTTGCTAAGTTGCAAAGAAAACGGCAATTTAGCGATAAGTCATTCTATCCAAAAATATGAATAAGGGTTGAAAACGGTAAAAGATGTAAAAAAAAATTTGTTGAAACTTAGCGAAAATGATTCTCGTCGCTAAGTTCTCTCTACGTCTTCGCTAAGTGCTTCATACAAAACAAGCGATATAACGGGTCCGCCATCTAACGATTTTTTTTCAACTAGTGCGTATTTCGTGAATGGTAACACTTAGCTCATGTATGATTTGACAGATAATTAGTTTTATCCTTCCGCTGAACGAATATGGTTGTGTATACGCTTGAACAACGCTGGGAAATATGGGAAAAATGGGCCTGCGATCGACTTACAGAAGATGCCGATTTTGCCAAAAAAAAATCATCTTTTCAGATGAAGCTCATTTTGATCTTGGCGGGTATGTAAACAAGCAAAATTGTCGCATTTGGGGCACAGAAAACCCGCACGCATACGCACCCAAAACGAGTCACTGTTTGGTGCGGATTTTGGTCCAGAGGCATAATTGGGCCATTTTTCTTCGAAAATGAGCAAGGAGTGGCCGTTACAGTCAATGGCGATAGTTATCGGGCCATGTTGAACGAATTTTTGTTCCCAAAAATTGAAGAGGATGATATTGGCAACATTTGGTTTCAACAGGACGGCGCTACGTGCCACACAGCCGAAGCTACACTCGATGTTTGGCGCCCTGTTTTTGATGATCGCATTATCAGCCGCAGAGCTGATGTCGTTTGGCCACCTCGGAGCTGCGATTTGACACCGTTGGACTATTATTTGTCGGGTGTCCTCAAAGATAAGTGTTACGCCGACAAGACAGAGACAATTGACGCTTTAAACGACAATATTCGTCAAGCCATTGGTGAAATACAGCTGCACACAATCGATAATGTGTTTAAAAATTGGACCGATCGTGTAGGCTACTGCAAGGCCAGCCGAGGCAGTTATTTGAATGAAATTATTTTCCATTATTAACCGGAAGGATTGTACTTTCAAATAAAAAAAGAAATTTGAGAAAATATTCAGTAGTTTTTTTTTATAGCATTTTCAAAAAAAAAAGTTATTTGGCGGACCCGTTATAAGCAAGCGGTGTAACCAAAACACGCTTAATATTGTCCAGAGTTGTTATTGATGTGATAACACACATTACTGCAGATGCTGCCAAATTTTAGACTAAATGTATAACTATAATGTTCCTATCCTGTTAGATGCAACATGTTTCATGCTCGCCCATTAGATATTAAATGGGGTTTATATACCGGTATTTCAGAACAAATTCATTATACACACTTAATTATAAAGTATTTTAATGTTATTGTACATTTTACGAGACCAATTATAATATAGCGTCATTTCAGATTTTGGATTTACTTTTTTCTTTGAATACAAATGCAAAATAAAGAATATACATAAATATAATATTGAGAAGTGAAATGACAAAATGAAAACAAAAAAGCGGAACTTGCAAAACACTGCTGCGACGCTTTATAATATATTATCTGTTTTCTCTTGGGATTTTATTCGTTTGAAGCAAGAGAAACCTGAAAAACTGTTATAAAAAATACTAGCTCGATTTTCGAGATTGTTGTTCGATTTTATTCTTTTAAAGCAAAATAAACTGGGAAGAAAAGAAGAAAAACAGTTTTGAAAAAGTGTCACTTTTCCATCATTTACTTTAGAAGAAAATTACTGGGATGTTTTCCGTTTGGGATTATTTTCCCTTAAAGACCAAAACAAGCAACAATATTTCCGTTCAAATTTAAATTATTCGATCTTTTCGTTTTCATGTTCTTCAATAATTGTTCGGTTCAAGATCGATCACTATTAAAAAGTACTTTTTCTATAAAAAGAAATATGTATGCGAAATTGATTATTATGGTGGATGGTTGGGAATATAGCTATTTCAATGCCCACCAAGGCATTTCATCAGCTCCCTTCTCCACAAGTATTTAGGTATGTCATCACACATTATAGGGATAAACAAAACTCATCTTAGCGAGAATTGTATCAACACTCCTACTTGTGCGAAACATCCATAATAAATACTTTACTATAACCATCATCCCCGATGTGAGTGCCCCTTTGGCCATTATTTTGCTCAGTCTAACTGTATCCTTTGTGTTCTCTATTGATCCACAGAACTTTGACCAGGATCGCGTTTTTGCAGTGGCTATTACTTTTGTATACTCTTTAAGTTTATCCTTATACGGCTGCTAGGATCCACTTATATAGCTTGCATTGAAAGCATTGCTAGATTTTTTTTCTTAGCGTTGTGACCTCATCTGTCCACCAAGGCGGATAGGTTTTCTTTGAGTGTGACTGAGGAAATGACACTTTGAAGGCAATATCCATGGATTTCTCCAACTTGGATACAGCATTTCTACGTGTGTAGTGGTATTAATGTGTTGCGCGTACTTAGGAAGCTTACTTTTCTGAACCCAGTTGAACTTATCCCAATTACCTCTCTTGGGATTCCAATAGCATCTGATTTAAGTCGTTCTCGCAGAAATGTTAAACAATATCCAGCTGTAGTCCGAGAGGGATTTTTTCCGGATACTGTCCAGTTTTCTTGTTCTAATATTCTATTATCTGATATCAGGGTAAGGTCAATGACATCTGACCACCCAACAAAGTTATCGGAACTTGGGAAGATGAAAGTTGGGTTAGTACCTCTGTTGGAAATTATAAGGTTTTTAGTATTACAAAAAGTCTAAAACAGACTCACCTCGTTCGTTGACTTCAGAGCTACCCCATATGACATGTCTCGCGTTAGCGTCGCAGCCTAAAATAATGGTGTTCAGTGGATGGGTATTTCCCATTGCGCGTCCCACCACCCTGGGAGGGGCGTCACAAGAATGCGCCATATAGCAGGATGCAAAGTATATGCTTCCTTTTGGCTCTAATTTAGCAAAGGTGATATCTGGCGTGCTAAGCTGCGGGCAGAGAAAAATGTTTAAATGGTTTTTTGCATTTAGAGACGATCTTGGCTTACGATTGTCCTTTACATAGAGTGTTTTGTAACCATTACCATGGAGTCCTCTCACCACGTTGTGTTGTACGTAGGTTTCGTTGATGATGCCTAGGTCTAAGATTCCCTCAACTAGAAGGATTCGCAGATTATCTGAGGCGATACGGGAGTCCTTCAGACCCCTCCAGCTGCATCTGGTCAAGAAGCTTGTAGGCGCCTTCGACGTCTTCTTCGCCATCGGGGCCAGGTGAGTCATCTGGGCCAGGAGCGTCTAATATTTTGACTCCGGCTGCTCTTTTGCCAAAGAATAGTTTTCCTCCTGCTTCTTTCAAAGCGGCGGCGCCCGCTTTAATAATAGCAAGGACTAAACTTATGCTTTTGTATTTGGGTGGCTCTTTATGGATGACGGTCCAGTCGTCCATCGGGACAGTCGGATTCACGACCTGTAGGCACTCCAAGCGCTGACGACCCTCACCCTTCCTATTGGGTAAACAAATCCGTGCACGAGGAATTACCTGCGCCGGGATCAGCTTCAGGATGGTATCATCCCAGGCATCGCACACTGAAGCGATAGACTTATTCAGGAAATCTTTCGAGAACTCGTCCATGCATTTAATCACCTCGACATCGGCGAATCTCTCTAGAGTTGTAATGGGGTAACGGGGAACCCTTGTTTGCCTGTACGTGTTCCAATACGAGTTCTGACAACTTAGACTCCACTTTACTAAATTCTGAGACTGTGGTGAGAACTATCAAGTTGTCCTTTACTACCTCGTTGAAGGGCCTTTTTGCCGTTATAGTAATTTTTGACGGCCCCTTGACCTTCCATCGTTTAGCGGGTTCATCGTCCTCTACCCGAGAACGTTCCTGCTTTGAGGTTGAGGGTCTGTTGCTATCACTTTTTAGGAAGGCCTTCTTCTCTTCGTACTCCTCAACTACAAGATTAGTCTTACTATATAATATAAGAAAGAGTTAAATCTTCCACGAGGAGGCCTTGGAATCATTTCTGCGAAGGCTGAGAAGGTTATGCGCAGAGTCCTCTCGAGCACTCCTATATCTCTGAGATAATCTGAAGGAAAAATTGGGCGATGGACAACATCGAGTAATACTGCTTTACACACACTAGCCAGGAAGCTGGTCCGAAGACATAAGTTTATTCCTTTTCAACGTATTTCCGGTGTCGATAAAATCAGCTCTATCGGGACTTTGTGTTGACCAAGGAATCATTAATTTGGAACACTCTGGAATTTAGCACTAGATAGTGTTTTGGCCGTCGGTGGTGCAATGGTAGTGTGCGCGGCTCTTGTGCATGAGGACGTGGGTTCGTTCCCTACTCTGACCACCTTAAATTTCGTTCGACGGCGGAAAAGCTTTTCAAAATACCGTTCGGAACCGGTGTAAAACTGTAGGTTCCAATCAGTGAGTGTAAAACTAGAACGCGCACAGCTCACTGGTTTGTGAAAAGCTCTCCCTAATCCCCTCGTGGGATGTAACGGGAAACCATTCATTTATTTATTTATTTAGTGTTTTACTAGAGAACAGTCGTAGCAATTACTGATGACCTGGAAATTAGTGCAAAGTAAATACCCTTCCATATCCAGAGATGTGACCCAGGACGTAATCAGGAGACTCTCAGTTGGCCACCGAGAATGCGCTGTGTTCCGAGGAAACCGAGCTCGTACTTCTTACAAGCAAGCTTAAGTTTACGTTTATGCAGACATTGTCTCTATGTGCTAGAGATATTTTCATTGGACAGAAAGCTTAGTTTCAACTTAAATACTATTTATAGAATCAGAAACTCTTCTCTAAATTAGATGACCATGCAGTTCGATACTCACCTAAAATAGGTACCGCGGCATAGAAACATTCCAGGGAACCATAGAGCGGTTGAGCAGAAGAGATTGTAGACTACCGGACTTGTTCAATTGGATATGTAATCTCAAGCTTAAAACCGAAGGTCTAAGATATGCGACTGATATATAGACTGGTGGCACAAAATGCAGGCTCACCAGTGAAGTATGGGCAAGTTGTGACCTGAATCGAACACTAAAGTTGATAGCCACTCCTAACTTCTAGGCGGCATATTTCGATGCTAGGAGCTGTGATCATTGGGCACTGTTTAATAGCCATACTGGCGTCTAGACTTGGAGTCTCAGCTCATGGTTACTGCAGACATTGTGGGCATGAAGAATGCATATGCTATTGCCAAGCCTTTTTAAGAGTAGGAGGCAATATCTAGGATCTTACTTCATGTTGAATCTAACAGACATTCAGGGAGTTAAGTTGAATGATCTTAGGAACTTTTTGCAGAGTATTACTTGGTTCTCCTGGGAGTAATGAATGTCACTTCTTCAGCCACATCCTGGAATATCGGTATAAGGTATCAGTTGGCTTAAACGCCGCTTAACCACACAAGGTTTATTAACAGGTTCATAAAATTACAACGGTCCTCATGGAAATAAGTGTGTCAACAGCCAAATCTACCTAACCTAACCTGGGTTGAATAAACAATATTATCTCATCTATACAACTAGCTCTACGTATACTTTCAGCAAAAGTGTATTTAGAATTTCAGCTTACGTTAAAATTAACAACGAAATCGTTTAAATTCAAAGCACGTAAATTGTTTAACAATGAAATATTGTGTTTGAAATGAAGATTGTCTTTTTTTGTATAAAATGTTGTTAGTCTTTTATCCGTTTCAGTTTGTATTATTCGATCATTAAATTGTTATGTTCTTTAACAATTATCCGGTTCAAGATAAGTCACTATTAAAAAGTAATTTTTCATATAAAAAGGTACATTTTAATAGAAAATATTAAAAAGAAATATGTGAAACTGATTATTATGGTAGATGGTTGAGAATATAAATAGCTATTTCAAGGCCCACCAAGGCATATCATCAGCTCCTATCTCCACAAGTATTTAGGTATATCATCACACATTATAGGGATAAACAAAACTCAACTTAGCGAGAATTGTCTCAACACTCCTACTTGTGCTAAGACATCCACAACAAATATTCACAACATTTCCCTCCTATGCATGCTTTATAATAAAATCAATCTCAAATATCAAAAATACTGAATTAAAAATAAATAAATATTATAAAACGTATACTTTGTCCTTTCGGCATAAAACCCCAAACCGGATATTAACCCGTTTTCCCCCCTGTTTCAGCCTTTAGGCTCTTGAAAAGCTTGAAGAAGATCCACTACTTGCGACCAAAATATTGTTCAACGATAAGGTACATTTCTAGCTTAGTGACAACATTGCCGTGTTGGGGATAAAGAGCAAACCGAAGATGTTCAAGAGCTGCCATTACATCCACATAAATCCACGGTGTGTTGGTAGTGGAATCATCGGTCCAAATTTGAATTAAGGCCGCTATCGCGTAGTGATAACGGACTAATTCCTGCCTGAAATTGTGTATGGGCTAGCAACAAATTATATGTGTTGATGTCTATTTTAAGAGTTTAGTACCCACCCTTAGCACAAAAATTTCAATTTCATAATTTTCGACGAATATAACTTTATAATATGTATAAGTAAATGCCCACCATGGTAAGGGCATCCATAAGTGCATCCATGGTGGGCATTTACTTATACATATGAAAAAGATACATACGTAATATATTCTGAAAGATTTTTGGGAAAAGTAGAATTTAAATTGTAAATCCAGATATGTCCGTGAAGATAAATTACGAATTTAACTAGCAAAGACACAAACCACATTCATTTATACAACTCTGTTAATGGATTAACAGACATCTATTAACGCGGTCAAAACGAGGTATATATCAATATAAACGATTTTTAACCCATCGGAATATTATATATACATGAATTAAATATTACACTAATAATATTGTATTATTATTTTTTGCCAACAAAATGCATGCATTTCATTAAGAGCGGTTGTGGTGGATCGGCCGCCCAACTTTTGTATGGAAGGTACAAAAAATTAAGGTTCAATGTATAAGGAAGGTTCAATGCATTAATATTGTCTAATACCAAATTTCATAAAGATTGGTTCGGTTTTGCGGCACTTATCATGTCGAGCCAACAGCCGGCCACCCGTCTTTTGTATGGAAGACACCAAAATGGGTGGCGCAAAATCCCCCATATTTTGGTGGGTGACTGGTTTGCCTACGTGAAGCCTGATATCTAATTTCATTAAGATCGGAAATGTTTGACGCGTCTTATCGTATTGACAACCCGGGCGATCACCAAGCTTTTGTATGGGTAGTACCAGAATGGGCGTGGCAACATCGCCAATTTTTCCCTTTAAATAGACATTACAGATTATTAACCACTGCCGGAGTTGAAGCATATTCCAAAAACATGTTCTAAAACAAACATGGTTTTGTACCAAATGTGTCGATTTGTACACAGAAAAAAATTAGTTTTCAATTCAATTAAAAAATTCGAAAATTCAAATTCAATATTAATTGAAAATCCTCTGATAAAAAAATCACATATCAGCTACCATATTTGTAGGTTGTTTATTGGAAAAATATCATTTTTCGATCGATGCAAAATTTCACCCATCTACAAAAATATTTGTACGTTATTTATCAAAAGTATTTTCGTTTTTAGTCGATGACGAATTTCACATATTAACAAACTAAATTGTATCTCAGTTTTCGTTTTGTCTTCGATCCGAAGTATTTTTAGAAATTTTGTTTATTTAAAAAAAAAATTAAAATCCACTGGAAGGTCGTTTCGATGTTTGTGACACAGCGTATTTTCGGGCAGCGTCTAGCCCGTTATGCCACCGAAAATAATAGTAACTGACAAAATGTTGTTGTGATCGGTAAGTTGACCAGTTATCGTGATGACCAGCCAAACAGACAGCCAGACGGACATGGCTCAATCGTCTTTAGAGGTCCTTAAACAAATTTCGGGTCTAATACAGTTCTTTCTATGCGTTACATTTTTTCCCGTATTAAATGATATCTACTCCCATCGCTAATGGTGAAGATATACAACTACGTAAAATGTACCAAAAAGTAAATAAAGCGCACCAGAAAGTGCACAACGTATACCAAGAATTACATAAAGTGCCCTAAAATGTTCTTTATGTACCCAAAAGTACAGAAAGGCACGTAATTTTTTGTGATTTCAAAGGGTTTTGAGAAAGTCATCACATTATGGCAATAGCTTAACAGAAAATCTGTGTCGCAGTAAGATTGCACTTTTTAAATATAGTGTAATTTTTCTTTTTGTGCAAGTGGCAACTCTGAAATTTGACAGCTGTCACATATGTTTGTTCCGATTATTTAAAATGGAGCGCTTTAAGTGAACCATAGACTTGCCACTCGTGAATACGAATATCAGCTATCGTTGGTGTTTATTGTATGTTTACCGCCCTTCTTGATACCAAATAGGAATTTAATCGAAGTCACTATCATGTTCACAAAATTTTTTTGGTAATATTTTTTCAAATTCATCAGTCCGATAAAAAGTCATCGACCAATCTCATGCTCATCAATGACAAGTTTGTGGTTCGCTTTACGAAAGAACTAACTTACTTACTTACTTATTCGGATTCGGACAACCCCGGGGGGTCAGGGACCTTACAAAACGAAGATAACGTACTTCGCCAACCAGTTTGATCTTTTGCTTTATTTCTCCAGTTGGCAATACCAAGTGTATGCAGGGATTCGTCTACCTGCTCCCTCCAGCGGAGCCTTGGTCTTCCTATTTTTCGTCTTCCTTCGAGTTCGAAAACCCTTCGTGCTGGTTCGTCTTCATCCATTCTACTGACATGGCCTAGCCAGCGCAATCGCGTTATTTTGATCCGCTTAACTATGCCAATGTTAGGATAAAGCTCATACAGCTCATGATTCATGCGTCGCCGTTACTTGCCGTTGTGCACTATAGGGCCATACATTTTTCGGAGTATTTTTCTCTCGAAGACTCATACAGATGTTTCGTCTGCTTGCGATAGGACCCAGGATTCTGCGCCATAAAGCAAGACAGGTTGAATCCGAGTCTGGTACAGCTGAAAGAACAGTGCGTTATAATTGTGAAAACTTTTTACAAAAATTTGGGAAGTTATGCTGAGACCGCTCGCAAACTTCGAAGAATTTTTAGTCGAGAAAGTTCACCTAATGTATCAACCACCCGAAGAGGGGTCAAAAAATTTTAAGAAACTGGTTCGGTTGTGGACTGTAGGATTCCTGTGCGTCAACGTACCGGTCGGTGTCTTGAAAACACTGCTGGTGTAACCGAGAGTGTTGCCGAAAACCCGAAAACATCAAGTCCGCATCGTTCTCAACAACTTCGAATTTCACGAAGCACTACTCAACGAATTTTGACAAAAGACCTCCTCCACCTTCATGCGTACAAAATGCAGCGTACTAAGGAGCTCAAACCAGCAGATCAATGGAGCACCGGGAAGTCAATGCCAATGTTAAACAAAAAAAGCACATTTTCATCTGAATGGCTTCGTGAATACACAAAATTGTCTAAATCCTCATGCAATCCATGAGAAACAAATGCACTTACAACGAGCAACTGTCTGGTGCGGCATTTGGTCCGGCGGCGTTACTGGGCCCTACTTTTTTGAAGATGAGGCCGAAATTGCAGTAAGTGTAAGCCGCATTCGTTACAGGAACATGATAACGGAGTTCTTGTGGCCTCAACTGGACGGTATGGATCTGTGGTTTCAGCAAGACCGCGCCACCTGCCACACCGCGCATGAAACAATCAGTTTATTTGCGATTTGCAGATGAAATTATCTCAAGAAATTCTGATGTCAATTGGCCACCAAGAGCATGGGATTTAACGTTCTGCGATTTTGTTCTTTGGGGTTTTGTGAAATCTTGGGTTTATAAGAGTAAACCAGAAACAATTCTTGAGCTCCAATCCGAGACCCAACGCGTCATCGGTGAGATACAACCACATCTCTGTGAAAAAGTCATGGACAATTTCTTGAAAAGGGTAATGGTCTGTCTTCAGGGCCGTGTGACTGTGGGGCGGATATTTATGCAATGCTTAATCGGAACATTTCTTCTTTACAATCCAATAGCTATCCAATAACACAACTATCTCAAAAAGTGTGTGTTTTTAGTTTAAAGTGAAAATTGCATTCTTACTGAGACACCCATTATATCTAACCGAGTAAGATCTGGTTTTCGAAACCCTCAGTTTGAGTAAAAAGTATGTCCTTTTGCTAGCGTTTGCTCTAACCCCAAAACCGTGCACAAAATGTATGGAAAATCAATTCGTCGGAGTGGTCGCTGCAAATGCTACACGGACACATGTGATGGAGTGTGTAGTGTATGCGTGAAAGCTCTATGAGTCGAATGTCCGGAAATGGTGCTGCAACAGTGTCTTATTCTCGTTTTGTTTTGTTTTGTGTAAAATTCCCATAGGATCACGAGAAAATTATGTCAACATAATTAAATTTATTGAAATTTTGTAGATTTCTTCATAGAATAACACATACCATAGAAGGTTTTATTCGCTCAATAAATTAAACGTCATAGGTACGATGGAAAGTAAACATTGGATGGTAGAAATATGGGTTCAATAATACCAGATAGTGGCAATAGTATACAGCGATCAACATAGGAACAACAACCGAATTTCGTGTTTTTGTGGCAAACTAGTTGTGTTAAATACAATACAAATGTATACCAACGATAAAAGTCAATAAAAAAGTGCAAAATATATTTAAATTTTTCAGTTCTACACCAAAACGACAGGAAAATGTTAAGTGAACATATTTTGTAACTCCACCTGGTGTAAGATAATTTTAAATTTAATCGCTCTCATTTCCACAAACCTACGATGAGAGTGTGAAATGAAACGTTAGATGAGAGAATAAGTTTATCTAGGTATGTATTAGTCTATGGATTTCTTAAATAGTTTGAACAAAATTTATGCTTTATTTATGCGTATTTTTTTTAGTAGGTGAGGTTTGTGGCTCCAAAAATCAAATACGATTCACTCAAGCGCATTACTCTATCACGTTATAACTTGATTATTTCATACTTTTTATTACTACTTCATTTTATTATGGTGTACATTGCTTAAACATGGTAAGAATTTGATAATCTATAACTGCTCTTGTACAGAGAAAGGAACTGCCACAGTAATATCGATGGCGTCGGTTGCCTCATTTGATTGTCGACGGCGGCGGCGGCGCCTGTAGAAATCGGCTGAAAGTTTTATATTGGCGGGTGATATCTCAGCCCTCTCCTTTCGATAGTGTATACCCAAAAATACGATAGAAATCTTAAATAACATTTTCCCATACCTCTCTAATTACCAATCTTTAGGTGAGAGATCATCTTCTTACTATAATTATTTTGTAAATAAACACTCAATTTTTTCTTTTAGTCAACAATTGAAGCCTTCTCGCGAATAACTTTGTAAGCGACAAAATGTAAATTGTTCACCAGAGACGAAAAACTATATCAACTAGCGGGCACTTAGTCGATGTTTGTCTCTTTAACATTTGTAGCAATTTGCACTTTAATTAACATTAAGCAGAAAATTATATTAATTAATATACTAAATTATTTAGAAACTTTAATTTTTATATTTTTACAGGTTTCACAATGAAGTGATATTTTATATTCAAAAACTAATTCGACGATAACACGTTTCAATAAACATCGTTTTTCAATTTGAAACGGATTTAAAGTATCAGAAAATGATACACTCCGGTTCACTTATTTAAAGGCACTAAAAATTCCATATTCAGCAGCGTGTATCTTTTGCAATTTGTAACCGATTGCAGAATTTTAAAATGGAAATGGAAGCTGGACATCTTGAGATATAAAAGAAATCATGACAATAGTGGTTTCTTAACTAAAGAACTTTTTTTGAGCAATTTATAAAAAAAAGTCCAACTATGTTCTATTTTTTTGGTTCACTTGAATGAAGGCACTTTAACTAATTTTAGTAAAAAACAGTTTTTCTTGTTTTTTTAATTTATTTTACTTTATTTAAAAACTATTAGTAATGGGTACAACTCCCTTTGTTTTTAATAATTTTAAATATACGGGTTTTCATTGAGAGATAAATAGAATTTATGTAATTCAACGAAATTTGATTCCAAGCATCCTTAATATCCTGAATTAGTGACTAAAAACAAAATGGTGTCCCATAACATCCCATGAAGGGATTGAGGAGAGCTTCTCACAATCAGTGAGATGTGCGCTTTCTAGTTTTACACTCACTGATTAGGACCTCCAGTTTTACACCGGTTCCGAACGGTATTTTTGAGAAGCTTTTTCATGGCTAAGTACTCGATAGTGTCGCCATCACTATGCGAGGAATTAGTGACTGCTTGTCATAAAATTCTCTACCTCCTTCATAGACCTTACGAGATAACCAACCCCAGACATTTTCGATAATGTTTAGATCTGGCGAATAGGGTGGCCAGTCAAGAATATTAATATTTTGGCTTGCAATGAATTCCTTTTCTACCCATAGGGGCATTATTCTGTTGCAATATCCAAGATATGGGACCAAATAGTTCACTGAACATCGGAAAAGCCGATTCCAATAACGTTGTATAGCTTGCACCAGTCATTTTTGCACTTTGAAATTCAAGATCGATGGTGCCATAGTACGTAATAGCACCCCACACCATAACGCCGCCCTCTCGGCTGTGATGTCGGTTCAAAAAATGGTTTTCTTTGCGCGGATCGTGGAAGTAATACTTGTAGCCATCAGGCCCATCCAAATAAAACTTCTTCTCATTCGTAAATACAACGGTTCTCCAGTAATTTACATGACCTCTTGCCAGCACATCCCATACCATTTAGTCTCTTGCGAATTGAAGCCGCTTTTCCTTACGAGGAGCATTAAGTGGCGACTTTTTTGTAATTTCTTGTATTTAAGATACTCACAGCTCTTAATTACTCTGCGTAATGATGACTTGATGAGCTCTTATTTTTGACAAGGATAAGGCAGAATTAGAAGCAATTCTGATGATTTTTCTCGTAGATAAAGACATACGTAGATAAAGACATACGTAGATAAAGACAATGAAACCCTTCCTTTAAAATGTTTTCCATACCCCTCGGGGTCCTTGATGTAATTGTCGACAACTGTTGGGCTCCGTCCAATTTTTTTTAGCTATTGGGCGGTCGGACTATCCTTCAGATCGGTAAACACCGATTTTAGTTTTTTCCGATAGATTAAAAATTTTTGTTTTGCCATTTTGACTCGTAAAATGATTAAGATGTAATAAATTGTAATAAACATCATCGCTGACTTTAAAAATAATAAAAAAATAATAAAGTGCCTTTATTCAAGTGAACCAAAAAAATGGCACATTTTCTGACTTTTTATATAAATTGCAAAAAAATTATATAGTTAAGAAACCACTATAGTCATGATTTTTTTTATATCTCAAGATGTCTAGCTTCCATTTCCATTTTAAAATTCTGCAATCGGTTAGAAATTGCAAAAGATACAGGCTGCTGAATATGGAATGTGCCTTCAAATAAGTGAGCCGGAGTGTATTTTTTATTTAGTTTTGCATTCAAATAACATGGCAGAGTAATTGAAACTGGAATTTATGAAAAAACCGTTTTTACAAAAATTGTCGCTTACAACATTAGTCGCGAGAAGACTTCAATTAACAAATGATTAACCAACCAAATTTCGTCGATAAAACAGTTGCTAAGTATACAGCTGTTATTGACAACAGCGATGGTAAATATTGTACCGGTTCTGGTACAATTACAAATAGTTTTGGTACGATGGTACCGTCAATGGTACATTTCTCTTTTAAGCTGTTTCCCTATGAAAGTAGAAATATGCTAGATATTAATTACGAAAATATCCCTATTCTTTTATCTCTCATTCAATCGGGTTACTTTTGGTGCAAATTTTTCGAGATTTTAAAACAAATATTTTTTTTTTAATAATTGTGTGCAAGAAAGAATTTTAAATATATTCTATAATTTTTCAAAATTTCAACATATGATACCTTGAACACTAAGCGAGTTATAGAAATTTTTCGTTTAAATTTCCATTTTAATCTTGACTGGTTTTACAACAGCAACACATCGCTTAAATCGGTTTCTTAATCGTAATAACCTTCCGAATATCCGAACTTTGGGGACCCATAACTTTGAAATAGTCCCAAGCAGTTTGGCACTTTTGGCTGGTCGTGACAAGGTAAACAAAAACAGATGGGTTATCTTAGAAAAATGGTGATTGGGCCTTTTTACGCAACACGATTGATATGGTAGTACATACATGTTTGTTTAAAAAGATAACTAAATAAACTAAATTCCAGCATTTAGGCTCATGAGCAACACGAAGATATCCATGAACTACCGCTACTACCACAAAAATTAACTGTTTGGGCTAGATAATGTACATGTGGAATCATCGGTTCACATTTCTTTAGAACTGATTTTTTGTTCAAACAAAGTAATATGATTCTTTCAAAACCGAAAAAAAATTAATGCGTACAATTTGGTACAATCGGGTCACTTCTGGTACAATTTATTTGAGATTTTAAAACAAACGATTTTTTTAAATTAATTGTTAATAATAAACGTAACAACAAGTATAATTTTTTTTATCTTTTTTGCCATTTGCCAATATTTTCTTTTGTAATAAAAGTTATTTTTTCAATTTGATCAAATGTTTGTTTAGTTTACTAAATTCTTAAAGTCACAAGTACGAGGTGCTCGCGTCTGGTAACGTTATGTTAAAAGAGGTTGAACCAATAATAAGTGTGTTTTTTACACCGCTGAACATAATTATAGGTTAATTAGTACGGGCCAGCTAAACAATAAAAACCGTCATTTCAATTTGCCACTTAAATTCCGACTTGAGCTATGGAAATGTTGCCACATGTTCAATTTCAAAAAATGCCAACAAAAAGATATCTTAAACAAAATGAATCCCCTCCCTGGTGGAAGAAGGTAGGAACGCACTTTTTTCAAACACAATATTTTTTCATTTAAAAAAAATTTAAAAAAATCTAAATTTGATTTTAAAAATTTTAATATCAGATGTTGACGTTTTTCTTATCTCAAACAAAATCAGATACCATGGAAACATTAAAAGAAGGAAAATATTGTTTTTGAAAAAAGTGAGTTAACACCTTCTTCCATTAGGGATTTAAATTGTGTTAGCATTTCTTGTGTGTGAAAAAGTTATCAAGAATGAGAGAATCAAAATCATAAATTTACAAAATGTAATTGGTAATTATATTTAAATTATTCTATTTAATGGAAAACTACGTATATTTTTATATCTCTTAATTTGAAGGCTCGATTTTTATTTCCGATTGAAAACAAAATTGGAACTAAATTTTGCACAACAACGCCCGGTAAATGTTACACTATAGAGAAATATAAAGAGCCGCTATGCCTCTCCTCGTGTTCTCTTGATGGCGACGAGGTAGTAGGCCATTTCATCGAGTTCGAGTCGCTTTTGTAATTTACTCATTGGTTGGGCATATACGGACAGAAATAAAAGGGAATGCGTATTTTCGTTCGATGCAAACAACATAAAACATAATTTGGCTGTCATTAGTATCAATCAAACACTTTTAAATTTAGTTTGCTGCATGGTCTATAATCTGTATGTCTTCTTTGGTCTCTCATTCTACATCATTTCCCTAGTACCTTTTCGATCAGCTGTGCCATAGAAACCACCTGGTTATACATATCGATCATGGTTGAGTTATCTATACGCACAGTCGTTTAAACAGTTGGTTTAGTTTTTTTCATATCATTTTTCGTTTCACTTGTCAAACTTATATTTAATTTGTTTTTTGAATTCTTCTATTGTTGGTATACACTAATGTAGAGTTTGACAACTGAAACGAATCATCAAAAAAAGGTCTGCTGTTGCTGCCTGCATCTATGTGTTGGCACTGGCTACAAACTTGTTGACGTATCACATACCTTTTCACCCATTACAGCAAATGTTGCCACATTTCGTGGTATTAAGCGCGGATCTTTTGTACATGTCGTTAGTGGCAATAGCTTAATGGAATAAAAAATTACGGTGGAAATTACGATATTGAAAGCAAAGTTGCTCTTCCACACTTTGCGTATTTCATGTTAGAAATTCGTTATAAATTGAGAAATGTACTACATTTATTATTTTTCCTTCTGAATATTACAGTGTTCTGCAGTCTTATTTTGACAGATACTAAAAAAAGGAACACGTCTGATCCCCAGAACAAAATTTACAGATAATTTAAAAAACACCTTGGAGTGTTTTGAAAAAATCAATGAACGTATTCCTCTCTAAAACCATCAACGAACATTAAAAACTATGAATAACTCATGATAACTGGAGTGTTGGTTTTCTATTCAGTAGGTCTAATTTTGATTCAAAATATCTTAAAATGAGATACCAAACATTAAAATCCACTCAATTCCAAAATATAAAGAATTGAAAATACACACATTTTTCGCAGAGTGTTTCTAAAATTTGAACAGATTTCAAATGATTTCATTTGCAATAGAAAAAATAAACAACAAAAATAAAAATGGTAAAAACTAGTAAGTATATAATATGTTCCTAAAGGCTCGTGAAACTTCAACATTTCGCGCTAAATTTTAGATAATTCCATACCAGAAAAATTCTGCGAAATATCAGCAAAATATTTCCGCCAGGGATGTACTAAGTTTTTCGCGCGAAATATCATCAACATGTGTCAAGTAACATTCGAAAATGGTGGGAAGAAATTACACTGTTGAAGTCGAAAAATTTATCAGCGTTCCAGTAAATTGTATCGGTTAGAGGGCAGTCTACTGAGTTGATCGGTAAACCTGAAATGTCTGTATCACATCAAATGTTTGAAAAAATCGATTTCTAATAATTCTCAGATTTTCCTGCACTTTGTTTTTGAGAAAAAAAAGATTTTTTTCACTATTTTCAACATAAGTTGAAGGGACTAGAATTTTTTTACTTACAATATTTGGCAAAATTGTAGCCATGGTAAAACTAAACAACTTTTGTGAACATATTAATACAATCTGTACGTGTCTGGTCGCCCTAAATATATTTTGAAAACGGTCATATAAAAGATATGAATGGTGGAAAAAAAATATTTTTTGCTTAAAAATTTTAATTTTTTATTATTAAAAAAAACATGAAACATATATTAGTGTATCCCAAAGTCACATGACCTATGAAAAAAATTAAACATGGATTAGATATTATCCTCAATATAGTGAAGGTATCTCATTTTGACAAGAATTGTAAAGGGGTTTCCAATAAGAGGTGTTATTTTGGTACTCAAAGAAAAATTCCATTTTTTGAGATAAATGATCGGAATTTTATTTCATAATAAAGAGGAAGCTGTGCCGTTAATAATGAAAAACAACATCAGCCAAATGGCCACCACGACCACGCTTACAGGAAATTTTCCATAACCAAATCGCAAAGTGGCTGCCGTATGTCCTCGATAGCCTACCGAATTCTATCTTTGAGGTCTTGAATCGACGCTAGGCTGTTGGCGTAGGCCTTATCTTTCACGTGGCCCCAAAGGAAGAAGTCGCAAGGTGTTAAATTACAAGATCTCGTTGGCCAATTGTGATAACCTCTTCGAGAGATAACACGGTCCGGAAACTTTTCCCGTAAAAGAGCAATGGTTTCGTTGCTTGTGTGGCACGTAGCGCCGTCTTGTTGAAAGTAAACGTTGTCCAGATCAATACCATCCAACTCCGACCATAAAAAATCATTAATCATCTCACCTGGGTTTTCTTCAACACTTTGGGCAACAGCAGCAATATTCTCAGTTGTTCTTGAGCGACGTGCACGGGTTTTATTCTTCACATCACTAACTTGTCCCAACAGCTCGAATTTTACCACCAATTTCTGTATTGCGGTCCGACAAGGTGCTTCACGACGACCTAAAAATGCTTTAGTTTTGCGAACTGTGACTGCAAGATTTTCACCATTTTTGTAGTGAATTTTAATAATTTCAATGCGTTGTTGAAGCGTGCATCGTTCCATTTTTAGTAATGGTGTAGTTTCTACTTGTCAAATGTCAAAGAATAAAATCTTCAAAAGTGACAGCTACCGAAATACAGGGTGATTCAAAATAACACCGCTTGTTGGAAAACCCTTTATTACTCATCATATGCAACCCAAACAAAAAATCACAATTTTTGACAAAATGAGATACCTTCACTAAATTGTGAATAAGAGCGAAACGCGTCCATCTATTTTTTCGATCCGTATCTCATTTTTTTCATAGGTCATGTGTTTTTAGGAAAAACTAATATAATAATATTTTTAAGCAAAAAAATATTTTTTTTTCACCATTCTTTTTTTATATCTGCGAAACTGTTAATTAGATTGAGAAATAATTTAGCAGTAGATTAAAGGTATTGTAATTCTAAACTTTTCCAAATTTATTCGGACAAAATCGGACACGTCGTTCTCGAGTAATGATGACATATACTCGTACATACAAATGACCATTTTACAAAATACAAAGTGGTCTTTATGAGGTATTTAGGGCTACTAGACACGTTCAGATTGTATCGATATGTTCACAAAAGTTGTTTAGCTTTACCTTGGCTACAATTTTGCCAAATATTGTGAGTGAAATATTTGGAGTCCCTTGAAGTTATGCTGAAAAAAATGAAAAAAATCTTCTTTTTTTAAAAGAAAAGTCGAGGAAAATCTGAAAATTGGTAAAAATCGAGTCTTTCAAAAATTTGACGTGACACAGACTTTTCCGGGTACCGATCAACCCAGTGGGCTTGCCTCTAACTGACACATTTTACTAGAACGCTGATGAACAAAATTTCATTTCAAAAACTACAACAGTGTTATCAACTCTCATTCATCAAACAAATAAATCTGTAGTGTAAAATAAATCAGTAGCTGAGCGACGATTCGTGTGTTACGTTCAACCCGAAACCCGAGACCGACAACACGAATGAAATGAAAAAGAGCGTTGCTGTTCAGACTCTGAGCGTTTACGTGTCATTTTGTTCGGTCTTTTGAGTGAGCAGACCGGACAGAAAATTTTGGTTGAGCATATTTTGCGAGCTCTGCATATTATCTTGAAGTTGTCAATAAATTATAATTATGTACATAAAATGTTAAAAGTGAATTTCTTATGCTCATCAAGTGTTATATTTTATGTAAAAACCCCAATATCGAAACTACGGAAAGGCCCTGTTCCTCGATCTCGAACGAAAAAACCCGAACGAAAGCTTTCGTTCAAGATCTAGGAACAAGCGGTAACAATTCATACACGGAAAGAAAAAAAACGTTTATTGCTCGGTTGCCACAACAATACTTTGATTTATTTGTATTAATTTATTAATAGCAACCGTTCATATAGTTCTCCCAAATAGACTCATATATGGTAAATGTGTATCATGTTGTTGCAAACGAGTTCTCGTTTGCATCAAACGCGTACAAAATTACATTTGCCGCAAATTTAGAAAGCGTTTGCGATAACTGAAATTAGCCATTTATCTAATGAGAGCACAGATTACGAACAACGTAAATTTCACTCATTCAGTCGACTGTATACATAGTCTTATCCACTCGTTTGACATACATACTCACGCATACACATAAAACTTATCACACACGCTTTTGGTTGTTATTTGAATGCGAGGCGAGACAGACGTGAAGGTAGACAGTGAAAAAATAGACAAAAATGCCAACTTTTTTTAAAACAAACTTTATGGGTAAAACAAAATCATATAAGTTGGAAATTTAAACAAAAAGAGCTTATGAAAGCCATAAATAAAAGTTTTAATTACAACTCGGTTGCTGTAACCGAAGGAACAGTTGGCGGAACCGTTTTTCGTTTCTCGCAAAAGTTTTTCAGCTCTAATTTTTCATAACTCGTTTACTGCAAACGTTTTTCAGTTAGGAGCACCTACAACTCGGTTGCTATAACAGAGGGAACAGTTGGCGGAACCGTTTTTCGTTTCTCCCAAACGTTGTTTTTTCAGCTTATATTTTTCATAAATCGTTTGCTGTAAGCATTTTTAAGGTTCTCTCAAACGAAATGGCATGTATGGATTAACAGAAGTTCGTTTGTCCCAACTACAGTCCCGAACGAATTTCAGTTATCTGATTTCGTTTGGGAGGAACGCGTATTTTGTTTGCATGTAGATATTGGATGTTTACGTTGCTGCCTTTTAGATCTTGAAACCTAGTAATATGAAGCTTTCGCGGAGAGTTCTCTGCCGTGAACAAAAGTTAGTTCTTTTCTGTGATTTTTCCTGTCAAATACATTAAGTCGAATACTTTAACTGCAAAGCGTACAATATAAACCAGGTTTTAATCAAACATTATAAAAAAAATTGATTAACCATTATTAAATTTCCCTTATATGGAAGTGAACTGCTGAAATTTCGGTGTTCGTTATTTAAGCTTAACAATAATTTTGATTTTGATTGACATATTTTGTGATTATTTGCTTGAATCCCCCCAATATACTTATAGTACATCTGACCTCCCGTGGCTTAAATAAAACTGACTGCAACTCCAAATATTAAATTTTTTCATTGTAAATATGCGTTGTAGATGAGACGCGGATTTAGATTGTAATCACCGAATTTCTCTAATGAAATTTCCAGTTTCCCCCAAAGTTGAAAGAATATTACAAAATCATAATTTTCTTAAGTGCTTTGCAGGAAGACATTTTCTTTTTTCGCTGACATACAACTAAATTATTTCCATTTTCATTTTACTCTTCTATTCAACAGTTTGAAAGCGATTCCACCGAGTTGGCCATGCTTGAGAGCACACGCACTTCCACTCCAGTACCACTGAATTATCATAAAAATGCCACCGACTTGACAATGCAACGAAGCGCCCTCAATGCCAGCGGCAGTGGACGCAAACGCAAAGCACAAAACCATTCAAATGCGAATCACTCGGATGGCGATGCTTCACCACCCTCCAAACTACTGCAACAACATTCCAATGCTATGCACTCCCGACAATGTGATTATCTGAACAGCAACACCAACGGCGGAGCTGGATACTCAGCCACCTCCTTCAACAATGGCCAACACCACCATCAACCCGCCCCGAGTAGCAGTGGCAACTCCGCGGCCGGCCCCAAACCCAGTAGCAATGCCATTGACGAATACGGGGTATTCGGTGAGTACGTGGCAATAACAATACGCAAACTGAAAACGTCCAAAGCCAAAATTGTAGTCAAGCACTTGATTAATAATCTGCTGTACGAGGCTGAGTTGGGCAAGTATGATCAAGGTATACCCTCATGCAAAGAACCACCAGAACTCTACAAAATGTGATATGAACAAGAAGAAGAAAAATATAAATTTAAATATTGAAACTAGAAACCGAATCCATAAATCGAAGAGAAGAATATAGTGGATCGATTTTTTGAGGGGGAGGGAGGGATGGATGAATGAAGATTACCTTGCTTAAACAAATGTTACCTTGAACACTAGTCAATTTGTGTTTCAAAAAAATTACAATCAGGGATAAATAAATGAACATAAATATATATATATACATTATTATAAAACTAAAAACAACGGCAAATGCAAATTGTTAAGAATTATTTTTATTTTAAAAATATTTCCCCAATATTTAATTAGTTACTTTTGTTATAAAATATAACCTTTCAACTAATACTACATAGAATAAGACATAGACTATTTAACACAAACCTCTAATAACTAATTGATACATATGGTAGTGTACTAAGGTGGTATTCGGTTAACGAGTAACCGCTATTATACTACTCATACAACTCAGGTGCCTTTTTGTAGTCATTTAAGTTTTTTTTTTATTTTATTTTGATTATATTGTTAACAATCTCTGGAGAATACAATTTACGGGGATTGATTGGAACTAAAAGTACCTTATATTACATATGAGTACTCGTATGTTTTCTCGTTTCTTCCATTTTGGTTTCCATAATTGAAAGAAATATATAATATTAATAATCTTACTTATAAGTATCTCCTTTCGCGAATTCTAAATACTTATCTACTTTACTTTATCTACTTAATTTGTAAGTAATTGTTACTTAATCTTTAATTCAAATGCAATAAATGAAACAACTACGATTTACAAAGAAACGGGCATATCCTCTTTTATTTCTCACCATTTAGTCTTATCCTTTAGTGACAATTGAAACGTTAAACTTAAAGCATAAACAGGTAAGATAAATAAACAATTAACTGGGGACTTAAGTGTCGTCAGGCTGTTTCACAAAATGTGAAATTGATTGCTGCAATACCCGGATGGAGTTCGATTTAAATCGAAGATATAACTTTTTCGATCCTGAAACAGTGGTTTCAGGACAAACATTTCATGTGAAGAAGAGATGAACATGTTTTGCCTCACGTTCACGACAAAAAGACGGTTACCCACGCAGATTTTTGAGCTTCGCATGGTGACGCACGCTCACCTGAGCATATTTTCATCTTACTCATATTCACGTGAGAATCACGCATGCACGGCAACAATCTACAAATTACTCACAAATTAAAAGTTTTGTTATTTTTTGTTAGCATTTGTCTCATTTTCAAACCAATATCGCGTAGAAGTTGAAATACTTACTTACTTACTTACTTACTTATCCGGTCACGAACAACCCCGAGGGGTCAGGGACATTACAAATCGAAGATAACATATTTCGCCAACCCGTTCGATCTTTTGCTTTATCTCTCCAGTTGGCAATACCAAGTGTACGCAGGGATTCGTCAACCTGATCCTTCCAGAGGAGTCTTGGTCTTCCTATTTTTCGTCTTTCTTCGAGTTCGGTTTCGAAAACCCTTCGTGCTGGTTCGTCTTCATCCATTCTACTGACATGGCCTAGCCAGCGCAATCGCGTTATTTTGATCCGCTCATACAGCTCATTGTTCATTCGTCGCCGATATTCGCCGTTGTGCACTATAGGGCCATACATTTTTCGGAGTGTTTTTCTCTCGAAGACTCCTACAGATGTTTCGTCTGCTTGCGATAAGACCCAGGATTCTGCGCCATAAAGCAAGACAGGTTGTAAGAGAGTCTGGTATAGTTGGACTTTTGTTACTCGAGAGCGTGCTTTATCTCTAAAGTGCTTGCTTAGCCCAAAATAACATAATACATAAAATAAAATACAACTTTCTTAAAAATTTTTAAGTATATTAACCAAAAATAAACAAAGACTGGGAGCCTTCTATACTCAACCACGTGCCTATGACTTTTGTCTTCCACGTGGTGGTTCCCAGACAACTGTAGAATATTGTTGATGTGTTAACATCTATAGGCACGTGTAGGCCAATCTATCAAAGTGAACACATGCAAACAACATACAGTGTTAGCATCCCATACGTGGTTCTTGTACAACAATAGCCTCTGCCTGAAAATAAGTCAGATAGAATTGATGTAGCGGGAGCGAACATACAAGGAGGTCGTCGTCGACAAAGAGTATTGAATAGTATAGAGGACTCACGGGACGAATTGTATGACTCAAACGCATTGGCGACATCTGGCGAATGATTGAAAACGTATGAGGTTGAATTTTATGTTTCGGGATTTGGCAACCCTAGTGTTGCAATCTGGCAACTGACAGCTCTATCGTAAAGTTGGACATTTTTGAGGTTATGCGTACTCAGAACGTTTTGATATACGAGCGCTATTTGTGCTGTTTACAGTAACTTAAAAGATTCATCTCGGCCCAAACATTGAATTAAGTTCAAAAAAATTATTTTTTACACCTTTCGACGTGGATTAACGCAGCAACAGTGCATGGATGAACATAATTCAATTTTTGGCGATGAAGCTCCATCAGGGACCAGTGTTTATCGATGGTATGGTGAATTCAATCGTGGTCGTAGTTCACTCCAAGACGAATTTCCTGAAGGTCGTCCAAAATCAGCTGTTGTTCCGAAAACCATTGATGATGTTCGCGAACTGATTTTGCAAGATCGTCATTTGACCTATCGTGAGATTAAGACAACCTTAGGCATTAGTGGGACCAGCATACATTCAATATTTCATAAACATTTGACTGTTAAAAACATTTGTTCGCGGTGGATGCCACACAATTTGTCAATCACTCAAAAAAAGGCTCGTGTCGATTGGTCGAAAGAAATGCTCCAAAAATACGATCGCGGTGCTTCGAAACACGTCCATGACAACGTGACAGGTGATGAATCCTGGATTTATGCGTATGAGCCCGAAAGCAAAAAGCATTTAACTGTGTGGGTGTTTCAAGATGAGCCAAATCCAACAAAAGTTGTTCGCGCCCGAAGCACTTCCAACAAATGGTCGCCTGTTTTTTCGGAAAAACCGGACATGTCGCAACCGTACCACTAGAACAACGCAGAACAGTGAATTCTGAGTGATACGATCGGAAGACAATTTGTTTGCCAGTTGCCTTCCAAGAAATCAGGAAAACCAACCGCCGAAGACGGATCACTCTTCACCACGGCAATGCGAGCTCTCACACATCGGCTGAAACAACTGAATTTTGGGTCTGATGGGTCATCCGCGATATAGTCCTGACTTGGCACCGAATGACTTCTTTTTATTCCCGTACGTAAAAAACAAACTGAGAGGTCAACGTTTTTCGACAACTGAAGACGCGGTTGCTGCATTCAGAATGCATGTTTTGGAGATACCTCAATCAGAGTGGCAAAAGTGTTTCGCTAATTGGTTCAAACGCATGCAAAAGTGTATAAATCTTCATGGGGAATATTTTGAAAAACAACAAAGTGATTTTCGATGATTAATATTTGTTTTTGTTCTCTAATCCCGAAACATAAAATTCAACCCGTAATACTTACCGTCTTTCTGTCATAACTTAGTCCATTCATAATTTTTATGTGAAACATTGATGCCTTTTGAAACATTTATACTTTTTGTATTGTTTTATGTAATAACATTGTCGAAATGCTGCATTTACATTGAAATATTCTATAAAGTGAATAAGACTCGTTTATGCTCAGACTCTCTACGTGCAATAAGTTCTCTATACTATTCAATACTTGTTGTCGTTGCTCTGTTTATGACAAAACAAAAACTATTATTTCAGTGAGCTAAATATTGCTTTATTTATTTTAACAATGTTACATCTAATGTTATAAAAAAAGAAGGTGCCATAGCATAAGAGCCTTCAGCACAAAAACTATTCTATTTTTATTTCTCAACGTAACATTTACTAATGTGTTCATAGAAATCCAACAGGTACCGTGTAACAAAAAGGTGTTAACACATCGCCCGTGAGTTTGAACACTCATTGAACACTCTTGCGGCTGAATACAAGGCTTTCCGATGACCAGCCTGATTGGCAATGCGACCACCGATGTGTCTCAGGTTTAGTAGGTGACTGATGTCACTGAAGCTATCAGGTACATTATTTTGTCCTTAGAAGCCGGATGAGCCAAACATATGTGCAAACGGCGGATATAAACCAAAAGACAAAAATCCAAGTTCAACATATGGCATCCTGGTCAGCGTCGGATCCATAATGGGCGGCTGCAGTCGAATATCCTGGCAGTGGGTAAAATGCGAAAATCCTGGTGGACTGGGTTTGCCTTCCGCCACCGTTCATAATGTTCATAAATGCAAGGAATATACCGAAACGAAAAGGAGAACATGGACAACCCCTATTTGTAGGCGACCACCGCAAACGTTATGAGAACCACGTTTTGCGGATATGCACTTGGAATGTGAGAACTCTATATAGATCCTGTGCAAGTGTACTGTTGGCAGATGTCGTCGAAAGTTATAAGGCTGACATTACCGCTATCCAAGAAATGCGATGGACAGGACATGGCTGCACACGAAGTACAAACTGCGATATATACTACAGTTGCCATGAAAAAAAAACATGAATTTGGTTGCGGATTTGTAGTTGGCAAAAGACTGCAACATCCAGTCTCTAGGTTTAATCCAGTGAGTGAACGTGTAGCCACAATTCGCATAAAAGCGAAATAATTGTATATTTCCCTAATTTGTGTGAATACCACGACAGAAGAGAAAGATGATGATGCCAAAGACATTCTATGAGAGCCTAAAGAAGTCATATGAATGCTGCACTGGAGATTCTAATGCTACAGTAGGCCGGGAGAAAGTGCTTCATCCAACTATTGGCAATTTAAGTCTACATGCTGACAGTTCCGACAACGGTATGAGACTGAGTCAATGACATGGTCATTACTGATACAAGATTCCAGCATAAAGACACCTACAAGGCTATTGGGTATCACCTGATCAAAGAACGAAGAACCAAATTGATCACGTGGTAATTGATGGAAGGCTAACATCGATTCTGATCACTACCTGGTAGCAGCAAAGGTTCGCACAAGATTAAGTAGAGCGAAAATCGCACGAAACCAAACGTAGAGGAAGCTGGATATCGGAAAGCTGCAATTACCAGAGGTAGCCACTCATGGAAGCTATCGCAACGTTTGGCACAGAAGCCACCCCCTCCCGATGACAATCCTGAAGCGCATTGGAAACCCATTTCCGGCTCTATACAAGCAGCCGCAACAACCATACTTGGTTTTGAAAAACCGCTTCGCAATAAACCATGGTACGATGAAGAGTGTCGAATTGCAAAGACCGATTCACGTATGGCAATGCTTCAGCTAATTGTAACGCGAGGTGCGACTACTCAGTATAGGGAGAAAAAAGGAGGTAAACCGTCATTTTAGGCGAAATAAACGGCAGTGGAGAAAGCGCTAAAAATAAATGGTTTCCCATTACATCCCATGAGGGAATCGGGGAGAGCTTCTCACAACCAGTGAGCTGTGCACTTTCTAGTTTCATACTAACTGATTGGGATTATTATTTAAAACGCGAAAAAGTGTCAAAAATAAAGTTACTCGTAGACATTAAGTAAAATGGTAAAATCAACTGAACCAATGTTTTGCTTACGACGTCCATTTTTTGAGAAAAATAGGTTTCTATCAAAAAAGTGAGGTTAAAAAATTATTTTTGTTAATTTTCCGCGAATAATAAAAATCAAAAAATTTATATAATGTAATTTATAGAATTTTGTATGAGCTTTCTAATGATACTCACTTGACCAAGATCGGACCATACATACCTGAGATATAGCCGATTATATACTCAAGTTTTGAGGCCTATATATCAAAAAGTTGGACCGACCGCCAAAAAAATTGTCGGTCATTTTTAATCGTTTAAAAAATTCTATGAAATCGGTGAGGAGCAACTAAAGTGTAGTTATGCCAAATTATTAATCAAAATGGCAAAGAAATTGAAACCATAACAAGTACGAAAAAATCAACACATTGGCAACACTTACACTTGTCAACAATATTTGTCTATTTGGCACTTGCATTTGTCTTCAAGTGGCAAATCAGAAATTTGGCCATTTTCTTAAATTTGATTTGGCTTCTGTGGCAGCATTGCGTTCACACGATTTGGCATTTAGGGTTGTTTTTGATTTGTCACAAGAAACCAAATATTTGGCATTTCTGATAAATGACACGATTTGTCTATGAATATGACAAATTTTTAGCCAAATGTACAAATCGTGTGATCCCAACTTTAGAGAAAGAGAATGAAGGAGTCTGTAAGAAGCAAATCTGGAGCAGATATTTAAAAGTTTCCATTGTTTTGCCAACATTACTACAATAATACAAATTTATTATATGTATTTTTTTAAAGATGATTGTGTAGTATGAACTAAAATTGTTCTGTTTCGAATGAAAATACACTGAACAAAGATTTCTCGAAAGAATGTAACAGCTTTTTTTAAACAAAACAGTATCAAAAACTGACAATAGTTTCCATTGTTTTGTCACGCACTATAGCTCTTGGTTCCAACGATGTCGGTGCTCGCCGTTTTCCTAACAGGACCATATATTTTACGCAGTATTTTTTTCTCGAATACTCCCAGGTGTTTTTCAACCGCTTGCGATATGACCCAATTCTCGGAGCCATATGCCAGGACTGGTAAAATGAGAGTCTGATATAGCTGGACTTTTTTTTCCATCGAGAGATGGCTTTGTTCCTAAACTGCTTGCCGAGCCCAAAATGGCATCTGTTTGAAAAGACAATTCTCCCATTTATCTCCAGGCTGACGTTGTTGTCCTGGTTCACGGCGGATTCAGGGTAGACAAATTCATCTACCACTTCAAAATTAAATCAGAAGTCGCACCATCGGTTGTCGACGTCCAAGTGCGGACCAAGTCGTTCTCTAGTCGTTGACACCATAACTTTTGCCTTGCCCTCATTAACAGCAAGACCTACCTTCGCTGATTCCTTTTCGATTCTTGAAAATACTGCAGTCACCTCTCGAAAAATTCGCTAGCATACGCCAGCAACATATGGCTTTTCGTGTTAATGGTGTTGCTCGTATTTACTGCAGCTTTTCTCATTATTATATCCATTAAGATGTTGAAGAGATTGCACGAAAGTGTGTTGCCTTACTTCAGTCCTCGCTTGGTATATATTGGTTCGTCTTTCTCCACGTTCACTGCTGATTTGGTGTTGGTCAGCGCCATTCTGCAGAGGCGGATCAGTTTAGCCGGAATTCCAAGTTCAGACATAGCTTCGTACAGTTTTCCCCGTATGGGACTATCGAAAGCAGCTTTGTAATCGACAAAATATCGATTTGCTTTTCGCGGGTCTTTCCAGGATATGGCATAGCGTGAATATATGGTCAGTCATGGACTTGCCTGGTCTAAAACCCCACTGATAAAGTCCAATCAAGTTTTTAATAATTGGCTTTAGGCTTTCACATAATACGCCCGACAAGACCTTATACGAGATGGATAAAAGACTGATACCGCGATAGTCGGAACAGACACACGGATCACCCTTTTTGAATACAAGACATGATACACTGAGACTGCAATCGTCAGGCCTAGATTCATCCAACCATATACCGCATATAATTTGATGCATGTGGGCTACCAGTACTTCGCCACATGCGTTAAACAGTTTAGCGGGTAGCCCATCCGCACCAGCGGCTTTATTTTCCCTAAGCCGGGAGATTGCCGTTCTAATCTGGTCTTGGTTGGGGCGGGTACAATCTACACTATTATCCACAATCATTACCTCTTGATCTTCAGCGGAAGAATCTGAGTGAAGTAGTGTTGTAAAGTGGTCTCTCCACATTTTGAGCACACCCTGATTATCAGTCACCAGATTCCCATTATCGTCCTAGCAGGAGGACAGCCCATTATTCGGCCCGTTATTCGATCTTCTTACCCTCTGGAAAAATTTTCGGGATTCAACATTCATTCATCCTGCACAATTCAGTCTTTTCTCTGCTCCCTCTGCCATTTTTCCGCCTAAATATTTGGGTTTCCTCCCTTCTCAGACTCTTGAACCGCTCACTCGCAGCACTCGTTGTAACTGACTGTTCCGTTTCCATACGTGCAGCGACTTTTTCTTCATCGTACAATGGCTTATCCGTCTGCAGTTCAGTCCTTGCGGCGTTTTCCAAAGAATGGGAGATGTCCTTCCACTGCGCATCTGGGTCCTCGGGAAGGATGTTTCTGCCCAGCAGGAAAGTGAACTTTTGTTGATAGGACATTGATATCTCCGGTATTTGCAGCTTGTCAATGTCTAAAACTGTAGTTCCCAATCAGTGAGTGTAAAACTAGAAAGCGCACATCTCACTGATTGTGAGAAGCTGTCCCCAATCCCTTCATGGGATGTTATGGGACACCATTTTTTTCTGTTTTTTACACGACATGTATAGTGTTGGCATATTCCAGGTACATATCCTTAAATCTTGGTCCTTATAACGTTTGTGAGGGTGGTGAACAGTTAGGGGGTTTCTTCGATTATTATATTTTTGTGTATTTTCATTGCCTTAATAACGGTGGCGGGAGGCAAACCCAGGCCATCGTGGTTTGCATTTTACCTATTGCCAGGATGATTATGTTTCAGCCGCCCATTATAGATCAGACGCTGACCAGAATGCAGGGTGTCGAAACTGGATTTTGGTTTCTTTAATTTTGATCCGCCGTTGGCCAGGGGGTTTGGCTCATACGCCTTCAAAGGACAGAGGACAGGGTCACTTAATAATCCTTAGACGCATCAGTGATCGCATTACCAATCAGGCTGCTCATTCGTTTCGCCTTCTCACTCTAGCTAGCTAACAGAGCTTTCCGATAAAGGTATTGCCCAGGACATACTGTGTGGAAGTAGTGAGCTGCTTGGATTGCCCAATGAAGGAATCATTTCCTGCCACTCCCAAGTGAACTTTCAAACTTTCCACCTTCAAGGACTATTACGAACGTTGAAAAAAAAAATAGACAAATCGGTCAACGAATTCTCAAGAAATGCACCAACGCACATCATCAAAATGTTGGTTTATGTACAGGGTGGTTCAGTCACGACTGAACAAATTTTACCAGCATTTCCTTGGCTCATTTCATGAAAATATGTCCATCTACGACTATCCCCGAAAGTGCAAGGGGGCGAAATGGCAGCGGTTTGAAAATTTTCGGATAGGTGGTCGGAGGGTACAGCGTGTATGAGTTTATTCGCCGAGTTTCCCCCAAAACCTACATATTGTTACGAATAAGTAAAAGCTTTTGTTTGCTGTTAACGACTCTACTAACAGTATGTAAATACAAGGCGGTTAGTGCTGCGCCTGAAAGTATGTATTGTAACAACGTACCAGCTCGCTAAACCAGTAGCATGAATTCACCTCAGTAAAGATAATTCTCCTGTGTTCGAGATTGTTCTACAAAGATAAGCAACAACAACAACATCTAGAAGGTTCTTGAATTCGCTAGATATACCTTCATTTGAGTATGGTGAGTTGGTATAAATAGCGGAGGTCTTTGGAGTGGAGAGTTCAGTTTGTGATTAAACCCCGTAAAGTAAGCAACGCGAATTGATAGTAAAATACAAGACTTGTTAAGTGTTATAAATAAAGTAAACTGTTGTACTATATAAGTAAAATAAAAGGAAGTTAAACCGTTGTAATTATCGTAATTTAAAACGAACCTTGTTTTATTATTGGGAATAAAACAACGCAAAAAGGACGAATAAAGAAATTCGTAACAATATACTTACGTGGAAACATATGCGAATTTCCTCCAAAATATAACAATATTTAGAAGCGAATTATTCTTCGATTTCAATATATATGTATTATTTATTATAATTAATTTTAACAACAAAAATCCACGTTTATATATAATTAATACAAAAAATTAATAGATTCAAAATGACACTTTATACATTTATTTGCAATGAATGCATTATTTTTTTTTTCATGAAATGAGAATCTGCTGCTCTTTTGCTTCTCCTTTCTTTGTTCACTCTCATGTTTCTGTTTTTGGAAGGTTTCAGCTATGCGTTGGTTATCACTATGCGTTGGGTACACAAAGAATATATTTATATACAAATCTAGTTCAAGCAAGCCAAGCGGTTATTTCACAAATGGTCCCCCATTCCCATTCTCTCAGTAAAGGCGCGGACACACAAAGGGCTTCACGTGTTTGCCCTTTCCAGTTTCTTTCCTCAAAATCGTTCAAAAATTATGAATGAATACATGAAACTGATACCCAATTCATCAGCAAAACTAAGAAACACTGACTTCATATGCAATTACGGACTGTCAGGAATATTTATGACTCACTAACTGAGAGAATAAATCAAATTACATAATAGACTCCCTCGTTGTTCCTCTTTTATTCTCTTGCTCTCGAGAGAGCACAGACAGTGCAACAAACACAGCTGTTTTGTATCACAAACATAAATATATATGGGTGGCAAACACATTTATAATATATTAATCATTGTGTCGGAATCATGTAATATTGAATAGCAAACACAATGTGTTTGGACACTAGTATATCATATTTGCATCAAGCTGCAAACACACTTTATATATGCATCCAAACAACAAAAAAGACAGATTTTTCAGCGTGTGTATAAAAACTCCTAAAATATCATCCTTATTAAATGTTATGATTATATTATCTTTATATTATAGTGTAAATAACAATGGAATTCATTTAAAATATTAATTATTCCCATTATCTTTTTATTTATTTATTATCATTATATGGATAATAAGAATGGGAGACGAGGTAGTCATGATTTATATTAATTTCCTTAAGCAATGCAAATGATTGGTTGTTGCATCGGATTCCAATTGTAATCAAAACTCAGGAATTGATATATTTTTTAATTTGTTTGCTGGCAAATAATGTTGGTTCCCAGGTATTTACAAATACAGATTTTTGGGCTAAATAGTGACCAGGAGGCAACCTCGGTCAAAGTCATAAGCCTATACTCACAAAGCAAATGCTTTTAAAAGAAGGCTATTTCTCAATGGGATTTGAATTCAGATTAAGTTACATTTCAATTGGCCGTGTTTTATTGTCACTCATGCTCACGATTGGCAAACGTTTGACCCGCTTGATGTGTAATGAATGCTACTGTGAGCGCAAGAAACCTCTAGAAAGATGTCATTCAAGAAAGGCCATCCTGTATCCACCATATAAAATGTGGATATTACTACTGTTTCTGATAAATACATTTTTATCAGGAATGATTTTTATTTTTACTTTACGGATTTAAATTGAACAATGTGTTAGGTCACCCTGTACTACTTAACAAACCATTCGGGTTATTAAACATTATTATAATAGGAGTTTAGCCCCTGAAGGAACAATGAAACAACACAGCCAAAGTTTACCTTGAAGGCAGAATGTACCATATAAATGTTTATGGGTTTCACTAGTAAAATGCGATTTGGAACAAACAACATGTTATTCGCTTTGCTCATATTTTCCAATGACTTTTAAGTTGAGGCATTTCTCGAACTCGTATCACCTCCATTAAAAAAGCTGTCATTCATTCATTTAGTAGGTTAGTGTTGCATTAGAATTTGAATTTATTGTTATTTTATCTTAATTTTAATAACTTTTTGTGAAAATTCCTTACTTTATGGTATTATTGTAGGTCAAGTAAATGTTGGAATTGTATTTTCAGCTGTACCAAATACCGAGTGCAAAAATATAGCAGAACAAAAGCCTTAAATAACAATATTTATTTAACATTTACAACGCACTAAAAGTCTACAATAAAAATGTTTGTAATTTAAACAAACATATTTCGAGTAGAGTCATTGCACGGTGGTGCATACAAAAGAAAGTTGCAAACATAATTACATGAGGTGTCAGGGGATACCCGGTTGGAACGAAGTTCCTTTCGCTATATATTATGTACTAGTTAGTTCCAACACGCCTAAGGCGCCCGTTGAAAACACAAAAGATAATTTAAATGGATGTTTAAGAAACGATACTTCTTGTAAAATGATAAACTTTTTTTAAGAACAATTTTTTTTTATAGAATGTATTTTTTAAAAACAATAAGTGTATTTTTAGGTCCTCTTTGTAAGAATATGTATTATATTTTCCCGAAAAGGGCCTTTTATAAAGAGAGGTACTTCTTTTATTAAAATCTAATGTTTTTTCAAGAAAATGTACTATTTTGAAGAAGAAGTACTGTCTGTAAGAAAGAACAGGTGCTTTTTAATGAAGTGGTACTCTTTTAAGGAAAGGTTATTTTTTAAGAAAATTTACTTATTTTAAGAAAGGCTACTTATCTCAAGAAAAGGAATGAAAAGGTATTATTTTATTTTTAAGAAAGGTATTTTTTTTAAGAGAATGTATTTTTTGAAGAAAAGTTTTTTTTAAGAATCGGGAATTTTTTTATTTAAGAATCGGGAAATTTTTTTAGAATTGGTCCTTTTTTCAAGAATAGGTAAATTTTTAAGAGTAAGTACTTATCTTAAGAAAAGTTATTTTGTTTCACAAAAAGGTACTCTTTAAAGAAAATGTAGTTTTTTAAGAAAAGCCAATTTGTTGTAAGAAAATGTACTTTATAAAAAAAGTTTTTTATTTTAAAATTCTTTACATTAACTTCACCTGTCTGAATTATAGATGGGCAAGAGTCACGTGATAGGCGTGATTCACGTGAATCATGCGTGAGTGGAACCAAATTTTGCTCACGTAAGCTTGCGTGAACGTGAGTAGAGAAAAAAATCAATGAGTGTTCGAACTCACGGATGATGTGTTAACACCTTTTTGCTCCACGGTACCTGTTCGATTTCTATGAATACATTAGTAAATGTTACATTGGAAAATAAAAAATAATAGTTTTTTTGTATACACCGGGCAATGCTGAACATCAAATGACTCGCTTTGTTTGGCCATAGCAACAACAATGAAACAACCAAACACACAACATCACACATCCTTTGTCCGAAGTAGCTGACGTATACGTGTGTCACATAACCACATGTTTGCCATAGCAACAGCAACGAAACAGCCAAACACACAACATCACACATACTTTGTACAAAGTAGCTGACGTATTAGTGTGTCACCATACGTCGACAGGCTTGCAAATGAAATTTTGCGTGGCTATGCTTTATATCTCCGTGCAACAACAGCAACAGACACATGTACATACATACATTATTATGTTAATACATACGCTATAGACGCAATTTCGTTTGCCTCACCCCTGCCATACCACTCTTTCATTGCTCTCTTGCTCGCTCATTTTTGTTTAACACGTCATTATTCTCTTTCGCAGTCGCAGAAAATCTGGTTTTAGCAGCAGCATAAAATCTGGTTTTAGTAGCAGCATAAAATCTGACTTTAATAGGTTTAGTCCCTATACGCCGCTATAGATGTTAACACATCAACAATCTTCGTGGGAGAGCGTGCGTGAGTTCAATCTTTACGTGAGGGAGTGTGCGTGAGCACTATTTTCGCGTGAGTCATGCATATTTCCGAATGGTTGATATCATTTAATTTCGATTTTCTTACTACTTTGTAAACCAAAGTAATTTTGGAAGGTGTCTAATAGCATTTCCCTCTAACAAAGCATCGTTCATCGTCTTCTGTATTTGAAAGAAGTCTGCTACAAGCGAAGGAGTTTTTAGACGTTTTAAAGTGAAACCGATTACGATACTAAAGGAAATGAGAGGCAAACTTCTTTGAGATAAAGGTGATAAAATGTTGTTCCTGTATAAAGGGGCTAGATTTATTATAAACGACATTCAATTTAACTTAAGGTACGGTCAGATTGGGAGAATATTTGACGAATAACGTTAAATATTTCTTGGCCCCAGTCTGCCCACAAAATATTTTTGTGTGGCAAACAACAAAACAGCTGATTTTGGTGAAACAAAATTATTTGCCATCAAATAAAAATGTGCTCAATGTGACCACTAACGAGCAAATAGTTTTCTCTTTTTTGAGCAAACATTTATTTGATCTTACAAAAGAATTGTAACATCAAACAAAGGTCAAACAATGGTAAATAACAGGTGGTATAAGCAGTGATGTCAGCTTATACGACTCAAATTATAAAATGAAAAAAAATCACCAACATTAAACTAAAAAGAAGAATTGGTAAATATTATAAACATTCATCATTTCCCTTACGGGAATTTTTATTCGGTCTGTTTTCTAATATTTACAAATTTATTCAAGCTCAAGACCTTTTTAAATAATATAAAGCTTGTTATCATGGTAGAATGAGAAGGTAAACTCGGTACACAGCTGATTTAAATTTTTTCTCGTTGTTTAGTTGGCCGCTTCTGTCAGTTTCAAAGGTTTTGCCTTTGTACATTTCTGTTTACATTTATTTGTTGGTATATGTATGGGTTGATTTTGACATGAGGAGAGCCTAAACAAAAACAAAATGCCTGTTGTTCTTGCCCACAATTGTTGTTGTATCTACTGCGACTACTTGGTATTTTTACTATGCTTGTTATCTTTATATTATTTTCAAAAAAGTCGAGCACAAAAATGTTCCAATGATACCAAGGCTGTCTGTATAGCTATTTCGGATCTTGCCAAGATCTTCATCAGCAGACGTTTTTGGTATGTTTTTGGTGAATTCTTCAAAAATATATATCCAGAAACACTCATCATATTAATGAGAATTCCTTTATACACTCGTTTGAAGAATACTAAGCACTACCATTGGAACACCTTCATGCACAACTCTTTTTGGTATTCTTCAAACGAGTGTATAAAGGAATTCTCATTAATATGATGAGTGTTTCTGGATATATATTTTTGAAGAATTCACCAAAAACATACCAAAAACGTCTGCTGATGAAGATCTTGGCAAGATCCGAAATAGCTATACAGACAGCCTTGGTATCATTGGAACATTTTTGGTGCTCGACTTTTTTGAAAATAATATAAAGATAACAAGCTTTATATTATTTAAAAAGGTCTTTGAGCTTGAATAAATTTGTAAATATTATAAACATTTTTAAAAATATTTTGGTAATTTGGTTCAACGGCTATAAAACTGTGTACATAGTTAAAAGGGCGTAGTTTTAGCTTTGTTCATCTGTACATTTCAAATCGGATCTAAACCGACTAAGCTGCGACTAATTAGGATAATTTGGCCATATTTAGAATTTTGAAGCTACTGAAAATGTTGAAAATGGTGTTCTAATCTCCTCCGGCAGACCTTACAATTATGCTATGTGATTTTAGAGCAAGCTTGTCAAACTCGCAAAAAAGGAGTTAAAAAATATTCGACAATACTCGTATTTCAAAATTTCAACAAAGGATATTTCGATAACTAAGCGAGTTGTCAAAAAATTTCATTTAATTTTTGGCGTAGAATACGTCTTACCTTACGTTTATTTGTATAGGGAGTCATGTCAGATTGTTATTGTTGTAATCTTTATTTCATTGATTATGAGGAAACGGCGAGATAACTTTTTTCAACAATTTTTTTGTAGGTAAATGAAGATGTTATCTTTCGTTTGATATACATTTCATATTGGTTGATATCTTCCTAATATTTAAATTTCTCAAATGAAAATTGTTTAAACACATACACTCAAACATATGTGTGGTGTTTGGTTGAGTGTTTGAGTTTGTAGCGTGAACACAAACTATGCTGCTGTTTCAGTGTGGACACAAACCTTCGGCTGTTGTTTTGATTGATGAAATATTGAAATTTCGTATATTTACTTATGTATTTAAGTGAAACAAAATGTTAAATATGAATTTGAATTTAACAGGGATGTTATTGCTTATGTTATTTATCATTTATTGATATATGTATATGTTTTCTGTCTTATAGGATGGCGTATTCTACATTAAACTTAATGGCCGTGTCTCTGACACAGCCTGCAGGGACAGTCCGTGGCCGAAGGCCTCGGACAACTGTCTGCTGTTTTTTTTTTTTTTGTTTTTTTTAACTTGTTTATTTTAACTTTTAACAAAAATATATTAGAGGCCACATAAATCGCTTAAGGTGGCTCATTCAGCATAATATCTTCCCGTATATCCGAACTTTGGAGGCCCATGACTCCGGAAATAGGGGCCGTCACCATAATTGACATTTACAATTTTTTGCTTAAAACAATGAGTTCTACCTCAAACCAGTGAACTGGTTTGGCTATGCCAGTGGGAGCTAAACTTGCCCAAATTTGCTTTTAAGATTTCTCCTCATCCAAAACTAACTCCGTCGCTTCTCCACAGCATAAAACAAGAAAACATTCATCCTCCTGCATCCTAGTTATTTAAAATATTTTTTGCAGTTTGTTTAAAACTTTTGGAAAAACAAAAACGGATTTATTGCTAATTTGTTTAAAACTTTTCAGAAAACAAATTTGCGTTTTTTGACAGCTTGCTTAAAATTTTTGTGAAAACAAATTTGTATTTTCTGGCAGGTTGATCAAACAATTATTTGTTGCAAGTATTTGTTCAAGTGTGATTTATTTGACTGTATTTATTTGACAACATTTTGAGCAAATATGATGAAACATATTTTGATCAAATATTTGCCCAATCTGACCCTACCTTTAGGGATGTATATTTAAGTGTAGTAGTGTGTAATTCCTGAATATTATCCTAATTAACGTATTTAGCAACTTTTTTTACGAACATTGTGTTGGATATATATTTTAATATTAGTTTGAATATATAGCAAGTGGTTCATGTAAAAAACCTGTTGTAGTTTTGTGAGTAATTTTTGCGTGGTTGTCGTGAGTCACCTGAATCACGCGTGAATTTTAGTATGATCAAATTCACGTACGTGAACGTGAGTCTAAGCTTACTCACGTGCCCATCTCTAGTCTGTATGCATGCATGCATGCCGTAAAAACTTTGAATTTAATTTTAACCCTTTTCCCGTGATCCAATCGAGTTGAAACTTCGCAGGCAATGTAATGGCGATGACAAATATGGGCCGGATTGGACAAAGAGGCGTGGTACCTCCCATACAAATCACAAATTAAAAATCCATTATTTCTGCTACTGTTAACGGTATTTGAACAAAATTGGGTTCGTTGGTTGGGTGTACATATTCTAAGATCTGCTGCAAATATGGGCAGGATTGGACTAAAAGGCGTGGTAGTGTTGTCATTTAAAGTTTATGTCTAGAGTAATGCGTAAAATATGTTCTTAACGGGTTGGTTTTTTTAAAAAAAAAAATACTTTTGTAAAAAATGGTACTTTTTGTAAGAAAATTCACTTTTGTTAAGGAAAGGTACTTCTTTAAGATAAGGTATTTTATTTAAGAAAAGGTACTTGGTTAAGAAATGAATAAGTATTTTTTTTTTTGCGAAAATGTACTTTTTCTTTAAGAAAAAATCTCATTTTTCAGACAAGGTTAAACTTCTATCACTTTGGATTTTCTAAATTCACTTTATATTGGGTTCAAACCTACAATATATACTAAATCCTCGGTTGATTATTGTTTTGTGGTATACGCCATTTGTTTTTTTCTAGTTGATATTAGCTCTGTTAGAGTACTCGAAAATTTGTTCAAATTTTTACTGGATCCTGTTCGTTTACTCCAAAGGTCCAGTAAATGAGAGCCAGAGAGCTATAATTTAGACAGTTCGATGTTAGAGATCTTGCAAATTTTTGTTGGCTAAAGTTTCGCTGAAACAGCTGTTTGAAATCAGCTGTTTAATGTAAACAAAGAAAAATCCAAAATAAATTAACAACTGCCGAAAAAAGTACAAATGATTATTTTACTATTTTATTTAAAATATCAAGGAAATTTAGAAAGAAAATGGAAAGCAATAATATGTAGTATCATTCAGCAAATTCTGATGAACCGATGACGTCACAATTGTACAACTGTTGCAGTGTATATGTAATGTAACTCCAAGCCAAAATATGTGTAGCAAAGGATAAAACTAGGAAAGCAATGTGTATGTAGCGACAACCAATCACTCTGCACAATCGATAAATATGTTGGGTTAGTGACTTGTGTAAATACACACCGCAGTGGCTTAACGGGTCAGACGCTGCTGAAGATGATGCTTCACAAACATCGAAACGATCGTCCAGCGAATGTAAGTTCGAATCCCACCCGCGGCATTTACATTTTTTTCACTAACCGGAAATAGCCTTATAGCCTTAAAGGAAATTACAACTTTATACATCAGCTGTTTCTTTGCAAATTTTTACTGGAAGTCGTTCGCGTACTTTTTGTGCAAATTTTCATAAAGAGAGTAAAATCGTTCTTTCTCTCTCAAAAGTAAATTCTAGCAAATGTGTACTGGGAAAATAAACGAACAAAGCTATTGTGTCTACTTTACAGGTTTTTGTGCGTTCTCTTTCCGAATCTGTAGTCAGATTTTTGATATATTTTACCACTACTGTGATGTTTACACTAGTTTGTTTATGTATCCCTAAAAAATGCTCGTTGGTATTAGTGGTATAGTTGTGAATATTGGTATCTCCGTTTCAAACAATTGGCGTTTACGACGAAACAATAAAAAGTCGACGAAATATTGGTTACAGGCTCCACCTACAAAAGTTCCCATTACTTACTCAATTATCCGGTCTCGAAACCTTACAAAACGAAGATAACATATTTTACCAGCCAGTTCGATCCTCCGCTCCATCTCCCCAGTTGGTAATACCTAGTGTACCCAGGGATTTCTTAACTTTATCCCTCCAGCGGAGTCTTGGTCCTCCTATTTTTCTGCCTCCTTCGAGTTCGGTTTCGAAAATTCTTTGCGCTGGTTCGTCTTCATCCATTCCACTGACATGGCCTAGCCAGTCCAATCGTTTTATCTTGATCCGCTTAACTATGTCGATGTCGGGATAAAGCTCATACAACTCATGGTCCATGAGTCGCCGATACTCGCCGTTGTGCACTATAGGGCCATAAACCATTAATTTTGTCCTGTCCTCATTTACTTTCAGACCCACTTTTGCTGATTCCTCCTCAATTCTCGAAAATACCACAGCAACTTCTCTAATTGTGCGCCCAATGATATCGATATCATCAGCATACGCGAGCAGCATGTGACTTTTGCTGTTGATGGATTTATTGATATTGACTGCAGCTTTTCTCATAATGATCTCCATTAAGCTGTTAAAGAGATCGCAGGATAGGGTGTCTGGGGCCTCGCTAGGTTTCGAAAGCTTCGGTAAGATCCTTACCAACTTTCACTGGGGAGTTGGTGTTCGTCAATGTCATCCTGCAAAGACGTATAAGTTTTGCAGGAATACCAAGCTCAGATATTGCTTCATAGAGGTTCTCCCGTATCGGACTATCGAAGGCCGCCTTATAATCGATAAATAGATGATAGGTGTCGATTTGTTTTTCGTGTGTCTTCTCCAGGATTTGGCGTAGCGTGGTCAGTTGTCGATTTTCCAGGCCTAAGGCCACACTGGTATGGTCCAATCAGGTCAGCGATAATTGGTTTAAGTCTTTCGCACATTATACTTGATAGAACCTTATATGCTATGGATAAAAGTCTTATTCCACGGTAGTTGGCACATATGCTCGGGCCACCTCTTCCAAAAATGGGGCATAGTTCATTGAGACTTCAATCGCCGGGCATGCATTCATCTAACCAAATTTTGCTAATGAGCTGATGCATGCACCTCACCAGCTCATCGCCGCCAGCCTGAAATAGCTCCGCCGGTAATCCATCGGCTCCTGCGGCATTGTTGTTCTAAGCTAGGAGGGGGCAATCGACGTCGTCGTCCATATTGTGGTCGAATGTCCCATCGTCATTGGATATCTCAGGTACTAGTAGCGCGGAGAAATGCTCTCTCCATATTCCCAACATGCTCTGCACATCTGCGACGAGATTTCCGTCCTTGTCTTTACAGAAGGGGGGCCCTGAACCATGTCCATTAGTTCCGTTTTTAACTTTTTGATAGAATTTTCGGGCTTCGTTCTTCCTTCTGTATGACTCAATTTTCTCACTCTCGCGCTTTCTCCACTGCCGTTTCTTACGCCTAAAGAGAGGGTTTAGCTCTTTTCTTTTCTCCCTATACCGCTCAGTCGCAGCTCGTGTTGTAATTGACCGAAGCATTACCATATGTGCAGCGTTCTTTTCATAATTTCCAGTGCGACTCTCTTCATCGTACCATGGTTTGTTGCGAAGCGGTTTTTCAAAACCAAGTACGGTTGTTGCGGCTGCTTGTATAGAGTCGGAATTGGGTTTCCTTTGCGCTTCAGGATCGTCATCGGGAGGGGTTGGGTTCTGTGCCAAAAGTTGCGAGAGCTTCCTTGAGTAGGCTGTGGCTGCTTCTGGTAATTACAGCTTTCCGATGCCCAGCTTCCTCCGAGTCCGGTTTCGTACGATTTTCGCTCTACTTAATCGTGAGTGAACCTGTGCTGCTACCAGGTAGTGATCAGAATCGATGTTAGCTCCTCTGATCACTCGTACGTCCATTTCACTGGATGAGTACCTTCCATCTATTACCACGTGATCAATTTGGTTCTTAGTTCTTTGATCAGGGGATACCCAAGAAGCCTTGTTGTGGATGTCTTTATGTTGGAATCTTGTACCACTAATGACCATGTTTTTTGTCGCGGCAAAGTCAATCAGACTCATACCGTCGTTGGAACTGTCAGCATTTAGACTAAAATTGCCAATAGTTGGATGAAACGCATTCTCCCTGCCTACTTTAGCATTAAAATCTTAAAATCTTCCCATTAAACAAGAAATTTCCCAACATATGTTAGTCTAGACACAAACCAAAGCAAAAGTATTCACTATAGTTGATAATACTGGGTTGTAGCATAATAGTGTTAAAAAAAAGTTGTTTAATTTTTTTCATTCAGCCCCCATCCCGCAACGTGCGATAAAGAACTTAGTTCCAAAATCAAGTAAGCATTTATTCTTCAGCTTTATTACTCATTTACCCTAACAGTTTTACACTGGTTCACAGTTTTTCACCGGACTACCTTTTGGTAAATTTATATCTGAATTTCATGAAAATTTAATCTCCCACATCGTATCGTATGCATACATGGTTTTTTTAATTTGCATTGAATTTTAGTTTGATTTATTTTATCTAATGCAAATGCAAAAGAATTACCATTGTTCGCAATGGCAATTAAAAAATTTTGAATTTGCATTTGTTCTGGGAATGCAAATGCAGGTTGTAGAATCTGATGCTAATTGTAATGGAATATGGGAATGCTTTTAATTGTTTTGAATTTGCTTGGCAATTCTGTTTTTAAAGAATTTTATATGTAGAGGATTGTGGTTTCGATAGATATTGCCTCGCAGTACTTTCAAATTCATAAACCTGTACTGTACAAACTATTTGAAAACCAAAAGTGTCAGATATGATGGAAATGCTTTGAAAATAAGTACAATTGCCAATGGTATTGAAATTTTTTTAATTTGTATTTGGGCAGGTAATTCAAACTAAACTACAAATTAGAATTGTCATCTAAATAATTTGCCGCATGTATGATCATATGTAACAAAACTTGATAGAAACATTTAGATCATATCGATTCACTTGCCTGTCAGTTGAGTGGGCATAACTATAATAAATATGAAAGTCGGATCTAAGTTTAATACTTCTTGGAGTTCTAATTATCAGAACTATCTAAAAATAGATATAGCACAGGTGGAAGGGAGGGGGTAGGATGTGTGTTTTAATAAATTAAGTCAAAAATTGGCTCACACGATTGTTACGGACGATATCGTAAAATTATGACCATGGCGGAGTTTCATACTCATAATTTAAAAACATAATTTAAAACCTATTAAATGACATTTAAAGGAGAAACGTCGGGCATTTAAAATCAATTTAAAAGGAGAATTGTCAACTCTCAAACTGAGCACAAGACAATTAAGATAAGGCAATTTATGAAAAATAATTAATTTTTCACCGACTTCGTCAACAGCTGGCCCACTGTGCGTCGTAGTACAACCATCATCGAATGCCATTTGCATAATAATACAAAACACGACGATGCGATACGGGTGCATAATAATAATAATAATAATTGCCATAGTCGTATGAATACAACAATTTTGTTAAATTTTTAACACATCCATAAAAATGCAACGCATTCCGAGTACTCAGTAATGCGAGCAACATATTTTAACCCATTGCCGATATCTGTCCTTATTGGAGGACACCTGTTACTAGTGCGATTTGTTATAAGTAAGAAGTATAATTTTTGTTCGGTTTTTTACTTAGTTTATTATGGCAAAATATTTATGTAGTATGGTGTTCCATTGGCCGGGCTTAAATACAAAAAGTTGAATCTACAGGATTTAAGTAGCAAAAAACACAATTCATACACAACATTTTAGAGAACCCAATTAACCCCTTCACGTCCAGCAATGCGCTTAAGATAAAATCCGGCTGCAACTTTACATTTCTGAAAGTTTTAATATAATTTCGTTACATTTCCAAAATTGTAAGGATGGTGATATGTAGCATATGACAGGTAGGTATGAGTGTGCACCAAAATGTGTTAAGAAAACCTTTAAAGTATGAAATCAATGCAGTTTACTTTAAATGTTATTGATCCCTAAAGTTGCAGCTCCACAATTTTGACAACTTAGCATAAATGACTTATAGAGAAATTGTTATTTCCGACAGCTGGAGTTCAAATCCTAGGTCCGACTTTTTATTTTTTTCTAATTGCAGGAATTTTCTACCTTTTTAGCTCAAAGGAAATTAAAAATTACGAATATCCTCAAAAAGTTTAACATGGTTTCTATAGTTGGGATGGGAATCCGAGGGCATCAAAAGTTTTACAATGCAGTGCGTGGAATAATTAGGGGAACAAATTTTTAGTATTGCAACTAGAGTGTCCAAACAAAACGGCAATTTTTAAAAACCGGTTTTCGGTTTGTTCGAATTTGTTCTTATAAAAATAATTTACATTATGAAATTTGCAAAAACAATGTCAAATTCTTATTCAAATCATAAAATCATTTTGAAATTTTAAAACAAAAAATTGTTTGGAAAAGCCATTCTGAACATATTTTAGCATAAAATCATATTTGAAAATAGAAATCATGTTGGTTAATCTAAAATATCATTAAAATTCGAAAATCATAAATTGAGTAAAAACCGGTCAACCAACATCAAATACCAGGTTAATAGCAAAAAAAGGGTTACAGGCTCTAGTTGCTAATTGCTAAATTTTATGTTTAATTAAATGTAGGTAGGACGAAATTTAACTCACGTGAGCGTGCGTGAACGTGAGCACCGATGTAATCTTCGTGCGTCCAATAGTTGCGTGAGCGAAAGTGGGTGAGCGCTATTTTCGCATGAGTCACGCCTATATCCGAATATTTGGTTTCGATAAATTTAAATTTTCATACTATGTTTATCAAATTATTTTTGGGAGACTTCTAATAGAGGGACCCAAATTATGTGAGACCCAACGAGTAGAAATCTTTTTCACGGCCAACTGAACATGAAGTATCTTATTAATGCTTGTTATGCTAATGCCCAAGGATGCCTCAATCTCACGGTAAGTCACATGTCGGTCTTGCTTTATCAGTTCACGCACACCATCAATGGTTACCGGCCAAACGACCGAAGTTGGACGAAATTCATCCTGTAGCGAACGGCGTTCGAGACTGAAGATTTGGTACCAACGCTATACAGTGGTTTCTGATGGTGCTTCATCATTAAAAGTCGAACCAAGTTAATGGAGACACTCGCCAATTTTCAAGGGTTAACTCCATTTTTTGTTCGAGATGAATTATTCAACACTCTGTAAATACAACAAATAGTGCTCGTAAGTGAAAACCATCTATGTATGTTTATGCACAACAAAAATGGCAATCTTTCCAATGGAAGTTCCAGTTTGCATCTGGCAACACTATTATTGCCAGTACCCGTAATATAAAAAGCAATCCCTACAACCCAATTATAATAAAATTTTCCAAAGTGTGAAATTGCATCTCGTTTCTAATTCAAGTGCATTGCGGAAAGATAAGGTGTTAATTGTTTCTGCTGAAATTTTCTGTGTGTACACTCTGAAAATTAACGGCCCCAGCATCATATTGCAGGAAACATGAACATGTTTGCAAGCATTGTTTTCATGAATTGAAGATCTGCCGCCTGTTTTTTTCTTTGTTGTCTGTCTCGTTTTTGTTTCTAGCGGTTTTCAACAAACAAACCCACATTTGGGTTTCAAAAACATATATTACAGCCTATTAAACATTGTGTCTCAAACACATTATACTGAATAGCAAACACAATGTGTTTGGGCACAAGTATAGTATATTTACGACAAGCTCCAAACACATATTATGTTTGCATCCAAACAACAAAAAAAGACAGATTTTTCAGCGTGTAGGGTACTTGACCCATAGAACTAATATTTTGCTAAACAAATCATGTAGATGAAACTTTTTTTCGGCCCGGTCCAGTGTTCAATTAGTCGAACTTTCAAAGTGGGCACAAATTAATCAACTAATCGGGAAAAATGTACAAAATTGGACATAAACCGACATGTTTATTGTAATTTTACACTTAGTGTCATAATATTACAAAGTGTAAAACAAATGAGTTGCACAAGACGGCCACTACTGGCCTAGAAGGCTACGGTGCTAATGGGAAGATTCACAAACTTCAAAACGATAGTCCGAGAACTGTAGTTCAAATACTAGGTCCAACTTTTTAAATTTTTACTAATTATAGAAAACTCGTAATCTGTTAACTCAAAGGATATTAAAAATATTCTTCAAAAAATATTTTCGTTTGACTTTCAACAAGTCTGCAAAATGTTTAGTGTGTCGTATTAAACATATATGTACATAGGGCGGGTAAAAAAAATTGTTGCTGTCACCACCTAAAAATGAAGTTCAGAGTGTTTAATGACTATTTGCAAAATATTGCGATTCTGGTTTCAGCAAATTCTGAGCTATTATGCTTTAAAAACACCTCTAATTACACTAGCCAACAGTCGTTTTGTGATTTGTTTCTAGCATACTTTTTCTCATTGATTTTGACCTACTAAACACGAAAATGAGTTTTAAAAATTTTTCTGTTGATTGGTTTTCGAGATACAAATTTTTGAACTTTTTTTTTTAAATTTTTGGAGGTACACTTACAATTTTGAGCATATCTTTCGTCTTCTTTGACATATTTGATCCTACTACTACTCAAATTAAAGCAAATTGAGCCGTCTACAACTCATTCTCAGAAAATTTTCAAATCGGGTGAGTAGTTTTGATGTTGGCGGCTTAAAAAGGTTAAAAAACTGCGTTTTTTTAGTAAAAATGTGGCAGAAAAATTCATATAAAAATTCATATAAAATATAAAACGCGATGCTAACAGCGATTTTGGTTTTTTTACGTATAGCTGGCATTTTTCCAAAGAAAATAAGCACTTACTTAACAAAATCTGACAACAAATGGCGGACTTATAATTTTTTTGGTAACACACCGAAATTCCGCTATTTCACGATATTTTGATTTTCATTATTTGCACAGCTTACCTACCCAACGCAAACGAATAAATACATTTGAACTTAATTTAAAATAAACAAATTAGTCTTAGTATATTATTTTTTAATTTATTTAGAGCACTACATACTCAATGTATGGCACAATTAGAAATGGATGTGCCAGGTTAGCTAAACTAACGAAATTAACCAAATCAACGCCCATAAAAAATGAGTAGAAACAAAGATATAACTGTACATTTTATGCCATGTGGAAAAACAGCTGACTTCTTCTTTGTTTTTTGTATTCGCTGCAATTGGTCTCACGTATTAGGGTGACTGCTGGTGACGCTTCCTGTACGCTGTTACTTTCACTTCTGAATCCGCAAATCCACACTGTACCATCCGAGACGCAAAAAGTTCGGATTTCTCCTTAGTGAGACCAAAATCGCGCACCCAATCGTTTAGTTCAGCCTGTGACAGTAATTTTCGCTTTCTGCACGAATTCGCTTGCACTTGACTCGGACTCTTGATCTGACGATTCTGCTTTTTGAAGAGATGCACCAGGGCACACTGGATATGGTACATCATTCGAATGTGGTACTGGAAGTGCAAACGATCCCACTTGAGCGTAGTTCCATTTTAAAAATCTCCCTACCCCACTGTTTGTGGTGAGGCAAAAATAACAGTCTGTGGAATGGCATAGCGGCTTTTTCCACATCATTGGTGTATCGAATTTCATATGGCGCCTAAAATTAAAATAAATTACTATATTTGCTTTGCTTAATGTGTTTAAATAAAAATTCTTACCTTCCGCCAGCTGCCCAGTTGGTTAGGATTATATAGCAAAGATGACATAGCGACTTAGGTGTCCATGATTCTGTGATATTTGGTGAAATACCAAAATAATTCAAATAGTGCAATTGCACTGCTGGAGTAAACGTGTGTGCGTGATTATTCTTTATAAACTCGCCACAAACATTGCAGAAATTGTCTGGATTGTTCAAACACTCGAACACACGTAGTCTTTTACTCATTGTCTTACTTGTTGGGTAGGTATTATATGCACTTAAATTCAATTTGTTTCACTTTTTACTCGTACTACTCGCGTTCGTAGACACTTGTTGAATGACAAAAAACGATAAATGAACACCTATAAATACTATACCTGGCTATATACCTGATTCAGCAAGTGTGCGTTTCAAATTGTGGAAAAGTTTCCAAATAATGACCACTCACAAATGTGGGGGGAATTTCTGTAAAAAAATCCGATACAGGTAGCCATCGGGAAAACACACATCAATAAAAAAGTGTAATTCCCTTTAATTGACTGTGAACGGAGTAGCAGTCATAAAGGAACACGAAGAGCGTCCACGCACATTCAGAAGCGTATATTATAAAATACAGGTAGCCATCGGGAAATACAGGTAGCCATCGGGAAAACACACATCAATAAAAAAGTGTAATTCCCTTTAATTGACTGTGAACGGAGTAGCAGTCATAAAGGAACACGAAGAGCGTCCACGCACATTCAGAAGCTTATATTATAAAATACAGGTAGCCATCGGGAAATACAGGTAGCCATCGGGAAAACACACATCAATAAAAAAGTGTAATTCCCTTTAATTGACTGTGAACGCAGTAGCAGTCATAAAGGAACACGAAGAGCGTCCACGCAAATTGTAAATTGCTGATTTCACAAAATTTTTGAAATTTCACGTCCCTTGCCAGAACAGAAGACATTAACCCAGGGTGGTGAAATTTTGAACAGAAGTAACTTATGTATAGGATCAACTGTTCCGTTCTATTCCAAAAGGATTATAAAAAACTTGCTTTTTCGATCGCTCCTAGTAGGTTAGCTGTGCAAATAATGAAAATCATAATATCGTGAAATAGCGGAATTTCGGTGTTTTACCAAAAAAATTATAAGTCCGCCATTTGTTGTCAGATTTTGTTAAGTAAGTGCTTATTTTCTTTGGAAAAATGCCAGCTATACGTAAAAAAACCAAAATCGCTGTTAGCATCGCGTTTTATATTTTATATGAATTTTTATATGAATTTTTCTGCCACATTTTTACTAAAAAAACGCAGTTTTTAACCTTTTTAAGCCGCCAACATCAAAACTACTCACCCGATTTGAAAATTTTCTGAGAATGAGTTGTAGACGGCTCAATTTGCTTTAATTTGAGTAGTAGTAGGATCAAATACGTCAAAGAAGACGAAAGATATGCTCAAAATTGTAAGTGTACCTCCAAAAATTTAAAAAAAAAAGTTCAAAAATTTGTATCTCGAAAACCAATCAACAGAAAAATTTTTAAAACTCATTTTCGTGTTTAGTAGGTCAAAATCAATGAGAAAAAGTATGCTAGAAACAAATCACAGAGAAAATTTTGTTATTTGTGACCTAGTGTTATCAGGTTTTTTTCGGTGTAGTTTTTAAGATGTTGCAGATATTTGGAAAATAGCGCTTTTTACTGCGGGTAAAAATTTGCAACATTTTTTGCGATCAATATAGTATTAAATGATAACTTTCGAAAAATTTTGAAATACTACCGACAAAAATAAAAATAATCTGTATAATTTAACGTTATGTTCCAAAGAATCATACCGAGCTACGAAGCTGAGTTTATAACCTTCACAATGACTTCTTGAGTGTTAATATACGAGTAACATCTTAAAAGTTACACCCAAAAAACCTGATGATTAGAGGTGTTTTTAAAGCAAAATAGCTCACAATTTGCTGAACCCAGAATTGCAATATTTTGCAAATAGTCATTAAACACTCTGAATTTCATTTTTAGGTGGCGACCTAAAAGTGATTTTTTTTGTATGGGATTTTACCCCCCCGCTAATATACATATATTTATTGACCTCCTCTACTTTGGAACCAAATTGATTCAAGCATTCTTTCCCGGAGAAATAAATGTATTTTTGTATCATTTTCCAACACTGGAAACGAAATCACTTTTAAAGTGATGTCTTACATACATAGTATTTGATCATGGGACATAAACACGCCGTAGGAACACTCGACTAACAACTTCAAGAAGGCAATAACACCAGAATTTTGTTATTTGCTTTGGTATGCATTGACAATCACTTCAACAAATTCAATACTAACCATAATGCAATTCTCTAAAGAGAGAAAATGTGTCTGATCTGACGTTTCTTCGGTGTGATAGGAGCTGGTCAGTTTACACCAGGTGAAGTTACAAGAACTGTTGACTTAATTTAAACGTATTTTGCACTTTTCTGTTATCTTTTATTGTATTTTATTGTTAACACCCTAAACGAAATCCCTTGGTTGTTTCTGTTGGCTGATTTGAACAACTGCCTCTATCTGCTATTATTTAAGCAATTCTTTCCAACACCCAACGTTCATATGACAACAGGCCAAAGCGAAGTGATAAGTCTATATATATGGATTGGTCTATGATACCAACACTAAATGTAAACATACAACTAGGAAACCAAATTTATGAATTTGACAGTCAACAAATAAAAATTGAATCAGATGTTCGAGCCATACTACCAGGTATTTTTGTACCATCACTTTGATATTAAGCCTGTTTTCGTCACAAGTAAGTGATTATCGCTTGCTTGATAATAACGGAGACGTCGCGCTCGAATGCTTCTTATTTTGGTAATTATAGAAAAATTTGTATTTTCCTCTACTTATCTCTTAAATATCAATAACTGTATCCTTGTTGAATCTTTCGTATTGGCAGTACTTGTGGAAGACAGAAATGTAAGCGATAATTTCAATCGCTTCGTAATATCGCTTGGTTTCACATACAAAATAAATGTCAATCTAAGCAAGCAGTGTAGCCAAAACACTCCTATTGTATGTTGTTGTTTTCTGTGTGCACCAGCTGATTCAATATGTATTGAGAAGGTGAGATCACTAGAATAGGTGATTTAATTTGTCATTCAATTGTCCCTGCAGATGTGAAAATAGCAAAACAATAACTAACATGTGTGGAAAGAAGCTGCTTTTCTATAAATTATTAAAATTAATTATATAATTAATACGCGAATTTTCATATTGATTGGACAAGTACTTCTTCATCCATGCGAATAACACCTTTTTGGATTTGTTTTCATACAATGCTAGAATGATATTCTGCTATTTAAATGAACTTTCCCTGTGAAATTTGTTCCAACCTTATACAAAAAGAAATGCTGCGAATTATATGCGGTTCTTCGAAGTAGCACTAAAGTTCATTAGTATGAAAATTTAGCAAATCTGATAAAATCAGAGGATCATGGTTATCAACAACATTTGGCTGAGGAAACATATATTTGGAAAAATATGCAACACGAACTTACTTGATGTCAGCCTTAATGGGTTAATGGCGCGTTTCGGCGTAAAAAGCACACGAATATATTTGTTATTGTGACCATCATGGAGGACGGATGGGCGAGCAAGTGGGCTTGTTGTGGTGATGAGTTCGATCGAGAACGTTGCACGTATTTGAATGATCAACGACAACGCGTACTTCTACTTTGATACATGGACAGAATGAGTGACCAAATGGATGAATGGATAGCATATTAAGCAGTCAAATATACGAAATGTTATAAAATAAATAAGTTGAAGTCAAAAAAATAAAAATTAAGCCATTTGCCATAAATATTTTATTTCACACCATTCGTAAGCAAATGAAGCAGAACGTTAAGAAATCAAAGTGATTAATTGGTCTGGACTAATTTCATGCTAATAAGAGCTCTGGAAGGACTAAATTAATAAGAAAGTTCTCATGGACTCTTGGTAAATTAATTTACTAGTTTGGCCGAAATTTAATCCAGTTCACTAGCGTAACAGAATTTCCTCAAACTTCCGCTATATAATTCACCACATGGTAATATCGTCATTTCACCGGATCTGGATGTTAATGTTGTCTTTGTCGCAGACAAGCCAAAAGGCTTCGTGGGTTTTCACATCAAAAAAAAATTTTGTAAATTAATTAATGATCAATAAAATAAATCGAAAGTTGTTACTGAAGCGGACCACTAACTTCCTTTCGCTGGTTCGATTACTACTAAAATATTTTATCAAATTTATTTACAATTACCAAAAAAACGGAATATTTTAAAAACCGACTAGTTGTGTGTTCGAAAAATAAATTTTTCAAGAAACCGCATTTCGGTTTTTAATTTGGCAAAAACTGGTATATCCGGTTTAAATAAAATTAAACATGTAGCACTAACAAATCTATTGGTTTAGCGACCATTTCATTTACTTGTTCGTGTTTAAAACTCAAAATCCAATTAAATTTGATAATCACGATTTAATTTTAAATTACAATTTAAATCATAGATAATAAGCAAAAACTAACTGCCTTCTAAGGGTTAATAATGAATTTTGTAATTTTGTCATATTTCATCTTTTATCTAGCACTTGGGCTAAGATTTGTGTTTTGGAGTGTTCGGACACATTATTGAAATTTTATGGCCATAATTTTTGTAGAACATTTTGACGACGCCCAACGTCATTTTGGAGCAGTTTTTTGTGAGTTTTCAAAAACAAAGTAAAAATTATGGTCATACGTGACAGTTAGACGGTTAATTTGTTCCACAAAAATGTTTGTCTGAATCTTTTCTATAAAACTTTTGAACATATTTTGTACCTCAGAAGTAAGTAATGCACAATTTTGCATGCAGATATGTTGCAGGAAAGTTCAGAGGGGCGGAAACTTTGACCCGCCCTAAAAAAAATTCTGATCAGAACTGGAATTTTTTTATTTGTTAGACCTTTCTACCAGAATCCGTTGATAGAACCCCATCATTTTGAAAAAAATCTAATTTTGTCTCACAGTGTAATTAGTCTATGGTTGTGCCCGCTAGTGATGCACAGAATCGAGGAACCTGTTCTACAGAACCGGTTATTTCCAAAAGAAGCGAAAACGGTTTCAAACGAGCCGAAAGACAGGTCTAAATGATCCGAAAACAGTTCGTAAAGAACCGAAAACAGTTCTTAAAGAACCGAAAAACGTGTTCAAAAGAAAGCAAAACGGTTCCAAAAATACAGCAAAATAATTATAAAATATCTGAAAAACGATCTGAGGAGAATCGGTTCCAGAATAACAGAACACGGTTCCAAAGGAACCAAAAATGATCAACTTTGGACGAGAGTACGAAAATGGGATTTTTTTATCAAATTTTATATTCTTATAATAACTTAAGCACTTAGCCACTTTTGAACAGGAATTTGCTGAGAATTGCTATCGGTCCAAATACCCGGTTCTTCTCGGAACCGAACACGATAGAACCGGGTCTTCAAATACGCGGAACCGCACATCGCTAGTCCACACCACTCTTATGGGTTCTCACAACACACAGTCTCCTAAGGAAACTTACCGAAGAAGGGATTAAACGCAGACGACGTAATAATACTTCTTACTTCCTCCTAATCAATTGTCCAGAGAGGCCGAGGGGGCAGTGAATTTAACGATCAACTGCGCATGGCCAAGGGGCTTAAATGTGAACCCGGACAAAACGGAAATATGTCCATTCACAACGAAGTCGAAAATCTCAGAATTTGAAGAGCCACGATTCCTGGAAAAAACGATTAAAATATCCGATAAGGTAAAATACTTAGGGGTAATCTTAAAGCCGAAACTGAATTGAAAGCACCACATAGAGGACAGGGCCAATAAGGCCTACAGATATTGGCCGCTATGCAGAAGGTATATACGATCCAAATGGGGCCTCAACCAGGAAATAACACACTGGCGCTACAGAAGCGCAATTAGGCCTGTACTAAAATATGCTTATGTAGTATGTTGTACTAGTATAATATCTGTAAAAGTAGTGCAAAGGGTTCAACGATTGTTCTGCATTGGTATTAGCGGTGCAATAAGGACAACCTCGACAACGGCCATGGAGTGTCCAGCCAATCGAAATTAGATTCAAATACGAGGCCGCCCATGCGGCAAAACTCCTACAGGCAACAGGTGAATGGATCAACAGGGATCTTAAGTCGAAACACCAACGGACAACGGGGGCTTTAGTCGGTTACACGCAAAGTAGGACTGAATCCGACCAAATGCCTGAGCTAAGGGTTAAGGCGAATTGTATGACTTTATCGCCAACTGGCAGAATGGGACCCTGGCACACATGCCAAATGGGACTCGCTGCTATACGGATGGCTCAAAGCTATTGAAAGAACGAGTTCAATGAACTTTCAAACGGAAGTTCGGGCGATTACGGAGTGGCTCGGCGATAATACAAACCCAGTCGAACCAAATATCTTCAAGGATAGTCAAATGGAAATAAAGGCAATATCATTGAAAATTGTCAAATCTAGAACGGACCTTGACTGTAAGAAGGTGATAAACGAATATTCCATGTATGGCAGACTCAACATAATCTGGGTGCCGGGGCATTGTGGAATATTCGGCAACGAACGAGCGAACCTCCCAGCAACGAAAGCCAGGAAACTCCAAACGGTGAGCCTAGAGGGCCCGAAACCTTTTGGGGTGACGAATGCTGAGTTGGGTAAATGGGCGGAGTCGGCACACATAGTCCAGTAGAACCAGGAAACAGTAGGCAGGATGACAAAGATCCTATGGGGAGACCCAGATGGATCGAGGGCAAAAGATTTGCTGAAACTGGGAAAACCTGAAATAAGCAAGGTAATGGGAGTCTTAACGGGACATTCGGGATAACGGGCCCACCTGTATTGGACTAGTGGTGAATAGTGAGTGCAGGGCATGCACGGAGGACGATGAGATGATGGAGCATTTCCTATACCACTGCCCGGCCTTCACGCAAGCTAGATCCAGATATCTTTCGGACAGTATAATACCGGACCTGACCAAACTAGTGGGAATGGACTGGAATAACTTAAGAAATTTCGTGAATACCACCGAATTCCTATCAGAGGGTAAACTGAGAGCGCACTACTGACATAGGAAGGATTAGAATACTTTCTTTTAAACACTCAACATCGCACCCCTCTTTTCAAACTAACTATCTAAGTTATAGGTACGGAGACTTTTCTGATTTAAATGTCAGATTGGAGTAATTCAGATGGATTGTTTTTTAATTCAACCGCCATAGCTGGAGTAGCATCCGCACAATGTCCACCAAGCTTTTGTCGCATAAGTTCATGTTTTTCGAAACATTGGGTTATTTCATCCATAACAGCTGCACATTGAGAAGTTGATTCCAGTTCTTGACATAATAGTAACACCTCTTCAAGCATTTCAGTGACATTCAAAAATCGAATAAAATAATGTAATTTACACTACATATTGATCATCCCATTATAGTGCAAAATAAGGACAACATTTTCTCATTTCAATATCTGTTTCTTTTTTATCATTTGTAATGTTTTGAATTCACGTCTTAACTGTATGGTTTGTTAGTGATTCCACAAATTATATTTGAGGTTCATTCCCTAAAAGCTATTGAACAATTTTAAGCATAGAAGGCTTTATTGAAGATTCTCTGGTTATTTATACGTTCTTAGATTTTGCAATAAACGTTGCAATTTTGAACGATGCAGCCAATGTTTCATCAGATACTGCGTAATGTCCAAGTTAAATTCCGCTGGTCCAAGTTAAATACATTTTACAATTGTTAATTCGCCTTGAAGAAGTCTAGCAGGCTGTCGCAATAATTAGAATGCACGGTTTTTAAATGACGTTTGAACTGCGTCGGTGTCCCCATTCATTTCCTTTGAATTAAAGCCCAAGTTTCGGTGGAAGCTTTAAGTGCAACCCGCTGAAAATGGGTACAAAGAAAATCGCAATTAAAAAAAATTCAATGAGTGTTCGAAGTCACGGGCGATGTGTTAACACCTTTTTGCTACACGGTACCTGTTCGATTTCTATGAACACATTCGTAAATGTTACATTGGAAAATAAAAAACAGCGTTCAATCATATGATGACGTTACAGTTAAATAATATTAATACTTAAAATTATTTAAAGACCCAGTGCAAGCACATGTGTCATTATTTTCTTGCTCAATACTTTTTGTTTTATTCCCACAAAAGTCAAAGAATGCAAAGCAACAGACACTTGTACATACATACATACATTGTTATATTCGTACGATATAACCGAAGATCAACATAAAATACTTTTTTAATATTACTCCAAATTAATACTCCAAATTAAAACACTTAAATCTCGGCTCGCCGATATCGGATCGCCTTAATTTTTGGCGTAAACTCTTCGTCGAAGCCCGCACTAGCTTTTTAATCCAAAAATTAATAAAATCGGCTATGAATTTCCGGAGAAAATCGCGTGGGAAAATTATATGAAAATCGCCCAATAATCACTTTCAATACCGACTGCCAAGCAACGAACAGACAAACGATGATAAGACAAAACCGAAGATCAACATAAAACACTTTTTTAATATTACTCCAAATTAATACTCCAAATTAAAACACTTAAATCTCGGCTCGCCGATATCGGATCGCCTTAATTTTTGGCCTAAACTCTTCGTCGAAACCCGCACTAGCTTTTTAATCCAAAAATTAATAAAATCGGCTATGAATTTCCGGAGAAAATCGCGTGGGAAAATTATATGAAAATCGCCCAATAATCACTTTCAATACCGACTGCCAAGCAACGAACAAACAAACGATGATTTACTTTTACAAACCTAACACTTGCGTATGTATTAAATTTATAGTTTACTGCCCTAGAGGCGCGCGTATAGATGTTAACACATCAAAATAAATCAATGAGTGTTCCAACTCACGGGCGATATGTTACAACCTATGAACACATTAGTAAATGTTACATTTGGAAAAAAACAAAATAATAGTTTTAGTGCTGAAGTCTCTTTTGCTTTTGTACTTTCATTTTCTTACATATGCTTTAACATTAGATGTAATATAATAAAATAAATAAAGCAATATTTAGCTCACTGAAATAATTGTTTTATTTTGTCATAAACAGATCGACGACAAAAAGTATTGAATAGTATAGAGAACTTATTACACTCTTTTTCCGCTCTCACGTAGAGAGTCGGTGTAAAATAGCATAAACGAGTCTTATTCTCTTTATAGAATATTTCAATATAAATGCACCATTTCGAGAATGTTATTACATAAAAAATACAACAAGCATAAATGTTTCAAAAGGCATCAATGTTTCTATACTATACTATACTATTCAATACTCTTTGGCAACGACGACCCGCTATTGGTTCGCTGCCGCTACATCAATACCTTCATACTTATTTTCAGTCAGAGACTATTGTTGTTGTGTGTGGTTTGTACGAGTTCACTTTGATAGATTGCGCTATCCGTGCCTATAGATGTTAACACATCATAAATGTGCATATGACTTGGTTTATCTTGATTCCTTTCGTGTTCTTTTTGCCCTTATTATGAGAAATATAAAACAATACCAATGTTCCTCGAAAATGTTGCTCGAAAAACTTCAGTAAGGGTTATGAAAGACAACAAATCGATATCTTCACCTTTTGCCAGTCCTCTTAGTTATTTGTCAAAGCAGTGCTTAGATAGTGACATAGAATAGCCGTTTTGAGGGTTTAACTATTCTATAAAATGGTAACCTATTGATGTTTTAATTGACAAATATGACATCATATCTCTCCAATGCACTCCACTATTTTCGAATATAGTTTTTCATCATTTTTCAAATTCCATTTTGGCACAATCCACAAATTTTATCCGGCAATAAAAAAAATAGTGTTACCTACGGGGGTACCTCCTTCCGGAGTTATAATATACTCAACTATGGCTTTCATTCCGTAAAGGAATCATTCAGGCAATTACCTCCATTTTGTTGCACTGTGTCGTTAAAACAATACTATTTGCAAGTTCATGTTCGCAGGAAAAGTTTGTGCAAAAAACGTAAATAAATGTTATATTTGAAACTGTTTTATCGTACTATGTTCAATGCATACACATGTAATTGTTAAGCGTCCAATAAGATGCAAAAAAAATCTGCAAAAGAAATAAAAAGTCATTCCCTGCAGCAAATTAGTAAGTTGTTAGTTGTGGCTTACGCAGTCAGTTGAAGCAATTGCTTTATTTTAATATTTAGTTTGTTAATTATGCTGCTGCAGTCTTTGCTTTTATTTGCTGTTGCTTTGGCTTAATCTCCTTGCTGCGCAATTTTCGCAGTCGAAAAAAGCAATTGAAGATAATTCGCGATCTGAGAACAACAAGGTGCTAACTGCAATTTTTGATAACTTCATCTGCATATCCCATCGTTTTACCTACATAATTATATCCCTTATAGACGCCGAGATATCTATTGGAAAAATTAACTAACTACTTATGATCCTGCAGTAATTTGGTTAACAAAGTGCATTCAATCTGGATCTTCTCCAAAATTGCTTGGTGCACGTATTGGTGCGGATATTTTTCTTACTCGTAATTTTACCAAAATAAAAATGTTAATATTTTACGTCACGTCACACTGTGGCGTGATTGAAAAAAATACTGGTAATAATATCATAATTTCAAAATTATTGGTCTGCGTGTTTTATAATGTACTAGGTATTTGTAGGGGAGAAGTCAATCTTTCAGAATGTTGTACTTAGAGGCAACCTGGTTCACCGTATGTTTTGATACAGTGTACCAGATTAGACCACCTTGGTGATGTTCCTATTTTCATGGCATGTAATTTCTAAACTTTTAACCCGATTTCAAAGTGATTTTTGCATGAAATTCAATTAAAACGTTGGAAACTGTCGATATCCCATTTGATATAGTTAAAGTCTCCATTCCAACTCAGATTTCTGAAGAATATTAAAGCCCATCAAGATGGAGACAAGAAAATTTAGTGCGCAATTTGGCAACCGTTGAAAAAGAGAACCAAAAGACGAATCTTTCTCTCACGTCACACAGTGTCGTGAGCGTGGTCAAAAATGATTGAACACGACGATGTAATTGCTTACACAATAATATATGATTCGATGGAAAATAGTTTCATTAAAAAGTATATGAAACATTTTCTAGTTGTATTCTCTCGTTTCAGGGATATGGGGTTTCTAAGTTAAAGTTATTGGTCAATGTGTTGTTATCGCTTCAAATCATGTAAAATTTATATGCAACATTTTTACATATCAAATTTACATTTTTAATTCTAATTTTAAATTTAATTTAAATTTTGTAATTTTTTGTTTCGTACTTATCAAGATGTATATATTACAGGTGGAAGCGTTAGAACAGCTGATTTACATTTTTTCTTGTCGTTGTGGTCGACCTTGTCAAATCATGTTTATACCAATTCCAAGATGTATCTAGTACAGGTGGTACCGTTAAAACAGCAGATAAAATTTTTTTCTTGTCCTTGTGTTTGTTGCCGAAAATTACAACAATTCCTCCTGATATAACCTGAAATAAATACATCATGACAATTTCGATCAACTGAATTTGACAAGGTCGGCTCCTGAAATAAAAACAAAATGCCTTCAATTCCAATTGCTTCTACCTTACTTATTTTGCCATGGTACTTATTTTTCATATACTTAACTTTTTTCAAATTATGAGTTTTTTTTCTAAATTAATTCGAATTTTAAGAATTATTTTTTTGCAATTTGCATTCTAAATGCTTAAATTTGTTAAATCTACTCAAAAAGACTGATATTTAAAAAAAAACTTTACATATATACTATAATGTGTGATGATATCATAGAGTAAATATGGGTAGAGAAAATCTTTCACTCACCAAATTTCTGACATTTGTCCTCGTGTGATGTATACGTTTGATGTTGAAAAGAATTGCTTTACTAATACCAGATAGAGGCAATGGTTCAAAACAACGAACAAAATAACGACAACGGCATTTCGTTTTGTGTGTTAAAATTAATGTGTTAAATACAACACCAAAATGGCATGAAAAATTAAAGCAAGAAGTTATTGTAATTCCACCTGGTGTATATCACTTTTCGTCAACATCTCTCTATCACACCGACCGCATCACGAAGAGTGTGAAAGGAAACGTCAGATGAGACAAACGGCGGCTCTACTATAAATTTACTCTATGGATGATATACCCAAATACTTATGGAGAAGGGAACTTATGATATGCCTTGGTGGGCATTGAAATAGGTATATTCCCAACCATCCACCATAATGATCAATTTCACACATTTCTTTTTAATATTTCTATTAAAATGTACTTTTTCATAATTATTGATCTTGAACCGAACAATTATTAAAAACATAACAACTGAAAGATCGAATAATATAAACTCAAACGGATATAATTTTTAAAAAAAACTTAAAAAATCGACTATCAGAAAAAAATGTTCGAGACAGAAAACACGACGTCGTGCAATTTGCACTAAGTGTTAAGTGAGCGATGGCGACTCTTATCTATCGTATCATAGAGCAATAGATATCAAGCGCCATTTTTCTCTTTACTTTGTAGGTCATTTCATCGAGTTCAAGTTGCTGTTGTATGTTAATCTTTGATTGGCCATAAATGGGACAGTAAGAAAAGGGAATACGTATTTTCGTTCAATGCAACCAACTTAAACTTTAAACTTAGTCTGCTGCAAGGTTTGCTTCTGGTTGCTTAAGCAGGCCATACACGACAAACATGCTTGAACGATCGGCTTGAATTTGAAGACGTTTTTCTCGTTAGTAGCATTGTTGTCAAGCATATTGTACGTTTTGGAAAAATTTTAAATTTTGCCGACTTATTTGCAAGCAAGTTGCTAGTGTATGGCTCGGCTTGCAAACATGCACCGTTGCATGAAAGGAAGTTGGTCGCGTGTGGCTTCGCTTGTGAACATTACTTCGTTCGGAAGATCCACGGAATAAAATGGCAAACTGTGGCAATGAATTTATAGAACACAGAAGCCAACCAGCACTGTGACAGACAAAAAGTAATCATTATAAAAATAAAAATGAAAAAATAAAGCATGGAACATTTTATTGGAAAAATCTGAGGAAATAGACAATAATGTTACACTTGACAGTGTGGAAATGTTAGTCATTCCTTTTTTGTAACATTGCTGTATTACTACCAGCGCCATTGAATCGTCCGCGTCACACATGTTAACTACGCAGCAACCACAATTAAAATGAAGTTTATTCGATCTGCTTGCCGTGTGTGGACAGTAGGGTGGACCTTGTGTCGATATTTTGGTAGATGAGGGCTCTATTCCGTGCCTTTTTGAAAAAAAATGACAATGCCGAAAAAGAAAATTAAAAAAAAAAAACATTAGGGGTTGCGCACGAGCCGAGAAAAAGGTCCACTTTGCCAAAATTAGGGGGGAAATTGCCATAGGTCATCAGGGGTCACCCGTAGGGGGGAAGAATGAATGGCCGACCCCCATTAACTTTTTACCGCCAACATTTTCCCCCAAGACACCCACCCCCTATCTCCTCCCCTTAGGGGGGTCACCATACAAAAATGGAGGTTGCTCAGTATTTTCGAAAAACACCATAGGTCATCAGGGGTCACCCCTAGGGGGGCAAAATATATAACCGACCCCCATTAACTTTTCATCCCCAACATCTTTTCCGAACAAACTTACCCTCTATCTCCACTCCTTGAGGGACTCCCCATACAAAAATTAAAGAAGCTGTAATTGAGTAGTACTACTAAGCACTCTTAATATAATATAGTCAAATTAACATATTTTTGTTCGCTGATGGGTATTTCTTGCGGTAAGAATCGATAACATGTAGTAAATACTGTTTCTCTTCTTCGCCTTGACACAGTATTCTATTATAATCTTGTATCATTTTTACTCCTCTTTCGGCAGTGTCATTCACAACGCGCAAGTTATTTACAATTCTACGACCTTCTTGATAGTCTGCGCGAGATTTCCAGGTTGCTGGATTTGCAAGAATGAAATCTTGCGATATTCCAAATCGTACAAATAAATTTTGGTATTATGAGAGACGAAGTTGCTCAAGTCTTTAGCCAAGAATTCCTCATTCACATCTTTGAATTTCACCTCGATTTTGTTAACGCTGGTGCTTTTGATTACGACGCGAGGAGCTGGGGGAACCGGGTCGTCTTCTTCATCTTCTTCACCTTCTCCGTCTTCTTCATCTTCTTCACCTTTTTCGTCTTCTTCATCTTCTTCATCTTCTTCACCTTCGTCATTCTCATTTTCTAGCAATGCTTGGGCCATTTTGGCCTTCAACTCATTTGAAACCTTGTCATCGAAAAAGGCAAGGGCTATGTGCTCATCGGCGAGATACCATAGGTGACCGATAAATTTCTTTATCATTACCCGAGATAAATCCTGGTCAACGGACTTGTACTCGACGATGTCCTTCAAAAACTTCCAATCTTGATTCGACGCCTCAGCTGCTCGAGAAGAACCAAACCATGCCTTGACGTAAAGTCGCACCACAAAAATACAAACGTGTCGAATACCATTCAATTTACATACAGATAAGTGAAAAGTTCTCCGAAACAAAAACATCTTGAGGCTGTAAATGGCTTTTGCCATCCATCGAGCATGGGAAACGGGTCCTGGAGGTCGGAAATGGTAATTCTCAAGTTTTTCACCCAGAAACAAAAGAATTAATTGTAGCATTTCTTTGTAGTCATCGCGAGGGTGTTTCTCCTTCAATTGATCTAAGCAAAACTTCTTTATGCCGACTTGCATTGCCACAGGAATTTTTCTGACGACTTGATCGTCTATCAAGCCAGAATGGAATGGTTTAACCTTTACAGCGTCCCATTCCTGTTTGAAACGGTCAAAGCAAGGAACGCCTGGTGCACTGGTCTTTCCCATTTTTGTCTCAAAAACTTCCCTTAGCACCAGTTCGTATACGTGGTGTCTGCAAGGTAAATATAAGATTTCTCTCTCCAACAGCCGCTCAAGAGCAACTGCGGCTCCGGAGAATGGGCCACTGTTCGTTGATGTCGTGTCGAAAGAAAGTCCTTGTATTCGATGTGTCATATGCCAAGATGCCAACAGTTGATAAACGGCATGTGCTATTCTCCGGCCTTTTCCTTTCCCATCTTCTACTTTGGGAACTCCAAGAAGTTGTTCTTTTTCTCCGTACGAGACAATTACCGGTAGACGGTCCACCTTCTTTGTACCCACAAAATCCAAAAGCATTTTGCCATCCCAATGGACTACGAAGGATTTAGCTGCGACAAGCTGGAGATGAATGAAACGCGTTGAAGAATAAGAATTCTGAATGAGAGCAAATAAATCTATGCGATCTTACTTCTGGATTGTCTTTCACATAACTCAGCATGTTCTCTCGATTTGAACGCCGACATCTCCGAAGCGACGTACGGTTTATTGTGTATTGTTGAGGATCGCGTCCAAATGCTTCTGCCGCCGCTATCATAATGCCGACCGCGTCTCGGTCAGTCACTTTGCACTTGTCCAAAGCTGATAGGACTCGTTCAGTAAAACATTGTTTGTAACCTCCTCTGTCACCAACATTTGACGGGTCAGCTTCTGCCGGGAAGTTTTCGTCCTGTCTCCCATTATCATCGCTTGAATCACTGCTTGAAAATTTAACCACTGCAATTGAACGAATTTCATTTGAATATAAACATTGGACGAACACACAAAGCGCGAAATAGCTTACCGCCTTTAGCGAACCGATCTCTACTAGATTCCGTTGCACGCTTGCGTCGCAACTCTTCTTGTTCTTCGCGCTCAGCTTTTCTGGCGGTAAAGAGTTAATGGGGGTCGGCCATACATTCTTCCCCCCTACGGGTGACCCCTGATGACCTATGGCAATTTCCCCCCTAATTTTGGCAAAGTGGACCTTTTTCTCGGCTCGTGCGCAACCCCTAATGTTTTTTTTTTAAATTTTTTTTTTCGGCATTGTCATTTTTTTTCAAAAAGGCACGGAATAGAGCCCTCATCTACCAAAATATCGCAAAAATGTCATTTCAAGGTCCACCTTAGTGGACAGCTGACTTCAAGCCGATCGTTCAAGCATGTTTGTCGTGTATGGCCTGCTTTATTGTCGCTCTCTCGCCTATCTACTCTTTTTTACTATCAATTTACTACTTCGTAGCCGATCAGCTGTCATGGATATACCCCCTGATTCCACCCCAGAAAATTGTTTTCTGTCTACGTTATAAACGGTTTTTGGGAATGTGTTTACCATGGTAAAATAAAAAGGTAAGCTCAGTAGAGAAGCAGATTTAAAATTGTTCTCTTCGTTAGTATGTTATTCCTGTCAAACTCAGATGCATTTTTTTTTGTACTGTTTTTGTTTACAATTGCTGTTGGTATACATATGTGTTGAATTTGACAAGGGGACAACCCGCAGAAAAACAAAACGCCTGTTATTGCCCGCAATTACAACAATATCTAGAACTACTTGTATAATTTTACTATGATGTTTACTTACAGTGGTCTCCTCATTCAGCGAGTAGTCAGGGAAATGAATGTTCTTAAGGAGATTAAGCAAATATCCTCTGCAGGTTGTTGACTGCCCAAAAGATTACTTGAGATAACCAAACATCGCGTTGTTTGACGCCAGTGTTTTTCTTAGCATCGACGCCGCGAATGTACCTTCAATGGTTTCACAGAAGAGCATCCACGAGTTTCGTCAGGCCGTCTGAGCGCCATATGCAAGGGGCTTAGAACAAAAGCATTTTATGAAATATAACAATTCTTTATCTTTTGTGTTTGTTGTATGTTGTTTGTAATACAGAATTTTTACAAGAATATAAAAAATTGCTTATATTTCATAGAGGAAAAGTTAGATTTCTGCACGCTTGTTCATGGAACTGTTGAGGTTGATTGTTGTATTTTCCTTTAAGGCTGTAAGAGAACATGTTTTCTCCGGTTAGTGAAAAAAATGTAAATGCCGCGGGTGGGATTCGAACTCACATTCGCTGGACGATCGTTTCGATGTATGTGAAGCATCATCTTCAGCAGCGTCTAGCCCGTTAACATGCCATATATATGTTGTTTGCTTCTTTTTGCCCCTTTTGCAAACAAGGGCCAAGTCCAAATCCTTACAAATCGAATTATTTTAGCTTTTTTCACCACCGAACTCCACCTTTCAGCAATTTTAAGACTTTAACAGCCAAAGTCACGATCTCGAAAGAAAACCTAAGCGAACGAAAGCCAGTCACTCACTTTCGTTCTTATCCCAGGCTTGTGTAACATGTGTTTGCAAAATCGGAAGCCACTAACTATTTTCGCTGTCATCTATGCGAAAGAAAATGTCAAAACCAGTCACTTGTCTTTTGGTTGTCGCATAGCTGGAAATCAAATAAAAGCTTGAAACAAAAAGAATTTATATAGAATTCAATGGAAGAAACACAATGGACAGAAAATAATGTCATTATAATAAATTTGTTATTAAAATATATTTCCATTTCAGCACAAAAACGACAACTTTGCGGCACCTACAGATACTGGTTCTTCGTACTCTTTTCTGTCGCTCCGAAATTAAATGGCGAACGTCAAGTTTATGTTATTGCTTTGAACAACAACCACACAAACACACTTAAAACCATGCGAACGACAAGTCGAAAGATTGTGACTCGCTTTTTGAAACGAAAGTGAGTGACTGACTTCGTTCGCTTGGATTTTGTAGGAGTGAGTGTTTGAACTGAATTGTATATGTTTTCGTTCGCTTGTTAGTGACTTCCAAATCAGATGTTTGTCGCATATAAAGAGAGCGAACGTTAACGTTCGACATCGTGGCTGTAATACTATTAAACTAAAACATCTTAATCTTTTCATATTTAAAACCTCCATTTTTATTTTCATCATAGTGAAGGAGTGACCATGGAGTATTTGTGACCCTCGAGTTAATTTTGTGGGAGAAGTCGCAAACTTCGTCTACAGTTTTCTCCAATTGTGGAGTTATATCCCTTGGCATCTGAGTTAGTGTATTCAAAAAACCGGTTTTTCAAAAATGTCGGTTTTCGGTTTCTTCCAATTTTCCGATATTGGCGACATCGGATTTGTGTTAAACCGAGGTGTAGAAACTGGTTAATAACCGGTTTCAGATTTTATGACAAAATGGTATGCAATGCCTTTTGAAAACACCGTTTATTTTTAATTGAGTATTTTTGAAAGTTCAGATCGATTGCCGAGTCAATAGTCGTGAAAAAGCTTATCATAATACCGCTCGGAACCGTTGTAAAACTGCAGATCCCAATCAGAGTGTGTAAACCTATGCCTTCATGGTATGTAATGGGAAACTAAAGTGTGGACCATCTAAAATTTGGAATTTAATTTTGCTTTAGAAAAATACTAATATAGACACAGTACCTCTTTCGACCAAGCCAATTTTTCAGTACACTGCCGATTGTTTGGGCCTCTATTTTGCGCAAAAGATCGATTCTAACGTTGGCTGTGTGACACGTGGGGCAATCCTGTTGAAACCACACATCGTCCAGGTCATCCTCTTCAACTTTTTGGAACAAAATTCTGCTGAGCATGGCACGGTAATCGTCCGCATTGACGATAACAGCGGCTCCCTGCTCATTTTCAAAGAAAAATTTACCTATGATGGCGCCATGCCATCACTCGTGTTGGATGCATCGTCTTTTCCTCAACGACATGTGGATTTTTCGAGCCCCAAATGCAACAATGTTGTTTGTTAACTTTAAGTAATTGTCAAATAATGACGTGGGGGGGGCGGCGCCTCGGCCCTTTTTGCCAACTTGTTTCCAAATAGCCTGTTTATATATTTAGGCCAACTGTAACATACTTTGAAAATTTCAGGACGATCAAATTACTTATTATGGCTGTTATAACGGGAGGCGTGGTAACTGCCCACTTTCACCTGGCTGAAATTCATACTGTACCAACAACATATAGACCAACTGTCATCTTCATACCTCTGATAGTTCAGGAGATATAGCGATTTTAAATTTCAAGTTGTATGGGCGGTGCCACACCTCTTTGTCCAATCACAACCAAGTATACTGCCGTGCTAAGCAAGAAAGTCTTAAGCGCCAAAAATCGAAAATTGAGATAAGGCCAGATTCGGAACCGTGTATGAAATTCTGATTTTTTTCTGATAAATGTCTTTAAAATGTTAATCAAAATGGTCACATCTACCACTTCTATCGTGTTTACTACGCAAGAAAGTCTTATCTGCCACTTACTATGATAAAAAGTCACATTGACCAAATTTATTGGCCTTTAAGACATTTTTCCTTAGTATCTCAGATTTTATGTGCAATATAACGCACAAATTTGTAGAACGATGGCAACTCTGATTTGTAATGTGTCACCATCTCGTTCTCACACACATCATTTCGAGTTAATTTGGTGTTTACATTGTTTTCACAAGAAAAATTGTGTAGAAATTGATAATTGTGGTTAATAAATAGAATTAATTTTTATTTGCGTAACTATTATTGATAAGTTTTTATGTTATATGATAATAAAAACAGAAAATGGATCGCGATAAGAAATTTAGCATTCGCGATAAGAAATTTAGCTTTTAGCAATTAAAAACTCCGAACTCGCTAAAAAAAAATTAGAATGGAAGTTAGCAGCAAAAAAACAAAAAAGAAAGTAATGAAAAAAATTGTGATAATAAGCCATCATTCACACCGCTAAATGACACCGCTCATGACTCCCTACTTTCATCAGAATCTTCAAATGTTCAATTGACAAAAAATGGTTTGCCTAGGAGAAGAAAAATTTATACAACACCAACAGAAACCAGGAAGTCTGCAAAATTAAAGCAGCAAACATTAAAATTAAATTTGAAGGAGGGCTGCAACAAACTATGTATCAAAAAAGAATGCCGTCAACTCAGTGAAGACCAGCGTATTATGATTAATAAAACTTTTTCTGAATTAGAAGCTCGTGAAAGAAAATGGTTCATTTATAACCACATAACAACGATGCAGCCTCAGCGAAGAAGATCAAATTCAACTGTGAGATCAGTTACTGCAAAATATACGCTACCTACCGCAGAATCCACCGAGTTTGTAGTGTGCAAAAAAATGTTTTTGGCTACTTTGGGTTTCGAACATCAAAATGATAGGGTAGTGCGTAATGTACTTGCATCAAAAAAAAAATTCCTATGCTTGTGGCCCAAAGAGCGACAAACGGGGCAAGCACAATTCACATAACGCTTTCGATAAAACTTCGATTCAAAAACATATTGAAAGTTATCATCCAACCATTTCCCATTACAGAAGAGAGAGATATTTGCCAAGTGATATAACAATCAAAGACATGCATACAAATTAGAATCAAAAAGAAAGGAAAAATGTATCATATGCATTATATAGAAAAATTGTTTCTGAGAATAATATTTCATTTTCGAAATTGGGACATGAAGAATGCTGGTCATGTGAAAAAAGAAACAATCATGAAAAGAAAACAGAACATTCAAAATCTACTCCAGCAGCCGATTGCGAAGATTGTAATATGTGGAAAACCCACAATGAGAAGAGTATCGCAGCACGAGAAGAGTACAGAAAGGATTGTGATCAAACTGAAAATGATGAATGTGTAATCGTTTCTGCAGATTTGCAAAAGGTAACAATTATTTTAAATTAAAAATATGTTAACACAATCTCTGTTATTTTGATAGGTAATAATGCTTCCTAGGTGTGACATGTTCAAGGAAATCATTTTTACTCCTCGAATTATTGCATTTAATGAAAGCTTTGTACCGGTTGGAAAAAAAAACAAGATAAGCCAGTTGCAGCTATTTGGCACGAGGGAGTTTCCGGCAGATCCAAAGAGGAGATTATTTCAGCATTTTATGCGTTTTTCAAGCTCCGTAGAGATACATAAAATTTCATTTTTTGGCTTGATAACTGTGCCGCGCAAAACAAAAATTGGGCATTGTTTACTTTTTTTGTATATATTGTTAATTGCTCGGAACATAATGTTGAAAACATAATTTTAAAATATTTTGAACCAGGACATACGTTTATGTCTGCTGATGCTTTTCATCATCAAGTTGAAAGTTCTTTAAAAAAACAGAAAAAAGTGTATGACATTACAGATTTCAAAGATTGCGTTCAAAGGAGTAATTCAGGAAAAGTTGAAGTCATTACAATGCAAGTTGAAAATTTTTACGAATGGAAGGACCACTCGTCTCAACACTAGCTTAAAACAACTGTCCCGAGAGTCTATTTAAATGAATGTGTACAAATAAAATTTGTAAAAAACAATAGCTTCTTGTTATACAAAACTAGATTTACTGATAAAACTTACACAAACTTAAATTTCATAAAAGCTGCATCAATTAAATCTGGAATTTTAAAACCTGCAGCCAAAACGATTCCTCGTGGTATACTTAATAAAAGAAACCAAGACCTTATAAAAAAGCTCAAAGATATTTTGCCCAACAACAGATTGGCATTTTGGGAATCTCTTCCAGAAACTGAAATTGCACCGACCGAAGAAAGCGATTGAACCTTTAAATTTACCAAAAAATTCATAATTTTTTTTATAACGTCTAATGTTTGAATTAGATATGTTTGTTTTTTCTCTATTTGGCTTTTGTCTTGTTTTTGAATATGTTTTTATTGATATGAAATAAATCTTTTATTTTTTGAACTTATTTATACAATTTGGTTTTTGTTACATTTTATGGCTGAGTAGGCTAAGCAAAAAACCAACCCTTAAAAACTACATTTTTGCCTATAAATACTTTATATATGAAACACAAAAAAAAAATAAAAAAATTTGTATGGGAGGTACAATAGGTCGTGGACCTAGGGATCTGAAATTTTTCCAAAGTGTACACATGGGTGTCAAAACTCAATGTGCAAAATTTCAGATCGCTAGGATGACGACAAGTGGGCCATTTTTGACTTTAAGTTTTTTGGGCACACGTACGTACGGCTGTGAATTTAATATAAAGTATTTAAAAAAGTCATATGTCCATTTACTCTACTTTATCATAAAAATTTCCCCTATTTGTTATGATAATAAAATTGCATAAGGAAATATGTTTTTAATAAGTTTTTGAAATTTTCAAAAAACATTTAATTTAAAGGCGCGAAAGACAAAAAACTAAAAAGCTTAATATCTCAAAACTACTAAAATGGAGATAAGACCTTCTTGCTTAGCACGGCAGTATAGCCAAGGACTATCAGCAAGTCATCAGTACCAAATTTTCATAACAATCCAATTTGCGGTGTTTGTTAAAATGAAAGCGCATCGGATGGCCACGAGGCTTCGGTTTTTGGACAATTTGAACTTAAGATTTCGTACCGAGGTCTTTATACAAGTGCGTGAAATGTTCAATTGCTGCGAACGGTGGCGAGTTGATGTTGACGAATGTTCCAGCACAAATTCAGCTACAGCGGCAATATTTTCCACTCGAGTTCTTTTGTCAAATATGGGTCCGGCTTAACGAACTCGCTTCACAAATAAATCTACAAACAGGGTTGAGGGAACTCTATTTCTATTCAATATATTTCGTCAATTTCTTACGGTTTGAGTTGAAGGCTCAAAACTTTGGATGAAAGTTTTTAATATTTTCCAATTTTCTTCTTTCTTAACCCATTTGGTTAATTTTTACTATAATCTTTCGCGAATAATCTGTCAATCCATAAATGTCAAATTGACCATCTGCTTCGATATAACAGGGTCTTCAAATTCCAAATTGTACTTGGCCCACCCTTTATTTATCTATTTATTGTATTCAACCTATCTGTTCTAATATTGGACTTCCCCACATGGGCAAAATCATCGTTGAGTAAATATTCCTTTGGACGTTTTATGTTTCTTTCTGGATTATGAATACTGTTTCTGGTTTTATTCATTACTGCTAACATACTATCTGTGCTGTCATTCGTTCCGGAACTTACATCTAAATCGGAGTTGGCAGATATGACTCTATTGCCTCGGACAACTTATTGCAGAAAACTATTGGTGAAATAATTCGTTGGCAAAGTCTTTTGTGTTGGTCTGCTTTGGTCAGTAACAATAGTGAGCTATGAAAATGGTTTTAGATTTGAAATTCTGCGTTGTTATATCAGTTGTGTAAAAATCGGTTAATTGATTTGAAATAACCGGTGAAACCGGTTCTTCGAAAATAGCACTTAAAAACCCAATGTACGGTTAACCTGCAGGAATTCGGTTAACCGGTTTCGGTCTTGAATACACTAGGCTGAGTAGATCAAGTTATCACCATTTCACAGTGTATGTTAACACAACAAGGCACCATTTTCAGGGGTAATACCTTTGATATTCGAACGCCGCGTTTTTGAATACACCCTATAATGAGCTTCCCACAATCAATTACCTGTTCGTTTTATATCTTTAGACTAACTGATCGTGAACTTCAGCTTTGAGTTGAGAGTTTAGACGCTTTCCCATTCACAATGTTCCCGATGGTGACGCTGCCCTTGCGAAAGACCCTGTTTTGGACGATAATGTTTTTCACACTTCATAAAAACTGGTTGCTATGTTGAATCAACAACTTCAAATTTCGTCTAAAATTATACTTTTGTGCCAATTATTGTTTTCTGGCTGTCGTCAGCTTAAGTACTCATATTTCAAAGAATTGCAGCGAATCGTTATTGATACATAATTTTGAATAACATCAAAATTTAATGGTCGCAACTTCTCATCACCATTCAGTGCCAACAAGACTCCCACTATTTTGCATTAAGTTGCTGTTGCTGATGCACTTGGCATTGGTATTATTTACAATTTTGATGCAATACATAGTCTCCGAATATAAACATCAAAAAACATTGTGTTTATATGGATTTAGTCCCAATTACAGTATAATGTCCATATATTATGACGATTATTTACAAATTTGTATTCTTTGTCGGAGATAGTTTCACTATTTTTGAGATACAATAGGTCTCAATTTTAACACGACTATGTGGGTTACAAACTTTATAAATGGACAGAAATCCATTTAAATTTTGAATTTTAGGTTAGGTTAGTGTGGTAGACAAGGCTCACACTAACAAGGCTCACTTAGACCTTGTAGTCCATTATGACACCAAAGGGGCAAAAGGAGAAACAGTTGGCGGATGTTAACATCAGCCAGAGTTGCTAACTGCTCAAAGAAATGCGAGGCCCGTGTATTCCGACGCCAAACACAGATACACCCCACAGATTTACGAATTCTGTACCATAATCTTTCAACTTATTGCTACACGCAAAGAAAAAACTTGTTCCTTCCGAACGAAATCTCAGATAACTGAAGTTCGTGTGGGGATGTAGTTGGGAGAAACGAACTTCTGTTAATCCATACATGTCATTTCGTTTATTATTCAGTTGTGATTACCAATAATTGTGTTCCGTATCACGAAATGTTGTGCATATCAATTGATTTGTAATTCAGTTTCCGTTGCAAGAACTGAAATATTTAGTTGAATCCACAGCAACAGGAAATAAATCTGATCTGTCAATCGAGTATCGAATATTATATTTGTTGAATAAACGAAAAATTTAAAAACTAATTCGGTTGTACCGAATAATATATTGGGATGCTCAACTAATTACTTGAATTTAATGGCTGTCACAACCATTTATCGCAAAGATTAATGACGAATAGAGTAACCAACTCTCTCATTAAATTGATAACAGTTGGTGTATTGCAGATGGGCGGTTGGATGTTGGAGAGTATTACTTTAATAATACCAGATAGAGGCAATGGCTCAAACCAACGAACAATAAATCAGCAACAGTATTTCATTTTGTGTGTTAACATTTTGTGTAAATGCACCACAAATATATGCTAACAATAAAATATATAAAAAAGTCAAAAATACGTTTAATTTTCACAGTTTTCTTCAAAACGACGAAATTTTTTGTAATTCCACGTGGTGTAAGTCAATTTACGCCAAATAACTCTCTATCGCACGGGCCGAATGTGAAATGAAATGTAAGTTGAGAAGAATGCAGCTGTATATGATATTACTCTATGATTTATTGATGCCGTATCTATTCCATTATGAATTTTATCGAAAAAAACGGTTTATATTTTTGATTTATATAATGTTTACGGATTTAATATAAGGGATTTCCATAAAGTGGTTGAATTCGTTCAAGTTTTTTTTTAATCTCCAAAATAGGAAAATCTCTAAAATAAAAATGGCTATAACTCGGAAACGGTGCGTCCCAACGAAAACATAATAATACATTTTTTACCTCCATACGAGGCTTTAACCAATGGATCCTTTCATAAAAAAATTAGTTAAACTAAAATTATTTAAATAATAAATCGCTAAACAGCACATATGTGTTAGCTATGTTTTTGGTTAAACCTTCTTATGGAGGTAAAAAAAACATTATTTTTGCGAAATACCTTTGTTCCTTAATTTGCATTTCTGGTTTTTTGGATTTTGGGAAAATGTAAAAACTATTTTCGGTAATATTTCAAAATTTGAACGGCCGATATTTCGATAACAAAGCGAGTTATCGAAAATTTTAATTTAATTTGTTTTTCGTTAATGTATGAGAAATTCATACTACAAGCTTAAAGTCATGTACATTTTTCGAATTGAGAAATGGTTGGTTTTTTGTTTGAAATAATAGACAATGCAGTTCAACACACAGTCACTGGCATGACTAGTTTCGAACTCCGTGAGAAGTTCATCATCAGATGCCTAACTACTGTGCCTGAATTGATACTATCGGTTGATAACACTGTGATAGTTTTTGACCCGAAAAAAAATGAACTTTGATGAATCCTTTTCGAACTATTAGGGGAGAGTCCCCTGAGTGCGAAAGTATATTTGGAAGTGTCAGATAGGCTCCAGTTTTTGAGAAATCGGTATATATGGATATAGCTAAGTCTGCGCTATTTAAACAAATTTTACCGGCCATAGGCCAATTTTTTTTGTGGCCTAAAATTGCTTAAAAAGCTTATTAAAATAGAAAAAACAAATGTTTGCGCTCGGTCCAACTTCTTGAGATATGGGCCTTTAAAGTTGAGTATATAATTGGCCATATCTCACATATTTATGGTCCGATCTGGTTCCCGTGAATATCGTTACAAAGACCATTAAAAACTCTTTAAATCTGCATATAAATATATTACATTTTATTAAACCATTGGGGACAAATTTAAAAAATACGATTTTTTAACCTCACTTTTTTGCTAAAAATCTGATTTTCTCAAAAAACAGCCCTAGTAAACCTATTTTCTACCTAGACTCAGGTTATAGGCAACACTTCAGGCTTTGTTTTAAGGTATAATACTTCGCATTAACCCTTCTAAGACCGGAGTTGGATGAAGAAGATTAGCATTATATTTATGTAACGGTTATGTTTAAAAAATTTTCATTTCTTTGAATTAATTAACCTAAAAAAAAAAACGAAAAAAATATATAAAAGTCCAATATTTTGATTTTGAAGCTTAACTTGAGGCCTATGCTAGGAAAATAAATAAAATTTTGGAAAAAAGTAAAAAAACTTTCATTTTTTCTTGTATTTCAAACTTTGAACATAAATATCTCCGGTCTTAGAAGGGTTAATGCGAAGTATTATACCTTAAAACAAAGCCTGAAGTGTTCCCTACAACCTGAGTCTAGGTAGAAAATAGATTTACAAGGGCTGTTTTTTGAGAAAATCAGATTTTTTGCAAAAAAGTGAGGTTAAAAAATCGTATTTTTTAAATTTGTCCCCAATGGTTTAATAAAATGTAATATATTTATATGCAGATTTAAAGAGTTTTTAATGGTCTTTGTAACGATATTCACGGGAACCAGATCAGACCAGAAATATGTGAGATATGGCCAATTATATACTCAAGCTTTAAAGGCCCATATCTCAAGAAGTTGGACCGAGCGCGAACATTTGTTTTTTCTATTTTAATAAGGTTTTTAAGCCCTTTTAGGCCAAAAAAAAAAATTGGCCTATGGCCGGTAAAATTTGTTTAAATAGCGCAGACTTAGCTATATCCATATATACCGATTTCTCAAAAACTGGAACCAATCTGACACTTCCAAATGTACTTTCGCACTCAGGGGACTCCCCCCTAATAGTTCGAAAAGGATTCATCGAAGTTCATTTTTTTGACTATCACAGTGTAATCAATCGTATGTATACAAACTCAATTCTGCAATTCACATGTGCGAATTAGTATCGATCGAAGATCCCTAAGTATCAACATCACTGAAATGCCTATAATTCCAACAACAGAATTTTTCCACCATGTTCTTCTTTTCCTCATACATTCTCGCAGTGTTGCAATACCTTAAGGTGAGTTTTTAATCAATATCACAGAGTTGTATTTTTCCGTGGTATAGCACTTTTGAAGACCGTGCTAGTTCCAGTTACATTTATTTGAATTTGAATTTTTGTTGACCGATTTTGTTAGTTTTTGTTTGTTTGTTTATTTTGCCTTATATTGTCCAAACGCTGCCAGACAAATTCCATAACTCCTAATATAGACTTTTACCCAAACTTGTGTATCTTAAATTTTCAGCCTAAGATTTATCTTCTACTCCACCGGTAGACCGATTATCAGTTTTTGAGTACTGTAATTGTGAGGTGAATATAAACAAACTCGATCTGCTGTGTTGGTGCAACCACCTTCTTCACTACTTCTTGCTACAATAGTGTCGTAATATCAATGGAAAAGTAAGATTATAACCATGGACCGCTTACACGTCCAATAGAGTTTGAAATCGTACAAATTATTATTTTTAAACAGAGCGGATATTTATATGCACGAAAAACCAGCAAACATGCGCATACAATATGCCTAAAAAATCTCAAAATATGCTTTATAAAAAAACAAATATGCAAAAAAAAAATTTTAAATAAACACAAAAATCTTGTTTTAACCCTACGTAGATAACGTTGTTTTTTTGTACTGAAAATATAACGATACGTCTGAACGGCGTATGCTGGTTTAAGGACTTTAAAGGATATTAAAAGGAAGAATATTGATATTTATTTTAGTGAGATCATTTATAACTTTTTTTTTGAAAATGCTATAAAAAAAACTACTGAATATTTTCTCAAATTTCTTTTTTTATTTGAAAGTGCAATCCTTCCGGTTAATAATGGAAAATAATTTAATTCAAATGGCTGTCTCGGCTGGCCATGCAGTAGCCTACACGATCGGTCCAATTTTTAACCACATTATCGATTGTGTGCAGCTGTATTTCACCAATGGCTTCACGAATATTGTCCTTTAAAGCGTCAATTGTCTCTGGCTTGTCGGCGTACCTCTTTTCTTTGAGGGCACCCACAAATAATAGTCCAACGGTGTCAAATCGCAGCTCCGAGGTAGCCAAAACATCGAGTGCAGCTTCGGCTGTGTGGCACGTAGCGCCGTCCTGTTGAAACCAAATGTTGCCAATATCCTCCTCTTCAATTTTTGTGAACAAAAATTCGTTCAACATGCCCCGATAACGATCGCCATTAACTGTAACGGCCACCCCTTGCTCATTTTCGAAGAAAAATGGCCCAATTATGCCTCTGGACCAAAATCCGCACCAAACAGTGACTCGTTTTGGGTGCATCGGCTTTTCAATGTATGCGTGCGGGTTTTCTGTGCCCAAATGCGACAATTTTGCTTGTTTACATACCCGCCAAGATCAAAATGAGCTTCGTCTGAAAGATGATTTTTTTGACAAAATCGGCATCTGCAACATTACCATGATTTTCAAAGTAATGTCGCAATATTTCCCACCGTTGTTCAAGCGTATACACAACCATATTCGTTCAGCGGAAGGATAAAACTAATTATGTTACCATTCACGAAATAAGCACTAGTTGGAAAAAAAAACGTTAGATGGCGGACCCTTTTATTAAATCATCTTTTTAAAGTAAAATTAAAATTCAAATTCCATTTGGCTTAAAACACTATCACAATACAAAATGTAAAACGCATTCGTCTCGCAGACGTACCTTATCTAACTAGGGCTACACGCAATTTTATTTTATTGTGCGTATTCAGTCTTAGGTTAGTCTTCAATTTCATTATATGCACATATTATTAGATGGTGCTTTAGATTTTCAAAAGTGAATGATCTTCGCTTCTGGGTATAAATATTTCCGTATAAAGAAAAACTGCGCTCGACATCAGTTGAGGTTGTTGGGCAAAAGGCAAATCTTTGCATCATATCTGGCGAAAGTGTTTGAACATATGGCTCCGTAGCTTCTTCGGCCTTATGACAAATATTGTATATGTCCAATATACTTTTAAAACCTTTGTTTCGTTTTAAAATTCTTTCAAACTTTTCATAAAAAATTTTGTCTTCCAAACTATTTAAATTTTGAAGTATTTCTTCGATTACTTCAACGGCACCTTTAAGCCCTAAGTTTGGTGATTGGAGTTTTTTTATTCCAATTGTAAGACTCGAGATATTAGTTTTTATAAAAACAAGTTCACTTTTAATTACTGTTTTCGCAAATTGCTGTTTTGAAGTACAGATTGCCTGGGCATCGTCATTTTCAAAGGTTTCGATAATATTTTTAACCGCGTCGAAATTACAACAATAGTATTGGGCTGCATTCAGCCATGAACCCCATCCCGTAATGCAAGGCTCAGTTGATAAACCTACTCTCGGCAAAGCACGTTGGAATTCCCGGCGGCGTGCGGGAGCCTAAAAAATTATTCACAAGTTATAAGGAGCAGATTAATATTTAAAATATAATCAAACCTTTGCAAAAACGGCTTTTGTGGATGATATCAAACAATTAACTTCCGGAAATTTTGACCTTACGAATTCGGCTAGTCGGTGGAGGCCATGCGCAAAACATGTTAAGTGTAGCATGTTTGGGTACAACGCTTTCAAGGCATCAGCAGCAGCTATCATGTATGCAGCGGCATCCTTCGTTAAAAGGAGAACTTTGGCATACTGAATTCCTTTAAGCAGAAAGATTAAGTAATTAACAGAAATTAAGATAAAATATTAATTTACCTTTAGGCCAGAGTAGCGATAGTGAATCGTTCACAAAAGTAGCCATTGTGTTGGAATTCGCTGCATCTGCAACATTGAACAGGTAGCTTTTGCCTTGCTCTTCGGAATCCTCAGCACCATTTAAAATGCCAAAAATTAAGCTTACAATCAATCTTTGATCGGGATCGGTTGTTTCGTCAATTGAGATCCATATATAAGTACCTATTTTCCGCCTTCGCTCTCAAAGCATTTATGCACTTGTTGTACAAAACAGGCACGCAATGTTGCCGAATGACCGATTCGCATGGCATTGTACGGTTTGTGTGTTTTTCAAGAAATTTTCTCAAATGAATCTGGCTTATTTTTTTTATCGGAATATTGGCTTTTATTAACACTTCGCACAGCTCCATTGCAAACGAATCTTTTGGTTCACCATTATATTCAGAAATCAGCGACTGGTTGTTGGTAATTCCATGTTTTCTTTTTCCTTCGGCCGCTTTGTGTTTAGTTGTTTGTAAATGTTGTTTCATTGTGAACATTTTCGACGCATTAACAGAACAATTGCAGAATTTTCAAAATAATACGGACTGATCCGGCCGAAAAACAGAAGGAAACTGAGCAGTCATTCTAACTATGAATGCTTTAAATTCTCCTTTTCTTCTGGCATTGTAGATTCGTTTATCTCAAATCACCACCAAACAAGAGAGTAGAATGCAAACATCTGTTTGAATGTCGTCTTAGTATTGCCAGCGTAAAATTTTTCACAAAAAAGTAACCATTCAAAGAGCATGAACACAACCTTAGCGAACTTCAAACTTCCAACACCCATACACTATTTATGGCACACACAGGTTCTTGGCGAACATTTGTTTGTGCGTGTATATCGGCAAAAAGACATATTTGCAGAGCCACTTTCAATTAAAATTGCAGTAATATGCACGAACATGCAAAAAACATAAAAATATGCTCCGAATGGTCAAATATGCAAATGCATATGCAATATGCTTTTATATGCATATATCCGCTCTGGTTATAAAGCTAAAACTCTCAACAACAGACACTGTAAAATATTGCAGATTTAGCAACAGATTTATTTATAATTTTATGCTTAAATACAATAACAAATATGTCATTGAATTGATGTCAACCCAGTCAGAACATATAGTGCACTGAAAACATGACAAAACTCTGTGACATAACCGAGATATATGTATGTCAGATTTTATTCCATTTATGTCAAGTATTGATGTCAACAGGGTCATGTAAGTGTGTCATCAATAAATTTCTTTGAGTGTAGTACACAGAATGGACAAACATCCAACTTAGGAAAGCTTTGGTAACTGTTAAAATCTCAACTCTTAACTTGCATAATTGAAAATTGTAATTTAAATCTTGACAGAACCAAATATAATAATTTTAGTTTTTTTGGGCATTGCCTCCTGAACTATTCTCATATCCTTTTTCATGCATCCTCTCTGTACCGGACCAATTAAAATCAAAAATCTCTACAGAGAGTATACAATTTACAGTGGACACTGAATCTCTTTTGAAGCAAGACCTATGGTAATTATTCTAACATAGTCAGGAAATAAAAGTCAGGAAATAAATGCAGATGCGACGCGGGATTGAAATAAAACGAACACGAGCGTTTCCAACGGCCATATTAGACCTGCCATTTTGGATATTTAGAAGTGTATACAATAAATGGTTAGTGTGCCCGGCTCATGTACATTAGAACGTGGGTTCGACCCCTGCTATAAGCGCCTTACATTTCTTTCGACAACGGCCACATCGCTTACCTATGTCGACACTATGGAATACTTAGCCACGAAAATCTCTTCCCAAAATACAGTTCCGAAACAGTGAAAAACCAGAGATCACAATCAATGTGTGTAAAAACTAGAAAGCGCACAGCTCACTGATTTTCAGAAGCTCTCTCCAATCCCTTGGGATGAATGTGATGAGAAACCAGTTTTTTTTAGATACAATAAACAATATTTTTCATACAAAAATGCAGGTCCACAACTTCAAAAACGCAAACTTGTAGACTTTTTATTTGAAAAGTAGACATACTCGTGTTTTCCACAGTGCGCTGTACAGATCCAATGATGAATCCTCTAACAGCTGTATAACACTATCCCTATCCACTATGTTGGGTCTAAAACTGATGACGATTTTGTTTGTAAAAATAATGTTGTCCTTGTATGAGGCAACATTTTAAATATGGTGAAATCACCCCTTCAAAGTTGTACCTGTTTTAAGGTGAGAAAAGAACATAAAAATATTGAATTTTCTCAAAGCTGTATCCTCGTTTTTGGCTTTTGATCATGTTATAATTCCCTCGCTAAACTAAAATTTTCGACCAGTTTAGGCGGCCGGAAGACAGGCTCCAGGAAATAACACCACAATTGCAAAATGAAAATGGGCCCGAAATTTAGGGTTTGTTTTCAGTATGAAGTTGGGCCCCAAATTTCAAAATGAAACAGCCTCCCAAGCAGTGATGAAGGGCCCGAAAAAATTGTGAAGCACGATCCCAAATATTTTAGTGTGGGCGGCTTTCATTTTTTTGTTTTAAACGGTTTAAAAATAAGGCCCCAATAAGCTCAAGGGGGCTCTATGAAAAATGCCCCAAATGCAAAATGCCCCAAAAATAAAACGAAAAATGCCCCAAAACCAAAATATGGAGAAAAATATGAAAAATTACCCAAAAAATCTGAAACGAAAGTGGTCCCAGCATTTCTGAAAAAAACCCCAAATAATTTACGAAAAATAACCCAAAGAAATATTCCCCAAAAAATAAGAAATAGACCCCAAAAAACAAGCGCACAACTAATTTGTAAATGCAAGAAAAAACAACAGAAACTTTATTATTCACAAAATAAAAAAAAGTAACTTTATTATTCACAAAATAAAAAAAAAACGACAATTTCTTTTTATCCATTAAAACATAAATAAATAGAAATATCTTGAAAATAGTTATAATAAAAACAAAAACAAAAATTTCACTTCATGTTAGTCGTGTAAAACGTGATGCCGCGCGAAGGCGGCGCGGCCGCGATCACGAGCACGACCTAGACCGCGTTGGTCGCTCCCATCCGCGGTCACTACGGCTAAAATAGTTTAAAACTCACCTTAAAATCTAAATATTCCACATAAACGACAAGTAGCTGCTTAAAACATCCATAAGCCAAAATTCAGAATGTACCATTCATTAAATATTTTCTCGAACCCTTGGCAATGTTCACTTTAATCATATCGGCTATAGACTCTAAATAAAATATGCAAAACGAGAAGTCCTCTTCAGTAATGGCTGCTTTAATGAAATATTTGGGGTATGAACAATTTGTGGTCACTGCATAACGCGTCCCAATGTCCTCTCTAATAAAAGCTTCCCCTAATTCCAGGGCAGATTTTGGAGATTTTTTAAATACTTTCTGACTTAAGTAGTTATTGTAGTCCTCTTGAAATATTTTCAAAGCTGGTATTGGATTCGTTATGACTTTATAAAATTCGATATATGTATAGTTGTTTATAATTATATTAATTATATTATTATAATTTGAAGATATTTACAATTATGCTTACCTTATTGCCGAACGCTTGTATGCAGCGTAATAACTAGTATTTGAAGATTTTTGGGTTGAGCTTTACGGAAATAAGATAATGACAAATGCCGCAAAAATATTGTAAAATTTTGCATATGAATCGCGCGACCACGTACCAATCCAATTGGTAGTTTTTTGTTATTCCCGTTAAACTAGTATTTCGACAACTTCGTTCGATAAGTACAGCGACTTTAACAGCAGCCGCTTAAAATCGCTTAGCGCTTTCTCGGAAACGAAGTCGCCATGATTTTGCTGACCAAATAACACCCAAGTATTTGGCATACTCTGTAGGCTTAATTTAATGTCCAAAACCGAAACCGGTCAAACCGATTAACCGGGTTTTTAAAAAAAAAACGTAATTTTCGAACAAACCAGAAACCGGTTATTTGACGTCGGTTAACCGTTCAATCGAATTTTACTTAATTTGTGCTAATATCCTTAAAAAAAAATTAGAAATAAATGATATGATTTTCGAATTTTAGTGAAATTTTGGAATTATGGAACATGATTTCTGTTTTAAAATATGATCTAAATGACATATCCAAAGAATTTTTTTTCAAAATGATTTTATGATTTGAATTAGAACTAATTAAGAAGTAATTAAGATTAATTAAGAACTAATTAAGCTTTCAAAACTTTTTTTTATCAAATTTCAAAATTAAAATTATTTAATAACTGAATGTTTTAAATTTCATATTAGTTTCATACATGAAACCGTTTTCAAATTTGAATATGATTTGCAATTTTAAATCAGTTTAATACGAATTTGAATAAAACTTTAAAATGTTATATTAAACACGCATTCCAAATTGGAATATGGTATATATTTTTTTAAATGTGACGATTTATTCGACCTTTTCGTATTATATTTAAAATTAAAATGTTCGAGCTTTAGGTCTATTTTAAATTATTTTTTTTCAATATTTCGCTACCCATTGGTGGGGGGGGGGGGGGTAGCATCGTCAGGAAACCAAGAACAATTATTAATTAAAAATTTCATTTTAATTTTTAATTTAATTACTTTTTTTTCATTTAATTTTTAATTAATAATTGTGTTCATCTTCCCGACGATGCTACCCAATGGTTAGCGAAATATTGAAGAATAAAATAATTTAAAATAGACCTACCGCTCGAATATTTTAATTTTAAACATAAGTATATAGTTTTTGTCTGTTTAAAATTAAAACGTAACTAATTAAACACAGTTGTGAAATTTTGAGTGTTCAACACGAATATGTATATGAAATGGTCCTTAAACAAATGTATTGTGAGTACTATATGTGTAATTTAACTTAAAGCAAAAAATTCGACAATAAAACGTTTCCACCGGTTTTTTCCAAACTTAACAACCGAAACCCGGTTTCTTGAAAAATTGATTTTTCGATCAAAACAAAAATAAATTTTTCAAGAAACCGGTTTTCGGTTGTTAATGTTGGCAAAAAACCGGTTTACGGTTTTTAATTTTGGCATAAACATAAATAACGAGGATCTAAGACAACTTAATTTGATTCATATGGTAGGGCCAGACCAGAACAGAACGAGACAACTACAATTAGAATAGTGCGTTCTATAAATAGAACTTTCAAAACTTCGGCATCAGTGTGTGTAAGTAGGAAAGCAATGTGTAAGTAGCGACAAACAATCACTCTGCACAATAAATGTCTTCGGTTAGTGACTAGTGTGAATACACACCGCAGTGGCTTAACGGGCTAGACGCTGTTGAAGATGATGCTTCACAAACATAGAATCTTAATTCCACCATTTCATTGCAACTCGAAAATCATATCATTTACTATTATGTAATTTGTTTTATAATATTAACACAAATTTCACCGCTCACCGGTTTGTCGGTTTCGGTTTTGGACACACTCTAGTTAATATCCTAAAACAAATTACATAATAGTAAATGATATAATTTTCGAATTGGAATGAAATGTTGGTATTAAGAAATATGATTTCAATTTTTAAAGATGATTTATGCTTCAATAAGTTCTAAATGACGTTTCGAAACAATTTTTTATCCAAATTTCAAAAAGATGTTATTACTTGAATAAGAATTAACTACAACTTGATTAACAATTAATTAATATTTGCAAACATTTTTTCTATTATAAATTAATTATTAATTATAAATTAATTTCAAATTTGAATATTATTTTCGAATTTAAATAAGTTTCATGTGAAGTTGAATGAAAACACGCATTTCAAATGGGAATGTTATATAGATTTCTTATTTACCATTAAAACGTAATTGTCATATTTCAATAAAGTTGTGAAATTTTGAGGTTTAATCATGACTAAGTATGTGCAATAGACGGTAAACAAATGTGTTTTGAGTGATACATGTGTAATTTAAGTTAAAATAAAAAAAACCGGAAAAAACCGGTTCCACCGGTTTATGACAAAATTTAAAACCCAAAACCGGTTTCTTGAAAATTTGATTTTTCGATCAAACCAAAAACCGGTTTTCCGAAAAATTGATTTTTGGACATTTGGATTTTTTGCCGGTTTTTTTGGCACTCTATTTCAGAAACATTCAACGTTATGGGTTCCACGATAGGTATTTTATAGCTTCTGGTGAAGAGACTAGTATTCATCACAAGGTGCCATAGAATTGGTGCCATAGAATTGGTGCCAAGACTCGCCCTTGAGGTTTGCCTTTGATAGTATACCTGATAGAGGTCGAGGTGCCCAATTCATCCTTCTCCAAGTTTAGTATTTCAGATACAAAAGCCCCATAAGATCGACTTTCACCTTAATGATCGATAGCGCCAATTCTATCGTATTAGGTGGGATATCCTCAATGTCAAGGAAGCCGTTGGTAGCCATATAACCCTTAGCAGTCAACGATTTTCCTATGTATCCTACTTGCAGTATGCATGCTGCGAGTGAGATATCAATCTTCCAACTGCCCATACATCTGCCTAAAGTGTGAGATGTGTAGGTTTTTATTAGCGATGTATAACTTTATCAATCAGAGGAACTGTTTATCGGCCCAGCTTGACGTTCTCCGTTTCAAACAATTGGCGTTTACGACTAAACAATAATAAATCAACGATATGTATTTATAAGTAGTTTTTGAGAAATTTTCTATAAAATAACATCGGTTTGTTAGTGCATATGGGGTAGTCCAAGGTAAAAAAATATTTTCCAAGAGACATGTCACCGATTTTGATGAAATTTGGTGGAAGGAAAGCCGATGTCAAGAAAAGCTCAACTCCAAAATTGAAGTTTTTTTTGAGCTTTATACACTTTTTGAGTTTTATACACTTACAAAGGAAAGGAATTTGCATCTTTCAATCGAATTTAGGTTTATGGGTCAATTGCCGAAAAAGTAGTAATTTAATTTTTGGAAACAGTATACATACAATGTGGCCGTCGGTGGTGCAATGGTGCGCGGCTCTTGTACATGAGATCCTGAGTTCGAACCCTGCTCTGACCACCTTCAAAACAAAATTTAGTTCGGCGGCGGTCACCTCGCATAGTGACGGCGACACTATGGAGTATATAGCCATGATAAAGCTTCTCAAAATACCGTTCGGAATCGGTGTAAAACTGTAGGTCCCAATCAGTGAGTGACAACTGGAAAGCGCACAGCTCAGTGATTGTGAGAAGTTCTCCCCGGTCCCTTCATGGGATGTAATGGGAAACCATTTATTTATTTATTTTTATACATACAACAATGTAAAACAGAGACGATTTTGGTGTAGTGGATAGCAGAAGGCAGAATTGGCAATTTGTAAGCAAAAATATAGATTTTTCACAATTTAGAGCATTTTTCTTGTATTGAAATTTGGGAGGTTGCCTCACAAAAATGGCTACAACTCCCTCATTTTGCAGCCTACCGACATGCCGAACCCCGCAAAATGTTTGGAAAAAATGCCGCTTTAACATATATTTTTTTCAAAAAAGGGTCGAACTATGACTCTTTTTTGCTACACTAAGTTTTTTAAAAAAAACCATGTTTTTTGCAAAAAAAATATTTGAAATTTTTTTTCCTAAAATTTTGTTTTTAAAGCGAATTCACTTGTAAGCATTCGTGGGAAAATTTAAAAAGTCTAGATTTTACCGTTTTCCAGTTATTTGAAAATAATAAAAAAAAATCAATGAGTGTTCGAACTCACGGATGATGTATTAACACCTTTTTGCTACACGGTACCTGTTCGATTTCTATGAACACATTAGTAAATGTTACATTGGAAAATAAAAAATAATAGTTTTTTTGTATACACCGGGCAATGCTGAATATCAAATGACTCGCTTTGTTTAGCCATAGCAATAACATCGAAACAACCAAACACACAACATCACAAATACTTTGTCCGAAGTAGCTGACGTATACGTGTGTCACATAACCACATGTTTGCCATATCAACAGCAACGAAACAGCCAAACACACAACATCACTCATACTTTGTACGAAGTAGCTGACGTATTAGTGTGTCACTATAACGTCGACTTGCAAGTGAAATTTTGCATGGCTATGCTTTATATCTCCGTTCAACAACAGCAACAGACACATGTGCATACATACATTATTATGTTAATACATACGCTATAGACGCAATTTCGTTTGCCTCACCCCTGCCATACCACTCTTTCATTGCTCTCTTGCTCGCTCATTTTTGTTTAACACGTCATTATTCTCTTTCGCAGTCTCAGAAAATCTGGTTTTAGCAGCAGCATAAAATCTGGTTTTAGCAGCAGCATAAAATCTGACTTTAATAGATTTAGTCCCTATACGCCGCTATAGATGTTAGCACATCAAAAACTATAGTGATTCCTTTGAAAGCTTATAAAACCCTCCAAAAAGCTACAATTTTGGAGTAGAGCTGTTCCTGGCATATGCTTACTTTCCACCAAATTTCATTAAAATCGGTGACATGCAAAATATTTTTTTTACCTTGGACTACCCCATATGCACTAACAAGCCGATGTTATTTTATAGGAATTTTCTGAAAAACTACTTATAAATACATATCGTCGATTTATTATTGTTTTGTCGTAAACGCCAATTGTTTGAAACGGAGAAACCAATATTCGCAACTATACCACTATTACCAACTAGCAATTTTTAGGCATATACGAACAAATTAGAGTAAACATCACAGTAATGGTTAGATGTATCAAAAATCTGACAACATATTCGGAAGGAGAACGCACCAAAAACCTGGAGACACAATAAGTTTGTTTTTTTGCCCCGCTAAAGTTAATTATAGCTTAATTTGTACGCGACAGCTAAGCGATATTAAGTGGCATTTCAATTTCATACTTAAATTCCGACTTGAGCTATGGCAATGTTGCCACATGTTCAATTTCAAGAAATGGCAACAAAAATTTACCTTACAGAAATGTTGTTATCATTTCTTGCCAATGAAAATATTATCAAAGAGAGACTCAAAATCAGAAATTTGCAAAATGGCTTACACATTTTCAGTTCATTATAATTATTTTATTTAATGGAAGACTACGCTGCCGTGCTTATCAAGAAGAACTCAAATCCACTTTCTTAAATTTTTCAGGAGAAGCATATTTCTGAATTCTGCTTAGAGCTTCATTTGTAATAAGCAACCCATTGTTTTTTATAATGAAATTAATACCATTTATGTAGTTCTGCCGCAATTTCCAACCATAACGGAAGGTGCAAAATGTTGCTAACTTGAGCATTAAAAAAAATATATTTTTTTAATATGTATTTTCTCAGTAAGCAGGGCAGTACGAATACTTTTATATCTCTAAATTTGAATAATAGATTTTTATTTCTGATTGAATACAAAACTGGAAGTAAATAGTTCACAAGAACGCGCGTTAAATTTTATCTATCAGGTATAGTGGTTTAAACAGGTGACGACATTTTTTCCATGGCATTTTTCGTTTCACTTGTCAAAATCGTATGTATTTTTTTATACTTTTTTGTATTCTTGTATTGGTTTTATATATTTGTGTAGAGTTTGACAACTGCAACGAATGAACGAAAATAAAATATCTATTGTTGCTGTTTACAACTACAACAACATCTGCTGGTACCACGTATTTTGTATTGCATTTTTTTCCACCTAGTACAGCAAATGTTGCCACATTTCGTAGTATTAAGCATAGATAAAGGACTTAACTAGATATCGCACATGCCTTGGGAAATTTCTTGTGCAATGGGATATTTTCTAAATGGAGCTGAATGCAATAATTACAACGTTTGATCCCAAACAAAATATACCTTGCAAGATGTATTTAGAACAGGTGCTAACAATAGGTGTGGTAGGCAACATCAACAAAGATTTTGTTTTTGTTTTGTTGTCCGTTGCTCTGAAATTCAACACCAACAATAACAGTAAACAAAAAGACACAATCAAAATAACAAAATTTGAATTTGAAAGTGGGGAACAAAACGACATAAAAAAATTAAGTTAGTTGTTCGAATAACACAACCTGGAAAATTATACTTTTTTTGTATGTATCAAATTTCCCACAGTGTTGAATAAACGTCAATGAAAGTTATGAGAAACTTCAGTCAGAGTTACAAAACGACAACACAGCACCTAGTGGTAGTACTTGACAATGCCTGTGCGATATCTCCTTAATTAATAATAATTAAGTGTGGACCGTTTTATTTGGAAAGTCGTAAGTGGCGATAGCTTAATGGAATACAAAAACAGCCCTAATATCAACTCGTAAAAGACAAAATTGGCGAATACGACAAAACAATAATCAACCGACGCGTATAGAGAGAGTTTCGGTTACAACACACAAGAAACTGCAGCAGAACAGACCAAAACACGGATTTGCTAAAAATCTTGCTAATATCTTCTGATCCTCTAATTAGTTCACTTCGACATAACGCAGGAAAATGATTACAGAAACAATTCACAACTGACCTTGAAGACCTTTTATTATAAATCCACTTTTCATGTTAATTTCATAACTTTTTGGTAAATGTATAAATATTACATGCATAAATATATAAATGAATTCGAACATAAAAAATGCTTTAAAATCTTGTGTAATTTCAAAAGGTAAAATTATAACAAGTTCAATTTTGTTGGCTGTCAGCTATAGATAATTTTGTGCAAAATAAGGTAAAAAAAACCGGAGTAAAAAATTTTGATCCGTTCAAAAGATATTGATTTTTGATCACTCACACCCCAGAAATGAACACTGTGCGACGATATGCTGCATAAATGCAACAAAATGTATGGCATTTATTGAGCGGACGGACACATTTGTTTCAAAACGAAGAGGCTCGAAATGTCCTATTGACATTTCGCACCCTAGCCACAAAAGGGTCATAACTCAAAATTTACAAATATTCAGTAGATGAAAAAACTGGATTTGCTAACTTAAAGAAATGTGTGCAAATTCTAGACAATTCATACTTCATATGTTTTTAACGAAAGGGAAGAGAAAATTACAGATTTCTACAGCAGATAGAATTGGCCCTTGATTATGGTTTTTAGGCAAAAAAAACAGTGTAAAAGCTTTGAGTTCTGACTCTTTAGTAATTAGGATGAATCCATATCCATTCTAAAAATCATTTGGAGTTAAGCTAGTTGAAATTTTTTTTGGTTCCGTACAAATTGAATTGAATTAGGATTAAAATATTTTTCAAAATTTTGTCTACAGTTGCTGAGCTAATTCCGCCGATACCACACTGTTAATGCATTCATCAATACGCATTAGCAATACATATTTATAAAAATATGATTTCTTTAGATTTTAGCATTTTCATGAGCGCTCTTAAACACAATTTATGTTATTTACCCGAGAAAAACAATTAAAATATTTTATAGATATTTCAACTACAACAGCAACATTATCGAGTCTATAATACTCGCTCGCAATCGCATTACATTTCACATATCTACATTAGGGTGTCCCATCAACAAAAATTTTTTTTTGCTCAAGCTTTATTTGAAAGCTTATAGGGTAAAGTACTTTTGATAATTTTTTGCAGATTTTTCGGAAGTGGTCTAGAGGTCGCGCAAGTCGCATTTCCCCCAAAAATCGGGTATTCCGAGCTTATTTTGAATTTTACTTAAAACTCGGTCAATAACCACGATTTTCTTAGTTTGCAAGTCAACATTTTTGGAAGCTAAACATCCATGCTTTTATTTTATTTGCACAAACCACCAGTTTTGGCAATGAGTTTCCTCAATAAGGTACCACGTATTAAATTTTTCCGTAAATTTTGGTTTAATTTTGTAAATAACGCTTTATATCTTTTAAAATTCCTACGAAAGTTTGAAAAACTAATGACGCACTTGAAAATACGCATAAATTCCAAGCAATTTTGTAAAAAAAAATTTTAATTTGCGGTTACTGTTCCAGAGTTACACCATTTTAAAGCCTTTTACCCATTGTATGAAACTAATAATATTATAATATGTTTGCTATTTTTGCATCGGATTTTCTTTAAACATTGTATTACTGAAAAAATCTGCATGCGCTAAATAACGACAAAGAGTTACACCCAGGAAAAAAACGGCCCCAGCAACATATTGCAGGAAATATATATATGTTTGCAAGCAATCATATATATGGTTCCTGCAATATGTTGCCTGAGCCATTTTTGCTGCGTGTAATTCTTTGTCGTTACTTAGCGCATGCAGATTTTTTCATGAATACAATGTTTAAAGCAAATCCGATGAAAAATTTGCAAACAGTTTATAGTATTAGTAGTTTCATGCCATGGGTAAAAAGTTTAAAAAGGCATAACTCTGGAACAGTAACTGCAAATTCAAAAATTTTTTCTTCAAAATTGCTTGGAATTTATTCGTCTTTTAATGTGCATCATTAGTGTTTTAAATTTTCATACAAATTTAAAGAAAATCCGATGCAAAAATGGCAAACAGTTTATAATAAATTAGGTTTATACAATGGGTAAAAGGCTTTAATATGGTATAACTCTGGAACAGTAACAGCAAATTCAAAATTTTTTTCTACAAAATTACTTTGAATTTATCCGTCTTTTAGAATGCATCATTAGTTTTTTAAATTTGCATAGAAATTTTAAAAGTTATAAAGCGTTACTAACAAAAAAGTAATAAGTTGTACCTTATTGAGCAAAATCATTGCCAAAACTGGTGGTTTATTCATACACAGTAAAAGTTTGAACGTTTTGCATCAAAAATTTTGACTTACACACTAAGAAAATTGTGGTTATTGCCCGAGTTTTAAGTAAAATTCAAAAACCATCCAGAATATCCGATTTTTGGGAGAAATTCGAATTGTGCGACCTCTAAACCTCTTCCGAAAAATCTGAAAAAAATCACAAAAATGCTTTACCCTATAAGCTTTCCAATCATGAAAATCGAAAAAGAAAAATTTTTTGGGACACCCTAATCTACATATGTGTATATGTAGATATTTGCAACATTGTTATGTTGTTGTTCTTTAAATTGCGTTTCAAATTTTTCAGCAAATAATTTTCGCTCTTACGAAGTGTTGACTGTTTGCTGCCTGACTGAATGAACTGTTGTGGTGGTATGAGAATTGTGGCATTGCAAGCAATAAAAGCCGCACCTTAATCGTCGATTGCCACCGACCAAAATGCCACCGCAATCATTTTTGTTTTGGATAGTCAAGCGAATCATTCCAACACATTACATATCGCAAATTCTGCCAGATTCAAATGTGATTGTGTTTTATAGCGATGTAGCAGCAGTAGCTGCTGCTGATATTGACGACATTTGTTGATAAAAATGAAGCTTGACGCTACAGTGTCACTATTGGGGGTTGCGGTCGTACCGTGTGCCGGCATTATCGTCGAGGGGGACATTAGACAGAATGGCGCTAACCAACAGTCGTATATAATTATACATACTCGATGCAATTGTCTCTCTTATTATCGTTGTTGTTATGATTCCATTAAATGTACAATAAATGAATTTCATATCTAGACTTCCACAATTAATTGAGGAAATTTATTTGTTAAATTCTTGTCATTTTGCATTAAACATTGTAATTGCCATCCATAAGCGAGTGATCAAGTCAAATATATGTACATACAAAGGTATGTGTGAATATGTTCCTCTCTCTATCTCTGTATGGTCACATGAGGAACTGCAGTTGTAATTTCCGTGATTAATACACATAAAGTCCAGTGGAAAAAATACTCATTCATACATAGACGTGTACATAAAACTGCAATATTAATATTTTCATTATCTGATATTCACTAATTTCCGTATCTACATAAGTACAAAAATTCTGATAATTCTACAAACATGTGCATATTAAAACCGGTATCATAGAACCTGTGGATTACTATCAATAATTATAATCAATTGATTGCGATAAGATTAATTTGAAATGCTGAATCGAATCTTCTAAAAATAATCGACTTTAAGTAAAGGCTGAAAGAAATAAGTGAGTGAAGTTATAAACGTTTCTAACTAGCAAAGACACCATCCATTTTACTTATTGTGACTGGTTAGGAAGAAATTAATTTGTAACCTGCTGCGAAAATTTAGCTTTTCCCGGAAAGTATTGAAGCACCCACAACAAAATTTGCACATGATATGGAAAAACCCCTGATCTATCCAGAAATGGTGCAACCCAGACTATTCTCTATTCTAGGAAATTGTCACAAGGCTGTGAATATTGGAGCGGTTGAGTGGGCATATCCGGAAAACAGCCGGGGTGGCATCAATCATGGGGGCATCATAAGTAGTCAGGGAGCCAGGGTATCCAACCCTGTCCCCACTTTTTTCAGATTCGATTTCACAGTGGGCGTATCCGTAGTGAAAAAATTCAGTTTTCATATGGAAAATTTTGGAGAGGATGAGTGGACATATCTAAAAACCGGCGGGGCTGGCATCGATCGTGGAGATAGTATACGTAGTCTGAGAGCACCTGAATTGAACCCTGTCTTCACTTTTTTCCGATTTGTTTTCGGAGTGGGCGTATCCGTAGGGAGAAAATTCAGATATCATATGGAAAATTCTGGAGAGGACGAGTGGGCATATCGGAAATTCGGGGCGGGTGGCATCAATTATGGGGATGCCATAAGTAGTCTGGGAGCCCCGGTATCCAACCTTGTCCCCACTTTTTACAGATTCGATTTCAGAGAGGGTGTATCCGTAGGAAGAAAATTCAGATTTCATATGGAAAATTCTGGAGAGGACGAGTGGGCATATCGGAAATTCGGGGCGGGTGGCATCAATCATGGGGATGTCATAAGTAGTCTGGGAGCCCCGGTATCCAACCTTGTCCCCACGTTTTTCAGATTCGATTTTAGAGTTGGCGTATCTGTAGTGAAAAAATTCAGTTTTCACATGCAAAATTCTGGAGAGGATGAGTAGACATATCTAAAAACTGGCGGGGGTGGCATCGATTGTGGGGATAGTATACGTAGTCTGAGAGCACCTGTCCCCACTTTTTTCAGATCCGATTTCAGAGTGGGCGTATCCGTAGGGAGAAGATTCAGATTTCATGTGGAAAATTCTGGAGAGGACGAGTGTGCATATCGGAAAAACGGCGGGGGTGGCATCAATCATGGGGATACCATAAGTAATCTGGGAGCCCCGGTATCCAACCCTGTCCCCACTTTTTACAGATTCGATTTCAGAGTGGGAGTATCCGTAGGGAGAAAATTCAGATTTCATTTGGAAAATTCTGGAGAGGACGAGTGGGCATATCGGAAAACCGGCGGGGGTGGTATCAATCATGGGGATATCATAAGTAGTCTGGGAGCTCCGGTATTCACCCCTGTCCCCACTGTTTTCAGATTCGATTTCAGAGTGGGCGTATCTGTAGTGAAAAAATTCAGTTTTCATGTGGAAAATTCTGGAGAGGATGAGTGGACATACATATCTGAAAAACGATAGGGGTGGCATCAATCATGGGGATACCATAAGTAGTCTGGGAGCCCCGGTATCCAACCCTGTCCCCACTTTTTACAGATTCGATTTCAGAGTGGGCGTATCCGTAGGGAGAAAATTCAGATTTCATTTGGAAAATTCTGGAGAGGACGAGTGGGCATATCGGAAAACCGGCGGGGGTGGTATCAATCATGGGGATATCATAAGTAGTCTGGGAGCTCCGGTATTCACCCCTGTCCCCACTGTTTTCAGATTCGATTTCAGAGTGGGCGTATCTGTAGTGAAAAAATTCAGTTTTCATATGGAACGTTCTGGAGAGGATGAGTAGACATATCTAACAACCGGCGGGGGTGGCATCGATTGTGGGGATAGTATACGTAGTCTGAGAGCACCTGTATTGAACCTTGTATTGAACCTTGAATGTTTGTTATTATTTGCTATTCCCGAAATATAAACAGTAACCCTCGTATATGCATATTTAAAGGTAGATAATATCTGCGATTCCTGTTTGATGAACTGCAATTTGAGAAAACAAGAGTTATAAATGTGGAGATTGCTGAAGTTACACAACCTGTTTCTGTGACAATGACGCTTCAGTGTACTTTCTATTGTTTATATCATGCATAAATGAGACTTCAAAATAGAAAATCTCGATAAAATGTTACTTCTGAAACTTAATCCCAGCATAGTTGACGCAATATTAATTGAATGATGTTATGATTAATTATTTTATTGTGTCTATAAATATAGGTTTTTAGTATATTCAATATTTTGAAAACGTTTTTGGAACGAAGTTCCTTACCGGATGTTGCGGGATGGGGGCTAAATGAAAAAGTTTTAAACAAGTTTTTTTTAACTACTTTATTACAACCCATTATTATCAACTATATTGGGTACTTTTGGTTTGTTTAGTTTAAAGGGAAGTTTTCTAGGTGGAGCTGTGTATTACATATTGTAGTTTTGACCAAAATCAAAGGTAAATTTCGAAAATCCAAAGTGCAATACTGGCAAATATATGAAATACAACCTAGAGCATGGAATTACATTAGGCAGCACACTTACTCTTACACTCGTACTTTTGGTTTGGTTTGTGTCTAGACTAAATTGAGGAAATGGGAAATTTTCTACGTGGACCGTGTTTATTACATATTGTAGTTTTGAACCGAATAAAAAGTAATTTTAGAAAAGCTTAAGTGAAAGAAGTTTAAAAAAGTAACATAATAAATAACAACATTGATATTCTTAAAAAATCTACCTTTTCTTAAAAAACTACCTTAATTATAAATAAATGTTCTTACAGAAAGTACCTTTCTTAAAAAACGTAATTTTTTTAAATAAGTACCTTTTCTTAATAACGTACATTATCTTATACCAAATTGCCTTTTCTTAAAAAACTACATTTTCTTTAAAGAGAAAGAAAATAATAATAAAGAAAACTAAATAATTTTTTTTGAGATAAGTACCTACTCTTAAAATCGTACATGTTCTCTCGTAAAAAAAAAGCATTTCTTCAAAAAGATACCTTCTCTTAAAAAAAAATTAATCTTTTCTTACAAAAATTCCTTTTCTTAAAAGTACCTTTTCTTAAATAAACAAATTAGCTTTTCTTTCCTTGAGATAAGTAGCCTTTCTGAAAATAAGTAGATTTTCTTAAAAAATAACCTTTTCCTAAAAAGAGTACCACTCCTTTAAAAAGTACCGGTTCTGAAAAAAAGTACTTCTTTGTAAAAAAAAACACATACTCTTAGGATTTTTCTTACAGAAAGCACTTCTTATTAAAAATAGTAGATTTTCTTTAAAAAAAAACATCAGCTTTTAATAAAAGAAGAACCTCTCATTAAAGAAAGGACCTTTTCGGAAAAATATAATACATATTCTTACTAAAGGGACCTAAACATATACCTTTTTTTTAAAAAAAATACATTCAATAAATAAAAATTTTTTTAAAAATTTTATCATTTTAGAAAAACTATCTTTTCTTAAAGATCCATTTAAATTACAGTATTTTCCAACAGGCACCTGCCTTAGGCGTGTTGGAACTAACTCGTACATAATATATAGCGAAAGGAACTTCGCTCCAATCGGGTGTCCCCTGACACCTCATGTAATTTTTTTTGACATTTTAAATAGCATGACAAATATCTTGACTAAAGACGTTTTTATTCAAAATTTTAGTTTTCGAACTTTTTGTTTTATTTTATTTTGTTCATGGGTTGAACATTTTTGTTGCACACGAAAGTTAAACATGTGTTAAATTCAAAAAGAAGCATTTGAAAATTAAATTGATTTTCAAATTCTATGTTCGTTTTTTTTTGATGATGAAAAAAATACAAATACTGTATTTTGGTATTAATATCAGATGTCTGACAATACGAGTATCTCACCGCACTCAGTAATCTTCCACCGATTACTGACCAATAAATTTGTCTCCCAGTCGTATTTCGCAGCATACAAATCTTAGAACTTAAATAGTTCCGTCAAGAGATATTTTGAAGCGTGTTGACATCTTTCTGTCGATAAACTTGAGGTTTTTATTACACCTTCGGACACATTTAGCACAACCAATATGCTCGCCTGTTTATCGCATAGATATTTTCATAAACATAATCGTAATTTATGAACTAAGCAGATGTAATTGCTTTCGTTACAAGACAATAATTGTGAAAAATTTATATCAACATTCTGGGCAATTCTTTACGATCAATTATATTGCGTTGTTGGCGTCCAATGTTGTGCGACAGCTACAATACGTATGTAGGTAGGTATGTTGGGACAATCATGTGCTGACTTGGAGGTAACAAAAAACGTTGCCTCTTGATATTAGTACGATATTTGTTTTTGAATTTTTCGTCAAGATTTTAATCGAACATAATGCATACAGCTAGACCGAGCGTTCCACGAGGTGCGAGTTGTTTTTATTGGATGCGATATCACCCACAATGATTTGAAATATATGTATAACTCATGACCTATCTGAACACAAAATGACGAGAGCCAACTTTTGTTTACGTTTTTCAGCGTCTGCCTAAAAGTCCATTCATCCATCCATCGTCTTGTTTTGTCTATCCGTTGGTCTTTGCGTTCAGCTGTCCGTCCACCCGTCCATTGGGCTGTTTGGTGCCAAAGTATTTGGTGGCTATCGGTTGATTTTGCCATTTGCGCTCGCCGCTTTTCGCAATTGCCAAGAAAAACATTATTTTTCATTTGAGATTTATTATTTGTAGCAATCCACCCCTCCCCCAATCGAATAAAAATTACATGTTGGGAGTGAGGAAAAAGATTTCATTGCTTTCGTTTCTGATAATGATACGCCACCGAACGAATGAATAGCTGGTAGTAAATTCGATACCTTTCCCATCTTCTCGCATGCTGGTCGTCCGTCTCCCGCCCATCGGGCGGATATACAAATTTCAGTTCAAACTCAGTTCTTCAACAATTGAAGAAAATTTATGCTTTTCATTCCTCGGCCATGTTTTGTTGCTGCTGTTGCAGTTTATTTTAGTCATTTCGAAATTACTGATCACGTACAATTTCTCTCATTATATGTGATTTTATTCGAGCTGCTGCGGCAGTAATGTCCGATATCGAGTGTGTTGGTCGAAGTGATAATGTTGGCTAATATTTTGTCTTAAAGATCAAAAAAGAAAATTCAACAAAAGTGGCTGTAAAAGTGTTGAGATCAACAGCGGGTCGGACTACATATATACATATATATATCTGCCGTATATGTTGTTCACATGGCTATGAAAAACATGTTGGCTGGATACGATGCCTAATAATTTAGTTGGCGAAAAAAATGTGCAATATGCAAACAAATTCTGCTAAAAACACTAAAAATATTGTGCAAGATGCCAGAAAATTGTACTAGAATTAAATTATTATTACACTATGCAACAAAATGAAAAATTGTATATTTTGGAAATTTTTTGAACACATAGACACTAAAATCAACATAAAATGTGTTATTTTGCACTTCGATTTGCTTGTTCTCCTCCATAATTAAAGAGCAGATTTTGATTTTGTTTTAAATTAGAATATGAAAACATCCCATCACAGCCCATGACGAGATTGGGTAGAGCTTCTTACAACCACTGAGCTGTTCGCTTACTAGTTTTATACACACTGATTAAGACGTACAGTTTTACACCGGTTCCGAACGGTATTTTGAGAAGTTTTATAATGGATAAATACTCGATAGTGTCGCCGTCATTAAGCTAGGTGTCGAAAAACTGATTTTTTAGTCTACAATGAACATTTTGTTCACTTTGAAAAAGTCATGAAAAATTGTCGTCTTAGCATCTGAACAGATGGACCCCATAGCAGGGATGGAAAAGTTAGTACAATCGTCCTTGTTTTTACATTTTAATCCAATAAAGTACAGTGGTACTCCGATGGCAAATTCGATACACAAAAAGTTATCCTAAATATTCTACAGCACTTTCACATGCTGTCAGATCCAAAGAGGACGCGTTCCGAGACTGGCGTTCTAACAAAAACGTTAATACTGAACTGCTACGCAAACAGGCAAGATCCAAGTGTGCCAAAGTACTTCGACGCGAATTTTTGTTCACGAACAGCGTATTCGTGCTAAAGTCCTTTCTTTCCCTAGAGGAAGTAAGAGCATTTGGTAATTTGCAAGACGAGTAAAGTATAGTTCTTCCTCTATCCCAACTCTTGTTAAAGATTACATACTATTCACTTAACCGGTTGATAATGCTAACCTTCTGGCGGAAATGTTTGCAAAGAATTCTCCCTTGCCGGATAGCGATCAACCACTCCCCGTGATCAATTACCTATCTTGTTCCATGTCCAAGATATTTTTTCAAACCCGAGGAGTTAAAAAGATTCTTGCAAGCCTCGTCTTAAATAAATTCCCGGGTCCGGATAGCATATCTGCTCTGGTCTTGAGTAGTTGCTCTTCGACGCTGGCACGTCCACTGCGCAACCTTTTCAACCTTGCATATCGTGCGAAAGCCTCCCCTCGCGTTGGAACGTTGCCCGCCAATCCCTAGAAAAGGTGATGAAAGTAACCCTGAAAATTACCGCTCAATTGCAATTTGTTCTGCGCTCTCGAAGGTTATGCAGAGCAAGGTTAACCACTATCTTGTGAAATATCTTGATTGGTGTTGCCAATGGCTTCGAATAAAGTTTTACAAGAGCGCGTTTTCGATATGGCTTTGACTTTATCCTTTCCTGATGAACTCTCTAGTTTCGGCACTGCAAGGAGTTGTTATTTGTCGTCAAATGAAACAAGAATTGGCAAGCGTTCTTCCTTTGAAGCTTTTCATCATTTCATGGTAAAAGCCTCCCATCCCAATGTATACTGACTATATCAGCCACATTGCTCTGGAAGTCAGTTTTTATATTTTCTGCCCTCTTTTTTCGGCTCTGGGTACGTATTCGTTGAATAAAAGATTTATTCATAGGGAATTCATCGCTGGTCAGACCCAATGCTTCTATGACTGCTTTAAGAACATATACGACGCTGCGACTAATTTGGGCGTTATCAGATCCTTTCTTCCTCTTTTCGTACTTGTTCCAGTCTGGGTGTAGTGACGCTAACCTCTTGCGAGTCGTCTTCCATGATCACATTCTCTTCTTCTGAATCTTGAAAGGCAAGAATCACTTTGCCTTAATTTTCTCTGCTTTTCTTCAAAAATTCTTTGTTTAGACCGTTCTTCTTTATCAGGTAAATTTCTATCTACACCTGCTAAGTAACCCTTCTTCTAATCTTATGTTTTCCAAAGCATCGAGTGCATTTGCAATTCACTTTCACGAGATTTATAAATTTCCTGTGTTTTCTTACAATTATTTTGCAGCTCCCTTCAAACAAGGTACAAGTCGACGAGATTCTTGACGCAATTGGGTAATGTCTTTGTAGTTATTCTCGCCTTTTCGCAAAATATAATGCACTCTCGAAATACGAGATTTGCATTTTCACTAACAGTGAGCTTTACGCCTCGAATGTTCAGTGCCCCAATTAGAAAAATGTGTTTATCTCCACGTAATTCAACCGACGTATTTAGAAATAAACACATCAACTATCAAAAACAGACTGAAGCTAGCACCAATATAAAACAAATAACTGTTATTTTCTAGAGCTGCTGGCGTATGTTTGCCGTATGCCACGACCAGTTTCAAGATCTTCAATCCTGCGTTTTAGGGACACTAAACGGGATTGATTTTAAAAAATCCGGAATCCCGGGATTTCGGGATTCTATTTTTAATTTTTTTTTTTGGGAACAGGTCTATTTTACGACTTAAGCATGAAACACATAGACGACGACAGGCTACACGAACACACGACTGCAAATGTCGCTGACTGCAAATCAAGACGTGTGGCAGCTACTGAATTATTTTCAAGATGGCAACTGCAAAGTAAACAGCTGATCTGTAATTTTGAGGTTTGTGTTATTGTGTTATTTGTGTTAAAAGAAAATAAAATGTCTGGAGAATGTTTAATAAATATTATCACAAACGTAACAAAAATTTTGAAAACATTGTATGAAGTACGAAGTGAATTGCAGACGAGCAATAATCGAAGATGGTGGGCTCGTCCGGTGAATCTAACTCGGGATCAGGAAGGCTTCTACCGAACGTGCATTCAGCAGCTAAAACAGAAGGACGAGTACGAAGTGAATTGCAGACGAGCAATAATCGAAGATGGTGGGCTCGTCCGGTGAATCTAACTCGGGATCAGGAAGGCTTCTACCGAACGTGCATTCAGCAGCTAAAACAGAAGGACGAGGAACACTTTAAAGCATTTCGGATGTCCGTAGCAAACTTTAATTTATTGCTGGCTCTTCTAAAAAACAATATGGAACGATTTTCCAATGGAAAAGCCATAGATGCATAGCACCAGCTACTTCTCTCCACTCGTACTCCCTTTTCTTTATGTTTTTATAGCCCGCTTGTGCCAGGTCACAAAGAATTTCGGGGCTTCACACTTCCTCAATAAGCTGCTCGTCAATGTCCATTTTAAACTATTAAATTTGAAATGCAAAACAATAACAAACAAATATTAATAATAAATATAACAACAAATACTTACCTAGTTCAATAAACAAACAAAAAGAAAAATTATAAAAAAAAAAAAACAAACAACCAATTGTGAAAGTTGGTCAACAATAAACAGCTGATTATTCTGTCAGTGGTGCCACTTCAGCCATTGACAGCTCTAACCTGTTGATTGTCGCCCACAAAAATAGAAATTAGTTAAATTCAACTACAGCTACATAAGTAGCATAGACAACAACCTGCAGTCATGTCGCCTTGCCCTCGTTAAAATATCCACTTCCATATAAACACATGTATTTTATTTTTTACAGGTTGTGGTCGGTAGCCTGTCGTCGTCTATGTGTTTCATGCTTTACACTCCAAAAAACAACCACAAGGGGGTAGAATATCTTATTCTAAGCAAAAAAAGTAAAATAACAAAATCGGGGCAAAAGCATAGTTTCGGAGTTATGGGGCCCTGAAATTTCGGATATGTGAGAGGGTTATGGCGATAACGTACCATGTAAACCCATTGATATCAGTTTTTTGTATAAAACAATTCAAAACAAACTCAAAATATAATGTAGCACTTTTTGATAAGTTGCTTAGTTATCGAGTTATTGGATGTTGACATTAAGAAAAATTATCGATTTTCTTTTTACTTTTCTCAAAAAAAAAAAAACAAAAATTAATTTAGAAATATCGCGCGATTTTTCGAATTTTTTTTTTTCAAACAAAAACAAAAATTGTTTTAAAAAAATTTTAACATTTTTCTTTGAAAAACGTAAACATCCGATAACTTAGCGACTTATTGAAAAATGCTACATTATTTTTTGAGTTTTTTATGACTTGTTTTATACAAAACAGTGATATCAATGGCTTTACACGGTACATTAGTGGAAAAGGTATCCGAAATATCGGGGTCCATAACTCCAAAACTATGCATTTGCCCCGATTTTGTTATTTTACTTTCTTTGCTTAAAATAACATGTTCTACCCGACGCAATAAATTTCGTAATTGTTGGAGAGTAAACCGTATCATAAACATACATATGCCAAAATTAACTTACGTTAAGATGTGTAGAGTTGCCAATGGTTTTAAAACCCTTTTGGCACAATTTGCCTTTTACTTGAGGTGCACCTTTCAACTCTTCCAAAAAATAACATCACACTGACTTTTGTCATTGTTTTTAATTTGATATTTTTCAAAATTAATAAAACCCTGGTAAAAGAAAACCAAAAAGTGGCAGCAGTTTCACTCAAACGCATTTCTCTCTCGCGTCATATCTTGCTTATTTCATACTTTTTGCATAGTTTATGTAATTTTACTTCAACATGGTTGGAATTTGTATAGTTACCCCGTCGGGAATTGAGTTAACTTCAAGCTAACAAGTGGTTAGTCAAAGTTGAGTCACAAGTGACTCGAAAGCTGACTCATTTTCCTTGTTAAATCCTATTCAGTTTGTACACATGACGGTATTGCAGTGAGTCAGTACTCACTCACTCTGCATAAGTTTCAGTTAACCACAAGCTAGCTCACTATGAGTTAGTTTTTGGCGCATAAAAAACTGACTAGCTAATGATAAGCTTGTAGTCAGCTAGCTTGTGGTTAACTGAAACTTATGCAGAGTGAGTGAGTACTAACTCACTCTGATGACATCACATGTAAAAACTGAATAGGATTAAACAAGGAAAATGAGTTAGCTTTTGAGTCAGTAAAACTGTAATATAAAAATTTTTAATGGAGCTAAAATTATAAAAAATTTTAATATTTCTGTCTTCGGAAATTAAAAATATAGAAAAATATCCATATTACTATTTTATATTTTTATTTTGACTTTCTCGAACTGACACGTGTCTCCTGAAACCGCGAGCTAAACTGAAAGAAATAAACGAAAACGCATCTATATTCACAGTTATGTTGTTTTTTATTATCTTCTCTTCTTTTGTTCTTTGAATTTTATTACTATGGCTTACATCTGCATCAGCTTTCAGTGAGCAAAAAGCTAATTCATTGCTTATCGAGAAGAAGTCCGATTGTTGGAAAAAACAATTGACTAAAGTCTGCATAACTTTTGAGTTAGCTAGTAGTCAGTTGTAAATAAGTTAGGAAAAAGTTAACTGGATTTTGAGTGAGCTCATAAAAGACTGATAGGGTATATACAATAACACTATCAAGAAGCTGCTCGTGTATTGAAATATTCAATGAAGAGAGTAAGAAAGAGAGTAGAGAAGTACTAGGGTTTCACTCGTTTTGTTTGTTGGCATTTGAGTGAAGAGAACTTTTGACTGTCGTTTTTGCACACAATATCACAATATTGCAGCAACAATGCATACTAAACTATTGGTGTAATTCTGGCGCATTCAACAATTATAATGAGAAAAGAAAAATGCACCCGACAACCCAAATTGACAATTGAAATTATTGAATTTAAGACAATTAACTGATCGAAGCAATATCTGAAATCGGATATCCAATATCTGAAATCGGATAGGATTACTATAAGTCTGTTCGCGTACTGGATAATTTGTACAAATTTGTACAAATTATTACTATTTCTTATTTGATAGTGTTCGTTTACACCAAAAAGCCAGTAACGAGAGAGCAAGAGAGAGATTATTTTGACAGTTCGATGATAGACAACTTGCGAGTTTTTACTGGAGAAATTTTTGCCAGTAAAGCATGAAACACATAGACGACGACAGGCTACCGACCACAACCTGTCAAAAATAAAATATATGCGTTTATATGCAAGTGAATATTTTAACGACGGCAAGGCGACACGACTGCAGGTTGTTGTCTATGCTACTTATGTAGCTGTAGTTGAATTAAACTAATTTCTATTTGTGTGGGCGACAATCAACAGGTTAGAGCTGTCAATGCCTGAAGTGGCACCACTGACAGAATAATCAACTGTTTTCACAATTTTTGTTATGTTTGTAATAATATTTATTAAACATTCTCCAGACATTTTATTTTCTTCTAACACAAATAACACAATAACACAAACGTCAACATTACAGATCAGCTGTTTACTTTGCAGTTGCCGTCTTGAAAATAATTCAGTAGCAGCCACACGTCTACATTTACAGTCAGCGGCATTTGTAGTCGTGTGTTCATGTAGCCTGTCGTCGTCTATGTGTTATATATCATGCTTAAGAATTTGCAAGTAATAACATATGTTTTGAACAGCTGTTTTATGTAAACAAACAAAATTAGGACATAGAAAGAATATAAAATAATAAATCTATCATTGGAATTTTAGTTTTTAAGAGAAAATCTGATTTTTGAATGTTTTGTTATAAATCTTTAAGTATTTCTGTTGAAAAAGAAAACTGTTTTGGTGATTTGTAATGTTTTGTTCGAATTGCGTTTGTTGGTTCTCACAATGTTTACATTGCAAATCAGCTGTTTACATACAAAAGTTCTTATTTCTTGCAAGTTTTTACTGGATGTCGTTCGCGTACTTTTTGTTATATTTTTTACTCACAGAGCAAAATCATTCTTACTCTCCGAAAACTAGTTACTTGATAATTTTTACTGGAAAAGTACTCGAACACAGCTTATATCTAATGCAAATGCAAAACGAATACACTAGATTTTTTAATTTAAACATTAGTCAAACAACGAAATATATTGATAGCAACAATGAAACAAACTCACTGCGAACAGACACATTTTTTGCTAATAATCGCGACAATCTGTACATTTTCTTGCTTTGTGGCAAATATCTTCTGAAGTAGCTTTTGCTTTCAGTGTAGATATCGAAACGTGGATTAAGAATACAATACAAATTTAATAACTTTTCATGCTTGCTTGCACACACGGTTTAGAAATCAACGCAAATACGATTTTAAAAAATTATTTTTTAGCGGACAAAACTGCACAAAACTACGCAACTGGCTTGTATAGGGCATCTTAAACAAGGAGACATTCAGGGGAATTGTCCCTAATGGAATCTAGTATTGAAAACGATAACACATGTCTATATTTCCTAATAGAGCATTAAAATGTACTAGTTATTCGATGTATATTGCACAAGTTCCGCGAACCAAAATGTTTTTCCTAAATATAGCAAAAAATTAAATTATACCCCTTAATTGTAATTATTTTGTTTTTGTCTCTATTATTTTCGGTTTGCATTTAATTTTTAGTTTTTCATTTTGTACGATTTGCGTCAATCAGGTCTTGCAACAAAAAAAGACTGACTGTACACGAAATCTTCAATTAGCTAGCGCCCCAAAAAGAACCTACTCACACACATACATACATACGTACTATGTAGTTCAAAGCAATTTGCGTTTTTGGGGCCCCAACTAATGGCACTTCGATAATTGCGAAAGCGTAAAAGTGAATCCGAAGAAAGCGAGATGTTTGGTTTCACATTGAACCAATGGACCAGACCCAACGACCAAATCGGACAGGCAAATTGTACATTTCAATTAAAAATTTTTTTTTCTACATTTTTGGCAAAAATTTCGACTCAATTTCATTTACAAAAGAAATCAAATCCAATGTTGGCAGAAAAATCAATAGTTTTCATAATGAAATCAAGAAAATCGCAGATGCATTTCGCCCCAATCGAGCCATTACAAATCTTTCGGGTCAATAGGTTTAATATGACGTCGGTTGTAGTAAATGTTGCGTTTGAATACGATAGTTTGTCTATAAATGCGTATATTTAATAAAAAAAATATGTATGTAATATAAAAATTTAGTTTAGAAACGAAATTTTTTTTTCAAGAGTCAACTGGAAAACTTGTTCTTCAGTCGTTTATCTTATTAATATTTAGAAAACAAATTTCAGGAATAGTAAGGCTGCGGATTAGATGTCCAAGCAGTTGTTGAAATTTGTTTCCACATTACATTCCATTTACGAATTATACAGAAAGAATGATGATGTTTGCTAATTCCAATACTTAACGCATTGAATGTAAACAATATTATGAAAAACAAGACATTTGATGAAAATTTGGCGCGAAAATACAGGGTGTCTGGTGGCAAATTTATATTTTTAAATACGATTATTTCAAAAAGTAATAGACGGTACGGAGGGAGGGTGGCGCCGTTGGAATTATCGATTGTACGGATTTGTGAGTGAGAATCGTGCGTCGAGTGAGAATCGTGCGTTCGCTGTGGAGACATTTTTTTAAGAGTAATGATTCTTTCGTAATTGCTCGTCGACAATTTTGTTCAAAGTACGGTATTCGGCGAATAAGTGATGAACCGAGTGTAAATTTAATTCGTTCATGGGTGCAGAGATTCCGCGCAACTGCTTCGGCTATGAATGACCCACGGCAGGGCCCAGTCGATCTTCAAGGACTCCCGAAAACATTGAACTGGTTGAAAGCAGTTTAAGTGAAAATCCGCAACTTTCAATACAGTAAATAGCAGCCTCACTGGGACTTCCAAGAGTGATTATTCATGAAATTTTAAAAAAGGATCTGAAGTTCCATCCTTTTAAAATTCAAATCGTTCAAGAACTGAAAGAAAGCGACTTTTGATTTACGCAAAAATTTTTGTGATACGATGTTGGAGCGATTTCGCACTGTAAATCCCATTTTTTGAAGCGACGAGGCTCATTTTCACTTAAACGGCCACGGCAACAAGCAAAACTGCCGTTACTGATCTCCAAGTATCCGCAACCCTCGATTGAAACATCAAAAACCATTGCATTGCCCCAGGGTAACTGTTTGCTGTGCCTTATCCACGCATGAGATAATTGGAACATTTTTTTTCGAAAATTCTCGAGGTCAGGCGACGAATTTCAACGGTCATCTGGATGACATACTCTTTAAAAAATAAAATCCGCATTTTCATTCAAACGTTCTATGCTCTTAATAAAACTTTGAGTCAATTATTATGTTTTTTATTTAAGTTGGAAAATATAAATCTGCTACCAGACACCCTGTATTTCTTTTACCCCATATGTTTTTCGGTGCTAGTTGGTCTCATGGTTGATCGACAAAGTTTATACTTTTGCCATTAATAAAAATCTTTTATCGAAAAGTTTTCTTTTGTTGTAAACAAACTGTCGTTAACCCCAAAATTGTCATAATTTTCCCATTAACCCCAAAAGCAAACTACAGGTAAAACATTGTTTTCATGGCGTTAAAAAAATTGAACAATAAAAAGAGCAGCGGCCCTGATGGCATTTAGCGCTGCGGAAAACTGACAAAAAAAAACTGGAAGCCCTTGGTAATAATATACAACACACTGTATAAATATAGCCTACTTCCCCACTAAGTGGAAGTACTGCAATATAATTCCAATCTTGAAACCCGGAAAGACCTCACGGAGGCCTAGAACTATCGACCGATATCCCTGCTTCCAAACATCGGGAAGCTATTCAAAAAATTCATGCTACAAAAGATCAAGGAACACCTGGAAAAGTATAAAATATTAAAGCAATTCCAATTTGGCTTCAGAAGGGGATTATCTGCCAACCATGCATTAATTGAATTTACTGATGGAATAGTCAAGGGGATCAACCAGCGTCGAGCCACAATTGCAGTCAGTCTCGATTTCGAGAAGGCCTTCGACACTGTCTGGCAGGAAGGCAAAATATATAAAATGAAGGTTAAATATAAATTCAATGACCAAATCACGAGGCTAGTATATGACTATCTTACTGGAAGAACCTTCACTGTTGAAGTTAATAATAATTAATCTAATAATAAAACAACGAAAGCTGGAGTGTCCCAGGGCTCCATACGGGTTGAATTTTATGTTTCGGGATTAGAGAACAAAAACAAATATTAATCATCGAAAATCACTTTATTGTTTTTCAAAATATTCCCCATGAAGATTTATACACTTTTGCATGGGTTTGAACGTAATGTCGAAACACTTTTGCAACTCTGATTGAGGTATCTCCAAAACATGCATTCTGAATGCTGCAACCGCTTCTTCAGGTGTCGAAAAACGAGAATAAAAAGAAGACATTCGGTGCCAAGTCAGGACTATACGGCGGATGACCTATCAAATCGATGTTTTGGGTGCTCAAAAATGCAGTTGTTTCAGCCGATGTGTGAGAGCTCGCATTGTCGTGATGAAGAGTGATCCGTCTTCGGCGGTTGGTTTTCCTGATTTCTTGGAAGACAACTGGCAAACAAATTGTCTTCCGATCGTATCACTCAGAATTCACTGTTCTGCGTTGTTCTAGTGGTACGGTTGCGACATGTCCGGTTTTTCCGAAAAATCAGGCGACCATTTGTTGGAAGTGCTTCGGGCGCGAACAACTTTTGTTGGATTTGGCTCATCTTGAAACACCCACACAGTTAAATGCTTTTTGCTTTCGGGCTCATACGCATAAATCCAGGATTCATCACCTGTCACGTTGTCATAGTCGTGTTTCGAAGCACCGCGATCGTATTTTTGGAGCATTTCTTTCGACCAATCGACACGAGCCTTATTTTGATCGATTGACAAACTGTATGGGATCCAACGCGAACAAATTTCTTTGACAGTCAAATGTTTATTCAATATTGAATGTGTGCTGGTCCCACTAATGCCTAAGGTTGTCTCAATCTCACCATAGGTCACATGACGATCTTGCAAAATCAGTTCGCGCACAGCATCAATGGTTTTCGGAACAACAGCTGATTTTGGACGACCTTCACGAAATTCGTCTTGGAGTGAACTACGACTACGATTGAATTCACCATACCATTGATAAACAGTGGTCCTTGATGGAGTTTCATCGCCAAAAATTGAATTAAGTTCATCCATGCACTGTTGCTGAGTTCATCCACGTCGAAAGTTGTAAAAAATAATCGCACGAAAATGTTCCCGATTTAATTCCATTTTTGGGCCGAGATGAATCTTTTAAGTTGCTGTAAACAACACAAGTAGCGCTCGTATGTCAAAACGTTCTGAGTACGCATAACCTCAAAAATGTCCAACTTTACGATAGAGCTGTTGCCAGTTGCCAGATTGCAACACTAGGGTTGCCAAATCCCGAAACATAAAATTCAACCCTTATAATGTTAATGTAGCGGACATACCGTAACCGTTGAATGATGAAAAAATCTATATTTTGGCGGATGACATCATTATAGCATCATCACACGTCAAGGCAAAAGCGGCAAATAAGAAACTGCAGAAGAACTTGAGGAATACTTCGACGAATGATATCTGAAACTCAATGTTCCCAAATGTGCCTGCTTCATGGCCAAGGGGAGATTACTGAATCTGTATAAAAACGCGCGAAAGTACGTACCAAATATAAAAATCGGAGGTAATACCATCACAAATGAGGATAATATGAAATATCTAGGGTAAAATTCTCAGTAAATATGGAGTTCAAAGAACAAGTCAGCCATATTTTAGAAAAGGTACGAAGGGCTTATGCCAGTTACTCTAGAGTCCTGAGTAGGAAAAAAGGGCTGAATGCGAGAATTAGACTCCTAGTTTACAAAAAGGTAATAAGACCTTTAATAGCGTACGCGTTTCCCACCTGGTTCGCTATAAGTTCGTGCCAAATGGAGAGATTACGAAGGGCAGAAAGGAGAATTTTAAGGCAATGCCTGGGACTAAGGGCCAAAGTTGACGGATTAGGGAACTGGACCAGCCCAAAAGCCAAAGCCAAAATAGCTAAGGTTGAAAGGATTGATGTCTGGATGACTAAACTAGCCATCGGTTTCCTGGAAATGTGCCGACAAAATGATAGCGATAATGATATAAATTGGTGAGTGTCAAGTTAGTGGTGATAATTTCGATGCCAATGGGCCTTCTAGAACTTGAAAACAGGAACATGTTATATAACGTAGAGGGTAAACTTATATGTTTTGTAGTTTTATACAATTTTAGTTTTTTGTAGTTTTATACCATTTTTGTATATTTTGTTTTCGAATTAGTATAATTCGATAATTAATTAATAATAATTATAATTAATTATAATACTCTGTCCTGGGTAATACTCAGTCGGAAACCAGGATAATAAAACTCCACAACTTCCAAATTGTTCTTATTTATTTAAATAACAGATTAGAGGGTTTTCGCTAGAGATCCAACGTAGCAACCAGATTTCTAGCCAGAAGATTATCGGTCGAAGATTACCCGTAATGTCCTGTGTACATCAAGACTCCAAACTCGACTGTCCATTCAAAGTTTGGTCTTGTATAGTGAGCTTAGATTTTGGGAGTCGTTAGTGTATTAGTCACTGAGTAAATTTGTAACCGAGAACTAACCTATGACTATAAGAATCAGTAGTGTCCCCGTTTACCACTACTTGTGACTGGGCACTATGACAATTGAAATCAGTAGTATCCCCGTTCACTACTACTTGTGACTGGGCACTATGACTGTTAAAATTAGTAGTGTCCCCGTTCACCACTACGGTTGAATTGGTATGCTTCCGTCGTGTGTGGCCATCACTACAACGGTCACAGACCAACTGAAGTTGTCGTCGACCCTACAGCGCGAATTAAGCTTTGTAGGCATGTAGTGGTGAGGGATTCTTATAGTGATCATGCGAGAGCGTACCCCTAGGAGCAAAATCAACAGCTGAACCTGGTAGCAAAACTTAAACACTTCATCATTTTGCAAAAAAAAAAACAACAAATTTTTTTTTTTTATTTTTTTTTTAAAGATTGAAGAAATAGCTATCTAAAACACTCAGGACAAATTGTTCTGAGAGCAATAGGTAAAAAGTTACATGGATGGGAAAAAACACCTGTTTGGCCAAAATGTCAAAATTCGACCCCCTCTAACTCAGAGAGTTCTTGACCGATCTCGTTGAAAGTTTTTGTCTAAGCTGCTACGCAATAGGATTAACCTTGGTGCAATTTTTATCCCGACCAGAAGACATCGGTTTCAAAAGTTGGGTCACTTGACATGAAATGACCCATATATATATGTATATACAGGGTGGTTCAGGAAGTTCCTTACAAATTTCTCCAGCGTATTTCTTGGTTCATTTCATGAAGAAAAGTCCACTAGGACCATGTCCGAAAATGCAAGGGTGCGAAATGTCAGCGGTTTCAAAATTTTCAGATTGGTGATCGGAGGGTAGTAGGGTAAAGTTGCTAACTTCTGAGCCAGTGGTCGGATTTTTTTGTTTTTGGGCTTGTTGTAAAGGTCTTTAAGTGGCCTTTCAGAATCAATAAAAACAAAGTAGAAAAAAGTCAAATGACCGAGATGCATAGCTTTCGGGAAAAATGGAAAAAAAAATTTTGTAAATATCTGTATCTCTGTATCGGCGATTTGACTTTTTTCTACTTTTTGTTTTATTGATTCTGAAAGGCCTCTTAAAGACCTTTCCGACAAGCCCAAAAACAAAAAATCCGACCACTGGCTCAGAAGTTAGCAACTTTACCCTACTACCCTCCGACCGCCAATCCAAAAATATTGAACCCGCTGCCATTTCGCACCCTTGCATTTTCGGACATGGTCCTAGTGGACTTTTCTTCATGAAATGAGCCAAGGAATACGCTGGAGAAATTTCTCTGGAACTTCCTGAATCACCCTGTATATGTATTTCAAATGCCAAACTATTCATCTTTCTAAAACCGTTCAAGAATTTAAAATCGGTTTAAAACTGATTTATTTAAAAATATTTAATTCCGAGAAGTATTGAAAAATATTTTTTGCCTATAACTTTAGATTCTGAGGGTGTATTTAAAATTCTGGAAATTGAAAACTAATTTTCTCTATCAGGTCTACAGCTTACACCAGGTCATTTTAAAAGTATATTAAATTGTTTCTAGTTTTTGGTTAATGTATAAGAAATTCATACTACAAGCTTACAAGTCAGGAACATTTTTCTAATTGAAAAATGGTTGGCTTTTGTTGGAGATAATAGACAATTCAGTTAAGCACACCCTCACTGGCATGACTAGTTTCGAACTCCGTGACATGTTCATCATCAGATGCCTAACTACTGTGCCTGAATTGATACCATCGGTTGATCATCAATCGTATATATACAAACTCAATACTGCAATTCACATGTGCGAATTAGTATCGATCGAAGATCCCTAAGTATCAACATCACTGAAAGGCCTATAATTCCAACAACCAGAATAGACAGAATTTTTCCACCATGTTCTTTATTTTCTTCATTTTGTAACACCATGTTATTAGCTAACAAGGTCTAATTGACTCAGGAATTGAAGGCAAACGACCATCCATTGGGCGTGGCAGAAACACCAATCGGACATCGAATTTGGCTGAAATATCATTTTTTCTTACGAGGGTCAGGGGATCCGAAATCCCGCACGTCATTGTCGAGAAGCCAATGCATCTAAAGAGAGTGACAGTTTGGTGTGGATTTTGGAGTGGTGGCATCATTGGCCAATTTGGAAGCGCCATTTAAGTTAACGGCGAGCACTACAGATCCATGGTTACGGACTTTTAATGGGCAGAAATGGAAGATATGAACTTAGATAATCTTTGGTTTATTGCGCACCCTGCCATACAGCTCATCAAACAATCGATCTTTTGCTCACGAAGTTCGGTAATCGTGGTATAAGCCGTCTTGACGATGTCAAGTGGCCGCCTCGGAGCTACAATTTGACCCATTCAGACTTTTTGTTGCGAATAATGCAGAAACGATCCACACCCTAAAATCGTCCAGCCATTCGTGAAATAGCTGGAATACCAAAAAATCTTGGATGATTGGAACTACTGCGAAGCCAGACACGGCAGCCACGTGAATGAAATCGTTTTCATTAAATTCTTATAATGGAAATATTTACTATTTCTAAAAAAGCTGTCAGTGAGTGTAAAATTAAAAAGCGCACAGCTCTGCGGTTTGTGAGAACAATCCCTTCACGAGATGTAATGGGAAACCAATTGATTATAATAATGCCTTAATGTACCAAAAGAAAATGAATTTATTTAGTTTTATTTAATCTTTGAAAAGATTCTTGAATTTGCACCACGCGTCCATTGGTGTAATTGTTAGCGTGTGCGACTCTTGCGCTTAAGATCGCGGGTCCAATTCACCCACACTACTTTCTTTCATATCTTTCGGCGACAGTCACTTCGAATAGTGATGACAGAATTATCGAGTATTTAGCCATGAAAATAACATATTAATGCCAGGACATGTAAGACCATTTTCTACATAACGGGCGGTGTTAAAAAATAACAATTTCATGAACTGAATATTTCGCTCACTTTTCATTTGTTTGGTACTCAGCTCTTAGCGAACACTTCGTAGGCAAAACCAATTGCAGAGTTGTTAAGCCAAAGTTATTTCGCACGAAAACAATTGTGCGATAACACTGTGGAACAAAATTAAACTTTTTCGAAAATAACAAGGATCTGACAACGGATTCTGGGAGAGGGGGTAAAAAAAATATACGTGTATCGGCGTTTAGAAAGTTTACGTTATTTTTTTTTTTTTGGGGGGGGGTTTTGAAATTTTTCCCCTTTTGCACATACAAACTCGATTTTTGAAAACAAAACGGTTTACAGGTAGAATTGAGAAGAAAATTATCAACATGGACTTCCCAGACGTTTAATTTACATGTAAGTTTTGAAAACCAAAATGGTAGCAGGTAATATTGAAACTGCTGTCTCATTCTAATTGCTCCGTCTCGTAGTACTTGTAATATAACGCAACAGTTTTTGTGAATGGATTGATTCGATGTGTAGAACTTTCATACCTACGACAAGTACATTTAAGCCAAATATAAACCAACTAGTGGATTGGAACGCGCCTATGGCGCCCGTCGAAACATGCTTTAATTTTAATCGATTTTTAATAAAAGGTATTTCTGTAAGATGAGATTTTTTTTTTCGTTTTTTTTTTTGGTTTTTTTTGTGAATAAGTGTTCAGAAAGTGTGACAAAAAAGTGTGACAGAGTCAGTGAATCAGCGATGAGCGTAACTCTTTAAGAAGATTTGAGACAAAAATATTTTTTGGTTTTTGTTTGCTTGTTTTCAAAATTCTGATTTTATTCGTACTTAGTAATCCATGAGAAAATAACTTAAATGTAACATTAATCAATAAATACCATATTTCTAACATTAAACAATATTTTTAGAACTATCTTAATCTACATTAATATGCTGACATACTGCAGCTTAGCTGCTCGTATATATTTCTTACTATAACATCTCTCCCACTGACAAGGAGTACCCCCAAAGAAGTATAATCAAAAACGGGTTAATCATCGTTGCTTAAAACTAAGAACTAAAAACTAAGGGTTAGTAACTATTATTTACATTTAAAACTACTATTTACATTCTATATTTACAATATGTACAAGGTAAGGTGCGGTCACTGTAATAAGTTGTAAATAGTGTCGCCAATGTCAACCGTCCCTATCCTCCGATGATAAAAGAGTAGCCTATCTTCAACAAATAACAATCTGTCCCTATTCAGTCCCTCCAGGCCAGTAGGCGGTCTATATTTTCCCTCAAACTGTCCTCCCAGATCCCCGTCATGGTTCAGACTATTCCTAACTAAAGCGTTGTCCAATGAGGCCGACCTCTCTAAAAAACCAACGCACCCCTAACTAGAAACACGTCAATTCGGTCAAAATCGACCATCCCGTAAATTTGCCTACAGGATGATGAAGTCCACGAGCCATCGTCAGCTCTTATTTTCCGCAAGCCTAATCAGCTCACAAGAATGCGTCTTTCCCATATTCTCAGCCTCTCGATCTGGTGGGAAGAGATCCCAAACCAAGACTGGAAATGCATAGGACATGATAGGCCCAATGATCTGTCGGTAGATCAGTAGTCTAACTACGTTCGTCAGTCCCCAACGGCACCGGAGCACATTGAGGTAACTCGCGAATATCCCCTTCACTTTGTCCAAAGTTCGATCAATGTGTCGGTAGAATTCAAAATTAGTCGTAAATAGGACACCTAGGTAATTAAGAACCTCGGTATTTCCTATTCGGGCGTCCCCAAACTAAAGGCACAAATGCCCTCGCGCTACGATACAGAAATAGCTGTTTGCCCTTGATTATCGCAGCCTCACATTTGCTAACGTTCAGGTTAAGCCTCCACTTGTCGAGATATCTCGACAGAACCTCCAGGTACTCATTTACCATGGAGTTTGTGTTCCTGGCTCTTGCTCCCGTCATGGCAACAAGTAAGTCGTCAGCATATACCAGTAGCAGCCCACCATCAGGCGGTTCTGGTAAATCACTGACAAAGATGTTGTAGAGTACACGACCCAGGAGTGAACCCTGGGGTACTCCAGCCACAACATCTCTAACGCAAGAGTACACATCTCCGACTTTAGTACGGAATTTGCGCTTCTTTAAGAAACTAGCCACCATCCTACAGGTGTCCATATCGAATCCCATTCTCACCATTTTGTACAAGTTTCCGTCCTGCCAGACTGAATCAAATGCCCTGGCTATATCGAGACCCACCGCTATGGTGGCATATCTCTTGTTCAACGCTCGAGTCACATAGTCTCCGAAGACCATGAGCGCATGAGACTTTGAATTTCCTCGCCGAAAACCAAATTGATTATCTTTGAGGATCCTCTGCCGTCCTAACAATCCTAGTCAAGATGAAGCTCTCAAATAGTTTGCCAATAGGCGACAGAAGCGAAATCGGCCTATAACTCCCACTCCTTTTGAGGTCAGCACCCGGCTTTGGTATAGGGATTGTGACCGATTCCTTCCAAGCCGCTGAGAAATATCCCAAATTCAGGCCGTGGTTAAAAAGCACCGCCAGAAAGTTCCAACTAGCGGCATTAACCCGCTTCAGGACCACATCAGGGATCCCATTTAATCCGCTAGATCTACGATTAGATCTCCACCGTAACGCGTTACCAACCTCGGCAGGTTTTACGAAGCCTTGCCGACCCCAAACTTTTTTTGGTTGGCCGCTTCACTTGAAATACACCATATGTAATGCAATTCGTCGGCTGGCTGATTCTTGTTTTGATTTTGCTTCTTCATAGTTTTTTGTTGCAGGCCGACGGACCTTACCAGCCAAAGTGGTCTGGTCTGACGCGCGTAATTAGCGCAATGTGAATAAATTACAACATTTTCTCTTATTTTTTATTTATAGATATTTTATCTACAGTATTATTTTGTTCGGTGACTTATAGTGAAATTCTACGTAGAATATTTCTTCAATACACACCAGCCCCCTAAAATTCAGTTTTCTGGGACATTTCAACGCCAACTCGGAATAAGTACGAAATAAACCCTTAAATTGATTTTAAGTTTTGACATAATTTTGAAATTCAAGTTGAGTTTTGGGCTTTGGTGTGTTAAGAAACTTATAGTAGAATTTTATGGGGAATATTTTTGTACTTCATTTTAATCGGTTACACCCATATTTTTTTATGGGTGTATTTTTTATTTTTGTTTACATATTTTTTACCCCTCTACTAGAATCCGTTGTCAGAACAACGTTATTTTTTTTTTGTGTTCCACAGTGTAATTGTTTTTCAACCATCGGCGATTCTTCTAAGAATAATTCTCGACATAAAACTGTCTTGGAAACCGAATGTGGTGGAGAGGGTGACAAAAGCTCTTTACTGCTGTAAAGGGGCGATAGGAAAGTGCTGGGGACTGTCTCCTAAGATCACCATGTGGATTTACACGGCAATAGTCAGACCAATACTTCTCTCTGGCATCGTAGTTTGTGGAGGTCCCTCCAAAAGAAATATATTCTGAATTCCTTGATGAAAATTCAAAGATCAGCACTGATTAGCGTTAATGGGGCAATGGGCACGACGTCAGGTACTGCACTAAGTGCTATCCTGAACATCTGTACTCCTGATGTCATGGCCGAATTGACAGCCGCTACATCCCTGGTGAGAATCAGAGATTGTGGCGTTTTGATATCGGGGCATTCCGGATATACTGAATTACTACACCGGATCAACTCTTTTCCCGTAAAAACGGACTACTGTATCCCCTACCTTCTACCAGCGACAAATCTAAGGACTTTTATTCCGAACAGGAATACCTGGGAAAAGTCACTGGACCAGTAGTATCAGATTTTTCACGGATGGATCAAAGTTGGACGAGCAAGTAGGATATGGGGTCCATTCACCGGACCTAAATGTAAATATCTCCTTCAAGCTGCCTGATCACTGTAGTGTATTTCAGGCGGAAGTTACCGTCATACTGGAGGTTGCTGAACTACTGAAAAGTAGTGTCACAACCCTCCGGAGAATATGTATCTGCACGGACAGCCAGGCTGCCATAAAATCCCTGGAAGCCATGTTTGCTTCGTCCCTGATGGTGATGGTCCCTGATGGTGAAAGAATCACTTAGGGTGATGACAGAAAATTTTGACATCAGGCTCATCTGGGTACCGGGACACAGCGACACAGAGACAGGGCACTACGGCACAAGTTCTTCCGGCAAAAGAAGGTGTTAGTATGCCAATCTCTACCTGCCGTTTGCAGATCAGGCAGTGGGCCGGTAATATGTTCAGGGACAAGTGGAGACTTACTTCAACTTGCAAACAAGCCAAGGTCCTCTGGCCACAGGTGGACAGGTAGAGGACTAGGCAACTACTTAACTTGACGAGAGGCAGGTTATCCACAATGATAGGAACACTTACGGGACATTGTCTTGCAGGAAAACACGCCCTAAGATTGGAACATAGAAACTCCACTCTCTGTCGATGCTGCATGGAAGAGGATGAGGAAACGACGAAACACCTTCTCTTGGATTGCTGGCTCTGGCAGGACTGAGAAGTAGAATATTCGGAACACATTTAGTTAGCACTGTATCCCTACAGGATATTCCTGTAGGTCTTATAGACAAATTTGTTGAAAGGGCAAGTTGGCTAGACGACTAGTCAATAGTTGCTATGGAGGAAATTGCAGGTATCAAAACGGGCTTATTTAGCCTAAGTGTGCTAGACAGCGTGCTGTCTTGTAGCCTTTTCAACCAACCAACCAAACAGTGTAATTGTTTGGGACCGGAATACTGACATTTCGATAAGATTAACAGCCGAAAGTAACACCACAAACCAGGCACGTACGCAGGGGCGGACTGGGGGCTCGGCCCCCTCTGAAATTATTTCTTTAATAGGTGATTTTTTAATGTAGTGCTCTTTTTGAACGTAAATATCTGGGCCCCCGGAAATAAAATCCTACGTACGGTACTGCCACAAACGTTGGCAAATAAAATGGAGTGAGTAGAGGAATTATAAAGGAAATATTTGCAAGGTAAATCAAAGACAGGTGGTAACTTTTCGCAACCAAATTTTCGGTTTAGAGATAAATAACAAAATTTCTAACGAAAATTTCGCAGGAACTGAATACGGGGCTTAAAATAGAACTCACAAGAACACGTGGAAGGGCAAACCAACTGGCTAGGTAAGTCTGTGATTTCGCACAATCGGCGTTTGTCATCCGTTTTTATGCCATTGGAAACAGTGTATATGAAATTTTCAGTCAACTTTAATTAATAGAGTGTGCTATTATTTAAACATGTCTATATCTCGCAAATATGCACATAAATATATCATACACGAGCCTCTATCTGCTTTGTGCCATCCAATTTACCAAAGTTTGAGAAAGACACAATTGTGTTGGGGTTCGGAAAACCCCTGAGCAATAAATATTTATATTAATTTAATTTATTTTAAATGACTCCATTATTAACAAAATACTTAGTTGCTTTGGGGTACGATGAATTCAAGTGGTAAACTCCGAATGTATTTACTAGTATACGATATTCTTGTGTAAACACAAAGTTTTTTAGTGTTCGAAAATTAAACGTCTGTTTGTCTGGTATTTCCCAACTGGAATTTCATTAGAACCGTTCAAAAGACTGTAGACATGCATATCTTGTTATTGATAACTTTTTGCGTGCTGTAGACACTATTAGTTCTTATTTTAATGTTTATTTTATTATTTTCAAGTATTTACTATTGTGGCAATTTCTAATACCAACTGATTTTTATTTCCTACTTTTGTGGTGATTCATTACCACTAGGTTTTAAAGTTTACTGATTTCATCGATTCCTTCGATCCCCGCAAGATATTGGTTCGCTAATGTACTTATGGTGTATTTGGATCAAACCGATGATGATGGCACACCTTCGAGCATGTAACCAAACTCCGATATGAACATTCAAACTGAAACCGCAATCAATCACACTTGTTACTCGTTATGTAAACCCACAAGGTTTTCTAACCGCATCCACAAGTCAGATATCACAAAAAGTGAAATCAATTTTGCTCATATTTGTTGAAATCTTTAAACAAAAATACAATTTCATTTAATTTTTGTTATCTGAGGCACAACAAACAGAGGCCATAAATCAAAGTGCTTAATGTTTAATAATGCGCTGACGAGTTAGTGGGGCCACATACGACCCCAGTATGGTTGTATTCAAAGTATGATACATTTTTCAAAATGCTACCAATTCGATTACCGATTAACTGGGATAAATTTTAATCGATTAATCGTGAATTCAAGTACGATTGATAACATATTAACTTAATAAGTAAATACACTTGTAGAATATAATTTAACTTCATTAATGAAAACTGACCTCTTCATCTCCGATTTTTGATAATTTTAGAAACTTGGTAAAATGCTCGATCGCACCTAAAATCATCAATGTTGGAGTGTGGCAAGGTTAATTTTTTATGATTTTATTTGGACGTAAATTTTGTGCGTTTCCTTGCGGATTTACCCGTATACTATATTAAACAAACAAAAGTAGATATGCTAAACGAAGATAACATTTTTAATGAGTTCATATAATTTAGCGAATCCAAAAAAACCGAACACAAGAATTGGACAACCTTTTCAATTCACTTCAATTCACACACAAAGAAAAATCAATAGAGCTAATATAACTAGAGGAAAAATTGCTGTCATCTGAGGTCCGGTCGGTGTGATAGAGAGATGTTTGACGTCAATTGACTTGCACCAGGTGGAGATACAAGAACTCCTGACTTGCATTTTTCTTGTCGTTTTGGTGAAAAGTGTGAAATTCAAATGTGCTTTACACTATTTGTAGACTGTGATTTTTAGTACAATTTGTGTTGTATTTAACACAATCACAATCACGAAATACGGTTGTTGTTTTCTTCTGGGTAGTTTTCACCTAATCCCTCTGTCTGCTCTTACTAAAGCAATAATTTTAAATATCCAACGTTCACATCACACCAAGACTAATGTCACCAATTTGCTGAGTGAAATGTTCTCTCTACACTGAACGGAAAAGCATCGTCACACGGATAACAATTTTCATCACCGCAACAACTTTTGTCATCGAAAGTGAGCTAACGTATAGTTTCATTCCCACTACGAAAATGTGTTCGTAACCTGCAAATTGCTCGTCCCTGCGATGAAAGCATGGTTGTTGCTGCAATGAATTTGATTCATTATTCCAACGAATTTGTTTCGTAGCTACAATGAATTTCTTTCATTCTTGCAATGAGTAAGTATCGTTCTAGCAGTGAAGTTATTTCATTTCTCCAATGATGTTGCTTCAGATAAACCAAATAACAGTACATTGTTTAAATTCATGCAGTTTTCCAGTTTTCTACAAAATGTAAATTAAATAAAATTGTTGCTGGAACGAAAATTAAGTTGTTGCAGCAACGAAATGAAAAATTGTCAAAGAAATCATGTGACTACGAAATTATCCGATATACGAGACTGTTCATTGTAGCAACGTAAAAGCACTAACGAAAATGTTTGATCCATGCGACGAAGCGTTATTCTTTCAGTGTAGGTACATATTTACGCAATGAGAAAAATTGCGTTATGCTCAAGTGAAGTCTCATATAAAAGATTGTTTTATGAAAAACAATTTGTCATTATGCGACAAACGGTTATCTCTTAAACAAAGCAATAGTTTCAATTGCAATAAACTAACAAAATCGTTTACGAAAACGTTTACAACAAACGATATATGGTTACTATAAACTAACAAAATGTTTTTAGGAAACAACAAGTTTTCCATTAATTGTGTTGTCCTTTATATGTACACTCTCAAAAATAAACTAATTAAATTTCATCGCGAGATCATACAGAAGGACCAATCATCACAGTCATTTGTTAAAGAATATTTCGAGTGGTAGTGGCGAATGCCGTGACTAATTCTGGCTTCCAATACCACAATCACAGCCGGTTTATCCATGTGTACGTTAGATTTTACGTATGTCCAAAGAAAAGTTTTGGAAATATCTCCGTGGCCAATTCACCTCTCAGAAGAGTGAAATCTACCGATCATCGAATTTTTCTCGCAATAATACCATAGTTTCACGAGTTGTGTGGCAAATACCGCTGTCCTTTTGGAACTAAATGTCATGGAGTTCTTACTAAATCACTTATCCGGTCTCGCACAAGGGACAGTACAAAACAAAGATAACATATTTCGCTAACCAGTTCGATCTTTTACCTTATTTCTCCAGTTGGCAATCCCATGTTTACGCGGGATTCGTCAACCTGATTCCTTCCGCGGAGTCGTCGTCTTCCATCGAGTTCGGTTTCGAAAATCCATCGTGCTGGTTCATCTTCATTCTACCGACATAACCTAGCCAGCGCAATCGCGTTAATTGCATCCGCTTAACTATGTCAATGTCGGGATATACATAGCTCTATACAGCTCATGGTTCATGCGTCGCCGATACTCGCCGTTGTGCCCTATAGGGCCATACATTTTTCGGATTATTTTTCCCTCGAAGTTTCCTGCAGATATTTCGTCTGCTTGCGATAAGACCCAGGATTGTGCGCCATAAAGCAAGACATGGTGTATGAGAGTCTGGTATAGCTAGACTTTTGTTAGTCGAAAGAGGGCTTTATCTCTAAAGTGTTTGCTTAGCCCAAAATAACAATTCTCTGCTTTATCTCAAGGCTGACGTTGTTGTTTCTATTTACGGCAGATCCGAGGTGTATAAATTCATCCACCACCTCAAAATAATAACGATTTTTAATGTTCACGATTTGGTCTAATTACGTTGAAATCATATACTTTGTCTTGTCCTCATTTACTGTCACACCCACTTATGCGGAATCCTTCTCAATTCTGGCAAACACCGTAGGAAATTCTCTAACTGTGCGTCCAATGATATCTATATCACCAGCATACGGGAGCAGCACGTGACTTTTGCTGCTGATGGTTTTATTCATATTGACTTCAGCTTTGATCTCTATTTAGATGCTAAAGAGATCGCACGATAGGGTGTCGCTTAATTAGGTAATATGCTTACCAGTTTTCACTGCGGATTTGTTGTTCGTCAACGTCATCCTGCAAAGGCGTATGAGTTTTGCAGGAATACCAAGCTCAGACATTTCTTCGTAGAGTGTCTCCCATATTGGACTATCGAAGACTGCATTGTAATCGACAAATAGAGGATAGGTACCGATTTGTTTTCAAGGATATTCTCCAAGATTTGACGTAGCGTGAAAATCTGTCAGCTATAATTAGCTGAAAGTCCAATCAGGTCAGCTATAATTGGCTTTAGTCATTCGCACATTATACTTGATAGAACCATATATGCTATGGATAAAAGGCTTATACCACGGTAGATGTCACAGAGACTCGGATCACCTTTTTAAAATGGGGCATAGTTCACTGAGAGTCGAATCACCTGGCATGCATTCATCTAACCAAATTTTGCTCATCGCCGCTAGCCTTAATCCCTTCGTATTCCCAACATGCTCTGAACATCTGCGATGAGATTTCCGTTCTTATCTTTACAGATTGAGGGCTCTGAACCATGTCCATTAGTTCTGGTTTTAACTTTTTTGTAGAATTTTCTGGTTTCTTTCTTCCTTCTGTCTGTGTCTCGCGCTTTCTCCACTGCTGTTTCTAACGCCAAACGAGACGGTTTACCTCCGTTCGTTATAATTCACTGCCATTATGAACGGTGGCCTGAGTCAAACGCAGTCCACTGGGTTTTTGCATTTTACCTACTGCCAGGATATTTTATTGCAGCCGCCCATTATGGATCAGACGCTGACCAGGATGCAATATGTCGAACATAGGTTTTCATATTTTGGTTTCTATCCGCTGTTGGCCTATACGTTTGGCTCATCCGCCTGCTAAGGAAGGCGTTTTCTGTAGTTAAGTAAAAATGTACAGTCTATTAACTACTATCTATCTTGAACCTATAAAAACATGATTTTGTACTAAATATGTCGATTGTATAGGAGGTGCCAGAAAGGGCGTGGTCATGACGCCCGCTTTCACTCCCAAACTAAGTTTGAGCAAATAATAGTCACTGATAATATTTCATCCTGACCTGTAAGTACTTACAACAGTTATCGTGTTGATCATCCAGCCGGACGGACAGACAGACGGACATGACTCAAAAGTCCCAACACCCTAATTGGCCGAAAAATACCTTGGGTCCGGAATGATTTCTATGCCTTGACACTTATGCTTGTATAAAATAGGCTAAAAATACTTAACCGAATCAAAAACAAATTTTCACATTACAAAACAATGAGTTGTACGGTTTGCCCGTTTTCATTGCAGCCACCACGAAATAACGCCTAGTAAAATAATACCTAATAAAATATTGCCCATTGAAATCAAACCCCATAACATTGGAATATTCCAAAACTGAAACACCATCTGATGCTGATTCAATCATAAAGTGACTAAAAGACTGCAATCGCGGTCTTCCAACCAAAAACCGGAAAGTCAATTGGATGATGTAGATGGGGATCGCCGCCATGTATATTGTATCTTAAAAGCCGGATCTCTGTCTACCATCGTCAAGTCAGCTGGCCGGACCTCATACAGCTTTGGTAGGATCAAACTTAGGGTGTACAAGAGCGATAAGAGGGACAACCAAAAAAATACTCCACCAGATAACTCTGGAATACTAGGGTCTCCGCCTACGTCGATGCTCTTAGATGTGGGGAGAATCTCTTTATCACAGGATCGGATGAGTCACTTAAATATAAGCCTTTTGGTGTCACCGATGACAAGGCGAATGTAACGGCGATGGTGAAACCGAGTTCCGCTGATAAACCTTGCTCGCTCTAAAGCAGCTTCCGCCACACCAAATCTCCTCCTGACGAAAGGCTAAACAGGCCTGGTCCTAATCCAGGAACCATGGTTGAGTGGAGATATGGTTCTTGGTGTTAGGACGCCTGCGAGTAAGCTGCTGTAAAGTACAGGCAATGGAAAACATAAAGTCTGTATATTTGCCAGGAGCAGTATTAATATTTATCTTCTTCCCTCTTTCATTAGCGAAAATGTAGTAGTGGCTAACCTGGAGTTAGGCTCAATATATGTATATGTGGCATCGTATATATGTGGCACATGACGCCGAAGCGGCACCCAGTGTGTATAAACTTTAGAGTTTATACTTACTTTTTGGAATATCTGTATAAATTGTAATGAATAGGTTTTGAAATATTGTGAATTGTTAGTACCATAAGTATTTTAGTACATATAGGTTATTGCAGTCGTCGTAAGCATTATTTTGAATTATTATGAAGTCTTGATGACAGAAGTTTCTTGAGAAAATCCATCAAACACGAATCGGACACTTATTCGTACTATACATCTCCGGTTATAGCTTAATCGTAGCTACTGCAAGCTAAATAATAAATTCTATATAGAATTTTTTTCCGTTATAAATCAGAGATTTTTATTAAAATTGCTAAGCCCAACTTAATAGAGGGACGACGGTCGAACGAGCCACATCATGTCCGCCACATCTGATTAGATTGATGTAGTGCTGTAGAAAGCTCTTTAATAGGGCAAAGTCCACAAGGGTACAAGAGGACTGTCATATATAAGTATATAAAGAAGAACTCAAGCAGAACAAGTCAGAGTTGAGGAAAGCTAAACATAAATCCTGAATGAATTTCTGTAACAATGTTGAAAGCTCATCCGAAGCCTCCAGACTTTGAACAATTTTGGCCGCAACACTTTTTACTATTGGGTACAGTGGGAAAAATGATAGACTCCGTCTAGTGAGGAATCACTGGGGGTGCTTTTGAATGCACTTTCCCTTGCAATTCTGAGGGTGAACTTGATACTTTAGTTGGATACTCCATTGAAGTTCAGCTATCGGATGTTGACAGTGAAATTGTAACAGTATCTGGACTGCTTTGGGCTATCAAAAGCCTCAAGCTTTTCAAGTCGCCAGGGCCAGACAATATCACGACGGCGGAATTACAAACAGTGGCTGATATATTGATGCCCTTGCCCAAAGAGCTCTACACCGGATGTATCAATCAGGTCTACATAGTTACCTTTGACATGGACGGAAACATTGGACATTTACGAAGCGTGGAACCCATCAGATACTTGACCTAAGGATTTCTGGCCGATTATTCTATCATCATTTCTCTGGAAACCCCTTAGGGGGATTAGTCGATAGATATCTTAGGACCATCGTTGATCACAGGCTACTGGCTACTCAACAGCACACCTACAGCAAGGGCAGGTAGCTTTATAGAAGATTATCTCGCTGTCTATAATAATGTAAAACCAGCCGTAATAACTACGGTTCACACGGTTCTTTGAAAGCCATATCCATAGAGACGAACTTTGGCTTGCTTAGGGCCAACGGTCCTCTATAGACTTGTCAGCAGAAGAATGCCTCAAGGGGACTTTTAGTCGCCTCTGCTATGGAATGAGCAGTTTTCTGCTTTCACTGGATAAGATGGGTATCATGGCTATTGCCTTCGCAGATAACGCGGCCATTGCGGTTAAAGATAGTTTCTAAGTACTCTTAGGGGAATCCTGCAACGGGTCCCTCTTACAACCGCAAGTTGGGTTTCGGATAATGGTCTTGAGGTGACCCTAATGAACACCAGACTGGTTCTTCCAAGAGGAGGTATAAGGTACCACGTGTTGTATCTATTTCCGTATAGGGTATTGAAACTCCCTTCTTTTAAGGCGCAAAATGCTTAGGTATTTTACTCGACAGGAAGTTAAACTTCGAACCCATCATTCTGGAAATTGCCAAAAAAGGATGTGTAGCGCTGTATACTTGTAAGAGCAATAGGCAAACTCTGGGATCCAAGCCTGGGTATAGTTCATTGGATGCAAACGGCAGTAGTTAGAGCGATAATGATGTGTGACGATATTGTCTGGTGGACGGCTCTACAGAATTCCACCTATTGATCGGAACTGAATAAAGTTGCTCGGAACTGAATAAAGATGCGTTGAGAATGACACTAAATATCACACTACGTTTTATACCACAAGACATTGGAGCTAGGCAGCATGCCATGGCTACTGCTATTAGACTTAAAGAACTGTCACTCTGGTCAGAAAATGGCTTCGCACACAGTTTCATTCTCAAAACAAAGCCGGAACTTCTATTCAGATGGTTCAAATAGTTTATGACAAAGTTGGCTTTGGTATCTTTGCTTTGGTGTCCATTGCAAAATGATTGACTGATTACTGCAGTGTCTACCAGGCAGCAATTTTAGCTATTAGAGAAGTGGCGGAGTGGCTGAGAAGTAATGTTCTGACTAAAGTCAAAATCAATATTTTCTCTAATATTCAAGCCGCCATCAAGTCCCTGGAAACTGTCTTCGCGAGTTCGATAACTGCCCTCGACTATCGCAGATCTCTTAATGCGATGGCTGAAGAGCTAAATATTCATCTGATTTGGGAAACGGTTCAAAGGGATATACCAGGGAAATGCATAGGAGATGAACTTGCTGGACTGAGCACTACCTTACAGTCTCCATATGTGGGTATGCTGCACGCAACGTTCAAGCTCTTCTTGAGCATTTGTGCCCTATGGGCAACTGACGGTACGTTGTCACTAGCAGGGAACTGTGTATATTCCCAGCTGACGTGGCCCTGTATATACTTGCAAACCATTAACGCCTTGCTATCGTGATGTCGCTTATGGTGTCTGTCATGATGGGTCGCTGCCTCATTGAGCGGCACGCATAGAGACTGAAAAACTTGAAAAATAACTTTTGCAGAAGCTGTGATAACGAAGAGGAGGTGGATTCAATAGAACAAACAGTCTCTGTGTCCCGCCCTTTTCAGAAGGCGACATGCTACACTTTTTAAAGTAATCAAACTGGTTCAATGGATCAAAATGAGATCCAAGTGAGGCTGCCACTCTAACGTAACCTAAACTACTTGAATAATATTATTGACCAATGAGAACTGATTTATTCGGAAATGAGTAAGATTTTCTTCGTGCAGCTTTCCAATAATACTCCACAGACTGATAGGCTTGTAACTTATAGCAATATTTTTGGGCTTTTTTGGCTTATGAACCGGAATAATTTTCGCTGTTTGGACACATCAGGAAAACAGAGTAAATATAAACAATTGTTAAAAATTATTGCCAGCAAAATTGTGAATGTCGTCTAGACCGAGTGCTTTCGATATCGATAGATTTTAAAAATATTTTCCAGTTGATGTATAATATTTTCTAGGCGTTTACCACGGGACTGTCTGAGGAGGTGGAAAGATTCTGATAGCCATTCACTTGGAAGTGGCAGAAATGATTCCTTCATTGGGTAGTCCAAGCAGCTCACTACTTCTACGCAGTATATTCTGGCTTTATCGCAAACCTCCGTTAGCTAGCTACAATGAGAAGGCGATACGAATGAGCAGCCTGATTGGTTATGCGATCACTGATACGTCTCAGATTTATTAGGTGACCCTGTCACTGAAGCTCTTCGAACTAATGGCCATATTCTCCTATGTTTTGAAAGAGAATGAGGCAACAGCCCTGGTCAACGGTGGATGAAAACTGAAGAAATCAAAATCCAGTTTCGACTCACTACATACTGGTCAGCGTCTGATCCAGAATGGGCGGCTGAAACATAATCACTCTCGCAGTAGGTAAGATGCAAACCACGGTGGACTGGGTTTGCGTCCACCCACCGTTATATAGGCAACGAAAATACACAAAGAATATAATAAACGAAGAAACCCCCTAACTGTTGACGACCCTAGCAAACGTTAAAAGGATTTAAGAACATGTACCTGGAACGTAAGAACACTATACAAGATGGTTGCCATTTTCCATCTGGCGGATGTCCCTGAAAAATATAAAGCTGACATCACAGCTATCCAGGAAATGTGATGGACAGTACATGGTTGCACCAGAAAGAAAAACTGCAATATTTACTACAGCTGCCATGAGCGAAAGCACGAATTCGCCATAATAAGCATCAAAACATTATAATAATGCACTCACCGACAGAGGATAAAGACGACGAGGCAGAGAATCATTTTATGAGTATCTGGAGAAGTATATGAACGCTGCCCTGACCACGACATTAAGGTTATTCTAGGTGATTTTAAAGCAAAGTTGGGACAGGAGAGTGCCTTTCGACCAACCATCGGTAATCACAGTCTACATGATACCACTTCCGATAATGGAATGTGACTGATAGAATTCGCCGCTTCAAAGAACATGGTAGTCAGTAGCACACGATTCCAGCATAAGAACATTCATAAGGCGACCTGAATATCTCCTGATCAGAGGACGAAGAACCAGATTGATCACTTGGTAATAGATGGCAGGCACTCTTCTAGTGTAATGGATGTACGTGTGATTCGAGGTGCCAATATCGACTCGGATCATTACCTGGTGGCTGCGAAAGTTCGCACAAGAGTGAGCAGGGCGAAAAACGTACGAAGCCGAACACAGAAAAAGCTAGATATTGACAAGCTACAAATACCGGAGATTTCAATGTCCTATGAACAAAACCTCTCTCTCTACTGTTGGGCAGAATACCCCCCCCTCTCGAGGCACGAGATGAGCAGTGGAAGCACATCTCCCATTCCTTGGAAACCGCTGCAAGGACTGAACTTGGCTATCAAAAACCGCAGAAGGATAAGCCATGGTACGATGAATGATATGGTAACGAAACAGTCAGTTACAAGGCGTGGTGCGAGTGAGCGGTGTAAGAGGCTGAGAAGGTAGGAAAACCAACTATTTCGGTGGGAAAAATGGCAGTGGGAGCAAAGGGAGAGTGAGAAACCCGAATTATGCAGGATGAATGGTGAATCCCAAAAATTCTTCCAGAGGGTAAGAAGATCGAATAACGGGCCAAAAAGTGGGCTGGACGAGAATGGGAATGTAGTGACTGATAAGCAGTGTGTGTTCCAAATGTGGAGAGACCACTTTTCAGCACTACTCCACTCAGATTCTTCCACTGGAGGAAGAAGGAGGTCAGGAGGTACTGATAGTGGAAGATAGTGTAGATTGTTAAATTTGCTGCGAAAGGTGGCGAGTTGATGGCTGTTCCAACACACTTCCAACTACAGCCGTAATATTTTCCACTGGACGATCACGTAGACGAGTTATTTTGTTCAATATGGACCCGGATTGACAAACTCGCTTCACAAATTGATCCACAATCGGCGTTGATGGAACTCTATTGTTATCGAATTTATTTCCTAGATTTCTTACAATTTGAGTAAGAAATTTTGATGAAAGTTTTTAATATTTCCCAATTTCCTTCAAGCGTAAAGGGACCCATTTCGTACATTTCTATCCATTACCTAATAATCTGTCACTTCATAAATGTCAAATTGACCATCTGCTTTGATATAAGGGGGGGGGTTCAAATTCCAAATTTATCTTGGCCCACAATTTATTTATTTATTTTATTCAACCTACCTGTTCTAATATTGGACTTCCCCAGTCGATGGTGCAATGGCTAGTGTGCGCGGCTCTTATACATGAGAATTTGTGTTCGATCGTTGCTCTGACCATCTTACATTTCCTTCGAAGACCGTCACCTCGCTTAGTGACGGCGCCACTATCGAGTACTTAGGCATGAAAAAGCTTCTCAAAATACCGTTCGAAACCTAATTTTAATTTTCCTAATTTTAGCTAACAATTTAGTTGATATGTGCACATTTTGTGAACTAAACGCGTTCTAATTTAGAACTCAAATTTGTGTATCTGTACAAACTTAACTCACCAGTCTAACCAGTCGGAACAGTCTTCCGGGGGCACTTATCTTGGCTTAACACTCTTCTGGGGGCACTTATCTTGGCTTAACACTCTTCTGGGGCTCGCTTCTCTTGGCTTAGCACTCTTCTGGGGCAGGCTGGTTGATTCGGGATGATCGGGCACTTAGTGCTCGCACCTACGACTTTTCGGATTCGCTGCGTAGATCGGTATCGGATATGCGGGATGCTGGCTCGGTATGTGCTTCGAATGTCCGGTGGAAACGGTTCGGTATCGGTTATCGTCGGGTGAGTTACATAGGAACAGTGAGCCGAAGCCCCTGTGTAGGAAAAGTGAGCCGAAGCCCCTGTGTAGGAACAGTGAGCCAAAGCCCCTGTGTAGGAACAGTGAGCCGAAACTCCTGTGTAGGAACACTGAGCCGAAGCCCCTGTATAGGAATAGTGAGCCGAAACTCCTGTGTAGGAACCAGTGTGACCAGATCTAAAAAATTGTTGCAGCTAAATCGATTCCAAAATAATGCTAAAAAATGCCAAATTTTTTCTTTTCATGCTAAAAATTAATGCTAAAATTTAAAAATTTCTCTTTAATTTCTATATCCTTTATAACGACTTTATTTTTCATGATCCGTCTCGTGTGCTTCCATACATATACGTTTTAATTCATTTGAATAAAGAAAATCGATTAAATAAACAACAACAAATATTTTATTCAATAGTAAACTATAAGTATTAAGAAACACAAAAATTTCAAAATTAGTTACATATTTTTTTTTGATTTTAAAAATGTTTCAAAATTATAGTTGAAATACGGCTTTGGAACAAAAAAGTCTTCTAAAAATTAATTTTCATAGATCATATAGTTCTGCTAACTAGAGCCTAGGGTCAACATCATTACTTTCAAACATTTTATTCACTCTTTGTACATCAGACAGCAAAGGTTTCAAAAACTTTAAATTTAATAAATTCCTATCGCTGTATAAATTTTTTAAAATTTTTGCTTGATGGCATGATCCTGTCATTGCGGAAACTAAAATTTTAGCAGAGTATATTACGAATATAAAAGAAGAATAAAATGAAAATATTTGAGATTTATTAGATTAGAAAGGGTAGAAAATGATAAATGAATAATTCAAAAATTCTAAAAAAAAATGCCAAATGCTGAATGGAAAATTTGTGGCTAAATCAAAATAAATAGTGCTAAATTTAGCGAATATGGTCACACTGGTAGGAACAGTGAGCCGAAGCCCCTGTGTAGGAACAGTGAGCCGAAACTCCTATGTCTTTTACTAAAGAACGGATCCCAAAATTTGCTCCTGTCCTTTGCAGAACTAGAGCCCCCAGGAAAAATGCTATAATCTTGTCTGGTTGTTCGCTCGGAGTCGACGACTCGAGTATAGTTTACCTTAACACTAAGTACATTCGCTGTAATGACACAAATGAGAATTACATTCAAGCACTCATTCTTGTGCGGTCATTAAAATAGTTCGCTGCTAATATGTACACAACGTCGACAGAGCTTGTGTGTTGTCAGTGAGTGTGGTTTTTCGTGGTGGTTGGTGCGACTGATGGATGTTGTGTATGCTTAGGTGACGGCCGACCAGGGAAATATGCGGGTGAGAATGGCGGTTAGTGTTTGTTATTATGTACGGACGGATCATGACGTCACGTTACAAAAGGTTATTGAGCCCTGCACGTATGCCTGGGGCTCACGATAACTGCCGTAGGTCTTTACCGATCACAATAAAGTTTCGGTACTGAACATTAATTGCGAAATCTTAATTTACGATTGAAAATGAGCGTTATGGGCTGGTCTCTTCTAGGAATTTAGTACTACACATTCATTCTTCAGAACTTTTCGTGGTATACGCGAATCACTTCAACTTATGTGTTGACAAATGTTTGTTTAACTATACAATCTGCGCAAATTTGCCACTCCCTTGCTAGTACCTCCCATACGAAAGCTGGTCGGCTGGAGAGCTGGTTGGCATGACTTCCCCAAAACACTACCACTAATCACCTAATAACAGGTTTTTCAATAAGAGCGCTACAAAAGTTTTTTTAAATAAAATAAAACCGGTTTTAGATACCAATGAAATTCTTTATTCCTGTGAAAGTACGTTCGATGCCATTATGTATGGAACTCGATTTCATTTGCATGGCCACCACGAGCACGCTTGCAGAAGTCCAGACGCTGAACCCAATATTCGACGGTTTTCAAGCCTACACTGGCCGATACTGCTGCAATTTCACGTTCGATATTCATACGAAGTTCATCAATCCTCGCTGGCTTGTTGGAATAGACCATAGACTTGACGTAGCCCCCAAGAAATAATCTAACGGCGTCAAATCGCAGGACCGAGGCGGCCAATCGACTGGGCCATTTCGTGAGATAACACGTTTACCAAACTTGGTTTCCAATAAATTGATTGTGGCATTCGCTGTGTGGCTTGTGGCGCCGTCCTGTTGGAGCCACATGTCCTCCAAGTCCATATTATCTAATTGGGGCCAAAAATATTCGGTTATCATTGAACGGTAGCGATTCGCATTCACAGTAATGTGCCGGTCTTGATCATCACGGAAGAAGTACGGCCCAATGACGCTGCCGGCCCATAAACCGCACCAAACCGTAATTTTTTCGGGATGCAATGATGACTCATGGATTACGTGTGGATTGCTGTCTGACCAATAACACCTATTTTGCTTATTGACGACGCCATTCAGCCAGAAATGAGCCTCATCGCTGAAGATGATTTTCCGATGAAAATCCGAATCATTTTCAAGTTGTTGCTCAGCCCAATTCAATTCACATAAGACGCTTATGGTGGTCAATCGGCTTCAGTTCTTGCGTCAATTTGATCTTGTAAGGATGTAGGCCAAGGCCTTTTCGCAAAATTCGCCACAACGACGTCACAGAGATGCCCAACGCTTGAGACCGACGTGTGAGAGACACATTTGGGATTTCTTGAACTGAAGCCTCACCGGCAGCAATATTCTCGACACTACGGGCACTTCTTTGTCTCACTGGCACGGGAACATTTTGTACTGTGCCTGTGGATTCACATTTTTCCACTGACGTAGCGCTCTTAAAGTTGAGGCCACTGACTCAAAATTTCGGTAGTAAATTTTAATAAGTTCGACTCGTTGTTGGCTCGTATATCTTTCCATGATGAAGTGGCAAACCTTACTGAAGAGAAATGTCAAAAGAGCGGGAAAAAGTGTAGCGTCGTTTGCTGTCCCTATCGATTTACTTTTGTAGCGTATCTGTTGAAAAACCCGTTACAAAAGCGTTATTTTACCACGCCCAATTTTGTACCACCCATACGGAAGGATGGACTGCTGTTTGGTCGATTATATATCTCCTGTTGACTCAAGAGATAATAATAACATTTAGTATTAGATCAATATTTTTTCTTGTGGCCGTCGATAGTACAATGCGCGACGCTTATTCATGAGAACGTGGGTTCGATCCCTGCTCTGAACCGCTTATATTTTTTTACAAGACGGTCATTTCGCTTAGTGATGGCGACACTATCGAGTACTTAGCCAGGAAAAACCTTCTGAATATACCATTCAGAACCGGTGTAAAACTGTAGCTCCTAATCAGTAAGTGTACAACTAGAAAGCTCACAGGTTGCGAGACCTCACCCCAATCCCTTCATGGGATGTAATGGGAAACCATTTTGTTTCAATATTTCTACACTCTAATTGAGAATGGTCTCTTGTAAATGATATCCTGGGTTCGATCCCTGCTCTGACCACCTTAAATTTATTTCGGCGGCGGTCACCTCGCATAGTGACGGCGACACTATCGAGTATTCAGCCATGAAAAAGCTTCTCAAAATGCCTGTGTAAAATTGTAGGTTACAATCAGTGAGTATAAAACTAGTAAGAGCATAGCTCACTGGCTGTGAAAAGCTCTCCCCAATTCCTTCATGGGATGTAATGGGAAGCCATTTATTTATTTAATTGAAAATTGAGGATTTTGCCAAACCAATTTTGGTTCCTCCCATACAAAAGTTATGCAAAAGCATTAAAATTAAAATTTGTTCTCGACTTTTGACAATTTTAGAATATCTCGGAATAATTGTTATTTTGAAAAGTTAATTTTGTTTTGTTTTAATTGTTAAATATTGTTTATATCTCCTGATGATGCTACACAAAGGAGTAGCGAAATATCGAGGAAAATTAATATAACAACAGCAAATCTGACCTCAAGCTCGAAGAATATTGATTATTTATTGTTACACCACACCTTAACAACATCATGATTGAAAAATCAAACATAGATAATTAAAATTTATTATTTTTTGAATAAATTACATGCATTTGAATTCGAAATAGTGAAAAACATCACCTTCATTATGTCTTTGATAACGTGATTTTTTCTCATTCCGCGAGCTGTTCACTTTCAGTTTTGCACTAACTGTTTGTGGTCTACATTTTTGCACCGGGCCCGAAAGGGTTTTTGAGAAGTATCCCTGTCACTAAACTGAACCATTCGAAGAACTTGATATCCACTCCTGGGCACATGGCACTGTTTGATATTCAGACATCCGGCTAGATTACTGCAAAAACTGCGGGGTGAAGAGGAGGAATGTCGAATATCTGATATGCAATATTAAAGAGAAATATAAGAACACGAATAATACGATAAATTCGACTACCCACATTTGTCTGTTAATAGGTTTCCTCAGGGGCAGCCGCTTTTGAACACTGCGGGTCCGACCGCCAAAAAGTTTCCGTGCTCTCAAATTTGTCACTTTTTTTTGGTGTCGGCGTACCGAATGTATTTTTGCTGGAAAATATTATATGAAAAAGGTTAGTACAAATAGGAAATGAACGGGCCCTTTCTGTAAACAGAATTCAGACAAACATAAAACGGTTCAGAATATTTGGGTTTCTTTAAAACAATCCAGAAGAATAATATCAGTTTTGAACTAGAATGAAAATGCCTAGTGATTTAAAAAAAAAATAATTCAGAACGAAAATATTTCATGTTCTAAGAACATCAAAATTGTAGACTTTTTATTCTGAATAAAAATTCTGATTCAAAATTATTCTGTATGCAGAACAGGGCCGGTAAATTCACTTTTAACTTACTTTGTGCAAAATCGTTATAAAGCAATAAACGGAATTTAAATTTGTTTGCTTTCCCCTTTGGCACTTTTCGAATATTTTGTCATGTTGTTTGACAGAAATGTCGTTTAATTTCAATTTGAATAAACACAAAAAGTCCGCTGTTTACTATCGTTAGGAATGAGTTAGTGAATCACACAATAATTAACATTGCGATTATAGCATGGTTAAAAGTTAGTGAATCGCACTACTGGTCACTTTAACGGTGCAGAACATGAGTTCCCGTGGTATCAGAGCGGTCCTCATTGGACTAAGTAAGTCAAAAGGGACACTGGAACAACAATTTTAAAATGAACATCGGCCCCAATGGATGACTACTTAGGGTGAGGGTACGAAAATGTCGGTTCAGCCGACTAAAATTTCTGTACTGGTTTTTAAAATATTTCGCACAATTTACATGCTGAAACAAACGGCCTCTGTAACATATTCTCCGAAACATTTTCTGCAGGAACCATGACTATGTTTGGAACACACTTCAAACATTCATATGTTTGCAAGTTCCAAACTCACTTGTATTTAAATGCAAACAGTAGCATTCCGATTTCGAACGGTATTTTGAGAAGCTTTTAAGGTGACTGCCGCCGAAAGAAATTTTAAGGTGGCCAGAGTAGAGTTCGAACCCAGCGTCTCATGTAGAAGAGGCGCGCACACTAGCCATTGCACCACCGACGGCCACAAAAAAACTTAAAATATTTAAAACATCCCTTTTTACATTCATTTGCATTGAATGCAGTATTTGTGTTTGTTCATGAAATGAGAATCTGTTGCTCTTCTGCCCTTTCTTTGTTGTCCCTCAAGTTTTTATTTTCAGAAGGTTTCAACTATGCGGTGGTTATCCCTATGCGTTGATACACGAGCAATGTACATATACACAAATCTAGTTCATGCAAGCCAAGCGTGTATTAATTCCTTGTGTTTTTGTTATTATATTTCACAAATGGTCCGCCGTTCCGGTTTTCTCAGTAAATGCTCGGCCAGACGAAAGTCGTCACGTTGTTGCCCTCTCCAGTTTCTTTCCTCAAAATCGTTTCTCACTTGGGTACTACACATGCATATCTACGAAACACATACACAAAAGCAAAGCTACATCAGCTACAGCCCTTGTTTATTCATTTTTCACTGATCAAGCGCTTTTGATATTATCTGTCCGATGAACCACTGACGACTGAATACATGAAACTAAAACGTAATACATCAGCCAAAATAAGAAACACTGACTTCACCTGCAAATTACACGCATATTCAGGAATGTTTATGAACCACTGACTGAGAGAATAATGCAAAAATACAGACGCACACTTACAAGATAGACTGTCTCGTTGTCCCTTTTTAATTCTCTTGCTCTCGAGAGATCCTAAACAGTGTAACAAACACAGCTGGATTTGTATCACAAACACAGAGGAATTTGAGTCGCAACCACATACAACAAATTAATCATTGTGTCTCAAATATGTAATATCGAAGGGCAAACACAATGTATTTGCACACAAGTATATTATATTTGCGACAATCTCCATACACACGTCATATTTCCATACACACAACAAAAAACGACAGATGTTTCCTCGTGTAAGTAAACACCGGTTGACTGTCGTAAATCAACTTTCGATCTGTTGAATGTTAACCGGTTTCACCAGGTTTTCGGTTTCGCATACTCTAATGGATATGGTGCAATGGTAGTGTGCGCGGCTCTACCATTGAGAGAGTTGAGTTGTTTCGATCCCTGCTCCGACTACCTTACATTTCTTCCGACGGCGGGCACCACGCTTACTGACGGCGACACTATCCAGTAGTTAGCCATGAAAACAAGTTCTTGAAATACCATTAGCAATCGGTCTAAATCTATAAGTCCCAATAGGTGAGCGTAAAACTAGAAAGCGCACAGCTCACTGGTTGTAAAAAGCTCTCCCCAATCCTTTCATGGATGTATTGTGATTCCATTTTTGTTTCAATAAATAGTCATATTAGGCAAAACAACATCAATAAAAAATTATGCAACAGTGGACAAATTACTAGACAGAGGTGATAGAATCAATAAAATATTTTCAAAAATATGATAAAATAGTTTTGAATAAAATAGTGTCGGTACTAAAAATAATGTGTCAAACAACACAAAAGCACCGACCTAGTAACACTGCCAATCAGTGAGTCTAATATTGATTTGTGATTGTGAGAAGGTCAACCCAACCCTAGTGGGATGTTATCTGGATATTATGACCCATTTCCTTATGAAGCATTTAAACTAAGTGCCCAAAATGTTTGAACGTTTTTTTTATCTCTAGTGACTAATTTTGATTTGTAACGTTTTTCGCAAGAAGTCTCCATAAATAACTAAAATTGTATACTAAACCCCAAAAGCGTTTACAAATGATATATTTTAACTCTAAAATAGAGCTGCACTTCCGAGGAACGAAAAACGGTACCATTAACTGTTCTTTTGTTTACCTCAAACGAGTTAAGTAATTCCGAATACAAAAAATCTTTTACGAGAAACAATAAAAGAATTTAAAATTTTTGATTTATTCCAGTACCTCCGCTGTCCCTGAAATTGAGTTGATTTCAAACACTGTAAGTTTGCCCGCCCATCAGATACGTTGTGCAACAACATTAGGGTTTAGTTGTTCGTTTTGTTGAAAGAACACAGAATCAATTTGAAGGACAGTGTAGTTTGTGTGTGTTTTGTGATTTTCGAAAGTATTGCTAGTTTACAACCTAAATTTCAAGTTTGTCATTTGCCCCAAAAGCAAAATGTTAAAATTTTGGGGTAAATAACAGCTCGACAAAAGAAACGACTTTTACGAAAGAAGTAAACGAAACATTTTTGCGCCAAACGAGCTCTACACGTGTTTCTTTCTCTGCGTATAGCTGAAAGGAAACTGAATTGGTTTCCGGAAAACCTCAAGTGCGTAAGTCCTGCCTTCCGCCATAGAGTAATAGGCGAGAGACGGTATCCCTATTTTCTTTACGTTCTCTTGATAACGACGAACAAGGTAGCAGTCCATTTTATCGAGTTCGTGTTGCTTTTTTAATTTACTCTTTAGTTGGACATAATACGGATAGAAATAAAAGGGAATTTGTAATTTGTTCGATCCGGGGGTTTATCAAAAAGGATGTACAAGTAGAGAAGGAAAAAACAACACAATGTGGCAACCGTCGTTTTTATTCTCTTCTACGGGGGTTGCAACTTTGCGATGGTTGGTTTTTTCTTCTCTACTTGTACATACTTTTTAGGTTTATATGGCACAGCTGATCGAAGAGGTACTAGGGAAATGATGTAGAATGAGAGACCAAAGAAGACATAGAGATTATAGACCGTGAAGCAAACTATGTTTAAATAGTGTTTGAATGATACTAGTGGCAGCTAAGTAATGTATATGTTGTTTGCATTGCGTGAAAATACGCACTCTTTTATTTTCTGTCCATATTATTCCCAACCAAAGAGTAACTTACAACAGAATCTCGAACTCGATGAAATGACCTACTACCTCGTCGTCATTAAAAGAACGTGAAGAGAGCGAGAGCGGCTCTTGTCTATTTCTCTATGGTTCGATGCAAACAATATAAAACATATGCCCTTATTATGGATTGACAACTAGTTGTAATTTGAAGACTAGTTGTAATTTCGGTATTATGATTTACAACCAGTAACACAATTCGTTAGTTTTCAGTTGTGTTGTCATTTTGTAGCTATTATGACTCACAACGGTTGTCATTCACAGCTGTTAGATATTATATAAACTAATCAATTGTGTTACTGGTTGTAAATCATAATACCAAAATTACAACTAGTCTTCAAATTACAACTAGTTTCGGTCTAGTTGTCAATCCATAATAAGGGCAATATTTTAGCTGTCATTAGTATCAACAAAACACTATTTAAACTTAGTTTGCTGCATGGTCTATAATCTCTATGTCTTATTTGGTATCGCATTCTATATCATTTCCTTAGTACCTTTTCGATCAGCTGTGCCATAGAAACCCCCTGGTGAAACGTAATTTGTGTCGAATTCGAGTGACCTACTGAAAGAAAGGTTGTAATAACATTGCCGCACTTTTACATTATACATAATGTGACCAGTAACTCCGGAATGGACCAAATGGAAGATAATGTCGCACTGTAGAATATATTTTGTCCCCATTTATGTTCAAATTGTCAAAATAAAACTTAATTGCAAGGAATCTGAAATGAAAATTATTCAAATTCTGAATCAAACTTCTCGATTGCTACTAGCCTCTGTACAAAGACTTCACTGTACGAGTATATATTTTCATAATAATTCTTATTGTATTGTTAAGTTTTATTTTGTATAGAATAAATTACCCCCATAAAGTGAGTGATGATTATTCATTAAAGTTAAAAATTATTTATACTCGCGAAGAGCAATTGAACTGCATTTGTTACCAACCAGTGCAATTGGTTATAAATAAACAAATAAAACACTACTCATGTTCATTATTATCATCGTCATCAAGCCCCTCAGCAACAACGACGACAATATCGACGTCATCTCGTCATCATCATCATCATCATGACGAGAAAGAAACTAAATCATATGAAATAAAAGAAACAAAATTGTTGTAATAATTGACACTCGTCGCTGACGTGTCTTCGTACTTCTCTTCATACAACAAATAATAAATCGTCCGTCATGCACTTCATTGCACCGATGAACTTTGGTTACCTTTTCGTTTCTTCGTGCAAGTTGTTGCTGTTACCACAATTGTTGGTGATGTTGTTACTGTTATTCATGTTTTCGTGGTCCGCTTTCAGTTGTTTTTTGTTTTTTGCAGTCATTGTCTTACAAGAGTAGCTAGCGATTGGACTCATTTCATTCGTTTACCAATAATAATAACAACAATAACACCAGCAATAACAATGGCTAACAAATGTTATACCTGCACGGAAAAGGTACCACTGATAATCATGATTCATCATTCATTATACTCGAACCGAACAACTCGTTTGTCTTATGTCTCATATTTTTGAAAATACACATTTATGTATTAGGGTGGCACTCCATTTTAATGTTTAGATATCATTATCATTTGCCAAGTTTTAGAGTAGTATAGCATATTACTGATCTTTATTGTTACTGTCGTCCAAAATTCTGAACCGTTTGTACAAGAATGGGAGACAATAGACAGAAATGTAAGATACAAGGTGGCGCAAAAGTAATCCTCCTATCAGAAAATGCTATAAATTTTGCGATTGGCCCCTAATGTCAGTTCTGTTTTGACATTTGTGTAGTAAACACATGCGAAATACACGTTAATAAACAATGTTACGCTACACTGCTCCAGAACGCGGAATATTGCTGACTATTTATTTGACCAAAAATCGGCAGGAAATCTGCGACGAAATTGGCACAACGTGAATTTCATCGCAGATTTCCTGGCCGTCCAACGCCTACTGGTGAAACACTGCGACGTTTAGCCGCTCGCCTCGAAGAGACTGGCACAACACGAGATGCTGCCAGGCGTGGCAGACCCCAGAGTAGCCGTTCTGCAGAGAATATTGCTGCTGTAGCCGAGTATGTCATGGATGCGCCGTCGACATCGACCAGACGACGTGCCACGCACATGGGTATCAGTCGACGGTCTTTACAGCGAATTTTGGTACAAGATTTGAAGATGTTTCCGTACAAAGTCCAGACGGTGCATCAGCTGTTAGCTGCTGACCGCCAATCGCGTCTAACATACGCTCAAGCCATCCTTAATCACCACCAAGAGGAAGATGATTTTTCATCAAAAATAATCATGAGTGATGAGGCCCATTTCCATCTTAGCGGGTACGTAAATAAGCAAAATTTACGCTTCTGGGGCACTGAAAATCCGCGTGTAACACACGAAGAGCCATTACACCCGCTCAAAGTCACTGTATGGTGTGCTGTTTTCGCTGGAGGAGTCATCGGACCTTTTTTCTTCGAAGACGTCGCGGGCCAAACGGTTACTGTGAATGGTGAGCGCTACAGAGCAATGATCAACGAGTTCTTTTTGCCGCAACTTGATGAATTGGGATTGGAAAACACGTGGTTCCAACAGGACGGTGCAACGGCACACACTGCACGTGCCACAACCGATATGCTGAAGGATGCATTTCCCGGGCGCCTAATCTCCCGTTTTGACGATTTGCACTGGCCAGCAAGATCGCCTGATTTGACCGCTCCAGACTTCTTTTTGTGGGGCTTTTTGAAGTTGCGGGTTTATGTCAACAAGCCTCAGACTCTTGCAGCTCTTAAAGACAATATCCGTCAAGAATGTGAGGACGTATCGTCGGAAGTTTTGGCCAAAGTGATGGAAAATGCCATAAAAAGGGCTCAAATGACAATCAACTGTGGCGGCGGCCATTTACATGACATCATATTCTCGACTTGATGTAAACAAAATTAAAAGACCAAATAAAAATAATCCACAAGAAGAATCAAAGTTTTTCATTTTTTTTTTTAAATTACAGCCAAAAAACATCGGAAGTTTACTTTTGCGCCACCTTGTATATAACCATCAGAATGGAGGCTTGAACGAGATCCCAGTGGAATTAGTCCTGATAGAAGAAATTTCAACAACTTTAACAAACTGCATACATACAGTGACGAGCTAAATTGTAAAAGGTTTTCCATAAAGGAAGATTAAACTTTAGTTTTTAGCAGTGTTTAACCTTAGAACTAAATCATTTTTTGGATTTTACTTTGAAATGCGTACACTTCATAATGTACACTTAAATCAGTGGGTATCCATGACACAGCTGATCGACTTTGTAGTAGGAAATTGATGAAACATAGTAGATAAGCAAGAAAGCGATAAGCACCCGGAAGCGAACCATGCAGCAAACTCAGTTTAAATAATGTCTGTTTGATACTAATGACAGCTAAATTATGTTGTATGTTGTTGCATCGAACGAAAATACGCATTCCCTTTTATTCCTATCCGTTTCGAACTCCATGCAATGGCCAACTACCTCGTCGTCATCGAGAGGACGTACAGAGATGGATGGAAACTCTAGGCTTAAATATAAAGTACAACCAGCGCATAGAGTAATATACTAAGATTTGCAACAGCTGTTTTTCTTGGACCGGAAACCAAGAAAAGTCACTTGAAAAGTTGGAGCACAGAGTAATACAAACTTGGCAACCCACACAGAATGAGAAAAATCTTTATTTTAATACATTTGTGTTTCAATTGTAATATCTATAAACAGTATTACTCTAACACTTCATTACATTTTGCTTTATTTCACTTGTTATACCTTTTTCCTCGATTTAATTATCACAAAAATACTCCCAGTTGCTGAGCTTTGTACTTTTGGTTCAATGCAGAAAGCCAAATGTGACAAAAACCCTAAATACTTCCAGTCATCTATCGCTATTTCTCTTTGTTACTTTATCCTGCATGTTTCGCCAACTCTAAGGTTGATCAGCTGTGGCATAGAACCCCCCTGAACCAGCGGGTTTCTAAGGGACAGCTGTTCGAAAAGGTACTAGGGAAATGATGTAGAATGAGAGACCAAAGACGACAGGAACTAAGTTTGATTCACAGAGCAATACTAAAGAGCCTCCATTACTCTCTTCGATGCCTCTTCATGACGACGAGGTAGTAGGCAATTTCTCTTTGGTTGGCTTAATACGGACAAAAATAAAAGGGAATGCGTATTTTCGTTCGATGCAAACATAATTTAGCTGTCATTAGTACCAATCAAACACTTTCAAACTTTGTTTGCTGCATGGTCTGTAATCTGTATGTCTTCTTTGGTCTCTCATTCTACATCATTTCCCTAGCGGCTTTTCGATCAGCTGTGCCATAGAAACCACCTGGTTTAAATAGTGGTTATTAATACTAATGACAGCTAAATTATGGTTTATGTTGTTTACATTGAACGAAAATATGCATTCCCTTTCATTTCTGTCCGTTTTATGTCCAACCAAAGTGTAAAATTGGTAAAATACAGAAGCAACTCGAACTCGATGAAATGGCCTACTACTAGAGTTGGGTAGTTCATGAACTATGTAGTTCATTTAGGGTGACCAGACATCAATCACCCTCACAAATATAATGCACATGCTCTTCATGGCGAGTATGTTCGTGATTGGCCTGTCTGTGCACCTTAAATGAACGAGTTCGATAACTACTGAACGAGTTCGACACAAATCTACCTACTACCTCGTCGTCATGAAGAGGCAGCGAAGAGATTAATATAGGCTCTTAAGTATTACTCTATGATACAACAATTATGCACATATGTATGTTGAAACGAGCGTAATACACTGTGGTTCATCAGGATAGAACCAATAAAATTTTAATTAAAAAATCTCTATAAATTGTGAATGCAGAAACAATACAGATTCAAACTTTTCAGAGAAATAATAAATCCTGCATTTGACTGTTTAATAGGAGAAAAACAAGTCGAAATGGATTACAACGGTAATTTTCTTTAATTGTGTGTAATCATGTGGAAAATTCTTCTTGTTCTTTCGGTTCAACAGAATAGAAACACATTTTATTTTGTTTTATAAATCAAACAAATATACATTGTTAATATAAAAAAAATTTAATTTAATTCCTCCTCATGATTCAGAACAACTGGAATATTCTATCTTTTACTGACTCGTATAGGTATTTAAGGTAGTCAAGCGTAATTTTGGCCCATGCTGCTTTTATTCCTTCAATTAGCTAATCTTTTGTCTCGTCCTGCTTTCCTCCCTCATAGACCTTGCAGGTTAGCCAACCCCAAACATTTTCAATAATGTTAGGTTGGAGTGAATAGGGCGGCCAAATTAATATTTCAATATTTTGGATAGTAATTCATGTTTTCACTCCATGTGCCATATGTAAAGGTGCATATTGTTGAATAATAAATGCGTAAAAATCACATCCGTGGTTATCTCCACCCTGCAACAGTTTATCGCAAACAGCGCACAGTGGTGGAAAATACATTGTAATTTGGACATATTATGGAAAAGTAACCATATTTGGACTGATTCGGATAGATATTGCATTGATTATGTGGAAAATTTACGACAATTTACGCTCCAGATGATCATTAAACTTGTTGTTACTTGATGTTACCTATTGCTCTTCATTTTTCTTTGATTCAGTTGCATTTGAAGTAGAACATCTAGAGAGAATGAAAGGAATGAAACCATACGCCATACGGGAAATGCCACTCAAAAACTCTCGTATTCATGTTTCAATTTCTGAGGTCAAACGTTACATCAGGCAACTGTTGGGTGTTCAAAACCGAAACCAAAAAACCTGCGAAAGCGGTTTCACTACTATAAACAGTTTGCCAGTATTTTAAATCCGCATTTGTTTCGAATATCCGCGAAACTGGATGTTACTCGTCGGTTAACCAGTTTCATATCCAAAATTTCAATTGATTTTGATTTTATTTTCAATTTATTTTAAATCAATTCAATACGATTCGGTTCAGTTCAATTCAACTCAAGTCAATTCAGTTAAATTTAATTTAATTCAATTTATTTCAATTCAACTAAATTTAATTCAATTCAATTCAATGCAATTCAATTCATTATAATTCAATTCAGATCAATTCAATTCAATTAAATGCAATTCAATACAATTATATTCAATCCAATTCAATTTAACTCAATTCCTTTTATTTCAATTCATTTAAATTCAATTCAAACTAATTCAATTCAATTCAAATTATTCATTTTAATTCAATTCGATTCAATCCAATCCCGTTCATTTCAATTCATTTCAATGCATTTCAATTCAATATAAAAAAATACATTCAATTCAATCCAATTCAACGCAATTCAATACCACTTAATTCAATTAAATTCAATTCACTCTAATTCAATTTGATTCAATTCAATTTATTCCATTTCAATTAACTTCAATTCATTTCCATTCATTTCAATTCATTTCAATTCTTTTCAATTCATTTCAATTCATTTCAATTCATTTCAATTCATTTCAATTCATTTCAATTCATTTCAATTCATTTCAATTCATTTCAATTCATTTCAATTCAATTTAATTCAAATCAATTCAATTCAATTCATTTCATTTCAATTCAATTCAATTTAGTTCAAATCAATTCGATTCAATTTAATTCAAATCAATTCAATTGGATTCAATTCAATTTAATTTAATTCGATTCAATTCATTTCAATTCTTTTCAATTCATTTCAATTCATTTCATTCCATTTCAATTAACTTCAATTCATTTCCATTCATTTCAATTCATTTCAATTCTTTTCAATTCATTTCAATTCATTTCAATTCATTTCAATTCAATTTAATTCATTTCAATTCAATTTAATTCAAATCAATTCAATTCATTTCATTTCATTTCATTTCATTTCATTTCATTTCATTTCAATTCAATTCAATTTAATTCAATTCAATTCAATTCAATTCAATTCAATTCAATTCAATTCGATTCAATGCAATTCATTTCAATTCATTTAAATTCAATTCATTTCATTTCATTTCATTTCAATGCATTTCAATTCCATATAATAAAATTGAAATCAATTCAATTCAATTAAATGTAATACAATACAATAAAATTCAATTCAATCCAATTCAACGCAATTTAATTCCACTTAATTCAATTCAATTAAATTCGATTCACTTTAATTCAATTTGATTCAATTCAATTCATTTCAATTTAATTCAATTCAATTTAATTCAATTGAATCCAATCCACTTCACTTCAGTTCATATAATTTAATTTAATTCGATTCACTTCAATGCAATTCAATTCAATTATATTCAATTTAATTCAATCTACTTCCATTCAATTCAACTCAAATCAATTCAATTCAGTGCGCTTCAATTCAATATAATTCAATTCAAACCAATTCAATGCAATTAAATTCAATTCAATCCAATTCAACTCAACTCAATTCCACTTAATTCAATTCAATTAAATGCAATTCAAACTAATTCAATATAATTCAATTCAAATCAAGTCAATTCAATTAAATTCAATTCTGTGTTGGCTAATACATAAGATGCAATGCACTGTTGCTTCATGAATCAAAACAAAACGTTTTGACTGATCCGGTGTTATTCTAGCCTAAGGAATTGGTAGTGATGGGTTCAGAGTTTATGGAGCTATCAACATTTTTTGAAAAGAAATTAGTAGTGGCTGAAGGAGAAGGTAATGTAAATCAGGACGGATTCTCACAGTAATACTCGCACCAGCACACCATTTAGAGATCTAAGCGAAAACCCAAAAAAAACGGACGTATTGAACATTTGTTCGACAATTATTTTCATGAAGGACTTTCATATGCTGCACTACCACAAACAATAACCAAAAATAAATGACCGCACGTTATTAGAATAAAATTTTCCTTTGATTCGTGAGGTTTTTAAATCGATTATGTCCCACCTAAGTATAAAACAGTGAAAGTTTTCTAAATTTTCTGAGTTTGAAAAGAAGTCAGTTTTTGAACAAAGTTAAATTTCAAGTTCTCAGAACCAGATGTTTGTTTGTAAAACAGAAGAGTGTTAGCGCACTAAATGCCACATTTTTTAAAGCAATTTATAATTTATTTAGGTTGAAAACACACCGTATCAAACGCAGCTTCCCGGTTGGCCAAGTTTTGCTGGTCGGGACGAGTGTCTTATTTAGCATGACATAAACTTTATTCAGTGCCAGATTCGTAATACAAGCGATGTCGATAAGTTTGGCTTAGATGAGATCATTTAACCGAAAAGTGGTAAATATTTTAATACCGGCTTATGGTCCAACGTTTCCTGTTTGGTCTCTGCGTCAATAGGAAAGTTGAAACTTAGGATAGAACTAATACCACCTCCGACCCTAGAGCAGAATTTAAGAAACAAAGTTTTTATGGCCTAGGTGTATATTAAATTCATGTTTTTTTTGAAATACAGTTTTTTCATACTCGTATACAAAAACATCGTTACCAAAAAAAATTAGTGCGCTGTGCACCCAAAATTTGTCTCCCCTTTTTAATTCAAACTGCATTAATACTTTTGAAAATTTCTGAAATTATGACATTTATTAAGTTTTTTTCCGTCACCTGTAAAATTGTTAAAATGTCAGTTACGTCCTTTCTAAATTAAGGTAACGATATGTTTTTTCATTTCTAGTGTTGGAAAACGACTCAAAAACTGATTGTCACAGTTTGATTTTTACGAGGAAGGAATGATTAGTAATTGTTTTCAAATTGTTTTCCTCGGGGGTTATGAGTACGAGAGAAACTTACAAGTAAAATCAAAAAAACTCATTTCGATGGGTCTAATGAAATGGGCTCTAAGTTATACGTTAATTCAAAACATGTATATGAACACAAGTAAATACTGTCGGATTTCGGTTCCGTATGCTTGTATACACATTTTACAATTCTTGCGATTATTTTTATAACTCGACTATTCTGGTTTATCTGCAGACGCCAAGTGCTTCGAAAATACTGTCCCCTTATCATTCTTCGCTACGACAAATCAATCGCAAATCGTTACAGAAAAAATGTGTAAATCTTAATTCTTTTCCTGATAATCTGTGATTTAAACAGGTGTAACGACCGCAAACTGTTTGGAGGGAAACTTTGCAAATGGTTTTCATCCCCAATTCATCAAAGATTTTAAATTTGAACAGTTGTAACTCATGCCGAGTACAACACACATGCTGCATTAACCCGGTGACGGTGCAGACAGCCAGTTAGATCAATACGCATCATCTGACGCATTCTTGCAGTGTGCCTGTTCGATGTACTCATCTTCTAATGTTTGAGGATTAGGTCAACATGTAAACATGTACCTAATATGCCCCGTAGAGATGGCACGATCCAGTTTGCGTTTAATTCAGTTGAAAGTAACACAAAATTTTAGGGGAGTGAAATGAATTCCATGTAAACTCCATGGGGTTCTTTAAAAATCTGCGGGGTGTAATTTTTATAACACACAACGTAAAATATTTAAATTTTATTCTGAAGCGAGAGGCAAAATATCGCATTAAAAACTCTAATACTTTTTGGTAAAAAATGGTTCGATATACACTGAAGAGTAGTTAGTTGTATATACTAGATCGAAAAACTCAGAGACATCAATATAATCTCAGTGTATAAAATCTGTTCTCTTTAACGATGCCCCTTCAGCAGTAGAAAACCGCACATTATCTTTATTAATTAACTTTTATATTAATCGAGATACAACTACAAACTTGTAAAAATTTTTATCGAAACTTCCTACTGGATGTAAAAAATGTTGGAAAATAGAAAAGGCAATCAAAGGTAATAGAACACTAGTTAAAAATTTATCGGCTAATGGTGAAACTTTTAAACGCAGTGAATCTAAATGCAACGCAATAGCCGATGCTCTTCAACAAGTTCGTTCTATTACACTAAACAACACTTCTTTCATTGAATATTTATGCAGGGTTCGTATTTCGTTATTATTGTCGTGGGGAACCCATTACCCACAGGGTATGAGGAAAATAATCGGTAACCCATCACGATTACCCATTACCCTCAGGGTAATGGGGACAGTAATGGGTAGCTACCCAAAACGATTACCCATTACCCTCAGGGTAATGGGGACAGTAATGGGTAGTTACCCACGACGATGGAGAATTACCCATCACGATTATCCATTACCCTCAAGGAAATGGGGAAAATAATGGGTAGCTACTCACGGCGATGGGTAATGGGTTACCCAGGGTAACCCCTCCCTCCTTACCCAGGGTAAACCCTCCGTGAAAAAGTTAGAAAAAATTTCTATATCTCGGAATCGAAAAAATAACCAATTTTTGCGGGTTTCTAAGGGTTTTTCATACAGGGGTCCAATTTTTTTTTTCGAAAAATCGCCAAAATTAGAAAATCGCTAAAGGAAAAAAGTGGCTATAACTCGGAAACGGTGAGTCCAATCGGAAAAATAATAAAAATTGTACATCCGTAGGATGCTTGAACCAATGGGTGTCTTCAACCACTTTTTTTCTTAAAAAATCACTAAAATTAACATTTTTCAAACAAAAAATTGCTAAAACGCCCTCATGTTTATATCTCGGAAATAAACATCCAATCGAAAAATGTTAAATTTTTCCGGTTTCTAAGGTTTTTCATAAAGTTGTCAAATATGTATGGAAGAATTTTTTCCCCATTACCCTGAGAGTAGTGGTCAATCGTGATGGGTAATTCCTTAGAATCCTTAATCTTATTATAATTCTGAAGCAGAAAAATACATTTCTTATACAAAAAATTTTACCATTTTGGAAAAGGCAGAATACGGGGTTTAATAATATGTAACAGAAAATAAATAGGGAACAAGATTTTGTGCTTCATTTCACGCACAATTAAAAATGTAATCAAAAACTAGTTTTTAGAGGAAAATAATCTTATTGTAAATTGCGTCAAATCTACACAAATTTAGATATGTAGGAAATTTAGCTCACTGAAAGAATTGTTTTTGTCAATGCCTCCTAAATGAATTGCTAACAGATCTTTGCATTTCCCCCCAACAAAATAGTGAAATTCCCAAAGCGGGAAAAATATGTTCCAAAATGGGAAATTTGTTAGTAAAATGGTCGCCATGACTTTATTTATCGCAGTGATGTGATAATATTTTTTGGATACGAAGTCAACATATGGGGTTAATAAAATATGGTATACATTTTCAAATCGGTGCTTTGCCATTTGAGAATTTTGTGGAAATAAAATTTTTTGCATTGAAAAATGGTAGATTTCGGAAAGGACCTACCGTGAAGGCCTGTTGACCAAAATGACTCAAAGAGAGCACTAAACCTTTTTGGAAAAAAAATCAATGAGTGTTCGAACTCACGGGCGATGTGTTAACACCTTTTTCTTCCACGGTACCTGTTCGATTTCTATGAACACATAAGTAAATGTTACATTGGAAAATAAAAAAATTAATAGTTTTTGTGCTGAAGACTCTTTTGCTATTGCACTTTCTTATTTCTTACATCTGCTTTAACATTAGATGTTATATTGTTAAAACAAACAAAGCAATATTTAGCTCACTGAAAGAATTGTTTTTGTTTGCCATAAACAGAGCGATGACAAAAAGTATTGAATAGTATAGAGAACTTATTGCACTCTTTTTCCGCTCTCATGTAGAGAGTTTGAGTAAAAGAGCATAAACGAGTCTTATTCTCTTTGTAGAATATTTCAATGTAAATGCACCATTTCGACAATGTTATTACATAAAGCATAAATGTTTCAAAAGGCATCAATGTTTCACATCAAAATTATGAATGGAATAAGTTATGACAAAGTGAGAGTAATACGTTTTGAATCATTCGCCAGATGTCGCCAGTGCTTTTTAGTCATACAATTCGTTCCATGAGTTCCCTACTATTCAATACTCTTTGGTGACGACGACCTGCTCGTTTGTTCGCTGCCGCTACATCAATACCATCGTACTTATTTTCAGGCAGACACTATTGTTGTACAACAACCACGTATGTGATGCTAACGCTGTGTATTATTTGCATGTGTTCACTTTGATAGATTGCCTTACCCGTGCCTATAGATGTTAACACATCAAAAAACATCGGCCTGGAACATTAAAAACACCCTATACTACACGTGCGGAAATATTTCGTCGATATTTTGCATGCATTTTTTGTATGGAGTTTTGTTAAATTTCAGGCCTTAACCAGAGAGCGACAGAGTTAGATTCTGGACAGATAAATGATGAAGAACTTACAAGTTTTTACTTGAGAAATTTTGTCCATAACATTGAAACATATGTTTTATGTAGAAGTGCGTGCGTGGCACGAATTTGCCGGATAACGCGTGAAATTCTCCTATAACATGTGACCAGGTCTACGGAAAAGTACCTATGGTCAGAAAGCAACTTTTCGAGAAAACAACTGTTAAAAATTATGAGTCGCTACGTTCTCTCTAACTTCAAGTGTAATTTGAAGCAAAATAAATTAAGTTAGGAGTCTGCAGGTTGCTTCATTAAAAAGAGCGTTAAATTTTGTATAAAATTAGTTCAAAAAACATAAATCAATTTTTCCGACTGTAGGTGCCTTCCAGTAAACCACATATTAACAATTCAAAAAGTGTTTTAGTTCTAAGGTTAAACGCTGCTACAAATTAAAGTTTTAAACTTCCATTATGGGAAACCTGTTACAATTTCGCTCGTCACTGTAAATGTATCAAATAGAATTATGTAAGTAACAGGCGGTATGACCTGTTGGTATGTTTTATGTATGGTATTTTTTCGTTTCCTAGAAATTAAGTAAACGGCGCTGTGGATTATAAAGATGTATTTTAGTTAATTTGTTTAACAACACTCATTGTCTAAAAAAATAAAACTTATTACTAAAATAAGTGAATGAAAAAAAAATACAGCAGACAGTTGTCCGAGGCCTTCGGCCACGGACTGACTGTCCCTGCAGGCTGTGTCAGAGACACGGCCATTAAGTTTAACGTAGAATACGCCATCCGATAAGACAGAAAACATATATAACAATAAATGATAAATAACATAAGCAAATGAATTTTTTTATTTGATAGTTACTTTTGATAATATACATTAGCTTATGGTAGGAAAAATAGGATAAATATGTTTTTAAATTAAAAGAGTAAGGATAAATGATAAATAACAGACGCAAATCAATTTGATTTATATTTTTTATAATTATATATCCATGTTAAATTCAAATTCACATTTAACATTTTGTTTCACTTAAACACATAAGTAAATATACGAAATTTCAATATTTCATCAATCAAAACAACAGCCGAAGGTTTGTGTCCACACTGAAACAGCAGCATAGTTTGTGTTCACGCTACAAACTCAAACACTCAACCAAACACCACACATATGTTTGAGTGTATGTGTTTAAACAATTTTCATTTGAGAAATTTAAATATTAGGAAGATATCAACCAATATGAAATGTATATCAAACGAAAGATAACATCTTCATTTACCTACAAAAAAATTGTTGAAAAAAGTTATCTCGCCGTTTCCTCATAATCAATGAAATAAAGATTACAACAATAACAATCTGACATGACTCCCTATACAAATAAACGTAAGGTAAGACGTATTCTACGCCAGAAAAAATTCTGATTTATGCAACAAATTTCTAACTGATCAAATTTAAGTTCTTACAGTTCCACAAGATTGTAAGTAGATCATAGAACCTTGTGGTACCAAGTTATTGCGCCTAATAAATGATAATCAAAGTTGTATCTACTTTTTTACACTCAAAATTCTAGAAAACTGAAAATTTCCATGTGGATATATCTGAGGCATTAGATTATTTAAATAAATTGCAACAAATTAAATAATAGTTGATGCCAAAATAAAATAACATATAATAATATATATAATGGCATTTAATAGCATCATAAACATTCAATCTTAGTTTCTCCAATCATACCTTGCTGTACTTAGAACCTAGTTGTTCTAAAGTCGCGAATGGCATTCCACCATTAAAAACACCGAACCTCGCCAAAGTATATGCAATTTTTTTCTTATATCTTAACTATCTCTTAAACTATTTGGGATAACCCACAGATGTAAGCATGCAAAATATATTTGCAATCAGCTCATAATTGTACTTTTGGCACTCAATTAAAAAATTGGCATGGCCGAGGTGACCAACTTTAGAGGGTTGCCCTGTGCCACCATACCCACTATGTATGCAAAATTTTGCATATCTGGAAAATACTTCTGCTCTAAGCTCGTGAAATTGTATCACGATATTGTATTCCGCTCGAAACTTACATAATTAATTCCAAAACAAAATCGATTTGGAACCACTGTGTGTCATAGAGATCCATGGTTTTAATTTCAGGCAATAAAGGGTTCCCTGTCATGATGGTTTTTCGTGGTTGCTACAGATACTATTTAGCATCAATTAGAGTCTTGATACACCGTTTTGCATACCACATCACTCCAGGCAGTCCAAAGTACCTTGTCTATATCCAGCCTGTTAATCGGAGATACCTCATTAGATCTATCTCTATCTCGTGTATCTCAGTGAGGTTATGCAGCAAGGGACAGCCCATAGTCTTCAGGCGTCTATTCATCAGAGCTGGACAACTGCAGAGGAGATGATCTACCGTCTCCTCCTCTTCTGCATCATCGCGTGGTCATTATATGGCAGCTTCAATCGCCTTGCGTGATTACCGATTGGCCAGTGCCCGGTCAGTATGCCAGTTAGCCTAGATATGTCTCCCCGATTATGGCTAATCAGGGCGTTAGTCCGGTGAATGTTAGATTATGGCCATGTATTTCTGGATATGCGGCACGTTTCCGTCCTATCCCATCTGGTCTTCGCTCGTTCAAGGTAATGCAGGAAAATACCTCTTTTGAACAACCCTATAGGCCTTGCGATTGACACCATGTGGAGTACGGTGGAAGAGGATCCTGCCCTGCCGGTGGAAGAGTAGATACTTGTGTCCTGGTATTCAAGTAAGAACCACGTTGGCCAGCCGGCCTAGCTCGACAAGTTTTTCCCTACATTCGCTAACGAGTTTAGATACAGTGTTATAAGATTTACGTGATAGGAGAGCCACCTGGATATCTACAAATATTCCAATGTGCTCTGTTCTTCGCTGTAGTATAAGTGCGGCGCAGGCTTCTTTGATAGTCAGTACCTCCGCGTGGAAAACGCTGCACTTGTCTGGGAGTTTGAATGATAACTTCAGGCCTGCCTCTTCGGAGAAGCCACCCGAGCCGGTTCCACACTCCATTTTGGATCCGTCCGTAAGTAATTTGGTGTCAGAACCTGTAAGTGGTTCCCCATTATCTCACTCTATTTCCCTGGAAAACCTGACATCGAATAGATTATCGACCGTCAATGAGGAGGTGGTTATATTGAGTTGTCTTGGGATTGTCTGCAGTGTACTCGCATGTCCATATGCGTTTCTCGTCCAGAGTCCAAGAGCATTTAGTCGGGTAGTACTCCAGGCCGCACTAGCTATGATGTGAAGGTCGATTGGTATAATATGAAGCATTGCATTAATGGCTTCAGATGAATACGTCCTCATTGCCACTGTTATGCTGATACAACAGTTTCATGGTGCACATCTTTCCTGCGACAGACCACCATACCATTGCCCCGTAGGAGCGTAGTATAATAGTGTACATTCATTTTCGGTCGGAGACCCCATCGGCTTCCGAATATTTTCCGAGAAGCGTAGTACGCAACAGTTGCTTTTTGTGCGCGGTGCTTCATGTTACGCTTCCAGTATAGTTTAGGGTCTAGTATCACGCCCAATTACTTGGCGTGAGTTGACAGTGGAATCTCTAGCCGAGGATGCCGAGGATGATTAAACTTTGGTATCTTGGTCTTCGTGGTAAAAAGCATGACCTCAGTTTTCCCTGGATTCACTCCAAGACCACTCCCAGTGGCCGAATCGTTAAGTGATTTCAAGGCCCCATTCATGATTGTTGAAGAAATATAGACCGATGATTCCACCAACCCATATACCACATCAACCAATTGTTTACTCTCTCCTTCGGCGCCTCTTCAACCTAACCACTTCAATTGTAGCTATTAGCGTCGTTATCATTGCCCTTATTGCTGCAAACAATTTTAGCCAATAACAGTGACGAGTCGGAAGATTTGCTTAAATTTTTGCACGAGCATAAGTATGTTAAGCGAAGCTATTGAGAACGTCGTCGAATCGACTACCCCGCTCTATTTTCTACATGAAGTGCTGGATGTGGTCTACTTGGTCGTATATTACGATAGCCAATTATGAAAATTGGGTTTCAAATTTGTCGATGGTATAGGGAATTATCGTTTATTGACAACTTAAGGAAACCCGACAATAAAAAGTCTAAAAAGTGTTAAATCGCACGATATCGGTGGCCAGTTCATGTGGCTTCTGCGCGAGATAGCCATGTCCTAATATCGCTCGTGCAGAATGTCCATTGTGACAGCGGTGTGGCACGTATCACCGTTCTCTTGGAACAACATGCCGTTCGCATACACATCATCCAATTTTAACCAAAAGAATTTGGTTATCATCTACCGGACGGTGAGAGAAAAGCCATCATCGTTTTCGCAGAAGTTCGGATCGATAATAACGCCTGCGCAGAATCCACCCCAATAGAGACTTACTGCGGATGCAATCTGACAATGTTGCTTTTTGAATGTTGTCACCAAAAAAAAATTATTCAATCCATGCCACAAGAGATCACCCACTTTCATAATAAAGTTTCATAATTTGCACGTGTTGCTCGATGCTGTAACTTGGCATGGTGATTTGGCTTTATAGTCTGAAAAAGAAACAAAAATAAACTTTGAGAAAGGTAAAACAACATAACCGTCATGAACTGTCACAATCTTCCCGACACTTTGGAAACTCCTTTAATTGAATCACCCATTTCTTGCAAGTGACAGTAGGTTTGCTCTACCTCTTCAATATTTATGTCTTTCTCCAGCCCCAAACTCTTCCCACTTTCATATTCCTAAACCGCAGTATTATGGATCTTAGAAACATTGACAACTCACTCAACGACACAAACAAATTTCGTATAAATGACACATGGTCGAAAATACACAATCACCGTATTCTGCAAAGTTATAAACCAAAATATTGTTGACAATTTTGCAAAATACACTAAGTACCAAAAGATAAACATAAGAAGCAAGAAAAAATAAATTGTAGCAAAAACAAAAAAATAAAATTTTATTGTCGTTTTTCCCCAATATCTGTCACATGGTGGAGAAAACACAATAATTACCGTCTGCAAAATTATGGTTTGTCATATTATTGATAACTTTGCAAAATACACTAAGTACAAAAAGTGATGTAGTGATGATGATGTAGAATTTACACTAAAAACAGACGGCCTTATTCATAAAAAGTTATGAGAGGTTTCACAAACGATTTATCATACAAAAACCGTCTCTCAAATCTCTCACAACTTTTTATGAATACGCCGCAGAGACTTTCCACAAATTTAACCAACTAGATAATTTCTTCGATTCTAAAAAAATCTTATGGTCAGTAGATTAGTAGTAGTTAACTCTTGGATTGCTTAATCGTAATTGAAAGTTAATTAGAAGTTAACTTTACATTTTGTTTTTCAGTGGCGAGTTAATGTAAGCCGTCATATTGTGAATGATTATGGCAATCCTTGTGTTCATATTGGAAAAAAACATCTGCTTTGGGATAAATACCAACACAACCAACTTGGAATTATGTAAAATAAGAAATAAATGCATAAAATCGAAGTCATTTTAACAACAATGTATAAAAAAAAACTACATAGGCGCAACAAGTTTACGATTTACAAACACTCAGAGTAATGAACAAATACTCAGACTAGAAACATGTATTTTATACAGTCTTACATTCCTCATTTTGATGGATCTTACTACATGGATCTTACTACAAGTTAACCAATTAATTCATTGTTAACCATTGACTGTTAAACACAATTTGCTGTGTTACCACAATTTAACAAAGAAACGAAGATCACCACTGACTGAAAAACTGACCATTAATGTCTTGAAAAGAAAAAAATGTATTTGAAACAATAAAATACTACACTCCGAATTGTCACAGATTTAAAAGACCCAGAGATCAGTATCAGCTATGTTGGTCTATGTCTCTCCAAATTTTAGCAAACCACAATATAGGGTGCAAAGAACCCTTCAAATGTCAACAACAATAGTTGATTGCTTACAAAATAACCCGATTTCGTTATGACTGATATCCCAGCAAACCAAATACCCAGACTCTATCTGTCAGAGAATTTTGCACATTGTCGGAAGTCTCGGAATATCCTGAAGATTTCGTTTCTAAATTTGGGGAATTTTACATTTTGTGGGTGCTGAATCCTCGCAAGATTTCTGAGCGAAAGCCCAATTTCTTGTGTATAGAACACGCTGAAAAATCTGTAGTTTTTTGTTGTTTGGATGCAAATATAACATGTGTTTGGAGCTTGTCGCCCAAACGCATTGTGTTTGCTATTCAATATTACATGTTTGAGACACAATGATTAATATGTTATAACATATGTGTTTTCGACCCAAATATATTTGTGTTTGTGATATAAATACAGATGTGTTTGTTGCACTGTTTATGCTCTCTCGAGGGCAAGAGAATAAAAGAGGGGCAACGAGTGTGTATATCTTGTAAGTGTTTATCTGTATTTTTGCATTATTCTCTCAGTGAGTGATTCATAAATATTCCTGAATGGGCGTGTAATTTGCAGATGAAGTGTTGCTTATTTTGCCTGATGTATTGCGTTTTAATTTCACGTAATCAGTCGTCAATGGTTTATCGGACAGAGGATATCAAAAGCGCTTGATCAGTGAAAAAAGAATGAACAATCGCTCGGACGGTTAAATGGTTTGTGATGTTGCTTTGATGTTGAGAAACAATTTAGAGGAAAGAAACTGGAGGGGGCAACAACGTGAATCCCTTTTTCTCCCGAGCCTGTTCTGAAACAAATAAAATGGCAGACCAGTTTTGAAATATATTAAACAAACACAAGTAATTAATACACGCTTGTCTTGCATGAGCTAGATTTGTATATAAATATATTGTTTGTGTACCAACGCATAGTGATAACCAAGGCATAGTTGAAACTTTCTGAAAACAAAAACGTGAGTGACAACAAAGAACGGAGAAGCAAAAGAGCAGCAGATTCTAATTCCATAAAAAATGTAATGCATTCAAAGCAAGTAAATATAAAAAGGGTCACTTAAAATATTTTAATTTTTTGTACTAATTATTTATAAATGTGGATATATATTGATAAAATTAATTATAATAAATAAAGAAAGAAAGAATAATTCATTTCTAAATATTAATATGTTTGGGATGAAGCACGCATATGTTTATACGTAAGTATATTGAGGTTTGGGGGAAACACGCGAATGCTTCCAGGTAAGTATATGAATATTTGGGATGAAGCATGCATATATTTCCACGTAAAAGCATACATATTAGTCAGCAAACATGCTAATGTTTGCATTTAAATACACCTGAGTATACTTTTGAAACCACGAAATGGATAACCCTTTGCAATACCAACGTCTATAGGGATTCTATACATTTTCAGAAAATAGCACGTGTTTTTCAAATAAGAAATATTTGCTCATAACACTGTTATCAGTGAATGTGTATTGTGACAAAGAGAAACAGAAAAGAGCCGCTATGCCTCTCTTAACGTTCTCTTGCTGACGACGTGGTAATAGGTCATTTCATCGAGTTCAAGTCGCTATTGTAATTTACTCCATGGTTGGACATAATACGAATAGAAATAAAAGGGAATGCATATTAAAACATAAAACAAAATTAATTAATGTGCCATAAAAACAAAATTAATGGTTTCAACGAGCAGGGCCTCCACGCGATTAGACCAAAGCGTGAACGTTGATAAACGTTATAATTTCGAGGTGGTGGACGAATTTATATACCTCGGATCTGCCGTAAACAAAAACAACAGCGTCAGCATTGAGAGCAAGCGGAGAATTGTGCTTGCGAATAAATGCTATTTTTGGCTAAGCAAGCACTTTAGAGGTAAAGCCCTCTCTCGAGTAACAAAAGTCCAACTATACCAGACTCTCATACAACCTGTCTTCCTTTATGGCGCAGAATCCTGGGTCTTACCGCAAGCAGATGAAACATCTGTAGGAGTCTTCGAGACTCGGCGAGTATCGGCGACGCATGAACCATGAGCTATATACCTACATTGACATACATAGTTAAGCGGCTCAAAATAACGCGATTGCGCTGGCTAGGCCATGTCAGTAGAATGGATGAAGACGAACCAGCACGAAGGGTTTTCGAAACCGAACTCGAAGGAAGACGAAAAATAGGAAGACCAAAACTCCGTTGGAGGGATCAGGTTGGCGAATCCCTGCGTACACTTGGTATTGCCAACTGGATAGATATGGCAAAAGATCGAACTGGTTGGGGAAATATGTTATCTTCGTTTTGTAAGGTCCCTGACACCTCGGGGTTGTTCGTGACCGCATAAGTAAGTACGTGCCATAGAAACCCCCTGATTGTGATCATTGCAGTCATCAAATTTTGTGTAAGAGGGGTAAATAAATAAATTTTATGTAACCAGTGCTAAATTAATGTACACTCTCGATCAGATGATTAGAACCACTTAAGTTTTAGTAGGCCATATCTTTTTAAATTTGTTCATCGAAAAGGTCATATTCTTAAGATTACAAAAATACCAACAACGACATTAAAGTTTAATGGAACAGTTTTATAAAGGTCCTTTTCCAAAAAAAAAATTCTCTTTATATGATTAAAACCACTTTTGCAATTTAAAATTTTTTGCACGAAGTCGTATTTTATTTCCACATCAAATAATTCGACAACAAGGGACAGAAAGGAACCTTCCTGGTGTCGGCAGACTACGAACGATGCACACGAATGACAATATTGTACGTGTACAAGAGAGTAGTCGGGGAGATGGAGAAACATCAGCCAGGAGACGTTCGACGCAACTTGAGCTCTCACGAAGGTCGCTGCAGAGAATGTTGCATTCAATAAGAATGTTTCCACACAAAATGCATCTTGTCCTAGAATTGAAACCGACAGATTGATTACCAGCAACGACTTGATTATGCAATTTATTTCCGGCAAAAAGCAGAAGAAATCAGAATTATTTTATTTATAATTTAATTATGAGCGTCGAAACCAATTTCCAATTAAATGGTTTCGTTAATCGGCAAAACTCGAGGATATTGGCTACGGAAAATCCAAGAGTAGTTCAACAGCGACCATTACACCCACTTAAGTGTACTCTTTGGTGAGATGTTTCGTCAGAAAGGATAATTGGCCCTTATGTTTTTTCAAATTGAACACTGTGTCGCCGTTTCCATCACTGGTGTTCGATATCGGACATTGTTGGAAAATTTTTTAAGGCCATCCGCAAGTATGGTTCCAACAGGACGTCGCCACAGCGCACACTATGAGGGACACAATGGCTCTTCTACGCGACATCTTTGGTGAACGAATTATTTCGCGTACAAGCTATTTTGACTGGCGTCCCAGACTGTTTCCTTTGGGGTTGTTTGGAAGTCTAAATTAATAAGCCTAGAACCATCCAGCAATTAAAAAACATATATGAGACGAGGTGCCCGTCGGTGGTGCGATGGTAGTGTGCGAGGCTCTTGTACATGAGTACGTGAGTTCAATCCCTAACATATCAATCGACAGCGGTCACCTCGCTTAGTGACGGCGACACTATCGAGTATTTAGCCTTGAAAAGGCTTCTCAAAAATATCGTCCGGAATCGGTGTAAAACTGTAGGGCTCTATCAGTGAATGTAAATTTGAACCAGCATAGGTCACTGGTTGTGGGAAGCTCTCCCCAATCCCTTCGTGGAATGTAATGGAAAACCAGTTTTGTTTTTTCTACGCGACGAAATCAACAACATAACGTCTGAAGTTTTACAAAAGGTTAAGGAAAGTGTTTTGGAAAGGGCACGAATACGCGAAGCATAAAATGGCCACCACTTGCGAGATATAATTTTTCATAATGAAATTAAAAATATTCTCCATTAATATACTGTATTTAAAAAATTATATGTAATAATTATGTCTTAAATAAAAAGTTATAATGAATTGAAACCCCTTCGGTAATTTTGCGCCACCCAGTATAAGCAAGCGTTGTAACCAAAATACAACCGAAATAAATACATTTTGTAGAAAAATAAATAATCAATTATGATGTGTGGACAAGTATTTCCAGAATTTCGCATTTTATGGCACGATTTCGATCAGATCTTTGAACTAAACTAACCAAATGTGCCATATGAATCCGTTACGAATACGAGACCGATCCGTTTCTTCGGACATTTTATCCGAAATTGACATCCGTTACGGACTCACAACGAATTCGTTTTCATATGAAATTCCTCACGAAAACGCGAGTCGTTTTTTGTACTTTCCCGGAACCATCTCGAATTCGTTAAGGACTTCAATTTTGAATTCGTTTCGGAGGAGTATTCTTAAAGAGTATAGCATTTCATGGCATATCGACGTGTATTCGCTATCTGTTTACTTCATAAATATCTAAACAAAACTGACAGTTACCGCCATTTGCATAAGTAATTTTTTGTATTGTATTTTTTAAGGTTATATTTTTATTAAAATTCAGTTGGTGTTAGTAAAAGATCGCGGCACTACAGATCATCAGTCGCGAGATTTCATTAGGCTCACAAAAAAATTGGGTTTCTCAAAAACATGTCGGAGTTCAAAAATAATTGTTATTATAAAATTATGTTTTTAAGAACTTTATGTTTTTAAGAAGATTTTAAAATATTTCTACTTTAAAATACTGAACGAAGTTTGAATTAAATATGAAGGAAAGAAAGCAACTACGGTTTTCTCATATACATAGATGGTGCTTTTGTTATTTTAGAAATGTTTTTGATCAGCTGGCTAAATATTTTGTTAGACAGTTACACAGCTGACATTTCAAGATTAAATTTGTGATATGTCGCATTATTTTCAGTGGTCAGTTTTGTGAATATGAATGATCAAAATGAGCACTTTTGTCAAATTTTTCTCTTCTATTTCCGAAAAGGTAAAAAACCGCGGAAGCACGCCAGGATATGAGCGTGTACAATTTGGTTGCTTTAACAGAACGCACATGTCAAAGCTGGTTCGAAAAATGTTGTTCAGAAAATTGCACGATCAATAAAGACCACAGGCCAAATGAGGTTAATGAGGACGAAATCTAAGCCGATATTGGATCTGTACGACACGTTTCTGATCTAGAAGTTGCAGAAAAGCTGAAGGTGTCACGCACGGCCGTTGTGAAAAAGCTAGATATTTGAGTTACACACGAGATTAAGGAAGTCCGCTTAATAAAGCGGATAAAAGAACTTGCGATTTATAGCTCAAACGCAACAAAAATTATACTTTTTTGAAACGCATTTTCATTATACTTATAGATGAAAAGTGGATTGTTTACAACAGTGTTAACCGAAAGGGATCCTGGACCAAGCACAATGAACGCGCACAAACTTCATCAAAAGCTGAACTGGACCAAAAGGGTTATGTTGTCCATTTGGTGCAATTTTAAGGGAGTAATTTATTTTGAACTGCTTTCTAAAAACCAAACCATAAATTTTGACGTCTGTTGTCAGCAATAGACTAACCTTGATGGGGCACTGAAGAAACACGACCCAAATTGTTAAATAGAAAAGGCGTGATTTTCCATCACGCCAACGCTAGGCCTCACCCATCTTTGCAGACTCGCAAAATATATAGTAACTTGGATTTTCATATGTTCCGGCATCCGCAAAACTTTTTGAATTTAAAATCCTTCAATACTGAAGAGGAAGGAGTTCGAGTTGTTCGTTTATATTTGTGGGACGGACCAGTCATCCTATGAAGGTAATTGAACTAAATGGCACCTACACTTTCAGAAAAAGCTTTATCAAGTTTATGAATTCCTTCATCAATTTGATGAAACATTACCTCATGTTTCAACCTACGACACATTTCATTGAATTGATTAAGAAAATTTCATCGATTTTTCAATCATATTTCATCAATAGTATATGTTGATTCAATGACAACGTTACATCCAGTTGATGTAAATTTTTCATCAATTTTATGGAAGTTTGTCATCAAGTTGAATTAAAGTTTTCAGCATTTTGATGTAAATTGTCCATCAATTTGCTGTACATTTTCGTCAATTAGATGTAAGGTTGTGATCAATTTGGTGTAAATTTGTCATCATTGTGATGTAAATTGGTCAACATCTTGATGTTAATTGTTTGTTAATGTGTAGCCAAACTCTTTGGACTATATTTCATTGTAAAACATTCTAATGAACAGGGTATAAGCCTACATAGAAAATGTATTTTCAATTTTCTACTAGTTTTTTCCTTTGTTTTAATTTTTTCAATACTACGTCCATATTTTGTATAGATCCCACTAATTATTTCTAAAATCTAATAATGAAGATTGGTGTAGAAAATATAATCAATTCAATGAAGCTCAAAAAGGTGAAGAAACGCCCAATCATCAATCTTTCATCAACTCAATGAAAAACAATTGGTTAACATGTATCATCGTTTTGATGTAAAGATTTTCTTTCAGTGTACGTTCTAAACTAACGGCCGATTACACCATGTCTAGTTATCCTTCAGTTAGAGCTAAGGAACAGTTTTAGCAGTAAGTTTGTATGGATTTTATAATTTTTAACTTTCAGTGGCCGTCGGTGGTGCAATGGTAAGTGTGCGCGCCTCTTGTACATGAGTACCTGGGTTCGAACCCTGCTCTGACCACCTTCAAATTTCTTTCGGCGGCGGTCACCTCGCACAGTGACGGCGACACTATCGAGTATATAGCCATGAAAAAGATTCTAAAAATACCGTTCGGAATCGGAGTAAAACTGTAGGTCCCAATCAGTGAGTGAAAACCGGAAAGCGCACAGCTCAGTGATTGTGAGAAGCTCTCCCCTGTCCCTTAATTTTTTTATAATTGCAAAAGAGCCTTCAGCACAAAAACTATTCTTTTTTTATTTTCCCATGTAACATTTGCTAATGTGTTCATAGAAATCGAACAGTACACGGTACCTGTATGTTAACATATTGCCCGTGAGTTCGAACCCTTATTGATTTTTTTTATATGTTGAATTGTTATTTACACGCACGAGTGGCGTGGGTCTTATAGTTAATACATACATTGCAAATAAATCTATGATGCTATTGCGGCGGTCACATCACCAATCCAATTGTTTCTAGGAAGGGTGTTGACTTTTCGTAAATATGTGGTGAAATAGTATTTAAAAGTATTTTGGACATTTTTTAACGCACAAAACGAAATGTAGTTGCTGATTTGTTGTTGCTTGGTTTGAGCCATTGCCTCTATCTGGTATTATTAAAGCAATACTTTCCAACATGCAACGTCCATATGTTACACACCAAACTTCGTCAATTTACTGAGTCATTTCTCTATGGTAAATACTGTTGCAGTTTCTTCCAATGACCAGTGTTATGCATTAAAAATTGTTAGAACAAGCAAGAAATTTCCTCGCCATTGATTATGGCCCAGTTACAGCCCCAACAGACCTACACTTAGGATGCATTATATACACGCTGAAAAATCTGTCTTTGTTTTTTTTTGGATGTAAATATAACGTGTTTGTAGCTTGTCGCAAATAATGTATACTTGTGTCCAAACACATTGTGTTTGCTATTCAATAATATACGTTGGAGACACAATGATTAGTAGGTTATACTATACGACCCAAACGACGCTTTGTTTGTTGAAAACTGTTGAAAACAAAAGCGTGACAGACAACAAAGAAACAAGAAAGCACCAGTTCTCAATTCTTGAAAACAATGCTTCCAAACATATACGTGCTTCTTGCAGTATGTTGCTGGGGCCGATTTTTTTCAGCGTGTAGAATTATATTTTCTACCTCAAATCCACTGAAGTTTTTCACTTGCATTAATATTAATTTTTACAAATAAAAAAAATTCGTTGTCAGCTGAATTGAAATCGTTTTAGTATTTATTTTAACTTTTAGTATTTTATCAACTCAGATATAAATCAGCGACATTAAATATTTCACTGATTCGCTTTTTGTGGTTTTATGGACGCGTAACGGGTTCGAGACGGATCCGCCAAATCGCAATTTCACTGATTCCTTTTTTTATGTTTTTATGGACTCGTAACGAGTTCGAAACGGATCAGCCAAATCGCATTTTCACTGATTCGCTTTTTAAGTGTTTACGGACTCGTAACGAGTCCGAGATGGATTCGCAAAATCGCAATATCACTGATTCGTTTTTTTTATGTTTTTACGGACTCGTATCGAGTTCGAGACGGATCCGCCAAATCGGAATTTTACTGATTCGTGTTTTTTATTTTTCGGATTCGAGACGGATCCACCAAATCACAATTTCACTGATTCGCTTTTTCATGTTTTTGCGGACTCGTTACTGATTCGAGACGGATCCGCCAAATCACAATTTCACTGATTCGGTTTTTTATGTTTTTACGGACTCGTTACTGATTCGAGACAGATCCGCCAAATCACAATTACACTGATTCGCTTTTTTTACGTTTTTACGGACTAGTAACGGATTCGAGAACTTACATTTAGCTTTTTTAGGATTTTACGGACTCGTAACGGGTTTGAAACCGATCCGCATCCGTTTTTGGGCACATTGGGAAGCTAAAAGAATTTCTGAGCTCGACAGATGTCTTTTATTATTTATCTTCGGTTTGAATGCAGATAATATAATCATAACTTCCGAAGGATATTCCTAAAGACTTCGGTCGGATGTCTAAAAGAGCGGCAACTATAGATTTTCCTAAAGAATCTCTGCGACATAGTGCCAACCCTACCATATATCTTTCTTATCGAAATCTGGTAGAAATCGGTTCCGAACTCTGGGGGTTTAACGCATTCACACCGCCGTTTATCGCGGCCTTGTTCCCTAAACTCTGCGCCAAGACAAAATTATCGAAGACGGCGGCACAACAGAAAAATTAAGTTGGCGGCAATTGGTTTTGCCAGTTTTGTACAAACTGAAACATCTGAGCCTTTAAAATTGGATCAGTGGGTCAATTAGGACCAGTCGATAAAATCGGCTCGCAATTTAGAATAAGACGAGACATTTACACCGGTGGCGGCGTGAGCTTCAAAAAATTTTTGGTGGCGGCGACGCGTCGGAAAGTTTTCCATCGGCTTCCATCTGTCAAAAAGTTGATTTTTTGTGTATATTTTTATTATGGTGGCATTTTTGTAGTAACTAACAGTGTTGCATCAAAATGTACACCAGTTTAAAATGAGGTAAAAATTAAACTACAGTTTCTACAGATTAAAATTGTCTGAGTAATCTTCTGGGTTACCGCGGGTTAACAGCGTTAACCTTCGAAGTGCGTTAATCTTGTTTGGCGAAAATGCCGTATAGGTCGTAAACATGTTTTACGATTTCGGGGCATTTGGTTTACTGGGTTATAGCAAGCAGTAACAACAACAGCAATACACACATAACTTTCAGTAGTCACTCACTCACTGACTGTATCGCCCAACAGTACGACCGACGCGTCGATCATCTTTGCAAAGTTTTGTTGACTACTGTTGTTGCTGTTGATCACTTGGCTGTTGCTTGTTGCTAAGGCTGATATTGCATGAGTGTTGTTTGTGTTGTTGTAACCGCAAAATGTATGTTTGTTTGTGTGTGATGTTCACAAAAGTTAAAATTACAACAAACTTTAATTAAACAACAATAAAAATAAAAAGCAACAACAATGGAAAGGCATTGTCGTTATACTTGCCGCTGCCAAGAAAAAGAGTACAAAATGATGATGATGTTGTAGCTAATGTTGCAGTTGGTTTGCAATATCGCATTCACTCCTACAGTGGATAAAACTAGTACTGAACTAGAGATTTCGTTCGCCACTAAGAATGATAACCAGTTCCTCTTCGATATACGGCAAATAAAACTGGAAAGGCTATGACACGTAAAATTGCCACACTTTTGAATTACAATTCAGCAATCAATCAATCTTCTTCTTTCACACAAATACATACATACAACGCTAAATAAAGATAAATCACTTTTTGCTGAATTGTTTCAATTTAGAATTCTGGTCTCGAGCCACAGGCACCACCACATAATATGTGATATTCAAATAAAAACCCCCTATTTATTCAAGCAACTCCCGAGGGTAAAAATGTACCTAGTGAGCTGCTACACTAGCGATGGAACTAGCGAAAAGGTGGCAATAGTTTACTTATTTACACACACACACACAAAGTGGCACACTCTCTCACTTGTTGAGTCCCATGTACAAAAACAAGTCGTTATCAATTATCAATTTAGTTCGATTTACCGTATCGACAATGGAAAGCAATTTTAATGGTTATTTTATCTTCAAATCGCCCCGATGATGACGATCGATAATGGTGATGATGATACACTCTTTAAAAGACCCTCAGCCAGTTCGAGAGTCGCACAGTGCATTGATCCCGAACAATAATGAAATGTTAAATATGAAAGTTGTTAACGTAAATATTGAACGAAATGTGAAAATAGCGAAATGTCAAAATCTTAAATGAAATGTTAAGCATTAAAGCCGTTATATAAAGCATCGCACAAAATTTTGAAATTGTGAAAAGTAAAAACCAAATTATAAAATGCCCCCCCAGAATTTCCAGATCTTTTCGGGAAAGTCTTTGAAATGAAAAACAAAATTCAAACAAAAAACAAAATCATTCGGCAAACGTATTCAGTTTCCAACAGTGACGTGGAGTCGGAGTGTGGTATATTTACATCAAGTCGGAACATATGTACAACTCCGACACCAAATTCAGAACTTTTTTTAAAATCCGCAGTTTTTGATAGAAATTATTGAAGCTTTTCAAATTTGTCGCTTTCTTTTTTAACAGCATTGGATAGACCGCCAGTTGTTCAAAGGTGAGTATACGCGACGTTTGTAAATGAGAACGTACATGCTGAATAAAACGGTCTCTGTTACAATACTCCCAAACACATTCTGCAGGAACCGTGTATTTATATGTTTGGAACATACTCCAAACATTCATATGTTTACAAGTCCCAAACTCACTTGTATTTAAATGCAAACATTAGCGTGTTTACTGGCAAATATGTATGCTTTTACATGGAAACATATGAGTGCTTCACCCCAAACATTAATAAACGTGCGTGGAAGCATTCGCGTTTCCTCCCACACCTCTATACACTTACGTGGAAACATATGCGTATTTCCTGCCAAACCTAAAAATATTTAGAAAGAAATTATTTGTTGATTTCTATATAAACCCTTGGAAAACAAAAAGAGCAGCAGATTCTCATTTCGTTAAAAAAAACAGATAATGTATTCAATGCAAATAAATGTAAAAAGGTCCGGGTTAAATCTTCTAATTCTTTTATTTATTGGTTAATTAAAGCCCCTGGTGGAAAAACGTGTTAACTCACTTTTTTTCCAAAACAATATTTTCCTTCTTTTACTGTTTCCATGGTGTCCGATTTTGTTTTAGACAAGAAAAAAGTCAACAACTGATATTATTTTAAATCTGATACTATGGAAACATTAAAATAAGGAAAAAACTATTTTTGAAAAAAATGAGAACACCTTCTTCCACCAAGGGCTTCAATTAACCAATAAATAAAATAATTAGATGATTTAAACCGGCCCTTTTTACATTTATTTGCATTGAATACATTACATTATCAAAACCAATTCGGCTGCCCTGAATAAAGTATAGATTTCTATCTTAGTATTTTATGTCGCTGAACAAGAATCTGGAGTCCAATTTGCAGGATTGACCCTACTTTTTAAGATAGTTCTATTAATCGATATGTGTTCCTCTTTCTTACGAGGAATTCTGTTTTACGTTATAAAGTAGATATATCAGCTACTAGATTATAACTAGTAAGTCATAGCTCCGCTATTTTTTAACCGATTTAAAATTAATCAATGAGTGTTCGAACTCACGGGCAATGTGTTAACAGACAGATACCGTGTACTGTTCGATTTCTATGAACCCATTAGTAACGGGTCTTTCAACAGAGACGCTACAAAAGTAAATTGATAGGGACAGCAAACGATGCCATATTTTTTCCCGCTCTTCTGACATTTCTCTTCAGTAAGGTTTGCCATTTCATCAGGGCATATACGATCCAACAACGAGTCGAAATTTTTAAAATTTACTACCGAAATTTGGAGTCAGTGGCCTCAACTTTAAGAGCGCTACGTCCAATTTATGGTCGTCATAATCGTCCTACCAGATCAACAATTGAGCGTCTAGTAGAAAAATTTGAATCCACAGGCACAGTGCAAAATGTTCCCGTGCCAGTGAGACAAAGAAGTGCCCGTAGTGTCGAGAATATTACTGCCGCTGAGGCTTCAGTTCAAGAAAGCCCAAATGTGTCTGTCACACGTCGTTCTCAAGCGTTGGGCATCTCTGTGACGTCGTTGTGGCGAATTTTGCGAAAATATCTTGGCCTACATCCTTACAAGATCAAATTGACGCAAGAACTGAAGCCGCTTGACCACCATAAGCGTCGTATGTTCGTGAATTGGGCTGAGACTTGAAAATGATTCGGATTTTCATCGGAAAATCATCTTCAGCGATGAGGCTCATTTCAAATACGCGTTACTGGTCAGACACCAATCCACACGTAATCCATGAGTCATCATTGCATCCCGAAAAAATTACGGTTTGGTACGGTTTATGGGCCGGCGGCGTCATTGGGCCGTACTTCTTCCGTGATGATCAAGACCGGCATATTACTGTGAATGCGAATCGCTACCGTTCAATGATAACCGAATATTTTTGGCCCCAATTGGATAATATGGACTTGGAGGACATGTGGTTCCAACAGGACGGCGCCACAAGCCACACAGCGAATGCCACAGTCAATTTATTGGAAACCAAGTTCGGTGAACGTGTTATCTCACGAATTGGCCCAGTCGATTGGCCGCCTCGGTCGTGCGATTTGACGCCGTTAGATTATTTCCTGTGGGGCTACGTCAAGGGTATGGTCTATGCCAACAAGCCAGCGATGATTGATGAACTTCGTACGTATATCGAACGTGAAATTGCAGCAGTATCGGCCGATTTATGCTTGAAAACCGTCGAAAATTGGGTTCAGCGTCTGGACTTCTGCAAGCGTGCCCGTGGTAGCCATGCAAAAGAAATCGAGTTCCATACACAATGGCATCGAACGTACTTTCACAGGAATAAAGAATTTCATTGGCATCTAAAACCGGTTTTGTTTTATTTAAAAAAACTTTTGTAGCGCTCTTATTGAAAACCCCTTTAAATGTTACCTGGGAAAATAAACAAAGAATAGTTTTTATGCTGAAGGCTCTTTTGCTATTATAAAAAAAAAAAAAAAATAAATGAAGGGACAGGGGAGAACTTCTCACAATCACTGAGCTGTGCGCTTTCCAGTTTTCACTCACTGATTGGGACCTATAGTTTTACACCGATTCTTAACGGTATTTTGAGAAGCTATTTCATGGCTATATACTCGTTAGTGTCGCCGTCACTATGCGAGGTGACCGCCGCCGAAAGAAATTTTAAGGTGGTCCGAGCAGGGTTCGAACCCAGGATCTCATGTACAAGAGCCGCGCACACTAACCATTGCACCACCGACGGCCACTTTCTATTACACTTTCTTTTTTCTTACATCTGCTTTAACATTAGATGTAATATTGTCAAAATGAATAAAGCAATATTCAGCTCGTTGAAACAATTGTTTTTGGTTTGTCTTAGACAGAGCGACGACGACAAAAACTATTAAATAGTATAGAGAACTTATTGCACTCTTTTTCAGCTCTCATGTAGAGAGTCCGAGTTCAAGAGCATAAACGAGTCTTATTCCTTTTATAGAAAATTTCAATATAATTGCACCATTTCGATAATGTTATTACATTAAACTATACCAAAAGCATAAATGTTTCAAATGGAATCAATGTTTCACATCAAAATTACGAATGGACTAATAAGTTATGACAAAAAGACAGTAATACTTTTTGAATCATTCGCCAGATGTCGCCAGTGCTTTTGAGTCATACAATTCGTTCCATGAGTTCTCAATACTATTCAATACTGTTTGGCGACGACGACCTGCTTGTTTGTTCGCTGCCTGTAGCATCAATTCCATCATACTTATTTTCAGGCAGAGATTTCTGTTGTAAAACAACCATGTATGTGATGCTAACGCTGCGTGTTGTTTGCATGTGTTCACTTTGATAGATTGCCCTTAACACATCAACAAGCGGGAACGAATGTTGTAATTATACCAAAAACATAAACACTATCCCCAACATTTATAATATCTATCAGCACAAAATATACGAAGAAACATGTCGTTGCCTATAAACGAAAATTTAGGCACTGAACTTAGTTTGAGAAGTTTATTTGTGGCAAACAAAAATTTTAATTTTGTGCTAAACGAAAAACGTGTCATGGCTGTAGCAGATCCAACTGAAAAACAGTAGCGCCAAGTGGTTTGGATTTCATTTTATTTATTGATGTATTCTTCATTTTCTTTTCCATTCTAAAAACATGTTTGGAGGCGATGGCCTCAAAAATATTTCGTTTGCTACGTATACCCAGCGTTAACCGCAAAAGTTAATCCTATTACAGTTAAACAAATAGTTGAGTCAAATTTTAACCGATAGCAATCAGTAATGTCTTTTTGGACACCATGCAATCTAACGCCGATAAAAAAATCATAATCAGGATTAAACTAATGTGATGTTAAAAATTGCTATAAGGTTTATAGTTTTTCTTTATAATGCATTTAATTTTTTTAAAATCTGTTGACAAATTAGGCAAGAATCACACAAATTCGTGACCATCAAACCTCGATTGTACTAAAATCTACTTTCCAATCTCGAGCCCCTGATTCAGTGTTTCCCTATGTTTTAAACAACTCGAAACTTTTTCCCGAATTCCAATTAAAGGTCCAATTAGTCTTGACGGTTGACGGTAGACGGTTGACGTTCTACTCAATATTGCGCGGTTAGTTATGACGGTTAGACGGTAGAAAGACAAAACAAAACAAAAAAAACTGACTGAAGAGCATTTGTACAAAATATAATTTGCATGCATGAGTTTTGTGTTAAAAAATGATTGTGTCAAATAAAAAAATTACAAATAAAAAGAAAATTGTGGTTGACGTGTAATTGTGTATTGCCGCGCACAAAATGTCGAAGTAGAAGCAATAACAATAACAGCTGATCGGTATTGACGGCTAACGGTTGATTCTGCAACCTGCAGAAGTCTACCGTCGTAAACCGGCAATTTTAATTGTATCTCCGTAACACTTGCAAAATGCAACCCCAACTCAAACAGCTGATCGCTTACCGTCAACCGCCAAGACTAATTGGACCTTAAGGTGAAGCTTTGTGAATTTACGTACGAATTTTATTGAATTTCAAATAAAATTTCATATTTTCTTTGGAATATTTGCTTCCACATGCATTTTTTTCAGAATTGTATTGTCAGTTTATGTTCCTGAAAATTCATTTTTTCAACTATGTTACTTACTGAGTTATATTCAAAGCAATCTATAACATTTCCCCTACTTAGCTAAGGAAACCCCTTTCCTACAAATTGTTTTCAGTTTTTTCTATGAAAAGAAGCACTGTGCGCCACCGTCCACCAATTTCTTTGTGAGTTGGCATGATTTGTATCCTCTTGATTTATGTTTTTGGTTGTTTCTACTTTTCAGCTGTGTAAACACTGAACTTAAACGTTAAGTTATATTACCAACCCGTCAAATCAGCACCACCAAAGTAACAATAAATGCATCACCGCTGCCGTTGTTTATTACTCGTTCCTGAGCAATTCCTTGGTGAAATTTCATCATCTTGAACTGATGTCGTCAGGAATTTCACAACTTCTGTCATGAAGTGAAGTACTCGTACTAGTTATGTATGTGATTTTATTTCAATATCTCATATACTACATACGAGTATGAATATTTGTAATTACTACTACAATAATTTTGCCCGCAACACATATTGAAGTGACCTATGACGTCTTCGGACATAAACCCACATTAATCACATTTCAGTGACGGGTGAGTCGAAGTGTCACTGGGCATTTGTTTATTACTCTTTGATTCTGCTGTAAAATATTATTAATAAAATTATTCTTATTCATGCTATTTAAGAAACTGAAATATAATTAAAGCACAATTATTTAACTTATTAAAATTTAAAGAATATATTTTAAAAACTGCTCAGATTCTGATTCTCAATCCGTAAAACGTATACAAGTAGTTTAATTTTTCATCTTGTTTCTTGTTAAATACTCTAAGTACTAGATTAAAACAAGAAAGTCTAAAGCGTAATTAATACTAAAATGACTAGACGGTTTATGCGATCGATTTCGATAATTCTTGATATTACAATTTTCATATAAGAGATAGTCAACTTAATTTGTATTCTTTAACTTCTTTTAAAATAAATTAAATTGTATTTTATTAAAAATCAATGTCGGTCTAGCCATGCCCGTCTTTCACACATTTCATTCACCCTGAATAATAATCATTTAATGTTTTATGTATCTAAACCAATGCACGCTAAAAACGGCCTCAGTAACATATTGCAGGAACCACGTATATGTTTGTAATCATTGTTCTCATAAATAAAAATCTGCCTTTTTTCTTTGTTGTCTATCAAGATTTTGTTTTCAGCAGTTTTCAACAAACAAAGCGTCGTTTGGGTCGTATAGTATAACCTACTAATCATTGTGTCTCCAACGTATATTATTGAATAGCAAACACAATGTGTTTGGACACAAGTATACATTATTTGCGACAAGCTACAAACACGTTATATTTACATCCAAAAAAAAAAACAAAGACAGATTTTTCAGCGTGTATATAATGCATCCTAAGTGTAGGTCTGTTGGGGCAGTAACTGGGCCATAATCAATGGCGAGGAAATTTCTTGCTTGTTCTAACAATTTTTAATGCATAACACTGGTCATTGGAAGAAACTGCAATAGTATTTACCATAGAGAAATGACGTATAGAGAAGCGATTTGACTCAGTAAATTGACGAAGTTTGGTGTGTAACATATGGACGTTGCATGTTGGAAAGTATTGCTTTAATAATACCAGATAGAGGCAATGGCTCAAACCAAGCAACAACAAATCAGCAACTACATTTCGTTTTGTGCGTTAAAAAATGTCCAAAATACTTTTAAATACTATTTCACCACATATTTACGAAAAGTCAACACCCTTCCTAGAAACAATTGGATTGGTGATGTGACCGCCGCAATAGCATCATAGATTTATTTGCAATGTATGTATTAACTATAAGACCCACGCAAATGAACCTGTCACGTCACTCGTGCGTGTAAATAACAATTCAACATATAAAAAAAATCAATAAGGGTTCGAACTCACGGGCAATATGTTAACATACAGGTACCGTGTACTGTTCGATTTCTATGAACACATTAGCAAATGTTACATGGGAAAATAAAAAAAGAATAGTTTTTGTGCTGAAGGCTCTTTTGCAATTATAAAAAATGAAGGGACAGGGGAGAGCTTCTCACAATCACTGAGCTGTGCGCTTTCCGGTTTTCACTCACTGATTGGGACCTACAGTTTTACTCCGATTCCGAACGGTATTTTTAGAATCTTTTTCATGGCTATATACTCGATAGTGTCGCCGTCACTGTGCGAGGTGACCGCCGCCGAAAGAAATTTGAAGGTGGTCAGAGCAGGGTTCGAACCCAGGTACTCATGTACAAGAGGCGCGCACACTTACCATTGCACCACCGACGGCCACTGAAAGTTAAAAATTATAATATCCATACAAACTTACTGCCAAAACTGTTCCTTAGCTCTAACTGAAGGATAACTAGACATGGTGTAATCGGCCGTTAGTTTAGAACGTACACTGAAAGAAAATCTTTACATCAAATCGATGATACATGTTAACCAATTGTTTTTCATTGAGTTGATGAAAGATTGATGATTGTGCGTTTCTTCACCTTTTTGAGCTTCATTGAATTGATTATATTTTCTACACCAATCTTCATTATTAGATTTTAGAAATAATTAGTGGGATCTATACAAAATATGGACGTAGTATTGAAAAAATTAAAACAAAGGAAAAAACTAGTAGAAAATTGAAAATACATTTTCTATGTAGGCTTATACCCTGTTCATTAGAATGTTTTACAATGAAATATAGTCCAAAGAGTTTGGCTACACATTAACAAACAATTAACATCAAGATGTTGACCAATTTACATCACAATGATGACAAATTTACACCAAATTGATCACAACCTTACATCTAATTGACGAAAATGTACAGCAAATTGATGGACAATTTACATCAAAATGCTGAAAACTTTAATTCAACTTGATGACAAACTTCCATAAAATTGATGAAAAATTTACATCAACTGGATGTAACGTTGTCATTGAATCAACATATACTATTGATGAAATATGATTAAAAAATCGATGAAATTTTCTTAATCAATTCAATGAAATGTGTCGTAGGTTGAAACATGAGGTAATGTTTCATCAAATTGATGAAGGAATTCATAAACTTGATAAAGCTTTTTCTGAAAGTGTAGGTGCCATTTAGTTCAATGACCTTCATAGGATGACTGGTCCGTCCCACAAATATAAACGAACAACTCGAACTCCTCTTCAGTATTGAAGGATTTTAAATTCAAAAAGTTTTGCAGATGCCGGAACATACGAAAATCCAAGTTACTATATATTTTGCGAGTCTGCAAAGATGGGTGAGGCCTAGCGTTGGCGTGATGGAAAATCACGCCTTTTCTATTTAACAATTTGGGTCGTGTTTCTTCAGTGCCCCATCAAGGTTAGTCTATTGCTGACAACAGACGTCAAAATTTATGGTTTGGTTTTTAGAAAGCAGTTCAAAATAAATTACTCCCTTAAAATTGCACCAAATGGACAACATAACCCTTTTGGTCCAGTTCAGCTTTTGATGAAGTTTGTGCGCGTTCATTGTGCTTGGTCCAGGATCCCTTTCGGTTAACACTGTTGTAAACAATCCACTTTTCATCTATAAGTATAATGAAAATGCGTTTCAAAAAAGTATAATTTTTGTTGCGTTTGAGCTATAAATCGCAAGTTCTTTTATCCGCTTTATTAAGCGGACTTCCTTAATCTCGTGTGTAACTCAAATATCTAGCTTTTTCACAACGGCCGTGCGTGACACCTTCAGCTTTTCTGCAACTTCTAGATCAGAAACGTGTCGTACAGATCCAATATCGGCTTAGATTTCGTCCTCATTAACCTCATTTGGCCTGTGGTCTTTATTGATCGTGCAATTTTCTGAACAACATTTTTCGAACCAGCTTTGACATGTGCGTTCTGTTAAAGCAACCAAAGTGTACACGCTCATATCCTGGCGTGCTTCCGCGGTTTTTTACCTTTTCGGAAATAGAAGAGAAAAATTTGACAAAAGTGCTCATTTTGATCATTCATATTCACAAAACTGACCACTGAAAATAATGCGACATATCACAAATTTAATCTTGAAATGTCAGCTGTGTAACTGTCTAACAAAATATTTAGCCAGCTGATCAAAAACATTTCTAAAATAACAAAAGCACCATCTATGTATATGAGAAAACCGTAGTTGCTTTCTTTCCTTCATATTTAATTCAAACTTCGTTCAGTATTTTAAAGTAGAAATATTTTAAAATCTTCTTAAAAGCATAAAGTTCTTAAAAACATAATTTTATAATAACAATTATTTTTGAACTCCGACATGTTTTTGAGAAACCCAATTTTTTTGTGAGCCTAATGAAATCTCGCGACTGATGATCTTTTACTAACACCAACTGAATTTTAATAAAAATATAACCTTAAAAAATACAATACAAAAAATTACTTATGCAAATGGCGGTAACTGTCAGTTTTGTTTAGATATTTATGAAGTAAACAGATAGCGAATACACGTCGATATGCCATGAAATGCTATACTCTTTAAGAATACTCCTACGCAATAATTCAACAGAGATTTTAGAGCAACGTAAATTTCGATGCAAATTTACAGGTCGTACGCCATCTGACAAAAAAGTCGTTAAGCCGCTCACTTCGAACGGACTGGACCAACACGCGACAGTAGCGCCGCAAGGCCGTTAATCGCTTCTACACCTCCCTCACGGTCGTACGCCATCTGACAAAAAAGTCGTTAAGCCGCTCACTTCGAACGGACTGGACCAACACGCGACAGTAGCGCCGCAAGGCCGTTAATCGCTTCTACACCTCCCTCACGTTGAAGCTCAACGACGCAGCGACGGGTCAATTTTCATCTGATTGGATACGTAAACAAACTGTGCACTTCTGGGGAACTAATGGCAACTTTTTCAGTCAGTATGTTCGATTTCCTGGGTACGATCCCTGCTCTGACCACCTTAAAATTTCTTTCAACGGCGGTCACCTCGCATAGTGACGGCGACACTATCGAGTATTTAGCCATGAAAATGATTCTCAAAAATACCGTTCGGAACCGGTGTAAAACTGTAGGTCGCAATAAGTGAGTATAAAACTAGAAAGCGCACAGCTCACTGGTTGTGAGAAGCTCTCCCCGATTTCTTCATGGGATGTGATGGGAAACCTTTTTTTTTTTTGCTGCATGGTGCGGTCTTTATGTCTTCTTTGGTCTCTCATTCTACATCATTTCCCTAGTAACTTTTGTGCCATAGAAACCCACTGATCTGATGAAAGAGACGCTGTACATATGGCTATGAAGCAGTCAGTTACAACGCGTGCTGCGAATGAGTGGTAGAAGAGGCTGAGAAGGAAGGAATGCCAACTATTTGGCGGGAAAATTGCTTTAAGAGCAAAGAGAGAGAGAGTGAAAAGACCGAAATGTGCAGGATGAATAATGAATCCCGAAATTTTTCCAGAGAGTAAGAAGATCTAATAATGGGCTCCATCCTAGTAGGTCGATATTGGGAATCTAGTGACAGATAAGCAGTATGTCCTTAAATTGTGGAGAGACCACTTTTCAGCACTACTCCATTCAGATTCTTCCTCTGACAATCAGAAGGTAAAGATTATGGAAGACAGTGTAGATTGTACTCCCCCCCCCCCCCCCCCCCAGCCAAGGCGAAATTAGAACAGCAATCTCCCAGCTTAAGAGTAATAAAGCCGCCGGTGTGGATGGGCTACCGCTGACCTTTTTAAGGCAGGTGGCGAAGGACTGCTAGTTCACTTGGATCAACTAATATGCCTGACATTTGTAGTCTCAGCGTACTATGTTCTCTATTCAAAAAGGGTGATCCGTGTGTCTGTTCGAACTATCACGGTATCAGTCTTTTATCCATCGCGTACAAGTTGTTGTCGAGCGTATTATGTAAAACACTAAAGACAATTGTTGGAAACCTGACTGAACCATAGCAGTGTGGTTTCAGACCAGTTTCGATTTAGAACCACAGCCACGCCGCCGTAATTCTCATAGTGTATCTGAAGATCAACTCACAAACTATTTCTAATGACTCTGACATCATCAGTTTGCCAAGAATGCATTCATTTCGATGGTATACTAATGTATTAAAAGGGGGTAAATTTTCATAAGAGTCACATGAATCCCTAAATTTAAGTGTTTTAATAGAACGCATTCCTTTTCAGTATAGAGCCACACCCCATTTTTAATGATCCTAATACACATATGCAAACCTTCCTCCGAATCTACTGTTCGAATTTTTAAATGATATAAAAGACTGCACGCATTTGGCTGGAAAGCGTTAACTTTTGATTCAGTGTCAGCGAATTTCTAAACACTACATGTCGTTTAAAGTAATGTTCGGGACTTATATAAACAGCTGATTTTTGTACTGCAAAACATATGTTTTTAGAGTTCGAAATCTCGGTATACCTGAACGTTGCTTTAGCTGATGTCAAGTCCCTAAGGCTCTTAACATTTCACGATTCTAAGTGAGCGCGTTGGTCCGCATGCGTTCATTTATGACATAGATCAACTCCCCTCTTTATGAACCACCTCAATATGTATTAAAAATTCCATACGAGTCGTCTGACCGAGTCTTAAGGCCTGTGGTGGCATACAACTCACATGTAGTCTAATTTCTTGACTTTATATACACACATTTGGAGAGAATGCATTAATTTATGCTACAGAGTACCTTGTCGTCATGAAGAGCCAACGAAGAGAGTAATGGAAACTCTTAAGTATTTCTCTATGGTTATTCTCAACGTCTAAAATTATGCATGTTAATAGTGTTAAAACAAAAGTTGCTTAATTTTGTTTTCATTTAGCCCCCATCCCGCAACGTGCGATAAGGAACTTCGTTCCAAAACTCATTTGTACTTATTTCTGCCATTTTTCACTTTTATTTGTTTACATAAAACAGCTGATTTCAAACAGCTGTTCTATCTTGCATATTTCTGTTTTCTAAAATTTCTCCAACCAAAATTTGCAAGATCTCTAAAGGTTCCCTTTATTTCAACAAAACACAACTTTTCGCTTAGAAAATGTTCCCGACCTTGGAAGCTTGAGGTATGAACTTCTCATACATTAAAACGTAAACAAAGTTGAGTTAACAAATTTCGTGTTTGATTTCGGTATAAATTGTTTTCAGTGTACAGCCTAAAACGTCAGAGTATTTATTAAGGATTTCCAGGGGAAAACCATAGAACAATACATAATAGAAACTTTTATTCGCTCAATAAATTAAACGTCATAGGTACGATGGAAAGTAAACATTGGATGGTAGAAAATATGGTTTCAATAATACCAGATAGTGGCAATAGTACACAACGATCAACAAAAGAACAACAACCGAATTTCGTGTTTTAGTGACAAACTAGTTGTGTTAAATACAATCCAAATGTATACCAACGATAAAAGTCAACAAAAAGTGCAAAATACATTTAAATTTTTCAGTTCTACACCAAAACGACAGGAAAAAGTTAACTGAATATATTTTGTAACTCCACCTGGTGTAAGGTAATTTTAAATTTAATTGCTCTCATTTCCACAAACCTACGATGAAGAGTGTGAAATGAAACGTCAGATGAGAGAATAAGTTTATCTATGTATGTATTATTCTATGGGGAAAACATAGGATTTTCAATCAAGTCTGTTTGGTGAACATTCTAGTGTAGTTAAACACATTCAGGATTGTATTAAAATAAAGGCGAATGTTTCAATTCAACGCCCTCGTAGGAAGTGATAACCCCAAATTTCCAACTGAGTTTAGGTAATTCCAAATCAGCAATCTAAAATATCCCAACAAAACTCATGGAAATTGTAATTTAATTGTTAATTCAATGCAAATTCCCAATTTTAAATTATCTAAGAAGTTACTGGAATTCCTGTTTGGATGTATATTTAGTGAGTTGTTTGTATAACTTTTAAATCCATCTCAGGAACAGATTAACTTTCAGTTTTTTCACTAAATTGTTTGTTTTCAATTTCATTTTAATCTGTCGGATTTCACATTCTTACTTATTTTGTTGGTATTAACCCAAAAACTCAGTTGTGTTTTGTAATTGCTTTATTTCCAGAACAATGTTGGATAAAATTAAACCCAAATTGTTTTTCCTTTTGTTCCCGCAGAAAATAACTATATACTACCTGCCTCAATAACTCAGTAGGTTAGGGATTTGAGTGGAAATATTATGAAATCATCCCTTCCTTGATAGCTACACTCGTAGGTAGATGATATTCTATGTATTTCGAATACTGCATTCTGGGACAGTGTTCTTGAACATTCTATTGAAATGTTAATGCGCAAGCGTTAATGCAGAGACAGATGATCATGAGTGAAAAATCTACGCAGTGAACAAAAATTAATTGGAATTTGGGTACGATCATAGAGTAATACTTAAGAGTTTCCATTACTCTCTTCGATGCCTCTTCATGAAGACCATTCATAGAGTTTTATTTACTGCTGTATTTTACCAATTTTACAATTTCGTTGGACATGAAACGGACAGAAATCAGACGGAATACCTATTTTCGTTCAATGCAAACAACATAAAACATAATTTAGCTGCCATTAGTATCAATAAACAATATTTAAAATTAGTTCCTGTCTTCTTTGCTCTCTCATTCTCCATCATCTATAATTGATGAAGCGACTGACTTGAGTAATGTGAGTTACTTTGGCGTTATTATTAAATATTATAGCAAACATCGTGACGATATTGTGACCACCTTTTTGACTCTTGAAGAGCGCGAAGATTCAATAGCAGAAGGAATGTTCCATATAATCAAAAAAGTTTTAAAGGATTTTGGTTTATCCAAACAGACAACCCAGCGGTCATGTTGGGCGCAAAACATGGTGTTCACAATAAATTGCAGGAAATTAAAACCGATAAATATTTGACTTCGGTACCATGTGCATGTCATTCACTACAACTTGCAGTTACTGAAGCTGTGTCCAAAAATGGTCCTCCAGATATAGAATGCTTATGCAAGGAGACATACAATTGGTTGTTTGCAAAATCGACAAAAAGGACAGCTTTATACTAAAACGTATATGGAGCCATAAATGAAGGAGCGATACCATTGAAAATAACAAGAGCTTGTCAAACCAGATGGTTGTCTATTGAATTTGCAATTAAAATAATAAGTGAACAATAGCCGAACTAAAATCTCATTTCGAAATTGCTGCTTTAAGCGAAGAACGCTTTACAGCCAAAACTTTACATGACCTGTACAAAACTGAATCACTATTTTAATGACAATTTTTTTTAACTTTTAGCTTTGCATATAAAAGATGCCGACCCAACAAAAATATTGGATGACATGATCTTCTCAATACAAACAAACGCAGGAATTGTATACCCTAATGAAAGAATGAGTGAAATTGTTGTACCAAGCGCTGGCGAAATGGAAAATTTTGATGCGTATATGCTTCCTCCGCCTTACTTGAAAGTCAGAACTTCTTTGGTTGGAGAACTTCTAAAACGCCTACCACGGAGCAACAGTATACTCCGGCAAATATCTTTGTTTTCAATTAATACCACCTTAAGACCAGTAAGAGAACCAATAACAGATTTTTTAACCACTATGAAACATAAGTTTTTCGAAAATGACTCCATACAAAAACAGTGGAATAATATTACAGAGCAACGGTGGGACGTCAGCAATAGCTCTACTGGTTTTTGGATTCAAGTCAACAGTTTTAGTTTCGGTGGGAGAAAATCGTTTTAAAGGGCTGTCGGAGTTTGTGTTATTACTGTTAGTTCTACCATTTTCGAAAATTTACAACAGTCTTTAAGCACTCATTATAACAAAAATATTTTACCATATTAAGGAAGATGTATGGCTGATCTCTATTTTTAAATAAAACAACTTCAAAATAGTTTATTTTGAAAAAGGAGGGATATTTGACTTTTTATACGATTTAGCATTTTTTTATCCAGATTTTAACTTTTTTAACAGCCATTTGACATTTGTTTCTGCAGACCTTATGGCAACTCTGCTGGTATGCTCTTCTTGTGCACTCTTGCACTATGGGTATCTTTCTAAAAATCTGAAATGTTTCTTCAGTGAAAGAACAAATACCAATATTTTGTACATCCGACGATTTTATCGTTGCTCAAGCAAAGTCTGTCATACTATTTTTTTTGAGTGTTCATTGCAGCCCTAAAATGTTGGCTGTTAAAACAATTATTATTTGGATAATTTATACTTTTGGAACGAAGTTCCTTATCCCACGTTGCGGGATGGGAACTGAATGAAAAAAATTAAACAACTTGTTTTAACACTATTATGTTACAACCCAGTATTATCAACTATATTGAGTACTTTTGCTTTGGGTTGTGTCTAGACTAACATATGTATGTTGAGAAATTTCTTGTTTAATGGGAAGTTTTCTAGGTGGAGCCTGTAACCAATATCTAGTATATATTGTAGTTTTGAACCCAATTAAAATAAATTTAGAAAAGCCAAAGTGAAAGATGTTTAAAAAATAACATTTTCTTAAATAGGTGCCTTTTCTTAAAAAAAGTAAATTTTCTCACAAAAATATATATTCATATTCTTAAACAAAGTACATTTTCTAAAAAAAAATGCCTTATCTTAAAGAAGTAACTTTGCTTAAAAAAAAGTAAATTTTCTTACAAAAAGTACCTTTTCTTAAAAAAAGTAATTTTTTTAAAAATAATTACCTTTTCTTAAAAAAGTACATTTTCTTACAACAAATTGCCTTCTCTTAAAAAACTACATTTTCGTCAAAGAGTACGTTTTTGTGAAACAATATAAGTTGTCTTGAGATAAGTACCTACTCTTAAAAATGTACCTATTCTTCAAAAAATTACCAATTCTAAAAAAATCCAAATTCTTTAAAAAAAATTTTTTTCAAAATAATACCTCTTAAAAAATTCCTTTCCTTAAAAATAAAATAGTACATTTTCTTTTCTTTTCTTGAGATAAGTAGCTTTTCTGAATTTAAGTACATTTTCTTAAAAAACCCAATCCGTAGAAAACATAGTTTTTGACTATAAATTCTTTATATGCGACCATGCCCCTTCGTCCAATCCCACCCATATTTGCAGCAGATCTCAGAATATATACAGCTAACCAATATACCCAAGTTTGTTCAAATACCGTTAACAGGAGCAGAAATAATGGATTTTTAATTTGTGATTTGTGTGGGAGGTACCACGCCCCTTTGTACAAAGTTTGTACAAATACCGTTAACAGGAGCAGAAACAATGGATTTTTCATTTGTGATTTGTGTGGGAGGTACCACGCCCCTTTACTCAATCCCGCCCATAATTTAATCCCGCATATATTTTCGCCATTAGTTTGCCTGCGAAGTTTCAGCTCGATTGGATCACAGGAAAATGGTTAAAAATCACTCTAAAGTTTCCTCGGCATGCATGCATACATACAAACAGGTGAAGTTAATATAAAGAATTTAAAAATATAAAGAATTTTAAAAGTCCTATAAAGAGTACCACTTCTTTAAAAGTACCTGTTCTTAAAAAAGTACTTATTTGTAAATAAAAAAATTCATACTCTTATGGCTTTTTCTTACAGAAAGTACTTCTTCTTAAAATTAGTACTTAATTAAAAAATTACCTTTTCGGGAAAATATAATACATATTCTTACAAAAAGGACCTAAAAATATACTTTTTATATATAAAAAATACATTCTAAAAAAAATATTTTTTTAAAAAAAGTTTATCATTTTATAAAAAGTGTATTTTCTTAAAGATCAATTTAAATTATCTTATTTGTCAACTGGCGCCTTAGGCGTATTGGAACACTAGTACATAATATATAGCGAAAAGAACTTCATTCCAACCGGGTGTCCCTTGACACCTCATGTAATTTTTTCCTTTCAATATTTAATTTATATATCATTGTGTTTTGTCCAATATTTGAAGTTACTGAAAGAAGTGCATTGATGCAATGTTGCCATGAACTGGCGTAGTACATTTTTTTAGCAACCATGGAGGAACAGATAAACGCAAAAATTAAAAGTGAGAGAATTTTTCAAATGGACAAGAGAAGGGCGCTTATACATTATTTTTTTATGTACATATACTTCAGTTTCCAAACTTCAGTTTCACATCCAGCCAGGAACTGGAACTAGTTAAGCGCGCGTCACAGATTCAATCCCTGGGTAAAGAAATACACCCAGTTCTACTTCAATCCACTTTCCATGCAATTAACTGCCAAATTTAACATGGGTTTGTTATTGGAGGAGGTAACCCATCCACCACACCTTCGTTTGCCTATCCCTAACTACTGAACCATTTCCCATGTAACGGGTTTTTCAACAGAGACGCTACAAATGTAAACCGATAGGGACAGCAACCGACGCCATATTTTTTCCCGCTGTTTTGATATATCTCTTCAGTAAGGTTTGTCATTTCATCATGAAAAGATATACGAGCCAACAACGAGTCGAAATTATTAAAATTTACTATCGAAATTTGGAGTCAGTGGCCTCAACTTTAAGAGCGCTACGTCCAATTTATGGTCGTCATAATCGTCCTACCAGATCAACAATTGAGCGTCTAGTCGAAAAATTTTAATCCACAGGCACAGTACAACATGTTCCCGTGCCAGTGAGACAAAAAAGTGCCCGTAGTGTCGAGAATATTGCTGCCGCTGAGGCTTCAGTTCAAGAAAGCCCAAATGTGTCTCTCACACGTCGTTCTCAAGCGTTGGGCACCTCTGTGACGTCGTTGTGGCGAATTTTGCGAAAACATCTTGGCCTACATCCTTACAAGATCAAATTGACGCAAGAACTGAAGCCGCTTGGCCACCATAAGCGTCGTATGTTCGTGAATTGGGCTGAGCAACAGCTTAAAAATGATTCGGATTTTCATCGGAAAATCATCTTCAGCGATGAGGCTCATTTCTGGCTGAATGGCTTCGTCAGTGAGCAAAATATGCGTTATTGGTCAATCCACACGTAATCCATGAGTCATCATTGCATCCCGAAAAAATTACGGTTTGGTGCGGTTTATGGGCCGGCGGCGTCATTGAGCCGTACTTCTTCCGTGATGATCAAGACCGGCACATTACTGTGAATGAGAATCGCTACCGTTCAATGATAACCGAATATTTTTGGCCCCAATTGGATAATATGGACTTGGAGGACATGTGGTTACAACAGGACGGCGCCACAAGCCACACAGCGAATGCCATAATCAATTTATTGGAAACCAAGTTTGGTGAACGTGTTATCTCACGAAATGGCCCAGTCGATTGGCCGCCTCGGTCGTGCGATTTGACGCCGTTAGATTATTTCCTGTGGGGCTACGTCAAGTCTATGGTCTATACCAATAAGCCAGTGACGATTGATGAACTTCGTACGAATATCGAACGTGAAATTGCAGCAGTATCGGCCGATTTATGCTTGAAAACCGTCGAAAATTGGGTTCAGCGTCTGGACTTCTGCAAGCGTGCCCGTGGTGGCCATGCAAAAGAAATCGAGTTCCATACATAATGGCATCGAACGTACTTTCACAGGAATAAAGAATTTCATTGGTATCTAAAGCCGGTTTTGTTTTATTTAAAAAAACCTTTGTAGCGCTCTTATTGAAAAACCCGTTACTAGATATTGTATGGCTGGATATCAACTAATCTGCCGTGGTTAGCAAAAAGGACTCAACTCCATAAAATTCGATTTTATATATTTATATTTATCCGCAAGTTGTCAACATCCTTCACATTGTGGTATGATTGAAAAATGCGGTAAAATTTAATAAATATTATAAATATATTTAATATAATTAATTGTTTTGATTTAAAAACGTACTCAAGTCTACAACCAACCTTCTCTGATTACAAAAAAAGACTCAACCCGCTGATGCTCACATAAATGGGGTGAACTCCTCATTTTTTGGAGTTGTGTCGTTTTTGATACAACGACTTTTCACTGTATAGCTTAACTAAAAAGACTCAACTCCAACTACAGAATATTTGAGTTTTATTTGATTATTATTTACATAGTAGGTCTTTTAAAGTTGTGGTTAAATAATCGCCGTAGGTAACATTAATAAAATTATGTATATTATAAATTTGTAGAATAATAATAATAATGGAAGAAATACTGCTGCTAGGGTTGTTATCGGAACTACACCTAACAAGAATTCGAGAGATTTAAGTAGAATAACTAGATTTAACTAGAATTATTATTTGCAACCTTTGCAACCTGTACTTTTCGAAAACTATGCAACTATTTTTCTGACTACCCTCGGATATCATTCTACAAATAACAAGTTAATAACATCCATACTCAAGTTGTCTCAATAAAATGTAACATCCCCTTAAAATAAACAAAAAAGACGGTAGAGGAAAGCACGGAAGGAGTAGTAAGAAGCATATAAGGAAGCATGCACCTAACAGAAGTTATGTATCACCCAGCCGATGTCTCCTCAAAAAATGCGTAACAATTCCCTAAAATTAAATCCAAACATGAAATGCTCCTACAATGTATTTTGACTCGCAGTTAAGGACATGAACATTTTGAGGACAAAACTTGGGAACGTAGAGTGTGAGTTGTGCTACAAACCTATTACCCAGATCACAAGCTAGAAAACCTGGATAGTAACATTTCTTCTTGTGACGATTGCAAAAGGTGGACCTTTATGAAGATCAAAAGAAAAGCTTATTTGATTCTCGACATATTAAAGTTTCGGTCGATCGGAAAAAGGTGGCTATGTTGCCCAGATTAGAGTGATTCAAAACAGCAAAGTTTTGTACCAATTGGTAGCCTCTCCAAATATGGAGATACTATTAAACCTCTAACGGTGCGGTGGACTAAAGGTATATCAAGAAGATATTACAAGTTGTTCGATGCATTCTTTTTAGTCCACGTTTTACTATTTGGCTGGATAACTGTTCAGTCCATTAACCATTCTGACTGGGCAGTTGAAACAGTCGAACTATTTTATTTTGAAAGTGATCATACATTTATGTTAGCAGATTCGTTTTATGACCAGGTGGAAAACGTATTTAAACATTGTCAGAATAAAGTATATGATTTCTACGACATGAAGAAGGCAGTTGCTTCATTAAACGATGGAAAAGCTTTAGTAGCACACAAAACATATAACACAATAGGCAGAATATTTAGTAGAACAAAGGATAGTTTGGATAAATTTGATATGAGTAATATAGTATATAAAATACCATGTAAAGGAAATGACAACGAGGTTTGTAACAAAGTATATGTAGGGACTACAAAAAATAAACTAAAGACACGAATTGCAGGACACAAATCAGATCAGAAATATAGGCACATTTCTACACAGAAAACAGCATTAACATCCCATTGTGCTAGTTTAAATCATTACCCAAATTTTCAGGATACAGCGGTTTTAAATAAGGAAAACAATTATAAACGTCGTTATATGTTAGAAATGCTACAGATAATTAATACACCAACATTGAAAAGAATTAACTATAAAACAGATACAGATAATGTAGCCCACATTTACAGACATTTAATTAGTAAAAAGTAGAACCATTTAAGCAAGAATTGTTTATCATATTAATCTAATATTTTTCTTTGGGTTAATTTATATGAACTTTTTACGAACATTATTTTTGTTTGTGTAACTTCAGAAAATTTTGAAAAAAGGCGGGAAAATTAGTTTGAACATTTTTGAATTGACATAATTTTTTCACAATTGTTAATTTTGTTTTGTTTTAATTGTTGAATATTGTTTTATATCTCCTGATGATGCTACACAAAGGAGTAGCGAAATATCGAGGAAAATAAATATAACTACAGCAAATCTGACCTCAAGCTCGAAGAATATTGATTATTTATTGATAAGGAAAAGGTCGAACAACAGAATAAAAATTTACAAATATAACTATATACATATCGTTTTTTCATAAAATGCTCAGTTTAACCATGGGGTTTCTATGGCACAGCTGATCGAAAATGTACTAGGGAAATGATGTAAAATGAGAGACCAAAGAAGACATACAGATTATAGACCATGGAGCAACAAACTAAGTTTAAAAGTGTTTGATTGATACTAATGACAGCTAAATTATGTTTTGTGTTGTTTGCATCGAACGAAACTATGCATTCCCTTTTATTTCTATCCGTATTGATCCAACCAAAGAGTAAATTACAATAGCAACTCGAAATCGATGAAATGACCTACTGCCTCGTCGTCATCAAGAGAACACGCAGAGATGTACAGCGGCTCTTTTCTATTTCTCTCTGGTTTAACGATCGTAAAAATTAAAAATTTTTTTAATTTTATTTATATTTTTTTTTTATTTATTTTGTTTTTACATCAAAACAAATTATATTCATTAAATGGTAGAAAAATGAGAAAAATTTGATTTTTTAGGTACTTGGAACAGTAATTTTCGATCTAAATTATCATGAAAAAACAGAGCTATCCTAGAAAAACGGTTAGCAACATTGAATTAGATTTATCCACCCCCGCTTGTTAACTTTTTTGAAATAGCACAGTGTAATTATTTAAGTTTACTGAAATATTTTTGTTTTTGTTATTTCCAAAATATTTCATATTTTTTTTAAATAAAAAATCATTCAGCTACTTATTTTTTATGTCAAAAATGTATTAATAATAAATATAAAAATAATAAAAATTTCCAACAAAAACCAACCATTTTTCAATTAGAAAAATGTTCCTGACCTTGTATGCTTGTAGTATGAATTTCTCATTCATTAACTAAAATCTAACAAAATCGCTCATAAAATTCGCATTCAAATAAACGTAACTGACACTAGCCCGGTCATCAAAAAGCTATACCACAGAGAAATACAACTCTGTGATGTAGATTAAAAACTCACCACCTCAAAGCACTGCAGCAATGCGAGTACGCATGAGGAAAAGAAGAACATGGTGGAAAAAAGCCGTCTGGTCGTCTCTTGGAATTATAGGCCTTTCAGTGTGTGCTCACACTTAGGGATCTTCGATCGATACTAATTCGCACATGTAAATTGCAGAATTGATTTGAATATATACGATGATGATCAATTGATATACGACGGTATCAATTCAGGCACAGTAGTTAGGCATCTGAGAAATGAACTTGTTACGGAGTTCGAAACTAGTCATGCCATTGAATGTGCTTAACTGAATGAATTGTCCATTATTTCCGAGAAAAACCAACCATTTTTCAATTAGAAAAATGTTCCTGACCTTGTACGCTTGTAGTATGAATTTATCTACATTAACTAAAAAATAATAATTTACATTTACTGAAATTTATAGAAGAAAAATGTTTTATTTAATTTTTCAAATGTTAAAAAGTAGTAACCTTAGGCAGTAAAATAATAAAAACCATGTAAAAGTCATAAATAATTTTTGTTTTAAATCCAAATGATAAAAATTGGGTTGATTGACAGCAACGAATTGGACTTGAGTCTTTTTATGTTAATAGATTTGATCCAAAAGGAAATTGATTACTAATTTAATAAGACTCAAGTCCTTGACTGTGGACATGAGTAATTTTTATTACGCTTTGATAATTTGATAATAGACTCATCTCATTTTACTAAGTGAAATAATAAAAATGTTAATTTTTCAATATTTCAGTATTTCCTGAGTTTTGTAATTAATTACATTTGCCAGAATCACTTACATCCGGGATATTTTGTTTGAAATGGATTTGTTTGAATGCAGTCGATAACTTTATAAATCTGTTTCTCCTGAGTTAAGTCCTTATTGCTAAACAGGACAACATATATTCACCACATTGACAAAACTGTTCTGGAAAAATTTGACAAAATGGAGTTGAGTCCTATTTGCTAAACACGACAGCATATATGCAATACATTGACAAAAATTTTCCGTTTACTGAAATTATTTTCAATTCGACGATATATTTTGGCGTAAATCTAAAGTGCACTTGCCGAAAGTGGAAACAGAGAGTTTAATCAGAAATATCGAAAAATTCTTCATAACTACAAAAAATTCATATCTCAAAATTTACAAATTTGGAAGAGAGGCAGAAAGTTATAAAATATATGGAAATTCAAAAACATCGTCATATTCCTCTAGGATTTTTTTTGACGAAAGGGGACAGTAAATGAAGACAGATTTTTACAGCGGATAGAAATGGTTCTTGGTTATTCGTTTTAAGCAAAATATTAAATGCAAAATATTTAAATGTAAAGATGTACTCTGTGCACTTGTCAGTCCCTGAAAATATCGCAATGTGTTACTGGCAATGCTGTACGTGATGACAACAATAAAGCAAGTAACAAACATTTTTGATATTTGGCGTTGCTGAAAAGAATAGAAGCAGTGGAGAAGAAATAACGAGAAATACTAAAACTATGTACAAAACTAATAATGAAGTAGATGAAGCTGAAGATTATGAGACTGAAGTATTTGATATACTAAGCCTTAATAACTTTTAACCAATGTCCAGATCAAAATCCAGATCTCATTTGTTATAATCTTTTTGTTATAACTAATTATTATTAAATTAGTAATAATATAATATTTATAATTTAATAATTTATTATGTTTAAATTTTTAAATATTTAAGTTTTCGTTTTGTTTGTTTTGTTAAACCGAATTCTAAATAAATTTTTATTTTATAACTTTCTAGAACTTCCTTTAAAACTATGGGGATTTTTCGGGGATTTTAAATTTTTTTGGGGATTTTTGGGGATTAAAAATAACAATTCGGGGATTTCGCATAAAAAAAACTGGCGACCCTGGGTATGAGTCTTTTGTAGTTACACATAGTAGCACATAGTTTACGCGATGTGGTAAAACTTCTGTCTTAAATATTTCTAGAATTTTTCATGGTCCGAATCATCCAATATAAATCATGTCTGTTAGAGTTGTCCACAACGATATTTAATTATAGGAGTACATTTCCATTTCAAAGTATTTAACTTTTCTTAATGAATGAGCACAATTTCGGGTTGGGAAGTCAATTCGAATACATAGTGACTTTCTTTGGGAAATTTAAAAACATTGACTTTCTTCAGAAACGTGGGACACAATTTTTTGTATTTGTAAAAACTTAAAGAATAGAACGTATGTGATTAATGTCGTGTTGCCACTTGGCAACTTGATTTGCAATATTTAAATTTTATGGTATTTTTCTGGAACTATGTATGTATATCTGTCTGTGACCGTCGGTGGTGCATTGATTAGTGTGCGCGGCTCTTGTACATGAGAAGGTGCGTTTTTTCGACGACGGTCACCTCGCTTAGTAATCGAGACACTAAATCGATCGCTTAGACATTATCGAGTACTTAGCCATGAAAAAATCTTCTCAAAATACCTTTCGGAATCGGCGTACAACTGTAGATCCCAATCGGTGAGTGTAAAGCTAGAAAGCACACATCTCACTGATCGTGAGAAATTCCCTCAGTCCCTTCATGCGATGTAATGGGAAACCATTTTTATATATATATATGTCTTGTTATGAATTGTGTTTTTTTGCTTAGCTAGAAGTTACCAAAGGCTTAACTGTCAAACGAACTGTAATACTGCAATCACTTTTAGACATTTATGATCAGTATCAGCAAATCATCATATGTAAATAGATTCAAGCTTGAACGACATCACCAAATTATTCAAATTTATTTTGAAAACCAGTCATCGATTCGCGCAATTTGCAGACGACTTCGTGATTTTTATGACGCGCATAATTGTCCATCTGAGCAAACCATCCGTCAAACTGTGGATAGATTTCATACCAACCACATACTCTCGTAATAATGCAATAATACCAACACGTGCGATACAAATGTGCGTACACGCTGAAAAATATCGGCCCCAGCAACATATTGCAGGAAACATATACATGTTTGCAAACACTATTTTCATGAATTGAAGATCTGCTGCTTTTTTTTGTTTCTTTGTTTTCTGTCTGGTATTTGTTTTTAGCGGTTTCTAACAAAAAAAGCCACATTTGGGTCTCAAAAACATATATTATAGCCTATTAATCATTGTGTCTCAAGCATGTTATATTGAATAGCAAACACAACGTGTTTGGGCACAAGTATGGTATATTTGCGTCAAGCCACAAACACATTATATTTGTATCCAAGCAACAAAAAAAGACCGATTTTTCAGCGTGTACTGAAGAGAATATAGCCGCTGTAAACGAAAGTTTGGAAGAAGATCCAAATTTATCGATTCATCGTCGTTCGCAAGAATTGGCGCTCTGTCCGTCCACTATGTGAAAAATTTTGTGTTGAGACACCCGTATAAGATCAAGCTGATGCAGGAATTAAAACCACTAGGCCATCACATGCATCATTCTTTCGCCGAGTGGGCTCTAGAGCAGTTGAAAACTGACCCGATGTTTTATCGCAAAATTGTGTTCAGCGATGAGGCTCATTTTTGGCTTAACGGGTTTGTTAATAAACAAAATTTCCGCATATGGAGTAGGACCAATCCATAACAGATCCTACAGACTCCATTTCATCCAGCAAAATGCACAGTTTGGTGCGGTCTACACGCCGGTGGCATCATCGGACCCTATTTCTTCAAAACTGAAGCTGGACTTCCCGTAACGGTCAATAGAGATCGCTACCGCACCATGATCAATAACTTTTTGTTTGAGAATATGTATGGCATTGATCCGGGCGAGATGTTGTTTCAACAGAATGGATCGATTTATTGAAATTAACATTTGGCGATAAGTTGATTTTGATAAATGCACGCTGAAAAATATCCGTCCCAGGAACATATTGCGCGAACCATGTACATGTTTGCAAGCATAGTTTTCGTGAATTGAAGATCTGCTGCTTTTTGTTTCTTTATAGTCTGTCACGTTTTTGTTTTCAGCAGTTTTTAGCAAAAAAAAGTCACATTTGGGTCACAAATACATATAGTACAACCCATTAATCATTGTACCCCAAACATGTCATATTGAATAGCAAACACAATGTGTTTGGACACAAGTATACTATATTTATTTGTGACAAGCTACGTTACATTTGCATCCAAAAACAAAAATGAAAAATTTCTCAGCGTGTGGACTTGTCAACTGGCATCAAAGAACTTGCGATTTGACGCCTCTCGATTATTTGCTGTGGGGCTACGTGACGTAACTGTTGTTTGCTGATAAACCAGCAACAAATGACGCCTTGGAGGCCACATGCTTGCAAAAGTGGCCAAAAATTGGACGTCCAGAACGCGCTTCGTCATGAACAACCGCAGTGGCCATCTGCCCTAAATCATTTTCAACTGTTTAATTCCATGTACTGATCTTTCGAATAATTTCGAATTTTTTGATTTAAATCAAATTTTTGGTTTTCAAAATTTCAAATTCTATTGCGCTTAAAAAAGCAGCAGCCATCCTGAGAACTGAATTTATTTCATACACTTGACCATAGAGTAAATTTATAGTAGAGCCGCCATTTGTCTCATCTGATGTTTCCTTTCACACTCTTCGTGATGCGGTCGGTTTGATAGAGAGATGTTTGACGAAAAGTGATATACACCAGGTGGAATTACAATAACTTCTTGCTTTAATTTTTCATGCCATTTTGGTGAGTGAAAAACTGTGAAATTTAAATGTGTTTTAAACTTTTTTATTGACTGTTATTGTTAGCATACATTTGTGTTGTATTTAACACATTAATTTTAACACACAAAACGAAATGTCGTTGTTGTTATTTTGTTAGTTGTTTTGAACCATTGCCTCTATCTGGTATTAGTAAAGCAATTCTTTTCAACATCAAACGTATATATCACACGAGGACAAATGTCAGAAATTTGGTGAGTGAAAGATTTTCTCTACCCATATTTACTCTATGGACTTGACAGAAACAGGTGCACACAAGAAGGTGGATGACAGAAATAAATTGTTACGAATTAACTGGTACGAAATCAATCCACTTTGGTACGATACTGCAATTCGAAGCAGCTAACAATTTACTATTTTTCCCCGGTAAAATTCATCGATTAAAAACTAGTAACAAAGTTGTAAAAGAGAACCCAACAGTTTCCTTTGTCTCTTAAATGTTCTTACTAGTTTTTCCAGTTTGTTTTTGGGTACGGAATCGCCCAATCGTGTAAAAATCATGAATGTAGTAAAACTAGTAAGTAGTAGTAGCACGTACGGAAACGAACCTTTTATGCTTCAAAATTCGAATATGAAAGTGTATTCTTCATACTGACCCAATATCAACCTTTTTGGAGGAAGTTCAATTACGAGAATAAAAATTGTCAAATTCTACTGGTCGCGTCTAATGTGATGGCAGGGGTCGAACTCGTGCTGCATGTGAATAGTCACGTACACTTTCTATTACTGTACAAAAAACCCTAATTTCAACACATTGATTGTTTATTTGTGCTCAGGTAGGTTAACAACGTTTCAAAATTGTGGAATTTTATTTCCATTTGATTTCAACATGATAATGGTGTCATCTACTAACGAAACAATCGACCCAGTGGTGGCGACATTTTGATTTTCAGAAACGGATCTGAAACTGAGTCCGTTTTATGTGGTTAAGCTAACGAATTAACTTCCACATCGAGCATCGATAATTTTCTGTTTCTTTTTACATCCCATGAAGGCATGGAGGAAAGTTTCTCACAATCAGTGAGTTACAGGACCTACAGTTTTACACCTAACCCGCACTGCTAGGCATTGAGAAACCTTTTCATGGCAAATTACTCTTAAAAACAACTTCATCAAGGAGGTCAAACAACTTTCAAAGAAAGTCTTCAAATGGTGATTAAGCTGTGGCCAGGCGCAGCAATGGATGTTGTGCGGAGGGAGGATCTCCCATCTAGGTAAAGTCAAGATGCCTGAATCGCAACCAAGCCACGCGAAATGGCAACAGTTGAATACATTCTTGCAAAACACCTTTGGGAAATTAGTAGATCGCAAGAGTCTGTGCCTCTTCAGGACTCGTTGGGTATAGACAGCACAGATCACGAAGAACGTAAATTTCTCATATTCTCTCATTCTGTCGACTGTATATACCCAGAGAACTAATTGATTGAAAAGAAGTTGCAGCAACCGTGAATTCGGCTGTTACTACCGTATTGAGGTTGCCACAACCGAATTGAGGTTGCCACAACCGAATTTAGTCGTCACAACTGAAATGCAGTTGAAGCAACCTCGTTTCATAATTTTTTCGGTTGTGACAACTGAATCTTGAACTATATTCGCTTTGTCAACCAAATTTTCTAAAATTTCGGTTGGAACAATCGAATTTGAAATTAATTCGGATGAGGCAACCGAAATTGGTACCAAATTCGGTTGGAGTAACCGAATGTGGCATCAATTCAGGTGAAACAACCGAATGTGGCATCCATTCGGTAGTTACAACCGAATTGATACCAAATATCACTACCGAATTGGTATCATGATACCAAATATCACTACCGAATTGGTATCAATTCGGTTGTAACTACTAAATCTGCTATCAATTCGGTCGCAATAACCGAATTAACCCTTAAGTCGGTTGCAGCGACCGAATTCGGCGCCAATTCGGTTGCTGTAACTGCATTTGTTGGAGAAGACATGATCTCTTACAGCCTTAAATTTGAAACATATGGTAGGGCCAAACCAAAACAGAACGAGACAACTATAATTAGAATAGTTCGTTCTATAAATATAACTTTCAAAACTTCTGCATCAGTGCGTGTAAGTAGCGACAACAATCGCTCTGCACACAATCAATAAATGTCTTCGGTTAGTGACGTGTGTAAATACACACCACAGTGGCTTAACGGGCTAGACGCTGCTGAAGATGATGCTTCACAAACATCGAGTCGATCGTCCAGCGAATGTGAGTTCGAATCCCACCCGCGGCATTTACATTTTTTTCACTAACCGGAGAAAACATGATCTCTTACAGCCTTAAAGGAAATTACAACTTACAACCGAATTTCATTTTCAATTCGTTTACCACAACATAATTCTATGTATTGACGTTTAAAATTCTAAAATCAAATATTATATTAAAATAAGTTAAAGAATGTATAATTGTTCCCGCCACTTCGATATCTTATTAAGAAAGATAAGTAAAACTATTGTAATTATGGTTTTTGTATTAAATCGTCTTATTTTGCAGAGAATGTCCAAGCATACATCAAGAGTTTTGAAGCTTTCAAGGTCGGTCGTATGAGATATGCTGCAATCATCTGTGTACAAAACGGTTTAGGACCTAAATCAACATGTAAAATAAATGTGTTATTCTAAAGGTTACCCTATACAATATGTAAAGTACTTTAATTTCTCGCTCTCTAATGTTTTTTGTAAGAATACTGGAAAATAACTTATTAGTTAATAATGAAAAAATTTTCAATATTCAGTTCTGACATTGTTTAAATTCGGTTGTGACAACCTCTAATGAGGTTGTGTTAACCTTTAATGAGGTTGTGGCAACCTCTAATTAAGTTGTGACAACTTCAAATGAGGTTGTGTCAACCTCCTATGAGGTTGCGTCAATCTCCAATGAGGTTGCGTCAACCTCTAATGAGGTTGCGTCAACCTCTAATGAGGTTTACTCGTTTACTGCATACCTTTTTTAGGTCGAACGTTTTTCTAATTTGGAGTAACTACAACTCGGTAGCTGTAACTGAAAAAACAGTTCGGGGAAACGTTTTTCATTCCTCGCAAACGATTTTTTCGGCTTATATTTCGCATAACTCGTTTACTGCAAACATTTTTCGGTCCTGCCAAACGAAATGATATGTATGGCTTAACAGAATTTCGTTTCTCCCAACTACTGTCCCCAAACGAAATTCAGTTATCGAGATTTCGTTTGGGAGGAACGAAGTTTATCTTTACGTCTAAGAAACTCTCTCCCTTCATGGGGCGTAATGGGAAATCATTGTGTTTTTTATATGCGCCAGTCATCGAAAATTATACGTTTCAGATGCGCGCCCCCCAGAGAAGCCGCGGCAACCATTTGAACGTCAATATATTTCACACATAATGTCATTGATATACCTATAAAATAAAACAAAAGCTGCGTTGATATTTCACACACAACTTGTTTTATTCACTTTTAACATCTCCCCGTCCCTATTGGAAATGCCTATAACATTCGAAGTATCAAGGTCAAGAAATGCAGCTGATAGATGAACTCTTGTGGTTGAATATTGATGTAAGATTAATATATGACGCACAGCAAGCATACTGCGAGCGAAGAACTACAGAGACAGCCCAGCATGAACTAGTTGGATATATAGAGAAGTCGTTGCCTGCTAAGGAGTAGACGATAGTGAACTTTATAGGGGTTGTGCGATCGAATTGATCGAATAATGCTTTATGGGGCTATCGTATGGTAGCAGGTGCTTGAAAAACCCGCACCTATTGTGCACTACTGGCTAGGATTCAGGACGCTCTGCGCATCACTCCCACTGATACACTTAATGTAATGCCGCCGGTGGGGATTACAACAAACAGATAGCCTTCAGGATAATGATCACAATAATAATCAGAGAAATTGTGATTTGCCGTAAAACCATAAAAAAGTGAATCAGTGAAATTGCGATTAGGCTGATCCGTCTCGAAATCATTTTATTTCTAAAAACCGAATCCGCAAAGGATTCGAATATGAAGAGAGACGGATCCGAAAAAGTACAAAAAACGATTCGCGTTTTTGAGAGGAATTTCATACGAAATCGAATTCGTTATGAATCCGTAACGGACGTCCGTTTCGGAGAAAAAGTGTCCGCAGAAACGGATCCGTCTCGCATTCGTCTCGGATTTATATGGCACATTGGGTATATGTATGGGTATTCGTCTTATATGTATGGGTGCCAGGGCACAGGAACAGTTTTCGGAACTGCGGACAGGATGAGATGTCAAGACTAGGAACTACCTTAAAGGTTCCACAGGATATCATGCTTGAGCGCTCCTATTGATGATACAGGAAAGTTGGATGAGGGGTTAAGATTGTGTACGCACAAGGCAAATCCCTCCGGCAGTTGAAAAAGAAGATCTGTGAATCTTCTGTATCTATCTACGCTGATGGTATCAATACTTGTGTCGGTTGTGAAGCGGCACTGGTAGGTTGGTAGGCATGCGGCGAGACTAAAGGTCAGGAAGAATGACTTTTGTAACAATGAGGAAAAGCAAGAGACCGCTGAATATTTTCTTTCCACGTTTCTAGCGCTAGCCTGCAGAACTATCACCCTGATTACGATTGCCGTAGTCGAAATACGACTAGTAGTAATTCCGCCGAATTTCGACAAAATTAACACCACACCATTGCCAATTGAAATTTAAAAAATGTCAATTCATTTTTGAAAAATTACAATTGAAATTGGAAAATTATATTAAAATAAATCAATTGGAATTTAAAATTTCTATTTGAAATACATCAATTAAAATTTTAAAAACCCCAATTGAAATTTTAAAATTGCAGGACACCAGGTTGGAATGAAGTTACTTTCGTTATATATTATGTAGAAATTAGTTCCAACACGCCTAAGGGCTCGTTGAAAAATATGATAATTTAAATGCATCTTAAGAACAGATAATTGTTGTAAAATGATAAACTTTTTATAAGAACAATTTTTTTTATAGAATGTATTTTTTTAATTATATTTTTAGGTCCTTTTTGTAAGAATATGTATTATATTTTCCCGAAATGGTCCTTTTTTAAAGAGAGGTACTTATTTTATTAAAAGCTAATGTTTTTTTAAGGAATGGTACTATTTTTAAGAAAAAGTACTTTCTGGAAGAAAAAGCCACAAGAGTATGATTCTTTTTTACAAAGAAGTACTTTTTTAAGAACAGGTACTTTTTAAAGAAGTGGTACTCTTTTTAAGAAAATGTTATTTTTTTAAGAAAATTTACTTATTTTCAGAAAGGCTACTTATCTCAAGAAAGGCTACTTATTTAAGAAAAGGTACTTTTAAGAAAAAGAATTTTTGAGGAAAATGTTTTTTTTCTAAGAAATGATAATTTTTTTCAAGAATAGTTACATTTTTAAGAGTTGGTACGTATCGTCACCTAAAATGCCCAAAGACGTAACCCTCATTTTCAAAATTTTACAGGAGAAGCAAAAAAACCTTCTAAAATCCAAAGCATTTCAGTTTTCAACGCGTTCATTCCACAGCTTACCTTAGGAACTTGCAATGGGTAGTGTGCGCGCCTCTTGTACATGAGATCCTGGGTTCGATCTCTGCTCCAACCACCTTAAAATTTCTTTCGACGACGGTCACCTCGCTTAGTGACGGCTACACTATCGAGTATTTAGCTTCTCAAAATACCGTTCGGAACCGGCGTAAAACTGTAGGTCCCAATCAGTGAGTGAAAACTGGAAAGCGCACAGCTCAGAGATTGTGAGAAGTTCTCCCCGGTCCCTTCTTGGGATGTAATGGGAATCCATTTATTTTTACTTATACAGGGTGATTCAGGAAATTCCGGACAAATTTATTCCTTGGCTCATTTCATGAAGAAAAGTCCACTAGGACCATGCCCGAAAATGCAAGGGTGCGAAATGGTAGCGGGTTCAAAATTTTCGGATTGGCGGCCGGAGGGTAGTAGGGTAAAGTTGCTAACTTCTGAGCCAGTGGTCGGATCGCCAAGATACAGAGCTTGGAAATAAAATTCACATAACTTCAATTTGCTCAGGCAGATAGCAGGTAACTTATGTTGGCATCATCGACAACACCTTGATTGGGCCAAAAGTACTTCCGCCCAGGTGAAATTCGCAAAATTATTTAGCTTTTTTTTGTAAGAAGTCATGCCAGAAATCCTAGAGGAAGTACCTCTTGCGGTACGAAATCATGTTTTCTACCAACAAGATGGTGCTCCAGCGAATTACGGGCTTATTGTGCGGGATTGGCTTAACACCAATTTCCCTCGACGTTGGATTGGACGAGCTGGACCAATCGCCTGGCCGCCACGATCTCCAGATCTCACACCACTTGATTTCTTTTTGTGGGGCTACATGAAAGATTGTGTGTACTCTGTGCAGATCCACAATCGTGAGCAGTTACTTGCACGCATTGAGGAAGCTGCGGTGAAAGTTCGTGGTTCTCAAACAGCTGCAATTGTCTTTAGTAGAAAATGGGAACCACATTGAAAACTTACTTTAACATCAAATGTTGTTTTCCTTATATGTTTGATTCTTCAGCCAAAAATTTCAATAAAATAAAATCTTAAACGTGTTAATTTAGAAAAACAAATAAATGTGTGCTGTTATTTCGCTTCCAAAAACAAAAACGAAAATTTTTGCATTTCAGTAAAAAGGTCATAACTTTGGAACGGTAAGACCTCTGGGCTTCGTTTAGGTCATTTTGGAAAGGTAAGATGTAACACAAGTTACCTGCCATCTGGCTGAGCAAATTGAGGTTATGTGAATTTTTTTTTTCCATTTTTTCCGAAAGCTCTGCATCTCGGCGATTTGACATTTTTTCTACTTTTTTTATTGATTCTGAAAGGCCTCTTAAAGACAAAAAAATCCGATCACTGACTCAGAAGTTAGCAACTTTACCCTCCGACCGCCAATCCGAAAATTTTGAACCCGAAAATTTTGAACATGGTCCTAGTGGACTTGTCTTCATGAAATGAGCCAAGGAATACGCTGGAGAAATTTGTCCGGAACTTCCTGAATCACCCTGTATATATTTGCACCATGACAGGATCTTGAGTTTCGTGGAGCCAAGTAAATGATTCTCAGGTGTGGCTATCACTTAATACCTCAATTCATCGGCTCTGTCACATATCACAATATTGTTAGAAAGTGAAGCGACTTTAGGCCTGTTCGGAAATGCTTGTTTGCAATTTACAACTCAAAACATCAGCAAAGTTGCCAGATGTTGCATTTACGAACGTGCTGCGTTTCAGTTTCTGAGCAGTGATTCATTTCCCATCATCTCCCTTCTTTGGAAAATGCATAAAGCGGATTAAATCCAGTTGCAAAATCTCTGGGATACTTATCTACTTCGCACTTATTTCGTTTGTCATAGTCGAAATTCGACTAATTTACGAAGTAACAAAAACCATAGAGAAATAGAAAAGAGCCGATATGCCTCTCTTCATGTTCTCGTGATGACGACGAGGTAGTAGGCCATTTCATCAAGTTCGAGTTGCTTTTGCAATTTACTCTTTGGTTGGATCAATACGGACAGAAATAAAAGGGAATGCGTATTTTCGTTCGATGCAAACAACATAAAACATAATTTAGCTGTCATTAGTAGCAATCACACACTTGTAAACTTAGTTTGCTGCATGGTCTATAATTTGTATGACTTCATTGGTCTCTCATTCTACATCATTTCTCTGGTACTTTTTCGATCAGCTAAGCCATAGAAACACCCTGACAAAAATAATGGTTTCCCATTACATCCCATGAATGGATTGGGGACAACTCCTCATAACCAGTGAACTGTGCACTTTCTAGATTTTACACTCATTGATTTACGAAATTGGCAGCAGTTGTATCTCGACTACGACAACTGTAATCAGGCTAACTACACTATGCAACATTTTCGTAGTCATCGAGTGCAAACTCCTTCTCGTGTGAAATTTCTCGAAGTACTTATCGAAACTAACAACCCCCTATTTTGGACCTTATAACATGGACCACGAAAAATTCGAGACCATCAACTTCAATGGATATTGATTAATTTATATTTGTTTTCGCTACATTTCTCGGATTTCCGATATAAAATACAGCTGGAAAATTAGTGACTTTTTTTATTTTGATGGAAATAAAGTTAAGTACACACTTTGGCAGCTACGGGCCGAAAATTTTGAAAAAGTATATAAACTAAAATTATTCGACATTTTTGCAATTTTGAGTAACTAGACGCAATTTTCTGGGGTAATTTTATTTTACACTTCTTTTTTCCTAGTCTATAGCTACAACTGTGCCGAAGGAAGGAAACCAAACTTTCAATTGCTTTCCGAGATATAGCCGTGAGAAGAATTGCATGTTCTTCGGAAAATTTTAGTTTTAGTCAAAATATTCATACTTCGAGAAATTTCACACGAAATGGAGATGGCATTTTATGTGTTGCACTGTGTTATTGTATGCAACAAACACTTGTCAATTGTAGTTTTTCGGATTAAGAACTTTGTGTTGGCTATAATATCCACAAGTTCTTTTTGAACGCCCTTTCATGCCAAAATTAAGAGGGAAGTTATATGAAGCCTTCTCGCGAATAACGTTGTTAGCGACATTTTTTTAGAAGTGGTTTTTCGTTGAGTCCCGTTCAAATTACTGCGGCGCATTATATCAAAACAAAACGGAGTAAAAATTATCTGTTTCTGACGTTTTAAATCCGTATCAAAGTGAAAAACGCCGCATGCCATTAGTTTTGAATATAAAACGTTATGTCATTGAGAAAACTATACAAAATTAAATTTTCAAAATATTTTAATGTCTTAATTAATATATTTTTCTGGTTAATGTTAATTAAAGTGGAAATTAATCCAAAACTTAAAGCGACAAACAAAAACTGAGTACTACCCACTGGCTTAAATGGATTTTTGTCTGCGGTGAACAATTTACATTTTGTCGCTTACAACGTATTTCCCGAGAAGGCGTCATTTGTAGAACCTTGCCTAGCATTCCAAACAAATACAGAACATTCCATCAGCACCAGCTCTGCCTGTATATGATGTAGAATAGCCCAAAGATCTCAGCCGAGTATTTAAGCTACTTAGCTTGTTCCCCCGCCCTGTTTCCCACTTCTACCGACAACCTCCCCCAGTTTACAATAAAAAGATAACATGTTTTTTTTTTGAATTTTTGTATATTCATCCATAACTTTCTTAGATAAATTATCTAATACAGCAATTTCAGAACACATTTAATTTTTTTTATTGGTTTTTTAAATTTGTTGGGTTTTTGTCGTTTTTGTTTTTTGGTTACAAAATTAAGATCATCATGTTGTGTTTTTGTTTAAATATAAAAAAAATACGATAGTATTGAAAACAAACTTAGATATATAACTTTAATACATTTTTCGTTTTTTTCCTTGTTACGGAGAACAAGAGACGTCATCAATCTTCACTCTTCCTCCCTTTGCAGGGAGGCAATTTTCAAAAATAATACAGTTTTTCTGTTTATTACAAATTTATAAAAAAAAAAAAAATAATAATATTTCGCGTGTTTTTTGTGTGTGATTGATGGATTGATTGGTTTTGTTTAAAATAATAAATACTTTATCGTTTACTATTTTTAATGCTTTAAAATTTAAAAACAGGAGAAGATGAGTAATATCATTTGAAAATGATGAAGTGAGAACTTTATGATAAGGATTTATTGATTTTTTCTTTGAGAAAAAAAATGATGGATTTTTGAATTCGTTTTTGTTTAATTACTAACTAAATGTATACTGAGTTCCCCGCAGGGGGTAGCAGGCAGTACACACGATATCGCAGTTTCTTTCGATTTATTTCACAAGTATTTTAAATTATTAATTAAAAACGTCTATATTAATAAAGTACACAAAATCTTATACATAACTACATATAATCATTACAGCAAATATCAAAAAATTTTAGAAACTCTTTGAAAATAAACATCGACTTTACCAAAAACTATTTTGGTTCGATACTCGCACACACTGTGTGTGGTGTGCAAGTACTTATGGATAGAGAGGAGGAATAGCATTTCTAATTTAAGTATGTATTTCGAAACTCGAAATTTCGGTAAATTGAAAATTGTATTTTGTTGTTGTGGTTGTTTGTAGCAATTTATAACACATTCACATACACATGATTTGTTGTTAAGATTAAAACTTAGCATCTTAATAAGTATCACATTCTTTTTTCATGAGTTTTCTTGTTTAAAACGCGATAATTTATTGGCCTTGAGTTAGAAACGAAACACAACGAGACGTCGTTCGTTCCATTGATAACTCGGGACGTTTAATGATTCTCAAGAGAAAATGTTCTTGAATTCTAAATGGGAAAATATTCGACGACTTAAGACTACGAAACGAGGGATGGGATGGATGAAATGAAGTGGAATTCGAAAAGAACACAACTTACAAACTAGAGAGAATAAACGCAATGTATGGCGCTAATGAACGGCGTGTTTGGATTCGGTGACAAATCACGTCACTGCCATCATTCGCCGTCACTAGCGTCCTCAATTGTGCCTTATCTGTCAATGCAAAAAAAAAACGCTCTGTCTGTTGACATTTAGCAGCTGGGCCAGGGTAGTAAGGTAGGTGGTTGAATAAATTCAAAGGTGGGCTGGGTGGGGGTGTTAAATATTTCAATCCCATTTTATGCGGTGGGGGTTGATATGGCCTTGGAACTGGTATAACTATAACTACTACTCGTCAGGGGAGAGTAAAGTTTGTTCTTGGTGATGTTAAATTCGGGACTGATGGTAATGGTTCGCGACAGACCCTTCATGAATTGCGGCAACAAGGCAGTCCATCCGCGATGATCCTGACGCAGTGTCAGGTATATCTCAAATGTAGATACAGTTTCCTTATCCAATTTGAGTGAGGCAATGCGTCTGGAGTTATTGGGCTCATCTTCGAATTCTATGTAAATTGTGCAGCCGCGTAGACCACAGGGTTCACGCTCCGACAGGCGTAGAATATCAGCTGCTATGCGTGGTGTGAGATCACAAGGTAAGGAGACTTCGGTGCAAGACAAGTGGCGACTTTTAGCAGCCCTCAGCTCATCCAATAAGCGAAGCGACAAGTCTTCAATAGCCGTCGCATCGAAATCTTCGCTGTAGTAAACATTGTTGATGTTAGTGTTGTTGGTGGGGGGGTTGGTGGAAGATGTGCCATTCCCCTGAGAAGTTTTTTGATTAGTAGCCACGGCTGGAGAACTACGCTTACTCTGGCTTTCTGATAAACGTTTATTTTTCTGATTGTTAATACTGCATTTCATTTTGTTGGTGGTATTTGTTTGGTTATAGGGCAAATTTGTAGTGGCCTTAATGGAGGCCTCTGGCGGTGGTGTTAAGGGAGATGTCCAATCTAAAAAAAGGCAAAAGAAAAGCGAAAGTCGGATTAGTCACCATGAAAGTTTTCCCAAAATTAAACTACTATTCGTTTGAATTTACATACATACATATATTATTAAGCTAATTAAAGCGAAAAAGAAAAACGATATCAGATTTTCTTGTGTCACACTGAATGAAGTTTCTAACTTATCATTGCCACAAACTTTTCTTAGTTTATGATCTTACCAGTTTCTTTTATTACCCTCTGTTGTGCGAAACGGAAAACTGCATTTATATAAGGAAAATCATGGCATTGTATTGCATTTTCCACATGCTAAGGAGAAAACCTGAGAAAATTCAAGACACAAATTACTGGTTGGAAAAACGCACGTAGCACGTTTTCTTGATACTATGTATTTCCATTTGAAAATCTCGCATTCGCACAAAACGCTCACATGCTAACAAATAAAGCCGACTGGCTGTGCTGGCGAGGTCGTTAAACACTCTCGCGTACAAGACAAAAAAAAAACACTTTTCAAATAGTTTTTATAGCTCTTGACAACAAGCAACTACATATGTACATACATACGTATGTAGCTAATGATGGTCTACTTCGAAACTCAAAACGTACAGAGCGATTACGCGTCATGACTCAGGGGTTGGGAGCGTGTAAAGCAATTTCGGTGCGGTGCGCCACTGCTGCTGGTGTTTGTTAGTGCGTTACGAGAGGGAGAAACAGTTAGGGAGGAGAAAGTCTTAATTGTAAATTTATTTCAAATCATTTGTCTATTCTGACTTGGAAAATGTAAATGAACTGAATTGAAACATCAACTACTATAATTCAAATAAAAGATAATTCCGACAGACAAACGGAAACGGAAATGAGTTAATAAAATGCCGTCGGCAAACGGTAAATCTATCATTCGGGTTGACAAGCAAAAGCTGTTGAAGCGTTTGGGAAATGATTTTGGTATTATATTGAAGGAATCTTGCGTGTAAATCAATTGTATTAAGGGTGATTATCACAATGACTGGTTAGAGGTTAAACCCCCTAGACGCCTAAACATCGACGAACGCCGATTTTTTGTTTGGTATAGCTTCAACTTTCAACTGATAATTTCCAATTCATTTTAGGAAACTATAACTAATAATTTAAATTTAAACTATTTTTTACATATTTTGGTTTCTGAGCAATCAAGCAACTAAATTTGATAACAGTAACGAACGAACAGTAACTTTAACATACATAAGTAAAACAGCTTAAATTTCTAATATTAATTAGCTGCAACATTGTGGGATAAGCGGAGACGGCGATGACGGGAGTAACATTTGGTTATATATTTTTGAAGTACAAAAAAGTATTTACAGTACAGGGCATGAGAAGTTCGTACTGCATGTATTGTTTTTGAATTGTGGCACATTTTATTATTTTCTAGAATTTTCCTGTTTTCCTACATTTTAATGCTTACACAAACAAATATGTTTTATACGTTTCTTTTGCTCAACTCACCTTTGATTTTATTAGACCCCAAACCGAAAAAATCTGATGGATGGTATAACTGCTGTACGGCTAAAATTTCCATTTTCATTATTTTACTGTGTTGACTGTTTCTGTTGTATCTAAAGTTTCTGCAAGGTTTCACTGTCTCTCACAACTTCTTATGTTTCTTGCTCGAAGTTGATTTTTTTCTTTGTTTTTTCAAGAAACTTCTTGACGTTTCGTCGGTTGCGAAACTTTATGTTTTGTTCGGAAATTTATCACAATTATGCTGCCGTTGTTGTCTTTTTCTTGTTTTTTAAGCAAATAGTGAATGAACGAGAATTTTTCAATTTCGTAATTGTTTATACTTTTAGATCACAGTACATATTCTTTTTTTTCTATTTGTAAGGGATTTTCTTAAAGAAAATCACAAATTTTATTATCACTTTTCAATGGCTTGCACGTCACAGTTAAAAGGTCCGTCGTCGTTGTTGTTCTTTACTTTACCGAATGTCAATTTTTCTTCTTCGACATAGAACTCTTCTTTCAAACACTCTCACAAATATAGAACGAAAATGTTTACGTTAAATAAATACAGATGGCAGATGTTGTTGCTTCTAAATTTTAAAATTTGTATCCGTATCTCAGCAATGTATCGAAGCTACTATAATAAACCAGCTCGTCTACCACTGTATTTATAGGTTTTCTTATCGACATACATTTCACTCATATCTCACTACCCCACTCTGTAATGTTTTCGCAATTTAATTCTCACTCGTTCGCTCCCTCTCTTCCACTAACACATGTATTGAGTTATTTTTGTGATATGTGCCTCTTTCGTGAGTTATTTTGTGTATCTCAGAGAACGCCAGAGAACACGTAAGAAAAAACACATCACTCTTTCAAATGTGAGCTGTGTATCTTTTTAATCCCCTTCTACTTGGATTCTCCCAACCTAAGTTGACTCCAGCAGAGAACTTCAAATTCAGGTAGCAGCAAATCTATGTACTATGTACCTTCTTTTAAGTCAGCTTGCTTTTCCCCCATTGGAGTAGTTTTGATTTGTTCGTCTCTGCCGTGGACTCCTAACACTAACAGCTGATAATGTATACATACATACTCTTTTTTTTCTTTACTCCGCCTGTATCAGTAATTTTCCGTTTGTCTTCCTTCTCCATCATGTTTGGGCATGTTTGCTGGATATGTGTTGTTGGTGCAGTTGGGAAATTATTCATGTAGAAGATGAACTTGTTTAATCTTCTTTGTTGACTCCTTCATCTTTCATTGCCTGTTCTCGGAGGACCATCGACTTAGCCAAAATCCATCGATTTTGGGCACCTCTCATTTTAATTCTCCTACTACTCCCTCGGCCACGGCCCCGGCTTGGCTGCATTTACCGGTTTTTGTATGAATTACTTTTAGCTCTTTCGCTTAATGGTGTACGTGACTTTGTGTGCTATGAACGGTTGGGGACGCATGTGGTCTTTTTTAACTACAACAACAATTCAAGCCCTCGCACGCAACCGATACAAATGATGACGACGACAATAACAACAAAAGGGACACAAATTGTAAGAGCGAAATATCATTAAATTCATGCATAGTATGTATATAATGCATGTAAGTATGTGTGTATGTATACACATTCATACATATAGTATGTCGTCCCTGCACAATCGCAAACAGTGACTACAAAAAGTTTGGGCGAAATTACATTGTTTATTCCAAATTAGTAAGACCGGTAGCAAAATTCTGGAACTAATTTATGCGGGGATTACATACATAACTATGTATGTATACGATGATAACAAATGACAATTTTCCAACAGAATTGACACCTGCATTCCTGAAAATGCAATAATCTAGTTGCATGTAAACACCGTATTAGGTACTTATATTTGAAACAATTCCAAATTTGAATTTTTTTTTAGAACGCGGCTTTTCAACCATGTTTTTCTTTTCCTCATGCGTTCTCGCATTGTTGCAGTGCTTCAAATTGCAAATACTTATAGATTTTTCAAATTTCAATTGATGTATTTCAAATAGAATTTTTAAATTTCAATTTATTTTTTTCAAATTTCAATTGGAAAAGGTGTAGTGGGCACTAGATCGGGTCGATCTCCATATAAAAAAAATTGTGTTCCCACAGTCGAGGGCAAACACTAAAGATCACCCCGAGACAATTTCAAAAAAAATTCCTTTCCGAGTCTGTGAAAAACAGTAAAAATCGTTTTTTTTTATCGTAGTTTTTTGTTTGGTTCTTTCTGGCTCGATCGTATAGGTGTCGGTCGACGAGTACTATATTTGTCCTATAGATGTCGCTGACGTACGACATCATTCTCTAATGAAGGCCTTATGTAAAGTAGTTTCTACCCCTAAAAATTAAAAAAAAATATTTCTAGGATTAAACGCCTTTAAACATCAAGAACATTTTATTATACATTTTACAGTTTTATTCAAAAACAAAAAGTTACCTATGACAAGATGTACAGCGGTGTGCGATGATATAGAGTCACACACTCGTCAAAACTTTTATTCTCTGCAAATCAGTGGTCCAAGATGTTTCATGTCAAGAAATTCTGAACCTGATTGACCGGTCCTCTGCTGAATATAATGCCGTCATTTTTAATAAGTTTTGTACACTACTGTTCTCCAGGTCAGTGTCAGTATTTTAAAGGCGTGTGCTATAAAATAGAGTCAATTACAAAAAAATATTTTTTTTTGAAATGGTTAATGCTAGTTTGGATTTGAATTTGAAAACAAACTTTAGCTTCTAAATATGATTCATGTTTATTAGTAGCATTAATAAATTGTCATTATTGACGTTCCAAAATGGGTCGATGTAAATATTGCAATCATAAGCGCCAAGAAAGAATAAAAGAGACGATAAAAGAATTCAGAAGCTACATACAAATTATTGACATAATTGGATGCTCAACGAAAATGTTGGAGACCGGAATAAAATATAATCCCAATCCAGGAAACAGATGGTAAAACCCTGAAAATTACAGAACATTTGGAACCAAAAATATTGCGCCACGTAGGGTTCGAGTTTTGTTACCTCTTCCGCACTTAAAAGGCAATACGATCGGGATGTTGACACCTCTACATTAAGAAAAATGCAAACTAAAAACAATTTAAAGGCAAAAAGTGTACGAAAAGTTCCATTTCTATCCAAACGGAACGTTCAAAAAACGTTGCATTTTGCCAAGGAGCATGTGAAATAGTCCGTACGTAAATGGCGAAATATTTTGAGGACAGCTGAAACTAAAGTGAGATTGGGTAATTATGATAAGAGTAATCTTCCTGTACGAAGACCTTCCAACACCGAATTCAGGCCCCAGAACACAATCCAAACAGTTAAGCGTGGTAGCGGAAACATAATGGTACGGCGTTGTTACTCTTACATTGGAACAGAACCTTTATTCCAAATTGAACAGACAATGGACGCTGCATATTATACCACTGTATTAAAAAACATCATGATGCCTTGTGCTAAATGGTAAATGCCGCTTCGATGGGTGTTTCAACATAATATCGACCCCAAACACACATCGAAGCGAGCAAAAGCTTCGTTTGAAAATAATAGTGTCATAGTTTTAAGATGGTCTATGCAGTCGCCGGGCTTAAATCCTATTCAGAATTTGTGGCGGGACATTAAAGTGTCTATCAAAGGAATAAACCAATTTAATAAAGATGAGCTTATGACACTGGTACAATCGGCGTGGAAAACATGACTTGTGGAGACTTGATGATTCAATGTCAAGGCGTGTGATAAAAAATAATAGTTATTTCATAAAGTACTGAGATAATATAAAGGATTAATGAAACATACATTTTATTTGACACAGCAATTTATTCTAGTTCAGATGATGAATCGCGATGACTCTATTTTAATTCACAGGCAAAACGGAGCATTTTGAAATATTTTGATTTATACCTAATGAATTAATTTCAAATTACGACATTAACATTCTAAAATGTTATATCTAGTTTTTAATTGAACAATTAAAAATAGAAGTTACAAACAAAATTTAATTTTTCTACATTTATTTTTGTTTTGAAAATGTTGATTAGTGTTGACTCTATTTCACCGCACACCACTGTATTTACAGCATTAAAACAAATATTTTTCATGTAGTTCACATTATTACCACAAATTATTGCATAATTTTAAGCGCTGTCGAAAAATTTTCTAAATAAAAATTCTTGCATACTTTTAACGAAAATTTTTGCACTATTTTTTAGCGCTATCGAAAAAATTTTTAAATATTTGCCTGAGATAATTCATTTTTAATCTAGTTACCATTGTAAGAGATGCCTATCGGATGCGGATATAATTATGTAGTAACAATTATATGAAGAATCAAATAATTATTGTATTTCGTAAAACTAAAATCGAGGGTCAACCTAACGTTTCGGTTTGCTTCTTGTAGTGATCCATATTTAGTAAGCCTGAGCTGTCACGCTGTCCTTTTTTTTTTATCAACGATAACAATCCAAATATTGCAGCATGAGTTTTGCGACACCCTTTAGAACTGACTTTTTGAACTGGATTTTCCTTTAATCTTAAAAAGTAAATAGTATAATTTTAAAAAGTAAATACGTTTGAAATCAAATTTAATAATTAATGAATGAAAAATTAGGACAATTTTTAGAGGACAAAATTAAAAAAAACACAAACAATTCAAAATGTTTATAAACTTCTCTTTAAAACCCAAGCAATTTCTTTTTGTTTTTAGTTTTATATTCAAATATTTCAAACAATTACAGCGCTTTCTTTTGAAAGTTTAATATTAATTTTCTATAAGAAAATTCAGAATCTTTAAATTCTGTGAAAGAAATGCAGAAACTTCAAATGCTGTGAACAAAATACAAACTAACGGCCTTATTCATAAAAAAAATCATTAAATTAGCTCTAAAGCATTCATCAGTTATTGAAAGCTTTAAGATTTGGCGAAAGTTTTATTAGAACCGTATTCTTAATGAGTATTTTAACTAGGGCACAGATACATAATTGACTGACAACCCTGTTTTATGTATTCTCACAGTGCTTGTGATGTAAAAACAAGATGAACAATAACCGATAGACCGAATTAAATTTTTTTTATTCAATTGCGTCAATGCATTTTTGCAAAATTTTAAACATTAATGGAAACAACTATTAAAAAAAAAGATCAATTAATATTTGCTATATTCATAAATTTTGAAGAAGTGTCAAAAATTCATATTGAATTGGATTTCAGTTTTGGGTAGTCGAGTATAAAACCGGATAATAGGTTGTAGTTTCAATGTTTTGATTTTATATACATCACTATGTAAACAAAAGTTAATTTTGGTCAAAAATTATAAAAATTGGAACGAAACTACATATCTGGTTGCTTAGCAGGATAATGTGACACTATAAACACTGCAAATATACACAAAAAAATTCCAATTGTTTATAACGCATAAATATTTAAGTGCGGCACCCGTGAAATGTAAAAAAATTATTTCATTTGTGTATTAATGCGGATAAAATGGCCTTAAAGAATGGTTAAATGTTCAACAAAAATGGGGACGTTAGAGAACTCTTAACAGAGGAATTTTTCGATTATGAATACAATTTTTGGGCTTTACCTTGTTAAACCTTCAACAAACCTATGACAACCTTTTATGAATAAGGCCGTAAAAGTTTTTAAACTTTTATTTTAGTAGAGTAACATGACCTTGTTAAAAAACACACGGTTGGTCCGATAAGAAAAACCCGGTTTCACCGCTTGTTCCTAAATGCAAATTTTCAGAAAACAGTCGGTGAATGTCCAAAAAGAAACCAGGTAAACTGGTTGCCGGTTTCAGCTTTTGAATAATCTACAGGGTGATTCAGGAAGTTCCGGACAAATTTCTCCAGCTCATTTCATGAAGAAAAGTCCACTATGACCATGTCCGAAAATGCAAGGGTGCGAAATGGCAGCGGGTTCAAAAACTTCGGATTGGCGGTCGGAGGGTAGTAGGGTAAAGTTGCTAACTTCTGAGCCAGTGGTCGGATTTTTTTGTTTTTGGGGTGTACCAGAATGGGTGTGGCAAAACCGCTCATTTTCTATAGGAGAAAGGTATTCGAATAAATATTGACTAGTACAAAATTTTATAAAGATTGGTTCTGATTTGCGGGAATTCCCGTGCCGATCAACCAGACGGCCAAACAACTTATGTATGGGAGGTACCAAAATGGGTGTGGCAAAATAACCCTTGTTTTAATCGGTGGTAGACGTTTGATGACTTGAAGCCTTATACCTAATTTCATTAAGGTCTGAAGTGTTTCACGCGATTTATCGGATTGACAACCCAGACGAACACCCACTTTTGTATGGGAGGTAGCATAATGGGCGTGACAATCTCGCCCATTTCCTCCAGTTAAGTAGACATTTACATATTATAAACTTATGCGTGAGTTGAAGCTAATCACATCTACCAAACGAACGGTTTGAAAGAAATATGATTTTGTTCTAAATGTGTCGATTTGTATAGGAGGTACCAGAAGGGGCGTGGTCAAAACGCCCATTTTCAATCTAAAACTAACTTTCTACCAATAATAGTCACTGACAAAATTTCATTGTGATCTGTAAAGATTTACGGCAGTTATCGTGTTCACCAGCCAGATAGACGGACATGGCTCGATCAGTTTAAAAAATCGTAAAACGTATTTCGTTCAAAGATTATAAGGGCCTAAAATGGCTCCTTCTATGCGTTACATTTTTTCTGTATTAAATTATTTATACCTCTATCCTATGGGTGAGTGTGAAAAAAATCGTCGGAGAGCCCTATGGCGCCCACAGGGTCCAAAAAGGGTTGCAAAATAAGATAATTTATAACAAAAAATTGCGATGTTTTCAATACTTTTATAGAAAGGATCAAAATAAAGCGAAAACTTAAAATAGCTTTCCGATAGCTGTTTTAGTTATCGAGTTATCGACGAATGAAATTAACAAATGTTCAAAAAAATATGATTCTATAATTGGGTTTTGTAGAAAGGGTCAAAATAAGACCAAAATATTAAATATTTTTTGATATTCCTGTTAATAATTATCGAGTTATCAAAAATAAACATTTTTAAAAAAACCTGTGGGGTAGGTCCAACACCGTCTTAGGCAAGTATTTTTGTGTTATAAAGATTAACGTGTGGACGGCCTTCGGACAAATTTTCTCTTCTGGGGTTGGTCCAATTCAGGCTTCGGAATAGTATTTTTGTGTTATAAAGCTTTTCTGTACTTAGGGATTTTTCCTCTGAGGTAGGTCCAACACCGGCTTCGTGGCTTCGACATAGTATTTTTGTGTTAGAATGTTTTTTGCGTAGCCGGTCTTAAGGATTTTCTCCTCTGGGGTAGGTTCACGACGGTATTTTTGTATTATAAATCATTCGCATGATTTTTCAAAACAAAATTTATATTTATTTTTTTAGTTCAAAATCACGCGGTTTTTTAAAAAAATAATTTTGTTGAACTTGTACAAAATTATTGATGTGTTATTGATGTTTAGCGGCGTATAGGGACTAAATCTATTAAAGTCAGATTTTATGCTGCTGCTAAAACCAGATGTACCTATACAAAAAAACTATTATTTTTTATTTTCCAATGTAACATTTACTAATGTGTTCATAGAAATCGAACAGGTACCGTGTAGCAAAAAGGTGTTAACACATCATCCGTGAGTTCGAACACTCATTGATTTTTTTTTTTTCAATACAATGGGTATATTATTCCTTTTCATATGAATACCCACACTCTGTGTTTTGTAGTTGGGCCCTGATATCGGAAAATATTGGTACCACTGAATTCGTGCAAGAATATCTTTCGTTGAAGTACCCACACTTACCTATACCCAGGTGGCCATGGGTGTACCAATTTTTTGGAACCTGTGGGCGCCATACGTCCGTCCGACGGATAATTTTTCAATTTCTCGCATTCTTGATTTTTTTCTTTAATTTCAGTTTTTTTTATAATTTTACGAGCCGTGTCCTACCTCGAGAACTTTATACTGACTGACGCATTTACAATATTATAATTTAATAGTTACATGGTAAATACTTTTTACTCCGACTGTATATGCACATTCATTCATACACAGGGATATTTGCATGAATACGGATGTATGCACAATTGTATTGTATGTCAAATTGTATGAATATCTTCATCATCACACATCACTGCATATATATGCATGTATATATACATATGCACATCCATCCCTACATGCATATATACCTGTTTGTATGTCATAAATCCCTCCTGTTGAAAATCACGTAGAACTTCGTCGTTATATGAAATGAACCAACCAACCCAACCGTTCTCTTCATTTGCATTTGTGGGCCTTTTATGTCACATTTCATCCTTTATTTTCTCCGGGTTTTTGGTCTACAAAATCCCTTTTTCGTAACATTACCATTTTTTATGGAAGGGATTTATTTCGTGAATTTCATCACCATCATTGCGAATGCTGATTTATGTACATACATATGTAAGTATGTTTGGATGGATGTATACATATACATATGTATGAGTGTATGCATTTGGAAATTGCTCATTTAAAGTTCTTGTCGCCGTTTGGTGTCAATGTTTTCATCATGCCCCATTTTCGCAAATCAGTTAGCAACAAAGAGAGAGAGAGAGCGCTGCTGCTATATCACATTTGTTGATCTAGAAAGCACCTTCTTCTGTCTCTGAGAATGCATGGCAGCGTGTTCTGGAGAAAAGACCTAGCATACACGTATGCTTACTAACTAACGCAGAAGACAAAATCATTTCCCAGAAATTTCACAACTTTTGGAAACGGTTTCATATTCTTGCGGTTAACTGCAATAGCGTACAACCACGTGTTGTTTTAGAATTAGAATTTATTAAGGATTGGATTAATATTGGATTGAATATTTCTTTTTACATTATTGACTCAGTTCTGACGAAACCTTTTGTCGTCTAGAATAGAAGGAGTAAAATTTAGCAGTTTTCAAAAACAACAATACTTCATTCGTTGAGCAGTAAGTCAGTCGTCTTAAATAAATAATACAAAGTTTAATGAATCTTTAGTCGAAAATTGTCCACTATTTCACAAGTTAATGAAAAAATTCGTTTCAAACCGCGATCATCTAGTAGCGAAAGCGTTGTCGATTGACATGTAAACAAAACTATTTAATTGATTTATAACAATTTTATGATCTGATCGTCACACACCTTTTATTCTTCCTCTTATGGAAATCCATATGTACATAGTTATAAGCCATATTTCTTATCGCATTCATATCAAATATCAATTTCGCATTCAAAATAAAAATATTACTAAATGTGCCTCAAAATCGTGTCAGTTCGATAACACTGTGCGACAGCAAAAAAAAATTATGGGGTTCTGTCAACGGATTCTGGTAGAAAGGTCGAAAAAAATTTACGTGGATCGGCGTTTTGCCAGTACTGATCAGAATTTTTTTTTTAGGGCGGTTCAAAATTTCCGCCCCTCGGAACTTTCCTGCAACATACATATCGGCATGCAAAATTGTGTGTTCCTTACTTCTGAGGTACAAAATATGTTCAGAAGTTTTATAGAAAAGATTCAGATAAACATTTTTGTGGAGCAAATTAACCCTCTAACTGTCACGTATAACCATAATTTTTCCTTTTTTTTGAAAACTCGCAAAAAAATGCTCCAAAATGACGGGGGGCGTGGTCAAAATGTTCTACAAAAATTATCGCCATAAAATTTCACTGTATGTGTCCGACCACTTTTGTTTGAGGTGCTCTCCTTACAAAACAGTTAATGTTTTTTCAAAACTTTTTTTTGTTTAAGATCTTACATTTATTGAATCTAAATTGTACCTGTTTTATCCTGAATACCTAGCATATTTATATATAAATTTTAAGCATTTCCGAAGAGGCCCAAAAAGGTGAAACTTCCCCATTCATGGGGTAAATTCGCCAGCGGGGTGGGGCGCATTCGTCAAAGGAAAAATACAATTTAAAGTTTGTGGCAAAACCAATTTTTTTTATTTATTAAACAATGTCAAACAATAAGGGAACTCAAATGCTATTAGTTCATGTAAAAGTAACAAAAAATTTTCAATATTGTATTGGTAGAGATCAACAATGTTGGTTAGTTGGTTTGTTGAAAAGGCTTCAAGACAGCACGCTGTCTAACACACTTAGGCTACAGAAGCCCATTGTGATACCTGCAGTTTCCTCCATAGCAACTATTGACTAGTCGTCTATCCAATTTGCCCTTTCAATAAATTTGTCTATAAGACCTACAGGGATATCCTGTAGGGCTACGGTGCTAACTAAATGTGTTCAGAATATCCTACTTATCAGTCCTGCCATAGCAGGGCAATCCAAGAGAAGGTGTTTCGTCGTTTCCTCGTCCTCTTCCATGCAGCATCTACAGAGAGTGGAGTTTCTATGTTCCAATCTTAGGGCGTGTTTTCCCACAAGACAATGTCCCGTAAGTGTTCCTATCATTGTGGATAACCTGCCTCTCGGCAAGTTAAATAGTTGCCCAGTCCTCTTCCTGTCCACCTGTGGCCAGAGGACCCTGGCTTGTTTGCAAGTTGAAGTAAGTCTCCACTTGTCCTTAAACATATTATCGGCCCACTGCCTGATCTGCAAACGGCAGGTAGAGATTGGCATACTAACACCTTCTTTTGCCGGAAGAACCTGTGCCGTAGTGCCCTGTCTAGCTAACGCATCCGCTACGCAATTGCCTGGAATGTCGCTGTATCCCGGTACCCAGATGAGCCTGATGTCAAAATACTCTGCCATCACCCTAAGTGATGAGTGGCATTCTTTCACTGTCAGGGACGTAGCAAACATGGCTTGTGTAGATACATATTCTCCGGAGGGTTGTGACACTACTTTTCAGTAGTTCAGCAACCTCCAGTATGGCGGTAATTTCCGCCTGAAATACACTACAGTGATCAGGCTACTTGAAGGAGTTATTTACATTTAGGTCCGGTGAACGGACCCCATATCCTACTTGCTCGACCAACTTTGATCCATCCGTGAAAAATCTGATACTACTGATATCCCCTTCCAGTGACTTTTCCCAGGTATTCCTGTTCGGAATAGAAATCCTTAGATTTGTTGCAGGTAGAAGGTAGGGGATACAGTAGTCCGTTTTTACGGGAATAGAGTTGATCCGGTGTAGTAATTCAGCGTGTCCGGGATTCCCCGATATCAAAACGCCACAATCTCTGATTCTCACCACGGATGTAGCGGCTGCCGATTCGGCCATGATATGAGGAGTGCAGATGCTCAGGATAGCACTGAGTTAGGTATTGCCGTCGTGCCCATTGCCCAAATAACGCTAATCAGTGCTGATCTTTCGATTTTCATCAAGGAATTCAGAATATATTTCTTTTGGAGGGACCTCCACCAAACTACGATGCCATAGAGAAGTATTGGTCTGACTATTGCCGTATAAATCCACATGGTGATCTTAGGAGACAGCCCCAGCGCTTTCCTATCGCCCCTTTACAGCAGTAAAGAGCAACAGAGCAGATGCTCAGGATAGCACTGAGTCAGGTATTGCCGTCGTGCCCATTGCCCAAATAACGCTAATCAGTGCTGATCTTTCGATTTTCATCAAGGAATTCAGAATATATTTCTTTTGGAGGGACATCCACCAAACTACGATGCCATAGAGAAGTATTGGTCTGACTATTGCCGTATAAATCCACATGGTGATCTTAGGAGACAGTCCCCAGCGCTTTCCTATCGCCCCTTTACAGCACCCTCTCCACCACATTCGGTTTCCAAGGCATTTTTCGGTCGAGAATTATTCCCAAATTCTTGACCTTTTCCGTCAACTGTAATTGCACCCCATTAACTGACGGCAGTTCAAATGCGGGTATTTTATATTTCCGAGAAAACAAGATAAGCTCGGTTTTAAGTGGGTTAAGTGATAGTCCGTTGTTAGCGGTCCAGTTCGAAATCAGACTAAGTAGGCTGGTTGTACGAATACGAAAATTGAGATCAGCAGGGCACTTCATTGAAAAAATAACTAAAGGAAGGTAAGGTAACGTACAAATGACAATTCGAAATACGTTAATATTGTATACCGGTAAGAACTAATTCATGAAGTATAAATGCGATGTAATAGGTCAGTTTCACATTACGTTTTTGTGCAATAACTATAAGGTGTGGTCCTAGATTATTGAAAGTTGACACCGAGCATTATATTGACTAAATTAAGAAAAAAAATTGAATTTTATCAAAATCGGCCATGCCCACCGCCCATCCCTCATACAATCCAAATTGATGATTTCGCCTATCCAAGCAAAAGTGTTCAAATTTGGTACATACACTTTCTACAATAAACAACAGATGCATGACTAGTTTCATGAAAGTCGGCCACCCCCACCGCCTAGAAAGTGTAAAAGGTGTATGTGAAGTTTTATCAAAATCGGCCACGCTCACCGCCCATTAAACCCATACAAAATGTAGATAAGATATTTTTAAATACTTTGTTTATCATTCCACTAAAAACTTTACTCATTCTTCATCTATCATTTCTTTGACTTGTTAATCACATTCCAAATCATGTTTGGATCGCTCATGCCTTTAGCTGGTTATAAAAGGGTCTGATGAAACCAGTAAGCGACGAAAAATATCTGTGTTTGTCGAAACTCTACTGCATTTCCTAGCAAACATTAACCTATACTTCCTGCATTCCTTATTTCTTGCCTCTTCCGCTTCCTCACTTAGCATACCAATAGGAAGAATTGCTGCATCCATGATGTCTTGTCCATAGACTAATACATACCTAGATAAACTTATTCTCTCATCTGACGTTTCATTTCACACTCTTCGTGATGCGGTCGGTGTGATAGAGAGATGTCTGACGAAAAGTGATATACACCAGCAGCTGGATTCTGTAAGTTGCTAAAGCTTAATCTCCATCGCTAAAAACTCTAAAATGAATTTAGAGATTTTTAGCATCAAATGCAATTCTATAACGTGTATCTAAATTTAGCTATCTCTTAAAAATGGAATTCGCCGTAATTTTAGCGTTAACAGTTCATCTCTAAAATACTCTTATTTTGTATTCTGGACGCAATAAACAGCTGTTAATTGTCTCTTAAATGAAGAATTTTTAGCAAGCAAAAATTGAAGCCGCTAAAAGGTAAGTAATTGTAAATTGAAAAAAAAATTGTTAAAATTATTGTAATTTCAGCAGTAAAATGGAGGAATCCACCAAAAGAATAACAAAGGAGCAGAAATTCATTTTAGTTCAATACATGGAGGAGCACGCAGAGTTTTTACACAGCACAAATTTTATAAACTGTTTGTTTACTTTTTTATAAAAAATAAACTAAGCCTTTATAGAGCTGCCATGTTTTGCAAACTTTTAGAGGGATATCAATAATTGGTGGTTTTTCGGCAAAATACTAAACGTATGTTGCAAAACCTAAATACAATTTGACAAGAACTATCAAGTTTACCTTTAAAAATTAGCAATTTACAAGTTCTTTTTACAATTTTATGAAGGAAAATTCTATATGTTTTTGAGGATAACAAAATATGAAGCATGGCAGCTCTAATATAAAGTGTCAAATGTATGCGAAATATTTTTGTCTCTTTTTCTCAGCATTGTATCAAAGCAGAGTGAGTAGTATAGACTACTTTTAGCAAATTAGCTACGGTGAAAATAGGAAATTTTAGCTAAGAGATTGCAGTTACAGAATACGGATTTAGAAAAATCTCTAAGAAATTTGCCTTGAATTTTTTTTGACATTTTAGCGATAGAGTTAGAGATTTAGCTAGGAGAATTACAGAATTGACCTGCAGGTGGAATTACAATAACTTCTTGCTTTAGTTTTTCATGCCATTTTGGTGAAAAACTGTGAAATTTAAATGTGTTTTAAACTTTTTTATTGACTGTTATTGTTAGCATATATTTGTGTTGTATTTAACACATTAATTTTAACACACAAAACGAAATGCCGTTGTTGTTATTTTGTTCGTTGTTTTGAACCATTGCCTCTATCTGGTATTAGTAAAGCAATTCTTTTCAACATCAAACGTATACATCACACGAGGACAAATGTCAGAAATTTGGTGAGTGAAAGATTTTCTCATAGAGTAAATATGAAGTAGAGCCGCCATTTGTCTCATCTGACGTTTTCTTTCACACTCTTCGTGATGCGGTCGGTGTGATAGAGAGATGTTCGACGAAAAGTGATATACACCAGGTGGAATTACAATAACTTCTTGCTTTAATTTTTCATGCCATTTTGGTGGAAAACTGTGAAATTTAAATGTGTTTTAAACTTTTTTATTGACTGTTATTGTTAGCATACATTTGTGTTGTATTTAACACAATAGTATTAACACACAAAACGAAATGCCGTTGTTGTTATTTTGTTCGTTGTTTTGAACCATTGCCTCTATCTGGTATTAGTAAAGCAATTCTTTTCAACATCAAACGTATACATCACACGAGGACAAATGTCAGAAATTTGGTGAGTGAAAGATTTACTCTACCCATATTTACTCTATGGATTTTCTCTACCCATATTTACTCTATGGTCTTGTCCATGTATAAGCATGGTACAAAGAAATGGTAGAAGCACTAGCCCAGCTGATTTGAACTTTTTTCTGGACTGAGTGTGAGTAAGTTTTTCTCTTATGTCAAAGTTTGTTTACATTTGTTTGTCTGCAACCCCTGTTCGCCAGCAACTGCTGTTTTTGAAATATTTCTCTGCAAAAATTACATAGAAACGTTTTAATTTTCACACTTTAACACTTTCAATATATCAAATAACACTCAATCATTTTCTAAATGGCAGTTTTTGCAAATTTGTTTACATTTTCATCATTTTTCTATCAGCTGACTTGACACAACACAGACACTGAACAAAAACAAAATGCCTGTTGTTTTTGGCTTGTTGTATTTGTTGTCGTACTGCATCTACCATTATATTTCTACCATGATGTATAAGTATTTCATTCAATATGTCTGAGTTTACATATGCAACTTTATGTTTGCAACTTTGAAAAACTGTGCTGCAGCTCTTTACGATTCTCTTTTGAAGTTGCAATATGTGTTTACACGTGCAACTTGTCCGCGTTTGAAATTGTGAAAATCTTGTGTTCAATCAGTGTTGCCATTTTATAAATGAAGAAAAGCGCCAAAATCTTTGAAAAAAGGGTAAAAATTTACAAAAAAAAGGGTAAAAAGCGTCAAGAGAAAAAAGTGAAATTTTAAAAATTAATTTGATTAATTTTTTAAGACCAAGAACATATGTAAAAAGGGTAAAACTGAAACAAAAATGCGGTAAAAAGCGCCAAAAACAAAAAAAATATTTTAACAAAAAATATTTATTTTGGGAATTCATTAAATATACTGTTACATAAACAATTTAAACAAAAATAACAATTCGTATTATTATGTAAATAGTAATAAGATTATACATAGTAAAAATAAAATTTTGATTGAAAAATATTTGTTTTTATAGAAAAATAATTTCATTTTCAAATAAATCCGTTTCGTCGTCGCAATCATCAGGCCACAAAACCGTTTTTATGAAATATTTGGATATTTTATAGGTTTCATTTGAATTAATTTTACTGGTTATACTTGAAGGTAATTTATAATTGCAGCAACAGACATTTTCTATTTTGAGCCCATATTTAATATGCAACAATGCATTTGCTGAGTTTAAAGAAAGCCGGTTTCTTATCTTAGGTTTAAAAAAATTCATCAAACTAAATGCCCTTTCCACTTCGGCATTTGAATATGGAAACGATAGTATTCGAATAACAAAGTAAGCAAACTCATGAAAGGGATTTTCCCCCAAACAATTTTTAAAATTGTAGACTTCGATCCAAAAATCATCTGTTCTTTCCATATTGTTCCATTTTTGAAGTGGAAGATTCTGTAAACTTACTTCTATTGTGTTTAATAGACACGGATCATTTATAAAACTTTGTACAAAGGCAAAAATATCCGTTTTGTTATTACTAAAAATATTATGCACACTAAACAACGATATATTTTGTAGTAATTTGAAATTTGTAGGAAGCTTTCTTCTAAGCTCCAGTACTAGATTTTTTGTAAATTGAACTAAATTTTGTGTTATTTCTTGTTTATCTTGTTCAATTATTTTATATTCTTTTCAAAACGAAAACCAAGATAACAAAATTCATTTATGTTTTCATCTAAATTACCTTCGAGATAATCAACATTTTCCAAAGGAACGATAATTCTATTTGTAATACTCTTAACCAAATAATACAAATCGTTGAAAAGCTTAACATGATCTGCGTTAGCCGACTCAAAAGCTTGATTCACTTTTTGGACTTCTTCCAAAATTGAACTCAAATAAATCAAATAAACGTGATTTTTGTTGTCACTGTACATATCTTTTAAAAATTAGAAACATAGCAAGTATCCTTTAAAAGACTAAAGTGGGTTTTTAATTCAAACCACATTTGTAAAATAACTTTAACTGCTTTTTCTATAGACAGCCACCTTGTTTTTGCCATTAGTGGAATTTTTATTGGATTCATAGTGTCATTATTCAATAATTTATAAATCTTTGCATAGGCTTTTTGACGAATTGGAGAATGAGCAAACCAGTTATGGGACTCCCTTACAAGAAATTCTAAATTATTTGGGAAACTTTTATCCGTGGCAGCACGTACAGCCAATTGTAGTGAATGGCACACACATCTTACTAGTACAAGGTTGGAAAGATTATACAAGGGGGCGCAAAAGTAATCCTCCTATCAGAAAATGCTATAAATTTTGCGATTGGCCCGTAATGTCAGTTCTGTTTTGACATTTGTGTAGTAAACACATGCGAAATACACGTTAATAAACAATGTTACGCTACACTGCTCCAGAACGCGGAATATTGCTGACTATTTATTTGACCAATAATCGGTCGGTGACTTTGGCACAACGTGAATTTCGTCGCAGATTTCCTGGCCGTCCAACGCCTACTGGTGAAACACTGCGACGTTTAGCCGCTCGCCTCGAAGAGACTGGCACAACACGTGATGCTACCAGGCGTGGCAGACCCCGGAGTAGCCGTTCTGCAGAGAATATTGCTGCTGTAGCCGAGGATGTCATGGAAGCGCCGTCGACATCGTCCAGACGACATGCCACGCTACAGAGCAATGATCAACGAGTTCTTTTTGCCGCAACTTGATGAATTGGGATTGGAAAACATGTGGTTCCAACAGGACGGTGCAACGGCACACACTGCACGTGCCACAACCGATATGCTGAAGGATGCATTTCCTGGGCGCCTAATCTCCCGTTTTGGCGATTTGCACTGGCCAGCAAGATCGCCTGATTTGACCGCTCCAGACTTCTTTTTGTGGGGCTTTTTGAAGTCGCGGGTTTATGTCAACAAGCCTCAGACTCTTGCAGCTCTTAAAGACAATATCCGTCAAGAATGTGAGGACCTATCGCCGGAAGTTTTGGCCAAAGTGATGGAAAATGCCATAAAAAGGGCTCAAATGACAATCAACTGTGGCGGCGGCCATTTACATGACATCATATTCTCGACTTGATGTAAAAAAAAATTAAAAGACCAAATAAAAATAATCCACAAGAAGAATCAAAGTTTTTCATTTTTTTTAAATTACAGCCAAAAAACATCGGAAGTTTACTTTTGCGCCACCTTGTATTTTTGTTCAATTTTTTTGTGCAACCCGTTATGTGCGCCTGTCATCACGGTAGCGTTGTCTGTACCAATAGCCACTAAATTTTTGAAATCAAGATGTAAAATATTTAAAAGGCGCTCGAAACCATAGAGAATATCATCAGCAGTTCCACCCTTTAGATGAATCAAACCTAAAAATGTTGTGATAAATCGGTTCTTTGTAATGCTAAAATACCTTACGACGACGCCAAGCAATTTTTCGACTGAAATATCAGTGCCTTCATCTAAAATTAGGCTAAAGGGAACATCTTTTATGTCGTTGACAACATTTTGTATAACGAAAGGTGCTATTATGTTGGTAATTATATTTGAGCATTTTGTCCGATGTAATTTAAAGTGAATAGCTTTACTATCAGGAAATGACTGTAAACAAACTTCAGATAAATGATCTATACTAGAGAAAGATGTGTGAACAGCGACGTATAAACGTAACATGCCCTGGGCTTTTTGATTTTCAGTTGGCTCTTTAGTTTGAAAATTTATTTCTGGTTGTACAGTTCCGCTATTCCATGGATTCATGGCCTTTAGGTGTTTTTTTGTTGTGCCATGTCGAACTAAGTCGCTATGCCTAGCATTCAATTCACAGTGACAGCATATACAAAATGCTTTAGTTGTATCCTTTGAAGGTCTTAACCACTTTTTAAATACTGGAAAAGTCTCCCATGCTTTTCTATATTGACGATCCATCTAAAAAAGTTGAATGATTACTACATAATATTACACACAAAATAGGGCTAAATTGTAGAACACCGGAAAACTCTCAAAAAAAAAAAAAAACCGAAAATAGGGTAAAAACAGTTAACAAAGAAAAACAAAAATTTTTTGCAGGACGGACCCATGGCGCCCACAGGGTCCATAAAACCGGTACACCTAGGAACACCTATGTATAGGTGAGTGTGGGTACTTAAATGAAAGGTATTGACCTCGCGAATTCAGCGGTATTTTTTTTTTGTTGTGCGATGTCCCTAAGCTTATTTAAGCCCCATTTTACTGTGTAATTTGTGAGCCTTGACACCCGATATCGTATTTACCATTTTTAGCCTTCGGCGATTTCTTCTTTCCTTATATGCGAGAAAAATAAAAAATTATTTCAAAAAAATCGCGCGATTTTTTTGAAATAATTTATTGCCTGCGGCGCTTCTTTCATTATATGCGTATATTTCATTACTTTTACCAAATGACAACTGAATGCGTTTTTCTTCGAATATTATAACGGGTGCAAAGCATTTCAGGAATTCCCCGAATTACAATGATGCTTTTAGTATCTACTATGTATCGTGGTTACAGCTCATTAGTGATCACATACAAAACGAGTGAAGATGTCGCGAGAAGTTTCTTTAGATTTAATTTATCTGTGGTGCCAAGATGCATCAAGACTGGTGGATACATTTATGGAGTTTGGCCTTCTACCAAAACATGGCACAATGTTTTGCCCCAAGAAACACCCTAATCCTATGGTGTTATACGAAAGTGGTGGCGATTTTAAATGGCGCTGCAACAACGAGACTCTGGACAGGACGCGAAAAAGAAGACTCTGCAGATACTCTGTCACTCTGAACAAGGGCACCTTTTTTGCAAGGATGAAGTTAAGCTATGCGGCAATTTCCAAATTTATTTTTTTCTGGTTGGACAACATCCAGTTATCACTAATAAGTGAATATTCTGGAATAAATGCGCAACATACCGCCGTAGACTGGGCAAGTTTCTGCCGAGAAGTGTGTTTTGACGACCTAGTCACCAATAAGAAGCCCATTGGCGGTGTCGGCCGAACGGTGGAACTTGACGAAAGTAAGTTTGGCAAAAGAAAATACCACCGGGGCAAAAGAGTGGAAGGCCAATGGGTTTTTGGAGGGTTCGAGAGAGAGACGGGAAATTCCTTCATGGTGCCAGTCGAAAAGCGGGATGTGGATACCCTGATCCCTCTCATTGAAGAATGGGTTCTGCCAGGAACAATCATCACAGATTTTTGGAGAACGTATGATTGCGTGGACAAGGAGAAATATAACCATCTAAAAGTGAACCATTCATTAAATTTTAAGGACCCAGAAACCGGCGCTCACACCAATTCCATCGAGGGATCTTGGTCACACGCCAAAAGATCAATTCCAGGAAGTGGTCGCAGGAAGCATTTTATGCCAGGGTATCTGGCAAAATATATGTTCCTGCGCAGGTGTAAAGCCCAAGGCCTAGACCACTACAAGGAGTTTTGCCGCATAGCAGGGGCGTTGTACGACCCAACGAAACCGTGCCCTGCTGATGATTTTGAGAAGGACGAATTATTAGAAGAGTCATCATCTGGGAGTGATTAACGAATCGTACCTGAATTATTTTTTTTTCCTATTTACTTTAAAGCTTTATTTTATTTTAGTGTTATTTATGAATTTTTATTGTTTTTTAAAATTTTTTTTTTCTTACAGAACTGAATTATTTTGTTTCCTATTCAATTTTAAGCTTTATTTTATTTTAAGTGTTATTTATGAATTTTTATTGTTTTTTAAATTTTTTTTTTGAAAAAACAGAAAAAAAAGACTTTATTTTCTTTATTTAATTTTAATCACAATTTTGTATTGTTTTGTGTTTGATTATTAAAAAAAAATATACAGAAAAACACTGAAAAAAAATATTATTGTTTTGTTTATTGAAAAAACACCAAAAAAATCGCCAAAACAAAAATTTTGACCCTGTAGCCTCTATATTACAAACAAAATGGGGCTTAAATGAGCTTAGGGACATCGCACAACAAAAACAAAAATACCGCTGAATTCGTGAGCTCAATACCTTTCATTTAAGTACCCACACTCACCTATAAATAGGTGTTCCTGGGTGTACCGGTTTTTTGGACCCTGTGGGCGCCATGGGTCCCTCCTGCAAATTTTTTTTTGTTTTTCTTTGTTCTCTATTTTTACCCTATTTTCGGTTTTTTTTTTTTTTTGAGAGTTTTCCGGTGTTCTACAATTTTTCCCACAATAGGTTTTAACTTACAGTTTTTCATTTGCTAGTCGCTAAGGATTTTAATATTTTTCGATATTAAACATAGTCACTGTTAGTATGTCGTATTTTTCTTTCAATTTGACAGCATACTCATGAACTGCTTAAAAAAACAGCAGTCAAGAAAGAAAAAACAAAAACGAAAAAAAATACATAGTTGTAAAAAAAAGCACTTACGAAAAAAATACATGGTTGTAAAAAACACTTAAAAAAAAGTCAATATGAAAAATACCCAAATCGGGTAGTTGTAGCAAAAAGCACCAAAAGCGCCACAAAAAAAATGAAAAAGCGTCATAAATACCCTTTTTTTAAAAAAGGGTATTTGAAAAAAAATGCGGGTAACCAGACCAAAAAAGCACCATAAAATACCCGAAAAGCGTCAAAATGACAACACTGTGTTCAATGATGTTACTTCTGACATTCGTACATAATTTTTCTGTATGCAGACTAAAAGTGTTGCGTGTGTGTGCTGCACACACACAATGAATTTAGTGATGTCTTCTTTGGACCATTTTGTTGACATTTTTATTATTTTATCAGATCACTTTTAGGTTTTTAATTTAGTGTTTGGTTTTTTAGCTAATTAGTTCAAATTGTTAATTTAATTCAAATAAAAACAAAAGTTTTTTTCTCATTCGCTGTTTTTTCCCCGTAACTACAGATGCAAAAAACCGCGAAACCCCGATGGTGAATAATGAGATAAAAAACTTTTGTTTTCATTTGCATTAAACACTTTTTTATTTCTTTAGACGGAGTTACACCTTTTTTAACAAATTACTTCGGCTTCGCTACACTTTATTAAATGGTGTGGACATTAAGGAATCAGATGCTCTTGAAGTTCTTGATATGAAAATACAGTGTGATGTTCGGTGGAATGATCACGTATTTAACGTGTCCAAAGTAGGTTTCAAGTGCTTAGGCTTTTTAAAGCGGTGTAAGACATTTTTCACCTCATCTGGTCTCCTCAATATATACATTTCATATATTAGGCCGAAAATGGAATACAACTCTCATATTTGGGCTGGTGCCCCTAGGTCCACATTGGAGCTTCTGGATCGCGTACAACGGAGAGCGATGATGCTTATAGGAGATATCAGGGTAACCTACTCGGTTGCTTCCTTAGAGCATCGTCGAAACGTGAGTTGCGTATCACTTTTGTATCGGTATTTTCACGGTAAGTGTTCATATAAGATACACGCCTCTATTTCGGAGGTAAGAGTATTTAATCGCTCAACGCGCTTTTCCAGTAGTTCACATCCATTTGTTATTTCTTGGCCTGTGGATAGAACTACTCACTACAGGGAGAATTCGTTTTTTAGCCGTACAGTTCGTATGTGGAATAAACTTCCGGCGGGTGTATTCCCTAATTCTTTCAATATCGAGAGATTCAAATCAAACATTAACAAACACTATACCCTTTTTCCTCCCGCCTCTATCCCCACTTCCTAAGTCCAATACAATGCACGGCATTTATAGGGGGCTTCCCCTGAGTATTGGTCAATGTGCAAAAAAAATCACTATTTTATTTTATTTATTTATTCACACCGTGTCGTTGTTTCAACCATAAAAAGAAACAACTTTTAAAGTAAAACGTCAAATTATTATACAACCAACTTCACTGCGAAAGAAAACAAAACGGAGTTGCAAACACTTGCTACTTTTTTCCCCCTCCGTTCTTCTTACCTCTCTCTCCTAAAAACTCAAGAACGTCGGCAGAGTTTTTCAAAGTTGCAGAACTAAAGTTGCATATTTAAACACAGACTATGGAATAAATAGCTGGCCTAAAGGTTTGCAATATTTTTTGTTTTTTGCAAAAATTTTATGGTAATTTTCATGACTTTTACCAGAAATTTATAGTTTTCCCCCAGTTCCACAAATTACCGCAAACTATTGTTGGTTTTAATCGAATGAAGACTTTCTCACCTTTCATTTTATTGAAAGAACAGCTTGGAGGCAAGTGGAGCTACATTATTTTGTTTCCATTGAAAATCTAAAATAAGTTAATTTTTAGAGGCTTGCAGATTTGGGAATATCTTCTTAACGGATTATGATATCCCCATCATTTTTTTTTTAATTTATGGAGAAATACTATATTTTTCAAATATATTAAAGTCAAATGGTACTATCAAGAAAATTATACACATATTGACCACTGAATTGCAGAAAAATATAAGTCAATTTTTACTTCAATTTTTCAAATATAAAATAATATTTTTTTAAAATACTATAAATGCACATTTCATATTTAAACATTTATCTACAAAACTTCATCATTATATTTTTAGTACTCAGTGGTCGGAAAATAGGGGCTTTAACACCAAAATCACACTGTGCGTTGCCTGCGGGATGACTTGGATCCGTCAACTTCAGGGCAATGCCATTTTTTGGAATATAGAATATGTGGTTAAAACGTGGTTCATAAAAAGTCTATGAACCTGTTTTCTTCTTCAAAAATCAACAGTTACTTAATCCGAACATTCAGAGATTATGTCGCCAACATAGAACTTATCTACCTGGCCACCAAATCGAACAGGTACGAATTTGGTCTCACCAAAGCTCTCAGGTTCTACAAGCGATCAAACAGATCTGTCTGATGATGATACGACGTAGGTTTTGCGTTTCTTACTTATTTTCGGGACTACTTTTCGTACCAAAGCATTATTTGCTCATTGTTTCTTTTGTTGCTTTGCACGTCCATTTTCTTCTTTTGATGGAGTAGATGTCAAGATTGTGGTTTCCCCTTCTTTTTTTATAATTAGATTGTTGAATTCTAGGAAGTGGGCGAACTTGCTCCAGAGTTTTGCGAAGAGATGATGTTGGTGTGACTGGAGGCACAAACAGGGCATCAGGTTCAGTTGAAATGCCGCCTTGTTGACGTCTAGGTTCAATACCAGTGCCGGCGGTTGGATGTTCGTCATTTGGTTCATGATACCTGTCGTTTCGAATCCTTTGCATATATTTCCAGCAAATAATATCTTCCAAAATCGGATATTTGATAGCGATGGTTTATCGTAAATTGTAATTATTCTTCCAGGATTCGATACAAGGAAATTATTGACCGAAGTCGCTAAGTACTTTTTAAATGGACCAAATACAGATATATCCAATGGCGTATGTGGCGGAAAAGTAATCATATGAACTCTATTTTCTCTGCAAAATTTGATTGCTGTTAGACTGCAGTAAGAAACGTGATTGTCCAGGAAAAGGATAATTGTTTTCTCCTTGGAAAAAGGCATGGCAATATCATTTATAGTGGCATATTCAAACACAAATTTTCATGCCATTGTATAGGAGAAGCCATGCAGTAGGTTAAAGTCCTCGCATATTTCTTTTTCTTGACGTTTTGTGAACACCTGATGTGAGGTACATATATTTCGATGAATACGCGACTAGCCAAAGTCATCTAATGCCTCCAGTTTAGTTTTCTTAATTTTTTTATACAATCTCGCAAAGTAGTTCGTTTTAAATCATATAAGTCAGCAGCTTTACTTGTGTTATACTTTTTTGAGAATACATCTTTTATTGCAAATTTCAACTTGGTCTCATCTAAGTTACTACGGTTAGTTTTTCTTTTGTAGTTTCGAACCATAGCTATAAGATCTTTGTTTCTAAAGGTATAAATAAATACTTTTGAAATGTATTCTGTGTTGATAGTACTAGAGCATATCAAGATTCGAAGTTATAAGCAAATCCCTAATTACGCTAGTGGCGAATCTATCGCTTGGAGGTCTTTGCCAGGTGTGAATACATTTGCCAGTGGTGAATCCACCCCAAGGGGTACATTTGCCAGTAGTGAATCCACCCCATGGGGTACATCTGACGGTGGTGAATCCACCACATGGGGCAGATTAGACGGCGAAACTACCCCACCAACGGTCTGGCGAATGATACCCAGGGGGAACCTCTTGCCCTAATTTAAACACTTTTGACGCTTTTAATAAATTAAATAAAATACGCACTGGCGACATTTTGTCACTAATAGCAATAGTATACATCTGTTAAATATCATTTTTAAATCACGAAAACTGAAAAAGTTATAACAAAAAATACTTACAATCAAATATTTTCGCGGTAGTATAAAATCACGTCCGCCCTCGAACACATTTAAAGTGAAACTGACAAAGTGTGAGGGATAGAAGATCATCGATAAATGTAGAAAATATCGATTTTCGATTATCAATAGCTTCCTTAGATTTCTAGATAATCGGTGAAGGCAAATGTGCCCCACTGGCGAATGCTCACCCTTCTTCCCTACACTCTGTGGAGAATATTTGGTACGCTCAGTTTTCTGAATTACCGACCTTAAGACATAACTGAAATTCTGAAATTTCAATTGCAATCCCAATTTTTTTTAAAGTCAATTAAATATTTGAAATTTTTAATTAAAGTTAAGGAAAGAACATACATACATATGTTAGGAAATATACATATGTACATACAGTAAGTCACAGTGAAAAATACACCCGTATTTTATATCTACAAATCTGTATAAAAAATGTAATAATTTAAATAATAAATCGCATGAGGAGCCAGGGGACACGCGGTTGGAACGATGTTCCTTTTGCTAAATATTATGTACTAGTTAGTTCCAACACGCCTAAGGCGCCCGTTGAAAAATACGATAATTTAAATGGATCATTAAGAAAATATACTCTTTGTAAACTGATAACTTTTTTCAAGCAAATTTTTTTTCATAGAATGAACTTTATTTAAAAAGAAGTATATTTTTAGGTCCGTGTTGTAAGAATATGTATTATATTTTCCCCGAAAAGGCCCTTTTTTAAAGAGAGGTACTTGTTTTATTAAAAGCTAATATTTTTTAAGAAAAGGTACTATTTTTAAGAAATTGGAATTTTTTTTTAGAATTGGTCCTTTTTTCAGAATAGGTAAATTTTTAAGAGTAGGTACTTATTCGGCCTTTTTATTGGTACTTTTTATTTTATTGTTCAAGCTCAAGACCATTCTATATCTCTATAAATATACATATAGTTTTTTAAAAAAGAATATGTTTGCAAATGCATTCTCATGATTCCTGGCAAAAAGAATAGCTATTTCAGATCTAGCCACAGATCTTCATCAGTGGTTGTTTGGAATGCTGCTTTTGAAAACTTCATCAAACTAAATGCAAACGAAATCTAATTTGAATTGAGAATTCACTATAAAAAAAATTATCGAAAATTTATGTTCTGAATTTAGAAATTTCCACTATGCAAGTGTTCTAAAAATATCGCAAAAAAACACACAAGAAAACATTTGCCAACAACTTCTTTCCATCTCCAGAGAACCATCGGTCTTGAATATTAAAATAAGCTTGAACAATAAAATAAAAAAGTATCAATAAAAAGGCCGAATAAAAAATAAAATAAATAAAAATCATCCCTTTTAACGTAGAGCACGGCGAAACTACAGGTAATTGTTATTGCCTTTAAACATCGTGTTGTCTTTTAGACAACAACAAAAAACGTTTCTAATGGGGACAGTTGGTTCTCTGGAGATGGAAAGAAGTTGTTTGCAAATGTTTTCTTGTATATTTTTACTTTGTTTCACAAAAAAGGTTCTTTTTAAAGAAAAGATAGGTTTTTTGTTGCAAAAAAAATTTACTTTTTTAAGAAAATGTACTTATTTAACAAAAAAAAATTACTTTTTCTAATAAAATATACTTTTTGTAAGAAAATTTTCTTTTTTAAAGAAAAGGTACTTCTTTAAGATAAGGTATTTTTTTAAGGATCTGTACTTTGTGTAGGAATCTGAATAGGCATTTTTTTTTTGATATAATTTCCTTTTTTTTAAGAAAAGGCACTAATTTAAGAAAATGTTCTTTTTTTAAACTTCTTTCACTTTGGCTTTTCTAAATTTACTTTTTATTCCCATTAAACAAAAATTTTCCAACAGTTGTGAGACTACTAGTTAGTCTAGACACAAACCAAAGCAAAAGTACCCAATAAGTTGATAATACTTGGTTGTAGCATAATAGTGTTAAACAAAGTTGTTTAATTTTTTTCATTTAGCCCCATCCCGCAACGTGCGATGATAAGGAACTTCGTTCAAAAAACTGTTTTTATTTCAAATAAATCTTTAGTTGACTTTAGTCGTTAAACAATAAAATGTATTCATTTAAAAAATTGACAAATAAAAGAAAATAAAACTCAATATTTGGATCCCACAATGAAAATCATACTTACCTGCAACAAATGATCAATAATGTTAATACATAATAACGTTAGTAAATCGTTAGCAGTCCTTGTCACCAAATGACATACACTAGACGTTCTCCCATTGATCGCGACAACTTTTCGGTGTAGTCAGTCCTGATTTTCGACCATTTCCCAAGTTGGCCATTCCCGAGCGTCTCCCAGCCGGTGATTTTACGTTCCTCCTTATAAAGGGTCCGCCATCTAACGTTTTTTTTTCAACTAGTGCTTATTTCGTGAATGGTAACACTTAGCTCATGTCTGATTTGACCGATAATTAGTTTTATCCCTCCGCTGAACGAATATGGTTGTGTATACGCCTGAACAACGCTAGGAAATATTGCGACATTACTTTGAAAATCGTGGTAATGTTGCAGATGCCGATTTTGCCAAAAAAAATCATCTCATTTTGATCTTGGCGGGTATGTAAACAAGCAAAATTGTCGCATTTGTGGCACAGAAAACCCGCACGCATACGCACCCAAAACGAGTCACTGTTTGGTGCTGATTTTGGTCCAGAGGCATAATTGGGCTATTTTTCTTCGAAAATGAGCAAGGAATGGCCGTTACAGTCAATGACGATCGTTATCGGGCCATGTTGAACGAATTTTTGTTCACAAAAATTGAAGAACACAGCCGAAGCTACACTCGATGTTTTGCGCTCTGTTTTTGTAGATCGCATTATCAGCCGCAGAGCTGATGTCGTTTGGCCACCTCGGAGCTGCGATTTGACACCGTTGGACTATTATTTGTGGGGTGCCCTCAAAGATAAGTGTTACGCCGACAATCCAGAGACAATTGACGCTTTAAAGGACAATATTCGTGAAGCCATTGGTGAAATACAGCTGCACACAGTCGATAATGTGCTTAAAAATTAGACCGATCGTGTAGGCTACTGCATGCCCAGCCGAGGCAGCCATTTGAATGAAATTATTTTCCATTATTAACCGGAAGGATTGTACTTTCAAATACAAAAAGAAATTTGAGAAAATATTCAGTAGTTTTTTTTATAGCATTTTCAAAAAAAAAAAAGTTATTTCGGAGCCGTTACATACACCTGCAAAATATGCAACAAGCTTTTGGCAACATTTAACCTTCTTGACCATTTTCATTGTCTGTTAGACTGACGCATCGCTTTTTTGTTGCTAATTGTCAAAATGTGATGAAACATAAACTGGTGCTGTGTGTTATGTTATTTTTTGCTTTAGTTACTTCAGTTTCGTCTATTAATTGTGGTCCGTTCACAATTTTTTAATATCTTAAGACTGTTACCCCCAAAACCAAAAATTTAAAATCAATCCGAGAGGAGACCGAAAAATGTAAATATGTCTCACAAAAACGAAACCAGTCAGGAAGGTTAAATTCGGCGATATGGGTGATGTTCCATTGACCCTTGGACAATTATAGAGTAAATATTCCCCTACCATATATGCCGTGTGTCTTGGGTCACTGTCCCGGTAGAATAGAAATGCACTGCGATCATCCAGATTTGAGGTACTTTCCCCAGCATCCCTCTCAAGAAAAATACATATATGTATTTATCAATACTTCCCTCGAAAAAATGAAGATTCCCAACCCTAACGCTGACACGAACCCTCAAACCATAACGTGTCCTCCTCCGTGTTAAACCATTGCCCTCACGTCCATCAATTTAAGTTTTTCGCCTGATTTTCTCCACACATTATCCACATTTGCTCTCGTCCGTGAACAAAACACGTCCAGAAGTCAAAATCCTAGTCTTCACTCATAGTCCCCGTGAATATTCTTCGACACGCTATATCCCCCCTCGATTAGTATGGAGCATAAAGGACATCTCGTCCATTCAATTCATTTTCCCAGAGGATACGGTGAATTGTCTCCGCATTAGAATCCCCCCCCCCAAATTAAACTAAACCTCTTAAATTTGCCACCACATTTCGAACAATCCACCCTACATCAGCATTATAAAATATTCACCGGTTGTCCGTCTTATCCTCCACTGTACCATCATTTTCATAGCGCTGAATAATGCCCCGAATAGCTAGAAGAATGTAAAAGTACTTCGTTTTAGCCTCTGTACTTCTTCTTGTACCATTTTTTAGTTATGCCAACAATAAATACGAACATTTTCCTTCTTATTGTTACCAAAAAATTAGTTCAGTGTATTCGTATGAAAAAGGAAACGTACGTTTTTTGAAACGCCCTGTAACTACAAGGTGGAGCAAATCACCCTATTGGAAAACCCTATAACGTTTGCAAATGGCGCCAAATGTCAATTCGGTTTTGACATTTGTGAAGTAAACATAACCAGAATACAAATCAATAAGCCATGAATCGGTTTATTCCCAAGAACGCGGAATAATTGTTTCCATTTTTTTGCGCAACAATTCGTCGACTGTGTTGGCGCAGCGTGAATTTCGTCGCAAACTTCCTGCCCGTCCGACACCACCTCGACAAACACTGCCACTCGCCTTGAAGAGACTGAAACACCTCGAGATATTCCCAAGGCTGGCTTCCCCGGAGCCATTCTGCTGAGAATATCGCTGCTGTTGCCCACGATGTCGAAGAGGGGCCCGTAATATCGACCAGACGACGTGCCACGCAATTGGGCATTAGCCGGCTGTCCCTACGCAGAATTTTGGTGAAAGACTTGAAGATGTTCCCTTACAAAGTGCAGACAGTGCATCAGCTGTTATCTGCTGACTTCCAAACGCATGTAACCTACGCTCAAGCCATCCGGAGTCTCAACGAACAGGTGGACAGTTTTTCATCGAACATTATCATGAGTGATGCGACTCATTTCCATCTTAGCGGTTACGTGAATAACCAAAATAGTAATTTCTGGGGCACCGACAACCCGTGTATCACCCTCGAAGAACCATTACACCCACTCAAATTTCTTGGGTGGTGTGCTGTTTACCCTGGAGGAGTCATCGGGCCATTTTTTTTTTGAGAACGCCGCGGGCCAAACGGCGACTGTGGACGGCGCGCGCTACATAGCCATGATTACCGAATGTTTTATTCCTCAGTTGGATGAATTGCGACTGGAGAACATGTGGTTTCAACAGTACGGTGCAACGGCACACACTGCTCGAGCCACAACCGATATTCTGAAAGCATTTCTGGATCGCTTAATCTCTCGTTTTGTTGATTTGCACTGGCCACCCAGCTCACCCGATTTAACCGTTCCAGACTTCTTTTATGGGGTTTTTTTGAAGTCGTGGGTTTACGTCAACAAGCCACAGACTCTTGAAGCCCTTAAGGAGAATATTCGCCAAGAATTGCGAGAACTTGTCGCCCGAAGTTCAGGCAAGAGTGATGGAAAATGCCATAAAAAGAGCCCGTAAGGTCATCAACTCTGGCGACCACCTGGCCTATATCATTTTCTCAACTTGATGGAATTAATACTAATGGATTAAATAAACAAATTTCACAAGCAGAACCAAAGTTTTTCATAAAACAAAAAATACAGCAAAAGAACATTGGGTGATTACTTTTACCCTAACTGTATATCTATGTACCATTCCACTTTGTCTAATGCCTACTAGATAATTAATGTACAAGAAACAAAATCAATTTGTCAGTTGCCAATTCCAATAATCAACAAGAGATCGAAGAAGAGTTAGAGTCGCAGAAGAGTTACTATCGTCTATAAGTATTTCCGTAGAAGACCGTTTTACTATAAAAAAATCCAATGAGTGTTCGAACTCACGGGCGATGTGTTAACACCTTTTTGCTACACGGTACCTGTTCGATTTCTATGAACACATTCGTAAATGTTACATTGGAAAATAAAAAACAGCGTTCAATCATATGATGACGTTACAGTTAAATAATATTAACAGCCTGTTTTTGTAACTATCTTCAAACAGCAGGCGTGCCATTGCTAGACAAGCAATCAGGTTTTCAATTGAGTTCATTGTTGATTTTCGCTTGGGTATAAAATCTCTCTTTCTTGATTGTGTTCCTGTCAAATAACAATATTACCTTCATGTTTTTATTGGCCCTTCTTAAAGCTTTTTCATACAAATATATGCTAAACGGGGGCAACCCTAGCCATCAGCTGTATAATCAACAACAGCTGATTGTAGGTATTAAAAATAAATAAACAAACAAAAACACAATTTTTTGATTTTTTTTAGCAATTTAAAATGATTTCCTCCGTTGGTCTCGGTTTTCCTATTAAAACTACGGAAAATGATGATAGAGAATCCCATATGGTTTCAACTTCGGCTTTTGTCTCCCGAAAATGGGACTTGAAGTGGCTAGTTCTGGGAACTCGTCCATCGAGTCTACCAAGGCACGAAACTGGATAGAGTTGGTCTGTTTTACTCTGATAAGTACAATTGTTATTATCAGTATATGTGACCCGGTCTACGAAAAGGGACCTTCGGTGTAAAAACAAGTTTTCGAGAAAACAGCTGTTAAAGATAAACAAGTCATGTCATCAGTTTCGCTTCAGTTGTTCCCTTCTCTCTGTATCCCTACTCCTGACAAACTTCTTTACGAGTTGGAAACTTCTGCTTTGCGCCATTAGAAAGAGCACACATTAGTCTATCCGAATCGCCAAAAAAGTGAAAAATGATATTTTCACACCGAAGGTCCCTTTTCGTAGACTGGGTCACATATGCTGTTTCGTTTCAATGTTAAAAATACTTAAATTTTTTTGGTCAAACAATTCATTTTTATTTATTTATTGAAATGAAAACACATCAATATAACCCACACGAACAATTTTTTACGATTGCCTATTTTGACATTTAACATTGTACGTTGTTGACTTATGTGAACCTACATTTTGACGATAACTAACAGCTTTTGTGTTTACACTCAAAAAAAGTTTACAAAAACCAAAAATGAAATTCGTTTGGCTCTAGACGTGCGATGAGAGAAAAAACAAGTTTAAAAACAGGCCGTAATACTTAAAATTATTTAAAGACCCAGTGCAAGCACATGTGTCATTATTTTCTTCCTCAATACTTTTTGTTTTATTCCCACAAAAGTCAAAGAATGCAAAGCAACAGACACTACATACGCTACACAAGTTCACAAAATTGTCGTTGCTCTCTTGCTATCTCATTTTTATATATGTACGTATAATACGTCATTACTCTCTTTGCTCTGAGAGTGCTCCGCACACACATTTTATTGGACTTACCTTTCACAATAATAAAAAAACAACCACACCAACAACAACTACTACTACTGATATGTTGGTGATTTATTTGCGCTTGCTGTGTCGTGGAGTGTTTGTGTGGGTGGTGGGTGTAGGGGGGGTACCTAAAAGAAAAACTGTTAAGTCTGAGTTTACACATGCAACTTTAAGTTTGCAACTTTGAAAAACTCTGCTGCAGCTCTTTACGATTCTCTTTTGAAGTTACAATATGTGTTTACACGTGCAACTTGTCCGCGTTTGAAATTGTGAAAATCTTGTGTTCAATGTTGTTACTTCTGACATTCGTACATCAAGAACGTCGGCAGAGTTTTTCAAAGTTGCATACCTAAAGTTGCAAGTGTAAACTCAGACTAAATAGTGAGATAAAAAACTTTTGTTTTCATTTGCGTTAAACACTTTTTTATTTCTTTAGACGGAGTTGCACTTTTTTTTAACAAATTACTTCGGCTTCGCTACACTTTATTACAAATCACTATTTTATTTTATTTATTTATTCACACCGCGTCGTTGTTTCAACCATAAAAAGAAACAACTTTTAAAGAATAGCGTCAAATTATTCTACAGCCAACTTCACTGCGAAAGAAAACAAAACGGAGTTGCAAAGCACTTGCTACTTTTCCCCCCCTCCGTTCTTCTTACCTCCCTCTCCTAAAAACTCAAGAACGTCGGTAGAGTTGTTCAAAGTTGCAGACCTAAAGTTGCATGTGTAAACACAGACTAAGGTAATTCAAAGAGTGGAGAGTGTGAGTGTAAATTGTCATGGTGGAGGGTATATAAGCTTCGGCTCGGCCGAACTTAACACCGTTTCTACTTGTTTTTATATACACCGGGCAATGCTGAACATCAAATGACTCGCTTTGTTTGGCCATAGCAACAACAACGAAACAACCAAACACACAACATCACACATACTTTGTCCGAAGTAGCTGACGTATACGTGTGTCACATAACCACATGTTTGCCATATCAACAGCAACGAAACAGCCAAACACAAAACATCACACATACTTTGTACAAAGTGGCTGACGTATTAGTGTGTCCCCATAACGTCGACTGCGTAAGCCCATGCAAATGAAATTTTGCGTGGCTATGCTTTATATCTCCGTTCAACAATAGCAACAGACACATGTACATACATATGTTATAATGTTAATACATACGCTATAGACACAATTTCGTTTGCCTCATCCCTGCCACACCACTCTTTCATTGCACTCTTGCTCGCTCATTTTTGTTTAACACGTTATTATTCGCAGTCGCAGAAAATCTGGTTTTAGGAGCAGCAGAAAACCTGTATGTGTGTTGTTTGCATGTGTTGACTTTGATAGATGTAGTCCCTATACGCCGCTATAGATGTTAACACATTAATAACAAATATGAAAACTTTCCATTTTTAACTTTAATTCAAACAATTCATTTCATGAAGAATTTCAAAAGAATTGACTTGGATCAACTTGTTGACGACTTTATATCCTTAAAAGCTTTTTCTGAAAATATTCCAACAGAAAAATGCGTTGAAGAAAAATTGAAAAATTTCCTAAGGCCCAATTTTTGACTGGTTATTTAAATTGGTAATCAGTTGATTTGGATTTATGCTTGATTTGACTTGAAATAGGAAAAGAGTTGTTCAGTGCTTTGTCAAATAATCTTAGTACCTATATGGCAACATTGGCAAATATTACAAAAAATAACCGGTATTCATACATTTATCGGCTAAACTTTACAATGCATTAAACTCACACCATTTGCAAGAAAAAAAGTGAAGTGATAAAATAAAAAAATATTTAATGAAATTGGAAGGTATTTCAGCAGAAATAAAGTTCTAACTGCACTACGAGTTATATGATACGTTTTTATTGTTATTTCAACTAGGATGGTGATTATAATTGTTGGCATTAACAATTAAAGAAGCTTTGTGTTTGTTCTTCTTTTTGTTTTCTTTCAGTCATATGGTCACTTGGTCATAGTTTAAATACCCAACATTAAGTGTGTTGTTTTTTACCCCGTAAAGTTAATTATAGCTTAATTTGTACGGGACAGCTAAGCGATATTAAGTGGCATTTCAATTTCCCACTAAAATTCCGACTTGTGCAACATGTTAAATTTCAAGAAATGGCAACAAAAAGTTATCTTAGATAAATTTTGTTATAATTTCTTGCGAATGAAAATGTTATCAAGGAGAGACCCAAAAGCAGAGATTTGCAAAATGACTTACACATTTTAAGTTCATTAAAATTATTTTGTTTAATCGTAGACTACGTATACTTTTACATCTCTAATGGCCAGTTTTTCAGTCAGTGATGATCTTCGTTTCCTAGTTAAATTGTGGTTAAACATCGATTTGTGTTTTTTAGTCATAGTTTAACTATGATTTAACCACCCAATGTTGGTTGGTTAACTTATAGTCAGAACCATATTATTTTGACAATCAAATTACAGACTGTCAAAGTGAGAAATGAAGATTGTATAAAATACATGTTTCAGATTTGTATATTTGTACACATACGTTAAGACTAGATCATTAAATTGTTGCGCCTATATAGTTTTTTACACATTTTTGTTAAAATGACTTCGATTTTATGCATCTATTTCTTCTTTTAAATAATTCCATTTTGTTTGTTCCCCTTTGTTGTTTTGGTATTTATCCCAAAACACACGTTTTTCCCAATATGAATACAAGGGTTGCCATATTAGTTGACAATATGGCGACTTACATTAACTCACAACTGAAAAACAAAATGCAAAGTTAACCTCTAATTAATTTAGAATTAAGATTAAGTAATCCGATAGTTAACTACCAACTTAAAAACTGGCCATAAGTTTGAAGGATAACCTTTTATTTCCGATAGAAAACAAAATTGGAAGTAAATAGTTCACAACAACGCTCGGTAAATGTTATACATATTGGTCATGGTAGAATTATCTACCAGGTATAGTCGTTTAAACAGGTGATGAAATTTGTTCCATGTCATATTTCGCTTCACTTGTCAAAATCTTATGTATTTTGTTTCTATCCCTTTTTGTAATCTTGAATTTTTGTTATATACATATACATATGTGTAGAGGTTATCAACTGAAACGAATGAACGAAAATAAAATGTCTGTTGTTGCTGCTTACCATTCCAACAACATCTTCTGCTACCATGTGTTTGCTGGCACTGGATAAACGAGTTGCCGTATCGCCCATTACAGCAAATGTTGCCACATTGCGTAGTATTAAGTGTGGATCGTTTTATTTGGAAAGTCGTAAGTGGCGATAGCTTAAGAGAATAAAAAAACAGCCTTATTGTCTGCTTAAACAGCAATCGACTATTAACCAAAAAAATGAATTCAGTTTTTAACTTATGTTTGATCATTGATCAAATATGATTTCCCACTCAAAAATTAGGTCTAAGAAGTGGTCATTCCAAAATTGCGAAAATATCTATAAATTTGTATTTCCAAGTAGAATTAATTATAAACAAAACTTTCGTACACTTGTACTGAGTCTGCAAATTTTTTAAAATCAGAAGATGGTAAAATCGGAATAGTAAATCAAACAAATAAACCAATTTGCAAAATAATACCTTTGATTATTAAATAATTAGAACAAGAACGTTATATTCAGTATTAAAAGTATTTAATATACAGGGTGATTCAGGAAGTCCCGGACAAATTTCTCCAGCGTATTCCTTGGCTCATTTCATGAAGAAAAGTCCACTAGGCCCATGTCCGAAAATGCAAGGGTGCGAAATAGCAGCGGGTTCAAAATTTTCGGATTGGCGGGCGGAAGGTAGTAGGGTAAAGTTGCTAACTTCTAAGCCAGTGGTCGGTTTTTTTAGGCATGTTGGAACGTTCTATAAGAGGCCTTTCAGAATCAATAAAAAAAGTAAAAAAGGCAAATCGCCGAGATACAGAGCTTTCGGGAAAAAAATGGGGGAAAAAAAAATCACATAACCTCAATTTGCTCAGCCAGATGGCAGGTAACTTATGTTTTCTTTTCTATTGAAAGATGGCCATACCTCTTATATTTCCAAAATGACTTAAATGAAGCCCAGAGGTCTTACCGTTCCAAAGTTATGACCATTTTACTGAACTGCAAAAATGTTTGTTTTTGTTATCGGAAGCGAAATAACAGCACACATTTATTGGTTTTTATAATTAATACGTCTAAGACTTTAGATAAAATAAAATTCAATAAAATAAAATCCAGCAAGCCCAAAAACAAAAATATCCGACCACTGGCTCAGAAGTTAGCAACTTTACCCTACTACCCTCCGACCAACAATCCGAAAATTTTGAACCCGCTGCCATTTCGCACCCTTGCATTTTAGGACTAGACTTTTCTTCATGAAATGAGCCAAGGAATACGCTGGAGAAATTTGTGCGGAATAGATTACTCTCGTACTTTTTTAAAAATAAAATGTTAAAGTCCTGAAAGGTTGCAATTTTAATTACAAAAATCATTTGTGATCTCTTAGTTTGTTAATTATTTCTTTAATTTATACATGGTTACTGATTTTTTATATCTTAATTGAAGCAAAAATCCGATTTCTTTTTTACAAAAATGTCAACCGTTTATTTCAAAGTTTTCTGCCAGAATCAAAAGGATGGGTATATCGATATACATATCGGGTTTTTCAATAAGACCGCTACAAAAGTTTTTTTAAATAAAACAAAACCGGTTTTAGATACCAATGAAATTCTTTATTCCTGTGAAAGTACGTTCGATGCCATTATGTATGGAACTCGATTTCTTCTGCATGCCCACCACGGGCACGCTTGCAGAAGTCCAGACGCTGAACCCAATTCTCGACGGTTTTCAAGCATAAATCGGCCGATACTGCTGCAATTTCACGTTCGATACTCGTACGAAGTTCATCAATCGTCGCTGGCTTGTTGGCATAGACCATAGACTTGACGTAGCCCCACAGGAAATAATCTAACGGCGTCAAATAGCACGACCGAGGTGGCCAATCGACTGCGCCATTTCGTGAGATAACACGTTCACCAAACTTGGTTTCCAATAAATTGATTGTGGCATTCGCTATGTGGCTTGTGGCGCCGTCCTGTTGGAACCACATGTCCTCCAAGTCCATATTATCCAATTGGGGCAAAAAATATTCGGTTATCATTGAACGGTAGCGATTCGCATTCACAGTAATGTGCCGGGCTTGATCATCACGGAAGAAGTACGGCCCAATGAGACCGCCGGCCCATAAACCGCACCAAACCGTAATTTTTTCGGGATGCAGTGATGACTCATGGATTACGTGTGGATTGCTGTCTGACCAATAACGCATATTTTGCTTATTGACGAAATGAGCCTCATCGCTGAAGATGATGAAATTGGACGTAGTGCTCATAAAGTTGAGGCCACTGACTCCAAATTTCGGTAGTAAATTTTAATAATTTCGACTCGTTGTTGGCTCGTATATCTTTCCATGATGAAATGGCAAACCTTACTGAAGAGAAATGTCAAAAGAGAGGGGGAAAATATGGTGTCGTTTGCTGTCCCTATCGATTTACTTTTGTAGCGTCTCTGGTGAAAAACCCTTTACATACGATCATAGACGAATATAGGTATAGATTGAATTAGGTATATATTCTCTCAAAAAATTAAACGCCATAGGTACGGTGGAAATTAAACATTGGATGGTGGAAAACATGGGTTTAATAATACCAGATTCCTCCAACAACCGAATTTGGTGTTTTTATGGCAAACTAGTTGTGTTAAATACAATACATATGTATACCAACGATAAAAGTCAACAAAAAAGTGCAAAATACATTTAAATTTTTGAGTTCTACACCAAAACGACATGAAAAAGTTAAGTGAGCATATTTTGTAACTCCACCTGGTGTAAGTTGATTTAAAATTTAATTTCTCTCATTTCCACAAACCTACGACGAAGAGTGTGAAATAAAACGTCCGATGAGAGAATAAATGTATTTATACCTATATTCGTCTAATCATACGATACTCAATTCATGCAAATGCTACTAATAGCAAAGTAAAATCTAGCTGAGTTGTTTTTGACGAAGAATACATACAACAAACTCAGCCTCAACTCAAATACGTTTAAACAAATTTGTCAACACAATTCAAAAATTTAATTTGAAATGGCCAAACACACGCAGCCGTATGTCTTGCTTTAGTAAGGGCCAGTTTCACAGTTGAAAATTCTTCATTTCAATGTAGTTTAACCCTTTCACGTCCATAAGGAAACCTGGGTAATTTTTTAATATCCAATGAATTTTTTCAATTGCTTTTTATACAAAATAAACTAAAATTGCGAAGTACTAATAATTTTATGGTTAGATTTTGTGGAATTTTTGGGAAATATTTTTCCCAATGGACGATAAGGGGGAAAAAATACTTCAGTTTATTGATTTTTTATGAATGATTTACAACTAAAAAAATTCAATGTAAAAATAGGTTTAAAAATACCAAACTAATTACAGTATTCTACAAAGCATTTCCTGTTGCTTGTAAAGCAGAGATGGACGTTGCACATATCACAAATGTTATGCGTTCTATTTTCTACACGTTTCTTTGCACAATCTACACATTTCTTCACTTTTTGCATATTGTGCGCTGGTAAGTTACGTTTCCTGATTGTCTTATCTTCACGAAAGTCGTTTGTTCTGGTGATATAAAATTGGATAGCATGTGAACTGATTTTGTGTCCACCCATTTCACGAAAGAGATTCCTTCCAAATTTAAGGAATAAATGTCACCACGTCACATTGTTTTATACAATGGCGAAAATATTTGGGTATATTTTTTAAGTTTGTGCGAACAGTACCGCAAGCTTTTAAATTTTGCGGCATTAGTTGCTATTGTAAGGTGGGGGAATTGAAGACATTATCAAAGTAAATTTCGCATCTAAGGCCATTCTACTTTTAAGTTAAGCTGAGTACAACGAATTCTCCCAAAACCTACTTCCGCACTATTTTGTTTGTCCGTATATAGATCAAATTCAAAAAGGTAGCTGTTGAAGACTCAACTCTGCACGACATTTTCAAGCCCCATTTTAAGGGCTTGTTTTTGATAGTTGCTTCATTACGCTGTGTTCTTTAAAATGCATCATATGCTCGTCAATAGATTGCCTCTTCGAGTGAATTGTTCATAGCATTTTGAAAACAATGGTTGAAATGATTAAACACAGGTCTTATTTTATATGCTCTATCGGTAGTTGATGACTCTCCATCATTATTGGAGGAATGCAAATTTTGACGTATTTGGAATTTGGGAAGATTCGCTTTCTCGACCATGCAGCGAGCCATTTCCACGATAGTTCGGTTGGCTCTCTCTGCCACACCATTCTGTTGAGGTGAATATGCTACAGTTGTCTGAGGTATGACTTCATTTACGGCCATGACTGTCTTAAATTTCTTGTTAATATACTCCAAACCTTTGTCGCTACGTATTGCTTTCAATTTACGTCCAGTTTGTTTTTCTGCTTGCGCCTTAAAGTTTTTGAAGGATTCAAACGAATCGGATTTGTGCTTCAGGATATATACCTCTGCATAACGAAAAAAATCATCTATAAACGTTATGAAATACAAAGCTCCTCCTACCGATTTTACACGCATAGGACCACATATGTATGCCAGTGTGTACTAAATCCAACGTATCTTTTGAATACACGCCTGAAAATTTACCGTATGGTTTGCTGCTTTTCTTGCACATTGCAAGACATTGCACTAGACTTGTGTCGAACTCGTTCACTAGTTCTCGAACTCGTTCATTTAAGGTGCCCGGACATAACAATCACGAACAAACTCGCCGTATCGAACATGTGCATTATGTTCGTGAGGGTGATGTCTGTTCACCCTAAATGAACTAGATAGTTCATGAACTACCCAACTCCACATTGCACATTGTTAACCTTGTTATGTTATACCATATTAATCATTGTCTCTCAAACATGTAATATTGAATAGCTAACACAATGCGTTTGGGCACAAGTATATTATATTTGCGACAAGCTCCAAGCACATATTACATATATTTGCATCCAAACAACAAAAAACTACAGACTGTAAATTGGAAAGCACATAGCTCATTGGTTATGAGAAGCTCTCCCCAATCCCTTCGTGGGATTGGGACCATTTTTTTATATTTTCGAAGCAATCGAAACTCTTGTTTTTGGTAAATATTATTTTTGTCACGTGAACGAGGGGTATTTTCACTGTTTCTTGTAGCACCGCTTAAAAAATTCTAATATATTTTACTTGGAGAGCAACAATAACTAACACCTAACCATGCTACAAAACATGCCCAGTGTAAATGTAACTAATTTAATTTATGTGAGTCTTGCATTACGATAAAGGAAGTTTATCACACACACAGATATGTTCAACTCATTTACTTTAAATTTATTTGAACATCAATCAATCCAGAAGGAAAAAACCTGAATTCAGAACAATATTTCACCACAAACGGTGTCGTGCAGAAACATCATTTATCCTTTATCACCACAAAAAGATACGGATACGATACGGATGAATCTCATGTGAAACCTGCTTTAGACCAGAGAAAATCAATTCCCGACAGCAATTAAATACTTGTTTTACTTTGGGGTCTGCTGCCAGAGTAAATCGATAGCAACCACAGCGACGAAACAAGTTGAAAAGGCTATGAACGACCGTAGTCGACTATAAAAAATGCTACACTCATTCCGTTCGGAAACAAAAAATGAATTTTGTTGTAATTAATTGTTTGGAGCCAGAATTATTGTGCCAAATTTGATTTATCTTTATACATTTCTGGTAAAAATTTGCGTCAACAATTACAAACTCATTAATTTTCATGACAACATGAAGGAAAATCTACATTCAATTCTGGAAATATTTGTGCAAAATATTAGCTTAAAAGCATTTTCATTATAAACTGTAATTGCACACGAAACTTGCGCTGCAAATAGTAAAATGCATTAGCAATGCCTAAATATTAGTGGTATTCACGTTCAGTTGCCATCGTAGTAAATTTGTGCAATAAATACTAGAGTTGTGTAGTTCACGAACGAACTAGTTCAATTGAAAGATTCACTCTTGTGAACTAAGTACATGTTTCAACAGTTTTTTATACTTTAGTTGTGCAGGTCTCTCTGCAATTTTCTAGTTGATACTCTTTGTTGCACAATAACTACAGCGCTGTTCACCATTTTTGTTTCAAAATATAATATAAATATTATGGCGATTTAGTATAAAACGATTTAGTATATTCAGAACACTTTAGAAATGTGCAAAAAATAAGACCATTTTCGCGATTATTCCCTCTGACTGACCTAAAACAACTTGAACTGAAATGAACTCATTAGTTCACAGTTCGGGCGTTTTCGGAAATGCATTACTACAGAGCATCTGATGCGCAACTGTGATGCGTTTGCACTGCTGATGCCAATCAGCTGATACAGATGCTTGATTGTTGCTTATATTTTCGTGAAATTCCGAACACGAAAATTTTTAATAAATTTAATTTGTGAAATTAATTAATTTGTGAAATAAATTTATTTGTGAAATTTAATTTGTGCTTTAATTTGAAATAGTAAGTTTTATAAAAAAAACATAAATCAATATCAAATTCCGTACTTACTCATTCATTGCATCAGCCATTTTGCTACTGCGCATTTTGCGACTTGTTTGCGCATCATACGCTGTGTTGATTACTTTTATAACATGCGACTCTTGCAGTGTTGCAAAGTGTTGCATTTTCGAACGTGATGCGCATCAGATGCTCTGCAGTGATGCATTTCCGAAAACGCCCTTCCTATGAACACATACAATGAACTAAAATGAACTAGTGAACTAAATGAACGAACTAGTTCATTCTGTTGAGCTGAACTAAAAAGAGCGCTCACTTGAATGAACTAAAATTCCCAACTCTAATAAATACCATTGTTTGTATCAGGCTGTGAGCACAGTCGTTGTAATTTGACAGTGAATTTGTTGTTGTTTAACGCCATATAATTTTCATGTATACTTTATTAATGCAATAGATTCTACAAAATTCAATTTAACACTACTTACGGTTATTGTGTATAATAAAGTAAAAATAATAGTTATAAATAATGCTTAAGATTCATAACGAGGAACGTTAAACAATCTTCATACAATGAGATGTTGGGAGCTCTTTTATTCTATCTTCTAAAAGTTGCCATACTTGGCATTACTTTGCAGATGGAGGAGTTGGATGACAATCTATTCGAAATTTGTATGTGTGAGCATTCTAGCCTGGAGTTCGTGTTTCACAGTGACACTTTTATTGTCCAGGTTTTGTAATAAACCATTCACTTGGGAGTTGCCAGAAATAATTCCTTCATTGGGCAGTCCAAGCAGCACACTACTTCCATGCAGTATGTCCGGGGCAATGGCTTTATTGGAAACCTCCGTTAGCTAGCTAGAGTGATTTGGTTATGCGATCACTGATGTGTCTCAGTCTTAGTAGGTGACTGATGTCACTGAAGCTCACCAAGCTATCGGGTATATTCTTTTGTCCTTTAGAGGGCGAATGAGCCAAACATATAGGCCAACGGCGGATAAAAAACCAAAAGAAGAAAATCCAGGTTCGACATATTGCATCCTGGTCAGCGTCTGATCCATAATGGGCGGCTGCAATCAAATATCTTGGCAGTAGGTAAAATGCAAAAACCCGGTGGACTGGGTTTGCCTCCCGCCACCGTTCATAATGACAGTGAAAATACAAAAACGAAACAGAAAACATAAACAACCCCTATCTGTTGACGACCCCCGCAAACGTTATAAGGACCACGATTTACGGATATGCACCTGGAATGTGAGAACTCCATATAGATCCGGTGCAAGTATCCAATTGGCAAATGTCCTCGAAAGTTATAAGGCTGACATTACCGCGATCCGGCAAATGCGATGGACAGGACATGGCTGCACAAGAAAAAGAAACTGCGACATAACAGTAGCCATGAAAAAAAAACATGAATTTGGTTGTGGATTTGTAGTTGGCAAAAGACTGCAACATCTAGCCTCTAGGTTCAATCCTGTGAGTGAACGAATAGCCACAATCCGCATAAAAACGAAATATTTTTATATTTCCCTAATTTGTGTGCGTGTCCCGACAGAAGAGAAAGATGATGATGCCAAAGACATATTCTATGAGCTCCTAGAGGAAACGTATGATCGCTGCCCTGGCCATGACATTAAGATTGTACTAGGAGATTTTAATGCTAAAGTAGGCAGGGAGAATATGTTTCATCAAACTACGATATTGCCAATTTCAGTCTACATGCTGACAGTTCCGACAACAGTATGAGACTGGTTGACTCTGCCGCGGCAAAAAACATGGTCATTAGTGGTACAATATTCCGGCATAAAGACTACTTGGGTATCCCCTGATAAAAAGAACTAAGAACCAAATTGATCACGTGGTAATTGATGGAAGGCACTCATCCAGTGTAATGGACGTACAAGTGATCAGAGGAGATAACTTTGATTCTGATCACTACCTGGTAGCAGCAAAGGTTCGCACAAGATTAAGTAGAGCGAAAATGGTACGAAACCAGACGCAGAGGAAGCTGGACATCGGAAAGCTGCAATTACCAGAGGTAGCCACATCCTACTCAAGGAAGCTCTCGCAACTTTTGGCACAGAACCCTCCCTATATCGATCCTGAAGCGCAGTGGAACCCCATTTCCGACTCTATAAAAAGTGCTGCAACAACCATACTTGGTTTTGAAAAACCGCTTCGCAACAAACGATGGTACGGTGAAGAATGTCGCATTGCAAATGATGAAAAGAACGACTGAGCGCTATAGGGAGAAAATAAACGAGGTAAACCGTCTCTTTAGGCGTAAGAAACGGCAGTGGAGAAAGCGCGAGAGTGAAAAAATTGAGTCAATCAGAAGAACGAATCCCGAAAATTCTACCAAAAGTTCAAAAACGTAACCAATAGACATGGTTCAGGGCCCCTCTTCTGTAAAGACAAGGACGGAAGTCTCATCGCAGATGTGCAGAGTATGTTGGAAATATGGAGAGATCATTTCTCTGCGCTATTGTTACCTGAGATATTCAATGACGAGACAATCTATCAAAGTTTGGACGACGAAGTCGATTGCCCTCCTCTTAATCAAGACGAAGTCAGAACAGCTATTGCTTGGCTTAAGAACAACAAAGCCGCAGGAGCCGATGTATTACCAGCGAAGCTATTTAAGGCTGGCGGCGGTGAGCTGATAAGGTGCATGCATCAGCTCATTAGCAAAATTTGGGTAGATGAATGCATGCTCGGTGACTGGAGTCTCAGTGTACTATATCCCATATTCAAGAAAGGTGACCCGAGTCTCTGTATCAACTACCATGGAATAAGCGTTTTATCCATAGCATATAACGTTCTATCAAGTATAATGTGCGAAAGACTAAAAACAATTATCGACGACCTGATTGGACCATACCAGTGTGGCTTTAGGCCTGGAAAATCGACAACCGACCAGATTTTAACGCTATGCCAAAACCTGGAAAAGACCCACGGAAAACAAATCGACACCTATCATATATTTGCCGATTATAAGGCGGCCTTCGATAGCCCGATACGGGGGTAACTCTACGAAGCAATGTCTGAGCTTGGTATTCCTGCAAAACTCATACGCCTTTGTAGGGGGATCTTACCGAACCTTTCGAAACTAAGCGAGGCCACAGACAAGGTGACACCCTATCGTGCGATCTCTTTAACATCTTAATAGAGATTATTCTGAGAAAACCTGCTGTCAACATGAATAAAACCATCAGCAGCAAAAGTCATATGCTGCTCGCGTATGCTGATGATATAGATATCATTGGACGCACAGCGGTGTTTTCGAGAATTGAGAAGGAGTCAGGCAAAGTAGGTCTGACGGTAAATGAGGACAAGACAAAATTAATGGCCCCACGCGATTAGACCAAAGCGTGAACGTTGATAACCGTTATAATTTCGAGGTGGTGAACGAATTTATATACTTCGGATCTGCCGTAAACAAAAACAACAATGCCAGCCTTGAGATCAAGCGGAGAATTGTGCTTGCGAATGGATGTTATTTTGGGCTAAGCAAGCACTTTAGAGATAAAGCCCTCTCTCAAGTAACTAAAGTTCAACTATACTAGACTTTCATACAACCTGTCTTGCTTTATGGCGCAGAAGCCTGGGTCTTATCGCAAGCAGATGAAACATCTGTAGGAGTCTTCGAGAGAAAAATACTCCGAAAAATTGGTGCACAACGGTGAATATCGGCGACGCATGAACCATGAGCTGTATGCGGCCATGCCAGTAGAATGGATGAAGACGAACCAGCGCGAAGGGTTTTCGAAACCGAACTCGAAGAAAGACGACAAATAGGAAGGCGAAGACTCCGCTGGAGGTATCAGGTTGACGAATGCCTGCGTACACTTGGTATTGCCAACTGGAGAGATAAGGCAAAAGATAGGACTGTCTGGCGAAATATGTTAGGAACGAAACGCCCCGTCGAAGTACATGGCAGCTGATGAAAGACGCTACCAAAAAAAAATTTTATAATTTTTGTCTATTTAATGAATATGGTTAACTGTTTTTTATTTTGCAGATTGATTTTTAGATTTAACAACAATGGATGACTGGGATACTGAAACAAGAATTTGGATTGTCTGCCGCTATCACGCACTGGAGTCCGTAGTTTCGGTCCAAAGAGAGTATAGGCGCACGTTTGGCGACAATCCTTCGAGCAGATGGACCATAATGAGACTTGTTAACAATTTTGCCGAGCATGGGGCAATCAACAGAAGACCATCAGTTCGGACGGAGGAAACAAGCAGACAGTCATTGCAGTCAATTATGCACAAAGATTTCGACTTATTCCCATATAAAATTCTAATGGCCAACAAACTGAACGCAGTAGACTCCCCGATTCGCTTGGAATTTTGCCAGAAGATGCTTCAAATGGTGGAAGAGGAGGGAAACATGTTATACTGTCTTTTCATGTCTGACGAGGCCCATTTCGATTTTAACGCCAACATAAACAAACAAAATTGTTGACTATGGAGTGCTTCCAACCCACAGATACTCCATGAGACGGAATTGCATCCACTTCGTGTCACAGTTTGGTGTGCAGTTTCATAACGCTGCATTGTCGGGCCCTACTTCTTCGAAGAAAACGGTCACACCGTTACGGTTATTGGAGACAGTTACATGTCTCCACAGAGTTTTTCTATCCAGAATTACGCCGAATGAGAATTTCTTTCTACTCGGTGTGTTTTCATCAAGATGATGCAACTCCTCACATAGCCAAGATAGTTATGACAGAATTGCGACGAAAATTTCCCAATAAGCTGGTATCCAGAAACTCCATATTCCGTTGGCTCTCCAGGTCGCCTGACCTTACTTTTTCTTGTGGGGTTATTGCAAACAGGAAGTCTTCAAAGCAAAACCAACAAATTTGAAAACTAATCCATTCGAGAAACAATTGCGGTCATTCCTGTCTCAACTCTCCAAGCAGTAATGAACAACTTTTTGGTAAGATGCCGCACATGCACCAACGAGCAGGGGGCATTTAAATTCCATTATTTTTAAAACTAATTAAGCTATATTTAATAAAATTGAATGAGCTGTAACATGAATAAAGGAGAAATGAATTCCATACACTGAAAAAAAATTTATTTGAGTTCCTTAATGTAGCAATATTCATCAGCCACCTGTAACTAAAAAGTGTTGAAGCGCGCTCAATAACGAAAACGGCCTAAAACTAACAAGAGTGCTAAATCACGCTTAATAAATAAGATGATCTTCAATAGGGACGGGCAGATGTTAACAGTTCACGTCGGTTATGTTGTTTTAACTTTTGTTAATTTTCCTGATGCTTATGTTTCCGACAATAGAGACAATCACGGTGGCAAAGTTCCGGTGTTGAGCAACACGTGCGAATGATAAAACTTTATTATCAAAGTGGGTGTTCTCTTATGGCAACGATGAGCGCGACGACACCCATTTTTGATTATATGGGTACATCAAAAATCATTGTCGGATTTAGAACGATATCAATCATTACCAAGTGGCAATTCATGTGCATAATGCCAATCTTTTGGTTTTGATTGTGGCCCGTCAAAGGGGAGCGCTACCGAACTGTGGTTCCATCAGGACGTCGCTCCGTGCTACGCAGCCGATGCCACAACGGGCATTCTGCACGACTGATTTAAGAATTATCTCACGCAGAGGCGACGTGAACCAGCCACAGGCACCGTGCGATTTGGCCCACATCGACTTTTTCTTGTGGGGTTTCCTTAGTCGCAGATCCATGCCAATAAGCCACAAATACCAGTGCCCTCAGACAACGTAACCCGACCGCCCCATCGTTAAAAATTAGCGTGATATACACCGAAGCCGCATCAGTAGTTTGAATGACGGTGTATTCCCCACATAATGTTCTTGATAGGCCTTTGAAATAAAACAAAAAATCGGTGATATCTCACACGCAACTTGTTTCATTAAATTTTAACAATCTCTGCTAGAATATCCTTTCAGATGTTCACCCGAAGAAAACGATGTTCGTAGTGCAGATTTGACGAGTGCCGGCATTGCCTGACATTTTTCTTTTCTGTTTTGTTTACGGTTGTGCCAACCGAATTCCGTAGCAAATTTAAACATTTCTTCTTAAAAAAGTGTTTAGTTAAAAAGTGTTCTTAAAAGAGGGGTCTGCTTTTCATACCTCCCAATATTTTTGAGCGTCTCTCCACTTAAAAATTTATAAGCATTAACAGGGCCGTACGAAGGAATTTATTTCGAGGGGAGTTTTAAGCACTTTACCAACAATAAATACAAAAATTATTTTGCATTACAAAAAATATTTTCGAGGGACGTTTTAACATTTACACCTTCAGCAAAAACAACTGCCTTGGCCTTGGCCGGGTTTACACCCATGTCATTTTCCGCAGCCCATCATCTGTCCAAAGTCTATAAATTACCCTGTTAGGGTACTGGGATACGTCCTTCCAGGGCAGTGCAATACTGCAATTGCCACCTCATCCGTATAAGCCACAACTCTGACACCTGCATTCTCACCAGTATCCTGATTCATGCAAGGTTCCACAAAAGTGAAGACAAACCCCATCCTTGAGGTAGATGTGCCATTGATGGCACAAGTGGTAGAGATCGAACAATCCGATCGTCACTCTTATCTTTGTGACTAATTCGTATATGTGACTAATTCAACGTAAGGTTTCGAGCGTCAGCTCTATCACGCTGCGCGTGACATTTCTGAACTCACCCTCAAACTCAAGAATGGCAACCATCATCAGCAAACACTGAATTCTCTAGGAAGTTAAGCAGGTGATACTATTGGGCTTGGAAGATATATTCAGCGTGGTGCCATGGAAATGGGTATGCATAAGCAGATTGAGGGAGTTCCCACGGCAGTTAGTTTAGTCCTAGAGTTGTGTTCCCTGACACCGGTATTTTTCTTAGTCTTAAGCCCTCGCAGCCCCAGAAGAATAGTGTCGTAAGTTAGGACTTTATATAATTTTTCATTGATTTCAATTTTTCATATATGTATAATTTTTCATTTTTTGTGAGCTTTGCAGATAAAAAATACATTACCAGAGGAGAAAATTAACTAAACTTAGGAGAATACTGTCGTATATGAAAATCCTGGGCCGTTTTTTTTCAAAATATTGATTTTGATTTTACTACTAATATACTATTCTTCTGGGGTGGGATATATTATATTAATTTGCAGACGATCATCTACGAGTTTCTTTTAGGCTCCATATTAGTCCCTCTGGTTTCTCAAAGACTTGGCCCGGCATGTCTTCGCAATGTCGCAAATTTTACCAAGTCAAATTCTTCTTTCCCTTTGATTTCATTCTTAGATAAGAGATTTTTATTGAGTAGTTAGTAAGATACATTTTTGTTGTGTTTTGTAGTTTTGACAGCACCGAGGTAGTGTCAAAATCAGCCGATTCCCACTACCTTATTTGTTTAGTCATTCTCTTTTGTTTGACGTTTGTTTTAGTTTGCAATTTAGTTTGCAAGACTTCAAAGAAAAGGAATGACGAACTGCTGTAGGAAATTGGAATTGACTGCTGTGGCGGAAATTGTGCAACTCAATCCAAGAACGTCGAATCGCAATTGATTTATTACAATCCGCACTCAAGCTTTCGGCAACCGCTTCCAGTCTCTGGTTCATTTGTATGGAACTTGTGCCTGCAATATTCTATTCCACTCAACTCCGTCTATACTCACCTTTGGTTTTTTGCAAATGCAACAACGGTTCCTCATTTTTTCTTTTTGTTTAAATCTACTTCTGATTTATATAATTTTTTTAACTTTAAGATTTTTAAACTTTTTCACTATTTCAAATGCGCGTCTCTTTGATAAGTAAACGATTAGAATGAAAATAGAACGAATGTAAACAAACACAAAAAATATAAACAAGTTTGACGTTCCAAAAGTGCACTGAATCAAATCAGCTGATCAACAAATAAAAAAAGTTAAATCAGCTGTTCTTCTGCGGCCACTTTATTATTACACTATGGTAAGAGTAGTAATAAAGATTTTTATTGAGTAGTTAGTTAGAGTAGTAGTTAGTAGTATTTATCTACGCAGTTTATCTCAGTGATGCCAACACATTTTTTAAAAATCCCTACGTATCTCAAAAAAATCCCTTTTTCCCCCTACAGACAGTTTCTTTTTCCCTACATTTTCCCCTACGTCAAGTTCTTTGGATTTAAAACAAATATTATTTAAATTATGTAAAATTATTTTGCTCCAAGCTATAGTTTTATAAATTACTTCAGGTTCCATTAATATTTAGTAGAACAAAAAATTAAAATAAAATGAAATAACATAAAAACAAATAAATAAATGAATTTATCGTTCAGTTTTAAATAATAGGAACTTATTATTTGTACAGTTCTTTAAAATGCATTCTCTTAAAAAGACTATCAGTGCATTTAAAACGTATCAAGCTTATTACGGTCGTCATTGTCGAAATACGACTAGTGCTAATTTTGTCCAAATTTCCCAAAATTAACACTAGTCGTATTGCGACATCGACAAACGTAATAAGGGAATACAATTACTTGTAACAGATTGTAGATGAGATATAATTATACGTATTGAACTTAGTTTATCATGACTCAACTTATTTCGTTTCTTTCTACGTCAAAACAAATATTATATAAATTATATTTATTTTGCTCAAAGCTATTGTTTTATAAATTAGCTCTGGTTTCATTAATATTTAATAAAACAAAATTAAATAATATAAAAACTATTAACTCATTCAATTTTAAATAATTGTAACAGATTATTTGTACAATTTTTTAAAAAACATTCTCTTAAAGTGACTATCGGTTCATTTAAAACTTATGCAATTACTTGTATTAGACTGTAGGTGAGATCTCATTATACATATTGAGCTTAGATTATCATGACTTAACTTATTTCTTTTCTTTGTACGAACATCTGTAACTATTGAGAAATTTTTCTTTTAAAGTTTTTATTTTTACTACACACTGTCTTTCAAAAACTCTTTTCTTCACTTGACTTTTCTTTGATTTTTAAATTATTTGCGCAGCCAGAGTCCTAGGCCACCCATATTTGACGACGGTGAAATCAATTTGAAAATGATTAGGGCCCTTCAGACGTGCAATATAAAGACAACTATAATTTTTTAACTTGCGTGATGTCGTAATCACATTCAAAAATGTATGTAAATAACAAAATTGAACGTTTTCAACTCGACCAAAAAATCCCTACGTATCGACCGAAACTAAAAAATCTGTCCTTTTTTCCCTGCACATGAATTTTTTGGAAAAAATCCCTACAAAAAGGAAATTTTCCCTACATTTGGCATCACTGGCTTATCTTCGCAGCAAGTTCTGACGCCAAAATCTTTTTGCATGTCGTTTCATAGAGAGCAGGGATCGAACCCAGATTCATGCTGGATCATGTTCCAATCCAATTGGGATCAGATGTATTTACAATCAGAGAACGAATTTACCTCAAGGGCATTCCATACAAGTTCTCCGTTGCAAACGAGATTTCTAAAACCTGGTGCCTGGTGCTAATGACAAATGTCGGTTCTTCGCCCATGAGGCCTTGTTTCATATTGGAAGGCTTGTACCAAGTAGGTACTCGTCAAGTAATTCACACATCTCAGTAAAATAAGTATTCTTGGATTAGGACCACATCACCTCGCGTTTTGGCAGGCGATGGCTTAACGTGGCAGTGTCACTATACAATGATCGAAATTAATCTGAAGAAATTCAACATTAGTTTGCTTCTCCATCAACGTCACACCCTGCTCATCGTCAGACACTGAAAAACGTCTTCACATATTCATGGTTATCTGTCCAAAAGCAAATGAGACCAAACCACCGGATAGTTTTTGGAAAAGGTTGTTCAGAATGAACACCACGTATCCACGGACACCGTCTGCCTCCTCCAATCTACCGAATTTCAAGATGTGTATTGGAAGCTCTGAATTAATACCGTTAAGAATGTGCTGAATAGTTTTAACGTCGGGTGGATGTGCCCTAGATCTGGATGGGTGGTCTTCCTTCCGAACAACTTCTCACCTACTTTTCTGAATGCTGATATTAAAACGTTAATAATTTAGAACGCTCTTGGAATCAACCTACGTCCCAACATCCTGGTGGAGGACCCGGCATCTAATTTCGGATTTGAACGTACATTTGTGAATATTTGCACTAATTTATCGGAATAGTTCCGCCTTCCTCCCTTTAATCGACAGCCGCCAGAACCAGTTTACCTTAACAATGCCACTAAAGGACTTTGGACCAGAGTACCAATGAATCACCTTAGCTCTCGTGGGCTTTGTATTCTCAGCGGGTGAGGGAGGCCTTTTCTCTGATTGTTTTGATGTTGAAACAGCTGTGATGCTTTGATTTTCAGGGACATTTGAACAACATCTCCTGGACAACATCAACGTTTCTCGCGATAATCACGAAAGCTTGACGTTAAATTTCTTAGAAGGTTGCTGGTGGGGATATAAACACGCGACTGGCGCAGGAATCTGCCAAATTGGCACAGAAGGAGTTCCTTGCCTACTCTAAACTTGCCGATCAGCCCTTCGTCTGTTTGCATCGTTACTTTCTGCATTAAGCAAATGAATGTCGTTCATAGGTGATTTTGAGGTAGATCTCTTCATAGCCCCCAGTAGTATGTCAAAAATTTGGACGAAAGGCCTGTGACTAGAGTATTCACCGAAAACCAGCGCATAAGACACTCTGACATCCATATTCCGATGTTTTTTTTTTTTAAATTAAATTGGTGGAATCGGACTTTTCTAGTTCTTTAAAAAAAATTACATTCTACTTTACATTTATAAAACAAAATTGGAAAAACATGTAGGGTTTGAATTTGTTCACAGAAAGTTAAATTTTACAGAAAATTTTCTAAAGAAACTGGAAAACTAATTTTTAAATGTTAGTGTTCTATAGAAAATTAAAATCTAATTCCCGAAAGAAAATTAAAAGAAAACTCTATACTTGTTTCAAATATTTCTACATAAAACTTAAAATCTTTTTTTATTGAATTCTTTGAAATTTTTCGATTTTGTTCTCATGAAATTTGAAGATTTACCTAATTTGTTTCTTACATTTGGTTTTAATCGATTTTATTAATAAAATTTAACAAAAAATCAAATTCTGAAGACTTGATTAAAAACCGAATAAGGTGAAACCGGAATTTTACGGTTTCCAAAAATGTAATTTACCAACACAACGGAAACCTCGATTTATTGGATGGCCCAGTTTTCTAATTTCAACCTGTGACTCAATACCGAATTCCTACTTTCCGGGGCTGTAGACAATAAGTTAGATTTAGACATCATGGGGCCCTACGGAATATCTTTTGCTTTATCGTATAAAAATATTTTTACATGTTAAAATGACAGTTTCTTGAATGGCAAGATTTTTTTTTGTCAAATTTCAGAGAAGTAGAAAAATATAACCATTTGAATCGATTTGCAAATTTTTGATTATGACAAGAGAAATTGACATTGAGATTTGAATTGAAATTGACAGTGCCGTTTGTTGGGTTATATCAAGATTTATTCATTCAGGTTATAGCAGCAGCTGTTGATGAAATTAAAGTGCCTAATATGTCAAAGTCAGCTGATGTAAACACAAGGTGAACATTGTAATTTAATTTCAATTATGTTAAATTTAGTGCTTATAATGAAGATTCAAGACGATTTTTGTAAAACACTTTAATATTTAACAAATTGTTGTCGCGAATAAATCCATCTACTTTAATATAAATTCATTGAAACGTTGTGAACAAACTAATAATGTAAACAAACACCGAAATGTAAACAATCTTTGACATATTAGGCACGAACAAAATGAAAACAATGAAATCAGCTGTGCTACTGCTATAACCTGAATTAATAATTCTTGGGTTATATTCAACTAAAATTATAAAATAAAGTGACAAACATGGAGGAAAAGTACACTGAAAGAAAAACGCTTCGACGCAGGAATGAAACATTTTCGTTAATGTTTTTACGTTGCTAAAGTGAAAAGTGTCGTATATCCGACAATTTGGTAGTCGCTGCAACGAAAAATTGCATATACGATTTCTTTGACAATTTTTCATTTCGTTGCTGCAACAACTTACTTTTCGTTGCTGCAACAACTTACTTTTCGTTCCTGCAACAACTTTATTTAATTTGAATTTTTTAGAAAAGTGGGTTGACAATTAAATAAACAGTAAAGGCATGATATTTACACTACTCATATTTGGTTTATCTCTTACTTTTATAGTTTATTTTTATTATTTATTTTGGGGGTTTGCCAACATTAAGTATTTAGTTGACGGAACAATTTCCTTATTGCAACGAAACAAATTATGTATTATGAAGATAGAGAGAGAAAATCAGTCGAAAAAATTAGCGAGCGTAAGAACGAGGTCAGCAAGAGAAAATGGTGAGCGTGAGTGGTACACCTTACATCAGTTTCTTTGCAAATCCGAAAGTGGTAGACATATCTATTTCTCGGCGGGAATAATTTAAATAAATTTGTTAAAAAAGACTATTTGGTTATACTTAGTAATAACCTTTTATTGTGAAAAATAAATTGTGTGAATTTATGTATTTGTTGTAATCGTTTGTGTAAATTGAGTTTATATAAATCAAATAGATAAATAAAGAGAATGCAAGGAGAAACATGACAGCAAAGAAAGTGACGCATCTATAGCAGAAAAACTACTCCGAAATATGTAATTGAACATTTGTGTGGGGATGCGCGAGACGGTACAAATCGCAACAAAATGTTCGTGTTTGTGTGTTTTAACCATAATTCGGTCGCGCTTGTTTCATTCTATTTGTATTTGGACGTTGTATTAGTATTCACTGACTTCAGAATGAAAACAACGTGTTTTAAGTAAGACGATCATAAAAATATATTTTAAGAAATTTTGTTAAAATAAATAAAAGGGCAGTTGCAGAAAATGCTTACAGAGCGATCACTGGCATAATGACGGGGATATTTGGCGCTACAATTGTATGACAGAGCCCTCAACACAACAGCAATTGCATGATTTAAGAAAACAATGCTGCAGTTCTATGTTAAAGGAGTAGATCATAGGGGAGTAGAGCTTATGTTCATGGTAAGTACAGAAATAGATAGATACTACGTAAATATCTTAATTAGAAATCTAAATAATAAATTCCTCATATTTGTTTTTAATTGCAGGACCTGAATGAGACGTCCATAATAACATATGTAATTGAGACCATTTTCGAAGCAAAAATACAAAATTTTGTTATTAAAACACCTGCAATGTAATACTAACATTGTATTTATTTACAATTGTCAATAAATAATTTCAAAACACACTTCAAAACATTCATTGCAGCAATGAAGCAAAATCATTGTAGTAATGAAACAAATTCATTGCAACAATGCATAGCAGCAATGAAACAAATTCATCGCGGCATTGAATCAAATACATTGCAGCAATGAAGCAAATTCATTGGTATAATGAAACAAATTCATTGCAGGAATGAAATAAATTCATTGCAAAAACGATACTTATTCGTTGCAACAATGAAACAAATTCATTGCAGCAACGAATCAAATTCGTTGCAATAATGAAGCAAATTCATTGCAGCAACAACCATACTTTCACCACAGTAACGAACAATTTGCAGTTGATGAACACATTTTCATAGCGGGAATGAAACTGTACTTTAGCTCACTTTCGATGACAAAAGTTGTTGGAGTGATGAACACTTTCATCCCTGTGACGATACTTTTCCGTTCAGTGCATCCGTCGGTGGTGCAATGGTTAGTGTGCGCGGCTCTTGTACATGAGAACGTGGATTCGATCCCTGCTCAGACCACCTTACATATCTTTCGACGACGGTCACCTCGCATAGTGATGGCGACACTATCGAGTACATAGCCACGAAGAAGCTTCTCAAAAATACCATTCGGAACTGGTGTAAAACTGTAGGTCCCAATAAGTGAGTGTAAAACTAGAAAGCGCACATCTCACTGATTGTGAGAAGCTCTCCTCAATGCCTTCATGGGATGTTATGGGACACCATTTTTTTTAATTCGAATAATTGACTTCTCAGAGTGAGTTGGTACTTAAGTACCGGATCGGTCAGAAATAAGGACGGAGAGGACGGTTTTACCCTAATTTTGGCATAAGTTTTTTGAGTCATTCGTTTTTGAGTTACAATTACGGTTTCATACATTTTACTTTTTATTTAGACTAAGAGTGGATTTTTTTTTTGAGTTGACTCTCTTTTGACAGCCATTAACTTCTAGTTTGGTGGTTGTACCTGTAAACTTTCTTCAACAAAGTTGTTGCAAATGTTTTGGGCTTAAACTTTTGGGAACAGATCTTGCCTCTCAACCCGGATTTTTGGGGTAAAAGTAAAAAAAATTGGTAAAGTAAAAGTAAATTTCGGGCTTTTTGTCACAAATTGCCACCTACGGTAATGTGGATTCTCCCTATATTTCATTGAACCATAGAGAAATAGCCAAGAGTTTCTATCCCTCTCTTTAAATTCACTCGATGACGAGGCGAGTTGCTGTTGAATTTTACTCTTTGGTTAGACATAAAACGGACAGAAATGAAAGTTAATGCGTATTTTCGTTAGCTGCCACCAACATAAAACATAACTTAGTTTTCCATTACATCCTACGATGGGATAGGGGAGGGTTTCTCATAATACGTGGATTCTACGTTTTCTAATTTGAAGATTTTTCTAAACGGTGAAGGTAACTCTTACTACCAAATGGGGGTTGACAGCGTCACTAAGCGATGTGGAACGAAACTGAAGGTGGTTACATTTGCCACCTACGTTCATTTGGATTTACTCTATATTCCATTGAACCATAGAGTAATAGCCAACAGGGTCGCCAGTTTTTTTTTTAGGCGAAATCCCCGAATTGTTATTTTTAATCCCCGAAAATCCCCAAAAAAAAAGCTAAAATCCCCGGAAAAATCCCTATTGTTTTAAAGGTACTTCGAGAAAGTTTCAAGTTATAAAATTAAAATTTATTTAGAATTCACTTTGACAACGTAAATAAATTATTACATTATTATTAATATTATATTATTATTAAATTATTATTTTAAAAATAGTTAGTTATAACAAAAAGATTATGACAAATGAGATCTGGCTTTAATTTATGTACACATTGGTTAAAAATCATTAAGGTTATCAAATACTTCAGTCTCATAATAGATTCATCTAATTAATTATTTGTTTTGTACATAGTTTTAGTATTTCTCGTTATTTCTTATTCACTGCTTCTATTCTTATCAAAAATGTTTTTTTACTTGTTTTATTGTTGTCATCACGTACTTGTAAAACAATTGCCAGTAAAACAATTTGATATTTTCAGGAACGGACAATTGTATGCAGTTCTTTTTGCTGACAACATTTAGCAATAACTCAGCAAATTTATTCTCTCAGAAAATTTATGACATTTGGCCTGGTGTGATATTTACATTGGATGTTGAAAAGAATTGCTTTACTAATACCAGATAGAGGCAATGGTTCAAAACAACGATCAAAATAACAACAACGGCATTTCGTTTTGTGTGTTAAAATTATTGCATTAAATACAACACAAATGAATGCTAACAATAACAGTCAATAAAAAAGTTTAAAACCCATTTAAATTTCACAGATTTTCACCAAAACGACATGAAAAATTAAAGCCAGAAGTTGTTGTAATTCCACCAGAAGTTGTTGTAATTCCACCAGGCCACTTTTCGTCAAACATCTCTCTATCAAACCGACCGCATAACGAAGAGTGTGAAAGGAAACGTCAGATGAGTTAAATATTCTCTCTCGTACGATTTACTCTATGCCAAATATTATTTGTGTGTTTATGCTTGCTTTGATTAAAGTAGTACCAGACCAAAACTTTCAAGGAATGATACAAAAGATGCGCTTTTAATGCAGCTTAAATTTTCATCCCCAAAAAATCCCCAGATCCCCACACCAAAAAAACAATCTCCAATTTGGGGATAAATCCCCTAAACTGGCAACACTGATAGCCAAGAGTTGTTATCCCTCTCTTTACGTTCACTCGATGAAGATGCCATTTCATCGAGTTCGAGTTGCTGTTGAATTTTACTCTTTGGTTGGACATAAAACGGACAGAAATAAAAAGGAATGCGTATTTGCGTTAGATACAACCAACATAAAACATCTTTTAGCGATCAGTAGTACCTACCAATCAAATACTATTTAAACTTATGTAGTTTGCTGCATGGTTTGCATCTGGTTGCTTATCGCTCTCTTGCCTATCCACTCTGTTTTCTATCAATTTCCTACTACAAAGTCGATCAGCTGAGTCATGGATACTCCATGATAGAACGGTCTTGTTGCTTTTGATGGCCCGGCTCTTCTGTTACTCACTGAGGAGCCCAGATATTATCTGGCAGAAAACAGCGAGGCTCAGCTAAAATTTGGTCTGATATTCAGCAAACTATCCCATAGGCACCTGAATCGAGTAAGTTTCATATGATTATAGCCAATTCTGCTATAACCAGACACTTCTAGCATGGGGAACCAACGCTAATCTAATAGCCGCTCACTGTGGTCGGACCTTAGTAGAGAAAATATTTGGCTCATCTGACGTTTCCTTTCACACTCTTCGCGATGCGGTCGGTGTGATAGAGAGATGTTTGACGAAAAGTGACTACACCTGGTGGAATTACAATAACTTCTTGCTTTAATTTTCCATGTCATTTTGGTGAAAAACTGTGAAATTTAAATGTGTTTTACACTTCTTTATTGACTGTTATTGTTAGAATACATTTGTGTTGTATTTAACACAATAATTTTAACACACAAAACGAAATGCCGTTGTTGTTATTTTGTTCGTTGTTTTAAACTATTGCCACTATCTGGTATTAGTAAAGCAATTCTTTTCAACATCATACGTAAATATCACACCAGGCCAAATGTCATAAATTTGGTGGGAGAACTATTGGGAACTATTAGTCTATCGGTCGGACGAGTAATTTGGGAACCACGGTGGCGTTACATTTATACATACATATGTAATTAAACGTCTCCTCACAGCGGTATCATTGCGACATCTCACAGAATATGTTTCGAACAGTTCTGATTATGCCGATCTTGGTCGGCTACTACCTATTCCTCGCCGTTAACCTACATATGGGCATTTGTATGTATGTATGTATCTACAATCTGCCCAGCTATCTACCACCCTGACCTTAGCTGTTTTTTACTACCAACAAGTTGTTTGGATCTTACATATTATAATTTATATAATTTATTTACATAAACATACATACATATGTATGTATGTATATAATTTTATTACATAATTTTGAAACAGTTTAAAGTTTACACTGTCTGTTTTGTTCTTAATGTCATGTTGCCAAATTTCATTGGTTTTGTGAGACACCTAGAATCTGTTTGGCCTCTGGTACTTTCCATTCCCATTTTCTTCTGCGTTTAGTTTTGTTTACAAAACACCGGCTGATTTCTTAACAGGTTCTTTTTGTTTACTTCGTTTTCCTTTACGCAGCAGTTTGGGTTCTCTTGAAATGGTTGATTGAGTTTAGTTTAGGTATGGAAATAAATTATACATGAGTACGTTTTTTGGTATAATTTTTCAGTTTTGTTTGGATCCATTTAATTTTGTCTTTCTCACAATAAATTGATTAAAATCAAGTTCAACAAATCCTGTTCATGATTAACAAAAGTGATTCAATTAAGGGTTTATAAAATGTAAGGTTTTATAAAGCCTTTAGTTTTCCTGCTCAATACCATTCAAAAAGAAGTTTAGCAAAATGCTTCCTAGTGATTCCTGGCTTTTTCAGATCTAGCCACAGATCTTCATCAGCGGATGTTTGGAAAAATGCTATTGAAAAATTCATTAAAATAAATTAAAATGAAACCTTATCAGTTCCAAAAAATAGACCGAATAAATAAATATCACCCTTGTGCCTTTACTTTTCTTTTAATATTTTCAAATTCTAAAACTATTCATCTTCTACAATAGGTATCTCGCAATGCTTTTAGCTAGAAACGATGCGCATTGAAGAGCTGATTACCGAAATGTCCAACGTTTTTATTTCCGAGGGCACTTTTGGTCCGCTGCCGTTTTTTAAATAATTTAAATAAATATCCCAAAATCTTAAAAATAATTAAAGGTGAATATTTATTTTCATAATTTTAACAGTTATATTCCATAAGAAACCCAGGCTAATTTGAATTTTTAATTTATTTAATATTTCTATTTAATTTAATATTTAATACGAAAATTGTTTAAACTTTGCAAAAATATATTTTTGGAGATTTCTCGAAATTTAAAACAATTTCTGAAGTTTTACTTATAATTTGGGACATAGACTAATACTTATAGTAGACCCAATAGTTCTCCCACCAAATTTATGACATTTGGCCTGGTGTGATATATACGTTTGATGTTGAAAAGAATTGCCTTACTAATACCAGATAGAGGCAATGGTTCAAAACAACGAACAAAATAACAACAACGGCATTTCGTTTTGTGTGTTAAAATTATTGTGTTGAATACAACACAAATGTCTGCTAACAATAACAGTCAATAAACAACTTTAAACCACATTTAAATTTCACAGTTTTTCACCAAAATGACATGGAAAATTAAAGCAAGAAATGTTTGTAATTCCACCTGGTGTATGTCACTTTTCGTCAAACATCCCTCTATCACATTGACCGCATCACGAAGAGTGTGAAAGGAAACGTCAGAGGAGCCAAATATTTTCTCTATTAAGATTTAGTCTATGATTTGGGATAAACGAATTTGTATTTTTGTCACGATTTTAGTATTTTTGGTACCAAAAAATTTTCAACAAAAATAGAGACAAAAAGCACGAAAATGGGAAAATTCCAAAAAACATTTTTCAGAACTCTACTCTACTTTTGGAAATGGAAATAGATATTTTAATCCTTAGGTTTGTGAAAACGAATTAAATTGATTGTATCGATTAAAATTTTTATATTATCATTGTGAGTAAAATTTGTATTAACTCCAGGGCTATTCAAAATTTGTTCAAGCCATTTGGATCAATTCACACAAGCCTTTTTGTAAACTAGTGTTCAAAGTTATCATATTGCACTCTACCTACTAAAGAGTCATAATTCATAACTTACAAATTTACTTTAGAGGCAAAAAACTGGGTTTGGCTAAGTTAAAAAAATGTGTGAAAATTCTCAATAATAGACATATCGATGCTGAATTTTTTTTAACGAAAAGGAAGAAAAACTGATACTCGGATATTAGATTTAAACAAAAAAATAAAATAGTGAAATGTTTACAAAATCTAGATTAAGCGTGCAGCATTACAAAAACTATTAAATACGAGTACCTTTGACGCTTGTCTTATAGCAAATGAGACGTACATACATATATACTTTACTTCATTGAAATGAAATTGTGATTCGAATCGTGGTGTGAATAATACTCATAATTACTAAATACACCTATGTACGTTAATATGTGCCGATCGGTTCGGAATCCCAGTTTGTTAACTGTCATACTTTTTATCGGAATGGAGTAAAGTTTTGTACCGAAAATTGGCAAGACATTGTCATTTAGTATAGTTCCCATTAGTATAGTTCCCATACAAATGTAACTTCCAAGCTTCTTTTTGTAGGCCCTATGAATCACAATTTATATTGAAGTAAAATGAACTAGACAGAAGTGGGTCACGTGGGCCCACATTTTGTTATATCTGTTGATTCTACAGAAGCTATAAGTTATATGGTGGCACTTAGTAGTGTGGCTTAGTAGCATTACACTGTGTGTAATTTTTTAAGTCATGGAAGTATAACCATATACGGACACCACTACGTGATAAAAGACCCAAAAAGAAGACCCGTGCCTCCCAGTTTTGCCCAAAGTCATGCACATTTTTTTAATGGGAAAGATTTGGGGCCCCGGTGCCAGTTTGGCAAAAAAAGTTATCATTTTGTCAGGCTCATATCTTGCAAACCGTTCGGAATTTTGATTTACTCTCTGAGGGAGTACTTGTCATAAATAACAAAAATAGTGAACATATAAAATCAAAAAACTTCATCTTCAAGTTCAAAATGTTAATGAAGTATTTGAAGAAGTAAAAGCTGATGATGGTGGGCAGTTTGGAAGCAACGTGCCTGTGGACACAATAAGTTCTGCATCTGAGCCCGATTCGGACGACGATTTGGATCCACAACTTAAGAGAGTGCGATTTGCAAGTCCAGGGCCATCAACATTATAAACATAATACGAATATTTTTTTATTATTATTGAAGTAACGAAAAAACAAATGAAATTAAAACAAGGGAAATTTTTCACTTTTGCGGCTACCTAAACGGTGTTAAGAATTATTCGTAGGAAGTTCATAAGTTGTGGAAAGTTGTTTATTGAGATCTTAGGTATGTACATTTTTGTAGTTGATTGTTTCCTTGAATTTTGAACGGTTTGCTACCTATGGACCTGAAGAGGGGGGAAAAAGTAAAAAAAAAAGATCGAAATTTTTAAAGTTTTTTTTCGATTTTGACCTTGAAGATGTATGACCTTGATTTTATATGTTCATAATTTTTATTCTTTATGACAAGAACTACAACTTTCCCTCAGAGTAAATCAAAATTCCGAATGGTTTGCAAGATATGAGCCTGACAAAATGATCACTTTTTTGCAGAAATTACACCGAGGCCCCAAATCTTTGGGTGCCTATAAAAAAAGTGCATGACTTTGGGCAAAACTGTAAGACACGGGTTTTTTTTTTTTGGTCTTTTATCACGTAGTGGTGTCCGTTTATGGTTATATTTTTTCGTGTTGCACTGTGTTATGCAGGAACCATATAGTATATGTTTGAAACATTCTTTTCATGAATTGAAGATCTGCTACTTTTTGTTTATTTGTTGTGTGCCACGTTATTGTTTTCAGCAGTCTTCCAAGGCCATATTTGCATCACAAATACATAAGTTATAACCTATTAATCATTATGTATCCAAAATGTAATATTAAAAGGCAAACGCAATGTGTTTGGACACAAGTATACTATAATTGCGACAAGCTACAAACACGTAATATTTGCGTCCAAACAAAAACAAAATTACAGATATTTCGACGTATAAAGAACGATTTCCGACAACGAAATTAACCAATTTCCAATTTTGCCCCTGTTTACTTGAATCCGTTATTATGTTAATGTTAATTGACTTAAGCACGGAGTCATAAAATGTAATTTTCCACACACATCGCGGTATACCTGAACTCCACTTAAGTCATTAACTCCGTGTTCCACTTGAATTAGTCGTTCTAAAGGATACGTCTGTTGTGATTAAAATGATATAAGTGTAATTTTTGTAAAAGTGTATGTCCAATTTTGAATGTGAAAAATTACAATTGTATGACTCCAATTTCGTACTATGAATTTGAGTAAAATTATTTACCATTCCTGATGTGTTTGTGTTGTTAAGTGATGGTGATATAAATCAAGAACGGCAAGAGAGCAAGACAAAAGAAAATCAGCTGTACGATTTTGTACACACACTTGTATCTGGTTCTAGGCCATATGTGTCTTGTGGTTAAACTTCTTCCTCTTCTGTGTTTCTGCTGCTTTAAACAGGTTCCTTTTCGTTATTTTCTTGCTTGACAACTAGCACAAATACACATGGCATAAAGAGTTTGAATAAACAGTGATAAACAAAGTGTCCAATATACATACAGTATCTAGCTATAGTATTATAATTCAAGTACTGTCCAAAATGCTCTGAGATTGCAGGAACACAATAATAATTTATAAAATCAAATTAAATCAAAAAATCCTTAACACATTTAGCGCCATGTGCGGCACCGGTGCACACGACCTAAGTACTCGTTCGGGCCGCGTGTTCACATATCCACACGCAACCTTGATGTCTTTAAGCGGGAATGTGGAGCAGTGCACACGATTTACATTGGGTTTATATACATACATACATGGAATGAATCTGTGGCCCCAGGAGAACGTGGATTTCTGCTTGGCCCGGGCGTTTTGCATACCCATAATGCGTCAGAGGCGAACAAAATATAGGGTTATTTCGTCAAATGAGAACAGGTGGATAGGTTTTTTTTAAAGTATTTTTATTATTTTTATATTGAAATAAACAATTTTTTATCATAAGAAAACAATTTTGACATTCAAATCCAATTTTCATAGAATAACACATACCATAGAAGGTTTTATTCGCTCAATAAATTAAACGTCATAGGTACGATGGAAAGTAAACATTGGATGGTAGAAATATGGGTTCAATAATACCAGATAGTGGTAATAGTATACAACGATACACAAAGGAACAACAACCGAATTTCGTGTTTTTGTGGCAAACTAGTTGTGTTAAATACAATACAAATGTATACCAACGATAAAAGTCAATAAAAAAGTGCAAAATATATTTAAATTTTTCAGTTCTACACCAAAACGACAGCAAAAAGTTAAGTGAACATATTTTGTAACTCCACCTGTTGTAAGATAATTTTAAATTTAATTGCTCTCATTTCCACAAACCTACGATGAGAGTGTGAAATGAAACGTCAGATGAGAGAATAAGTTTATCTAGGTATGTATTAGTCTATGCCAATTTTTTTTATTTTTCAAATTTATTATTATTATTATTATTTTTCAAATTTTGACTCAAAATTTCAAAATCTAATCTATACATGACCTAAGCAGAGTGTTGTTCAAAACACTTGATACAAATGGGTATGTTGCACTTGACACAGAAGGTATTGATCATTTTTGCAGTTTTTCGAGCATAAGGAGTTCCCCGTTCCCTAGCCATCTTTTTGTAGCACACCGAGCACCACTTTCTAGTCTGCCTCTTGGGTCCTTCAGCTTCCTTCAGAATATGCTTCATTGTAACGGGGCATCTGCGGTGGTTGTAGTTGCTCAGAGACCACGGATATTTCTGCTGGTTCCTCTTCTTCCTCAGATGCTGGTTGGTCAGATTGGCCTAGAACCAGCTTTCTCGCTAGTTCTTCTTTGAACTTTTTGATAGGCATTTTTTTATTGTTGACTTTGTTGTATAGGTGAAGAGCATTGACAACAGTTGTAGCAGTGATTAGATGGAAAGCTAATCGTTTGTACCATTTTACAGTTCGGCGCAAGTATGGCGAATATGCTGAGAGTTGGTCAGAGATATCAACAATCGATTTTCCTATGTTGTAGTCAAACACCCTCTCTGGCTTTGTCACCATTGTATCACCATGTTTCGTGCTCAGCATTAACACATCCCGTTTGTCTTGCCATTTGATAATAACAATTTTTTGTTGGTTTTGCTGAACTTTCTGTTCTCCCCTTTTTAATTTTGTCTGTACAACATCAGGAGGATTACCTTTTCGATTCTTGCGCAAAGTTCCAACCAAGTGAGTTTTTCTTTCTACCATTCTTTGAGCTAATTTCACACTCGTATACCAATTATCAGTATAGAGGGTTCTTCCATGATCTACAAGCTCTCTAAACAGTTCCATAACAATTTTCTCAGAAACAGCTATCTCGTCAACTTTCTCTTTTCCAGTATATAATTTCAAATTTTAGGCATATCCGCCACCGACACACTGTTCGAATAACTTTATGCCATACTTGTGCCTCTTATTGGGTATGTATTGTCTAAAGAGAAGTCGTCCTCTAAAGGGTACGTTACTTTCATCGATACAGCATTCCTCTTCTGGAATGTATGATGTCTGAAATTTTCTTTGAAGAAGAATGAGAAACTTCTGCAGTTTAAGTACACGGTCAGACGTCGGAGTTTGTTCTTCATTGTTGCAAAGATGGAACATAGATAACAGCAACTCAAATCGGTTTCTGTTCATTACTTCTGAAATACCATTCTTATAAATAGGATCTTTCGACCAATAATCTCTTAGATGTCGCAATGGCACAAGACCCATCCAGAATAAAATTCCAATGAATTTTCTCATTTCAACAGCATTGGTATCAATTCACTTTTTGACTCTAGCGTTAGGGAGTGAGCTTTTTTCCAGAGTTTGCGCCGCAAATCTATTGCTTTCAATGACCAATATACCAATTATTTCATCGTCCAATAAGTGATTAAAGCATTCAATTGGCCCTTTCTTATGTAGTTTCGTGTAGATAGCAGGTGGAACTCCGGTGTTTCCAAGTATTACATCTGGAAACGTCGTTCTTTTCCCTTCTACTGACTGCCATATTGACTCAAAAACTGTTTCTGACACATCCGGATTTATATTATTTTCCTCAAAAATATTGTCCCGGCCATTCACTTCCTCCTCAAGAGCACGAGTTGGTGATGGCGTTGAATAAAAATCTGGTAGAAGGATGTTGAACGAACGAGATGTTGATGGGCTTGAACTGAAATCTGGTGAAGGGATGTTGGTTGAACGAGATGTTGACGGTTTAGCAGAACATAAGGATTATCTAGCAGTTACCAGATTGTCTAGTATTTTTTGAGAATCGTCGCACGCAGATGGAGGTGGTACTGTGATGCATATTATTTGGTCCACACTCGTTGAAGTGGACGGAACGACTTCTACATCTGACTCTTCATCACAACTACTAGAAGGAATGTAATCCCTGTCTCTATCAATATCATCATTAGATTCTGAGTCACCAAAATCGGACAGGTCAGAGAGATCAGCATTCAAAGTTTCATGTATCTCTTTATCACTAAGTTTTTTCCTTGACATTTTTTATTTATTTTTGAAATTGGGTAAATTAATTCGTCTGAAACAATAAAGAAAGAAAAAAATTTTAAATGTGCACCGGTGATCACGCGGCCCCAGGAAGTAAAATTACTTCCTGGGGCTGCGTGATCACCGGTGCACACACGGAAAATTGCTGAAAAACCATGGAAAATGTGAAAATTTTCACATTCTGTTTTCAAATATTCAATAAGTAGACCTAAACAGAATGTTTTCAGGGAAAAAAATGTTTTGGCCCGAGTGAGTGAATTGCGATTTTGGGGCTTGGCGCGAGATGTGTTAAAGAATAAACCAAAAAAATTATGAAGTTTTTAAAAACAGATTTTATTTCATTCGAGCATTCACTAGAGTTGTAAAACACCTCGCATTTTCAAAAACCGGTTCGTGGTTTATTCGAAAAATAACTTTTTAGACAATCCGGAACTCGAAAAAAAATCAGTGAAACTGGATACCTATTTCTCGGGCTCCATAGTGTTTTTTTGGCAAAACGTTTTTTTTTAATTCTTCTGGAGATATATGTATACTATTTCTATTAAATCAGCTACTCAAAGATCAATTGATCTAACTCCACAAAACAAAATTGGGGAATATGGGAAAAGAAGTTTGACACTTTACGTATTCTAATACAAAACTGTTGCGAAGCCCAAAAATACTTCGAATTATTACTTCATTGTGATGATAATAAACAATTGGGTTTAAAATTCAGTATTGAAACTTTTTCTCATAGAGTAATATATGTAGATATAAAGAGTTCTCCAATTTGAGTGATATGATCTCTACGTGACGATTCGGCCATTTGTAGTATGTCATGATCTGTATTTTGTTTTCATTGTATTCAGTAACACAGTGCAACACGAAAAAATATAACCATATACGGACACCACTACGTGATAGAAAACCAAAAAAAAGCCGTATCTCCCAGTTTTGCCCACAGTCATGCACATTTTTTTATGTGATCATTTTGTCAGGCTCATTCTTGCAAACCGTTCGGAATTATTTACTCTCTGAGGAAAAAAGCTCTTGTCATACAGAACAACAATTGTGAAAATATAAAATCAAACTTCATCTTCAAGGTCAAAATCGCAAAAAAACTTTAAAAAATTCGACTTTTTTTACCTTTTTCCTCTGTTCAGGTCCATAGGTAGCAAAGCGTTAAAATTCAAGGAAACAATCAACTACAAAAATGTACCTAAAATCTCAATAAACAACTTTCTAGAACATATGAACTTCCTAGGAATGATTCTTAACACCGTTTAGGTGGCGCTTATGTAGCGTTTAGGTAGCCGCAAAAGTGAAAAATTTCCCGAAATTTTTTTAATGTCATTTGTTTTCTCTTTACTTCAACATTGAGATACTATGCTATCTATTACAAAACTACTAACAAAAATATTTGTATTATGTTTATAATGTTGATGGCCCTGGACTTGTAAATCGCACTCTCTTAAGTTGTGGATCCAAATCGTCGTCCGAATCGGGCTCAGATGCAGAACTTATTGTGTCCACAGGCACGTTGCTTCCAAACTGCCCTCCATCATCAGCTTTTTCAGATACTTCATTAACGTCATACAGGGCGATCTTGTGACTCCACCAACATACCTGAAATGAATTAGAAAAGAAATCAAAAAAGGAATGCAAAACAATGCATCAATAAAATGGATATTACCTCTGCAAGCATAGCGTCGAATTTTTTTTTTTGCCATTATACCGTTTTTCCATGGGTGAAACCGTTCTCCAGGCTCATCGGATTCGGTAGGGAGTTGTTTGAGTTGTTCGCTGTGCCGATTTTCTCAAAATAATAATTAATAATTCTCTTCTAAATAATAATTCTCTCTTGCTTCTGGTTCTCCGTCTCGATCCCCTCCCAAGACTCTGGTGCATACACGCTGAATGTAAATCCATGCCATTGAATGACTATCATCAACCGATGATTCAAAGTTGCTCTTGAATAGCTTTCTAATGTAAGGGCCATTAAGTACGCCTGATAAATGAAGACAGAAAAGAAAACATTAACATAGCGTAAATGTGTATAAAATGAGGTACACAAAAATTCGTTTTAAATTTACTACAATACCTTTTTTAATTTTGGCATCGCTACGCTTTGGGAAAACGCTTTTCAAATAGTCGAATGTGTTTGGACAATTTACAACAGCCACTTCGATGAATTTTTTAACAGTTCCCAATTTTATATGGAGCGGTGGCAGCAAGATGTCTTGAGTATTGTCGATTAAAGGTGCATTCTTCAGTTTATGTTGTTTCATTTGTTCCTCCACACTTCCTCTTGGTCTCAACGAATTACATTGGTATTGATTCAGTGGTGAGCACGAATCCCAATTACAAAGAAAACAAAAGAATTTTGGAAAGCTGCCCTTATCGATGATCCCTTGCAGAATGTAGATGACCTTCAAATCACAGCAAATCTTACATTTATTTTCGAAGTATTGGATTTTTTCATTATATCTTTTAATGTTTCATAGCTTTCTTTCATGTTAATGCCCATTGCTAGAGGAATGGAAGGTTTTCGGTTCGGCACATGTAACAACACTGCTTTCAAGCTTGAAACAGAACCATCAACAAATAATCTCCACTCACTAGCGATGTAGTTCATTCCCATTTTTACCACCAAAGCTTTTACATCGTTACAGTAAGCGAACGAATTGTCATCATTTAGAGTGTTGAGGCTCTGAAATTCAGCTCGCCGTTTGCGGTACGCCGTAGAGTTAACATTAGCATGTGTGAGTTTTCTTTGCTTTAAAAACGCTGTCAAAAATATGGTAAGTCGCTGCGATATTCCCAATATGGCCACAATGAAATCCACTTCCATTTGTGTTATTAGTTGTGGTCTATTTCTCCCTGTTGGGGTTCATAATCGGTATCAAATGGATCTTCATAAGTAACACCACTTGCTCTAGTCATTCCTGTAAATTCTGTCCTACGATCTGGAGTTGGCAGCCTTGGTGATACAAAATTTGCAGGTGCAAGCACTGATAGTGTGGCTGTTAGAGTTGCTTTATAAATTTTGTTCTTCTCAGCATGTCGATTTAGACGACATGTGTAATTTACGCATGCCTACACAGAAAAAAATTTTCATAGTGGTTCTATGTGAATTTCACAAAAACACGTGTTGTGAATTTCATAATTACACATTTGTTAATGTAAAAGAAAAAAATTGTGATTATAACACAAATTTTGTGATCATCATAAAAATTCTGTGGATTTCATAATATTTTTGTTAATGTTGCCGGGACTTAAGAATAGAAAATAAGAAACTGTGAAATTCACAAACAATCACTATGAATTACACAAATAATAAGCAATTATCCTCAATTAAACTCACAAAATTAAGAAATTTTGCAATTTTTGAATTTCACAACATTTTTGTGTAGTTCACAAACGAATTGCAGGTAGTTGTTGTAGAATGCACAAAACAAACCATGGTTTATATAAATTTTTTGTGAGCAACAACAACAGAAACTATGTTATACACATTATTTTTGTGTTGTTCACAATCCTCATTGTGCGTTTTTAAAAAATGCGAGCGAAATTAAAACGATGCACAACGAGTGCAGTCAATCGGTTTTTATAATTGTGCGAAAGTTTTTTTCCAAGCATTTGATAAAATAATTAGAGAAAAATATCAGTTAAAAGATTTGTTTTCTGCTAAGTACAAATACCCTTTTTTTAAATAGAAAAACATACATATAAATTAAAATTATATTTAGATTCTGGAATTGATGAAACTACATTAAAATTAATGATAGCGTCTCATTTACGGCAGCTATTTAAAAATACAGCAATACCACTTGGGGTGCAAATACGAATCGAATACGAAGTAGAACTTTGGAAAAAAAAGTAAGTAAAAAATTAGATATGTATTGTTTATTTCATGATTTTTTGGTTTATACAATACGTGTTATAGGAATATATGCTGCAAATGAAACACACGCGCATCTTTGTTTGATTAAGTTTTTTTTTCTACTTTGTGAATTAATGGAACAGAAACAGTGCAATGAATTAATACTTTTGTATATCAGTCAATAGTTTTCATATAAACTCATTATTAAAATTTAATTAACCGGTAGCAAAAGCAGTGCCATACAAAATGAAATGTTTTATGTGTTATAGTAATTTTCAAACTATTGTAGCACTTCCAGCTCATTTTAAAGTTTTCCACTCACTCTTCGCTGATAGTGTATTTGATTGCATAGAGGATAATTGCACCGTGTTACACACATTCTGTCCTATGAACCAAATTTACTTTTTCGGAAAGGGGATAAAAAATAAAAATACACGTGTATCGGCGATTTTCATGTACACGTCAGATTTTTTTTTTTTGAGTTTGAAGTATAAAGCTCGTAGTGGCCTGTGTGAAAGCCTTTGGACCGATTTTTAACCCTTTTTCAGTGATCCAATCGAGCTGATTTTTTGCAGGCAGACTCGTGGATATGTCTGTATCACGTCAAATTTTTTAAAAAATAAATTTTTATCAATTCTCAGATTTTCCTAAATTTTTTTTTTTTTTCAAATGGTTATCGTTTTTTTTTAAGGTTTCAGTTCGTTAAAAAAACAATTTTTTTTATTACTTTTGTTTTATAAAAATAAAGAATTGTTGCATTAAAAATTTTAATGTTTTTAAAGAAATTTAGGCCTTTTATTTTTGCGGTTGTAAGCATTTGCTTCAGTATCGCGACAAATAGACCAACAGTATTCGCCAAGCATATGCGTAATGTCTTTTCCTTTAAAGCGCTTTTCAATAGCCGCAATGTCCTGATGGAACCTTTCGCCATGCTCATCGCTACAAGCTCCTAAATCATCAGGGAAAAAATCTAAATGATTGTGAAGAAAATGGATCTTTAGCGACATTAATATGCCAATTTCGCTATATGCCGAAACCATTTCTGCTACAATATTTCTATAATTGGCAGCTCGTTTGTTGCCAAGAAACTGCTCAATAACGGCAACTGTACCTTTCCATGCACATTGTTCGATAGCATTTAATTTTGATGAAAATTCAGAACTTGCTATTATTTTTTTTATCTGCGGACCATTGAAAACACCTTAAATCAAAAAAATCATTAAAAAACATAAAGTTACTGAATGACTTCTTAAAAAAAATACCTGCATGAATCTTTGCGCCGCTCAATTTCGGAAAAATTTTGCGCAAAGTTGCAATGGCCTCGCCATCACGATCCAGTTTTTTAACAAAATTTGATACGAGACCGAGCTTAATGTGTAGTGGAGGCAAAATGATTTGAGACGGCTGCACCAATGGTAGATTCTCTATACTTTCTACGCCTACTTTGTAGCATGTTCGCGGCTTCCACTTAAATTCAGTGTAATGCTCATCTCTTTTTCGACCTTCCCATGTACACAAAAAGCACTGGTGGGTTGGAAATCCACGCTTAACACCCATGATTAAACCGACCACTTTCAGATCGCAGCATATTTTCCAATTATGCTCTTTGTACTTTATCAGCTGTAATATTAATTCCATGCCTTCCTAAGTTTCCTTGAGGTTTGTGGCATATGCGATCGGGACAGATGGATGTATGTTACCGATATGAAGCAGCACGACTTTAAGGCTGTTGACCGATGCATCGATGAAAAGTCGCCATTCCTCTGAAATATGAGGGTAACCAATTTTTGCAAACATCAAATCAATATCATAACAATAAGCTAGGTTTTTTTCCCGATCTTCGTGCAATTTAAAAAATTCGTCATATGGAATAGTGTGAAACCACCACGAGCGGCTGTTATTTTAAAATCAGCCGCCACTATATTCCACTGCTTAAAGCGTGATGCAAAGAGTTCTGCTGTTCTCCTCGACAAATTTCCGTCTCGTACGAGGTCATTGAAGTCGGCTTGCGTTATTAAATGTGGCATTGCAGTCCCAATTTCACTGGGTGTTGCCACAAATTCCGATACTTGTGGACTCTCGCATCTCGCATTCGATGCAAGAAAAGTTGATAGCAGTGTTGGTACAACTGTTGATTCTGCATCGCTTATTTCGGGAACATTATCAAAAATACCACTGAAGCCGCTACACGTTCTTCTGGTGAGTATAGAACTGCTGGAATTACCGATTCTACATTAGCGTAGCGAATTTTGTTGCGGTGAATGTATTGGTACCCTTTTGTTTGAGCAAAAGTAGCACAATTCATTGCAGTGCTCCGTGCGTGGTAGCCAAATTGTTGGTACAGCGTACTTTATTGTTCACCTTCCATCAGTAAACTTGCACAAATTTCTATAGCAATAGTCGCACACGACTTCCGGAGTATACCACAAGTAAGGAACATAAGCAGTCTTAAATATTTTCTGAAACGAATTAACCACTGTTTTAGTAATATTTTTCAAATTTTTACTTGGTGCGAATAACAAAAGTTATTTCGCGTCGGACACTGCATTTTTTTCAGATGAAATATATACAAATACGTTTTCGCACAACATAACTTAAAACAATTTTGCAATTCCTTATTTCATCTGTCAGACCAGTTGTAAGTGTTGTAAAAGTCAAAAACTGTTTAGTGTTAGAAGGTTACTATTGATTAACTACAACTATATCGAGTAGGATGGGTCAAAAAACATTTTTTTTTCGTAACGCTTAAGTAGTTTAAAAATTTGGAGTCCCTTCAAGTTATGCTAAGAAAAGTGAAAAAAATATTTTTTTTTCAAAAATAATAAAAATTGGGGAAAATCTGAGAATTGATAAAAATTGTTTTTAAAAAATTTGACGTGATACAGTCATTTGCACGAGTCTGCCTGCAAAAAATCAGCTCGATTGGCGTGTACATGAAAATCGACGATACACGTGTATTTTTATTTTTTCCCCTCTTTCCGAATATGTGCATTTGGTTCATAGGACAGAAAAAAATCTATTTTTTGTAACACCGTATTGTCATCAATCCTTCAGCAATATAAACACTTTTAAAAAGCATTTGAAAAGAAAGCATATATCCAATCCTGAAACTGATTTAAGCGTTAAACATAGTAAGCCATCTTGCCCCCCATCTAACAATTTTGATGAAGAAATCTCCAATGATTTAATTAAAGCTAGAGACACAAATACATTGTTTTCGTTTGATTCAGCCAAAAATTTAGCCCAAATAAGGGATTCTATTATGATTTTAAATAATACTTTATACAGTTCCAATCATTTTTCAAACAAAGATGTTCAAGTCATACAAGCAAACATAAAAAATATTGTTGTATCGCCAATAGAGGAATATTTATCTAATTGAATTAAATATGAAAATGATAATGGCAGTGAGTTTGTGTCGGATAATATTCGTCAATTGCATACAACTTTAAAATGTTTAATGAAATCGAAGTCTGCTGACTCCACTTTCAAATCGTTATCCAACTCCAACTCAATCTGAAAGTAAGTAATTATGTCGTTCATCAAAAGTTGCAAATCTTATAAGACCTCGTAAATTTTTATTTTAACAGATATCAAATATGCTGCCCTAATATACATTTTGCATGGTGTGCTGGTTCCAAAATCTTACAGCTTATCAAAAGAAGACAACAAACGACAGTGTTATAGGCCTTCAATTGAGGATTCAAGAAATTTATTTTTTTTTGCGGTGAAACCCCTGCTGATATAGACATAAAATTGTTGAAGATTAAGGAAAAGAAGCAACCAATACAGCCATTAGTTTTAATTGAAGGAAGTATACTGAATATAAAAAATGTATTTCTTTACTTTGATGAGGTTAGATATAAGTCTTTTTCACTATTAGAAGCCATAAGCACTTGTTTCAAAATTGTTCATGTATTCCATTTAGAATATCCGTTACCTTCACTCCTCCATGTGGGCTTTTATTCAAAAATATTTATTTAAAATCAGTACTAAAAATGAAAAGAGTTTCCGATAAAAAACAGTGTATGCAATGAACTTAACCAAAGCTTAAATCAATCCTCTCCCAATTAAAATTTAATAATAAATCAATGTATATAAGTTAATGAAATAGTATAAGATTTTTATTATGAATTTTGTTTAATTTAATTTAAATTTTTTGGTTTTATACTCTAATTATTTGTTAATTATTTTATTACAAAAAATTACAAAATCTTTTTGAATTCAATGCTCTTTTTAAATGAACTATTTTTAATTTAATTCACAATTTATTGGCTTTCTGTTTTAATTAAAGTGTATATTCATTACAAAAACTAAAAAAAAACACCAAAAAAAAACTGCATTTTGGTACAATAATTCTTTTAAGTGTAGAGGTACTTTTCAGGCGGACACACAATTCTGTGAAATTCACAAAACTACTCTTTAAAATAAACAAAATACTCCATAAAATTCACAAATCACAATTGTGAATCTGACGGTGTCTTTGTGATTTTCATAACAAATATTGTGTTTTTTAAAATATTTTGTTATGAAATTCACAACAAATTTTCTGTGGGTTTTACAAAATTATTTTGTGTCTGTCACAAAAAAAAGGAAAATTCACAGATTTTGTGAATTTCACAAAAGCTGACTGTGAACTCTATATTTACGGTGTTTTTGTGAATTCAACCACGATTTTTGTGAAAAAAGTTTTCTGTGTAGCAACTGGTTTCATTATGATCAGTTCATCATCATGGGAGATTGATCCAGTTTACCGGCTTACAATACTTCATAATATGTTTGCCTCCACTCAACCATGCCATGAGATTGTTATAACATTGGCGACACACTGTATTAGGAATGTAATTTTTACCGGTCAAGTCTACTTCGCCGAAAAACAACTTATGTGCTATCTTGAATTCACTACTTAAAATATTATTTTCCTATTGAAATCTTGTAGAACTTTTTTTCTGATTTGATGACCGCAAACGTAGCAAAATAAATCAATATTTTCACACGGCATATTGAAATTGACAGTTGTCAATGTTGTGTGCGAATTATGTTGTAGCACTTTCTCTATAACTTTCACCGCTGAGCTCTCGTTGACGTCGCGCTGTGTAATACCTCGATGTGGATTTTTTTTTTTAGCATTAGATTTGATTTATTCCATATTTCTTTACATATTTATTTTACGATATAATTTATATACTTAAGTATATTTATAAGACCTTCTAGCGTCCTTGGACCGATCTAGATTTACTAATTTCACATTTTAAAGTTTAAATAAGCCGTAAGGCCAGCCCATTTTCCACGTTTCAGATTACTTACCTTATCAATTAAGTTTGCGGGGAAAAGGATTAAAACCCATTTACCTCGATGTGAGCGTCGTGTCGCTTTTATATTGTGTGCTGCGTCCCTTGTTGCGTGTGCTGGGCTTACTGCTTTGCCTGTGCTGCTGTGGTCGGTGAGATAGCAAAGTATCTCAATGTTGAAGTAAACGGTGTTAAGAATTATTCCTAGGAAGTTCATATGTAATAGTTGCTTATTGAGATTTTAGGTACATTTTTGTAGTTGATTGTTTCCTTGAATTTTGAACGGTTTGCTACCTATGGACCTGAACAGGGGAATCGAATTTTTTAAAGTTTTTTTGCGATTTTGACATTTTTTTTGATTTTATATGTTCACAATCTGTGTTCTTTATGACAAGAATTACATCTATCCCTCAGAGAATAAATCAAAATTCCGAACGGTTTGCAAGATATGAGCCTGATATAATGATCACTTTTGCATGACTTTTGGCAAAACTGGGAGGCACGGCCCTTTTTTAGCGTTTTATCACGTAGTGGTATCCGTATATGGTTATATTTTTTCGGTGTTGCACTGTGTAACGATAATAGTGAAGTATCTCCAATTGTTTTTAGACTTTCACTATTTCCAATAAACACGTATTTCGCTCATTTTTATCTGTATTATTTAAGACCAACATTTAGTTTGATGGTGGGCCACTGCTAATGGTGGGCAAATTCTTCCCTTAACCCGAGTGAAGTCTAATTTTAAATTTTGTGATACCTTATATGGCATGAAAGCCATGAATTGTGGCAATCGATATCTCGTGTGTGGAAATTCCGATTGACCATACATTTGTTTCTTAATGCAATAATCAACTGTTACTATACTCGAAATGAGAGAATCCTGCTGCAATTATCTTTTTTTTAAATTTTGATTTGTCTTTGACGTAAAAAAAAACAAATTGAGAAATAACAATAAAGAATTATTGAATGAAGCATGACAGTGGGTTCTGCGCAAAATTGAACGACTCTGATTCCAACTCCGACTCCATCATTTTGAAAATACACGACTCCACTCCAATGTTAAATAAAGCCATTTTCTAAGGTATCCTTTTCTATAACAATGAAATAGTTTTAACTGCATATAATGTCATTGTTGGCAGCACAACATGCAAATATTTATTTTGTTTTTCAGGAAATATTTTTAAATTTAAAAACCGTTGATACCTTTTCAAAATAATATAAAATTTTATAAAATTTATAAAAATTAAAGACCATATATATTCTCGAATTGAAAAAAAATTTAAGTTCGGTTTTTATTTTTATAATATAATTTAATTTGAACAATTTCAAAGATACGAAGAATGTAACAATACATCTGCCTTGTTATGAGATATGACAGCCTTAACCACATAGTAGGTCTACGCATGAGAAAGCAAAAAACCCACTACCAATGTGGTAGGACCTAAGGCTAACTGATCTTATCTAAAACGGTGTAAAAATCGGTCAACAAATGATTCTTTTCGAAAATTTTGACTATTGATAGAAATGTTAAACTTGGAGTCGTGTTCGTGTAAATTTTTACGACTCCCATTCCATCTCCAGGCAAATAGTCAAGACTTCAACTCCGACTCAACCGGACAAAAAACCTCTAATAAATTCGTATCGAATTTAGCAATTCTTTTTTATTTCAAATTTATATCCAAATTGGAACTTGCAATATGAAATTTAAATTGAAGTTTGAATTTAAAATTTGAAAGCGAAGGCAATGAGTTAATACCTGTTAATGGGTTACTAGTAGTCACTATTGTAGTTAGACTAATTGTTTAGTTTTAATAACAGTCTGTAAATTTTCAATAAACAGTATAATGGTATTGTTCATAATTCCATGGTACGATACTGTACACAACCGCATATATATTTATGTATACATATATTAGTCGTGTTTTGGTTACAAGCAAGCGATTGTCGCTTGCTAAGTTGCAAAGAAAACGGCAATTTAGCGATAAGTCATTTTATTCAAATATGAATAAGGGTTGAAAACGGTAAAAGATGTCAAAAGAAATTTTTTTTAAACTTAGCGAAAATGATTCTCGTCGCTAAGTTCTCGCTAAGACTTCGCTAAGTGCTTCATACAAAACAAGCGAATATATAAGCAAGCGGTGTAACCAAAACACGCTTATTGTTTACATGGTTTGTATCAGCGACGTATTTAGACTTTAGTGGGCCCTACGCAACCTCGACTTCAGGGGCCCTAGGCAATGTCAGTGACTAAAACAAAGGCAAGCCCAAATACTTCAACCGATACTAATTGTTCTATTGCTTACAACTTTTAAGACGCAACTTTAATCTTAAGCTATTCGTCAATTTGTTTCTTTATATGTATCTCTTGACTTCTGTCATTCATTGTTGTATCATCTCTTCAGATATATTTAGTTTTCTACACGATGTATAAGTATTTAAAAGTGGAGCAGCGAATGAAAATTAAAAAGGACTACATAACACTCTTCCCAAACTCCATAGATCTGGCCAGAGTATTAATTACGAAGATTTAGTACCATACTTCTTTTTCACTGCATAAAAGTTAAAATTTCGAAGATATTTCTTAAGTTTCGTGATTGTAAATTCAAGTTTCTTGTTTGATTTAATGCCACTCTTTTTATCTTATTGCAATTTTAATTTTCTTGCTGGCTGATAGTGGTATAGTTTCTAAAACTGTAGGATTTTGTCATTGAAACTTGGTCAGGATTCTGATTATCCTAAAAATCCTTTATTCCAAGCACGTCCATAGTTATAAAGGAAGAGGCAATTAATCTGCCAACCAAGTACAATGTGTGTAGATATAAGGGGAATTAAGCATTGGGAAAATTATGCATAAGGCAAATTTTCCGTTTCTGTAAAATGTGTAAGATTAAGTGCAATTGCGTACCACGGCAAACTTACCATATACCAGAACCACATACCAGAACTGTATGATGGAAAATAAAAAATCTATGGGGTTTTGGCCGTATGCTACAGTTAATTATGCATTGTAGCAAAATAGGAACAAATTACCTAGTGCCTTATTGAAAAAAATATGTAATGCTTAGTATCACAGTTGAAAATGCACCATTTATATGCACGGTTTTTTTGTCATTTAATATGATAATTTTCTGTGAGATTTTAAATTGAGCTTTTAAATGACGTGTGTGAAACTCGCCCTAAGTTGGTGATATTTCAATTTGTTTTTTTTTTATTTCAGTGATATTTCGTTCATATTGTTACGATTAAGTAAAAGTACCCTCTAAGACTGGGCACTAGTTCGTAAAAGTTGAAATAAGTACGTACTATGGAACCACCTCTACTTACTTTGCCAACCCTAAGCAATGTATTTCATCATTTCGTTTTTTGTATGAAATGTCCGTAAAAAGGGTCAATCGCCACCACATCGTTTGCCGCGAACTAGTGAATATGGGGCCCCATGAAAAGGGGGGTACACAGGTACCCATACTAGGGGTGGTGATATGAGTACCCAGGACAACTAGTGAATATGGGTCCCCATGAAAAGGGGGGTACACAGGTACCCATACTAGGGGTGGTGATATGAGTACCCAGAAGAACTAGTGAATATGGGTCCCCATGAAAAGGGGGTACACAGGTAATAGCTTTAATATAATTTGAAGTTCAATTTTTATATTATATTATATTAGTTAGTTTTTTTCATTTATTTCATTTTTTATAATTCACAATTGGTGTTGTTGCTGTCTTCATTTTCATTTTTGGTTTTGTTGCAGCTGGAGTTTTTAAAGTATGGCTTCTTCTGAAGCTGCAAGGCCTTTCAGAGTTGTTCCTCAGCTGACCCAGTCCCATCGACCAAATTGATTGCATCTGAAAAAAACAAATGTAATTAATTAATTGATGCCTAACTCCCATTACAATGAATTTAATAATACCTATCAAGAAATACTCCACTTTATATTTGCACTTGACTCCTCTCAACTGTACTGATTAAACAAATAAGCTCAACTGACAAATTTGTTTTCGATCATTGCGAAAGAGCAGCAAGCAAAACGAAAATCAACGGTAATAGCCATAGAGTAATCTCAGACTAGAGAGAATATTTGGCTCATCTGACGTTTCCTTTCACACTCTTCGTGATTTGGTCGGTGTGATAGAGAGATGTTTGACGAAAAGTGATATACACCAGGTGGAATTACAATAACTTCTTGCTTTAATTTTTCATGCCATTTTGGTGAAAAACTTTGAAATTTAAATGTGGTTTAAAGTTTTTTATTGACTGTTATTGTTAGCAGACATTTGTGTTGTATTCAACACAATAATTTTAACACACAAAACGAAATGCCGTTGTTGTTATTTTGTTCGTTGTTTTGAACCATTGCCTCTATCTGGTATTAGTAAAGCAATTCTTTTCAACATCAAACGTAAATATGACATCAGGCCAAATGTCATAAATTTGGTGGGAGAACTAGTAGATCTACTAGAAGTATTAATCTATGGTAATAGCTCACAAATACTCTTTCAAACACTCATTCATACACAGCCTGAAAACGAAAAAATTCATAGGCGAAAAAAAGACACAACAAAAAAATTCATGTGGACACACTAGGGTTGCCAGATTCAAATGGCCTTTTGTCTGGAATTTTGAATAAGTTAGCTGGATTTTATAAAAAAAATCTGGATTTCGTAAATCCCCAAATATCAGGAATAAATTCTGTTAAATTCATTCATTAAAATTATTTAATTAAATTATAAAAACATATCAAAACATTTATAATTCAGTCTTTTCCATTTATCGGAAAAGCTTGTAAAATTTATTTTTCTAGACGGTCCAGCTTCCTCATGGCTCTCCATGTTTATTGAACGAATGTTTTGCTTGCAATGTGAAACTTTGTATTTACATTTGCTGTCGATCAGCTGTTAACAATTGTCAAATTATCAGTATTGGTCACACAAATCAGAGATGGGGCAATATGGAAATACTGCGTACTATTATTTTCTCTCTTTGGGTGTAATTGAGTGCTGGCTGAAAGTAATTAGCACTCAAAAATCACCTTATTGAGAATGAAATAGATAAATAACTAATCGTATAGTCTTTCCTATTGAAATATTATTACAAAATGTATATTTAGCTGGAAAAATTATTGAATAGCTTGTAACTGGACTTGACAGAGAAAATCAATTCCAGCTCATCTGGCAACCCTAGGACACACACATCCATCCATATGCAATGAAAACATTTCGGTTAACAGCAGGGGAGTAGAGAAGCAAGAACGAATCAAAAATGTTTCACCATGCACCCCCGCAACCGCAATTAATTGCAACGCATAAAGCACACTAGACACAAAAGTCTTCTGTTAGAACAGTGGCAGAGCGACCAAGCCATGACAGAATAATAGAGCGTAATAAAGCTAAGAGCATGACAAAATGAGAGCATGTGCGCATACATTTTTTTACTCGGTGGTTGGGCGTTCGCTTACCATAGGGTCAGTCATGTACGGCAGGGTCGCCAGTTTTTTTTTAAGGCGAAATCCCCGAATTATTATTTTTAATCCCCGAAAATCCCCAAAAAAAAGCTAAAATCCCCGGAAAAATCCCTATGGTTTTAAAGGTAGTTCGAGAAAGTTTTAAGTTATAAAATTAAAATTTATTTATAATTCACTTTGACAAAACGAAAGCTGAAATATTGAAAAATTTAAACGTAAATAAATTATTATATTATTATTAATAATATATTATTATAAAATTATTATTTTAAAAATAGTTAGTTATAACAAAAAGATTATGACAAATGAGATCTGGCTTTAATTTATGTACACATTGGTTAAAAGTTATTAAGGCTTAGTATACATACATATATATCAAATACTTCAGGCTCATAATCTTCAGATTCATCTACTTAATTATTTGTTTTGTACATAGTTTTAGTATTTCTCGTTATTTCTTATCCACTGCTTCTATTCTTTTCAGTAACACCAAATATCAAAAATGCTGTTTTAATTGTTGTCATCACGTACAGCCTTGCCAGTAAAACAATTTGATATTTTCAGGAACTGACAAGTGTATGCACTTCTTTTTGCTGACAACATTTAGCGATAACTCAGCAAATTTATGACATTTGGCCTGGTGTGATGTGAACGGTGGATGTTGAAAAGAATTACTTCAATAATACCAGATAGAGGCAATGGTTCAGAACAACCAACGAAATAACAACAACTGTATTTCGTTGTTTGTGTCAAAATTATTGTGTTAAATACAACAACAAATGTATGCTAACAATAACAGTCAATAAAGAAGTGCAAAACACATTTAAATTTCACAGTTTTCTCCAAAACGACATGAAAAATTAAAGTCAGAGGTTATTGTAATTCCACCTGGTGTATGTCACTTTTCGTTAAACATCTCTCTATCATACCGACCGCATCACGAAGAGTGTGAAAGGAAACGTCAGATGAGTTAAATATTCTCTCTAGTACGATTTACTCTATGCCAAATATTATTTGTGCGTTTAGGCTTGCTTTTATTTAGGTAGTACCGGATCAAAACTTTCAAGGAATGATAAAAAAAAGATGCGCTTTTACTGCAGCTTACATTTTCATCCCCAAAAAATCCTCAGATCCCCAAACCAAAAAACAATCCCGTTTTGAAAAAAAATCCCCAATTTGGGGATAAATCCCCTAAACTGGCAACACTGATGTACGGAGCCATGTACGGAGTAGTTAGGTATGTAATAGTTCAAGCATGGCTAATCGACACCTCCAGAACTGCAGGGTAATTAATGTAAGTAACAGGGCAATTAATGCTGCGCCTGAAATTATACCCTTACCACAATCCATTTGACGAATCCGCTGCAAATGTGTTAATGTTTCAAAACTGCAATACTGGTTCTGGAACTGGGTAGAACGAAAAATCTAGAAACCTGGAGGCAAGAAACATAACTCGTATAAATAGCCCAAGTTTTTGCCATTAAGAGCCAGTCTGTTATTAAACACTGAAAATTAAGGAAGGCAAATTGATAAAAAAAAATACAGACTTATTGTAAAGTGTTGACTTTAAAACTGTATAAGTAAAATAAACGGAACTAAAATTGTTGCATTTACAGTAATTTAAAAACGAACCTTGTTTTATTAACGGGAATAAAACAGCGCTAAACAATATGATACTTTCACTATTTTCTTATTGAAATTCTCCACAATCTAGTCAAGGCAAAAACACTAACTAGTGATAACTCCTGTTGGAATATTATAGATATATGTAGATGTTTACAAGGAACAATTTCTTATGCATCTGTTATTTTCCCACTTTTCAAGAGACACTTTAAGGAGGTATTCCCACCGAGTAATACTAACAAGAGTTTGCAACAGCTATTTTATTTACTAACAAAGACCGTGGAAGACTTGGAAAACATATAGAGAATGAGAGCAATCTTTAATTTTAACAATTTACGTGTTAATTGGGATGTACACAAATAATTTTACTCTAACACTTCATTACATTTTGAGATTTTTCACTGAATATCCATTTTTTGATGTGTTTTGTACTTTTGGCTTGACACGCGGCAGCAAAAGTATGAAAATCACACCACGTAACCCAGTCACCTATCGCCGTTTCTTCGTTGAAAGCATCTTCCCTGCAAGTACTAACTTGATCAGCTGTCTTATCGATAAATAAAATATAAATGGTTTCCCGTTACATCCCATGAAGGGATTAGGGAGAGCTTCTCACAAACCAGTGAGCTGGGCGCGTTCTTGTTTTATACTTACTGATTGGAACCTACAGTTTCATACCGGTTCCGAACGGTATTTTGAGAAGCTTTTTCATGGCTATATGCTCGATAGTGTCGCCATCACTAAGCGAGGTGACCGCCGTCGAAAGAAATTTTAGGTGGTCAGAGCAGTGATCGAACCCACGTTCTCATGCACTAGAGCCGCGCACACTACCATTGCACCACCGACGGCCACCTGTCTTATCCATACCCCTTGGAGATTCCACACGTTAAGATGTTGAATTGAATGATATACATAAGTCAAATATTTCTGAGATGCAACACCCACAAAATCAAAATTGTTTCTGGCACTACTTTCGTGGTATCCTTAACCTCAGAGCAATAGAAAAGAGCTGCTATGCCTCTATTCGTGTTCTCTTAATGTCGACGAGGTAGCAGGCCATTTCATCGAGTTCGCGTTGCTGTGGTAATTTACTTTTTGGTTTGCATAATAAAAGGCAATGTGTACTTTCGTTCGATGCAAATAGCATAAAACATAATTTAGCTGTCATTAGTATCAATCGAACACTTTTAAACTTGGTTTGCTCCATGGTCTATAATCTGTATGTCTTCTTTGGTCTCTCATTCTACATCATTTCCCTAGTTCCTTTTCAATCAGCTGTGTCATAGAAAACCCCTGCCTTAAATCAGAAAAGCACATTAGTCGTTTTAACTACAATGTGGGAAAATATATGATATGCATATTATACCAAAGATAGAAATTAAATTTAAAATTAACTTACACCAGATGGAGTTACAAAATAAGTTCACTTAACTTTTTCATGTCGTTTTGGTGTAGAACTGAAAAATTTAAATGTATTTTGCACTTTTTTGTTGACTTTTATCGTTGGTATACATTTGTCTTGTATTTACCACAACTATTTTGCCACAAAAACACGAAATTCGGTTGTTGTTCCTTTGTTGGACGTTGTTTACTATTGCCACTATCTGGTATTATTGAACCCATATTTTCCACCATCCAATGTTTACTTTCCTCCGTACCTATGACGTTTAATTTATTGAGAGAATAAATATATCTATGTATGTAGTCGTCTATGCTTCGCCGTATGTTTGGGCAAATGAGAAATATTCGACGAAAATTAACTTCAGTAAGCTGTTTTAACGATAATCGCATCGTTAAGTTCACTTAACGATAAAATTAACATTTTTGGTATTCTGCAGGCAGTGTGATAACGATATTCGCTGTCGCTAAGTTAGCTGTTGAAGTTTGCGATTCGACCATCGCAAAATTAACGACAACTATTTTTGTTTGGTTAGTTCAACAAAACAAACAAATTTTTCCTTCTTTTACAATTGAGGTTCTTTTATTTGAAATTTTGTAATTTTTTAATTACTGTCCGTTTAAAAATGGCTTTCGAATATTTAGGATATGTTTTGTCACAGAAAACAGTTGCTCCGTCGAGGAGCGGCTCTGTTTCCCACTTGGATTTGTAGTCATTCTAAATAATATATTACGCACTAATAACAAATATGTATATACATACTTACATTGTTAAAACGTTTACAAACTAACAAATTCAATTTTATAACAGAAATTTGTTTGTTTTTTTCGATTCCTCTTTATGCTTTTCGTATATTTTGACATTTACATGGACAGAGCTGCCACTTAATATCAATTTCAGTAAACACAAAAAGTCGCTGTTTACTATTATCACTGAATCACACAATCGTTACTGCAAGCGACAAAAATCGTTAAGTCTCTTAGCGATTATCGGTTCCCGAAAAGTTAGTGAATCGCACTACAGGTGGAGTTTCAAGAACTGTTGATTTAACTTTTCATGTCGTTTTGATATGGAACTGTGAAATTTAAATGTATTTTGCACTTTTTTGTTGACTTTTATCGTTGGTATACATTTGTGTTGCATTTAACACAACTGTTTTGTCACACAAACACGAAATCCGGTTGTTGTTCCTTTGTTTGAGGTTTTCTACTAATGCTTTATCTGGTATTATTGAAGCCATGCCTTGAAACATCCAACGTTTACATGCAACCAAACCTATGAAGTTTAAATTATTGAGAGAATAAACTTCTCTATTCTAATTTGCTATATGATTTCTATCTGCAACGGCCACAGCGCTTATAGACTGCGCCAATATTGAATAAATATCTCTGGATATGCTGTTCAAAGCAGAAACCATAGACAAAACCAAATCATTGTTTAGTCTGGATGTAATGATATTTGTTGCACCTCTTTGGGTTACTCTTCAGCCCAAATTTGGTAATTTAGAATTTTCTTCATGAAATGAGCCAAGGAATACGCTGGAGAAATTTGTCCGGAACTTCCTGAATCACCCTGTATATCGTATGACTTTCTTCACTGCCATCCGCGCAAGGTAATCATTATCGACTAAAGCATCTTTAAATTCTTTTGATTTTATGAGCTTCCGTATATCGGGCCCATTTAGAACATCTTCCTTCAATTTTGCTTCGCTGATTCGTTGGAAAATATTTTTCAAACAATCGAGAATTTTCGGTTGATTGATAATAGCCCTGGCGAAATTTTGACGATTCCCAGAGAGGGGGCATAAGGACGTTGTCCATTGGCACGAGTGGGTCATTTACGCAGTTGTAGCCTTTCTCCGTTGAATCACGAGAAAGCCAGTCATGTGTTTGGTGTTGGTTTCCTTTAAATCGGGTATCCCACAGACACAAGAAACACATGTGTTTCTGGACAATTGACAATCATTTCGATTTTATACTTTCGTTATTGCGTCACTGTTTTGTTGTTATTCACTTTTAAAAAACCGGAGTAAAATCACTTGTGCTTTTCGATCTTGTCGGCACTAGTTGACTGACAAAATTCGATAAATGAACACCTATAAATACTACGTACTTTTAAATATTTAACTGGCAGGTACTTATGAATGGACATGGTAAAGGGACCATATGTACCTTATTCAGCCTTCTAAAAACAGGGTTCCAACATATTATTATTGTGCGTTCATTTAGCATTATTTGTGACTTTGTTTAAAAGCGTGTGCGTTTCAAATTTTTCAAAACTTTCCAAATAATGAGCACTCATAAATGTGCATGAAATTTATATAAGAAAATAATCCGTTACAGGTAGTCAACGGAAAAATACACATCAATAAAAAGTGCACTTCCCTTGTTTCACTTTAATTGAATGTGAACGGAGTAGCTACCGCAATCATAAAAATTAAATTCGCTTTTGTTTATTACTTTTTTCTTAGTTCTGACAATCATAAAAAAAGTCATCAACGTTTTTTTCAAAGAATTTTATACATATCCTCGAGAAAAATTTCTAAATTCGTTCAGTGAAATTATCCAAATTCATTGAAACAAAAAATCAACATTCTTGTCAAAACGAGATACCTTCACTTAATTGTGAATAAAAGCGAAACGCGTACTCCCTTAATAACAAATTTTGAAAATTATATCCCGGTTATGATATCCGATACGCTGCGATAAAAAAACAAAATAAATACATTTATGTATATCTCACTTAGTGTTCGAGATATACAACTTTAAATAAGTACACGCTGATAAATCTGTCTTTTTGTTGTTATTTGGATGCAAATATAAACTGTGTTTGGAGCTTGTCGCAAATATAATATACTTGTGTCCAAACACATTGTGTTTGCTATTCAATATTACATGTTTGAGACAACATGATTAATATGTTAGAATATATGTATGTGTTTGTGACCCACGTATATTTATGTTTGCGATACAAATACAGCTGTGTTTGTCGCACTGTCTGTGCTCTCTCGAGAGCAAGACAATAAAAGAGGGACAACGAGGGACTCTATCTTGTAAGTGTGTTTCTGTACTTTTGCATTATTCTCTCAGTCAGTGGTTCATAAATATTCCTGAATGTGCGTGCAAATTGAAGATGAAGTCGGTGTTTCTTATTTTGGCTGATGTATTGCGTTTTAGTTTCATGTATTCAGTCGTCAATGCTTCATCGGATAGATGATATCAAAAGCGCTTGAATGGTTAAATAGTTACTTTGGTTTTTGTGTATGTGTTTCGTATATATATTTATGTGTGCTACCAAAGTGAGAAACGATTTTGAGGAAAGTAACTGGAAAGGGAATTTTTGCCAGTAAACATGATGCTGTTTACATTTAAACACAAGTCAGTTTGGGACCTGCAAATATATTAATGTTTGAAGTGTATTCCAAACATATACATGGTTCCGGCAGAATATGTTTGGGTGAATATGTTAGAGAGGCCGTTATTTTTCAGCGTCTATTTACAATTTTAGATACGAGGCGGATCAATAAGTCCGTGACTTTTTGAATGAAACACATTTTTTATTATTCAACATAATCTCCTTTTAGCTCAATACACTGAGTCCAACGTTCCAAAACATAGGATTTTTCAAGGTCCATAAAATAGGCATGTATTTGATCAATAATTCCATCGTTGGAGCTAAATCTCTTTCCACCGAGCCACTTCTTTAGGTTTGGAAATAGGAAATAGTCACTGGGGGCTGAATCCGGTAAATATGGCGGATGAAATAACAATTCGTCGCCCAATTTATGGAATTTTGCTATCGAGACTACACACGTGTGCACCCGTGCATTATCTTGATGAAAAATAACTTTTTCCTTGGCCATATGGGGTCGTTTTTTTTAAATCCTCGTTAAATCGGTCCAATAAGTTGACAGAATATTCGCCGTTTATTGTTTTTCCCTTTTGAAGGGACCTTATTGGCCGACAAACTTACCTTGGCCTTCATCGGAGCCAGATTACCCGGAGAAAATCATTTTTAGATCCATGATCCAAACGCCGCCAAAAATCCTTCGAATTGCGGTTAAACAACTCCAAACAATCCTTTGAAGTTGTCACACTATTACGTTTATGGTCAATTGAGAACAAATTGAGAGCAAACTCGGCACCCATCTTGCAGACAGCTTTCTTAAACCCAACTGATCATTTTAACTCGAAACCACACTGCCATATGAAATGCCTACGGCATCAACAATCTCACGCACTTTTACTCTTCGATCGGCCAACACAATATCGTGGATTTTTTCGAAACTTTCGGGTGTATTAACCTCAGCTGGCCGGCCAGAGCGTTTGCGTTATTTGTACTTGTGCGACCACAACGAAAGTCAGTAAACCACTTTTTTAACATTGAAATCGATGGTGCAGAGTCCCCATAGTATTTATCAAGCTTTTCCTTGGTTTGATTGTCGGGTTTTCCCCCAAAAAATAATAGCGGCATTCATGCAAACGTGAAAGCCGAGAACTTTTGCTCAGCGCAAGTTTCCCTCGCACCGTTGCCTGAGGCACCAGGTAAAGTTGCTCAGCGTAGTTGTGCTCAAAACCATATCAGCTGACCAAGATGGATACATAAGGTGGTAGCAGTAGCAATTGCATGTATTATGTATGTGTACTTTTTCTACTGTTCTAGTGCTATCACCTTATTTATCCATCCTAGTCAGATGACAACGACATGTCAAAAGTTTACGCGTTTCTCCATCCCACGTTTGCGCAGCAAATTTGCCTCGAAAACTTTCCACTTTTGAGCAAGTAGCTTTGTGTGGGAAATTTGTTTGTTTTGACATTTGCTGTGCAAGTTTACGATGTTTTCGAGTTTTCGAAGTTCTTTCGAGCTTTCATGAAGACCACTAATGTTTAATGAGCACTCGAAATTCTCTTTTTTGCATTTTAAAAAAAATGCACGAGGTTGTATGGTTTGAACAGCTTTTAAACGCAAACTAAATGACTGAACTTGCTCAAAATTTGACAGTAGTCTATTAACAGGTGGTACTAGATGGGAGCAGTGTTGCATTTCATATAACTACGAGGGAAGTTCGAAAAGTCACGGACTTATTGATCTGCATCGTACAAAATATAAGTTTTAACCAGTACAGAAATTTCAGTAAGGTGAACCCTCATCCAAAGTCAGCCATTGGGTGCGAGTTGGATTTAAATGTTATTTTTATACTCCCCACCATAGGGTGGGAGTATATCCACATTGCCATTCAGTTGGGCATAGGTTAGCGTCCAAACAAAGTCGTCATGAAGATTTCCAGAAATACGCCTTGTAATAATTGGACCAACAATAATAAACACGTTATCATGTAATGAAAAAAGTTAGAAATCATATACATATCGCACCCTAAATACAAAAGTGTCACAACTCAAAATTTACAAATTTTCAGTAGAGGCAAAAAACTGGGTTGCAGTTAAAAAATGTATGAAATGTCCCAAAAATAGACATATTCATACTGGATTTGTTTGGCGAACGGGAAGAGAAACTGACGCCAGATTTTCACAGCGGATAGAAATTGTCCTCGGTGATTGTTTTTAAGCAATAAATTACAATCTCGAAATTTTGAGTTGTGACGCTTTTGTATTTAGGGTGCGATATATTACCTTATAAGATTTCCGATCGTTTTCATGAGAACGTATTTATTATTGTTTTGATACACACAACACGGAGATATTAGTCGTGTTTTGGTTACAAGCAAGCTATTATCGCTTGCTAAGTTGCAAAGGGATCGGCAGTTTAGTGAAAAGTAATATTATTTAAAAATATGACAAAGAGTTGAAGATGGTAAAAGATGTAAAAAAAAATTATTAACTTAGCGAAAATGATTCGTGTCGCTTAGTATTCGCTAAGTGCTTCATACAAATCAAGCTATTATATAAGCAAGCAGTGTAACCAAAACACGCGTATTATATCAAATACGCATGTCTACTGTTTCGTCCTATAAGTGGGCGTGATTGTCCAAGAAAGTAAAAAAAATACAGTTTGTGATAGCGTCCTTATAATTTAGAACTATACAGTCACATTTCTGGAAATAATTTCAGGTATCAGAATTATATTTGATGCATAATTTTTTTGTGTTGAGAGAGTGGGTGGTGTAAGGAAAATTTGGCGCTTAGGGGTAGGTTAGTGTTGTATGGCGATCCTTAGTAACAAGATTTGCATACGACTCAGCCCCTTATGTAGTGACGTCCGTTACGGGGTCATAACGAATTCGTTTTCGTATGAAATTCCTCTCAAAAACACGAATCGTTTTCTCTACTTTTTCGGGTCCGTCTCGAACTCGTAACGAACTTCATATTTGAATACGTTTCGGGTTCGTTTTATGTAAATAAAATGAACTCGAGACGCATCCGTCATATAGCAATTTCACTGATTCGCTCTTGTATGTTTTTACCGACTCGTAGCGGTTTCTTTGTAACTGATTTGCTTTGTAATATTTTACGGACTCGTAACGAGTTCGAGACGGATCCGCTAAATCACTATTTCACTGATTCGCTTTTTAATGTTTTTACGGGGTCGTAACGGGTTCGAGACAGATCCGCCAAATCACAATTTCACTGATTCGTTTTTTTAGGTTTTTACGGACTCGTAACGGGTTCGAAACGAATTCGAGCACTCGCATTTCGCTTTTTTATGATTTTACGGACTCGTTACGAGCTCGAAACGGATCCGCATCCGTTTTTGTGCACACTGGGTATTCACAATTAAGTGAAGATATGTTCGGGATTTCAACAAGAATTGTGATTTTTTGTTTGGGTTACCTAATAACCAGTATTAATGCTTCAATTTGAATTGGGTAAATTTGTAAAAAATGTTCTCCCTTGTTGTGTGGAAAATTCCATTGAATTTTAAGACACGGATTTTGGGAAACCGTCAAAATTATTATCAATATTTTTATGATTCTTAGAATTAAAAAATGATGTAATAAACTCTAAAATATTTATGAAACAGAAACAGGTAGATATACCACACTTGACAATGGCACCCAATCAGTAATCCGTTTGAGGAAGATTTTAAATACAATTTTCCCAGGTACGTATTTCAGTGTAAAAATTCGAAGTATATAAAGTACTCATTGATTCACGTTTTCTCATTCAACATTCAAGTGTTTAAGAAGAGTTACGAGTGTTTACGAAAGTACAATTTCATCCACAATATATTGTTCATAATAATACGAGTCATTCTGCTTACAAGTTGCAAACAACATTCTAACAATGTTCGATGTCCTTGATATGAGTTATTTTCAAAGTTGTAATTCCTTTTAGACTAACAGATCATGTTTCGAACTCACGTTCACTGGACAATCGTTTCGATGTTTGTGAAGCATCATTTTCTTCTGACATTTGTAATACAGAATTTTTCAGTGTTAGTGAGCAAATTATTATTTTATATTTTCGAAAGGGACATTAATAATTTAATCAAACTAAAACTGGAATCGACATCGACCGTTTGAGACCGACAAATTTAATATTCATAGTTTAGTATTCGCTTACTAAAACGAAAAGTTGATGATAAGAATTGATATCCCATATTTACATAATTCATCAAACTAAATGCAACCACAAACTCAATGCAATGAGAATTCTGTTTATATGCCGTTGCAAGAAAAATATCGCAATCATCCATACGAAAAACAATAGCAAATCATGGGAATACATTTTGCAAAAACTTTTTGGAAACTATACCATCTCTATACAATAGAGATGGGTATGGTTTTGGCTTGAGTAAATAAAAAATATCAGTTTGAGTAATAGAGCATTCGCACTGGCATTGATTTTCTTGATTTGGCCACTTTTGTTGATTTTAAGCAGAAATCAAGAAAATTTGCTTGATTTCCCATACATTTTGACAGACGAAAAATCGGGTATTTTTTCATATTTGTCTAGGAAAAAATACTTGATTTGCTTTATCCAACGCTGTTTTATCTCACACACGAACGAATAGTACGTTTGTTTACAACCATTTCAATTACGGCGCATTCTTGTGGTGGTACCACTAGAATAGCCGACGTATTTATTTTTCTCATTTCTCAGGTATTTTTTGTTTACCAAACATATATTTTTTCCACTTTTTTGTTTACTTTCATTCCTGCAATACATTTGTGCTGAATTTGCTTGTGGAAAAATACCAGACAAAGCAAAATGCCTATTGGTGTAAGCTTGGTGTGTTTGATATCGTAGTAACCCTACCTTGTCAATCCGTCTTGACTTTCAATCAACTCAAATTTTGTTATGCCTTGTTCACGCTGTCGCGAAATTTAAGCCTTTCGCAATTTGGGCTGAAATTGAGTCGAAATTGCTCAATTTCGCATATATTTTGACAAATACGAAATTGAGATAATTACGGCGATTTCGTTGAAATTGTCGTATACAACGCTGTTTTTACTCAACAAAATTAACTTTGTACTCTTTTTTGCACATATACTAGAGAACGAACCGACATCAAAGTTTCCGGTGTGCAACCGTAGTAGATAATTTTTTGAAATTCATGCCGCCGTCATTAAGGCACGCTTCGACTTAAAATGTTAGCCGATATTATCAGTTAAGCCGCTTTTAAAGGGCCAAATTACTAAAAAAAAAGATCTACATTTTGTACACAAGCAACAAGATGAAACTAAAAGTAACGTCTGCCGACAAACCACGTTTAATAAAATCTCAGTTGCCGCCGTCGAAACATTTTTTTGTTGCTCCAACGCCGTCGATAATTGTTGGTCGGCTTCGTTTACTGAACACGTGGTAACTAAATTGACAACAAAAACAATCAATTGTATGCCGCCTCATTCATCAAATTTAAATTTTAAGTTTTCATCAATATAGACTAGTGGGAAGAAACTATAAACCTCGTAAAGTCAGTGCTTCATGGTAAAGTTCATGCACCATTCATTTATTTTATTATTTTAATTAATTTGTTAACTAAACTTTGATTATTGTGTCCAGGCTCGAAAATTTTACTCCTGGTAATGTTTGTAAACAAACAGTTGACATTTTACAACGAAATTGTTCAAATGTCAGAGTGAAGGATTTCAATTTCGTTCGAAATTCGTAGCAGCGTGAAAAAGGCATTAGGACATTTGATACAAAATCAGGAAAATATTTTGCAATGCGAATGAGCTACAAGAAATAATATTTAGGTTGAAAAATAGCACTAAATTCAAAAATCACGTATTAAAGAAATAATTTTTCGTTCGTGCCTGTCTCGGTTAAAGGCGCTGACATACTGTCCGATCAAATCAAATGATTTCCGTTCAATCTGTCAAAATCAGTGTATGTGGATAGCAATAGTTTTGACAGATCTAAACACTATCGGCCTTATTCACAAAAAATTATGATATGTTTGAGAGACGATTTATCTATCACAACTTTTTAAGTATAAGGCACTAAATCTGATAGAGAGTCAAGGTCTTAGGTAACTAAAGTACTTATACAAAAGTCTGCAAATATTTGTAGAAACTCGTTGTACACAATTACATTTATTGTGCATTGATATTCATTGATGAATGATGCGGAAGGTTAGTAATATGATTGATCTTGTTCGACTCTGCCACTCTTTTTATTTTAGCAATTTTTTTATTTTTGGCGATTTTTCGAAAAAAAATTCTTCCATACGAATTGGACCACTTTACGAAAACCCCTTAGAAACTCACAAAAATTGATTATTTTTTCGATTGGACGCTCCGTTTCCGAGATATAAACATGAGGGCGTTTTAGCGATTTTTTGTATGAAAAATTTTATTTTTATCGATTTTGGAGACACCCGTTGGTTAAAGCCTCCTTTGGAGGTAAATTTTTTATTATTTTTTCGATTGGACGCACCGTTTTCGAGTTAGAGACTCTTTTTTATTTTAACAATTTTTCATTTTGGCGATTTTTCGAAAAAAAAATTCTTCCATACGAATTGGACCAGTTTATGAAAACCTCTTATGGCCAGTTTTTAAGTGGGTAGTTAACTATCGGATTACTTAATCTTAATTCTAAGTTAATTAGAGGTTAACTTTGCATTTTGTTTTTCAGTGGTGAGTTAATGTAAGTCGCCATATTGTCAACAAATATGGCAACCTTTGTATTCTTATTGGAAAAAACGTGTGTTTTGGATAAATACCAAAACAACAAAGGGGAACAAACAAAATGGAATTATGTAAAATAAGAAATAGATGCATAAAATCGTGTACGATCTAGACTCAACGTATGTGTACAAATACGCAAATCTGAAACATGTATTTTATACACTCTTCATTTCTCACTTTGACAGTCAGTAATTTGATTGTCAAAATAATATGGTTCTGACTATAAGTTAACCAACCAATATTGGGTGGTTAAATCATAGTTAAACAATGACTAAAAAACACAATTCGATGTTTAACCACAATTTAACTAAGAAACGAAGATCACCACTGACTTAAAAACTGGCCATTAGAAACCCACAAAAATTGGTTATTTTTTCAATTGGACGCTCCGTTTCCGAGATATTTTTTCTAATTTTTTAAAATTATCGATCAAAAATGGGGATGAGTTACCCTGGGTAACCCATTGCCCATCGTCGTGGGTAGCTACCCATTATTTTCCCCATTTCCCTGAGGGTAATGGGAAATCGTGATGAGTAATTCCCCATTGTCGTGGGTAGCTACCCATTATTTTCCCCATGCCCTGCGGGTAATGGGTAAATGTTCATTTCACATTCCCCACGACGATGTGTATGGATTACTCATGGGGGGTAAATACGAACTCTGCTACTCATTGAACCACACTAGAGTAAGTGAAAGATACGCATGAATACTCATATGTACAGCTTATTGCAATCCACACGTCTAAGGAATGTATTTATACTCAGATCATGCAGCAGAATATTTACAATAACAATTTGCAATTAACTCCTCTTCGTCTTTTCTGTAACGAGGGTATTTCAAACTGACTATATTTCGTTTTTCATAAATTGTAAATCTTTTTAAAACTACTATGCCGAGTATACATTTATCGAAACATTTAACTCCGTCAGTTTCGTTCCTGTCTATTAGATTTCAGTTGAATTTTTTTTGGGCTTAACCCAGCCTAACCCAACGTTCTATTGTCATTGAAAATTGCTTTATTTTCTCAAACAATATCGTCATTATGCACGGTCCCGTATTGCTATTGTCTGTAGTCGCATCTACCTGTACCCCAGCCCAGGAATGAACACTTGTGCGGATGGATGATGAAATCCTCATTTCGATGCTGACGAGATTTTTATGTATACAATGATGATGAAATGAATACATGATTATACTCATGCTTTGATTCTTTTGTACAGAAAAGGATGTGTAGGTAAATGTTCCAATAAGGATATCCACTGCTGCTATGGAAGGTATTTAGATTGTGTGTATGTATCTTCAATGTGTATTTGGACACAATGAGCGAACGCATAGGATGGGTAAATTTATGCGGTTGTCAGTAAAATGCGTGCATATGTATATCAACCAAATTGGCATTCCAGTATTGGGTTTGACATTCGAGAAAGTGTCGCCTACTTTGCTAGGCCATAATCAATTTAGGCACATGAAACTGACAATATTTCCTAGATTAGGTTCAGAAGGAGGATTCAAAGAATTTTCTCTTCGATCGATGCCGTATTTCTGGTCATACACTTGCGTGCTCTTCTCGTTCCAGAGAGAAACCTCACATTTTTTTGTAGGAATTCCATTCCCCTTAGTTACTCCAAACTATGTATTGTATTGCCTAAGAGGTGTTGGATTCTTAATCCTGTTGCATCATTCCGATGTTCTACTTGCACGTCCTATATTCATTTGTATCGGCCTGCTCAATTTTATGCAGATATTGGTGCATTTCCGTCGGTGGTGCAATGGTTAGTGTGCGCGGCTCTTGTACATGAGATCCTGGGTTCGAACCCTGCTCTGACCACCTTCAAAAAAAAAAATTTCTTTCGGCGGCGGTCACCTCGCATAGTGACGGCGACACTATCGAGTATATAGCCATGAAAAAGCTTCTCAAAATACCGTTCGGAACCGGTGTAAAACTGTAGGTCCCAGTCAGTGAGTGAAAACTGGAAAGCGCACAGCTCAGTGATTGTGAGAAGTTCTCCCCGGTCCCTTCATGGGATGTAATGGGAATTCATTTATTTTTTTTTTTTTATTGGTGCATTTCATAATCTTATTTCGGTTATTCTTGCCTGCTGTTGGAGATCGGCATTTATGGTGTGGAAAAGTTTTGCGTTTATCAGACACGTAGTTCGCCGGTTGTAGCACATCCGAACCAGTTCATCTGTTCTTTCATATCCCAAGATGCTGCGATGACATGAAGTCCATATGATCCCAAGGCTGCTAGTGGTGGAGAATTTTTGTTTTCTCACATTTGTGTGTCGCCGAGGAAGACCGCTTTTCCCGTTCCCGTCCGTCGCCATCGCGTGGGAATAGTCGCCATGACGCTTTACGTGGAATAATTGTATAACAGTAAAGCTGACCATTTTCTCTGGAAAATTGTCAATTCTCTATTCACTTGGTTGAGAATCCCCTCAACTATTCCATCACGTACGAGTGACCATTATCCAATTGCCTGTAGTCGCTTCGTCGTACTTCATTTGTACTTCAATGGGATTTAACGAAAGCGTTGTCTACACCGTCCTAATCAATGTAGTTCTAAGGACACCACTGCGATCTCCACAGCACGTGAGTTGAACCACTTGCAGTCTTTTAATGTACCACTCGTTGTCCGTGAGGGGTCCGTCTCCCGACTGTGACGATGCTGGCTGGTATCAAGGCCGCATAAAATTAATGAGTTTCAGCGATGCCGTCGGTGGTGCAATGGGTAGTGTGCGCGCCTCTTGTACTTGAGATCCTGGGTTCGATCCCTGCTCTGACCACCTTAAAATTTCTTTCGACGGCAGTCACCTCGCATAGTGACGGCGACACTATCGTGTATTAAGCCATGAAAATGCTTCTCAAAAATACCGTTCGGAACCGGTGTAAAACTGTAGGTCCCAATCAGTGAGTATAAAACTATAAAGCGCACAGCTCACTGGTTGTGAAAAGCTCTCCCCGATTCCTTAATGGGATGTAATGGGAAACCATTTATTTTTTTATTTATTCAGCGATGACCGGCCTGTGTAGTGCTATCACTGATCACTATCACTATCGCTCTGAGAGAAATGGGTGAAATCTGGTCGGGTGCGGTACTGGATGCTGCCAAAAAAAGATGGCATCCCAGGGTACACGCACAGATTCTATTCATAGGTTCAATCATAAAGCGGCTACAAGACTGCAACCCAGGTCTTCCAACCAAAAACTGGAAGGTCAGTCGATTGAATGAAGTAAATGGGAATCGCAGGCATTTAGTTTGTATACTGAATGCCGAGTCTCCGACTCAACTTTACAATCCAATCCACATACAATCCAATAGGATCCAACTTAGGGTAATATGGAATATAAGCAATATGGAAGACTACTCACAGTGGGGCCGATTGGAAAAACTACGGCAATAATATCCCTGCTTTTGAAGTATTGTGCTGATCATTTTAGAATCTACTAAACATTATTAGAGGAAGAGTCAGGCTATAAGAATATTGCATTCAGAGGCACCCTCTGTCAATACAGTTGGTGCTACAGGGTGTCAAAATTTAGCACTTTGGTTTAGACTTGTGTCGAACTCGTTTACTAGTTCTCGAACTCGTTCATTTAAGGTGCCCGGACATAACACTAACGAACACACTCGCTATATCAAACATGTGCATTATGTAGGGGGTGTTGTCTGGTCACTCTAAATGAACCATATAGTTCATGAACTACCAAACTCTACTTTGGTGCTGTAGAAACTTTCAAAGCCTGCTACTTCTGCAATTATAGGCCGATTAAAACGAGTTTTTAATTTAAGAATCCGGAATATCTTTTACCGTTATTAAGATATTCTCAATCAAAATTGAAAAGTTTCAACTTTTTCTTTGACTTTTATCAATTTTTTGTTAATAACTCGACTATTGGAGGGAAACGAATTTTTCTGAAAAAAACACTACATTGGGACCACTTCAATAAAGAAGACACTGTAAAAAATTGTAAGTTATCTCAAGCCTTTTGGAAATACGGACTTCTCAAATTTGGATTTTTTTTCAAACTGTATTTTATTTAGTTTTTTCCAAGAAACCTATACAAGTTTTTACATTTTTAAAGACAAGGCCTTACCAAATATAATTAATGTAAACTTGTGATCATTTGGAAATGTATCCTACAATCAGCATACACTGAAAATATGGAATTTTTTAACAAATTTTTAATTTTCGGTGCTTGCCAAAAAATTAGCTCAAGGCTTTTTATATATTGTTTTATACTTATTGTAGACTGAAATATTCTTAAATAATTACATGCCAAAAAAGAAATAGATCCTACGCATAAATGAGCTCAAAAGAGCTTAATATGAAAAAAAGTAGAATTTTCATAAAAGATTTATTTTGGATTACAAATCTCTAAGTTTTTTTTACTATTTGGAAAAAAAACTTAATTGGCTTTAATTTACCGTACACTGGTGTATAAAGTATATAAAAATTAGTAAGATACAATCAATATATAATTACACACTTTACATTTTTAAATACTTCAAAATTTTTTCAAATTTATTTATTTTGAGTTTTTTTCATATTTTTTCCAAATAGTGTTAAAAAATGTTTTGAAATGTGTATATTTCTGAACACAGTTTTATAGAAGGAGTATGTATATAATATGTCTAGCAGTATATAATATGTATTTCAACAACTGTAGGTATCACTCGCAAACCTAACACTTTGACTTGATTTTGCCATTTCTGTACCCGGCCGATTGAATCGTTCAGGAGAACAACTACACTAGCATAGGACAACACTTCATATTTTTACCTGATGTAAATTGTTTATAAAACTATTGTTTGGGATCTTAAAGTAAGTCGAACTTGCCTTTTGGCAAAGTCCTTTTTACCTACAGTGGCACATTGTGTGCACTTGTTTTAAGTATCCCAAAACTATACCAATCCGTTCGTTTTTTCACCGGTTATAAACATTTCACAAAATTATGGTCCGGGATATCAATAAAGCATTCGTGCCATTAAAATCGATGTACCTCTGTCAAATATTTATATGTGCAAAATATTTTTTTTTTCTTTCCTTGTACAATTTTTTCGATAATATCCCTCTCTCTTTATCACATCCTTTTTTTCTCTTTTGGACTTTATTTGTACTCCCGGTATCTATGATTATCGCTGTAAGTTTGCAATTCGATAGAAAATAATTATATGTGGAGTCGCGTTCCTGACACTTTAAAGTGAACAAAACTATATTTCTCCTGTGTGTTTAGTATCAAATATCTTTCTGTACGTGAGTAAAGTGATCGTTACGAATCATTTTATTCACAGTTTTGTTGCTAGTTGAACATGCCACGTGGAAGTGAACTTACGGATGAGGAGGGCGGAAAAATTGTTGGTAACCATTTCGTTCCAATTGAGTATAGTGCCGTATCCGATGATAGCGATAGTGCATTAAATCTGAATTTGGAGACACATTCGAACACTTGCGGGTATTAAATACTCTGTGTTGTTTGAAATCTCTGTTTTTGGATTCTTGCGCTTCTTCCGAGAGTTCGCCTAATGGACGAATACTGTTTCCGACAACTTCACACAGTTTAATAGAAGATGAGTTTACCTTTCCAACGGTTATAATATGTTTATGTACGGTATTACAACAACTGTAGGTATCACTCGCAAGCCTAATGCTTAGGCCTGATTTTGCCATTTCTATACCCTGCCTATTGCATTGTCCAGGAGGACAACTACACTATGGTATTGGCAAACAGTTCCGGCCGTATTCATAAAAAGTTATGAGAGGTTGCAGAGACAATTTGTCAAACAAAAGTCTCTCAAACCTCTCACAGCTTTTTCTGAATAAGGCCGTTCATATATTTATCTGGTGTCATTGTTTTATGAAACAATGGTGTGGGATCATAAAATTCGTCGAACTTACTCAATTATGGCGAAGTCCTCTTCAAATTCTAACTGCTGGGGTGCATTCTGTGCACTATACCAATCTTTCTGTGTACTCTGTGAAGTCTGTGTACTTCACACTACCTGCGAAATATTCTAAGTCCCAAAGCCATACTAAGTCATAATTTCATCATAAAACTATTTTATGTGGTAAAAAATACTTAATTTTTTATTCCCTTTGTAGTAGACTTGTGTCGAACTCGTTCACTAGTTCTCGAACTCGTTCATTTAAGGTGCCCGGACATAACGATCGAACATGTGCATTATGTTCATGAGGGTGATGTCTGGTCATCCTAAATGAACTAGGTAGTTAGTTCATGAACTACCCAACTCTACTTTGTAGTATATAAATACTTCAGTAAAATCATTTATAAAATCAGTTTTTTGGAACGAAGTTCCTTATCGCACGTTGCGGGATGGGGGCTAAATGAAAAAAATTTAAACAACTTTTTTTTAACCGTATTATGCTATAACCCAGTATACAACCCAGTATTATTCTGCATACTTTTAGGATTTGGTAATTATTACTAGATTTGTACAGTCAGGGACGTAAATGAGGGTTGTGTTCTTTCATGTTGACTTTGTGATACTCATGCCATTCTGAAGTGTGCTGTCTTCAATGGAAGGCATTATGACATAATTGAGGCTAAGGAAAGCGAACTTCGCTGAACATGTTGGAAGTGTAAGGAATTCGATGTTGAAATTTTTTAAGATATTGGCTTTTGCGTTATTAACAGTATTACCCCATTCTGTGTGCATGCAGCTCAAGTCTCCCGCTAGTACATAGTAATTATTTGAATTTTGTAGATTCATAAAATCAAATAGTTTTTGCAAGTCTGCTCGTATTGAATTTATATTGCCGGCCGGATAGTACGCACATATAATAACTAAAAAGTTGTCGCAGTCAACGGGTATCTTTGTGGCGCATGTCTCTAGAGCATCTAGCGAATATCTAATTTTGTTGTCGTGACTGTAGTATTGTATGTTATTCTTGATTAATATAGCAGTTACCCCATCCCTTGTTGCATCAATTCGATGTTTGCTTATGATTTTATAATTTGTAAATATAACATTATGTGTATGGTTTAATTTTGTCTCAATTAATACCTCTTCTTGAAAAAAGGACCACTTCTAAAATAATTACCATTTCTTTAAAAATAACCTTTTCTTCAAAAAAATATCTTGTTATAAAAAATACTTTTTCCTACAAAAATTCCTTTTCTTAGAAGTACCTTTTCTTAAAAATAAAATATTACTTTTTTTCTTGAGATGAGTAGGCTTTCTGAAAATAAGAAATTTTGTTAAAAAATAACCTTTTTCTAAAAAGAGTACCACTTCTTTAAAAAGTACCTGTTCCTACAAAAGTACTACTTTGTAAAAGAAAGTCATACTCTTACGGCTTTTTCTAACAGAAAGTACTTCTTCTTAAAAATACTCGTAGTACCTTTTCTTAAAAAAAACATTATCTTTTAATAAAAAAAATATCTCTCTTTAAAAAAGGACCTATATAATACATATTCCGGAAATACATATTCTTAGAATACATATTCTTAGAAGAAGGACTTAAAAATATAATTTCTTTTTAAAATACATTGCAGAAAAAAAAATTTTCTTAAAAAAGGTTTTTTTATTTTACAAAAAGTACCTTTTCTTAAAGATCCATTTAAATTATCGTACTTTTCAACGGGCGCTTTATACGTGCTGGAACTAACTAGTGCATAATATTGTTACGAATTTCCTTATTCGTCTTTTTTGCATTGTTTTATTCCCAATAACAAAGGTGTGGCCGTCGGTGGTGCAATGGTTAGTGTGCGCGGCTCTTGTACATGAGATTCTGGGTTCGAACCCGGCTCTGACCACCTTAAAAATTTCTTTCGGCAGCGGTCACCTCGCATAGTGACGGCGACACTATCCAGTATCTAGCCATGAAAAAGCTTCTCAAATTACCGTTCGGAATCGGTGTAAAACTGTAGGTCCCAATCAGTGAGTGATAACTGGAAAGCGCACAGCTCAGTGATTGTGAGAAGTTCTCCCCAGTCCCTTCATGGGATGTAATGGGAAACCATTTATTTATTTTTAACAAAACAGGGTTCGTTTTAAATTACGATAATTACAACGGTTTAACATCCTTTTATTTTACTTATATAGTACAACATTTTATTTTATTTATAACACTTTAACAAGTCTTATATTTTACTATCGATTCGCGTTGCTTACTTTACGGGGTTTAATCACAAACTGAACTCCATTCCAAAGACCTCCGGTATTTATACCAACTCACCATACTCAAATGAAAGTATATGTAGCAACAATCTCGAATGGCGGAGAATTATGTTTACTGAGGTGAATTCATGCTACTGGTTTAGCGGGCTGGTACGTTGTTACAATGCATACTTTCAGGCGCAGCACTAACCGCCTGTTTTTTACATCCTGTTAGTAGAGTCATTAACAGCAAGCAAAAGCTTTTACTTATTCGTAACACTGCCCCCCACTTAAGCCTTTTCGTCTCGAGCAGGCTCAACCCCCCGTTTTCCATACAGGGCTAGTCTTTCCAAATGCACGACTTTCACTTTAGCTCTTGGACTTTGGCTTTTCTGGATTCTATAAACCACGTCATTTATTCGTTTGACAACCTTGTAGGGGCCTTCCCAGTGAGTCTGAAGTTTTGGAGATAAACCCTTCTTGCGCTGTGGGTTGAACAGTAAAACTAGCTGGCCTTCATGAAATCCTTCTGAATTTGCCGCTCGGTCGTATCTGGCTTTCATTTTGTTACTGACCATCTTTAATTTGTTGCGCACAAAATCAGGGAGATCATTAAGATCCCCCGTATCATGGTAATTGACATCACTGTTCGCAGGGTCAGACACTGGTATGGTACCGAACTCCAAATCTCCAGGCAGCTTCAGCTCATTTCCGAAAATTACTTTAGCGGGTGTTCGCGAAGTGGAGTCATGGGTGGCCGTCCTATATGCCAAAAAGAACTTCGGTATGTGTTCATCCCAACCTCTTTGATCTGCGCTGTCTACTTTTCTTAGGTATTCTTCAAGAGTTCGTTCGAATCTTTCAACCATTCCGTCAGACTGAGGATGCAATGGTGTTGTTCTTGTCTTCCGAATACCGTATGACTCACACATTTCTCTGAAGATGGTCGATTCAAAATTCCTACCCTGGTCCGAATGGAGCTCCGAGGGGACACCAAAACGGCATATCCAGTTATCCACAAACACTTTAATTATAGTCTTCGCTTCCTGATTTGGAACCGGGTATACTTCGGGCCATTTACCGAAGTAATCCATAACCACTAAGACGTACTGGTTTCCAGAGCTACTGACTGGAAATGGACCAGCCACATCCATAGCTATACGCTCAAAGGGTGCACCTGAGTTGTATTGCTGCATATGACCATGACTTCTCGCGTTGGTCCCTTAGCTCTCATGTATTGGGTGCAGTTGCAGTTACAGCCAACCCAGTAGAACCGTTGCTTTAGCTTTTCAATGGTCTTGGTTATTCCTAGATGTCCTCCACTCGGGTATGTCCTCCACGCAGTATGTCCTGGGCAATGGCTTTTCGGAAACCTCCGTTAGCTAGCTAGAGTGAGAAGGCGAAACAAATGAGCATCAAATCAGGTATAGTAGGTGACTGATGTCACTGAAGCTCATCAAACAATCGGGCATATTCTTTTGTCCTTAGAAGGCGGATGAGCCAAACATACGGGCCAACGGCGGATAGAAACTAAAAGAAGAAAATCCAGGTTCAACATATCGCATCCTGGTCAGCGTCTGATCCATAATGGGCGGCTGCAATCAAATATCCTGGCAGTAGGTAAAATGCAAAAACCCGGTGGGCTGGGTTTGCCTCCCGTCACCGTTCATAATGGCAGTGAAAATACAAAAACGAAACAGAAAACATAAACAACCCCTATTTGTTGACGACCCCCGCAAACGTTATAAGGACCACGATTTACGGATATGCACTTGGAATGTAAGAACTCTATATAGATCCGGTGCAAGTATCCAACTGGCAGATGTCCTCGAAAGTTATAAGGCTGACATTACCGCTATCCACGAAATGCGATGGACAGGACATGGCTGCACAAGAAAAAGAAACTGCGACATAACAGTAGCCATGAAAAAAAACATGAATTTGGTTGTGGATTTGTAGTTGGCAAAAGACTGCGACATCTAGTCTCCAGGTTCAATCCTGTGAGTGAACGAATAGCCACAATCCGCATAAAAGCGAAATATTTTTATATTTCCCTAATTTGTGTGCATGCCCCGACAGAAGAGAAAGATGATGATGCCAAAGACATATTCTATGAGCTCCTAGAGGAAACGTATGACCGCTGCCCTGGCCATGACATTAAGATTGTACTAGGAGATTTTAATGCCAAAGTAGGAAGGGAGAATGTGTTTAATCCAACTATTGGCAATTTCAGTCTTCATGCTGACAGTTCCGACAACGGTATGAGACTGATTAACTTTGCCGCGGCAAAAAACATGGTCATCAGTGGCACAAGATTCCAGCATAAAGACATCCACAAGGCTACTTGGGTATCCCCTGATCAAAGAACTAGGAACCAAATTGATCACGTGGTAATTGATGGAAGGCACTCATCCAGTGTAATGGACGTACGAGTGATCAGAGGAGCTAACATCGATTCTGATCACTACCTGGTAGCAGCAAAGGTTCGCACAAGATTAAGTAGAGCGAAAATCGTACGAAACCAGACGCAGAGGAAGCTGGACATCGGAAAGCTGCAATTACCAGAGGTAGCCACAGCCTACTCAAGGAAGCTCTCGCAACTTTTGGCACAGAACCCACCCCCTCCCGATGACGATCCTGATGCGCAGTGGAAACCCATTTCCGACTCTATAAAAACTGCCGCAACAACCGTACTTGGTTTCGAAAAACCGCTTCGCAATAAACCGTGGTACGATGAAGAGTGTCGCATAGCAAATGACGAAAAGAACGCTGCACGTATGGTAATGCTTCAGTCAATTGCAACGCGAGCTGCAACTGAGCGGTATAGGGAGAAGAGAAAGGAGGTAAACCGTCTCTTTAGGCGTAAGAAACGGCAGTGGAGAAAACGCGAGAGTGAGAAAATTGAGACATACAGAAGGAAGAACGAAGCCCGAAAATTCTACCAAAAAGTTAAAAACGGAACTAATGGACATGGTTCAGGGCCCCCCTTCTGTAAAGACAAAGACGGAAATCTCGTCGCAGATGTGCAGAGCATGTTGGGACTATGGAGAGAGCATTTCTCCGCGCTACTAGTACCTGAGATATCCGATGACGATGGGACAATCGATCACAATATGGACGACGACGTCGATTGCCCCCCTCCTAACCAAGACGAGGTCAGAACAACTATTGCCCGGCTTAAGAACAACAAAGCCGCAGGAGCCGATGGATTACCGGCGGAGCTGTTTAAGGCTGGCGGCGATGAGCTTATAAGGTGCATGCATCAGCTCATTAGCAAAATTTGGTTAGATGAATGCATGCCCGGCGATTGGAGTCTCAGTGTACTATGTCCCATATTTAAAAAAGGTGACCCGAGTATTTGTGCCAACTACCGTGGAATAAGCCTTTTATCCATAGCATATAAGGTTCTATCAAGTATAATGTGCGAAAGACTAAAACCAATTATCGCTGACCTGATTGGACCATACCAGTGTGGCTTTAGGCCTGGAAAATCGACCACTGACCAGATTTTCACGCTACGCCAAATCCTGGAGAAGACACACGAAAAACAAATCGACACCTATCATCTCTTTATCGATTATAAAGCAGCCTTCGATAGTCCGATACGGGAGAAACTCTATGAAGCAATGTCTGAGCTTGGAAATCCTGCAAAACTCATACGCCTTTGCAGGATGACCTTGACGAACACCAAATCCGCAGTGAAAGTTGGTAAGGATCTTACCGAACCTTTCGAAACTAAGCGAGGCCTCAGGCAAGGCGACACCCTATCATGCGATCTCTTTAACATCTTAATGGAGATCATTATGAGAAAAGCTGCAGTCAATATGAATAAAACCATCAGCAGCAAAAGTCACATGCTGCTCGCGTATGCTGATGATATAGATATCATTGGGCGCACAATTAGAGAAGTTACTGCGGTGTTTTCGAGAATTGAGAAGGAGTCAGGAAAAGTGGGTCTGACGGTAAATGAGGACAAGACAAAATTAATGGTTTCAACGAGCAGGGCCTCCACGCGATTAGGCCAAAGCGTGAACGTTGATAACCGTTATAATTTCGACGAAGTTAGACGAAGTAGACGAATTTATATACCTCGGATCTGCTGTAAACAAAAACAAAAACGTCAGCCTTGAGATCAAGCTGAGAATTGTGCGTGCGAATAGATGATATTTTGGGCTAAACAAGCACTTTAGAGATAAAGCCCTCTCTCGAGTAACAAAAGTCCAACTATACCAGACTCTCATACAACCTGTCTTGTTTTATGGCGCAGAATCCTGGGTCTTATCGCAAGCAGACGAATCATCTGTAGGAGTCTTCGAGAGAAAAATACTCCGAAAAATTTATGGCCCTATAGTGCACAACAGCGAGTATCGGCGACGCATGAACCATGAACTGTATGAGCTATATCCCGACATTAACATAATTAAGCGGATCAAAGTACCGCGATTGCGCTGGCTAGGCCATGTCAGTAGAATGGATGAAAACGAACCAGCACAAAGGGTTTTCGAAACCGAACTCGAAGGAAGACGAAAAATAGGAAGACCAAGACTCCGCTGGAGGGATCAGGTTGTCGAATCCCTGCATGCACTTGGTATTGCCAACTGGAAAGATAAGGCAAAAGATCGAACTGGTTGGCGAAATATGTTATTTTCGTTTTGTAAGGTCCTTAACCCCTCGAGGTTGTTCGTGACCGGATAAGTAAGTAAGACGTCTGACCTCATGAGGTTGTAAAATAGTCAATAAAAGTAGAGTAAGTTCAAATATTAGTTACTGTAATCATAATTTCGTTTCTGTTACAAAAACACTTGTTACAAAGTTATGTATTCGATTTTTCAATTTCAACACGAGGACTTTACAGAAAAACTTATATTTGAAACAGAAAGTGATAAACAACGTTGTGAGAAACCAATAAAGTGTAAAGATATCATCCACCGAAGAATATGGTAAGTATACATATTTATATTTTAAGTCGCAGAGACCCAGAATTGTATGTGCTTTGGACAAAACCAATGGTTGACATATATTTTTCTATACGAAATCAAAAGGTCATTAAAGTCCATGTATTCGGCAAGACGAATATACCCAATTGATATATCTCACCACACTAGTTTCAGAATCGTATGAATTTTTTTATTTTACTAGTATTACCATAAATTGATGTGAAGTGAGACTTTTAAACACAATTGTTGAATCCGACGCCACTATTGACGCCTTCACAAACACATGAAAACAATTGTGAACACTAGGCTGGGGGAACTATTATTATGGATGACACAAATTAACTTAAACATACATATGATATCCACGGTAACCCATCCCCATTTTTAATCGAAAATAAGAAAAATTTCGAAAATAACAATTTTTTACCAGTTTCTACGGGTTTCTCACAAAGTTTTCCAATTCGCATGAAATAATTTTTTTTCAAGAAATCGCCAAATTAAGAAAATCGCTAAAATAAATAAATGGGTATATCTCGGAAACGGTGCGTCCAATCGGAAAAATAATAAATTTTGTACCTCACCAGGAGGCTTTCACCTACAGATGTCTTCAATACTGCATCACTTTTATTTTTAAACAATCGCTAAAACTAAAATTTCTGAAATCAAAAACCGCTAAAACGCCCCAATGCCAATATCTCGGAAACGGAGCGTCCAATCGAAATAAAAACTATTTTTTTTACGAGTTTCTAAGGGTTTTTTGTTAAGTGGTTCAATCGTATGGAAGAAATTTTGTTAAAAAAATCGTCAAAATATCCTCAAATATGAGTTAGCTATATTTTATTTTAGCGATTTATTTATTTTGGCGATTTTTAGGGAAAAAATACGAATTGGACCACTATATATACATAATGGCGTTTTAGCGATTTTTATTCGAAAGAATTAGTTTTACCGATTTGTTTAAAAATTTTTGAGATTGGATGCACCGTTTTCGAGTTATATCCACTTTTTTATTTTAGCGATTTTCTTATTTTGGAGATATTTTGAAAAAAATTATTGCATGCGAATTGGAACACTCTGTGAGAAACCCTTGGAAACCCGTAAAAATTTGTTATTTTTCCGATTCGACGCTCCGTTTTCGAGATATAGAAATTTTTTTATAATTTTTTCATATTTTCGATCATAAACCCTGGTTATAAATAATAATAATTTTGTTTATATTTTAATATAAAATACACAATTTTAATAAAAAATTCTTTTTTTTTTACTTTTTTCTTCTATACAATTCATAAGGGGTTAAAGCATCACCAAATGGTTGTGACAGCCATCAAATTCGAGTAATTACTTTAGTTTAGCATACCAATATATTATTTGGTACAACCGAATTAGTTTTTACATTTTTTGTTCATCCAACTAATTGAATATTCACCACTACAGGATAATTTGAATGCTAGAACTAAACCTCGATTGTGTAACGGCTCGATTCACACACTACCTCATAGTCTAATAATATAAGTCGACGCGTGGCGTGTTGTTGTAATATGAAACGATTTTGACAGAATTTTGTTGTACTATTGTTATGACAATACACTCGATATGTCAAAATCATTTTATATATGAAGAAGATGCAAAGGAAAAACGCCAAAGTAAATAATTACATGCATAGAATTACATGTATTAAAAAAAGTAATTGGCAGAAATTATACAATTTACAATTATATTTATATTTCAATTTAATTTGCGCAACACTTTTCAAACGTTTAATAACGAACAATAAGAATCAAAACAAATGATGAGACAAGTTTGACACTTCGGGTGTATTACGTAAACAAAGAATGATAAAAAGAAACAACCCAATAACAAAATGCCTGATCAGCTGGGCTTATGCTTCCACTTATATTATTACACTATGCACTACCTCTGAGAAAACTATTCGCTACTTTTAATACCGAATTTCATTTCAAATTAAATAAATTTAAATATTTTATTTTATAATGCCAATCTTAGTCAATTTTACAATATTTTTGAACATTAAGGAAACCTGCAATTCTATCATTTAGTAGATAATTAGATACAACAAAAAATATAATTAATTTATTTGAACAAACTACATTATTTAAGTGTATGCGTGCGTGAAATATGTACGTTAAAATTAGAATATCATCAACATTTTGATTATGGAGGATTAGTAGAACAAATCTACAACTAAAATAGGCAAATGCGAAATAGTACCCTTTTTTGCAACTGTAAGTTGAAGTAACTCTATGGTAAAAATAAAAATAATAATGGTATCCTATTTAAGGAAACTATCAGATGTAACAGAGTAAGTAGAACTTAAAAAAAAAAAACAAAAAAAAACCCCTTAAGTGTGTTAAAAGTGCACCAAACACATTAGACGAAATATAACTCAATATTTAATTATATTACGCATGTAGTATATGTAGCAATATGTCAAAAAAAGTGGTTTTTCCAATTTAAAGATATATGTACCAAATTATATGTACTGATTTGGGGATACATTCGGCTATCTGAAATGCTCATTAGGGTGGCCCTCAATTACATGATATGTGAATTATAGGGTGTTCTTGTTGTCATTGATTTTTCAACTGATTACGAATTTTTTCCTGTAATTTTATTAATATCCGAAAAACTGGAATTTTTTAATTTTTTACAATAAACTGGGTTAGTAGCCTTTCATTTAAGATGAATATTTCATTCGTACACTGAGAGAAAAAAAATTATTATAATAATAAGTGGTAAAGGTAGATTTACGACTTTTTCATTTAAAATGGCACAAAAACGGCTAAAGATTTTTGGCCAAAATTTTCTATTTCTCGTTTAGAACCTTAAAATCTTAAATTCTACCAAGGCGTTTTTTTTTTTTAATTTAATTTTTTAATTTTTAAGCCCACGAAAATGGTTAAACTGTGTTATATTTTGAAATACAACTAATTTTTAAAAAAAAACTCGTGGAATAAATATTGTTTCTGAGTCCCCAAAGATTCATATTCAACAATAAAAAAGTTATTTTTCGCAAAAAGTCGTTTTTGACATATTGCTAAGTATATGAACAGATAAACTCACCATTTGATTGACTCCAACGATGACAGCAGGCCTGATGTCGATGCAGGGTTAATGTTTATCGGTTAAGTTTCTAATGCATTTGATGTTAACAGTAAAGATGTTATTTCAAAGTATTTTATAGATAGGAGAAATGCAATGGAAAACCACAAAAATAAAAGTCAAATTCAAATTTTAAAATGAACTAAAGGAGAAAAAAAAAGTAATCCGTATGTAAAAATTCGCACAATTACCGGTACATAAACACTCAAATCATTCAAATAATGTAGGTCCAATTTAAAGTGAGTGCAATTTATAACGATATTTGCCACATACTAAATAAACTATCATATGTAACTATGTTTAACCCATAGACTAATACATACCTAGATAAACTTATTCTCTCATCTGACGTTTCCTTTCACACTCTTCGTGATGTGGTCGGTGTGATAGAGAGATGTTCGACGAAAAGTGATATACACCAGGTGGAATTACAATAACTTCTTGCTTTAATTTTTCATGCCATTTTGGTGAAAAACTGTGAAATTTAAATGTGTTTTAAACTTTTTTATTGACTGTTATTGTTAGCATACATTTGTGTTGTATTTAACACATTAATATTTAAACGAAATGCCGTTGTTGTTATTTTGTTCGTTGTTTTGAACCATTGCCTCTATCTGGTATTAGTAAAGCAATTCATTTCAACATCAAACGTATACATCACACGAGGACAAATGTCAGAAATTTGGTGAGTGAAAGATTTTCTCTACCCATATTTACTCTATGGTTTAACCATAGAGTAAATATGAAGTAGAGCCGCCATTTGTCTCATCTGACGTTTTCTTTCACACTCTTCGTGATGCGGTCGGTGTGATAGAGAGATGTTTGACGAAAAGTGATATACACCAGGTGGAATTACAATAACTTCTTGCTTTAATTTTTCATGCCATTTTAGTGAAAAACTGTGAAATTTAAATGTGTTTTAAACTTTTTTATTGACTGTTATTGTTAGCATACATTTGTGTTGTATTTAACACATTAATTTTAACACACAAAACGAAATGCCGTTGTTGTTATTTTGTTCGTTGTTTTGAACCATTGCCTCTATCTGGTATTAGTAAAGCAATTCATTTCAACATCAAACGTATACATCACACGAGGACAAATGTCAGAAATTTGGTGAGTGAAAGATTTTCTCTACCCCTATTTACTCTATGGCCAAACAGCAACTGAGTTCATTTGAGTAAACACGTTGTTTTGTTGTTGCTACAATCAAATGAGCATGTACGTGTGGGAGCAGAGCGTCAGCAGCATTTTTCGTTTCCTACCACATGTGGTATGTTTTTCAATTTTTGGCCATCACTGGTTTAAACATTTGTTAAATTAAAGGTTATTATTTCCGGTTGTCTCGCCGTGAAACGGACTCTAAGAGTTTTCCCGCATTGATGTTCTTAGTTGGTCGGTACTGGTGAAGATACACGTTTCTCATCTGCAATATTATTGGTTCTAATGCGAAGTGGATTCGGTATTCCGCCCAATAAGTATTGCTCCTTACATGGACTGCTGCTTCGACTTTCTGTATTTACTAGATGTTGCAGAGAATAGTATGAGAACTGGAATGTTATTTTTGGGAGAAATAAAGTGATGTCCCCAATTCCTATTTGAAATGTGAGAAATTTTATTTTCCTCCCACTATGAATAGCAAAAACACTTATAGTTACCTCCCAAGTTTGCCAAGAAAAATATCCACTTTCCACGAATCGTGTTCAGTGAATTCCCGCAGGACAAATCCAGTTTATAGAATATGTACTTCCTTTCCACACAAATTGTACAAATCTAAATTTATTGTTTAATTTTCTGCTACAAAACTTAGAACTTCCCAATTGTAATTTTCTTTCGTAATGAAAAATTTTCAGAAGTTTTTGACTAACATTGCTGTGAAAGTTTTCCAACCCAAAAAAAAAAAATCAAACTATTATACGAAAAGTAAAATTTAAATTACTATACTCCTCAATTTTCCTACACGCACGTCCTCACAATTGACAGATCACATGTATTTCTTCTTGCTGTGGCTTCAACTAAATATTTCAGTTCTTGCAACCAAAATTGAATTACAAATCAATATTTGGTGATACTGAACACAATTCTTAGTAATCACAACAGAATAATGTGATAGTCCAATGAACCGCCACATTTTAGTTGGGTGTAAAGATAGTTGTGACAACGAATCTCTTCTCTGTGTGTACATTTACATTATATAAAATTAAGAACATTTATATAAAATATGCTCAGTACATTGATTTTAATGGCACGAATCCCGAACCATAATTTTGTGAAATGCTTATAACGGGTGAAGAAACGAATGGATTGGTGTAATTTTGAGACACTTAAAACATGTGCACAGAATGCAGGTAGAATTTGAAGAGCACAAGTTGGACTTAATTTAAGATCCCAAACCATAGTTTCATAAAATAATGACAACACGTAAATCTCTTAATCAAAGAAAAATTTAAAATTATATATTATTATAAAAAAATTTATAAAAAAACTTGAAACATAAATTAAAATAAAAAAAATTCTATTGAGTAGTTGTGCTCCTGAACAAAGCAATCGGAAGGATACAGAAATGGCAAAATCAAGTCAAAATATTAGGCTTGCGAGTGATACCCACAGTTGTTGAAATACCGTACTGAGACATATTATAGAGGGCGGATCTATAAGACCGTGACTTTTCGAACTTCCCTCGTAGTTAAATTCACCAAATCGTAATTTATCATGGTCTCCATCATTTTTGAGAGCGTAGAACATATCGCAATTCGCCGGTAGTTATCGGGATTAGTAGCCCCTCCTTTCTTGGGGATCGGCTGGACATTTGTAACCCTCCAGCGAGTAGGAAAAATACCTGTACGGTATGACAGGCTGAAAAGGTTGCGCAGCGTCGAAGAACACTCAAAACTTGTGCCGGAATTCCATCCGGACCCGGAGACTTTCCTACGTTGAGCTCCTCAAGGACCTTTTTAACTCCTCGCGTACGAAAAATATCTCAGGCATGGAGCTACATATATTTGCGATGACTGGGAGTGGTTTAGAGCTAATCGGCAGGGAGAAGTTTTCTGTAAATATATCGGCAAAAAGGTTAGCTTTATCAACCGGGTAGTATATACAAGGTGGCGCAAAAGTAAACTTCCGATGTTTTTTGGCTGTAATTTAAAAAAAAAATTAAAAACTTTGATTCTTCTTGTGGATTATTTTTATTTGGTCTTTTATTTTTTTTACATCAAGTCGAGAATATGATGTCATGTAAATGGCCGCCACCACAGTTGATTGTCATTTGAGCCCTTTTTATGGCATTTTCCATCACTTTGGCCAAAACTTCCGGCGATACGTCCTCACATTCTGGACGGATATTGTCTTTAAGAGCTGCAAGAGTCTGAGGCTTGTTGACATAAACCCGCGACTTCAAAAAGCCCACAAAAAGAAGTCTGGAGCGGTCAAATCAGGCGATCTTGCTGGCCAGTGCAAATCGCCAAAACGGGAGATTAGGCGCCCAGGAAATGCATCCTTCAGCATATCGGTTGTGGCACGTGCAGTGTGTGCCGTTGCACCGTCCTGTTGGAACCACATGTTTCCAATCCCAATTCATCAAGTTGCGGCAAAAAGAACTCGTTGATCATTGCGCTGTAGCGCTCTCCATTCACAGTAACCGTTTGGCCCGCGACGTCTTCGAAGAAAAAAGGTCCGATGACTCCTCCAGCGAAAACAGCACACCATACAGTGATTTTGAGTGGGTGTAATGGCTCTTCGTGGGTTACACGCGGATTTTTAGTGCCCCAGAAGCGTAAATTTTGCTTATTTACGTACCCGCTAAGATGGAAATGGGCCTCATCACTCATGATTATTTTTGATGAAAAATCATCTTCCTCTTGGTGGTGATTAAGGATGGCTTGAGCGTATGTTAGACGCGATTGGCGGTCAGCAGCTAACAGCTGATGCACCGTCTGGACTTTGTACGGAAACATCTTCAAATCTTGTACCAAAATTAGCTGTAAAGACCGTCGGCTGATACCCATTTGCGTGGCACATCGTCTGGTCGATGTCGACGGCGCATCCATGACATCCCCGGCTACAGCAGCAATATTCTCTGCAGAACGGCTACTCCGGGGTCTGCCACGCCTGGCAGCATCTCGTGTTGTGCCAGTCTCTTCGAGGCGAGCGGCTAAACGTCGCAGTGTTTCACCAGTAGACGTTGGACGGTCAGGAAATCTGCGACGAAATTCACGTTGTGCCAACGTCACCGACCGATTATTGGTCAAATAAATAGTCAGCAATATTCCGCGTTCTGGAGCAGTGTAGCGTAACATTGTTTATTAACGTGTATTTCGCATGTGTTTACTACACAAATGTCAAAACAGAACTGACATTAGGGGCCAATCGCAAAATTTATAGCATTTTCTGATAGGAGGATTACTTTTGCGCCACCTAGTATTATGTCATTTTTAATTAAGGTTGAGATAGATGAAGAACTATTATTGTGCTTAATTCTCTTGACAAATGACCAACAGCTCTTATTTCGCCTGGGAGAAGAAAGAACTTTAGCGCGAATACGTTGTTCATGCAGGAATTCTCCGCGTCGTAGTACCTTGGCATAATTTAATCTAGCTAACTTGCGTAGCATATCAGTGGCTGGATTTTTATTCAATTTCCAATTACTGAAAGCTTCCTCTTTGGATCTGACAGCTTCTTTGCATACCTGATTAAACCAACATTTATCAGAAGTTTTAATCGAAATTTTCTGTGATGGAATGAATATTTTCATTCCCGTTAAAATAATGTTTTCCACCATTTCTGCCGCAGCATTGACATCATCGTCTAGAAAACATAGTTTCCAGTTGAACTTCCTATAAAATTCGTTGAGCTCATCCCAACGAGCTTTTTTCGTATATGAATATGGAACGCTTCATGGCCTGCGTTGAAGCGACGTGAATATCAGAGTACGAAAAGGAGACAGAAATAAGGTAGTGATCCGAATTACCAAGAGGTGCAAGGATGTTAACTTCAGGGCGTGAAGTTAGAAAAAGGTCAACAGTGTTTGAAAATTGCCCTCCAACGCACGGGATGTGAGTTGGGGCATTTACCATTTGCACTAGGTAATTGTGTGCAGCGAAAAGCTCAAAGTATTGACTCTCCAGAGTTGTACGGTTCGAATGGGTAGATGTTAAAATCACCAGCAATGGCAATTTCATTAGTCGGACACTTCTCTAAAATGTTGGTTATTGATTATTGATATTATATTAAGCAGTAGCCAAATATCAGTACATTACAGCAGTTCCTTAGGAGGTAGATGTTAGTTTAATTGCTAGCACATTTTGATTCAGTATCTAAGGGATGTCAGGGTGCATTGTCCAAAAGAAATAAAACTTGTTTAGGGATGTCTTTGGATTGGAGAAAGGATCGACTGAAAGGACTAAAATTACATATAAATTCTTGTCCAAATTTTGTTTTTAATTTACCCCAGAATAAATTTCAGCTTAAGCCAATGCTCAAACAATAAAAAAATCATCCATGTGTTTTTGTTTTTCTTGTTAACGACAGGATTGTTGTCGAAACCTTTAGATGATCTGGGTTTAAAGGCTTTCCCCACACATATTGCTTGAATTTGTCTGCACCAGATGCATTTGTAACCAGACTCTGATGATTCCTGGAAACTTGCAAACGATCTTTCTGGCATAATTTTTTAAAAATATACCAGACTTGTCGGCATTTTAGTTTTGAGCCGGTGATAAATTAAGCTCTTTAATTCTGATATTACATTTTGTAAAAATTGTTTGACCAGCATTGGGTTGTTTGTTAACACTGTTGTAGTTTTAGGCACGAATTTTTTGTATCAACGTTCAAGTAAATTGTATCTGTTAGAGGGAAGTCTACTGAGTTGATAGGTACACATGTAATGTTTGTATGAAGTCACATTTTGAAAAAATCAATTTTTAACAATTCTCAGATTTTCCTGCACTATTTTTGAAGAAAAGCAATTTTTTCACTTTTTCAACATAACTTCAAGGCACTCCAAATTTTTAATCACAATATTTGGCAATATTGTAATTACTCATCACTGGACGCTAAAAAAGCTGTAGTTTTTTGTTGTTTGGATGCAAATATAACGTGTGTTTGGAGCTTGTCTCAAATATAATATATTTGTGTCCAAATACGTTGTGTTTGCTATTCAATATTACATGTTTGAGCCACAATGATTTGCAGCCCAAATATATCTGGGTTTGTGATACAAATACAGCAGTGTTTGTTGCACTGTCTATGCTCTCTCGAGAGCAAGAGAATAAAAGATGGAGAACGAGAGTTTTTCTCGTAAGTGTGTATCTGTATTTTTGCATTATTCTCTCAGTCATTGATTCATGAATATTCTTGAATTTACGGGTAAATTGTAGATGAAGTCAGTGTTTCTTACTTTGGCTGATGTATTGCGTTTTAGTTTCATGTATTCAGTCGTCGATGGTTAATCGGACGAGGATATCAAAAGCGCTTGATCAGTGGAAAAAAGAATAAACGAAGGCTCGGGCGGTTAAATTGTTTGCGATGTTGCTTTGGGTTTTGTGAATGTATTTCGTTTATGAATATGTGTGCTAGCAAAGTGAGAAAATCGGAACGGACGACCACTTCTGAAATATAATGAAAAAACACAAGTAATTAATACACGCTTGACTTTCATGAATTAGATTTACAAGTAAGTATATTGTTTGTGTACCAAGGCATAGTGATAACCAGGCCATAGTTGAAACCTTCTGAAACCAAAAACGATTCTCATTTCATGAAAAAAGAACAAATAATGCATTCATTGCAAGGAAATATAAAAATTACCGTTTTAAATCTTTTAATTTTTTGCATAATTATTTACAATTAAATATTTATATTAATTTAATAATATTGATAAAATTAATTATGATCACCCTTATTACGGTTGTAGTCGTTGACATAAAACGACGACGTCTTGTGACGACTGTTGAAAATCGGTATTTGTGTAGTCGCTATCGATCAATAACGACGACTGTCGTTTTAATGCTAATTTATTGGCCTTACTTTTAATAATTTAAACTTGTACAAACAGTTAATGAAAAATAATATTGGGTATTAACGCGGTCACTGCCCTGAATCAAAATTATCTGCTGGAATTGAGTTCCATCAGGGATCAGTTAGAACTACAGGCTTCGGTGTCTCCCGTGTCAAGTGCCCATCAGTAGATGCATTGCCAATGCAGTGGTTGTGTTCTTGTTGTGACATATACGCCTGCTCTGCGCGCTTCCAGTCATGCAATTTGTGTCTTTTCATTTTAGTCTGGTATCTTTCAAACAAGCGGCCGCTAACAACTAGTACAGTTCAAATCCTTTAAGATATCCGAATGGTCGGTCCATGGTGAATTTGATGAGATAATTTCTTGCTCTCCATTATGTCCTTGTCTCCAATACACGCAGCTCTGGGTCCAGTAAAGGCTGTATGTGCCTCCATGGAGAGCTCGTCTCAATTCACCGCTTCCATTCGCCTAACATGGTGATATAGGGCGTCTCATCCAATAACTTTCAAATCGAAATGGATATGGTTACGATAATTAAACACTTTTTAGGAACTTGAAAAACTTTTACAAATTAAATAAAATAAAGGGTTTTTCAACAGAGACGCTACAAAAGTAAATCGATAAGGACATTGCTGTATATTTTTTCCCGCTCTTTCCACATTTCTGTTCAGTAAGGTTTGCCTTTTCATCAAGGAAAGATATACGAGCCAACAACGAGTCGAAATTATTAAAATTTACTACCGAAATTTGGAGTCAGTGGCCTCAACTTTAAGAGCGCTACGTCCAATTTATGGTCGTCATAGTCGTCCTACCAGATCAACAATTGAGCATCTAGTGGAAAATTTGAATCCACAGACAAAGAAGTGCCCGTAGTGTCGAGAATATTGCTGCCGCTGAGGCTTCAGTTCAAGAAAGCCCAAATGTGTCTCTCACACGTCGTTCTCAAGCGTTGGGCATCTGTGTGACGTCGTTGTGGCGAATTTTGCGAACAGATCTTGGCCTACATCCTTACAAGATCAAATTGACGCAAGAACTGAAGCCGCTTGACCACCATAAGCGTCGTATGTTCGTGAATTGGGCTGAGCAACAACTTGAAAATGATTCGGATTTTCATCGGAAAATCATCTTCAGCGATGAGGCTCATTTCTGGCTGAATGGCTTCGTCAATAAGCAAAATATGAGTTATTGGTCAGACAGCAATCCACACGTAATCCATGAGTCATCATTGCATCCCGAAAAAATTACGGTTTAGTGCGGTTTATGGGCCGGCGGCGTCATTGGGCCGTACTTCTCCGTGATGATCAAGACCGGCACATTACTGTGAATGCGAATCGCCACCGTTCAATGATAACCGAATATTTTTGGCCCCAATTGGATAATATGGACTTGGAGGACATGTGGTTCCAACAGGACGGCGCCACAAGCCACACAGCGAATGCCACAATCAATTTATTGGAAACCAAGTTTGGTGAACGTGACATATCACGAAATGGCCCAGTCGATTGGACGCCTCGGTCGTGCGATTTGACGCCGTTGGATTATTTCCTGTGGGGCTACTTCAAGTCTATGGTCTATGCCAACAAGCCAGCGACGATTGATGAACTTCGTACGAATATCGAACGTGAAATTGCAGCAGTATCGGCCGATTTATGCTTGAAAACCGTCGAAAATTGGGTTCAGCGTCTGGACTTCTGCAAGCGTGCCCGTGGTGGCCATGCAAAAGAAATCGAGTTCCATACATAATGGCATCGAACGTACTTTCACAGGAATAAAGAATTTCATTGGTATCTAAAACCGGTTTTGTTTTATTTAAAAAAACTTTTGTAGCGCTCTTATTGAAAAACCCGTTAATAGAAGTATAAATGTAAATTGTTCTTCTTCCTGCTTTCATTCACTACGATTGACAACTTTGATTATGTTTTCAATAGGTTATCGATAAACAGTCGACGTCGTCTCAAGACAGTTACAGAATACCAAACTAACGTTGATGTGACGACGATGTTGACACGAAGCGTGTTTGACATAAAAACGACAACGACGTCCACGACGACAACCGTAATAAGGGCGAATAAAAAGTACATACATATTGAAATCAAAGAATAATTATGTTTGGGAGGAAATACGCATACGTTTGCACGTAAGTATACGGATGTTTGGAATGAAGGACACATATGCGTTTTGGCCAGTAAACATGCTACTGTTTGCTTTTAAATAGTGAGTTTGGGACTTACAAACATATGAACGTTTGAAGTGTGTTCCAAACATATACATACATGGTTCCTGCAGAATATGTTTGGGAGAATATATTACAGAGGTGGCTGTTTTTCGGCATGTTGGAAATCATAAATTACTCATTGGCAAATTACTCATCATATGCAATACAAACAAAAAGTCAAAATTCTTGACAAAATGAGATGACAAAATTCCCTAAATTGTGAATAAGAGCAAACGTGTCCATCCATTTTTATGAGCCGTGTCTAATTTTGTTCATAGGTCATGAGACTTTAGAATAAACTAATAAGTCTTTATACTTTCTGCCGTTTCTTATGTTTCATGTGTTTTTAATAATAAAAAATTTTAATTTTTTAAGCAAATATATTTTTTTTCACCATTCTTCTTTTTATAACTTCGAAACTGTTGATTACATTGATAAATAGTATAGGAAGTAGAGTAAAGGTATTGTAATTCTAAATTTTTCTTATTTTATTCGGACAGAATCGGGCACATCGTTGTCGAGTAATGGTGACATATACGTACAAATTACCACTTTTAAGATACAATGTGGGGTGTATGTGCTATTTAGGATGACTAGGTACGTTCAGATTGTATTAATATGTTCACAAAAGTTGTTCAGCTTTACCATGGCATAAATTTTGAATGCCAAATTGACTTTCTACAGTCATTTCATGAGTATCGATCAACTCAGTAGATTTCCCTCTAACCGGTACAATTTACTAGAACGCTGATACATTTTCCGACTACAACAGTGTAATTACTCGCTGGCGTTAAAGACGCTAGGTTCGTCATTGGCCCGTGAATGCAATTCAATTTCAAGATTTCCATATAAATATTGTCAAGCGTTGTCCTCTTTGCTTCAAGAAATATTTACGCCCTTATTCATAAAAACTTGTTTGAGAAATGATTTGAGAGATGATTTATCGTACAAAAACTTCTCTCAAACCTCTCACAACTTTTTATGAATATGATCGTTAGTGTATAACCACAATCAGGACGACAAATTTGGCGTCAATTCAATTTCGCGGTTGTCAAAAAAGTGACCCACAAAACGCGGAAAAATTTTGTAAATTAGATTTTTTATTTTTTTTCATTTGTTTATCCAAAAAACGGAAATAGCTTTTTTTTTATCAATACATCAACTTGTTTCGAATCTGAATCCGCTGTTTTACTATAAAAATATATACAAAAAAGGTAATAAAAATTGGAGAAAATTTTGACTTTTTTATCTATCCGCTATTTCATTATATTAAAAAGATAGGAAAAATATGTGGGATATTTCGATATTTCTACTTTAAATGTAATTAGATGTGTAAATATTTAGGAAGCATAATGGACTACATTGGACGAAACCTAATTTCATGAGTATTATTAATGCAATTTTTTTTTATATAACTACATTTTTAAATATTTTGAGATTGTGCTTAAAAATTAAAAATAATGGGTTTTAAAAGTACATAGTCGTTTAAGCGTTTTGAAAAATTCTAAAATGTTGACAAAGGCTTTGACCAAATTTAAAGATAGCACAACAATGTGGAGATACATTCTAGATATCGTCATTCCATTACATCAATTGAGCAAATTGCCAACCCAAAAAATAATAATAATTTTAAGATGTCCTGCTTAGCTGCTTCAGAAAAATCCAAAAACGTGAGGTGTAAAGTTATCTCAAATGAACTCTGCGATTTGTGGAGTAAGAGGAAAGTATCAAAAATTCGAACTAAATCAGAAAATAGAAAAGATGAAAAATTAATTCGAATATAATATATAAGTACATATTGTGATAAAAATTGAAAAACAGAAAGTGGTTATAATTTGGAAAATATTTTCAATATTTTTAATGAAAAATGAACTCTGCGACTTGTGGAGTAAAAGAAAGATCTCAACAAACACCGACTCAGCTTCACCGTAGTTTTCACTCTTAAAAATAATATTAAATTGTATACCCTTGGAAATGCAACATTTGCATATCTAGTCGATTGACGGAAGGAAACATTGGTTGAAACCTCAGGAAGTAAATATTTAAATAATTTTTTGAGATTTTTGGAAAACAATCAATTATAAAAACGCATACGGAAATATCAGTGATTAAGTTGGGATAAACTCTATATTGTTTTTCTAGTTATCATCATTTTGTGTAATGTTTACCCCAATTCCGAGAGTCCATGGCTAAATCTCTTTTGAAGTGAACGCTTAACTGACTATCTAGACCACCATTTAATGGTTTGATAAAAGCACCTAAGACCGCTTTGCATGGTTTCCTCATCATCTTCGTGTTGTGGTATGTGACACATATGTACATCATTACACAGATAAATCCCGTTTTTCACTAAACCCAGATTAGATAAAGTGTCATAAATAAACAATTAAATGTTTATTTAGGACTCTCCTAAATGAGTCAGTCAACCTGACATTTGGTTTTATAACTTCCACACACATAGTAGACCCGACATTAGTAAAGTGAGTTGACCATACGATGGTCAAAACATTAACAGACCATCATCTTCGTTTTCTACCTGATTTCAAAACCAACTGCTAATGTTCTTTAAATCCTTTTTCCGTTCACCTCTGACCCTATTGAATCATAATTATGGTTCCCCTTGATCCCCTTTCGTCGTTAAGGGGAATTATTTATGTGAGTCCGGGTAACTTAATGTATCGCGTCTGTGAATTGATTGATTAGACGAGAGTCGAGTTTTGGATTTGGGAAAAGTTAATTACTCTCACAATAATTAGTGAGCATGGAAACCCCGAGGAGGAACATACATACATTACATCTCCGCTCCGTTTACAACCAACGACAAAAAGAAACAACTACAGTAATGAACGGTAGCCGACCGGCTGCCGGCCGTACATTAATTGTGCCTTGTCATTTGTGGTACACAAAAAGGCGATTGGCAACAGAATCACGCTCCACCATCATTACGACGGGCGCACACTTATCCATAGCAACGCCGTGATATGATTTAGAGTGTACAATGATTGGAACTGACCAGTCAAGCAAAACGGAAGACTACTTGTAAGTGCCAGTTAATTGTTATGTAGTTACAGGCTACGTTGAGATTAATGACATGTCCAGTTGTTGCTTCATTAGACTTGTGCATTCGTTGTCGCATTTGCGTTTTGCAATAAAACCTACACAGGCATTCACAATAGCCAAGTTACGTTTCATTTAGTTGTGATGACCATTGGAAAACATTTGGGAGATATGTTTTTAGCCCTTAAAGGAAAGCATTTGTTTGACATTATTTGTTTATTGTGTTCATGTTATTCAAGCTCAAGGTACAAATAAATTAATTTTAAATTGAGTATTATTTTATTTTTATTCAATATTTCCCTCATCTCCGAATAATATTGATGCATATTAGACCGACTCACAAAAAAAAGATCCTTTTGCCTTCCCCTCAAAATATTCCTTGGTTTATTTTATGATGATGATTCCCAAAATATTTCGTGTCTAGCATTAATATCCCGTGAGCTGGACCATTTTAAAAAATTTATTTTTTTCAGTTTGTCAAAGAATTTTGTACTTTAACTAAAGACAATGTATACGAGTACAATAAGAGTATCGTACTCACAGGGAAAATATTAGTTGAAAATCAATTCAGGCATTGGAAATTCCATGGTAAAGTCTATATTTTGATTAGAATTCATAATTGTCATACATCAGAATTATTTGCCGATAATATTGATGGATTAAAAATAGGTTTTACTAAATACAAGTTGTTACTACCGAACTTAAGTTGTAAAGGGGTTTTCAATAAGAGCGCTACAAAAGATTTTTTAAATAAAACCAAACCGGTTTTAGATACCAATGAAATTCTTTATTCCTGTGAAGTACGTTCGATGCCATTATGTATGGAACTCGATTTCTTTTGCATGGCCACCACGGGCACGCTTGCAGAAGTCCAGACGCTGAACCCAATTTTCGACGATTTTCAAGCATAAATCGGCCGATACTGCTGCAATTTCACGTTCGATATTCGTACGAAGTTCATCAATCGTGGCTGGCTTGTTGGCATAGACCATAGACTTGACGTAGCCCCACAAGAAATAATCTAACGGCGTCAAATCGCACGACTGAGGCGGCCAATCGACTGGGCCATTTCATGAGATAACACGTTCACCAAACTTGGTTTCCAATACATTGATTGTGGCATTCGCTGTGTGGCTTGTGGCGCCGTCCTGTTGGAACCACATGTCCTCCAAGTCCATATTATCCAATTGGGGCCAAAAATATTCGGTTATCATTGAACGGTAGCGATTCGCATTCACAGTAATGTGCCGGTCTTGATCATCACGGAAGAAGTACGGCCCAATGACGCCGCCGGCCCATAAATCGCACCAAACCGTAATTTTTTCGGGATGCAATGATGACTCATGGATTACGTGTGGATTGCTGTCTGACCAATAATGCACATTTTGCTTATTGACGAAGCCATTCAGCCAGAAATGAGCCTCATCGCTGAAGATGATTTTCCGATGAAAATCCGAATCATTTTCAAGTTGTTGCTCAGCCCAATTCACGAACATACGACGCTTATGGTGGTCAAGCGGCTTCAGTTCTTGCGTCAATTTGATCTTGTAAGGATGTAGGCCAAGATCTTTTCGCAAAATTCGCCACAACGACGTCACAGAGATGCCCAACGCTTGAGAACGACGTGTGAGAGACACATTTGGGCTTTCTTGAACTGAAGCCTCAGCGGCAGCAATATTCTCGACACTACGGGCACTTCTTTGTCTCGCTGACACGGGAACATTTTGTACTGTGACGATTATGACGACCGACCATAAGTGACGACGAGTGACGAGTGACGACCAAGTGGAGGCCACTGACTCCAAATTTCGGTAGTAAATTTTAATAAATTCGACTCGTTGTTGGCTCGTATATCTTTCCATGATGAAATGGCAAACCTTACTGAAGAGAAATGTCAAAAGAGCGGGAAAAAATATGGCGTCGTTTGTTGTCCATATCGATTTACTTTTGTAGCGTCTCTGTTGAAAAACCCTTTATTAACCAATTTGAGTATTTCTATAACCTCATTCATCTGAAATGGAACTAAATAAAAAGTACAATATTATTATTCGTGTTCAAACATTATTTCATTCAAATATCCTGCCAGTAGGTAAAATGCAAAAACACGGTGGACTGGGTTTGCCTCCAGCCACCGTTCATAATGGCAGTGAAAATACATAAACGAACAAGAAAACATAAACAACCCCTATTTGTTGACGACCCCCGCAAACGTAATAAGGACCACGATTTACGGATATGCACCTGGAATGTGAGAACTCCATATAGATCCGGTGCAAGTATCCAATTGGCAGATGTCCTCGAAAGTTATAAGGCTGACATTACCGCGACCCGCAAATGCGATGGACAGGACATGGCTGCACAAGAAAAAGAAACTGCGACATAACAGTAGCCATGAAAAAAAAACATGAATTTGGTTGTGGATTTGTAGTTGGCAAAAGACTGCAATATCTAGCCTCTAGGTTCAATTCTGTGAGTGAACGAATAGCCACAATCCGCATAAAAGCGAAATATTTTTATATTTCCCTAATTTGTGTGCACGCCCCGACCAAAGAGAAAGATGATGATGCCATAGACATATTCTATGAGTTCGTAGAGGAAACGTATGACCGCTGCCCTGGCCATGACATTGACATTGTACATGGAGATTTTAATGCTAAAGTAGGCAGGGAGAATACGTTTCCTCCAACTGTTGGCAATTTCAGTCTACATGCTGACAGTTCTGGAAACGGTATGAGACTGATTGACTTTGCCGCGGCAAAAACCATGGGCATTAGTGGTACAAGATTCCAGCTTAAAGACATCCACAAGGCTACTTGGGTATCCCCTGATCAAAGAACGAAGAACCAAATTGATCACGTGGTAATTGATGGAGGGCACTCATCCAGTGTAACGGACGTACGAGTGATCAGAGAAGCTAACATTGATCACTATCTGGTAGCAGCAAAGGTTCGCACAAGTTTAAGTAGAGCGAAAATCGTACGAAACCAGGCGCAGAAGAAGCTGGACTTCGGAAAGCTTCAATTACCAGGGGTAGCCACTCAAGGAAGCTCTCGCAACTTTTGGCACAGAACCCACTCCCTCCCGTTGACGATCCTGAAGCGCAGTGGAAACCCATTTCCGACTCTAGAAAAACTGCCGCAACAAATCTACTTGGTTTTGAAAAACCGCTTCAAACCGTAACAAACCATGGTACGATGAAGAGTGTCGCTTTGCAAATGATGAAAAGAACGCTGCACGCATGGCAATGCTTCAGTCAATTGCAACGCCAGCTGTGACTGAGCGGTATAGGGCGAAAAGAAAGGAGGTAAACCGTGTCTTTAGGCGCCAGAAACGGCAGTGGAGAAAGCGCCCGAAAATTCTACCAAAAGGTCAAAAACGGAACTAATGGACATGGTTCAGGGCCCCCTTCTGTAAAGACAAGGACGGAAATCTCATCGCAGATGTGCAGAGCATGTTGGGAATATGGAGAGGTCATTTCTCCGCGCTACTAGTACCTGAGATATCCAATGACGAGACAATCGATCGATTGCAACCCTCCTAACCAAGACGAGGTCAGAACAGCTATTGCCCGGCTTAAGAACAATAAAGCCGCAGGAGCCGATGGATTACCGGCGGAGCTGTTTAAGGCTGGCGGCGATGAGCTGGTAAGGTGCATGCAAAATTGGGTTAGATGAATGCATGTCCGGGGATTGGAGTCTCAGTGTAGTATGTCACATATTTAAAAAAGGTGACCCGAGTCTCTGTGCCAACTACCGTGGAATAAGCCTTTTATCCATAGCATATAAAGTTCTATCAAGCATAATGTGCGAAAGACTAAACCCGATTATCGCTGACCTGATTGGACCATACCAGTGTGGCTTTAGGCCTGGAAAATCGACAACCGACCAGATTTTCACGCTACGCCAAATCATGGAGTAGACCTACGAAAAACAAATCGACACCTATCATCTATTTATCGATTATAAGGCGGCCTTCGATAGCCCGATACGGGGGAAACTCTACGAAGCAATTTCTAAGCTTGGTATTCCTGCAAAACTCATACGCCTTTGCAGGATGACCCTGAGGAACACCAAATCCGCAGTGAAAGTTGGTAAGTATCTTACCGAACTTTTAGAAACTAAGCGAGGCCTCAGACAAGGTGACACCCTATCGTGCGATCTCTTTAACATCTTAATGGAGATCATTATGTGAAAAGCTGCGGTCAACATGAATAAAACCATCAGCAGAAAAAGTCGCATGCTGCTCGCGAATGCTGATGATATAGATATCATTGGACGCACAGTTAGAGAAGTTACTGCGATGTTTTCGAGAATTGAGAAGGAGTCAGGAAAAGTGGGTCTGACGGTAAATGAGGACAAGACAAAATTAATGGTTTCAACGAGCAGGGCCTCCACGCGATTAGGCCAAAGCGTGAACGTTGATAACCGTTATAATTTCGACGAAGTTAGACGAAGTAGACGAATTTATATACCTCGGATCTGCTGTAAACAAAAACAACAACGTCAGCCTTGAGATCAAGCTGAGAATTGTGCTTGCGAATAGATGATATTTTGGGCTAAACAAGCACTTTAGAGATAAAGCCCTCTCTCGAGTAACAAAAGTCCAACTATACCAGACTCTCATACAACCTGTCTTGTTTTATGGCGCAGAATCCTGGGTCTTATCGCAAGCAGACGAAACATCTGTAGGAGTCTTCGAGAGAAAAATACTCCGAAAAATTTATGGCCCTATAGTGCACAACAGCGAGTATCGGCGACGCATGAACCATGAACTGTATGAGCTATATCCCGACATTAACATAATTAAGCGGATCAAAGTACCGCGATTGCGCTGGCTAGGCCATGTCAGTAGAATGGATGAAAACGAACCAGCACAAAGGGTTTTCGAAACCGAACTCGAAGGAAGACGAAAAATAGGAAGACCAAGACTCCGCTGGAGGGATCAGGTTGTCGAATCCCTGCATGCACTTGGTATTGCCAACTGGAGAGATAAGGCAAAAGATCGAACTGGTTGGCGAAATATGTTATTTTCGTTTTGTAAGGTCCTTAACCCCTCGAGGTTGTTCGTGACCGGATAAGTAAGTAAGACGTCTGACCTCATGAGGTTGTAAAATAGTCAATAAAAGTAGAGTAAGTTCAAATATTAGTTACTGTAATCATAATTTCGTTTCTGTTACAAAAACACTTGTTACAAAGTTATGTATTCGATTTTTCAATTTCAACACGAGGACTTTACAGAAAAACTTATATTTGAAACAGAAAGTGATAAACAACGTTGTGAGAAACCAATAAAGTGTAAAGATATCAACCACCGAAGAATATGGTAAGTATACATATTTATATTTTAAGTCGCAGAGACCCAGAATTGTATGTGCTTTGGACAAAACCAATGGTTGACATATATTTTTCTATACGAAATCAAAAGGTCATTAAAGTCCATGTATTCGGCAAGACGAATATACCCAATTGATATATCTCACCACACTAGTTTCAGAATCGCATGAATTTTTTTATTTTACTAGTATTACCATAAATTGATGTGAAGTGAGACTTTTAAACACAATTGTTGAATCCGACGCCACTATTGACGCCTTCACAAACACATGAAAACAATTGTGAACACTAGGCTGGGGGAACTATTATTATGGATGACACAAATTAACTTAAACATACATATGATATCCACGGTAACCCATCCCCATTTTTAATCGAAAATAAGAAAAATTTCGAAAATAAGAATTTTTTACCAGTTTCTACGGGTTTCTCACAAAGTTTTCCAATTCGCATGAAATAATTTTTTTTCAACAAATCGCCAAATTAAGAAAATCGCTAAAATAAATAAATGGGTATATCTCGGAAATGGTGCGTCCAATCGGAAAAATAATAAATTTTGTACCTCACCAGGAGGCTTTCACCTATGGATGTCTTCAATACTGCATCACTTTTATTTTTAAACAATCCGCTTAACCGCTAAAACGCCCCAATGCCAATATCTCGGAAACGGAGCGTCCAATCGAAATAAAAACTATTTTTTTTACGAGTTTCTAAGGGTTTTTTGTTAAGTGGTTCAATCGTATGGAAGAAATTTTGTTAAAAAAATCGTCAAAATATCCTCAAATATGAGTTAGCTATATTTTATTTTAGCGATTTATTTATTTTGGCGATTTTTAGGGAAAAAATACGAATTGGACCACTATATATACATAATGGCGTTTTAGCGATTTTTATTCGAAAGAATTAGTTTTACCGATTTGTTTAAAAATGTGTTGCCGTATTAAAAACAGTTTCTTTGGATGTAAAAAATTCAACTTTTTTATTTTTGCGATTGGATGCACCGTTTTCGAGTTATATCCACTTTTTTATTTTAGCGATTTTCTTATTTTGGAGATATTTTGAAAAAAATTATTGCATGCGAATTGGAACACTCTGTGAGAAACCCTTGGAAACCCGTAAAAATTTGTTATTTTTCCGATTCGACGCTCCGTTTTCGAGATATAGAAATTTTTTTATAATTTTTTCATATTTTCGATCATAAACCCTGGTTATAAATAATAATAATTTTGTTTATATTTGAATATAAAATACACAATTTTAATAAAAAATTCTTTTTTTACTTTTTTCTTCTATACAATTCATAATGGGTTAAAGCATCACCAAATGGTTGTGACAGCCATCAAATTCAAGTAATTAGTTGAACATACCAACATATTATTTGGTACAACCGAATTAGTTTTTACATTTTCAATAGATCCAACTAATAGAATATTCACCACCACAGGATAATTTGATTGCTAGAACTAAAACTTGATAGACAGATTACATTTCTGTGGCCGCGCGGAAAAATCAGGTAACTCCATTTTTTGGGAAAATGGAAAAACTATGAAAAATGGAATGCTTTTTTGATTTACTATCATTCTATCAGAGCGAAATTTTAATAATGCATATCATTTCCAAGTTATTAAGAAATAAAAAATAGCGTAAATGCTAGATTTTGGGAAATAACAAGGTAACTTCATACCGTTTGCGGAAAAACGAGGTAACTCCACAAATTTTTCAATATAACTAGAAAATTCAAGTAAAATTTATGTGTATCATTCTATTGACAAATAGTATTCTTTAATATTATTCAATAATATTCTTTTTCTTCTGGTGCAACCTTGTCGATTTCCTTACAATTAAACTTTCATCATTCAATCGACAACTAACACTTTTGTTCGGTTTCGTAATCCTGGCGTTTACTTTTTTGGTCACGCTTAGCCTCTGGTTCTTCCTGGTCGGTTGCTGGCCGCCGGTAGTCGCGCTTTCGTCCAAATCCCGTTGCCAATCGAGAAGCTCAAGGTCAGGATCTATATTCACCTCAGTAGCGTTGTATATTTGGGGTAGTTTTTCGTAAAAAGGTCGCACTTCCTCACGCAAAAGTGGTAACAAGCTGAGTAAATCTTTTTTCTTTTCTTTCGTGATTGGAAGAGTATTGTGATTACTTTGAAATAGGTAATCATCTAAATTTGCATCAGGTTTTTCCCGGAGATCCAGTGTGAAAAAGGGATCTTCTTCAGAAAGGTTTTTTTTATATCTAACAATACCCTGTTCCTCCTTGGTGTACCTGAACCATTTTACATCGCTGATTTTAAAGGGCGCGTTTTCCTGGCAACGTTTTGGGACAATAAAAGTGCCTTTGTAGAGTTTATCGTAACTGTGAATTGATGACTGGTTCAAGACAACAACTTCAAAAGGTTTGGGAGACTTCGCATCGCGTACAAACTGGTACCAGTCTTCTGCCCAGTGAATCTCTTTGTTTGTCCTTTTTTTGGCTCGTTCGATCACTGAATGATCGGTGTCACATTCCATGTGTGTGTGCCCAGGATCCAAAAATTTGTGATCAACCATTTTCAAAGTTGGGTGGTTTGCGACGCTTATGGATAACATACCCATCATAGTTTTGTTTTTGTTTTGTCCAAAGCACGAATCGGAATACAGAATAACATGTTCCACACACAGAGTTCCGATTAATTTATAAATGCAAGAAGTTATTTCGTTGCTTCCTCGTTTAGAGACAGTTTCATTCCACATGTAACATGTTGTTTCGGACAGAGTGTTGTTGTTGACGGTCAGATTGTACGTCCACAAGGCTCTTTTATAAAACGCGATGGATGTACTAAGCGAAGGAGTTCGCTGGCATTGCTTCAAGTCGAAGGAGCACATAAGCATAGACCCATTTGAGTCTTTTGCCGCGCGTTTGTCTTTCGCCTTCACTTCAAATGCCGATTCCACGTCGTCGGGATGTTTTTTCTGCAACTACTTCAACTTCATACTTCAATTTCAAAGCGTACAAGTCACATTTGTGGCAGGTATCTATCTTAGGTTGCTTGAATTTGAGTCTTGTCCCTGCAAAAATTTCGCGATACCTTGGTTCGCCAACTGGCGCTTCACATTCGGTGACGTACAGTTTGTACATTTTGGCGATGCTCAAATCAGAGGGCAAGTATTTTCTTGAGCTGTGAGAGCGTCCATAATGACTCTCGTAAGCTGGGAATTTGGCAATGTGAACCCGAACTTCAGACACTTTTTCGTCTGAGATTTTGTTTACTGGAGTTCGTTTTCTTCTGCGTTTTTGATCAGGCTAAATTTCCCAAGTTTGTTTGGCTAAATTTTCTACATAAGCCTTCGTTTCGCCCAGAGTAGCCAAAAAACAGCGCTGACAAACTTGAACCTTGTCCGATTCAGTTTCAAGAAAGTATTTAACTGTGTATCTTCGAAGTTTTTTGGCATCATAATCATTGCTACGATAGCGGTGTTTAGGGCCTACTTGGACAAGACTTCTCGCGTGTGACTTTCTTTTCAGGTAACATCCTTGATCCCAATATTTATTAAAATTGAGTTTTTGATCACTTCTCGAAATACTCAAGTTGCACTGCCGCTTGCAATCTTGTAGTTTTTTGCAACTCCGTTTATCAACTTTTTTGTTCTGAGCATAAACGTAAGATTTGCCCTGATTTCTCCTTTTTTGGCGTTTTTCTCGTGCACAATGTTTTTTTTTCTTACGCCGTTTCGGTCTGTCATCTTCATACGAATCTTGACTCGTCGAATCTTACATAAATTTTAGAAAATCAAATAAAATTCGTGAAAAGAAAATGTTAACTTTTGTCATTAATGATAATCACCCGATGTTTCGCGATCTAAATCTGCTATTTGCAAATCGTGTAGTCCAGAACTTTCGTTTTGACGTAATGGAATTTCTAAAAAAATAGATGTAATATTGCAAAACTGGATTGAGTACTAAACGATGTGCAACGTCACTAGAATTTACCTGCATCGTCAATATCATGAACCGATGGGCATAAACTTTTCGAGGAGACGGGAGATCCGTATTCCTTGATCAAATCCATTTAATAAGCACTAATGACTGTTTTTTTTGATTTCACTTTTCACTTTTTGCCGCTAATAAATACAACCAATAACTACAAAAAACTAATGATAATAAAACAGAATGTCAAAATCAATATGTCCGCGTTTACACATGCATCTTGAGTTTTATGGGAGAGGGAGGTAAGAAGACAATATGATGTTCCTCTTTAATCGTGTTTCTTTTTGATTCTATACATAACGAGCAGATAGCGGAAAAAATTATAACAAATAAAAAAGTAGTATTTTCAAGTGGCTGCAGACTATTGTTATTGTGAGTAGTGTATGAAAAAAATACTTCTCGTTTTTAAATCCACAATTTGTTAAGAAAATACTGTGAAAACATTTAACAAAATATTAAATATTTAATGAAGATTTTGAAGTTCTATTGGAAATAGAATATCTTTTTGGAAAAACGAGGTAACTCCATGTTTGTGGAAAATCCAGGTAACTGACCGTGTTTAGCTGTATTTTTGCATAAAATTGTGTAAAATGTCTTAAAAAAATCTTTATTCTCATTTAAAATAAGGTTTCCTCACGTTTTTTTACGACATAAAACGAATAAAAATGAAAAAACCTGCAAAATCCATCAAAAAAATTAAACGCGTTTTTCTCCTGTTTTTGAAAAATGGAGTTACCTGTTTTTTCCGCGCGGCCACAGATTTATTTCTTGTTGCTGTGTGGCTTCAACTAAATATTTCAGTTCTTGCAACCAAAACTGAATTACAAATCAATAGGTATGCACAACATTTGGTGATAAAGAACACAATTATTGGTGATCACAACTGAATAATGTGAAGTACAAGGAACCCCCAAATTTTAGTTGGTTGCAATCTCTTCTCTGTGTGTAGCACTTCACATGACATGGAGTATACAAGTGTTTTTTTTTATAATCTTCCGATATTTCCTTCCCTTCAGCCAAAAGCAGTTGTTAAAGCTGATTTCTGTTGCAAATCTGATGATTGCGTCGGCTTTTCTCTATGAAATACCCCTAGTGATCAATGAGGTTAATATTGGGACTGTGCTCAGGCGTTTGAAGCATGTGAGGTTTATTGTACGCGATCCATATCTTAACGTCAGCAGCAGTGGGCTTGGGATCTATCCTCTTAAAAGTAGTAATCATTCCGAATATTCAATTATTCAACACTTGTGTTGAAATATTGTTTGATAATATTCTGGTAAACAGTTTGCTTCGTTATTTCTTTACTAAATACTAACGTACCAACACCTCCGGCAGACATACAACTCAAAACCTTGACACCACCACCTCCGGGCTTGGCAGTTTTTTTTTGGATTTAGTTTCTTCATACTAAGCTGCAACCGTCTTATCGGAAAATATTAAATTTGGATTCGTCCGAGAATACTACTTTATCCCAAAAATCATTTGTCTTTCTTTTATATTCATTATCGAAATGTATTCGCTCATTTATAATTGTTTTGCTAACCAACGTTTTGTTTCGTTCAATGCGGTCATGGTTCTCGACCTTTTCATGCACCTGCAAACTGTGTTTGTAGAAACACTTTTGTCATATGATTCCATTAACTCTGAAGGTATCTTGTAAATAGATTTTTCTTAAATATAAGCTCTATTTTTCTGTAATATACAAGGTAGAGCGCGGTAATTTGCTTATTTGGGAATGAAATAAAAAATTATGAACCTTAGAAAAATTTATTTTATATTTTAATTATATTGAACGATAAGAGAATTTTTAAATTACATGGTGTATCTGGCAAATGTCGACCTTCGCTATCCACACACTGCTGCATACGTTTTCATGAACTCTGACAAGCATTTCGACTGGTATTCTGCCAATTTCAGCCCCAATATTGTTAATTAGGTCTTCCAAGGTGTTGGGACGGTTGATATACACCTTCGACTTCAGGAAAAAATCGCATGGGGCTAAGTCTGGTGATCGTGCCGGCCAGTTCACATCACCCCTCAAAGAGATAACCCGTCCAGGAAACATTTGCCTCAAACAATTCATGGTAACCCTCGCTGTGTGTGCAGTGACACCATCCTGTTGGATCCATGTATCCTCTAATTGCATGGCCTTACGAGCCAGCTGAAAAAAATACTGTATCATAGTCAAGTACCGTTCGGAGTTCACAGTAACGGCAAGACGGTTATCCTGGAAAAAGTAAGGGCCAATGATGCCTACTCGTTATATAGCGCACCACACAGTGACGCGGTCCGAATGCAGAGGTCTCTGGTGAAGTTCTCTGGGGTTTGTTTCACTCCAGGGCCCTAACTATGTAACTCGCTTCGAAAGAAAAATTTAACGAAACCGAATTTTTGGTACCATGGATCTCGAATTCGAATCAGCGATATCCGAATGTCGGATTCAAGTTTCTATTTTCGGAAAGATTGAACAATGTATCTCGATTTTCAAACAGAAATTAACTCGATTTTTGAAATTCTTATTCACTTGCTCTTGAGATAGCGGAAAGAAATAAAATATTTAATTTTTATAAAAAATAGACAAATTTTATATTATTAATTAAGGAATTTTTATGCACAATAACAAAGAGAATTATTTAAATGTCTTTTAAAAAATTTGATTATTCAATGTTATATGGTATGGTCAACATATTGCCATGTCCATGACCAAAGTATCGCTATACTTCGGAAAACAGCGACTCTAAGGAATTCGTGCACTAACTAAGACGACAAAAAAAATCTCCTATTACTAAATCATAGTATTAGTGTCTATATTAAAGACAAATATTTTTACTATGTACTTATTTTGACTTAAATTTGTACACTGAATTTGTGCCACTGCCTCTTCCTTCGTTTATTAGAGCCTTCGTGAGATAGAGTCTTCATATACTTATAACGACAGTAATGCTTTTCACTCAATAAATGCATTTTGAATGTAGGGAATGTGGTTATGTCGTTGACTGCTGCCGAAGTCGCATTATTTTGTAAATCTTCAATGTATATAATAGGGTGCAAAAAGCCATAGTCCAGTATGGAACTAGGGACGGGCGAAATGGTTAGAACTAGTGAATAATAAGAAATTGTAATTTTTTTTCTTACCCTTTCAATGAAATAATTAACCCCAGGACCCCTAATTTACTTTATCTAGGATATTTCTAAAACTTATTTATGAACAATAATAACAAACCAAAAATAATTTTGACATGAAATGTTGCCAACCAAAAAACAAAACATTTTCCGAAAGTATTGGTAACACTTTTTGTTCAATCCGAAAGTTGTACATGGTACCATATCAAATACGGATCGGAAGAACTTTCGAATAGTTTTAATTTTGGAACCGAATTACATAGTAGGGGCCCAGTACCGCATATTTTGTTTGTTTTCATACCCGCTGTTACCCACAACGCTGCACTGCAATGATCGAGTGCGCATTTGAAAAATACGCTTCAACACAAAATGAGCTCTCCTCACGTGTCCAATGCATGATGGCAACTGATAGGCAGACAAATACAAATCTCCCGTCAGCCACTATAAGCCACGCACACTCTACACTCTCTTCGACCAACAGTGCCGCCACAGCTTGCAGTGCAAAAAAGCAAATTACCGCGCTCCACCCTGTATAACTTTTGGGGACGACCATTTAAAGTTTATTTTCAACTTTTGTTAATGTATGAGAAATTCATACTACAAGCTTACAAGTCAGGAACATTTTTCTAATTGAAGTCATGTACAATTTCTAACCGCTCTTATTTCTAATTTTAGCAATTTCCGAGTATGATTTTTTCCATTTTATGGCTACTAAATACACTGAACGGAAAAACATCGTCACACGGATGAAAATGTTCATCACCCCAACAACTTTTGTCATCGAAAGTGAGCAAACGTAACGTTTCATTCCCGCTATAAAAATGTGTTCATCAACTGCAAATTGTTCGTTACTGTTGTGAAAGTATGGTTGTTGCAGCAATGAATTTGCTTCATTATTGCAACGAATTTGTTTCGTTGCTGCAATGAATTTGTTTCATTGTTGCAATGAATAGGTATCGTTCTTACAAGGAATTTGCTTCATTGCTGCTATGAATTTGTTTCATTTGTTTCAATTAGAGTCATTGTTGTAATTAATATGTTTCATTACTACAATGATTTTATTTCATTGCTGCAATGAATGTTTTGAAGTGTGTTTGAAATTATTTATTGAAAATTGTACATAAATATACTGTTAGTATTGCATTGCAGGTATTTTGATAACAATTTTTGGAATTGTTGTCTTCGAAAATCTATTTGCTAAATAGATTATATTCATTCCAAGTTGAAACACTCGTCTGGAGAAGATTGTGGTAGTCGAGGGGTTGAGTATTATTGTGGCCGTCATATTCTGGTCCTGCAATTAAAAACATATACGAGGAATTTATTTTCTATTTAAGATATCTACTCCCCTATGCTTTACTCCTTTAACCCCTTTTGATATTCAATTGCAGCGCCAAATCTCCGCGTCATTAAGCCAGTGATCGCTCTGTAAGCATTTTCTCCAACTGCTCTTTTATTTAGTTTAACCAAATTTGTTAAAATTTCGATTGGATTCATTTGACTGTACGTTGGATTGTTATTTTTTATGTTCGTCGTACTTGAAACACATTGTTTCTTTGACTTCTTCGTTTTCATTGACTTCGACTGCCCGCACAAATGTATGTATGGCTTTCGTTTTTTTCTGAATCCAAATACCAACACAACGAAACAGGCTACTGAATTATGATTAAAACACAAAACCACGGACTTGTACCATCAAGCGCATACACACACACACATACAAAAGTTCAGTTACATATTTCGGGGTAGTTTTTCTGCTATCGATGCGTCACTTTCTTTGCTGTCGTGTTGCTCCTTGCATTCTGTTTATTTATCACACAACGAACACAGCAAACACATAAATTCACACAATTTAGTTTTCACAATAAAAGATTATTACTAAGTATAACTAATTAGTCTGTTTTAACAAATTTATTTAAATTATTCCGGCGGAGAAATATGGAACTGATCTAAATGTGTACCACTCACGCTGACCATTTTCTCTTGCTGGCCTCTTTTTACGCTCGCTCATTTTTTCGACTGCTTCTCTCTATACCATCATAAAAATTAGTTTCGTTACAATAACGAAATTGTTTCGTCAACTGAAAATGTTGACGAACCTCCAAAATAAATAAATAATAAGTCTAAACTAATAAAGTAAGAGATAAACCAAATATCAGTAGTATAAAACTCATGCCTTTACTTTTTTTAATTTTCAAAATTAAAATTAAATAAAGTTGTTGCAGGAACAACAAGTAAGTTGTTCCAGCAACGAAATGAAAAATTGTCAAAGTAGTCAAGTATGAAATTTGTCGTTGCAGCGACTACCAAATTGTCGGATTTACGACTCTTTTCACTATAACAACATAAAAAAATTAACGAAAATGTTTCATCCATGCGACGAAGCGTTTTTCTTTCAGTGTATAATATGTCCTTCCCCTACTGTTATTCTTTTCTAGGAGAGACGTCACATAACTTTTTTCAATAATCCACTGATCTTTCTGCTGTTAGCAAATAAGAAAAGTGCCGTGATGGTTTTCAATAGAGAATTAAGAATAAAATGTAGGATCTCTAACATGTTTGCATAAATATGAAAGTGACAAAATAAATATAACATCGATTTTGTCCAGGGGTACCAAGACGTATGCTGTACTAACATCTGGAGTCGTCATAATCTCAGATTTGTTTATATTGTATTTTGGTTAATTATTAAGAAAAAAAAATATCTTATATATAGTGTGTAAATGAACCCATATAATAAAAATAAAGTAAATTATTTTTATGCTTAACTTTTGAGAAACTTTATATGTTTTAGTTCGACTGAGGTACCATGATTTTTGCTGCTCATTGTATTTGTTTTTTGCAACATTTTCCAACTTGGTGTGGTCCCTTTAAACAAGAAAAACAAAAACGGAGTTCACGGGCCTTTATCCAACGTTCATCAACAGGATATTTGACAATACCCAGCAAAAAAAAAGTGTATACCAATCACCAGAACTACACGGTAAGAGGTAGTGCAAGTTTGGGTGATGCACCGTCGCCTTCTACATTGTGTTGTCCTTGGAGGGTAATACTCCCAATTTGGATACTTTTAAGTAGAATAAATTCTGTTCCTTAGCGCTACGATTCAGCACAAAAATTACCACGATTGTAGCATGCCCGACTAGAAAACGACAGCTGGTGAAAGTCCTGGGTTCAAATCTCACCAAATCAAACTTTGTTCTCATTATTTTTTTTTTGAGGCGATTTGCAATGTATCGATTAAATTTGTAGTAATGTTTTAACAAAAAAAATTGCCCAATGTGGCAAGTACAACGAACGAACATTTGTTGCCAAAGTTTTCGGAATCACATTGTATTCGCCTGAAAGTATACCATACAAATTACGGGGTTGTGTTATTATTAATTTTTCTGTAACAATTTTTCCTCGACCGGGATTTGAACTCAAGCGTTTTGATTGCCAGCCACGCATCTCACCATCGCGCTATCGAAGACATTGAACTTGGACGAACAATAAGAGTGACAGATAATCTTTTTCTTCTGGCAAACACCATAATATCTGTAATGCAATTACGGATTCCTGTATGCCGAAAATCCGCACATAGTACCTCGTTGGTAGTACTGAAAGGAGTAGAGTCGTTGGAACTACTCCATTATATTTTTGCTGGGTATTGAATATTGGACAATCGGTAAGAATATTGCAATTTCCAGAGCAGATCATACATTTTTTTTGTAGAAGTCGTGATTAATGCGTATTTATTTGTTCTTTTATTTTTTACGGATGATGTTGACGATTCCGGAAGACCATCAGAAACCATGTTAGCGACTTTTTAACATCTTCGAGCCAATCGGAAAATCGTTTTCAATTAGATGGATTCTCCAGAGCATTTCTCGGTCCATTGCATCTGCTTTGACTACGGCAGCTTAGAAACCAACTCGCTAAGCAAAGTAGGGGTTTCTAAGTGGTGTGTGCCGCTAGCAGTCTCGAGAAACCGTACAATAAATGTGACCTTTGTAGCCAATTGTACCAATAAATAGAGTCTTCCTTCAGGAACATATGGAAGTGAATTGATTTTGTTTATTTGAGTCCTTATTAATTGTTCAGGGCGACCGTAAGTATTTGAAGACTGACATCCACATTTTTAGAACTTGACTACAAAAATTCCATGTAGTACCACTAAATTCTGAGGTTTGCTCAAATTTCTCTTTGAATGTGGGCCACTCCTCTGCAAGACCATCAAATTTTGGAAGAGGATACATTTTCTTGACTTTTGAACCTTGACTATGGGAAGAATTAGTAAAGGACTCACCCTTATTATCCATTAAGGCTATCTTATTTTCATTAGAAGTTGTGGCGCTCAAGGCTGGCCTTTGCAAACAGTTAACATTTGCTGAGACCGTCTGTCCCCTTGTATCTACACTTTACGACTCCAATTGATTTTCTTGTTGCAGTGAGACTATTCTTGTGGCTGTCTGTTCTTTCTGGTCACGATCAGATTTTGTAAATTTTTTTCCACTGCACCAATCTGCTTCATCATCTCTTTTTGCATGTCAGCTACAACACGCAAAATTTCAACTGGAGAAGGCTGTGGCTGTGTCTTACTTCCATTAGGTTGGCCGGGAGTTACTGTAGGAGGATTGGTAGGCAACTGTTGGATGGACGTCGAGGCAGCTACTGTATTTTTCGGTACATTACCTTCCATATCGTCAAAACATTTTCGTGGCACGCCTTTATTGGACCGATCACTTGTTCTCCTAGACTGGTCTGCCATACGTTGTACAAAAAAAAAACAAATTTCAACAATTGTCAAACACAGGAGACAATAAGACAAAAACTCCCACAATGACATTAAGGCAGAACCAAACAAGTGTCTACAAATTGGTGAAGTCGCCAACAAATTTATACTAATTATTCGTTGTTCCATAGAGAATAATTCGCCCAAAATAGAATAAAGATATCGTCCTCCAAGTGAATTAAAAACTCGTCGTTTATTACTTAAATATATACTATACAGGGTGATTCAGTCGCGACTGGACAAATTTCACCAGCGTATTCCTTGGCTCGTTTCATGAAAATATGTCCATCTACTACCAATCCGGAAAATGACAGCGGTTTGAAAATTTTCGGATTGGTGGTCGGAGGGAACTAGGGTAAAATTGCTAAGTTCTGAACCAGTGGTCGGGATTGTTGGAAAGTCCTTTAAGAGACCTTTCAGAATCATTAAAAAAATAAATAAAAAATATGAAATCGCCTAGATACGGAGCTTTCAAAAACATTTGTCCCATCGCGACTGAACCACCCTGTATATTAAAATGAGAGTAATTTATTCTCTAAAGGAAGGAAAAGGTAATAAAATATTTTAGGCGGACAACTTACATTTTGTTGGGCATCTTAACTTTTGGACGACAATATACAAATTAGTGTCAACATTACAATTAGCAAAGCTGGGGCCAAATCACCGCACCGCATTCGATATCGAGTACTTTGCCTTCGATATGTTGTTAACGTGGATCACGGTACTCGTTATCGAATCGTATTTACTCGAAGTTGTACACGATTGGTAGTTTATTATCGAAATCGAACAAACTACCATTTTTGCACGCTAAAAAGAAGGAATGCAAAGAGGAACAAAGAAAGATTGCAGTTCAAAGACGCGAAAAAAATTCAAAGTTGAGAATAAATTGAGTTGAAAATATTTTTTTTGGAAAGAACTTTTTAAAAATTTAAGTATTTTTTTATTTTAGCAAAATAAGTTAACACAGTATAATTTTACTTGTTTTCAGGAAAAATGAACATTAATTAAAAAAAACAGCGGAAGCCGCTCACTGCAAAACAACTACAACTTCCTCAACTTCAGGCAATGACAAAGGATTGCTTTTTTCGCGAATATTTCTTCTCAATACGCTTATATTTGATTCATCCGCCGAATCCGACGATGAAGACAACAAAGAAAAACACAAGGATTCATTTTCAAAGTTAAATTTTCCGTATAATACAAAACAATTTTCACAATTGACTACTTTTGCCTTCCCCTTTCCTGTTGTTTTTCGTAACACCATATGCTTACAGCAATGTAAAAAAGAGTAGTAGACAAAATAGATTTCGATCGAATACCGTGATCCAACAAATTTCGACTATCGAAATGTTTTACGCTACGAAAGTGAACTCGATAACGAATGCGGTAATTTGGCCCCTGGTTGCCTTACAATACATACATACATACATGGATTCCTATTACATTCCAGGAAGGAATTGGGGAGAGGTTCTCACAACCAGTGAGCTGTTCGCTTGCTAGTTTTATACTCATTGATTGGGACCTACAGTTTTTACACAGATTGTGAATATTGAACATTATTGTGAATATTTTGAGAAGCTTTTTCATGGCTAAAACATTTCTTCAATTTTTTGAATATACATATTGTTACGAATAAGTAAAAGCTTTTGCTTACTGTTAATGACTCTACTAACAGTATGTAAACAACAGGCGGTTAGTGCTGCGCCTGAAAGTATGCATTGTAACAACGTACCAGCTCGCTAAACCAGTAGCATGAATTCACCTCAGTAAAGATAATTCTCCTGTGTAGGAGAATGTTCTACAAAGATAAACAACAACAACATCTAGTTTCTAGAAGGTTCTTGAATTCGCTAGATATATGTACCTTCATTTGTGTATGGTGAGTTGGTATAAATAGCGGAGGTCTTTGGAATGGAGAGTTTCAGTTTGTGATTAAACCCCGTAAAGTAAGCAACGCGAATTGATAGTAAAATACAAGACTTGTTAACGTGTTATAAATAAAGTAAACTGTTGTACTGTATAAATAAATAAAAGGAAGTGATACCGTTGTAATTATCGTAATTAAAAACGAACCTTGTTTTATTATTGGGAATAAAACAACGCAAAAAGGACGAATAAGGAAATTCGTAACATTGGTGTCAGAAGTGAAATTACGAATTAAGGACAACGATGAAGTTTGAGGAACTCAAAGTTGAACAGCTAAAAAAGGAGTTGAGCAAATTGGATCAACCGACAGCTGGTAATAAAGTAGAGCTGCAGAGGCGATTAATAGAAGAATTTAAACGCCGAAACATCAACATTGACACATATCAGTTCGAGTGCAAAGACGAAATGGAGGTTTGTGCAAAAGAAGCAACTGGTAATGTAGATGTTTCTACAATGTTTGCTGCCATGATGGCCAAATTGGACGAAAATTCTAGAATTATGAACGAGAATTCTAGAATTGTGGACGAGAAATTGAGCGAAAATTCTCGAATAATTAACGACAAATTGAATGAGAAATTTGGTGAGAATTCTAGAATTATGAACGAGAATTCTAGAATTGTGGACGAGAAATTGAGCGAAAATTCTCGAATAATTAACGACAAACTGAATGAGAAATTTGGTGAAAATTCTAGAATTATGAACGAGAAATTGGACGAGAATTCTAGAATTATGGACGAAAAACTTGAAAAGAAATTTGGCGAGAATTCTAGAATTATGGACGATAAATTAAGCGAGAATTCTAGAATTATTCAAGAAACATCAAATGCCACAAATGAGAAACTGCAAGAAATCTCCGAAGTTGTGAGCAATATGGAGATTCAAGTGAACGATAAATTCGAAAAGGTTGAAGAAAAAATCGAGGAAATGGGGCAGAAGATTGAAGAAGTCGAACATAAGTTCGAGGAAGTCGAACGGGAACTAAAAAACGATGTAAGCGAATTGCAAAGGAAAATGAATGAACTTCAGTTGCAAGAGGGTCCGGTGCGAGTAATTTCTGAAGGCTCTAGTAGATTGAAAGCTCCCAGTTTCGATGGCTCTACACCTTTCGATGTTTTTAAATTCCAATTCGAAATGGTCGCAATTAAGAACTTGTGGAACAGCAACGACAAAGCCGTTGAGCTAATTTTAGCACTAAAAGGCAACGCAGCAGAAGTCCTTCAGAGCATTCCCGTCAGTGCCAGAAACAACTACGAGGATATACTGGCTGCGTTACAACGCAAGTATGGTGGCGATCACAAGAAGGATTTATATCGCATGGAATTGAGAGGCCGAGTGCAAAAGCATAATGAAACGCTTCAGGACTTCGCAACCGAGGTGGAACGTTTGGTGTTGATGACTTATCCTGGTGAGTCCCACCCATTCTTGGATCAATTTAAGATTGAAGCATTCGTCAACGGCATCCGTGATCCTGACATAAAATACGTGACTTGTGCCACACAAAAAGCTACATTCGCCGAAACTGTTTCGTTCGCATTGGCACAGGAAACAGCAAAATTTGTGTCCAAGCCTCAAATACAAAGAGTTAGAAAAATTGAAATGGAGTCGGAGGCAGGAGATTTGAAGGGTGCCATAAACGATCTTAAAGAAATCACCCAAACCCTCAGCAAGGCGTTACCAGGCGGAAGTAAGCCCAGACCAAAGTGCTACAATTGCGACAAACCTGGTCATATTTCACGAAACTGCAGAGAGCCACGAAAACGATCAAGATCGAGCTCACCCCAACGTGGCAATAAACGGGTAAATTTTACTACACAAAATGAATCTCCGTTAAACTAAAACGAGCTAGCCCAGAGGGGCATGGACTAGCTCCCACAACCGAGGGCCCCACGATCTCCATCTCAATAATACAACAGAAAAACAACAACCTCACTGTCTACGGAGCTATCGGTGGTCGGAAGCGCATATTGACTATGGACACAGGCGCGTCACAATCTATCATCAGATCTGATTTGATAAATGGACCAATAGAATCGTTACATGGTGTAAGACTCCGCACAGCAACGGGTGAACCAGCAACTGTACATGGTAAAGTTAAATTGAAGTTAGCCATTGCCAACATGAGCATCGAACACGTGTTTATTGTCGCCGACATTGTAGATGAAGTGATAATTGGCGCAGATTTTATGATTGCCCAAGGCCTCAAGTTAGATATGGGGCAGCAAATTTTGACGTGGGCTAATGTGGAAATTCCTCTCAATGTGGGATACGACAATACAACACAGATTAAAAGTCTGATCGCTTACAAAGATGTAAAATTGCCACCAAAATCAGAAACCATAGTATGGGCCCGAATGGAGGGAGATTGTGAGATCGGCGGTTTGTGGGTAGTTGAACCGGCAAGTATAAACAACTATAACATCATCACTGCCAAAGCTCTAGTAAGAACTAATAATGAAGGATACTTGCCTGTACGAGTTCTAAATTTGTCCAACAACGAGGAGGTGATCGGCGACCGCACAGAAATTGCAGAATGTACACCAGTCGAGGCGGTCATCAACTGTAAAGTTAATTCTGACTGCAGCAAACTATCAGAAAAGGAGCAGAAAGTGCTGGAGTCGCATCTCAGTGAGTGGGTGCGAGAACTAAAGCCTTCTGATAGGAACAAAGCAAAGAAAATACTGTGGAAGCATGCGTCTGCCTTCGCCCTGAAAAAAGAATGCCAAGGTAAAGCATGACATCAATACAGGGGAAGCGAGACCAATAAAACAGGCGCCCAGAAGTCTTCCACTTGCAAAAAGAGATGAGGTAAAGAAACTGGTAGCTGAAATGCAGAAGGATGGTGTAATCGAACCTTCTTCAAGTCCATGGAGCTCGCCGGTGGTACTAGTTAAGAAGAAAGATGGAAGTACCCGATTTTGTGTGGATTATAGAAAGCTCAACGACGTCACCAAAAAGGACAGTTATCCACTACCAAGAATTGATGACACATTGGATACGTTGTCAGGAACAAAATGGTTCTCCACGCTGGACTTGCAAAGTGGTTATTGGCAAGTAGAAATCAGCGAGAAAGATAAGGAGAAAACTGCATTCAGCGTAGGGGATGGTCTGTGGCAGTTTAAAGTAATGCCATTTGGACTATGTAACGCTCCAGCCACCTTCGAGCGATTAATGGAGTGCGTGTTGAAAGGACTTCATTGGCGAACATGCTTGGTGTACCTAGACGACATCATGTTATAAATAAAGTAAACTGTTGTACTGTATAAATAAATAAAAGGAAGTGATACCGTTGTAATTATCGTAATTAAAAACGAACCTTGTTTTATTATTGGGAATAAAACAACGCAAAAAGGACGAATAAGGAAATTCGTAACAATATGTATATTTACAACATTTGTCAACAAATGAAAAAATATTTGACACAATTTTTCAACATATAAAACTTTTCACAAAACATCACTTCTCAGTAATTCAATTTATAAACAAAGTAGTAAATATTTAAAAAGCAACAAATTATGATTCTGGCTGGCTTGATGACACATTTGTAATTCAACAGTTTGTTTTCGAGCAAGACTAGAGATCTGTAGTTAATTGGGGAATTGAATTTATTCAATTGTATGTCGAGATCGTTTCTTTTTGCCTCGATATGTTTTCTCCATGTGAGTCGTTTGTCAAGATGTACTCCGCGATATTTTACTTCCACTGCCTGTGGTATTTCTGCTTCATTTAGAGTTATGGGAGGGCAAGTTTCACGGTTGAGAGTAAACGTGACATGGACTGATTTTGTTTCATTGACTTTGATCATTTAGCCAAGATGAGATATTATCGATACATTTTTGAAGGAAGATACTTGCTTCAATGGGATCGTCATTGACGGCTAAAGCAGCTTAATCGTCAGCAAAAGTACTAATAGGGCCCAAAACGCTGCCTTGTAGAACACCGGCTGCATTTTGATAAATTGAGCTAAATTTACAATTTTCTTTGACATACACTCAAAAAAATTATAGCTACATGGGCTATATTTTCTTCACGCTAAATGCTATAAACATAGTAAAAAACGGGATAGTAGATTTTTATTACTGCATCTGCTATATTTTCTACGAAACTTTAATATCTGTTATTGTTATAATTTAATGTAACTCGTGTTTCACCAATAGCAGTTTACGCTACGCTTCCTCATAGTTTTTGCTATATGAACATAATATCTACAGATATAAAATATAGCTAGTCTTGCTATAGCATTTGGCGCACTTGTCTATATGCCATATTATATACTGATTCGAAATATACGTACTACTGCTATAGCATTTGGCATACTATTCTATATGACCATATTATGTACTGATTCGAGATGTAGCTACTACTGCTATAGCATTTGGAATACTTGTCTATATGACCATATTATGTACTGATTAGAAATATAGCTACTACTGCTATATTTTCAGCACTGCATAGTGTACACTATTGCGCCAGTTGCTATGTATGTAGTCTAGCTATAATAAAATATAAAAGATTAACGCTAATTTAAACACAACAATATTGATTGCTTAAAAATATTTATTTTTATTTTGTAATAAATGTGCCGCGTAATTTAACATTTTTTGTACAAATTACTACAATTCATTGCACTGAAAACCACTACACAGATGTCGATCAGTTGTTTTCTTCCCAAATTAACTTCTTTTTATTTCAATTTAAACAAAGTTACCTTCAAAAATGTCTATAAGTGAGGATAATCCCCATTTACTTAATTTATTTCTCACAAAATTCTCCATTATAAAAAGGTTGTCACTCACTTCACAATAGCTTCACAAATGAAGGATGAAATCAGACGCTAGAAGATGTAAGGGAGCATGGCGAAAACAACAACACTGCTAGCCAGTGATGGTATTTTTGAAATTTATATATTGTACCACGGCGGCAACCAAATTGTACCAAAAAGGCTCCAATTGTGCCAAACCAAAGCATACATTTTCAAAGGAATTAGTTTTTTTATTTATTAAGAACAAAAAAAGGAATTAAAGTTTATATAGCATATACATTCATTTATACGTTCATGAATCTGTATTTTATTTATAAAAAATCAATTAAATTCAACGAGAATTGAGAGAAGTTTATTTGAAAGTAAAATGTATTCATTCTTTAATTCATTGATTTTGGAAAATAGTTTTTGACATTCTCTTTGAATAACAACATATGTTGATGGGAAATATTATTTTGAGATATAAAAACTGTAACGGCTGCGCCACAGAATTTTTTTTTTTTCAAATGCAAGCCGGCTATCAATTACAGTCATTAACCAATTTCAACTACTTTTTTCCAAATTTATCTATTTTGCCCGTTAATGTTGTACTAAATAGCAAAGAATATCTAAAGAGTATCTAAAGAATATCTTATAGCTTGCCTTTGAGCACAATCCGTCTGACAAGTATTGGAAAAAATTCAAAGAGAAGATGAATACATTTACACGAACATTCACATCAAAGGTGAAGATTTAATCGATGTGCAACATATCATGAATTCTGTACCAAGAAATTGGCGAGAGTACCATAGTTCAGTTTTAGAGAATTTGAAACTGTACTAAAAAAGTATTGAGAGTATCACGGTACCATTCAGAGTTCAATTGTACCACAAATAGTACAATTGTACCACTTTTTGCATCACTGCTGCCAGCTATAGCAAATACCACATTAGTTACTTATAAATAAGCTCAATGCTATGAAATTCATTTACTCATTATAGCTGCATATGCTATGCAAATCGCCGCTGATGCATTAAAATCATTCACCTGCGGCTATGTTCATTTCCTAAAAAAATACAGCTATTTTGGCTATATTTGATATAAATCAAGACATTTCACTAGCTGAAATTAATATAAAATTTACCAAATGCAGTAATAACACCGTTGCTATAGTTTATAGCAAACAAGTAGTAATTCCGTTTTTTCCGTGTAGAAATAGCGATTTCGAATATATGAGTTGAGAAAGAGATAATAGTTTATGGAAAGCATTTTCTTTAATGTGAATAGTAAGCCATCATGCCAAACTTTATCAAATGCTTGAGAGATATCGACAAATGCTGCAGTGCAGTACTGCCATTTTTCTGAAGACTAATTTATCGTTTCCACGAGCCTGTGAACTTGTTCTATAGTACCATGTTTTTTCTAAACCCGAATTGCTGTTGAAGAACATAGTTTTCGTATCTACATATAACGTACATAAGTCAGTTTAGGAGCAGAGACTCCAGGACTTTACCGAGAATTAGTAGCTGTAGTTAGTAATATTAGTATTTAGCTGATTGGAGGTATAAGGATACATGCTCGGGAGATTTTCCGGGTTAGAGAATCATTGTGATTTCGAAAACTTTCCATTGAGGTGAAAAAAAGCAACGTGAGAGACATGCGTTATAAATATATGCTAAGAGTAATATTTATGTATAGTTGACCTGTAATCTTTTCGATTGTACTCTAGTGATTAGTTCGGCTTAAAGTCATGTAAATAAAAACAATTTATTCGGTTTATTGGATAATCATCCATTCCGATATATTTCAACTAGAACAGACTTAAACATCATGGAAATTATCCTAAATTCAAGTTATTCTAATTACAAAAAAGTCGTGTCTATCGACAATTTGAACCACAACAATTAAACAATTCATTGCACTGATATTCTCAGAAAAAGATCGTAAATCTTACATGTAAGAAGTATCACAATGAAAACATTAAAATATATGTATGTGAAACATCACACACAAAGCTCGCTGACTACTAACGTCGATTATTATGTTTTTCCATTGTAGATCTATACATTTGAGCTAGATTCTCAGTGTCTCTCATAAAGTTCAGTCTTCTCTCCGAAGGAACGTCGTCGATGTGCATCATCTCCAATAAAAGGCGTCTGTTATAATTACCCTCTTCAGCTAGTATCCTTACGTCATGTAAGTCTCGCACAGTGGGCCTCTAAGGCTGTTCCCCGTTCTAAATGATCTCTGTCAAGTGTTTCTATGTCAGACTTATGTGACGATACTCGTGTCCTCAGCTTATCCTGTGTTGCCCAGACATATACCTTTTGCCATATGCCTGACTCGTCCCCAATACACTTGATTTTATTCACTACGTTGTGTTTGTCCTTTTTGTCCACTTTTGTCCTTGTCCCACTGAAAAGTTGTGATATAGTGTTGCCAGATTCATATGCTAGTCCATATTCCCCCCTGTCGTAAATATTCGACAGTTTTAATCGTCCCGATAGTCCGGGAATATACGTCATCGAGCTGTATATTTTGGGTCGTTTACTTCCCCTGGTATTATTGTCCTTGTCCAAAACACGTCCGATTAAATTCTCCATTAAATTGTCCGGGAAACCATTCATACCCAAAATGTTCCTTATCCTCCTCTCACCTTCGTCAAGGAACTGAACATCACTAATATTAAATACTCTTGATATGAAGTTCGTCGCTGTGTTGATAATCGTAAGTCTGGGGTGTTTTGAGTCGAAGTTCATCAGACGGCCCGAAGCCGTGGGCTTCTGGTACCAATTTAATTCTGGGGCATTTCCCCGTCCTATCACCGCTGAATCCAAATATGGTAGCCTCTCGTCACTTTCGATCTCCATCGTGAATTGTATTCGCCTATGAAAATCGTTGAGTCTTTGCAAGGTATTGTCGATTTCATCTTTCCCCACTATTGCAAATAAATCATCCACATATTCTGTCATCATCCTCGGTCTCACAATTAATAGTAGTAGTCCCCCCATTATCATATCTGCTATTACAGGAGAAGCAGGATAGCCCATATAGTGTGTCATCGTACTTAAAGTAACGTGTATCCCCTATACAAAATGTCAAGATCCCCATAAATAATTCTTGAGGTATTCCCGTGAATCTCCTCAAAATAGTCCACTTTTCTCCCATCGTCCCCAAATCCAAGTTAATGGGGATGCTAGGAAACAAAGAAATATCGTCAAATGAAATTAACACCTCGTCATGGGCAATGTTGAGGTTCTGGATTCTGCATCCGAAGTCTATGGCGTCCTTGATGATGTATTTGGAATTTTGTGTCAAATTTCCCAAAATTACCACTAAATATTTACCAAGTCCGATGACCGGTGCATTAATGGACGAGCAAATTGGCCCCAAATGCATACCCTCTTCATGAATCTTAGGTAAGCCATAAATCCTAGGTGATATAGTCACTCTACTCATCGAGAGAGAGAGGCCTTCTTTTACAGTTATTGAAGTAACAAGATCATAACCTGGAGCTTTATTTGGTTTGAGTTTACGTTACGACATCTTTCACTTCAAATTTTGACAATTTCCTTATGGGGAAATCAACTTGATGAGTTTGATTCAGAAAGACAGATACTTGAGATTGGATTTCAGCATTGTTGAACCCAAATTAATTTGGAGTAAATACCTCTTTCAAATGTCCTGCAAATCTAGCGCCTTTTCAGAGTTAGTTTTTGTCAAGGAGTTATCATTGTTTCTAATAGGGTAATTCATTTTACCTTTACCCATCTTTTCCATAGAGAATAATTTGAGGTTTTAATTCGAAGGGTTGAGGTTTAGTATATCAGATTCATAATCTGTGTTATCTTCCTGTTGTAATATATCTGAGTTCAGAAGTAAGTGTGTTGCGAGTGGATTTGTCCGGAGGCATCGTGTTATTTGCCATCGCTTGTGAGCTTTGCGCTTTTCGGCAAGTTTTCTCCTTACTTCTACAGAGTAACGAGAGACTTTGTAGAAGCTTTGTTCTGTAGTGCGATTCGCTATGCTTTTTTAACCACAATTGTTTCGTTTAAAAATGTTAACCACAAAATTAAACATTTTGCTATTCACTAATACTGTAAACGATATCTGCTGGCGTTTAAAGTCAGCTGTTTAAGTCAGCTGTTATTTTTAACAAGACAAATTGTGGCTTATCAACACCAGCATTTTTGGTGTACTTTAATCCGTTTAGAAAGGTGTTTATCGTTGTATACAATCGTTGAATATAATGGCTTTGGAGTATTTTGCCTACAATTTATTGGAGAATAAGCCAGTTGATAATGCTCCATTAGTCAACAGAAGTACTAGCCATTCTATTTTAATATATACAAGCATTTACTAAATTAATAAAACATTAAAAATGCATAATGTTTTACTTACTTTGCACAAAACTATTTAAAATTTACCAATCACAAGGTTTTTGTTTTGTTTGTTTGTATTCTTCTTTCTCATTTTCTCCTATTTTGTCATTTCGCTTGGCAGAGTTGCCACGTAATATCAATTTGAATACAGAGAAATATAAAACTATCTACCATGGTTAAAAATAAGTTAGGCCCAATTTTTGACTGGCCAATCACCTTTGATCAACGATCAAATATTATTTAAACTCTGAATTCTGTTTTAGGTTTGCTGTTTAAACCGCCAAAGTAGAGCATTTAAACTATAATCAATCAAACTGACGCCGTTTGCAAAACAAATGTGATGTGATAAAATACAAAATATTTAATGAAATTGGAGAATATTTGAGCAGAAATAAAGTTCTAACTGCACTACGAGTTAAATGACACGTTTTTATTGTTATTTCAACCAGGATGGTGATTATAATTGTTCACATTACCAATTAAGGGAGCTTTTTGTTTGTTCTTCTTGTTGTTTTCTATCAAAATCATATGGTCACTTGATCATAGTTTAAATGCCCAACTTTGGCTGTTTAAACAGCAATTAACTATTAACCTAAAAAGTGAATTCCGAGTTTAAATTACGTTTGCTCGTTAATCAAAGATGATTTACCACTCAAAAATTAGGTCTTAGTGAATCACATAGTGGTTAGTGCAAACATCAGAATGTGTGGTTGAAGTTAACACCTGCTAAAGTGTTAAAAGTTAGTGAATCGCACTACTGGAGTGGAGCTTGTTGAATGCAGAAATTTAAATGTTCAACATTCAGTTTTGAGAGGAACTTTCAAACTTACTGATGCACTGATGAGTTCTTTGTTCTTCTAGTGTGAAGCTTTGATTGAAATTCCATGAGATTTGGTGTAGAAATAAGTTTCTGATCAAAATTACTGAGAATTTGAATCGAATTAACTAATATATCTTAATAATAATAATATCAGCACAACACACATACATACTACAAACAAGAACATCAATTGAAACAATTTAAACATGTCAAAACGTAAAGTAAAAGAAGTTTTTTCGGCTGTGGAGAATACTGCTGAGAAAACAGTTGGGTCCCCAAGATTACCTGACTCTCCTTTTCAAATGCTTCAAGTTGTGGATAAGCGCATTGAAAAGGGAATCGATTTGTTTAAATCAATGCTTCGTGAGGCAGAAGCGCGGCACGAAAGACAAATTGAGTCATTTAAATCTCTGCTAGTCGAATTCGAAAACCGTCACTTAAGTGAAATGGACAAGAGATTAAATGAAATGAGAGCGGACATGAGTAACATATGCGAGCGCGTCTCAAAGATGGAAACATTACACAAAGAAATTGTAGATGAAACGCTGTCAGAAATTAGAAGAGATATTTCCAATGTAACAGAAAGAGTACAAAAAATAGAGACAAATAGCGACACATCTAACGAGGTTGCCAAGTCTGAGGAACTTCAAAGTGAACTGGCGACATTACGTTTAAAAATTCTGCAGCAGGAAAACTCCTCCGTGTCATGTGATTTGCGCATTAATGGTATTCCGTACTACGATAATGAAAACCTTTTTAATATTTTTGAGTGCCTTTGCCAAAAACTACAAATCCAAACACCAAACATTAGTACAATTTATCGTCTGAAAAATAAAAACAAAGCACCCGCCCCAACAATCCTGGTGAAACTTATATGTCCCTATGATAAAAACTTTTTATTAAAAGCCATTTCAATTTATCGCCGAAACAACAAAGACTTATTGAGATTGAGATTGTTAGATTATAATTGCAATGAGCCGTTTTATGTTAATGAAAATCTTTCTTCGACTAACTATAAAATTTTTAACGAGGCACTGAAGTTGAAAAAACAAAAATTAATTTTTACCGTTTTTACTCTGCGTGGAATTGTCTACGTAAAGAAACGCGAAGATGATAAACCTTCAGCAGTAAATAACGCTGATCAACTGAACATGTTTTTTCGTGATGGCTATGATGAGCAGTATGCGTGATCTTTGGAATTCTAATTACTATTATTATTTAAATTTTTGCGACTTATTTTTGTTTTTTATGCATGTCTCCATTATGTCTTTTATTTACTTTTATGTTCATTTGTCGAGAGAGAATTATTATATTACAAAACGACCTTTTTATAATTCCTATTGCTTTGGCCTTTACGATAATTTTTTGAGCGTTTGCAAATGCGTTGCTGTGAGTTTCTTAGTTTTTCCGAGTGTTTGCATAGTTTTTCCGAATATAAGTAATGGATTTAGATGTGCCTGAAAGATTGAATTCCAGAGATGTAATGATAGATATGGTAAGAATACTAGCTAAACAAAGAAATGGCTTAAACGTCTGCCACATAAATGCCCAAAGTCTGAGAAATAAAATGGATGAGTTCAGACTAACTTTTGAAGATTCTTCTGTTGAAGTTATTTGCGTTTCAGAAACTTGGTTTAATGAAGCAATATCTGATAATATGATTTCATTAAATGGGTATAATGTTTTTAGGGCAGATCGTGAAAAGCACGGAGGAGGCGTAGCTATATATATAAGGCAGGGCATTTCTGCAAAGTTTGTATCAAAAAGCGATGATGATGATCCAGTTGAGTTTATTTTTATAGAGATCTTGTCAAATGATCAGAGGATGCTTGTGGGATCTGTTTATAGGCCTCACCGTTCAATTTGCTTCGATGTATTTACATCAAAGTTGGAGAACATAACAAGGACTTACGCCAATGTACTTTTAGCTGGAGATTTCAACGAAAACCTATTATGTGAGTCTCACTTTAAAGAAAATATGATTTCATTTGGTTTCTTCGTAGTAAACTCCGTTACTCCAACCCATTATACCACTACATGCAATACTTTACTTGATTTATTCCTTGTAAATGATTTATCAAAAATACTGTTGTACGACCAAATCTCTGCACCATGTTTTTCAAAACATGACTTGATTTTCCTTTTCGTACAGAGATATGAGTAATGTTGATTATAATGCCTTGGGTGAGAATTTTTTTCGAATAGATTGGAGTATGACGTATGACTTGATTTCAGTTGATGAGCAAGTTGATTTTATCGAAGGTAATATAATAAAGCTGTATGATATTGCTGTGCCAATTAAAACAAGAATACATTCATCCAAATCACGTCCTTGGTTTAACGCCCATATAAAATCTTTAATAGAATTTAGGGATTTGGCCTATGGTAGATGGAAGCATTTTAAGTCTGAGGATTTTAGAGAGGAATACAAATCTGCGAGAAGAAATGTAAGAGTAGCCATCAAGCGAGCAAAATTTGAATATTACGCCAGCCGCTTTAGTAAATCTATTAGTTCAAAGCAGGCGTGGAAAACTATAAGAGAAATTGGAGTTGGACGAAATGTTTCTACTTCAGATGTTGTTGCTGATGCCGATGAGTTAAATAAAACATTTATAAATGTACCCATAGTCAAGCCTGTTTCTGGATTTTATGAACAAAATGATCCGGTTTCGAGTTACAATCAGCTCGAGTTTTCCTGTGTCAGGCAGGAAGATGTACTCGAAAGTATTTTAGCGATCAGATCTAATGCAGTGGGATGTGATGATATAAATCCGAAATTCATAAAGATATTATTACCCCATTTGTAACCATTTGTTACACATTTATTTAACACTATAATCATGACGAGTTACTTTCCCAAAAAATGGAGGCATTCAAAAATTATTCCAATTCCAAAGTCTAAAACGGAATACAGACCCATAGCCATACTACCATACTTATCTAAGGTGTTTGAAAAACTCTTACACAATCAAATAAAAACATATTTAAACATCTCTTCATTACTGGTGGAAAATCAATCTGGTTTTAGATCCAAACATAGTTGCGTTACGACATTAATAGATGTGGTGGAAGACATGCGACGAAATATAGATGAAAAGAAAGTTAGTATTTTAGTTCTTCTCGATCATTCTAAAGCATTTGATACTGTCGTGCATGACACTTTATGTTTCAAGCTATACAATTTCTTTAATTTTTCAAAAACCTCAGTAAAGTTGATTCAGTCGTATCTTTTCAATCGTAGCCAATCAGTTTTTATGAAGAATAATGTATCTAAGCCACTTTGTTCATTAACAGGAGTTCCCCAAGGATCGATTCTAGGACCTTTATTGTTTACAATGTACATTAATGATTTACCTATGTATATATCGAACTCCAAGTCCCATTTGTATGCAGACGATGTTCAGTTGGAATTAAGTTCAACCACAGATAGTCTAGACGAGGCTGTCCGTAAAGTTAACCGTGACCTTGATTCCATATACCTGTGGGCGTGTGCAAATGGTCTTACTCTAAATCCCCAAAAATCAAAATGTTTATTTGTTCACAAAAAATCGGTGAAACAAACTCTTGATTTTCATATAGCGATCAATGGACAGTTGATACAAGTTGTGTCATCAGTAAAGAATCTAGGTGTTATGTTCAATGTTTCTCTAACTTGGAACAATCACATTAACAGCATTATTGGTTCCACGTACAATAAACTACGTATGCTGTGGATGTCACAATCGTATACTCCTTTAAATATTAGAAAGCTACTTGCTAAAACTTACATAATGTCATCTCTTCTATATGGTTGTGAGGTCTTTTCAAATTGTAACTCAACTAGTAGACGAAAGCTTAATACTGTCTTTAACAACATTTGTCGGTATGTATATGGCATAGCAAGACATGACCATATTTCCCACTTCTCTTTACAATTATATGGAATTTCTTTTGATAATCTGCTCAGATTTAAGGCTTTGGTACTTCTTCATAAAATAATATATTTGAAACAACCTCCTTATCTTTTTCACCGTCTAAATTTTGCCAGGTCCAATAGAGGCAACAAACTTATACCTATAAGATATAACTCACTGATGTCAGAAAGACAATTCTTTAGCAACGTCTTACCTCTCTGGAACTCTCTTCCTCATTCCTTTCAAACTACCAGCAATGCAGTGCAATTTAGGGTAAAATTAATGAAATATTTTTTAGACAATAACTAATTTTCTTTAAACTACATTAAAAGGGTCGTTTTGTAATATTTTTATTGTAATATTTTTATTTTAATTTATATTAATTTTTATATTATAATCTTTTATTTTATTTTATTTTTAATTTCATTTTATATGTTTTTATAATCCTTTGGAGTATACGTGTACCAGAATTTTGATAATAAGTTTTATAAGTTTCTGCAAAATTAAAAATGCATTTCCATCGCAAATTCCTATGCTGTAATTATAAGATTTTTATGTCTTGTTGTGTAGGATAGACAAATAAATAAATAAATAAATAAATAATAAAGAATGATTAGGGGTTAATGGTTCAGGTTAATACAGCGTAACCGATATATGGGTTAGTGGCCTCGAGGTTATAATATTTTCGCATTCAACCAACAGATTTAGAAAAACATCAAACTTAGGAGTAACATCTCCCAATATCACATGAAATGATTTTTATCACCAAGCGTTCCCACACGCCGCTCAAGCTACGATATGAAGATGTGTTGAGAACCCCATCTGATTCGCAATGGTGAGGAATTTCGAACATTTCATTATTATCCATAAAGAATAATTCGTTTCGTAGTTCCTTTTTAATGCCAACAAAATTTCGGTTATTTTCACTTCCACTTGGGACAGGAAACTTAAGATAAATGAATCAGTCAGTCACAACATCCAAATGAATAGCTCTGGCGGGCGGCCAATCAAGAAAATAAACCGATCCACCGCTTCTCATGTCGTTGACGTATATTACTCTCAAGTGGACCAGAAAAATCGATCGAAATTTCGTGATCATCATTAACAAGTATAAAAATGGTCATATCTCCAAAATGTGTAAAATCTCGTGGTAACCGTTGCAGAAGAAGTCTGGTAGGAGCAAATTTCGCAATACTGAAAATAATATAAAACTGGTAATTTATCCTAAATGCCGCGTCTAGTGGCAAAAAGGATAATACTTCATGATCACCATTATAAAAATATTTCTAATCGTAAAAAGGAAAAAATATCGCGATCACCATTAACAAAATATAAAATTGATCAAAAGGGCCAAATTTTCGTGATCATTTTTGGTGTTTTATTCTACTTCTTCATAAATACTTCCCAAACTCATATACATATATGTATATAAATTCTCATCAATAACGTTTTGTTTCTATGTTCAACATTTGTTGAAATTTTATTAATTATTTTCTGGAAATAATTGTAACAACGTCGAATATGACTCACTATGAAATAAAATAATAATTGCATTGAAAACATAAAATACAGAAAAATATACATAAATCTTCTAAAGGCTGAAACAGGAAACGAAAAAATCGTGATTTAATCGCAAACAATTATGATATTTTGTGATCACTATTACTGTAATATAAACATGACCACATCTCCTAAATGTTGCGTTTAATCACAAAAGCCACGAAATTTTTTGATCACCATTGGTTGGTTGTTTGGCTGGAAAGGCTGCAAGACAGCACGCTGTCTAGCACACTTAGGCTAAAGAAGCCCACTGTGATACCTGCAGTTTCCTCCATAGCAACTAATGACTAGTCGTCTAGCCAATTTGCCCTTTCAATAAATTTGTCTATAAGACCTACAGGAATATCCTGTAGGGTTACGGTGCTAACTAAATGTGTACCGAATATCCTACTTCTCAGTCCTGCCAGAGCAGGGCAATCCAAGATAAGGCGTTTCGTCGTTTCCTCGTCCCCTTCCATGCAGCATCTACAGAGAGTGGAGTTTGTATGTCCCAATCTGAGGGCGAGTTTTCCTACAAGACAATGTCCCGTAAGTGTTCCAATCATTGTGGATAACCTGCCTCTCGGCAAGTAAAGTAGTTGCCTAGTCCTCTTCCTGTCCACCTGTGGCCAGAGGACCCCGGCTTGTTTGCAAGTTGAAGTAAGTCTCCACTTGTCTTTGAACATATTATCGGCCTACTGGCTGATCTGCAAGCGGCAGGTAAAGGTTAGCATACTAACACCTTCTTTTGCCGGAAGAACCTGTGCCGTAGTGCCCTGACTAGCTAACGCATCCGCTACGCAATTGCCTGGAATGTCGCTGTGTCCCAGTACCCAGATGAGCCTGATGTCAAAATACGCTGCCATCACCCTAAGTGATGAGTGGCATTCTTTCACCGTCAGGGACGTAGCAAACATTGCTTCCAGGGATTTCATGGCAGCCTGGCTGTCCGTGTAGATACATATTCTCCGGAGGGTTGTGACACTACTTTTCAGTAGTTCAGCAACCTCCAGTATGGCGGTAACTTCCGCCTGAAATACACTACAGTGGTCAGGCAGCTTGAAGGAGATATTTACATTTACGTCCGATGAATGGACCCCATATCCTACTTGCTCGTCCAACTTTGATCCATCCGTGAAAAATCTGATACTACTAGTATACCCATCCAGTGACTATTCCCAGGTATTCCTGTTCGGAATAGAAGTCCTTAGATTTGTCGCTGGTAGAAGGTTGGGGATACAGTAGTCCGTTTTTACGGGAATAGAGTTGATCCAGTGTAGTAATTCAGCGTGTCCGGAATGCCCCGATATCAAAACGCCTGCAGTTCAAATGCGGGTATTTTATATTTCCGAGAGAACGAGATAAGCTCGGCTTTAAGTCCGTTATTAGCGGTCCAGTTCGAAATCCGACTAATTAGGCTGGTTGTACGAATGCGAAGTAAATTGAGGTTTCCACCCGTACAGGTGATAACAATATCATCGGCATAGGCAAAGAGCTGGCATTCGGCCCTGTCCAATTCAAGAAGCAGTTCATTGACATTGACATTCAACCATAATAGTGGAGACAGAACTCCTCCCTGCGGTGTCCCCCTGGCGTGTCACTAAGCTGTCGACGACCTAAGAATCGCCGAAGGTTGAATGTGAAAATGAAGGCTCCCTCGATGTCCAGGAAGGTCCCTAGTGCGAAAACCTTATTCTCAAGAGAGTTTTCTATTATGCTGACTATAGAGTGGAGAGCCGTCTCAGTTGACCTGCTCTTGATATAGGCATGCTGAGAATTCAATAGTAGATTCTGTGGAAGATTACTTCGAACATTTATGTCCAGTAACCTTTCAAATGTCTTAAGAACAAAGGATGATAGACTGATTGGTCTAAAGTCCTTTGGTTTGACATGAAAGCATTTGCCCCTTTCGGGATGAAAACCACTTTGGTTTGCTTCCAAATGCCCAGCATAAGGCTGCCGCCAACCAACTACATGATAGGTATAGTGCCTCCTGTAGTTGCGCGGGAATTATGTCGTCAGGTCCGGCTGATTTATAGGGCTTAAAGCATCTAATGGCCCATATCAGATTCTTTCTGCTCACTATTGAGCGAACTTTTTCTAAGCTAGGTGAGTTTCCGCCTAGCTCTTCTGGCTGATGACCAGCATTCCTGTCATCGTTGGGAAAGTGGGTACCCAGGAGAATCCCAAGAGGCTCTTAAGACGAATACGTCCACGTTACATCATCTTTCATTAAGAACCCCGCACACGGTGGGTTTTTATCGAGCACGCATCTTAAGCGTGCAGTCTGGTTGGTTCCCTGGTTGGATCACCAATACAAGTTATTAAAATTACCATATCTCGTAATTGGAAAAATTACGAAATTTCATTATCATTATTGATATATATGATAAAAACAAATGCTAATCTAGGTCTCTTTAAAACCCAAAACTACAAAGTACAGGTGGTGATAGAACACAAAAAATAAAAATATGCCAGTTCTATGAAATATCGCACAAACAACTCCAGCTCTCATGATAAATAAAACCAACTAACCGTTAAAACGTTGTTATTCTACTATAAATAGTATTCAGTTGACATCGTAAGTCTACGTTCTGTAAGTCGAAATCAGCAGGTAGGATTTTGCTGATTCTTTAAGTATTAACGTAGTCCCGATTACCGTGGTTGTAAATAAATATTAAATTGAAGTGAATATAACATTTACTACAAATTGTAAATTTAATCAAAAACATTTACGGAATCGAAATTGTTACATTAATTAGATTTTCTGTGTCCCCACAGGCGTGGGCCCCGGGCGCGAGCCACTTAAATCTGTCTCTGTACAACATACTTTAAAGTACGCCCCAAACCCATGTATCGCGACCAAATCGCAATGAACTGTTTACACAGGTTCTTATTAGGTCACTCACACTGGTCCCACGACAACGACTTTGCTGCGACAAAATATAAAAATCTGCAGAGTGCAGAAGGTTCAGTATAGTTTTTTGTTTGAAGTGTCAAAAGTTATATGCCAACAAATAGCAAAAATAAGGAAAGAAAGCAAATATCAGAAAATTTAAAATCTAATGGATCGATTATCAATAGCAACCAAACCTAAGTTGCGTTGCCAGTTGCCGAAAATTTATTACATATGGCAACTGGCTACTGACAGCTGAGAACTTCAGTTGCTTGATAGTGGTTATATTGACAACCTCGAATTTTTGGTTGCCGTATAGTTTCTAATACAAAACAAAACCTTCAGCTGAACGATAAGGAGTGAAAAGCTGTGGTTCTAAAGGAAATCCTAATTTTTTGTTGTTAAATTGTAATTGTAATTGGCTCCTGGTCGTGAACCTGGAGGCCAAGGATTTCAATATGATGATTATTCCCAAGTTGGAATAAAACGACAAAGGACTTATACTTGAATTCACCAAAGTATGTATGTACTTCCTTTATTGAAGTGTTGTTAAGGACTTAAAACTAATATCCGCTTCATGCGGTTAGACCAAAAGAGTTTTGAGAAGACACTCAATTAATAGAGATAAAGAGAGAGTGAAACGAAAATTGCTAACTTTTAGAACTTATTGTACTAAAGGAAATAACTCAATTAATAGAATAAAATACCAGAGTATCGAATTACAATGGAAGTAAAACATGATGTCTCCAAATCCCAAAATCGATGTTAATCACCAAGGCCTGGTTGAACGGTGCGTTCAACAGTAATGTTTATAAAATATTGAGTACGAGTATAATACAATATTATTTATATAAAATATAACCTAGTATCCATGTGTTTGTCCTGAAATCAGCAACCTGTTACTTCAAATGGCTGTTGTTCCAAATGAAGGCATCGTGAATAGAGCCAGGATGTCTGGCGTCAACATACCTGATTCGCATTTTGTAATCGCACATCTACAATTAGATCAATGTTATGAAAATAATTGTTATATTATAATAACATTATAATTAAAACTTCCTTCACCCCATAATAAGTGTGTCCCATCTATACATTCGACAACACCAGGAAACCTCGCTTTGGAGTAATGTCAGTTTTTGTTTTGGGACTTTTCTTCCTCTGTCGTTTTTAAATAATCCAGAACTTACAAATGTTTTTTTTTTCAATTAGATGCACAACTTCCTTCAAACCCACCGACAAAGTAAGTTGAGCCGTGCCAAAATTATAATACAAAACTAATATGCCGAAGCCCCAGAGGAAAATATCCCAAGACCGGCCATGCAGAAATCTTTATAAAAAAAACGTTGAAATAACATGCGGGTTAATTTTTGTTACAATTTGTAATTTAATTTTTTGTTTGCTTATTTTGAAGTGATCTACTCAAAAAACTTGAGCACTTAAGACGGTTCTACAAATGTAACGCCCTCCAGCACGATCAAACTTTGGGAGTCCATAACTCCGAAAGTAGTGGTCGCTACCGATTTTGTTATTTTACTTTTTTACCCACAATTAAGTGATCCACCCGGCACTAAACTACAGTTGGAACTAAACTACATCTGTCCCTAGAGTCTCTAAGCGCGTTCTATTAGATGCCATGTTTTGTAATTTGTCTTCCTCATCAAAAAATAATTCCACCGAACCCATCGTCTTTGTAATTAAAAAGTTTTTCTTTGTTTTTGCAACGAAGTTCCTTATAGCTCATTGCGGGATGGGGGTTAAATAAAAAAGAATTAAACAACTTTTTTTTAACACTATTATGCTAAAACCCAGTATTATCAACTATATTGGGTACTTTTGCTTTGGTTTGTGTCTAGACTAACATATGTTGGGAAATTTCTTGTTTAAAGGGAAATTTTCTAGGTGGAGCCTGTAACCAACATTTAGTGTATACTGTAGTTTTAAACCCAATGAAAAGTAAATTTAGAAATCCCAAGTGAAAGAAGTTTAAAAAAATAACATTTTCTTAAATAACTGATTTTTCTTAAAAATGTAAATTTTGTCAAGAAAAAATACCTATTTTTATTCTCAAACAAAGTACCTTTTCTTAAAAAAAATACCTTATCTTAAAGAAGTACCTTTGCTTAAAAAAGTAAATTTTCTTACAAAAAGTACCTTTTCTTAAAAAAAGTATTTTTTTTAATATGTACCTTTCCTTAAAAAAATACATTTTCTTACAATAAATTGCCTTTTCTTAAAAAACTACCCTTTCTTTAAAGAGTACCTTGTTTGTGAAACAAAATAACTTATGTTGATTTGAAACATTTTGTAAGGTGATAATAATTATTTAAAAAAATTTATTGAATGACGACTAGAACAAAAGCAGCGTGTATTTATGTATGTATGACTGTGCGACAACGACAAAAATCCTGTATATGTGAGGATACAAGCCGCATGTCACCCGCAATTACAGATGCGGCAATGACACGGTATTCGCAATGGTTTGGGTTGTGTTTCAATCAAATATTTATACGGTTCAGCAATAAGTAATATTATGTGTATAAAAAATAACGAAAATTCCATGAACCAAAAATTTCGCTTACTTTTCATTTGCTTGGTACTTGGTATTTCGTACGAAAACAATTGGTTGAACATTGTTTGGGATTGGAATTTTGACATTTTGATTATTTTAGTACACAAAAGTAATAACACACGCGTTAAAAATAAAATGGAGTGCAAAGTTGAATTATTAATGAAATATTTGCAAAGTAAATCAGTGTCATTTAGAGATAAATGACAAAATTTCTTACGAAAATTTCGCAAGAAATGAAAACAGGGGCTTTATATTTGAAGTTAAGTAACCGATTATTATTCTCTAACATCTCTAAGTACTCGATATTCGCCATTTCATCAATTTTTATTTTGTATGTATTGTTGTTAGTATTTAGTTGTATGTTATCTTCAGAACTGTAATAATCGAAAACTGAATTTAATAAAATATACATTTAAATAGGACATGGGACTGTCTTTGGAGGTGGAAAGTTTCTGATGGCCATTCACTTGGGTGTGGCCAGAAATGACTCTGTCACTGAAGCTCTTCGAAGTAGTTGACATATTCTTCTGTCATTTGAAGGCGGATGAGCCAACACCCCTGGCCAACGGCGGATCAAAATTGAAGAAACCAAAATCCAGTTTCGACACTCTGCATTCTGGTCAGCGTCTGATACATAATGGGCGGCTGAAACATGGTCATCCTGGCAGTAGGTAAACTACAAGTCACTACAATGCGATGGACAGGATATGGTTGCACCAGCCATATTACTACAGCCATATTTACTACAGCTGCCATGGGTGAGTGCGAATTTATAGGTGGAAAAGGACAGCGACACCTAGTTTCAAGGTTCAACCCAGTGAGTGACCGCATAGCCATAATTCGTATCAAAGCGAAATATTTCAACATCTCGGTAATTTGCACGCACCGACAGAGGATAAAGGTGATGAGGTCAGGGGAACATTTTTTGAGCGTCTGGGGGAAGTATATGAACGCTGCCCTGACCACGACATTAAGATTATTCTGGGCGATTTTAATGCCAAATTGGGAAAGGAAAGTGTCTTTCGACCTACCATCGGTAATCACAGTCTACATGATAACACCTCCTATAATGGAATAAGACTGATAGACTTCGCCGCTGCAAAGAACATGGTAGTTAGTAGCACACGATTCCAGCACAAGGACATTCATAAGGCGACCTGGATATCTCCTGATCAGCGGACGAAGAACCAGATTGATCACTTGGTAATAGATGGCAGGCACTCTTCTAGTATAATGGATGTACGTGTGATTCGAGGTGCCAATATCGACTCGGATCATTACCTAGGGGCTGCGAAAGTTTGCACAAGAGAACACAGAAAAAGCTGGATATTGACAAGCTACGAATATCGGAGATATCAATGTCCTACCGACAGAAACTCTCTCTCCTGCTGGAGCAGAATACCCCCCTCCCGAAGACCCAGATGCGCAGTGGAAGCACATCTCCCATTCTTTGGAAACCGCTGCAAGGACTGAACTTGGCTATCAAAAACCGGGGAAGGATAAACTATGGTACGACGAAGAATGTCGCATTGAAACTGATGAAGAAGACGCTGCACGTATGGCAGCGAAACAGTCAGTTACAACGCGTGCTGCGAGTGAGCGGTACAAGCAGCTGAGAAGGGAGGAAAGCCAACTATTTCGGCGGAGAAAATGGCAGTGAGAGCAGAGAGAGAGTGAAAAAACCGAAATGTGCAGAATGAATGGTGAATACCGAAAGTTTTTCCCGAGCGTAAGAAGATCGAATAACGAGCCTAATAATGGGCTGCCCTCCTGCAAGGACGAGAATGGGAATTTGGTGACTGATAAGCAGTGTGTGCTCAAAATGTGGAGACACTACTTTTCAGCACTACTCCACTCAGATTCTTCCACTGAAGATCAGGAGGTAATGATAGTGGAAGATAGTGGAAGATATAGATAAAGCCAATTATTGAAAACCTGATTGGACCTTATCAGTGTGGTTTTAGACCAGGCAAGTCCACAACTGACCAAATATTCACGCTACGCCAAATCCTGGAAAAGACCCACGAAAAGCAAATCGATACATACCACCTTTTTTTGTCGATTACAAAGCTGCTTTCGATAGCCCCATACGGGGAAAACTGTACGAAGCTATGTCTGAACTTGGTATTCCGGCAAAACTGATCCACCTCTGTAGAATGACGCTGACCAACACCAAATCAGCAATGAAAGTGGGGAAAGACCTCACTGAACCATTCTGTACCAAGCGAGGACTTAGACAAGGCGACACACTTTCGTGCAATCTCTTCAACATCTTAATGGAGATAATAATGAGAAACAAGACCATTAACACGAAAAGCCATATGTCGCTGGCGTATGCTGACGACATAGACATCATTGCGCGAAATTTTCGAGAGGTTACTGCAGTATTTTCAAGAATCGAAAAGGAATCAGCGAAGGTGGGTCTTGCTGTTAATGAGGGCACGACAAAATTGATGGTGTCAACGACTAGACAAACGTCTCGACTTGGTCCCCACTTGAACGTTGACAACCGATTTAATTTTGAAGTGGTAGATGAATTTGTCTACCTTGGATCCGCAGTGGACAGGGGTAGCAACGTCAGCCTGGAGATAGATAGGAGAATTGGAGAAATTGAGGAACACCTGGGAGTATACGAGATAAAAGTATATGGTCCTGTTAGAGAAAACGGCGAGTACCGACGTCGGTGGAACCCAGAGTTATATAATCTATATTCTGACGTGGACATAGCCGGGCGTATCAAATTAGGCCAATTGCGTTTGCTAGGCCATGTTATCAGAATGGACGAAGATGAACCAGCGCGAAAGGTTTTCGATAACGTACCCGACGGAAGCAGGAAAAGAATACGACCAAAACTCCGCTGGAAAGACCAGGCAGAAGAATCCCTCCGTATCCTTGGTGTTATCAACTGGCGAGAAAAAGCGAAGGATAGAGCCTGTTGGAGGAATATGTTGAAATTTGTTTAATATGTTTGTTTAATTAACAATGTTAAGGTCGTAAAATAGTTAATAAAAGTAAAAAGTAAATACATTTAAATTAATACAACAGACGTTCATCGAATATATTCTTGGCCAAGATCTCCCTCTCCACAAGGATTTGTTTCCCAGCCGTTAAAAGTCGGTAGTGTAACCCATACACTGGAAATAAAGTGACAAATAACACTGAAGCAGTTGTGAATTTAAGTTTATATAAGTAGTATTCTGGTATTGCCTTGAATTCGCATACCGAACACTTCCAAAGTTTTGACGAAAGTTGTTAATATTAGTGTCCGTGCTTTTAATCATAAATAAAGGAAATAATAGATATAGCGCGACCATTGTCAACTTTGTTCACTAGGTGCTGTCCTGTACTACTGTCACTTTCACTGAAGTTTCCCATAATTCTCATTGACGTTTATTCAAAATTGTGGGAAATTTTTGTGAAAGTAATTTAAAACCGTCGGTGGTGCAATGGGTAGTGTGCGCGCCTCTTGTACAGGAGATCCCTGCTCCCAACCACCTTAAAATTTCTTTCGACGACGGTCACCTCGCTTAGTGACGGCGACACTATCGAGTATATAGCCATGAAAAAGCTTCTCAAAATACCGTTCGGAATCGGTATAAAACTGTAGGTCCCAATCAGTGAGTGAAAACTGGAAAGCGCACAGCTCAGTGATTGTGAGAAGTTCTCCCCGGTCCCTTCATGGGATGTAATGGGAAACCATTTATTTATTTTTATTTTTAATTTAAACAATGGAAAATGTGACAAAATGTATGTGATTTAACATAATAGCATTTGTTTCTTATATAAAAAACTATTTCACAGCCATGAGGCCGGTGTTGGGATATCAATAGGACAAAACCTGTAAGACCGCCCAAAGATGAACATCCCGGAACGCCTTTTTAATCTAAAAACTTCCCCGGTCAAAAACTGTAGCAACTTCTGTGGTCGCAGATGCCAAAACCGTTAGAGTGTCTTAGGACTCTCAACAAGGAATGATAGCTGAACCGGAGGAAGAACCAATTTATTAGGACATATACGGTGGTGAAATGGCTTTGCAATTCGATGGCCATCAGATATTCTACTTTAAGTAACGTTTTGTATTATTATATTCTTGATATTTTTGTTGAAAATTTTTTTTTCTTTTGATATGAAATTTTAGATTTTTATTGTCATATTTTTTTACTTTTTTTTGGGAACAAAAAAACCATTTATAGCTTTCAACGACATCTAGAAAATTACCCATTACGCTAAAAATTTCCCAACACTTGTGCTTCATCTATTTGTTTACTTTATCTATGCTTTTAATTACCGTGTCTTTGAAATTATTTAAAATGATATATAACCCCATCCCTACGGGTGAGGGTATAACTATTTGCCTTTTCAATATGTTGGCATCTAAATATTTTAAAAATGGTGGTGGGATATTATTGTCTTTAAGCGAGAATATAAATTTTTCGTTAATGCCTAAAAATATACCCCACTTTTGTGGCGAATTATGATTTCGCCGTGCATGATACAGATTATGGGTAGGTTGTCATGGTACAATAATATCTAGCAGCAAGAGGTGTTGTTGTAGTTGTCGGCTGCAACAACAGGCATTTTGAATTTGTTTCTTTCGTTTCAATTGTTAAACTCTACACAAATGAATACCAACAATACAAGAATACCAAAAAGTATAAAAACAAAATACATACATACATATACATAAATATAAGTATGAGCAGAGGGTTCTATGCCACAGCTGATTAACATTAGAGTTGGGAAAACATGCAGAATAAAGTAAGAAAGACAAATAGTGATAGATGACTGAAAGTAGGTAGGGTTGCTATATGAGTTTTTCACACATTTTCCTTTGTGCATTGAACCAAAAGCATAAATCTCATCAACTGAATATTTTTGTGATAATTAAATTGAAGAAAAAATTTGTTATAAAGGAAAATGTAATGAAGAGTAAAATTATTTATAGGGTTTGCAATTAAAACACAAATTTGTAAAAATAAAGATTTTTCTCATTCTGACGGGTTGCCAAGTCTGCATAACTCTTGCTTCAACTTTTTCAGTGACTTTTCTTGCTTTCCGGTCCAAGAAATACAGCTGTTGCAGACTTTAAGTTTTATGTTGTTTAAGTTGAAATTATTCGATCTTTAAGATGGTATGTTCTTTAATAATTTCGGTTCAAGATCAGTTACATACTATTAAAAGTACTTCTTCTATGAAAAAGTACAATGTAATAGTATATATTATTAAAGAAATAATGTGAAATTAAGTATTTTGGTGAATAGTTGGGCATATAGCTATTTCAATGCCCACCAAGATATATCATCAGCTCCTTTCTCCACAAGTATTTAGTTTTCAATTCAATTTCAGTTTTTTTTTTTACCATTTTAAATAATAAACTGAGTGGTACACATTAAAAAAATACAGTACACACTACCTACAAACTTATTCCTAACATTAAAAAATATTCTAATGACTTTCCAATCTACTATCTATATACTTATAAACTGTTCAGCTAAGCCGACTTCTTCAGGACGACTGACAAATTATTATTTTAAGCATCCTAGAGGTACAATAATTAATACGGCCAACAACTTTATATTACATGCAATTTCATAGGAAAATTAAGGAGAAAGTACGAACGATTTGAATGAACAATTTCCCTATTAACACGATTGACGACTTGCTAACAAGAGCAGATTTGAAACCACTAAGACCAAAAGGTAATACGAAGCTGGAAAATATATTTAAGCCAATGACCTATATTCCAGGACTCTCTAAGAGAATCAATCATTCAAATATGTATGAAAGGGGGAAATACCATTAGCACCAAAGTCCAACTTTACACTAAATCACCTTTTCAGTAGAACTAAATCGAGAATCGTTGAAATTAAGTGCAACTCCAATATATGCCAGAAGGTACAGTGGCTCACACCTTATTTCGTGTGAACATATATTTTTGCAAAAAAAAACGTGACTATGTTCGAAATAAAGCAAAATGCATACAAATCTTGACACACCCTGTCTTCTACTACTTTCTCCTAGCTAACTAAAAATTATGCACGAAAAAACAAATTGCAAGAGCTAAGAGAGAGAGAGAAACAAAAAAAGAAACGGTTAGTGTGAATACACACCGCAGTGGCTTAACGGGCTTGACGCTGCTGAAGATGATGCTTCACAAACATCGAAACGATCGTCCAGCGAATCTGAGTTAGAATCCCACCCGCGGCATTTACATTTTTTTCACTAACCGGAGAGAACATGATCTCTTAGCCTAAAGGAAATTACAACTTTAAAAAGCAATTATTGATCTCACAGCATACTCATATTTCGTATGGCTATTTTACAAATTAAGAATAATATCTTGCAAAAAAAAATAAGCTGCATCTCTTACCTTCTAAGTAGTCAAGCATATTGTGGCGTGAGTAATAATGTTTGATCGCGTTTGTCGACATAGGACGTCGAAATAGTTAAAAATCATTTTCAGCAGGGGAAACCCGTTACGTACATTAAAACCGCATACAAGACAAAGGCAGGAATGCGCCAAATAATTTTTTTACTGAATGTGATGAAAGGTGGACACTGAGAAAAATAAAACAAAATCCAACTTTCACTAGCTACAGATGCTGAAAAATTCTTAAGCAAAAAGTGGAATGCAGAGACTACTCGAAGAGTCCTCCGAAAACATGATTTTAATGGGCGTACTCCGCGAAAGAGCCAAGAAGCCAAAACATCGTATATCCAGAGTAAATTTCGCAAAGGATCATATAAGCAAGGAGAGAGTAAGTTCAACCTTTTTGGGTCTGATCGCAATGCATACGTGTGGCGCATCAAACCCAATACCAAGCTTGAACCCAAAAAATTTAAAGGTACTATAAAACATGGTGCTGGATATGTAATGGTATGGGGCTGTGTCCAGTGCTAGAGTGGAAAATCGGTGACCGGTCACAACGCCCAACGGTCATAACGCCCTCAGAGCGGTCATAAGGCCCAAAAAAAATTTGGGCGTTATGACCGTTTTTTGTTTCTTTTTAAATTATAACAAGTAATAATTCAATATAAGCAATGGTTAGTAATTCAATATTTATTATTGATATTTTGAAAATATGGTACAAGAAATTTTATATTTAAATTTCTTCCTCCTGACCCACAATTTGTCGGCAAAACGGGCACAAAGTAAGGGTGCCATTTGCGGTATGTTTTTTTTTTGAATTTCATCAAAGCATGTTTTGCAAAGTTTGGCGTGTCTGTATGGTTTCAGCAGGGTGTTCTTCTTGTTTTCGAAACATATTTCACATAAGATACCTTCAGTGGTAACAGTTTCATTTTCTTCTTCGCACTCGCTATCTTCTATGATTGGAATGTTTTCTGGTATTGTAGGTGCAAGGTTCTTAATATTATTTGTCATCAGTTGCAAAAATGTCTTCGTTGCTATTACGCTTGAAGTTAGTTTTATAGAAAGAACTTTTATTTGTTCACTTTTGTTCCGATTTCGTTTCTTTGGAGGTTCTGATATTGCAGCAGCACAATCTATTCCTAATACTATTCCAAAGTGAATGGGGAATGCAATTTGGAAATGGAAGAAATTATGGAGCTGGTGATGATTAGAATTTACAAAGTGAATGGGGAATGCAATTTGGAAAAAGAAGAAATTATGGAGCTGGGGATGAGAAGAATTTGAAAAACAATCGCGCGAAAAAAAATTTGGGTGTTATGACCGGTCGCCTGGAAAATCTAGTTTTTATTGATTCTACTATGATCTTCCAGGATAATTTAATTTAAAGATCTTCCAGGATAATTTAGTCCAAAATGCAAAAAACCTGGGCATTGGAGATAGTTTTCGGTTTTACCAAGATAATGGCCCGAAACATAAATTGAATCTTGATCAAACCTGGCGTATATATGTATGTAACCACATTGTCCAAACGCCAGCACAATCTCCAGCCATTAATGTCATAGAGAATCTGTGGCATAAACTTGAGTCGGAGATCCCCGAACAGACTATTTCTAGCGCTGCTACCTTGAAATCAGCTTTGCAAACGGAATGGCAAAAAATATCACCAGATTCCACAAAAAAATTGGTTTCATCGATGCAATCCCGGCTAAAAGCAGAACTTGAACAGAAGGGTTACCAAACTAAGTACTAATTTTTATCAAAAAAAGCAAACCGATGCTAAATATTTTGAATAAATATATTTTTAAACTGTGTATTGTTTTTTTTTTTATTAATTTTTATCATTTAAGACTATTTTTTGTGTTATTTCATTAAAATAGTTTACACACGAAATAAGATGAGAGCCACTGTAATACGATGAACAAACTGACGACAAGAGTATCGTCACATAAATCTGACCAAAAACCGCATTATAAGCCTTTGGAGCAAAAAACATCACTTGCACATGCAGCACCGTACTCTAACTGAGGAGGTAATTTACTCACGACGTGTCTTTCTGGAAATGCTGCATATTACTGACGTTCCATCGAAGAAAAGACTCAACTATAAACGCGATACGGACCAATGTACTCAAGTCTCCAGACATACAATTGACAAATTTAGGCGAAAAACTCATATTAGTTACCAAAAGTTTGCAGCAAAGTTTAGTCGTAAACCTTTTGTTACTTAAAAAAGTAATTACTTATGTACATATGTATATACTTATATGTATATATGTATATTACTTATATACTTATACAGGGTGATTCAGGAAGCTTTGTATCTCGGCGATTTGACTTTTTTCTACTTTTTTTTATTGATTCTGAAAATGTCAATAAATTAAAATCTTAAACGTGTTAATTTAGAAAAACAAATAAATGTGTGCTGTTATTTCGCTTCCAAAAACAAAAACAAACATTTTTGCATTTCAGTAAAATGGTCATAACTTTGGAACGGTGAGACCTCTGGGCTTCGTTTAGGTCATTTTGGAAAGGTAAGAGGTATGGCTGTCTTTCAACAGAAAAAAAACATAAGTTGCCTGCCATCTGGCTGAGCAAATTGAGTTTATGTGAATTTTTTTTCCCATTTTTTCCGAAAGCTCTGTATCTCGGCGGGTGACGCGTCATAACGCCCATGGACTTTGTAAATATGGTCTACATGTAAAAGGGCCATTCTAGATGGACATAATGTCCATGACCGGTTGTGACACAAAGCCCATGTTCTTTATGTCCATTTTAGGTGCGACATAACGCCCATGGGTTTTATGTCTATTTTAGGTGTGACATAACGCCCATGGGCGTTATGACGCGTCACCATCTCGGCGATTTGACTTTTTTCTACTTTTTTTATTGATTCTGAAAGGCCTCTTAAAGACAAAAAAAATCCGACCACTGACTCAGAAGTTAGCAACTTTACCCTACTACCCTCCGACCCCCAATCCGAAAATTTTGAACCCGCTGCCATTTCACACCCTTGCATTTTCGGGTATGGTCCTAGTGGACTTTTCTTCAGGAAATGAGCCAAGGAATATGCTGGAGAAATTTGTCCGGAACTTCCTGAATCACCCTGTATGTTTCAAAATCAATTACAGGGTTGTTACGCCAAAGCTATTTCGTACGAATACAATTAGGTCCTTCTGCGTACACATATTTTGCATCATTTTGTGCAAAATGTTGCAAAATCTTGCAAAATGTTGTCTGCGTACTCCAAATCTCTTGCAGCGAGAGAGCGAAAAAGATAATTTTTTGACAGTTGGAAGTTAGAGAACTTGCAAAATGTTGCTGGAGAAATTTCTTCTTGCAAGATTTTGCAACTAGTTTAAAAAGCTGTTTTTGTTTACTGTTTGAATGAAATAATTTTTGTGAAATGAAAATAAAAATTGAAATTTAACAATGGCAGAGTAAGTATGTAGTTAGAATTGTGTTGATTTTTAACGTTTATAATAAATTATAATAAACAAAACATTTTACTTCATGCTAGAAACGTGCAAATATACAGTGCGACCGTGCGACACATATGCTAAAATTCTTTTGCTTTGCTATTTCAATTGTTTACACACCGATCAGCTGTTTTCTTGCAAGATTTCACTGGATGCTGTCAGCGTACTTTTTGATATATTTTCAACCGAGAGTAAAATTGTTCTTACTCTCCCAAAAAAAGTCACTGAGTATTTGCTACTGGAAAAGTACGCAGACAGACCTATTGTTTGATAATTGTTTGGGACAGGAATTTTGGCATCTCGATAATTTGAACAACCAAAATAACAACACGTGCATTAAAAATAAAATGGAGTGCGTAGAGGAATTATAAATGAAATATTTGCAAGGTAAATCAAAGATAGGTGCTAACTCTCCGCAACAACATTTTCTGTTTAGAGATAAATTATAAAATTTCTTACGAAAATTTCGCAATAACTGAATACGGGGCTTATGTAGGTACTAAATTTATTATTTTTGCGATTCGACGCGCCTTTTCCGAGTTATAGGATTTTTTTTATTTGAGCGATTTTCTTCTTTTTACGCTGTGGCTAATGGATAATCATGATGGGTAATTCTCCATAGTCGTGGGTGGCTACCCATTATTTTCCCATACCCTCTAGGTAATGGGTAAACAATCATTACCCATTCCCCACGGCAATACGAACCCTGTGAAAAACAAATTATAACGGTGCATTATTTTAAATACAAATATAAAGGCCCAATAACTCAATCTATAAAATTCGGTACATTCGGTTATTTGGGGCAACCGCAGATATATACTCCATTATGTATTGCGTTTCGCAGTATCATGTTCATGACCTTATAATGGGTGATTTTTTTTGCTATTGGATGTTTCAGTGTTAATTTTGTGTCAATACAGGCGTGATTCGTGAAATGTGTCAAATTCGAAAATGTTCAGTTGATCTTGTTATTTCATCATGTCTATTCGAACAACGATGGCAAATAATCATTGAATTTTATTATCAAAATTCGTGCCACACAGCACGCGATACGATGAACCAATTGAGAGTCGAGTTTGGTGAGCAATTAATCTCTACTTGTTGCACTGATTATTTTTTATGGGAGCACGTGAAGTTTCGAGTATAGATATAAGCCAACTACGATTGTTTCCTTGGTAGACAACATTACATGTGTCATTGGCGATATACCGTCCGAAATATTGGAAAAAGCGTGCCAAAATTGGACTATGAGAATGGACCACGTGAAGAGTAGCCGTGGACAACATTTGCTTGAAGTAATCTTTAAAAAGTAACTGTCATTGATTTATCAATCCAAATTAATATTTCATTCACTTGTATAAATTTTGTTTTCATATATAGAAAGAGATGGGCGGGGCAATTCCACCCATACCTTCTTCACATGTCCAGAGTACCATCGCCCTGCAGTTTTAAAAGTAGCTAGTGGATCTATGTAGTCAGTTATTTCGTTAGCGAAAAGCCTGACTAGCTACTTGAGTGGATACAGGTAATGCTAGAGTTCGCCTTTTGATTATTATAAGTATGAAAACAAGGAAAAAACAATACACTGAACCGTTATCCCGTTATGATTTGTTGGTTGCTTGGTTATTTTTTTGTGTTGCCGTCAGTTGCTATTAAACGTTCGTAGAAGTATCATCATGACAGCGTACGTGGGTCAGAAGTATAAAAAAAGTGAATTTTAATATTTAGAACGGTAAAATGACAATCAAAAGACAAATGAAACGGTTAATAAAGAATGAAAAGGAACAAATTGTGTGCAAAAGTTTGAAAATGTAGGAAAATAATGTGGTGAAGATAATGAAAAAGAATTATTCATAACATTAATTCATTTTGGTCCGGCGAATTCATCAACCGGATTGTACTAGTCAAGTAGTTAGTACAATGTTGTAAGATATTTCGTCAATTCCATGTAACTAGCGATCAGCATGGTACATGGTAGTGCAGAGGGTAGCCACTGACTACCGTCAATGACATCCCCATGTTAAATTCGTCAGTGTAAAGCATTGCTGGTAGTCTGGCGGGTAGTTAATGGTAATTATTGGTAGTTAGGGAAATAACTAAAAATTCGTTAGCTACGTCGACTGCAGGGCGGTTCCCAATAGACATGGTTATAATACAATTGTATGCAGTTTCGTCGTGATCTACGTTCAAATTATGCGAATGTTTTTTGTGTTTGTGCTTGCGATTTGCTTTATAAGGGATTCCCATATGAATTGAGTTTTCGTTCGCATTTAGATTGCAAATTTTTCAATAGCTTCATACCAAACATGCGTTGATGAAGATTTGTGGCAAGATCTGAAATAGCTATACGCTATGCCACGGATCACGAGGATGCATTTTGGAAAACTTCTGTTTGAAAACTATATCCCTATTAATAGATAGCTTGTATATGGGCTTTTTCAAAAATTATCGACATTTTGATATTTTTTTTTTCCAAATTTTTTTTGTTGGATGACACGAATGACGCTTTGATCAAGTGAAGGGTAATATTTTAGCATACCAAAACAGTTCGCGTTAATCATTTATTGCAAACGGCGCGAAAGTATATATATTTGAGGTTAGGATTTTTTTTTATCTGTAAAATTTAAAATCATGAAAATTTTTTAATGCCTATTCGGTTTTATTATCAAGCTTAAAAAACCTTTCACTTGGTGTCAATCGCGGCGGAATCTATACATAACTGCAGATGTCACAAAGCAAAATGTGTTTGAAGAAAAATGCCGCTGTACCCGCTAAATATGGACCGAATTGAACCATATTTATAACTGATCTTTAGTTTACCACCGCACTTCATTTCCAATACTTTACATTGATTTTAACCCACGGATTAATTAAAAAAAACGCGAAACAAAATCATGAAATTTCGCAAAATTTTTATTTTCTTTATAAAATTTTTGCGTTTCAAAATATTTTAACGCCTTCTTGACGTTGAGGTGCCATTTACTAAGAAGTTTAGATCACGCAATACATAAACCAGTTTTAAATAATATTGCAAATGTCAGACGCGAAAAACTGTCATTTTTGACAAATTTACGCCAATTCTATAAAAGTTTGAGGTCATCGTTCTCAGCAACTAGCAGCCTGACATCGACGTGATATGGCGCAAATTTTAGCAAATTACACCATCTATTAAATACTGTTGACGAAATGCAATTTTCTTGAACGGCGCAAAAACGCAATAGAAAAAACTGCGAAAATTGAAAAATCGGAAAATTTTGGTTTCAAAAATGAACCGCTGTACAAATTTTTTTCCAAATAGTAGTATGGGCATAACTTTTATAGTGTAAATATCTACTAAGTCTTGTGACTTTATTTTATATCAGTGGGCATCGGAAGTTTAAAAGTAAAAGTAGAAAAGTGATGAAATATGAAAAACTCTTGTAAATTTCAAGCCTTTTTTTTTGAGTTTTTCCATATTTGAGTGCCCATAACTTTTAGAGATAAAGAACTGATGGTCTGAAATTTTGAATTTCCGAGTTTTCTAGTGTGCCCTACCATTCCCTTTTTACCGTTTTGGTCAATTCGAAAAACTGGAGAAATAATAAGCAACTGAACTCAGTTTCAACAAATGTTGAAAATTATTGAAATTGCCCATATATAAAATAAAAAGTATCAGTTTGGGAAGTTGATAATACTAATTCTCAATGAGTTCCATTTAAAACACCTATACACTTTACACACGTTGTTATCGAAATATTTTTATTGGCGGAAGACGGCTGATAGTGTTAGCAGTAAAAATAACAAAATTAATTGTTTTCTAGAACAACAAACTACTGTCATTCTGTATTATTATAATTATTATATCGTGTAGAGTTCGTCAATAAGTGAGATGTTTCTGTTTTTGTTTTTAAATGTGTGAGTTGACTGCAAAATCTTTGTGTGAAATTATGTTTACTCTCAATTTTGTTTTCGAAATTCTTTTATTATGGACACCACAATTCGCTTTATATCTTACCTATTATAGGAATTATTCTTACTTAAAATTGTAGGAATTATGGTTAAATATATCGACTTGAAGTAAGTGAAATAAAATTACTAATATTTGCACATTTGTGTACTTATCCTTCTTAACACTTGCATTATAGTGAATTCTCAATTAAATGAGATTTCGTTTGCATTTAGTTTGATGAATTTTTCAATAGCATAATTCCAAACAACCGCTGATGAAGATCTGAAATAGGTATACGGTTTGCCAGGAATCATAGGAATACATTTGCAAAACTCCTTTTTAAAAAAACTATATCTCTATTAATAGAGATATAGAATGGACTCGAGCTTGAACAATAAAACTAAAAAGTATCCTTCTTAATATTTTACAGCCTGCGTAATTAGAAACTAGACCATAATTTAATTTGTTTGTTTCAATTGTTTTGTAATCAATCCTTTTGAATCATTTTCAAATTTTTGTTTACCAGAATTTGTTATTAATATACGCATTTATTATGAAGAAAATTTTTGAATTTATTGTATTTACTTAGATTTTCAAATATCATTACTACATTTTTTTATAATTTAATTTTCTAAAACCATCTGTAAATGAACTGAAAACATATTCAGTAGTGATCCCATGTTAAAGTTGTTGTGTTCCAAATGGAGTTCAATGATATTTGGGCTTGGCGTCTTCATGTGTATGTGTGTGTTGTGGTATTTGATCTTTAAGGAATATCGATATATTGTTTATTTTTTTTTAATAATAGTTGTTGATATTTATTTTTATTGTTTAAATTGTTTGTTTATTTGAGTATTAGTACCATTAAATGTTAAATTTGATAAATTTTATTTATATAATAGAATTACTAAAATAAAGACTATAAATATAAATTTAATTCACAACATATGTTTGTTTTTCATTTCAAATATTATAGTATTCTTGTTTTCTCTACTGCGAAACACTTAACAATGCAAAATTGTTTCAGATCATTCAAATTATCTAAGCAATACAATTAGATTTAGATTACTAAATAATATTTTATATTGTATAATGATATCATATCATGTGTATAATTAAAGCGTTGCTATTGAAGTATTTCAAATTACTTCGATAATAATAAACATACGACTTCAAATTGATATTCAAAATATGTAATCCAAAGAGTTGTCATCATCAATCATTCATTATTCATATTTCCAGTTTTTAGAACTGGAAACAGTTCTCTTTAAATATAGTTTGATTACATGCGTATAAAAATATACAGTTGTAAATAAAATTAAACAAAAAAGGAGTTAAACATTATATTATAGTTGTTACATATATATATATATACGTATGTTAATCAATAGTAATAAGAGTAAAGTAGGACAGTTTGTTCTGCTTTCTGTTTTATAACAATACGCAACCATACTTGCGTTCACAAAGGACTCGTCCTAAGGATTCCTTCATCAAATGTATTCAAATGTTTCGTTTGTTTGTTTAAGGTAAGCTATATCACGTTGTATGTTTGTTTCCGTTTCAATTAATTCTATACAAAATAAACTTGCTTTTATAGTAGTTCATTAGGTTTCAATGTAAAGCATTGTTTGATTAAAAAAAAATATTGCAGGAATTTGTTGTTTGTTGTTCAGTATCCTGTGGATTTTAGATACAGTCATCTTCGTCAAAGTCGCCAGTCTCTTCTATCGACCATTGCTGTTCCAAAGATCGTTCGCTATATGTGCCGCAGAACAAATGAAGTTGGAGGTAGAGAGAGAACATAAAAATAATCAATTAGTTTATCATCGCTTTTATCGGTAGTTTTTCTTAAATGTATCAACTCATTCAACTCATAAAACAAGGCACAAAACAATTTATGTATGTTTGGGGTTAAATATCAAAGGATATGTGATTATTTGTTAGTAGTGTGTTGGTGGTTATTGCTTGTATTCTAATGAAAGTTAGAGATGTATGCTGGGAGCTGGTGTTAGTCTGTGTTCTTGGAAGCTATGAGTGTCTGGAAGTTATCAGCAGCGTTCAGCATTTGTAAGCAGGTGCTACTGTGTGATTGTTGTCGTATGCATCATTACGAGTTGCTTTGATTTTAAGGTTTGCATGACTGATATTAGGTTTTAGATTGAACGCGTTATTCGTTGCAAAACTACAATACATTATATTACAATTATTATGAATAGGAGAGATATTACAATGTTGACAAGATGTTATGAAAGAGTTGTTAAATACTATTCGTTTTATTATAAAAATAGAGAATGATTTTTCACCAGTTTGAATAGTGGATTATATGGTGCTTATATAAAACTGAATGCTGTTTTTATAAAACAAGGTTATTGCATTTTTTAGTGTTCTGTAAAACAGAGTAAAAAGTAATTTATTTACGATCAAATTATTAAATCTAAGTTTTTGATGTCCCTGCAATCATTAATTGAGAAAGTTTTATCCGTATACAAATGGACGCAAATTTTCGAGCGAAGAAAATATGAAGAGGTGGACAATTCGAAATAAAATAGTTGTAAAATACATTGGTTGTCTTAAAATCCACGACTAATAAATGAACTAAAAATGTCTTTGTATTAGTTGTTTTTATTTTTAAAACCCAGTAACTTCTGATCATGGCTGCCCAAGAATGTGTGGTATAAGAACAGTTGATTTGTTTTGTTCATGTCGCGATGCCAAAGTGGTCCACACTAGCTGTCAAATGCTGTTTACCTTTGTTTTGTGTCCGTAGTACATTGATATTGACATAAACTACACACCATTCAAAATCAGAATGCTGGTTGTTGTTGCCTTGTTGTAATTTTTGTAGTATTGCTTATACCTTTTCAAGCTGCCTTGCTTCAGATCGAACAAAATAAACAAATTTTCAATAGATTTCGTAGAGAGGTTGGTGAGAATTTCTCACAATCGCTGAGGTGTGGAATTCGATATCGGAACTAGCTGATTGGTACCTATAGCTTAACAGCGATTCCGAACGTCTTGAAAATCTTCTACTTAATAGCATCAATTTCACTAATGGTCAACGTAACTGAAAGACATGCAAGGTGGTCATATCATGTGTTGTAGTGCACAACAGACACGCTTGGTAACCATTGCAATACCGACAATCAGTTTGTAAGACATGTCTTAATGAAGTTTTAATTTCTAAAGGATAAGAAGACCTCAAGTCGATATACTTCTGTGGTGCATTATAAGGTAGCGAACTTCTTTGCGTTAGTGTATTCAAAACCGAAACCTGTTAACCGGATCGTACGTCGGTTTTTTAAAACTTGCTATTATCTGAAATCGATTAACCGGGTTTTCGGTTTTTAAAGAACTTGTATACAACTGATATTACTACAACACAGAATTACAAACCTACCGACTTTTCAACTTCTCTCTATGGTCACTAAACCCATAGACTAATACATGCATAGATACTTTTATTCTCTCAATAAATTAAACGTCATAGGTACGGTGGAAAGTAAACATTGGATGGTGGAAAACTTGGGTTCAATAATACCAGATAGAGGCAATAGTAAACAACGTCCAATAAAGGAACAACAACCGCATTTCGTGTGTTTGTGCAAACTAGTTGTGTTAAACACAATACAAATGTATACCAACGATAAAAGTCAACAAAAAAGTTCTACACCAAAACGACACGAAAAAGTTAAGTGAACATATTTTGTAACTCCACCTGGTGTAAGTTAATTTTAAATTATATTTTATTATATATTTCCACAAATCTAAGACGAAGAGTGTGAAATGAAATAATGTCAGATGAGAGAATAAATGTATCTATGTATGTATAAGTCTATGACTAAACCCATCAAAGTGACACAAAATACTTTGACAACGAACTGTCTTTCGAACAAAATGAATACTCAAACCAATTACGAAATTTGTCAATTCAATTAGTTTTGTATTTGAATTTCAGCAAATGGAGAAAATTGTCAACTCAAGTACACAAGTCGTAGGTCGGTAAAAACATTGCAATTGAATATTTAAATAAGCTTGGGTAAAAATTTAAACAATCTTTCAATTATATGTGTAGTTGTGTTGGGTTTAATGTTACACAAGCGTTAATTCATTTTTCAATTACTTATATACATAAACAAATTGAGTACGAAGTTAAGTAACATTTAATATTTTATTTCAATTACATGTGTAATCAACTTGAGTACGAAATGAATCGAAATTTTCAGTATATCTTCAATTACATACATAATCAACAAGATTAAAATGTTAATTAAAATTTAAAATTTAACTTGCTAAATTCGTTATTATGGTGCATTTAGTCAGCTTCCCTCTGCACAAGTATACAGGTTATATCATCACACCTTTAGAGATAAACAAAACTCAATTCAATGAGAATTGATTCAACACTAAATAGTACCAAAGCAGCCATACCAATACTATCCGAGTAAATTGGATTTATAGTAACTTGAATCTAGAATTTTGTAATTTCAAGTTCACAAAAAATTGACTCAAGTGAAATATTAGGTTGCTGTTTATATTTCTGGCCTAATAATGAAAAAAAAACAAATATTGATGATTGAAAATGGTTTTATAGTTTCTCAAAATATTCTCCGTGAAGAGAATTTGCATGCAATTGAACCAATTTTCGAAGCACTTTTACCACTCCGAATGAGGTAGCTCCATAACCTGCGTTTTGAACTTGATGCTTGATGTCAGGTGCAATCCGGCAACTCTAAAAATTACCTCGGCCAGGGGGTCGTTTCTTATTCTATGAAAATGTGAAATGAAAAAAAGTTTCATTTTCGTTTTCTTCACTCTGTGTTTTAAAAAAAAAAACCTATTTGCCGATTCTCATTGTGTTATGAAAAATGTTTCATTCCCATTGTCCCATGAAACTTTTGTAATCCTATCATAGAAAATTTGAAGCAAATGTTAAACTAGTGGAAAACAAAAGCAATGGAAAACAGAAGGATTAATAATTTTATTTGATTTATCGCAAAGAACTTGGAGTGAGCAAAGGTAAGAAAAGGCTGCACGCTTTCTATTGCAGTAAATATAATTAAGTATTTAATAGCAATTATTTGAAAATGCTGACACGCACACTTCGCGATGACCCAAATCCATGCGAAATTATGACCTACGAGCACTTTATGAACTTGTATCGGTTGCCTAAACTATTGTGCGTGGAATTGATTGAATCTATAAATACATGATTAATACAATTTCGATTGTGTTAATAAAACATCTTACTTATCGTGGAATAGAGACTCCACTGTCAACTCACGCCAAGTACTTAGGCGTGATTCTAGACCCTAAACTTTCCTGGAAGCGTAACATAGAGCACCGCGCACAGAAGGCAACCGTTGCGTACTACGCTTGTCGGAAAATGTTCGGAAGCCGGTGGGGTCTCCGACCGAAAATTGTGCTATGGATGTTCACGGATGTACACTAGCATAATCAGACCAATACTCTCCTACCGAGCAATGGTATGGTGGACTGTCGCAGGGAAGACGTCCACCATGAAACTGTTGTATAGAGTACAGAGATCAGCTTGCATCGGCATAACATGGGCAATGAGGACGTGTCCAGCTGAAGCCCTTAATGCAATGCTTCATATTATACCAATCGACCTTCACATCACAGCTAGTGCGGCCTGGAGTGTCACCCGACTAAACGCTCTTGGACTCTGGAAGAGCAACGCATATGGACATGCGAGTATACTACAGACAATCCCAAGAGAACTCAATATAACAACCGATTACTGCACTCCCTCATTGACCTATTCGATGTCAGGTTTCCCAAGAGAATAGAGTGGGATAAAGGGGAACCACTTACAGGTAGATGGGATAGGACGGAAACGTGCCGCATAACCAGAAACACATGGCCATAATATAACATTCACCGGACTAACTCTGATCAGCCATAATCGGGGAGACATATCTAGGCTTACTGGCGTGCTAACCGGGCACTGGCCAATCGGTAATCACGCAATACGGTTGAAGCTGCCATATAATGACCACTGCCGTGCCTGCGATTACGCAGAAGAGGAGGAGACGGTGGAGCAGTTGTCTCTGCAGTTGTCCAGCTTTGATGAATAGACGCCTGAAGACTATGGGCCGTCTCTTCCTGCATAACCTCACTGAGACACACGAGATAGATCTAAGGGATCTAATGAGGTATCTCTGATTAGCAGGCTGGATATAGACACGGTACTTTGGACTTTCCGGAGTGATGTGGTATGCAAAACGGTGTATCAAGACACTAATTGATGCTATATAGTATGTTTAGCAACCACGAAAACCAACCAACCAACCATCGTTTGCAAGGTCGACATTCTCCTCTAAGTAATTTAATAATTATTCATTTTAATTTTCGCTGAAACGCTTTCCTTTTGTAACAGTCTCCATGTTATTTCTTAACTTATTTTTTCATATGAAAACATTTTGTCAATTATTTATACAGCGAATCGCAAGTGCTGTGTAACTGTGAAAAATTCGTTCCATTTCTTTTTTCATGTGAAACCATGTTAGCATTTGTTTTCATTTTTCACTGAACGCGAATCAAAAGTGTTATGAAAATGTGAATAAACTTTTCATTTCGCCGTTTCACAGAACGAGAATTGACCCCCAGGAATGTAAATGCCATTTTTAATTCCCAATTTGTTTGCATCAGTTTCCTTAGTCAAGTACTCGTGTAATTGAATCAATTAAAAGGTAATTTTGTCGTATTTTTGTGTTAAAACAAGGTCTTAATTGATATTTTTGACAATTTTTTTTTTTACTGCGTATAGTTATATAAAATTTGTATAAATCGTTTTCCATTTCGGCATAAAAACCCAAACCGGTTATTAAACGGTTTCTACCCGGTTTAGCCAAAATTGGAATATTCGAAGAAACCGAAAACCGACTTTTTAAAACCCCCGGTTTTTTTTCAAATACATTACTTGCGGTGTTTACGAAAATTGGGTATTTAACAACTCTTTTTCACTTATATTAAGCTATGGTTAACATAGTGTTAAAATAATTAATATTATATGAAATAAATATATTACAAAAGAATAATAAATATGATCTTCCAACAACACTACGCATAGTCGGTAGACCATTATCTTTATTAGAATTGTGATGTAATGAATTGAAGCAATAAATGCGCACTTGATGATATGGTTGATTTCAGATATTTTATTAACTAGAACTGAAACAATTTAAATGTTTCATAAAAATGCCATTATTAACATTCAATTTTAAAAAATATAAACAAAACACAAAATATTCAACATAAACATAGAAAAAAGAAAAGAAAATGCATCAATAGTTACTTTTATATTCGGTACGTTGTAGAGAGGAGTTAGGAAAAGACATAATTGACTTCGTCGACGTAAGTAAGTAAGAAGAAATCGATTAAATTCATTTTATAAACATTTATTGTAATTGCACTTCGTATCGCCAAATCGTTACGTTATACAATAAATACATAGTTGATTTAAATTATCGTTTAGTTTACTTTATAAATTTTATTATCAGCGGCTAATTAATACAACACTAAACCGGAACTGCTTCGTATTTTAATTATATTTTGTATTACTTAAGTTCAATAAGCATTTAGTGTTACAATAACCGATTCGATATAAGCAATTCGTTGAATAATTCATGTAGTTAGGTAGGTTGATTGGTATGTTTGTATGTTGTCTGTTCGTTGTTAGTAATAGTTTTTCATAAGAAGCATAATATAGTGTGAAAACTGTCGAGTTAAATACAAAGGCAACCATTAGAGCTGACTCTATGTTTAATTGTCTAATAAATAGTCGTTTCGGATCGTATCATCTGTTCTATTTACAGATCTGTCACGAGTAAACCCTCTGGTCATAATTGGCCACGGCGATACAACGATCTCGATTGTCTGTAGTAAGTAACAACGACAACAACATTGGAAATTAAAAATATATAATTTAAATGGTGTTATGTTAACATTTTTTGTTTGTTTGATGGTGTAAAGAGGTTGTTTTGGTGTGGAACACAAATCAAAAAAGAAGAGAAAGAAAAAATTAATTAAAACATATCGACAAATCAATAAAGTGTATAACTATTTCAACTAATAATAAATAAATCTCGAAAATTTCACTTTAGAAACATAACAAAATACTCCGAACGACTCTGTGTAAATCTATCTACTTCATAATCTGTCTTCGATCTAGCGCACAATAATATATATATATATATGTATGTATAGTAAATAGTAATAATGAAACTATGATTGTTTAAGTGGTGCTAATTGTACAGGTATTTTTAGAGGCGTTGAGTATATTCTTGTATAAATAAATTAGAAAAACAAAACAAAAGGTATTATAGAACAAAGAGTATGTAACATTTACCACGAAATAAAATTAATAACATGTTTTCTTAATAATCATCGTTTCCCTCGTAGTCTAATTTTAAGTATTGTTAGTCTAAATGTGTAATATATAGATTAAGGTAAACAAAAAATGTAGGATTTATTAAAATTTGTTAATAACATATTTAGAAAAGTAAAGTAATATTAATGCTCCTATATATGCTAGACAGTTGCTGATGTTTGTATTATATTGGAAGGGGGAGGAAAGAGTTTGGTTAGTTTTGGTTATAAGAGATTTCATTACCAATAGATGCGCACACTAGCCATTTCATATACAATAAAATATTCAAAGATCTGCAATACTAAATTAAAACTATCAACCAACTAAAAGACGGGAGTGTCCTGATTTCTAATCGAACAAAGTTAGGCGGTTTCCTATGAAACAGTTTTAACGTCAAGTTTGAATGTCAAATGTAGCTCATATATTTGAAAGTCCCAAACTTAAACACACTTCAATTAAATCCCGGTGATGTTTTTATTATTTCTTTTAAAATTATACTGGAGTTGATAATTTGTCTAAATGTTCTTTAGTTCAAAACAACACTCACGTGTGTCTAACCTGACCAACCGGCTCGCTTTCGACGGGATTGTCACGCTTTTTGATGTCTCATCCCTGCTTAGATCTTAAATAAAAAAAAAAGATTGTATACAAAATAAAACGTTTTATATGTTGAGTGTTTTTCAGACCAAGTTGTTCGTGATTATTCTGTTCGATGAAAATGTTATATATTCTATAACCTTGCTGGCTTTTTTGGTCGCAATTCCAATGTATTAAATAAAACTATTTAATTCAATTGTTTTCCCTACGTTTCGATGCTTTATTGGCATCCTCTTCAGGGGAGTTTTATTCTAAATAACAATGATAACAATTAATATTACATTTAGTATTTTCCGTTCACTGTTCACACTTACTTCGTTTTCCCATATATTCACCTGCATGTCCATTTAGTGTTAATCTAACATAAATGTATATATGTCGTACATGTATGTTTTCTCCACACTATATATGTTCGTCCAGTGTCAGCGTCATGTAGTAGTGACAATTTGTCTTGTCTTTGTCCTCTTTTGTGCTCATACTTATGTCATGTTTTCGTTGAATTCTCAAACTCTCTAGTGTATATCTCCTGTTAGTGTTCTTCTCTCTGTCCATAATTCTGACGTTTTCCATGTCTGGTGTGTGATCGTTCTCCATCATATGTTGTGAGAGTGCAGTGCTCATTCTCCTGTTCCTTATGTCTGCCTTGTGTTCTGTCATTCTAGTTTCCAATGATCTTTTAGTGGTGCCAATGTATATTCGCCCACATGTTTCATCAGTGTTGCCAGTGCATGAAATTTCATATACTACATTGTGTTGGTGGTTTTCGTGTATCCGGGTCTCCGTCCTGGAGAATATGTTCCGTAGGGTATTGTTGGGTTTGTGTGCAATTTCAATGTCATTATCGAAAATGTTTTTCAGTAATTTGTTATCCGTTAGCGATGGTATGTATTTGACGCTTATATATGATGTGCTTTCGTTTCGATTTTCCGTAAGTTGGGTCGTAGTGTTTGTTGTCCTATTGTTATATTTTCGTATTAAGTGTTTCATGATATATTGTGGATAGTTGTTTTCGTGGAGAATTTTAGTTATGATTCTGTAATTTCCGTTGTGGAATTTTTCATGACTGTTATCGAAAACTGTTCCAATGAAATTGTAGGCTGTGTTTAACTTTTGATTTTGCGGTTGTGTGGAGTAATAATTCATCATTCGTCCGGATGCTGTCGGTTTTGAATACCAGTCTGTAATTAAAGTTGTTGATTGTCTGTGTATCTTCAAGTCCAGGAATGCAATGGTTTCGTCTATTTCTTTTTCTATGGTGAATTGTATTTTATTATGGTATTTGTTCAAGTGTTCTAAAATGGTGTCCGTGTCCTGTCTTTTGATGATGGCAAAAATATCATCAACATATTTAACCAACACTTTGGGTTTTATATTATGTTTCCGTAAGTCTGTAAATGTGTCGTCTAATAATTTGTCCAGCACTATGTCAGCTATTGTTGGAGAGAGTGGGTTTCCCATCGGCATTCCATACGTCTGAGTATATATGTTTTCATCAAAGATGAAGTAGTTGTTGTCGTTGAGACAAAAATTGAGGATTTTCAAAAATGTTTGTCTAGGTATGTCCGTGTATTTTGAAATTGTTGCCCATTGGTGCATGATATTTTTAATTGCCAAATGTGTAGGGATGTTCGTGAATAATGAGACAACGTCGAATGAGACTAGAATGTCGTCATCTTCAAGTGGTATGTCTGCTAGCCTTTCCCTAAGTATTTTGCCATTTTCAATGTTGTATTGGTCCGATATAATATTCTGCAGTATTGTCCCTATATGTTTAGATAAGTTATAGCAAGGTACGTTCGTAGATGCTGAGATCGGTCTAAGAGGTATGTCAGGTTTGTGTATTTTCGGTAGTCCGTAGAGTCTTGGTGCTATTGCCGCATGACATGTAAGTTTTTGTCTTAGATATGTGTCAATATGTTCGTTTTTGTAAAGATCTGTAATGATGTTATTGTCAGTTTTCCGTAATTTGGTGGTGGGGTCTTTTCTAGTTGGCCTGTATGTTGTTTTGTCCTCCAGTAGTTGTGACATTTTCGTGCTGTATTCTCGCCTGTACATAATGACAGTTTTATTACCCTTGTCCGCTGTTGTGATGATGATTCTGTTCCTATGCTCTCGAAGTAATTTCTCCGTGCGTTTGTAGATGGTAATTATAAACTTTTCCCTCGGTGTGTTGTTCAGCCCTCGCTTGTAATTGTCAATATTATCCGCTATTCTCGTTCCGATGATGTCCTTTTCCCTATCATCTGTGCGCTGTTGTACTCCTTGTCCCAGTTCTGCGATGATGTGTATGGGTGAGAAACTTTTGCCTGTGATTGGTATGGCAAATTTGGATCCTAGTGAGAGCAGCCATTTGGATTCCGTTGGAAAGTATACGTTGGTGTTATTGATGAACCAATCCTCATTGAATGTGAGTCCTAATTTGTCGAAGTGTTCCTGTTTCGCCTTTTGTAGTTTGTGTCGGTGGTTCTGTCGTACTTGTTCGAACTGTGAGTTGTAGCATGTGCGTCGAGTACCAATGAATTCACCAGGGTTCGAACCCAGGATCTCATGTACAAGAGCTGCGCAAACTAAACATTGCACCACCGACGGCCACTGTACCCATTACTAATAGTTCATAAATAAAGTAAAATAAATTACAAAAACAAGAAAAACTGTTTTTCATTAAAATTAGTTAAAGTGCCTTTATTCAAGTGAACCAAAAAAATAGCACATTTTTGGACGTTTGTCACTATTGTCATGATTTTTTATATATCTGAAGATATCTAGCTTCCATTTCCATTTTAAAATTCTGCAATCGGTTACAAATTGCAAATGATACAGGCTGCTGAATATGGAATTTTTAGTGCCTTTAAATAAGTGAACCGGAGTGTACATTTGTTTATTTTTTTATTTAAAACCCAATACCCACACCACCCGACCCATTGTGTCCCGCTTTTTGATCACAACCAGTTGACCAACCATCCATCCCGCTTTTTTCGATGTCCATCCCGCCTTGGATTTTTACAGAGAAGTCCCCCTGTATGACATTTTGGTCTTTTAAAATAGTAAAATATAATTTAGCTTGAAGATTATATTTTTTAACAGAAAATTATCAACAGACACAAAGAGGAATTGAATTAACAATGTCACGATCGTTTGGAAGTTTGTGAACTTCATCACCAGAGGCTTACTAGTAGGCTACTGACATCTATTCAAATATTGTTATTATTGTAACTAGTTAATTTTTTAGTCTGACTTTTTAAAAATAAAAAATAATAGTATATAAATATATATGAAAAATATGGTCGATTTAAATAACTCGAAAAATATATATTTTATTTTTAAATATAATTTATCTGTTTCTAAATTTTACATTTTTATGTATTTTAAATGTTAACTCATTTGTTAAAACTAAACAAATCCCTCAAAATCCAGCTTTTCTATCAAAAACAGTTGGCCAGGTTAGGTTTGACCTTATAAATGTGGTGCATTGCGTTGACGGAAAGCTATGTACAACGTATGAGTTAATCTGTGAAAGTATGAGTTATATCTATAAAACGTGGTTCGAATTGTCAATAATTCTTTAAAAAAACGGATGAGCCCTTCTGAACAGACTAGTATTTCGGTTGAATATGAAATCACTTATTCAATGTTCGTGAAAATATCTAAATAATAGTGATATATAGCTCACATTCCGATCGCCCTTCTAGTGCAGCAATTGAGTCTGACACCGACATGTCAACAATCAAACTCTCCTATGAACTCATCAAGTAGTTGTAGATACTATCTGGAAGCTCCAGTCCATTACTACCATATGTGGTAGTATAGGTATTTAGATCAGATGGACTTCTTGTACGGCTTTAAAAATGTCAATCACTTGAATGCTTTGTTTCGACACTTCAGATATATATTTAGCCCGAAGAACGTCCCGCCTATATCTACACTTGGCATAGGAATTTTGTGACAGTGTCAAATCTATAGAGCGTTTTTAATTCAACAGGCGACACACCCAAATCGACCCCTCCCCTCTCAGATATGCAGACCACATCCTGCATAATTTGTATATATTTTGTTAATGTAGTTGTACTTTTTTGTATATTGTGTTTTGTGTGATATTCCTTGGAATTATTTAGAGTGTAAATTGTAAATTAACTATATACATATGTATATCACTAGCTAACCAGCAGAATTTGTTTTGTTCATATTTACAAATTTTCAGCTTTTAGGACTAAAAGTAACTTCAGCCACACCCTTCCTGCCTACAGAACTAATTTCGTATTGGTAATCGGCCTATGTTATTCTATGCTATATATCATCCATACCCATGCAAAATTTGGAGTGTCTACGTCAATCAGTGCGGAGTTGTATAACATATATAATTGCGAACATTTAGTTTTATGTATATGAACTTTCAACTCTACATTGTAGTCAGTCATACCTTACACTTTCCTCCAATATAAATTCTTACAAGAGCTAAACGCATCCCCTAACGTAATTTCTAATGATCACTAATTGTAATAAATTGTTTGCTAGATCGAAATTTTGTATTGTATGTACAATTGTATATTAAGCTAATATTTTTAACCTTAAAATGGAATGTAGCCAATTGTTTGGTTGTTTCATTTGGGAGACAGGTTATTAACCAAAACCATTACAAAAATAAAATTTAGAAGGAAATATTAAATTGGACACCTTTGCCTTATATCTAAACAGAGATTAAACTACGAAATTAAATTTAAAAGAAAAATAATTGTCGAATCAATGCTTACCTCTCGGATGGCAACCCCATAATACCCAATTGTTGGGCCTGAGCTGAACGCTTGGCCTCTTCCTTTTTTCGTCGATCTTCTGCGGCGGCTTTCATTGGGTCGTACTTGGACCTACGTTTCCACATAGCCATCTCAGCTTCTTTTTGCTTAGCCACTGATACAATTTTAATGAGTTAAAACTTGGTATATCCTTATTAGAAGAAGTAAAACTTACCTGATGCATCTCTCCTAGCTGTGGAAGATGCTCGACCGGTACCTCCGCCCAACGACGTAACACTACTGCTCATAACAGAGCTGGCCGAACGTACCGATCGATTGCTGGCTCTGGAGGGATCCGCACGTGACAGACCCATTGACGAACTACTGGGACTTCGTTTCATAATATCATTCGTTGGTGTCTTAAGAGTACTTTTGGCATCATTTTTACGCAAGAACTGATTACTTTGGGCGGGTTTGTATTTCGAAATATCCAAATAACGTGGCGTGGCTCGTTGACTAGATGTGGAACGTTGTGTTGTTGCATTGGATGGTACATTGGCAGCTGTTTGTAGTAGTTGTTTTTTGGCAGAGGCCAATGAGTTCGGCACCTGTTGCGCTAGCCGACTTAGACTAGTTTCACGTGGCATAGACTGACGCTGTGCCGCTCCGGCACTTGAACGTGTGGTAGCACTTTTCACATTTCTTCTTGGCAATTCCGGTGTATTAGGACATGCCATTACTCCACCTCCAGCCATCAGCATTGCAGCCTTTGTGGGAGGCGCCGATTGGGGTTTTGCAGACACCTTTTGTTTACTACGCTCGATGCGCATAAGCAAAGCCTTATTATATCTAGTATTGGAAAGAGGCACACTGTTTTCCGTATCAAACTCTTCAGACGGACCATCGTCATAGTATTCTGGCTCTAGATTATCTTCGGCACCACTGGAATAGTATTCCTCTTCCCTATCATCTTCATCGTTTATGTAATACTGTAGGTTTTCATCGTAATCGGCATAAGCCTGGCCAAAACTATTGCTACTAGCTGACTTCTTTAGAGCTTGTCCTTGCTGAACAGCTGTTTTCAATGGTGGAGCAGTACTCAGGCCATAGCTATGACGTGCTGCTGGTGGGGTGTAAATATTCTGGAAATTGGGACGTGCTGCTCTCTGAGTAGCCGCGACACGGGCAGAGAATGAACTTGATCGCCTCAGAGGTGAAAGTGATTGCCCATCAGTGGCTGCAGTTGGTGTCGTAGGTGACTGCACCTGAGGAGGAACACCTTGCTGCAGTAATCTCCTATGGGGAGAACCATTTCCACCTAAATTGCCGTCAAAGGAATTCTTGCGCATGCGCATCTGCCTCAATAAATATTCCCCACTAGTCAGCATTTGTAATTGCTGTTCATTAATACTGCTCGTCATTAAATTCTGTGTGGCTTGCCGTTGTTGACGTTGTGATGTAAGACTATGCTGTGGACTACAATCGGCGCCAGTGCCCTCTGGTGAGTATATGATATGTGAACGTGCTGAATGGGCTCGAGGTGAAGCTGAGTGTGATGGTGACTTGATGGAGTTTTTGCGAGATAAACTCTGTTGGAGATTATTAATGGCAGCAGCTGTCTGCTGCAAGTAATCTTCTTCATCGGTCGGCACTACATTTTGCAGGGATGCCCGGGTGCGACTGGCACTGCGTGCTCGACCCAAGGTATGCAGAGGTGAAGGAATTTTAGTTGGACTTTTCGGTGGCTTGGTGCATGAGCTTGCTAATGACGGATCACTAGCGTAGTCACAGTCGCCGCCTCCTCCTGATAGACGATAACGTTCTGCTAATGAACGATTAAGTTTTGCATTGAAATGTTTGCTGTTTGCGCTGTACAGGCTATCATCCGTAAGAGAATCATTTCCAGTATCAGCGCATGTGTATGATCGTGTCATTAGCATATCTTGACTAGCTTGTCTAGAGCCCGTACTGTGTCTATCGTTGGCCAAACTTCGAGCTCTAGCGTTGCGAGCCCATTCCTGAATCCAGTCCTGCTTTGTTTGGGCAGTTTGTAATGCAGCTACTTCACTCAGCTTTGACGTAGGCTGTGTACCAGTTGGGGTCTCTGGAGGTGTTTCAATGAGATTTCTTGTAGCTGCAAACTTTTGTGACGCTTCCTTTTGGTTTGTAAAAACATTAAGACGATATTCGGCCTTCTGGTGATCGGTGAATCCACTAGCAAATGATGGTGGAGTGCCGGACGTTTTTAATTTCATTTCGTTGCTCACATACTCAGAACTATCGATTTGTGAAGTGGATAAACCGCTATGTCTAGATAGTTTTGGACGGGCGTCTAGAGTTCGTTGTTTGGCCAAAACACCACTGGTTGTCACGCTCGTAAAACATCCCAAATCGCCATCATTATCCTCGTCATCAATTACCAACTTTTGTTTCAGCATTTCTTGTTTGGAGTCAATTTGTTTTGTGGCATTCATATTACGCAATACTCGTGACTTAATTTTTTCCAGATAGGCCCCAGCCGATTGATGGGAGCCCATTATTAGATCCGACGGTGCTGTACCATTACGTGGTCTACTCAGTTGGTCCGGCATTTCAGAGTCGTGATAATAGTTTACTTCCAAAACATTATTGGATCTCTTCGACTCCATCGTCGTTTGTTGCATTGACGTTGGTGTGATAGCATCAAGATGTTTGGGACGGGATTTTGTTCTTCGCGCATTCCTGTTCTCGATAGGTTGTCCATTCTTATCAATGTTCATAAGATCCTTTTGCTCTTCTGTATAATTATCTCCGTCCAATGTATAGGTTCCAGCCTCACTAACATCATCTGCATCGGCATTGAGATGCTTAAAATCGGCCAGAGGCGGTTGGGGACACATAAAGTCAACTTGTTTCAGGGCCAACTGCATGGCAGTGGAACGCGGTGTGAATTGTGTACGGTTTGCCACCAGATTGGCTGCCCCCTTTGGCACTTGCATTGGTGGAGGTTTGTTGGATGTTCTAGTGGTTTTACGTGGAGGTGCTGTTGGCGCTGCAGTAGCAACAGTTGGCTGCTGAAGAGTTTGCAAATGGCTTTCGGTTGTGCTTGAACGTGGTGACCAACTGTGACGCTTTGCTGCATCACGGATGCGCGAGGTGCTGCGATCACGCACTCGTAATTTGACCTGGAAAAGGGAAACAGTAGTCTGATTCACTGACTTGCAATGTAATGCTTTGAATATCAAAAAAAGGCTCAAGAAATAAATGGGTTTGGAAGAAATAAATGGGCATTATAAGAGTTATATATTGAAGTTACTGGTAGACATTTATCGTTGTATATGGATGCAATTATCATCAATGGGTTAGGAAAAATTATGAATATTTAAACTTGTTGAACAGGTGGATACAAGCCAATGCTATCAAAACAATTACAACCAAATAGCATGTATTATTCATTGGTCGTGGGATTTTTATGTGGGAAGACATGATTTATAAAAATAAAAACCATGTTTTTGAATATTATGCTTTTATAAAAATATGCGTTCGACTGCCTTTGAATAAAATTTGAATTTATGTACTGTCCATCAAATCTAACAAAGGTCCGTTCAGTGCTTTATATGTTAAATTAATTTTCATTGAAAGCGTCAAAGACCTTAAAGTTTCCGCAGTCCAGGGAGAGAATAACAACCTGAATCTGCAGTCAATTAGTATTTTACTTTAATACAGCTGGTGGTTTATTAAAAGACCACAAAGCACACACTCATTTTTAATTACTCATTGCCATTCACACTCTGCCATATAAGACCTCCCGTCAATCCCATTCTGTTAATTCAATTATACATTTTGATGAATTTACCTTTTGAGTTGCTGATGTTTCCGAATCCAATGAATTTACGTTATTCTCCTCGCTGGCCACCGAATTACGAGCGGACGATCGCGTTGTTGTCAGGGGCGTTGAAGACTGCGAACTCGTTAGGCGCGTAGGCGTCTGTGCTGTGCCTGTGGATGACTCATCATTTTCCAATTTGGACATTGAAGCGCCGCGCCGATGACGGGTCTGAAAACGTTCCATCATACTCTTATATTTGGCCGCCTGTGCGGCTGCGTCACAATCCTTGTCGTTGAAATTGTCAATGGTAAAGGCGAGTGATTGCTTGGCGGTAGCTGAAGTCATTGTTGTCGTGCCACAGCCATTCGACGAAGTTGACTCATCATTATCATTATCGTTATCGTCGTAGCAGCGTTGATCGTTTGGAACGCGAGGCTTTGGCGGTGCTGTGCGCGAAGTTATATGGCTTGCTGATCTAGTACTACTCTTTTCTTCTGCAACATCATCGTCGTTTTTGTTATCTGTTGCATTGCTTGTTGTTTCGCTATTAACGCTTTTACTCGAAACCATATCTGTAAAGTGAATGAAAATGGCAAAAAAAGCAAAAAGAAAATTAAGATCAGACAAATAAAAGTAATGTTATTACGTTTTAAAGTATATAAGTTTAAACTAGTATACATGCATATAAATACATTATATGTTGAACCATATAATGTTATTGTTTGTTGTATAAACAACTCAGTGAACAACAACAAAAACTAACGAACAAAATACAACATACAATTAAGATTTAACAATAATTTATAATTAAAGCCAACTTTTTAGTTAACGGTTATTAGGTGAAAACGAAAAGATATGAAATATCCGAACGCAGCGCAACGGATAGTGAGTGACCAACCAATGGATGTGTAAGATGGATTGCTATTTTGTTGGTTGGTTGAGTGTTTAGTTGGTTTGATACAATTATAAGAAACTATATTTGCAGTAACGCATGTAATTTGCGTATTTTTCATATTACAATAAAAATGTTGCCAGACTTATTGTGGAAGCAATACACAAATTACATGGTAATAAGCTACTTACATTATGAACTACCCGATTTCCAATTGAAGTTTGATAGAACTTTCAATTAAATTAAATTAAAACTTAAAATGCATCAATGCAATTCAAAAGACATCAATTTAAATGTAAAAGATCACTGAAATTCAAAAGACAATAATTGAAATTTATAAGACACTAGATGAAAGCGCTGTCCTAGCCATGATTGGCCTAATTGATTTTAATTCAACAATCACGAAAAATCCCGGGATTCGGGATTTCCCGTTTGGCATCCCTATTATCTACCCTCTATCTTCAACATTTAAGGTGGTCCGGTCCCCATACAATTTTTGTATTTTTTTTTATTAAATCGGGGCCTACCGCTCTCATAATGCCTTCTATGGGGTTAACTGTAGTGTTGTCCCCACCCCACTTCCCCCATTTTTTGGCTCATGAAAACCTCAAACCTCACAAAATTAGGCGGTGACTTGTATCGAAATCGAAAATTCGTGCACTATCCCACGCCTAATGTGGAAACAGTCATGTGTAATTCACGACCTTAGAACAACAAGGTTCTAAGTGCACGAAGTACTTTTTGAGAATAACCAGATTGAATGATTTTTGTTAGTCAAAGACCCCTTTCACACTCGGCAAGTTACTTGCGCAAGTCTCTTGCCCAAGTCTTAGTTTGTTGATGACAGAGATAAGGTCGGGATAGGGGAATAAATTTTGAGTACAGACTTGCTTGTACTCGGACAGTTGAAAAACTGACTTGCGCAAGTAACTTGCCGAGTGTGAAAGGGGTCAAATGACGGCAGGAAAATACATATGTAGTTAGTTGCCTATTAAATTAGATATCTCGTCAGCGATAAGACCTATAATTATGATGGTATCAGAAATCGAAAGTACATGCCCATTTCAATACGATGAGGTTTGGGCACTCCGTTACGAAAAGAGACTAGAATTATAATGCGATTTTGGTATCCAGGTGAAACATCAGAATGATATTTGCGAACTGTTTGTCCTTGGAAAATCGTGCAGAAATCCTTTTATAAAAATAAAGACTCAATGTCACAGGACAGTTCGCGTCTGCTGATGTGTGTGGACCATTGCATACTTCATTTCAAGGATTGAAATATTTTATAGGTTTTAAAAGACGACCTCACAAAATTCAGATATGGAATGTTGTTTTGTTTGTCGAGGGAGTGCTTTGTTCTTAAACTGCTTTCTGGATCATGTTTCAACTGCCCATTGTGGATCACACGCTGACCAGAATGCAGTCTGTCGAAACTGGATTTTGCTTCGCCGTTGGCCAAAAGTAGTGTTGGTTCATCCGACTTCAAAACACAGAATATTTCCACTAGTTCGAAGTGAGTAAGTGACAAGGTCACCTATTTAGCCTGAGATGCGACACACAGTGGGGCAGATTGCAAACAAAATGGTAATAATATCAGAACTTCTAAACTATTGGTCTGATTGCTTTAGAATGTAGGGGAGAATCAGGATTTTTACAATTTTGATTTAAAAAAGTATTTAAATCTATAAAGCAAAACTTTTCCCAAACTCGAAAAAGTAAAATTTTGTTAAAAAATTACCCATTTTCGTTCAAGGTTTGGCTACGAATGTTCAAAAATTTTTTAAATTCGATTTACTATCTTTCCCAAGACCTTTGCTTAAAAACAACAATACATTTTTTAATCTTTTTTTTACAAAAAATTTTAGAAACACTGAATGAGGTTGAAAATACTTTGAGAAGTGTCGTTACCATTTAAAATTTTTTTTAAACCTACATTTTGTCGAAGTCTTGCCAATGTAGCTGTGTTTTTAGATCTAAATTGTTGCTCAAAATGACCAAGAATTACCAAAAAAAACTAACCAGTCATTGTAAATTTACATTTGCAACTTTTGATGGATGGCAAATATCTCCGTAGAGCCAACCAAACACGACTCCGCATGTATTTTGTTTGCGCTGCTTAGTAGGTCAGTGTGCACGTAACCAATTAGACGGCTCATTCGTTTCGCCTTTTCACTCTAGCTAGCTAACCGAGGGTTCCGATAAAGCCATTGCCCGGGGCATATTTAGTCTAAGACTGGAAGTAGTGAGCTGCTAGGATTGCCCTATGAAGGAATTATTTCTGGCCACTCCCAAGTAGCTATTAAAAACTTTGCAACTCCACGGTCAATCCCATGTCCTCGAATCTACAAGTTTCTAATACGGAAGCTGATTTCCCAGATTCAATTGGAGCAGAATTAGCGCAGACAAACATTTGTGTACAAAACAGAAGGCCAAAGTCGTCTACACCTGGCAAAAGAGGTATGGAGAGAAACCAAGTGCAGCCAAGTACAATCGGATGAATATGACAATCGTACAATCGGATGAAGATTAAAAATTGACAAAAGTGTCATTGAAAAATATAAGGGTCGTAGAGAAACTCTAGGATTGTAATTCCGTATTAATTCTGATTGAATGATTTTATTCTATAAACTGAAGATATATGTATATGAAAAAACTCCAAGATGCCAAAAAAAATATAAAAGACAAATTCAAAATTGGACAGTACGAAAGATCTTTTATAAAGCTATGACAACTAAAGAAGAAGCTACATCAAACGAAGAAGAATAAGAAAGCTTGTTGGAGCATGCAGAGGAATATGAGCCCATATCGAGAAGACTTGGTGATCGTCGTAGTTTACTCTCAGTCAAAATACAATGTTTTTATTACACAGGAAATAGAATACAAAGAAACTATAAGTATATAAAGCCTGGAAAAGGATGAATGGATATAGGTTATAAAGATGGAAACTTTACTAGAGAATAAAATGTGGGTTTTTGGACTGAACTGTCGTGAGGATCAAAAGCACTTCCAGAAAATTAAGGTATCCGTTTAAATATGAATCCATATGGCTGTATCGATAAACAGATGAAAAAAAAAGATCATAGATAAATCGCAAGACCATTCTATATTTCTCAGATCTAGCCACAGATCTTCATCAGCGGTTGTTTGCATTGATGCTATTGAAAAATTCATCAAACTAAATGCAAACGAAAACTTTAATTGAGAACTCGCCACTATGCAAGTGTTCGAAAAATATAAACACACAAAACACATTTGCAAAAATTTCTATCCATCTCCAGAGAACCATCAGTTCCCGTAAGATATGATTTTTGTTGTTTCCAAAAGGATATCACAATTCATACAGGCAATAACAATTGCCTGCAGTTTCGTCGTGCTCTACGTTCAAATTCATCAGGAATGATTTTCATTAATTCTGCCTTTTTACTGGTCCTTTTTTATTTTATTATTCAAGATTGAGACCATGCAATATCTGTATGAATAGAGAAGACAATGTACAAAAGTCATTAATTTAAAACAAATTCCTGTTTTGTACATACGAGGGCGGTTCAATAAGTCTGTGACTTTTCGAACTTCCCTCGTAGTTATATTAAATCCCAACACTGCTCCCATCAAGTACCACCTGTTAATAGACTACTGTCAAATTTTGAGCAAGTTCCGTCATTTACTTTGCGTTTAGCAGCTGTTCAAAACATACAACCTCGTGCATTTTTTTTTTAAATGGGACAAAGTGAATGTGGAGTGCTCATTAAACAATATTTTTTGCCAAGGAAAAGTTTGATAAATACTATGGGGACTCTGCACCATCGATTTCAATGGTAAAAAAAGTGGTTTATTGACTTTCGCTGTAGCCGCACAAGTTCAAATGACGCTGAACGTTCTGGACGGCCAATCGAGGTCAAAACACCCGATAATGCCGAAAAAATCCACGATATGGTGTTGGCCGACCGAAGAGTAAAAGTGCGTGAGATTGTTGGTGCCATAGGCATTTCAAATGGTAGTGTGGTTTCGATTTTAAATGATCAGTCGGGTTTAAGAAAGCTGTCTGCAAGATGGGTGCCGCGTTTGCTCTCAATTTACCATAAACGTAATCGTGTGACAACTTCAAAGGATTGTTTGGAGTTGTTTAATTGGGCTACGAATTGGTACCTCATCCGCCATATTCTCCGGATTTAGCCCCCAGTGACTATTTCCTATTTTCAAACCTAAAGAAATGGCTCGGTGGAAAGAGATTTAGCTCCAACGATGAAATTATTGATCAAACAAATGCCTATTTTATGGACCTCGAAATATCATATTTTTTGGAAGGGGTACAAAAATTGGAGAAACGTTGGACACGTGTATTGAGCTAGAAGGAGATTATGTTGAAAAATATTTTTTTTTTTTGCAAAAAAAAACTGTGTTTCATTCAAAAAGTCACGGACTTATTGATCCGCCCTCGTAGATAATACCTATCTTACATCACCTATACGTTTAACGAAAAACCTCGAATTTCACGAAGGACTAAATATATCCCCATTAAACAATACTTCATAAGGGAGAAGGTATCTGAAGGAAATATTATAGTATCAACCGAAAATAAAGTAGCTGATATGATGACCAAAACGCAAGCAATGATTTATATTTGGTATAACTTTTAAACAAAGGAAAGTGTTACAGTTGTCTATTAGGTTAGGTTAGGTTGAGAAAGACGATTCCAAACATGTGTCAGTTGTGCAGAGCAGTCGATAACTTATTATTATGGGCCATCAAATAAAATACCAACAACGTGTTGAAATTATTAAAACATTTTACCTAAATAATCGTTTAATTTTAAAAACGCGAAGAGTTTTGCGAGATTTTTTTTTCTAAAGAATTTTGAAACTTTGTATACACGGGGAGATAAAGTGACGTCTGGCCGAACAAAATACGTACGGCATAAAATGCTAAAGAACAACATTATTGAAGAAATTGGAGCAATCACACCCGTAATATGCCAAAATGTTGTGCAAAATATGGTTAAAAGAGCACACATTTGCGCAGCGGCCATTTAGCCGATATTATATTTCATACATAATTTTATAAACAATTTCATGCAATAAAATATTATTAATAACTTTTGTACCTTTTAAGATTTCTTTCAAAAAAACATCGGCCTGGAACGTACAAAATATCCTGTATATGAGACCAAAAACTTAACTTCATACATCTTCGAATACATTATTTATAGAAAACGTATGCAGTGACGAAAGTAAAATTTGTTCAAACGAATATTATTCAACTTCATAATTTTCAACATATGTACATTGTTTATCTTTTGCAAACATTCTGCCATATTTTGAAGGTGATAATGTTGTTACAAACCAAGGCGGCCATTCCTTAACAAAAGTATAGTGATGCGGTATATAAATAAACACAGTTCCCTGCATAATTTGTATCCTAGCAAAACTTTTGCCGATGTCGTCGGAATGTATAGTGTTTGTATGTATATGAGCCAAAAAAATTGACTGCCTACATATCCATACACTTTCTCTATGCAAAAGTATGCATGCACGATTTTATCAATCGTTATTATAACTAGCAATATGTCAAAAACGACTTTTTGCAAAAAAATAACTTTTTTATTGTTGAATATGAATCTTTGGGGACTCAGAAACAATATTTATTCCACGAGTTTTTTTTTTAAATTAGTTGTATTTCAAAATATAACAGTTTAACCATTTTCGTGGGCTTAAAAATTAAAAAATTAAATTAAAAAAAAAAAAAAACTGGAATTTTTTAATTTTTTACAATAAACTGGGTTAGTAGCCTTTCATTTAAGATGAATATTTCATTCGTACACTGAGAGAAAAAAAATTATTATAATAATAAGTGGTAAAGGTAGATTTACGACTTTTTCATTTAAAATGGCACAAAAAACGGCTAAAGATTTTTGGCCAAAATTTTCTATTTCTCGTTTAGAACCTTAAAATCTAAAATTCCACCAAGGCGCTTCACGTCACAAAGCTTAGTTTGGACGTTATGAGTTGAGGAAGGTAAAAAAGCTAAAAATTTTGGATTTTTTCCATTTTTCTTGAAGTTTTTTCAATTTTGTTTCCAAACGAAACATTGTACTGCGAAGCGCCTTGGTAGAATTTAAGATTTTAAGGTTCTAAACGCGGCCATTCGATCTGGAAAGTATATGAGGGTAGTATATGAGCGCCGTAGTAGTCGGGTCTACTTTGTTGATAGGAAATATCGGAATTTGTGTTGTACACAGGTTCTACTGGGATACTATACGTTTGCTCATACGTAATGTACACAGGTCCTACAGTGTAGGCTCTTCGCGTTCCTGGGAGGAACCTCAAATTTTCTATACAAAAATCGTGAAGCGTACAAATTACCTCAGTGTTCTCCAATGCTTATTTCATATTTTTCATTTCAGTAAAATTATAATTTTACCTAAATCAGACTTTTAAGATCATTCGCGCGAAAAATATTGAGCAACATCAATTTGCTTTTCGTCGAGATAGGTCAGCAGCAACATATCAGTGTTGATAAGTATATTTATGAATTTTTTTTATATGTATATGGAGTTTTGAAAAATTTTACGTGAAATGTTGATCTTAGGACGGGCCTTAAACTACATATACAACTTCTCCAATCAATGAAATATCTTTGAACGCATGAAAACAAATGGGAAATCTATGAAATAAAAACTGTTCTCAGCATGTGGCTTATACAATTTCTGTGTATTAGAATAAGACAAATATAGTCCTAAGAAAATACTACGATATTGCCATATTGTCTATTAAATGACGCAGTGGCAATGTCTGTTTTTGTTTACGTTTTTTACCAATTACAAAAGTGGTCCTCATGCAAACTCGAAAGAGCCTCGTAAACGCGTAAACCTCGCAAACTTACGCGGCAAACGTCAAAACAAAGAAATTTCCCATACAAAGCGACTTGCACAAAAGTGGAAAGTCTTCAAGTCAGATTTGCTGCGCAAACGTGGGATGGAGAAACGTGTAAACTTCTGACATTTCGTTGTCATCTGACTATGATGGATAAATAAGGTGATAGCACTAGAACAGTAGAAAAAGTACACATACATAATACACGCAATTGCTACTGCTACCACCTTATGTATCCATCTTGGTCAGCTGATATGGTTTTGAGCACAACTACGCTGAGCAACTTTACTTGGTGCCTCATGCAACGGTGCGAGGGAAACTTGCGCTGAGCAAAAGTGCTCGGCTTTCACGTTTGCATGAATGCCGTTAAAATATTTTATTTTGGCAAGAAAGTGTTCAAAAAGAATTAGCTGTTATAAGTAAGTGATATTAGTCAAAACAATGTCTTCATTAATTTTAAATCGTAAATTTGTTTAATTAAAATCATACAAGAGGTTATTGTAAACGAAAATCTCATATCACGTTTATTAGCTTTTGTATTCCAACTAAAAGGCAGGCAGTTAACGCCTCCTTTAGTATCTCTCTCCAACCCGGAAGAAAAATTAATTTATTTGTTATCAACAAGATTGTGTTCGTATAAGTGTCCATTTGTGCAGACTTAATAAAAATTATCTCCGTCAATTTGATTAATACACAAGCCATTGTCTGCTCTTTTTCATTGTGCGATAATTGTCCCGATTACAATAAAAGCTTGATATTTATATAATTTCAACACTTTATTAAATTGTTATTGATTGTCAAAGTTGCCTATAGCAATGATTTATGTATAAGTAAAAGATAAATTATTTTTATGACGTTATATTGATCACATTTGATAATGTGATGTCAATAGATGAAGAAAGATAAACCACCAACTCATTAAATTTTGGAATGGCTAAAATATGTTATCTGCGAACTATGGGTACATTGACCTCTATCTCTTCAAAATATAATGAAAATTATTCAAATTCTGGGGCCTAATTGTGTATAACGATAATCGTCCACACGATACTGATATGTCGATAATGACAGTTCATCTACCATTTAAAATACATGTGACCATATAAAATGTCACTATCGACAACACGATAATGAATTCGATATCGTTTCTTACATAATTAGCCGCCTAGATTTCGAGCAAAATGTAAACAAAAGTATTTCCCCAATATTTTGAGTTATATATTTGAGAGGAAAATATAGTGGTTCCTATTTAAGGTCAAGTTTATAGACATTAATGAAAACAATAGGATTGTTTCATGCCAAAATAAGTAAGGTAGAAGCAGTAAGAATTGAAGGCATTTTATTTTTATTTCAACGGCCGACTTTCTCAAATTCAGCAGATCGAAATTGTTAAGATGTATTTATTTTAGGTTATAGCAGGAGGAATTGTTGTAATTTTCGGCAACAACCACAAGGACAAGAAAAAATTCAATCCGCTGTTTTAACGCTACCACCTGTTGGTTGGTTGAAAAGGCTGCAAGACAGCACGCTGTCTAGCACACTTAGGCTAAAGAAGCCCATTGTGATACCTGCAGTTTCCTCCATAGCAACTATTGACTAGTCGTCCAGCCAATTTGCCCTTTCAATAAATGTGTCTATAAGACCTACAGGAATATCCTGTAGGGCTACGGTGCTAACTAGATGTGTTCGGAATATCCTACTTCTCAGTCCTGCCAGAGCAGGGCAATCCAAGAGAAGGTGTTTCATCGTTTCCTCGTCCTCTTCCATGCAGCATCTACAGAGAGTGGAGTTCCATGTCCCAATCTTACGACGTGGTTTTCTACAAGACAATGTCCCGTAAGTGTTACTATCATTGTGGATAACCTGCCTCTCGGCAAGTTAAGTAGTTGCCTAGTCCTCTTCCTGTCCGCCTGTGGCCAGAGGACCCTGGCTTGTTTGCAAGTTGAAGGAAGTCCCCACTTGTCCTTGAACATATTATCGGCCCACTGCCTGATCTGCAAACGGCAGGTAGAGATTGGCATACTAACACCTTATTTTGCCGGAAGAACCTGTGCCGTAGTGCTCTCTCTAGCTAACGCATCCGCTACGCAATGTGTCAAAATACTCTGTCATCACCCTAAGTGATGAGTGGCATTCTTTCACCGTGAGGGACGTAGCAAACATGGCTTCCAGGGATTTTATGGCAGCCTGGCTGTCCGTGTAGATACCTATTCTCCGGAGAGTTGTGACACTACTTTTCGGTAGTTCAGCAACCTCCAGTATGGCGGTAACTTCCGCCTGAAATACACTACAGTGATCAGGCAGCTTGAAGGAGACATTTACATTTAGGTCCGGTGAATGGACCCCATATCCTACTTGCTCGTCCAACTTTGATCCATCCGTGAAAAGTCTGATACTACTGGTATCCCCTTCCAGTGACTTTTCCCAGGTATTCCTGTTCGGAATAGAAGTCCGTAGATTTGTCGCTGGTAGAAGGTTGGGGATACACAGTAGTCCGTTTTTATGGGAATAGAGTTGATCCGGTGTAGTAATTCAGCGTGTCCGGTATGCCCCGATATCAAAACGCCACAGTCTCTGATTCTCACCAGGTATGTAGCGGCTGCCGATTCGGCCATGATATCAGAAGTACAGATGTTCAGGATAGCACTGAGTGCAGTACCTGACGTCGTGCCCATTGCCCCACTAACGCTAATCAGTGCTGATCTTTGAATTTTCATCAAGGAATTCAGAATATATTTCTTTTGGAGGGACCTCCACCAAACTACGATGCCATAGAGAAGTATTGGTCTGACTATTGCCGTGTAAATCCACATGGCGATCTTAGGAGACAGTCCCAGTGCTTTCCTATCGCCCCTTTACAGCAGTAAAGAGCAACTGACGCCTTTTTCACCCTCTCCTCCACATTCGGTTTCCAAGACATTTTTCTGTCGAGAATTATTCCCAGATACTTGACCTTTTCCGTCAACTGTAATTGCACCCCATTAACTGGCGGCAGTTCAAATGCGGGTATTTTATATTTCCGAGAGAACAAGATAAGCGGTCCAGTTCGAAATCAGACTAAGTAGGCTGGTTGTACGAATGATAAGTAAATTGAGGTTTCTACCCGTACAGATGATAGCAATATCATCGGTATAGGTAAGGACCTGGCATTCGGCCCTGTTAACCATAACAGTGGAGACAGAACTCCCCCCTGCGGCGTCCCCATGTTAACGTTCCTAGCAATTGTAACACCACCCCATTCAGCTTTGACGGATCTATGCACCAGAAGCTTCCCAATTAGGCGTGTCACTAAGCTGTCGACTCCTAGATTCTGTAACGACCTAAGAATCTCCGAAGGTTGAATGTTATTGAAGGCTCCCTAAATGTCCAGGAAGGTCCCTAGAGCGAAGGCCTTATTCTCAAGAGAGTTTTCTATTATGCTGACTATAGAGTGGAGAGCCGTCTCAGTTGACCTGCCCTTGATATAGGCATGCTGAGAACTCGATAGTAGATTATGTTGAAGATCACTTCGAACGTGAATGTCCAGTAACCTTTCAAATGTCTTAAGAACAAAAGGATGATAGACTGATTGGTCTACTAGATACATCTTGGAAATTGGTATAAACAACATTTGACAAGTTCGGAACACAACGATAAGAAAAAATTTAAATCAGCTGTTCTAAGCTTCCACCTGTAATAGATACATCTTGGATTGTTTCTTTACATTTTGGGTAAAGTTCAGTAAAATGAAAATAAAGTCCACAAAAAGACAGAACTGTCCAAAAGTAAAGAATCATAAAAAAAACCAAATTTCTTACCCAAAAATAAACGACAAACTGTGATTACATTTATTTGTCAAAAGTTTAAATTTTCATAATATTAAATTGCTGAAATTGTTGGATTGTTTTATATTTACTTACACTTTTCAAGTTATCCATTTAATGTTTTATGTGACTGAAATAATACACGCTGAAAACGGCCCCAGGAACCATGTAAATATATACATTAGGGTGGGTCAATTTGTATGGGACCAAAAAACTTGACAAAGAGTATAGCAGAAACGTAATCTACGGCAAATACTAAGAAAATGTTTCCAAGAAACAAACCATGGTTCTAAAATCAAAATCGAGCCCGTGATTTTTCACTTGAAAATTTGTATATTAGCGTAAAAAATCAAATGTCTTGAATGACAGTTCAAGACGTCTTGTGCAGATGCCTAGTATATAGTGGCTGCGTACGAAACAGCATGCTTTTTGGTGTCGAAAAGATTTTATTTGACATTTCGAAAGTGTTTCTAAATGTAAACAATATAATCAGATGTGCTTATGCAATCACCATTTATAAATACATCTTGAATCCAACTGATCTTACAAGCTGTTTGAAGCATTTTCCAATTGAAAAAAAGTCGAAGATAATGCTGATCAATTCTATCGTTTACAGGAATCCAACGAATCTCACAGACATTTCCATTGTTCAAACAAGAAACGTCACCCAAATAATTTAATAGGAATCCAATAGAATGCAGGAATCCAACGAATCTCACAGACATTTCCATTGTTCAAACAAGAAACATAACCCAAATAATTTAATAGACCATAGATAAATAAAAAAAAACATAGATGGTGAAAGATAAGTGGTGGATTTGAAAGAATAGGGAAATTTTCTAGATGGCGCCGGAGATTTCCCTGGAAATAAAAACTATTGAAACCATGCTTTTTTGCCTTTTGTATTATCAACAAATATCAAAAGCTATATTCTTTTCTATTTCTTTTTTTATTATTATTATATACAGTGGTGTGCGATGAAATATATATAAATAATATGATTGACCGGTCCTCTGCTGAATGTAATGCCGTAATTTTTAATAAATTTTGTACACTACTGTTCTCCAGGTCAGTGTCAGTATATGTAATGACGTGTGCTATAAAATAGAGTCAATTACAAAAAAATACTTTTTTTTTTGAAATGGTTAATGGTAGGCAATACGATCGGTATGTTGACACCTCTACATTAAGAAAAATGATAACTAAAAACAATTTAAAGGCAAAAAGTGTCGGAAAAGTTCCATTTCTATCCAAACGGAACGTTCAAAAAATGTTGCATATTGCCAAGGAGCATGTGAAATGGCCCGTACCCAACTGGCGAAATATTTTGAGGAGAGCTGAAACAAAAGTGAGCTTGGTTAATTATGATAGGAGTACTCTTCTTGTACGAAAACCTTCCAACAACGACAATCCAACAGTTAAACATGGTAGCGGAAACATAAAGGCATGGGGTTGTTATTCTTACATTGGGACAGAACCTTTATTCCAAATTGAACAGACAATGGACGCTGCATATTATACCTCTATATTAAAAAACAACATGATGCCTTGTGCTGAATGGGAAATGCCGCTTCGATGGGTGTTTCAACATAATATCGAACCCAAACACACATCGAAGCGAGCAGAAGCTTGGTTTGAAAATAATAGTATCATTGTTTTAAGATGGTCTACGCAGCCGCCGGGCTTAACACATTTTGAGAATTTGTGGCGGGGCATTAAAGTGTCTATCAAAGGAATAAACCAATTTAATAAAGATGAGCTTATGACACTGGTACAAGGTGGCGCAAAAGTAATCCTCCTATCAGAAAATGCTATAAATTTTGCGATTGGCCCCTAATGTCAGTTCTGTTTTGACATTTGTGTAGTAAACACATGCGAAATACACGTTAATAAACAATGTTACGCTACACTGCTCCAGAACGCGGAATATTGCTGACTATTTATTTGACCAATAATCGGTCGGTGACTTTGGCACAACGTGAATTTCGTCGCAGATTTCCTGGCCGTCCAGCGCCTACTGGTGAAACACTGCGACGTTTAGCCGCTCGCCTCGAAGAGACTGGCACAACACGAGATGCTGCCAGGCGCGGCAGACCCCGGAGTAGCCGTTCTGAAGAGAATATTACTGCTGTAGCCGAGGATGTCATGGAAGCGCCGTCGACATCGACCAGACGACGTGCCACGCTACAGAGGAATGATCAACGAGTTCTTTTTGCCGCAACTTGATGAATTGGGATTGGAAAACATGTGGTTCCAACAGGACGGTGCAACGGCACACACTGCACGTGCCACAACCGATATGCTGAAGGATGCATTTCCTGGGCGCCTAATCTCCCGTTTTGGCGATTTGCACTGGCCAGCAAGATCGCCTGATTTGACCGCTACAGACTTCTTTTTGTGAGGCTTTTTGAAGTCGCGGGTTTATGTCAACAAGCCTCAGACTCTTGCAGCTCTTAAAAACAATATCCGTCAAGAATGTGAGGACCTATCGCCGGAAGTTTTGGCCAAAGTGATGGAAAATGCCATAAAAAGGGCTCAAATGACAATCAACTGAGGCGGCGGCCATTTACATGACATCATATTCTCGACTTGATGAAAAAAAAATTTAAAAGACCAAATAAAAATAATCCACAAGAAGAATCAAAGTTTTTAATTTTTTTTTTTTAAATTACAGCCAAAAAACATCGGAAGTTTACTTTTGCGCCACCTTGTACAATCGGCGTGGAAAACATGACTTGTGGAGACTTGATGATTCAATGTCAAGGCGTTGCTTAGCTGTGATAAAAAATAATAGTTATTTCACAAAGTACTGAGATAATTTAAAGGATGAATGAAACATACATTTTATTTGACACAGCTATTTATTCTAGTTCAAATGATGAATCGCGATGACTCTATTTTAATTCACAGACAAAACGGGATATTTTGAAATATTTTGATTTATACCTAATGATTTAATTTTAAATTGCGACATTAATGTTCTAAAATGTTATATCTAGTTCTTAATTGAACAATAAAAAATAAAAGTTTTTCTACACTTGTTTTTGCTTTGAAAATGTTGATTAGTGTTGACTCTATTTCAACGCACACAACTATAATTTAAACAACAGAATCGAAGTAAAAAGTACCCAGTAAACCTTAGCATCAATAGTGCTTGATATCAGCTTGTAGCAAGTATGATTTTCATGAATTGCGCAAATATGCTTGGAGCAAGCTTGCTTCTCACGTTTTTTACAATTGATTTATAAATTGTAATTTTAAACTTGAGACAAGCTTGCACTGATAACACTTGTACAAACACAATTGTAACTAATTTGTGAGCAAGCGTTCTAATATTTGTTTTTAATTCGTTGAAAGAATAACAACAAAGCAAAATAAAAAAAAAGTTTTTGTAATGTGTTTATCATTTGTGTAAATAATAAAATTTATCAACAGAAAAAATAGAAAAAAAATCGAAATTGGAATTGAAAGGAAGTAAATACAAAAAATATTTAGCATTATGCCATACAAATATTCGAAAAAAGTACGGCAGAGGAGCAAGGAAGTACTAAACCTTCTGCTGCATAATAAACAATATGAGGCTCCTAGAGTACATGTAGGTGATGTGGTTGCTGGAGTGGATGCAGGTGTAGCTGTTGGGCTTGTCACAAGCTTGTAGAAACAATATTGTAGCAAGCTTGTAAAAACAATCTTGTATCAAGCTTGTAAAAGCAATCTTGTCACAAGCTTGTAAAAGCAATCTTGTCACAAGCTTGTAATGGCAATCTTGTCACAAGCTCACACATACAAGCTTATTGTGAGGGATTCGTTTTGATGATATACAAATTGTAAATCAGAATTTGACAATCATTTCACAAGCTTATTGCAAGGGTTGGGCTTGCGTCTACAAACTTGATACAAGCTCCATACAAGCTTACATTGTTTGCTGGGTACTTTTCCAACTTTCTCCACCTTTGGTTTTGTGGTGTTAGATCAATTGGCCTCTGACGATCTCATATACAGATGTATGTAAAGGGCGGGTCATGTAAAATTTGAAATTCAATTTAATTTCTTTTTAAAAAAAGACAAAATTTTTTTCAAAACTCTGATTTTATTGGTAAGGCTCATCATTGGAAGCACACCATCGTTCAAATGTCTTCCACGACTTGTACCTCATTCGATCCACCCTATTTGTCAGTACACTTTCGATTGTTTGGGCCTCTATCTCGTGAACGACATGGTCGATTTTTGGTCAATTGCCGACGTGTGCATTTTCTGAGCCACAAATGCGATTTTCCGAGCCCCCGGTGACAATATTGTTTGTTAACGTAGCCACCAAGGTGAAAATTAGCTTCATCGGATAAGATGATTTTTCGGCAAAAATGCTCATCTTCAGATTCAGAAATTTGGAAGAAACTTTATGATATTTCCCAATTCTCTTCAAGCGTAAATTTATTCGTTCATTTTTAACCTTTACCTAATAATCTATCACTTCATAAATGTCAAATTTGGTCTTCTGCTTCGAAAACACGGGGGTTTCAAATACCAATTGTTACATAGTCCACCCTTTATTTAAGCGAAACAAAAATTAACTATTAAATTCTCTGACTTGTCTTTAAAATGAAAAAAAAAAAATAAACCAGAGCGAAAGGCATTTGAAGAAATATGTCAAATAAATAATCGACCTGTATTTATTAAATAATTATATTAGTGCATTAACTATTCCATTCATTTCGGCGACTATCAACTCGCATAGTGATGGCGACACTGACGAGTAAGTAGTCAAAATAAGCTCCTCAAAACCTCGTTGGGAGTCGGTCTAAAAGTGAGAAGTCTCCTCAGAGAATATACAAAATAGCGCACGGCTCATTGAATGTGATGGAAATTAATGGGAAAATACTTTTTTATTTAATACCTTGAGATTTAAAAATAAGAAATATTGTACATATGTCGTTCGTAAATAAGCATGTATAATCCCTGATTTGACACAAACCACTTAAAGGTCATTTTCTTAAATTTTGAAACATTTAAAGAAAAACATATTTAAATTTATGTTTTTTCTTAATACATTTTACTTCACATAAAGATGATCTACAGATACGCTAATTTATACCATTAGAGTGGTTGCCTTCCAAATGAAATCATTAAAATATCTGCCTATTTAATGAGCACAATTTTTTTGTTGTACCTAAAGGCTATAAATAGAATATTTTATTATGAAGATATCGGCAACCTTGGCTACATCATAGTTGTATATACACATTTGAATACCCTCAACAAATAAAGTTTGTCACTACATGGCAGCAGCAAGCAAATTGTCTGATATTACTGCAAATGTACTGTCATAAGAACAAACTGTGTGTAGTGTTTTTTTTAGCAACCGAGAAAAAATATTGCAAATATTTGTTTGCTGAAATAGCAAACATGCAGTTTGGTTTTCAGCAGTATTTTCTGTTGTGTTTATTTACATATTTTTTGAGCGTACTTTTACAGATATATTTATTGATCTATAATTTTAAAAAAACCCCTACTTTATCAAACCATTTCAAAATTTATTATTAAATTTGTGTAATATTTATTGGTAAAAGGAATTTTAGAAAATAAATTAAAGCTAATATGATGTTCGACCTGATTTCACTTAGATTGTTGCCTTGAATACACACAATCTATAAAAAAAAAGAACATTGATAAATGACTCCTAAATTGTCTAGTGTCCAAATCGATGACAATATTTAACGAAGTGGCGAAATGCATGAAAACAGCTCCCACGTCAGTGAAATCGAATTGTATTTTTATTCTTGTCTTCCATTGTGTAAACGCTTGATTCACGCACTGTTGAGATATTGAATTTGTAAGTTGTAATATGAAAGATTAGAAAATATTTTGAATATTATGTTTAACACTTAATATTTAACATAGTTAGATCTTAAGCGACATGAAAATAAGGGAAACTTGCTATACCACTGTAGCTGCAATGACAAGTGTATATTTGGTTTCCAATGAATTAGATCAATCCCCCCCCCCCCCACATATTTCCAAAGTTAACATGATGTGCAGTGAATTTCAAATACGTAATTTTGGTCGAAATAACTCACTAACCAATGCGCCTGATGATTGCAGGAAATTAAGAATGTCATGTTAATTTATAACTTAAGTCGTACACATGTTCGACTGTTACGCTCAGTCGAATATACAACTGCGATCAAAATAATAGCAGCCCAACGACGGTTATAAACGTCTTTTATTATATTTTTGTGTGTGATAAAGAAATACTTGGTGATTTACTTGTAATTACTTAAGTAATGTCACATTTTTCGAATTATTCGTCATTTTGGACAGGTCAAAATAATAGCAGTTTGCAAAAACAATGCAGAAAAAATCGACTTCATCTAAAATTTTTGGGTTGTTTTGAAGTTATACGTAGGGTTTTATAAAATATTCACTGCTTTTGAAATAATTTAGTGTTATTTCTTTTCTTAAGTGAGACGGGGAAAGTACGGGTTCTTACAAATAGGTTGACATCTAAGGGAAAATTATATAGGGAAATTCAGAATTTAGTTTGTCAAAAAAATGTTTGCCAAACGAAAATTTTTTGAAAATGTTTAAATTATGAAGGGATTTGTTTATATTTTTAGTTAATTTTTTATGTTAGTTTACTAACGTAAAATTAGAATAAATTAAAAAAAACAAACAATTTTAAGTAAAAACAATTAAATTAAATTTTTGTAGTGTCAAATAATTCTTTGCAAACTTCAATCAGTCCTCGGCTAAAGTTGAACCATGCGGTAATGGTTAATTTATCTCTTTCAATACTTCGTATGGATACCTTCTTGGGCATCAATCACTGCTTGCAAATGTCTCGCCATCGAATAAATTAATTTTGGAATGTCGTCTTTTCCCACTCCTATTTTATAAATCTAATTAACTCAGTTTTATTCTTGGAACACTTTTTCCAACATTTTTCTTCAAATGGACCCAGTATCAATGGAGTATCAAATGGAGTATCAATAACATTAGTGCAGTTTTAAAGTAACCAGGTTCTACAGAAATAAGATTTGTGTTTGGGGACGTTATCTTGATAAAAATTTATATTTAAGTTTACGAGTGTTTTCAGGGTCAACAAACCCAAACTTTTGGACACTTCCAACGAGGATTTCTTTAATCTTAGAACACTAACGTCATTTCTTATACATTAACACTGACCACGCCCCCGTCATTTTGGAGCATTTTTTTTGCGAGTTTTCAAAAAAAAGTCAAAATTATGGTTATACGTGACAGTTAGAGGGTTAATTTGTTCCACAAAAATGTTTATCTGAATCTTTTCTATAAAACTTCTGAACATATTTTGTACCTCAGAAGTAAGGAACACACAATTTTGCATGCCGATATGTTGCAGGAAAGTTCCGAGGGGCGGAAACTTTGACCCGCCCTAAAATAAATTCTGATCAGGTCTGGCAAAACGTCGATACACGTATATTTTTTTTTACCTTTCTACCAGAATCCGTTGACAGAACCCCATCATTTTGAAAAAAATTTAATTTTGTCTCACAGTGTTATTTATAAATGTGGATTTATATTTTTAAAATTAACTATTATAAATAATACATATGTATATATTGAAATCGAAGAATAATTCGTTTCTAAATATTATTATATTTGGGAGGAAATTCGCATGTAAGTATATGTAGGTTTGGGGGAAACACGCGAATGCTTCCATGTAAGTATATGGATGTTTGGGATGAAGAACGCATATGTTTCCACGTGAAAGCATACATGTTTGTCAGTAAACATGTCACTGTTTGCAGTTAAATACAAGTAAGTTTGGGACTTGCAAACTTATGAATGTTTGAAAAGTGTGTTCCAAACATATACATGGTTTCTGCGGAATATGTTTGGGAAAATATGTTAAAGAGGCCGTTATTTTTCAGCGTGTACACAAATTTAATTTCAATTGCATTACAAAAACGTCTACAACTGTGCAATAATTTGAAATGTTCACAAATGAAATAGAACCAAATTCAAATGAGCCAGGGCCAGAGGACTAATTGTTTATGACGATAATCGTCCAAACGATATCGTTATGTCGATAATGCTGATCATAGAACCATTTAAAGTACATCCGAATATAAAACTTCACTACCGATAAAACGATAATGAATTTGATATCATTTTTACATAATTAGCCCCCAGATGTGGACCATTTATGGACCAAATAAAGCTCTATCATTGGAAAGAATAGGAAAAAATTTAAATGATTCAGGGCTTCCGGTAAGAACATCGTCAGAGGGGGAAAAAGTTAAAATTTCAACTAATTGATTAACTGTATACATGAAAAACCAAATTACTTTTATAAATGGATTCGGATTAGATTTTAGCAAATGAAGTAAAATTGTGTTCCCGACTACAAAAATTGTAGGTAGGTAATTGAACATATTTAAAGTTGTAATTCCTTTTTAGGCTAAAAGACCATGTTTTTTCAGGTTAGTGAAAAAATGTAAATGCCGCGGGTGGGATTCGAAGTCACATTCGCTGGACCATCGTTTCGATGTTTGTGAAGCATCATCTTCAGCTGTGTCTAGCCCGTTAAGCCACCGCAGTGTGTATTCACACTTGTCACTAACCGAAGTCTTTTATCATATTTTAATTGAATTTGCAATCAGCTTGAGTAAAAACTAAATCAACCTTTTATAATATTTTCAATTAAATGAGTACTTGCTTGAGTTCTAAGTCCATCAACAACTTACAAGTTTTTCAGCTGGTGCATGCAATCAACTTGAATACGAAATTAAAAACCATTTTATATATGTTTTCATTTACAAGTAGTATAATCAACATGTGTACCAACTAACTTACAGGCTTATAAGTGCGCAAAGGTACGCAAAACCGGTTTGCAAGATTTTGGGGGTGTTTCGGAAATTTCACAGGCAGATTCTTGTTTCACTCGACACTCCCAGGTATTTTGGACTATCGCACCGTGTTACCTACATACTACAAAAAACCTTAAAAATAAAAGTTGAGAAAAGGTAAAAAAATTTAAATTGGGCGCCTCGAAAATGATTTTTTTGATACGTCGTAGTGGAACTTTTTTTCCTCATGCCAAAAGCTATCGAAAAATCAAGTGAACCTCCACGGTCCTTCGAAGCTTAAAAATCAATTTTCTCAAAATTCTGATGTGCTACAGCATAACGCCGAGACACGTTCTTTATTTTAAGCCTATTTTCATATTCTGTTAACATTTCTCATGTGTACTCAAAAAAATTAGATTTTGTCGTACTGTGTAATAATTCGTTACACTTTCTTAGAATTTCATAAGGAGAGTCTGAAATTTTTAAAAATAATTTAAATTCAACCGAGTTATGAAATCGTTGATATGTTCATATCCAGTTTCCTCATGAAGCGTTATTGTGGAGTAACGCCTATGTTTTTTATTTATCATCTTCAGACATTTGTTTTGAATGATTTGCAAGCGTTTAATATGAGACTTTGCTGCATTGTACCAGATTGGCGATGCAAATGATATTATTGGTCGAATAATACATTTGTAGAAAAGCTTCTTATTTTGGTATTTAAGGACGGAACATTTATTATACAAAGGCCACAGTGCCCTTAATGATTTTGTAGCCTTTTCGCGAGAAAACTCAATATGATTCTTAAACGTTAATTTTTTTGTCTAATATGACAGCAAGGTATTTAACTTCATTGTTGATGCGTAGAGAGCTACTACCGAAATACAACGGCCTCAATGATGTCCTCTTAGGCGATTTATTCGAAGGGAATATAATGCTTTGCTCGTTAAGTTTTATTTTAAACTTTCGAAAATAATTGTTGCATGCAACAAGGCTGCGTTCCATCTTCTTGAGTATCGCCGTTGTTAATTTACTCGATGATATAAGAGCTGTGTCATCCCCGTAAAGCGCAATTTCTATTTCGTTTGGAAGTTTGAAGTCGGATATACATATATATATAGAATACAGAATAGGGGACAGAATATGGTACAGAATAGATTCCTGAGGGAGTCCTGCTGGTAGGGTTTTAAATGAAGATGTACTATTGTTGACTGATACTGCAAATGTTCTATTATTCAGAAAATCAACTATAATGTTGTAGATGTATTTTGGGGTATTTACGGCTGCTAATTTGTAGAGAAGACCGTTATGCCAGACAGTGTCAAATTCGTTTTCTATATCCAACAGTACTAATCCTGTGGATTTTTTGTGGCGTTTGTTTCTAATTATAGTGTTTTTAATTATGTCCACTCGGTGGACTGTGTTGTGACCTTGTTTGAAGCCAAATTGTTTTTGGATTATAAGATTTTGGCCTGATGTGAAGTCCCGTAGTCGATTGTGGATAATCTTTTCGTATATCTTTCCCTAATATGTGTGTATCAAATGCAGTTTACTTTGAATTTTAAAGTAAATAACTTAATTTTTTGCTGTTTTTGCTCATTAAACTGCAGTGACACATTTTGAGAACTTGTACACAAATACACTAGGAATCGAAATGTTAACGGCTGGTAGGGGACTATGAAAAAATATGGTCGTTCCCGTATTCAGCTATTGAATAATATGCATCTTTTGGGACCACCCTCCCCCCACCACACCAATTTTTTGTGTTCACTACATCCTTGTGTATATCTCGTCAGCTGTCTTATCTACAAGTATTGTTGTTTATCATCACACCTTATAAGAATAAACAAATATTAATTTAATGAAACTTGTTTCAAAACCTACTAGTGCGAAAACATCCAAAAACAAGTTCCTGTCTATGCAGTGTTCGCCGAAAAACATGACAAAGGTATTTAATATTTTATTTCAATTGCATGAGTAATCAACTTGATTACGAAGTTTATTAACATTGACACTCTTTTCTATCAAGTATCTAGTCAATTTGATTTAAATTCTAATGGATCAAGATTTTATTAATATCAAAAACACAAATAATTGGCTAAATGAGGAAATAATTCATTTATACTATTTGAATTTATTTAGTTGACGATTTGTTGCATGAATTTATTCAGTGAAATGACAATATAACAAAAACCTGTCGATTGGACAACTACGATAAAATTAGATTAAATTGTTCCCTCTCAGTGAATCCGTTGGCGTTCACTTTTGTGTCGTTCTCTAGGAATTTAAGCCTTTCTTTCACATCCCATTAATATATCTCCGTTTACATGTGAGGCTCATAAACAATATTAACTAAAAACTGATATAAAGCTCACATTCCAAATACACAGATATAAAAAACGTAGATTGCGTTGTCAACAAATTCATTTGCTAATAGGTGGTCACCTGTTAGTTATGAATTTCTGTTAACAAATTGACACTATGTTGACATAGTACATAATAGTACATCTAGCCGATGTATGTATTTTGTTTGACAGAATGCTCTTCCCACCATCTTTTTGATTCTATCAGCCCGATTCAGAATATTCCCTCGGATTTTCATCCCGACGGATTTTATTTTCTCGAGAAAAAAATCCTACTATTCTAAACAGACGGGGAAAAGAATAATAAGGTAGAAAGAACAACGAATTAAATGCAAATCATTTTAAGCAAATAAAACTTAATTAAATAATTAATAATTAAAATAAGTGAAAATGTAGAGCCATATCCTTTAGAATGGTAGCAGAAGAACGACCGGGAGCAGGAGAAGCAACAACAAACGTTTACAAGGAAGCAGTTACGCGATGCGACGAAGGTAACAAATTCACTTTAGAAGGTTTTTTTTTGGTCTGATAGGACATTAGACGGTGATAAAAAAAAGAAAAAAAAAAGTGCGCTGGTCCTTATTTTCCGAAATATAAGCTTGAATGTATAATCGGGCATAAGTCAGCCATTTATTATACGATCTAGTTGAAATGGGTATCATAATAAAGGCATTTCTAAACTCTATAAATCTGTGTATATACATTATTATTATTTTTATTAATAATTAGAACAAACGATTTTTAACCTCACTTTTTAGATAAAAATTTATTTTAAAAAAATGCCCTTTTATATTTATTTTTTGGTAAGCTCCAATAATAGACAAGGCTTTAACTTTTTTTAAGGTATAATATTTACCAATAACCCTTCAAAGATTGGAGATATTAAAGTTCAAAATTAAAGTTCATAGTATTTTTGTGTTATAAGACCCCTTTCACACTCGGCAAGTTACTTGCGCAAGTCTCTTGCCCAAGTCTTGGTTTGTTGATGACAGACGTAAGGTCGGGATAGGGGAATACATTTTGAGTACAGACTTGCTTGTACTCGGAAAGTTGAAAAACTGACTTGCGCAAGTAACTTGCCGAGTGTGAAAGGGGTCTTAAGCTTTCTACACTCAAAACAATATCGACTGTATTATTAACAAAAATGCTTTGTTAATCTCTAACAAAAGCTTTTTTTGTCAATATGAACAAATTTTGTTAATTTAACAAAAATATTTATTAAATTTGACAATTTTTTGTTCAAATTGAAAAAAAATATTTTTCAAGGTGCAATTTAATAAAAGATTTTGTTAAATTGAAAAAACCTTTGTCAATTTTTAAAGGACTGACAACATTTTTATCATTTTGACAAACTATTTTATTAATTTAACAAATATTTGTCAATAGACCAACAACTTTTATCAAATCTGTAAAATTTTTTTGTTAATTTTTTTTATCATTACAACAAAATTTTTTATCAATTTTATATATATAGTTTTTATTTCAAACTAACAAAATTATGCATTGATTTGATAAAGTTTTATCATTTTTTCTCTTGATTGACAAAATTTTATCATTTTAACAAAATTTTTTAATTAATTTGAAAAAATTTTATCAATAATACAAAAACTTTGTAAATAAATAACGGACGCCGCTATTGCGTCATTTCTAAATAGTTTTTCATGACTTTCGGTTTTTCTCCTTAAAAAAGGGAAATAAATACGGTTTAAACGCAAAATTAAGTGATAAAGTGTGAAAATTAAGTGAGTGGATAAAAGATTAATTTTTTATATTGAAAATATGATGTTACTAAACAAATATTTTTTCTCTATTGATTTTGTACTTTTTATAATAGATTGATTGCGACTTTAAAGTTTTGCACCCCAATTCGACCAGCCTTGTTCAATGTTTTACAAATTTCTCGGAAAAGATATTTCAAATAATTGAACAAAAAATAAAGGACAACAGCAGTCTTTCTTTGTTTAAAGAATGGAAACAAATACAAAATCCCTCAGAAAGTAAGTAAAACTACTTCATAATTTTTTCAATACTTTTTTTATGTATGTATCAGATGGGCGATGGGTTGGTCCTTATTATAACATGCAAGATTGTCAAAGTTGAAAAAGGAAAAAAAGTGCACATTAAGCACTCTATCAAAGACTCTCAAAACTCATTCATGACAGCTCCGACAGAAATTAGAAAATAAGGTATCACTTCAACCTCTAATTATGCTAACTGGTAGCGTGTTGAACCCAGAAAACATTGTGCTATACTTTGATGAAGTTAAATTTAAATTTTTTTCCATTTTAACAGCTGTCGATAATTGCTTCAAAATTTATATAATATTCAACTTAAGAGTATCCAGTAGAATCAAAATTAATTTGGAGTTTTATACAAAAATGTTGCTATAATTTAAGCATAAAAAGCGAAACAATTCACCCAAATGTAAGTTTCCTTTGCTCACAACTTGAACAATAAATATAAATCACACATAAATATTTTTTTTTCATATACAATTTTTTTACTTAATTATTTCTTTATTTTTATTTCTATTTTGTAAACTTAATTTTTATGCTTTAGTTAACTTAATATAGATAGAATGAATTTTTATAAAATTTTTTTATTCTTTTCTTCATACAATGGTAAAATAAATGATAAAATTAAAAACGAAAATTATCAAAAAAATAAGTTTCAAATAATGGATAGGTTCTCTAAATATTGGTATATACGGTGGTGTGCGATGAAATAGAGTCAACACTAATCAACATTTTCCAAACAAAAACAAATGTAGAAAAATTAAATTTTGTTTGTAACTTTTATTTTTAATTGTTCAATTAAGAACTAGATATAATATTTTAGAACATTAATGTCGGAATTTAAAATTAAATCATTAGGTATACATCAAAATATTTCAAAATGCCCCGTTTTGCCTGTGAATTAAAATAGAGTCATCGCGATTCATCATCTGAACTAGAATAAATAGCTGTGTCAAATAAAATGTATGTTTCATTAATCCTTTATATTATCTCAGTACTTTATGAAATGACTATTATTTTTTATCACAGCTAAGCAACGCCTTGACATTGAATCATCAAGTCTCCACAAGTCATGTTTTCCACGCCGATTGTACCAGTGTTATAAGCTCATCTTTATTAAATTGGTTTATTCCTTTGATAGACACTTTAATGTCCCGCCACAAATTCTGAATAGGATTTAAGCCCGGCGACTGCATAGACCATCTTAAAACTATGACACTATTATTTTCAAACGAAGCTTTTGCTCGCTTCGATGTGTGTTTGGGGTCGATATTATGTTGAAACACACATCGAAGCGGCATTTCCCATTCAGCACAAGGCATCATGATGTTTTTTAATATAGAGGTATAATATGCAGCGTCCATTGTCTGTTCAATTTGGAATAAAGGTTCTGTTCCAATGTAAGAGTAACAACGCCGTACCATTATGTTTCCGCTACCACGCTTAACTGTTTGGATTGTGTTCTGGGGCCTGAATTCGGTGTTGGAAGGTCTTCGTACAGGAAGATTACTCTTATAATTACCCAATCTCACTTTACTTTCAGCTGTCCTCAAAATATTTCGCCATTTGCGTACGGACTATTTCACATGCTCCTTGCCAAAATGCAACATTTTTTGAACGTTCCGTTTGGATAGAAATGGAACTTTTCGTACACTTTTTGCCTTTAAATTGTTTTTAGTTTGCATTTTTCTTAATATAGAGGTGTCAACGTCCCGATCGTATTGCCTTTTAAGGGCGGAAGTGGTAACAAAAGTCGAACTCTACGTGGCGCAATATTTTTGGTTCCAAATGTTCTGTAATTTTCAGGGTTTTACCGTCTGTTTCCTGGATTGGGGTTATATTTTATTCCGGTCTCCAAAATTTTCTTTGAGCATCCAATTATGTCAATAATTTGTATGTAGCTTCTGAATTCTTTTATCGTCTCTTTTATTCTTTCTTGGCGCTTATGATTGCAATATATACTTCGACCCATTTTGGAACGTCAATAATGACAATTTATTAATGCTACTAATAAACATGAATCATATTTAGAAGCTAAACTTTGTTTTCAAATTCAAATCCAAACTAGCATTAACCATTTCAAAAAAAAAAAATATTTTTTTGTAATTGACTCTATTTTATAGCACACGTCATTACATAGCCTTTAAAATACTGACACTGACCTGGAGAACAGTAGTGTACAAAACTTATTAAAAATGACGGCATTATATTCAGCAGAGGACCGGTCAATCAGGTTCAGAATTTCTTGACATGAAACATCTTGGACCACTGATTTGCAGAGAATAAAAGTTTTGGCGAGTGTGTGACTCTATTTCATCGCACACCACTGTATATATAGGTATATTTCAAAATGTTATCAAAATAACAAAATATTTTTATCAAAATAACAAAATATTTTTATCAAAATAACCAAAAAATATAAAAATTTTTTATCACAAAGCAACATATTTAACAAAAAAAATTATCAATATAATACAAAAATTTATCAAAAAACAAAAATATTTATTAGTTTGACAAATATTTGTCATATCAACAAAAATATTATCAATATTGATAATCTTTTCATTGATATTGATAAAAAGTTTTATCAATTCAACAAAAAATACTATTAAAATTTCATCAAATCAACAAAATTAATTATCATTTTTGCAAATTGCATATTGATAATTACATTGTCAAAATAACAAAGTGGTTTTGTTATTTCAACAACGTTTTGACAATATCGACAAAACTTTTTGTTGGACGTATATTGACTGCGATTTTATCAATAACGCATAGGAATTTATCAATAACACAGTGTTTTTATTTTGAGTGTACTTGGCCGTCCTTCGGCCTAGCTTAGGGATTTTCTCGTCTGGTTCGAGTTCAACACCCGCTTTGTGGCTTCGGCATAGTATTTTTGTGTTAAAATAATTTTTTAGTTAAAATAATTTTTTAGTTTTGGTGAAAAAAAAGCGAAATGTATTTCAAAACGTTGAACTTATATGTCTCCGGTCTTTAAAGGGTTATTGGTGAGTATTTCACCTTTAAAGTCTTAAGTCTTATCTCTTATCGGATCTAACAAAAAATAAGTATAATGGGGCAATTTTTTGAAAATAATAAATTTTTATCAAATTAACAAATGATTTTGCTTAATTAACCCCCAATAGGTTAATAAAAATAAATATGTTTATATAAGCACACAGATTTATAGAGTTTTGTAATGATAACCATTTCTACTAACTTCTAAACTTTTTGAACTCACCGCAGAAACTTTCGTCGGTGGTGAAATTTTGGTGTAGATCAGAGAGTTGGTGCTAAAGAAAATTTATGCCGTAAGAATGATCCCATAATAATAATTAAAATAACAGTAATTATTTAATTTTGTATATAAAAGATTTAATACTTGAATTTTTTACAGAGCTCCCTTTCAATTTTTGGCGGAATTATCCATAACAAATGTTATCACATTCTCCCTATTATTGACATTCGTAATGCCTACTTTTTCCCGGGGAAGAGATTCCCATTTTCGAAGTTCGTTTAGAATAAGGGAACGGGGGAACGAGAAAAAAATTCCCGGGGAGATTTTATTAAGAATAAGGGAACAAGCAATAGGACAAAAAATTCACGGGGAATAGTTATTGACAATTGGGCTGTATATCTTTGACAAATATAAAGTTTCGACAAATATAATATAATTTTTCAAGTTAATTTTAATCGTATTCTGAAATTTACGAGGGTTGAATTTTATGTTTCGGGATTAGAGAACAAAAACAAATATTAATCATCGAAAATCACTTTATTGTTTTTCAAAATATTCCCCATGAAGATTTATACACTTTTGCATGCGTTTGAACCAATTGTCGAAACACTTTTGCCACTCTGATTGAGGTATCTCCAAAACATGCATTCTGAATGCAGCAACCGCTTATTCAGGTGTCGAGAAACGTTGACCTATCAGTTTGTTTTTTACGTACGGGAATAAAAAGAAGTCATTCGGTGCCAAGTCAGGACTATACGGCGGATGACCCATCAAATCGATGTTTTGGGTGCTCAAAAATGCAGTTGTTTCAGCCGATGTCTGAGAGCTCGCATTGTCGTGGTGAAGAGTGATCCGTCTTCGGCGGTTGGTTTTCCTGATTTCTTGGAAGACAACTGGCAAACAAATGATTGTGTACCACTCAGAATTCACTGTTATGCGTTGTTCTAGTAGTACAGTTGCGACATGTCCGGTTTTTCCGAAAAAACAGGCGACCATTTGCTTGGAAGTGCTTCGGGCGCCAACAACTTTTGTTGGAATTGGCTCATCTTGAAACACCCATTCAGTTGACTGCTGTTTACTTTCGGGCTCATACGCGTAAATCCAGGATTCATCACCTGTCACGATGTCATAGACGTGTTTCGAAGCACCGCGATCGTATTTTTGGAGCATTTCTTTCGACCAATCGACACTAGCCTTTTTCTGAGCGATTGACAAATTGTGTGGGATCCAACGCGAACAAATTTATCTGACAGTCAAATGTTTATGCAATATTGAATGTATGCTGGTCCCACTAATGCCTAAGGTTGTCTCAATCTCACGATAGGTCACATGACGATCTTGCAAAATCAGTTCGCGCACAGCATCAATGGTTTTCGGAACAACAGCTGATTTTGGACGACCTTCACGAAATTAGTCTTAGAGTGAACTACGACCACGATTGAATACACCATACCATCGATAAACACTGGTCCTTGATGGAGCTTCATCGCCAAAAATTTAATGAAGTTCATCCATGCACTGTTGCTGAGTTAATCCACGTCGAAAGTAGTAAAAAATAATAGCAAGAAAATGTTCACGATTTAATTCCATTTTTGGGCGGAGATGAACCTTTTAAGTTGCTGTAAACTACACAAATAGCGCTCGTATGTCAAAACGTTCTGAGTACGCATAACCTCAAAAATGTCCAACTTTACGATGGAGCTGTCAGTTGCCAGATTGCAACACTAGGGTTGCCAAATCCCGAAACATAAAATTCAACCCTCGTACTATTTTTTTTATTTTAGAAATAGTACAACTATAACAAAGTAGTACGTACGAGAAGAAATATATTTATTTAAATTTCCAATTTCTAGTCGATAATCAATTTAAGCGGATAATTGAGGCACCAGTGTATCACTTACTCATTTTCAACAAACACGATATTTAGCCGAACAAAAGAAATATTAGGCGACGTCGTATTTGAGTTTTCTTCTATTGGCGTATCCACACATTTCATAAGTATGTTATTGTTTGTTGTTACTTCTGTTTTGTTATTGGTTGTAAATTTCAATTTATTTCCATTGAAAATTAATTTCGCTTGAACTTTAGCCTTCATTTTGTTAAATTTAGTATACACGGTTTTAAGTATCCATAAAATCTTACGTATGTGTGTGTGTATTTATCAGGGTTGCCATCAGACATTTTGAACATTGCCACTGGAACAACAATTTATACATTTTAGGACAAATTATGAATTTTCTCCAGTCACTTTTACTTTTGTGCCTTTAAAACAGAGATTAATTTAAACATAGACTCTTAGAGTAATTTATTTATCTAGAGTTAACATTTATCTCAGCAAATTTATGGCATTTGACTTTATGTGATACGAACGTTGAATGTTGGAAATAATTACTTTAATAATACCAGAACAAACAAGAAAACAACAACGGCATTTCGTTTTGTGTGTTAAAATTATTGTGTTAAATACAACACAAATGTATAATAACAATAAAAGAGCTGTGGTCACAAACAATAACAGCCTAAGTCGATTCTAAAATTTTTAAGGGAGAGCAGTTTAAAGTTTAATATCTTTACTGGAAATTAGGAGTCGGAGTTTTTGTGATAACTTTGTTACAGATAACAAGGAAACGAATGCTTTTACTTACTTCTTAACAAAACAGAGTTGCTTATTTTAGTACGGTGACTTCTTAAAATTTTTTTTTCAATTTTGTCCTAACTCGATTAGGGCTGTTATTGTTTGTTACCACAGAGATAACAAAAAAATCTAAAATATGTTTAAATTTCACAATTTCTCAACCAAAACGACATGAACAGTTTAATTCAACAATCCTTTTAACTCCACCCGATGTAAGCCGAACAGCTCTCTATCACACCGATCTCACCACGAAGAGTATGAAAGGAAACGTCAGATGAGACAACTTTTCTCTCTCTCTGTTTCAGTAATTATGAGTTGAGATTCCAAGTCCAGTATGTCTATCAAATAATGCCCGGTGATCACAGCAAGTAATATGAAAATATCCTCTCTAGAAGTTGTTATCAAGTTTTTCAAACAATGCAGGTCGTAATTTGGCACATATCTGTCTGCATTTGTATCAGCAGACGTCTGACTCATTCGTCTGTCTGACAGCTTCGGTTTTAATATGAACCTGCTGCATACCCAGTGGAACGGTTATGGTCGCTCCTAGACATGGCATATAGGGTGGTTGTCAAACTCAATCAGTTGTGGCAGAGGTTTTATAGACGCCGGACTGGAGTACAATAGTAGATGTTGATAGACCAGGCTGTGACGACGTTATGGTTTCTGCCTGAAAACACTATAGAAATTAGATGGAATTTTTGCGCCAGATCAAAATGTTGCTATCTACGGACTACTATACTGTAGGAGTACTTCGGACTACGAAGAGCACATAGCAGAACGACCTAGTGGCTTAAGATTATGTCCAGAAATCTATATATATAAAAGAATAACGTTACTGACTGACTGACTCAACATCGCCCAGCCCTAACCGCTAGAGCTAGGAACTTGCAATTTGGCATGGAGGTCCATCCTCTAGCGCTGAATTCCTACGTGGAGGGGCAAAAAGCGGAAAAGTCTCTCCCAAGGCGGCCTGGCCAAACACCTTTGGCTAAAAAGCTGAAATTTTCAATATTTGTTAATTCGGATATGCCATTACTCCCTGGTATGGTACTATTTGCAGTTTAGCCCAGAAACTTGGTAAATTAGCGAGTAAACGGGGAAAAGTTTAACAAGTTCATAAAACTACCGATAACGAAGTATCGGGCTTTTCAGCTAGTAACTTATAAGGCGAAATATTAATACTTTGACTTCTCTTTCTAAACAGTACCTAGCGAAAACCTGGTTCATGTTCCTTGAAATAATGCATTTCTGGGATAGCAGTGAAATAGTTTCTCGCAAATGACAAGTACATGGGTACCATGTAGCTCACATCTTACGCGAATTGTCGCAAATTTTTGAAAATCATTCAGTGACCATAATAACTGGTGGTCCATCGCGAAGAATGTCTAAGGCGAATTGCTGACATAACCAGTTGTTTGTTAGAAATATTTGGATAATTTAGAAAGCTATACCGAATAGTTCTTTGCCGTGACAATGTGAGCTCTCACACGTAGGCCACAACTCAATAATTGCTCGTTCGAAGCGTTGAATTCCTTATTTGCCAATCAATTGGATTTTTGTTCCCGCATGCGTAGAATAAACTACGTGCTCAATGATTCTTGACGTCAACAGTTTTCGATCCGTTAAAAATCAATGTTTTGGAGATACCTCAATAATAATAGGAAACGTGCTATGAAGATTGGTTCAAACGTATTCATAAGCGTATCGTTCAGCATGGAGAATATTTTAGAAAAACAATAAAACCAGTTTATTGATTACTATTGTTTTTATTTTGTTATTCCGGATATAAAAAAAACAAGACTCGCAAAATTATGTTAGTAGGTTCATAATTAGGTACACTCCGCGCCACTTAAATAAATAGCACACCTGTACAAATGTACTCATTTTGTTCGCACGAAAAATATTGACATCTGTGTTACCCTCTTTTACAGTAAAAATTATTTTTGATGTACTAACATCTATAGGCACGGGTAGGGCAATCTATCAAAGTGAACACATGTAAACAACACACAGCGTTGGCATCACATACGTGGTTTTTGTACAACAATAGTCTCTGCCTATAAATAAGTATGATGGTATTGATGTAGCGGCAGCGAACAAACAAACAGGTCGTCGTCGCCAAAGAGTATTGAATAGTATAGATAACTCATGGAACGAGTTGTATGACTCAAAAGCACTGGCGACATCTGGCGAATGATTAAAAATGTATTACTCTCCTTTTGTCATAACTTGGTCCATTCATAATTTTGATGTGAAACATTGATGCCTTTTGACTCATTTATGCTTTTTGTATTGTTTTATATAATAACATTGTCGAAATTGTGCATTTATATTGAAATATTCTATAAAAAGAATAAGACTCGTTTATGCTCTTTTACTCAGACTCTCTACATGAGAGCGGAAAAAGAGTTGCAATAAGTTCTCTATACTATTCAATACTTTTTGTCGTCGCTCTGTTTATGACAAAACGAAAACAATTCTTTCAGTGAGCTAAATATTGCTTTATTTATTTTAACAATATTACATCTAATTTTAAAGCAGATCTAAGAATAAAGAAAGTGCAATAGCAAAAGTGAAAGGCTCTTTATTATAAACTATTCTGTTTTTATTTTCCAATGTAACATTACCGTGTACATTCCAATGTACCGTGTAACAAAAAGGTATTAACACATCGCTCGTGAGTTCGAACACTCATTGATATTTTTTTTTTTGAGAAATTAAACGAAATTTGGTAATGTTGATAATTCAATATAATTTAATATGAAAATTATTGTGAGCTTTTAAATGACAATTGTGCAACTGACCCTAAGTTCCTACGGGTTCCGGTTCGAAAGTTATTAAGTTTAAAAACTCTTATGTGAGTGGTATTCAAGTGGCGCGGAGTTTATATGCCAACCACTGTTGTTTATTCTCAAAAATAAATAAATGGTTTCCCATTACATCCCATGAAGGGATAGGGGAGAGCTTCTCACAATCACTGAGCTGTGCGCTTTCCAGTTTTCACTGACTGATTGGGACCTACAGTTTTACACCGATTCCGAACGGTATTTTGAGAAGTTTTTTTGTGGCTATATACTCGATAGTATCGCCGTCACTATGCAAGGTGACCGTGATCAGAGCAGGATTCGAACCCAGGATCTCATGTACAAGAGGCACGTACACTACCCATTGCACCACCGACGGCCATTGTCTATTCTCACTCTAACAATAAATAAAACATGAAGTCAACATCTACGCTATCTGATGTGTCTGTGAAGTTATTGCAAAAATAACCGAATACATGGAAGGATTTCCAGTGAAGTTCCTTAAAGGTTTTTATATAAAAACCATTGATTATGAATTCGAACTCTATGAGATTGTAATATTTTTCATTTCGACATATGCAGATAACAATACCAATTGAAATCCATTTATACGCTGAGTGGTAACACTGGTATCTATGACTATATTTGACTGACTGCGAATAAACTTGTTGGATTGTTAGAAAGCCATAAGCAAAAACAATAGGTGTGCCTGTGTGTGTCGTACATTTGTAAGCAAAAATGGTAACAAGTGCAATCGTAATTACTTTATGATGTCTCATACGTTTCTGCAAAAAACTGGAACGATTGTTAGAGTGACCAGGTTATCAACATCACTGTTCATATTAACGGGTATTCAATCGCGAAATTCATGCATGATTTAGGAAATAATGAAGCAATTAAAATAAGCTGTGATTTTGTACATGCAACGTCACCATAGAGTAATATGTGCCCAGAGATTAACTTTTTCCTGTCATTGGAGTGGTTGCACAGATATATTGCATGTTGCAATACAATAATACCAGATGGAAACAGTAGTAGTATGTACTGCTTTTGAAAAGCTAATTACTAGTGTTGTGAAAAACTCCGTTTTTCAAAAATGTTTCTTCGAATATTTTAATTTTGGTGAAACGAAGGCTAAAAGCCAGGTAGAAGATGTAGTACTGCTTCTGAAAACCTAATTACTAGTGTATTCTAAAAACTAGTCTGGAAAACTATACGTTTTATAAAAATAGTTTATTTTTAATTCAGTCTTTTTGAATTTAGAGGTCGATGTTGTTATTAAAAAGGAACTAAAAAAAATAATACTACACCTAGAGACTAATTGTTTGAAAAGAGGATTTAGCAACCGTAAATTCGGCTGTTACCACCCAATTGAGGTTGCCACAACCGAATTGAGGTTGTTACGACCGAATTTAGTCCCCACAACCGAAATTCGGTTGAAGCAACCTCGTTTCATAATTGAATCGGTTGTGACAAATGAATCTTCAATTATATTCGTTCAATCAACTATATTTTCTAAAATTTCGGTTGGAACAACCAAAAATGAAATTAATTCGGATACACCAACAGAAATTGGTACCAAATTCAGTTGGAGTAACCGAATCTGGCATCGATTCGGTTGTAGTAACCGAATTTGACATAAATTCGGTTGTAGTAATTATCGAATTTGGTATCAATTCGGTCGCAATAACCGAATCTAGCCTTAATTCAGTTGCAACGACCGAATTTGGCGGCAGTTCGGTTGCTGTAACCGAATTTCTCAGCAATTCTGTAGGCACAACCGAATTCATTTTCAATTCGGTTACCACATCATAATTCTATGTATTTAAAATATGACGTTTAAAATTCTATATTCAATTCAATGTGTTTTTGTGGTTATGCTTGTATTAAAACGTCTTATTCTGAAGAAATTATTCAAGCAGATATCAACTGTTTTGAAGTTTTTCAAGGTCGGTCATGTGAGATATGCTGCAATCGTCTGTATACATAACGGTTTAGAACCCAAATCAACCGATACAACACGTCAGAATTAGTGCGGTGTCCCATGATGGCCGGGACTTAAAAAAAGGTAGGAAGAGGCATCGAAAACCAATTTATTTCCCTATTACTTTTTTTTTATAAGAATACAGAAAACTAAACTTCAATAACACAGTGCAACACGAAAAATATAACCATATACGGACACCACTATGTGATAAAAGACCAAAAAAAAAAGACCTGTGTCTCCCAGTTTTGCCCAAATCCGTGCACTTTTTTTTTTTGCAAAAAAGTGATAATTTTGTCATATCTTGCAAACCCTTAGGAATTTTCATTTAGTCTCTAAGAGAAAGTTGTAGCTCTTTTCATAAAGAACATATAAAATCAAAAAAAACGTCATCTTCAAGGTCAAAATCAAACGGGAAGTATTGTTGGCGTCATCGTCAGAAGAGGAATTAATCCAACTTCTTGAAGCCACTATTGCATATTGAAATTGTCAGTTGCCAATGTTGTGTGCGAATTATGCTGTAGCACTTTCTCTATAACTTTCACCGCTGAGCTCTCGTTGACGTCGCGCTGTGTAATGCCTCGATGTGAGCGTCGTGTCGCTTTTATATTGTGAGCTGCGTCCCTTGTTGCGTGTGCTGAGCTTACTGCTTTGCCTGTGCTGCTGCGGGCTGTGAGATAGCATAGTATCTCAATGTTGAAGTAAACGGTGTTAAGAATCATTCCTAGGAAGTTCATATGTTCTAGAAAGTTGTTTATTGAGATCTTAGGTAAATTTTTGTAGTTGATTGTTTCCTTGAACGGTTTGCTACCTATGGACCTGAAAAAATAAATAAATAAATGGTTTCCCATTACATCCCATGAAGGGACCGGGGAGAACTTCTCACAATCACTGAGCTGTGCGCTTTCCAGTTTTCACTCACTGATTGGGACCTACAGTTTTACACTGATTCCGAACGGTATTTTGAGAAGCTTTTTCAGGCTATATACTCGATAGTGTCGCCGTCACTAAGCGAGGTGACCGTCGTCGAAAGAAATTTTAAGGTGGTTGGAGCAGGGATCGAACCCAGGATCTCCTGTACAAGATGCGCGCACACTACCCATTGCACCACCGACGGTGCAGGGGAAAAAAGGTAAAAAATATCAAATTTTTTAAGTCTTTTGCGACTTACAACTTTCCCTCAGAGAGTAAATCAAAAATGACACCGAGGCCCAAAATCTTTGGGGGCCCATAAAAATAAAGTGCATGGTTTTGGGCAAAACTGGGAGACACGTGTGTTTTTTTTTTGGTCTTTTATCACGTAGTGGTGTCCGTATATGGTTATATTTCCATGACTTAAAAAATTACACACAGTGTAATTCATTTGTGCCACTATCTTAATTCGGTTGTAACAACCTCTAATGAGGTTGTGTCAACCTCCTTCTTCGAGAATAGCAAGTTTAAAAAAAAAGAAGTACGGTTAACACGTTCGGAATTCGGTTAACCGGTTCGCGTTTGAATAAACTACTAATTACGCAATTTTGCAAGTTGTTTTCTGAACCGGCTGTATCGGTGGTTGAAGTTTCGACATTTAGTGTATTTTGGTAAAAATAAATTGTTTTTTGTGGCGAACATATAATGCAAAAATATTTTTTAAATTTTTGACACAGCATATTTTTCAAACTGTGGCCGTCGATGGCGCAATGGTTAGTGTGCGCGGCTCTTGCACTTGAGGACGTGGATTCGATCCCTGCTCTGACCATCTTACATTTCTTTCCACGACGGTCACCTCACGTAGTGAGGACGACACTATCAAGTACTTAACCAAGAAAGAGCTTCCCAAAATACCGTACGGAACCGGTGTACAACTGTAGATCCCAATGTGTGTGTGTGAAAAACTAGAAAGCGCAGATTGTGAGAGACTCTTCGCAGTCCCTCATATGATGTTTTGGGAAACTATTTGTTTATTTATTTTTACATTTTTCAGAATACATTTTGAAATTCTGCTTAAAGTGAAAGATATTTCAAATTATGTTGAAGTTTCCATAAATTGTTTAAAATTTTAGGAATTTTCTACAAATAATATTCTTTACTTTCGAAGAGACTTTATATAAAATAGATAAAAAACAAACCGCTTGATCAAAAAAAATATACTCTGCCAAAACTGTTAACATAATTCTTTTTTTTTATCAAGAAATACAGAAAAAATTGTAAAAATATTTTTTACTCTGTGCTATTCATGGCACGTCTTTTTTTAATTGATCTCAGATTGACCACAAAGCATACATTTGTTTTTGTCTAAAAATTCCAATAGCTGATTGGGGCACGAAATATTGGTACTGCACGCAAAAAAAAAAGATTTTCAGATTTTTTTTATATAATTAAGAGGGAGTCTCGTGAACCAGACAAAGCTGATTCGCACTGTTCAAACCGCCGTAAATTAGGCATTCAAGACATCTGTTTTATGACTTAATTTTTGTGTTTTATTTTTTTTTTAAATTTATGTAGTTTTAGAACAACTCGGTTCGGCTATCCCATTTGTTTGTAATATGAATGCCGCTCTGGTTTTACTACGTTACACTAAACGAGCTCCGCCCATATTTTATTATACTTTATCATTTGTTATACTTTTTGTCATGTGGTAAATTATAAATTGATATTTTTTCTTTCAATACTTTATAATAGACTACAGTGAATTTCGATTTTCCTTTTTCTAGTGATGGAAATCTTGCAAGCATTGCTGACCTTGCTTGATATAAATTTATATCTCTACATGTGTCTAACATTTCACTTTATCTTTATGCCCCCCATAAGAGTTGCTCAATCCATGGGTCACGACCTGAAACACATTCAACATACATATGCGCGGAATAGACGATACATTAGATTGATATGAATGTTTCTATGGGGCAGTGAAAGCAAGGTTGTATACGAGCATGTGCATATGAATATTAAATTCATTTGATTTCCAACAGTCAGATATATCTTCTACTCCTCGCATTAAATTCCCATTACATCTTATAAAGGAATGTAATTATATTTTGGGACTAACTAAAGTTATTAAAGATCTTAATGATACCACGTGTTTATAACAAGTGACACAGGCTTTAGACTCGGCGACAGCCTGTCGTGTGATCTCTTCAATATATTAGATATTAATGAGAAAAGCTCCAGTAAACACAAATTAAATCATAAGCAGCAAAAGCCACATGCAACACGCGTTTGCTGATAATATCATTGAGAGGACATTACGAGAAGTAACCGCAGTATTTTCAAGAACCGAAAAGTATTTGAGCAAGGAGGGTTTAACAGTAAATGAGGACAACACAAATCAATGGTTTCGACAAAAACAGGTCCCATTCAACTGGAATGACACGTGAATTGAACATTAGCAGTGTTTTGTATACAAGCAAACGGCTATTTCGAGATAAGTCATATTATTCAAAAATATGGAAAAGGGTTGAATATACTAAAAGATGTCAAAAATGCTTAACTTAGCGAAAATGTTTCATGTCGCAAAGTCTTCGCTAAATGTTTCATACAAAACAAGCGATTATATAAGCAACCGGTGTAACCAAAACACGCCCATTATAACTTATTTCCGTATAGAGTCCAATATTGGCCTTTTTTAATATGCTGGTGGTGTCGCTGATATCAATCGCCAGTTGGCTCGGAAATGTTTTTTAATCAGCTGATATTACTCGTTGTTTGAGTGCAAATACACCTACAAAAAATACTTATATAATTCATACATGTACGAGGGTTGAATTTTATGTTTCGGGATTAGAAAACAAAAACAAATATTAATCATCGAAAATCACTTTATTGTTTTTCAAAATATTCCCCATGAAGATTTATACACTTTTGCATGCGTTTGAACCAATTGTCGAAACACTTTTGCCACTCTGATTGAGGTATCTCCAAAACATGCATTCTGAATGCAGCAACCGCTTTTTCAGGTGTCGAAAAACGTTGACCTCTCAGTTTGTGTTTTAAGTACGGGAATAAAAAGAAGTCATTCGGTGCCACGTCAGGACTATACGGCGGATGACCCATCAAATCGATGTTTTGGGTGCTCAAAAATGCAGTTGTTTCAGGCGATGTGTGAGAGCTCGCATTGTCGTGGTGAAGAGTGATCCGTTTTCGATGGTTGGTTTTCCTGATTTCTTGGAAGACAACTGGCAAACAAATGGTTGTGTACCACTCAGAATTCACTGTTCTGCGTTGTTATAGTGGTACGGTTGCGACATATCCGGTTTTTCCGAAAAAACAGGCAACCATTTGCTTGGTAGTGCTTTGGGCGCCAACAACTTTTGTTGGAATTGGCTCATCTTGAAACACTCATTCAGTTGACTGCTGTTTACTTTCGGGCTCATACGCGTAAATCCGGGATTCATCACCTGTCACGATGTCACAGACGTGTTTCGAAGCACCGCGATCGTATTTTTGAAGCATTTCTTTCGACCAATCGACACTAGCCTTTTTTTGAGCGATTGACAAATTGTGTGGGATCCATTGCGAACACATTTTTTTTGACAGTCAAATGTTTATGCAATATTGAATGTATGCTGGTCCCACTAATGCCTAAGGTTGTCTCAATCTCACGATAGGTCACATGACGATCTTGCAAAATCAGTTCGCGCACAGCATCAATGGTTTTCGGAACAACAGCTGATTTTGGACGACCTTCACGAAATTAGTCTTAGAGTGAACTACGACCACGATTGAATACACCATACCATCGATAAACACTGGTCCTTGATGGAGCTTCATCGCCAAAAATTGAATGAAGTTCATCCATGCACTGTTGCGTCGAAAGTAGTAAAACATAATAGCACGAAAACGTTCACGATTTAATTCCATTTTTGGGCCGAGATGAATCTTTTAAGTTGCTGTAAACTACACAAATAGCGCTCGTATGTCAAAACGTTCTGAGTACGCATAACCTCAAAAATGTCCAACTTTACGATAGAGATGTCAGTTGCCAGATTGCAACACTAGGGTTGCCAAATCCCGAAACATAAAATTCAACCCTCGTATGTACATGTCATACATACAAATCGTTTGTACTGAAACATAAACCCGGTTTCAAACTAACATCGTAAGTAGCAACTGATTTAACTTTTTTTGTCGCCAGACTCACATCTAGATATTTTTGCGAATTAAAAAATGGTTTTAGCAGATAGAATAGATTCAGCACATACATAGATTTAGCTATTTCAGCAAAATATTTGTTATTGTTCATGGCAGCAGGTTCGATTTCCACCAGAGCGAAGTTTTGTTGTTATTTACTTCTTAATTTTTGTAATTGTTTATCGTTATTGTGAATCATATCTGATAAGTGTTGGAGATTGACAGACAAAAATCTGAAGATTTTTGCATATAGCAACATTTGCATTGGATTGATTAGGAAGATTTTTAAATGAAGATATCTGGTAATACATTTAGAGCAGGCCGTCTCATACTGGGGAGCACGCTGGGGAGCCATGAAGATATTAAAATAAAGTCATTTAAATTACTTCGACGTCATCAATCTTGAATACGATTGTACAGAATGGGACAAAACCATCATCTGATTTTCTTTCGCTATAACGGCTGTATTATAAACGGGCGCCACAGTCGTTTGGTAACAACTGTTGGACCACCTGACTTTTGTATGGAAACGTCCATGTCAAAATGCGTCGCAGGGGTCGCTGCAAAATGGGCAATTGTTGACTTGTGGATGTTTCGGCCTCCTCTACCGCATTTTTACGCACTGCTTTGATGTTCTCAGCCGAACTGCCGGTTGAGGGCCATCCGGGGCTTCGGCTGTCCCGTGTAGTGCGGCTCTCTTGAAATCAAGTCGCCAGACTTCGAATGGTTTGGGCTGTGGGCGCTGCACGATCGTTTCGCCGAAATTCCCGTTACGCTAACACCACTGACAAATTATTTCACGCAAACATTGTCACAACTATCGCACGTTCTTGAGGCGTATAGCGATTCATTTTTATTCATTATACTTCACGAATATCAAAACCAAAAATGATACTAACCGGTTGCACAAAAATAACAGACCTGCACCCAAAATTCACACAAATCTCGTTTATGTATCTCGTTTTGCCGAGTCTGATGCCGAATTCGGTCAGAATTTTTACAGAAAGTTGTATGAACGAACGGCTTACAACAATTCTGACCGATATTTCCGTTAAAATTCTGATACTTGTGCAGACTTTTCTTACAGGATTATGTCCGAATTCGGAGGGAAATCTGACATTTTGTCCGATAATGTGCAGACAATTCTGAGTTTTGTCGGACATTGTGTCCGAGAATACGCAGACAACGGGCGCCACATATTGTCATACAATGCGCAGATAATTCTGACATTGTTCGGACATTTTAAATACCTTTCGAAATACCTTTAAGTATCCTAATAAAATAAAGGTTTCTGACCGGGATGTTGTTATTTGAAGTTGACCACGAAAATCGTCCAGCAATTGTGTCCTATGCACTTGCTTACTTATCGCTTAAATTATAAATGACGATCGATTGACACAAACCCATCAAACAAAAAAAATACAATGAAATGCAAGATAACGGAATTAAAAAAAATTGCATTAAAAACTACAATGGAATGCAATAATAACAAGAAATTCCCTTCAGAGAATAAGCAGAGAACGGAATGCAAACATTCCCATCAGAGGGTGAGCAGATTTCTCGCTCAGAGTGTGAGCATATTTCTCGCTCAAATCTCTCTTGCTAAATTTCCTTGCGATGTTGCAAATTTCCTTTAGAGAATGTGCAGATTTGTCGGATAGTTGTCGGACAAAATAACAGAGATTTAATAGACTTTTCGGACATCAGACATGTCGGAAAGGATTGCTCGCTGGGTTGAAATCGCAATCTGGCAAAGCGACCGCAAAGTATTCAGCTGTATTACGTAGAAGATCAAATTTTTTCGATCAACATTTTGTTTATCGATGAGGCCCATTTCTAGCATTGGTGTTGAAAAGCAACCCGACAAACCAACGGTTTGGTGCGTTTTATGGGATTAGTCCATAATTCTTTAAAAATGAAGCAGGCCAGAATGTAACTGTATTATCGCGCCACTATAACAGACTATTTGCTGCCTGAAATTGAATTCCATGCCAGACAGAAGGAGAAACCTTTGAATTATTGCGAGAACAATTAATTTCATGCTCCGGACCGGTGAATAGATCATGTGATATGAATTTTATGCCATTTATATTTCTAGCCTAGGCAATTTTTACTGTTAACAGGTGCAATCTGTCTTGCAGTTTTTGGCTGAACGGTTCTCAGAACGTGTCGATGTGCGACCATTATTTTGAAGTTTTTCAGTGACGCGAAAAATACATCTGTGAGAAAATGGAATTTACTCGTGAACATTTTCGTGCGACTATATTTCACAACTTTCGACGTGGATCATCAAGAAAAAGTACATTGATGAACTCAAATCGTTATAGTATGTCGATGATCCACCATCCTACAATACTGTGAAAACTGCTATAATGAATTTAGCAGCGTTCGCAATCCGTGAAGGGAATCCCTGTTCCACGTCTTATAACAAAATTTAAATACTACAAACATTAATCTACAATTTCCTTTATTTATATTTTAACAGATTAAAATCATTAGGTTCAAATTACAGACGTATTAAAAAAAAACTTTCTCCTGGCACTTTTACCTCTATTTTTAGATAATTCGAACATACGATTGATTCTTAACTTAATGATGTAGTATTCTTTTTGAAAAAGCGTGCAGTCAACTTATTCAGCAACCATTTTTAATTTATGGTTGAACTAATGAAAAACGCTGACAGTTCTATGCTCAGTTTTTGTTGTTAGATTTTCTTCAAATAAAGTCAAATGGTTCACTAAATATTATGACTGGAACTACGTAACAAGGCCATTAGGCCTGTAACAAAAATCACGACAAAATTCTCAAATTGAAATAAACCGGTAGCACATAACTTTCACGGACACATTTAAATGTTAATCGTTTTAATTGAATTGTGTCGAATGAAAACGACCAATTCAAATAATTACTCAATTTTCCACAAAATTGACTTAACAATTATAATTAACTTGGATAAAATGGTTCATTTATTTTTATACTCATATAAAACTCCAATGGATTCGCCCAATACACTTTGGATGTTAAAGCTTTCTTAAATCCTAATCAAATAGATATTTTCTTAATAACTGAAACTTATTTCACGACCAGGAACAACTTTAGTATTCCCGGCTATAAATTTTATCATGTCATACACCCTGATGGCGCATCTCATGATGGATCGCCTATTCTCATAAAAAATAATGTTGAACATCAGGAAGGTCAGCACTTTTGCACCAAAAAAATCAAAAAAATTTAGGCCATGAATGTAGTTACTTATATTGAACACAAGTCTGGCTCTATCACTACATCCTCTATATATAGTAAAGAAAGAGTCATACTTATCTCTAGATCACAAATTCTTAGCATGTTGCGATTACAATGTTAAACATACAGCATAGGGCTCTCGTCTTATAACTCCAAAGGGACGGCGACTACTCTTTTCAATTAACCATCTCTCTCTAACATCACTTCGCCAAATTCTGCCACATACTGGCAAACAATTATTAACAAAAGTCCCAATTTTATTGAAATCTGTACATCGAAAAACAAGTCTCCCGAATCTCACAAATACTGTACACTGCCTGATTTGTCTTCAGATCACTCACCTGTCTTATTGACAGTAAATTCTACACCAAATATTACGGAATCTCAATGTAAGCATCACACTACAAGAACAAATTGGCAGTACGATAAAGATCTCGTCAGCGCATCAGAAAATCTGAAAGTTCCTCTCAAAACTGCAGATGATACACTGCCGCTCACTTGAATAGCGCCCCCTCTTGAGAATGTTTTTAAGGTTGATTTCTTCTCAAATAATAATGCCAATGCATTGGCTGTATTTTTTTTTTTACAAAATAGTTTGTTTAATTTCAAAAATATAACATAAAATTGCCTTCATTTCATTAGTGTGACTCGCGAAAAAAAATTTAAAGAAAATAACATTGAGAAACTCAAGTTATTATTTTTTTGCTCATTTGAATAGTGCCCCTTAAGCCATTTTCAGGTTTAGTGTGGGAAGACTGTTCCAGATCAACATCAAATTTGAAATTTGGAATATTTCAATTAAAAACTAATAGTTTTAAGGGAAATGGGACGGGCTAAGTCATTCAGAGTGGAGGAGAGAGCGAAAATTTAAACTTGAAGCGGTATATGAATTTGTCTACCTTGGGTCCGCAGTGAACAAGGACAACAGTGTCAGCCTGGAGATAGATAGAAGAATTGTGCTTGCAAATAGATGCTATTTTGGGCACAGCAAGCAGTTTAGGAACAAAGGCCTCTCTCGACGGACAAAAGTCCAGCTATAACAGACTCTCATTTTACTTGTCTTGACATATGGCTCCGAAACTTGGGTCATATCGCAAGCGGATGAAAAACACCTGGGAGTTTTCGAGAGAAAAATTCTCCGTAAAATATATGGGCCTGTTAGGGAAAACGGCGAGTACCGACGTCGGTGGAACCCAGAGCTATCTAATCTGTATTCTGACGTGGACATAGCTAGGCGAATGAAATTACGCCAATTGCATTGGCTAGGCCATATTATCAGAATGGATGAAGATGAGCCAGCGCGAAAGGTTTTCGATAACGTACCCGATGGAAGCAGGAATGGAGGACGACCAAGACTCCGCTGAAAAGACCAGGCAGAAGAATCCATCCGTATCCTTGGTGTTACCAACTGGCGAGAAAAGACGAAGGATAGAGCCAGTTGGAAGAATATGTTGAAATTTGTTTAATTTGTTTGTTTAATTAATATGTGTAAGACGTTTGACCTCATGAGGTCGTAAAATAGTCAATAAAAGAAAGAAGGTGTGCGGACGGACGGACTGTCCATTCATAAAATATCTAAAATATGCATAAAAGCCGCAAAGTTATATCCAGTTTTTTACGCAATGCTATACACTGTGGGACTAATATAAAAGGACGTGTCGTAAGAGCTGTTACGAGAGCGATTCTGAAACATGCATCAAATTCACACGACTCTGCTGCCAACATAAAGAAAAAGTCAGGTGTATCTGCAAGCGTATCTACAGTAAAAAGGACTATTTCCAAAGCTACACATGTAAATTCTCATGAAAGTAAAAAAAACACCCCTAGATGATCTCCCAAAGGATCGTCGCCTTATTTTTTGCCGTTCCAACATAACGTGGAGTAGAGAATGATATCGAGCGATTTTTTTTAATGAAATAAAATTTAATTTCGAGGGTCCCGTTGAATCTAATTATTACTTTCATGACCTACGGAAGGAAGAACACCTACTGAGCCGTTTACATAAACGAGAACCATTTCGTAATATGTCACCATAGAGCTGCATGCAGTTCGTTTCGTCAAGAATGAATGCGATGTCGTAGAAAGCCGTACTGAAAAATGGTTCTCCAGGGGTGAATGCAATTTTTGGAGAGTTGGAGTGGACATTTCAGAAAGAAAACGCCCCTATCCACTCCGCCAGAGCCGTTTAATTGTGGATTGAACGTCAAGACGTTGACGTATTGAACTGACCACCATACTCGCCTGACCTCAACATTATCGAAAATGTGTGAGGATGGAATGTTCACAAGGTGTACGAGCCAGGGAAGCAGTATTCTAAAGAATGCATTTCATATGATTCCCTACCAAACATGATATACTCGTACGAATGCATTCTAAGTAAGGACAGAAGCACTTCTTATTAAATAAGAATTATTTTTTGTGTTAAATATAAGAGAAGACAACATTACATGAATTTTAAAGACATAGTTTTTGTGTATAAACCGAATTTACAAATGTACTATCAAGCCCATATGAAATTCAGCTATGGGGAACAGCCTCGAACTCTAATTTGGAAATTCTACAGTGGTTTCGATCAAAAATCACGAATGCTCCATGGTTTGTTACTCACAACCAATTACATACTGATCTCAAAATTGTCACCGTAAAAGAAGAAATCCAGGTTAGAATGCTCACATATAAATGTCGACTAGAACGTCATCTAAATCCTCCAGCGGCAAATTTGATATCAAGTACCGTAATCTTAAGAAGTCTAAGAAGAAGACTCCTTAAGATCTTCTAGTATAAAGATTGTGGAATATTTTTTGTTAAATATGTTCAAAGTAACGGCAACATTTTCGGCTTTGAGTCATCATCTTCACTATTTATAGCTATTATGGATCTCCAAAGCAGAAAGATCAGTGGATTCTTTCTACATTATTGTAAACAATTAACATAAGTAATGCTAACTGAAGTATACATGAATATAGTATACATGAATATAGTATACATGAAAAAAAAATTAAATTTTTAAATATGATATCAATACTATAAATATTTCCTATCACGCCATATAATTTGTAATTATACTAAAAAGTATAAATCAGTATGAGAGATTTGATTCAAAGTGTATTTTTAGTGTGAGGGCTCGTTAATAAATGTAAAGCAAACAAATAAAAAAATATATTTTTTAAAAAATCAAAACAAAATGCGAATGAGGAGATATTACTTAAGACATATACCCTCCATCAGAGATCCAGAGAAAAAAACAATTTGAAATAATTAGATAATATAGAATATAAGTCTTTGATTTTTAATGATTTACAATATGAAAAATATTTATTGTAAATATAATTTCTCCACAAATAACATATAAAACCAAATGACATTCTTATACCTCATATAAGGTATATGATATCATTATTTAATGTTTCGAGTAGTGCCACGCCCCTTTGTCCAATCACAATATGACTACAAATCATACCTTGATTAGTACCCACAGTTCAAATTTTAAGCGCATTTTTGGTATATTTGACGATTTTTAAATTTCCTACACATAAATCAAATTTTCTCTACCCAAATAACAATTCTCAGGCGTAAAGTAAAATTGGTTATTTGAAGTTTTGTTTTCTATGGGCGCTACCACAAACTTGATTTTTAAAGTTTTTCTAAAACGACCCCCACTTATAGGACGATAAAAATGCAATTATGTTTATAATACCATAAATTTTAACAAAACAATAATTTAAGGGACGTGTTTTTCGTAACCTATATAAGTTAACCCACCTTACTTTTCTTTCGACGACGGTAACCTCGCTTAGTGCTGGCGACACTATCGAGTACTTAGCCATGAAAATGCTTCTCTAAATACCGTTCGGATCCGGTGTAAAACTGTAGGTTCCAATCAGTGAGTGTAAAACTAGGAAGCGCACATCTCACTGATTGTGAGAAGCTCTCCCCAATCTCTTCATGGGATGTTATGGGACACCATTTTTTTTTATATAAGTTAACATTAACTGTTACGAAAAAAACGCATAGACGTTGAGTATAATCAACTTGGTTTCATCCTATAATTCTTCCTTTGTATTTGTCAATTCGTTAATTGGAAAGTCAAACACAAAACAAAGTTCTAAAAAAAATCAAATCACATTGCAACAGCATTCTCTCACTTGGTCAGTAGCAGTGAATTATTGTAATGAAAAACAGATGATTGGGTAAACGAGAACTCCAAACACAAGGTTTTGATTGCAATGGTTCAGAACTTTAATGCCACATTGGGGTATCACCGAATTTAAAAATACACCAGGCATAGTAAACGAACACCTACAGCCCGCTCGGTCGCCACGAGCCGTAAAAAATAGACGACTCGAGAGCACATGCGAAAAAAAACAAAAAACCCAGGCATTCCCGAGCAAGCCCCATGCATTTGTTTATAACGGGTCCGCCAAATAACTTTTTTTTTTTTTGAAAATGCTATAAAAAAAAATACTGAATTTCTCAAATTTCTTTTTTTATTTGAAAGTACAATCCTTCCGGTTAATAATGGAAAATTATTTCATTCAAGTGGCTGCCCCGGCTGGCCATGCAGTAGCCTACACGATCGGGCCAATGTTTAAGCACATTATCGATTGTGTGCAGCTGTATTTCACCAATGGGTTCACGAATATTGTCCTTTAAAGCGTCAATTGTCTCTGGCTTGTCGGCGTAACACTTATCTTTGAGGGCACCCCACAAATAATAGTCCAACGGTGTCAAATCGCAGCTCCGAGGTGGCCAAACGACATCAGCCCTGCGGCTGATAAAGCGATCTTCAAAAACGGCGCAAAACATCGAGTGTAGCTTCGGCTGTGTGGCACGTAGCGCCGTCCTGTTGAAACCAAATGTTGCCAATATCCTCCTCTTCAATTTTTGGAACAAAAATTCGTTCAACATGGCCCGATAACGATCGCCATTGACTGTAACGGCCACTCCTTGCTCATTTTCGAAGAAAAATGGCCCAATTATGCCTCTGGACCAAAATCCGCACGAAACAGTGACTCGTTTTGGGTGCATCGGCTTTTCAATGAATACGTGCGGGTTTTCTGTGCCCCAAATGCGACAATTTTGCTTGTTTACATACCCGCCAAGATCAAAATGAGCTTCATTTGAAAAGATGATTTTTTTTGGCAAAATCGGCATCTGCAACATTACCATGATTACATGAATGTCGCAATATTTCCCAGCGTTGTTCAAGCGTATACACAACCATATTCGTTCAGCGGAAGGATAAAACTAATTAGCTGTCAAATCAGACATGAGCTAAGTGTTACCATTCACGAAATAAGCACTAGTTGAAAAAAAAAGTTAGATGGCCGACCCTTTATACATAACGTCGTGGAAATATAAGAAATGGAATGACATACATTCTATATTTTTCATACAACAAAGTCAAACTTGATACTAACACTATTATCGGGGTTATTCTCAATTTCTAAAATTATACATGTTAACGTGCAGGTTTTCATTTTGTATGAGTTAACGTGTATAAGTTACGACAAAAACGACCCTATAGTGAAAAAAATCCCGAAATCTTATAATATCACCTGAAAAAGTTACATTTTTTAGAGGTTATTTTAGGGCATGTATGGTGTAGTCCTCTTTAAGGGAATTTAACTAATGACACAAATGAAAAAAATGTTTGAGTTTTGGTAGCCGATTTCATCATTGCTCTCGCACTTGGCATTCGATTTCATGATATGCGAACGGAAAGATTTGATTTGTACAACATACATCTCTTCGATTTGTACAAAATAACTCTCTATCCACAAGTCAGTGTGGAACGACTGTTATATTATCCGACCAGGGTAACATTTTGTTAACTTAATTTGGTACTACTTAAGCTACCCTAATTTATATTAATACTCGTTAAAATGTTATAATAAGCAATACATGTTTTGTACTATTTAAACAGTCCGAATTTATTAATGACTTTATAATCAATTTATAAACATGAAATTATAACAATATTCTTTTATTCAATATGCTATTATCATGCACACAAAAGTAATCAAACCATACACTAAATGTAGCGTATTAAGGTTGAGTATGCTTGAAAAATACACAACTAGAGTTGGGTAGTTCATGAACTATGTATATATTTATACCTAGTTTATACCGCACTAAACTCGTGTCAGTGTTGTGCTGTGCACCTAAAACCCAAACGTTTATACGCATCCAAAAAGTAGGTGTCTAGCGTACATCACTTTTAAACCGTGTTACACATCCAGAGTTGCCTACTCAATATATTTAATTAATGTGCAGCTTTTGTTAACGAATTGAATCTTACAAAAAATTATAATTGAAAACAAAGTACATATATTCAAAGTCAGAAAATAAAATCTCGTTTGCCTGTCATTGAACTAAATCGACATTTAACTAACTTCTTTGTTTAAGTTGGCAACACTGGCTCAAAAATTATATGCTTATAACAGTTGACCCAAACCTTAACACGGTTCAGCAATACTTAGCTCGTATTGAAAATGCGATTTATGGTAACACGCTTAATAGTTTTGATTCGTTTTAAGGATGCGTCTATTTACTTTTTTATACGGCACTAAATACGGTATCGAATAATCTCGTGTTATTGTAGCAAACCTAAAATGCCACCGTTTATACGCATCAAAAATATGTATGTATCAGTGTACACACTTTTAAATCGTGTTACAAAATCAGTCCTGCCTACTTAATTTTTTCAGTCAATATATTAAGCATAACATTTGCGGGTTTGTTAAAGAATTGAATGTTATAAAAAAATATAATTTAAAACAAAGCATATTTAACTAAATTGTCCTTGTTTACAAATACTTCCATATTTGAGTTGGCAACACTGGCTCAAAAATTAAATGCTTATAACCATGGCAATATAAGTAAGGTAGAAGCAGTAGGAATTGAAGGCATATTGTTTTTATTTCAGGAGCCGACCTTGTCAAATTCAGCCGATCAAAATTGTCAAGATGTATTTATTTCAGGTTATATCAGGAGGAGTTGTTGTAATTTTCGGCAAAACCCACAAGGACAAGAAACAAATGTATCTGCTGTTTTAACGCTACCACCTGTACTAGATACAGCATGGAATTGGTATAAACAACATTTGACAAGGTCGGACCACAACGGCAAGAAAAAATTGAAATCAGCTGTTCTAACGCTTCCACCTGTAATAAATACATCTTGGCTTATAACAGTTGATCAAAACGGTGTTAAACTCGGTCGTGTTTATAGGGAAACTTAACACGGTCAAGCAACACTTATGTATATTTATTTATATAGACTTAACATTTCGCTCAGCAAATTTTTGGCATTTGGCCTGGTGTGATATGAATGTTGGAAAGAATTGCTTTAATAATACCAGATGTAGGCAATCATCCAAACCATTTCGGTTTGTTTGTTATTGTGTTAAATAGAACACAAATGTATACTAACAATAAAATTTAAAAAAAAACTTCAAAATACGTTTAAATTTCACGGTTCTCAACCAAAACGACATGATAAATTTAAGTCATCAGTTCTTGTAACTCCACCTGGTGTAAGCCGACCAGCTCCAATCACACCGAACGCACCAGGAAATGTCAGATGAGACAAATTTTCTGTCTTTAAACAATTACTCTATGCGTTTAATACCTTTGATCGTAGATTAATTCTTGTGAATATTTAACTCATCTGACGTTTACTTTCACACTCTTAGTTGTGCAGTTGGTGTTATATAGAGATGTTTGACGAAAAGTGACACCAGGTGGAATTACAAGAACTTCTGACTTTAATTTTTCAAGTCGTTTTGGTGAAAAACTGTGAAATTTAAATTTTTTCTATTGACTGTTATTGTTAGCATACATTTGTGTTGTATTTAATACAATAATTTTAACAAACAAAACTAAATACCGTTTTAGTTATTTTGTTGGTTGTTTTGAACTATTGCCTCTATCTGGTATTATTGTAGCAATTCTTTGCGACATCCAACGTTCATATCACACCAGGCCAAATGTTATAAATTTGCTGAGAGAAATGTTAAGTCCATATATAAAAATTGGACTATGGATTACACTGATATACGAGTACAACATATGTATAACGCCTTACAATTCAAAAAGCGAAAAACTCGTATGGTTTTGGTGCCTTTGTTGTAAAATTAATAAAACCGTAAATTTATTTAAATATGATGCTTCCTTTCCATGAGAGACAACTGATTTTTTGTAAAAATCACTTCCTGAACCCTTCAAGTGAGTTCCTCATCTAGTCGATAAACCGTTTTCAGTTTAAATAAAAACAAATATTTGCGCCAGCCATTTCCTGTCAGAAATTATCAAATTAATACCTAATAAGTTACGGGTCATATACACACTGTGATAAACATGGCATACAACTCTCACCGGAATGATAAAAACGAACATAAATACCTTTTCACCTCATGAATTGTTCATGTGTTTTGTTGTTCGTTCAATGTATAAGGTTTCGTGACCATATAACATTTCCAAATTAGCTTTGGAAATGATGACATTCAAATGTTCTGACCCAACAATATAATAGACAAGAAACCCCAGGCTGAGTTATTATGCACATTTCAATTATACATTTACTTTTGTGAAATAATAATCCTAATGTTACATTTTAAGCTTCAGGTATACAAAGGTGGAATTTAGGAATAATATACACACATTTTGAATAATCATATACATATGTATGTATGTATATAATACAGTGCCAGAATGTCTGCATTTGAAAGAATTATTTGATTGTAAAACAGGTAGAACCGATCATAAATATTCGAAAAAATAAAATTTCGAAACCAAATTAACTAATTAAAATTGTTTTCTTACATTAGGAACTTAAGAGATTTTTAAAGAAAAACTTAAAAAATCTTTACAACTTTGAAATTATCGTAATACAGAGTGGGTAATTAAGTGCAATTAACCTGAAAAAGCGATAGCGAAACAATTATTGAAGATTAATGAAGATTGTCAAACAAATAGCATCTTTCGAATACAGTCTAACCAAATATAAGTTGTATATAATATACTATATGTATATGAAGAAGCTAAACCCAAGTCACTATACTGATTTAGCTAAAAGAAGAAGAAAAAACTCAATAATAATATATTAAAACATATTTACGTATTATTATGAACTTGAATTTGTTTGCTTTATGTTGTCGCGTTACCATTTTTTTATTTGACTTTATTACATTTTCTATTTTTAGGCGTTTTAAAATTATCTTCATAACAGTGAAAGAAGGTAGTTAGTGCAACCGTTAGTATGTGCGTCTCTTGTATCGTACATAAGAACATTGTCGGTGACTGTCACCTCGCTTAAGGCTTAAACAGGTAAAACGATTATGTCAAAAAGAGTAGTATGTGTGTATTGTTGCAAAAATAACCGCACCAAGAAAATTAGTCGCGATGATATTTGTGTCACGCGTAAACTTTGTCAACTTGATACTTTTATAAGCGTATTCCCCATTCGGCATTTTTCATCAGCTGTATTTATGTTAATACATTTAAATTTTAATTAAATTTCGTGAACATTTTAAACAAAATACTCAAACAAATGTATTTTAAAGAAATTATTACCAAATTACCAAAGAAAAATGTGATGCGCAAAGTACAAAGCGCAGTTTTCTAAACTTTTATGACGATTTCGTTTCTAAGAAAAAATTCCAAATTTTTTCTGCCCTTTGTCCTAAAAGTGACTATTTGTGTTGTGTTCGTTTCTGAACAAAGTGTAACCCTACTTCAAGGTTGTTGTGTTCGTTTCTGAGAATGTTGCACACAAAAATGTTGCAGTTGCTCCCCTCTCAGCGTATCACGGTGGAGACTGTTGCCCGTTGTCTCATTGAATGTATTCTTTGTCCTTGCTAAGCTAATTTTTCTACATTTTTTTGTGGGGCGCTAAGCTAATTTAAGCGGCTTCAGATAAAATCGCTTACCTTCTCAAACAAACCTTAGTTAAGAGGGAATAACAACAAATACCAATAATATTGGTACTTTGTCAACCAGCTTGTATGAAGAGTCACTTAAAATGGCTTAATATCGCTGAGGCCTCCTTGTATACTGGTCGAATATTTTAGATAAACGAGATACATAACACATGCTAAAAAATCAAACAGATACAGTTGTAAGAAAATTCAACATTTATATGTTCTTTTCTCACCCTAAAAATGGCACAACTTTGAAGGGGTGATAGCAACATTATTGTTTAGAAACGAAATCACCATTTGTGATTGAAAAACCATCGAGTAATTGGCCTTCAAAAACCTTCTTGAAAACTGTTTGAAATCGGTGTAAAAGTGTACGCACCAATCAGTGTGTCTAAGAATAGAAAAAAATTAAAAAAACAGATTTACGATTTCTATTTCAGACTAACTAAACTGAATGGAAATACAGATTTACACTGATGCCCAGTACGCGATAGTGCACGGAATTTTGGAGATATGTACTCTACTTTGTATAAAGTAAATTCATAGTCCTATTCATCAGAATTTAATAGAAACTATCTTTCGCAATAGTGATTCTGAGATGGTGATGTAAATAACACAAATCAATTAATAATTTTCTTACAGATATACAATAAATTGAATTGAATTGAACTGAGTTCAATTGAATTGAATTGAAATGAGTTCAATTGAATTGACCCGAATTGAATTGCACTGAATTGAATTGAACTGATTTGGATTGAACTGAATTGAATTGCATTGAATTTAATAGAATTGGTTTGAATGGATCTGATCTGAATTGAAATGAATTGAATTGCATTGAATTGATTTAAATTATTTTGAATTGAATTTAATTCATTGAATTGAATTGATTTGAATTTAATTGAGCAGATTATAATTGATATGAATTAAATTGAATTGAATTGCACTGAACTGGATTGAACTGATTTGGATTGAACTGAATTGAATTTCATAGAATTGGTTTGAATGGGTCTGAACTGAATTGAAATGAATTGAAATGCATTGAATTGATTTAAATGATTGTGAATTGAATTGAATTCATTGAATTTAATTGAGCAGATTATAATTGATATGAATTAAATTCAATTGTATTGCATTGAATTCAATTGAACTGATTTCGATTGAACTGAATTGAATATTTGTGTTGATAAATAAATTGTTAGTTGTATGGGCTTTTTGGTTATTTCAGTGTAATGGCAGTAAAAGAATTTATTCCATATTTTTCCCGACGTTTCGTTGTTTGTTTGACAACATCTTCAGGGGAGATTTTATTGGATCTTTTTCAAAAACAATGTGGAATATTATTATATGGTTTTTAGTGTTTTCAGTTTAACTTACTGTTATATTACATTAACTAGATTTTCATTTGTAATAACAAAAATTAAATAAAATAAATAAATAACATAAAGGACGAGCAGAATTGTATAACTTGTATAATTATGGACGTTCACCACTTAAGCCTAATATCATAGAACTAACCAAAGATTAATGTTAAACCAATAATATAGATAGAGCTGATGCAGTCGACGTCCTCTTTTTTGTTCATTGTCCTTGCTTGCTGTTGTTGTATCCGAATTGCATTGAATTTAATAGAATTGGTTTGAATGGAACTGAAGTGAATTGAATTGAACTGAATTGAATTGCATTGAATTGATTTAAATAGCTTTGAATTGAATTGAATTCATTGAATTGATTTGAATTTAATTGACCAGATTATAATGATATGAAGTAAATTGAACTGAATTGAATTTAATTGCACTGAATTGAATTGAATTGAACTGGGTTGAATTGGATTGAATTGAATAGAAAAATTGATATGAATTAAATTGCATTGAATAGAAATGAAACGAATGCAATTGAATTGAAATGAACTGGGTTGAATTGGATTAAATGTAATTGAATTGGATTGAATGTAAATGAATGGGATTGAATTGAACTAAATGATTTAAATGAATTGAATTGCACTGAATTTAATAGAATTGAATTGAGTGGAATTGAATTGAAGAGAATTTAACTAAATTAAATTTTCCTATTAATCATATTCAGCTATAAATTATATTTAATTAGTATTTAATGCCAATGTGAGTTTGAATTTTGTTTTTGAAATCGGTTAACTTCTGTGATAACCGGTTTTTGGGTTTTTGAAAAATACGTTTTTTTAACCGACAAACGGTTTTCAACAACCTATTGTAGTCAATACTTTTAGACCCCTATTAGACAGTGCGAGGGTTACAACTTATATTTTGGGTCCTGGCAATACTAGTGTTGCCAGATACACACTGCAACTTCCATTGGAAAGTTTGACATTTTTTAGCTGTAACATACATAGAACGTTTTCACTTACGAGCATTATTTGATGTATTTACAGTGGGTTGAAAAATGCATCTAGTTCAAAAAATGGAATTAACCCGTGAAAATTTCGTGAGACTAGAGAGTATCAATCAACTTGTTTCGACTTTTGATGATGAAGCACCATCAAAAACCACTGTAAATCGCTGGTACCAAGAGTTCAGTTTCGGACGGCGTTCGCTCCAGGATGAATTTCGTAAAGGTCGTCTAACTTCGGTCGTTTTGCCGAAAACCATTGACGATGTGCGTGAAGTGAGATTGATCCATCATGCTCAAAAAAGGCTCGTGTCGATTGGAGCAAAAAAACAATACAACCGCGGTAACTCAAATGCAGTGTATAACATCGTCACAGGTGACGAATCATGGATCTATGCATATGAGCCCGAAAAAAAGCAGCAATCGACCAAGACGAGCTAAATCCAACAACATTTGTTCGCGGAAGAAGCACATTGAAGCAAATGATCGCGTTTTTTCGGTATAACCGGTCATGTGGCCACAGTGCCTTTAGTGGAACGTAGGGTGGTCAATTCTTAGTGGTATACCACATCTGTTTGCTAACAGTGTTTGAAGAAATAAGGAAAAACAACTAGAGAAGACGGATCATTTTGCATCGCACATCAGCTGAAACAATGGGCTAATTGAGCACTCAACATGTCGAATTGGTGGGTCATCCGCCGTAACAGCCCTGATTTGGCACCCAATGACTTTTTACAGTGTAGTCAACGTTTTTCGACGCCCGAAGCAGTTGTTGAAGGGTTCAAAAACCATGTTTTGGGGGTGTCTCAATAGGAGTGGAAAAAGTGCTTCGAAAATTGGTTTGAGCACATGCAAAAGTGTACTGATCTTCACGGAGAATATTTTGAAAAACAATAAAAGCATTTCCACTGATAAATGATTGTTTTTATATTGCTGGTACCGAAATACAAATAGCAACCCTCGTAGACAGAAAACTGTTATTAATCGGTGTTTGACCATGGAGTGAACAACCCTAAAAATATTCCAGTTATTCACTCGTTGTCCGGAGCGAAGCGTATATTCAGTGACTAGTTTGTGACTGTCGCTAATGGCACACTTAGTCCAATGAGGACGTTGTGATACCATGGGAAGTCAAGCCTCATGATACCCCATTCGAAGATCATTCAGATTAACTGCCCTATAAATCAGCCGGACCTGACGGGATAATTTCCGCGGAACTACAGGAGGCACTATACGTATCTTATAGTTGGTTGGAGGCAATCTTCAGGGGCTGCCTTATGCTGGGAGTCATTCCTAGCAAACCAAAGTGGTTTTCGTGCCGAAAGCGGGCAAATGCTTTCATGTCAAACCAAAGGACTTTAGACCAATCAGTCTATCATCCTTTGTTCTTAAGACATTTGAAAGGTTACTGGGCATTCATGTTCGAAGTAATCTACCACAGAATCTACTATCGAATACTCAGCATAACTATATCAAAGGCAGGTCAACTGAGACGGCTCTCCACTCTATAGTCAGCATAATAGAAAACTCTCTTGAGAATAAGGTCTTCGCTCTGGGGACCTTCCTGGACATCGAGGGAACGTTCAATAACATTAAACCTTCGGAGATTCTTAGGTCGTTACAGAATCTAGGAGTCGACAGCTTAATGACACGCCTAATTGGGAAGCTTCTAGTGGATAGATCCGTCAAAGCTGAATGTGGTGGTGTTACAATTGCTAGGAACGTTAACAAGGGGACACCGCAGGGGGGAGTTCTGTCTCCACTATTATGATTAACTTCTGTCAATGAACTGCTTCTTGAATTGGATAGGGCCGAATGCCAGGTCTTTGCCTATGCCGATGATATAATTTACTTAGCATTCGTACAACCAGCCTACTTAGTCTGATTTCGAACTGGACCGCTAACAACGGACTATCACTTAACCCACTTAAAACCGAGCTTATCTTGTTCTTTCGGAAATATAAAATACCCGCATTTGAACTGGCGTCAGTAAATGGGGTGCAATTACATTTGACGGAAAAGGTCAATTATCTGGGAATAATTCTCGAGAGAAAACTGCCTTGGAAACCCAATATGGAGGAGAGTGTGAAAAGGGCGTATGTTGCTCTTTACTGCTGTAAAGGGGCGATAGGAAAGCGCTGGGAACTGTCTCCTAAGATGACCATGTGGATTTATACGGCAATAGTCATACCAATACTTCTCTATAGCATCGTAGTTTGGTGGAGGTCCCTCCAAAATAAATATATTTTGAATTCCTTGATTAAAATTCAATAATTCAGCACTTAATAGCGTTAGTGGGACAATGGGCACGACGTCAGGTACTGCACTTAGTGCTATCCTGAACATCTGTACTCCCGAATCGGCAGTTGCTACATCCCTGGTGAGAATCAGAGATTGTGGCGTTATGGTATCGGGGCATTCCGGACACGCTGAATTACTACACCGGATCAACTCTATTCCCGTAAAAATACCGACAAATTTGGACGAGCAAGTATGCTATGGAGTCCATACACCGGACCTAAATGTAAATACCTCCTTCAAGCTGCCTGATCACTGTAGTGTATTTCAGGCGGAAATTACCGCCATACTGGAGGTTGCTGAACTACTGAAAAGTAGTGTCACAATCCTCCGGAGAATATGTAGCTACACAGACAGCCAGGCTGCCATAAAACTCCTGAAAGCCATGTTTGCTACGTCCCTGACGGCGAAAGAATGCCACTCATCACTTAGGGTGACGGCAGAGTATTTTGACATCAGGCTCATCTGGTTATCGGGACACATCGACATTCCAGGCAATAGCGTAGCGGATGCGTTAGCTAGACAGGGTACTACGGCACAGGTTCTTCCGGCAAAAGAAGGTGTTAGTATGCCCATCTCTACCTGCCGTTTGCAGATCAGCTAGTGGGCCGATAATATGTTCAAGGACAAGTGGAGACTTACTTCAACTTGCAAACAAGCCAGGGTCCTCTGGCCACAGGTGGACAGGAGGAGGACTAGGCAACTACTTAACTTGCCGAGAAGCAGGTTATCTACAATGATAGGAACACTTACGGGACATTGTCTTGTAGGAAAACACGCCCTAAGATTGGGATATAGAAACTCCACTCTCTGTAAATGCTGCATGGAAGAGGACGAGGAAACGACGAAACACCCTCTCTTGGATTGCCTTGCTCTGGCAGGACTGAGAAGTAGAATATTCGGAACACGTTTAGTTACCACTGTAGCCCTACAGGATATTCCTGTAGGTCTTATAGACAAATTCATTGAAAGGGCAAATTGGCTAGATGACTAGTTAATAGTTGCTATGGAGGAAACTGCAGGTATCACAATGGGCTTCTTTAGCCTAAGTGTGCTAGACAGCGTGCTGTCTTGCAGCCATTTTCAACCAACCAACCAACTGTCTGGATGTATGGCAATAAATAATGGTTTGCAATAAGACTGAGTTGCAGCATAAATGTACGAGAATGTCCGGAGTAGAAAAAAATAGAATGTCGTGGAATCTGAATTAGCCTAGGTGTCTCAATACTTTTGTACCCTTCAACAAGACAATGCCGGCTTCCATAACAAACGAGTCGTCATGGAGTATAATGCAAGTCAATATGTTTAAAAGCTCTACTGGTTATAACATGTCTGGGTTGATTGCATTTTAATTTAAATAAAAAATGCTTATTATATGCTGCTTCCGAAGATATTTGAAGCGAACATCATAATCGAAAGGGTCAGCCGTGTCGAAAATGTTTGCCTTGAATTTCAGAAAGTATTAAAAACATAGACTTCATTGGGGTATAAAATTAATAAAATAATGAAAACAAAAACATAACCAGACATTGTCTGAAAATACCCGTGTCCATCTAAAGCATTTATGAACAGTTTGTGTTTCAACAATTTCACGGAACAGATAATCTTTCAAAATGTTCAAACTATGTAGCTTCAGACAGACACCCTTTCCGTTCTACCAATAATTGTTTAGTTATTTCCTAATACGATTCACTGGCACAGCTGCAACACATTCGTTTGAGCTTTGCATGATACGGCATTACGCACCAGTTGCACTGGAACTCTACGCCAATGGTCATTTCAATTTTGAGGGTGGACAGACTGGATAAAAGGTCTTGGTTCCCTATCCACTGTGACTCATAACAAATGAGACTGCAATTGTATGCATTCGTGCTCACTTGAAGGGACAAAGAGTTCAAAATTACCAATTTGATATGACAAAGTTTGCAACTATGTATATATAATTTACCTTATTGTTGTTTATAGGAAACCTTGTTAGGGCTTTGCTTCCTGTGACTGCATATTAATGATCTTCATTTGTTTTAGAATAACTATTGATAATTCCATTGCTATGACAGGACGATAGAAGCGAAAGAACATAATTAACCATCAGATAAAAAGCAAGGAACAGCGGAGAACTTCTGACATTTAGTAAGCATTTCTTCCATTCTTGGACTCATTAAAAGAGACCCTATTTCCAACTGCAATTATTTGTGTACCATATCGTATAACTACAGATAAAGATAAAAAGCAAGGAACAGCGGAGAACTTCTGACATTTAGTAAGCATTTCTTCCATTCTTGGACTCATTAAAAGAGACCCTATTTCCAACTGCAATTATTTGTGTACCATATCGTATAACTACAATTGTTGTAGGTGGCAAACAAAAAGAACATAGTACAATTTAAAATCCTATTTTTAATACAAGAGTTTACTGTGGAAAATACATGGTAGATGCATTTATCAATTTTTTCTGATAATTACAATATTTGATCGTTTTTACAGATGTTGCACGTACATCCCTTATTCTAATTGCTTTGTCATAATTAGGGTAGATTGTATATTCTGATAAGGTTACCATGTACATATTTCTGTTTTACAATCGTCAAGTACATTGTGGTATCAATGAACTGAATTTTAGACAGGTACAAAAGGTGGAAGACCGACACTAATACCATGAACAAGTACTACATATTTAACTAAAAACACTGTTCGACAAAACTCAATGTTTGTATGTTAGAAACCTATTTTTTGTGGTTTTCGACAGTTTTGGGAAGTGTTGCATTAAATAATATACATACTTGCGTAGTAGTTATTAATGGGAGCCAAACATTGGGAGCCTTCTGTCTCAACCATGTGCCTATGAATTGGTGGTTCCCCGACAACGGTAGTATATTTTTTTCTTGCGGCTGAAGTCAAGCTTTCCGGTGAGCAGCCTGCCTGATTGGCTATGCGATCACTGATGTGTCTCAGGTTTGATAGGTGACTGATGTCACTGAAGCTCATAAAGCTATCGGGCATATTCTTTTGTCCTTATAAGGCGGATGAGCCAAACTTATGGACCAACGGCGAATAGTAACCAAAAGAAGAAAATTCAGGTTCGACATATTGTATCCTGGTCCGGGTCTGATCCATAATGTGCGGCTGCTATCAAATATCCTGGCAGTAGGTAAAATCCAAAACACCCGGTGGACTTGGTTTGCCTCCCGCCACTGTTCATAAAGGCAGCGAAAGTACAAGAACGAAAGAGAAAACATAAACAACCCCTATTCGTTGACGACCCCCGAAAACTTTATAAGGACCACGATTTACGGATATGCACTTGGAATGTATGAAATTTATAAGTACATATATAGATCCGATGTAAGTATCCAATTGACAAAGCAAGTATCCAATTGAAAGTTATAAGGCTGATATTACTGCTATCCAGGAAATGCGATGGACAGGACATGGCTGCACAAGAAAAGAAACTGCGACATATATGTACTTCAGTTGCCACAAGAAAACTCATGAATTTGGTTGCGGATTTATAGTTGGCAAAAGACTGCGCCATCTAGTCTCTAGGTTCAATCCTGTGATTGAAACATTTTTATATTTTCCTAATTTGTGTGCATGCCCCGACAGAATAGAAAGATGATGATGCGAAAACCGTATTCTATGAGCTCCCAGAGGAAACGTATGACCTCCTGCCCTGGCCATGACATTAAGATTGTACTAGGAGATTTGAATGCTAAAGTGGCAGGGAAAATGGCTGGATACAAAGTGGGTCTGAAAGCAAATGGGTACAATAAAAAATTATTGGTTTCAAAGAGCAGGGCCTCCATGCGATTAGACCAAAGCGCGAACGTTGACAAACATTATAATTACGAGGTGGTGAACGAATTTATTTGCCTCGGGTCTGCCGTAAACAAAAACAACAACGTCAGCCTTCAGATCATATATACGATACCTGCGTACACTTGGTATTACCAAGTGGAGAGATAACATCGAACTGGTTGGCGAAATATGTTATGTTTGGGTATCAGAAGAATCCCATCGACGAGTGCAATACCGGCATTAAACCCTATAAAGGTATAAATTAGGTGCGGTAAAACGATTACAAGCAACAGAAAAATAGCTGCGGGGATATCACAAATCGATTCACCAGTGTATAATGCAAAAGCTGACGGGATTCCCACCAAAGGAACGGAGGCAGGTCCATCCGCATATCAGAGAATATTGGTAAAGAACTCTATTCGATGGCGAATGAGGAATCCACTCCTATACTGACGGATTTATGACGGAGGTCAGAACGCGAGTAGGAATCTGGAAACTTAAATATTGAATTTCGTCTTCACAATCGAGTGTCACAAGCAGGCATTAAGACGTTCACAGATTGTCGTCGCAGTGTTAGATCATGTATGATACTTCTGTGCCAGGAGGAAATAAACAAATTACCCACTGCTGGTAACCTTAAAGTCATACGGCACTTGGGAAATGAAGAGTGGACGACCCTGAATCGGATAGACTCCAACCAGTTAACTATGGATATGGAAAAGCTCTATCCTTTTCAAAGGATTACGGTCCTAAAACCTCTCTGATATTGGAGCATCTCAGGGGAACGGACAGAAGTTTTTGTGCTCAGCACGAACTTACTATAAGAATTTTTGGCATGTCTACCTACTGGCTTAGGTGTATACCAACAAATACTAACTCACTTAGGTTGCCTCAAACAACCCAGAGAGTTCAATATGAAGATAATAAGTTTATCCGACCCATTTTCTCCTCCAGCTGCTAACACGAAGCTCTCGCAGGCAATCTTCCACCTGGCCTTTTCAGAGATGTCTTGTTCTACTTTTCGATGTCCTTCGAGTACGTTTTCGAATACCTTTCACACTGGTTCATTCTGATCCATTCTACTAGCATGGATGTCGGGATATAGATTATACAGCTCGTAGTTTACCCATCGTCGATAGTTGCCGTTTTCTATTATACGACCGTGGTATTGAATTTTACCTACTGTCAGGATGTATTTACAGCCGCCCACTCTAGGTCAGACGCTGACCAACCTGTTTGTCACACCTGGATTTTGTTTTCTCCTGAACTCTTCCGCGGTTGACATGTAGTATTGGTTCATCCGCCTTCTAAGACAAAAAGAGGAATTTATGCCGGACAGCTCTTAGTTACTTGCATTAATAACTAGATAGCCGTAGTAATCTCATTGCAGACGCGATTTAATTCTCGCAGCCAATCTCTCCCGCGCTTTAGCCCCCACATTGCGACAACATCGTTAGGATCACACAATTTTGCCGAACAGTGTAAAACAACCATAACAGATAAGGAAAGTATACGCGGGAGACGTATACTTGGTATTGAAAGTTGTTACTTTAGGCATTTTGTTTTTGCTTGGAGGGCCGAACTTGTCACATTCAACACAATGTATACCAAGAGTGAAACCGAGCAAAAAAGTACAAAAACAAAATACATATGAATTTTACAAGGCCGAACCACAACGACAAGAACAAAATGAAATCAGCACTTCTAACGCTTCCACCTGTACTAAATACGTCTGGGTTCCACCTTATACGCAAATGACAGTTTTCCCTTTTTAAATCTATGTATATTTTATATTGTCATTAATATCTAATTTTTATAACTTTCCTTTTGATACAAGCAAAATTTATTTCAAAAACATAATGGCTGTTTTGAAAACGTTATAGTCACTTCCTGTCACCTATACATAGTCGAATAGTATGTGCATAAAATACAACATTTTTTGCCACAAATTCATACGAAATAGGTCACAACTGGTCGAAAATGGAAATAACAAGGCCCAAATCAACCACCGACTTAATATCAACATTGTTTGTTACCAACGAACTCTAAATGTACAAGACAAACTTTATAAATAAAAAAAATAAACATTTTTAAGTTATTACTAACATGAAACACAATAGCACAAACAAATGCATACAAGGAATAACATTACAATCTACAAATGTCTACACTCCATTTAATATGAATAGGTGCGTACACAATTTCAAGATGACTAAAAAATACGAAATAAAGAGAACATAGTTTCTTGTAAGACGCTGCACATGGCGCATTGTCGTTGCATACAGCGAGTATTCAAAAATAGAAGAAGTTATTTTACAGCGATGATGTTTGTCAAATTAAACAATCGATAAAAGGTATTACAAAAACAAAATATGATTTTATATCTACAGCTGTGTTCAAAATAATAGGAGTGCTGCCACCTAATATTTTCTCATGTCAAAAAAGAGAAGCTTATTATAACTATTATATTTATGATGGAATTGATTTATTTCTGTATTTGCCCTTGGATCGACTTGATCCTAAAAATAGGAGTGATAGTGATTTGTACTAAAAAAAATATAACAGCATTTAATTAAAAATAAAAAAAGTGAAAAGGAAGTATGGAAAGCGACGTTGGAACTTTTTCAATAGTTATTAAATAAATTTTCATATAAATTTGTGTAATAGTGGGACGAGGAAAACACTGTTTCGAAGAAAAAAGAAGAATTAATTAAAAAGTTACGAAAACAAGGAAAAACGTATAGAGAAATTAAGGAAATTTTAGGGTGCTCTGATCGAATGATTGCAAATGCCTTATTATATAAAAAAAGGCCGAAACATGTGGGCGCAAGCGTAAGACATCAACTGTTGATGACCGCCGAATTGCGCGATATTGTAAGGTAACCACCCACTTCCGCGTCTTCAAAAACGATTCAAAAGGAGCTAAATCTTGCTGTAAGTGGTCCTACTATTCGTAGACGACAGTGATATAAAATAATTTATTCGCAAGAAGTCCACGAAATGTGCCATTGCTTTCAAAGAAACAGGCAGCTGCTCGCTTAAAGTTCGCTCAAAACATACATATCGATTGGTCGAATGAAAAATGGAGGAACATACTATGGACAGACGAAAGCAAAATCGTGTTATTTGGTGGAACTGGGTCTAGACAGTATGTCCGACGTCCGCCCAATACTGAAAATAAGGCACAATATGTAAAAACGATGCTTAAACATGGTGGTGCAAAAATAATGATATGGGGGAGTTTTTTATACAACGGTGTAGGTCCAATTCATCAAATAAGACGTATCATGGATAAGCACGTCTATCTGGGAATTTTGAAGGAAGCAATGCTCCCTTATGCAGAGTGAAATATGCCTCTGCAATGGGTATTCCAGCAAGATAATGGCCCAAAACAAACTGGTAAATTGGTAAAGGAGTGGTTTCGGGACAATGGGGTTGAGGTTATGTCGCGGCCTGCTCAGTCTCCGGACCTCAATCCCATAGAACATCTATGGAGAGGTGTTAAGAAATATGTTGCAGAGAAACAACCGTCAAATGCGGAAGAGCTATGCAATGCAGTGCGTGATGCCTGGCACCAAATCCCTTTAAAGATATGCCAGGATATTAATGACTCCATGCATCGTAGATGTGCCGAAGTTATCAAAAACAGAGGGTATTTCACTAAATACTAAAGCAATTGACCTTTTCCTTTAATCATTTTAGATTTTTGTGCCTTTTGCTTTAAGACTTTTCGGTCGCGGATTAACACTCCTATTATTTTGAACAGTGAATTTTTAAAAAAGTTTTGTTTAAGTGAAATATTTTAAGTTAATATACATAGCTTTAATTGTATAATTAATTGGTATACGATTTAGAGAATTAATCAATGAATAATTTTATGTAAATAATCTGAATAAATTTTTTATTTTTTCTTAAAAAATTAAAATTTGTTTTTTTATGAAGGGCACTCCTATTTTTTTAAACACAACTGTATGTCTTCTTTTGTTCAAAAACTTTAGTGAAATTTTTCGAAGAATATTTTTTTCACCATCGCCCTAAAATTCAGTTTTTTTGAGACATATTAGCACCAATTCGGAATAAGTAAGAAATTAACCCATAAAAGGCATTTTAATTTTTGACTTATTCCTGGCATTTAGGTTGAGTTTTTGAGCTTTGGTGTATTCAGGAACTTATATTTTTGTTGTACATTTTAACTATTTTAGGGGTACTTTTTGCCCTTTTCCGCAAAAGGTGCAAAGAAGACCCATATATTGTGGAGCTAGAGGGTTAAAATGTTTAACAAAAAGATTTCTCGTTAAATTTTATACAAAATTGCTGAACACATCCTTTACCTAAAATGTAAGGATCACATGGTTTCCTGTCGATTCGTCATGAGAATATACAAGAGGGGGAAAACTTTAACCCCCCTTTAATTACCACCATATATAAACTTTAAAAACGCTGATACACGTAAACCTTTTCTTAACCCCTCTACAGAATTCTTTTAACTTCCGACCATGTTTAATTTTGTTCCACAGTGTAAGTTACCACAATAAACGGTGGAATGATGCTGCTGTTAAGCAGTTACTAGAATTTTAAGTTCTTAATTATTTTCGAAACCACTTAAAACGGGATAAAAACAAACGATTAAGGTTATTTTAAATAGCAAAAAACGTCAAATGTTTGTATATATCCTTAATAATTCAAATTTTAAATATTTAACAGAAGCTCGATGATTTTCTTGGTAATAAGAACATTTTATTTTTCATTCAATTTGTTAAAATCTAACTTTAATTCATTTATTGAGGCTTTTCAAGAAAATTGAATGATTTTGAATCGTGTTAGAAGGCAATATTTAAGACTCGTGTATTATATTAAAAACATAACTTTGTAAGTTCTGTGTAAAATAATGTTTTAGAACAATAGATGTATGAGAAACGTTTGAATTATCTCGAATATAAAAATGAATGCAGATACAAAAATATATAAAATATACAAATTAAACTTAACAAATATATAAAAAAAAAAAAAGTTTTCCCATTACATCCCATGAAGGGATTGGGGAGAGCTTCTCACAACCAGTGAGCTGTGCGCTTTCTAATTTTTCACTCAATGATTGGGATCTACAGTTTTTACACCGATTCCGAACGGTATTTTGAGAAGGTTTTTCATGGCTAAATACTCGATAGTGTCGCCTTCACTATGCGAGGTGACCGCCGCCGAAAGAATTTTTTTTTTTAAGGTGGTCAGAGCAGGGATCGAACCCGGGATCTCAAGTACAAGAGGCGAGCACACTACCCATTGCACCACCGACATATAAAAATATATATAATATAGGGACATATAAAAACAAATGGATAATATGTATGGTATTAACCCGCTATTGATTTTGAATCAAAACTGTAACAAATATTTACATTCATATCAAAATTTGTTGGACTTTCGCTGACGAACCCAATTCGCAATCGTCCAACTATAATGTTGTCTATTGAAAATATTAACTATTATCCGATTTGGGTGATCACGAAGTCTAGAAATGAATCTACTTACTACATTTAAAATATCGCAGAGATATTGACCTATTGGAGTTATTCGTGACTCTCTGTAAATTACATTACTTGAGCATCGTTTATTCTCATATTCAAAGTATTTGCCTACACTGTGACGCAAAACTTTACGTTATAAAATACGCAATTCTTTCATTATTATTGGGGAAATGCTAAACCAAATTGGGAATCCGTAGAGGAATATTGGTCTAACACTTGTTTTATATAAAATTTATTTGGTATTTTTGGGTAAATTTGTGTTTAGAATTCTTGAAAATATGTATATGTGACCTGCTCCACGAAAAGGGACCTCTGCGCCGAAAAAACTTTTTTTTACTTTTTGAGTGATTCTTATAGAAAAAATGCCGCAAACCGCAATTTTCTATGTATGTCTTTTAGTTTTTTTACAAATCACCTGTAAAGATGAACATAATTAATAATGAAAACAGCTCTAGTAATTTTGAAACAAAATTAGCAAAAACAGGTTTTTAACTGTTAGAAATATTTTTCATAGAGGCAACACTGCATAGTGAACATCGTACAAAGAACCAGAGAGTCGAAATACATCGCCAGATGATCAGGTTGAAGGAAGAGTTGCATAACCATGCGCAAAACAAGGAAAAACGAAGCGCTTTTTTTAAACGCGTTTTTCTCAATAACTTCTTTTCGGCGCAGAGGTCCCTTTTCGTGGAGCAAGTCACATATTTAATATTCCGTACGCTTTGTTATCACACATCGTGCAAGTTTATTCAATAAAATAAAATAAATGGTTTCACGTTACATCCCATGAAGGGATTAGGGAGAGCTTCTCACACACTAGTGAGATGTGCGCGTTCTAGTTTTACACTCACTGATTGGGTCCTACAGTTTTACACAGATTCCGAACGGTATGATAATTTCAATGAGTAAAATGTTATCAAAATATAGCGAAATTTACTCGAAGATTTCGGGGCGATTGTAGAAACTTTTACATATACATAACCTGACCAAACGTCCCGCTTTTGCCGTTATTGTCCCGCTTTTTTCTTGCATGTTGGGGCCTCTTTCCGACATGAATCTAAAATAACCAAATGATTATATACAAAATAAAACACTTTATTGTATAAGTATACATTTGGCCTTATTTTAATTAAATATATGTATTTTTATGTAATTTTTTATTTAAAACCAAAAAAATACGCTATTTGTCCTTTGTATCCCACTTTTTTTTTTGGTAAATATGACCTGACCAACCGTCCCGCTTTTTGATTTTTATCACCACTTGAATCTAAAACAACATAATGATTATATGCAAAATAAATAGTTTTATTTTATTTATTTCGTCGTATTTTATCTAAATGTACATGTATATTTTTTATTATTATTATTGTTTATTTAAAACAAGAATACACCGGCTTTTTACCCATTGTGGCCGTCGGTGGTGCTATTGTAGTGTGCGCGGCTCTTATTCATGAGTACGTGGGTTCTATCCCTGCGCAGACCACCTTACATTTCTTCCGATGGCGGTCAACTCGCTTAGTGACGGCGAAACTATCGAGTATTTAGCCATGAAAAAGCTTCTCAAAATACCGTTCGGAACCGGTGTAAAACTATAGGTCCCAATCAGTGCGTTTAAAACTACAACTTGCACAGCTCACTGGTTGTGAGAAGCTCTCCCCAATCCCTTCGTGGGATGTAGTGGCAAAACCATGTAATGTCCCGCTTTTTCCTCACATCTACTTGGTCAGGTTAAGTGAACATGAACATGTGACTACAGGGAAATATTGGTTGCGTTATTGACCACACAAAAAAAAAGGCAGTACGTAAATTCCTGTAGGGTATTTGTAAAATGTATTCAAATAGAATGGAGTGTGGTAAATGAGTGTGCCTGTGCCGGAGTAATTGCAAACGATGGCAGATACTTTAATATATACGTTAACATTCTCTCACATTTTACATTCGGTGTCTTTTTTCTTGTCAGAATGACAGTCATTCGGGCGAAGTACGAGCAGTAATGAATGTCGTTCGTCCGCTACCTTTTTTAATGTGTGTGAACCATATTAGGTAATATGAGACAAAACAGTAGCGTGAAAGGCGACATAGAATCAACATTACGCACATTTGTGAACACAAGCACACACACACGAAAGTGCATGTGGGTATAAATTGTACGATATGTATAAAGTATCTTTTGCTTCAGAGGAGAAAGACATTAACTCAACTTTGATAAACCAATTTAAATTTCTGGATTAGTTTCCTTTAATATAAAAAGTTTTGTCTAGTATAACAATGAGAAAAAGTGAATCCATTGTTATTCTTAAATCCTTTTATCTTGGTCGTAGAATGGAAGAAACGATAGAAAAGAATATATTCAAAAAATAAAAAATAAATTGTAATACTTGACAAAGTGACCATTCGAGTAACTTCAACAAAATGTACTGCCCACCCCACAGAATCTTATTTTAGCCAATTGAGATTTGTTAAATAATAATAAAAAAAAAATACAATGTATTCTAAACTATTTCGAAGCTGTCTTCATCAAAAACATTTACCCTGCAAAAATATATATTTTATTGTTCACTTCGTAGTTTTGATTTAAGAGTAAACTCATATAGAGCTGCTCTCTTTCTAATCTGACTTTTCATTTCACACTCTTCGTGGTGCGCCGACTGCACCACGTAAATTAACCTACACCAGGTGGAATTACAAAAATTGTTGACTTCAATTTTTCATGTCGTTTTGATGAAAAACTGTGAAATTTAAATGTATTTTGACATTTTTTTTTGTTATTTTTTACTGTTAGTATATATTTGTGGTGTATTTACACAAAAATGTTAACGCACAAAACGAAATGCCGTTGCTGTTTTCTTGTTGGTTGGTTTGAGCCATTGCCTCTATCTGGTATCATTAAAGCAACACTTTCCAACATGCAACGTCGATATACAACACACCACACTTCGTAACCAAATCGCTTCTCTAGATATGATTACCCTATGTTGCCGCCTTGACGAACAGAAGACAAATATTTTGACACCTGTCAACATTAATTTGGTTTGCTCTCAAAGTCGTTCGCTTGTAAGTTGTACTAGGTCTTTACCACACCCGACAGTCAGTCTAACAGTAGCAAAGAACAATATAAATGGTGCGTGTTTTCGTAGGCAATAAAACGGGGTGAAAAAGAGATAAAACAATAGGGTAATGCTTCTGTATAAGTAAACGAAGGGTCTTATTGTTGGTCATGAATAGAGAGTCAGAGCGAATAATTACAAATCGAGAAAATAGCGAATAGGACAAGATGAAGAACGATCAAAGGTATGGCGATCCCTACTCCTTAGAATCTCTTTGACATTTGAATACAGTCATGTAGTCAAAGGAGGCCCATGGGGATAAATGTATCTAGGTCACATTCATACCTAAATAGTGCGCGAACAGGCATTTGTTACAATATGTAAATAAGAACTTATGTTTAGAACTATAGTAATATAAACTTTAACAGAAAATAAACACGATTTGATGAATAAAAACAAATTAAAGCACATTATAAAAATAATTTTGTTTTAAAATAATAATTAACAAAAATTGAAAATGACAAATTTCATTCAAAATCATATAATGAAAACAAATGCGTTAAAAATTTAATCGATATTTTAGTTTCTGTTTTCAAAAATAACAATCACAATTTTTTTTAATTCAGTTTATTATCACAGTTTGCGTTGACTAAACAGCTACGAATAAAAATCTCAATCGCACCTAATTAAATTTCAACAATATTACTATTTGTCCTTTGTAAAAAATTCGAACTACATTGCATACAGGGTGATTCAGGAAGTTCCGCACAAATTTCTCCAGCGTATTCCTTGGCTCATTTCATGAAGAAAAGTCCACTAGAACCATGTCCGAAAATGCAAGGGTGCGAAATGGCAGCGAGTTCAGTATTTTCGGATTGGTGGTCGGAGGGTAGTAGGGTAAAGTTGCTAACTTCTGAGCCAGTGGTCGGAGTAGAAAAAAGTCAAATCGCCGAGATACAGAGCTTTCGGAAAAAAATGGAAAAAAATTCACATAACCTCAATTTGCTCAGCCAGATGGCAAAACATAAGTTACCTGCCATCTGGCTGAGCAAATTGAGGGGGTTATGTGAATATTTTTTCCATTTTTTCCCGAAAGCTCTGTATCTCTTTTTTTATTGATTCTGAAAGGCCTCTTAAAGACCTTTCCAACAAACCCAAAAACAAAAAAATCCGACCTCTGGCTCAGAAGTTAGCAACTTCACCCTACTACCCTCCAACCACCAATCCGAAAATTTTGAACCCGCTGCCATTTCGCACCCTTGCATTTTCGGACATCTAGTGGACTTTTCTTCATGAAATGAGCCAAGGAATGCGCTGGAGTAATTTGTCCGGAACTTCCTGAATCACCCTGTGTTTACCAAAAACAATAATACAAATTAACTGCTCCAAATTTTAAAAATTCAATATTTTTGTTTTTTTTTTTATTTTACAGGAAATCAACATATATCATTTCACCTTTTTACCATTGGCCACATTGGCCGTACAGAACTGCCAAGCTAATACAGAAATATAAGAGTGACGAACTGGACTGGAGTGACTGCTGAATGACTGGGATATGTGTGGCATGCATAAGTAATTAACATTTAAAGTAAACGGTTGGGAAAAAAAGCGACCAAGACAAAGCCAACTCTGAATTGGCAACAACAAAAAGCTAAATAAATGATAAATTTGTTAAGGAAAAAACAACAATTTAGACAAAAACAGTCGTCAAAAGGCGATAACAACATATAACTGATTTGCATATAACGTTTTATTATTATTACCTCCTTCTCCTCCTTTTGGATTATTGCAAGCTGGTTTGGCAAGACAGACTTTAGCATTTGAGTCACCAACGGCAGCGTTCATGCCAATGGTAGCGGCGAAGCCCGATGAATTCTGGTGATGATAATACTGATGATGATCTGATCTTGGTGACAAACCCGCTGGCGGCGTATGATGCTGCCTGCGATGGTGATGATTATTGGCTTCATTGATGACATCATCGATCTTTTTGATATTCTCTGGAGTAGAATCCATTTTCTCGCGTTCACTTTCGGAAAATGAGTCGGGTGTTAGGGGCGCGGCTGCCATTTTCTTTAAGTAGCTATTATCTTGCAATTCTACGGCAGATGCGACATCAAGTGGTGTTGATGGTGTGACCGAATTTGAAGTTAAGCCGTCCTCGGCTGTCGTGCTGTTATTATCTCTTAACGTGGCATATGATGTCATGTTCTTTAGGTATTCCTCTTACGCTAATGTGATGTGGTTTTCGGTTTCCTTTTTAGAAAGGTGTGTAGTAAGTTTGCATGTGTGTGTTAAAGTAAAGGTGTCAAGGGTTTGTCGGTGACAACAGAAACTAAAGAACCCTTTGTGCGTTAAATAGTAACAATAACTGTGTTGTCTAGATGTATCACTAGATGTTGCTTGGCCTTAACCACAAATCCAAAGATATCTCAGTCGTTCGTTTCCACTCCTCCTTCACGTTCTCTTCTGGCCCGATTATGTTATCGTTCTCTTTGTTTGGATTATTTTGTGGTTTTTACAGAAAACATTTAATGTATAATTAATTTTTACAGCGTTGAAGAAGGAAATGTTTCCAATTCTATATTAATTCGTTCGTTTGAAGTCGGACAAAACCCCCACTAGCAAGGTTGGTATATTGTGTTGCAATGGGACTTTTGTTGTTTGGTTACTTGTTGTCTAGGGCATCAATGTTGTTGCAACATTTTGGCTTTGCAACATTGTAGCTAACATTAGATGTCGCTCTATTGCGGCTTTATTCATACAGGAAATGCTGAAATCCGTTTAAAAACGATGTTTTTTTAATTATATGATATAATAAAAGACCAAAAGGAGACCAGTTTTACAATTAAATCATTTCCACAATAAAAAAAAAACTAATTATACAGCTATAACAAGTGCCATTGTAAGCACATTGACGATTTGATATTATTTTCATTTGATTTAAGTTGAGTTGATTTCACTTGTCTCACTATTTAATTAAACACAAATTCATTTGAAAATATGCAATTCAAGGTTTTGTTTTTCGTCGAATTCACTTTTGGTTTAGGCATGACCAGTCGACCCGTATGTGGCACGACCACATCACAGCAATTTGCGACTATTGTACGTACGGCAGGGATGGTGAGTGGGTTTTTTTAAATGGTACCCAAAAGGAAATATGTAATTAATATTATATTCCAATTCTCATTGTGTCTTTAAATATACTATATTAAACAAGCGCTTCTATATTTTCAAATAAAATTCCAATGATCATCCGCTTTAGCTTACTAGTTAAAAGAACCCGAAAGTTTCCATAAGTTCGGACACAAAATAAATTAGTGGAACTCATTAATATCTGGCCGTTTATAATATTTTACCATAGGCATTGCAAGATTATATTGGGAACAGACCTAGTATAGATCGGCACGTCCAATTTTTTTTGTTTTTTTTTTTGGGTGTAGGGATCGTTATTTTAAGTAAAAAAAAGTAAAATAAAAAAATCGGGGGGAACCCCTATTTTGGGAGTTACGGGCCAAGTAGCCCTCGCAGGGACCTATGTTGCTCGCACCGTGTGGTAGAAATTTTGGAAAATCGTTAAATTTATATTGCAACTAGTCGCCCGGCCGTCCGGCCGGGCTCAGGCAACCCCCCTGCCCTCTATACCTGAAGTCGATGTGTGGCAAAATCCGAAAAATCACTCGATTGTTTTAAAAAAAAAATATTTTCTGGATATTTTTAAAAATCCGATATCTGGATAACTAAGACAGTTATCGAAAAAATGTATTTATTTTTTTTTGTTTATTTCGACTCGTTTTACACAAAAAAGTTGTGAAATCGGTCCCATAACACGGCACCACACTCGTAGTATCATCCTGTATGTCCGAACTTTGGGGGCCCACAACTCCGAAAATAGGCGTTGCCCCCGATTTTTTTATTTAATTTTTTTACTTAAAATTAAAAGCTCTATCCAATGGTAATAGTTTGGAGCCGAAGCGAGTTGCCGACCTATTCTAGGTTTAAGCCTTATATTGCTATCACAATTCTCTATCAATTAACCAACTACTTTTGTACAAAAATTTAATATTTTTCAAAAAATGACAAACAAATTAGGATCGAATATGTTGATGCACAGACATATGAGAATTTCAAGAGAAATTCCAAAATCAACTTGATATATTAAATTAACAATTGAATTAACGAATGTGTATCATGCTGTAGTTAAAACTTTAAAAAAAATTGAAAATTTCCAATTATAAATTTGTAAATCTTTACTGTTTGCATGGGAAGGTTTAAAATATCTATGTATTAATTTGTATCCCCAAAGAACCGCTGTGTTTATTGTATCATCCCCGACGAGTGCCAAGTGCCAACAGAAGCACAATGCCAGTATTGCTGATAGATCCGAAAAGGCAACACAACACGACAGGCTGATGGGTAAACTGGTCGAATATATGTATAAACACATTTGTACATAAATATGTACAAAATTAGTGGAATTTAATTCGATATTGAGCACATACAAAGCGGTACGTCTATATGTATCCCCGAACCGTAGCATCACAGATCGATTGATCGAGCGTCGACACTTTATATCACGACCAAGTGCAACGCGGCGAACACGATATTTTATTTATACATATTTTCCAAAATCACTAGATTTGTTTTTATTTTACATCGCACTCTCATTTGAAATTTCCTTTGGACTCTTTTTTTTTTTTTACCAAGAATTTACTTTTTTGCTTTATGTGTGTGTTGGCTTGATTTGGTGATAATGAACTTAGCATTTGACGTTTCTGTCGTTATTTAGATTAGTTTTTTTATTCACTTTTTTTGCTGTGTTTTTATTCTGTTTTTGCTTGTTAACGTGTTTTTATCCGCACTATGAGTTGGTCCGTATCTAGGTATGCGTCACTATTGGCTAAAGGCACTTGAGTGTGAATTGAATCAATTGGATGTTTAGTGGTCGGTCTATGGCCGCTGGTGTGTTTTGGCCAAGTTGTTTATTATAGAAGCAGAGACAAACAAGAGAGAGACACACAGAGAGCAAATTTCAAAAGAAAAGAGCGAGGGAGAAAATTCTTATTGGACGTATTTTAGTGTTGTAAAACACGCAAATGTTTTTCGGTAAAAGTAATCGATTTAAAATGACAATCTGACAGCCAACATTTTAATCCATAGAGTAGAATGGAATAGAAGTATCATGCTAGAAGTATCTATTAGGTAGTTGCATTAGAAATTCCGTGGTTAAGCTGTCAAAATTAGCTGAATAATGAAAAACACTAATGGCCAGTTTTTCAGTCAGTGGTGATCTTCGTTTCTTAGTTAAATTCTGGTTAAACATCGAATTGTGTTTTTTAGTCATTGTTTAACTATGATTTAACCACCCAATGTTGGTTGGTTAACTTATAGTCAGAACCGTATTATTTTGACAATCAAATTACTGACTGTCAAAATGAGAAATGAAAATTGTATAAAATACATGTTTCAGATTTGCGTATTTGTACACATACGTTGAGTCTAGATCGTTAAATTGTTGCTCCTATATAGTTTTTTTACACATTTTTGTTAAAATGACTTCGATTTTATGCACCTATTTCTTATTGTACATAATTCCATTTTGTTTGTTCCCCTTGTTGTTTTGGTATTTATCCCAAAACACACGTTTTTTCCAATAAGAATACAAGGATTGCCATATTAGTTGACAATATGGCGACTTACATTAAGTCTGTTCGCGTACTGGATAATTTGTACAAATTTGTACAAATTATTACTATTTCTTACTTAATAGCATGGTACAAAGAAATGGTAGAAGCACTAGCCCAGCTGATTTGAACTTTTTGCTGAACTGAGTGTGAGTAAGTTTTTCTCTTATGTCAAAGTTTGTTTACATTTGTTTGTCTGCAACCCCCGTTCGCCAGCAACTGCTGTTTTTTTTAAATATTTCTCTGCAAAAATAACATAGAAACATTTTAATTTTCACACTTAAACACTTTCAATATATCAAATAACACTCAATCATTTTCTAAATGACACTTTTTGGAAATTTGTTTACATTTTAATCATTTTTCTATCAGCTGACTTGACACAACACAGACACTGAGCAAAAGCAAAATGCCTGTTGTTTTTGGCTTATTGTATTTGTGTCGTACTGCATCTACCATTATATTTCTACCATACTTGATAGTGTTCGTTTACACCAAAAAGCCAGTAACGAGAGAGCAAGAGAGAGATTATTTTGACAGTTCGATGATAGAGAACTTGCAAGCTTTTACTGGAGAAATTTTTGCCAGTAAGAATTTGCAAGTAATAACATATGTTTTGAACAGCTGTTTTATGTAAACAAACAAAATTAGGAAATTAAAGAAATTTAACAATGGCAGATGAAAAACAAAATGCAAGGTTAACCTCTAATTAACTTAGAATTAAGATTAAGTAATCCGATAGTTAACTACCCACTTAAAAACTGGCCATAAGTAAACAAAATATGAAAAATTTAAAAAACTTGTCTTCTACCTCATCGTTACAGCTTCTACAGAAGTCGTTTGCCCTGACCTTTAGTTTCGCCGCATGTATACCAATCTAAAGACAGAAGGTTAATGGATCTTCTGCTATCCACTATTGGCCAGATTTGTCTAGAGCGTACACAATCTATGCCCCTCGCTCATTTCTCCTGCATAATAATATAGGAGGACTCTTGCAGGATTTGCAAGTCGCTAGATGCATGCCAACACTCGGCAATTTCTGTGGAACCTTTAACCAGTAGCTAGCTAGCGTGGCCAGCTCATACACTCTGCTGTTAACCGGATGTCCCTATACCCTGGCACCGAATGTCCCTGTTCCCTGGCACCCATATGAGGTGAATATCTTACTTCTGGGCCATCTCATTAAGGTCTGCGGCAGTCCCGGGCAGATGTGGAATTCAGGAATATTCATTCCAGGGACTTGGTGGCCGCATGACTGTCCGCGAAAACATTGACCTCAATGGCTGCTGGACTATTATCCCTCAGCTAGTGGTTCACTTCTCTAATAACCAAAATGTTTCACAGACACACGCTACAAGGGAGTACTTTCCAGCATTGTTCCATGACATGACATTGTTAGTTTCCTTAGCCTGATGGCAGACATGGAAGCAATCTGACTGCCTATAACGTCTACCGACAACAAGTATAACAATACATTAAGTTCATCATTGGGAGAGAAGCCCAGAGCACCAGTGATGCACATCGTCGCCATTCTCTGAACACTAGTCAGTAGTGCACAATAAATGGGGTTTCCTAAGCAACTGTCACCAAACGATAACCCCCGGTATCGGTGTCACTACCGCTGTATAGATCCAGTGAACAATCCTCGGAGAAAGTCGCCATTTACAACCTATAGCCCTCTTACAGGTTTATAGGGCTAACGTCGCATTTTCCACCCTTTCCACTATGTTGAGTCTGAAACAAAGCTTACTGTCAATATAACACTCAGGTATTTATTTCTCATTCAACCTGATAAGTTCCACAATAGGTATTTTATACCTTTGGGTAAAAAGGACTAACTCGGTTTTGGCCGGGTTTACACCTAGCCTTTTCGGCCGCCCATCTGGCCAAAGTCCCTAATCTACCTTGCACAACGTCCCTTATGTTACTGGGATATTTGCCACTTACAGCTATTACCCACATTTTCGAGTGTGGCCAGTATTCAATTAAGCGCAACGTTCCATAGATGTGGAGACAAGAGCACCCTTGAGGTGTGCCCCTGTTAAAATACCTCGTAGAGGTCGAGGTGCCCAATTCGCCGGTGACACAGTTCCTGGTGAGATCACCGTTCACCTTAAAGTCCGATAACGCCAATGCTATCGAATTAGGAGTGATATTATTGAACACACCCTCAATGTCAAGAATGGCTACGAAATTGAATTGGCTTAGCAACCAATGATATATCTATTTATCCTATTAGTTTATGCAGTGCGGTAGATTTGTACTTGCAGTAGGCATGCTGTGCGCCATATAACAATCTTGCATCAGTAATCGTCCGAAAGTATACCTCTATCAAAGTCTACAGTAGGAAAGATGACAGGCTTAAAAGTCTTTAGAAGCAATTTTATCCCGCTTTCGGAATAAACACCACTTTTGTATCACTCCATCATCTAGGTATGTATCTGAAGTTTATACACGCAATGTGTAACTCACTCAAGGGATCAATAGCTAGGTCACACCTTGACATTTCACTGATGATACTATATCGGGCCCAGGAGTCTCTATAGTCCATTTAAGGCTGGATATAGTAACAATTTCAGAGGCAACTTCTAATCTATGAGGAGTATTTTCACCTGCAGTGATCTCCTCGTTCAGCGAGTTGCCCGGGAAATGGGCGTCCATTAGACCACCACTACAGGTTGTCCATAAGAGCCCTTCACGTAACCTATCGTCATTGCCTGACGCCATTATTTTCCTTAGAATTCTACTCCAAACTTTAGTTTTTTATAGCGTTCTCTTAATGATTATTCCCTGATTTCTTACAATACCTTTGAAATTACGTATATATTTCGTAAGTCTGTTAACCCGTTAAGAAAAAAAAATGTGTTCGATATCAAGCCTTTATTTGAGTCATTGTTTGACCCAATAACCCTTTAAATACAGGAGATATTAAAGCTCAAAGTTGAATATTTTGCTATTAATATGCGTGATTAACGCCCAGTTTCACAGTTTAAAATTTTCCATTTAAATGGATTTTAAATGCCTGACGTTTGTCAATTAATATGAAAATTTCCTGTTAGCTTTTAAACGACGAGTGTGAAACTCGCCCTTAGGGCGTGTTTGGCATTCGTCATTTAAAAGCTGAATTTAAAAGCTAACAGAAATTTTCATATTAAATGACATTTAAATGGCAAGCATCGGGCATTTAAACTACATTTAAATGTAGAATTTTCAACTGGGAAACTGGCTATAAGTGTATGATATTTACAAAATTTACGATCTGGGAAACTTGTGTTATAAAGAGGACTACCTCAGGGATTTTCTCCTCTAGGTTAAGAACAACACCGCTTCGGAATGGTTTTTGTGTTATAAAGTTTATATCTCGAATAACCAAGCTATTAATCGACATTTTTTCTTATATTTAAGGGTTTATTTGAGGTGTTCTAAAAAAAGTTTCCCAGATCAAGAAATTGTCAAATATCATATATGTACATACTTTACCTGTAACAATCATATTAATATCAAAATATACAACTTTGAACTTTATTATATCCGGTGATTAAAGCGTTATTGGGCAGACCTATGCATCAAATTGAAGCTTGATATCAATCACATTTTAAGATATTTAGCGTTTTTCTTAAAAGGCTGGGTTAAAATCCTAGAAATAGCTTCCGGCTCGCAATGTGTTAACGGACGGGCGAATTAAATAACGTATAATAAATATGCATTTTACTTTCAAATCTAATTTCAGCTATTTTATATTTTATTTATTTAAATGTTTCTCATTTGATAAAAATAAAAAAATTCCGCTTTTGGATCAAAATCCCGCTTTTCAGTTGATCAGGTTAGGTATACCGCGATTTCGCAGTTTTCGGCATTTCATTTCCATAAACAGCTGATTGTTGTACGCAAATTTACATTTTTACATTTTTCGTATGACGTTTGCGAGCTATTTGTATGTTTCTGGAACCCAATTGAGATTGAGTTAATGAAACCCGACACACCGGTTTTGGTCTAAATACCAAAACCACAAAGAGAAGGTACCAAAATAGAATTATGTAATATAAGAAGTAAATGCATAGAATGGAAGTAATTTTAACAAAAATGTATAAAATTTCTATGTAAAAACTATTAAAAACTATAGTCTAACGATTTCACGTACAAATAGTCAACACAGAAACATGTATTTTATACAATCTTACATTTCTCATTTTCACAATCGAAATAATGTAATTGTCAAAAACATATGGTTCTAACTGCAGGTTAACCAACCAACATTGGGTGGTTAGGTTACTGTTAACCATTATCAGTTCGATGTTAACCATAACTGAACCATGAAACGAAGATGACCACTGACTGAGAAGCTGGTCGCAACTCATATAATTTTATTGTTTAGCAAACATATTATTATTTAGTCATAGCACTATTAATTATTCGTATTCATGTAAACCACGAAGGAGTCTCTAAATCTCGAAAGTCGCCGAATTATACTAAAACCGTAAGTATGTTTGTGCGAAATTCGTTATAGGATCTTTGAAGGTGATGGAGCCAAGTAAATCTGCCAGTTTGGCTGGTGTAAATATTACAAACTACAATAACATTTTGCAACTGATGACTACTAAAACTTTTTCCGGTATACATATGTATGTATGTGACTAACTTCAAATCATGTGTGGATAAATAACCTTTACGTAACCAAAGAAAATTTACAGATTTGCCTTTTACATTGTGGTACCTCCCATACAAAAGTTTGGCGGCCGGACGGTTGGTGGACTAGATAACTCCAGTAAAACACTACCGATCTTAATCATTAAGCGACCACAGTAAAAACGCTTGCCCAAGGGATTTTGTCACATATTATAAATAGATACAGGTAATTTGCCCACAGGTAGTTTCAAGAGTTGTTCAGAATGGGGTTGGGACAACACCCTCATCATATTTGAACACTTTGTTTCTACCTCCAAACTAGGAAAGCAGGAAAATAGGACGACCAATGACCAGGCCGAAGAATTCCTCCGTATCCATGGTAATACCAACTGGCATGAAAAGGCGAATGATAGAACCAGTTGGAGAAATACGTTAAAATTAGTTTAATTTGTTTGTTTAATTAATATGTGTAAGACATCTGACCTCATGAGGTTGTATAATAGTCAATAAGGAAAATAAGATCCTAGGAAATTATATATACCAAAAGCGCTTGAGAAATCATATCTTCCTGTGGTTTTTAAAGGGCGAAAGAAATTCGTTAATGAGCAATGTTTTGTCAAAAGAACTTTGTCATTGAAAATCAACGATTTGGCAGGCGCATTTAGTTAGCTCTAACATAAATGTTGCGCTAATATTTGGCTGCTAGACATGATGCATTCCCAAAAATGCAACAGATCATAATTAAATTTCGTATTAGACAATATCCTACCCAATGCCACTATACTATTGAATGTGTGCGAATTTTCCTAGGTCGCCAGAAAAAAAGGACCCAATAAATTACTTAGGTTGACTGCATGTTTAACTCTATCCAAGCGACTGATATTTCTTTACTAGTTGATTTCTTTTCAAAATGTTTCAATAACTGTGTCATACTTTTCGTACGATTTGTGAACTGATTTTCGGTTTTCCGGATAAAGTTTTAATTTAGAATCGGTTTTTCTAGACGGCTGTTTCTACTGAATGAAGCTTATAATTCAGGTTTTGAAACCGGGTTTTGGGGCCGGTTCTGTTTTTTGCATAAAGTTTAAAATTCCACTTATTGAAACCTGGATTTTTAGGTTTTCTAGGTTTTGAATTTGGGTTTAGGAACCGGGTTTTTGGGAAACGGTTCTGTTTACTGGATGAAGTTTAAAATTCTAATTAGAATTCCGGTTATATGTAGTGGTGATGTTTATTAATTCCAATTTTTGGAAAGGTTATATTTTCAGAAAAAGTTTTTTAATCCTTGTATTTTACAACCGTTTCTTTCGGAACCGGTTTTGGAACCCAAACCGCGGGAGTCAGTCTGGTTTTGTTTACCTAGTCACGACAAGTCAAAAGGAGGAAACTGCTTGGGTTTATCTGCAACGAAATACGTAGACAATTATGTTGCTCAAAGAGCCCAACCATAACTTTCTATAGCCATAATTTTTTTGCTACGGTATGATCTATGAAAATCTTAGAGACAATTGGAAACAGCAGATTGGTCCTTTTTACCCAACACCATCGACATGTGTTTGTTAAACTAGAAAATTTCGATTATTCGCAAAATTCTTCAAGGGCTCCCAAAACATACAAAATGGTCGGGCTCTGGTCGCAGACGTCACCTTGTGACACCTTTGAAATCGTGAGGCTTTCCTTTCGTTTGTGTACCTATTAATAGTCGTGTTTTGGTTACAAGCAAGCGATTATCGCTTGTTAAGTTGCAAAGAAAACGGCAATTTAGCGATAAGTCATTCTATTCAAAAACATGAATAAGGGTTGAAAACGGTAAAAGATGTCAAAAAAAAATTTGTTTAAACTTAGCGAAAACAATTTTCGTCGCTAAGTTCTCGCTAAGTCTCCGCTAAGTGCTTTATACAAAACAAGCGATTATATAAGCAAGCAGTGTAACCAAAACACGCTTATTGTCTGCTTTCGGACAGCTTTTTCTAATTATGTGGTCGATTATAAAGACGATGGTGTTTTGGATTTTGGTTCAAGGTAGAGCAGCGCAGTGGTTCAAGGTGGTAAAATGTTGCCTATTTTTTGACATAAAACTATTTTAGCTGCAAAATCAGATCTGCGCCAAAATTTCACCAACGGTAAAGGCTTTTGCGCTGAGTTGAAAAATAAGTTTTTTTTGCGTTAGGTCCAACTTCTTGAGATATAGGCCTTTAAAGCTTGAGTATATAACCCGTCATATCTCAGGTATTTATCATCGGATCAGCTTAAAGTATGTATCATTGCAAAGCCCTTGTCAAACTCTACAACTCTGTATGTAAATATATTTCCATTGAGGGCTCATTTAAAACATGTTTTTTAACCTAACTTTTTTTGTTTAATCAACTCCTTGTTCTTGTCTTTTGTCGTTGTTGATGTTGTCTTTTATTTCGAGACACATAATCGATTGTTTGCTATTTTAGGCATTTCAACACATTCTTACGGAATCGGCTACAAAAAAAAATGAATCACTTTTACCCTTTGTTTACAACACTAGATTAAACAGCTGTAGTCTCTTTGACACTCTTAACACTCTCAAATCCAATAAGATAATTAAATGAGAACGTTTTTCAAAGTGAGAACACGAAAAATACAATGCTGACCACACTAATTACCAAATTGTCTATGGAAAACACACAATAATGTGCCATTGACTAATGTCCAAACAAACAAAACAGATAGATTTTTAAAAATTATAAACTTTCTAAAAAAAGGAATTAACAAAATCTGTAACTTTCAAATGTGTAGAAAAACAAAACACAAATGATTTATTCTAAAGCAGGTGGTCGTGCTTGCAGGTGCACAAACTGTATTACCTTATGGCAGAAGCACAAAACTAATTGATGTACGTGAAATAAACCCAACACAAGGAACGGGTGGTCCCTAACTGTAAGCAGCCAGATGTCATTACAATTTTCATGGACGAAGTAAATTAAGGATAGTCAGCTGTCAGTATAAAATGTTTTTCGTCTACCACTTCTAGAGCGCCCAGCAGCTAGTAGACGACCAATAAGAACAACGTCGCGAACTCGCTCACACAAATTGAACATTCACACTCATCATTGCATGTATACAATTTTGCACATTCGCATCCCACAAGAGCAAAGAATATTCTATACACTTGCCAATTGGATTCTTTTGCTCTCTGTCATCGCGAACTTTTTTTTCATTCTTTTTGTGAAGGCATTTACTTCTTTGTTCATACTAATGCACTTGATTTTTCCATTTTTTTTCACTTGTAATTTTCTACTTAATTCTTTTCGAATCTGTATGAACTTTTGATGAATCCTTATTACCGCAATGAAGTTATATATTTTTTAACACAACATAAAGGAATCTTCGTTTTAATTATAAAATAAATCAAAAGAAAACACCCACCATTTAATTTGCAATTATGCGCTTGTTGTTTTGTGCCAAAGACTGAATTCAGTGATGTAAATTTTAGCACACATGAAGAGTACACATTCTTTAGTGCTGCCAGATGGAGAAAAGTGATGCCATTTGGGGGTATGTTACATCTGCAGTTTAAAATAATATATAACGGATATTGAAACAAATTCAGATATAAAACCTTGTGATGTCCACAAGAATATTTGGCGTATATTTGGATTGGCCCCAAACTTTTCCACATACAGAACTAGTCGTTCAGAGAATATTGTTTTTGGCGATCGCCCATATTTCTCGAATTACGGGGCCCCACCCTTGAGTATATATAACCCCTATATGGTTTATATTTACCGGTGGGATATGGCGGACGATATGGGTATCGTTGGAATGCTTAAGAAAGATATATCAAAAGGCACATACAAAAATGGTATTTCCGTTATCGCATAACGCTCCGTATTCAGTTCTTTCGAAATGTTGTCATTTATCTCAAAACGGAAATTTTGTTGCGGATCAATCATTAATTTATCTTGTTAATCCCCCCATTTAGTTCTTGCGAAATTTTGGTAAGAACTTTTGTCATTTATCTTCAAACGGAAAATTTTGATGTGGAGAGTTACCTGATTTTTGCAAACATTTCATTTATAATTCCTCTACCTCTTTATTTTTAACGCACGCGGTGTTTGTTTTGGTTGTTAAAACCATAGATAAAGGAAAACCATAGTACTGTCACTAGGTGCTGTGTCGTCGTTTTGTAACTTTCATTGAAGTTTCTCATAACATTCACTGACGTTTATTCAACAGTGTGGGACATTTTTTCAATACAAAAAAGGAATCATTTTCCAGGTTGTGCTATTCAACCAACTAATTTAGTTTTTTTTCATGGCGTTGTGTTCCCCATTTTCTAATTCAAATGCATTTTGGTTATGAGCTTTTTTGGTGTACTGTTATTGTTGGTATTCGTTTGTGTTGACTTGTACAGCATCGGCCCACTAAACAAAACAAAATGCCTGTTGATGTTGCCTACAACACCTACTGCTATCACCTGTTCTAAATACATCTCGCAAGGTATATTTTATTTGGGATCAAACGTTGTAATTATTGCATTCAGCTCCATCTAGAAAATATCCCATTGAACGAGAAATTTCCCACGGCACGTGCGATATCTAGTTAATTCCTTTATCTATGGTTAAAACCATAGCTAAAGTAAACAAATAGATGAAGCACAAGTGTTGGGAAATTTTAGTGTAATGGGTAATTTTCTAGATGTCGTTGAAAGCAATAAATGGGATTTTTTTGTTCCTTTTTTTGTTAATTTTCAACAAAAATATCAAAAATACAAGAATACAACACGTGACTTAAAGTAGAATATCTGATGGCCATCGAATTGCAAAGCCATGTCACCACCGTCCATGTCCTAATAAATTGGTTCTTCCTTCCTTTGTACCAAAAGAACAAAGGGGAACAAACAAAGTATAATTATGTAAAATAGAAATAGATGCATAAAATCAAAGTCATTTTAACAAAAATGTGTAAAAAACTATATAGGCGCAACAATTTAACTATCTAGACTCAAGGTATGTGTACAAATACGCAAACCTAGAACATGTATTTTATACAATCTTCATTTCCCCCTTTGACACTCAGTAAGTTGATTGTCAAAATAATATGGTTCTCACATTGGGTGGTTAAATCATAGTTAAACAATGACTAAAAAACACAATTCGATGTTTAACCACAATTTATCAAAGAAACGAAGATCACCACTGACTGAAAAACTGGCCATAACGGTTTTAGCATCTGCGACCACAGAAGTTGCTACAGTTGTTGGGCGGGGAAGTTTTTAGATAAAAAAGGCGTTCCGGGATGTTCCTCTTTGGGGGCTCTGACGGGCCTTCTCCTATTGATATCCCAAAACCGGCCTCATGGCTTTGAAATAGTTTTTATGTAAGAAACAAGTACTGTTATGTAAAATCACATAAATTTTGTCACATTTTCCATTGTTTAAATTACTTTCACAACAATTTCCCACAATTTTGAATAAACGTCAATGAGAATTAAGGAGAACTTCAGTGAAAGTGACAGTAGTACAGGATAGCACCTAGTGAACAAAGTTGACAATGGTCGCGCTATATCTATTATTTCCTTTATCTATGTTTTGAATACCATCAGATTTATCTAGCGACAGCTGTTCACATTGAAAATTTTTCTTCAGATTCGACAAATCAATTCGTCTGGTAATCTGAACTTCACTTAAGGTGAAGTTGGTGGTTTGTACAAACTAGTTGATGTAAAATCAAAGCGATTTTGAAGTTGATGTCAACTTATCCATCAGTGTAAAGCGAACCACAGACTTGTCATTCATGAGCATGAACATCAGATATCGTTGATGATTAATGTCGGTTTAAGGGGCCTTTAGACGTGTGGATAAGTTGCTCGACTTCAAGTTCACACCAACTTCGATAACTAGACATCAACTTCGATTTTGCCCTTACACTCTCAAACTAGTTGAGGCAACTTCATTTTCTTGTCAGATGTCGAAATGAAAGGTGGTGAGCACACTGCGAAAATATCACAAATTTTACGAAAAAACGCTATTTTTATTTTCTATAAATATTTATAAATAACACTACAAATCATATTTATTTAGTTTATATTTTTCCGATAATGTTTAATTTATTTATTTAGTTTTTGGTTCATTTATTTACATTTTGCCGATAATGTTTCCTCATGAACGTTTCTCATCGAAATGCGTATGAAAGTTGATGCAACTCCCTCTGTTTCATTAAAAAACTTAAACAAATTATATACAAAATTAGTTCGGTTTGATATTGCAAAGATTTTGCTTAGTAAAACACAAGAAAGTATACAATATTCAGCAAAAACCAAAATACATTATGGATGCCGAAATCTCTATAAATGTCATAAGTGATAGTGCGAATGACACGGGTTTTCTAGAAAGTTTTAAGTCAAAATATGACTAATATTAGGCGCATTTTCGTTACAAGCTAGCGATTGTCGATTGCTTGAAAGCCGAGAACTTTTGCTCAGCGCAAGTTTCCCTCGCACCGTTGCATGAGGTACTAAGTAAAGTTGCTCAGCATATACATATGTGCTGAAAACAATATCAGCTGACCAAGATGGATACATAAGGTGGTATCCTTATTTATCCATCCTGGTCAGCTGACAATGAAATGTCAAAAGTTTACACGTTTCTCCATCCCACGTTTGCGCAGCAGATCTGACTTGAAAACTCTTCACTTTTGTGCAGTCGCTTTGGATAGGAAGTTTCCTTGTTTTGAAGTTTGCCGCGTAAGTTCGCGAGGTTTATGCGTTTACGAGGTTCTTTCGAGTTTGTATATTCATTAAATGTTAAAATTGGATATCTCAGGTATGAAAAGAGATATCGTGAAACGAGGTTCTGAATTAGAAGGAGGACATTTATATAATATATAATCCATTCATAACTTATTTTGTTCAAAAATGGTCGGGGGGTGAAACCTCCAATGAGGCGACGATTAACAGTTTTTTCACATATCACCACGACGCTTTTCGATTTTGATTAGTTGGCATCACTGCGAGAATCAGCTGACACATTGGGTACGTATTTAACGACGTTAGCAAGGTGTCCCCATAGAATAACACATACTATAGAAGAACTTATTCTCTCATCTGACGTTTCATTTCACACTCTCTCGGTAGGTCTGTGGAAATGTTTACATACACCAGGTGGAGGTACAAAATATGTTCACTTAACTATTTCCTGTCGTTTTGGTGTAGAACTGAAAAATTTAAATGTATTTTGCACTTTTTTGTTGACTTTTAACGTTGGTATTCATTTGTATTGTATTTAACACAACTAGTTTGCCACAAAAACACGAAATTCGGGTGTAGTTCCTTTGTGGATCGCTGTATACTATTGCCACCATCTGGTATTATTGAACCCATATTTTCCACCCTCCACTGTGTAATTTCCATCGTACCTATGACGTTTAATTTATTGAGCGAATAAAACCTTCTACGTATGTGTTATTCTATGGGTGTCCCCAACCGACTTTGAATTACGACACAAACGAAAACACCACGTGTTGACAGCTGTTGGTTGGGAACATAGAATAACACATACGTAGAAGGTTTTATTCGCTCAATAAATTAAACGTCATAGGTACGATGGAAATTACACAGTGGAGGGTGGAAAATATGGGTTCAATAATACCAGATGGTGGCAATAGTATACAGCGATCCACAAAGGAACTACACCCGAATTTCGTGTTTTTGTGGCAAACTAGTTGTGTTAAATACAATACAAATGAATACCAACGTTAAAAGTCAACAAAAAAGTGCAAAATACATTTAAATTTTTCAGTTCTACACCAAAACGACAGGAAATAGTTAAGTGAACATATTTTGTACCTCCACCTGGTGTATGTAAACATTTCCACAGACCTACCGAGAGAGTGTGAAATGAAACGTCAGATGAGAGAATAAGTTCTTCTATAGTATGTGTTATTCTATGGTTGGGAATAAACAAAGTTCGGTTAAACTGGTTGAACGAATTTGTATTAAAGGCATTTGAGAAAGGTTTCTACGCTTTTGATTCATTTAGAGTATAAAGTAACCTAGAATTTAAAGTAACCTAAGCAAATGAAGGGCAATACACCTCCTCGTCCAGTGGACATCGAAGACGATGCCGAAGAGGTGTACTTGGAAATGGATGGACCACCGGAAGATGATGATGATTTGGAGATGGAAGAAGTGACACTTGCAGAATTAGAGGCACGTTTGGACGGTGGTGAATTTGGCAACTGGGAGGATGATGGTCGAAACACACCCGTACAGGATGATGCCATTTACACATTCCAAGAGCACACCGCACCAGTTTTTGCCTGCGCTTTTAATCCGCAGAACGACTTGTGTGCCACTGGTGGGGAAGACGACAAAGTTTTCGTGTGGAATCGAAAAACTGGAGATGTCTTGCACGAAAACTCTGAGCATAAAGACACCGTAACTGAGGTGCATTTTAATCATGATGGCACATACCTGGCAACTGGTGATATGGCCGGCGAGATTATGGTGCACAAATTCCAGGAGGCAAACGGAAGCGGTGACAAAGAGGGTGTCTTGACAGTGCGCAAAGTATGGGAGTACTCTATGGGTGACATGGCCTGGATGCGTTGGCACAAATCTGCCAATGTGTTGATTGCCGGCAGTGAGGATGGAGAAATTTATATATTCCGTCTGCCGGCTGGGGATTGCAAGATTCTTCCCGGTAACGGCGTCCGTTGTGAGTCAGGTGAGGTGACTGGCGATGGTAAGAAGCTATTCGCATCGTACCAGAATGGAACTGTTAAATTGTGGGACATAAAATCGGCAACCGTGACAACGGAAGTCAACGAACAACATCCTATGATACTTCATGAGGGAACTTCAATAGTTTCGTGTGACAAAGAATTTCCAATATACGCGGCAGGGGACGAAACTGGTGAGTGCAGACAGAACACCGAAGACGTATGTATAAAGTTAATTGCAATATTTGTAGGTAAAATTGTTTTCTGGACGCCCAATGGACCAGTGGGCACGGTTAACGCAGAAGGCGCCGTAGAGTGTTTGGCGTTTTCGCCATCCCCCGACTTTAGGATGGCCGCTAGTGCTACCTTGCAGGGTCAAATTGCCATATGGGATTACTCTAAGTTGATCATGCGCATACAATGTGAAGGGGACTGTGGGGGCGTTACTAAGTAAGTAGCAATAATAAATTCAAATTACTTCACCCACCAACCAATGCTTTCCTGCCTATCTATTTACTTATAGAATGCAATGGATCAGTGATTTTACAGTTCTTGTCGCCACTCTAAGTGGAAATGTATTAGCCTTCGATGCCCGTACGGGACAGCGTAAATTCATCTTGTATGGCCACTTAGACGAAGTGTATACATTCTCCTATGATCCCAAAGAGTCACTACTGTTGACCGTATCTGAAGATAATACAGCAAAAATATTCAAAGTCCCCGAATTGGGCGACTGATTGTCATCGTCATGATCTTAGTCAAGTCCCACTATTAAATATCTAGTTTAGGTCGCTAAATTCATGTTTCTTTGAAAGAAACAAATTGAAAAATGTTCTGATAAATGTAAATAGTAATACCTACGATATAGTTGACATCCACGACATTGCAAACAACATTGAGTGCCCACAAAATTTAATGCAACACAGAGTAGTATTACTTTAAAGAGTATTCAATAATGTAATGTTTCCTCATAAATCATTTACAAAAAGTTGAATCTGAGAAATAGTTAATATTATTAAATAAAACTGCATAAAATACGAAAGAAAGTGTATGGAATAAAATATAATGGTGCTGCGGAGACATAATGGCATAGAAACAAGGAACAAAATTTATCATGAAACGGAAAATTGTGAATATCTGCAAATTGTTTTGGTTTGATCTTCTCAAGCTGCCAACATCGGGGTTAAAAACATAAATTGATGTGGCGAGTACAACGTCTCCAAATGTGCTTGTTTTTCGAACACTGTTGAGTTTGTTATTTATAAAGATTAATTTATATATTGAATTGTTATCCGTTTCAGGGTTTTTCTTTGCGCTTACAACAAATTGTGCGAGCATCGAATAAAATCCTCTATAATTTTGTGCATTCACGATCTTCATATATTTACATATTTTGCACATTCTCAGTAACAATTTCCGCTGTAACAATTGATAAAAAGTCAGTAACGAGAGAGCAAGAGAGGGATTGTTTTAAAAGTTCGATGATAGAGAACATGGCACAGTGATATCTATGTACATGGTAACAGCCATGATACAAATTTATCATGGTAACATGCTATTTGTATCATGGCAACAGCAGCATGCGGTATTGTAGATGTAGGCAGTGTTTTATCATCAAATAAAAGGCTTATTTTATTTATAATATAATGTTTATTAGTCTAAAGTTAATTTGTATGACTTATCGTATCAATGTTCAGAACCAGAAGAACAGAGTAAATGATTTATCAGTACACCAACAACCTTATACTACATCCCTTTCTTTTAGTTTATCAAAAAGATCTTTGGAATATAAAGGGGGCTTAACTCATACTCCTGTTCTTGTTAAACTTGAGAATCAAGATCCTGTATTATTTAATTCACTTTGTCCTTTATCTATATTTTCGTTTACAATTTGTTATTATGTACTATATTTTCATTCACAACTTATTTTGAGATATTAGGATTTTCACTACATAGTTCACAATTTCATCCTTACCGGTTTCATTTTCGGAATTTACATTTTCAGTATTAGTATTAACATCTTCAGTATTAGAATCTACATTATCATAAATACTTGGCAACAACATAGGGCCAGCTATGTAATTGGGCAATGTTACCAATAAACGTAGGCAATTTCACGTTGACAAAAAAAAATAAAAATTTGCATTCCATATTTGTAGATTGAACAAAATTTACTGTGTGTGATTTGACATGTGAATTGGTGCAAATGAGTATTAAAAGAAATAATTTTTTTATTATTATTATAATAACAATTGTTCCCTGAAGAAGTCGCCCAATGTGGAGACGGAATATTGGGAAAATAAGCAATACTTATTAATGATCTTAAGCTCGATTCAATAATAAGAAGAATTTCAATTGAAGATCGTAGAAAACTTAATATAGAAATAATTTGTTTTTATTAAAGTGCGTTTAGGACAGTGTTTTATTATTACTACACGTAATTATCATATACATATGTATATTGATTTAAGCTTTTACTAAAATCAAATTAACAAAATCACATAAAACTTATATTTTGTGTGTAAAAAAAACGGTTTCGCATTACATCCCATGAAGGAATTGGGGAGAGCTTCTCACAACCAGTGAGCTGTGCGCTTTCTAGTTTTATACTCAGTGATTGGGACCTGCAGGTTTACACCGGTTCCGAGCGGTATTTTAAGAAGCTTTTTCAAGAGGAGGCGCGCACACTTAACATTGCACCACTGACGGTGTATATCAAGTGTTTAAAATGCTCAAAATAAATATAATAGCTATATGTGACTTGGTCTACGGAAAGGGGGCTTAGGTGTCAAAAAATCAATTTTCACTTTTTGGTTGATTCGGATGGAAGATGAGATGCTTTTTCACGTGGTGAAAAGCAGAAAATCCTAACTTGCTTAGAAGTGTACAAGAAATGTAGAGAAAGATGAGGAAAAATACGACAAAATATAATTTATTGGATGGCAGTTTCATTATCCGAAAATCCTTAAATTTTGGGAGTCGTCCGGGCAGTGGAAGAGCCATTAAATCGGCTATAGACTCGATGAATTTAACAGCTTTTTCGATGTCAGCCGGTTTAAATGACTTTGGATGTGTACTCGGTTTATTTGCCAGTCCGTGTTGGCGCACTGTTACACCCTGTGCTTCACGCACATGACGTACTAAATTTTCGTAAAGCTTCGTCGTACAGGCATGTACAAAAAGGAAAAACGAACGACAAACAGGTACTCTGTAGAAGGTAAATTGAATTCTATGCCTCATAACTTCTGTATCCTGTGTCTGTCCATATTTCTTCTGCCCAGCAAGCTTTGCGTATACACTTTCCAGCTTTTCGTTACTCATAATTCCAGCTTCGATGTGACTTAGTATCACTAAATCAAGTTCATTTTTCGACATCTCTAAACAATTGTTCCGCGTACTCTCGATCATTTCCCGTAATATCAGTGTATGGCATTCATTATTACAACAATCTTTTGACAGAAATTTTGTTACCACCTCCTCCTCCTTTACATCAACAACATACAGGTCCATGTTAACAAAAGTTTGTTCGGTATCATCTTCTGCCTGAGATACACATACTTCGTCTTCATCATCATCGCTGTCTTCATAGTTTTCATCATCGTTTTCATCATCCTTTTCATGGAAATATTGTCCGTATACGGCACTGAACTCCTCATCAACACTCATGTTTCATTTCATGCGAAATGCGAAGACGATAATCAACAGAAATAGTACACGTCATTTCTTCAGTGTTACTTTTTTAAATGTTCCACACTAGCAACTTACACGATGAACTATTATAATATTCCGACCAACAACAACACTTACTGGACCAACAACAACACTTACTGGACGTCCGGCGCGGAGAACAATTAACGAGATAATGAGAAACTGACGAAACGAGTTGCTTACTTTTAACAGCTTTTTCACAGAAAACTAGTTTTCGCACGTAAGCTCCCTTTTCGTAGACCAGGTCACATATATTGACTTATGCCACAGCTACTAAAAATCACACAAGCAGCAGGAAAAGCAGCCAGCTGGCTTTTTGTTTCATACAAAAGCATGTTGATCGATTACGCATTGCTTTTAATTTTGACCACCAGCTACTTCTGTTGCTAGAGAAAACAACAAGTAACAACGCAAAAGCAATTGCATGGCATCAATGATTGTGCTTTTTTGTCGCTGCCGAAACTAAAAGAACATGCAAGCTGAAATGAAAAAGCAATAGAATGGACATAAAAAAACGAGAAATAGCAATCTAATGTTTTTTGATGAATTGCTTTTTTGAGCGATAGTAGAACAAAGCATTGTTCTGTTAGTATTGTTATACATAGTAACTTGTAAAGGGTTGATGTTACTGAAATGAAATGTCCTATGCTAAACGGTTGATTTGCTAAAAAAACCGAAAATAGAGTAAAATGAGAGCAAAAGAAAAACAAAAAAAAAATCGCCGGAGGGCCCTATGCCGCCCACAAGGTCCAACAAAGGGTAACAAATAGGTTAAATTTTTCCAAAAAAAAATATCGATTTTTCCAGTTTTTTTTTTTATATAATTGTTTTTTTTTTTTGTAAAAAGGATGTAAATAAAACGAAAATATTAAATAATATTTTATGTTTGTGTTATCGTAAAAAATTTTTTTTGGAAAACTTATTTTTAAAATGAACACGATATTTTAAACTTTTGGATAAATTTAATTAATTGACATAAATTAAATGCAAAATTAAATAAGGAAAATAAGAAATTAAATGTTGTTGAAATAAATAAATTACAAATCCAAGACTTGTAGGTTTTTTAAATAAAATAATAGATAATAATACATTTAAAAAAATTAAATAAGGGAAATAATAATGTTTGAATCTATTCTGACTCGCTGCCCGATGGGGACTAATCGGATGACTCCTCCAAGTCTACAGCGGAACACTGTCTTGTAGGGTCGTACAATACACCTGCTAGGCGACAAAACTCCTTAAAGGGATCTATTCCCTGTGACCTGCACCTGCGCAGGAACATATATTTTGCCAGGTATCCTGGAATAAAATGCTTTCTCCGACAACTGCCTGGTATGGATCTTTTAGCGTGTGCCCAAGATCCCTCGATCGAGTTAGTGTGGGCGCCGGTTTCCCTGGAATGCTGGAATATTTTAAGAAAAATACAAAAACTTGCATATGGCTCAGCTTTGCTTTGGCAAAAAAAGTTTCTTCTTCCTATTGCGATCCTGTGTTCAGCGTCTGCATCGCCATTTATAACTATCGTAATTTGTTCTTAACACCATTGGAGTAGGATGGTTGTTGGGACAGAACATAGTGCCTTGCTTCGGTAAGAGCCCAAACTCCATTAGTTTCTCAATAAGAGTTACACCTTCCTCCTACTTAAAACTTTGATGCAGTTGAACGTTGTGCGACATCTCCACTCATACTCTATAATATCACTAATGATCTGTAATCACGACGCACGTATGATATTTAAAACGTTCTTACATCCCAATTTGACCAGATATCCGGGCCAACTATAAAACTCAGAGTGCGATGTTAAAAAAAAAATTCTTCAAAGTCGAGGATAAGTGGCGCTATTTTCGTCTCATAGTATTTCAATGGTGAATATAGCCAATTACTTATAGTTAACTTTCAAGAAAATAAAAAAATTTGTGCCTGCGGCGCTATTTTCGTGTCACAGTATTTCACTGGTAAATATAACCCAATACATACACTCTACTTTTAAGAAAATAATACAAAATTATGTAATGTATTCTATGTATGTATTTAAATGATCAATATTATCTGTATTTTATAGTTGGCCCGGATATCGAGTCTCAAGGCCCTCATATTACATAGTAATCGTGGACTTACAGACATTGCACGAAGAAAATATTGGTACCGCTTAATTCGTGCAACGAATACCTTTCGTTGAAGTACCCCCACTCTTAACTATATCCAAGTGTCCCTGGGTGCGTCAATTTTTTGGCCCTGTGGGTGCCACAGATCCGTCCGGCGGTAAATTTTTCGATTTTTCGATTTCTCGCATTCTTGAATTTTTCTTTAATTTAATTTGTTTTCATAATTTTCTGAGCCGTCCCCTGCCTCGAGAACTGTAGCTCAATTTAAATTTATTTAAGATAAATCAGTGGCAAAAACATGAAAATTAATATTTTTCAAATATAAAGGAAATACTAAAATTAAATATAATTATACTTTTAAATTATAGGTTGCTATATGGGCATTTCCACAGAAAGTGCCACCCTATGTCGCATCACGTCACCGTCGTAAATTGTTTATATTTTAGGGCCATGAAGTTCGATTGTTTTCTGTTCTTGTACTAAATACAGAATGTAAGAAGCTCTATATCTAATAACAGATGAGAAAACAATCATACTAACTGGTCTTAAAAAATAAGCAATTAACGGGGGTGACGTGATGTGACAAAAGGTGGACCTTTCTGTGGAAATGCCCATATGTAAGAGAAATAGGTATGGTTAAAAATAAAAAATCTTTATAAAACAACAAGACAACGCTTTTTTCTACCCACAGCTCAAAATAGCAATTCATCAAAAAACATTCGATTGCTATTTCTTGTGCTTTTTTATGTCCATTCTATTGCTTTTTCATATCAGCTTGTATGTGCTTTTAGTTTCGGCAGCGACAAAAAGGCACAATCATTGATGCCATGCAATTGCTTTTGCGTTGTTACTTGTTGTTTTCTCTAGCAACAGAAGTAGCTGGTGGTCAAAATTAAAAGCAATGCATAATCGATCAACATGCTTTTGTATGAAACAAAAAGCCAGCTGGCTGCTTTTCCTGCTGCTTGTCTGACTTTTGGTAGCTGTAGACTTTGCATTAGTTGGTACATACTATTAATGTATGAAGCTGAATTAGGAAAAGCGAAAGATGGATAATATATATGAACATTTCTAATGCTAATGAAATTGTATATTTGAATTCTGGCTGAAATTTCGATAGCGTTTTAAACACTGTGTATATCTCATATTTTATCATTGAGCTTTTAATAAATACGAGGTAACCTTGCTCGTTCTCATCTCTCGCAACCATTTTCGTTTCCGACATTTGTTGTGTTAGCTTTTCAGTGTAGGTTTTTTAATCCTCCTCAATGTTGAGTTTTCAATTTCTCATCAGCTTCATATAAGCCACCATTGGCATATTAAGACTAGACATGACTTCCAACAATTCCGGTTCCATAATCGTAAAGCTGAAAGTTTATTCATTAAAAAATCATATATTTTATCCTTGTTCACATCACCCATAGTCCAACATATGACATATACAAAGCTGCAGCACCGTAAACAAACCAAACTAAAGCTTACACCGGGGCGCTGGACTGCAGCAACGCATAATTTAAGCCCGGTATTCAGTTTTTATGAAATTTTCGTTGTCATAAGAAGTACATGCATAGGCGAATATAGGTACAGATACATTTATTCTCTCAATAAATTAAACGTCATAGGTACGGGGGATAGTATACATTGGATGGTGGAAAACATGGTTTCAATAATACCAGATAGAAGCAATAGTAAACAACGTCCAACAAAGGAACAACAACCGAATTTCGTGTTTTTGTGGCAAACTAGTTGTGTTTTTAATACAATACAAATGTATACCAACGATAAAAGTCAAGAAAAAAGTGCAAAATACATTTAAATTGTTCAGTTCTACACCAAAACGACATGAAAAAGTTAAGTGAACATATTTTGTAACTCCACCTGGTGTAAGTTAATTTTAAATTTAATTTCTCTCAATTCCACAAACTTACGACGAAGAGTGTGAAATAAAACGTTAGATGAGAGAATAAATGTATCTATACTTATATTCGTCTATGAGTACGTGTATAAAAATAACGAAAATTTCATGAGCCGAAAATTTGGCTCACTTTTCACAAGTTTCGTAGGCAAAATCAAGTACAGGGTTGTTACTCCGAAATTATTTCGTACGAAAACATTTGTTTGATAATTTTAGTAAACAAAAGTAATACCACATCCGTTAAAAATAGAATGGAGTGCAAAAATGAATTATTAATGAAATATTTTCAAGGTAAATCAGAGATATGTGGTAACTCCCTGTAACAAAATTTTCTGTTTAGAGATAAATGACAAAATTTCTTACAAAAATTTCGCAATAACTGAATACGGGTCTTTACATATATAAAGGAGCACGTTCTACACTGGGAAATTTTAAGAGCAAAAAAACAGTAAATTATTTATTGATTACATTAATAGCATCGTACAGTATCTTTGGCTGTTAGTCGAAAGACCACCTGACGGAATATAGTCATAGAATAATATATTTAAGAGGCTGCAACACCTGTTTTACTTGCATCACAAATCCGTGGAATACTTGGAAAACCTATAGTGAATTAGATAAATCTTTAATTTTAAGAATTTGTGGGTTAATTGAGATCCACACAAAAAATAATTTTACTCTAAGAAGATAAGATACAAAACGAAGATAACATATTTCGCAACCAGTTCGATCTTTTGCTTTATCTCTCCAGTTGGTAATACCAAGTGTACGCAGGGATCCGTCAACTTGATCCCTCCAGCGGAGTATTGGTCTTCCTATTTTTCGTCTTCCTTCGAGTTCGGTTCGTACTTCACTGTCGGGCTAAAACTCATGGTTCATGCGTCGCCGATTCTCGCCGTTGTGCACTATAGGGCCATAAATCTTCCGGAGTGTTTTTATCTCGAAGACTCCCACAGATGTTTCATCTGCTTGCGATAAGACCCAGGATTCTGCGTCATAAAGCAAGACAGGTTGTATGAGAGTCTGGTATAGCTGGATTTTTGTCATTTGAGAGAGGGCCTTATCTCTTAAGTGCTTGCTTAGCCCAAAATAACATCTATTGGCAAGCACAATTCTCAGCTTGATCTCAAGGCCGCCGTTTTTGTTTTTGTTTACTGCAGATCCGAGGTATTATATAAATTCGTCCACTACCTCGAAATTATAACGGCGGACATGGGACTGTCCTTGGAGGTGGAAAGTTTGTGATAGCCGTTCACTTGGGAGTGGCCAGAAATGATTCCTTCATTGGGCAGTCCAAGCAGCTCACTACTTCCACGCAGTATGTCCTGGGCAATGGCTTATCGGAAACCTCCGTTAGCTAGCTAAAGTGAGAAGGCGAAACGAATGAGAAACCTGAGTGGTAATGCGATCACTGATACGTCTCAGGATTATTAGGTGACCCTGTCACTGAAGCTCTTCGAAGTAGTGCACATATTCTTCTGTCCTTTGAAGGCGGATGAGCCGGATCAAAATTGAAGAAACCAAAATCCAGTTTCGATACACTGCATTCTGGTCAGCGTCTGATCCATAAAGGGCGGCTGAAACATAATCATCCTGGCAGTAGGTAAAATGCAAACCACGGTGGGCTGGGTTTGCCTCCCGCCACCGTTATATCGGCAATGAAAATACGCAGAAAATATAATGAACAAAGAAACCCCCTAACTGTTGACGACCCTCGAAAACGTTATAAGGACCATGATTTAAGGATATGTACCTGGAATGTTCGAACGTTATACAGGACTGGTGCCACTTTCCAACTGACGGATGTCCTCGGAAAATATAAAGCTGACATCACAGCGATCCAGGAAATGCGATGGACAGGATATGGTTGCACCAGAAAGAAAAACTTCGATATTTACTACAGCTGCCATGAGCGTAAGCACGAATTTGGGTGCGGATTCATAGTAGGCAAGAGACTGCGACACCTAGTTTCAAGGTTCAACCCAGTGAGTGACCGCATAGCCACAATTCGCATCAAAGCGAAATATTTCAACATCTCGTTAATTTGCACGCACCGACAGAGGATAAAGGTGAAGAGGTCAGGGGAACATTTTTTGAGCGTCTGGGGGTAGTATATGAACGCTGCCCTGACCACGACATTAAGATTATTCTGGGCGATTTTAATGCCAAATTGGGAAAGGAAAGTGCCTTTCGACCAACCATCGGTAATCACAGTCTACATGATACCACCTCCGATAATGGAATAAGACTGATAGACTTCGCCGCTGCAAAGAACATGGTAGTTAGTAGCACACGATTCAAGCACAAGGACATTCATAAGGCGACCTGGATATCTCCTGATCAGCGGACGAAGAACTAGACTGATCGCTTGGTAATAGATGGCAGGCACTCTTCTAGTATAATGGATGTACGTGTGATTCGAGGTGCCAATATCGACTCGCATCATTACCTAGTGGCTGCGAAAGTTTGCACAAGACTGGGCAGGGCGAAAAACTTACGAAGCCGAACACAGAAAAAGCTGGATATTGACAAGCTACGAATATCGGAGATATCAATGTCCTATCGGCGGAAGCTCTCTCTCTCCTGCTAGAGCAGAATACCCCCTCCCGAAGACCCATATGCGCAGTGGAAGCACATCTTCCATTCTTTGGAAACCGCTGCAAGGACTGAACTTGGCTATCAAAAACCGGGGAAGGATAAACCATGGTACGACGAAGAATGTCGCATTGAAACTGATGAAGAAGACGCTGCACGTATGGCAGCGAAACAGTCAGTTACAACGCGTGCTGCGAGTGAGCGGTACAAGAAGCTGAGAAGGGAGGAAAGCCAACTATTTCGGCGGAGAAAATGGCAGTGGGAGCAGAGAGAGAGCGAAAAAACCGAAATGTGCAGGATGAATGGTGAATACCGAAAGTTTTTCCCGAGCGTAAGAAGATCGAATAACGAGCCTAATAATGGGCTGCCCTCCTGCAAGGACGAGAATGGGAATTTGGTGATTGATAAGCAGTGTGTGCTCAAAATGTGGAGAGACTACTTTTCAGCACTACTCCACACAGACTCTTCCACTGAAGATCAGGGGGTAATGATAGTGGAAGATAGTGTAGATTGTAGTCCCCCCCAAACCAAGACGAGATTATAACGACGATCTCGAGCCTGAAGAATAATAAAGCCGCTGGTGCGGATGTGGTGGCAGGTGGCGAAGGACTGATAGCCCACATGCATCAACTGATATGCGGTATATGGCTGGGGGAATCTATGCCCGACGACTGGAGTCTCAGTGTATTATGTCCTGTATTCAAAAAGGGTGATCCGTGTGTCTGTTCCAACTATCGCGGTATCAGTCTTTTATCCATCGAGTATAAGGTCTTGTCGAGCGTATTATGTGAAAGACTAAAGCCAATTATTGAAAACCTGAGTGGACCTTATCAGTGTGGTTTTAGACCAGGCAAGTCCACAACTGACCAAATATTCACGCTACGCCAAATCCTGGAAAAGACCCACGAAAAGCAAATCGATACATACCACCTTTTTGTCGATTACAAAGCTGCTTTCGATAGCCCCATACGGGGAAAACTGTACGAAGCTATGTCTGAACTTGGTATTCCGGCAAAACTGATCCACCTCTGTAGAATGACGCTGACCAACACCAAATCAGCAGTGAACGTTGGGAAAGACCTCACTGAACCATTCTGTACCAAGCGAGGACTTAGACAAGGCGACACACTTTCGTGCAATCTCTTCAACATCTTAATGGAGATAATAATGAGAAAGGCTGCAGTAAATACGAACAAGACCATTAACAGGAAAAGCCATATGTTGCTGGCGTATGCTGACGACATAGACATCATTGGGCGAAATTTTCGAGAGGTTACTGCAGTATTTTCAAGAATCGAAAAGGAATCAGCGAAGGTGGGTCTTGCTGTTAATGAGAGCAAGACAAAATTGATGGTGTCAACGACTAGTCAAACCTCTCGACTTGGTCCGCACTTGAACCTTGACAACCGATTTAATTTTGAAGTGGTAGATGAATTTGTCTACCTTGAATCCGCCATGAACAGGGACAACAACGTCAGCCTGGAGATAGATAGGAGAATTATTCTTGCAAATAGATGCTATTTTGAGCTCAGCAAGCAGTTTAGGAACAAAGCCCTCTCTCGACGGACAAAAGTACAGCTATATCAGACTCTCATTGTGCATGTCTTGACATATTGCTCCGAAACTTGGGTCATATCGCAAGCGGATGAAAAACACCTAGGAGTTTTCGAGAGAAAAATTCTCCGTAAAATATATGGGCCTGTTAGGGAAAACGGCGAGTACCGACGTCGCTGGAACGCAGAGCTATATAGTCTCTATTCTGACGTGGACATAGCTAGACGAATCAAAGTGTGCCAATTGCGTTGGCTAGGCCATGTTATCAGAATGGATGAAGATGAGCCAGCGCGAAAGATTTTTGATAACGTACCCGATGGAAGCAGGAAAAGAGGACGACCAAGACTCCGCTGGAAAGACCAGGCAGAAGAATCCCTTCGTATCCTTGGTGTTACCAACTGGCGAGAAAAGGCGAAGGATAGAGCCAGTTGGAAGAATATGTTGAAATTTGTTTAATTTGTTTGTTTAATTAATATGTGTAAGACGTCTGACCTCATGAGGTTGTAATATAGTCAATAAAAGTAAAGTATCAACGTTGACGCTTTGGTCTAATCGCGTGGAGGCCCTGCTCGTTGAAACCATTAATTTAGTCTTGTCCTCAAACCGCGCTAATGAAAACTGATAGCTGATAGCATGACACCAACATTGGTTTCTATGACAGGCCTGATAATCGGTCTCCATTTTATCTTTAATTTTACTCTCGCGGTCTATTATAAACTGCTAATAATGTTGAAAGTACTGGCAAATGTGTTTTGATTTTATGTCCCATCATCATAGCCGCAACTCTCTCCATATGCCTAGTGGGAATTTTGTCCCTTAAAAAGGCTCATTTATTTGGATTGGTGCGATGTTCTATACAAACATTACAAAATCCTTAATCAAATTTTCCAATGGATTAGGCAAACCTAATCCGTTAGAGCCCTGCGGCGACATTTAGTCAAACCCTGATGTCCCATATCGATAAAAATTTAATATTTTGGTTTGCAACTAAAGCGGTATTATTATCCTACTATGTTTATCGTGTCATAAAATTCGAAGTTTCTGAATAATCCTTTCCTTGATCTGCGCACTTTTTATCTTTTCCAAGTAATAGTCCATAACTGGGAAACACCCAGCAATCAAATTAACGTAAGTCTCGGTTTCCTCTAAGAGTTCCTGTACCTCCGAGAAATCTGCCAAAGGACTTCTGAATAAAGCATCCGCGACAATTATCTCCTTCCCTCGAATGTAGACTATCTTATATCCATATCGCATCCTAAACCGTCGTAATCGCAAACTCAATGAATAAATAGGCTTTGTCTGAAGTAACTAATGACTTATGATCGGTCTCGAAGATGATATTCAAGCCATTAATGTACTCCGACAACTTATCCGCTGTCCAAACCAAAGCTGCAAGCTCTATTTGAAAATATTGCCTCTCCGTATTAGTCATACTTCCCGATGCGTAAGCAACTATAAGTATCTGTCTTCTTTCCGTGTTGTCATCTATATGCATTAGACATGCACTCAGCCCATAGCATTAGAACTGATCACGATTTGCTTTTCGTGATCAAAATATGACAATGTGGATCATCCCTTTCATCTTCACGAACGAATTCTCCTTAATTGGAGTCCACACAAATTCTCCGTTTCGTACTAAGGCGTTGAGTGGTTCAAGCACTGAAGAACGTATTTTTATGACTCGAGCAAGAAAATTCACCATCCCTAAGAATCTTTGTACCCCTACTTTACATATTGGTCTAGGAAATCCTGAAATCGCATCTACTCTGTTTGGATCTACAGAAATTCTATCTTCTGTCAGCACGTAGCTCAAATATGTGACATTTTGAGCGCAAAACTCAGATTTTTCATTATTGATCGTGATTCCATCCTGGTGTAAAATGTTCAGCCATAAATAAGCAAGTGGTCAATGTGGACTAGCACATTATATACGTTTGACAATATGGTGCTGAACTGTGTCTCAAAATATTCAGGACCACATTTGGGAATGTCCTAAATATGTATCTACTAAACGGCCATATGAAACAAGTTAAATTTTGGCTTTCCTTCCATAACTTTATCTGGTAAAATCCCTTGTTAGTCAATTTTAGAAAAATATCCAGCCTCCCTGACTCTAGCGAGTTTCGACTCAACTTTTTCAATTGGAAAATACGGGCGCATAACTGCCTTATACAAGTGGGTGTAATTCACACAGACGCGGATTTAACCATTCGGCTTAGGTAATACGACAATCGGACTCACGTAACCCGTAACCTCCTGTAAAGGTTCAATGATACCCAACTTAATTATTCGTTCCAATTCAATTTTAAGTCTAGGGAGTAAAGGCACTGCGTCATTTCGTGGTACGAACTGCACGTATGATTTAACATTATGCCTAAGTTTTATTTCCACGTCACCTTGAAATTCGCCCATGTCTTTGAAAAGATTAGGAAACTGTTGCAACATCTCCCCTTATTTATCATCTCCCATGTAAATCTACTAATTTCGTTATACTCGTATCTTATACATATATAATTCCGTAGAGCCCACTATTTTAAATAAAATTCTATCAGCACTCTTAATTTTAGGATATCTTAGATTATGGTCTGCTGATTGGAAAAAGGAATCTGAGGATAAACGTACACAACCCCCACCAATGTCTACTAACTTGACGTGTCAGGACTTACGAGTGACATCCTGGTAGTTTGAATCACCACCTATAACATTAGGTCTTTACTTTACCGCGGGATCCCGCGGGAACCCAAACGTGTTTCTTTACTCACAAATTGGGCAAATGTGAAGGAGTTTTTGTCTCTCTTAACGGTAAAATGCGTTTCTCTTTTTACCGAACTTACCCAGACATTTACTTCGGGTAAGTTTGGGCAAAAAGTCAAACAATCAGCCTTCGGCCACGGACTGTCCCTGCAGGCTGTGTCAGAGACACGGCCATTAAGTTTAACGTAGAATGCGCCATCCGATAAGACAGAAAACATATATAACAATAAATGATAAATAACATAAGCAAATGAATTTATTTATTTGATAGTTACTTTTGATAATATACATAAGCTTATGGTAGGAAAAATAGGATAAATGTGTTTATAAATTAAAAGAGTAAGGATAAATGATAAATAACAGACGCAAATCAATTTGATTATTTGAAAGTTACTTTTGATAATATGATAGGAAAAATAGGATAAATATGTTTTTAAATTAACATTCAAATTTCTCGCAAAAACTAAGTCAATGGTTGTGTTATCAATAGTTGTGGGAGCATCGTTTCGGATATAATCCAAATTAAATGTATTGGATTATATTCGAAATCCAATAGTCCAATAGAATAGTTTTTATTTTAATTTAAGTCAACTGTCAGCTGCTGTCAAACAGCATCACGCAGCATTGTTATTTTGCTTACTTGGCAGCACTTTCATTTAACATAAAAATTTATATTTTCATATATTTTTTATAATTATATATCCATGTTAAATTCAAATTCACATTTAACATTTTGTTTCACTTAAATACATAAGTAAATATACGAAATTTCAATATTTCATCAATCAAAACAACAGCCGAAGGTTTGTGTCCACACTGAAACAGCAGCATAGTTTGTGTTCACGCTACTCAAACACTCAACCAAACACCACACATATGTTTGAGTGTATGTGTTTAAACAATTTTCATTTGAGAAATTTAAATATTAGGAAGATATCAACCAATATGAAATGTATATCAAACGAAAGATAACATCTTCATTTACCTACAAAAAAATGTTTAAAAAAAGTTATCTCGCCGTTTCCTCATAATCAATGAAATAAAGATTACAACAATAACAATCTGACATGACTCCCTATACCGTAAGGTAAGACGTATTCTACGTCAAAACATATGAATTATTTGGGGAAAAAAATAACACAAGTGAAAAAAAATTATTGAATTTACAATTTTATTAATTTAAAAAGTGATTGCTTTGAGAGTGCCTATTTAAAGAAGATGGGAAGTGTGCAAATGAACAGTGAAAATAAACATGATTTGCAAGATTTGTTGTCAAGCATATGTTTCGTGTTTTGGCATTTGTTTTCGGGTAAGAAAAGTGTTTTTTTTGCGTTTCTTTATTTTTGGGGACATTTGAGTAGTTGAGAGAGAATTTTGCTTTTACTCTTATTTACCCGAACTTTACCCAAAAAGTAAAGAAACGGAGCTATTATCTATTTGACTGTTCCCTTCGATATCACGGTTTTCACTTTCCAGTAAAATACTACGATTACTCTCGCACAGCGCAACTGTATGATTCTTTTTATATCTAATTACTTTACTATTGTTAAAATGAGAATTTTTGTTCTTACATACTTTTTTATAATGATAATTATAACTATAAATGGTTTTCCAATTTGAGTGATATGATTTCTAAGTGACGTTTCGGCCATTTGTAGTATGTCATGATCAGTAATTTTTGGTCATTGTATTCGGTAATATTTACAATTGCATCATGGAGAGATACACGCAAGAACAACGTTTACAAATTTTTAAATTATCAAAATAATAGTTCTCCATTTGAAACTTTTCGTGCGCTTTTGCCATTTTATGGTCGTAATAATCGTCCACCTGTGCTCGCTATTCGTCGAATTGTTGCAAATTATAAAGAACCGCTCGAAATAATGAAAATATTGCTGCCGTTCAGGCAAGTGTTGCTGAAGACCGCAATTAATCGATTCCAAGACGTTGTCAACAATTGGGAGTGTCTCAAACCACAACCTGGTGGATTTTGAGAAAGGATTTGGGCTTGCATCTGTATAAAATTGTTATCAGTCAAGAACTGAAGCCATGGGACCTCTGCCATTGGCAGCAATTTGCGAGAAAAGTTTGGAGATTAAACCCGACTCTCTTCAAGCTTTACAAGTCAATATTGAACGTGCTATTATTCATGACATACGACTTGATTTAGTGGAAAAAGTGCATCGAATTCGTTCCGGCAAAAGAAGACGTGGAGGCCATTTGATAGACATTTTATTCATTTTGTACTTCACATTAAATAAAAACATTTGAATTTCCTTAACAATTACACAGAAAAAAAGAACCATCGGTAATATTGTCTAGTTTGGGTTTGGTGATTTTCTTTTGTATGAAGACAAGAAAGGGTGGCCTAAGTCAAAGTGCAAAACACACTACCAACAATAATGCTGAATTTGAATGTTGGCAAATTCCCTGCTTCTTATTTGAATATAAAGAACTGTGACGAGACACCAGCATTCTGACTAGAAACCGTGTGTTAGAGCGAGACGAATATAAACCTCTAGGACCTCTAAACCTCTACTACTGTGTCTCTATGTAAGTATGTAACCATTAATTTGTGAAAAGAAAAACAAAAAAGGAGTTTTGTCAAATTGTCTAAGAATAATTTTTATTCAATTTCTGAAATATGTAGATGTGTGAATTTACAATTTCATAAAGAAATGTAAGTAAAAATGTATTCTGCAAGTGCTTTTAACAAAGAATACATTTCTATTGGCAGAGAGTCTATAATGTAGAACTTTTGTAAATGGAAAAGTGCGTTGTGTTGCTTGTGTCTTATATGGGCATTTTCATTTTGACGTTACGTGACATTTGTACGAAAAAATATTTAAAAAAAATATGAATAAGTTATATTGTTAAAAAGCTTTTTTTATATTTGCGTAGTAATTAAGCAACACTTTATTCATTAAAGAAATTGAGAACAATCGACACGGAGGATTCAAAAATAGATGCAAAAATATGAAACATGAGCTGGCGCGACGTTACAACAAACAGAAGTGGGAGTATGACTTGGATTACAAAACTGCATAACTCTGCGAATTTGGGAAGACTTTTTTTATGAAATTTCTTTTTAGTAGCATTTAAATCAATATAAGTTTGTTTTCCAAGTTATGAAATTTAAAAATGTTTTCTAAGCTTTAGTTACTTAAATTTGACGTTAAGTTACTTAAATTTTTAGTTAAAATTGTTATTAAAAAATGACTTAACGCAAATAAAACATGCATTTCAGCTTTTATATGTATATTTTAAATTTTAAGATATATTTCCTTTTTGAAAAGACATTTTAAGCGAAAAATGTTTTGTTTTGTAAAATAATGATTAGGAGAACAAGATGAAATAGTAGTTATAAAAAAATTATATAAAGGTCTTAAATTAATGTTCTAGTTGAAAATGCAGTTTGAGCTGCTTTTATTTGCACGCCTTCCACTTTCGAAGATTCCAATTGCATAATTACTCTTAGAAATGTAAATTGTAAAACATGAACCTGTATTTTGTAGCCCGATAACACACCATCGCAACTAAGGAAAGCTAGGCACTCTTCTATTTAATTAATTTTGAATACTTCTCTTTAATAATATATGTAAAAAAACTGGTGGATAACTTTTAATTTTTCGGTCAGGGTGGATCTTTATGTGGAAATGCCCATATGTATATTGATCAATAGAAAAGTGTCGAAAATGTTTTAATAAGTGACAGGAAAATTAACAAAATAGAAATGTGTCCTTTGTAGAATCGAACAAATTTGATACCCAAGTGTTTAATACATTTTTTATCTAATCCTTAATATACATATGTATTTCTTCACAGGCAGAGACAATGCCAGTCTTCGGCAGTGACAAACGAGAGGTGATACTACATTGGTGGAGCCTGGTAAATCGCGATTATAATGTTAGCATTTATTCAAATGTAATTATTGTAAGCAACAATGGAATAAATACTTCTTTAATTAAAAACAAAAACAAAATTTGTGTCTGTAAATATGAACAAAATGGGATAAACATTTGGTAAGGTTGCACATTAAAATTAATCTAATTCACCTACAATAAATTCTGTATACTGCCCATTTGCATTGGGTAAATCTACAAAAATGTAAGGCAAATTTGCATATTATTGGTGAACGTAAAATTGCCGAAGTTTATTGGTAATATTGCCCAATTAAATAGCTGACACTATGTTTGGCTGATATCAGACCGTGAATGTAGGTAATATTACACAAGGTTTTTTCTGTGTAGTGTGTTTTTTTTAAGAATTCATATCACTCAAATTGGAAAACCCTATATTACTATAAATTGAGGTGAAGTGCGACAATCGTTGAATCTGACGCCACTAACAAATGCAAACAGTTGTGGACATTTGCCTGGAGGAACCATAGAATAATACATACGTAGATAAACTTATTCTCTCATCTGACGTTTCATTTCACACTCTTCATCGTAGGTTTGTGGAAATGAGAGCAATTAAATTTAAAATTACATTACACCAGGTGGAGTTACAAATTAACTTTTTCCTGTCGTATTGGTGTAGAACTGAAAAATTTAAATATATTTTGCACTTTTTTGTTGACTTTTATCGTTGGTATACATTTGTATTGTATTTAACACAACTAGTTTGTCACAAAAACACGAAATTCGGTTGTTGTTCCTTTGTTGATCGCTGTATACTATTGCCACCATCTGGTATTATTGAACCCATATTTTCCACCATCGAATGTTTACTTTCCATCGTACCTATGACGTTTAATTTATTGAACGAATAAAAGCTTCTATGGTATGTATTATTCTATGGGAGGAACTATTATTGGGGACGACACAAATTAACTTAAACATACCTATGATACACAGGGTAACCCATACCCATTTTGATCGAAAATATGAAAAATTTAGAAAAAATGTTTATTAGCGATTTTTGATTCCAGAAATTTTAGTTTTAGCGATTTTTTAAAATAAAAGTGATGCCGTATTAAAGACATCCATTGGTTACAGTCTCGTATGGAGGGAAAAATTTATTATTGGACGTTATGACACTTTTTTATTTTAGCGAGTTTCTTATTTTATGGCAAAGTATTGTTGTGGATGTAGAAGTAGGAGTTTAGACAATTCTCGCATACTTGAGATTTTTTTATCCCTATAATGTGTGATGATATACCTAAATACTTGTGGAGAAGGAAGCTGATGATATACCTTGGAGGGCATTGCAATAGCTATATTCCCAACCATCCACCATAATGATCAATTTCACACATTTCTTTTTTAATATTTCTATTAACATTTACTTTTTCATAGAAAAAGTACTTTTTAATAGGTATTGATCTTGAACCGACCAATTATTAAAAACATTATTTTACTTTTATTGACTATATTACAACCTCATGATGTCAGACGTCTTACACATATTAATTAAACAAACAAATTTCAACATATTCTTCCAACTGGCTCTATCCTTCTCCTTTTCTCGCCAGTTGGTAACACCAAGGATACGGAGGGATTCTTCTGCCTGGTCTTTCCAGCGGAGTCTTGGTCGTCCTCTTTTCCTGCTTCCATCGGGTACGTTATCAAAAATCTTTCGCGCTGGCTCATCTTCATCCATTCTGATAACATGGCCTAGCCAACGCAATTGGCACACTTTGATTCGTCTAGCTATGTCCACGTCAGAATAGAGATTATATAGCTCTGCGTTCCAGCGACATCGGTACTCGCCGTTTTCCCTAACAGGACCATATATTTTACGGAGAATTTTTCTCTCGAAAACTCCCAGGTGTTTTTCATCCGCTTGCGATATGACCCAAGTTTCGGAGCCATATGTCAAGACAGGTAAAATGAGAGTCTGATATAGCTGGACTTTTGTCCGTCGAGAGAGGGCTTTGTTCCTAAACTGCTTGCTGAGCCCAAAATAACATCTATTTGCAAGCACAATTCTCCTATCTATCTCCAGGCTGACGTTGTTGTCCTTGTTCACGGCGGATCCAAGGTAGACAAATTCATCTAATACTTCAAAATTAAATCGGTTATCAACGTTCAAGTGCGGACCAAGTCGAGAGGTTTGTCTAGTCGTTGACACCATCAGTTTTGTCTTGCTCTCATTAACAGCAAGACCCACCTTCGCTGATTCCTTTTCGATTCTTGAAAATACTGCAGTAACCTCTCGCAAATTTGGCCCAATGATGTCTATGTCGTCAGCATACGCCAGCAACATATGGCTTTTCGTGTTAATGGTCTTGTTCGTATTTACTGCAGCCTTTCTCATTATTATCTCCATTAAGATGTTGAAGAGATTGCACGAAAGTGTGTCGCCTTGTCTAAGTCCTCGCTTGGTACATAATGGTTCAGTGAGGTCTTTTCCCACTTTCACTGCTGATTTGGTGTTGGTCAGCGTCATTCTACAGAGGCGGATCAGTTTTGCCGGAATACCAAGTTCAGACATAGCTTCGTACAGTTTTCCCCGTATGGGGCTATCGAAAGCAGCTTTGTAATCGACAAAAAGGTGGTATGTATCGATTTGCTTTTCGTGGGTCTTTTCCAGGATTTGGCGTAGCGTGAATATTTGGTCAGTTGTGGACTTGCCTGGTCTAAAACCACACTGATAAGGTCCAATCAGGTTTTCAATAATTGGCTTTAGTCTTTCACATAATACGCTCGACAAGACTTTATACGCGATGGATAAAAGACTGATACCGCGATAGTTGGAACAGACACACGGATCACCCTTTTTGAATACAGGACATAATACACTGAGACTCCAGTCGTCGGGCATAGATTATTATGTTATGTTATTATGCTGTTGATGTTATTATTTTATCCTTTTCGTTTAGTTTAGGCATTTTAGTTTTAAAAAATGTTTTTCTTCAATCAACTGTCTCTTGAATCACCTTGATAAATAGGACATACAATAAACAATTCAATAACGGTGTGTTCACAACAGTTGTACTTATTTACGACAATGCAATACAACGTACGACAATACGAGAGGTTGGGAAAACCCTAACGGCTTTATTCATAAAAAGTTATGAGAGGTTTGGGAGCCGATTTTTGTATGCTAAATCATCTCTCAAACCTCTCATAACTTTTTATGAATAAGGCATTAAATATTAAAAAAATAAAACGTTTTCCGGTCCTTGAGTATATGTACATGGTAGTAGCAGTAGGTGTTGTTGTAGTTGAAGGCAACAACAACATATATTTCTGTCAAGTTTTTGGTTGTCAAACTCTTAACAAATGAATACCAACAATACAAGATTACAAAAAAGTACAAAAAGAAATACATGTGACAACATATACGAACAACGATATGACAAGTTAAATCAGCTGTTTAAACGAGTTTACCTGATAGATAATTCTACCATGGCCTCAGCATTTTCGCTGCTGGGAAGTAGTAAAATGATGTATGTGTATGTGACGGCACGTATTGCGAAACAAAGCACGAGAAAAATAAGTACAATGACTCAGGAAGGACAAAAGCAGAGGAATAGACAATGCAAACCGTGGGAGTACATGGTTATAACTTTAAGAGAAACGAAGAGCACCAACCTTTTAACATTCGTATATCTGATACATCATATATCATTCACAAATGCAAATACAATTTTTGTAGATAACAAAAAATACATAATTCTACCAGTGTTGCAATAGCACCACTTTTGGTGTTTTTTTTGTACCATTGTTTTTTGTCTCGACACTTTTGCGTTAGGTGCTTTTCAGCACTTTGTTTTTGCAAATAATTCACTTTTTTTTTAAACTTCTTTGAGATATTAAGCAACATTCAGGTACAATGATATTTCGAGGTTTTTGGGATTTCAACATACTAAACATATGTTTTGCAGTACAAAAATCAGCTGTTTATTGAAATCGCATAAACTGCAAAATCCCGGTATACCTGAACATAGCCTTAGACAGTATTTCACAACATATTCAAATATTGACAATTTTAAGTTTAAAGGCATTCTGCTTTTTGTATGACTAATCTAAAATTTATACAGAAATCTAAAAATTTGTATTCGTGGAAATTGTAGATGGGGAAAGTTATGAATGAAACACACTGCCGCGCAAATACCCGCTTCAGGTTTCTGCAGATTTCGAAATTCTTCTCAATGACTAACTTGAAAATAAACATATGATGTCTATAATGTTTGACTCAGCGAACTCTAACCATAGTAAAATTATTATTTTGTACTTTTTTATTTTATTACTCAAGCTCAAAACCATTCTATATCTCTATAAATTTAGTTATAGTTTGTTTACAAAAGAAGTTTTGCAAATGTATCCTCATGATTCCTGGCAAACCGTGTAGCTATTTTAGATCTAGCCACGGATCTTCATCAGCGGTTGTTTAGAATGAAGATATTGAAAAATTCATCAAACTAAATGCAAACGAAAACTCATCTGAATTGAGAATTTTCCACTATGCAAGTGTTTGAAAAATATCGTAAGCAAAGTAACACAAGAAAAGATTTGCAACACAAGAAAAGATATGAAATGTAAACAAAGGAAATCGGATGACCTGACGCCACTACCTTGAACCATGGGTAGTATTCTAAAAGTCCCGAAAGTAAACGTGAACGCAAAAGCCAACCCGAACACCAAAGTCAAAAATGGTAATTTATACATACCATAATTTATACAGCACTTCCAAAGAGGATGAAAGTGTAGAGAAGAAAATTTACTCACGGAGTGGAATGCCAACAAAGAACACGAGTGAAACGCCTCTTCGTTGAATATTTCAATAAACTAGCCGTTTTTTGATGATGTTATAGAATCTAACTATAGAAATTCCGATCATGTTTCAATAAAATTATATAAAGTTTACAAAAAGTATGAAATAATCAAGTTGCGACGCGATCCTAAACTGAGTTTTCATAAACAATAGTCATACTCAATTTGTCATTTGGATCGGTAAAAATCTATGGCAGTTATCGTTTTAGCAAATATGCCAGATAGACAGACGAATATGGCCCAATCGACTTAAAAGGTACCAATTATTAATGTGAAACTCCCTTCACATCGAACAACTCCACTTTTGACTTTGTTCAATTCAATTTTGAATTGAATGTAGCAATGGTTGGAGACAGTCGTCACTCTCCGCAACTTTCACACCAAGCCAAATGTCATAAATTTGTTGAGAGAAATGGTCTCTCTAGATTTTGAATGGGTTCTCTGCATTTCGAACTCTTCATGTAAGCATTTCGCACTATTAGTGGTGAGTTCGATGGGATAGACAGATGTTTGATGAACATTTAGTTACGCCAGGTGGAGTTACAAGATCTTCTGACTTACATTTTTCATGACGTTTTGGTGAAAAACTGTGAAATTTAAATGCTTTTTACACTTTTGGAATGAAGTTCCTTATTGCGCGTCGTGGGATGGGGGCTAAATGAAAAAAAAATTAAACAACTTTTTTTAACACTATTATGCTACAACCCAATATTATCAACTATATTGGGTACTTTTGCTTTGGTTTGTATCTAGACTAACATATGTTGGGAAATTTCTTGTTTCATGGGAAGTTTTCTCGGTGGAGCCTTTAACCAATATTTAGTATATTTATATTCTAGTTTTGAACCCAATAAAAAGTAAATTTAGAAAAGCCAAAATGGAGGAAGTTTAAAAAAAAACATTTTCTTAAATATGTAAGTGCCTTTTCTTAACAAAAGTACATTTTCTCAAAGCAAATACATATTCATATTCTTAATCAAAGTACATTTTCTTAAAAAAAATACCTTATCTTAAAGAAGTACTTTGCTCAAAAAAAAGTAAATTTTCTTGCAAAAAATACTTTTTCTTAAAAAAGTAATATTTTTTAAAATAAGTTCGTTTTTTTAAGAAAGTAAGTTTTCGTACAACAAATTGTCTTTTCTTAAAAAACTACCTTATCTTTAAAGTGTACCTTTTTTGTGAAACAAAATAACTTTTCTTGAGATAAATACCTACCCTTAAAAATGTACCTATTCTTGAAAAAAAGGACCAATTCTAAAACAAATTCTCATTTCTTAAAAAAAACTTTTCTTCAAAAAAAAAAACCTTCTCTTAAAGAAACTACATTTTCTTACAAAAATTCCTTTTCTTAAAAATAAAATACTACCTATTCTTTTCTTGAGATAAGTAGCCTTTCTGAAAATAAGTACAATTTCTTAAAAAACTAGACTTTTCCTAAAAAGACTACCACCTGTTTAAAAAGTACCTGTTCATAAAAAAAGTACTTCTTTGTAAAAAAAATATCATACTCGTGGCTTTTTCTAACAGAAAGTACTTCTTCTTAAAAATAGTACCTTTTATTAAGAAAACATTAGCTTTTAATAAAAGAAGTACCTCTCTTTAAAAAAGGACCTTTTCGGGGAAATATTATACATATTGTAAGAAGGTCCTAAAAATAGACTTTTTTTAAAAAAAAATTCTTAAAAAAAATTCATCATTTTACAAAAAGGAAAAGATCCCATCCTAAAGACCCATTTAAATTATCGTATTTTTGTTTGGAAAGATGTTATTGAAAAATTCATCAAACTAAATGCAAACAACCGTTGATGAAGATCTGTGGCTGGATCAGAAATAGCTATACGGTTTGCCAGGAATCATAGGAATACATTTGAAAAACTCCTTTTATGAAAACTATATTTCTATTAATAGAGATATAGAATAGCCTCGAGTTTAACTAATAAAATTAAAAAGTACCAATGAAAAGGCCGAATAAATATCATCCCTGATGAATTTGAAGTATGTAATATATTTGCAACCATCTTTTCGGTAGTTTGTTTATAATTTTATAAACAATACAACAATATATATCAATTGTATATCGGGCTAACAAATACATTGTACCGTTAAAAACACGGAACAAACCTCGCCAAAAAATAGGACATTTTTTTCTTATAGCTTAAATATCTCTTAAACTATTTGAGATAACCCCCACATGGACGAATGTTTTTTGTAGGTATTTACAAGCACTATCACCATGAAAAATATCTTTGCAATCAGTCATAATTGTACTGTTGGGACTCAATTAAAAATTTGGTATGGCCGAGGTGACCAACTTTAGAGGGTTGCTCAGAAGCTGCCACTAGGTACCCAAAGTTTTCTATATCATCTGGAAAATACCTCTGCTCTAAGGATGTGCAATAGAGTGGGTCGCCAAAAAAAAGTCCTGTTTGGCACCCCTAGTTTGAAAGGTTAGCTTAAGAGGATCTCAAATCAAAAAAAAAATTTGTTTTTTATGTCCTGTGTCGCCATTTGAAGTCCGATCGGGACATGTGATATATCGTTGTTCATGGGTTTAAAGTAGCTTTATTTTCTTTATAGATCACATTCAAATTAATTGCTTAATTCAAAAAATATTTTTTTTTATTTTTGTTCCTACCCACCCTAAGGTACAACAATTTTTTTATTTTATAAAAGCTGCGTAAAAATAATGAACATTTTGCTTTTGATGCACTTACTTTAATGCATAAACAAAAAAGTTAACGCGTCTTAAAGTTGTCGAAATGTATCAAAAAAACAAAAAGGGCGGCATTTTGGGGCGTGGCAAAAATTTTTCTTTTGTTTTGAGGTCCTCTTGGGCTAACCTTTCAAACTAGGGGTGCCAAACTGAAACTTTTTTTTGTCCATAGGGAGCGACGATATCATACTTCGTTCAAAACTAAAAGAATTAATTCCAAAAAAATCGATTTGGAACCACTGAACCTGAAACCTGAAATTACGGTTTCTTTTTTACTTAGAGTTTGTGTGGCAACCTGAAATTCAGGTCCAGCTGCGTACTTCGCTTAAAACGATAAAAACAAATTTGAAAGCCACAACTTGTTTATTGCGCTGGTACAAGGGGCCACAAGTGGCACACTACCGCTGTGACGTTGCATTTTATAGTTATTTTGTATGATATCTGAATGGGAAATATTAGCAGCATTGCGTGTGATACAACAATCCCTACATACCGCATTTGTTTGTTATCTTTGAGAGCTAAGCAGTCTACTCGAGAGATATTGAGAGTCTAAAATGCACTCTGTGATAAAAAAATGTAGTGGGTGTATTATTTTGTTCCTACTCGAACGTGAGTTCATCACGATTTCAGTGTTTTGTTTTATCATATTCTTTTACAACAAATCTCGGTTCAGTTGTATTTGACATATCAAACGTGACGGTTGTGCTGAGACGGAAACTGCAACAGAATCAAAGCAACCACCCGCTTTTTTTTATCTTCTTTAGTTTTATATTATTTAAATGTTTTAAGTGATTTTATGTGTTCGTTTCGCGTAGCAATCGCAGATATTTGTGTATGATAAAACGTCGTTCAAATGCTGTGACTGGAAAATGTCAGTAGTAATTTAAATGTTAATAGGAGGCTGTGATATTATGTCATTAATGATAACGTTTATGGTGTGCTTTTCGTAAAATAAAAATATGTATATTTGGTGTGAAAAAGCTTTCAATTCATATGCATTTCCTATGGAAGATCAATAAATATTAATCATACGCCAAGAATGGTTATTGCAATTATTATACGCCGTGTGCGACAATTAAAGTGAATTTGTGAATTATGTATGTGCACATGGATGTCGATAGAATTGAAAATAAATTGAATAATGCTGATGTTAAATAACGACTTGATTTCAAAAAAAAAAATAAATATGCATAAACTGGAAATACATAAAAAGCAACAGCTACAAAGCAGCGACTTAAATACATGTATGTGAATGTAAAAATTGCGTAAAACGGATTAATAACTAACGAAAAGGGGTATACCAGAAATTATCTTCACAGAAAAAAAAAACGTAAAATTTATTAACAAAAATTACCCCTGGAAGTGATCCATCATCGGTACTTGGTGCTATTATTTATATGTACTACTGCTTTTCCCCGCTCTCGCTTGCATGCGGTATCACACGTTGTCGTTTAGTTTGGTTTATTGTCCTACTCTATTGGGGTTTGTGATTTCTTTGTGTGAGTGGGTGGACGTGAGTGTGTCTGTTTCAATTCATGTGTGTGATGAGGGATGTGTGCCGAATTGGGATGTCTGTGTGATATTCACATTATTCTATAATTCTGTTAATAATGAACTCAATGTCCAACAACAACACCACACCAGTGTACTACTACTATAAATTACAACAACTATGTTTACTACTCTGATGGAAATATTTTAAGTACAATGCGTTGCAAAAGAAAGCTGCACCAAAAAGTCTTAACCTACACGAAATTTTCCAATTTAAACATACGAGCTTTATCTATTATGCCGAGTAAAATCTAAATTTTCAGGATAGCAAGAAAAGCCATTGATGGCCTTATCGCATTACTACCAGGGAACTAATCACAAACCAAACAAATCTATTTTATAAATCTCTTTGTGTCTACGTTACAGTTGCCCAATCGATTGATTGTTGGTATATTGCCACACAGCTGTCATATTTCTGACAAAACAAAAATATGTATACAAACAAAACCCTCGAGAAAAACGTGGTTAAAAGATAAATTTAAAAAGGAAAACAATGTCCCATCTGAAATGTTGAACTTTGCAGCAATATCTTCTGATTAAACTACATACATATGTATGTACATGTTTTTTTGTAACTCTATATTTACATGCCCGTACGTTATGAGAAATATAAATAACGAAAATTTCTTCGTTAATTTGGTGCAGGGTCGCCAGTTTTTTTTAAGGCGAAATCCCCGAATTGTTATTTTTAATCCCCGAAAATTCCCAAAAAAAAATTTTTAATCCCCCGGAAAAATCCCCATAGTTTTAAAGGAAGTTCTAGAAAGTTTTTAGTTTTAAAATAAAAATCTATTTAGAATCCAGTTTAAGAAAACAAACAAAATGAAAACTTAAATATTGAACAATTTAAACATAATAAATTATTATATTATTATTAAATTATATATATTACATTATTATTATTTTAATAATAATTAATTATAACAAAAAGATTATGACAAATGAGATTTGGATTTTGATCGGGACATTGGTTAAAAGTCGTTAAGGTTTAGTATGTCAAATACTTCAGTCTCATAATCTTCAGATTCATCTACTTCATTATTTGTTTTGTACATAGTTTTAGTATTTCTCGTTATTTCTTCTCCACTGCTTCTATTCTTTTCAACAACGCCAAATATCAAAAATGTTGGTTACTTGTTTTATTGTTGTCATCACGTACAGCCTTGCCAGTAAAACATTTTTATATTTTCAGGGACTGACAAGTGCATAGAGTAAATATTACTAGAGAGACTATTTGATTCATTTGACGTTTCCTTTCACACTCTTCGTGATGCGGTCGGTGTGATGATAGAGAGATGTTTGACGAAATGTGACTAACACCAGGTGGTATCACAAGAACTTTTGACTTTAATTTTTCATATCGTTTTGGTGAAAAACTGTGAAATTGAAATGTGTTTTATACTTTTTTATTGACTGTTATTGTTAGAATACATTTGTGTTGTATTTAACACAATAATTTTAACACACAAAACGAAATGCCATTGTTGTTATTTTATTCGTTGGTTTGAACCATTGCCTCTATCTGGTATTAGTAAAGCAATTCTTTTCAACATCCAATGTAAATATCACACCAGGCCAAATGTCATAAATTTCCTGAGAGAACTATTATAGTAATTAGTCTATGGGCAACTGTATGCATATTTTGCTGACAACATTTAGCAATAACGATTTGCAAGTATAGACTTTCCACATTAACTTCCTTCTCTTTGTTTTTGCAATCACACATACGCAAAACCAAATATTATTTGTGTGTGTATGCTTGCTTTGATTTAGGTAGTTCCAGATCAAAACTATCAAACAATGATACAAAAGAAGCGCTTTTAATACATCTTAAATTTTCATCCCCAAAAAATCCCCAGATCCCCACATCAAAAAAACACTGGCAACACTGATTTGGTGACAAGAACCTACATCAGGGAAGAGGTCAAAGTTTTGGAATTTTAGCAGTTTTTCCAGTTTCTCAATAATTTTTAATTTATTTTTAATTTTCCATCATTCGTATTAAATTGATTAAGTTCAATATAATTATAAAATGATAACGATAAAAGTTTTTATAAAATTCCACTAACTCAAAGAATTCCAAATTCGAAGTTGTACAGTTTTTATACAAAACGTGTCAGACTTTCTCAACGATTTCATGGTGGTGGGTCGAAGTAGTGTACCGCGAGGAAAAACGTCGAGATGGTATTACTTAACAAGTAGAGTATTCAAAAAACCGATCAATTCAACAAACCGGGGTTTCGGTTGCTTCGAAAATGGTGTTTTTGAAAAACCCGTTCTACTGGTATTTTTGTATGTAAAAACCGGTTTCCAAAGGTTTTGGGTTATATATCAAAGACTTAAACACCTTATCCACTTAGCGTGTTTAACACGTTTAACATGTATGAACGCTGAAAACGAACAGCCTGCGTAACATATTCTCACAAATATATTCTGCAGGAACCATGTACATATGTTTGGAACACACTTCAAACATTTATATGTTTGCAAGTCCCAAACTCAGGTGTATTTAAATGCCAACATTAGCATGTTTACTGACAAATATGTATGTTTTTGCATGGAAAAGTATGCGTGTTTCATTCCAAATATCCATATACTTATATGGAAGCATTCGCGTGTTTCCCCCAAACCTACATATACGTATTTTCTCCGAAGCATAACAATATTTAGAAACGAATTATTCTTTCTTTCTTTATTTATTATAATTAAAATAAATAATTAATACAAAAAATTCAAATATTTAAAATTACCTTTTTTACATTTACTTGCATTGAATGCTACCTTTTTTATGAAATGAGAATCTGCTGCTCTTTTGCCTCTCACGTTTTTGTTGTCAGAAGGTTTCAACTATGCCTTGGTTATCACTATGTGTTGGTACACAAACAATATACTTATATACAACTCTAGTTCATGCAAGACAAGCGTGTATTAATTACTTGGTTTTTATTATCATATTTAACAAATGGTCCGCTATTCCGATTTTTTCAGTAGAGGCTCGGGCAGAAAAAGGGATTCACGTCGTTGCCCTTTCCAGTTTCTTTCCTCAAAATCGTTATTCACTTTGGTAGCACACATAACACATACACAAAAACCAAAGCAACTTCACAACCCATTTAACCGTCCGAGCGTTTGTATACTCTTTTTTCACTGATCAAGCGATTTTGATATTCTCTGTCCGATGAACCATTGACGACTGAATACATGAAATTAAATCGCAATACATCAGCCAAAATAAGAAACAGTGACTTCATCTGCAGTTTGCATGCACATTCAGGAATATTTATGAATCACTAACTGAGAAAATAATGCAAAAATAGCGATACACACTTACAAGATAAGCTCTCTCGTTGACCCTCTTTTGTTCTCTTGCTCTCGAGAGAGCATAAACTGTGCAACAAACACGGCTGTATTTATATCACAAACACACATATATTTGGGTCGCAAACACATATGTTATAACATATTAATCATTGTGTCTCAAACATGTAATATTGAATAGCAAACACAATGAGTTTGGGCACAAGTATATTATATTTGCGACAAGCTCCAAACACACGTTATATTTGCATCCAAACAACAAAAAACTACAGATTTTCAGCATGTGATATCCGGAATTAGCTTAATTTTGTATGAAAAATCAGCTGAGTTTGGTCTCAAATTGATTGATTGAATCGAATTGATTGTTTTCTATTTATAGAAATAAAACCGATTTTAATAAAATATGGTCAAAAACAAACCTGCTTTCATTTTGGAGCCATCCGTAAATATCAGTTGTCCTGCGATTGAGGGATGTATACCATCCATCCAGTTGCTCCTACACAGTACTTGTATCTGCGAACATAGCGGCAACATCATAGAGTAATCTCATATAGAGCTGCCATATGTCTCATCTGACATTTCGTTTCACACTCTTCGTGGTGAGGTCGGTGCGATAGAAGTTATTGATGTAAATTGACTTGAACAGGTGGAATTACAAAAATTGTTGACTTACATTTTTCACGTCGTTTTGATGAAAAACTGTGAATATTAAACGTATTTTGGAAGTTTTTGTTCTATTTTGTTGTTAGTATATATTTGTGGTGTATTTACACAAAAATTTTAACGCACAAGTCGAAATGCCGTTGCTGTTTTCTTGTTGGTTGGTTTGAGCCATTGCCTCTATCTGGTATTATTCAAGCAATACTCTCCAACATACAATGTCCATATGCAACACACCATACTTTGTGAATTTACTGATTCAAATCCATAGACTAATACATACACAGATACTTTTATTCTCTCATCTGACGTTTCATTTAACACTTTTCGTCGTAGGTTTGTGGAAATGAGGGAAATTAAATTTAAAATTAAAGTTACAAAATATGTTCACTTAACGTTTTCATGTCGTTTTGGTGTAGAACTGAAAAATTTAAATGTATTTTGCACTTTTTTTGTTGACCTTTACCTTGGTATACATTTGTGTTGTATTTAACACAACTAGTTTGCCACAAAAACACGAAATTCGCTTGTTGTTCCTTTGTTGAACGTTGTTTACTATTGCCTCTATCTGGTATTATTGAACCCATGTTTTCCACCATCCAATGTATACTTTCCACCGTACCTATGACGTTTAATTTATTGAGAGAGTTAAATCTATGTCTATGTTCAAATCGCTTCTCTATACGTCATTTCTCTATAGGCAACATGTAGTCATTTGCCCAACTCAAGTACCCTCCCAATTAATTTCAAATTTTAAATTCCAAATTTTAAAATTTTTTGAGAACAGAATGCAAAATGTTTATAAACTGTTTTTCTTTTAATATTGAATTTGTTCTTATTAGCTTTATGTTTAAATTGTTCACACAATTATTATTTCTTTTAAATTAAATTTAAATGGTCTATAGACAAATTTCAAACTGTTTCTTAATTTTTCTTTTATTTTTTTCTCTGAAAAACTTTCAAACAACTAAAAGTTTTTACACTTTTCGATCTAAGTTTTGAAATCTAAGTTCGATCTAAGTTGAAAGTTAAGTTTTTGTAACCAAATAAATGAAAAACAAAAAACTGGCAGTAAAAAACCGGTTCGAAAGTGCTAATTTGCTGAAAACCGGCGGTCCGTGGACGTCCAAAAAACCGGTAGACCGGCTTACGGTTCTGGCTTTTGAATACTCTATTAACAAGTCAAAATATGAATTAGCAACAAAACCCGTGTACTCTAAAATTTTCAAAAAAAAAATGGCGATTAAATACATTGACCGGTTTGAGGAACTGGTTTCAAGACCCGGTTTCTGAAACCGATACCAACTACAGTGTAATCTCTACAATTCGGACGCCATTTATCTCGGACAACACATTAATCTGGACACTTTATTACCTTCATTAGTTTTTGCTTTATTAGAAGATTAGTTTTAACTTCCTTTGAACTAAACAGATCAGGATTTATCTGCAATTAGAAAAAATTTAAAAAGTCGGAACCAGGATTCGAACCCACGTTGGCGGACGACATTTTGAAGTTTGGGACTCTTCTCAGCAGAGGCTTAGCAATAGAGTAATGACGTTTAAAGCTCATCTGACATTTCCTTTCACACTATTTGTGGCATAGAATAATACATACCATAGAAGCTTTTATTCGCTCAATAAATTAAACGTCATAGGTACGATGGGAAGTAAACATTGGTGGTGGAAAATATGGGTTCAATAATACCAGATAGTGGCAATAGTATACAGCGATCAACAAAGGAACAACAACCGAATTTCGGGTTTTTGTGGCAAACTAGTTGTGTTAAATACAATACAAATGTATACCAACGATAAAAGTCAACAAAAAAATGCAAAATATATTTAAATTTTAAAGTTCTACACCAAAACGACATGAAAAAGTTAAGTGAACACATTTTGTAACTCCACCTGGTGTAAGGTAATTTTAAATTTAATTGCTCTCATTTCCACAAACCTACGATGAAGAGTGTGAAATGAAACGTCAGATGAGAGAATAAGTTTATCTACGTATGTATTATTATTTGTGGTGCGGTCGGTGCGTTAGAGAGTTATTTGACGTAAATTGGCTTATACCAGGTGGAATTACAAAAATTGTTGACTTCAATTTTTCATGTTGTTTTGATGAAAAACTGTGAAATTTAAACGTAATTTGGATTTTTTTTTGATATATTTTATTGTTAGTAAATATTTATGGTGAATTTACCCAAAAATGTTAACGCACAAAACAAAATGCAGTTGCTGATTTATTGTTTGATGGTTTCAGCCAATGCCTCTAACTGATATTCAATACCTTGCAAAATACAACCGCCCATCTTCCTGTCTTCTTGGCTCTCTCATTCTCCATCATGGGCCTAGTAACTTTTCGATCAGCTGTGCCATAGAATCCCCCTGATGCAACACAAATGTATGCTAACAATAACAGTCAATAAAAAGTTTAAAACACTTTTAAATATCAGAGTTTTTCATCAAACCGACATGAAAAATTAAAGCAAGAGGTTATTATAATTCCACCTGGTGTATGTCACTTTTCGGCAAACATCTCTCTATCACACCGACCGCATCAAGAAGAGTGTGAAAGGAAACGTCAGATGAGCCAAATATTCTCTATAGTATGATTTACTCTATGCACGGTGCTTTATTTTATGCGAGTTACAATTTGGGTGTTCTTACTAGATAATAGTAACAAATAGTCTATAGTTGTTAGGTCTATAAAACTTTATGCGCCAGAAGTGGAAAATTCATAAAACTTTCCCAACAACATTTTTGAATCAAACTCAAATTTCAAGCTACGCCTCGTTAAAGAATTCCAGTATCACAACCAGTGTCGCCAATTTAATGTTGTTGGTACTACGTCTAGTTCGTTTTGCGGAATGAATTATCCAGCACCTAAATTAAAAAAGCACCAAGTTACTTCTATTCCAATTTGTGTTTGGTGCATTAAGGCTTCAAATGCTACGATCTTGTTAGATTTGCTAAATTTTGAATGCTCTGTAATTAACCTTTAATTAAAAAAATGGTTTCCCATTACATCCCACGAAGGGATTGGGGAGAGCTTCTCACAACCAGTGGGCTGTGCGCGTCCTAGTTTTACACTCACTGACTGGGACCTACAGTTTTACACCGGTATAGAATGGTATTTTTGAGATGCTTTTTCATGGCTAAATACGCGACTGTGTCGCCGTCACTTAGCCAGGGGACCGTGGTCGAAAGATATGTTAGGTGGTCTGATCAGGGATCGAACCCATGTCCTCATGTACAAGAGCCGCGCACACTACCATTGCACCACCGACGGCCACCTTTAACTACTTCTTTTAAAAAAGAAGACAGTTTTGGTGATTTGTAATGTTTTATTCGAACTGCGGTTGTTGGTGCTTCCAATGTTTACATTGCAAACCAGCTGTTTACATACAAAATCCTTATTTCTTGCAAGTTTTTACTGGATGTCGTTTTTTTTACTGAGAGGGCAAAATCATTCTTACTGTCCGAAAACAAGTTAAGGTCCAATTAGCCTTGACGGTTGACGGTAAGCGATCAGCTGTTTGAGTTGGGGTTGCATTTTGCATGTGTTAGAAAGAGACAACTAAAATTGACGGTTAACGACGGTAGACTTCTGCAGGTTGCAGAATCAACCGTCAACCGTCAGCCGTCAAGACCGATCAGCAGTTATTTGTTATTGCTTTTACTTCGACATTTTGTTTTATTTTTTTTTTCTTTTTATTTTTAATTTCTTTATTTGACATAACCATTGTTTAACACAAAACTCATGCATGCAAATTATATTGTCTACAAATGCTCTTCGATCAGTTGTTTTTGTTTTGTTTTGTCTTTCTACCGTCTAACCGTCATAACTAACCGCACAATATTGAGTAGAACGTCAACCGTCGAGGCTAATTGGACCTTTACTTGATAATTTTTACAGGAAAAGTTCTCGAACACACTTATTGTCTTAATATTAAATTACCCACACAGCACCAACCAGTTACAATCCGTATAAATATAAAATCCACTCGAGCCATCACTGCGCGACTTACAACTGATGTTTTTTACACTGAGATCAACTTGAACACGGAACTCATAGTTTCATATTTCTTTGATACTCCTCTCTTACTAGGTTCTTACAGGAGAGAGAGAGAGAGAGAGTAAAAGAGTAGATAATTTAAGACAATCTCACAAACATATAATTCCTTGGCAGTAGATTAAAATATTTAATTGATTCAAAGAAAAAATTGTTAGATTTTTTTGTTTTATACCAACTAATCGTTTAATAGAAAATTTTTTTCTGTGCCGTGTGCTGGCAAAGCTTAATAAATGTACAGATTTTAGCTTAAGTTGGAATAAATTGAAATTCAACAGATTTGCATTATCAGTTAAACTATAAAACTATAAAAAGGTTTCTTAAAAAAATATACATATTTGCTCACTGAATGGACTGTAACTGTCAATGTTACAATGTGTTTGCTGTAATGTTTTAATGACCATAAAGTAATCGCAGCTTTAATATTCTTTAATTAAAATGTGCGCCAACTCAAAATCATGTAGATTTTGTGAAAAACTCCGATGCCTCATCGTAATTTCTAAAAATCTAACTGCGTACAATAATAGACTCTTTATGTTTGTTAGATTTTATTTTCCTCTCTATGTTGGCCAGTGTTGCCAATTCAGCATTCTTAGGATAGGTCTGGCTATTTTGAAACTAAACAGCCGGAAATTTATATTAGCAGGAATTCTAACTTCGAAAAGTGTTTGCATCATTAATGATCTAATTAATTTCTAAATAATTTTCATTAATGATCTAAATAATTTTCGTACTTTTTGACTAAAATTGGTGCAGTAGGGTTTTTGGGTCAAGAAAATCAAATCTGAAGACAAACATTTTGTAAAAGTTTTTATTTTTGTGGAAAATGGCGTTCGTTTAATCGAACGCTGGGTGCTATTCTGGTACTTCAAATTATTTGCTTGTGTTCCAAATTAAAGAAGAAGAAAAATTCAATAAGTTCCCTAATTATTTGGCAGCATGGTATAACTCAAAACAGTGTGTGTGAATGAGTTAACATTTAAATAAGTGGGCGACTCCAGTGTTATTTGAAATTAGTTCGTTGTGCGATATGTTCAAATATTTTGCCATAACAAGCTTCTGATTTTGTGACCCACCCGACGGTAAAAAAAAATTTGATTATTCCAGTTAGTGACACATTTGAACATATGTAAGTAGCCTACAACTAATTCTCGGACGATGAAGTTCACAAACTTCGAAACGATCTGCTTGTGCCTGTTGAAAATTTTAAATTATGGAAATTAACTTCCAATCTAAATTATGCTCGACTAGTTTTAATGACAAAAGTAATAAAGTGGGACTTCTCTGTAAAGAGCGGATTGAAATCCAAGGCGGAATAATATATCGAAAAGGTGGTTGGTTGGTCAGGTTAGGAATGCTGCATTTTTTTACACAAGAATGAAGCTTATGACAGTGTTTTGCATCAACGTTTCTTATTTTGGTTGATTTTAACTATAATGGTAGTGCTTTGTTTGAGGCTTGATTCATCATCTCCTTTGTTTCCGCCTGTCATCATACCCTGTCATTATATACGGGCGTTATCAATACGAAAACCTTTTTGAAGAACTATATTTTGAATTTTGAAATTAATGACCGATTTTGTTAGTTTTAGTTAATGTATGAGAAATTCATACTACAACATTAGGTGGTCAGGTTGGTTTTTGTTGGAATAATAGACAATTCAGTTAAGTACACTCACATGTTTTTCGTATTTCAAAAAAATATATTTATTTGTCCATGCCTTTAAAAACCCCAAAAAAATATTTTAATGCAAAAAATATTTTTTTTCGCACAATTTATAACTCCGAAAATATTGACCAGATTAAAATATGGTGTAGGCAAAGTGAAAGGTGATGTAAATCTGAATTAACTAAAATTTATTTCAACAATATCGGATAAATTATATTCAAAAACGTGCAAATAAAATTGAAAATTATACTTAAAAAGGATATACAATTAACCTATCCATAGATAAACGCAAAGTTAATGAGAAAATTGTCAAATCTCAATAGCGGCAAATTACCTCTTCTTTATAACTCGTTTCTTTCGTAAAATTCGGGTTCTGCTGTTTTATTGGCCAAACACAGAAAAAAGTAAGATTTTTTCTTCAAAATTTCAAATATTAAATGTTGTTAAATGGTTTTCTAAAAAAATTTTATGAAAACGCAAACCTACATATTATATTCTATATTTCGCCATCTTTATAATTTTGAAATTGTTACCAAATTATTATAAAATTTTCCAAAAATTTAAAGTGCATCTCATTTTAATTTCAAGCGCATTGCAGGAGGGTGTAGGGTTTTGGGGTAATAGTTTTCTGAAATTTTGTGTATGTATTCTACTTGACCCGTATAACTACCCAGAAAAAATATAATGGAGTAGTTCCAACCGCTCTACCCCTTTCAGAACTACCAACGAAGTACTATGTGCGGATTTTCGGCATACAGGAATCCGAAATTGATTACAGATATTATGGTGTTTGTCGGAAGAAAAAGATTATCTGCCACTAATGCGGTTATTGTTCGTCCAAGTTCAATGTCTTCGATAGCGCGGCTGGCAATCAAAACACTTGAGTTCGAATCCTGGTCCCGGTCGGTGAAATTTGTTACAGAAAAATTAATAATTAATTATTTAAACCCTCGCTATACAACCCCGTAATTTGTATGGTATACACTTTCAGGCGAATACAATTTGATTCCGAAAATTTTGATAACAAATGTTTTTTCGTTATACATTGGGCAATTTTGCTTTAAATAACTACAAATTTAATCGACACATTGCCAATCGCTTAAAAAAAAAAACAAAGTTTGATTTGGTGAGATTTGAATCCAGGACCTTCACCAGCTGACGTTTTCTAGTCGGACATAGTACTACCCTCCAAGGACAACACTATGTAAAAAGCGGCGGTGCAGCACCCAAATTTGAACTACCTCTTACTGCGTAGTTCTGGTGGAAATTTTGGTGATTGGTATACACTTTTTTTGCTGGGTAATGATTCTTAGAGAAGTAACGCCATAGACGACTATAGTATAGACACATTTATAAAAAAAAAAAAAATAAATGGTTTCCCATTACATCCCATGAAGGGACTGGGGAGAACTTCTCACAATCACTGAGCTGTGCGCTTTCCAGTTTTCACTCACTGATTGGGACCTACAATTTTACACCGATTCCGAACGGTAGTTTGAGAAGCTTTTTCATGGCTAGATACTCGATAGTGTCGCCGTCACTATGCGAGGTGACCGCCGCCGAAAGAAATTTTAAGGTGGTCAGAGCCGGGTTCGAACCCAGGATCTCATGTACAAGAGCCGCGCACACTAACCATTGCACCACCGACGGCCACACATTTATTCTCTCAATAAATTAAACCTCATAGGTATGGTTGCAACTAAACATTGGATGGTGGAAAACATGGGTTCAATAATGCCAGATAGAGGCAATAGTAAACAACGTCTATCAAAGGAGCAACAACCTCATTTCGTGTTTTTGTTGCAAACCAATGTATACCAACGACAAATGTCAACAAAAAAGTGCAAAATACATTTAAATTGTTCAGTTTTACACCAAAACGACATGAAAAAGTTAAGTGATCATATTTTGTAACTCCACCTGAACTAAGTTAATTTTAAATTTTATATCTCTCATTTCCACAAACCTACGACGAAGAGTGTGAAATTAAACGGCAGATGAGAGCATAAATGTATCTATACTATATTCGTCTATGAGTAACGCCAATGATTATGACGCAATTGAAGTTGACAATACAATTTTACTTGTAAAAAAACATCGAAAAATCGAAAGAAATCAATTTTTCTACCAAAACTCGTTGAAAATTATTTTTTTTTGAAAAACTGATATCACAATCACCTTTAACGTGCGAATTTCTTCAGAAATTAACTATTTGATATTGGAGAAAATACATAAAAATTGATTTGGAGCCTTAAAAATAACAAACAAAGAGTAAAAAATCAAAAAAAAATTCGACAAAAAGTTGTCTAAAATTTTTTTCTTCCAAAAAATGATATCGCCATCGTTTTAAGCGTACAATTTTACCTTGAATAGGATATATTTAAAAAATTTGAAATCGGCGATTTTTGTTTAACATACATACCTACTAAAAAAAACCTTAAAAATTAACGCGCAAAAAAAGACAGAATTTTCGACAAAAACTCTACCAAAACCTCAAGAAAAACATTGTTTTGGAAACACTGCTATCGCCATCGTTTTTAGCGTACAATTTCACCTGTGAAAGATAATATTTAAAACAAAATTAAATCAGCCGATTTGAAATTTGGGCGCCTCGAAAATGATTTTTGGATATGTCGTAGTGGAACTTTTTTTCTGTGTATTACTTTCGTTTTAGTTTTTATTATTCGATATTTTCAGATTTTTTCAAAAAACAAGTATTTATAGCGCTAGCACAACCCTACATAAAATGTGGATATGTTCGTTTTTTTAAATTTGCATTTTGGCTACGTGAAAAGTAATTTTAACTTTGAAAAAATAATTACATTACCAATACCAAATTTTATAATCATTCCTTTTAGATTAAGTATTTAATACCACTGCACGCGTTATAACACAGTATAAACAAACTGGCAACATTTCCGAAGTGTTGTACTAGTTCAGGTAACTGAACTATAAGAAGTTCGAATTTCTGGTTATGTAATAGTCAATAATCGATATCCCAATGATTTCGCCAAAAGATAATACATATAATGGTTGCGAAAGTCTTACATACGACTGCAATTTTTTCAATATTTTAGAAAAAAGATAATTAGAATAGTTTTTACTTTACTTTCTATTTTCAATAAAAAAAAGAATACAAAAGTAAAAAATCACACATTTCTTTCACAAGAATTAACTTAAATCTCAAAATAACAAAAATGAGCATGACTTGACCATCGTTTCATATATGTATTCCTACAAATACTCAATCACGTTGAGATCTGGAGATTGCGGAGGGTGATCCAGCTTTGATCGCACATTATACAGCAGCCATTCTTTAACCAATCCAGAACTATGCTTGGCATGGTTGTCATGCATGAACATATAATTTCCGGTTAATTTGAGTTTTTCAATACTATTGTTTTAAAAAAGTCAATATACATGTGCCGAGCCATTGTCCCTTCTATAAACCGCAGTTTGTCAACTCCACTTGCTGCCATGCAGCCCCACACCATTACAGAACCGCCTCTATGTTTCACTGTTGTTTTTAGCTGAAATGCAGTATTTGGTTTCGCCACACTCTTGCAGGCCCATCCGTGAAAATGACTCGTGTCCAAAAGTTTGAATCTTCTATGCTTCTTTTCATGCTGATTGGCGTATATAAGTCGCCTTTTCTGTTCACTTCACTTATTAGAGGTTTTTTCCTTGCCATTCTGGAGGCTAAGCCTGCCTTTTTCAAACAACGACGGATACGTTGTGCATGTACTTCAATTACGCCAGTCTCACACAATGTTTTGGCTAGTTTGACAACACTAGTTTTCGGGGTTTCAGCAACGCTTCGCAAAATTTTCCTCTGCGTTCGCTCATCAAGTTTGCTGAGCCGACCACTTCTTGTATTACTTTGGTACGATCGAGCAATATTTTGAAACCGAATTTCTTCATGTTTAAGTTTTACAACCACTTCACGTAGTTGAGGAGAAATTTTTTTCGTTAGTTTCGTTTAAGGGCACATATTCTCCAAAATTGTTCAAAAAGCACATAATTCCAATTTCTTATACTGAAGAAAACGTGACAGTGAGCGACCACGCTACATAACGGAACTATTATTGTCCACTTTGTCGTATGTAGACTTTCGTTAAATATTTACAGAGGTACTTTGTCGGTTTCGTACGAAACCAGACGCAGAGGAAGCTGGACATCGGAAAGCTGCAATTACCAGAGGTAGCCACAGCCTACTCAAGGAAGCTCTCGCAACTTTTGGCACAGAACCCACCCCCTCCCGATGACGATCCTGATGCGCAGTGGAAACCCATTTCCGACTCTATAAAAACTGCCGCAACAACCGTACTTGGTTTCGAAAAGCCGCTTCGCAATAAACCGTGGTACGATGAAGAGTGTCGCATAGCAAATGACGAAAAGAACGCTGCACGTATGGTAATGCTTCAGTCAATTGCAACTCGAGCTGCAGCTGAGCGGTATAGGGAGAAAGGAGGTAAACCGTCTCTTTAGGCGTAAGAAACGGCAGTGGAGAAAGCGCGAGAGTGAGAAAATTGAGACATACGGAAGGAAGAACGAAGCCCGAAAATTCTGCCAAAAAGTTAAAAACGGAACTAATGGACATGGTTCAGGGCCCCCTTCTGTAAAGACAAGGACGAAAATCTCGTCAAATCCTGGAGAAGACACACGAAAAACAAATCGACACCTATCATCTATTTATCGATTATAAAGCGGCCTTCGATAGTCCGATACGGAGAAACTCTATGAAGCAATGTCTGAGCTTGGTATTCCTGCAAAACTCATACACCTTTGCAGGATGACCTTGACGAACACCAAATCCGCAGTGAAAGTTGGTAAGGATCTTACCGAACCTTTCGAAACTAAGCGAGGCCTCAGGCAAGGCGACACCCTATCGTGCGATCTCTTTAACATCTTAATGGAGATCATTATGAGAAAAGCTGCAGTCAACATGAATAAAACCATCAGCAGCAAAAGTCACATGCTGCTCGCGTATGCTGATGATATAGATATCATTGGGCGCACAATTAGAGAAGTTACTGCGGTTTTTTCGAGAATTGAGAAGGAGTCAGCAAAAGTGGGTCTGACGGTAAATGAGGACAAGACAAAATTAATGGTTTCAACGAACAGGGCGATTAGACCAAAGCGTGAACGTTGATAACCGTTATAACTTCGAGGTAGTAGACGAATTTATATACCTCGGATCTGCCGTGAACAAAAACAACAACGTCAGCCTTGAGATCAAGCGGAGAATTGTGCTTGCGAATAGATGTTATTTTGGGCTAAGCAAGCACTTTAGAGAGAAAGCCCTCTCTCGAGTAACAAAAGTCCAGCTGTACCAGAGTCTCATTCAACCTGTCTTGCTTTATGGCGCAGAATCCTGGGTCCTATCGCAAGCAGATGAAACATCTGTAGGAGTCTTCGAGAGAAAAATACTCCGAAAAATTTATGGCCCTATAGTGCACAATGGCGAGTATCGGCGACGCATGAATCATGAGTTGTATGAGCTTTATCCTTACATTGACATAGTTAAGCGGATTAAGATAACGCGATTGCGCTGGCTAGGCCATGTCAGTAGAATGGATGAAGATGAACCAGCGCGAAGGGTTTTCGAAACCGAACTCGAAGGAAGACGAAAAATAGGAAGACAAAGACTCTGCTGGACGGATCAGGTTGACGAATCCCTGCGTACACTTGGTATTGCCAACCGGAGAGATAAAGCAGAAGATCGAACTGGTTGGCGAAATATGTTATCTTCGTTTTGTAAGGTCCCTGACCCCCTGGGGTTGTCCGAGACCGGATAAGTAAGTAAGTAAGTAACTTTGTCGGTTTTAGTATTTAAAAATTTGACATAATATACATTGCAGAATTTGCCTCTGCATTAAGGTGGTATATTTTATAAGTAATATATTAAAATATTGAAATTATCCTATTTTTTGACTATAAACTGTTCACTATTGTGTTTAATCACAAAATATCTACAAATACCAAAACCCTCACGTAGTATGCAGATTTATACTCGTTTGCAGAACCAGTGGTATTCTCCTTTTGAAATCTTAACGAACCAGCATCGTGTTCATTATTTATTATAAGGGCATACTTTCAGGCACGGCATTAATCGCCCTGTCATTTATACCCTCTAGTACTGGGCACTAGTTCGTACCAGGTGAAATAAATACTTACTAGGGAACCACCTTTACTTACTTTGCCAACCCTAAGCAATGCATTTCATCATTTCGTTTTTTGTATGAACTGTCCGCAAAAAGGGTCAATCGCCACCATATCGTTTACCGCGAACTAGTGAATATGGGGCCCCATGAAAAGGGGGGTACACAGGTACCCATACTAGGGGTGGTGATATGAGTACCCAGAAGAACTAGCTTTAATAAATAATAGCTTTAATATAATTTAAAGTTAAATTTTTATATTATATTATATTAGTTATTATTAGTTAGTTTTCATTTATTTATTCATTTTCAATAATTCACAATTGTTGTTGTAGCTGTCTTCATTTTCATTTTTGGTTTTGTTGCAACTGGAGTTTTTCAAGTATGGTTCTTCTTCGCAGTTGATCCTCAGCTGACCCAGTCCCATCGACCAAATTGATTGCATCTGAAAAAAACAAAAGTATTTAATTAATCGATGCCTAACTCCCATTACAATGAATTTAATAATACCTACCAAAAAATACTCCAGTTTATATATATATTTGAACTTGACTCCTCTAAACTGCACTGATTAAACAAATTAGCTCAACTGGCAAATTTGTTTTCGATCATTGCGAAAGAGCAGCAAGTAAAACGAAAACAAACGGTACTAGCACACAAGTACTCTTTCAAACACTCATACACAGCCTGAAAACGAAAAAATTCATAGGCGAAAAAAAACAACAACAAATTGCATGTGGACATTTCGGTTAACTGCAGGGGTACCTCCGTAACCGCAATTAATCGCATCGAATAAAGCACACTAGACACAAAAGCCTTCTGTTAGAGCATTGGCAGAGCGAACAAGCAACGAGAGAATAATAGAGCTAATATAGCTGAGAGCATCACAAAATGAGAGCATGCGCGCATACATATCAGGGATGAAATATGAAACTTCTTCAATTGTACCATCAAGCTTCCAAAACTGTACTTTTTTAATACCAATTGTACCAAATTTAAAAAATAACAAGCTGTAAGTTTGTTATAAACAGTTTTTTCAAACAAATATCGGAAAATTAACAAATAATTATTCAATCTTGTACATTTCTTTTTATAATAACGTATGTTCTTTTAAGAATAAACAAAAAACGAGGCTTAAGTTCTGTAAAAAGTGAGATCAATGAAAAATATGTATAAATTTTATTGTCACAAATCACTACCTATTTTAAAGTTATAGCAGCAAGAATTATATGTTTTTGAAAGATCTTTTGTTTCAAGCTTGACACAGTTGTCACATTGAGCCTTTTTCTTTGTGCTCGGGCGTCTTCGGACTGCATTTCTAAATTAACATTATTAATTGTTTTAAGTACGTATTGTAAATATAAAATTGATAGTTTATAAAGAGGGTTTTTGAATCCAGAATAACTGAAATTAAATTTTTCATGCTTGAAATATTCCTAAAAATCGAATAAATAAAAATTATACTAAATTAAAAAAGCGACTCCCACTTTTCATGTATTGTTCATTCATAAATCGATTTCGATTGATTTTCCTAATTCAAATCAGGATAAAGTTTTCTTCATCATGTAACTACGCGATGTAAAAATCGATGTTAACTGAAAATAAAATACATAAAGGAGTAAATGTTAAATTGTACCAATTATGTCATTGGTGTACCATCGTACTTTTATGGACGCAATTGTACCAAAAATGGTACAATTGTACCAACATTATCTTCCCTGATACATATTGTTTTACTCGGTGGTTCGGCGTTCGCTTACCATAGGGTCAGTGAGAGCATGTGTGCACACATTTGTTTACTCGGTGGTTCGGCGTTCGCTTACCATAGGGTCAGTCATGTACGGAGACATGTACGGAGTAGTTAGGTATGTAGTTCAAGCATGGCTAATCTACACCTCCAGAACTGCAGGGTATTATGTTAATTCTGGCATTAAGCGTAAGGACTGTTGCCTATTCGAAGGATTTCCCTCTAAATCTAGCAGGTTTTTAATGCCCACCGCTGGAGAAAATGTGTTTTAGCGCCTAGCGGAAGTTTTAGCGGTTTTTTCTGTGTCTGGAGGTAACAAAATTACAATGTTTTATGTGTTACGAACAATTTTAAAATGTTAAAACGTGTTAATCTTCTCTCTGCTGAATATATTTTAAACCAAAACAAAGATGGTATGGGAATGAATTACGGAGAATGGAGTAGGTCCTCTGGTAAATATTGAAGGTATTATGAAAAAAGAACAATATCTTTCAATTTTACAAAATCATTTACCAGCAGCTACTGCAAAGACGGGTCTCGCTACTGATAGATGATATTTCGGCAAAACAACGACCCAAAACATTCGGCCAAAATCTTTAAGTACTGGTTACACAGTCACCAAATTACAACTATGGAATGTCCAGCGCAATCACCGGACTTACACCTGATCGAAATCTTTTACAGTTACATAAAATCTTAGCTAGCCAAGTACCCAGATGCTCCAAATGGCGTAAATTAGCTGTAGGATAGAGTAAAAAAATCTTGGGCCCGATTCCAGCGGAAATGACGGCAAAATTTGTAACACCATGCCTCGCCATTTACTTACTTATCCGGTCTCGAACAACCCCTGGGGGGTCAGGGACCTTAGAAAACGAAGATAACATATTTCGCCAACCAGTTCGATCTTTTGCTTTATTTCTCCAGTTGGCAATACAAAGTGTACGCAGGGGTTCGTCAACCTGGTCCCTCCAGCGGTGTTTTGGTCTTCCTATTTTTCGTCTATAGGTCTATAGGGCCATACAATTTTCGGAGTATTTTTCTCTCGAATACTCCTACAGATGTTTCGGTTGCTTGCGATAAGACCCAGGATTCTGCGCCATATGAGAGTCTGGTAAAGTTGGACGTTTGTTACTCGAGAGAGGGCTATATCTCTAAAGTGCTTGCTTAGCCCAAAATAACATATGTATATTCGCAAGCACAATTCTCCGCTTGATCTTAAGGCTGACGTTGATGTTTTTGTTTACGGCAGATCCTAGGAAATGAATTCGCCCACAACCTCGAAATTATAAACGTTTACGATTTCTTCCAATTGGGTGGATGTTCTTCTCGACGAAACCATGAATTTTGTCTTGTCCTCGTTTGCTGCCAAACTTACTTTTGCTGATTTCTTCTCATTTGCTGAAAATACTGCAGTAACTTCTCGCAGATTTCGCCCAAGTCACCAGCATGTGAGTTTTGCTGCTGATTGTTTAATTCGTGTTGACTGTTGAAGAGATCTCGCCTCGCCTCGTACTAAATGGTTCGGTGAGATCCTTACCATTATTTACTGACGATCTCGATTCGGTCAGAGCCATTGTTCAAAGGAGTGTTAGCTTAGCAGGAATACCAAGCTTCGACTTATAGTATATAAAATCTACATACTTTTATAATCTACAAAGAGGTGATAGATGTCGATTTGTTTTTGTTGGCTTTCGCCAGGACTTGCCGTAAATTGAATATCTGGTCGATAGTTGACTTTCCAGGGCTAAAGCCGCACCGATAAGGTCAGCAGCAAACGGCTTTAGTCATTAGCTCGAGAGGACCTTAAATGCGATGGATAAAATTCTTATGTCCCCAAAGATGGTACATATACTCGGGTCGCCTTTTTGAAAACTGGACAGAGTATGCTAAGGCTCCATTCGTCGGGCGTGCATTCTTCTAGCCATATTTTGCATATAAGCTGTTGTATGCATGTGTAAATTGAGGTACAGCTTTGTCAGCAGCAGAATAATATATCTCTAATGGTTATTTAGATACCGCGCCACAACTACTAAAAAAATACATAAAAGAAAAACAACCACAAATAAGAAATTAGTCAAGTTTGGAATATTTTCTAAAATATGTATACCCAATTACCGATTTTTAATCCTAATATCTCCAAATAATTCCTGATTCCGTGTCTATAATCGGGGTTTGACAGAACTTTACAAAAATGTCAAAAGCTCTCACTTAATATCTCTTCATAGACTTAAATATGATTTCTAGATTAAAAGATATTGAATTTTAACCGATGGGAATTTGTTCTGAACCACTGCGACCCTGTTAAGTATTTAGTCATGACAAATCTTCCCAAAATAACTTTCGGAATCGGTGTAAAACTGTAGGTCGCAATCAGTGAGTATGAAACTATAAAGTACATAGCTCACTGGTTGTGCGAAGGTCTTCCTTTATGCGATGTACTGGGAAACTATTTTTTAATATTGCCCTTTATGATTGTTCCTACATTGTGGCCTTCTCTCAATCACGGATTATATTCTTCTAAATATTTGTTGTATACTCGCCCCATCACATCCATATGCCATGGTATTAGTATTAGTGATAACATTCATTCATACGTAGAAATGTCAAAATTCGTATTACAACGATAGAACCTCTGTTTATAAATGTATACATTTTTTCATTTTTAAGTCGATTCGACCAAGGACGTCCATTGGTTTTCTGCCTGGTCGATATAATAACTGCAGCAATGACATTTATTTTTAAACCTCTTTCAAGCGAGGGTAGCGGAAAACAAAAGTAGTTCCTCATTAGATTTGTGAACCCGTTTCTGTTGCTATAGACCATTGTAGTAATAAATAAAAAAAAATATTTTTCCCCGGGAGGTAGATATGTAGATAAAAAAATATTTGGAAAAAATATAATAATAATAAAACTAATAATACCGGTGTGTCTCAGGTCATCAAGTGACGGCCGTCACTGGCAGATGAGCCAACATTAGGTTTTCTTTCCAAAGTAAAACCAAATGCAGCTCCAACAGCCTCATGGATACCTGTACCCTTGGCAGAGTCGGCTGAAATATTAATACTGACAGTAGGCAAAACGCCGGTGGGATGGTCTAGCCAACTGCCACCGTTCATAATGTCAATGAAAATTCACAAATGTTTACGGCAGCCGCAAACGTTATAAAAGCAGTAATTTATGGGTATGCGCTAGTGTTGCCAGTTTGGAATAATTACTGCTTCATAGCATGCTTTTTTAGGCACGGGTAGGGCAATCTATCAAAGTGAACACATGCAAACAACACACAGCGTTAACATCACCTACCTGGTTGTTGTACAACAATAGTCTCTGCTTGAAAATTAGTCTGATGGTATTGATGTACATAGCTACAGCGAACAAACAGGCAGGTCGTTGTCGCCTAAGGGTATTGAATAGTATAGAGAACTCTTGGAACGACTTGTATGACTCAAAAGCACTGGCGACATGTGGCAAATGATTCAAAAAGTATTACTATCTTTTTGTCATAACTTGGTCCATTCATAATTTTGATGTGAAACATTGATGCCTTTTGAAGCATTTATGCCTTTTGTATTGTTTTATGTAATAACATTATCGAAATGGTGCATTTCTATTGAAATATTCTATAAAGAGAATAAGACTCGTTTATGCTCTTTTACTCAGATTCTCTACATGAGAGCGGAGAAAGAGTGCAATAACTTCTCTATAGTATTCAATACTTTTTATCGTCGCTCTGCTTCTGACAAAACAAAAACAATTATTTCAGTGAGTTAAATATTGCTTTATTTATTGATGTGTTAACATATATAGGCACAGGTAGGGTATAATCTAACAGTGTTATCTACGTCGAAGCTATGCAGCGTTAGCATTGAAAATAATACATACTTATGTGGTTGTTGTACAACAATAGTCTCTGCCTGAAAATAAGTATGATGGTGATGTAGATGGTGATGTAGCGGCAGCGAATACTTGTCTTAAAAGACGAAGTCCTGCTATTTGCATTCTCTTTGATTTTTGTGTGTTTTTCAACTCTCGAGTTGAACCCCAGAGCAATAGAAAAGAGCTTCTATGCCTCTCTTCGTGTTCTCTTAATGACGACGAGGTAGTAGGCAATTTCATCGAGTGACTGTGGTAATTTACTCTTTGGTTGGCATAATACGGACAGAAATAAAAGGGAATGCGTATTTTCGTTCGGTGCAAACATAATTTAGCTGTCCTTAGTATCAATCAAACATTTTTAAACTTAGTTTGCTGCATGGTCTATAATCTGTATGTCTTCTTTGGTCTCTCATTTTACATCATTTCGATCAGCTGTGCCATAGAAACCCCCTGGGTATATGAATACCATTCCTCTGATACAATCCAGCCGAGCTAGTAGCAAAGATAATGAATAAGTAGAGAAGAATTTTTACTCTGGCGTGCAAGGTCAACAATGAAACCGAGTGAAGTGCCTCTTTTCTCTTACTCTCTTCATTGAATATTTTAATAAAGAGTAGTTTGTTGATAATGTTGATAATAATAATAAAATTACATAAAGTATGTAATGACACGAGAGAAAATGTTGTGTTGCGGTGAATAATGTCAAATTTTTTGTTATCTTTTAAAGCCACTAAGTAACCACTTCTCTTAGTAAATTTACAACATTAGGCTTAGTTGCAATGGACGTGGCACGTTGAAAAAAATATTGCTTTAATAATAGCAGATAGAGTCATTACTTCAAAACAACAACATTTCGTTTTGATAACAAAAATGTCCAAAATACGTTAAAATTTCACAATTCCAAACCAAAACGGCATGACAAATTTATTTCGACAGTTCGTGTAACTTCACCTGGTGTAAGTCAATTTACGTCGAACATCTCTCTGTCGCACCGACCTCACCACGAAGAGTGTGAAATTAAACGTCAAATGAGACAGATGACTAGTTGTATTTACTCTATGTAAAATGGCTGTAAAATAGTGAAATAGACAACGGCGAGTATATACGTCGTAGGAATCACGAGCTGTTTGAATTTAATCCCTAGATCGACATAGTTAAGTGAATCAAAATAACGAGATTCCTCCGGCGCCAAGGAAGTCGCAAATAATACGACCAAAACCCGGCTGTAAGAATCAAGTCAAAGAATCCATTCGAAAGCAAAGCAAAGACATCTGTTTTTAAGATTTTGTGGAATATTGTTGTGGTATATTTGTTTAGCTTCTACTCACTTTTGGTTAACAATCTGTAAATCTTTAATTAACTGGTTAAAATTGGCGAGGTTGCTTGGTGGGCGCCCGGATTGTCGATACGATAAATCGAGTCAAACACTTCCGACTTTAATGAAATTCGGTATTAGGCTTCATCAAATTAGGCATCATCAAATACCAGTGACCGATTGGTTGGTTGGTCGAAAAGACTGCAAGACAGCACGCTGTCTAGCACACTTAGGCTAAAGAAGCCCATTGTGATACCTGCAGTTTCCTCTATAGCAACTATTGAGTAGTCGTCTAGCCAATTTTCCCTTTCAATAAATTTGTCTATAAGATCTACAGGAATATCCTGTAGGGCTACGGTGTTAAATAGATGTGTTCCGAATATCCTACTTCTCAGTCCTGCCAGAGCAGAGCAATCCAAGAGAAGGTGTTTCGTCGTTTCCTCGTCCTCTTCCGTGCAGCATCTACAGACAGTGGAGTTTCTATGTTCCAATCTTAGGGTGTGTTTTCCTACAAGACAATGTCCCGTAAGTGTTCCTATCATTGTGGATAACCTGCCTCTCGGCAAGTTAAGTAGTTGCCTAGTCCTCTTCCTGTCCGCCTGTGGCCAGAGGACCCTGGCTTGTTTGCAAGTTGAAGTAAGTCCCCACTTGTCCTTGAACATATTATCGGCCCACTGCCTGATCTGCAAACGGCAGGTAGAGATTGGCATACTAACACCTTCTTTTGCCGGAAGAACCTGCGCCGTAGTGCCCTGTCTAGCTAACGCATCCGCTACGCTATTGCCTGGAATGTCGCTGTGTCCCGGTACCCAGATGACGTGTAGCAAACATGGCTTCCAGGGATTTTATGACAGCCTGGCTGTCTGTGTAGATACATATTCTCCGGAGGGTTGTGACACTACTTTTCAGTAGTTCAGCAACCTCCAGTATGGCGGTAACTTCCGCCTGAAATACACTACAGTGATCAGGCAGCTTGAAATAGATATTTACATTTAGGTCCGGTGAATGGACCCAATATCCTACTTGCTCGTCCAACTTTAATCCATCCGTGAAAAATCTGATACTACGGGTATCCCCTTCCAATGACTTTTCCCAGGAATTCCTGTTCGGAATAGGAGAACTTAGATTAGTCGCTGGTAGAAGGTAGGGGATACAGTAGTCCGTGTTTACGGAAATAGAGTTGATCCGGTGTAGTAATTCTGCGTTTCCGGAATGCCCCGATATCAAAATGCCACAATCTCTGATTCTCACCAGGTATGTAGCGGTTGCCGATTAGGCCATGATATCGGGAGTACAGATGTTCAGGATAGCACTGAGAGCAGTACCTGACGTCGTGCCCATTGCCCCACTAACGCTAATCAGTGCTGATCTTTGAATTTTCATCAAGAAATTCAGAATATATTTCTTTTGGAGGGACCTCCACCAAACTACGATGCCAAAGAGAAGTATTGGTCTGACTATTGCCGTAAAAATCCACATGGTGACAGTCCCCAGCGATTTCCTATCCCCCTTTACAACAGTAAAGAGCAACGGACGTCTTTTTCACCCACTCTTCCACATTCGGTTTCCAAGATATTTTTCTATCGAGAATTATTCCCAGATACTTGACCTTTTCCGTCAATTGTAATTACACCCTATTAACTGACGGCACTTCAAATTCGGGTATTTTATACTTCAGAGAGAACAAGATAAGCTCGGTGTTAAGTGCGTTAAGTGATAGTCCGTTATCAGCGGTCCATGAACATAGTTAAGTAAATCAAAATAATGAGATGCTCCGGTGCCAAGGAAGTCGAAAATAGTACGACTGAAATCCGGCTGTAAGAATCAAGTGGGAGAATCCATTCGAAAGCAATGCTTGGCGTTACCAACTGGAGAGAAAAGTCTAAAGGCTTCTGTTTTTAAAATTTTGTAGAAATTTATGTCCAACATATTTATTACAAAATCATTTTTCATCTTAAACATTGTTCTGGTATATTTGTACAGCTTCTACTCAGTTTTGCTTAACAATCTGTAAATCTATAATTAACTGGTTACAATTGACGAGGTTGTTTGGTGGGCGCCCGTGTTGTCAATACGATAAAGCGCGTCAAACACTTCCGATCTTAATGAAATTAGGTATTAGTCTTCATCAAATTAGGCGTCGTCAAATACCAGTCACCGATTAAGACAAGGGTGATTTTGCCACGCCCAGTTTGCTAACTCCCACCCAAACGTTGTTCGATAAATCCCGAAAAACCGAACCAATCTTTATGTAATTTGGTACTAGACAATATTTAGTGAAATGCCACTCTTCTATGGAAATGAGTTGTGGTACCTCCTGTACAAAAGTTGGCGGATATTCAGTTGATCGGCTTATTGCAGGAGGATTTGATTATAAAATGTCTTTTATAGGAGAAATTGTTTACCAACCTCATATTTGGTTGATGACTGTGAAAGGCTATATTGCCACCGAATTATGCCGGGGTGAGAGGTATCGTACTCGTCTCACTTTACATATATATGGCAGTACTTACTTTCTTATTTCCGATAAAGAATAAGTCAATCGAATTTACTAACATAAAATAGAATTCATTTTATTATGCTCTTTCAATAGAGTATTTGATCAGGATGAAAATATAAGAAAAGGGCTGATTAAATTACTTCGCGATGAGCGTGTGCAGTGTATCGTTTGAAGGTTGACGCGAGACTGCCACTTCGTGTCGTTACGCATGTGCTTATCACCATCATTCGTCGTTAAGTCTCCGCTCAGGGTGTATTTGTGTTTTTAGGGTGGTTCATTATAAAGTTTGCTTACAATTGTATATTGGAAGATGTTTTTTCTTTCTGTGATTTAGGGGTAATCTTTGATCCTAAACTGACCTTTAATTTGCATAGTAAAGCGGCAAGCTAATTATGTTTTATAAGGAGTTGGACCAGGGAGTTGAATGATCCTTATCTATCGAAACATTTATACACTAGTCTTGTAAGGCCGATAGTTTGGTTCCCAAACTATAGGTGCCATATTGATAGAATTGCATCAGAAGAGAAACAGTTTTTGCTCTTCGCTTTGAGAAATCTTGGCTGGGATTCTGATACTGGTTTACCTCCTATGTTAATCGCCTTGCTTTGATTGATCTGCCAACCCTTGAACGCAGGAGAATTATGTTAGGAATCAGCTTTATGGTAAAACTAATAAATGGAGAAATTAATTCACCGCTTTTGATATCTAAACCATACTTTAATGTTCCTATTCGCACTTCAAGACAATTCGTGCCGTTAAATTTACCTTTAGTTAAATATAATTATGAGGCCTTTAATTCCCTCTATAGCCTTTGTAAAACTTTTAATGAATTTTACCATTTATTTTCTTTTTCTGACTATATTGAATTGTTGCGACGTAAATTACTGTATAATAATGTTCATTGAACTGAGGTTGCCAGATCGTAACTTTGAATCCTACACGTGAATTCAAATTTTTATATTGTTCCTGCTCATGCTTATTGCATCCAAGTTCGTGCTTATACCTTGCATACATATATCAACAGTCATCAGTTCCCGTCTTTATCGTTCCTGTTTATTCGTCTTTTTCAATTTTCCATTGGGTCATGTTTTACACCCAGTTATCATAGTTTCTACCCATTCCTGTCACATGTTCCTGTTTATTTTCCTACACAGTTCCTGCTCATCCCGTCACATGTTTAATCTGTTCCTGTCTTCATCGTTCCTGTTCATTCACCTTCTTCACCTCCTCAATCGGTTCCACACTCAAAAAAATATGTTGGTAAACATAGCAGAAAAGTCTGCTGAAAAGGCGAAGGCAAACAAATTTGCTATTACAGCAAACATTGTCAGCTATTTTATCAACCCTGCAAAATGTTTGTTGTTATTGCAGTTCATTTGCTGTAATAATAAACAAATTATCTGCTGATAAGTAGCATACATTGTTTGCTATTAATAGCAAACTTAATTTTTTGAGTGCAGCCTTCTCATCCTGTCATCAAAGTTCTTGCTCCTGCCCAACACTTCATTGATCTGTCCTTCAATTTGTGAATGGTTTCTGTTATCATCGTTCCTACTCATCCCTATCTCATGTTCCTGTTTATTTATTTGCCTTCCCAGTTCCTTCACATGTTAAATCTGTTGCTATGTTCATCGTTCCTGTTCTTTTACCGTCTTCACTTCCCCAATCGGTTCCAGTCTTCTCATCCTGTCATATCAAAGTTCCTGCTCCTTGTCCAGCACATGATGTATCTGTTCCGGTCTTCATTATTTCCAACAAAAACTAACCATTTTTCAATTAGAAAAATGTTCATGACTTGTAAGCTTGTAGTATGAATTTCTGATACATTAACCAAAAACTAACAAAAATCGGTCGATAAAATTCAAATTCAAATAAATTTATATTTTTGTTAAATTATGTGTAATTTATAGTTCAATTTTGTAATTAATTTAAGTTAAGTTGTTTTTCGGAAAAATAATCCAGCTGTTAATAACAACAAATAAAAAAATTTGTTATGTCCATTTTTGTACCTCCCATATAAATATTGAGCGGACAATTGGCTGGTAGTCAAGATAAATCCTAAAACCACTTAGGATCCTAATGAAGTTGGGTATTAGATAATATTTAGCGCAATATCACTTTGCTATTGAATATGGGCACATTTCCCACGTCCATTCGTTAATAGAACTCGAACGCAATGGATGACTTAGGGTGAGGGTATGCTTAAGTCGGTTCACCCGATTGAAATTTTTGTACTGGTTAAGTATTGAAATTGATGATGCAGTGTCCTCATAGTATTTGTCAAGACTCCTTAGATTCGGTGATGGTTTTATTTTGCGCATTATTCAAATGAAGCAGCTTACTTCAAATTAGTCTATTAATAGATGGTAGTTGCAGGAGCCGTGTTGATTTTTAATTAACTACGAGGGAAGTTCAAAAAGTCGCAGAAAAGACCAAGAAACTCAACAATTTAAAATTAAAATTTTTTGCATAAAACCATAATTGAGGTCGATTTCTATCCGTTGTCGTTATTTTCTCGTACATTTTCTATATAGGAGCATTAGGAGTATTAATTTATCAATTATCCCTTTTAGCGCTGTTTTATTTTCCATTAATAAAACTAGGCTCTTTTAAATTACAATAAGTAGTTATACATTACTTTATTTTCTCCATCTTTACATTTACAATTGTAAGCAAGTCTACGCAATAACAATTATTAACAGTAACGACAATTTTTTTTTGCACGACGCCGTAAACAGTCTTTATACGTTTGACATTAGACTGACTTAAGATTCGCACTATGTCGGTTAATTACATTAGTATTATCTTCTCCGTCGGTGGTGCTCTGACCACCTTAAAAATATGTCTTTCGGCGGCGGTCACCTCGCATAGTGACGGCGACACTATCGAGTATTTCGCCATGAAAAAGCTTCTCAAGATACCGTTCGGAATCGGTGTAAAAACTGTAGGTCCCAATCAGTGAGTGAAAAATTAGAAAGCGCACAGCTCACTGGTTGTGAGAAGCTCTCCCCAATCCCTTCATGGGATGATGTTATGGGAAACGGTTTTTCTTTTTTATCTTCTTGCCAGCCGTTTTCGTAAACATCATTCGGAAGTAAAGCCATCTGTTATCGATTGTTTCAGAGAATTCGGCAGTAACTTAAGCGAACCACAGACTTGTCATTCATGGGCATGAACAGCAGGTATCGTTGATGTTTATGGTTGGTTTACCGCCCTTTTTGATACCAAATAAGAATGTAATCGAAGTTGTTTGCATCACTATCATGTTCACAAAATTTGTTGGTAATATTTTCCCAAATTCATTCGTCAAATAAAAAGTTATCGACCACAAGACAAGTCTGTGGTTCGCTTTAGTCGTTACTGCTGTGATCAGATAGTAGCGCCATATGTTCTCAATTGTTCCCGACGGTTCTTGAGGATATCATCACACATCCAAAGACGACTCATAGAGTAACTTAAGAGTTTCCATTACTCTCTTCGATGCCTCTTCATGACGACGAGGTAGTAGGCCATTTCATAGAGTTTTATTTGCTGCTGTATTTTACCAACTTTACACTTTCGTTGGACATAAAACGGACAGAAGTCAAAGGGAATGCGTATTTTCGATCACTGCAGACAACATAAAACATAATTTAGCTGTCATTAGTATCAATAAACAATATTTAAAATTAGTTCCTGTCTTCTTTGCTCTCTCATTCTCCATCATCGGCCTAGTACCTTTTCGATCAGCTGTGTCATAGAATCCCCCTGGACGACTGACTACAACTGATAAACCATTTTTGTTGTAACAATATGTACAGTAAAACTAGTTAATAAAGACATAACTTACTTAAAAGTTATAAAATAAAAAGTTATAAATAAAACGAGCAAAACAGCAAAGATTGCAAAATTCTATTATATATACATATGGGCACTTCCAGAGAAAGTGCCACCCTATGTCACATCACGTCACCCTCGTTAATTGCTCATATTTTAGGACCATGTGGTTCGATTGTTTCCTATTCTTTTCCTAAATACAGAATGTAAGTAACTGCATATTTAGTAAAAGAAAAGAAGACACTCAAACTAACTGGTCCTAAAATATAAGTAATTATCGAGGGTGACGTGATGTGGCAAAAGGTTGACATTTCTGTGGAAATGCCCATATATATTACATACCTCGTATGAGTTTGAGAGTCAACTCGTAAGCAAACTGATAAAAATTCAACGTAGTGCAGTGCAGTTTTATATCTTAATGTCGGTGGTTACATTTATTAATACAAACACCCCAGTACTGTAAATATTATGGAATGAAGATACTAGACAATGGTGGTTTGGAAAAGTACTGATTTTATCAAAACACCTGCCTTACTTGCTTTGCTTTTATAATAAATGGTTTCCCATTACATCCCATGAAGAAATTGGAGAGAGCTTCTCACAACCTGTGAACTGTACGCTTTCTAGTTTTATACTCACTGATTGGGACCTACAGTTTTACACCGGTTCCAGACTGTATTTTGACAAACTTTACTTTTATATAAAATATTATTATGAGGGCAAAATAAACCAATAAACCATTTGTAGTTTCAAACAGCATTTCTTTCTATCATATTCCAATGAATAAAATCTTATTAAAATAGTTATCCCCTATGACTGAATACATTTCTTTGAAATCCACTGTAGACTGCAATCACATCGTGTCTACCCAAAGTGACGTGATGGTTCATTCGCATAGTCATTTGTGATGGGGAATACTTTGAAACGATATCAGTATCGTTGATATTGAATTGGTTGCAATCACCACAGTGGACGGACAAAATAATAATACTAATAAAAGTGCGCTGAAAAATAAGCGCACATTAAATATCTCTGTTTGTCTATGTGACAGTTTGAATTAAATTATCACAGCATGTTAATGTACACAACTACATTTATCATTAAAACCATCGCTACTATTAGTTTTTGTGTGTTTTTTATACTTTACACAAATTCTTCGCATGGAAAACTTCACACGCTTTCGAAATGAAAACGCAAGTGATATTTATTTGTACGCTGTGCGTTTCTATTGCAATCGAAAATGTCGCATTTCCCGATTTAAGCGCTGTAAGCAGCTGATTTTTTTTGGTTTCGACACTGCAACCGAACTCTAGTATGTAGGAGTTTCGTTTATCCAATCATCTGTTTTACAATACCAATACTCGTATTACCTGGTAATTCGCTTCACAAATAGAGATTTACGGCCGTATTCATAAAAGGCTATGAGAGGTTTGAGAGAAGGTTTATCATACAAAAAAACGTCTCTCAAACCTCTCACAAGTTTTTATGAATAAGGCAGTTATGTCACAATGTGAATGCAGTATAAATTTCAGAAGCCAAATTTCAAGATAACACAATGGGATTTCTTGTTAGACTTTATTGAAACTATCCCGGTAGATATATCGGGTTTTTCAATAAGAGCGCTACAAAAGTTTTTTTAAATAGAACAAAACCGGTTTTAGATACCAATGAAATTCTTTATTCCTGTGAAAGTACGTTCGATGCCATTATGTATGGAACTCGATTTCTTTTGCATGGCCACCACGGGCACGCTTGCAGAAGTCCAGACGCTGAACCCAATTTTCGACGGTTTTCAAGCATAAATCGGCCGATACTACTGCAATTTAACGTTCGATATTCGTACGAAGTTCATCAATCTTCGCTGGCTTGTTGGCATAGACCATACACTTGACGTAGCCCCACAGGAAATAATCTAACGGCGTCAAATCGCACGACCGAGGCGGCCAATCGACTGGGCCATTTCGTGAGAAAACACGTTCACCAAACTTGGTTTCCAATAAATTGATTGTGGCATTCGCTGTGTGGCTTGTGGCGCCGTCCTGTTGGAACCACATGTCCTCCAAGTCCATATTATCCAATTGGGGCAAAAAATATTCGGTTATCATTGAACGGTAGCGATTCGCATTCACGGTAATGTGCCGGTCTAGATCATCACGGAAGAAGTACGGCCCAATGACGCCGCCGGCCCATAAACCGCACCAAACCGTAATTTTTTCGGGATTCAATGATGACTCATGGATTACGTGTGGATTGCTGTCTGGCCAATAACGCATATTTTGCTTATTGACGAAGCCATTCAGCCAGAAATGAGCCTCATCGCTGATTGTTGAGGCCTCTTAAAGTTGGTCTCTTAAAGTTGAGGCCACTGACTCCAAATTTCGGTAGTAAATTTTAATAATTTCGACTCGTAGTTGGCCATGATGAAATGGCAAACCTTACTGAAGAGAAATGTCAAAAGAGCGGAAAAAAATATGGCGTCGTTTGCTGTCCCTATCGATTTACTTTTGTAGCGTCTCTGTTGAAAAACCCTTTAAATATGTAGACTAGAACAGACTGGGTAAATATGATACAATTGTACTTTTTTGGTACAATTCAATGACCAAAAGTTCGGTCCACGACTGATTTGATACTATTGAATATATTTTGTTATTTAAGTATTAATGTTTTGCTCTTAAAATATACATATATTTATATAACAATTCTATTGATATATTTGCATGTTCTTTTTGTATTACCTTTGATGCACTAGAGCTTTATTTGGTGATATTTTCTCTTCAAATTTTAGTTTGATGGCGCAAGGAACAGTTAGAAACTTGCTAGGAACAGAGACAATTACTACACTGAAAGAATTTTCTTCATAATATTAATGAAACATTCTTCATTAATCCTGTGAAATTTTTCATAGATTTCATTGATCCTATGAATAAAATGTTATGCATTTAACGAAATTTACGAAACGTCTTCATAGAAAAGTTGCATTAAAATTCCTTATTAATTGTATGAAAACATTTCATTATCGTTATGAAAATTCTGCATTAAAAAGAATAGTTTTATAAATTTGTTAGAATTTTTAATACATTTCGTGAGAAAAGATATTAAAAACAATTTACGAACTTCATTCTCTGTTAACGTGCGCATATTTTAGATGCCCACATTTATTTTTGCTGGGTTGCGAAATCGAAATATGTAGGTACATGTAGGTACAAAATTAGAAGCGAAAAAGATTCAACAACACGATTCAACACGAACAAACAAAGTAAACAACAAAGTACAATAACAACACACACTGAATTTGACAGCAAAATCAGCTGTTCTAATGCGTCAACCTCTACTGGTTCAGCCATGGATTTGGCACAAACATGCACAAGCAGAAGCATTGAAATTGTTTTTGGAGATGTCGCTGTACAGCATGAAAACTAAATCCAAAGAGTTAAGAAAAGCATAAGGAAGATTATCAGTTGGAGCCGGTAACATAGAAACTATTATATTTCTAGTCTTCCTTACTCTTTGCTGTTTTTCCATGTCATAAACTACAATAACACATATTTTCGTATTTCGTATTTGCGCGATAAAAACTGATAATCGCTACAAACACGATATACAATCGTTATTATTCCTTATTATAGATCCTCACCCCCTCTCTCTATGAACATGATTCATATAATCTATGAAACATATTCATAAATTCCATGAACGATTTTCATAGGTCCTATGCAACTCATTCATGGTTATTACGACAGATTTTGATAGATTTTAAGAAGCTTTCGTAGATTTAGCTTAATATAATCTATGAAATATTTTCATAGAATTTTTTAGCAATTTGATACATATTACGAAGCTTTCATTAAAAATGTTTCATAAATTTAACTACATGGAATCTATGAAAATCTTTCATAGATTCTGTGAAATGTTTCTTTGACTGAAAAATAATGAAACATTTCATAGAATCTATGAAGAAATTCGCAGGTATTATGAATATAATTCTCTCAGTGTAGGAATGCTTCTTATTTTATGTCTCATTATCCAATACAGTTTTATTTCAAAATAGGTAACTGCATCTTGAAATCTGTAAAATCTAGCGTTGCTCTTGGTTTTGTTTTTGACTCATCCTTGTCTGTCATTCAGCATATAGATTATATTATTCCTAAGGTATATACACTCACAGAAAAATTCGGTTGAGACAGCCGAATTAGCCGTGACCGAATTTAGAGGTTATCTCAACCGAATTTGAGGTTGACACAACCTCATTAGAGGTTGACACAACCTCGTTAGAGGTTGACACAACCTCATTAGAGGTTGACACAACCTCATTAGAGGTTGAAACAACCTCATTAGAGGTTGAAACAACCTCATTAGAGGTTGACGCAACCTCATTAGAGGTTGACGCAACCTCAGTAGAGGTTGACGCAACCTCATTAGAGGTTGACGCAACCTCATTAGAGGTTGACGCAACCTCATTAGAGGTTGACGCAACCTCATTAGAGATTGACATAACCTCGTTAGAGGTTGACGCAACCTCATTAGAGGTTGACACAACCTCGTTAGAGGTTGACACAACCTTAATAGAGGTTGTTAATCCCGAATTTATCTGCTTGGATATTTTCTGCAAAACAATGAAGGCATTTTACAATATTTTTACTTACCTTTCTTAATAACCACAAAAAAACCTTGATATCGCCGGGACAGCAATAATTATACATTCTTTATCTTTCTTTAACATAATATTTGTTTTTAGAATTTTAAACGTCAGGTTTGAAATACACAGAATACACAGAATTCGGTTGTACCTACAGAACTAATGAGAAATTCGGTTACAGCAACCGAATTGACGCGAAATTCGGGCGTTGCGACCGACATAAGTTTAAATTCGGTCATTGCAACCGAATTGATACCAAATTCGATAGCTACAACCAAATTGATGCCAACTTCTGTTACTCCAACCGAATTTATGCCACATGCAGTCACTCCAACCGAATTTGGTGCCAATTTCGGTTGTCGTATCCGAATTGATTCCAAATTCGGCAGTTCCAACCGAAATTTTAGAAAATTTAGTTGACAGAACGAATATTATTGAAGATTCGGTTGTCACAACTGAATCAATTTTGCAACGAGGTGGCTTCAACCGAATTTCAGTTGTGGGAGCTACATTCGGTCGCGACAACCTCAATTCAGTTGTGGCAACCTCAATTCCGTAGTAACAGCCGAATTTACGGTTGCTACAACCTCTTCTGAAACAATTAGTTCTCTGAGTGTAGAGTGCTTGCATTCATCAGAAGAAATAGTTCTGCATGTTTCGACCCTACCACATTCAAATTGATTTATGCTTCATTTGCCAGCTCGAAGTTATAATATGCTTCTATGGGTTGGTGTCCACATAATGGCATTCAAGTTTCTTGTGTGGAAAAGGTTCAGGAAAAATATATGAATTATTTTTATTCGTTAATAAGGGTAGTAAATCTATTACATACTTATGAGGTCAACTGTTTATGGTTAGGGTTGCTTACTTTAGAGTTTCGCAGGAAATTCCGGTATGTTATGCTTGATTTTGATATTAGTAACAGCGGCATTGACTGCCCAGATCTGCTTTCTTTAATTCAATTTAATGTTCCTCCTATACCCAGAAAATTAATTGTTTGAAAAGAGGTTGTAGCAAACGTATATTCGGCTGTTACCACCGAATTCAGGTTGCCACAACTGAATTGAGGTTGTTACAACCGAAATTAGTCCCCACAACCGAAATTCGGTTGAAGCAACCTCATTTCATAATTGATTTGGTTGTGACAACTGAATCTTCAATTATAGTCATTCAGTCAACTAAATTTTCTAAAATTTCGGTTTGGAACAACCGTATTTGAAATTAATTAGTGAAACAACCGTATTAATAAATTGTTACCAAATTCGGTTGGAGTAACCAAATTTGGCATCAATTCGGTTGTAGTAATTGAATTTGGCATAAATTCGGTTGTAACTATCGAATTTGGTATAAATTCGGTTACAATATCCGAATCTAGCCTTAATTCGGTGGCAGCGACCGATTTTGGCATCAATTCGGTTGCTGTACCCGAATTTCTCATGAATTCTGTAGGTACAACCGAATTCATTTTCAATTCGGTTACCACAATATAATTCTATGTATTTAAATTCTGACGTTTAAAATTCTATAATTAAATATTACGAGTATTTTAAAAAGATTTAGAGAATGCCAAGATTTTTTTGAGGTTATTAAGAAAGGTAAGTAAAATACGTTTTTTATTAAAACGTCTTATTTTGAAGGAAATTATTCAAGTAGATATCAAAAGTTTTCAAGGTCGGTCAAGTGAGATATGCTGCAATCGTTTGTATACAAAACGGTTTAGTACCTAAATCAACCTATACAACATATCAGAAGTAGTGAGGTGCCCTGGATGTCAGGGTCTTGGAAAAAGGTCGAAAGAGGCATGTAAAACAAATGTATATACATATGACTTTATTTTCTCGCGTTTTAATTTGTTTTATGAGTATACAGGAAAATAAATTATTATTTAATAATAAAATACTGTAGTAATTCATTTGTGACACTATCTAAATTCAGTTGTAACAACCTCTAATACGGCTGTGACAACCTCTAATTCGGCTGTGACAACCTCTAATGAGGTTAGGGATGCCAGATTTGAATTCAACAAAAAAAGTACATCGAGGAAAAAATGCAGTACAATTAAGAAAATAAAAGTACACTTTCTGTTATTAAAAAATCATAAAGTTCAGTACAGGAAAATAAAATTTTAAGTTATGAAATAAAACAAAATCAGTACATAACAGTAACAATTTATAAATTTAAAAAAACCGAACAAACTAAGAGACCACAATTGTTTTTAAATAAAAACTAGTCAGGTGTTTCAGATTTTATTTTTAAAAGTAAAAAGAGTGTAATCTATTCTATATTAAAATTTGTTAATACTGAATATAACCTTCTTGTTTTAATTATTTAATAATCAAAAATATATTATTTTACAACTTTAAGGAATTACAAATATTTATGGTTTTTCTGGACTTGATTAACTATTCCGTTTTACCATTTTCTGTTTTAAAAAAGGTACAAACTCATTACAAGTGTATTTAAAATTCGTTTTATAATTCGTTTTCTAAATTTTGAATTAGAAGTTTATTTCGTTTTATTTCTCCAAAAATTAAACATCAAACTGAATATTCTTTTAGAAGCCGCATTAGAACGAGGAATTGAAAATACAAATTTACAGATATTTCCGAAATTTGAAAATGACCCACTTCTAGGATCTCTTTCCATTTTTCTTAAACGGATATTTCTTTTGGAATATTTATTTGAATTTTCATATATTTTCATAATATTTTCAGCAAAAGCAGTTAAGGATATAAATTCGTCAAAGAGTTGATCTAAGCCAGTTTATTTGATTTAAAATAAATCGATTACGACATGAATGAACTGAATTGTTTGAATTAAAGTTAAAAATGGGAAGTTTTTCATATTTGTTATATTTTAAAGTAAAACGGTCTTCTATGTAAATACTTATATACGATTGTTGGTATGAATAAGAAGTAACATTTTCGTATTTATTGTTGGCATAACAGAAAAAGTACAAAGGCTAAAAAGAAGTACTTTTGCGTACTTCTTTAGGTGCTATGCAGTCAGAAGTACAATTAGTAAAAAAAAGTACGCGTACTGCTAAAAACAGTACGTCTGGCAACCTCTAATTCGGCTGTGAGAACCTCTAATGAGGTTGTGTCAACCTCTAATGAGGTTGAGACAACCTCTTAATTCGGTTAGGCCGATTTCGGATATTTCAGCAGAATTTTTCTGTGAGTGTAGAATCAAACTCACAAATTTAGTTTTGTATATCCAAATATTGTTTCAAAAACATTTTCTTAAAATTTTAGAATGAATTTTCATAACAAATTACACTGTGGAACACAAAAAAAATACTAGATTCTGACAACGGATTCTGACTGACTGATTTTGAGCTTTGTTTTGATTTTGCTTCTTCATAGTTTTTTTTGCAGGCCGACGTATCTTATCAGCTCAAGTGCAGCTGACAAAGTATGGCGAGCCTAATTAGCGCAGTGTGAATAAATTTCAATATTTTCTAAATTTTAGTTGGCTGTAAATATGTATAGTTGGCTGTAAGTTGTAACAACGAATCTCTTCTCTGTGTGAATAGCAACTGAACTACACGTAAGATTTAATTTTATTTAAGAACTGGTGTGGAATAACAACTTAAGTCACAAGTTGTGGTTCTAAAATAATATATTTTTCTCGTGTTGAAACAACGGATAATTTACGTAGACTTATGTGAATCCAATTAATCCAAATAAATTTGGAAAATCGACCTATACGCTTATATGACACACGCAAAGAAAAAAAAATTTTATTGCTCGGTTGCCACAACAATACTTTGATTGATTTGGATTAATTTATTAATCGCAACCGTTCATGTAGTTCTCCCAAATAAACTCATGTATCGCAAATGTGTATCACGTTCTTGCAAACGAGTTCTCGTTTGCATTAAACGCGTACAAAATTACATTTGTCGCAAGTTAAAAACCGTTTGCGATAACTGAAATTAGCCATTTTTCTAATGAGAGCACAGATTGCGAAGTCTTATCCAGTCGTTCAGCATACACCTTCACGCATCATATAAAAGTGATAACACACTCTAATGCTTCTACCTTGTCGATATATCCTGGATGGGCAATTGAGACGTTGTAGTTTGCGGCGCTTTTCGTTGTTATTTGAATGCAAAGCGATACAGTGAAAAAATAGACAAAAATTCCAACTTTTTTTAAAACTCGCAAACGTTTTTTTCAGCTTACGTTTTTCATAACTCGTTTGCTGCAAACATTTTTCGGTTCTCCCAAACGAAATTACATGTATGGCTTAACAGAGTTCGTTTCTCCCAACTACAGTCCCCAAACGAACTTCAGCTATCTGAGATTTCGTTTGGCAGGAACGAGTTTTTTCTTTGCGTGTGCCATTGTGTTTTGTTTGGGAAACAACTTGTGAGGCAATAAGATTTCCAAAATACCACTTTTTAGTTTGGAGAAGGTGATAAATTAAGTAGAAATATTATGTATTCTTAACTCTTGGTGGGTCCAATTAAATACAATATATTTTCATAATTTTCTCAAAAATTACTTTAAATTTAAAAATGCTGTCCCAAAAAGTATGAAAAATTAATTTAAGTCGTTTCCCTTTTGACGAAGACATAAGATGAATGAACTAACAAAAGTTCATGATTTCAGGATGACGCGTTTACCAATATGCAGTTTTCACTGATTTTGTGTCACTCTCATTTCTACAGTACAAACGCGAATTTTCAAAAATTCCTTTTTTGGTTGACGTCAAATTTCATAATCCTATCTGCTGCAGTCAGTGCGCTGATAAAATACGCAGGTAGCCAGTCACCAAACAATTTTGTATACACAATTTGTTTTCGTATTATCTGCACAGGTACCAGGTCGAAGAAGATAAACACATTTAGCGATACATCTACATGTATACTCGTATACTCCGCAATGGAACATACTTGCGATTTTAGTAGTGAAAGATGACTCAGTGTGCCTTCTGATAGTTAGGCTAGGTTAGATATTGATGACAGACGATTACTTTGTTCCAAGAAGTTCAAATCTTGTCTCTGCATATCTGAGATATTTCTCCCACGTCCCGAAATAGGTACACACAGAGAAGAGATTCGTTGTCAAAACTATATTTACAGCCATCTAAAATTTGGCGGTTCCGTATTCAGTTGTGATTACCAATAATTGTGGTTCGTGTCACCAAATGTTGTGCATATCAATTGATTTGTAATTCAATTTTGATTGCAAGGACCGAAATATTTAGTTGAAGCCACAGCAACAAGAAATAAATGTGATCTGCCGATCGAAAAGTAGTTGTAGCAATCAAATTATCCAGTAGTGGTGAATATTCTATTAGTTGGATGAACGAAAAAAGTAAAAACTAATTCGGTTGTACCAAATAATATATTGGTATGCCCAACTAAAGTAATTACTTGAATTTTATGGCTGTCACAACCGTTTGGTGATGCTTTAACCCATAATGAATTTTATAGAAAAAAAGTAAAAACAATATTTTTTATTAAAATTGTGTATTTTATATTTAAATATAAAGAAAAATATATTTTTTTATAACCAGGGTTCGTATTTCGTGCCCATTTTTGATCGAAAATATGAAAAAATTTCTATATCTCGAAAACGGGCGTCCAATCGAAAAATAATGAACTTTTACGGGTTTCTAAGGGTTTCTCACAGTGTTCCAATTCGGTTGAAATAATTTTTTTTTTCAAAAAATCACCAAAATAAGAAAATCTCTTAAATAAAAAAATACAGCAGACAGTTGTCCGAGGCCTTCGGCCACGGACTGTCCCTGCAGGCTGTGTCAGAGATCAAATAAGACAGAAAACATATATAACAATAAATGATAAATAACATAAGCAAATGAATTTTTTTTATTTGATAGTTACTTTTGATAATATACATAAGCTTATGGTAGGAAAAATAGGATAAATATGTTTATAAATTAAAAGAGTAAGGATAAATGATAAATAACAGACGCAAATCAATTTGATTTATATTTTTTATAATTATATATCCATGTTAAATTCAAATTCACATTTAACATTTTGTTTCACTTAAACACATAAGTAAATATACGAAATTTCAATATTTCATCAATCAAAACAACAGCCGAAGGTTTGTGTCCACACTGAAACAGCAGCATAGTTTGTGTTCACGCTACAAACTCAAACACTCAACCAAACACCACACATATGTTTGAGTGTATGTGTTTAAACAATTTTCATTTGAGAAATTTAAATATTAGGAAGATATCAACCAATATGAAATGTATATCAAACGAAAGATAACATCTTCATTTACCTACAAAAAATTTTTTTAAAAAAGTTATCTTGCCGTTTCCTCATAATCAATGAAATAAAGATTACAACAATAGCAATCTGACATGACTCCCTATACCGTAAGGTAAGACGTATTCTACGCCAAAAAAATTACTATTTCTCGGAAAAAGTGCGTCCAATCGCAAAAATAATACATTTTTTACGTCCATCGGAGGCTGTAACCAATGGGATGTCTTTAATACGCCATCACTGTTTTTTTAAACAAATCCCCGAAACTAAACTTTTTTGAATAAAAAATCGTTAAACCGCCATTATGTATGAATTTCGCAAACGGAGTGTTTAATCGAAATGTAACTAATTTAAAATTTTATAAAGTGTTCCAATTCGTATGGACTTTTTTTTTTAATCGCCAAAATAAGCAAATCGGTAAAATGGCGATTTTTTTAAAATAAGTGATGTATTAAAGACATATCCATTGGTTAAAGTCTCTTATAGAGGTAACAAAGTTATTAGCGGCATTCATGCAAACGTGAAAGCCGAGAACTTTTGCTCAGCGCAAGTTTCCCTCGCATCGTTGCATGAGGCACCAGTTAAATTTGCTCAGCGTGGTTGTGCTCAAAACCATATCAGCTGACCAAGATGGATACATAAGGTGGTAGCAGTAGCAATTGCATGTATTATGTATGTGTACTTTTTCTACTGTTCTAGTGCTATCACCTTATTTACCCATCCTAGTCAGATGACAACGAAATGTCAAAAGCTTACATGTTTCTCCATCCCACGTTTGCGCAGCAAATTTGCCTCGAAAACTTTCCACTTTTGAGCAAGTCGCTTTGTATGGGAAATTTGTTTGTTTTGACGTTTGCTGTGCAAGTTTACGATGTTTTCGAGGTTCTTTCGAGCTTTCATGAAGGCCACTATTATTTTTGCGATTGGACGCCCCTTTTCCGAAATATTGGCATATTGGCGTTTTAGCGATTTTTGATTTCAGAAATTTTAGTTTTAGCGATTTTTTCAAAAATAAAAGTAATGCTGTATTGACATCCATAGATGAAAGCCTCCTAAGGAGCTAAAAGATTTATTATTTTTTTATAATAATAAAAAAAATTTTTTTGAAAAAAAAATTATTTCATGAGAATTGGAACACTGTGAGAACCCCTTAGAAACCTGTCAACATTTGTTATTTTTTCGATTAGACGCTTCGTTTTCCAGATATAGACAGTTTTTCTAAATTTTTCATATTTTCGATCAAAAATGGGGATGGGTTACCCTGGCTATTATATGTATGTTTAAGTTAGTTTGTGTCATCCACAATTATAGCTCCTCCAGACAAGTGCCCACAATTGTTTGCATGTGTTTGTAAAGGCATCGCCACTATTGATTCAACGATTGTGTTTTAGTTTCACTTTACCGCAATTTATGATAATATGTACTCTTGGCTGGCTGATATCTATACACTTTATTGTTTTTTCACAACTTTGTTTATCACTTTCTGTTTAAAATAATAGTTTTTCTGTAAAGTCCTCGGACTATTGATGCCTTTACAAACACATGCAAACAATTGTGGGCACTTGTCTGGAGGAGCTATAATTGTGGATGACACAAACTAACTTAAACATACATATAATAGCCAGGGTAACCCATCCCCATTTTTGATCGAAAATATGAAAAATTTAGAAAAACTGTCTATATCTGGAAAACGAAGCGTCTAATCGAAAAAATAACAAATGTTGATAGGTTTCTAAGGGGTTCTCAGAGTGTTCCAATTCTCATGAAATAATTTTTTTTTTCAAAAAAATCGCCAAAATAAGAAAGTCAAGTATATGTAGTTTCTCTTTAACAACAAAGGCTCTTGTGAAAAATCGAATACATAACTTTGTAATAAGTGTTTTTGTGATAGAAACTAAATTATGATTACAGTGATTAATATTTGATTACGAATTCTAATATTGTACTTTTTATGAGTTGTATCTTCCATTTCAGATGAATGAGGTTTTAGAAATACCAAATTGGTTAATACAACATAATTTCTGTGGAAACAATAGGGTAACCATTCAATTAATCATTATTCGGTTAATCGATTAAACGTGCTATAAAATTAACCGAACATTTAAATAATTAAATTTTTCGATTAACTCGAACAAGTCATAGCGATTAATAAAATATAAGTACGTGTTTCTGGCAAGCAGTCCGTCTTGAAACACTTGTACAATGTGGCAACTCATATGACAACGATTTGCGAACAAATTTCATAACTTTATACACATTTCGAACAGAGATGATAGTTTGTTGTCTCAAAATTAGTTCATTAAATTGGGTGTAATAGTCTGATGAAATTTCAAGATCCACTGGTCACTTTGTATGGGGGTATCAAAATACCTGGTCCGATTCTGCTCAAACTATATACAATAAAGATAATAGTCAGAAAATTACGTTTCGCAAAATTTTTGTAAAAATTAATCAATCCAATAGGGTGTTATAGTGTGATATAGTTTCAGAGCGACCCTACCCTTTGAATGGGAGGTACCGGAAAGCGTGGCCCTTTTGTGACCAAACTTTGAGACTTTTGTTTTATTTTATTCGAATAATCGATTAATCGGATAATTTGATTGCGTTTTGTTCGGTTAATTGTCAGATTGAAATTTACGATTAACGATTAACCGATTAATCAAAAAACCCGATTAAATGGGTACCCTAGGAAACAACTTCTAACTAGTTAGTAAGACTTATTTTTAATTTATCAATAACATCGACAAATAATTCTGATGTATGACAATTATGAATTCTAATCAAAATATAGAATTTAGCATGGAATTTCCAATGCCTGAATTAATTTCCAACTAATACTATTTTCCCTGAGTGTTCATTTAAACAATTTCTGTTTAAGGTTTATCCAATTAGCTTATCCATTACATACATTTGTTGTTATTTAAATCTGAAATATCTAAAGGTATTAAAACCTTTTACTGAAGAATAACTAAAGCAACATGATATTGCATCTAAAATAATTGTGTTTGTGTAAGTGCCCCCGGTCCATTTTTACCTGCGGATCATTTGGGTACACTACGTACGCTACACTCCGTTTAAATTCATTACAGCTCAATCGCAGAAAACACAAAGATGTAACAACGTTTTAGTGGGTCCTTTTTGTGGGAAACCTTTCGGAGGATTGCAGATTCGTGGCAAAGCCACGGCGAAAAGTGTGTCTTAAAATTTTACGCACAAACATTTGTATTTTTAATTTCCATAAATGCTCACAAGAAGAAGAAATTGTTATTTTAGTTTAAGCAGAAGCTATTATTTATATATTATACAAATATGTAGTAATTTTTGTTTTAATAGAAACGGAATTTGTTACTCAAATTTCAACACTTTGTACACGATGGAACAAAATGGCCCAGCAACATATTGCAGGAATCATGTGCATATTTGCAACCATTGGTTGCATGAATTGAAAATCTGCTGCTTTTTTGTTGCCTGTCACGTTTCTGTTTTCAGATTTTTTTTTTTTTTTAAATAAGTACCTTTACTTAAAAAGGTACATTTTCTTACAACAAATTGCATTTTCTTAAAAAAGTAAATTTTCTTTAAAGATTAAATTTTTTGTGGAACAAAATAACTTTTCTTGAGATAAGTACCTACTCTGACAAATGTACCTACTCTTATTCTTGAAAAAGGACCAATTCTAGAAACATTCCCATTTCTTAAAAAAAACCTTTTCTTCAAAAAATACCTTCTCTTAAAAAAATAAATTTTCTTATAAAACTTCCTTTTCTTAAACGAACCTTTTCTTAAAAATAAAATCTTTTCTAAGTAGCCTTTCTGAAAATAAGTGATTCACGGACAATTCGTAGAAAAGCAATTCGTAGAAAAGCAATTCGTAGAAAAGCAATTCGTAGAAAAATAATTCGTAGAAAAGCAATTCGTAGAAAAGCAATTCGTAGAAAAGCAATTCGTAGAAGTTGGGCGCGCGCCTTTTAAGACCCTCCGACCATTATTTTTTTCTACGAATAAGTTTTCATTTACAATTGCAATTTATTTTGTGTTTTTCTACTCTTTTGTTTAATTCTCATTTGCTTATTTTGTTGTCTTTATTTGCTTCTTTGATCTTTGTATACTTTCAGTATTGATATGACAATACTGGCTGTTTGGTCACCCTATTTCTCACTCCTGTACATATATCTATTAAGTCTTACTCACTTCTCTGCTCTATAAATTCTTACCCACTCATTTTCATTTCTCTGCTTTACAAACTCTTACCAAACCACTTTCCCCTTTTTGAACAATAAACCAGTGTCGAATTTCTACTTACAAAAATTATATAAAAAAATAAAAACAAATAAAAAAAAAATAAAAAAAAAAGATTAAAAAAAATAAATAAAAAAAAAAAATGGAGCAATATTCCCAACACGTTCCCGCAGTTGGCTCTGAGTTACGCTGAGATTGGGTACCTATCATTTTATAAGAACGAGAATTTTTTTAGTATTATTTTATACGAATTTCCCGGATAATTGGTTTTCTATGAATAGCTTTTCTACGAATTGTATTTCTACGAATTGCTTTTCTACGAATTAGCTAAATTAGCTTTTCCATGAATTGTTTTTTCTACGAATTGTTCAAAATTGCTTTTCTACGAATTATTTTTCTACGAATTATTTTCCTACGAATTATTTTTCTACGAATTGCTTTTCTACGAATTGTCCGTACACCAAAATAAGTACATATTTTCTTAAAAAAATAGCCTTTTCCTAAACCGAGCACCTACCACTTTAAAAAGTACCTGTTCTTAAAAAAGTACTTCTTTGTAAACAAAATTCATACTCTTATGGCTTTTATTACAGAAAGTACTTCGTCGTAAAAATAGTTCCGTTTCTTAACAAAACATTAGCTTTTAATAAAAGACGTACGTATGTGCCTCTCTTTAAAAAATTACCTTTATAATAGATACTGGTTTACAGCCAAAAAATACCAAGAACACCACATGCCTAGATAAGTTAATTGGGACCTCCTGAACACGAAAAACGCTGTATTTTTTTTTTTTTACTAAATACCGTTTTTTAGATAACGGTACTTTTGTGTTTTTCGGTGTATAGTCCCACTCAAACCCTTGTAGCGACCAACCGAAAAGTCCGATCGAGATAAGTGGCATATCATTGGAAAGGTAATTCAATGCCCTTTCCGTCGATAAGAAATTGTTCAAAGTTCAAAATTTGCGTTTTTTTACGTTTTTACAAAATTTCTCATTTTTATTTGGTTATTTTCTACGTTATAGTGAAGATCTGGAATGTTTTATTTTTTAGCATATAGTTTATTTAATTAATAACATTTTAAGCGTAATTTGAACAAAATCGGATGAAAAAATAAAAAATTTTCCTAAGGATTAAGTGGAACGACAATATTTTCATTTTCATTGCTCACACACTATATTCGGCGTTAATTCAAAAAATTTCAATTAAAATGACGTGAGGAAAAACGTAAAAAAGGGAAAATTTTGAATTTTGAGGTGCCATAACTCAGCCATTTCTTATCAAATAGAAATTTACAGCATATCGGCGGAAAGGGCCTTCAATTATCTCTCCAACGATATACCATTTATTTCGATCGGACTTTACGGTTGGGCTCCACAAGGGTTTGAGTTGGACTATACACCGAAAAACACAAAAGTACCGTTATCTAAAAAACGGTATTTAGTAAAACAAAATACAGGGTTTTTCGTGTTCAGGAGGCCCCAATTAACTTATCTAGGCATGTGCCGTTCTTGGTATTTTTCCAAAGTTACAATTTGTAAAGCAGTGTAATAAATGTATAATAGTTACATAATAATATAATACATGTTCTTACAAAAAGGATAGTTAATTCTTTCTTTTTTATTTGAAAAAAAAACACTTTTTTGTAATAAACACAATTTGCATGTGGTGAAGTTCGATTTGGTTAGAATTTCTAGAAATTTGTTAAGTATTTTCACAATTAACAAGCAAAGTTAACAAACTTTGATAGATCTATGTAAGAATGTACTGTACTATGGCATGAACAAATATTTCAATCACAATTTGAATACACCAATTAAGCATTCCGCACTCTACAAGTATTGTTCACAGAATTTTGTATTCGTAGTTCAAAATCTCAGAGGATTATGTCATTGCCCCGTACTTTGGGATTAGTTCTCATTCAAAATTGTGCGTTATTTTAAATCACAGTGATAAAAAAAATTAAACGATTTCATTTGTTAATTAACAGTCTTCAAAGAAAATCTTTATATTCAAATCGGTCTTATGAAATTGAAGAGAAGGAATGAAAAGATTTCTTTGAAACTCTTGTTCAGCTACTGACTGTTATTAAATATAATGCAACACAAAAGACCACTTGCGGCACAGACGTTTGTATGTCGAAGTGTATAGTAGTTAATTCAATTATTTGTAATGATATCATGTTGATATTATAATATCGTATTTAATTTTACTATTACTTTATTAGATTAGATATGCAGTATGTAGTAGTTACATATGTGTGTGTATATGGCATTGGCACGTATTTGTGACGATCTGAACATGAATGCTATCATTTAAAGGTGAATGACACATGTGGCAATTGCATGAAAATCGCATATTTATTCAAAACACGTGTAATTTTCGATGTTGCATATACATTTTACAATAGCGTACAAAAGTATTTGTCATATGCGACTTAATGCATGGTAATTCTTATTTACACAGTTTTCAAAATATTCAGTTAATTTGTAAACGCAAGATTTTTGTTTAATGGTTACAATTGTAAAGAAACGTGTGTATATACAAATAATTTGTTTATTTGATTGGCAGAACATGAAGAATACATTTCATTTATAGTTCTGTTATAAGGAGTCATATTTAATATACTTACGTAAAATAGTAGGAATAGTTAAAAATCGAAACATACAATATATCTATATATTTTTGTTAATAACACTGTGATAGTTTTTGGCAAACATTTTTTAAGACAAGGCCGGAGTGGACCGTTTTACCCTAATTCGGCTACGATGAATCGAACTGCATCCTTAGTTTTTTCAGTTAATTAAATTTTTTATTTTTATTGTGACTATCAGATTATTTTTGATATTTCGGTTTTGACTGCCACTAACTTCTATTTGGTTGGTTGTACCGGTAAACTTTCATCAACAGAGTTGTTCCAAACGTTTTGGTCTTCAACTTTAGGGAACACAGCTTACCTCTAAAACTAGGTTTTTGACCTCTTCTTTGATTAAGAACATCGGCAGAAATTATGGAATTTTTCGACTTTATATTAGTTTTCCGTTCACAAATTGCCAGTACTCAGATTCTTTCGCCAAATAAGAGAAAACCTTACACTATATGTAACCTGGTCTACGAAAAGGGAGCTTACGTGCGAAAACTAGTTTTCTGTGAAAAAGCTGTTAAAAGTAAGCAACTCGTTTCGTCAGTTTCTCATTATCTCGTTAATTGTTCTCCGCGCCGGACGTCCAGTAAGTGTTGTTGTTGGTCCAGTAAGTGTTGTTGTTGGTCGGAATATTATTATAGTTGATCGTGTAAGTTGCTAGTGTGGAACATTTAAAAAAGTAACACTGAAGAAGTGACGTTTACTGTTTCGGTTGATTATCGTCTTCGCATTTCGCATGAAATGAAACATGAGTGTTGACGAGGAGTTCAGTGCCGTATACGGACAATATTTCCATGAAAAGGGTGATGAAAACGATGATGAAAACTATGAAGAGAGCGATGATTATGAAGACGAAGTATATGTATCTCAGGCAGAAGATAATACCGAACAAACTTTTGTTAACATGGACCTGTATGTTGTTGATGTAAAGGAGGAGGAGTTGGTAACAAAATTCGCGCCTGATCGTTACTTCGGTATTTTCAAAAGCAAGTATGCCGTCAGTAACATCGACACGTATGCAGATTTACTGCAGTGTGTCGAGGCATCATCACCTGGGGGTTATAATAAAGCTGTATCGGCTGAAAAAGTCGTCTGGTATGAATGGGACAGCTATTTTAAACCACTGTACAAGTCACTTCCATCATTTCATAATCTCTACAGATTGTGTAAAAACAAAGAAATTCGCAGAATGTGAAGAAGTGCAGTCCTTTAAGCTTCTGTTAAAACCCATCGATCCTGAAATGCCGAAAGTTATACAACCAGCCGTTTTATCTTTGGAACGTCAGTGGTACATCTATCACAATCTTCGCAGCTTAGTTTCGGATATATCTAAAGTAGATATTGTGGCTCCATTGCCGAAAGATTTGCCATCGAAGAAACGGAAGGCAAAATTAGTGAAGATGTTCTCAAACCAGACGAGGAACCAGGTCCATCTTCCTCAGGATCAACACGTAAAAAGATCTCAATATACATAAACTACTCAGCATTATTATTTTTGGCCCATAATACGTTTTTCTACTGTATAATCATGTCTTTATAGCTTATAATTCAATGTATTTTGTTCATTACCAATAAATTATATTTTGTCGTATTTTTCCTCTTCTTTCTCTACATTTCTAGTACACTTCTAAGCAAGTTAGGATTTTCTGCTTTTCACCACGTGAAAAAGCATCTCATCTTCCATCCGAATCAACCAAAAAGTGAAAATTGATTTTTTGACACCTAAGCCCCCTTTCCGTAGACCAGGTCACATATACCTATATTTATTTACTCATCATCATTTAAAATTATCAAATTCCACTTAATTTTCCTTTTTGCTACACTGAAAAGATTTTTTTGCATAAAAAGACTTTGTTTAATTGGATTTTACACCAAAGAAAACCATAAAAGAAAATCATAAACTACTTTTTTATGGGTTATGCAGAAGACAGTACAACGAACAAAAAAGTGTACGGAAACATTAAGTCTGACAATACTACATATATTTTGTATGAAACCGTAATTGTAACTCAAAAAACTTATGATGCAGTTCGATTCCTCGTACATACCTGAGTTAGGGCAAATCTGTCCTCTCCTGCCCTGTCTCGTTTTTCGACTTTCACAGTGTAATTAATTAGTAAATACAATTAAAAAAATTACTAATAACCATATAGGAAATAGAGTGAGTAAAGATATTAGAGATAGTGAAAGCTGATGAAAATAAGAATTAAAGCCAGTACAGAAATTTCAGTCGGATGGACCGACTTAAACATACCCTCACCTGAAGCCCTCCATTGCGACCCAGTTCTATTGAATATTGGTAAATGTGCCAATATTCAATAGCAGAGTGGCATTGCGCTAAATATTATTCAATACCCAACTTAATTGCGATCCTAAGTGATTATGGGGAGTTATTGTGACTACCAGCCAATCATATGTATCTGTGTTTACACAGTATTACAAAAAAATTTAATCAGTTCCAAATTTTGCTAAGATCGGTTGTGGTATACGGGATATATCGATTCGGTCAGCCGGAAAGCTGCCCAACTTTTGTATGGGAGGTAAGAAAATGGGCGTGGATAGTAGTTAATTTTTAATTTTTAGGAAAACATTGCCGAGTACCGAATTTCGTTAAGATCGCTTGTAGTCGACGAGAGTTATCCTCTCGATCAACCGGTCATCCGCCCAACTTTTGTGTGCATTTGACTAAATTTTGTCTGGTACCGAACTTCGTAAAGATTGGTTCGGATTTGCTGGAATTACCTTACCGAACAACCAGCCGGCCGCACAACCTATCTTGGTAGGGCGTGGCAAAATCACCTTGTCTTAATCGGTGACTCGCGTTTGATGACATGAAGCCTATATACATATAACTTATTTTCATGAAGATCGGAAGTGTTTCACGCGACTTTTCTCATTGACAACCCGGACAACCACCAAGCTTCTGTATGGCAGGTACCAGAATGGGCGTGGCAACCTCACCAATTTTCTCCAATTAAGTAAACATTTACAGATTATTAGCTAATGTTTGAGTTGCAGCTAATCACATCTACCAGAAAAAAGTTGAGAAGAAGCTTGATTTTGTACTAAATGCGTCGATTTGTATGAGAGGTATTATACCATGGACAAATAATATTCACAGACAAAATTTCGCTGTGATCGATAAAGATTTACGGCAGTTATAGCCAGACCGACAGACAGACGGACATGGCTCAATCGTCTTTAAAAGTCCCAAAACGAATTTCGTCCAAAGATACTGGGGTCTAATGTGCCTCCTTCTATATTTTTCCGTATTAACTGATATATACCCTCATCTCTAAGGGTGATGGTAAAATGACTAATAACCATATAGGAAATAGAGTGAGTAAAGATATTAGAGATAGTGAAAGATGATGAAAATAAGAATTAAAATGAAGAGAGAGGATAAAGTTAGTTGGTTGATTTGAGTAAATCAGAGATATCGTTTTTAAAACTGATTTTTCTAGTTATACTATTTAGTAAGACCTATTTTTAATTTATCAATAACATCGACAAATACTTCTGATGTATGACAATTATGAATTCTAACCAAAATATAGGCTTTATCATGGAATTTCATATGCCTCAATTGATTTCCAACTAATCTTTTCCCTGTGTGCAGGGTTGTAATGTCAAAAATATTTCGTTCGAAAACAATTGTTTCATAATTTGATAATTTTAAACAAAAAGTAACGCGTTAAAAATTAAATGGAGTGCGTAAAGGTATTATGAATGAAATATTTGAAAGCTAAATCAACCATTGGTGGTAACACTCCACAACAAAATTTTCCGTTTAGAGATAAATGAAAAAAATTCTTACGAAAATTTCGCAAAAACTGAATACCGGGCTTAATGCGGGAATACACGATTCATCAGATCGATGTACATGTTTGTATGGTGTAGTCAGTGTTGCCAGATAGGCTTGATCCAAAATCGTCAAATTGGAGGTGCACAAATCGTCAAATAAATAATTTTTGGAAATCGTCAAAAAATCGTTATCATAAAACTTCAATTCCTGCACCAAATTTCAACAGTTTTGAGGAAAAATCTGTAAAACCATTTCGTAAAGTTTTTGATGTTTTTAGTTAAGTCCACCAAGCTCTTGTACTCATGGTTTCTATATGCTGGGTTTCAGTAGGGGTGTTTTAAGGGGTCATGTGCACCAACTTCCAAGTTCATAACTCATTGAATAAATATGTAGGAAAAGTAAGAGCAGAATAAAAAAAATTTAATGACAATTGATTTCACTTGTAAGCTGACGAAAGAGAAAGTATTTTTGATTACATTTAAAAGTATAGAGCAATTCAAACTTTTTGCAAAAAAAGAATGTAATGTCATGTAATTTAATATTTATACTAATAATAAAATAAATATATCATTCGCATGGATGGATGCCATTCGTTTTAAAATAATACAAAAAATAAGTAAGTAGGAAAGCAATGTGTAAGTAGCGACAACAATCGCTCTGCACACAATCAATAAATGTCTTCGGTTAGTGACTTGTGTAAATACACACCGCAGTGGCTTAAACGTCTAGACGCTGCTGAAGATGATCGTCCAGCGAATGTGAGTTCGAATCCCACCCGCGGCATTTACATTTTTTTCACTCACCGGAGAAAACATGATCTCTTACAGCCTTCAAGGAAATTACAACTTTAAACATAACGAGGATCTAAAACAACTAAATTTGAAACATATGGTAGGGCCAAACCAAAACAGAACGAGACAACTACAATTATAATAGTTCGTTCTTTAAATAGAACTTTCAAAAACTCCTGCATCAGTGCCTGTAAAAATTATTTTTAGTAGAAAAATTTGTCATAAACTTCAGGAACTATTTCAAATATAATTAATTTGAAAGCAATATTTTTTTTTTGCAAGATATATTTTTGATATTAAAACATGTGATATAAAGATTTTCCAATTTAATCATTTACAATTCAATTACTTGTATACAATAATAATTACTTTCTACCTTTCTATATGACGAATTATATTTTAAGATGTCAGAATTAAAAAATTTTACTTAAGCTCAATTCTAAAATCTCTTCAATTACACTGTGCACGTCGAAAAAAAAAACAGAAGTGGACACTAATTCGGGTCCTACGAATCGAACTGCATCATTAGTCGTTTGCCCTATAATGATGGTTTTATGAAAATTTTTTCATACACAATTTTTTAATCAAAAAATACTATTTTTTCTTCATAAATTCATTTATAACCGTGAAGCTGTTGCTTATCTTGGGAAATAGATTGGGTATAGATTATAATTTCTAATTTTTCTAAATTTGTTTAAACCAAATCGGATGAGTCGTTCTCGAGTAATGGTGACATATGTATAAACTTGTCTCAAAAATTGAGCTCTAAATCGCAGCCTCTGAGTAAGAAATTAAAAACAAAATTGTTGTAAAATGACTCCATTTATTGGGTATTTACTTATCCAATAGTTATTAATGGGTTAACAATGATTTTTAAATATGCATAGATGTCGTTGTTTGGGTACCAACAATTTAAAATTTTGTATAGAGGAGCTGCTACAACTAAAAATCGCCATTTGATGAATTTCATGTAAAAATCGAGATGCATTGAACCCGACCCCCTCAGATATCGATGAAATTTTGTTTGTAGCTAAATTTTATCAATACAAACAAACCCTCATTTTTAGAAATGACTGTTTTGCGATTTTTTGGGCGTGGCACAGTGGGAAAGTTTTCGAAAAAACGCGAAAATGGTCGAAAAGAGCTCCATTTGAACTACAATAACTCAGAATCGGCTGAACCGATTTCCATGATCTTGGTATCATTCAAAAGATATTTTAACAGGCTTTATAACACATTTAAAAAAAAAATAAATACACTGTAAAAAATTTTATAACAAAAACAAAATTTTAACTAACGAAAAAACTAAGAAGATCAAGGGTTTTTTTACAGTGTATTATTTTTTTAGGAAGGTTTATCCTTCACCTATACCATATCAAAAAATAAAAATGGTTTTTTTTTTAGTTTTTTTTATATAATTTTTTAAGTAGTGTCACTTCTAGTAATTGCCCTTATATTTCATATTTACAGGTAAAATAAATAAACATTGTCCCAGGAAAATTCATTTTGCTCCATTTAAACTACAATAACTCAGAATCGGCTGAACCGATTTCCATGATGTTGGTATCATTAGAAAGATATTTTAACAGGCTTTATGACAAAATAAAAAAATACACTGTAAAAAATTGTATAACAATAAAAAATTTTAACTAACGAAAAAACCAAAAAGATCAAGGGTTTTTTTTACAGTGTAGTATTTTTTTAGAAAGGTTTATCCTTCACCTATACCATATCAAAAAATAAAAATGGGCTCTTTTTTAGTTTTTTTGACGTAGAATACGTCTTACCTTACGGTATGAGGAGTCATGTCAGGTTTTTATTGTTGTAATCTTTATTTCATTGAATTTGAGGAAACGGCTAGATGAATTTTTTTAAAAATTTTTTTTGTAGGTAAATGAAGATGTTATCTTTCGTTTGATATACATTTCATATTGGTTGATATATTTCTAGTATTTTAATTTCTCAAATGAAAATTGTTTAAACACATACACTGAAACATATGTGTGGTGTTTGATTGAGTGTTTTTGGTTGCTCAACATTGCTTAGGAACATGTATCTAGTAAAAAGTGAAACGAACAGCAAGCTAATGTTGCTTGGCAACATGTATCTAGTAAAAATTGAAACAAACAGTAAGCTAACGTAATAAAGCTTTTTTGCGAGAGCTTCAATAAAGCTGTTGTAACATTAATTTTGAATTGTAAAGCGTAAAGCTTTCACACAACGCTCGAATGCTAATGCGAAGACTCGATAAGGTAAACCTTTTTTAATATTAGGGCGGCCCTCTCAACATTCGCAGAACTTATTTCAATAAAAATATTAATTAAAATACATAAATTAAATTAAGTTTAAAAAAATTGAACATAATATTTTTTTTTTAAACGGACTTGAATCAAATGCCGTTGGTAAATATAAAAATTACAGCAGACAGTTGTCCGAGGCCTTCGGCCACGGACTGTCCCTGTAGGCTGTGTCAGAGACACGGCCATTAAGTTTAACGTAGAATACGCCATCCGATAAGACAGAAAACATATATAACAATAAATGATAAATAATATAAGCAAATGAATTTATTGTTATATATGTTTTCTGTCTTATCGGATGGCGTATTCTACGTTAAACTTAATGGCCGTGTCTCTGACACAGCCTGCAGGGACAGTCCGTGGCCGAAGGCCTCGGACAACTGTCTGCTGTAATTTTTTATATAATTTTTTAAGTAGTGTCACTTCTAGTAATTGCCCTTATATTTTATATTTACAGGTAAAATAAATAAACATTGTCCCAGGAAAATTATGAATACGTTTTAACCCCAAAAAGTTCTTGCTTGCCTTAAAAATTGCTATATAAATGCACCTGATGAAGGTACCGAAATTCATAATTATAAACAGTTTCGAGAAGGCAAGATATCCCATTACAAATTTTACGCGTATATTTTAAAAATTTGAGTGAATATGAATTCAAGCAATAAGTACAGATGCATAAAAATATCTAATAAGTGTTGCGCTTCACTTCGTAAAATAAGTGAAAACGAGGCTGCAAATATAATTGAATATTTTCCAGCTGTCGCCAACATTCATTTGAGCAGCGCAAAAATTCTTACAAATAATTAACTTAAAAACAATGTAAATAAAATAAAACACAAATTAATAAAAACATGGCAAATAATATAAACAATTGTTGTAAACATTTAAAAAATGTTAGAATTGTTGAACTATTTTGTAAATGTGTAAGAATGTGACCTGATATTTTCGCTGTTATTCGAATTATTTCGAAAACTATCGGTACGTATTACTAGAAGTGACACTACTTAAAAAATTATATAAAAAAAACTAAAAAAGAACCCATTTTTATTTTTTGATATGGTATAGGCGAAGGATAAACCTTTCTAAAAAAATACTACACTGTAAAAAAAACCCTTAATCTTTTTGGGTTTTTCGTTAGTTAAAATTTTTTTTTGTTATAAAATTTTTTACAGTGTATTTTTTTATTTTTTTTAAACGTGTCATAAAGTCTGTTAAAGTATCTTTCGAATGATACCAAGATCATGGAAATCGGTTCAGCCGATTCTGAGTTATTGTAGTTCAAATGGAGCTCTTTTCGACCATTTTCGCGTTTTTTCGAAAACTTTCCCACTGTGCCACGCCCAAAAAATTCCAAAACAGTCATTTCTAAAACTGATAGTTTGTTTGTGTTGATCAAATTTAGCTATGAACAAAATTTCATCGATATCTGAGGTGGTCGGGTTCAAAATTTCAGTTTTATCTCGATTTTTAAATGAAATTCATCATTTCAGAAGCCAAACCATAATTTACTGGTTTTGAGACTAAATATAGTCAAAATGACGATAAGTCGTCATGTCTGGTATAATATTTCGCTCTGATTGGCATTGGTGATGTATCAGTAAATGGCTTTAGTCTCGTTCCGTTGTCGGAAGTGCCATATTGAAATTGGTTAAAAGACAATTTCCCTGCCAATTTTGGAATTAAAATCACCAAGGTCAATCATAGTATGCTGAAGTATTACGATTTTCCGCGGATTTTCCTTAAAGACTAACTGCCTCATTCATAAAAACTTGTGAGTTCGATACTTGCACCAGATCTGTATAGATTTCCTACAATTCTAGTGGATACTCGGAATTCGTGGTATTTGTAATGTTTTTGAGGGTCGTCAGCAAAAAATGGGGTTGTATGTTCTTCTTTATTGCTTTCCTGTTTTCATTACCATTATGAATGTTGGTGGCTGGCAATACCATTGGTCGTAAACCTCCATTTGCGCATCTGTTGCCCTCGTTTAGTCTCATGTCTGGTGTCATCATAAAAAATCAGCTGTCGCCTCGCATTTCAAACCAACTAATTTACATATTTTTTTTTTTTAATTAATTAGGTTTTGCTTAAAATCCAGATTAAAAATAAAAACAAACTCATGAGTGTTAATGAATGAGAACTTCCTGACGTAACTTGATATTCTGGTTGTTTTTTTTAAAGGTTTTACAATAAAGCTTAAAAATAATGTAATAATTATCATAAAATCTAATAAAAGAAAATGTGTAAATTAAAAGTGCACTCTAATTTTTGACACTCGCTGTATAAATAAAAACACATGCAGTCTAACCACATGATTGCAACAATTTACTGCACAATTTGTTGTACTATTTTGTGATTAAACATAATCGCTAATATGTGTTGTAACCCAGGCAGACAAGTTTTTAATACAAACAATTTCAAGATACACGAGTGTAGTATCCAACGCCAATTTGGTTGCATTCAGTTCAATCACATTCTTCATGTATCGAAATTGTTTTCAATGCATTAATTGTCGTATGTGCAATTTAATTAAATTAAATATACATATTGCAATGGAGTACTCGCTTATAAAGGGGTTTTCAACAGAGACGCTACCAAAGTAAATCGATAGGGACAGCAAACGACGCCATATTTTTTCCCGCTCTTTTGACATTTCTCTTCAGTAAGGTTTGCCATTTCATCATGGAAAGATATACGAGCCAACAACGAGTCGAAATTATTAAAATTTACTACCGAAATTTGGAGTCAGTGGCCTCAACTTTAAGAGTGCTACGTCCAATTTATTGTCTTCAGCGATGAGGCTCATTTCTGGCTGAATGGCTTTATCAATAAGCAAAATATGCGTTATTGGTCAGACAGCAATCCACACGTAATCCATGAGTCATCATTGCATCCCGAAAAAATTGCGGTTTGGTGCGGTTTATGGGCCGGCGGCGTCATTGGGCCGTACTTCTTCCGTGATGATCAAGACCGGCACATTACTGTGAATGCGAATCGCTACCGTTCAATGAGAACCGAATATTTTTGGCCCCAATTGGATAATATGGACTTGGAGGACATGTGGTTCCAACAGGACGGCGCCACAAGCCACACAGCGAATGCCACAATCAATTTAATGGAAACCAAGTGTGGTGAACGTGTTTTCTCACGAAATGGCCCAGTCGATTGGCCCCCTCGGTCGTGCGATTTGACGCCGTTAGATTATTTCCGGTGGGGCTACGTTAAGTCTATGGTCTATGCCAACAAGCCAGCGACGATTGATGAACTTCGTACGAATATCGAACGTGAAATTGCAGCAGTATCGGCCGATTTATGCTTGAAAACCTTCGGAAATTGGGTTCAGCGTCTTGACTTCTGCAAGCGTGCCCGTGGTGATCATGCAAAAGAAATCGAGTTCCATACATAATGGCATCGAACGTACTTTCACAGGAATAAAGAATTTCATTGGTATCTAAAACCGGGTTTGTTTTATTTTAAAAAACTTTTGTAGCGCTCTTATTGAAAAACCCGTTACATGTCTAAGTCTCATTCAATTCATACTTTACAAGAGCTAGAAACCACAAACGGCTTCTGATTCGAATTGAAAACATTTGTATTTTCGATTATTTGCAGTGATTCAAAACCACTGAGAACACTTGGACCATATTAACTAACATACATATGTGCCTTGCAACTGCATGAATATATTTGACATATATTTTTCTATGTATGTTTGTGGTGTTCCGAAAAGTTTACCCTCCGAAACCAATAATATTTAAAAAAAATAATATTTCAGACAGACAGCAATATGTTGCATGTATTTTTATGAGCGTACACACATGAAATTCAAACGTTGCTTGATAATTTCAAAGCGATGTGTGACCAACTTTTATTAACTCATGCGACTTCTTCAAAATCATAATGGAGAGACAGTGGTGCCAACTCTGCGGGAACGAAACGCGCCGTCGAAGTACCTAAAAAGTGCTAATACGCGCCATATAACGAAAAAAATGCCAAATGTGCTAAATAGAGCTCAATAAATAAGAGTGTATATTTCCAATTGGGACATATTGCCGACAACAGAGACAATCTACATGGCAAGTACCGGTGTCGAGCAACACGTGCGAACGATAAAACTTTATTATCAAAATGGGTGTTCTCTTCCGGCAACGCTGCGCGCGACGACACCCATTTTTGAATAAATAGGTGCATCAACAAGCATTGCCGGATTTAGGATGATGTCAATCATTACCAAGAGGCAATGAATGTATACAATGCTATTGTTTGGTCTGGATTGTGGTATGTCAACAGAGAGCCCTACCGATCAGTGGTTCCATCAATACGTCGCTACGTGTTACGCAGCCGACATAATGTTCTTGATTGGCTTTTCAAATAAAACAAAAACAAAATCGGTGATATCTCACACGCAACTTCTTTCATTAAATTTTAACATCCTCTGTTGGAATATCCTTTCAGATGTTCACCCGAAGAAAACGATGTTTGTAGTGCAGATTTGACGAATGCCAGCATTGCCTGACATTTTTGTTTTCTGTGCTGTATCGTGTTGTACGAACCGAATTCTGTAGAAAGGCTCCATGTCTTTCATATGTTTTAAGTGTTTTGCAGCAAGCATACATTTGCAATAAAAACCTATTGCCTTGGACTCATCATTGGGGGGTTTAACCACTTCTTTAAAGAGGGGTCTGCTTTCCATACCTTCCGATATTTTTGGGTGTCTCTCCACCTAAAAATGTATAAGTATTAAGCGTAATAACCAATACAAAATCAGAAGCAAACAGTCAACGGTGTTAAACGGTAGAAGCAACAAATTTAACATTCTTTAGCAAATTGGTGTTGTATAAAAAACGAGCTAAAGGGCTAAATAAAAACTCAAAACGCGTGCACATTACGCGTTTTTGCAAAAAAAGGCCAATGACATTTCTTTCGCGTTTTGCAAGGTCGAAAAGTGCTAAATCTAGCCCCAAAAGAGCTAAGTTGGCATCACTGTGGAGAGAGTAATGAAAACAGCTGCAGTAAACAGAAGTAAACAACTCATTCACTTAATCATTCTCATCCATTAGCTGCAGTAAACAGAAGTAAATAACGAATGTTGTTTTATAGAGGTATATAACTTTATGTTGGCAGTATCACTGTTTTCAGTGGAAGATATTTGGATAGCTGAACGTAATTTATATTTGCTTATAGTTTCATTTGCCATTTCTTGAAGAATAGACTTAGCTCTGAAGAACGCTTACAAATTGTGGACATTTGGTTCGAGAGATCGAGAGGTTTTCTTGAGATTGCGCCCGAAACGGGGTTGCTGTTGCTCCCGATCTTAAGCACCTTTTTGGTTGAATGGCTACGTTAATGATCTATATTGTTAATTTGGAATTAGGATAATCCTGAGCCATTGCTGCGACGTCGTTACATCCACCCAAAGTTAAATTTTGATGTGCTTTATGGTCTGATGGCATCATTGGTTCTTACTTCTTTAAAAAAACGGCGTCTGCCAGAACGTTACAGTTAGAGCAATGATCAATGACTTATTCGCACCTGAATTCACTCACCTTGATGTGGGGGATCTGTAGTTTCACAAGACGGCGCAACATGTCATAGAGCGCGTGCTACAATCAATGTATTACAGGAAACTTTGGTGGGCGCATAATTTCGTGGTTTGGACCAGACCATGCGATTTAACACCGCTGTATGATTTTCTGTGTGGTTATGTAAGATCGCTAGTATGATTATGCGCTGATAAGCCAGAGGCGATTGACGACTTGGAAGATAACATTGCCGCGTTGATATACTGTTCAAAATGGTGCCAAAATTGATCGAAAATGTGTCCTCCCCATTGGACAATATACTTCGGGTCATGGACAAATAATACAGGTAGTCATATAAGGAATTGTAATTGTGTGCAACAGCAACAGACATTTTGTTTTTGTTTGGGATCTCTTCATGTTATATTCAACACGTATGTATGTATACCAACTATAAATGTACAAAACCAACACATTTGAATTTGACAGAAGCAGCCAACTAACGACAAGAAAAAAAACGGGATTAGCGGTTCTAGCCGAGGCAAATATCTTCACGGATAACCAAATGACAATCAAGGCAATATCATCGGAAACTGTCGAATCTAAAACGGCCCTGGACTATAAGAAGGTGATGAACGATTATTCTATGCACGGTAAACTCAACATCATCTGGGTGCCGGGGCACAGCGGAATATTCGGCAACGAACGAGCGAACCTCCTAGCAACGAATGCCAGGAAACTCCAAACGGTGAGCCTAGAGGGAGCGAAACCCTTTGGGCTGACGAAGGCTGAGTTGAGTAAATGGGCGTAGTCGGCACATATAGTCCAGTGGACATTGAGGACAACAGGTTTGCTGAAACTGGGAAAATCTGAAATGAGCAAGATGATGGGAGTCTTAACGGGGCATTTGGAATTACGGGAAAACCTGTGCCGTATTGGACTAGTGGCGAATAGTAAGTGCAGGGCATGTATGGAGGACGATGAGACGATGGAGCATTTTTTATGCCACTGCCCGGCCTTCACACTAGCTACATCCAGATATCTTTCGGATAATACGATACCGGACGTGACCAACCTTGTGGGTATGGACTGGAACAGCTTAAGGCATTTCGTGAATAGCACCGACTGCCTATAAGAGATATAGTAAATTAGTAGGGTAAACTTAGAGCGCACAACAGGTCGAATCAGCGGCTTAAGTGTATGGCTACTGACATGGGAAGGTTTAGGGTGCTCCTTTTGAACTCTCAACATCGCACCCCTCTTTTCAAACTAACTAACTAACCAACTAGCGGTTCTAATGCGATTACTTGTATTAGTTTAGCATGCTAATGGCTCTATAAGCATTTTAAAGAAAACGATCAACTCTCGATCTACCGAAGTCCATTATAACAGTCTACAGACATGCCGCAGAACTTGGCTCAACTCAAGCCGATAAAACAAGTCTGGAAGCTTTTGAGAGGTATATTCTCCGAACAAATTGTGGACGGACCTGTTATGGATAACGGCGGAGATCAAAGCCTTACAGCGAACCACAGACTTGTCATTCATGAGCATGGGCTTGGTCGATAACTTTTAAACTGCCTGATGAATTTGAAAAAATATTACCAACAAATTTTGTAAATATGATAGTGATGCGAACAACTTCGATTACATTCTTATTTTTGTATCAAGCAGGGCGGTAAACTGACAATAAACATCAGCGATAGCTGATGTCCATACTCATGAATGACAAGTCTGTGGTTTGCCTACGACTTACATCCTGTACCACTTATAACTAGAGTGTTCTAAACCGAAACCGAAAACCTAGAAACCAGGTTAATTATGTAAAACCGAATGCCGGGTTTTAAAAACTTCACATTTTCGCATAACCGGTTTAGCAGTTTTTTTTTGATTTATTGAAACCGGGTTTTCCGCTTATTTTAAATTTCTTAATTAAAATACAATTAAGTACTCTAAAAAACTTTCGAAAAAGGCATACTGAAAACAGTACCAACCTGAACTCTTCCCAATCAAAACTGCCTTCAATTTTTAAATTACAATTGATGTCTTTTAAAATTCAATTGATGCCTTTTCAATTCAATTGATGTCTTAAAAATTCAATTGATGTCTTAAATTTCCATTGATTTATTTTAAATTATATTTTATGTCTTTTAAATTTCAACTGATGTCTTAAATTTCAATTGAATGGTTTTAAATTACAATTGATGGCTTTTAAATTGATGTCATTCAAATTCTAATTAATGCCTTTTAAATTTAATTGATGTATTTTAAATTTAAACTGTAGTCCTTTGAACTGTAACTGATGTATTTCACATTACGACTTATATTTTAAATTTCAATTGAAGTCTTTTGAATTTCAAATCAAACTTTAAATTTTCAAATTATCTGTATATATAAAATTCTCGTATCACAATGTTAGTTACCTTACTCCTCCGACACAGCATAATCGGCCAACATCTATTTTTCATATCCCTTAATGATAAGGGTAACCCAGGCCCTGCCACGTCCCCTTTTCAAAAATCGCTCTGACGGCTTTTCTAATATACCGATTGTTATGAAAATTTCACAATGCGATACTGATGACCTGCTGACAATCCTTGGCTATATTTGGAAATGTTTGGATAAAGGGGCGTGGCACCGCCCATACAACTTGAAATTTAAAATGGTTGTATCTAATGAACTATTAGAGGTGAGAAGATGAGATTTTGTATATATGTTGTTGGTACAGTATGAAATACAGCCAGCCTTTTCAAAAATCGCACCGACGACTTTTCTAATGTACCGATTGTTATGAAAATTTCACAATGTGGTACTGATGATCTACTGATAGTCCTTGGTTATACTTGGTAGTGATTGGATAAAGTAGCGTGGCACCGCCCATACCATTTGAAATTTAAAATGGCTATATCTCATGAACTATCAGAGGTATGAAGATGAGATTTGGTATATATGTTGTTGATACATTATGAATTACAGCCAGAGTGGGATGTACCAGGCCCCTTTTAAAATAAACCGTTATAGCAATCGTAATAATAGTTTTATCATCCTGAAAATTTCACAGTATGTTACAGTTGGCCTACATATACGAACAGGCTATTTGGAAGCAAGTTGGCAAAAACGGCTGAGGTGGTGCCCACACGCGTCAATATTTGGCTATTACATATAAAGGGTCCGCCAAATAACTTTTTTTTTTTTGAAAATGCTATAAAAAAAACTACTGAATATTTTCTCAAATTTCTTTTTATATTTGAAAGTACAATCCTTCCGGTTAATAATGGAAAATAATTTCATTCAAATGGCTACCTCGGCTGGCCACGCAGTAGCCTACACGATCGGCCCAATTTTTAAGCACATTATCGATTGTGTGCAGCTGTATTTCACCAATGGCTTCACGAATATTGTCCTTTAAAGCGTCAATTGTCTCTGGCTTGTCGGCGTAACACTTATCTTTGAGGGCACCCCACAAATAATAGTCCAACGGTGTCAAATCGCAGCTCCGAGGTGGCCAAACGACATCAGCTCTGCGGCTGATAATGATAAATAAAAAAAGAAATTTTAGAAAATATTCAGTAGTTTTTTTTTTATAGCATTTTCAAAAAAAAAAAATTATTTGGCGGACCCGTTACTATATCAAAAAATTTCAATGTATCTCAAAAAATATATGTCCGATTCGATTTAAATCATTTTGTTAACTTCAAAGCTTCTAACTTCAAACAAAATATTTGAATCAAATCGGTCATATATCATTTGAGATACATTGAAATATATTCGCAACTGCCAGGTGTACGGACAATTGTTTGATACAGTGTAGGAATGTGAGGTTCGGTACATATACTACTGATATGATGTAAATTACTTTTTGGGGAAAACCAATAAAAATACGGCAATTAAAAAGGACATACTATGACGTTAAGAAAGTGACCACAGGTACGAATGAATATGAATATCATTGAGGTCAGTTTCGAGAGCATCTTAAATATCGTAATCCCAATAATGCATTTTTTAAAAAAAATTCAGAATAATCTTATAGAGGCTACTATAATCACTGGAAATTATAAACGAACTGATGTACTGATTCCACGCATTCCCATGATACATACAGACATGCCCATCGATTTCAAAAGATTCCAGTTTCCGATTCTGTTTCCATTTGCGATGACCATTAATAAAGCGCAAGGGCAGTCGCTTAAATTTGACAAATCCGTGTTTTCCCACGGACAATATATGTTGCATGTTCACGTGTAGGTAAACCTTCCGACTAATATACTTTAGTCCCAGATGGCAAAACTAGACATATTGTATATCCTAGAGCACTTGAATAAATAGAAACAAATAACAAAATTGTGATTCATTAAAATTACAATTCAGGGGTAGCGAAGCGCAACGGGTACAGCTATTATAGTATAATGAGAAGCTTTTTAGACAAATCAGCATACGATCGAAATCTAATTAAATTCTTCTAACAAATAGTCATTTTACATTCTAGAGGTTTATTTGCCCATTGTCAACTAAACGTGGCATTATCCCGTATCGGAACGCCAGCAGATATATTTATTTACTGCAAACATAATGGACCAAAATAATTTTGTTCACCCTTGGGCATTACAAAAACTTTGAAGGCAAAACGAAGTTTGCCGGGTCCAGCTACATTTCTATACTATGTATAGATATATAGATAGATATTGCCTACAGGCGCTCCTCCTAGAAACTTCTCATTACACACGAATTTTCCCTCCATATGTCAGTCTAGACACAAACCAAAGCAAAAGTACCCAATATAGTTGATAATACTGGGATGTAATAAAGTTGATAAAAAGCAAGTTGTTTAATTTTTTTCATTTAGCCCATAACTTCGTTCCAAAAAAAACATCGAAAAATATCTACGCATTTCCGTTTTACGCACACTTTTGTGATGATGTGTTTTCCTATATAAAATGTGAAAATTCATTTGTGGCCATGACATCATTGAATACTTTTTGTCGGCAGGGCGAAGTCTGCCAGGTCAGCTAGTATCTTATAAAACTGAATTGGATTGAAATTTCAATGTGAAATAGTGTAGAACATTTAAAAACAACAACCTTTAACCTTTTCGATGAAGCCTATTACATTTTTCTTAAAATAACTAAAAGGATAATGGACATTTAGTCCCATAGGATAAATATTTTACAATGTTTGGACCATAAAGCATTAAAATTATAGTGACTTCTGGATAACAGCCTTATTTAGAATAGTAAAAAGTTTTAAAGAAATATTGATCCAAGTTCTTAATATTACATTTATTTAAATTGCGAAAAAATAACACACAAGTTCGTTGAAATCGACATTAAAAAAAGGAAAGATCGGATTATAGCTATACAAACAGGTTTTTCCTGATAAAAGTATTGTTGAAACTATCGCTTCTACACCATTTCCAATTGAAATTTGAAATTTAAAAATTCTATTTGAAATATAACAATTGAAATTGAAATTTAAAAGACATCAATTAAAATTTAAAATACATTAATTGAATTTTAAAAAACATCAATTGGAAATTAAAATCCATAAATTGGAATATAATTTAAATATAATTTTAAAATTTCAATTGATATTTTTCAAAATTAAATTGATATTTTTCAAATTTTAAGTGGAAATGGTGCAGTAGCAGCAGCTCTGATTTCGATGTGGTTTTGGATGATAGGTGGCATAGACTAATACTTATAGTAGACCTAATAGTTCTCTCACCAAATTTATGACATTTGGCCTGGTGTGATATTTACGTTCGATGTAGAATAGAATTGCTTTACTAATACCAGATAGAGGCAATGGTTTAAAACAACGAACAAAATAACAACAACACCATTTCTTTGTGTGTGTTAAAATTATTGTGTTAAATGCAATATAAATGTATCCTAACAATAATAGTCAATAAAAAAATTTAAAACACATTTAAATTTCACAGTTTTTCACCAAAACGACATGTAAAATTAAATCATGAAGTTATTGTAATTCCACCTGGTGTATGTCACTTTTCGTCAAACATCTCTCTATCACACCGACCGCATCAAGAAGAGTATGAAAGAAAACGTCAGATGAGCCAAATATTATCTCTAGTATGATATTACTCTATGGTCGGCGGTGCAATGGTAGTTTTCGTTGCTCTTGTACATTAGAACGTGGGTTCGATCCATGTTATGAGCACCATACATTTCTTTCGACTGCGGTCACCTCCTCAAAACGAGGCAACATCAATCGAAGCTACAAACCTCTACATATAAAATACTTTTTTTTAATAACCAACTCATATTAGACGTTGGTGGCTGTCGATGAATAATTTGCTTAAACTTATTAGTCCATTGTGATACCACGGGCTAACGAGAGTAAGTGTTAGTTTGCTCCAGAAAGCTGAAGATCTTGTCCACGCCTATCTTACATAAATCTCCCACGTCCCTAAATAGGTAGTGCTGGAAACGTGCAGAGAATATGTTCAGTTCAGAAGTCATTTCTACTGACCTTTAGTCTCGCCACATGTCTAACAATTAGGGAACGCAAGTTTATGGACTTTTCCATTTCCCGAGAAAGCGGGAAAAATATATAAATTTCCCGCGATCCCCGGAATTCCCGTTTGAAGTGAGAGGTCCTTATTTTGTAACTTTTTTCGATTTTTTTATGTCAATTTTGTACAACAAAAGAGACAAATAGTACAAACAGCTTACGAAACCATGTGTAACGAAATTTAATATTTGCTGCATCTATTACTGATGAGGATGTAAGTCTATTTTAAATTTGGCAGCCTAATTTCTGTGAAACCTACCCAACATTCACATATCTAAATCTATAGAAAAAAACCGTTTCCCATTACATCCCATGAAGGGATTGGGGAGAGCTTCTCACAACCAATGAGATGTGCGCTTTCTAGTTTTTACACTCACTGATTGGGACCTATAGTTTTACACCCGTTCCGAACGGTATTTTTGAGAAGCTTTTTCATGGCTAAGTACTCGATAGTGTCGCCATCACTAAGCGAGGTAGTCGTCGTCGAAGGAAATGTAAGGTGGTCAGAGCTTGGATCGAATCCACGTTCTTATGCACAAGAGCCGCGAACACTATCCATTGCTCCACCGACGGCCACAAATCTATAAAACTAAAGTTTTTTTTTATAATTACATTCCCACTTATCTGTCCAATTACTATTATTTATTCAACCAACAATTGTTTAGCGGCGACAAACTGATTTTGAACTTTGACCGCTTTGTGACACATGCTGAGGTGAAATTATTGGTGTCGATTTCGTACATACAGTTTTAGTTTAAATTCAACAAAGCTTGAATATATGTATAATCGGGGGTATCTCTGACATTTAATATCCTATCGAAATGATATGTATATATATTATTGAAAACATTTTGAAATATCTAATTTAAAATTACTTGCTAAGCATTACAATGTTTTAGTAAGTATCTGCAAAGATCAGATAAGTTTAAACTGAAAATTCATATCTAGAAATATATATATTTTGTATAGGCGCATACGCCTTTCATAGAGTTGGAAAGAGGGTTCGAAAATATTTGGATATTATTTTTTATTATATAAATATAAGTATATGATTTTATTGAAAATTATTTCTTAGAAGAATGTGTTTGGACTACTTTTGAGCTATACAGATCAGGTTTTTTTTCTGTTATTAAAAAAAATATATACAGTGGCAACCAAATTTCGAGCACCCCTTCAAAGTTTGTGATTCTTCTCCTCAGCGCCTTAGCATTCTAGGCCAGATTTGGAAATTGTTTTTAACCTATTTATGAGTTTGGTAAATTACAACTTTATATATTTTGTAAAATTTTGATATAAATCTTATAGTATTGCTTACATATACGGGTGATTCAGGAAGTTCCGGACAAATTTCTCCAGCGTATTCCTTGGCTCATTTCATGAAGAAAGGTCTTTAAGAGGCCTTTCAGAATCAATAAAAAAAAGTAGAAAAAAGTCAAATCGCCGAGAAAAAAATGGAAAAAAAATTCACATAACCTCAATTTGCTCAGCCAGATGGCAGGTAACTTATATTAGATAGCCATACCTCTTACCTTTCCAAAATGACCTAAACGAAGCCTAAAGGTCTTACCGTTCCAAAGTTATGACCATTTCTGAAAATCTCAATAAAATAAAATCTTAAACGTGTTAATTTACAAAAAAAAAAATATGTGTGCTGTTATTTCGCTTCCAAAAACAAAAACAAACATTTTTAGCATTTCAGTAAAATGGTCATAACTTTGGAACGGTAAGACCTCTGGGCTTCGTTTAGGTCATTTTGGAAAGGTAAGAGGTATGGCAAGAGGTAGAGGTATGTCATTTTGGAAAAGTAAGAGGTATGGCTATCTTTCAAAAAATATAAGTTATGTGCCATCTGGCTGAGTAAATTGAGGTTATGTGAATTTTTTCCCATTTTTTTCAGAAAGCTCTGAATCTCGGCGATTTGACGTTTTTCCACTCTTTATTGATTCTGAAAGGCCTCTTAAAGACCTTTCCAACAAGCCCAACAAATCCGACCACTGGCTCAGAAGTTAGCAACTTTACCCTACTACCCTCCGACTACCAATCCGAAAATTTTGAACCCGCTGCCATTTCCTAGTGGACTTTTCTTCATGAAATGAGCCAAGGAATACGCTGGAGAAATTTTTCAGGAACTTTCTGAATCACCATGTATGTATGTATGTATGTGAATATACATAGCCGCAACGAAAATGATTTCATTAACGTGAAAACTTTCGTAACTGGGACGAATATTTTTTAATTACTGTGATGAATATGCTCCATTGTTGCGATTAATATGTTTTATTAAACGGTAATCATGGCGCGATAACGATCGCCATTCACAGTAATGAGACGATCGATATTGTCGACGAAAAAATATGGCCCAATGACGCCGCCGGCATGCAAACCACACCAAACAGTTATTTATTGTGGATGAAGTGGTTATTCATAACGCATATTTTGCTTATTGACGAACCCATTGAGCCAAAAATGAGCTTCGTCACTGAAGATGATTTTGCGATGAAATTCATCATCTTGGCGCATCTTCTCCAGAGCCCAATCGGAGAACGTACGTCGCGTCAAATGGACCATCGGCTTCAATTCTTAAATCAGTTTAATCTTGTATGGGTGTAAACCAAGATCTTTACGCAAAAATTACCACAAAGTGGGCTTGGCGATGCCCAGTTCTTGAGAACGCCGCGGAATCGACTGATTTGGATCGTTTGTTACGGACGCCTGAACGGCAGCGATATTTTGGTCACTTCGACCAACCCATTGTCTCACTGGCACGGCAGCATCACACAATGAATGTGTGGACGGACTCAAATGTTTGCACAAAACTTGTTATTGCTTGTCTACTAGGGCGAGAATAACGACCGAAAATTGCAGTTAACGCTCTTAAAGTTGCGGTCACCGACTCCGAATTTCGGTAATACATTTTTATAATTTGCATAAGTTGTTCGTTCGTGTACTTTACCATGATGAAAATGTTAAGTTTACTCAAAAAAAAAGGACAGTAACAGTTAGATGATCAGTGAAATAGTGCGTTCACAAATTAAATTCAAAGTTGCCAAGTACCTATTGGAAATAATGCGAATTTATAATTTCATAATTAAATTAATCAGGACCCACTTCGCCAAGAGCACTCAATGCTGCTCGAATAATATGATCAAATCGCCATATTGCACTAATGACGACTAAATTCGTAAAACTTTAGTGACAGGTTATGTGCTCCAGAAGTCTGTATTTATCTCGATCAAAACCAACTAAAATGATCCAAAATAAACGACACAAAAAAACCAATGAGTGTTCGAACTCACGGGCGATGTGCTAACACCATTTTGTTACACGGTACCTGTTCGATTTCTATGAACATATTAGTAAATGTTACATTGGAAAATAAAAAAACTGCATTCAATCATATGATGACGTTTCATTTAAATAATATTAATACTTAAAATTCTTTAAAGACCAGTGCAAGCACATGTGCCATTATTTTCTTGCTTAATACTTTTTGTTTTATTCCCAAAAAAACCAAGAGAATGCAAAGCAACAGACACGTGTACATTAGGGTGTATCGATTTTTAACTTTTTTTGTTTTCAAATTCCAAATTGAAAAAAAGTGGCTACTAGGTACCACAACCTACCACAAAAAGTTTTGGATTTTTAAAAACATGTTTAGGTCTCCCGCACAAGGCCTAAAGTTTAAATTTGTTTCAAAAACTACCTACCTAAAACTAAAATTTTAAAAAACTAAATCGTATCTTTTGTGTTTATTCCAAGTTAAAAAACAGTAATATTAGGGCATAAAAATAAGAAAGAAACGATTTTTTATAAAAAATGGATTTTAGGTCTCCCGCACAAGCCCTAAAATTTGTTAAAACAACCGGAATTAATTGTACTAATTGTACTTTTGTTACAGAAAAAGATATTTAGACGGTGTAAATTGTATGAGAATAGTATTGAAAGAAACTAATGTTATTTGCTATTACTTTTGTTTATTACAAAAGTATAAAAGGTTATAACAGGTCATAAAATTTAGTATAATAATTAAGTACAGAATGTTGCTGATTACTTTCCATACGACATGAGTGGCAGTTTTCTTATTCTACTGAAAATTTACTGACTTGTTTAAGTATTCGTCCGTTCATCTTGGCTTCAAAACCTGAAATCAAAGTTATGTATAGTATTTACGTAGGCATAGTGATTTTTACAAAATTTTATAAATGTTGTTACAGTTCCCAAATGAAATTTCAATTTAGTGTGGATGATAAAGACGTTATTTAGAAACATTATAACTACAAAATAGTCGAAACACACTTATTTAAATTATAATCCTTTGCAGAGGTTTTGTACTGGCTCTTGGTCTCGAACGTAGGTAGCTCTTTACGGTTTTCTAGTCTGGCAAGGATAAAACCATATCTTTCGATCAGCCCACATACTCGCTTCGAAGCTTCTGTGACTTCCTTACAATTCGTTCATTGAGTGTGAGAAGGGATTCTAAATTCAACCCTTCCACTTTTGCCAGTTTCCGCAAATGACTCCAACTCTTCTAGGCGCATATCAGTAACAAGAGTGGATTCCCAGTCAATCATATCTATATAGTCTTTGGCATCAAAACTGATCTGAGGGGGTTTAAATACCTTTACCCCTTTCCTTTCGGTTGCGCGAGCTTTCTGGATTCTCTTGGAAGCCAAGGCTCTAATATGTTTTCGTTCATCGAACAGCATAGCTATCAAAACGTGCTCTGGGTGAGCCATGAAAGCATTTCTCTGTAACGTCCAAGTAACCTTCCAAGTAATTGGTGAAAATAATTATTTTAAAAAAATTAATGGAAGCTTGCGGGATTTGGGGATTGCACTTAATTGAGAATGGTATGTAGACCTTCATTATGAACTCTGCAAGGTTTTTTAGCTGAGGGGTCGGATCATCAGTGGCTACATACAAACGAAGGACTCGATTTGCCAGAGTAAGCCACCTGGAGTGCAAGTTGTTGCCGGGGTTTCATTTGGCCAACTCTTCTGTACATGTGCCTGTTGATACAGCTTTGGATATTTCGTACAGATACTTTTGGTCTGTACTCAACTCTTTAAGACCAACCTCTAGCATTGCAATTTAATTTACAACTCCCAGATTTTGGCAGCTAAAAATTTGTTTACCAATAGTCCCACTAAATGTGTTCGGTCCAGAAGTTGGTCCATCAAGAGCAACCATAACTTTTCTCAATGGTAATTCGTTCGAATGTAGTAGACACACAACTGCCTGCAATGGCTGTTCTATTTAATTTTCGAATAAGGTTATAACTCCATTTGAAGTACCTGTGTTTGTTTTCCGTACCACCACAACCGATAGCTTTAAGTGTTTTTTAAGTTTTTTCTTCACAATACTTAACTAGTGGTGTAACGATTTCCTTTCCTGTTCCATTTATGGGAGTTACATGACCGAAATATTTGGTACCAGGTTCTTCAACAATAGAGATGTATTCTTCCGATACAGATGTTTTGACGTTTTTACCAGCTACTATTTCTTTTGTTATGGTTTCGTGATCGTAAATCTTGCTTCTTTACGAGACTTAAATCTTTCACGTACTACTTTTGATTTGTCGATTACTGGCAGTTCTTGTTTTATTTCTACTTTCTTGTTTACTTCTACTTCTTCACGTCGATAGGTGGACCGATAACCGGCATGTCGGTACTTTGTCTAGTTAAATGCTGTTTTTTACTCATCTTGAACACAACAACCAACAATCAGTCGAGTCTTAGAAACACAACCGCTATTGCCTGCCGGCAGACGAGTACTGACCGCGGTGAGACAGTCTGGCCTTCCCCCTCCCCATCGCTTCAGGTTGACGCTTGACGTATGGAAATGTCTTCACTATTTAACTTATAACAAAAATTCCAACGAAGCTCAGCCAGGTTGAGTCAAATTTAAGGTTTGAACTATGAACAATACAAATATCAACGTACTGCAAAATTTCAAAAATTGGCTGAAATTTACGACTTTTAGGCCTTATGCGGGAGACCTAAAAACCATTTTTTATAAAAAAAATCAGTTTTTAATTATTTTTATGCCCTAATATTACTGTTTTTTAACTTGGAATAAACACAAAAGTTACGATTTTATTTTTGAAAGTTTTAAAAAAATTGGTATTTTTTGAAATAAATTAAAACTATAGGCCTTGTGCGGGAGACCTAAAAATTTTTTTAAAAATCCAAAACTTTTTGTGGTAAGTTGTGGTACCTAGTAGCAACTTTTTTTCAACTTGGAATTTGAAAACAAAAAAAAAGTTAAAAGTCGATACACCCTAGTGTACATACATTGTGTTATGTTCGCAAGCTTACGAGTAGCAAGAGTTCGTCTTTTAATACAACTATTCGCTGCCGCTACATCAATACCATTATACTTCTTTCCAGGCAGAGACTATTGTTGATGTTATCACATCAATAATAAAATCAATATTTAGCTTACTGAAATAATTGTTTTAGTTTTGTCATAAACAGAGCACCGACAAAAGGTATTGAATAGTATAGAGAACTTATTGCACTCTTTTAGAGTCTGAGTAAAATACGTTTATGTCTTATTCTCTTTATAGAATATTTCAATATAAATGCACCATTTCGACACTGTTATTACACAAAACAATACAAAAAGCATAAATGTTTCAATATGTATCAATGTTTCACATCAATAATTTGAAGAACAATACAAATTTCGATCATCAATATTTGTTTTTCATTGTTAGGTCAGAAATATAAACAGCAACCCTCTATTGCATTACAAATTTTTAAACATACATACATATTTTTCAACCTGATTATACATTTCGTACATGGGTAGTGACAAAGTTTGTAGCACTGTCCTTACAAAAATCGAAAAATGTACTTAAAAAATCTTTCCACCGAATTTTAAATCTATATTATTTTTGTAGTTGGAAACCATAATACACCAAAAGGAATTTTATAATTTTAGAATAAAGTTATCTACTTTTTTTCAATATTTGTTGTGAGTTTGAAATAGATTTATGGCATCTAATTGTATATCTAGACTTAAAATGCTCAATTATAGATGTTAATTTTTAAAATAACCAACTGACACGCTTATTGGTGGGTAGGCACAAAGTGAGAACTCCATCGGCATTTCGCACAATGTCAGTTCATATGAAAAGGTTTAATAGTGGAATGTGGAAGATTGCATTTCATTTTATTGCACGTTAGGTGGAGTTCAGGAAAGGTTCGACACAAAATGCACTTCTCCATGCTATGCATATGCATATGTATTTTATTTGGTATAATGTTGAATGTCAAGGACAATTTCATATTTTAATTGTCTTTTCATTAATAATCATTATATCAATGACATTTTCGAAATTGTTACCTCTTTTTGATTCGATTAAGCGATAGCCATTTGTCATTTGTCCTCTTGAAATCAATACATTAATTAAATAAGGGTCAAGGACAGACAACTGTTGTTATGATGTGACATGTGCTAGGCATTAAGGTTAGATGTTATCACATTAAGGGTCATAGGGGATCCTTTGGTGTTAGTATGAGAGGAAGTTTACTTTCGTTATTGAACGCAACGATAGATGGCCTCATATATTGAAATACATTTGACTACGGTCTACAATGCTACATTCCAGTAATATAAATAGACAACAAATATAAAGAAATATTTCACAATTTTCAATTCAATTCAGTTCAGTTCATTTCAATTCAATTCAATTCAATTCAATTCAATAAAATTCTATTCAATTCAATTCAATACAATTCTATTCAATTCAATTCAATTCAACTCAATTCAATTCAATTCAATTCATTTCATTTCGATTCAATTCAATTCCATTCAGTTCAATTCAATTCAATTCAATTCAATTCAATTCAATTCAATTCAATTCAATTCAATTCAATTCAATTCAGTTCAGTTCATTTCAATTTAATTCAATTCAATTCAATTCAATTCAATTCAATACAATTCAAATCAATTCCATTCAAATTAATGCAATTCAATTCATTTCGATTCAATTCAATTCAATTCCATTCACTTCAATTCAATTCAATTCAATGCCATTCAATTCAATTCAATTGAATTGAATTCAATTCAGTTCATTTCATATCAATTCATTTCTATTCAATACAATTAAAATCAATTCCATTCAAATCAATGCAATTCAATTCAATTCAATACAAATCAATTCAATTCAATTCAATTCAATTCAATTCAATTCAATTCAATTCAATTCAATTCAATTCAATTCAATTCAATTCAATTCATTTCGATTCAATTCAATTCAATTCAATTCAATTCAATACAATTCAAATCAATTCCATTCAAATCAATGCAATTCAATTCAATTCAATTCAGTTCAATTCAATTCAATGGACATCAATACAATTCCATAAATTTAGTCCAACTCAATTCAATCCAATCTAATCTAACTAAGTTTAATCTAGTCTTATTCAGTTCAATTCTTTTTATCTTCTTAATTGAATTGGTGTTTATTGAAATGAATTGAATATTTTTATTGGTGTTTCAATCTCAATATTGCATAGCTGTATTTAGATTTAACAATAACGTTTTATTTTTAAATTAATATGTAAATCATATTCCAATTTGCAATGCTTGTTTAATGTAAAATTGACAAGCTTAATTTAATTCATATTTACATTAACTTTGTTTAAATTCGAAAATAATATTCGATTTTTTCGCAATTTCGCAATTTTCATGAATGACAATCTTATAAAGTGTAAAAAATTGTAAAAATAAGTGTAATTGTTATTCGAATGATGAAATCATTGCGAAATTGAAAACTGTTTAAAATCTTATTATTATTATATTTCAAAATAGATGTGTTGTTACTTAATTCAGAAAAATAATTAAAAAAAAAATAAATGGTTTCCCATTACATCCCATGAAGGAATTAGGGAGAGCTTCTCACAACCAGTGAGCTGTTGGCTTTATAGTTTTATACTCACTGATTGGCACCTACAGTTTTACACCGGTTCCGAACGGTATTTTGAGAAGCTTTTTCATGGCTAAGTACTCGATAGTGTCGCCGTCACTAAGCGAGGTGACCGTCGTCGAAAGAAATTTTAAGTTGGTCGGAGCAGGAATCGAACCAAGGATCTCCAGTACAAGAGGCGCGCACACTACCCATTGCACCACCGACGGCCGATAATTAATATATGAAAATTCTATCTTTTTTGTTTAATTTTTAAAAGTTTGTAAGAACTTTTAACACAAATTGAGTTTAAGCCGGTTAACAGGTTAATCGACATTTACGATAATAACCTGTTTTCGATTTATTCAAAAATTACGTTTTTTAAAAACCGGCACACGGTTGATTGCACGAAACCCGGTTAACAGGTTTCTCTGATTTATTGGTTTCCGTTTTGACCATTCTAGTGACAACCCTGTCATAAACATTGGTTAGCGCGGAATGCCCTACTCCGCTCAATTCAATTTTTGATAGGGTTAACACTTTTAATTGGAAACTGGTTTTCTATGTTGACTTTAGTTTTCGAGTATCAGGGTTCGGACATGTTCTTCTTAATTAAGTCTAACAGATATCTTTATTTTTTGGAATGCTCTTACCTTTATATGCGTCTTTTTTTAATTTAGTTTGCACAGGAGTATCAAAGTGCTACTCCAGAGAAGGAGCTTCTTGCGATACAATTAAAGAAAATAGTTACTTGAGTAAACATTATAACAAACAAACAGAAAAATTGGTATAAATTTGTTGTTAGGGATATGTATTGACGAGACCTCTCCATCATTTCCATTTCGGATTTATGGCCCCGGGAGCCCTCATTGTCGAAACTCCACCTCTACTGATCTTCTCCATGTTGTTCTCTGACGTCCAACATTCCTTCTTTGATGAGGATTCCATTGCAAACTGGCCTTTGGTATGTTGGCGATGTCCTTTCGCAATGTGTGCGCAATCCAAGTCCATTTGCGACAACGGATGTCGTGTGCGATGGGGATTTGGTTGTTAGTTGCGTAATTATAATTATATGACAATTATTACTTTATAATTTTTAGGTTAATTTAAATTAACTGTCCAACTGAAAATTCAAAAAAAAAAAAAAATGCATTACCATTGGCAATTGTACTTATTTCCAAAGCATTTCCTTCGTATCTGGCAGTTTTGGGTTTCAAATATTTAATGCAGTAGAGGTTTATGAATTTGATAGTATCAAGAGGCAATAACTACCAAAGACACAAACCTTTACACACATATAAAATACTTTAAAAACAGAATTGCCAGCAGTCAAACAAATTCAATATAATTGAAAGCATTCCCACATTTCATTTCAATTGACATCCGATTCCACAACCTGCATTTGCATTGCCTGAGCAAATGGAAATTAAAAAATTTTTGCGAAAAATGGTAATTCTTTTGCATTTGAATTAGATAAAGTAAAGCAAATTAAAATTCAAAGCAAATTAAAAAAACCCATTTATGGTCAGGTCAGCGTTTGTTTTACGGTTGGTCCAAAATATTCGGTTTATTTTCCGCAAACACTTGTAATTTTGACAATTTGGAGTCCGTTACCTTTCACGTTTCACATCCGTAAAGAAGAACTGACTTTACACTGGAATTTAAGATGTTAACTGTATGCCGTGTAAGTATCTGTGAAGAATTCCAGACTTTACTCATATTGGCATATGCGCCACGCGCGCGATTTCATCATCAGCCCCACCATCGTTACTTATGATGCTGCTGAATTTACCAATATCCTCAATCTTAGTACCGTTTAGAAGTTGTGGATTTGGGATTGTCGTGGCTATTCTGAGCTACTTTTTTCGCCAGTGTTATTATTACGGCTTCTTTCCAATCGGTAGGGAATCTGAATGACATCCACGCTTCTCTGATATGCGACCAGATGTTCGTGATGAAATCAGAACATGCCTTGAGGAAATCAAGTGGTATCAGGACCTGCTGTTTTGGTGTTCTTGAGTTTAGCAACTTTTCATTTTACAACTTCCGCGGTCGGAGGGGATGTGCTGATGTCTCTTATTTGGTTTCTCCTGATTTGCCGCTGAGGAGGTGAGCTGCTTGGGTTTGTCGCTAGTGGCGCGGACTAGGAGAACTCTTTCCATCTCTCAATGTGGACTTCGGCGTTGGTGAGAATGTTACCGTCCCTGTACTTTATGTTAGGTGTGATTGGGAGTTTGGTTCCCATTAGCTATTTTATAGCGTTATGCGTCTCCCGTGCGTTTCCGAGTGCAGCTGCATATTCGACCGCGCTAGCTATGTTTTGTTGATATAGCCAACGATCAGCTCGAGTAATTTTTTCCACCTGTTTCCCCATGTTGACGTGTCGGCCATTTTTTTTTTTTGGAAATAAGCGGTTGTTTCGGCTGATAGTAGTTCTAATTTAATGGCCTTCCTGGGTGTGGTGGGTGCCTGTAGCTGTGGTGGCATGTGCAGTTGTGATGAAAGCTTCAATTATATTTTTCCAACTCGGGATGATATAGTTCTAACTCTGCGCCCAGGTGGCGTGTGAGCTTGTGTGCGACTGAGGGTAGCTGGAGCCGGTGCACATTGAAGTTTTTCTTTGATTTTCTGTTGGTCTCAACCATATTATGCCGACAAGTACCTGGTGATCACCAACTTTTTCCCGTCATCTCTGTGACAGAAATTTGAACTTCTTAAATTACAGTAGCCTAAAATTAAAGACGCAGTACTGACTATCAGTTAGTTATCCCCAGTCTTGACCCTGGATTTTTCTGGAAAAAACGGCGAGCTTTCATTGAATTTTTCTTAGAAGAAATTTAAAGTAATTAAAACATTTTTGGACAAACGTATGCGCTTATAAGACACCATGTTTTAACGTTTTCTTTTGGAAAAACAACTTCAGTCGACAAGAACGCCAAAATACCACTTTTTAGTTTAGAAAACCGCGGGTCTTTTATTTGTAGTTATATCTCCTAAACTAAGCAATCGTTATATTTAATAATAAAATGGTATATTCTTAACTTATGGGAGCTCAAATTAAATATATTAGTTTTCTGGTCCCTCTTCATAACTTTGTTAAATTTTAACTTAAAAAATTATGTCCTCTATCTTTTGGGCACAGATTTATTAAGTTAGAAAATCGAATAGTTTGTATATTCACGTGCTTCTTCATAATTGGTACCATTACAAAAAAAATAAAATTTTTAATACGTTTGGTTTATTTGTGGACTGTGGACTTCGAGTAGGAGACGGAGTCGAAGTCGAACTGGGAATTCAGAATTTAAGCGTTGCAAAGTAGGTGTCTGGGTTTTCAACATTTTGGGAAAACTTCACACACCTGTTTTTTGGTCACAAGAGGGATATATCGACGTAGCAAAATAAGTACAGTGGCGAGCAAAATTGTAACAGGGTTAACATAGTTTGGAAATCAATTTGTATCTTAAAATTTATTTTTTGTATAGACACGGGTAGGGCAATCTGCCAAAGTAAAAATCTATCAAAGTGGGCACATGCAAATAATACACAGCGTTAGCATCACATACTTGGTGTTGTACAACAATGGTCTCTGTCTGAAAATAAGTATAATGGTATTGAAGGAGTGGCAGCGAACCAACAAGCAAGTCGTCGCCGGCAAAGAGTTTTGAATAGTACGATATAGTATAGAATAGAAATATTGATGCCTTTTGAAACATTTATGCTTTTTGTATTGTTTTATGTAATAACATTGTCGAAATGGTGCATTTATATTGAAATATTCTATAAAAAGAATAAGACTCGTTTATGTTATTTTTCTCAGAATCTCTACATTAGACCGGAAAAAGAGTGCAATAAGTTCTCTATACTATTCATGGTAGAAATATAATGGTAGATGCAGTACGACAACAAATACAACAAGCCAAAAACAACAGGCATTTTGTTTTTGTTTGATATGAAATAATGAAAATGTATACAAAATTGGAAAACTTTGGCATAAAAGAAACACTTACTCCAAAAACTTCAAATCAGCTGGGCTGGTGCTTCTACCATTTGTTTGTACTATGATACTGTTTAAGACTTTTTGTCGTCACTCTCTTTATGACAAAACAAAAACAATTATTTCAGTGAGCTAAATAATTGCTTTATTTATTTTAACAATATTGCATCTAATGTTAAAGCAGATGTAAGAACAAAGAAAGTGCAATAGCAAAAGAGCCTTCAGCACAAAAACTACTCTTTTTTTTATTTTCCAATGTAACATTTACTAATGTGTTCATAGAAATCGAACAGGTACCGTGTAACAAAAAGATGTTAACACATCGCCCGTGAGTTCGAACACTCATTGATTTTTTTTTAAATATTTGATAAAAACCAAAAAAAATAATAATTAACTAAATCAATTTATTGTTCACTCGCGAATAAAAACAAAACCAATTTCAATTCTATGTTGATATGTATGTATAAACAAAGCGAACAGTAAATATTTTAAAGCTTTACAAATGTTACAATTTTGCACTCTGGGTTTACGTTAATTTATTTGTATTGTGAATTAATATATTGTCCAGCAGAACTTGTATACGGCGATGCATGCTGTTGCAAAATGTTGCTGTCATTTCCGCTGGAATCGCATCCCAATTTTCTTTAACTCTATGCTACAGCTTGTTTATGGCTTTTGGAGCATCTAAGTACTTTGCGAGCTGAGATTTTATGCACTAACTCCAAAAGTTTTCGATCGTGTTTAAGTCCGGTTGTACATTGTCTGAATGTTTTGGCTGAATGTTTTGCTGAAATACTGAAAAATTACTCTTTAAATTACTCTTAAGTAGTAGCAAGACCCGTATTTTCTACAGGGTGGTTCAGTCACGACTGGACAAATTTCACCAGCATATTCCTTGGCTCATTTCACTAAAATATGTCCAATATTCGGATTGGTGGTCGGAGAGTACTACACTAAAATTGCTAAGTTCTGAACCAGTGGGTCGGATTGTTTTGTTTTTGAATTTCCAACAATATCCAACCATTTTTCAATTAGAAAAATGGTCATGACTTACATTAACCTAAAAGTAATATATACATTAACCTAAAAGTAATATCTTCAATTTTAACCAGAGGACCTACTACATTCTTCGAAATACTTCCCCGTACCGTCATACGGTAAGTCATATGACTTACATTCACATATTTTACCGCCATGATTTTCGATTTTCTATCTTTGCAAACTTGTAAGTTGCCAATAATGAAATAAATAAAATACTGCCTGTTATTTTGGGCTTATGTCCACCACAGCGCAAACTCTCGTAATATCACCAAATTACTACAATACATACAACTTTTTATCCAAAGAAAAGTTGCAATTTTTGTTTGTCGGCGGCCCATATTTCCCGGATTACGGGTCCCCAAAGTTTGAGCATATAACCTTCAATATCTTCTACATTTTCGGACGGACCGGAACAGCATGGGTATCGTTGGAAAGCTTATAAATATATATTTAAAATTGCGTATTTATATCCACGACTCATTAACCCATTGCGAGCCAATTTGTGATATTCGACTTTTATACCCTTTTACAAATTTTCTGAATAAAGGCTATTATCTCAGAATATTGCTATTGTGTAGGTGCTAATTTGACAATGCCGTCAGTAAGGTGGGCCCTGCAGCTAAAATATGACGCTTTGTTTGTCTTTGTAGCCCTCTAAAATCCCGAGAAATTAAGAGTGAAAGCGCAGAATTGTTTTTCTTTTCTCATTTTACCACACATCGTCTTAAGGTACAGAGGGAATTTGAACCCCCCTGATTGAACCCGGCAGGATGGCCGGGCGACTAGGTGGAATATAAATTTAACGATTTTCAAATAGGTCTACCACATGGTACGAGCAACGTAGTTCCCATTTTCTCACATGCTTTACTTTTTCTTTAATTTTGGTTTTAAAAAAAGAAGATTTTTTTATCCGATATCTCGATAACTAAGCAAGTTATCGAAAATTTTCATTTAATATTTTTCAATTATTTTGACCTGTGTTATAGAAAACAGCGACCAAACCAATCACTAAAGACAATTTTCTAAACTTAATACCCTCCATATATCCGAACTTTGGAGGCCCATAACTCCGAAAATATCGGTTTCCGACAAACTTTTCTTTAACATTTTAGCTTAAAATAACGTGTTTTACGACCCAAAAAAAAGAAAAAAATTGGAATTTTGGGCCCTGGACTTGTTCGTTATTTTATTTTAATTGATATCTTTTTAGAATATTTTTTGTAAAAAGAAGTTGCTACAAAAGTTTCTTAGGGTTTTCACAATACATACACGTATGTAGTACTGTAATTGAAGCCTCTATCGGGCGCATTTCTACCTTTAACATGTGATAATTTCACAGTCATATTATATCGTACTTGAGCATTTTATCGAAGCGGTAATATGGTCACCCCAATGTATACACTTTAATGTTACCGATTTTAGTTATTCTCTGTTTACCACCAAAAACCAGAGATCAACATTATATTTATGTAAACTAAGCGTGATACGGGGAGAGAATTTGCCAAAAGTGAGAGAGTTATCACAAGTAAATGAGAATAACATATGTTATATTAACAGAATGCTATGGTAAAAGGGGCTTAGTTTAATGCGATGAGTACAAGAGTGGTTACTGTTCTCATTGTTTGCCACTTTGTTGTTGCTTATGCTTGTGTGATGAGTGTTGCTCATACATATAAATATGTGTGTGTTGTTGTATTGTATTTTGTGAAGTAGCACTGCTACTCATTATTCATACAAAACTGTTGTATAAATATTTGTGATGATGTTGGCCTTTGCAAAGGTTTGCCCCGTTTGTGAGTGTGTGTGTGTGACTGATAAGTTAGTGTGTTAGTGAGTAGACATGTCTCCCATTTGCAGCTGTTTGACTCTAATTTGAGCAACAACACTACACTCACTCTAAAGAAGTTTGTTAACGTCGAATTAGTTTGATATTAGCAGGCAAAATGAATGGTTGCGTTTGTTGGTGGTGATTAAGTGAAATTGTTAGTGCGATTGGCTGATTTATACGACAGCCCCGCGGCATGTGGCTTCTTCTGATTTGAATGCGAATAATATGAAATTACCATTTAGTTTTGTGTTTTCATTATAATTTAACAACAATAAACGGTTATATTCTTATTTAAAATTACAAAGTATTTATAAAAACGAGAAACACGTGTTACTTTGTTGTACCAGAAACGAGGAAGAAAAACAGCAAGAATTCCCACAAATGAAACTTGAATAAATATGTATTTCACCTCCAACTGTAGATAAAAAAGAACTTCAGACACAAAAAGAACAACAACAAACCTACAAGTAAAAAAGCTAAAATAAAGAAAACATGTGGTTTCTATAGCATTCGTCGCCAATATTTCATATGTAGAAGTTTGTAAATAAGAAGGCCATACGCAGTAGCTACTAAATGACATTGTGCCACATAACGAATATATTTCGTTTTCATTTTCACTTTACGCCGGCAAACACGTTGCTACACTTAACATACATACATAGCTCAAAAAGCACGCAGAGAAAGCAGCCAAGAAAACTTTAGCACTCCACAAACAAGCCCGTGCACCGCTAACGAGTATCCTCATCGCACATCAACATTAGGAGAAGCAACAACTGTCTCAATTCACGCATCTGTTTGCTACGTACACGCACCATATCAGCGTACTTTTCTCTCACTCTCTCAACTCACCTCTAACGTTGTATGAGAAAAAAGCTGATGCAATCGTTGAACTCTTTTGCGACTATCGGATATTAAACAATAGCGGAATAAATCGAGTAAAACAATTAACCGCCAAATCCCATTACAGAGGGGCACGCACGCTCTTCTCTACATTCTCTTCAAATTCCACATAGAATCTAATTATGGCTCGTGTACAAGCCGGTGATAATTTAGAACCACGCCAAGTATTTGAAATGCCCGGAACAACAGCAGACACTAGCCGTGATATGCAGAGTTGTGATAGTTCAAGTCAAGGGTCCGGTGTTAAGCTGAAGAAGCGCATCGGCCTTCTGGATGGTGTGGCCATTATTGTTGGTGTTATTGTGGGCGCCGGTATTTTTGTGAGTCCCAAAGGAGTTCTGCAGTATTCGGGATCAATTGGCCAATCGCTGATAGTTTGGGTGCTTTGCGGTATACTGAGTATGGTGGGAGCTTTGTGTTATGCAGAATTGGGTAAGTAACAGTTTTGTTATCATGCTAATATTTCGTATTGTGTTCTAAAGTAAAATATCATGTGGCGTCAGCATTAACAAAAAATACAACCTGATACTTAAGAACGCTTGAAATGGAAAAAAAATTAAATTAAAAAAATACACCCCTCTTCAAACGAAACTGGCACCCAATGGGTCCTAGGGAGACAAATGAAACGGGAACAACTTGGTACTGAAATAAAAGTGAATCTGTTCATAATTATAATTATAGTAAGGGAGTGAATAATCCCACACCTCTTTACTGGTTTTAAGTGTTCCGCACTCTACCAGTGAATAAATGTTGTAGAAAAAATGTGAGTACGCCCCGAATTAATGCGGCTATCCTGCTGGAGTCTTTCACACCTAAATAACAAAGTATTTTCTTCATACAAATACATTGCGATTTTGGATTTTGGGCGTGCTGTACTTGTAGAAAGGCCATTAATATTCGTATTTTTTATGTGACAAATATTTTTACCACCATGTCGTAAATTTGAAATGTAATTGGTACAATACATGTTACATCTAGAGTCTAATCGCATCACAAATTTACGACATTTGAGTCACCCTGCGAAATGTAACGGTTATATTCGTTGTTTGATACAAAACCTACAGAGTCAATAATATTCGGTGATATAACAAAAACTGCAACAAGTGCAATTTTTAGGAAAGGTATTGCAAAGAAACAGTGATTTTGTAACATAAGTGTGTTCGAGAAAATTTACAGTAAAAATTATCAACTAGTTTTCGGAGAGTAAGAATGATGGCTGTCGCAGTTAAAAATATCACAAAAGTACGCGAATTACATCTATTGAAATCTTGCAAGAAATAAGAACTTTTGTATCTAAACAGCTGATTTGGAATGTAAACATTGCAAGAATCAACAACTGTAGTTCGAATAAAACACTGCAAATCACCCAAAATGTATTTTTTTAAAGAAATATTTAAAGGTTAATAACAGAGCATTAAGAAATATTTTTGTCTCTTTAAAAATAAAATTCCAATGATTAATTTGTTATTTTATATTCTTTATATTTCCTAATTTTGTTTGTTTACACAAATCATATGTTTTAAAATATCAGGTCGAACGTGCAAATTCATACTGACAAAAATTTCTTCAGTATAAACTTGTTAATTCCTTATCATCGAACTGTCAAACAATTCTCTCTCTGGCTCCCTTGTCACAGTCTTTTTTGAGTAATCGAACACTGCCAAGAAAGAAATATTTAGTAATAATTTGTAAAAAATTTTTCAAATTATCATGTTCTCGAACACAGCTATTGTTGAGAAATATTTTAAAAACAATGAAAATAATTTTCCAACTCAATCATAGTTACTAATGAAGCTCACTTTTATATTTGGTTACACTGCTTGCTTATATAATCGCTTGTTTTGTATGAAGCACTTAGCAGAGACTTAGCCGATACGAATGATTTTCGCCAAGTTTATAATTTTTGTTTTTGATGTGTTAACATCTATAGGCACGGGTAGGGCAATCTATCAAAGTGACCACTTGCAACCAACACACAGCGTTAGCATAACATACGTGGTTGTTGTACAACAATAGTCTCTGCCTGAAAATAAGTATGATGGTATTGATGTAGCGGCAGCGAACAAACAAGCGGGTCGTCGTCGCCAAAGAGTATTGAATAGTATAAAGAACTCATGGAACGAATTGTATGACTCAAAAGCACTGGCGAACTGGCGAATGTTTCAAAACGTATTACTTTTTTTTGTCATAACTTGGTCGACTCATAATTTTGATGTGAAACATTGATGCCTTTTGAAACATTTATGCTTTTTGTATTGTTTTATGTAATAACATTGTCGAAATGGTGCATTTATATTGAAATATTCTATAAAGAGAATAAGACTTGTTTATGCTCTTTTACTCAGGCTCTCTACATGAGAGCGAAAAAAGTGCAATAAGTTCTCCATACTATTTAATACTTTTTGCCGTCGCTCAGTTTATGACAAAACGAAAACCATTAAGTATTTCAGTGAGCTAAATACTGCTTTATTTATTTTAACAATATTACATCTAATGTTAAATCAGATGTAAGAAAAAAGAAAGTGCAATAGCAAAAGAACCTTCAGGACAAAAACTATTATTTTTTATTTTCCAATGTAGCATTTACTAATGTGTTCATAGAAATCGAACAGGTACCGTGTAACAAAAAGGTGTTAACACATCGCCCCTGAGTTCGAACACTCATTGATTGTTTTTGATATCTATCAACCCTTTGCTTTTTTTTGAATAATATGACTTTTCGCTAAAATGCCGTTGTGTTTGCAACTTAGCAAGCGATAATCGCTTGCTTGTAACCAAAACACGACTATTGTTAGAAAATACACAAGTGATTGTTGAGAAACAAATGCATCAACAACGTGGCACTGTCTGGTGTAGAATTTTGGATGGGGGCATCATCGGACCATTCTATTTCGAAAATGCTGGTTGTTGGGCAAAACAATAGCGACAACATAATCTAGTTTTCTTGTTCTAAACTGTATCTTTCGTGAGTTTTGGGACACAGTTTACAAGGCCTTGTTAGACATATACCAATAAACATTGGCAAAAAACACATTCTGGGGGAAACTGATTGTTGAATTAAGTTCACAGAATTTAAGACAAATACAAATCAAAGCCTTCATCGAATCTGACCGACACGTTTCCGGTCGAGAAGTTGTAGACAAGGTGCAGTGTCGCACACGACCAACCGGCTTGGACTGGTCAAACAACTTGATATTTGGGATCCGCACGAGCTTAAGGAAATCCACTTCACAAAGCGGATAAGCATTTGCTCAAACAGAATAAAAATTATCCAATTTGAAAATCATTGTCACTGGAGATGAAAAATGGATTCAACCGAAAGAGATTCTGGTCCAAGCACGTTGAATGCGTTCAAACCAAAAAAGGTTATGTTGTCTATTTGAGTAATTTATTCTATTGTCCGCAATTGACGAACCTCGATGGGGCACTGCAAGAAACAAGACCTAACTCGGCAAAAAATATTGGAACTTGGATGGGAAGCTTGGATGCCACATCCACCTTATAGTCCGTATCTGGTTGTTCGAGTATACTTGTGGGACGGACCAGGCATTCTATGAGTCTGGGATCAAAAAGTTGCCTGAACGATAGCAGAAGGTCATTGAATAAAATTACACCTACATTACTGTGACTGTCGGTGGTGCAACGGTTAGTGTTCGCGGCTGTGCGAGAGAAGGTGGGTTCGATTCCTGCTCTGACCACCTTAAACTTCTTTCGACGACGGCCACCTCGCTTAGTGACGGCTACACTATCGAGTAATAAGCCAAGAAATAGCTTTTCTCACAAAAACCGTTCGGAACCGGTGTAAAACTCTAGGTCCCAATCAGTGAGTGAAAACTGGAAATCGTACAGCTCAGTGGTTGTGAGAAGCTCTCCCTTATTCCTTTGTGGGATGTATTGGGAAAATATTTATTTATTTACATTACAGAATAAAATTAATTATTTGCAGAAAATAATTGAAAATTACTTTCAACAAAAAAACCGAAATTACTTTCTTGCCAACCCAATAGCTTCCGAATTTGTTATACTCTGATTCCCGAGCAATTTCAGAATCTCGCAATTTGGGTTTGTCGATTTTAGACCCTATTTTATAAATTGGCCTGCTGTGATCAAATAAAAAATTTTTCCCCAACCAAATATATTAAAGGCAAGAGTCCTTCCGATGCATAGTTCGGTTAACCAAAGTGGTTTACGTCTTTGCTAGTTGTATTCGATTTTATCTTCACACACTTCCTTAGGTATGGAATGACCTACTCAGATACTAATTGATTTAACTCCACATTTCAAAAAATTGTTATGTGGATTAAAACGAAACGACAACATGTTAATCTTGTCATATTTAAAACTATCATATTGATCATATTTAAACTATCATAATTGTTCGGTCTCGAACTGGTTTATATGCGAATACATATAAGTCCCAAACTTGTTTTCCAATTTTCTCCAATATTTTTTGGAGCAGATAGATCAATTGGTTTCTAACTATCCTGAACACATTCTAATCGAAATCTCGTGTTTGGAGATTTCGTCTGACCAAACTTGCTCGCCATCTGGTTCTCAACACAAAAAACATCTGTTAATTTACCAAATATCTTCAAATAAGAGAATCCTGCTGCCGTTTTTTTTTAAATTTATATTTAATTTTCAAAATATATTAATTTTATAATAAATTACTGTGTTTGAAGAGCTAATGTATTTTAAATACTGTTGGAATTTTGAGAATGCGAATATCGAATATTTATAGTAATCGCTGTAGGTAATTGTCGAAGACAGTGTTGATAATTCAGCTTTCCCCCGCTAGAGTTAGTTTTGTTTTAACGCGTTTAGCCGGAGAATATGTAATTTAGCTTTAAGCTTTTTTCAGCAAATATTACATAAATAACGACTAAATATATTTTCCTAAATCTTTGAGGTTTATTGTCTATAAGGTTTAGTTTTGGTCATCCATTAGTTTTTATATACGGTCAGTTTTTATACAAAACGGAAAAAAAATTTGAGCGGAAATGTAATTTTCTTTAAATTTATGTGTATTTTGCAATAAATATTAGGTTTGGTTTTATGAAGAAACCTTTAAAATTTCGGAGAACATCAGGTACTAGATAGTAGAGATGGGCACGAGTCACGTGATTGTCGTGATTCACGTGAATCACACGTGATTCACGCGTGAACGTAAATGGGACCAAATTTTGCTCGTGAACGTGAGTAGCGATAAAATCTTCGTGCGTGAGTTCAATCTTTGCGTGAGTGAGTGTGTATGAGCACTATTTTCGCGTGAGTCACGCATATTTCCGATGTGTTAAACAAAGTATTTATGGAACGCTTCTAATGTCATTTCCCTTTAACAAAGCGTCGTTAATCATCTTCTGTTTTTCAAGGAACTTGCTATAAGCGAAGCAGTTTTTATACGTTTTACAGTGAGGCCGATTGCAAAAAAATGGTAATAACATCAGAACTCCTAAACTATAGGTCCGATTGTTTCTGAATGTGCTAACTAAGTATTTGTAGAGGAGGAGTCAGGCTTTCAGAATCTGGTATTTAGATGACTTTGTTTCAACATACGTTTTGGCTGTCAACTCTGCTACAAGCGAAGCAGTTTTTACAGTGAGACGACCGATTGCAGTGAGACCGATTGCAAAAAAGTAGTAATAATATCAGAACTTCTAAACTATAGGTCCGATTGTTTCAGAATGTGCTAACCAAGTATTTGTAGAGGAGGAGTCAGGCTTTCGCAATCTGGTATTTAGAGGACCTTGTTTCAACATACGTTTTGCTATAGGCCGGCAGGATGACTAAATTATCGTGGCACGTAACTTCTTAACTTATAGCACGATTTAAATGTTCTTTTTTTTGAGATTCTACTGAGCCGTTACAAAGATATTTCGAATCAAAAGTTTAAAATGTAAACTTTGCACTGACTTTCTGTAGTTTTTTTTGGTACTAAGTTGGTAATTTGAAGTTAAAACGAGGTTCTAAAAACACAGCTACATTGGCAAGACTTCAACCAAATGTAAGTTAAAAATATTTTTAAATTGTTAAAAACCGATTGGTAACGACAACTTCTCAAATTTAAAATTTTTTCAAACTGAAAAAATCGAACTTTGTTAGGAAATAGTTTTCAATAGTTTCTCAAATCGCTTGTAAGAAAGGTATAAAATGTTGTAATATTTTGTAAGCAAAGGCCTTGCCAAAGGTACGAGTATTAAATGTAATTTTAAATTTTTTGGACCTTGGCAGAAAATTAATGATTTTTGAACAAAATCTTCAAATTACGAGTCTGGGAAAGGTTTAGCTTGTAGATTTTTACACTTTTTTAAACCAAATCCTAGACTGAAATGCTCTTAACTACATGACAAAACAAATTTTATCGCATGCATAAGAATTTCGAATTTACATGCCCTGAACTCATATCCTATAAATACCTGGTACATTCTAAAATAATCTGACCAATAATTTAGAATTTCTGATATTATTACCATTTTTTTTGCAATTAGTCCCATTAGACGTCTGGAAGAATACTAATGGAAATAAGAGGCAAAATTTTTTGAGATAAACGTGACACAATTTTGTTCCTGTGTAAAAGGGCTTAGTATATTTGCTAAAATTTATTAAAAACGACACTCTACTTAACTTAGGCCCAATTTTTGAGTGGAAAATCATCCTTGATCAACGATCAAACATAATTTAAACTCTGAATCCACTTTTTAGGTTAATAGTTAATTGATGTTTATACAGCCAAAGATGGGCATTTAAACTATGATCAAGTGTTCTTCAAAACAAGAAGAAGAACAAACACAAAGCTTCTTTAATTGTTAATATGAACAATTATAATCACAATAAAAACGTGTCATTTAACTCGTAGTGCAGTTGGAACTTCATTTCTGCTCAAATATTCTCCAATTTCATTAAATATTTTGTATTTCATCACTTCACTTTTGTTTTGCAAATGGCGTCAGTTTGATGCATCGTGACGATTAGCCTAGAAATGTATGAATACCGGTTATTTTTCGCAGCATTTGCCACTGTTGCCACATGGTAGTAAGATTATTTGACAAAGCACTGAAAAACTCTTTTCGTATTTAAAGTCAGATCAAACTTAAATCAAAATCAACTGATTACCAATTTAAATAACCAGTCAAAAATTGGGCCTTAGGGATTTACGTTTAAGTATAGTAGTGTCTAATACCTGAATTTGATCCTAATTAACGTAATTAACAACTTACTTTTTACGAACATTGTGTTGGACATATTTTTTAATATTGGTTTTGAATTCATGTAAAAATCCAGTTTAATATTTGTGAGTAATTTTTGCATGATTGTCGTGAATCACGCGTAAATGTGAGTAGGATCAAATTCTGCTCACGTGAGCGTGCGTGAACGTGAGTGCCGAAAAAATCTTCGTGTGTGATCGTACGTGAGTGACTGTCTTATTTTCGTGAGCGTGCGTGAGCGTGAGTCAAAACTTACTCACGTGCCCATCTCTACTAGATAGCTGTCTATAGGGATTGCAAGTGAATTTCGTTGTGGGGTCGGTCGTCATCATGGCTTCAGTGCGCAGGCAATTCGCTGCACCGTGGAAAAGTTTGAACGTGAGTAAACTCTTTTGGAACTTAATCCAAATATCGGACGAATACCATTTGTGGTTCAGCGGCTTTGTCAACAAGCCAAATTACCGTTATTGGAGCGAGCACAACCCATAATTGCTCGACTAAGCATCACTACATCAACAAAGATTGACTGTTTGATGAGGTGTATGGATGGCATGGCGGCATCATCTGACCTTCTTACTTTCGAAATCACGAAGGATACATCGTTACCGTCAATGGTCCTCGGTATAGAACGATGTTATCCGTCGGCTTGTGTCGAACTCAGTCACTAGTTAATAAGGTGTCCGGATATAACAAACATATCGAATATGTGTATTGTGTTCGTGGGGGCAATGTCTGGTCACCCCAACTAAACTATATAGTTCTCTAGTTATTCGACTTTCTGTTGCAAGAGGTCGCCAACATTGATATACCCGATATATGTAATTGTGAACCAAACAATTGACCACTGTGTCGAGCGTTCATCAATAGGTCCCGCCACCATGTGGTCGCGTTCATAGGCTACGTTAAGTTCTTAGTTTACGCTAAAATTCTAACCACATTTGAGACGCTATTGCCGCAATAACTTCGCACATACACTCTCGATCAGGTGATTAGAATCACTTAAATTTCTGGTTTTAGTAGGTCATATCTTTTTAAATTTTTTGTCAACAGTTAAAATGTTACTACCATAGGAAACGGAATTTTCTGAATATTACAAAAATAACAACAACAACAAGAACCATTTAACTAATTTTTAATTAAAAATGGATTATTTTATAATTTACTAATAAGAACCGTGTATATTTAGTTTATTCATAGTTAGTTTGTTTGAAAAGAGGCGTGCGATGTTGAGTATTCAAAAATAAAGCACTCTAATCCTTCCTATGTCAGTAGACACACACTTAAGCCGGTGATTCGAGCTGTTGTGCGCTCTCAGTTTACCCAACCAATTTACTATACATCTCATTGGAATTAGGTGCTATTCACGAAATTCGTTAAATTGTTCCAGTCCATTACCACAAGTTTGGCTATGTACGGTATTATAATGTCCGAATGATATATGGATCTAGCTTGTGTGAAGGCCGGGCAGTGGCATAGGAAATGCTCCATCGTCCCATCGTCCTCCATGCATCCCCTGCACTCACTATTCGCCAATAGTTCAATACGGTATAGGTGGGCCCGTAATCCCGAATTTTCCGTTAAGACTCCCATCATTTTGCTCATTTCAGGTTTTCACAGTTTCAGCAAACCTTTTGTCCTCGATCCATCTGGGTCTCCCCATAGGATTTTTGTCATCCTGCCTACTGTTTCCTGATTCCACTGGACTATGTGTGCCGACTCCGCCCATTTACCCAACTCAGCTTTTGTCAACCCAATAATCGTTTATCACCTTTTTATAGTCAAGGACTGTTCTACATTTGACAATTCCGATAATGTTGCCTTGATTGCCATTTGGCTATCCGTGTAGATATTTGCCTCGGCTGGGTTTGTGTTATCACCGAGCCATTTGATACATTCCGTAATCGCCCGAACTTCCGCTTGAAAGTTCGTATTATGATCTGGGAGGCGTAGTTGAGTTTCGGTTGCCGCATTTTCAATGAAAAAATCCTAGACACGTTCTTTCTCCTAGCTTTGAGCCATCCGTGTAGCAGCGAGTCCCATTTGGCATGTGTGTCAGGATCCCATTCTGTCAGGCGGCTCTAGTTGGCGTTAAAGTCACACAATTCACCTTAATCCTTAGCTCAGGTATTCGGAGGGATTTACTCCTATCTTGCGTGTAACCGACTAAAGCCCCCATTACCCTTTGGTGTTTTGACTTAAGATCTCTGTTGATCCATCCACCTGTTGTCTGTAGGTGTTTTGCCGCAAGGGCGGCCTCATATTTGACTCTAATCTTGATTGGCTGGATACATAAAATAGTCTCCATGGCCTTTGTCAAGGTTGTCCTTATTGCAGCACATTCGTTGAACCCTCTGTAGTATTGCGATATTAAATTTCCTCTCAACTACCGTCCACCATACTACAGAAGAATATACTAGTACGTGCCTAATTACGCTACTGTAGAGCCAGTGTGTTATTTCCGGGTTGAGGCCCCATTTTGATCCTATAGCCCTTCTGCATAGTGACCAACATCTGTTGGCCTTATTGGCCCTGTCCTCTATGTGGTGCTTCCAATTCAGTTTCCGATCTAAGATTACTCCTAAGTATTTAACCTTATCGAATATTTTAATCGTCGTTTCCAGGAATGGTGGCTCCTCAAACTCTGAGATTTTCGTCTTCCTTCTGAATAGACATATTTCCGTTTTGTCGGGGTTCACATTTGAGCCTCTTGGCTGTATCCATTTGTACGCTAAATTCAGTGCCCTCTCGGCCTCTGCATAATTGATTAGGGTGCTTTCCCCTAAGAAGTATTATAACGGCGTCTGCGTAGACGACTGGTTGAAGTCCTTCTTAGATAAGTTTCCTGTGTATTGTGAGAACCCATAAGAGTGTTGATATAATCCCTCCCTGTGGGGTTCCACGTTGTAACTTGTCTCTAATATTTATATCATGGGAACCGCAGTATATTCATCTATTCCTTAGCATATGATCCATCCAGTTTTTCAACGCCCTTTCCACCATAAACTAGTCTAAGCATTGGATGAGTGTTTCGGTCCGGACAGTATTGAACGCTCCCTCAATATCTATGCCTACAGAGAGTGTATACAGTTTGTTATTGAGAGATTCCTCTATGTAGTGGGTTACCTCATGAAGTGCGGTATCCACTGATTTGCCTTTGACATAGCCATGTTGCCTAAACTTCAGCATATCGTTCGGTATTGTACTTTTCACCATGTCGTCCACTATTCTCTCCAGAGTTTTGAGTTGAAACGAGGTAAGGCTAATTGGTCTATAATTGGCCTTTGCCGTTGCATAGGTTGCTTTTCCAGGTTTGGGTATAAATACTACCCTAGCCTCCTGTTAGTTTTTTGGTGTACATACATATATACATATAGCCGGAAAAATTCCATCCGGTCCCACCGCTTTATGTGGGGAGAAGCTCTTTATAGGTTTTTTGACCATTTGGTCCGTAATGATTGGCGTCTAATGTACGAAATTTCCACCTTGTCGCGGTTCCCCTGTCATTAGGTAACTTAGTGTTTGTTTTATTGTCTCCATTCTCTTCCCCGTCTCATATAGTATCGTTTCTGCTTTCTGCCTGTACGTGGGTCTTAGAGACGAATTTGTACATATTCTCTGTCCACCTGTTCACTGAATAGTCTCCAATAGTTGCGTCTCGCCTTTCTCAATTTTGCGTTATATTCACTGAGACTTCTCTTATAGTACTCCCAGTATATTGGTACTTTCTTACGCGTGGAACTGTTGTAAAGTCAACGGACATTCTTCCCAGGATTTCGTGTTTCCGCTGTAACCCGTCGGTGGTGCAATGGTAGTGTGCGCGCCTCTTGTACATGAGATCCAGGGTTCGATCCCTGCTCTGACCACCTTACATTTCTTTCGACGGCGGTCAGCTCGCATAGTGACGGCGACACTATCGAGTACTAAGCCATGAAAAAGCTTCTCAAAAATACCGCTCGGAACCGGTGTAAAACTGTAGGTCCCAATCAGTGAGTACAAAACTAGAAAGCGCACAACTCACTGGTTGTGAGAAGCTCTCCCCACTTCCTTCATGGGATGTAATGGGAAACCAGTTTTTTAATTTGTAACCCAGGTGTTTTCTGATAGTTTTGATTTCGAAGCATTCATCAACAAATTTAAAGAGTCAATCAAACTAAGTACCAGTAATGAACAACTATGGAATTAACTATGCACAAGCTTCATTGCCGGACTAGCGGATCGTTTGATACATACATAGATATTTGTATTATGTCATATGAATATATTCTATTCTAACAGGCCTAAATAGTTCATTCATTTTAGATTACCCGACAATATAAAAACCCGAAAATATAAAAACAAAACAAATCATTGATCCGTTTTCCATTCAAAATATTTGAAGAAAAGATATAAGTTTACTTTTAATCATATTTAAAATGCAAGAGGAACCAACCTATTGGCAGAATAAATTACCGGAAAATTAATATCCAATTTATAAAATGGAAGAACACGACTAATACTACAAACTTTTGGGCTGAAGCATAGACTAATACATACATAGATACATTTATTCTCTCATCTGGCGTTTCATTTCACACTCTTCGTCGTAGGTTTGTGGAAATGAGAGAAATTAAATTTAAAATTAACTTACACCAAGTGGAGTTACAAATTATGTTAACTTAACTTTTTCATGTCGTTTTGGTGTAGAACTGAAAAATTTAAATGTATTTTGCACTTTTTTTGTTGACCTTTACCCTTGGTATACATTTGTATTGTATTTAACACAACTAGTTTGCCACAAAAACACGAAATTCGGTTGTTGTTCCTTTGTTGGACGTTGTTTATTATTGCCTCTACCTGGTATTATTGAACCCATGTTTTCGCCATCCGATGTTTACTTTCCACCGTACCTATGACGTTTAATTTATTGAGAGAATAAATGTATCTATGTATGTATTCGTCCATGGGATAAAGTAACTCTATTTTGGCAATTAGATAACTTTGAAATACAAATTAATTCTTTTTAAAATTTGTTACAGAACAAAACTGTTAGTTTCAAAAACAAAACCAGCTTTGTTAGCTGTTTCTCTCAGAAAATCTAGCTTTTCTAAGAAAACAATTCTAGCAACGGTGGTCGAAGTCAACAAATAGTTCCAGCATTACCAGTCAGAGATCCAATCAAAGTATCGGCCACAAGCTGCTACAAAAGAATCGTCGTACCGAACCATCTTGGTGCAAATACACAGTATTAGCCAGCTAACGTTTCCGACTTAAGTCGGGTATTCGATCTAACCGTATTTTTTTTTAAATTTGCAAATTTTAATTCGAACAACTATTGAATCGAATTTTAAATCTCATTAATGCCTAGTTTCGTAAATCGAATGTGAACCAACCAACGAATCGGTCAAAATTAAAATGTTAATTATACGAATAAATATTTATTTAGGATATTCATTCGTCAAATGTTCTTTTAATAAATTTCTAAGACAATAACCCCATTTAATCCATCAAAGCGTCATCATTTACGTTCTCGTTTTATGTAAACAATCCACCAGATTTTGAACAAATACAAATTGATTTCAAATTTGAATCTGATTCTAAAATTTGAATGAGGTAATGCGAATTTAAATAAGATTAAAAATTTGGTTTTAAATGCGAATTTAAAATTTGAATATAATTCATAGCCTAAGTGAAGATAAGTACATGAATGCCAAATTCAAAGACACTTATTCAAGTTTGCAAGTAATACACGAATAAAACTATGTATGTATGAATATCATGCACAACGTGCTTTATGTTGGAATTTGTGTTCTATTCTATTTTATGACGCACAATCCCGTTATGGGAGATAACGATCTCACGAAATTCTTTTTTCAATTAATAGTTTGCTTCGCCAGTACTTTGGTTGAAATCAATTGTCTTTTAGACCAAGATCACACTTTTTTGGGAACAAAAAATCGATGATAATTGTTCTACACTGGATTCCAAAAAACAGTTGCAAACTGGATCTGAGACACGCCATTGACGACAATATTTATTTTTCACAAAACGATTAAGATCGAAATGAGCTTCAACAAAATTCCAAATTTATGGAATAACCCTGCATCGACTTCCAACTGTTCGAATATTGCCTTTTGACTGCAGTTGTTTAACCAAGTGGGGTTTGTGCGGGCCAAGAGATCCCTTGCGCCAAAATCACCTTAAAGCAGCAATATTCACTACCGTAGGCACTTTGAGCATGCTGGTTGATTGGTTTGCCAAGTCGAAAAACTATCCTCCAGAAAAACACTGTTATCTCATGTCGGATCGGGGTTAAATAAGTCTGATGGGTTCACACATTCGACGAAGTATTTTTTGATACTACGAGTAGTCAAATAATTAAAACATCATCTGGTATAAGTTTCGGTGTCAAGTTACCAACATTCATGAACTGAACACACGCAAAACTAAATTTTGGGCTAATTGTCATATTTTATAACTTCGAATAACCATTGTCACGCATTATTTTAAAAGTACGAGAGTGACGTATATTTTCATAATAATAAACAACAATAGATCTTGGGAATTTCCTATATGGGCGTTTTCGCATAGTATTATAATATTATGGCTACGTTAAAACGTTGACAGTTTGAACAGATTGGTTATAATATTTTTTTGATACTTATGTGATCGATCTTTGTATACAAAGTAATCAGAGATATATTTTGGGAAGAAGTTCATTTGGAGTCTATTTTTTTAATATTTAATCGTACGGCCGTCTGAAGGCCGTAGTTCATAAATCCAATGTATCCACTTATGCCCGTTTTGGTTTTTGGTGTCTGGTAACCCTGGCACATGAGTCAAAAGCAAACGCAATATTTACCATTATTTGAATTATTGTGAAATTCAACAAAGTAAATACTTTTTGTGCCACCGTTGATAATTTCATTAGCTGGATACTAAATTTTTCACAAAAATATTCACTTCGTGACTAAATTAAACCGAATCATTGAAATGACAAAAAACGGTGTTTCAACCCGTAGAATTGCTAAAGAAGTGGGTGTTTGCCATCGAACAGTGCTGCAAGTTAGAACAAGACCTAATGTAGAGCCGCCAGAAACCAGGAAATCGCGATCAAGATTGCTTACCAATAGAGAAGCTCAAGCTATGGAGCGGGTAATACCGACCAAGCATGTGACAACACCTAAAGAAGCTGTGGAAACCCGTTAGTGGGTGGAAAGCACGTAGAACGCTTCGGCGAATTGGGCTGACAACGGCAGAAAAACGGAAGAAACCAGCATTATCCGCGAAAAATGTATCGGCGCTTCTCAAGTTTGCCAAAGAGCACAAAAATTGGAGCGTCGACGACCGGAAGAGGGTAATATGGTTGGACCAGACCAAAATCAATCGCTTTCAGTCGGATGGTAAGCAATATTTCTGACACCGCCCATATGAAACGTTGAAGAAACACCAAGTCAATGAAACAATGAAGCATGGAGGAGGTAACTTGATTTTGTGGGGTTGGTTTACTTGGTGGCATATCGGCCCATTGATAAAAATCGACGAACTAATGAAAAAGGAAGATATCTTCGTATTTTGGAGCATAATTTACTACATTTTGTGGACAAAAGCTCGTATTCCGATTATGAAGTTATATTTCAGCAGGATAGAGATCCTAATCATACTGACAAAATTGTCAAGCAATGGCTCGCTAGTCAATAATGTAACACAATGCAGTGGCCAGCTCAAAGCTCGGATCTTAACCCGATCGAAAATTTATGGGTTTTGATGAAAAACTACTGGCTACATACGAAAATGCACCACAGAACTTGAACTAACAATGGTCTCGGGTACATGCGGAGTGTGTCAATATTCCAAAGGACAAACTGGTTAAAAGAATGGTCAAACGAATAAAATGTGTCATTAAAGCCAAAAAACGTTGCACAAAATACTAAACAACATGATTAAAAACATTTAATTTTTTAACGAGCATAAGTGGATACATTTGTTTTATCGGTTTAAGTTCCAAATATTATTTCTTTCATTAAAAATTGGAGAATCCAGTTATGTTTAATTTTTCTGGAATTAATAAAGAATGAAAATAAAAAAAGACTTGGTAGAAATGTGATTATGATGTATCTACATCTGCTCGCCACTGTATCTCAATTGGAGACAGGCATTTGTAGAGTTCAGGGGAGAGAGTTCCCGTTGTCGCAGGATAAAAATGGATGCGCCACAATGAGGATTACTGTCACCTATACTCTTAAACATGCATCTTGCGATTGTTTCGTAAGCCGGTGATTGCACTAGCATCTCCTCGGGAGTAGACGACATAAACGCTATAATTAACAGCTACCTGGCCACCCTCACTAGTTTTCTGCAGGAACGGAATTTTCACCTACCTCCGTCGAAGTCTTCTGTGACCCTTTTTTACTTCTTGGACCAAAGAAGTAAGGAGAGAGCTCTGTCAATGGGGTGTATAAACACAATCTGTAACCCTAAAATTCTCTGAGTTATTTTTGATAATTTCCGTCCATTCTCGAAGCATGTGGATCACATTAGGAGAAAGGTCCACACCCGTAACAATTTCCTAAAGGCTCTTGCAGGGACGACATGGGGCAAAGAGAAGCAGACAATTGCATTGACTTATAAAGCTATAAGTCGCTCGGTCTTCAACTATGCCGCCCCAGTTTGGACCTCATTCCTAAGTGAAGCTCAATCTGCATTGGATCCAAAATAGTACACTTTGAATCTTAACCGGATACCCACAAATGAGAAATGTGGATCACTTACATGAGAAAACCAAGATGCTGTCAGTGCAACAACATAATGAGTTGTTGACGAGACAGTTTATATTGGCGTGCCATCTTCGCAGTCACCCCAACCATCATATTCTGATGCAGAATCCAACTCCTCGTCACATCCCGAAAGACATCAGGTGCTACTGCACATACATTCAAGACGTCATTCCATTTGAAAAGGAAAATGTTCCACTACACGTCGGTTTTAGAGGCCATAAATGGCTATTCTAGCAACAGGGCCCAAGGCATACCAGAACTGTTCTGGCCCAGCTTAGAACTGGTTGGGATTCTATTCTGAATTCATACACATCGCGGATAATCCCAGGCACATTAGATCAGTTCCCACACTGCCTACAAAGCCCTCATGCCACTTTTCATATTTTCAACTGTTCTGATAGGCCTACTGCTGGTACAGACCCTTGGAGGTGGCACAATTTCAAAAGTTTCCCACCGCCACCTCCAGTGAAACATAGGGGAATACTCGTAATTTTTTCATATCTTCCAGGGAAAAACGAGTGGAAACAGACAATAGTGGTCTTCATGAAAGCTCGAAAGAACCTCGTAAACTCGAAAACATCGTAAACTTGCACAGCAAACGTCAAAACAAACAAATTTCCCATACAAAGCGACTTGCTCAAAAGTGGAAAGTTTTCGAGGCAAATTTGCTGCGCAAACGTGGGATGGAGAAACGTGTAAACATTTGACATTTCGATGTCATCTGACTAGGATGGATAAATAAGGTGATAGCACTAGAACAGTAGAAAAAGTACACATACATAATACATGCAATTGCTACTGCTACCACCTTATGTATCCATCTTGGTCAGCTGATATGGTTTTGAGCACAACTACGCTGAGCAACTTTACTTGGTGCCTCATGCTACGGTGCGAGGGAAACTTGCGCTCAGCAAAAGTTCTCGGCTTTCACGTTTGCATGAATGCCGCTAATGTGTTACAACAACGTATTGGTCAACCGTATTTCGAGGTTACCACAATCGCATGAAGTAAAAATTTGGAAATGTTTTTTGATAATTAATGCATTCGGTTCTTGCAACCGAATTGGTACCAATTTCGGTTGTTGCAAACGATCTTTTACAAAATAGGTTCAATGGAACGTATATCATTGGAAATTCTGTTGTCACAACCAAATCAATTATGAAACGAGTTTCTTTCAACCGAATAGCAGTATTGGGGACTAAATTCAATTGTGACAACCTCATATTATCCAAAATTAATTGCCTACTTTATAACGGTGTACAATTCCAAGCTGATACGACACACTGTCTTTCCAGAAAAAGAATCGGAAAGATTATTATTCGATGTAAGTGTAATACAATTTTTTCATAGAATTTGGGTAAGTTAGAGTGACTCTAAGTTCCTTTCGTGGAAGTTCAACCAATTAGCATTGCTGCCGTTTTGAATAGCCATGTTACCCTGGAAATGAAATAGATAAAAGAAAAGAATGTGCTAGTAATATATTGAGGTTATCCAATTATACCCAATTAGCCTGAGTTCGATACACCCCACTTGCGGTATTTCATCGAAAACTGGCTTCCCAAAGTTGTTAATTTTATATCTGCCAAAGATGGGCATTGTAGGGATAGAGTTCAAGGGGTTTCACCAGTAGGAATGGAATGTCTATATTATACTCCGATGTTAGCAATATGTGCAGCAATTGTCCAGTGATCCCAATATGACAGCTGCCATTTTGGCTATTGTACTTCAGAGTCATTAGGAACTCGATTCTTTTACCGTCATATCTACCCCAATAACCCATGATATGCGACAGGTAATTGAGTTCCCTCCAGTTTTTGTCTGCCTCGTGGTGGAGGGCTTGCAATCACATTTTGCTTATCCGCATTTCCTCAAGAACCTTTCCTGGCTAGTTCAGCAGCAGCTTTGTTTCCGACTATTTCCGTATGACCCGGAACCCACACTAGGGAAAGTTTTGTCTTGGCACCGTTTTCGTCTAGAAAACTCCTGCATTCTCGATCGAGTGTCGATCTATTCTCCGTTGAGGATAGAACCCGTACTATTGCGTGATTTCGTAACTGACGACACGCCTCGGATATTGCCAATACTTCCGCTGGGGAGATACTGCTAAAACCAGAGAGGCCGACTGATAGTGTTATACAATGTGAAATTGAGAAGACCCCAGTTTCTACCCCACTAACCATCTTAGATCCATGCGTAAAAATATCTGTGTCAACATCCTGCAACGGTGAGGGGTTCCTCCACTCTTCTGTATGCGGTATGATTGTCCTGAAGTTTTTCCGGAAGTACCGCTTGGGACTAGCATAATCCGTTGTTTCAGGTATGACCCTACTAGGCACAGAATCCTACTATGCCCATAGCATCGTTGGGTCCAACATTTCAACTGTCTGAGCACCACCAGAACACTATTGGACGATACACGCTTAGCAAATTTTTCAATAGGAAGTATATTTAGCATTGTATTAAGAGCAGCAGAGGGGCACGTTCGTAACACCCTTGTTACGCCAACGCATGCTGTTTTCTGTACTGTTCATAGTTTTCTATCGTACTACAAAACGGGCCAACATATCGATACTCCATAGGTCAGATCCGGTGTAATCAGCGCAGTGTACATCCATAATTCCATCCTTGGGTTTAGACCCCTTGTTCTGCCAAATGTTTTCGTCCAAGCGAAGAAGGCAACTTGCGCCTTCTTAACCTGTGGCCCAAGTGCTAATCTCTCCTAAGATATTCTCCAAGACTTTACTTATCACCCAGGCAATGGGAAATGCTACCATCACCACGATGTCATCCGCGTATGCTATTACCCTTACCCTTCTGGTATCCATGTTCACCAGTAGAGTATTTAGAACAACTTGTCATAGTTGTGGTGATATCATCCCGCCCTGGGGCTTAGAGTAATGATGTATAGAGACGCCATTGTACTCATCTGGCATTTGCTTTTACACTATTCGTGGTGCGGTATGTGCGACAGAGAGTTATTTGACGTAGATTGACTTAAACCAGGTGGAATTACAAAAATTATGGACTTAAATTGTTCATGTCATTTTGATGAAAGACTTTGAAATTTAAACGTATTTTGTACTTGCTTGTTATATTTTATTGTTAGTATATCTGTAGTCACTAACAATAACAGCCTAACTCGAGTTAGAACAAAATTGAAAAAAAAAATTTAGAAGTCACCGTGCTCAAATAGGCAACTTTGTTTTTGTTAAGAAGTAAGTAAAAGAATTCGTTTCCTTGTTATCTGTAACAAAGTTATCACAAAAACTCCGACTCCTGATTTCCAGTAAAGATATTAAACTTTAAACTGCTCTCCCTGAAAAATTTTAAAATCGACTTAGGCTGTTATTGTTTGCGCCCACAGATATATTTGTGGTGTATTTATACAAAAATTTTAACGCACAAATCGAAATGCCGTTGCTGATTTATTGTTCGATGGTTTCAGCCATTGCCTCTATCTGGTATTATGAAAGCAATACTTTCCAACATGCAACGTCCATATGCAACACACTAAAAGTCATCAAAATACTGAGAGAGATGGCGTCTCTATACATCATTTCACTATGCCCTAGGACAGACTGACCTAGTGGCCGATAACTCACCCCACTGAGCACTTACACTGTGCAACACCAATCTTAGGGGGTGGACGATTCCTGTGCCAAATGATCACACTAGGTGAGTATAGTCAAACCCCAAAACTTTAGACCGCTGTGTAGATACACTTTTTTATGGCCGTGGCAAGTTTGAATTTTTTATCCGACACTGTCCGAGATAAATTTAAAAATCGAGTATAAATATTGAATTGAACCAATTCTTGAGATAATTTTGGAACATAATAAAAAAAGTGTAGCTGCACAGCGTTCTAAATTTTTGGGGTTTGACTATACTCACCTAGTGTGATCATTTGGCGCAGGAATCGTCCACCCCCAAAGCAAAAACCTAAATTTTGTTGCATAGTGTTATTTGTCTGATCCGCAGCTTTGAGTCTATCACAATTTTTCGGTTAACATTCAGATGTCTTAGGGTTTGAATGATACTTTAAATTGCGACTTTGATAAAAGCGCCCTCTAAATCCAGAAAGGCTGCCATTGCATATTGGTTATAGAAAAGCCCCCTTTCGCCCGTGCTAACTCTGCGTGTAGCGCTGTCTCCATCGACATTCCAGTCATATATATAGGTAGACTGGATGTATGATAGACCGCTATTAGTCTTGTATGTTCATCCAAGATTCATCCCAGAGTCTTGAGTATAAATGCTGAGAGGCTTATTGGTTTGAAATCTTTCACATATTCATAGCGGTTCTTCTTTTTATTCTGTATGCTATGTCATTTCTGAAATATTTTGATCCAAAGGCTGATATTTTGCGCCATCGGTAAACCGTATAGCTTTTTCAGATCTACCCACAGAACTTCATCAGCGGTTGTTTGGAAGGACAGTATTGCAATATTCATCAAACTAAATGCAATCGAAAGATCAATTCATATCAGAATCCCTTATAATACAAATATGCGAAAAATATCGCAGCCTCAAACACACAAGAAAACATACGTAGAACTTCTTTACAGAAGGACCATCGGTTGTCAGTAGACAGGATTTTTGTTGTTACCTACAAGACAACACAATTCATACATGGAACATACAATTTTCTTAGGGTTTAATCCATGTACCATTAAATACAAATTGTTGCCGCATGTCCTATTACTTTTTTGAGCCACTGTATTTTCATTTATGTATTTTTTACCTTATTTTTATATTTGCACAAAAAATATATATTTACATAAGGTGTATCGCACAAATCCCGCCCGACCGGTTTGTTCGCTGTGGGTAGGCAATGTTGAAAATTAAAAAAAAACGAGTTTATTTGAGTTTCTAAACTAAAATAGTATCACAAATAGATTTAGCCCAGTTATTCAATATTTAAAGACACTGGCAAAAATGTGCTACACATTGAGGCGGGAAATTCATCTATGCATTTAATTAATATAATTGATTGCCTGCATCCGAACTATTTTGGGAAGTGAACGAGAATAAAATGATTTATTACACAAATTATTGAATTTTTATTAAATAGTGTGGGTAGTTAATTTAATTTAATAATAGTAATTTTAATTATTCCTAAAAATTTTAATCATTATAATTTACCGCAATATACTTTATATAACCATTCCAGAAAATACGTAGACCAGAATGTATTCCATCTATTGAGTCTAACCCAGTTTGTAAGTCAGTGAGTCGGCCTGCTGTACACTCTTCGTAGTCCCTGGATCACCTGATGTTCTCTTCATATAAAATTAATACTGCGTACAAAGTTCCAAAGTATTCTACCATCCATTCCTCTGAGATGCTACAAACTGGGTACTGAACCATCGCAGAAGTGTTGTAGTATTTCCCAGGATGTTTTGATGGCATCCTTGCACGCCCTATATTCGTTACGATTTGAACAGATTCTAGGCCGACATCCGATTTTAATACTTTGAACTAAATTTTTTGTTGTTTTTTTTTTCAATAAACAACTCCTTAGTATTGGAAACAAGTATAATTTTCCAATGTTCCGTTTTAACTTAGGTCAAATGTCCAAAGTAGAATAGTGTTGGGTAGTTCATGAACTATCTAGTTCATTTAGGGTGACGAGATATCACTCTCACAAACGTAACACAGTACAACATTTTTCAGGCGATTGATTCGGGACTCAATTCCGATAATTGTTTGTGAAAGTAGCCCCAAAAAGAAGAACTTCTGCATCATTCGTTTGGTCAAGTTACCTCAAATAATAATTTAATAATTAATTTGAAGTTAGTAAGTATCGTATAGGGGAATTTGTCACGTTTTAGGTTCTTTTGTTTGTTATAACTCGAGAGCCACTAGTCCGAATAAGCTGAAACAAATTTAAGAAAATTAAGAATTACAATGCCTTTAATCTGTTCATACAACGTTTCGCTGCATAAGCAACAGTTTCTGGAGTTATGACAAACAAAAGATCCTAAAACTTGACAAATTCCCCTATACGATACTTACTAACTTCAAATTAATTATTAAATTATTATTTGAGGTAACTTGACCAACTGAATGGCGCAGAAGTTTTTCTTTTTGGGGCTACTTTCACAAACAATTATCAGAATTGAGTCCCGAAATCATGTGTTGTACTGTGTAATTCACATGTTAGATACGGCGAGTATGGTCGTGATTGTTATGGCTGGGCACCTTAAATGAACGAGTTCGAGAACTAGTGAACGAGTTCGATACAAGTCTAAAGTAGAATAGGACAATGTAATAATTGTCTCCAATTCATAGTCATATTGACGAATTCAAATTTGTTAAAAGTGGCATCATTCGAATTGCCTTGGCTTAAGTTTCAGTACTAAGTCCTCAATATTTTTTAAATAAAAATTGCTCCCGAGCTTTGTTTTCTCTACGCAACTATCTACTATTAAACATTATGTTAGATTAGGTTAGGTTGGAGTTGAAGCCTGTACCTCATGCTCTTTTAGAACTTATGGTCCATTGTGATACCGTTGAACCAGTTTAGGTAGTTGGCGGATGCTAACATCAGCCAGATTTGCCAACTCCGCAAAGAAAGAACTCGCCTTCTGGACAGAACCGGGCACAGACACTGAAGATGTTCTATTGACTCCACCTCCACCTCTTTGTCACCGCGACTTCTGGAAAAGACTTTTCCCAAGGTTTTCGGTCTCTCTGCATATCGTTCAACGACACTGCGACCTGTCATTACAGACACGACAAGTGAGAATCCGGTCTCGATAACAACAGCAGGGCGTTAGTGCGTTTCAAGTCGGTTCCTCATTAGCTTTGAATGTACATAGTTTCCTACAAATGATTAACTACCGTTAGTTGTACAATTCTGCAAGAAGAGCTTGCAAGTTGCTAGATGCATGTCCACATGTACCAATTCCCCTGGAGCATGTTAGGTAGCCCCCAGTCTAGCAAGTTCATCTGCTTTGCAGTCCCCTGGTATATCCCAGTGATCCGGCACCCAAATAAGGTGAACATTAAACTGTTCAGCCATCTCATTAACGGTGCGTTTACACGGGTCAGTTTGAGACAAGATATGTAGTTGAGAATATGTATTAGTTGTCACAAAGAGAAAAATTGTTTGTGTGACATACGCGTCCAGCCAGTTATAAAGACAGTACAGTTTTATACAACCGCCGACCGTGTCGTTTCGTTAAATTTCGTGCTCTGATTTTTTGTTTCTTCGCTCTTTTGCCATGTGTTTTGCCTTACTTCTCCAAATTACAATGGAACTGATGTACTCTGCAAAATTAGACATGTATTCATGTTTATATGTTTGTATTGTCAAACAATATTTCAATAAAAATTAGCTAAATTTTCAAATACAAATATATTTTCCAATTTGTAAAGTCGTTTGCGATGCTTTGCTTTTTTCTCAGAGTACTACGAAACGTCACCGATATGGCCGATGGCTAAACTAGTAGAAGTTGACGCAGTAGGATTTGTTGTAATTGTGTGAACCAACAACAGGTTTTTGTTTCATGACTCTAACCATCAAATTCAACACAGATCCATATGAACAAACACAGTAAACAAAAAAGTACAACAAAATACACTGAATTTAACAGATGGAATCATAAGAAAGCAAAATCAGTTGTTCTATTGCGTCAACCTTTACTATTTCAGCCATGATCTGGCCGCTTATGTCAAGTCTCTTGCCGAAGTTACTGTCGTTGAAAAATCAGAGACAGTTGAGAGAAGTGTAAGTGTGGTAGTAAAAATGTGTGAATGTACATATTTCTACTGTCGGAGCAAAACTCTCCCGTGTAAACGCCAGGTAAGATACCTGTGGCAGTCGAGGGCAGTTCTCGAATTCAGGAAGACAATTTCCAAGCACTTGATGTGTAACGACCAATCTCTCGCTAGCACTATCCATTTCGACTATTGCTACCTATTATTCCGACTATCCTCAGGGCTTGGGGGGTGTTCTTGTCTACTGAGGATATGCTACGGTCATTTACAGAATTGTCATATTTGTAAGGTAGCTAGCAATTTATTATAATATCGACAGATTATAAGAAATCCTATAAAGGTTATTCTGATTTGGGATGTGTGAGAAGATACCAAGGTGATTTGTACCCTCTCAGCAGTCGTCAGCCCAATTTCTGTCAGCCCAATAAATCCTTTATATGGTCATACCTTCACTTTCGTGGAAACCAATTTAATTTAACATGACAAACATTTATTAACACGACGTAAATTCATTGCGATATCGGTGTATGAGGTGAAATAATAGCAAAATTTAATTTAGGAAAAAAAATGTTAAGATTAAAATTTGAGAATATTTAGTTCTTGTAATAAAATAATAATTAGACTAAACAACGGTATATCCAGAAACTATTAAATTAATATAATGTCATGTCCGATTTTCTTATATTCAACGTGTTATGAGATTGATTCCGCCGACAAGCGCTTGTTGACTGCATTTAGTTGTAGACATCAAAAAAAAATTATAGGAGACTTAATATATAAAATCGAAGTCATAACACCTAAGGGTGAAAGTAAAAATGTTGACGCCACTGGCTATTAATTTAAATTCTTCATTTCAGCTTCAGTGTGTTCTTTTAGAATAATAATGGCTTATTGATGGTTGCTTAAAATGCCAGTACCTGCATTTGGTACATGGCTTCCAATTCAAGTTGCTCTGTAAGTCTGTAAAATTAGGTTAGACTAAATTGGTCCGATAAATGGATTTATTCCCAATATCGTGTTATATGGATATTGACATTATATGGTATTAGCATCATTGGGAGGGGGAAAATCACGTTAATAATTAATTCTTTAATCCAGATAGATTCGTAGGTATTTGAATACGCAGGATCTCTATAGGAAATTGCTGTGGATTTCTTATCCGACAGCCAAATATTCTTTTTGACTCTTCGTCCAAGCCTATGAACATTTTCCGAATTATAACAAATATTACACTCTTTAATGCTATAACTCACCAGGTTTCCTGTTCCTGCACTATGTTTTCCAATCTGATAATTGGAAATGAAACACCGTTGGGAAAATCCTGTTTTATTTCCGATTTCAATATTCAAATTATGATGCGATGCGAACTCCCGAAATATTCCAATGAAATGAAGAAAAATTTTGAAGTAAATTGTTTAGTAGAAATTAAATGTTGAAATCGAACTCGATTGTTTTGAAATATATAACAGTCTCCTTCCAAATGTTTAAAACCGCCAATGTAGCAAAGTACGAATCTGTTCTACCTCACTATATTGGTCAACCCTTACAGATGGTAGCTTGACTATCAGACAAAGTATTGACTTCGACCTTAGTCAGAACATTACTTCTCAGACATTATTCCGCTACTTCCCTAATAGCTAAGGTTTTCGCATGGCAGACAGATTTTCGGCGGTTTTTCGCAATGGATATCCCTAGGTCCGTAGAAAAGACACCAAGGCATACTTTATCGTCCAGTTTTGAACCATCTGTATAGAATTTCACGAATCCGTGTGTTCAGGGGTGTGACTATTCCATTGTGATGTGTGGTACTTCGTGTCGAAAAATTCGGTAAAAGTGTAATCGGCAATACCTGGAATTTCATGCATTGTGTTGAGAATGTCCGAAGCCAGTTTCTGACCAAAATTACAGTTCCGTAAGTCTAACAGCAGTAACCGTGGAATGCTGCCTAGCTACAATGTCCAGTGCTATGAAATGAAGTATGACATTAAGTGCATCAGTCGGTGTCGTTCTCAATGCACTAGTAACACAACTTTATCCAGCTGAACTTTATCCAGTATCGCGCAGTAAGTGGATTTCCGTAGACCCGTCCACCAGGCGATAACGTCATCCAGCATTTTCGGATTGACTACTGCCGTTTACATCCAATGAACTATATCATCAATCTTCAAAGTTCAAGTTTGTCAAGAGAAATTACGATACACTAAGCGGTCGCTTCCGCTTTAGCAATGAAGACAACCTTAGTTTCCCTCCATTTCAAATGTTTGTAGGCCTGCTTCATATATCCGGTGTAGAGTTCTTTGAGCCAGGGAATCAATCGATCAGACCCTACCTTCAGTACCGATGGTGAGACACTGTCTGGTCCTGGCGACTTGAAACGTTTGAAGTCTTTTAATTATATATTCGGTTACAATTTCACTGACAACACCCGAAGGCAGTACTTCAGCGGATTCTCCATTCACCCTCAGAATTGCCAGGGAAATGTGTATCCAGGACCACTCCCAGTGATTCCTCACTGGAGGTCGTCCAACAACCATTATCTATCTTAATGTACCCAATAGTACATTTCCACATTGCCGCAGAATTCTATCCAGTATTTATTTAAAGCTGTCCTCAACTCACGTTTGTACTGCTTGAGTTATTCTTTCCGTCTATCCCAGTCCTGTTGTTCCCTTTTACACTTTGCCCTATTAAAGAGCTTTCTACGGCACTTCCTGAGTTTAATCAACTGTGGCGACCACCAATGTGTCTGCCACCTTGGTTTGATGTGTCTCGTTCGACCCTTGTTTCTATGCCCATGATAGTTCGCGGCTTCAGTTCAGGTCCATTTGGAATAAATCTGTTGACAGTTTCTCGAAACTCTCCCCAGTCGATTTGCTAATGTTGCGTGGAACGACAGGACTATGAAGCTATTCAATTTCGCAAAAGCTAATATGTCGATGGCCAGAAAATATATGAGCGTCCAAAACTTTCCATTCAAATATTGCATCGCCTATGCTCTCAGACACACCTCTCACCTCTTGTCTATTGCTAGTAATGAAGGTAGGTTCGTACCCTCTGTTGCAACTCACAAGATCGCTCCTCATAATATATTCTTTAAGTAACTCACCCGTTTCGTTGATTTCCGCGCTTTCCTACATGTGTTGACATCGCTGTATACTATCAGGTTTGCGACATTACGGAGCCGGGTGGTGCTTCTGCGTCATGTGCGATATATACTAAGGCCAAGCAAAAGTGAAGGATTGAAGAAGATAAATATTAAGATTGATCCTGGCCTGGTATACAGGCTCTACGTTTTCCACCACCTGTACTTTGAAGCAGCTTAAAGCCGGGCGTCCTTAGACCAAAACCATAACCCCACTCACCCATAGTTCCTGAATTAGGACGAGATCTATTTCTCCTTGTGACAAGAGGAATTTTATGCAGTCTTAGAGTGGTGGAGGTTATTTTGTTATCAGGTTTCGGCACCATCGTTACATCCGCCTCGTCGTCGGTGTCACCAAGAAAATCATCTTCAAGTGTCTCATCCGGTTCCGTGATGAAGAGCTTCTGCACGCGCATCGGAAAAGAAAGAAACGCTAGTGTCCTCCAGATGCATCTCAGATACTTGCGACACTTCCCCTAACGAAACTACACCAGGATTATGTGGTGGAGAATTTTCCACGTTGCCTGCCTTATCGCTCTTGTACACCCTCAGATTGATCCTACTGAATCCGTATGAGACTCGGCCACCTGAATTGACGAGATAAGATAGAGACTCCGCATTCAGTATAAAAACTGCATGCCTGCGGCCCCATCCACAAAATCCAATCGCCCGACCTTCCAGTGTTTGGTTGGAAAACCAGAATTGCTGTCTTGTGGCCGCTTTATGATTAAATCCGCATCGGATGGTATTGCCGGAATCCATGCGTGGGCTCTTGGCCTAGACTGGATATTGTCATTTTTGACAGCATCCAGTGCTGCACCCTGCCAAGTTTCACCTGTTTTCCTCAGAGCGCAGCGGTAGAACTCGACAGAACCCTCATCACTGAAGCGCATTAATTTTATGCGGCCTTGCACCAGCCTGCGTCGTCACAGTCGGGAGAACATCAGAGTATACCGAACATAGTCCGATTTCAACGGCACTCCATTTGTCCCTAGGGATGTTGCCGTTTTCATTTCTCCTGTTGATGACCGCCAGTATGAAGACGTCCTTAGCAACGTTAGCAAAGGACCTTGGACCAGCGTTTCCTCTGATTTCTGTGGTCCTTTTGGAAGCCAGCGGTTCATCAGGCGTCTCTTCCCAGACTACTGTACTTTGGAAGCGGACGAAGTATCCTGCTGTTCAGGCGTACTAGGTGCGTACTTATAATTCAGCATCTACTAGCTAGCCTTGCCCAAACTCTCAAGGATTCTGAGAGAAAGGTTCCGATCCTTGTATCTGTTGTTTAAAGGACGGAAGTGCTTACTACATACTGAAAAATAACAGCATGTACATGTTGCAAGCATTGTTTCCGTGAATTGAAGATTCGCTGCTTTTTGTTTCTTTATTGTGGCAGATACCAGTGTTTTCAGTAGTTTTCAACAAACAAATCCACATTTGGTTCACAAATACATATACATATTATAACCTATTAATCATTGTGTCCCAAACATGTTATATTGAATAGCAAACACAATGTGTTTGGACACAAGTATACTATATTTGTGGCAAGCTACAAACACGTTATATTTGCAGCAAAACAATAAAAAAAGGCGAATTTTTCAGCTTGTATCAGGAACCGAAGTACCAAGTAGTACAACCTCCTTGGAAGAAGTTGGATCACCCGACCTGCTGTCCATGTGTGTTCGTGGTCGTCATCATCGTTTTCGTTTACGTGTCCGTAGTCGTGCCAGTAAGTTTTCGTATTTGTCCTTGTTTTAGTTCTTTTCCATTCATTTTGGTCTCACGAGTGCTGTGGTAGGAACGTCGGTGACGTCATAGCCCTCAAAACATAGCAAGGACTGAGTCGCAGCTGAGGCTTCCAGCTATCAGCAAAGGCTGCCGTTAAACATAATAAGTGGTAACGCCTGACTGCGAACCGATAATTCTGATGAGCACGGGACGCGTAACAATATGGCAAAGTATTGTTGTGGATGTTTTTGCACAAGTAGGAGTGTAGACAATTCTCGCTTACTTGAGATTTGTTTATCCCCATAATGTTTGATGATATACCTAAATACTTGTGGAGAAGGGAGCCGATGATATGCCTTGGTGGTCTTTGAAATAGCTAAATTCGCAACCATCCACCATAATAATCAATTTCACATTATTTTTTTAATAATACATTCTATGAAAATTTACTTTTTGCTATAAAAGTATTTTTTCATAGAAATTGATCTTGAACCGGGAAAATTATTAAGGAAAATAATATCTTAAAGATCGAATAATAAAACAAAAATGGAAAAATAAAAAATAAAATAATGCAAAACCTAGAATTGGAATATTTAGGAGTTGAGACAGTTCTCGCAGTTTAGATTTGTTTATCCCTGTACTTGTGGAGAAGGGAGCTGATGATATGCGTTGATGGGCACTGAAATAACTATTATCTCAACCATTCACCATAATAATCAATTTCACAATATATAAGTATGTTTTGGAAATATTTTCTTTTAAAATATAATTTTTCTATGAAAAAGTATATACACTTTTAATAGTTTTTGATCTTGAACCGAACAATTATTAAAAACAATATTTTTCCTTATCTTTCTTAATAAACACAACAAATTCTTATTAAAACCACTATATCAACAATTCGCAAAAATCAAACACACGCATTGTGATATTGCACACTTGTGTTCATGATGTCCTATACCTAGCCAAAAGAATAGTTGATTAATTTAACGCTAAAAAGAAATACGGGGTAAATAAGAACTCTGGTTAAATATGACATATTCAATCAATCAGAATAAATGTCATATTTAACCAGAGTTCGTATTTACCCCCCCATGAGTAACCCATACACATCGTCGTGGGGAATGTGTAATGAACGTTTACCCATTACCCGCAGGGTATGGGGAAAATAATGGGTAGCTACCCACGAAAATGAGGAATTACCAATCACGATTACCCATTACCCTCAGGGCAATGGGGAAAATAATGGGTAGCTACCCACGACGATGGGCAATGGGTTACCCAGGGTAACTCATCCCCATTTTTGATCGATAATATGAAAAAATTAGAAAAAACGTCTGTATCTCGGAAACGGAGTGTCCAATTGAAAAAATAACCAATTTTTGTGGATTTCTAAGGGGTTTTCATAAAGTGGTCCAATTCGTATGGAAGAATTTTTTTTCAAAAATCGCCTAAATAAAAAAATCGCCTAAATAAAAAAAATCGCTAAAATAAAAAAGTGCCTATAACTCGAAAACGGTGCGTCCAATCCAAAAAATAATAAAAATGGGTGTCTCCAATATGGCATCACTTTAAAAAAAAAAACCGCTAAAAATAAAATTTTTTATACAAAAAATCGCTAAAACGCCCTCATGTTTATATATCGGTAACGGAGCGTCCAATCGAAAAAATAACCAATTTTTTTTGGTTTCTAAGGGGTTTTCGTAAAGTGAGATTTTTTTTTCGAAAAATCGCCCAAAATAAAAAAATCGCTAAAATAAAAAGGTGGCTATAAATCGAAAGTTAAAGCCTCCTTAGGAGGTAAAATTTTTATTATTTTTTCGATTCGACGCACCGTTTTCAAGTTATAACCATTTTTATTATTTTAGCGATTTTTTTATTTTGGCGAAAAATTCTTTTGTATGAAAAATTGTATTTTTAGCGTTTTTTTTTAAAGTGATGCCATATTGGAGACACCAATTGGTTAAAGCCTCCTTTGGAGGTAAATTTGTTATTATTTTTTCGGTTGGACGCACCGTTTTCGAGTTATAGGCACTTTTTAATTTAGCGATTTGTTTATTTTGGCGATTTTTCGAAAAAAAATTCTTCCATACTAATTGGACCACTTTATGAAAACCCCTTAGAAACCAACAAAAATTTGTTATTTTTCAATTGGACGCTCCGTTCCGAGATATAGACGTTTTTTCTAATTTTTTCATATTATTTTTTCCATCCCTGAGGGTAATGGGAAATCGCCATTGTCGTGGGTAGCTACCCATTATTTTCCCCACTGCCCTGAGGGTAATGGGTAATCGTGGTGGGTAATTCCCCATTTCGTGGGTAGCTAACCATTATTTTCCCCATTGCCCTGAGGGTAATGGGTAATCGTGATGGGTAATTCCACATTTTCGTGGGTAGCTACCCATTATTTTTCCCATAACCTGCGGGTAATGGGCAAACGATTGCTTCTCATTCCCCACGGCAATAATAATGTATTTACCCACGAAATACGAACCCTGTATTTAACCCTTTTGAAATTTACCTCGTATATCAATTTGCTGGGTAAAACCGAAACCGAAAACCTAAAACCGAACCAATCGTTTTGCAATAACATTGAATAACATACAAAATGTGTTTTATTAAAAAAAAAATTACAGCAGACAGTTGTCCGAGGCCTTCGGCCACGGACTGTCCCTGCAGGCTGTGTCAGAGACACGGCCATTAAGTTTAACGTAGAATACGCCATCCGATAAGACAGAAAACATATATAACAATAAATTCATTTGCTTATATTATTTATCATTTATTGTTATATGTATATGTTTTCTGTCTTATCGGATGGCGTAATCTACGTTAAACTTAATGGCCGTGTCTCTGACACAGCCTGCAGGGACAGTCCGTGGCCGAAGGCCTCGGACAACTATCTGCTGTAATTTTTATATTTACCAACGTCATTTGATTCAAGTCCGTTTAAAAAAAAAATATTATGTTAAATTTTTTTAAACTTAATTTAATTTATGTATTTTAATTAATATTTTTATTGAAATAAGTTCTGCGAATGTTGAGAGGGCCGCCCTAATATTAAAAAAGGTTTACCTTATCGAGTCTTCGCATTAGCATTCGAGCGTTGTGTGAAAGCTTTACGCTTTACAATTCAAAATTAATGTTACAACAGCTTTATTGAAGCTTTCGCAAAAAAGCTTTATTACGTTAGCTTACTGTTTGTTTCACTTTTTACTAGATACATGTTGCCAAGCAACATTAGCTTGCTGTTCGTTTCACTTTTTACTAGATACATGTTCCTAAGCAATGTTGAGCAACCAAAAACACTCAACCAAACACCACACATATGTTTGAGTGTATGTGTTTAAACAATTTTCATTTGAGAAATTAAAATACTAGAAATATATCAACCAATATGAAATGTATATCAAACGAAAGATATCATCTTCCTTTACCTACAAAAAAAATTTTAAAAAAATTCATTTAGCCGTTTCCTCAAATTCAATGAAATAAAGATTACAACAATAAAAACCTGACATGACTCCTCATACCGTAAGGTAAGACGTATTCTACGTCAAAAACCTCTGTAAGGAACCAAAAATCAAATTACAAAATTCTTTTAATGAAAAACTAGTTTGTTTCGTGTTAACTCAAATTATACTTATGTATACATTTAGGTTAAACTCTATATTACTTACACATCTTGGATGTACCTGCAATTTACTTGCTGAGCCCCACAGAATAAACTCATCCGACCTGAAAAAGTCATCATCAGATTAGAAAAAGTAATTAAAAATCAGGCTTTTCTAATTGAAAAATATTGCATTTTGCCTGTCTTTCGGTGAAAATTGTCTTTATCCTAAACTGTAGCCTAAACTTTACTCCAATCACCAAAATTAGCATACACAAGAAATTGTAAGAATTAGGTAAGTAAAGCATTCATTCATTCTCAAATAATATCTGGGATGATTGGTTAATATTTCCGATCTTAAAGGTTTATTGGAGCAAAAATTGTGCCATTAAACAATATAATATTTAAAGTAGCTAAGCTGTTGTTGGACATGGCCCAAAGAGAAAATTTCTAAGTTTACTGATCCAACAATACAGCTAGAGTGTCCAACAAACCGTAATTTTTTTGGAAACCGGTTCTCGGTTTGTTCGAAAAATCAATTTTTCCAGAAACCGGTTTTCAGTTTGTTCGAAAAATGCATTTTCCAAGAAACCGGTTTTCGGTTTTTAATTTTGGCAAAAACCGGTGGAACCGATTTTTTTCGGTTTTTTTGCTTAAAATTAAATTAGACATGTAGAACTTACAATAGAATTTGTAATTTTTTAAATTTTTTAAATTTTAAATAAAAACAATATATTTAAAATTAAAATGTTTGAGCGTTAGGTATATTTTAAATTATTTTATTCTTAAATATTTCGCTCACCATTGGGTAGCATCGTCGGGAAGATAAACCCAATTATTAATTAAAAATTAAATGAGAAGAAAAGAAATAATGAAATTAAAAATTAAAATTAAATTTTTAATTAATAATTGTGCTTACTTTCCTGACGATGCTACCCAATTGGTAGCGAAATATTGGAGAATAAAATAATTTAAAAAAGATCTAACGCTCGAACATTTTAGTTTTAAATATAATACGAAAGGTTGAATAAATCATAACATTTGAAAAAATATATATCCTATTCCAATTTGGAATGCGTGTTTAATATAAAATTTAAAAGTTTTATTGAAATTCGCATTAAAGTGATTTAAAGTCGAAAATCATATTCAAATTTGAAAAAGATTTTATGTATGAAAATCTTATTAAGTTTAAAACATTTAGTTATCAAATAATTTTAATTTTGAAATTTGATAAAAATAAAATGTTTGGAAAGCTTAATTAATTTTTAGTTAATTCTAATTCAAATCATAAAATCATTTTGAAAAAAAATGTTTGGATATGTCAGTTAGATCATATTTCAAAATGTAAAACATGTTTCTTAATTCCAAAATTTCACTAAAATTCAATCATCATTTATTAACCGGTTAACCGACGTCATATAACCGGCTTCCGGTTTCGAAAATTCGAAAATTACGCTCTTTAAAAAACCGGCACACGGTTAATAGCAAAACAACCGGGTTAACCGGTTTACCCGGTTTCGGTTTTGGACACTCTAAATACAGCTGTCAATTTCAAACTGTAGTTTATGTACAAAAACAAATCTTTATATCGGTCATATTATGAAAGGTAAGAAAGGTGGGCCTAATATTGAAATTCTCGTAATGGGATAATCAAAATTTCGTTAGGAAAATTTGGAAATTAGTTTTCGTAATCTTTCTTACCGGATGATATTATTCCGAATCGATGTTAGAACAGTTTATATATCCGAACTTCCGAGGTCCTTAAAGACAGTAAAATCATTTAAAATAAGTATTACTACCATTATAATGCTCTGCAACTTAAAAAAATTTTGTAATTTTTTTACAGTTGTTCGTATAAAATATCAGCAATGTGTATCGAACCATATGTTATTGCTTCTAAGAAAAAGAATACGACGTATCAAATCGTATGGTGAAGAGATCGGTGTTGTCAACTTTTATTCAACTTAGTAAACAGTGAGATTTTTAGCCATGACCAGCCTTACAGAGATGACAAAAATGATGTTGTCAAACAAAAAGTTTAAACTGAAATAAATTGAATTAAAAGCTAATACAAAATGTTTACTCCAGATTCTGGAAGAGAAATTCTACAAACATTTCACAATTCAAAAATTATCCCTAGAGTTTGAAATCGTTCCATATTTGAATGATTATCCAGAGAGTGGCAATGCAGATTGAGTGGTTGTGATGACTACATTTTGTTTAAGGTTAAAATTATTCTTAATTTCTTTCAATAAATGTATTATGTTGACTTTCAGAAATTAGCATGCATATTAATATAATAAAATATGAATTAAATCCCAATTCATTACTTTCGCTATCAATGTAATGTTGCGAATAAATGTTTCTTTGTAATTTATGAGTTGAATCCACTATTACCCTCTGTCTTTTTATTGGAAGAAAATAATAGTTTAGTAATTAGTGATAACAAATGGTTTAATATATAAAACACATATTGTAAAATTGTTTAATTATCCATAATCGATGTAATGATTACATACATATGTATATAAAATGTACAATATGTAATTGTACGAGAACAGCTCAAATGAATCTCCGTTTTATTTCCCAAATTTGATGATTCCTTACGAATAATTCATTACGTTTAGACAATCGTAGTTATCACACGATCGTCAATTAAGAGGAAAAGTGGCACCCATCTTGTGGACAGACTTTTCATACCCAACTGACCATGCACAATCCTCGATCGGCCAAGACTATATTCTCTCTATAATTCAGTGGAGCATCCGGAACAGGGCTGAAAAAGGACATTGCCAGTTCAGTACTAACTAAAAATACTTTCTTGCTCTCAAAGTACTAATGATTTTGTTTTTATTAAAAAAGATACATTAAAATACTTATGTATTTAAAAAAAATAGTTCATCTATTTTGTAAACTATGTTGTCGTGTAACTTACTTACTTACTTATCCGATCTCGGACAACCCCGGGGGGTCAGGGACCTTACAAAACGAAGATAACATATTTCGCCAACCAGTTCGATCTTTTGCTTTATCTCTCCAGTTGGCAATACCAAGTGTACGCAGGGATTCGTCAACCTGATCCCTCCAGCGGAGTCTTGGTCTTCCTATTTTTCGTCTTCCTTCGAGTTCGGTTTCGAAAACCCTTCGTGCTGGTTCGTCTTCATCCATTCTACAGACGTGGCCTAGCCAGCGCAATCGCGTTATCTTGATCCGCTTAACTATTTCAATGTCAGGATAAAGCTCATACAGCTCATGATTCATGCGTCGCCGATACTCTATAGGGTTTTGCACTATAGGGCCATACATTTTTCGGAGTATTTTTCTCTCGAAGACTCCTACAGATGTTTCGTCTGCTTGCGATAGGACCCAGGATTCTGCGCCATAAAGCAAGACAGGTTGAATGAGAGTCTGGTACAGCTGGACTTTTGTTACTCGAGAGAGGGCTTTATCTCTAAAGTGCTTGCTTAGCCCAAAATAACATCTATTCGCAAGCACAATTCTCCGCTTGATCTCAAGGCTCGTCCACTACCTCGAAGTTATAACGTCCACTACCTCGAAGTTATAACGGTTATCAACGTTCACGCTTTGGTTTAATCGCGTGGAGGCCCTGTTCGTTGAAACCATTAATTTTGTCTTGTCCTCATTCACCGTCAGACCCACTTTTGCTGACTCCTTCTCAATTCTCGAAAAAACCGCAGTAACTTCTCTAATTGTGCGCCCAATGATATCTATATCATCAGCATACGCGAGCAGCATGTGACTTTTGCTGCTGATGGTTTTATTCATGTTTTATTCATGCTTTTCTCATAATGATCTCCATTAAGATATTAAAGAGATCGCACGATAGGGTGTCGCCTTGCCTCAGGCCTCGCTTAGTTTCGAAAGGTTCGGTAAGATCCTTACCAACTTTCACTGCGGATTTGGTGTTCGTCAAGGTCATCCTGCAACGGCGTATGAGTTTTGCAGGAATACCAAGCTCAGACATTGCTTCATAGAGTTTCTCCCGTATCGGACTATCGAAGGCCGCTTTGTAATCGATAAATAGATGATAGGTATCGATATGTTTTTCGTGTGTCTTCTCTAGGATTTGGCCTAGCGTGAAAACCTGGTCAGTTGTCGATTTTCCAGGCCTAAAGCCACACTGGTATGGTCCAATCAAGTCAGCGATAATCGGGTTTAGTCTTTCGCACATTATACTTGATAGAACCTTATATGCTATGGATAAAAGGCTTATTCCACGTTAGTTGGCACAGATACTCGGGTCACCTTTTTTAAATATGGGACATAGTACACTGAGACTCCAATCGCTGGGCATGCATTCATCTAACCAAATTTTGCTAATGAGCTGATGCATGCACCTTATCAGCTCATCGCCGCCAGCCTTAAACAGCTCCGCCGGTAATCCATCGGCTCCTGCGGCTTTGTTGTTCTTAAGCCGGACAATAGTTGTTCTGACCTCGTCTTGGTTAGGAGGGGTGCAATCGACGTCGTCGTCCATATTGTGATCGATTGTCCCATCGTCATTGGATATCTCAGGTACTAGTAGCGCGGAGAAATGCTCTCTCCATATTCCCAACATGCTCTGCACATCTGCGACGAGATTTCCGTCCTTGTCTTTACAGAAGGGGGGCCCTGAACCATGCCCATTAGTTCCGTTTTTAACTTTTTGGTAGAATTTTCGGGCTTCGTTCTTCCTTCAGTATGTCTCAATTTTCTTACTGTCGCGCTTTCTCCACTGCATCGGGAGGGGGTGGGTTCTGTGCCAAAAGTTGCGAGAGCTTCCTTGAGTAGGCTGTGGCTACCTCTGGTAATTGCAGCTTTCCGATGTCCAGCTTCCTCTGCGTCTGGTTTCGTACGATTTTCGCTCTACGTAATCGTGTGCGAACCTTTGCTGCTACCGGGTAGTGATCAGAATCGATGTTAGCTCCTCTTCCATCAATTATCACGTGATCAATTTGGTTCTTAGTTCTTTGATCAGGGGATACCCAAGTAGCCTTGTGGATGTCTTTATGCTGGAATCTTGTACCACTAATGACCATGTTTTTTGCCGCGGCAAAGTCAATCAGTCTCATACCGTTGTCGGAACTGTCAGCATGTAGACTGAAATTTTCCAATAGTTGGATTAAACACATTCTCCCTTCCTACTTTGGCATTAAAATCTCCTAGTACAATCTTAATGTCATAGTCAGGGCAGCGGTCGGTTTCCTCTAGGAGCTCATAGAATATGTCTTTGGCATCATCATCTTTCTCTTCTGTCGGGGCATGCACACAAATTAGGGAAATATAAAAATATAACTACCCTACGGAGAATGAGACCGGTACAGAACCAGTCACGTGATAGGTCTATTAGTGATAGTTACCGGTCCCTGTATCGTCCCTTTTATATGAAAAGAACCGGTAACTTTAACATGGCTTTGTCATTGGAGGTGGTAAACAACCCGTCACACAATAAGTCCCAATTGAACCCGTTACAGAATAACACCGAATTGAATCAGTCCCAGAGAAAGCCCCAATTAACCTCTTAAACAAACCTTCAAAGTTGATATGGACCTTGAGAACGATAGAATTTCCAAATTGTCTATTAAAAACGCTAGTATTAATCAATTATGTATTTAAAATAAATCGATAACTCGCTAAGTTCTCGCAAGATTAAATATGAAAAACATTCTATCGCTTATAAGTTTTATAGAAAATTCCAATATAATTCATAAATATAATGACTTTAATCTCAGTGCTCACACTACCTTGCTTCTAGGAGGACCCGTTTAGTTTCGATCCAGTAGGTCCCGGGGGTCCGCTCCATTTAGTCGATCTCCAGTTTCCTTTTTTTAGTCCCGCCCTTCTAACGGCATATCATTGATCAATTGACTCTTCTTTAACTCTTTGGAACCAGTTTGGACACATATCCCCTTTTCACCTACCTCAGGGTGGGTACTTTTAGACAATTGCCTCAGTAGGGTACATACAAATGTAGATAAATACATTGAGCTGAATATATGAAAGGTATATATATATACATACAATTAAAACAAATCAATATTTTATAAAAATATATTGCAAAACCGTGAAGATGGGCAGCGGACTGGTTAGCCAACAGAAAAACTCCCAAGTAATACAAGCGATCATAATCAAATTTAGTATTTAGTACTCGTATTTCATCTTTAAGCCCTATAACAGCCGGACCTGACGGGAAAATTCCCGCGCAACTACAGGGGGCACTATACCTACCTTGTAGTTGGTTGGAGGCAATCTTCAGGGGCTGCCTTATGCTGGGAGTCATTCCTAGCAATTGGAAGCAAACCAAAGTGGTTTTCGTCCCGAAAGCGGGCAAATGCTCTCATGTCAAACCAAAGGACTTTAGACCAATCAGTCTATCATCCTTTGTTGTTAAGACATTTGAAATGTTACTGGACATTCATGTTCGAAGTAATCTTCCACAGAATCTACTATCGAGTTCTCAGCATGCCTATATCAAGGGCAGCTCAACTGAGACGGCTCTTCACTCTACAGTCAGCATAATAGAAAATTCTCTTGAGAATAAGGTCTTCGCTCTTTGGACCTTCCTGGACATCGAGGGAGCCTTCAATAACATTCAACCTTCGGCGATTCTCAGGTCGTTACAGAATCAAGGAGTCGACAGCTTAGTGAAACGCCTAATTGGGAAGCTTCTGGTGGATAGATCCGTCAAAACTGAATGGGGTGGTGTTACAATTGCTAGCAACGTTAACAGGGGAGCATCGCAGGGGGGAGTTCTGTCTCCACTATTATGGTTAACTTCTGTCAAATAACTGCTTCTTGAATTGGACAGGGCCGAATGCCAGGTCTTTGCCTATACCGATGATATTGCTATCATCTGTACGGGTAGAAACCTCTATTTACTTAGCATTCGTACAACCAGCCTACTTAGTCTGATTTCGAACTGGACCGCTTATCTTGTTCTCTTGTTCTCTCGAAAATATAAAATACCCGCATTTGAACTGCCGTCAGTTAATGGGGTGCAATTACAGTTGACGGAAAAGGTTAAGTACCTGGGAATAATTCTCGACAGAAAACTGTCTAGGAAACCGAGTGTGGAGGAGAGGGTGAAAAGGCGTCTGTTGCTCTTTACTGCTGTAAAGGGGCGATAGGAAAGCGCTGGGGACTGTCTCATAAGATCACCATGTGGATTTATACGGCAATAGTCAGACCAATACTTCTTTGGTGGAGGTGGAGGTCCCTCCAAAAGAAATATGTATATTCTGACTTCCTTGATGAAAATTCAAAGATCAGCACTGATTGGCGTTAGTGGGGCAATGGGCACATCGTCATGCACTGCCGGTCCTAAATGTAAATATCTCCTTCAAGCTGCCTGATCACTGTAGTGTATTTCAGGCGGAAATTACCGCCATACTGGAGGTTGCTGAACTACTGAAAAGTAGTGTCACAACCCTCCGGGGAATATGTATCTACACAGACAGCCAGGCTGCCATGAAATCCCTGGAAGCCATGTTTGCTACACGTCCCTGACGGTGAAAGAATGCCACTCATCACTTAGGGTGATGGCAGAGTATTTTGACACAGCGACATTCCAGGCAATTGCGTAGCGGATGCGTTAGCTAGACAGGGCACTACGGCACAGGTTCTTCCGGCAAAAGAAGGTGTTAGTATGCCAAGCTCTACCTGCCGTTTGCAGATCAGGCAGTGGGCCGATAATAGGTTCAAGGACAAGTGGAGACTTACTTCAACTTGCAAACAAGTCAGGCTCCTCTGGCCACAGGTGGACAGGAAGAGGACTAGGCAACTACTTAACTTGCCGAGAGGCAGATTATCCACAACGATAGGAACACTTACAGGACATTGTCTTGTAGGAAAACACGCTCTAAGATTGGGACATAGAAACTCCACTCTCTGTAGATGCTGCATGGAAGAGGACGAGGAAACGACGAAACACCTTCTCTTGGATTGCCCTGCTCTGGCAGGACTGAGAAGTAGGATATTCGGAACACATTTTGTTAGCACCGTAGCCGACTAGTCAATAGTTGCTATGGAGGTAGCTGCAGGTATCACAATGGGCTTCTTTAGCCTAAGTGTGCTAGACAGCGTGCTGTATTGCAGCTTTTTCAACCAACCAACTTGTATTTCATTGAAAAGGAACTATTCTCTTCCTATACATATGATGGGCGAATAATTAGCTGGTAGTCACGATAAATCGCGAAAAACAGGACAGATCTTTAATTTTGATATCGGACGATATTTTACCCAATGCTATTCAGCTGTTGAATATGTGCAAATCAGCGACTCCCACTCGGCGCCTAAAGGTCGGTTAGCAGTAATATCTTTTTTAATGTCTCTGTTTGACACGAGCATTAATCTATATTTGGTTGAAAAATTTAAAATTCCGCCACAACTTTTGAGATAACTCCGAAACACTTGAGCACGCATACAAATATTGTTAATATAACTAGGAAGTAATTCAGTTCGAATTTTTTTGGTATGTTCACGAATAAAGTCGAACAAATCGTTCTTGATTTATGTTAAAATCTGTGGAAGCTCTAACAAAAAAATGTTACCAAAGATTTGAAAATTGCAACTACTTTTTTAATAGGCAACCCAAATTCTTCAAAAATATACATATAGTTTTTATCATTATTAATTTTTGCTGTTGCGTAGCTATTAATTATTACAAAAAAATCCACAACTGAGTGAATGTTTTGGTATGATAACCTTTCACGAAGGAAATACCCACCAGTGTTTTACCATATTATGTAATTAAGTATTTTCAAAGTGAAATGTTTAATGTTCCGCCATTAACGATTTTCAAATAATTGTAGGCTTTTTTATTTACCTGTGGTATATAAAGCTGTATTGAATCGTCTCATAATGAGAAATGTATACTTTTTTTTATTATACATTTAGACATTTTTGCCATCCATTTATGCACAAATCTTAAGAAAATCCGCACCACAATCTTACCTGTTTGTAGTGACCTTTAACTTTCAAATCAGACGTAATCGGTTCATAGCGTGCATATACGTTTCTGGTGGATGACTTCATGATTTATGGCCAATTGCTAATATTAATTATGTTTGAATATTCTTTTTTCAACACCATCGATGATTTGTATAATTTTAATGTTTTGTATTTCGTTACACCGGTTAATATTAACTGGTTAGGTATTGATAAATGTGTCAAGGCCAAGAAGAACTATGCGCCTTTTATTTAAGGCCAATTCAGACAACTATGCTGATTAAAATGATTACAATAAGAAGAAAATTAATCTAAACCCGCCTCAAGTAAAACAATATCTTCAGACTTTCGAACACAATTATTTTTTTTTCGAAATCAAACAAACCAATTTTCATGAATGGTAAAAAATTATATCAAATTTAAGTTTTGCTGTACTTTTACGATTCTTCGGAGGAAGAAACAACAACTCTGACATTTACTATTTTCTTAAAATTGTAAAAACAAACAGTATTTGATTTTCCTACTCAGTTGTGCTTTTTATCAGCACAAGATATGATTTGCACAACATAAAATTTGTGGTAGCGTTTTGTTTCTGCATTTAATAAAATAGCTGACATGATCAAAAGGAAATGATAATATCAAGTAGACCTAATATGTTGTTAATTAAACCTTGACACTTGCTTAGACCTTTTATGTCCAGTTTTTAAGTGGGTAGTTAACTATCGGATTACTTATAGCCTGTTTTTGTAACTTAATTTTTGATCATTCGTACGCCAAATGACTAGCGAAGATGACTTTTGGTTGTTGTACGCTTTGTTTGAGTGAAACGAAAAGAGCTTTCGTTTTGCTTAAAAAAATTGGTTCAGCGAAATCAAACACGAACGAAACAAAACGTCAGACTAGACAATCAGAAAATATCAATCGTTTAGTTTGTTTACAAATGTGTTTCTTTACCCATTTACAAGAAAATTAATTAAAATTGTTGTTTAATATGGATATATTTCTAACAAAAAAAGTCACTACATGTGGCCCCAAATGCCACGGATGCAATCATTTTAAAAACACTTTAATTACATCACTTCACTAACTTTAATTTTTCCCACTTTTCTTGCAATTTGTTGTTTGTTCATTTGTGTTATTTTGTCTGCAATCGGCTGCTTCCAATTAAACAGCTGATAGAGCAGTGTTGCCTGCAGTTTGCTAAATTTTGGTATTTTCCAATAGAAAGAGCTTTTAAAATCAACAAGAATAACACATTGGCAACAATGTACTTTGACATAAGGGAACAAAACTCAAATATAAACTTGATCGCCTGGGTAGCAATCGCACGTCTGCTTAAACAAAAAAGTTCGCTGAACAGGCTTTTAATTTTAATTCTAAGTTAATTAAAGGTTAACTTTGCATTTTGTTTTTCAGTGGTGACTTAATGTAAGTCGCCATATTGTCAACTAATATGGCAACCCTTGTTTTCATATTGGAAAAAAACGTGTGTTTTGGGATAATTACAAAAACAACAAAGGGGAACAAACAAAATGGAATTATGTAAAATAAGATATAGACTCATAAAATCGAAGTAATTTTAACAAAAATGTGTAAAAAAACTATATATCAGCACCAATTTAACGATCTAGACTCAACGTATGTGTACAAATACGCAAATCTGAAACATGTATTTTAAACAATCTTCATTTCTCACTTTGACAGTGAGTAATTTGATTGTCAAAATAATATGGTTCTGACTATAAGTTAACCAACCAACATTGGGTGTTAAATCATAGTTAAACAATGACTAAAAACACAATTCGATGTTTAACCACAATTTAACTAAGAAACGAAGATCACCACTGACTTAAAAACTGGCCATTAGTGGTTTCGATTTTAATAACCAAGTCTTGTGAAATGTTTCCACAGACGGAGATTAGAGCACTAGAGCATTACAATTGTTAAATTAAACAATCTCAAACAAATTACAATTTTTATAAACTTTTTCTTTTAAATGACTGCGATTTGTTGTTTTTCAGTGTTCCGTAAAAATTTTGAAAACAATTATTGTGTTTACTTTTTGAATTTAATGTTCGATAGAAAAAATCAAATTGTTTTTTTTTCCATTTTCTTTAAAAAATTATTGTATAATTTTACTTTGCTGTGGAAAAATGCAACAAATGAAATGGAACATAGAATTATTCTTATTTATGAAAGATACGTGAGTGAGGCAGGCTGGGAAAAGTTCAGAGACACTTTCAACAGGTCTATTCCAAATAGACCTGAACTGAAGGTGCAATTATTGGGGGCTTTGAAACTTCGGTCGAACGAGTCGCATCAGCAATAAATTGTTCGTTACAGGCCGCATGTTCCAAGGTCAATCCAAGGGGTAAACAGCGGCCACCTTGGTTGTCGCCACATCTGAGTAAACTGAGGAAGTGCTGTAGAAAGCTCTTTAGTAGGGCAAAGTCCACAAGGACCCAACAGGACTGGGATATATATATAAAGAAGAACTCAAACAGTACACGCATGAGTTGAGGAAAGCTAAAAATAAATCCCGGATAGATTTCTGCAGCAATGTGGGAAGCTCATCCAAAGCCTCCAGGCTTAGGAAAATGTTGGCCGCAACACCTTGTAATATTGAATACATTAGGAAAGATGATGGTTCTTGGACGACCTCCAGTGAGGAATCACTGGGGCTGCTTCTTTATACATATTTCCCTGGCAATTCTGAGGTTGAACTACATACTTTAGTTGGAGACTCCGTTGAAGAACAGCCATGGGATGTTGCCAGTAATATTATAACCGAATCTAGAATTCTTTGGGATATAAAAAGCTTCAAACATTTCAAGTCGCCAGAACCGGACAATGTCTCGCCGGCGGTACTACAGGTAGGGGCTGATCAACTGGTGCCCTGGCTCAAAGAGCTCTAAAAAAAAATAAATGGTTTCCCATTACATCCCATGAAGGGACCGGGGAGAACTTCTCACAATCACTGAGCTGTGCGCTTTTCAGTTTTCACGCACTGATTGGGACCTACAGTTTTACACCGATTCCGAACGGTATTTTGAGAAGCTTTTTCATGGCTATATACTCGATAGTGTCGCCGTCACTATGCGAGGTGACCGCCGTCGAAAGAAATTTGAAGGTGGTCAGAGCAGGGTTCGAACCCAGGATCTCATGTACAAGAGCCGCGCACACTAACCATTGCACTACCGACGGCCACAAAGAGCTCTACACCGGATATATCAAGCAGGCCTATATACGTTTGAAATGGAGGGAAACTAAGGTTGTCTTTATTCCTAAAGCGGGGAAACCATCCCATATGGGATCTAAGGATTTTCGACCGGTTAGTCTATCGTCATTTGTCTGGAAAACCGTGAGGAGATTACTCGATAGCTATCTTAGGACCAACATTGATCACAGGCTACTCTCTACTCAGCAAAGGTAGGTCTATCGAAACAGCTATGGTTCCGTTCTCAGACATAGTGGGAGCGTTTAACAATGTGAATTCTGTCGCAATAATTGCGGCAATTACGGCTCCGGGGTTTGACAGAAATTTCAGGTTGATTGTCCACAACCTTCTTACAAAGAGACGCATTTTAGCTAGTTGTGTCACTGGTGCGTTGAGAACGACACCGATATTGTCGATTATACATTAGCCGAACGACTCTTTGACAGGAAGTACCACACTCTTATACCTGGTAGATCAGAATGGAATGGTCGAATACCTGTACATAGTATATTGGTGAATTTCTATACAGATGGTTCAAAACTTGACGGTAAAATAGGCGTTGCTATCTTTTCTATGGGCTAGGCTAGGGCTATTAATTGCACAAAGATGTTCTGATCATAGTAGTGTCTACCAGCCAGAAATCATATCTATTACACTCACAGAAAAATTCGGTTGAGACAGCCGAATTAGCCGTGACCGAATTTAGAGTTTGACACAACCTCATTAGAGGTTGACACAACCTCATTAGTCACTCCAACCGAATTTGGTGCCAATTTCGGTTGTCGTATCCGAATTGATTCCAAATTCGGTTGTTCCAACCGAAATGTTAGAAAATTTAGTTGACAGAACGAATATAATTGAAGATTCGGTTGTCACAACTGAACCAATTTTGCAACGAGGTTGCTTCAACCGAATTTCAGTTGTGGGAACGAAATTCGGTCGTGACAACGTCAATTCCGTTGTAGCAACCTCAATTCGGTGGTAAGAGCTGAATTTACGGTTGCCACAACCTCTTCTCAAACAATTAGTTCTCTGAGTGTAGGAATTGCTGAGAAGCAATGTTCTGACTAAGTTTGGAATCAATATTTCCTCTGATAGTCAAGCTGCCATCTAGTCCTTAGAAACTGTCTCTTTGAATTTGAGAACTGCCCTCGACTGTCGCAGATCTGTTAATGAGATGGCTGAATAATGTAATATTCCCCTTATTTGGGAGCCGGGCCACGGGGACATATCAGGGAACTCCAAAGCAGATGAACTTGTCAGACTGGGGACTACCTTACATACTCCAGGGCAACTGGAACATGTGGGCATGCCTCTAGCAACTTTCATGCTCTTCTGGCGGAATTGTGGTCACTGGTAGGGAACTGTGTACATTCTTCAAAAGATGAGCCCCCGCCTAGACTTGAAACGCACTAACACCCTACTGTTTGTTATCGAGACCGGACATATTACTTATCGTGTCTGTCATGACGGGTCAATAGAAGATATTCTGTGTCTCGTTCTATCCAGAAGACGGCAGGCTACAGAAGGCTCATATTCCTTTGGGGAGGTAGCAAACCTGACTCATGTTAACATCCGCCAACTCTTGAGATAATTCAATCAATCAAACTGGTTCAACGGGAGGGACTAGGAAAATCCTATATTTTTTTCTTTTGTCCCTGTGGTATCAGCGCTTGACCGATTTTTGGGCTGAATTGCCGGAGTTCGAGCAAGGGTTAAAATTTGATAAAAAAAAACACCCCCGAAATCAGAGAAAAATATAAGAATACGAAAAATATTTTTTTTCGGACGGACCTATGGGCCCCACATGTTCCAAAAAACGGGTACATATAGGGACCGTTGGAATCAGGTAACTAAAATAAATAAATGGTTTCCTTACATCCCATGAAGGGATTAGGGAGAGCTTCTCATAAACACTCACACTCACTGTTTGGACCTACTATTTTACACCGGTTCCGAACGGTATTTTGAGAAAAGCTTTTTCATGGCTAAAGCGTCGATAGTGTCGTCGTCACTAATCGAGGTTACCACCGTCGAAAGAAATTTTAGGGTGGGCAGAGTAGGGATCGAATCCACGTTGTCGCGCACACTGTCATTGCACCACCGACGGCCACCACAGGTGACTGTGGGTTCTTAAATGAAATATAGTTTTTTCGCAAATTTTGTGGTGTCTTTATTTTTATTTAGCAACGTCTGTGGACTCACAATAACCCCGATTTAGCATATTATAGATGGTTTTGAGAATCGAAAAACGACAAAAACTTATTGTGTCATTGGTAGTCATTTTGGAAACCTAAAAGATCAACTTTGCAGATATTTAAAGAAGAAAAATTTACAAAATCGCTAGATTTCATGGTTTGATTGTACTTTCCGCTTTGCTACGTATTTTGCTGTGTAATAAATCGTCTCCCTAACCTGTCATAACTCGTTATGAATAAGGCCGGTAGCTTGTAAATGGATTTGTGTCAAATACGTTTTCATCATGTCTGAAATATTTGTCGATATACATTCTTCAAAAGACACGCACGTCACCCATGATACCAAATGACTTCAATTGTATTGTTTCTTTTTTTTGGCGAAAATGACAAATGTTTGAACTTGAAAGAACTATTACCAGTTGGCATGAAAACATGGCAAACTTACACCAACAAGTTTTTGAAAATTCGGTGAATACTCGTATCATCATTATGAATAGCACAGTTTTTTTCAAAGTATCTTTAAATACCTAAAAAGATTTTGTTTTGCGTCTCATGTTACATTGGAAATAAATAATTTCTAAGTTAAAATGCTATAATAATTTTGAGCTATAGAATTTGAATTACAATATAGTATTTATAGCACAATATGTAAAATGCTGTCAGCACTTCAAATACACTGATTTTGACAGCTACGTTGAAGATTGTTAGATTTGCTCCAACAGTGTATCTAGCCCCTTTAGACCCATTGTGCAATTATACATATATGAAATGACAGGTGTGTCACACTCCTTAACAAATGTCCATTCCAATCAAATGGTTGGTATTTACATTCCTTACTTATTATCTATATTGTATTAAGTGATAATGTATGAATATCACATCTTAGACATGTTGACATGAAGACTGCTCGTATTGGCAGACAATTTCATTTACATTTATGCAAATTCTGGTCATTAATTTGAATATGAATACAAAATGTGACACTGAAATAATTTGCAAACAAGTTTAACGTATAATTGGAAGACAAAGTGTTGAACGGCTGCTAGAGAACATCTGGTAGGGAACATTTCCGGCCTACCCTTTCATTTTAATACCAATTCGAAATAAACAGTGCAAGTTAAGACAGATATCTTGCAGTCTCTTCCGTTTCAGTTAACTAAAAGTGTGAACAGCCCGCAGATTAATTACAATTTGGAAATCCAGAAAATGTTATTTGTAAATACCCGGCTACCGATTTATTAAAAAAAAATTGAGTTTTTAAGAAATCGGTTACCATTTTGCTCACACAATCAATTTTTTGACAAACCGATTTCGATTTTTAATTTTAGTAAAATAAATTTTTCGAAATAGAAAATATCAGGAAATTTGTTCCGTCCGTTTTATTTTCGTATTTGTGTAAAAATTGTTCTATAACTGTATTTAATTTCAGAATAATTTTCAAATTTGATGTTAAATTTTAAATCAAGTTTTAATTTTAAAATCCTGCTTTAAACTAACAGCCAAAGTCACGATCTCCAAAGAAACCTAACCTGGCGTTTACACGGGACAGTTTTGCTCCGACAGTAGAAATACATTCACACTTTTTTACTACCCCACTTACACTTCTCTCACTTGCCTCGCCCATAGAATAATACATACGTAGATAAACTTATTCTCTCATCTGACGTTTCATTTCACACTCTTCATCGTAGGTTTGTGGAAATGAGAGCAATTAAATTTAAAATTATCTTACACCATGTGGAGTTACAAAATATGTTCACTTAACTTTTTCCTGTCGTTTTGGTGTAGAACTGAAAAATTTAAATGAATTTTGCACTTTTTTGTTGACTTTTATCGTTGGTATACATTTGTATTGTATTTAACACAACTAGTTTGTCACAAAAACACAAAATTCGGTTGTTGTTCCTTTGTGGATCGCTGTATACTATTGCCACCACCTGGTATTATTGAACCCATATTTTCCACCATCCAATGTTTACTTTCCATCGTACCTATGACGTTTAATTTATTGAGCGAGTAAACGCTTCTATGGTACGTATTATTCTATGGCCACTGTCTCTGATTTTTCAATGACAGTAACTTCGGCAAAAGATTTGACATAAGCGAACAACTGATTTTACTTTCTTATGACTCCATCTGTTAAATTCAGTGTAGTTTGTTGTTGTACTCTTTTTTTTACTGTGCTTGTTCATATGGATCTGTGTTGAATTTGACGGTTAGAGTCATGAAACAAAAACTAAATGCCAGTTGTTGGTTCACACAATTTCAACAAATCCTACTGCGTCAACCTCTACTAGTCCAGCCATCGGCCATATCGGTGACGTTTCGTAGTAATTTGAGGAAAAATCAAAACATCGCAAACGACTTTACAAATTGGGAAATATATTTGTATTTGAAAATTTTGCTAATTTTTATTGAAATATTGTTTGACAATACATGTCTAATTTTGCAGAGTACATCAGTTCCTTTGTAATTTGGAGAAGTAAGACAAAACGCAATTGCAAAAGAGCGAAGAAACAAAAAATCAGAGCACGAAATTTAACGAAACGACACTGTCGGCGGTTGCTTAAAACTGTACTGTCTTTATAACTGGCTGAACGCGTACGTCATACAAACAATTTTTCTCTCTGTGACAACTAATACACATTCTCAACTATCTTGTCTCAAACTGTCCCGTGTAAACACACCGTAAGCGAACGGAAGCCTGTCACTCACTTTCGTTCTTATCCCAGGCTTTAAATGTTATTAGTGGTCTTCATGAAAGCTCAATTGGGTCGACTTCCATTAAAAAAGGTTTATATGTTTCTTGAAGTTACCCGAATTGGAGAGGTAAATTCGCCTATACTCAATAGGAAATTGATCTTGCTCAAACTATTATCTAATTCCCAATATAATTAGAATCTGTTGCATTTTTGGGGATTTATCGTGACTACCAGCCAATTGAGGATTTATTGTGACTAGAACCCAATTATCCGTCCAACAATTGTATGGGAGATATATACATTTTTGTAATTAACATTTTTTGACATTTTCTAATTTCACATCACATCCGTTCTGCAGTGTAATCGGTATTTTGGAAGTGCGATTAAATGGAAAATTTAACTAAAATGTAAGAAATAGTCGTATGAATCAAGTTAATAGCAGAATATGATTTCATCAATATTAGTTTTTTAGAATTTACCTTCAAATTGACACTTAAAAATCATTTTCGTTATTGAGATTACGATACGAAACGGATGCAGTAATTAGGCTCCAGGTGTTTTGCCACTTTCTGCTATTGTACAGAAAGGAAATCTATTGTTACCGTTTAAGTCAAAATGACAAAAGAACATTTTGAAATTCCGCATCACGTTCAAACAAATTGTGAATAAATGTGAACACAATAAAATCTTTAAAAATTTATTTATTTAAATGAAGCCGTTGAATTTGGTGATTCGCCCAGGAATGTGTGTTGAAATTCCAATATTTAGTTTGATGGGACGGCAGATGAAGTACAGGTGACTCTCGTATGATGAGGATCATAGTTAATTGTAATGTATGTTTAAGTTCTATCTCAATCAAAGTTTAAAAAATTAGTAAAATAAAACGCCTTTCTTTCGCAATATTTTTTGCAAATAACATTATAGATTAACAAGATTAACGGAGTTAATCTTCGAAATGCGTTAATATTGTTTGGTGTAAATTCCGTATTATGTTAGTTGCAAAAAATAATGCGAAGAAAGAAAGGCCATTTATTTTATTAATTTTAATATATAACTTAAACATACATTACAATTAACGCGCTAACCCATAAGATTACTCATACAATTTTAATCTGCAGAAACTGAAGTTTAACTTTTAACCTCATTTTAAACTGATGTCAATTTTGATGCAACACTGCCAGTTACTAAAAAACATGAAACCATAATAAATACATTCACAAAAAATAAACTGTTTGGCAGATGGAAGCCGATCGAAAAATTTCCGACGCATCGCCGCCACCAATACTTTTTTGAAAATGGATCTTATTGGTTTAAACTGTGAGCCGATTTTATTAACTGACCCGATTTGACCCACTGATCTAATTTTAAAGATTCTTTTATTTTAAAAACATCCCAAATTTGAACAAAACTAGCAAAACCAATACCCGCCAACTTAGTTTGTGCCGTCGTCTTCGATAATTTTGTCTCGGCGCGGACTTTGTCTAAGCACGGAGATGCCACCTGAAATTTCAATTTAGTCTCAAATTTGGTGGTGTAAATGGCGAAGATTAAAGAACAAGGTTATCGCTAATCTGGCCGCGATAAACGGCGGTGTAAATGATTATTAAGCGCAATAATCGAGTTACGTTTGTCGTAATACGAGGGTTGTCATATATATTTCTGGTGTAGGCAATTGTTAATGTTGCCAGGGGCAAAATGGCGACACCATTGGAAAGTTGTACAGTTTTAAGCTCAACGGTACTCAGAACGTGTTGACGTGCAAACATTGTTGCTGTTTTTTTTCAGTGACTTGAAAAATTCATCTATCAAAAAGTGTAATTTACTCGTGGTCATTTACGTAAAATTATTTTTTAAAACTTTACAACCAGCCTACACTACTGTGAAAACCTGGTATAATGCCTATAAATTTAATTGGGGCCGTCATTCGATTCAAGACGCATTTCGTGCAGGTCGTCCATGATTGGTTGTTGGGTCAGAAAACATCGATGCTGTGCGTGATCTGGTATTGCAAGATCGTCATGTGACATTCCATGATATAAGGCAACCTTGGGTAATGCTTCAACTCATGTACATTCAAAACTACATGAACATTTTGATGTAAAAAAATTCTCGCGGTAGAACCGCATAATTTGTTAATCGCACAAAAAGGCTTGTGTCGCCTGGTGCAAGGAAATGTTGAAAAATGTAATCTCGGTACTTGTAATCTAGGCGTCTTTGCCTATAAGATCAAGTGCGACGGATCATGGATCTATGCATATCTGAAACTAGTCAACAGGGTTTTTCACGACGAGCCAAATCCAACAAAAGTTGTTCGCGCACAAACCACCTCAATGCAAATGGTGACCTGCATAAGTGGCAACAGCTTCGTTAGAGCACCGTAGGACGGCCAATTCTGAATGGTACACAACCATTTGTTTGCCAGACATTTTTGGTGAACTAACCCAGCAAAAATATAACGGAGTAGTTCCAATGGAGGAGAGGTGAAAACATTGATCATTCTTCCTGGAATTTGATTATTCTAAGATGAATTTATGCAGGCGGAAGCAATGTATTTTTTTATTTGTTTGTTTTAAAGAAAGATTACGAATATTTTTTAAAGAAAGATTTTATTTGGATTTATTGGTTTGGATTGGATTTACCACAATATTATTAATCAGAATATTTGATTGATTGTATTGCTGGAAAATCTCAACTACACGCTGAAAGAACAGCCGTAGCAACATCCCAGCGAAGAATTCCTTCCGACTTCTGTCCGAATACTGACAGAAAGTGTGCACAAATTCCCGAATCTGATGCCGAATTCGGTCAAAATTCTTACAGAAAGTTGTATGAACGGTTGACAAGAATTCGGACCGATATTTCTGTTAAATTTCTGAGACTTGTCCGAGAATATGCAGACAATTCTGAGCTTTATCGGACATTTTGTCGAGAATGTGCAGACAATTCTGATCTTTGTCGGACATTTTTGTCCGAGAATGTGCAGACAATTCTGACATTTGGTGGATATTTTGTCAGACAAAGCGCAGACAATTCTGACATTTGCCGGACATGTTGTCCGACAATGTTCAGCCAATTCTAACTTTGGTTGGCGAGACAACATTTTAAACGTCTTAAGTTTTCTAAAATTCACCGCTTGATTTATAAATGACGATCGATTGACACAAACCCATCGTACACAAAAATTACAATAGAATGCAAGATAACGGAATTAAAAACAAAAAAAATGCATTAAAAAAATACAATCGAATGCAAAAATAATAACAAAACCAAACAAACAAATCCCTTCAGAGTATAAGCAGAGAACGGAATGAAACCATAACAACAAAGTCGAACACACAAAAATTCCCATCAGAGGGTGAGGTTGATTTCTCGCTCAGAGAGTGAGCACATTTCTCGCTCAAATTTCTGATGCTAAATTTCCTTGCGATGTTGCAAAATTTTCTTCAGAGAATGTGCAGATGTATCGGATAGTTGTCGGACAAAATAACAGAGATTTAACAGACTTTTCGGACATCAGATATGTCGGAAAGAATTGCTTGCTGGGATATTTCAGGAACCATGTACTCGTATATGTTTAGAACATTGTTTTCAATAATTGAGGATCTGCTGATTTTTTTGTCTCTTTGTTGTGTTTCACATTCTTGTTTTCATCAGTGTTTAACAAACAAATCCACATTTGGGTCCCAATAACATATAGAATAACCTATTAGACATTGTGTCTCCAACATATAATAATAAATAGCAAACACAATGTATTTGGTCACAAGAATATTATATTTGCAACAAGCTACAAAAACGTTATATTTGCATGCAAACAACAAAAAAGGACAGATTTTTCAGCGCGTACGTAAACGGGATGAACTTGTTATTATTCGTAGTATTCTTATGAGAGAATTTGAAAAGTTTTTCTTGGAGAATTTGTTTAATGCGCTGAATTTCATACTTTATACAAAATAAATAAATGGTTAACATTACATCCCTTAAAGGGACTGTAGAGAACTTTTCCCAATAAGTGAGCTCTACGCTTTCTAGTTTTACACTCTGATAGGAACGTACAGTTTTGCTCCGATTCCGCAACATGTTTTTCATGGCTAGTTACTCGATATAGTCGCCGTCGCTCGGCGAGGACATCGTCGTCGATGGAAATGTTAGGTGTTCAGGGCAGGTTCCACGTTCTTATGCATAGTAGCCACTAGCCATTTTTCAATAAATGAGAATCACGAGACAGACAGAAACCCCTTAAAGGCTATAATCCAAAAGTTTAAATTTGAATTTCTAAGTAGTCAGGTAAGTCAAGGACATGTACGCCCCGATACGAATAGAGAAATAGAAAATGAAAGCTCGGCGTGATTGCCAAAGGTATAGATCACCAGGTGCAATTTATCAACTTACAATTACAGCGGATGGGCTAAGAACAAATTCGACCAAGTTGTCCTTATCGGTCCCCTTAGAAATTCCTTACACGGAACGAAAGGGTGATTGTGTACAAATATATTTGACTTTTCTTTTCTTTTTGTTTCCCAATCACCCTTATTTTAGTCAAAGTTTCCGTCCAAATACATTTCCTCACTTCTTTACTTTCGAAATCATAGTAGTTAGTAAGGAGTCTTCTATAATTCCATTGGACATAACCAGAACAGGTAAGAACAGGTACTTTTTAAACAGGTGGTAGTCTTTTTAGGAAAAGGTTAATTCTTTAAGAAAAGGTACTTATTTTCAGAAAGGCTACTTATCTCAAGAAAAGAAAAGGTACTTTTAAGAAAATGCATTTTTGAAGAAAAGGTTCTTTTTAAGAAATGGGATTTTTGTTTACAATTTTTCAAGAATAGGTACATTTTTAAGAGTAGGTACTAGGGATGCCAAACGGGAAATCCCGAAATCCCGGGATTTTTCGAGATTGATGAATCCCGAATCTCGGGATTTTAATAAGTAAATCCCGGAATTTTTCAGGATTATTATTAATTTTGAAAAACATAAAACTAAAAACAATGACAAAAGTTCAGTGTGGTGTTATTTTTTGGAAGAGTCGAAAAGTGCAAAAAGGGTTCAAAAACCAATGGTGGCTCTACAAAAGGTTTAATAACACATCTTAACGTAAGTTAATTTTGGCATATTGTATGTCTATTATACGACTTTCTCTCCAAAAATTACAAAAATTATTGCGTCGGGTAGAACATGTTATTTTAGGCAAAGAAAGTAAAATAACAAAATCGGGGCAATTGCATAGTTTCGGAGTTATGTACCCCGACATTTCGGATTCTTTTTCCACTAACGTGCCGTGTAAAGCCATTGTTATCACTTTTTTGTATAAATCAAGTCATAACAAACTCAAAAAATAATGTAGAATTTTTCGATAAGTCGCTTAGTTATCGAGTTATCGGATGTTTACGTTTCTCAAACAAAAATAACAATTTTTTTTAAAATAATTGTTGGTTTTGTTTGAAAAGAAAATTTGAAAAATCGCGCAATGTTTTTAAAATAGGTTTTGTTTTTGTTTGAGAAAAGTAAAAAAAATCGATAATTTTTCTAAATGTCAACCACATCCGATAACACTTATCAAAAAGTGCTACATTATTTTATGAGTTTGCTTTGAATTGTTATATCAATGACATATCCCCCCTTGATATCAATGACATATCCCCCCTTGTGGTTGTTTTTTGGAGTATAAGCCATAAAATAGACCTGTTCCCCAAAAAATTTAAAAATAGAATTCCGAAAAATCCCGAATCCCGGGATTTTTTAAAATCAATACCGTTTAGCATCCCTAGTTTGTACTTATCACAAAAAAGGTACTCGTTACAGAAAATTTAGTTTTTTAAGAAAATGCAATTTGTTGTAAGAATATTGACTTTTTTAAGAAAATGTACTTATTTTAAAATATATATTAATATATGTAAGAAAATTTACTTTTTTTAAGCAAAGGTACTTTAAGATAAGGTATTTTTTGTAAGAAAAGGTACTTTCTTTAAGAATATGAATAGGTAGTTTTTGTGAGAAAATTTACTTTTTTTAAGAAAAGGCATTTATTTAAGAAAATGTTATTTTTTTAAACTTCTTTCACTTCGGCTTTTCTAAATTTACTTTTTATTGGGTTCGAAACTACAACATATAATAAATGTTGGTTACAGGTTTCACCTAGAAAACTTCCCATTTTCCAACATATGTTAGTCTAGACACAAACCAAAGAAAAAGTACCCAATACTAGGGTTGTACCAAAATAGTGTTAAACAAGGTCGTTCCAAAAAACCTGCGTACACTACTGGACATAATGACTGACGAAATCCAAATTGTATTTTTTTGGGGGTTTCTCGTGCCTACCTCAGCCAGGAGTACGCTCAAAATTTTTGTGGCGGTAACAGAATGGACGAGACAAATTTTCCAATTCTGTCTAGATAAGTAATTCTTACCACCTAAATGACGTTAATATCATGTAATAAACACTTGCAAAATTTTCATCACTGTGGGTGGGGGTATAAAAATATTAATTAAATGAATTGAAACACGAAATTTTCGTATAGACACTGAAAATTAGAATCAGTTTCTAAATTGTTTTCATAGTGAAAACGGATTTCTTCCGCAATACAAAAAGGATTATTATATATAGCAGATAATATTATTTATGATATGTGGGCAATATTACTTTGTTTGCTGGGATACTTTTATGCAACATGTGTTAATACTCTTTTCTTTCATGTGTAATTGCAGGTACAATGATTCCCAAGTCAGGCGGGGATTATGCCTACATCGGCACCGCATTTGGCCCATTGCCAGCGTTTTTGTATTTATGGGTAGCTCTGTTGGTTTTGGTACCCACTGGTAATGCCATTACAGCCTTAACATTTGCCCAGTATCTGTTGCAACCTTTCTGGCCATCTTGCGCAGCACCAACGGCTGCAGTGCAGCTGCTAGCAGCTGTCATAACATGTAAGCAGACATTGAGGCATTCCATTTCCATTTCACTGGTCAAGTGTTACAACTCATGTAATAACTATACATTGTACTTACAGGCATTCTTACGGTTATCAATTGCTACAACGTCAAGTGGGTGACACGTGTCACGGACATATTTACCGGTACCAAAGTATTTGCATTGCTGGTCATTGTGGCGGCTGGCATATGGTATCTCTTCTCTGGCAACACCGATCACTGGGAGGAACCAATGAGTGGAACATATACCGCACCGGGCTATATAGCGCTGGCTTTCTACAACGGGTTATTTTCGTATTCGGGCTGGAATTATCTCAATTTTGTCACGGAAGAGCTGAAGGATCCGTACAAGAATTTACCAAAGGCCATTTGCATTTCCATGCCGGTGGTTACGATAATTTATGTCGTCACAAATATTGCATACTTTTCCGTTCTAAGTTCTGATGAAATATTGTCGTCGGTCGCTGTGGCTGTTACCTTTGGTGAAAAGATGTTGGGTTTCATGTCGTGGCTAATGCCATTCTTTGTGGCTTGCTCTACATTTGGCTCCCTGAATGGCGCGATATTTGCCTCCTCCCGTTTGTTCTTTGTGGGTGCTCGTAACGGTCATTTGCCAGCTGCAATTTCGCTGATAAATGTCAATTGTTTGACACCAGTACCATCTCTGATATTTTTGGTAAGAGTCGTAGTGGAATTCCATGCATCTTGTATTACTTATTACTTTTTCTATCGTATCATTTCAGTGTATTTTAACTTTAGTTCTACTGTTCATCAAAGATGTGTATGCCCTCATCAATTACGTAAGCTATGTAGAGGCTTTATTCACCTTGGTTTCCGTTTCCGGTCTATTGTGGCTTCGTTATAAGCAGCCGAAAACCGAAAGACCCATCCGCGTCAATTTGGCTTTGCCCATAATATACCTAATCATCTGTCTCTTCCTTGTGATCTCATCGGTTTTCCAGTCGCCAATTGAGGTTGGTGTAGGCACTGCTATCATTCTATCTGGCATTCCAATTTACTACATGACAATACATCGTCCGGTCCAATGGCTGACGAATACATCGCAGGCGATCAATACGTGGTGTTCGAAATTTTTCATTTGCATGCCAAATCAAGAGAAATTCGATTAGAGATTAAAACCTTTATTTGTTTATTAAGTGAAAATCGTAAAAGACTAATAAATATTTATATTTATTGTAAAAAATACAAAATGGAAATTAGCAAAAACATAAAAACGCAAACAATATACAAACTCCCAATTACAATAAGAACGCAGTGCCTTTTGCCTCGCATTATAATTATTCTAGAAATCTGGCATCTCTAAAATTCCAGACATTTCCATCAAAAAGTAAATCCTTTTGTTTTGTATTGTAATTATTATTATATGATAATTCCTGCTAATTCGAGGATTAAGGATTAAGTCAACCAATATATGTATATGTTTATGTACATTAGTATATAATACTTATGATTATGTACACAGCAAGCTAAACACTATGTAGAACATTATGAATAAGAAACCGTTTTTTATTATCACTAAGTGTATTATGTAAAAATACTATTTGTAAGTCAGTCAGTCAATTGTACAACTCGAAATAATTAATATTCAAATAAAAAGGCAGATATTTTTACATGTAACTCAGTATGCGAAATTTTGAATTGTGAAAAGAGTTTAATTTTATAGTACAGTGTCAAAAGGATCAATGGCACACCCCCAAAATCAAAACAACTATTGCAAATAAAATACGGATCCGACGCATTTAAAAACTTAAAGGCTGTCATAAAATCCCACAAGGGGTTGTGAAAAATTAAAAAAAAAAACAGTTCATAGAGCTACCCGACTGGAAGAGCAACGCATATGGACATCCGAAAATACTACAGATAATCCCAAGAGAACTCAATATAATCACCGACTACTGTACCCCCTCATTGACGTTCGATAATCTATTCGATGTCAGGTTTCAAGTTGGTGTCAGGTCAGGTTTTGACACCAAAGTATTTACGGACGGATCCAAAATTAAATGTGGAACCGGCTCGGGTGTCTTCTCCGAAGAGGCCAGCCTCAATTTATCATTCAAACTCCGAGACAAGTGAATCGTTTTCCAAGCGGATATACTGGCCTTCAAGGAAGCCTGCGCCGAGCTTATACTACAACGGAGAACAGAGCGCATTGGAATAGCCAAGCGGCTCTCATATCACTTAAATCTAACAACACTGCATCTAAACTCGTTAGTGAATGTAGGGAAAACTTGTCGAGTTAGGTCGGCTGGCCAATGTGATTCTTACTTGATTCTTACCAGGCCACAAGGGTCTCCTAGGGAACGAAAGGGCAGGTGAACTAGTCAGGGCAGCATACTCTTCCACCGAACTCCACATGGTGTCAGTCGGAACGCCTATAGGTCAGTCAAAAGAAGTATTTTCCTGCATTACCTTGAACGAGCAAAGGCCAGATTTTAGAGGACGGAAACGTGCCGCATATCCAGATACACATGGCCAGAATATAACATTTACCGGACTAACTCCCTGATTATCCATAATTGGGGGAACATATCAAGGCTAATTGCCGTGCTGACCAGGCACTGGCCAATCGGTAAACACGCAAGACGGTTGAAGCTTCTATGCCTGCGAAGACGCAGAAGAGGACGAGACGGTGGAACATCCCTGCAGTTGTCCGGCTCTAATGAATAGACGCCTAAAAATTGTAGGTCGTCCCTTCCTGCACGACGTCACTGAGATACACGATACACATAGATCTAGGGGATCTAATGAGATATCTCCGATTACCAGGATGGATATAGACACGGTACATTAGACTGTCCGGAGTGATGTGGTTTGCAAAACGATGTCTAAAGACACGAATTGATGCTAAGTAGTATCTTTAGCAACCACGTAAACCAACCAGCCAAGAGGTGGTAAGCTTTCATGCAATCAAAATTTGGCAACCCTGTTCAAAATGGGATCATTTGTAAAGTGCCTACGCGGGTTCATAAAATATTTTTATTTTTTTTTCTTTCTAATAATACGAAAAAAACCCGAAACCGATGTCAAAAACATAAACAATCGATTTGAAAAACATAAAAATACTGGTACTACAGTTTGAAGACCATTATGTTGGTCTTCAAACTGTAGTATGTGAGATTTCCGAAATGACTTTAGTCTGCCAGAAAATGTTGTTTTTCTGTAAGCAAAAGAAAAAGAAGTACACGTTGAATTTGTAAAAAAATAAGTTCACCAAAAGTGAAACAATGTCTATGCAGAAATGCAATTGCAACGGTCGGATGCGGTTTTCAGCCGCTAGTTGTGTATGTCCACAACACCCAGTGACGTGCTTTCAGAAGGGCAACATAGGCGGCTGACTAGGAGCCCACAAATCTTGGCGGCCCGTTTTGATGATACAATTATATTTTATATACCCTCCCTAATCAAAGACCAAACAAAAGGGATAAAGAGTTGTTACAGAAAACGCGGTAGTTGAATATATATGTGAAAACATAAGAAGTTGACTACACCTCCTCATATTAATTAATGATTTAATGCACGAAGCTAGCATATTACGAATACAATGCAATACTTAGATTTCTTAGTTTCCGCATGTCATACAGGATCTTCAAAATAGGCTAACCGGAACTTAGTACATACATACATATTTGTATGTTTGTATACATATACAGGGTGGTTCACCAGCTTATTTCTTGGCTCATTTCATGAGAATATGTCCATCTACGACAATCCCCGAAAAAGCAAGGGGGCGAAATGGCAGTGGTTTAAAAATTTTGGATTGGTGTGGTCGGAGGGTACTAGGGTAAAATTGCTAAGTTCTGAACCAGTAGTTGGATTTTTTTGTTTTTGGGCTTGTTGAAAGGTCATTGGGAGCCCAAAGGTCATCCGACCACTGATTCTGAAGTTGGCAATTTTACCCTATTACCCTCCGATCATCAATCCGAAAATTTTCAAACCGCTGCCATTTCGCACACTTGCATTTTCGGGGATGGTCGTAGTGGACATATTTTCATGAAATGAGTCAAGGAATACGCTGATGAAATTCGGCGGGTCGTGACTGAATCACCATGTATAACAACGAAATTGCGCACATTGCTTACTGTAGATTCACAGCCATGAACATTTTTAAAAATTTGTTCTAACGCAATCCCAGAATCCCCAAAAAAATCTAAAATCCGCCAAAAATTTTATTTTTCAGAAAATATTAGGCATTTTCCACTTATGTTTCTAGGCAGTTTAGATTTTCAACGTGCCTTTGTTGGAACACATACAGATATATAAAGATTTCACGAGTCGTTTTTTTTTTAAATCGGCCGAATTTCGAAGGCTGCATTCAAAGTAAAAGGTACATATTATTAATTAATGAAATACATTCATTAAACATTTCGAATCATGTTTCATAAAACATCATTTCTATGAAAATTATTCGTTAGGAAACTAAAGAAAAATCTAGAAAAAACTGGTCATGTATTTAATAAAACTGGCATTTCCATGAAATAGTGCATAAATGGTAACGAAACTGATCGTAATTTGAATGAAGTGTTTTCATTTTTTTCTTTTTCTGGAATAGAATTAACCTTTTCTTAGCTTGATATTTTCAGAAAAAGTACCTCAAATTTAAAAAAAATTAGCCCATTTAGGATCAAGGTGCGAACCCTCATAAGCGGTTGTTCGGAATGATAATACTGAAGCAATCATTAAGCTATGTGTAAGGAAAACTTTAAATGCAATGAGAATTGTTTAGTACACAAATGCTCACAAAAAATTCCAAACCAGGAATCATCTAAAAAAAACTGTTGTGTTTGTGTAAACAAATTTATGAAACAATTACCGGATTTATGAACATTTTCAATAATAAATCGATCATTATATAGTTGTGAACATATTCACTACATTTACAGAACTATTCACGAATGAAAAAAAGTTTATGAACAGATAGTATGAACTTTTATGAATTTCAAAAGCCTTAAAAACCTCGAAAACTTGCACAGCAAACGTAAAACAAACTTCTTTTTTTTACTAACAAAACGACTGGCACAAATGCAGAAACGTTTCGAGTGAATTTTGCAGAGCAAATATGCGTCGAATCGATTCGTGCGACAGTTGTGCAAGTCGATTTATATGAGAACATTTTTGTTTTGCTGTGCCGGGGATCAAGGGTTTCGCTGTTTGCACGAATACCAGAAATATGTTTGAAAACAAATTCCTCTAGTATTGATAAAAATATGGTCATACCTTTTTTCCAAAAAGCGTAAAAAGTTGGAATTTTTGATTTAAAAGAGATTCCTGATTTTGATAAAAATAACCCGAAATTGGCGAAAAATAAAGAGCACGAAAAATTATTTGTATTGTCGGTCGGATACATGGGGCTCGCAAAGTTGAAACCCGGGTCATTTAGGCGCGGTTAAAAACCACACTGAAATGAAAGGCATTATTTAAAATTTTGTGTAAGTTGCAAATTAATTGAACTTCTATAAATTTTAACTTTCGATGTCTCGGTTTTTAGGCGAGTTTTCAAAAATGTAATTTAGTTTTCCTGAACTATTTTTTAAATTTAAATGTATGAGCAAATTTTAAATCTCGTTAATTAGGCGAGTTATCTACAAATTATATATTTTTTTCGGTTAGTTTTTATTGCTGTATGAAAAACGAACAAATAATATCAAAAGTAGGTATTATCAAATATATAATATAATAGAAATTTAATCGAGTTATATAAAGTTGTTATATATTTTGTTGGTTTATTTTGAGGCCTTCTATAATAATTAGGGTGTTCACGAAGGACTGCTTATCAGCTTATCAGCTCATGTGCTTATCTCGCCAACAACAAAATACATTGAAATAAAATAAGCAACTTTGAGCAACCTGTGCCTTTGGCAAAAGCTTATCAGCTTATTTTTAGTGTTGGAAAATACCAAAATTTTAACTTGCTGACAACACTAAAAACACGAAGTTTTAGCAAATGGCATCTCAAATTTTATATTTAAGTATTGGTAGCACTGGTATTTACATCTGTTTTTTGTTTATTAAAAAAAACAATCAAAATGAGCGCAAGTCGGGGGGTCGGGGAAACCTATGTGTACAAACGCAAAACCATAAATATTTGCATCGTATACATTTCTGACTACTCACCTTTAATGAATTCAATTTCCAAAGTACTCATATTGACTCTGAAGTCCATAATTTGTTGTTTAATGCTCTGCTTAGGCATTTTACAAACAATTTCAATTGTACATTGATGGTTTTGATTTCATTTATCGAACAGCTGATTGAAAAAAATAAGCAGATAAGCAGATAACCAACATGGAAGGGTGTTTATGTAGCCCGGGGCTTATTTTTCATCTTTTCCGCACATAAGCTGATAAGCAGCCCTGCTTGAACAACCTAAATAAGTTCATAAAACCAGCACTTAGTCCTCGCGACCCTTATTTGGACCCTTATTTGGACTAAATTCGTAGCGTAATTTTGAGCCTCTCCCGAAGTCCGGCAATTTTTCTAATTTTGTTATACATACGTCGTCATAGACATATTTTTTGGAATATGATTCGTCAAGATAATTAGCATATATTACTTCTAGACTTTTGAGGAAAATCCATAATTGGCATGAAAATCCCACCCCTAGTAATAAGTATTTGTTGGTCAAATGATTGGTATTACCAGATTGATAAACAATGTCTCAGTTGTTTTCAACAAATACAAAAGCTCTTCATAATATGTTTTTTTTAGTTCTGGTAACAATACCATAATGTTTAAAACAACAAAAGCTTAAGCGCGAGTTTCACACACGTCATTGAAAAGCTCAATTTAAAAGCTTACAGCTAATAATTCTGTAAGTTTTGAAAGGACTAAGATATCGCAGAGATATTTTCCAGACCAAACGACCTACCGGGACGGACCGTTGACCAAAATGACTCAAAGAGAGCGGGAAACCCATAAATTTGCACCGGCAGGAAGAAACAACATTTACAAGCGAATTAATGTTGTCTGTCGCCTTTTTTTAAAAACCCAATAAAATTGGGACCGTTTTGAAAGTTATGTCTTTAGAATTGTCTAACTTTTGTTTGAAGTAATACATTTGCACCAAGTAATACATTCGCTAGTTTATTTACAATTTTAGAAGCAAAATACGGAAATGCCAAAATGCCCTTCCCTACACATTACCTCCTCCTTTCTGTTTAACATAGCGTGGGATTGGGAGGCAAGGCCTTCCTAAAGAATGCTTTAGAAGGCATACAAAGAGGAAGGATTAGAAGGTATTACTTTACTTTATATTATTAGGTATTTACTTTACCTTACTTTATAACTATAAACAAAAATAAAATTAATATAATTTTTTTTATCACAAAATCATTATCCACTTCTACATATTTATTTACATACTAGCAGACCCGGCAGACGTTGTCCTGCATAATATTTCAAGCGAGCAGAAATAATGGATTTTGAATTTGTGGTTTGCATGGGAGGTACCACGCCCCTTTGTCCAATTGGACCGAATAGTAAATCTAAACCACCCAGTGCGCCACCCAAACGCATACAAAAAAATTTATTTAAATCGGTCCAGAAGTTTAGAAGGAGTTCAGCCACAAACACACGCGCAGTATAATTATATATATTTATGTAACTATATCAGAAAGTTTTACCACCCCCAACTTCAAATTGAAAGTTGGTTTCTTTTAAAGTTTTAAATATATGCTGAAAAAAGATTATATAAAAAATATAATTTTAAAATTTGTATGAACTTTTCCAATTAAATTACGGTTAACAAGAATGGGAAAATAAATTTCTCAAAATTTTAAAAATCTTCATTTTGGTTATATCTGGTAATAAAAATCCATGCATTCCGCATGCATTATTTTAGGAAGGCATTATAAAAGAAGCAGTCCGTATGCCTTATTTGTGGAAGGCCTTGCGAATTCCGCCGCTGGGAAGCTATAAGTCTTGTCACAGCAATTGCAGAATAGTAAATTGAAATGCCGATGGCAAGAAAGTCGTGAAAGACGGTTGTCATGAATTCGAGAATAGTACAAATATAATATTCTTATTAAATCGTAAAATCAACCAAAATCCTTGAAACCAGTACAGAAATTTCTCAAACATCTTTGGTCCAAAGATTATCTGGTATAATATGACTCCCTCTATGCGTTACACTTTTTTCTGTATCAAATCACATATACCACCATGCCTATGGGTGAGGGAGGGTACAAAAGGCAACAATAAATGAAAGTAAACCAGCCGAATAATTTGAGAAAATTTAAATAAATTAGGAAAATATTATTAACATATTATTATTTTTACCCACTCTCGACAAATTTATATTTTGTTTCATCTTTTTCTGCTTTCTTGCTTTACGAAATCTGTATTTGGATTGCGACAACCGTGCGGAGTGGAGTTCGAGATTCAGTTATGCATAAAATAAAATCACAACAAAAATAAGCTTATGTGTAAAATGACATTGGTATGCATGCAAATCGACTCCAACATTATTCCAGCTGATTCTTTCGTTAAACGAACTCCTGAATCCGAATATAAACCCGTATTTTTATTCATTTTCGATCATATATTTTAGACTATACATTTCGAACAATCTATAAAATTATACATGTTTTTCGGTGTATTTTGTCACTTAAGGGGCCCTTAGACCTGTGAGCGACGTAAAGTTGACATCAACATCAATTGTTTTTACATAAACTTTTGATTTTGAAAGGTTATAGTGCAGTGCAAACATATACATACCATCAATTTTGACGATAACACAATTTGTATTCTCTATTGGCCTTACCTAAACACGGACGGAAAGCGTAAAACCACTCACAATAGATTTTGTTTGCGTGTATTCTTATAAGAGCTCCCAAAATAGCACTAAACTAAACTACTCGCGCCTATAGATGTTAACACATCAAAAAAAATACAGCAGACAGTTGTCCGAGGCCTTCCCTGCAGGCTGTGTCAGAGACACTGGCATTAAGTTTAACGTAGAATACGCCATCCGATAAGACAGAAAACATATATAACAATAAATGATAAATAACATAAGCAAATGAATTTATTTATTTGATAGTTACTTTTGATAATATACATAAGCTTATGGTAGGAAAAATAGGATAAATATGTTTATAAATTAAAAGAGTAAGGATAAATGATAAATAACAGACGCAAATCAATTTGATTTATATTTTTTATAATTATATATCCATGTTAAATTCAAATTCACATTTAACATTTTGTTTCACTTAAATACATAAGTAAATATACAAAATCTCAATATTTCATCAATCAAAACAACAGCCGAAGGTTTGTGTCCACACTGACACAGCAGCATAGTTTGTGTTCACGCTACAAACTCAAACACTCAACCAAACACCACACATACTATGTTTGAGTGTATGTGTTTAAACAATTTTCATTTGAGAAATTTAAATATTAGGAAGATATCAACCAATATGAAATGTATATCAAACGAAAGACAACATCTTCATTTACCTACAAAAAAATTTTTAAAAAAGTTATCTCGCCGTTTCCTCATAATCAATGAAATAAAGATTACAACAATAACAATCTGACATGACTCCCTATACCGTAAGGTAATACGTATTCTACGCCAAAAAGGAGCACCATCCAAAAAGTACATGCTAAAAATGGCTTAAAAGGGCTAAACTGGCCACACTGCCCGGAATCCACACTAGGGAAAGTCTTTTCCATGATGGAATTATTAGGTGGTAGCAGGAGGAATGTGTATGTATTAGTAATACAGAGATCTGTCAAACTCAGTTAATTTTTCAATTTTTTTCTATCTTTCTTTAATTGTACGAACAACTTTTCATTTAATTAACAAAATTAGTATGTGGTCAAACTGGATTTATATCGAATTTCTTGAAGTCTGTTAAGTATTTACTAATTAAACAAACAAATTAGTTAAAATTTGACAGAACTCTGTACAACGACATGAAAAAACTTCGATCAGCTGTTCCTATAACACAACCTCATATTTCAACATGGTCTTTCGTAGCGACGGCCTCGTCTAGCAGAGTCCTGCATTCTCGAACCGGTATCGATCTATTCTCCTCTGAGGATAGAGCCCTTATCACCGCTTCCTGTCCCTGTGCACACCAACTTGCACTTCTTAAAGTGTATCTGGTAACTTGTCTCCTTCTAGGAAAATTTGTGAGTAGGTTCCATCGTTAAATTCCAGAGGAGATTTTCAGGAAGTGTAATGTGCTCTTTTCTTTATCGGGGCTTATATTAGGTTTCAAGAAGCTATTGTACATAAGAATCAGCATGAATGGTGTCAGGGCTCGAATTATACCCTCCCGGCCCTCGCCGCCCCCTCCTTTCCCTCGCCACACCCACCTGGCCCTCGCCACCCCTTCCCCCACCCGACCGACATAATTTATGGTTACCCTAATTAAAACACATTTTTATCAAGCTGTTAATACTAACTACACCACGTTTCCGGTGAAAGTTTTAGTACTGCTGCACACTCATTACATTAGTCTATGGTCAAGGCTCGTTCAGCCACTCTCTACTGCATATGTAAGTTCTTATCTTAACTAAATATGTCGTATTCTTGCTCACGCAAAAAACAAATGTCATGTTTTATATCGTAAATAATATCTTTTGTTGGCTTAAGCGTTTAAGTATACAGCGCTATAAGTTTTTATGCAGTTATTGCTGATTTTACAAATGATAGTAAGCTAGCGACATCTTTTGCTTATGTGGTGAAATTGATATGTAAAGCTTTAAGCTCTTTTTGATTTAACAGCAAATCTAATAAAAAGTTTTAATACCTAATGATAATTTATGCACAGTGACATCCATATAGCATACGCTAAGTAAGAAAAAACCGTCGGTGAAATTTAAATTTACTTTTTAAAAAAAATCGACGCATCAACATCTAAAATAAAAAAAATTAAATAACTACATATGGGCATTTCTACAGAAAGTGCCACCCTATGTCACATCACGTCATTCTCGTTAATTGCTTATATTTTAGGTCCATGTAGTTCGATTGATTTCTATTATTTTACTAAATACAGAATATAAGTAGCTCCATATATAGTAAAATAAGAGAAAATAATTAAACCAACTGGTCCTGAAATATAAGCAATTGTCGAGGGTGACGTGATGTGACAAAAGGTAGACCTTTCTGTGGAAATACCCATATACAGTATTGCGCAAAACCTAAGCAACTTTTGTAGCAATTTCTTAAAATAAAAGTATTTTAAAATGATATCAATTAAAAAAATAAAACTCGGTATTTCATTATTGGCAACATAAATATTTGCAAAATAAGAAACCGAAATTTATAACGGTAAAATATGTACATACATACATATGTGACGAAAACAATATATGTATTCTCAAATTTTAGCTGCGTAAAACCTAGCAACTTTGGATTTCTTTCGTTATAGTATTTATTCTCGCACGAAAGTAACGGTTATTTTCCATGACATGAAGAGTACATAATTGCAAAGAAGATGTATTTATGCTTCAGTTACGATCGATTGTGCCACGCGAGAGCATAAATTTTTTATTAAAACAATGAGCCGTAAAATATACGACAGACATTTTAAATTGCTCATACTGGAGGCATATAATAGAGGACAGCCACAATGTGAAATAGCCAAAAAGTATGGCGTGAACAACAGCATTGTGTCACGATTAATAACAACATAAAATTACTGGAGTCACTTGACAATACCAACAAATGTTTACGGTCTCGCAAGACATCTGAGCGAACAGACCGAGAAATGTGCAAGTTGGTAAAGCAAGCCCCTTTTATCTTCTCTGTGGAGATCGCAAATACTTTGGCACTTAATTAACATGACCACAGTACTGTTCGGAGAAGAGCCGCGGAAAATGATTTGCAAAGTTATGCACCATTCAAAAAATCAATGCTTAGAAAAAAACATTTGGATAAACGGTTGGTACAGAGCGTCATAGCTTCAAAGATCATAAAATACGTTTTATTTAGGTCCAATGTTTTGATGTATTAACATAGGGCAATGTGTTAACAAAAGGTAATCTATCAAAGTGAACACATGCAAACAACACACACATACGTGGTTGTTGTACAACAATAGCCTCTGCCTGAAAATAAGTATGATGGTATTGATGTAGCGGCAGCGAACAAACAAGCAGGTCGTCGTAGCCAAAGAGTATTGAATAGTATATAATAGAAACATTGATGCCTTTTGGAACATTTATGATTTTTGTATTGTTTTATGTAATAACATTGTCGAAATGGTGCATTTATATTGAAATATTCTATAAAGAGAATAAGACTGATTTTTGCTCTTTTACTCAGACTCTCTACATGAAAGCGGAAAAAGAGTGCAATAAGTTTTCTATACTATTCATAGTAGAAATATAATGGTAGATGCAGTACGACAACAAATACAACAAGCCAAAAACAACAGGCATTTTGTTTTTGCTCATGCCTGTATTGTGTCAACTCAGCTGATTGAAAAATAATGAAAATGTATGAAAATGTATATTATTTGATATTTTGAAAGTGTTTAAGCATTAAAATTAAAACGTTTCTATATGATTTTTACGGGGAAAAAATTTCAAAAACAACAATTGAAGGCGAACGGTGGTTGTATACACACAAAAGTAAACAAACTTTGACATAAGAGAAAAACTCACTCCAGAAAAAAGTTCAAACCAGCAGGGCTAGTGCTTCTACCATATGTTTGTACCATGATACCATGGTTAAAATATGAGGTTGTGTTATAAGAACAGCTGATCGAAGTTTTTTCATGTCGTTGTACAAAGTTCTGTCAAATTTTAACTAATTTAAAGTTTAATTAGTAAATACTTAACAGATTTCAAGAAATTCGATATAAATCCAGTTTGACCACATACTAATTTTGTTAATTAAATGAAAACTTGTTTGTACAATGAAAGAAAGATAGAAAAAAATTGAAAAATCAACTGAGTTTGACAGATCTCTGTATTACTAATACATACACATTCCTCCTGCTACCACCTACCCAATAAGCACAAAGTCGGACTCGGATCCGATTTGAGTTCGAGAAGTCGGATTTCGCTTTCGCTGATCCGTTTCGGATCCGATTTGAGTCCGAGAAGTCGGATTTCGCTTTCGCTGATCCGATTTGAGTCCGAGAAGTCGGACTTCCCTCTCGCTGATCCGATTCGGGTCCGCTATGTGCGCGTACCTTTAGGATTCGATTCAGATGCACTTACGCCCATTCCTTTCAAGTAACCAAGTAATTAAATACACGTTTTTAATTTAGTTTTGTATTTTAATATTATGATTTTATTATTATTATTATAGACATTAAATTAGTGTATAAGTGGTACAAAAAAGATGTCGTTGATAAATTTAATTTTGAAAACCTTCTTTATATCTAATACGTTGTGCTCATTGTAGAAGTCTTCGAATTCAACAGAATTAGTTTTGAATATAGAGTTGTAATTAGTATTTATTAAATGAGAAAGGCTTGTCACCATTTTTAAAGGGAAGCCAATCACAATATAGTCCTGATGCACTCGTTTGATATATTTTATTTTAAATATTTTATCATTATAGAAATAATAATTATTAGGGTGCTTTACTGAAAAATATTTTGTTGTTTGTTTATTTATTGTTATTTTAATGTATGTATAAGAGCCATCTATGTAATCGCCAAGAACAACGTTTTCAGCGGCTTTATTGACAATTGTTTTGAAGTTGCTGTTCTCTACACTCCTTTTATATATTTGACTCGCAAATTGACTTCTTTTCTTTAACTTGTGTTTTATTTCTTGCAAGTAGTTTTCATATTTGAATGCACTGAATTTATCCAACGATCCAAAGTTTCTACAATCCGTTGGCAAGTGCGTTAAGCAGTGCACATTGTATGATAAGAAGGACTCGTTATATAAAAATGGTATCTTCTCAACAAAATCTAATAAGAGTACCTCTGCTTCATTAATATATTCGTTGTCATTTTGCGGTAACATATTTATTCCAAAGCTAAGAGACAAAAAATGGTTATATCTGTCAACATCTAATAATCGTTTTAATATAACAGGGCCAGTATACAACAAAAACATTCTTAGCTCTGTAGCCTTCCATCTGTCTATTTCTTGAATTGATCTTGGCTTTCTATTAAATTCATATGGCACATCATTTCTAATTTTCATCAAGCTAGTGTCTAACTGCTGAAGTTTTTTTGATGAAATTGAATACGGTTTCTTTCTTTCTTTTATCCACGTCTTAAGTAGCATTCTCGTGATTCCAAGTAACACCACATGCATATAATCCATAGGGAACTGCTTAACCATATCGATTGGTAGCAACTGCAAAACCGTATTTGGTAATTTCGAATGATGATCCAAACATGATTTGCTTCTAAAATCTTCATCAGTTCGAGTATTATTTGAAATGGTTTTAAAAATTATTTTATTATTACACCTTTCACCACGTATCACACATTTATGACAGCAAAAATAGCCGGAGTGACCTTTTATTCGCATAATCATAGCTCTCGCTGGTGCATCACATATAAATGCCCCAATTTTTATTGGGAAATACAATTCACAATACTGAAAACCTTCCACAATGAGCTCATTAAGTCCGTCCACAAACATTTGTAAGAACCTGCAATGATAATCAAATTTACTATATTTTAATATATGAAATTTAGTATATATTAAACATACTCGTTTGAATTCTTTGGCTTTGTGTGTCCTTCATATACGCCAATAGCAAAAACAGCCTCTGAACCAGATACTTTACTTAACTGGCGGTACTCCGGCCGATTTTCTAAGAAACTGCTGGCGCAGTGTCATAGAAGATGAAGTAGCGCAGCACTTCACTTGGTTTGGGTCCAAGGACAAGAAGGCTGCTAAAGAGTTGATAGTGGCAGCAGCTGTCGATGGTAAGCTAAAAGTGTGCCCTAAATTTTTACACTTGATTTTAATATAGCTTTTTATTTCTATATTTCAGCGGCATTTCAACGGAAACATCCAAACGATCCGCTGGAAACAATGGAAGAAAGGAGTAAAAAATATTTTCAGTATGCCAAAGACCGTGTAACTAAAAAAATGAAGTATAATGAAAAATCAGCACCAAAATATAGAAAAAAAAAATTTTAATTTAATTTGGCTTTTTTATTCGAAATCATTTCGCTATCGGGTCCGTTTCGTTTCGAGATCGGATTCGTTCTCGGTTCGAGATCGGATTCGTTCTCGCCTCGAGATCGGTTTCGTTCTCGCTTCGAGATCGGTTTCGTTCTCGCTTTGAGATCGGTTTCATTCTCGCTTCGAGATCGGTTTCGTTCTCGCTTCGAGATCGGACCTCGTTCTCGCTTCGAGATCGGTTTCGTTCTCACTTCGAGATCGGTTTCGTTCTCGCTTCGAGATCGGAGCAATTCTCGTTTCGAGAAAGAAAGTGGAATTGCCTCCGATCTCGAAACGCGATCAGAGAATTCGGATCCGAATCAGATCCGATTCGGATCCGATGTGCTTATTGGGTAATAATTCCATCATGCATGATACCCCAATAAGCACATCGGATCCGAATCGGAGCCGAATCGGATCCGACTTATCTGATTCTTGTTTCGAGAACGAAATCCGTTCTCGATTCGAGATCGGATCCGAATCGGCTCGATTCCTCTTTCGATCTCGAATCGAGAATTGGTCCGATGTCGAATCGATATCGATTCGAGATTGTACCCATTCCCGAATCGAGATCGGACCAATTCTCGATTTGAGATCGGATCCGATATCGATTCGAGGTCGTACCAATTCTCGAATCGAGATCGGACCAATTCTCGATTCGAGGTCGTACCCATTCTCGAATCGAGATCGGACCAATTCTCTATTCGAGATCGGATCCGATATCGATTCGAGATCGTACCAATTCTCGAATCGATATCGGACCAATTCTCGATTCAAGATCGGATCCGATATCGATTTGAGATCGTACCCATTCTCGAATCGAGATCGGACCAATTCTCGATTCGAGATCGAAAGAGGAATCGAGCCGATTCGGATCCGATCTCGAATCGTTATCGAAGCCCATATATAAATGAAATTGACAAACGAATTGTATTTTGTACCACTTATATACTAATATGATGTCTGTTACATATGAGGATAATACATATTTCACCACATATATACTAAGTAATAAATTCAAAATAATAAATAAATTCATAATAAATATAAAAATAAAATAAAAACTCTAAATTTTTACTGCAAACCTGAATCGAAAGCGAAATCCTAGATATCTCGGACCGAAGTCCGACATCTCGACTCAAATCGGATCCGAATTGGAACAGAGAAAGCGAAATCCGACATCTCGGACTCAAATCGGATCCGAATCGGACCAGAGAAATCGGAAATCCGAGATGTCGGACTCAAATCGGATCCGAATCGGACCAGAGAAAGCGAAATCCGACATCCCGGACTCAAATCGGATCCGAATCGGAACAGAGAAAGCGAAATCCGACATCTCGGACTCAAATCGGACCAGAGAAATCGGAAATCCGAGATGTCGGACTCAAATCGGGTCCGAATCGGAACAGAGAAAGCGAAATCCGACATCTCGGACTCAAATCGGATGCGAATTGAACCAGACAAAGCGATATCCGACATCCCGGACTCAAATCGGATCCGAATCGGAACAGAGAAAGCGAAATCCGACATCTCGGACTCAAATCGGATCCGAATCGGAACAGAGAAAGCGAAATCCGACATCTCGGACTCAAATCGGGTCCGAATCGGAACAGAGAAAGCGAAATCCGACATCTCGGACTCAAATCGGATCCGAATCGGACCAGAGTCCAACTTTGTGCTTATTGGGACTATTCAATACTTTTTGTCTTCGCTCTGTTTATGACAAAACTAAAAAAAGTATTTCAGTGAGCAAAATATTGCTTTTTATTCAGTTGCGTGATAGCATTCAAACAGTCACGTTGTCGTCGCTATGTTTATGACAAAACAAAAACAATTATTTCAGTGAGATAACTATTGCTTTATTTATTTTAACAATATTACATCTAATGTTAAAGCGGATGTAAGAAACAAGAAAGTGCAACAGCAAAAGAGCCTTCAGCACAACAACTATTATTTTTTTATTTTCCAATGTAACATTTACTAAAGTGTTCATAGAAATCGATCAGGTACCGTGAAACAAAACGGTGTTAACACATTCTCGGGCGATGCTCATTGATTTTTTTCACATCACTTTTCATATAAATTGTGGAAATTTTAGTCAATTTCCAAATAAAAAATTTTGGAGATACGTGAAGATAACTTCGGAACGACGATTTGTAATTTCTTTATTTAATAATGTTGTCATTTATTTCCAGCTGAGCACTTTCAAGCAGACGTAAAAAAAACAGGGTCTCCCATTACATCCCATGACGGTCTTGGGGAGAACAGACATACACAGAAAAAAACCACCGGTAATATTGCCAAAGTGCGACACGCACTAGTTACAATAATGCTGAATTTGCATATAGTACATATTCACAATTCTACTTGTTGTTATTAGAATGTCAACAAGATGAATTTCATTTATTGATATATTGGTAACGCACTCAAAAAAAACATTGTTTGCTGCATAATAGCAGTCGATTTCTCCACTATTGCAGCAAAGGTTTTGCCATAGTAAAAAATAGTTTGCAAATTCGATTCAGCAAACATTCTGCTAAAAAGTTGGCAGTGTGCTAAAAATGCTTGCTATTAATATATTAGTATTTGACAGAATAAGATGTGCAGACTCCAGAGTGAAAGCAAACAATGTTATATTCCGATTTATTTCTGTGTTATCATTTATCATCTTTAAAGTTTCACAATTATACCATATATATGCAGTTGCATTTTATATTTCGTTTCCTAACCTTAAAACCCCATTAATATACAAGTCGCGGCTCTAATAGATGCAAAACACTTTAAAAAATATGGAAATCATTGTTGTTTAAGCCAATTTATTAATGTATTAAAAGACCTTGAGGAAAATGGATTAAATTTTGATTTTAGCGGACAGATTATAAATGTAAAGTTTATATTGGGCCTAATTATAGGAGATAACTTGGGGTTAAATTCTCTATTAGAATTTCAAAAATCATTTAATTCCACATCGTACTGCCGTTTTTGTAAAATGCATAAGCAAGAAACGCAAAACTTTTTAGTTGAAGACCAAAATCAAATGCGAAATTCAACTAATTATTCAGATGATCTAATTAAAGACAATCCACAATCATCGGGTATACGCAGTGAATCAATTTTTAACACAATTAAAACCTTTCATGTTGTGAAAAACTTCGCTGCAGATATTATGCATGACTTCTTTGAAGGCGTAGTTATATATGATCTTTGTGCAATTCCTCGATTTTTTATACAAAACCATATTTTTACCTTTGATGAACTAAATCAAATTAAAAGTACATTTGACTATAACGATTTAGAAATTGGTAACATTTCACCAGATCTGACATGGGATAGAATCAACAGGAATAATTTGAATATGTCTGCAAAAGAAGCCTGATGCTTTCTTCATTTATTTCCCATTATATATTCAAATAATGTGGACCCTGAGTGTCCAGTTTGGAAGTTTTTGGTAAAAATTTTAGATTTAATGAACTTATTACTCTTGACTAAATACGACTCTGAAACAATAGATTTATTACGATACATTATTGAAGAACATCATCAAATGTATATAGATATATTTCAGGAAACATTAAAACCAAAATATCATTTTCTGATGCATTACCCTATGATTATAAAATATTCTGGTCCTCTGCGTTTTTTTGCATGTTTTCGCTTCGAGAGCAAACACAGAGAAATTAAGGCACATGCGACCTCGACGAATAGTAGACGAAATATTATTATTTCTATCGGAAAAAATTACTGTTGCGGGTTTCTTCAATAGCGTTGGAGGGTATCAAATCAAAAGTAATGTCTTTTAAAAAATGTGACGAAGTTGTTTTCTAATTTCAACGAATACTTTTCAACAAGAAACATCTCTGTATAAATCCTTCAAGTACAAAGGCCGCAAATTCAAAAAGGGGCACTATCTAATGCTAAAAGAATGTTCGAATTATATATATGAAATCCTGGAAATTATAAAAACTATGCATGATAATAAAATATATATAATTGCAAATCAGAAGTTTACATGGGAACTAAATAATGTTATTAAAGGCTATTATGTTACAAAGAAACTCGATAACATAATCTTGAGATCTTTTAGCCATTTTCAAACCACCCCTTTTAATATATACAAATCTGCAGACAATACTGATGTTATTCGACCTCAATTTTTCTTCACATAGATACACACCACAATCAAATTTCATTAAAAGATAACTATAAAAAAAAAACTATCTTCACAAAGCAGCCATTAAAAGCATTTAAAAAATGTCTGAAAATATCAAGGCAGATAACACAGATGACGATGAATTGTACAAGGAACTAAAAATTATAGACCAGAAAAATTTCGAATATGTACATGCTCTGTTTAAAGGTAGGTAATACTAATTTCATAAATTTCTAATTATTTTCGAAATGTTTTGTTTATATGACGAAAAGTTCAGGGCATTGATAAAAACCATTTAATGTTGCTTACATCTCGGCACCTATCGGAAATATTTCCGAAACGTATGATGGGAGTAATGATCGAGGTAGAAAAAAATATTAAGGATTGGCAAGAAAATCAGAACAAAACAAATGCGGATAACGTAATAAAAGAATCACTAGATGTCACACCATCAATTTCGTGCGTTAAAGCTTTAAGCCTCACGGAAAAAAATTTCAAATCCCCTCAAACTACAAAAATTGAAAAATAAGTGAGAAATGTGGTAAGATTTATTTTATAAAACATAATTTACATGACCGCTACAATACAAACCCATTCAACAGATTCTTAAGAATATAATTAGTAGAGAAATATCGGAAACAAAAGAAAACTACATGTATAATGGATCTTTAACAGAGTTGGATAAAAGGAAACTTTCTTCCGCCATAATCAAGTATTTTGAACACAAAAATATTAAGCAAACATCTAAACTTCTAGAAGATATATCAGAACAGCTAAATGTCATATTTCCCACTGAATCGAAGGTAAGATAGCCGTGATAGTTAATTTCTTCATTTAATAAAGAACAAATTTAACGTTTACAGGAATCTTGGTACTGCAAAACTGCTGGTCAGAGAGTAAAAGGAAGACTAGTATCGAAGAAATACAACGTGAGAAGGAATTTACCGAAGAAAACTTCAAAAGTTGCTCAAATAATCAATGAACAATTTGTTGACGAAGATTCAGAACCAACACAAAGAGTTGGTAAGTGGTGCTGAGTAGTAATGTCTAATTTAATATACATACATATGTGCTAATATAATTTATTTACAAGCAGATGCAGACTTCATTGCAAATCGCACCTGGTTAAAAATCAACAAAGACAACATTAACGAATTCATAGCAGTTTGGAGTAAAACGTCAACTAAACGCACACAGGCATTGAAGAAGAATATGGATGCTACTGTCAAAAAAGTTATAGTCGACTGGCCTTCCTGTAAGCTGTCTATTGGGCATTTATTGGTAAGTTGTGTTTGTATTTAATGTGCGATTGAAATTTAACCCAATATAGCATTCCATTACAGTCTGAAATTTTCTATTCTTTAAGTTTTAATCTACTTTTACTTTTTCAGCTTGAAATTGATTTTAAAACACTATTTCCGTTGGCGGACAAAAAGATTAATGAAAGATGGGACATCTTTGAGAAAAAAATAGTGGACTTTTATAAAATTCATATCAAAGACGTAAAGGCAAAAGAGCTATTAAACTTTTGTTTATATAAAGAAAGTTCTTTATGTGAGGGTAAGAAGCGCTGTTTATATATGCTAAAGTGGCGAATTTTAGTTATATTATTCAACAGATTCCCGAAATGCCATACTGCTGTATTTGCTCCCAGCTGTAATAAAACCAACTATGTAGTTTTAAAAGGAACATGAAGACTGAAAAATTTACAATTGCGGCCGTCGGTGGTGCAATGGTTAGTGTGCGCGGCTCTTGTACATGAGATCCTGGGTTCGAACCCGGCTCTGACCACCTTCAAAAAAAAAAAATTTCTTTCGGCGGCGGTCACCTCGCATAGTGACGGCGACACTATCGAGTATCTAGCCATGAAAAAGCTTCTCAAATTACCGTTCGGAATCGGTGTAAAACTGTAGGTCCCAATCAGTGAGTGAAAACTGGAAAGCGCACAGCTCAGTGATTGTGAGAAGTTCTCCCCAGTCCCTTCATGGGATGTAATGGGAAACCATTTATTTATTTTTTTAATATATTCGTCACATACGATGGTATAATATATACATAAGTGTGAAAGTATAATTAAAGCCATTGCAACTTGTTTTCACATTTTTATGGTATTTATTTTAAGTATCCATGTCAATCCACCGGCGTTTGGACATTTGTGCAGAACTTTTTTTTGAAATTATTTTAAAAACTGATCTGTTTTCATCAATCTCAAAAACAATGATAACTTATTTAAAATCTAAATAACTAGATTAAAACTACAATATTTAATTTCAACTGATTTTACTTTTAAGATTATAAATTGACGTACATATGCGAACTGAAGTAATTAAAAAAGTGTTCCTGCTTTAATTTAATTTGTTATTCCTATCTCATGAACTATATATATATGTTAGAAAACAACAACCTTCATAAACCTCATAGAAATTATCATTATTTATTTTAAATGGTTATCGTTTTGTTGAAGTCTGAACTGTATATTATTTAATTTTTAATAAAATCTAATAAAACACCTAAATCGTGTATTTGTTTGCTTCTTAAAAGTTCTATATATGCCTGCTTAATTAACCAACAACATTATTTAAAACAACATATTGTTTGCTGTTTTAACAATCATTCAATTTCTATTTGATAACAAACAATTTGTTGAAATAGCTACATTTGTCAGCTGAAGTAGCAGAAATAAAAATTTGCTAAATTAGCAACCATGTTTTTGCTGTTTAAGCAAACATGTTTGCTTTCCCCTTTTCAGCAGACAAACTCTGCTGTTTCAGCAACCTTTTTAGCTGTTGTTGCAAACTTATTTTTTTGAGTGTAAAGTTGAAAGAAAGATTTCGTTGGCATGTTATGGTAAAATTCGTTAAAAGTGCAAACGAGAATGTTAATTGAGTGGTAACGATGGCATAACCTAAAGTTTGTGGTGGACACAAGTCTGCACCCCGTGCGCATTTCGCTGAAGCTGGTTAGCTTCGGTCTGGTGAAACATCTTTTGAAACTCTGAAAATGGGGTTTTGGAACATATGTGTAAAAACGAAATGAAAAAGACCTCTGACGTCAATAAACTGATGCGATTTAAATTTCAGTATCTGCGTAAGGGCCATCGGCACTGCCCAATAAGTATGATTTGGTCGAAATATTTATCAAGCGACTGCTCCAAGACAAAAAACTGTAACAACAGGATTATGTGGACTTTACAGTGCGCGATTAGGTGGGTTTCACCTAAATACCAAAGATGCTGCTCCGGCACTGAGCGATTTACGTCCGATGAATCAACCTACTGCAGTTCCTATGGCAATGAAAAGCCCGACAAAAAAATTTCCAAATGCAAAGCTGTAGAATATTGCGATCGTGAGTGTCAATTGTCCCACATCAGCAACAGGTGTTGGACCCAAAAGTACCCATAGACACCAACGAGCCACTTAAATGTTAGCTAAGTGACGGCACGGGTAGTGGTAGTGCACAAGACAATATAGTTTTGCCAAATAACTGGGAGGTTTTCCAAGTACCGGAAGTGTTGGAGGTCATGCCTAGTCTTAATAAGAAGTTGCTTGAGAAATTGCAAACCCAACAATGAGGAGGTTCACAAAACCTATACGAAAAACGAATGTTTGAAACAAAAAAGTTTACGTCGTATTTATTAAAAACACAATGATAAAATATTTATTAGTTTTATGTGATTGTATTTATTTGATTTAAGTACGATTTTTTTCAAAAGTTGTACATGTGATTTTGTTTGTGTGTTTAGAATAATATAACGCTATCCAAAAAGGTACTTTAATAAAGATTTAAAACAAAAAATATAGTTTCTTTCAATATACTCGAAAATGTACTAATTTTTGCACAATTTCCAATTCTAAATCGCACGCAAAATATTTTGTTCTTTGCCGTTTTTCATTGGGTAAATTTACAACTATGCAAGGCAAATTTCCCTATGGTTTGTCAACTTGTAATTGTCTACGTTTATTGGTAATATTGCCCAAATGTAGTGTAGCTGGCTCTATGTTGCCCCGTGCAATGGCTGATATCAGACCTTGTATTTGGGTAATATTACACGAATTTATGTGTATCATATTTTTATGATAAATTCTACAAAATATCCCAGATTTTTGAGGGGAACTTATGAAATTGTTGATCTGGCCGCACTGACATTTTACAAATCATAGCTTGGCCGAACATGGCATCTACACGAGATATATGTTATAACATTCGTATGTTAGCAAACGTCAAATTCAATCGCAGAGAGTTATATGTTACGTGTGTACTCTTAATTACTGTTAGTGTTAGTATAACAAATTTGATGGCATAGTTGTTATGACACATTTCATGACAACTATGTTATGAGATGAACTGTCAAAAACGGGCAGACACATAGTTGTTTACATAAAATTGAAAGAAGTGAAGAAAATAATATATATAAAAAAATCAAAAAGGTGGAATAAAATCAACAATGAAGTGAAGAAAATATTTTATAAGTTGTGGAATCAAAGTAATTTTGATAAGTAATGGATACAAACGACACAAGAATACTATACGACAGTCAGGTAATTATGAAATTCTATAACGTTAACATAAATACGTGTTCCCCTTGTTTAACATTAACACTAACAGAAGCAAAATGGTTCTGATATTCTGCCGGCGTTCTCTCTCATTTTATGTTACCATTTATCTCACGTGTATACGCCGTGTTATAGATGTAAAGTTACGCGAAAGAACATTAGTGGAATCAAACTTTTGATGATTGCGAGTGACTGGGTTTCTTTCGAGTAAATTTTCGTTTGATTTGCGGAATTTGGCTGCTAGTTAGTTTATTTGTAAAACTCCTGTGCAAAAATAGTGTCAGGAGGTTCCTATGCCACAGCTAGGGATGCCAGATTTTGGAGAGGCAAAAAGGGCATATTCAGCTAATAAAAAGAGCACATACGGCAAAAATAAAGCACACTTTTTCAAATAAAAGAAATTCAATTAATTCCAATTTTATTGAAATTTATTCATTTAAACATAAAATATAACAAAAAAGTACATAACATTGTAACAAAAGTACATTACCCACTTTTTTAAAAAAAAATTCTAATTGTGGCGGAATAATAACAATTCATTCTACTTATAGTAGACTGATATAATAAAAAATTACATAAAATAATATGAGCTCTTGCAGAAAGTTTATTTATCACTTTTTTGAACGTTTTTAACAATATTATCTCTTCCTATGTCGGTATTTAAAAAATTGTATAATTCTGTACATATGTAATTAAAATTCGTTTTAATGACGAGTTCACTTTCCACATTTTCAATACTAATAGCCTGTTCAGCGAACTTTTTTGTTTAAGCAGCCATGCGATTTCTACCCAGGCGATCAAGTTTATATTTGAGTTTTTGTTCCATTTTCGTCCGGGAGTGAAAGCTCATTTTACTAGCTGCCCTTATGTCAAAGTACATTGTTGTCAATGTGTTATTCTTGTTGACTTTAAAAGCTCTTTCTATTGGAAAATACCAAAACTTAGCAAACTGCAAGCAACACTGCTCTCTCAGCTGTTTAATTGGAAGCAGCTGATTGCAGACAACATAAATTAAACAAACAACAAATTGCAAGAAGAAAAGTGGGAAAAATTAAAGTTGTTAAGTGAGATAATTAAAGTGTTTTTAAAATGATTGCATCCGTGGCATTTGGGGCGGCATGTAGCGACTTTTTTGTTAGAAATATCCATACTAAACAACAATTTAATTAATTTTCTTGTAAATCGTAAAGAAACACATTTTTAAACAAACTAAACGATTGATATTTTCTGATTGTCTAATCTGACGTCTTGTTTCGTTCGTGTTTGATTTCGCTGAACCAAATTTTTTAAGAAAAACGAAAGCTCTTTTCGTTTCACTCAAAACAAAGCGTACAAAAACCAAAAGATATCTTCGCTAGTCATTTGGCGTACGAATGATCAAAAATTAAGTTACAAAAACAGGCTATAATAGCCTGTTCAGCGTGGGGAAAAAAGTGGGAAAAATTAAAGTTGTTAAATGAGATAATTAAAGTGTTTTAAAATGATAGCATCCGTGGCATTTGGGGCGACATGTAGCGACTTTTTTGTTAGAAATATCCATATTAAACAACAATTTTAATTAATTTTCTTGTAAATGCGTAAAGAAACACATTTGTAAGCAAACTAAACTATTGATATTTTCTGATTGTCTAATCTGACGTATTGTTTCGTTCGTGTTTGATTTCGCTGAACCAAATTGTTCAAGCAAAACGCAAGCTCTTTTCGTTTCACTCAAAACAAAGCGTACAAAAACCAAAAGTGTGATCAAAAATTAAGTTACAAAAACAGGCTATAAGACTTTTTCTCTCCTTACTCCAACTCGCAACCATTAAACTAAATATTCTTTCACATGCAACATTAGATTGTGGTATAGAAAATATGAAATTGCAATTTTAGGTTAGAGAATCTCATATGAAAAATCCCATAAGAAAAACATCTCGGTAATGCGATAATCACGTATGTTAAGTTTACTTTTACGTTTCGTTGAAGCGCATTAGAATTATCTTTGTTATGAATATTAAAAAAGAGCACAAAAAAGATCACTTTTGCGTGCTCTTTTCGTCTATATTGTTATAAGAGCACATTTTGTAAAACAGAGCACACGTACTCTTTAAAAGAGCACGTCTGGCATCCCTAGCCACAGCTGTTCTAGTTCCAGAGATATTTGAGAAATTCTTAAAACAAATTTTACTAATTGGTATATTCTTTAGTTAGTACAAGTTAAAGAAACACATATTTTTCTGGAGTGACCTAGCTATATGTATGTATCTTTTATGAAGTACAGGGTGGAGCGCGGTAATTTGCTTATATGGGAATGAAATTAAAAAATTATGAACCTTTGAAAAATGTATTTTATATTTTAATTATATTGAACAGTAAGGGAATTTCTAAATTACACGGTTTTAGATACTGTATCTGGCAAATGTCGACCTTCGCTATCCACACACTGCTGCAGACGTTATCTGAAGTTTTCATGAACTCTAACAAGCATGTCGAATTAGGTCTTCCAAGGTGTTGGGACGGTTGATATACACCTTAGATTTCTGGTAACCCCAAAAGAAAAAATCGCATGGGCCTAAATCTGGTGAGCGTGCTTGCCAGTTCACATCACCCCTCAAAGAGATAAGCCTTCCAGGGAACATTTGCCTCAAACAATTCATGGTAACCCTCGCTGTGTGTGCAGTGGCACCATAGTGTTGGAACCATGTATCCTCTAATTGCATTGCCTCAAGAGCCGGCTGAAAAAATCCTGTATCATAGTCAAGTACCGTTCGGAGTTCACAGTTACGGCAAGACGGTTATCCTGGAAAAAGTAAGGGCCAATGATGCCTACTCGTGACATGGCGCACCACACAGTGACGCGGTCCGAATGCAGAGGTTTCTGGTGAAGTTCTCTGGGGGTTTGTTTCACTCCAGTACCGCAACAGCGAATCGTAAACCAAAAGCGCGCTGCACTGCAATGATCGAGTGCGCATTTGAAAAATACGTTTCAACACAAAATAAACTCTCCTCACGTGTCCAATGCATGATGGCAACTTAAAGGCAGACGAATACAAATCTCCCGTCAGCCACTATAAGCCACGCACACTCTCCACTCTCTTCGACCAACAGTGCCGCCACAGCCTGCAGTGCAAAAAAGCAAATTACCGCGCTCCACCTTGTACAATTCCCGCCATCTTTGGAACGTAGAATACTGGCATTCAAAGATCCAGTTAGTTTCAGTTAGTTGACGGCCATATCTGATCATATTTGTTTGCGGGAAAATAATGAGCTTTTATTTAAGCATTCTCAGAAGAAAAATGACCTATAGCCCTGATTTGTGGAAAATCATTTACATATTAATTTAGTAAGCTGACATAAGCTTGCGGAAAAGTTTGGACGCATTTTGTGTTATCTCACAATATTCTTGAAAATGATCGACGAAGTTGGTCGAAATATTGGAATCCATATATGTATATAACATCGTTGCTCTGACTGACCTTTCATCAGCGCCCTGACCAAACGGCTGTAGATAAGATGATGGAATTTAGGATGGTGGTTCCCTAAGAAGCTAAGGAGGGATTTTTGGAAACTCTAATTGAGGGCGGTAGAAATGGGCGTGGCACTAAATCAGAGAAATTGTGGTTTTACCAAACACATCATTCTCGAAACATGAACTTTGGTGTGGATGTTCCTCTTAGAAAACAAAAAATAATAAATTCATGATTTTTTTAATTTAAATTAGGGGCGGTATAAATGGGCATGGCTTTAAATTAGAGTAATTGCCGTTGTGACGAAATGCGTGAGGCTATAAACATGAAATTTGGAGAGAATGTTCCTCTCCTGGAGTAACAAGTAAAAACTTTTGAATGTTTAGAAATTTCAGCCAGGGGCGGTAGAAAGGGGGAGGGGTAATAACTAAAACCAGTTAGCACCCTGATCAAACGACTGAATTAAGGACTATGCAATTTGATGTAGCGTTCCCCTAATGAATTACTGCTCGCGTATATAGATATCATTGGGTGCACAATTAGAGAAGTTACTGCGGTTTTTTCGAGAATTGAGAAGGAGTCAGCAAAAGTGGGTCTGACGGTAAATGAGGACAAGACAAAATTAATGGTTTCAACGAATAGGGCCTCCACGCCATTAGACCAAAGCGTGAACGTTGATAACCATTATAACTTCGAGTGGACGAATTTATATACCTCGGATCCGCCGTAAACAAAAACAACAACGTCAGCTTTGAGATCAAGTGGAGAATTGTGCTTGCGAATATATGTTATTTTGGGCAAAGCAAGCACCTTCGAGATAAAACCCTCTCTCGATCAAGAAAAATCCAGTTATACTGGGGTCCTATTGCAAGCAGACGAAACATCTGTAGGAGTCTTCGAGAGAAAAGTACTCCGAAAAATGTATGGCCCTATAGTGCACAACGGCGAGAATCGGCGACGCATGAAACATGTACGAGCTTTATCCTGACATTGACATAATTAAGCGGATCAAAATAAAGCGATTGCGCTGGCTAGGCCATGTCAGTAGAATGGATGAAGACGAACCAGCACGAAGGATTTTCGAAACCGAACTCGAAGGAAGACGGAAAATAGGAAGACCAAGACTCCGCTGGCGAATCCCTGCGTACACTTGGCATTGCCAACTGGAGAAATAAAGCAAAAGATCGAACTGGTTGGCGAAATATGTTATCTTCGTTTTTGTAAGGATTTTGTAGGGTTATTTAAGAAAATGATTTTGAAAGCCATTTGTTAAAATTTTTTGAAATAATCGCGTTTTCAAATCCCACTTAACGGTTTGGTTGATTAACAAATTTTTCAAAAACCGGTTTTCGGGTTTTGTTGGGTAAAACTGGGTTTGTAAGAAAAAATGCTTCCACTTTTTTGCAAATTCATTGGGTTGACTAACTATCGATTTAAGTTATTCCTTTTCATAATTGATACACATACATTTGCTTTCTCTTTGTTCTAACAAAGGTGTTTAATATAAAGAGAATAAGAAAATAAATTGAAGCATGGTTTAAATATTATTACTTTCATGTACTCTTTTCAATCATGAATTAAACAAACTTCTTATCTTGGGTTACAGTTCATCGCTGATAGAAGAAATCGAAGCGTGGCAATAATATTGGTTTAACCGACGTCCCAACAAGAAGCTAGACGTATGAAATTTGAAATATATGTTCCCCTTATTGATTAAATATTAGCAAAGAAGGAATTTTGTGAAATCTAATTATGGGTGGTAATAATAGGCACCGCACTGAATTAAAGTAATAAGTGTTATGACCGAAATCGTAATCTTATATTCATCCAAGAGAAAGAAGATTTATTATTCTGCTCAAATCCAAACGTTTAAAACCAGAATCAATAATTTAGGAAAAATGTTCCACTTATAATATAGACTTTAGTCATGGACAGGTATTTCCAAATTTAAGTTGCGCACAAAAGCGGTGAAACCATCGACATGAAATTTGGAGAATAGAATAAAAAAATTACAAAGTCAAAATATATGTGTGTAAAATTAGAAATAGAATTTTAATTCTGAGGTTGTGTTGACTGTCCCACGACGTCGAACGTTTACGTTCGTATGCTTTCTAAGCAATAAACAGTCGATTTGCGACCCACTAAGAAGCACCAGAAGGACAAGTCAAAAGAAAATCAATGCGAACTAAAGTTCAGTAAAAAATTGGAGGTTACTGAACCGATTCGGTTAATCGGTTATTCGTGGTATAAAATTAACCGAATATTTTAATAATTAAATTTTTCGATTAACGATTAACTCGAACAAATCAGTGCGATTAATCGATTAATAAAATATAGGAACGTGTTTATGGGCAGCAGTCCGTCTTGAAACACTCCTACAATGTGGCAACTCATATGAGAACGATTTGCGAACAAATTTCATAACTGTACACACTTTTCGAACAAACTTTGAGATTTTTTTTAATTTTGGCTTGGTACCAAAAGCCACTAATTTTCATATATTTTATACTGTATAACGAAGTTGCTTTTGTTACGTTTTGTATTGTTTTAATAAATGTGCCTAGTACAATGTTTGAACACTGTTTTCTTTTTTGTGTTTTATTTTATTCGAATAATCGATTAATCGAATAATTTGTTTGCGTTTTGTTCGGTTAATTGTCAAATTGAAATTTACGATTAACCGATTAATCAAAACACCTGATTAAATGGGTACCCTACTAACTACCCGAGAAACTGTATATTCGAATTCAGGAAGTCATTTGTTAATAAGAATCAGCAGTACTAGTGTCACGGCTCAAAATTTCTTTAATTTTCCAGATTAGTGTAATTTATGACTAAAACTCATGTTAAATCATAAGTAGTTCAAAAAACTTTATGAAACTCCAACTATTCCACCGACTGCAAGGTTTCCGGTGAAACTTTTGCTGCTGCTGTGCAGTCATTCTATTTATTACTCTATGGCCCACACGCTATCGTTGACCTAGGCTGCTTGTCGGGTTTTGAGTGTTGTCACTGCACTTGAAAGTATGTACTTATCTTAACTAAACATATCATTTCCTTGTTTTTTACCGTAAATAATATTTATCTTTTGTTGGCTTAGACCTCCAAGTTTTATGAAATTATTGTAGTTAAATACTTGATAGTATACTAGCGACATCTATTGCTTGTGTGGTGAAATTACTTTATTCCGTTTTAAGCTCTTTTGTATTTTATTAGCAAATCAAACAACTTGTAGGGCGAGTTTCGCACTCTTCGTTTAACCTCACAATTTTAAAGCTCACAGAAAATGTTAATCTTATATGACATTTAAATGACACTCATCGGGAATTTAAATTTCATGGAAATGGAGAATTTTTTTACTGTGGAACTGAGCATTAATATTCAACAATAACACTATGCAACAAAATGAAAAATAGAAATTCTGTGATCCAATAACCACTATACAATTTTGATGCATTATGGTCTTATAACTACAACACCAGTACATTAGTTTCAGTCGGGTGAACCGACTTAATCATACCCTCACCCTAAGTCGTCTATTGCGTGGGGGTTTAGTTAAAAACACCCATACTCAAAGGTGACCATATTCAATAACAGATTGACATTGCACTAAATATTATTTAATACCCAAATTAGTTAGTTTCCTCCCAATATTTATATGCAAGGTACAAAAATGGGCATGGCAAGTTGTTGCAAAAATGTTGATCAGTACCAAATTTTATTAAGATCGGTTATGATTTATTGGAGATATCGAGTCGGCAAACCGCAAATACGCCAAACTTTTGTATGGGAGGTACGAAACTGGGCGTGGCACAATAGTCAGTTATTAATTACACAGTAGTGTTTAGCAAAATATTGCCTATTGCCGAAATTTATTAAGATCGGTTGTAGTTTATGAGAATTATCGTGTCGATCAACCGGTCATCCGCCCAACTTTTATATGGGAGGTACCAGAATGGGTGTGGCAAAACAGCTCATTTTCTAAAGGAGAGTTTTAGTTGACTAAATATTGACTAGTACAAACTTTCATAAAGATTGGTTCCGTTTTGCGGGACTTCTCGTGCCGAACACCCAGACGGCCAAACAACTTTTGTATGAGAGGTACCACAATGGGCGTGGCAAAATCGCCCTTGTTTTAATCGGTGATTGGCGTTTGATAACGTGTAGTTTTATACCTAATTTCATTAAGGTCGGAAGTGTTACACGCGATTTATCGGATTGGCAACCCGGACGAACACCCTGTTTTGTATGGGAGGTACCAGAATGGGCGTGACAAACTCGCCAATTTCCTCCAGTTAAGTAGTCATTTACAGATGATTAACCGGTGTGTGAGTTGAAGACATCTACCAGAAGAAAAGTTTGAAAGAAATATGAATTTGAGCTAAATGTGTCGATTTGTATGGGAGGTACCAGAAGGGGCGTTTTCAAACCGACCATTTTCAATCCCAAACTCAATATTGGTAAATAATAGTCACTGACAAAATTTCATTGTGATCTGTAAAGATTTACGTCAGTAATCGTGTTGACCAGCCAGCCAGGCATGCAGACGGACATGGCTCAAAAATCTCAGAAAATCCAAAAACGAATTTCGTCCAAAGATACTAACGGCCTGTTTTTGTAACTTGTTTTTTCTGTCATCGCACGTCTAGAGCCAAACGAATTTCATTTTTGGTTTTTGTAAACTTTTTTTTGAGTGTAAACACAAAAGCTTTTAGTTATCGTCTAAATGTAGGTTCACATAAGTCAACAACGTACAATGTTAAATGTCAAAATAGACAATCGTAAAAAATTGTTCGTGTGGGTTATATTGATGTGTTTTCATTTCAATCACGCAAAATCCTACGGCTTAGGCGACTTTCTCTATCATCATTTTCCGTAGTTGTAATAGGAAAACCGAGAGCAATGGAGGAAATCATTTTAAATTGGTAAAAAAAGCAATTGTGTTTATTTTCGTTTGTATATTTATTTTTTAATACCTACAATCAGCTGTTGTTGATTTTACAGCTGGTTCCGTTCGGTTCGAATACGCATTAGGTTTGTCTTCTTTATATTTATTCTCAATCCAACTTTTCGGAGCCTGGTTAATTTGTGGGCCATAATACATATGTCATCTGCGTAGTCGATATCATGTGGATTTTCATACATACTCCACGGTGCTTCTGCACTAGTAGCCTCCATTACTTCGTCCATGAGTAGACAAGACACATCCTTGTGTAACTCCTGCAGATGTTATGAAAGGTTAGCTTTCCTTGTCATTGAAACGAACTTCATACGCTCAGTTCAGTTCACGTGGTCGGCACACGAACGACCAGGCCTGAAACCCGCCTGCTTCTTCCGCACAATTTGCTCCACCACCGGCGAGATCCCCTGAAGTATAAGAGTCGACATTACTTTGCGTATTGTATTGAGCAATGTACTACCTCTCTTGTTCCTGCACAGCGATAAATCACCTTTTTCGGGATAGTGATAACCACTCCCTCTTTTCAATAATTGGGGATTGTGTTGTCTATCCATGCATTTCTGATGGCCGTCGGAATGACATATGCTACCGCTGATATTTCAACAGTTCCGCTGGTATATTATCAGGTCCAGATGATTTGTGATCCTTCATTTTACCCAGTGCCACCTCGATAGTTCCACTTGCTATTCTGGTGATCCTATCTCCGGGCCATAATTAGCTTTTAACGATGCAGTACTCCTGATAGTACAGCTCAGATTTTTTATTAAAGAGTACACAATAAGGAGGTGTAGTCCTTGCAGCTTTTTCGGATTCCTGTGTTTGCAGCTTTTTCGGATTCCTCCGATATATTGTTCAGATAATTGTCGTAATCTGAACGAACCATCTAACCCACTCCACGTGCTGATTGTCGATAGTCTGATTTTGACTGCCTCTTCAAAATTGGTGTCTTCCATCGTATACGAATATTGTGCACGTGTTCACGATTCCGAATTTCGGTCCAGGATTCTGCGCTAATCCACGGTTTATCCACACATCTTTTCTCACTAAGGACCTCCATTGCTGTTTCCATTTGAACAATGACAGACCACGTATTTTGACTGTTCTGTGGCAAATTCGAGCGTTGAGTTTGGTCGTACATCATTGATATTGATGGGTTCTGCAGACGGTCTGTATTATAGTTTACGATTTTCCCTCTAATACCGTTGACAATCACTGGACGGAGACGGAAGGTGTCCACTAAAATTTGGTGGTCGCTATCAGTATCAGCACCACGTCTAGCAATGATGTCCAGCAATGAACCCAGAAACACCTTGCTGAGACGGTCATTATGATAGAAAGTTTGATCATCAGGCATTTCCAATGTATACTTATGTATATTTTTATGGGGCAATTTCGTTCCGCTGATAAACAGTTGATGGCGAGTATAGAAATCTATGAGCCTGTCACCATTTTCATTTCTCACAGTCCCAAGACCATGACTTTCAATCACTTCCTGTAGGCTGTGGTTGTCGTTTCCCATTTTGGAATTGAAATCTTCCAGATATATTTAAAGTCACTAATTGACAAGGAGCTTATAGCAAAATCCAGTAGTGTATAGTCCTATGTTTACTCCCAATTTCGCGAGTGACTCGAACCAGAGCTCTTCAAGTAATTATTTTATTTTTGCATTTTTATTTCATTATTCAAACTCAAAACTCAATACCATTCCATATCTCTATTAATAGAGATATAGTTTTCTTTATCACTAAGGTCGGAAGTGTTTCATGCGATTTACCGGGTTGACAACCCGGACGAGCACCAAGCATTTGTATGGGAGGTACCAGAATGGGTGTAGAACTTCGCCCATTTTCTCCAGTTAAGTAGAAGCTAATCACATCTACCTGAAAAAAGTTATAGAAGAAATATTATTTTGTACAAAATTTGTATGGGAGGTACCAGAAGGGGCGGGGTCAAAATGCCCCGTTTGCAATCCCAAACTAAGTTTGGGCAAATAATAGTCGCTGCCAAAATTTAATTTTGATCGGTGAAGATTTATGGCAGTTATCGTATTGACCAGCCAGACAGACGGAAAACGAATTTTGTCCAAAGATACTAAAGATCTAATATGGCTCCTTCTATGCTTTACATTTTTCCCGTATTAAATGACATATACCCCCATCGCTATGGGTGCGGGTATAAAAAGCACCAGTAAAAAAGGTCGAATAAATAAAAATCATCCCTGATGAATTTTATTTGTGTCGATTTCAACGCCAAACATACTAGCTGGAATTGTTATCGAAATGATTCTGCGGGAACTTGATTACACACGTGAATTACCATATTCACGCCTCAAACTTTTCACTCATTTTGGTCAAGCAGTCAATTATGTTCATCCGTCTATCGTCGAACTGCTTCTTATCAATTCCACTTTTTCACCCATCGAGACGTACCCGCGCATACTGCCTACTAGGGTACCCACTTAATCGGGTTGTTGATTAATCGGTTAATCGTTAATCGTAAATTTCAATCTGACAATTAACCGAACAAAACGCAATCAAATTATTCGATTAATCGATTATTCGAATAAAATAAAACTAAAAAAGAAAACAGTGTTCAAACATCTATTAAAAAAAAACAAAACGTAACAAAAGCAACTTCATTATAAAGTATAAAATATGTACATATATGTAGGTACAATTCACAAATCGTAGTTCCAGCAACATAAAAATTAGTGACTTTTGGTACCAAGCCAAAATTAAACAAATCTCGCCTTTGGGTTGCAAAGGGTAGGGTCGCTATGAAACTAATCACACTATAACACCCTATTGGATTGGTTAATTTTTACAACAATTTTACAAAACGTAATTTTCTGACTATTGTCCTTATTGTATATAGTTTTTAGCAGAATCGGACCAGGCATTTTGCTACTCTCCATACAAAGTGACCAGTGGGTATTGAAATTTCATCAGACTATTACACCCAATTTAAAGAACCAATTTTGAGACAATTTTTTTTCTTTATGTCTATGAGCCAATGCACTGTGCGACGCTTTCTCTCAATAAATTATCAAATCTGTTCGAAAAATTGGTATATGATTATGCTACACATAGACACGTGCTTATGTTTTATTAATCGATTAATCGCACTGATTTGTTCGAGTTAATCGTTAATCGAAAATTTTAATTATTAAAATCAAGGGGTACCGATGAGACAGCTGTTCAATTTAGTACTTGGAGAACAGATAGAGAATATTCTTTCAAAGAAGAGATGGTGATAGCTGACTGGAATTCAGCAAAAAAATTTTCACTTTTGTTTTGATTTTTTCGTTCGTGGCGCGTTCTTAATTTCGGGTCACCGAGTAATACTTTAAGAGTGTGCACTAGTTATTTTTTGTACTAACGAGTTCCGTGGAATACTTGGGAAACATATAGAGTATAGCGTAGTAAAAGAAAATGCGTTTTGTTCACTTTTGTTTTGCGCTATGCTTCGCTTTTGATTTTTAGGATTTGTGTCGTGTGTAATTTACTTCCACCGAATAAACGTATTGCATTTGATTTGATATTTATTTTTTTTGTTAATTTAATCACTTTTTACCGCTTTTTTAATACAATATTTCACAAAACTACCCGAAATTAAGAACGCGCCACGAACGAAAAAATCAAAACAAAAGTGAGAATTTTTTTTGCTGAATTCCAGTCAGCTATCACCATCTCTTCTTTGAAAGCATATTCTCTATCTGTTCTCCAAGTACTAAATTGAACAGCTGTCTCATCGGTACCCCTTGATATTTTCTATATGTTCTCTAAGTACTAAATTGAACAGCTGACTCATCGGTACCCAAAAACGATGTACAAGTAGACAGTCAAAATTTCTCTTCACTCAAATGCCAACAAACAAAACGAGTGAAACCAAGGGGTACCGATGTGACAGCTGATCATGTTAGTACTTGGAGAACAAATAGAGAATGTGCTATCAAAGAAGACTCGTTGATAGGGACTGGGTTGCGTGGTGTGATTTTCAAACTTCTGCTGCCGAGTGTCAAGCGAAAAGTACAAAACACATCAACTGGTAGTAAATTTTGCCGACTAAATCGATTAAAAAAATGGATATTCAGTGAAAAAAATCAAAATGTAATGAAGTGTTAGAGTAAAGTTATTTGTGTAAATCCCAATTAACACGAAAATTGTTACAACTAAAGATTGCTCTCATTCTCTATATATTTTCCTCGTAGGTCTCGGAACTCGTTAGTACAAAAAATAACTAGTGCACACTCTTAAAGTATGTCTCGGTGATTAAAATGTTCGGTTCAAGGGGTACCGATGAGACAGCTGTTCAATTTAGTACTTGGACAACAGATAGAGAATATGCTTTCAAAGAAGAGATGGTGATAGCTGACTGGAATTCAGCAACAAAATTTTCACTTTTGTTTTGATTTTTTCGTTCGTGGCGCGTTCTTAATTTCGGGTAGTTTTGTGAAATATTGTATTAAAAAAGTGGTAAAAAGTGATTAAATTAACAAAAAAAAAATATCAAATCAAATGCAATACGTTTATTCGGTGGAAGTAAATTAAACACGACACAAATCCTAAAAATCAAAAGCGAAGCATAGCGCAAAACAAAAGTGAACAAACCACATTTTCTTTTACTACGCTATACTCTATATGTTTCCCAAGTATTCTACGGAACTCGTTAGTACAAAAAATAACTAGTGCACACTCTTAAAGTATTACTCGGTGGTTCGGTTAATTTTATAACACGATTAATCGATTAACTGAATAATGATTAATTGAATGGTTACCCTACTGCCTACTGACCATGTACCAATATCTTGTAAAATTGTTGGCTCAATTGTTTACAGAATTTATCAAGTTCCCCTCTACAACAAGGCAAATTGGAATTAAATTGATTAAATTGTAGAAAAACAACTATCGGAGATTTCAACAACTCTACAGCAAGTATCCAGTAAAATCTATTATATAAAATAGCGATCTAAAAAGTGCATTGTGGGGGGATAATAATGTGGACCATCGATGCTTAAAAAGGGAGAATTTACTTAAAACTTAAATATCAAAAATACTTATTATGGAATTTTTTACGTTTTCATTAAGAATAGACGCGAGAATATTCTTATTAACCTATCCAAATTTAAAAATGGGTCATCCAAATGCAACGGAAAGTAAAAGAACTTTTTAAATCTACCTTGAAAAATTGTACGAAATAAATCTAGGAAAATAAATTTATTTTCTTCGTGTTTCAAAATTGTACTTAAATTTTTTTTTTTTTTTAAATACGAAGAAAATACATTCATTTTGCGATTGTCAAACTGTATCTCCACTATCTGGTGCGACTTGCTGCCATCGTTGCTGCCCAACCCGATATGAAGAATAACGAACCAGCGACGTAGGGTGACTGGTACAGATTCCAACTCGGTGCAGTCTAGGAAGAGAGGGTTAATGAATGGAATGCTGGACGACAGAAGGAGTTGTAGTGTGATAAACCTAGTGTCGACTGGCTGAGGGGAGTCAAAATCGTAGATTATGTTAATAAGGAGTTGGTGGACTTCCTTAAGAGCACAATCGTTGGTATTGGTGAAGTCCGTTCTCGTGTATCCGTTTGGATACCGCCGCCAGTTCTATCGATAGATAAAGTAGTGAAGCTGCTTGGAAGTTATACCTAAGTCCATTCTCCCTCCTCGACCCATTGTATCCGGTTGGATACCGCCGCCAGTTCTATCGGCAGATAAAGCAGTGTAGCTGCTTGCAACGCAGAACTCGGGACTTAATACCCATGTTAGTAAGGTGTCGTCCATGGCTCCTGCTAGTGAGACATCAGGTGCGAATTTTCGTATCGCCCTGTATGCGGAGTCACTGGAAAGGATCAGAGTGCACCGCTGGGTGGAGTGTTATTCCCTCTGCTGTGGCTTTTAGTGGTAGATGGCATACTTACGGATTTCGAACTAAGTGGACATAGAATTGTGGCCTACGCGGACGGATAATGTTTTCATTATTGTCGGCGGGAAATTTTTGCCTACGTTGAGCAACCTCATGCAGGACGTCCTGGGTGAGCTGTCGGATTGGGCTAAGCACTGTGGCGTGAGTGTTACTCCGGCGAAGACAGAGATGGTCCTCTTCACACGAAGGAGAAAGACAGAATTATTCAGGAGACCAGGGATGGATGGTGTTGAATTATCTCTTTCTTCTGAGGCGAAATATCTTGGTATAGTTCTGGATCACAAGTTGAACTGGAAGCAGAAAACTGAGCAGCGAATGAAGAAGGGGTTGAAATGTTAACTCATTTGTTAAAGATAAAAAGTCTCGCTTTTTTGGTCAATATCCGGCTTTTAGATCAAACACAGTTGTTCAGTTTAAGAATCACCATAATGAACTGAATCATGAAAATTGTGGTGTTTATCCCTCTTACATCGTGGGTCGCAATACAGAACGCATTTTCATCTCTTTTAGTGGGTAAAACATGGTAGAAGTGTGACAAAAATGATTTGATCCAACGAAACATAGAACTGTAAAACATGAATGACGGAGAGTTGGGTAAAAATAGTACCACTGCTTGGTAATATGGTTGAACTGCGATTCATGATATTTGGCAAGAGGTACCGGTGTTGATTTCTACGTTAAACAAAAGGAACCTCATATGTATATAATCTATATTTATCAATACAGCAGGATGAACAGAGTTTACTTAAAGCAATATCGTAACACTAATGAGCTATACTTAACCTATTGTACCCTGACGTAGGGGTTTATTGAAACATAAGTAGTATTTGTATTTGGTAGAATAATAACCAATAGTCAATATTACTTTTCAGCGTTTTCAAATCTAATACAAATTCTTTTCCTGTTCTCATATCATTAGCAAGGAATTTTGTCGTCATTCGAACAACGTTTGATTTGTTGAAGAGGTGCTCTTATAGTATAAAACAGATTAGAGAATTGCTGTGTATTATCTGTTTCTGATAATTTTATTATTATATATACAACACACAAAAATAATAGGTAAATGTTGGTACCATAGACTATTACTTATAGTAGACCTAATAGTTCTCTCACCAAATTTATGGCATTTATCCCGGTGTGATATTTACGTTCGATGTTGAAACGAATTGCTTTACTAATTCCAGATAGAGGCAATGGTTCAAAACAACGAACAAAATAACAACAACGTCATTTTGTTTTGTGTGTTAAAATTATTGTGTTAAATACAACACAAATTTATGCTAACAACAACAGTCAATAGAAAAGTCTAAAACACATTTAAATTTCACAGTTTTTCACCAAAACGACATGAACAATTAAAGCAAGAAGTTATTGTAATTCCACCTGCTGTATGTCACTTTTTGTCAAACACCTCTCTATCGCACCGACCGCATGAAGAAGAGTGTGAAAGGAAACGTCAGATGAGCCATATATGATTTACTCTATGGTTGGTACAGTGGGGGTCGAAGAAGTAAAATTTTGTAAGCTCATTGGTATACAAGTTACATTGGCATTTTGAATCCCTGATCAAGTTACGGACAACATTTTTGTATAACTAATATTATTGAGATTCGGGTTTTAGATCGTTCATGTCAGAAAAAATCCGACAACAACAGCTGCCGTAAAACTACTGGCGTTATCTTGATCGATATTGAAAAGTATTTGATTCGATGTGGCATAAAGGTCTCTTATATAACCTAAAAGAAAATTAAAATTTATCACAGTAAAAAACAGGCAACAATACTTCTATTAAATAAATCTCCAAAAAGAACTCCTTTGGTTATTTCGAAATGATTATTGATTATTTCGAAATTATTATTGATTGTTTCGAAATTAAAAAAAATGCAAATAGCGAAGTTGATAAAAACATTCAAGTTCAGTGGAGTGTAACAGAACAAGACCACAAGAGACTTTTTACTATTTTCATATAATACTTTAAAACTGTGTAGAGTTTTCCATCAGTTTTCAGTATCAGGACACGCACAAATTCGACATTTTTTTAATATTTGGCTTAGGTATAAGTAGTACCCTAAGCGCAGCCCCGAGAGAAGTAATTGTTTATTTACAAGAAGTGATGAAATTAAAACTCAGTGAGTAGAAGATTGAAGAAATTCATATTATGTACATATGTATGTATATTATTAAAAATAAAAACTAATTAAAGGTGTGACTACTTGAGAGAGAGAGGTTTAAAGAAATGTTAGCTTCGTGGCTAAATTCACCTTTCGTTATAAGTGATGCGTGTTTATCTTTTGTAAGTAAATCACATAAAATATATTTCTAAATAATTGTATTATTTTAGGAACCGAGCACCAGTCGCAAAGGAAGAACTTCGACAAAGTTTGAAGAATGTTAAGAGGATTTCACATCCTTTGTAGAGTTGGGTAGTTCATGAACTACCTAGTTCATTTAAGGTGACCAGACATCACCCTCATGAACATAATGCTCATGTTCGATACGGCGAGTACGTTCGTGATTGCCCAGTCCGAGCACTTAAATGAACGAGTTCGAGAACTAGTGAACGAGTTCGACAAAAGTCTACAGCTTTGACACTTTTTGTGGAAATGGATTTGTCTTTCAGACAAAAGCATCTTATGAGAACAGTGGTTAATGCCGCTCACAAACATCGCTTTCTTTCATATTGTGCCTTGCCAAAGACGAAGAAAAAATACAATCCAGACTCAGTTTTAATTTCAGAAATCTCTGTAGAAATTCCATTGCAAAACTTTGTGAATATGACTGTGAAAAGTTATTTAGATTTGTGTAACAATAATCTTATTTGCGAAATTAAATGTGGTTTTGATGGTAATTCAGGGCATAGCCATTACAAACAGAAATTTAATGATCCGGATTCCAACGGGGTGCTTCTTTTTATTGTCTCAATTGCCCCGTTAAGATATTTGGACTGGGGAAGTTAAGAAGTAGTATGGAATACATGGAAACATTCTTCAACAAAACATTGCCGACTAATTCGGCTTTATTTACAAAAACAAAATCCATCCTTGATAAAATCTGTATACGACAGTATTCACGCAGAATTAGATCAATTGGAATCATACACACTAACTTTGATGCTCATTTCAATATGCATGTAACGATGATAGATGATAGCTATTTTAAATGTTTTAAAAGAAAACAGGAGCAGTTCATCATGATGCGCTTGTGGGGGAAAACTTTCTGAAATGAATTCCGTTGACGTCTTTCAACGAATGTTAAAAGGAGGATTTTCATTAATACGGCTTATCAACGTTCACATGTTTGGGAAAAGTTTCCTGAATGTATCCTTCACATATCATGCAGACGGCCACTTCGAATTTGGAAAGTTTGTAAACCAGATGATAACAAATTCTTAGAGCGAGTTTCACACTCGTCATTTGAAAGCTCAATTTAAAAAAATTTTCATATTAAATGACATTTGCAGCCATATTCTGGCAGGGTTACAAAAGTCGCCACGGTTACTATTTGACAGCCGTGTGACAATTGTCAGAAATCGGTATTCTGATACATTATTTTGGTGACAAAAGTAACAAAAACTGTTACCTGCCAAAGAGGAGGTAACATCTGTTTTATTTGCCGGAAAGTTGATACAATAACATTTTATAAAATCCGCAAGTAAACAATAAAACTGTATACCGGAAAAATTAATAATATATTTTGTACCAAAACGACAAGAGGGCATAACTAAATGGAGGAAAAACTTTTGTTACTTTGTGCTATGGAAATGGAGCAGAAAGAAGAAGGAACTTGCTTTTGTGTTAGAAAGATTGAAAAAGCGGGAAATGTATTACAAAATTTTTAACGTAAATATCTCCGGTCTTTGAAGGGATATTTGTGAGTAATATACGTTTAAAAAAGGCTAAGGTCTTGTCTATTATCGGAACCTGCCAAAAAATAAGTATAATAGGGAATTTTTTTTGAAAAAATAAATAATTTTTAGCAGAAAAGTGAGGTTAAAACAATTTTTTCAATTAGCTCCCCAATGAATTAATAAAAATAAATATGTTTATGCACTGATTTATAGAGCTTAGAAAGATCTTTGTAATGATACCCATTTCAACCAGATCGGATTATAAATACCGGAGATACGAACAATTATATACTCAAGCTTCAAAGGCCTATATCTCAAGAAGTTGGACAAACAACTTGTTGAACCCTGCGTAGAAGCTTTTGTTGGTAGTGAAATTTTGATGCGGATCAGAGAGTTGGCGCTTAAATAAATATCTTTTTCTATTTGGCGCGTATGTGAAGATGTAATCTTTCCGCTTAGCATATCGAGAGCTTATATTCAATACCAGCTATACGCAAAAACACAATTTTTCAGGAGAAGGAAAAAACAGTTTATTTTCCGTACTCTCGAAGATTGAATCTTTAAATAATTTTTATATGCAGTACCCACTAATAATATTTAACAAAAATACTAGAAGAAAATTTACTTCAATCTTCGAGAGTTCGGAAAATAATCTGTGTTTTCCTTCTCCTGAAAAATTGTGTTTTTGCGTATAGCTGGTATTGAATATAAGCTCTCGATATGTTCCTTGAGGAACGCAATATATCATTCCATCTGTGCCTTTGCTTTGCGGGAATTTGACCCTAAATAATAATGTATTAATTTTAATTTAATAAAATATAAATATATTAAATACTTACTTTTCCTTTTTTACCGCGTTCATTATGTGCAGAAAACCATATGTTTTTGTTTTGTTGTCCCTTCTTCTGACAACCTGTTATTGTGAGGTGAATTATTTGCTACGAGGTGAATTTTTCGTTGTCACCGTGTTGCCAGAATACCAGATGAAAACAATGGTGAGAAATTTGTAACAATTTTGTGGTTACAATTTGATTGGTACCACATGCACAGAATAGGGGTTTTAAATGATAAACATCAGTCATTTAAATTCCATTTAAATGGAGAATTTTCAACTGTGAAACTGGGCATTCGAGAAGGAAAATTGGACATCCAAGCTCAATTCAAAAAGGAGACTGGAATCTTAGTTCATACACGGTGAAAAATCTGTCCTTTTTTCTTGTTTCAATATTATTGCTTGAGACACAATGATTAATATGTTATAATATATGTGTGTGTTTGTGATCCAAATACAGCGCTGTTTGAGCTACAAATACAGCGGTGTTTGGTGCACTGTTTACTTTATTTTTTGTCGCTATGCTCTACCGAAAGCAACATATTAAAAGAGGGGCAAAAATAAATTTTTCTCAGACTAAGTTATTGTTATTGCAAGTGGGTAACTGTATTATTTCAGTCAGTGAGTGCATTATTCTTTCAGTCAGTGATTACCTTTAGCTCTCGCAGACTAGGCCACACTTAAGCCCTCACATCTCCTGGTGGGGAGTAATACTATATAACTATTTCTAAAAACTTCCCTCTTTTTCTGCTTCTTTTATAGCTCATTTTTGAGCATTTATAAATCCTTAATCAAGAGTCATAATAATGTGTTTTTCAAAGCGTAAATTTTGCAAGGCTCGTAAAAAGTTTCCGAAATGTGTGTTTTATGACCCCGAATTACGAACGCTCCGAAATTGCCCATATTTTTAACACTTTTATGAGTCTGAATTTCTGAGGGCTCTTTGCTGGGAGCATATATTTTTTTTTTATATTTAATACTCGTAATACGTATTAACATTCGCGCTTCACAGTAGTGCTTACGGCGAATCACTTGAAAAATGGAGAAAATCTGAATAACTTGCCTACAACAAGTTGAAGTATTATAGTACACAAATTCATACCACGGAGCAGGTTGTATCGCAGAAAATCAAAACAACATATTTGTCGAATAATCGTGAATTTTTCGTGTAGCGAAATATCGGAAATAAAAAAAGCAATATTGACCTCAAGCTGGATGATTTATTGGTCAAAATAATAAAAATTGTATTCCCTTTTAATAATGGCAAGAAGACGTAAAAAATTCGATTTAGAAATCTAAAAGAACTAGAAATGCACAAGATATGATTTCCTATATAAGTACAACCGAACTAGTTTCTGGAATTTATGAATTCATAACTTAATACGCGTTACAAAGATGCGCTTACTGAAAAGCCATAAATTATTTGCTTCGCTGAAAATCTGGGGAATTAAGTGGGAACTCATAATAATTATGCCTTTGGTAAGGAAGACAGTAAGCGGAGATTTATCATCACTCCCTGCTTTTACAGAAGCTGCGTGTTTTACGTGACAATAAAAAAATGTGAAGTTACAGTAGTATTTGGTTAGCACACACACAATTTCAGAAAAACCCAATTAACCCCTTAACGCACTTGAAGTAAAAACGACATGCAATTTAATATAACTTGGAGAGATCTTCAAAATGGTAAGGATGGTGAAATGTAGCATATTCCAGGAAGGTATGAGTGGGCACAAACAGATTTATAGAAAATTCATTTAATGCAGTTTACTTTAAATTTCAGATTCTTGTTGTTTTTGTTCTTTAAAACTTCCGCTACACAATTTTGACAACTAAGTATATATGGATTGTAGGGATGAGGTAATTGCCGATATAGTGCCGCGTTACGAATATCCTCCAACAATATTACAGGGTTTCTGCAATTAGGACCGGAATCCGATGGTATCAACATTTTTCAATGAAATGCAAGGAATAATTAGGGGAACAACCTCTTAATGTTGCAACTCGTTAATCTTCTTGTTTGCAACTTATCTAAGACCACTGTGCTAAATATGAACATCGAACATTAAAGTGTGTCGAAATCAAAAAGTATCTCAATCTATTGATTCGATACACATTTGTGAGGAACTTCAATAATACACTTCTATAAGTAATACAGTCGATGAGGAGCAGAAGCATTCCACGGTCACGTACAGACAAATGCGGCTATTTTTAGTGTTTATACTTATATTATAAGTAATACTGCTTCATCAGTTATCTAATTTCTTTTATATTATTTAACAGATTACATCCTAGTCTTTAATCCTACATAGAAACGTTTTAGATAATTCATGAAATACAGAAGAAACCAGTAAACAAATCCCGTCACATATGGGACGGCTCCAGTCAACCAACATTCGAAATTGTTACAGTTGATTCCAAGTTTCAGGGAAACTATTACACATGGAGAAAAAGTGTCTTAGAATCAAATTATAAATAAAAGTCAAGCTGCAGAGGTATAAATATGTTCATTAAAACACATATATATAATTAAAAATACATTGAAAGAATAATGCTTCGTCGTATGGATGAAACATTTTCGTTAATGTTTTTACGTTGCTACAATGAAATGTTTCGTATATCAGACAATTTGGTAGTCGCTGCAACGAAAAATTTCATACATGATTTATTTGACAATTTTTCATTTCGTTGCTGCAGGAACTTACTTTTCGTTCATGCAATTTATTCTTTAATTTGAATTGTGTAGAAAAATGAGTTAAAAATTAAAAAAAAAGGAAATGTATTATATTTAAACTATTGATATTTGGTGTATATCTTACTTTTTAGTGATTATTTTTATTATTTATTAATTTTTGAGTTTTGCCAACATTTATAGGTGGCGAAACAATTTCGTTATTGCAATGAAACTAAGTTTTATGAAGATAAAGAGAGAAAAGTGCACGTCTTAAATCAGTTTATTTGCAACAACCGAAAGTGGTAGACATATTGCTCCGCCGGAATAATTTAAATACATTTTTTAAAACAGACTAATTAGTTCAACTTGTAAAGTAATAATACATATTTTATTCCGAAAAATAAATTGTGTGAACCCAATGTGCACGAAAACGGATGCGGATCCATTACGGACCCGTTCCGGATCCGTAATAGACTTAAAAAAAGGAATCATTGTAATCGCGAATTTACGGATCCGTTGCGGACCCGTTTCGGATCCGTAAAAAATGTAACAAAGGAATCTGTGTTCCGTAACTCACTTTGTAATTGATTTTGTAAATTCAAAAATACAAAAACAAATGCAAAGTGAGTGACAGGCTCGTTCGCTTATGTTTTCTTTCGACATCGTGGTTTAGGCTGTTAATTTATTTTTTTTTGTAATCAAAATTTTATTTCAATTGATTTTTACTTTTCTATTTTAATTTTAAATGAACTGATTTTTTTTTACTTTTTACTTTAATTTAATACGAAATGACTGAATTTATATATAATAGTACAAAAATTAAAATCATAATAAAAATAAAAATCCGTTTTATTAAAAAACACGGGTCTGCAACGGATCCGAATATGAAGTCCGTAACGGATCCGAAAAAAGGACATAAAATCTGTTTTTGAATCCGTTTTTTCAGAGGAATTTCTCCCGCTTGCGGATCCGAAACTGATCTGTAACGGATTCCGCTACGGATACGTTATATTAAAATACACGGGTCCGCAACGGATCCTAATATAATGTCCGTAACGAGTCCGTAACGGATCCGAAGAACGGACATAAAATCCGTTTTTGGATCCGTTTTTTTGGGAGGAGGAATTTCTCCCGCTTGCGGATCCGAAACGGATCCGTAACTGATTCCGTTACGGATAGAAAGTACGAAGAAGTGGATCCGTTACGGATCCGTTTGGCACACTGGGAAGTTATGTGTTTGCTGTGATCGTTTGTGTAAATTGTGTATCTATAAATGAAATAGATAAACAAACAGATTGCAAGGAGCAACACGACAGCCTCGATAGCAGAAAAACTACCCCGAAATATCCCTGCAGTTTCAAAAGTAGCTAGTGGCTCTATGTAGTCAATTATTTCGTTAGCGAAAAGCATGACTAGCTACTTGAGTGGGTACAGGTAATGCTAGAGTTCGACTTTTGATTATTATAAGTATGAAAACTAGGAAAAAATAATGCCCTGAACCGTTATGATTTGTTGGTTGCTTGGTTATTTTTTTTGCGTTGGCGTCAGTTGCTATTAAACGTTCGTAGAAGTATCATCGTCATTCAGCTTCAGCAGAAAAGACAAATAAAGTGCAACTGTATTAAAAATATATATGTAGGTGTTATTTACATACCAATTTTTACTAATAAATTTTTTTGTTGAATGAAGACAATTTAATATATTTTAAGTTCATTTTATATAAATATGAATAAAATTATTGAAATATGATATATTTCAATTTATTTATGGAATGCAATTTTTATGGCCCGGCGAATTCATCAATCGGATTGTACTAGTCAAGTAGTTGTTAGTTGTTAGATATTTCGTCAATTCCATGTAACTAGCGATCTGCATGGTACGTGGTAGTGCAGAGGGTAGCCACTGACTACCGTCAATGACATCCCCATGTTAAATTCGTCAGTGTAAAGCATTGCTGGTAGTCTGGCGGGTAGTTAATGGTAATTATTGGTAGTTAGGGAAATAACTAAAAATTCGTTAGCTACGTCGACTGCAGGGATGTAACTGAACATTTGTGTGTGTGTATGAGCGTGACGGTACAAATCGTACCAAAATGTTCGTGTTTTAACCATAATTCGGTCGCGCCTGTTTCGTTGCATGGGTATTTGGGTTCGAAGTTAATGAAAACGAAGAAGTAAAATGAACAGTGTTTCAAGTAAGACGATAATAAAAAGTAACAATTTAACGTACAATGAAATAAATCCAATCGAACTTTTAACAAATTTGGTTATAATAAATAAAAGAGCAGTTGAAGAAAATGCTTACAGAGCGATCAGTGGCTTAATGACAGGGAGATGTGGCACTACAATTGAATGACAGAACCCTCAACACAAGAACAATTGCACAATTTGAGAAACAATGGTGGGGTTCTATGTTAAAGAAAATTTTGCACATACATATGTGGATCAATTGCTGTGATGAAATCCATAGGGGAGTAGAGCTTCAGTTCATGGTAAGTACAGACATACATACATATGTAGATATGTACATATTTTAAATAGAAATCTTAATAATATAATCCTCATATTTGTTTTTAATTGCAGGACTTGAGTACAACGGCCACATTAACACTCAACTGAAACAAATTCATTGCAGCAATGAAGCAACTTCATTGCTGTAATGAAACCAATTCATTGCAGCCATGAAATAATTTCATTTCAAGAATGATACTTATTCATTGCAACAATTAAACAAATTCATTGTAGCTACGAAACAATTTCGTTGCAATAATGAATGAAATTCATTGCAGCAACAACCATATGTTCTTCGCAGTGACGAACAATTTCCAGTTGATCAGCACATTTTCGTAGCGAGAATGAAACTCTACGTTAGCTCACTTTCGATGATGAAAGTTGTTGGGGTGATGAACATTTTCATCCCTGTGACGATGCTTTTCCGTTCAGTGTACGGGACATTGTTGGACTTAAATCCGTAAAATATATAATAATCAATAGTTAAATACAGCTTTAGGCTAGGGATTAGCTGTTTTCGTCTCTCATGGCGATGCAGACCTAATTTTGTCGACAAATTGCGTAAAGACATATAAAATACGTATTTTTTCCACTCTAACCAAATGTGAGTATATTTAAGAAAAAGTGATCCAAATCTTATAATTTTTATAAATTACACTGTGAACACAAAAAAAAAGTAACAAGGTTCTGACAACGGATTCTGGTAGAGGGATTCTGTTTACGTCTGAATTTTGTTTTAAAGCGGGTAGGGTTGAAAATTTTTCCCTTTTGCAAATTCAAAACCATGAATATAAAATAAAGTGTAAAGGGAATGGGTCAACGACCTGGGGAAACTTTACACTGGTGCAGGTGAGAATAAATTGAGAACACGTATCTCGGGACACGGATCTGACCTCAATGTGAGACACACACGGGAATACTAGGGAACTGCACTTACATCATTCAGAGTTGGAAAGTGATCGTGTTTTGCAGTTTGAGAACAACTACGACAGAAGACTCACTTTGGAGATGATCCATATTCAAAACACAACAACAACACAATGGATAAACTGCGAAACGGAAACAGAAAATTTGGCTCAGAGTTCTAGGCATCTTATTGCAAAGGTGGGCAAGTGCAATAGGATGTACATAGGATGTGTGTTGTTGGAATTTTTATAAAATTTATTTCTGAATAGTCGTAAGTTATCATTGTAAACAGGGTTACTATTTGTATGTACTTGTACTAAAGGTCTGCAGCAAAACATTAACTTTTGCGTCTACGCATTAGTTTTGTTTCATTGCACTCTAAAAGTTGTATTTTTTGCAAATGACTTTTTGAAATGAATTATGTACTCCGTTTGCTTCTCTTATTGAAATGTTTTGATATATTGAAATGTTTTGGAATATACAAGAATACACCGAGTATACCAAAACACTTGAATTTGTCAAAAGAATTCAAATGCACAAGAATACACCAAATATTCGTCGTACACAACACGAACAATGATAGAAATTATAAGAGAGTATTAAAGAAATTCAATTCAGTAGCTAATCAGCTTTCAACAAAGAAGGGTTGTGGTAATTTTTCCAGTGAAGTTGGCTAATATGTATGTATGTACGCAACTCTAGTCACACAAGCAGCGTTTTTTTTACATTTGAAACGACAGTGATTACTCATTTCTGTGTTCTCTGAAAAGTAGTACATTTGTTTTGCTACAAATTGTTTTGATGTGTTTGAATGTTTTGGTTCTCATTTAATTTATGAATAATGATCTCATAAATACTTGTTTGTTTTGTTAGCAGTGAATGTAGTATTTGACGCATTCGCTTTTGAAGTGAATGTCTTGATATGCCATTCAAGACTTTCATTGCAGAGGTTTAACTTGTACACTGTTTGCAAGTTATTTTTAATGTTTGTAGAATTCCTGATGATGTTTTTCGAAGAAGGACGAAATATTAATTGGAACGGTAAATTGAATTATGTAAAATTACGGCCTCGAGCTTAAGTACCATATTATTAAAAGAGAAAATACAGGTGTTTAATTAAAAATTTCAAATTTTTGATTGATTTATTAAATAGCATATCGGTAAAATGGCCTTTACGGCTTTCCTGACTCATGCACACTCTTTTGTCGAAATTTGCAAAGACTGTTTTGTATAAATTTTGCTAAATTCCGGTGACACAGCGTTCATTTTCCTCCTATGTTGCCTTGCCTGCAGAGACTTTCCACTTCAAAAAACTGAAAGAAAAAGTCCAATGACGTTTAGTCCAATGAACTGGGTGGCCAATTCTTATCACAAAACTGCAAATTACACGACTAGGAAAAGATTCAAACAGTAATTGAATTGGTTCTTGGACTGTGAGACATGTGGTACCGCCTTATTGGAACCATATGCCGTTGGCATCCATATATCTTGCAATTTTTTTTGGATTAGCATGTTGCGATATTCAGCACCATTAATTGTTATTGTCAGCCTCATTATTGAATAAGAATGGACCGATGACGCCTCAAGCCCAAAGTTAGACGTTGGGATGTACTTATATCTCAACAATCACTCTTCGATTTTCTGAACTACAAATACAACAATTTTGACGATTAACGAAGCCTTGAAGATGAAAATGACCCGAACTGTAGTGGTCAAACCTTCATATATTGATCAGCTATGAAAATGCGCTGTTCTTTCGTATAACGCACCATATTTAATAACCCTGAACTGACAGCCATCACAATGTCCTTTTTAAGTATCAACAGTAACACATTTACCGCAAAACTGAAGAGAAATGCAAAGACTGCGTGACATCCTATATTATGGGGTCGGGTAACGCAATATTTTGTGTCCCGATTAACCAAACTAAGTATAAGTTTGTCACATTTAGTCGAGAAGATGATTACTGATGAGAAGATGATTACCCACCATGTCCGGAGAGGAACTGCGTGAGATGGTAGCCGCAGTCGCCATGTTCCCGATTCACCCATGTTGCTATTGACGGAATGAGGGTATATGTAGGTCTTCTATAGGTCTAGATCTTCCCTTCTCCGTGTTGTTCCACCAATCTTGCTATTTTCTTATTGATGTCGCTCTCTCCTCTTCTTTAACAGCCTTCATAGCTCGTTCGTCTGCAGTTCTCCCACTGTATATTCAGGCCATCTCATCGGCCATTATGTCTATAGGCAGTATACCGGCTATGACAGGCGCCGCTTCCTCTGATATGGTCCTTTATCCGCTGATAACTATTAGCGTAGAGAGCCTGTGCACCGAGGCGAGTTTACTTCATACTTCCATTGTATCACCATTACATGTGCCCACACTGGGGCAGCATACGTATACGTCAAGACGGAGCTGACCACATCTGATGTATCTCGGTTAGGGCGGGTTAATTTTTTTTTTTATGAAGCGTATAGCAAAAACGTAATCTTTAGGTGATTTTGAGAAATTTTGCTCAAGAGACCATAGCTCTAAGTCGGATTTGGAGCCCCCCAAAATTTCAAAATAGATATTTTTCCATATATACATAGAATAATTTAATTAAGTTCGTCATAAAATCGGATAGAATTATAGTAGATTTCTCAATGTGGGCTTGTTTGAAAGGTATTTTTATCACCTTTCAGAATCTGTATTGATACCTGTAGAAAAAGTACATTTTAGGCTATTTTTCGACAAAAAATTCATAATATCTCCCCCCCTTTTAGGGGGCTCCAAATCCGACTTAGAGCTATGGTCTCTTGAGCAAAATTGCTCAGAATAAAAAATATAGATTACGTTTTTGCTATACGCTTCATCAAAAAAATCGTTCCATACAATTTGACCCGCCCTAATCTCGGTCCTCCAATATTTGGCAGAATTCGGGAAAGACCTGCCTGGACTCGCGACGCATTTTCGGTGGTACACGCCACATGTGCCCCGAACTCTAGTCTATTGTCCACCATAACTCCGAGATACCTGATAGCATATTTCCGTGTTATACAGTGCTTTTTCGTACGTATGCGTGCGTAATTGCAATTACTAAATTCGTGCTCGTGTGGGGCGTGCCAAAATTTAGTCATGCGTGCCTGTGCGTGTTTCTTAATATCGTGCTTGTGTCGTGCCTAGAAAATAAGGCACGCGCCCATCTCTAGTCACAATACAAACAAAAGTTGAATTGTTCGTATCCTAGTGTTAATGGTTGGATAAAGACAGTTTCGGTAACCACAATATTTGATTTTTGTTGAGCACCCTAGGATTTCCTTAAAAAGATTTGTTTTGTGGTGTGTTGCCATTGGAAGCCTTATCTTAACCAGCGATATGCCGGTGTTTAGGGTGAAATAATAATTAAATTTTTGCCCGAGACCATTTTTGTGTTGGATTATAAACTCAAAAACTCTAAAATTTATACTTGGCTTCTAAATATATTAACAAAATGTTGTTGAGAACATAATATAATGATAATTTCACCTGCTATCAGTGGGAGAAAGGTAGATCTATCAGGTTATTTTTTTTTATCAATTTCTCAGAAAAGGAAAAAATCTTTCGTAGATCATTTGTTATATAACAAAGTCGCTGCTGTTACTGTTCACTTCTAAACCAATCAAGATGTCGAGAGGCTTAGGGGGGGGGGGGGTCTTAGAATGGCACACGACGATTTCTTTATTATTTGGTTTTGTTTATCATTTAAAGTTAATGAAACGAATACATTGCTGCAATGAAAAAGTTTTTTTTTTTTGCTATGAAACTCATTTTTATGGAATTAAACCATGAAATTGTGGTATGAAAGTTCCAACATTGTTTTGTGGCAATTAAATTAATTTTGTTCCCACGTTAAAGTCAGGAGCTCAAACAATGACCATGGCTTGAATAAAACAACACAGTTATATGTGTGAAATTTCATCGACATCGAAGAGTATCTAGTTTCAAAAGTATGGCTTCTGGGTCGATCTTTTACGCTAATATACAAATTTTCAGGTGAAAAATCGAGGGCTCGATTCCGATTTTAGATTTTAATAGAATTTGCCGTAGATTACATTTCTGATATACTCTTGGTCGGCAAAAAAAATTGACCCACCCTAAAATACATCCATATGTACTAAGGGCTAGCACAAGTGCTTGTTTCGGTTCATTTAATTCATCGTGCAAAATGTTATGCTGTGTGTGTAAGGCCGACGCCAGCAGCGGTTCGGGCCATGCCATGTCTACACGTAAACCCACTCATAGTAGTCATTGTGACGCAACCGTCGCGTCATACGATGCTATGACTACCCAATGATTGGGTTGAACTGTGTTGTGATACGTGTTGAGCCAGCAATCTATGTATGTGACTGTTTGCTTTTATTTTATTGATTTACTTTAGTAACATAAAAAATGAATTCATTACAAAAATAAAAAAACAGAAAAAATTAAGTAAGAATAAAAAATGTATTTTCTATAAGGTAATTTTTTAAGAAAATTTACCTTTTTAAGAAAAAGCTGATTATTTAGGAAAAGGAATGTTTTTTAAGAAAAGATAATTTTTAAGAAAAAGTAGTTCTTTTTAAAAAAAGGTACTTTTGTTAAGTAAAAATACTTTTGATGTGTAAACATCTATACGCTGGGGGTAAAAATCTTTTTCACAATACAATCACAAATTTAGAGTAAGATGTGCGATGTAATCGTTAACCAATCGTAAAGCGTTATCAAATCGGTGTGAGCTATGTATGAGTGTATTAGTGTACTCATACGCTGCATACAATATACTCATCACCATCTAGTGTGCAATAGTAGCGACTAGAGGCTAGCGCGAGATGAATTGATTGAGTTGTGATTTGTGTGACACTAATCCATTGTCATGTCATGCATGTTGTTACTACTTGGTATACATAGGACTTCGACGGCAATGTTATGTTCGACTCAAGTAAATCAATCCAACGTGTTCGAACATGAATCGTTTTACTTGAGTGTTGCATGGTACATACGGCCACTCATCCAAGACTGTATGGATGACGTTTTGTCGCCCACACTGAATTTATGTTATTCTAACGTTTGATTTGTGTGCGCACGATTGTAATTAAAAAAGTTAAAATGGAGAATATTGATGTTTAAATTATCGCAATTAATTATTTTTCACTTGTTTTCTTAAAATATGTACATTTTCTTTAAAAAAGTATTTTTACTTAACAAAAGTACTTTTTCTTAAAAATTATCTTTTCTTAAAAAACATTCCTAGTCCTAAATAATCAGATTTTTATAAAAAAAGTGAATTTTCTTAAAAAGTTACCTTTTCCTTACTTAATTGTTTCTTTTTTTATTTTTGAAATGAATTCCATTTTTATGTTGCTAAAGTACATCAACATACATAGATTGCTGGTAGTACAACACGTATCACAACACAGTTCAACCCAATCATTGGGTAGTCATAGCATTGTATGACTCGACGGTTGCGTCGCAATGACTTCTATGAGTGGGTTTACGTGTAGACATGGCATGGCTCGAACCGCTGCTGGCGTCGGCCTTACACACACAGCATAACATTTTGCACGATGAATTAAATGAACCGAAACATGCACTTGTGCTAGCCCTTAGTAGCGACTAATTTTCACTAATTGTCGTACATTGTGTTATCGTAGGCAAATGAAAACAAATAAATAAAATGAATACAAAAACATTTAATTTTAACAACTTTTAAAAAGATTTTTTGCACTTTTAATAAAAAATGTACTAAAACAAAGCAAAATAAGGAAAACTAAAAACTAAACTTGTCAAATATAAGGAAAACTAAAAACTAACAGCCGTATTCATAACCAAAAGTTAGATGTTGTTTATACATCACAAACAACGAGCTGCTAGCTAGCATGTGATTTTAGCTTAGCAGGTTGTTAACACATGGATTATTCATAATGCATTTGCATCTGTCATCTAAAACGTTTAAAAGCAACTCTACATTTGTGTGATGCCACATTGTAATTTTGTGGATGCCAAAATTCTTCCACAAAATATCAACTCTGGTTTTGACATTTGTAAATTGTAAAAGGATTATCCCCTTCTAACATGAAATTATTTGCATTCATATAAAGTTTAAAAAATGGATCAACTAGGGAAAAAATAGCTAAAAGATCTGTGAATTGGGACCAGGCAGAGAAGGTAATGTATGTGATTATTATAATCATAAATAAGAACTAAAAAATGTATACATTTTACAGGATTTATTATCATCCCTTGTTCTGGAAAAGCTCGACATTATCGAAAATGTAAAAATAGACACTAATACAAATAAACTGAAAAAGGAGGCATGGAGTAGCGTCACCCAGCTTTTTAATAAAGTGTCCAAAAATAATAGAATCTTTCATCAAATTCAGAACCAGTGGAGCAAAACTAAATCCCTCACTAAGTCGAATAATTCATCATTCCTCAAACAAATTAAGCAAACTGGAGGAGGTCCACCACCCGTCCGACTGAATAGTTTTGATGAACAATTGGTGTCTCGCCTTCCTAAACATTTTGAGCACGATGTCAACATATACGACAGCAATCGCTCAATTAGTAAATCACCTACGGCAAATGCAGAATCAACCAAACGTTAAATATCGACGATGACCAAATGGAAGATGTTAGTGTAACACACACTCAAGAAGAATCTCCGAAATCCAAACCGCCCAAAAGAAAAATTAAAGAGAAACTGGACGAGAACTCTAGACGGATGAAGTTACTTGATGTTAGCATAGAGCAGAAATACCTTGAAATGAAATACTCTAGAATAGAGTTTGAGAGGAAAACAATTACCTGGGAGGAACAAGAAACTGCTTGAAATGCAAATTAAACGGACAAAGGAAGAGCATAAGTTAACAAAATGTCAAAATGAAATTTTGTCACTACAAATTATGCATATGAAGGAAGAACATGAATTAAAAATGGGAAAAATACATCTTGAAGTTCAAAATTTAAAAAAGAGCGGATATTTTACTTAAAATTCTATAAAATGTTCATTTTAAGTTTGGATTTCTGATAAATGGATTATTAAATTTGGTTTTAGTTTGTTTTATTATATACATATTTAATTTTATTATCACTATTTTTATTGATCCTATGTGCAAAAGTTGTGTTACATGTATTTATGTTTCTTATTAAATGAATTAGTATGTTATGTTGTACTTAATTTAATTTTTTTATTTCATTGTAGTATTTTTATTTTTAATTTAATTAAATAAAAAACAACAAATTTAAGTTTTTAAATTCTTGGAATATTTGGCGAAATTTATTTTATGTTTTATAAATTCAAAAATTTTGTTGAATGTACAAAGCACGAGGAATTTCATTCGTAGAATCTCTTTGGGACATTTCGTTAGTATTATGTTCATGATCCAAGCCATCGAAATTTACAAAATCATCATCTGTAAAACAAATTGAAACAGTTTGTTAGCATATTAATCGTTATTTATTCTGATCACATAAATCTTCTTACCAAAATCATCCTCTTTATATGTTATAACTAGGTAAGTTGTGAAGAACTGCTAATGCTACCATCAAGATTTTTGCGTTTTTCCTTGAAACTCGCAAGTATACGGAATCGACTTTTCCAAACACCAAAAACTCTTTCTATGACATTTCTGGTCTTAATGTGAACTTTGTTGTACATTTCTTCTTTAATATCTTTTGGATTTCGTACAGGAGTAAATAAATAGATAATTAGTACACTTGTACCCACCATCTCCTACCAGACGTCCTAAAAAATTGGAATTTTCAAATTTTTCCTTTATTGTGCTTTCATTGAAAATTCTCGAGTCATGCGTTCTCCCTTTCCAGCAGGCCACAATATCTATTATTTTTAGTGATGCATCACAAACAACCTATAAGTTTCGAAACAGATTATGTTCCCTCATTTTGCATATATGTATAACAATAAGAAACGTACATGGACGTTATATGAATGATAGCTTTCCTATTTACATATAGTTGAGCGTCGTCATCTCCTACAGCTTGAATTCTAATATGGGTACAATCAATAGCACCTACAACATTTTTAAATCCTGCTATATTTTCAAAATCCTGCATAGCTAAGATCTGTTCCATAGCTGTGCGTGGCATTTTGATGATTGTGCTACCTTGTTACAGATTCGCCTTGGCTACGTTGTTACAGATTCGACTCATTGATGGTTGACTAAATCTATGAAACTCGCCACAATCGTCTTGGACCTTGTTGCGGCCTTAACACCTCAAAGCTGCCAAAACTTGAAGATATGATGGAATGCTTCCACCGTTCTTTTTTCCTCTTCCTTTTAGGTCGTCCACGACCAAAGAGATTAATTTCTTTGCATTCTCTTTTGTAAATCTATACTTTTTTCTAAACTCGCTGTCTGTATACACAAAAAATGGGTTTTTCCTTTTTTTATAAACTTTAATCGCACGATTATGGCCACTTTCTCTTAAGAAGCCCAGGGAATCTAAATTATTCAGCGTTTCCATAATTTTAATATTCTCAAGTACCGCGCACACAAATTTTTAATTATGTACGTTTATTTACTTTCGTTTTGACACAAAACAGCTGTATTAAAATGGTTAACAATGGTTTGGCAGACCTTTAACATGAACTTAGCAAGTGTGTAGCCAATGTGTTATGAATAACATACATGTTAAATAGTTTCTATCTTTTCGTTATGAATACGGCTGTAAAAGTTTTCTTCATCTTTGAGATTGTCATTCATACTTAACAGCTGCATATAAGCACCATCTAGTGTGCAATATTAGCTACTAATTTTCGAAAACCATTGTTGTAAAATAACATTACATTTCAGTAAACAGCTGATTAATAACTTGTCAACCGCAACAAATACAAAATAATAAAATATTTTACAAAACACCAAAAAAATTATATCTCAGAACATAAAACAACACAAAGTGTATCAAAGCTGAATGGAGGTAATGTTAATTCTAATAAAATTTCTATTAGATTCCAATATAAATTAAGATTATAACGTATCTTCATTACGTACTGTTGCCTTACACTGAAACTGGTGCATGACAATTGGGTAACAATCTCCATCTCATGCCAATTATTATGGGTGGAGATTTTAATACAAATTGTGCAAACCCACAGTCGCAAGCTTTATCAAAATTTTTATTTGACGTTTTCCACTTGCATATGAGCAATTCTCCACAAATCCCCACAGCTAACAATTCCACTACTATAGATGCAGTTTTCCATAGATTTTTAAATACAATCGAGTCAAAAATTTAAATATGTATCTTATTTTAGTTACCATAAGCCAATATTAACTATTTGTACTTAAGGCATTTACCATAGATGGGCACTTTGCAGTACTACTGAAATTTCAGTAAAAATAATTCTTTAACTAGTAAATTTTTACTGATTATTAAAATTTTTTTCAGCAATTTTTATAAAGTGCCTACATGATTACGATGAGGTGCATTGAATTTTCAGTGTTCAGTAATGCCCGATTACTGATTATTATGAATACGGCCCTATGATTTGACTGGTAATGCAAATTAAATTTCATTATCAGTAAAAATTTACTGAATTTTTTCAGTAATCAGTAAATTTACTGCTTACTATAATTTTTAATGCAGTACATATATACTGCAGTGTGCCCATTTACTAACCAAATAAGTTAAATAAAACAAACAAAACCCAGCAAATTCCTATGTATTTACAATATTGAAAGTTTTGATACTTTTAATTGATTAATTAAAAAAATATACTAAAAGTATAAGTACTTCCAACTTCATTACGAGATGTTTACACATCTCCCCTGTGATCGGACTCACATTAAGTTTTTTTTTTAAAGAAAAGGTACATATTTTAAGAAAACAAGTAAAAAATAATTAATTGCGATAATTTAAACATCAGTATTCTCCATTTTCCCTTTTTCTAATTTCAAACGTTAGAATAACATAAATTCAGTGTGGGCGACAAAACGTCATCCATACACGTTTGGATGAGTGGTCGTAGGTACCATGCAACACTCAAGTAAAACGATTCATGTTCGAACACGTTGGATTGATTTACTTGAGTCGATCGTAACATTGCCGTCGAATTCCTATGTATACCAAGTAGTAACAACATGCATGACATGACAATGGATTAGTGTCACACAAATCACAACTCAATCAATTCATCTCGCGCTAGCCTTTAATATGTACATAGGTTAAATTAATATACTTCAAAAAATTATTACCACAGAATATTAATCTTAAGTTTTTGAAACCTATTTATTTGTCTCAAGCTCCTTATACAAAGGTTTTAATACACAAAGCACATTTAGAGAATCTTTTGAAAGTTTATTTCTTATTTTGGTTGAAAAAGTGACCAGCGACAGAAAACGATCTTTCACTTTCCACAGAAGTTGGTTTTATAGTCAAAAAAAAATGTTCTAAATTTTAACTTCTCTAGCCAGTTGCTTCAAACAATTTAAATTCCGATTTTAATACGTTTTTAGGATGATTGATTGACTTAGCTGTCACATTTATTGATGCATTATCAATTGCATTCTTGAGCTCCTTTTCGAAAGATATATTAGAAGAACAATCAAAATCGCAATCAGCATCACTATTTTCGTCAGTTTAAAAACAGTTTTGGAATAATCGACTAAATTGGTTATCGGCGAACAGCACAGAAGTCTTTGAGAATCTAGAGAATGCGTTTTCATCTCCGCTGGCAAAAAATTCTGCATTTTGAAGATACTTTAGTAAAGTGCACAATACAACATTTCTGCCTTCTTTAATTCTTGAAACAAGGGCTTCTTCCATTTTCTGCAGAAATGTATTTATGTATTCTTGATCGGAATAAAATTATTTATGCGCCAAAAAGCTAAACTACATACATGTACATATGTATGTATGGATAATAAACGAAAGGTCATTATGTGACATGACATGAGTGAGAACGAGAGTTTCAAAATTATAACTTCCTACTTCCATTCAGAAGGTGACTTAAATGTTGTTTTTCACTACTTATAATCAGGTGGCACAAACATTGCAGTTGAATTTTAATGATATGCCATTTTTCTAAATAAGTTAAATTCCCGGGATCCGAGGGAAAAAAAATTACGGGAACTCCCGGTAATTCCCGGGACAAAAACCCTAGCGGCACCCCATATGATTTTAAGCGGCACCCCATCGAAAAATTAGTTTAGCAGGGAATAAAAAAATAGGCTTATTATGTAAATAATAGGACGATTAATATTGCGCCATGAAAGTATACCCATACTACAAACCAGTTGACAAGTCGCCTTCAACTACGTTATTTTTAAAAACTGTTATACTATAGGTTCTGGGATCGGGTAGAACAATCTAGTAGCTGGTAGAGCCCCTTGCGGCGAGAAGCACAACAGGTATAAACATAGTCATAGGTAAACGAAATAAGTAGATATCCCACAGGCGTTGTCAAGTAGTGCCACTAGATGGTGTGTTGTCGTTTTGTAACTTTCATTGACGTTTCTCATAACATTCACTGACGTTTATTCAACGTGTTGGATATTTTTTCAATACAAAAATAGAATCATTTTCCATGTAGTGCTATTCGAACAACTAATTTAGTTTTTTTCATGTCGTTGTGTTCCCCACTTTCTAATTCAAATGCATTTTGGTTATGTGCTTGTTTGGTGTACTGTTATTGTTGGTATTCGTTTATGTTGACTTGTACAGCATCGGCACACTAAACAAAACAAAATCCCTGTTGATGTTGCCTACCACACCTTTTGTTAGCACCTTTTCTAAATACATCTTGCAAGGTATATTTTGTTTGGGATCAAACGTTGTAATTATTGCTTTCAGCTCCATCTAGAAAATATCCCATTGAACAATAAATTTCCTACGGCATATGCGATATCTAGTTAATTCCTTTATCTATGACATAGATAAAGGAAATAATGGATATAGCGCGACCATTGTCAACTTTGTTCACTAGGTTCTGTATTGTACTACTGTCACTTTCACTGAAGTTTCCCATAATTCTCATTGACGTTTACTCAAAATTGTGGGAAATTTTTGTGAAAGTAATTTAAACAATGGAAAATGTGACAAAATTTATGTGATTTCTTATACAAAAAAACAATTTCAAAGCCATGAGGCCGGTGGTGGGATATCAATAGGAGAAAACCCGTAAGACTGCCCAAAGATGAACATCCCGGAACGCCTTTTTACTCTAAAATCTTCCCCGCCCAAAAACTGTAGCAACTTCTGTGGTCGCAGACGACAAAACCGTTGGAGTGTCTGAGGACTCTCAACAAGGAATGGTAGCTGAACCGGAGGAAGAACCAAGTTTATTAGGACATAGACGGTGGTGACATGGCTTTGCAATTCGATGGCCATCAGATATTCTACCTTAAGTAACGTGTTGTATTCTTGATATTTTGTTGAAAATTATTTTTTCTTTTAATATGAAAATTTAGATTTTTTTTTTGGGAACAAAAAACAAAAAAAACAAAAAAAATCCCATTTATTGCTTTCAACTACATCTAGAAAATTACCCATTACACTAAAATTTTCCCAACAATTGAGCTTCATCTATTTGCGTTTGTGATTAAACTCCGTAAAGTACGCAATAAGATTTGATAGTTAAATATAAGACTTATAGTAAAGTGGTGTTGTCGCTGGCTGCGACCTGAGTTATTCCTGCGGGGATGCGAATTTAACACCCACTAAAACACGGCAATATGTGCTTAATACTAGTAGAGTAGGGTAGTGGGTTTATTTCTAAAAAAAAATATTACAATTACAATAAAAAATCAAACAAACAAATAATATCACACTACTTACCGCAGTCTTTATCCCCAGCGAACTGACTTAACAGTAGAGCTACTGCCATAGTAAAATAACCAAGTAGTAGCAGTAGACGTTGTTGTTGTTGTTAGCAGCAACAACAGGTAGTTTGTTTTTGTATAAATCGCTAAGTTGTCAAGCTATACATGTAAGCATACCAACAAAATAGGAATACAAAAAATTACAAAAACAGAGTACATTCAGTTTGACAGCTGAAACGATCAACCACAATGAAAAAATTGAAAACATACTTATGTTCTAACGAGTTTACCTTCCTTATTTTACTATGGCTACTGCTTTGCTGGAGCCCTACATTATAGTATGTCCTTGTTTACGAAACTTAACAGTTCCTTTCCAACACAACAAGTACAATGCAGGGACAAAGGGAACTACGACTTACCGTAAACAAATGACGACAAAAAAGGGAATTAAAAAACTCAAACAAATTACACTGTGATAGTCGAAAAAATGAACTTCGATGAATCCTTTTCGAACTATTAGGGGGGAGTCCCCTGAGTGTGAAAGTACATTTGGAAGTGTCAGATTGGCTCCAGTTTTTGAGAAATCGGTATATATGGACATAGCTAAGTCTGCGCTATTTAAACAAATTTTACCGGCCATAGGCCAATTTTTTTTTTGCCTAAAAGGGCTTAAAACGCTTATTAAAATAGAAAAAACAAATGTTTGCGGTCGGTCCAACTTCTTGAGATATGGGCCTTTAAAGCTTGAGTATATAATTGGCCATATCTCACACATTTACAGTCCGATCTGGTTCCGGTGAATATCATTACAAAGACCATTAAAAACTCTTTAAATCTGCATATAAATGTATTACATTTTATTAACCCATTGGGGACAAATTTAAAAAATACGATTTTTTAACCTCACTTTTTTGCTAAAAATCTGATTTTCTCAAAAAACAGCCCTAGTAAACCTATTTTCTACCTACACTCAGGTTGTAGGCAACACTTCAGGCTTTGTTTTAAGGTATAATACTTCGCATTAGCCCCTCTAAGACCGGAGATATTTATGTTCAAAGTTTGAAATACAAGAAAAAATTAAAGTTTTTTTACTTTTTTCCAAAATTTTATTTATTTTCCTAGCATAGGCCTCTAGTTAAGCTGCAAAATCAAAATATTGGACTTTTATATATTTTTTTCGTTTTTTTTTAAGTTAATTAATTCGAAGAAATGAAAAATTCTTAAAAATAACCGTTACATAAATATAATGCTAATCTTCATCATCCAACTCCGGTCTTAGAAGGGTTAATGCGAAGTATTATACCTTAAAACAAAGCCTGAAGTGTTGCCTACAACCTGAGTCTAGCTAGAAAATAGGTTTACTAGGGCTGTTTTTTGAGAAAATCGAATTTTTAGCAAAAAAGTGAGGTTAAAAAATCGTATTTTTTAAATTTGTCCCCAATGGGTTAATAAAATGTAATATATTTATATGCAGATTTAAAGAGTTTTTAATGGTCTTTGTAATGATATTCACCGGAACCAGATCGGACTGTAAATGTGTGAGATATGGCCAATTATATACTCAAGCTTTAAAGGCCCATATCTCAAGAAGTTGGACCGACCGCAAACATTTGTTTTTTCTATTTTAATAAGCGTTTTAAGCCCTTTTAGGCCACAAATAAAAAATTGGCCTATGGCCGGAAAAATTTGTTTAAATAGCGCAGACTTAGCTATATCCATATATACCGATTTCTCAGAAACTGGAGCCAATCTGACACTTCCAAATGTACTTTCGCACTCAGGGGACTCCCCCCTAATAGTTCGAAAAGGATTCATCAAAGTTCATTTTTTTTCGGGTCAAAAACTATCACAGTGTTATCATTATAGGCCAGTGGTAGGCAAAACCGAACGCACCCACACAAACGTATTATGTGCTTGTATGCGGTCGCAAACGCACAGACATGGACTGATGCATAGAGTAATCTCATACTAGAGAGAATATTTGGCTCATCTGACTTTTCCTTTCACACTCTTCTTGATGCGGTCGGGGTGATAGAGACATGTTTGACGAAAAGTAACATACACCAGCAGGTCAATTCTGTAATTCTCCTAGCTAAATCTCTAACTCTATCGCTAAAATGCTAAAAAAATTTCAAGGCAAACTTCTTAGAGATTTCTCTAAATCCGTTTCTGTAACTGCAATCTCTTAGCTAAAATTTCCTATTTTCGCCGTAGCTAATTTGCTAAAAGTAGTCTATACTACTCACTCTGCTTTGATACAATGCTGAGAAAAAGAGACAAACATATTTCGCATACATTTGACACTTTATATTAGAGCTGCCAAGCTTCATATTTTGTTATCCTCAAAAACATATAGAATTTTCCTTCATAAAATTGTAAAAAGAACTTGTAAATTGCTAATTTTTAAAGGTAAACTTGAAAGTTCTTGTCAAATTGTATTTAGGTTTTGCAACATACGTTTAGTATTTTGCCGAAAAACCACCAATTATTGATATCCCTCTAAAATTTTGCAAAACATGGCAGCTCTATAAAGGCTTAGTTTATTTTATGTAAAAAAGTAAACAAACAGTTTATAAAATTTGTGCTCCTCCATGTATTGAACTAAAATGAATTTCTGCTCCTTTGTTATTTTTTTGGTGGTTTCCTACATTTTACTGCTGAAATTACAATAATTTTAACAAATTTTTTTTCAATTTACAATTACTTACCTTTTAGCGGCTTCAATTTTTGCTTGCTAAAAATTCTTCATTTAAGAGACAATTAACAGCTGTTTATTGCGTACAGAATACAAAATAAGAGTATTTTGGAGATGAAGGTTAACGCTAAAATTACGGCGAATTCCAATTTTAAGAGATACCTAAATTTAGATACACGTTACAGAATTGCATTTGATGCTAAAAATCTCTAAATTCATTTTAGAGTTTTTTAGCGATGGAGATTAAGCTTTAGCAACTTACAGAATCCAGCTGCAGGTGGAATTACAATAACTTCTTGCTTTAATTTCTCATGTCATTTTGGTGAAAAACTGTGAAATTTAAATGTGTTTTAAACTCTTTTATTGACTGTTATTGTTAGCATATTGTGTTGTATTTAACACAAGAATTTTAACACACAAAACGAAATGCCGTTGTTGTTATTTTGTTCGTTGTTTTGAACCATTGCCTCTATCTGGTATTAGTAAAGTAAAGCAAAATGTCATAAATTTGGTGGGAGAACTATTAGATCTACTATAAGTATTAATCTATGGATTGATGCTTCGAATCAAACATAGTTGTTGTGTACATGTGAGTTGCCGATCGTACGTGTGTTAAAAAAACGAGAAAAATATAATTATAGTCTTCCTCGCGAGGCTATGGGTTGGTTACCACTGTTATAGGCAAACAATAATAACAAATTAATGATCATAAACAAACCAAATGGTAATACTATGACAAAAAAAAAGGCAAATGAATAGAAACAAAAATATGTAAATACAAGGTGTTCCAAAAGAAGCCATCCGATGTTGTTTGGCTCTCATTTTTTTTCTAAATGAAAAACTTTGATTCTGTTTTTTGATTATGTTTATTTGAACCTTTAGAATTTTATTGGTTAAGAATAAAATTTATGGGATCACCTCGAGAGAAAGATCAGAGAAAGAGACATTAGGACCAGATATAATTTAGTCAGCGCTTTAGAGGAAGAGTGGGGCCGAATTCCGACTGAGGTGACCCAAAATCTTGTTAATTCTTTTCCTAGACAATAATTAAGAACAAGGGATTACTAACCAAATATTAATTTGTACTGTTCTAAGTGGTTTCTGCGGAGAAATCGTACATGAGCAGCTTAAATATTTTAAATTCAATATATATTTTATTTTTTTATAAATCACAGTACACGATGTGATGCATAAAAATCAATCGTTCATTTTGTTTTAAATGTTAAAATGATTTGTTCTAATTAGTTTAAATATTTAATGGGAAAGTGAGCACTCATTTATTGGAGTGACTGCACGGTTAAAAATCTTGGTGTAAATTCTAATACAAGCAATGTATTACAGCGATTTTTAATATAATTTTTATTAAAATTGACACTTCCCAATATATTAAAAAATTTTTGAATATATTCTGTATTTAATTTTAATAAATTCTAATATTAAAATGACATTTTATACTTTTGGAGTAAATTTAATACTTTTGGTGTAAATTTCGTATTAATTTTGAGGCCTTAGTGTATTACAATTGAATAATGTTTGTATTCTAATACAACCCTGTCGATGCAAGAATGATAGATGTTTGTTTATCTGTCGCAGTTGCTTTATGTACGTGAAAGAGAAAAGTGTTAATATGGACGCAATAAGTGCGAATTTTTTTATAAACGTTAAAAGCGCGTCGGTAACAAAATGTATATTTTTTGAAAATGTATCAAATATTGAAAGTGTTATGACACCAAGTAAGTGAATAAATAAATAAAATTTGTAAAACTTTTCAATTGTCAAATTAGTGTTGGTAAAATATGTGCGATTTTTTTTTCAAGTCATTGGAGGAAAACTCCTGAAGACGAAAAGAAATAACAATTTTATAAGAGCGAATTATAAAAAATAAAAATAATAAGGAATAAGGAAAATAGATTTAGTAGTGTAGTGAGCAGAATGATAGAAAACAGAAAAATTAAACTTAAAAAATTAAATATAAAAAAATATAAATAATATTGCCGGGAGTTCAATCAATCAATCAATATTTTGCCTGCTAAGTCATTCTCGTTAATTCTCTTTTCGCTTTTTTTTTGGTTTTTTGTTTTTGCTTGCATACTGAAACATTTTTTATGCGCTTGTTGAATTTTATGAATTTTCGTTATTAATGCTTTGTTTTCATACTGTAGCTTGTTTATGTGTACGCTTGTCGTACTCTTTTATTTTTTACTTATTGTTTTTTATTTAATTTTTTATTTAGTTTTGCATGCGTTTCGTGTTGAACGTGGTAACATAAAAAACATTAAAAACAATCTTGGCGCTGAAATTTTGGAAGAACATTTAGTAAAAGTCGTTCAACAATATATTTGGTCAGCATCATTTGTCTTAGAAATTGAATTAGACGAACAGCCTGTAATAAAAAAAACCAAAATTTGAAGAACTTTTTACTAAAGAGGTGAGAAAGCTTATAATCAAAACGCAAATTGATTTGTTTATAATTCTTAATCGGTTTGGTTTATGTTCTTAATATTTATGACGTTTATTATATTCACCAAACATGCTTTATCCAGTGCTTAGATCGAATTTTATTAATAAGATCCCAACTAAAAAATTTCGATAAATTAGCGGTATTAAATATATTTCAACTAACCTAATTTATGTACTTTCTTAATAGTATCTCATTGAACATTTGAAAAAAAACCAATGTCAGTATATTCTTGAAGAATACAAACAAAAAAATTCATTGTGCGATAGTTCCAGACGAACAGTCGTAAATGAGGCTGCAAAGCTTTTAAGAATTAAATACTCCAACTATCCAAAGTCAGAGGAAAAATTGACGATGCAAAAAAATTATTTCCAAAATTTGAGACAGATTGGTCAACGTTAACAGGTGCCACACGGCCACTCAAATGGAAAAAACAAATGATGTATTTGAGTTCCAGTGTGGCACCCCTTACCGTTGACCAATCTGTCTCAAATTTTGGAAATAATTTTTTTGCATCGTCAATCAAAATTTGAGGGAAAAGAACTGAAATATAATAATTAAATAATAAGTGATAATCAATAAGAAAGAAAACAATAACCAAAAAATTGTATTTTTTAAGTACACTCCAATGTATACGATAGATGTAAAAATTTTGCTTATTTTGATTTCTTCAAGCTAAATAAAACTAAAATAATTTTAAGTTAAAAGAATAAAATGAAAAAAGTTAGGAATTAAGCCAACAATATATATGGGCACTTCCAGAGAAAGTGACACCCTATGTCACATCACGTCACCCTCGTTAATTGCTCATATTTTAGGACCATGTGGTTCGATTGTTTTCTATTCTTTTCCTAAATACAGAATGTAAGTAACTGCATATGTAGTAAAAGAAAAGAAGACACTCAAACTAACTGGTCCTAAAATATAAGGAATTGTCGAGGGTGACGTGATGTGACAAAAGGTTGACCTTTCTGTGGAAATGCCCATATGTTTAAATTATCTTTTTTGTATACACAAGAACTGTCTAAGGTATATTTATGTATAACTATATCTATCGAATGAATTGGAAATAAAAAATATATACAATAATTTGTGAAATTCTTGATTTTTTATTTGATTCAGAAAGGTAACAGGTAAGGAAAAATTAATACAGGTTCAGTATTAAATTTTGACGGAATGCAATTTAATACAAACTAGGTTAAAAACTAATCCAAAAATCTATTAAAATGAATTCGCATCGAATAAAATTGAATACAAACTAGATTAAAACTTAATCCAAAAATCTACTAAAAATTAATTTGAATTAAATAAAATTTAATACAAACTAGATTAAAAATTAGTCGGAAAATCTATTAAAAATTAATTCGAAAGGAATAAAATTTAATACAAACAAGATTAAAACTTAATCCAAAAATCTACTAAAAATTAATGCGAATGGAATAAAATTGAATACAAACTAGATTTAAAATTAGTCGGAAAATCTATTAAAAATGAATTCGAAAGAAATAAAATTTAATACAAACAAGATTAAAAATGAATACAAACAAGATTTAAAATTAATACAAACAAGATTGAAAATGAATCCAAAGTAGACTTTGAAACTACTATGGGTTCAGTATTCAATTTGAATATCAATTTTTATTCAAATCACATTTGAATATTTGGCTGGTATTCAAATTTAATACAATTTCGGTGTAACTCTATATGTAAGTCAAATTTTACTCAAATTTACACCAACATTTTTAACCGTGTGTATATGGAAAATCTTTATTTAGTGCAATCAATCACGCGAATGAAAGCAAAGAAAATGGTAATAAACAATTGTCTTTGTCGTTGCACAATCTCTGTTCACTATTTTTTCTCTATTTTATTTTTATTATACTGTTGTATTTTGTTTGTCAATTCGGTAACAGAGTCAGCATTCTCCAAAACTGACGCTGTAGATCGAGGGCAGAATGGTCGCACGATTTCTTCAAATGGCAGAGAGATTCATTCCCTTCAATATGAGGAGTATAGAGAGAACACTCTAGTTGGAGAACAAAGGAAACGGATTTACTGGTTGAAAAAGTTTGTTATCATGGATTTGTGACCTGGATCATCATCATTCAATCACATGAAGGGCTTTTATATTTCTATCATTTTGGTGTTTGTAGTGTCCCCTCTTCCCTTCACATCAATTACTGTACGGCACAAGAATCTAGTTTAGTCCCGAGTTGTTGTGATCTAATAATGTTTCAAGGTGCACTGAATCTTGAAAGAAACTACAACAACAAGTGTACCCACCGCTTGTGTCCATGGCAGTGTTGGTATTCATGTTATTCAGTGTGCCAAACATATCCGTAACGGATCCACTTCTTCGTACTTTCTATCCGTAACGGATCCGCAAGAGGGAGAAATTCCTTTCAAAAAAACGGATTTATGTCCGTGTTTCGGATCCGTTACGGACATCATACAAGGATCGGTTGCGGACCCGTGTGTTGTAATAAAACGTATCCGTTTCGGATCCGCAAGTTGGAGAAATTCCTCTCAAAACACGGATCCAAAAACGGATTTATATCTATATCATTTCAATTCAATTCATTATATCAATTCAAATAAATCAAATAAACGAGTACAATATTTGCGAATTCAAGGATGGTTTTTATTTATTTCTGAAAACAAAAAATTACTATTTTTCTTTGAAACATCCCAATAATTTTATCACATATAATGGCAAAGTGTACCAAATTGATGCAATTAGAAAAATTTCGGGAAAATATGTTGTTTGTGGTTATCCTATAGTAGCGCGTACGTTCTTTACTAATGAGTACAACCAACTTAATATTCTGACAAAAAGTTGTATGCGGATTGAAGGCGAGCTGCAGCAACATTTGCCTAATAATATAAATAAGCTATTTAAAATTAAAGTAGGTAAAGAACTCTATTTTTGTGGTCCTAATCCACTGAAGATATATACTTGTAAAGAATTGACTACCAAACATATGAGTCCTATTTTAGTTACCACAAATCAATCACTGACTGTGTATATGGAAGAGAGGAGTTTTCAGTGGGTAAAAGTCCCACACTGACATTTGGCTTGAAATGCTTTTCTCCTATTCTAAAAACAAACAGAAAACGATTTCAATTGAGTTGTGTTATATAACTTACGGAAAAAATTATTAAAAGCTGATTTTGCAAGGTCCAGAGAAGGTAGATATTTTATTATGGTAGAAATTTTGTAACCATATAAGGCCTAATGGCTCGGTTATGTACAAGGCGTTTCAAAAGAAGTCATCCGATGTTGTTTGGCTCTCATTATTTTTCTAAATGAAAAACTTCGATTCTGTTCCTTGATTATGTTTATTTGAACCTTTAGAATTTTATTGGTTAAGTTGAGAAGATGATATCGGTTAAATGGGCGCCGTCACAATTGATTACCATACGGGCTGGTTTTATGGCATTTTTCATCACTTGGGTGAGAAATTCGGGCGACAGATTCTCGCACTCGTGTCGAATGTTGACCCTTAAGGGCTTCCATGGTCTCGGGCTTGTTCACGTAAACACCGGACTTCAAAAAACCCCACAAAAACAAAGTCTGGAACGGTTAAATCGGGCGATCTTGCGGGCCAGTGCTAATCGCCAAAACGAGAGATCAGCCGACCCGGGAACGCCGCCTTCAGAATATCGGTTGTTGCTCGCGCTGTGTGTCCCGTTGCTCCGTCCTGTTGGAACCACATGTCCTCCAGTCCCAATTCGTCGAATTGTGGTAGAAAAAACTCGGTTAACATGGCCCTACAGCGCGCACCGTTCACTGTTGTCGTTTGACCAGCGGCGTTCTTTAAAAAAAAAATTACCCGATGACTACTCCTGCGTGAACAGCGCACCATGCAGTCACTTTGAGCAGGTGTAATGGCTCCTCGTGCATCACTCGTGGATTTTCGGTGCCCCAGAAGCGATAGTTTTGCTTGTTCACGTACCCGCTGAGGTGGAAATGAGCCTAATCGCTCATTATGATTTTGATGGCAAAATTGTTCACGAGATTGAGGATGGCTTGGGCGTAGGTTACACGCGTTTGTCGGTCGACAGGCAGCAGCTGATGTACGGACTGGAATTTGTAGGGGAACATGGGCAGGTCTTTGACCAAAATTCGGCATAGGGACGACCGGCTGATGGCTAATTGCGAGGCACGGCGTCTGGTCGATGTTTCCGGTGACAGCTCGACATCCTCTGCAACAGCGGCGATATTCTCGGCAGAACGGGCGCTTCCGGGCCGGCCACTCCTGGCAACGTCTCGTGTGGTCCCATACTCTTCAAGGTTAGTGGCCAAACAGCGCAGTGTTTGCGCAGTCGGTGTCGGACGGCCGGGGGATCGGCGACGGTATTCGCGCTGCGCCAACACCACAGACAAATTGTTACGCAAAAAAATAGACACGATTATTCCCCGTTCTTGGGGAGAGTATCGCTCTATGGCTTGTTTACTTGTATTCTACATCTGCCTAGTCTACAAATGTCAAAACAGATTTGACATTGGCGGCCATTTGCAAAAATAAGAGCATCTTCCAATAGCGTTGTCACTTTTGAAACACCCTGTATATGAAGAGAAATAAAAATATCAATTCGCGATTACACTGATTCCTTTTCTAACGATGTTACGGGTCTGATACGGATCCGTAAATTCGCGATTACACTGGTTACTTTTTCAAATTTTTTATGGATCCGGAACGGATCAGTCACATCGTGATTGTATTGATTCCTTTTTAACTCTATTACGGATACGCATTCGTTTTTGTGCGATAATCGATTTTAGAATACATTGCTGTAAAATAAGAGGGCAGAGTGAAATGTTTTCTCTGTATATGCTCATATCCAGATCCATCGGCCATCGTATTCTGACCGTCATGTTTCTTCAAAAAACAGTCACGAAGTGATCCATAGTTTTGTACAAAAAATGTTTGTTGGGATAAGCTTAACGTATTTTATAAGCAGCTCAATTGGAAACCTTAAGTGTGTGTTTTTAACCCGCTAAAGTTAATTATAGCTTAATTTGTATGGGGTAGCAAAACGATATTAAGCGTGAGTTCAATTTCCCACTTAAATTTCGACTTAAGCAATAACAATATTGCCACATGATCAATTTCAAAAAATGACATCAAAAAGTTGCCTTAGATAAATTTTGTTATCTTTTCTTGTGAATCATTTCTTGTGAATATCAAGAAGGAGAGACTCAACAACATACATTTTCAAAACGGCTTACAAATGTTACGTTCATTTAAATTTTGTTATTTAATGGGAAAATATGTACGTAAATTTGCATATCTCGAAATTATTTTCGATTGAAAATAAAATTGGAATTAATATTTCACAACAACGCGCGGTACATGTTATACATAATTGGTCATGGTAGAATTATCTATCAGGTAAAGTCGTTTGAACAGGTGATTTCATTTCATCCGTTTAGTTTTTCGTTAAACTTGTAAATCTTATATGTATTTGGTTTTTATACATTTTTTAGGAATCTCCTTGTTTCACTAACGACGAACACAAATTAAATTTAACGCAAGAGCTTCTTCTCTATCATATCGCAAATCAAACCATTTCTCGCAAAGACATGAATGTTTCGTTTGTTTTGTTTTTTTGAACGAAACAAACAAGCACTAGAGTGACGTTCTATTCTATTCGAACTCTCATGTTTCATTTCCCTCATGTCTTCATATTCTCATGTTTCCATTCTCTAACAGAAAGAAAAATTGTTTGCGGTCTGTTGTTCGTTTTGCTTTTACAAATGCGAGTATGAAGACGGTTTGAAAATTTAAGAATGTGTTGAACAGCGTTCCAAGCATACTCGTGCAGATCTTTAGTAGACACTACTACACTTAAATTCAGATCCCTAAGTTAAATTTAGTGTCTTGGTTAATAAATAAACTAAGTTCTTATTTACAGGACCCACATTTGATCACCTTTATCTCAAAGAGGTTGTGGCCGTCGGTGGTGCAATGGTAGTGTGAGAGGCTCTTGTGCATGAGGACGTTGGTTCGATCCCTGCTCTGACCACCTTAAATTTCTTTGGACGACGGTCACCTCGCTTAGAGATGGCAACACTATCGAGTATTTATCCATGAAAAAGCTTCTCAAAATACCGTTCGGAATAGTGGTAAAACTGTAGGTCCCAATCAGTGAGTGTAAAACTAGAACGCGCACAGCTTACAGGTTGTGAGAAGCTCTCCCTAATCCCTTCATGGGATGTAACGGGAAACCATTTATTTATTTATTATCTCAAAGAGGTTAGCTTCTTAGTTCCACCAATTGCCAAAAAAGTGGTAATAATATCAGAACTTCGAAACTATTAGTCTAATTATCCTGGAATGTTCCCAGTATTTCTAGGAGAGGAGTCGGGATTTCAGGATATTGTCTTTAAAGGCATCCTGTTGCTACATACGTTTTGTTTCAGTGTATCACAGCAGACCACTTAGGTGATGTTCAAATTTTCATTGCATCTAACTTCTAAACTTGGAACCCCATTTCTAAGGTGTTTTGTTTTTGAGATGCTACTAAGCAGCACAACAGAAAACATGTTGTGTCATTTACGGTGTCTCTAACCGTTCCAAAGAAATTTGGAATCAAAAGTTAAGCTTTGTTAGAAGAAGTCTTAAAAAAATTCTTTATTTAACAAATTTGTAAGAAAATTGAAATTAAATGAAATCAAACATATGGAAATACGCATGACTCACGCGAAAATAGTACTCACGTACACTCTCTCATGCATAGATTGAACTCACGCACTAAGATTTGTTTGCTACACTCGTTCACGCACGCTTACGCGAGCAAACTTTTGTCCTACTCACATCTTGATTGACCCCAATCACGTGACTCGCGCCCATCTCTACCAATACTACTACGCACAATAAGTATTAACGAATCCGATGCACATCATCATGATGTTCAGAGAATGAGAATGCAGTCTGACGGAATAAGCACCTATTTAATGTGTTGCAAGAAGCTTTAAAGTGATTTGTATTTTTAAAGGATGAGATCATCTCATCTGATCTTCTCAATATCTACATCACATACATATATTTGACCAAAGATGGAATATAAGTCCCACGTTTGAGGTGGTGGACCGTGTCCAAAAGAGGGCAATGATATTAATCGCTAATAGCATGGTAGCCATCTCTGTTATCTCCTTGGACCATCGTCGGAAAGTGGGCTGGGTAAAGTTGTTCTATCGATTATTTCTTGGCAAGTGTTTCTCTGAGTTTCATGGCCTCATACCAGAAGTTTGAGTATTCAATCCTACAACCCGATTGTCCAGAGATTCACATCCGTTTGTGGACACTTGACTAGTAGATCGGACGACACATTACAGCTTCCGATGAATGTATTCCCTAATATTAATAATATGTGCTGTTTCCACTATTCTGTTATTCGTATCCATAATTCCTTAGTCCAACCAGGGGGTATCCAGGACGCAGTTATGAAGTACGAAAATTATAGAAAGCACAGCAGGTAGGCGAGAGAGCGATAAGCAGCCAGAAGCAGATAATGCAGCAATCTAAGTTTAAATAGTGTTTGATTGATACTAATGGCAGCTAAATTATGTTTTATGTTGGTTGCATCGAACGATAATACGCATTCCATTTTCTATGTCCAAGACTAATATGCAACAGCAACTCGAACTCGGAGAAATTATCTACTACTCGTCGCCATCGAGAGAATGTAAAGACAGGGATGTTAACTCTTATCTATTGCTCTATGATTGGATCCAACCTGGGCTTTCCATGACACACCTGATAGACTATGAAATAGGAAATTGATAGAAAACAGAGTAGGTAGGCGAAAGAGTGATAAGCAACTAGAAGCAGACCATGATCAAACTAAGTTTAAATTGTGTTTGATTGATGCTAATGACAGATAATTATGTTTTATGTTGGTTGCATCGAACGAAAATACGCATTCCCTTTTATTTCTGCCCCTTTTATGTCCAACCAAAGAGTAATTTACAACAGCAACTCGAACTCGATGAAATGACCTACCTACTACTTCGTCGTCATCGAGAGAACATAAAGAGAGGCATGGCGACTGTTATCTATTGCTCTAAGGTCCAAGACAGTGCACTGCATTTATAGGAACATTATACGCCCAAAGAGCACGATTCTCAAAACCGATGAGTAGTCACTGTCCGCCATAATTTTTCTTTATACTAGTCAACGTTTTATTGGTTTTATTAAACATTTCCCTATACTTACTTTGAAAAAAACCAAAACATTGAAACCATTTTGGACGAGTCATATAAATCAATCTTAACATATTATGCTAATGACAATAGATTGTTTATTAATTACATGTTGATTCTAACTGTTTTATCTGAAAATAAACAGGAATTTACTTGAGCTAACCTTTTTGGATATAGTGTGTGCAAAATATTTGTTTTAGCAAATTTCCTTAAAAACGCTGTCACGAGAAAGCTTTATGAGTTTGATTAAATTTCAAATATTTGCAAAGAATGATGCCAGACTGTTTAATCTCCAGACTGTAGATACGAGTAATGACGAAACACTTGTGATAACAAAAACTGCAAGTTTTTCTCGTTGAATTTTGTCTCAAATGCACTAGTAAGTTCATATTTCCGTCCTATCGTAATGTTAGTTAACTTTTAGGGAAAACTTAAACTTAGCTAAAGCTTACGAGAGAAAAAGCTTTTTTACGTCTACTATCATTGTAAAGAGTAACTGATAAAGTTTCAACTCGCTTACGATCTGATGATGATAACTCGCTTGTTCGTACATATAGAGAGGCCAACGTGAAGCAAGAGCTCAATACGGTAAAGGCCTTTAACACGATCAGCAACCAAGCGGTAAAAAAAGGCGCACACACACACGCGAGCGCAGTAATACGCGAAGCAACAATCGTAGTAGGTCCACTTCAGTTGATTGCGAGCACCCGCAAAGTAGTGAGTGAGTGACAGAGTGTGCGATCGGTCGAAAATCATAAATTACATATAGCACAGTCGCGTAGCAGTCAATGCGAGTAGATATTAGTATTATAGTAAACTACAAATGAAATACAAATCACAAATTTTAGCGAACAAATTGATAAAGTGAGCGATGTTTTGTTGAAAGAAAAAGTAAAGAAAAACACCCAACGGTCAATGTGTGAGTGATAAACAAAAAAGAAATAGAAATTCAACGACAACAATTGTTGTTCTTTCTTTAGTAAACGGAAAGAAGTTGAAAAAAGTTTTTCAAAAAAAATAAATTAAAAAATCCACAAGATTGAGATAATCAACCGCGAAAATTTTTGCTAAAAATCGACGATAAAGTTCCAAGAATTTTGACATCTTTAAGAAAAATGGCTCCATTTAACTGTAGCTTTCTGTCCGTTTGTTTGGTATTGGTTACCTGTGTGACGGTGACAATAACAGAAGTTAAGGCTGCAAACGAATATAACCGTTATCTGGCGCATCTATTTCAAAAATATGGCAATGGTGGCACCATGTCATTTGAGGTAAGTTGTTTGGGCCAAACTCGAGTTTCATCATCATCATTAATGAAAATGATTTCAGTCGGAACATGACCTTTACAGTTAAATGCACACAAATTGCTAAAATATAATAAGGGTAATCACTGTTTGGTGGATGACCTCTATTTCACGTTAGTGTTAGTAATAATGTTCGAGTTTTATCTTTTAAAATTTTTGAAAACTATAAATGGACCAACACTGAAAGAAAAACGCCTTGTTTTAGGACGAAACGCCGGTTCCGAACGGTTTTTTGAGAAGCATTTTCATGGCTAAGTACTCGATAGTGTCGCCATCACTAAGCGAGGTGACCGCCGTCGAAATAAATGTAAGGTGGTCTGAGCAGGGACCGAACCCACGTTCTCATGTACAAGAGCCGCGTACACTACCATTGCACCACCGACGGCTAATGGTTTTTTTTGTTATTTGAACAATTAAGAGAAACACATATATGTTTCTGGAATGATCGTTTTGGCGCCATCTTTGGGACCCATGATACGTATTGACTCTTAGATATCCAGGAATTTTTTTCATATAAGAAACTTATCGCGCTGATTTATGAAAATTTATTTATTCATTTAGTGGAAAGAAGAATTTTTGTATTCACATGATTCTTCATAATTGTTACCATTAACCAACCAAAAATATTTAAATGCGTTTGTTTGGCTTAACTGTGGAGTTGGAGTCGGTGCTGAAGTCAGAGTTCAGATTTTTAAAATTATGGAGTCGGAGTTTTAAACATTTTAGAAATACTCCACAACAATGTTTTTAATAACCCTGAATTGTCGGCTACCATGCTGTCTTTTTTCTGCAATAACAACAATTTACCGCACACATGACATGAAATTCAAATTTTACGTGAATTTTCAAAAAGCCTTTACAAGATTTACGTGAACGTTCGTCGTTGCGTTGCTACAAGTCAATTTTTGTTGCTGCAACGTATTTGCAGAAAAATAGAGTTAATAAATAATCCAAAGTAATCGATCTTGGGGTCAATTTTGCGTTTTATATTCGATATTTCGCTACACCATTGGGTGGTGGCATTATCATGAAATATTAACAAATTAATGGCAATTTTTGAAGTTACACAAATGAAAATAATACACTGAAAACAGTCTATATACTAGAAATAAGGTACACAGAGAAAAATATTGAAACGAAAATCAATGTTTGCACACAGAATGTTATACTTTGAACTAATTAATGACAAGTTTTTAAGTGGGTAGTTAACTGTCGGATTACTTAATCGTAATTGAAAGATAATTAGAAGTTAACTTTGCATTTTGTTTTTCAGTGGCAAGTTAAAGTAAGCCATCATATTGTTATTATGGCAACCCTTATATTCTTATTGGACAAAACGTATGTGTTGGGCTAAATACCAAAACAACAAAGAGGAGCAACCAAATGGAATTATGGAAAATATGAAGTAAATGCATAAAATCGAAGTCTTTTTATCAAAAATGTGTAAAAAAAAGTATATGTACAAATACTCAAAACAGAAACATGTATTTTATGCAATCTTACATTTCTCATGTTGACAGTCAGTAATGTGATTGTCAAAATCATATGGGTCTGACTACAAGTTAACCAACCAACATTGGGTGGTTAAATCATTGATAACCATTGACTGAAAAACAAAATTCGATATTTAACCACAATTTAACTCAGAAACAAAGATCACCACTGCCTGAAAAACTGGCCATAAGTATCTGTAATTCTAGGCCGCATTATCGTTATCTGTGTCTGTCCTGTCGTCTCATCTGGCAAAATAACATTTTTTTAATTTTTCATCGAAATGGACAACCGAAGGGATTGATGTTAACGTTCATATATATATGGATGAAATCAGTTTTCAAACCAGTTTATTTTTAACGCATCAATGAATACTTTAATTATATAACGGGTTTTCACGATTGTTATCGAATAAACTTCCAACACAGGCAAATTTTCAAAAGGCAAATATTTTCCATATACATTTGTCTCGTTCGAAATGTCAACACACCACTGTTTTCTTTCCCGCGACATTTGAATTTAACCAATGGTAAATTAATTTCTACTCTCGAGTTGAGTACAAGAAATTAAGAAACACTTTTCCCCTACTGGTGAAAATTGTTTGAGGAAATATATTATTTTGGTCGAACGGAAATTGTTTTTATTGTGGAAATTTTCCTGGGTCGACAATTTGCCCGATACTTCCTGATGGTATCTATGGATGGTATCAATTGTCAACCTTCAATTACTACGTTTATACGTTTATATATATGTATATCGTGATATGGTATCACAATATAAGCTCTCGTATAAACACAGTAATTGTCACTATTTTGCTATATTTGCAAATCATTGCAAGACGCATTTGCACTCACCACAGTGTGATCACATCTCACATGAAAAAAGTTTGGAAAAACAAAACACTAACTAACTAACAACAACAATTAACTAACTTGTACACACCATATCGCGTATGTTATATCTGTCTATATATCTATCTGTTCAGGTGAATTCCCATGAAGTTCAGCACAAATTTTATTTATTACTAACACGGTCCATTGCGTAGCTATTTTTTGTTTTGTTTTTTCCCCCTCTTTTGTTGTGTTTCTTTTGTTATTTTCGGTTTGCCCGTGAACAGGCTCAAATGTGTCATTCCCTCAAAACCAGAGTGATGAAAATGAAATCTGTTTGGAAACAACAATTTCAAATCAATTTGTTAATCGTTAAAGTAAATCTTCCATAATTTATTTTGAGGTTTATGGATTATCTCCAAGCCGGTTTTCGCACGGTTTCGTCATTGTATAGGGTGAGGGGCATAAACTTTTCTACTTATATATATATGTTAAATGTATTTTAATTTTGTCATCATAAAAGTCAACAACTTTTGACGTTTTTGTATTTATGAGTATAACACGTGATAGAAAACTCGGGTTGTGTGAACTCTATTTCAAACAGGTGCTAAAATTTAAAGTATTATTCGAATTAGAAAGAAGTGTACAATTTAGGTGTTAGATTAAATGGCCCTGGCTACCAATGTATTATTCGACCAAAGCCGACTAAAAAATGCTCTATACCACCTTGTGTCCATAGGACCGTGTATTTTTTTTCAATAGCATCAATGTGCCTGCTATTCGTATGTGAGCTATTTCAAAAATTATCATTCTGGCCTAAAGAAAGTTTATGTGTCCTATTTCGTAGAAATCGATTAGTTTTTCTAAGCTCTGGAGTCGATAGTACCCATCATGTTTGGTAAAAGTTGTTTGGGGGTTATATCAAAACATAGATTGATATGACCCATTAGCAAAAGCACTGATTCTTTGCGGTTGAAATCGGTTAATAGTTGTAACCTCTACACTCAACCAAAAAACGTCTTAAAATCAAAAATAATTGCTATGACTCAAAAATAATCTGAATGATTTTCTGCCAAAGACGTTTCTACTAATATCAAAAAGATGCCTGTTAATCTTCTCGGTCGACTAAAAGAAAAAAAGTATTTACAGTTATGCAGAAGGCGACAGAGACGTTTAAAAGGAAACATTTTTAATTCAAAAATGGTTCTTTTTGAAAGGCTCTGGTGACAAAATAAAAAAAAATTACAGCTAATTTTGAACCGAGCCTTTCAAAAAGAACCATTTTTGAATTAAAAAAAGCGTTCTTAATTCAAAACTGTTCCATTTTAATTTAAAAACAATATTTTTATTTTAAGTACTATACATTTTTGATTCGAAAATATAAATTTTTAATTCAATTTCATTATTTTCATACCAAAAATTTAATTTTAAATAAAAGAAAGTTGTTCCATTTTGATTTTAAAACAATATTTTTATTTTAAGTACTATACATTTTTGATTCGAAAATATAAATTTTTAATTCAATTTCATTATTTTCATACCAAAAATTTAATTTTAAATACAAGAAAGTATGTATGAACATAGTTATAAAATGAAGTGAATACGTAAATATAAATAATTATTAATATTTTTTAATTCAAATTTAACACCAAATTATACATATTTTGTTTTTGCATATTTTACATTATTATTGGCATAATGAATATTAACAGGATAAGTATTGAAATCACATATTTTTTTTAATATATATTTCATTTGCAACAACACAGTTTACAATAAATGATTGAAAATGTTCGTCAAATTCATTTAGAAGAACTTCATTGCATAAAACAAATATATCAACGGTTTGTCTTAAAAAACTGTGAATCTTAAATAACTTGAAATTTGGACCACTTATAGATAAATAAAAATCGGATTTTAAAAGTGTGTTCTTATAAGTAATATTGTATGCAACTTCAACTTTTTCAAAATCAATAATTTCGTTACAATTTATTTTGGAGAAGAATTCTTCTTGGCGTAAGTTTGTTAAGTGTGAAGTATAGAAAGTTACCTCAGGTTCTGTGAAATTTTGGTGTTCAAGAATAAAGAATGCAAATTTTAGAGCAGATTTCAAACACATAGTTTGTTCTATATTCTTTCTAGATTGAACGTTTTTTAAATAAGCCTTAGCCTCTTTATGCTTGGCTTCAAAACGCATACACCACAAAAACCTGGGGGGGGTCACACCTTTCAATTGTTGTTGCATAATGCACCATAAAATGATGCTTGGTTTTCAGTGATTTATACAAACTTTTAACTTGTTAGTTGGTTAAACGATAATTCTCAATTTTTTTTTGTGCTAAAATTTTCATTTTCTGCGTCCTGTTCTTAAAATATTGGTCGGATTCTTCAAGCCAGCTGCTGATTTTAGTGGAAGTAGCAATTGTTTCGTCATCGAATCCAAACTGCCGAATAAATTTTAGCGGCAATGTATAAACACATAAAAATACATATTATAAATCGTTCTCCTTTTTTTTTTTTTTTTAAATTCACAGTTTCTCCCTAAAACGAATGCGCAATCCTAGAGGCGGAATCAATTCTTGCAGGTCCTCTTTGCGCACTAGTTTTAGATCGCTGTAAGTAATGCCAGCCGCTATAAGAGTTATCAAATAATTAAAAAAAAATCACCAGATTCACATATTACACAATAATAAAAATTGTATTATTGCAGCTTCTTAATTTGAATTAAAAATTAGAAAAAAATCCAATGAGTGTTCGAACTCACGGGCGATGTGTTAACACCTTTTTGCTACACGGTACCTGTTCGATTTCTATGAACACATTCGTAAATGTTACATTGGAAAATTAAAAACAGCGTTCAATCATATGATGACGTTACAGTTAAATAATATTAATACTTAAAATTATTTAAAGACCCAGTGCAAGCACATGTGTCATTATTTTCTTGCTCAATACTTTTTGTTTTATTCCCACAAAAGTCAAAGAATGCAAAGCAACAGACACTTGTACATACATACATACATTGTTATATTCGTACGATATAACCGAAGATCAACATAAAATACTTTTTTAATATTACTCCAAATTAAAACACTTCAATCTCGGCTCGCCGATATCGGATCGCCTTAATTTTTGGAATAAACTCTTCGTCGAAACCCGCACTAGCTTTTTAATCCAAAAATTAATAAAATCGGCTATGAATTTCCGGAGAAAATCGCGTGGGAAAATTATATGAAAATCGCCCAATAATCACTTTCAATACCGACTGCCAAGCAACGAACAAACAAACGATGATTTACTCTTACAAACCTAACACTTGTGTCTGTATTAAATTTATAGTTTACTGCTCAGAGGCGCGCGTATAGATGTTAACACATCAAAAATTCTACGTACAAATGTACATATCATATAATTAAGTCACTCAGTTTTAAAATTTTCGTTTGGATTTTTCGCCAATATAATGTATAGTAACACCAACTTTTTACAATGCCTTATTGGCTGGTTTTCGGGCCACAACCTTCTGTTTTATTATCCAATATATAATTTTTCATGGTTCAAGTCATTTGTACATTTATCTGTACAATTGGACCAACGCCATATATGAGCACAACTGTATGTATGTATAAAAGTCAACTAATTGTATGTATGTATAAAAAAATATATGAAGCCTGTGTTAGATAACACGGGCGCATAGGTCAGACGTAGAATACGTTAGTCATTTTGCAATTAAAATATATGAATTATATTTTCATTTATCTTTAATTTTTATGTTAAAAATTTAGGATAGTTTTTAACAAAATTTGGGTACACTTTATATCAATTCGATGCACTTTTGAAAACAAGTGTAAATACTGCATGTGGCAACACTGGTTCTGTAATGTTCACATAAAGCATGCATTGTCATTATACTTCTTCTCTTTCTCACACTGGTTCTGTGATGAACACACAGATAATCGTACTGCTCTTACACATGATGTTATAATACATAAAATACAAAGCATATGAAAATTAATACAAAATTTGAAGGAGTTAAATTTTGATTACTCATAGAATCAAAAAAATTATATGTAGCAATATGATTATTTAAATACAAATCAAAAGAAGACATATTAAATATGTTACGACCATACTTGAATTTTCTTCAATGCATGCATAAAGTATTAAAAACTTATAATGAAAGTGACAAACATTTCCTCAAAATTTTGTGCTCCAGATCAACACCCCTACCTTACCGTATAACGTATTCTACGTTAAAACACTAACGAATAAGCATTGATTACATATCGAATTTAAATTTAAATTTATATTCACTTATGCACTGTAATATCAGAGCTATTTAATAGCAATCACACTATTAACTTACCATTTAAATAAGGATGCACTTCTGGCAATTGAAACGAATTTAGCAAATTTAATAATTCACACTCCATTTTTCCACTTTGACACTCACAGATTAAATGAACAAGCGCATTTTAATTTAGCTTGTGCTGCTAAAAATATTATGGCCAGATTAAGAAAATAACAAAAATCACTCAAAAAATTATTTTGCACATATTTTTTTATAAATCTGGTAAACCATTGCAATACCTCTACAGTCCATTTGTCGCCATACACTTTTTTCTTACAAATAACAGTTCTTTTTTTCATAAAATGTTTAAATTGTTGTTGTCGAAATGAATTTTTGCGTCAAAAAGAATATTAACTGTCTGTCTGTCTGTTGTTATATTCGTAATGTCTGTACGTGTTCGATTGCGCAAAACAAAGACAATCGAAAAGAACCATTTTTGAAACGGTCGCTTTCTGCATAACTGTTAATATTTTTTTTATTTTAGTCGACCGAGAAGATTAAGAGGCATCTTTTTGAAATAAAAATAATCATGTTGATATAAGTACATGTGTGCTTATTTTTAAAATAATTCCATCAAGTTAAAAACGAGCATTTTTAAATTTGCCTGTCTTCGAAAAATACAACAAAATTTTCACTGTTGGTTGAATTTATTGTGTTTGTTGTTCATTTCGACCGAGCAATTTAAAAAAAACGTTTTTAATTCCAAAAAAATACCTTCAATTCTAAAATGTTCTGTTTACATCGACAAAATTATTTTTAATTTGAAAATTTAATTTTTGAATTTGATTTCTGCTACAAAAACCACATGAAAACAACAATAAAAATGATAAATATTTTCATTTTAAAAATAAAATTCTTATTTTTAAAATGCGAAATTTCTCTGTGTGTAGAGACGATAGTATCAAGCTTTGGAGGCTGATAGGTATATGGACAATATAAAAAAGTATGCCGATATAGACCATTATCAAAAGGGTCTACCCAATCAAAGTTAATGTACCAAAGTCCGTTGAAATCGGTTTGTATACGTTAATCTCAAAAATACATGGACAGACAGAAATGGATGATGGACATCAGAATGACTTTCAGAATTGAGCGGTATATATTAATACAATATTTCTCTATATTACAATACCCTGTCATAATATGGCATGCATGCTGAAAAATAACCGCCACCCTAACATATTCTCCCAAACATATTCTGCAGGAACCATGTATATATTTGGAACACACTTCAAATATTCATATGTTTGCAAGTTCCAAACTCACTTGTATTTAAATGTAAACAGCATTATGTTTACTGGCAAACATATATGCTTTTACGTGGAAACATATGCGTTCTTCATCCCAAATATCCATATACTTACGTGGAAGCATTCGCGTGTTTCCCCCCAAACCTGTAAATACTTACGTAGAAACGTATGCGTATTTCCTCCCAAATATAATAATTTTTAGACACGAATAATTCTTTGATTTCAATATATACATATGTATTATTTATTATAATTAATTTTATAAATATAAATCCACATTTATAAATAATTAATGCAAACAATTAATAGATTTAAAAAGGCACTTTTTTACATTTACTAGCATTGAATGCATTATTTGTTTCTTTTTCATGAAATGAGAATCTGCTGCTCTTTTGATTCTCCTTTCTTTGTTGTCTCCCTCGTTTTTGTTTTCAGAAAGTTTCAGATATGCGTTGGTTATCACTATGCGTTGGTACACAAACAAGAAATTTATATACAAATCAAGTTCATGCAAGCCAAGCGTAGATTAATTACTTGTGTTTTTTATTAAACTTAATTCACAAATGGTCCGCCGTTCCGATTTTCTCAGTAAAGGTTCGGACAAACAAAGGGCATCACGTTGTTGCCCTTTCCAGTTTCTTTCCTCAAAATCGTTTCTCACTTTGGTAGCACACATACATATATACGAAACACATATACAAAAACCAAAGTAACATCACAAACCATAGTGTAATATACTAAGAGTTTGCAACAGCTGTTTTTCTTGGACCGGAAACCAAGAAAATTCACTGGAAAAGTTGGAGCACAGAGTTATACAAACTTGGCAACCCACACAGAATGAGCAAAATCCTTTTTTTTTTAAAAATTTGTGTTTCAATTGTAATCTCTATAAACAGTTTTACTCTAACACTTCATTACATTTTGCTTTATTTCACTTGTTATCCCTTTTTTCACGCGCATTCGCCAATATTTATGACACACTGATTGAGAGAATAATGCAAAAATATAGACCCACACTTACAAGATAGACTCTCTTGTTGTGCCTCTTTTATTCTCTTGCTCTCGAGAGAGCATAGACAGTGCAACAATCACAGATGCTTTTATATCCCAAACATAGGTATATGTGGGTCGCAAACACATATATTATAACATATTAATCACTGTGTCTCAAACATGTAATATTGAATAGCAAACACAATGTGTTTGGACACAAGTATATTATATTTGCGACAAGCTCCAAACACAGTTTATATTTGCATCCAAACAACAAAACAGACAGATTTTTCAGCGTGTAGGAAATACAAAGTGTTTAACTTCGAGTTAGAGGGGGGAGGCAACTGCCCGTCTCGCCACGTCCATGGATGAACACGCTCACCTCTCATATGAGGCGATATTAAACACACTCTGAAAAATTTATTTTTTTGTTTGGATACAAATATAACGTGTTTGTAGCTTGTCGCAAATATAATATACTATTGTCCAAACACATTGTGTTTGCTATTCAATACAACATGTTTGGGGCACAATGATTTATAGGTTATAATACATGTTTATATGACCCAAATGTGTCTTTGTTTCTTGAAAACGGCTGGAAACAAAAACGTGACAGACAAGAAACAAAGAAACAAAATGCAACAAATCTTCTATTCACAAAAACAATGCGCGCAAACATGTACATGGTTGCTGTCAGTACCGTACGCAATATTTTCTTTCGTGATATTTATGTTGAAAAATAGCACAACAATTGAAAAGTGCTTTGAAATTTGTGCTTTAAACTTTGGAATTTGAAAGCCGATTTTTACTAAATTTATATATAGACATGATGTGAAAAAGTATAGTGCAAAAATTCGTTTAATTTGGAGAAAGAAATTAATTTCGAACCTGTTTCCATAAAATTACAATACTGTATGTAACAATGATCCATGAAACCGTGCACTGTTTACTGCCTTCTGTTTTATAAAAGTTTCCTCCTAAGCACTAGTGTTGAGGATCCAATGGTAGAAGATATCGATATGGATTTAATGATTAGTGGGATCTCTACTGGGTAGAATTTGACCATCGCTATCATGTTCTGCTTGTGAGGATAACAAAAGAGTTTGTGAAAAAATAAATATAAAAATATATACTAAAAAATTGGATTAAAATTTGAATTTAAACGACACCTGCTCGTTCCATTTTATCAATTTTTATCTCATAAAGCCCATTGCACAGCAAGTAAATGAATGCAGATAAGACCACGTAAATTGGCGTCCGTCCATCGACAAACTTTTACGACTCACATTTATTTCATTTGCTTAAGGCATTTACGTGCAACAACAACCAACACACGCTCCCCAAGAAATTCTTTCTTTGGTAAGTTTAGGTGATGGTCGCTGTCGATAAACGACTCGCATAGACTTATTAGCCTATTGTGATACCACGGTCTAACGATATTAAGCGTTAACCGCACCGGAGAACTATTTAGTTTGCTCCAAGAAGCGCAATATCTAAAACTCATCCTGCCGACTTGTGCTGGCCATGTATGTTACAGGTTCTACAGGAGTCATTTGCCGTGACCTTTAGTCTCGCCGCATGTCTAGCAATCAGATAATAACCCTTCAACACAGAAACGAGCATTCACACCTCAGGCCTGACTAGAGACAGGGTCTGCTGTTATACACTATCGGCCAGATTTGTCTATGCCCCTCGTCCATCTCTCCTGCATTATCATATTGGTGCGTTCTTGGAGGATATGCCTACAAGTATGTAGATTGTGGCATTCAAATTACTGGTATAAACTAGTACGCTCTGCAGTTCCCCGGAACTCGTTCATATGAGGTAAATATCGTACCGCTGGGCCAACTCGTTAAGTGATCAGCGGAAGTTATGGGCAGATGTTGAGTTCAGAATTGCTGACTCCACCTACTTGATTACCATTTGGCTGTCAGGCAATATATTGCTGAACTATTATCCATCAGTCAGGCGGCCACTTCCCTTATAGCCTAAATATCCGCCTGATACACGCTACAATGATCAGTTAGTTTACGAGAAAGAGGCAACAATAGTTCCCTGTAGTAGACCCATACCCAACTTGATCATTAATTTTCAACCCATCCATGTAGCACAGTCGTCTCCCTGGATTCCTTTTCTGGTATGAGAGTGTGGTATTTCCGCTCGAATAGTGGTTCCGATTTCAACTAGTCGATAATTGCAGGAGTATTTTGAGTACCCTCCAGCACTATTTCATGACCATGACCGACTATGCCCCATTGTGAGAGTTGCCTGAGAGTTAAACTGATGGCAGACGTGGAAGCAAAAAAATATTGACAAACTGTTTTCAATTAAATTTTTAATTGAATAATTTGTTTGATTCAATTAATTAAGTCATTATTTTTTTAATTAAACTTCGCAAATTTTGTCTGAAATGCCCACATGCATTTTGATGCAACAGAGTTTTTCGTTACAATACTCCACACTTTGAAAATATATTCAGAAAACTATTTTGCAAAAAATATATATTTTTCAAAGACAATGCTATTAAATGCTCCCTTTTTTCAGTCTTTCCAGCTTTGTGCTAGATACATGGATTTGCCATAAATCATAAAATTTTTTAGTTTGAGGGTTAAATAGAGGGTTAAAAGGGAATGCGAATTTTCGTTCGATGCAACCAACATAGAACATAATTTAGCTTTCGTGAGTATCAATCAAACACTATTTAAACTTAGTTTTCTGCAGGGTTTGCTTCTGGTTTCTTATCGATTTTTGCCATATCTACTCTGTTTTCTATCAATATCCAAATTCATAGTCGATCAGCATGCGTGTGCATACTGAAGTTTTCAGTATCTCCTCTCCCCTTTCGCTTTCGGTGGACAAAAAAATAATTGTTGCAAATCACTTTTAAGAATAAACCGTTGTTGTTAATACTGTGGTGTCTTGTTTCAAATAAAGTCTGGCAGATAAGTCTTTCTGTGTGGACGGAAAATCGATATTTTATCCACAACTAACGGGTTTTTTAATAAGAGCGCTACAAAAGTTTTTTTGAAATGAAATTCTTTATTCCTGTGAAAGTACGTTCGATGCCATTATGTATGGAACTCGATTTCTTTTGCATGGCCATTACGGGCACGCTTGCAGAAGTCCAGACGCTGAACCCAATTTTCGACGGTTTTCAAGCATAAATCGGCCGATACTGCTGCAATTTCACGTTTGATATTCGTACGAAGTTCATCAATCGTCGCTGGCTTGTTGGCATAGACCATAGACTTGACGTAGCCCCACCGGAAATAATCTAACGGCGTCAAATCGCACGACCGAGGCGGCCAATCGACTGGGCCATTTCGTGAGATAACACGTTCACCAAACTCGGTTTCCAATAAATTGATTGTGTCATTCGCTGTGTGGCTTGTGGCGCCGTCCTGTTGGAACCACATGTCCTCCAAGTCCATATTATCCAATTGGGGCCAAAAATATTCGGTTATCATTGAACGGTAGCGATTCGCATTCACAGTAATGTGCCGGTCTTGCTCATCACGGAAGAAGTACGGCCCAATGACGCCGGCGGCCCATTAACCGCACCAAACCTTAATTTTTTCGGGATGCAATGATAACTCAAGGATTACGTGTGGATTGCTGTCTGACCAATAACGCATATTTTGCTTATTGATCTGGTAGGGCGATTATGACGACCATAAATTGGACGTAACGCTCTTAAAGTTGAGGTCACTGACTCCAAATTTCGGTAGTAAATTTTAATAATTTCGACTCGTTGTTGGCTCGTATATCTTTCCATGATGAAATGGCAAACTTTACTGAAGAGAAATGTCAAAAGAGCGGGAAAAAATATGGCGTCGTTTGCTGTCCCTATCGATTTACTTTTGTAGCGTCTCTGTTGAAAAACCCTTTACTTCAGATAAGTCTGCCAAATGTATCTAATAATTTGAACTCAACTTTAGAGGCAATCAGTTGTTTGATCCACTTGTAATCGACATGTTGCCCTTGTGCAGTGTTTAATGTCAGAATCTACCTCAACACTCTGGAAATAGGGCAATAACGGATTGACATTCCTGATATACCATTAACGTAACTTAGTTGTTTACCTTACCAACTTCTAACTTATGCACTTTTATACTTATACTATTATCTACTAAAGCGTTTTCGTATATTCTCAAAGAAATTCTAAGAAATTCTTGTCAAAAATAGTAAATACGTGAACAGAGATTCAAACATCCAACTCAGGAATGTACTCGTATTCCATTTGACCATAAAAAATGCGTAGTTTAGCTAATAATATCTTATACGTAGTTTTGTTTGTGATCTGAGCACATGCTGCATTATAGATAAATATTAGCTTCCAAGTCCAAGTAGTAAAGTCTGAATATCAGGATGAAGGGGTTACAAGTTTCAACATCATTCAAATCTAGCACTTCTCTTCCTTCACTTTAAATCTAATCCACTATCTGTACATAATATTTTTTTATTGTTCACTACAGTTTGTTTGCTAAAACATCACAGACACTCATAATTGCTAAATGTACTCGTACGATATAAGACTAGTTTCATATAATACGGGTACGTAAATATGTACACTTTACTCGCTTACTACTACGCCTATACTAAATGCTATGTGCTAGCTTATACACTCTTAGTTAGTTACAAAGAAATGTCACTAGGTAGATGTTTATCTTTCTACAGCAAACACACACACATACATTTAAAGTAAAGAAACAAATCATAAATTTAATCAAAATCCAACGCATTTTATCACTTAGGACAACATATAAATCTGTCTGACTTACGTAGCACAGTGGGACAATGTGCTTAACATTTTAAAAAGTTATTTCACAACAAAAAAAATAAATGTGAAAGTAACAGCCGATAAATCGGAAAAAAATTTAACAATTTTTCGAATATTCCACTTCATTATTCTGTTAAATAAGCAAATTTTAAAAAAATATATAAATGTTACGTACATTTCGATAAATTGTTTGATTTAATGTTGAAAATCCAAATGATAACAATCAATATAATAGTAGGAAAAAAGTTTTGTTTTAAAATTAAAAAATTTTATTAAATTTTTCAGTTTTTGCATACTGAGCAATTCTCATTATTGCAATGAGTTTTTATGAACATGATCTTGTTGAAATTACTAAAAAGCATACCAAAATCGTTCGCTGACGAGGATCTGGATAATATTCAAAATAGTTACACAATCATCCTGAGTATCATTCGAAAGATCGTAAACTTTCAAAATGATATCCGACCAAAGTCAGAAAATTTAAAAAAATAGGTTGAAACTTAAAAAACGTATTTCATACTCTGCTTAACGTTCACGCTGAAAAACAACAGCCCCAGCAACATATTGCAGGAACCATGTACATGTTCCCAAGCATTGTTCTGCTGCCAATCCAAAATACATATCCTTAAGTCGTAAACTTTCAAAATTATGTCCGCCAAACTCAGAAAATTTAAAAATTTAGCTTGAAACTTAAAAAATGTTTCTCATACTCTGCCCACACGCTGGAAAACAACGGCGCCAGCAACATATTGCAGAAACCATATACATGTTCCCAAGCATTGTTTTCGTGAATTGAAGATCTGCTGCTTTTGATTTCATTATTGCCTGTCATATTTTTGTTTGCAGCCGTTTTCAACAAACAAAGCCACATTTGAGTCACTGATATATATTAGGACCTATTAATCATTGTGCCCCTTACCTGTTATATTGAATAGCAAACACAATGTTTTTGGACACAAATATATATATTTGTATTTGCATCCAAATAACAAAAAAGTTAAATTTTCAGCGAGAAGGAATTCTAAATTCAGCATTACGCCGAAAATGATAGAGACTCACTAAAAAGTTATAGGCGTTATAAAATTGAATTACAATTTAATTAATTTTTATAATTTTATTGATTTTCCAGATTCTTAAGAAACAAAAATTTTCTCTCTTCCTAAAACGAAATATTTTTGATAAGAATTGATAGCCAGTGGAATTATCTACAGATAGTTATACACTAATTTAATAACGGATTAAAATATGTACTAATGGATTAAAAGATGTACTTCAAATTCATCATGCTTCACGTTACGAAATCTCTAAATGCAATTAGAATTTTTTAGTATACAATTGTTCGAAAAATAGAGCTGGCACCCAAACGCAAAATGCGTAAAATTAAAATAATATTTTAATGAAACCTTTTTATGAATTCGTTTCGTAAATTTGTAAACTTTTACTAAATTTTTTCATAATAAAAATTTTTCATAATATAAAATTCAAATGAGTAATGAACAATTTTTAATAAAGAATGTATCGCAAGTGTGCAGATACATTGTTATTCTGTCGCGCACTTTAACCATTGCACCACCGATGGATTCCATATAAATTTGTAAATGTCATGAACATGACCGAGTTCTAAAGGCAATGCCTTAAGACAAATTATTATGATACCAAGTGTCACAAAATGTTTTTTTTTTCAAATATAATCTGATATGAAAAAAAATTGGTTTCCCATTACACCCCATGAGGGATTAGGAGAGAGCTTCCCACAACCACTGAGCTTTCAGCTTTCTAGTGTTACACTCACTGATTGGGTACTACTGTTGTATACCGGTTCCGAATGGTATTTTAAGAAGCTTTTTCATGGCAAAGTATTCGATAGTGTCGCCATCACTAAGCTAGAAAAGAAATGTGATCATGTGGCCATAGATCGAATCCACGTTCTCATATACAAGGGACAGGGATGCCAATCCCAAAATCCCGAATCCCAAAATTATTATAATTATTATGGTCCCAAATTGTAAGAGGTAAACTAATTCTGCTTCCAAATAGATGTCTATTCTTTCAACGGTTACATTTTGTCGAAAAAAAATATATAAATTGATTTAACAAGAGCTTTTGCAGGCTTTTCCCTCAAATAAAATCAAAAAATCACCTTAAATCTACTACAAATTTAAAATCGAAATATCTCGTTATTTTGAGCTAACTTTTTAAAACGGAGTATACCACTGGATTCTATGACCCAAAAATTAGTTGGGGTGTCTCGGTTTTTTTGTGTGTCATTTCAAAACTTCAAATTTTACTTACAGTGTTATCAACTAATTATTTTCGTGCAAAATAACTATGGCGTAACAACCCTGTAATTGATTTTGCCTGCGCAAATTTCGCTACGAGCTGAGTACCATGCAACTGAAAAGTGAGCGAAATGTTCGGCTCATGAAATTTTCGTTATTATTTATACACGTATTTCTTATGTAAACGCAAATTTCATAAACACTGGAACAAATGGAACCCCGTATTATGTAACGTTGTATACCAATATAACCTTCCCAATCAATGACATTAGAAACGTGTAAAAAGTGGCAAGTGTGAATACACAACGCGGTGGCTTAACGGGCTAGACGCTGCTGAAGTTGATGCTTAACAAACATCGAAACGATCGTCCACAGCAAATATGAGTTAGAATCCCACCCGCGGCATTTACATTTTTCCCACTAACCAAAAAAACTTGATCTGTCAGCCTCAAAGGAAATTTCAACTTTAAAAAGACCTCGGATCTAAGACAACTAAAATTGACATTTGACATTTAATCATAAAGATTGTGACAATGCTTTGATTTGGTCGGTTGATTTTGTCCCACATACTTGACAAAAGTTGAACGGCAGCAAAACTAAAAAAATGTTATTTATACATATGTATATATCAATACATATGTATGTAGTATATAAAATTAATTCTACATTTGGAAACCAATTTCAAATGGAAAATTATTTGTTAAAAATTCCGAACAAAACGTTTCTTAGCGTAGATGGCTAAGAGTGAGGGTATGTATAAGTCGGAACGCTATTTTTTTTTTAATTCATGTACAAAATATTAAATATCATTGAAACAAAATTAAACCGGAAAGAAAAGTTTACTTTTAGTTTAAAATTGTTCCATTATAGTCAGTGAGCAAACACGTCGATCTATTCCATTCAGTCATAATATTTTACCTCTAAAAATTCGCCATCCACTCCCACTATCGCTCACATAACAACAATCGTGTTACTCGTATCTTATTCAATTCACATACAAGTGTAGATTGAAGATGAATGAAACTATTGTGCACAGTTAATTGAAGAGGACATTTTGTTGGTTGTTAACTTGACGCAGTGATGTTCTTTTTTGTATCCAGAAAACGTATCAATACTATGCACAAAGACGATATCCCCACAACATGACAAACTCAATGTTAGGTTTAAATATAGTGACACGTTTTCGCATAATTTTGATGGAAGTCATTTGAAATTATGTACATAACTTATGAAAATCTCTTTATATAAATATTCAATCAATATAATGCATTATAAGAAACCCTGTACATATGAATGTGTGATATTATTTCATCTAATTTACAAGTTATTCACCCTAAATTGATTGATTACAAATTGTATTTGAGTAATGGATTGAAAGTAGCATTAAACAATTTTTGATAAGCTTCTGAGAGTTTCAATTTTAATATTTGAAAATTCAAATAATTAATCTTCTCGTCAATGTGTTTGTATTCATTTCTTAGTTTTTTATTTTTCAATATTTCGACCATAGACGAATATAGTATAGACGAATATAGTATAGACACATTTATTCTCTCACCTGACGTTTCATTTCACACTCTTCGTCGTAGGTTTGGGAAATGGGAGAATTTAAATTTAAAATTAACTTACACCAGGTGGAGTTACAAAATATGTTCACTTAACTTTTTCATGTCGTTTTGGTGTAGAACTGAAAAATGTAAATGTATTTTGCACTTTTTTGTTAACTTTTATCGTTGGTATACATTTGTTGTATAGTATTTAACACAACTAGTTTGTCAAAAATACACGAAATGCGGTTGTTCTTCCTTTGTTGGACGTTGTTTACTATTGACTCTATCTGGTATTATTGAACCCATGTTTTCCACCATCCAATGTTTACTTGCAACCGTACCTATGACGTTTAATTTATTGAGAGAATAAATGTGTCTATACTATATTCGTCTATGATTTCGCCTGTCTGAAGTACAAAAATAATCTGATATGTTAAAAGTTGATTTGAATTCAAAATATAGTAGCAGTTCGTAAGTATGAAGGTTAGGTTGGAATGTCTTACTCAGACCTTCTGGTCCATTATGATACCACAGGGACAAAAGGGAAAAAGATTAGATTCTGAAAGGCCTCTTAAAGACATTTCCAACAAAAAAATCCGACCACTGGCTCAGAAGTTAGCAACTTTACCCTACTAAACTCCGACCACCAATCCGAAAATTTTGAACCCGCTGCCATTTCGCACCCTTGCATTTTCGGACATGGTCCTAGAGGACTTTTCTTCAAGAAATGAGCCAAGGAATACGCTGGAGAAATTTGTCCGGAACTTCCTGAATCACCCTGTATATCCAATGAACTGTACGCTGGTTCAGTTCCTAGCGTTTTCCTATTGTCTTTTTACAGGTATATAGCACTAGCATAACCTTTTTGTATCTTTCAAGAATGTTGGGTTTGAAGATTAACTTCCAGTCAAGTAAAATTCTAAGTTTCAGAGAACAGAATTTCAATACCCGTAAGGAGACATGGACACCAGTTGGTACCTTATACCTCGTTCCGTCTTGGTTGTGTTCACCCCACGGCCATTATCAGAAGTCCCTCTTGCGGTGGTACTTTGAAACTTCCCTCAAACCGCCATTGCCACATCATCTGCGTGGGCAACAGTCTTAACACACTTCTTCTCCAGAGAAAACAAAATGGTTATCCATTACATCCCATGAAGGCTGTGCGCCTTCTAGTTTTACACTCACTGATTGGGACCTAAAGTTGTACACTGGTTCCATTACTAAGCGAGGTGGCCGTCGCCGAAAGCAATGTACGCTGGTCAGAGCAGGAATCAAACGCACGTTCCCATGTCCAAGAGCCGTGCACACTAACCATTGCATGGCCAGAGAAAGCTGAATACTATTCATGGAGAGATTCCATAGGAGAGGCGACAAAACGCCGCCTTGCGCCGCTGACAAATCTGTAGAGGTTCGTTGACTCTAAACTATCCAAAATGCGTCTCTTTGGAGGAAGGTGGTACACAAACTACCTCTGTCAATCTCTTGCTGTCACTTGCTGAAAATAATAGAAAATACCCGAAAAATATAATGGCTTCCATAGGACAAATTTTCCCCCCATTTGTCAATGTTATTTATGAAAACGAAATACGAAAACTTTTTTGTTTAAATTTAAAGGAAATTTGAGATATTTGGGTGGTCGTCGGTGGTAGAATCGAATACTTAGCCATGAAAAAGCTTCTCAAAATACCGTTCGAATTCGATGTAAAACTGTAAGTTCCAATCAGTGAGTGTAAAACTAGAAAGCGCACAGCTCTCCGATTGTGAGAAGCTTCCCCAGCGATGTAATGGGAAACTATTTATTTATGAGATATTTGATGAAAACTTATCCAATCGCAGCTGCGAAATTTCCAAATGGAAGTATTGTTACATGTTGCTAATTATTAAAATACTTAATTTTTAAAATAAACTATTTCGGTAACAGCAGCGTTTTAAAATATAAATTAAATTAGTCTTTCAATTTGGCTCGTTAATACTGCTACTTGTGAAACTGTCAAAACCCACTGTGTGTGTATACTAAAAACTACCAGTTGTGTTTTATTCATACTTTCTACAAACTTATCGCGTATCGCATTTAAAGCCATATACTAAATGTACATAAGTACAAGAATTTACACACGTACGAATACAATATCATATAACAGATGTAGATATGGATATATATTTTATTTAATTAAGATATCCAATGATTACAGTTATTATTGTATCTATTTATCTGCGTGTCATACGTGATGATAAAATCCAAAAAGATTCTAAGAGAACTGAGGAAGACAACAATCGCGTATGCGACAATCGGATGTTCAATCATACCATACTCTTCCATAGTTACGAGAATCTGACAGTGATAAAATATAGACACGGAGAACTCAACTATAGATAAGACGAAGCTGAGTAACATGAGTACATAAGTACAGATGTGAGCATATTAAGATCACACATAAGTTCGTAAATGTATGCAATGTATAGGTTCACAATACAAATGTGACCCAAATTAACCATAAAAACAGTTAGAAGAGAACATGTTAATTTGCATGATAATTTGAGTTTCCTATGATAATTTTCCTTATACACAATTTAAAAAATGTATGCAGTCCGATTTACATCTATAGGATTTTAATGAAATCCGACATATTAAATATTGTAGTCACTATGAATTACTGAGTGTGTAATTCAATTACGTGTTCTTCAGTGAGTATACAGTGTCAAAGATAGTTATCTCAGGTATTTTTCACAAAGAACATCCTAGAATATCTACACATTTCTTCGCTGCGTCTAACATATGCAAGAGCTCTCAGCGGGTTTGCTATAAAAAATCAATGAGTGTTCAAACTCACGGGCGATATATTAACACCTTTTTGTTACACGGTACCTGTTCGATTTCTATGAACACATTAGTAAATGTTACATTGGAAAATAAAAAAAGAATAGTTTTTGTACTGAAGGCTCTTTTGCTATTGCACTTTCTTTTTTCTTACATCTGCTTTAACATTAGATGTAATATTGTTAAAATAAGTAAAACAATATTTAGCACACTGAAATAATTGTTTTTGTTTTGTCATAAACAGAGCGACGACAAAAAGTAATGAATAGTATAGAGAACTTGTTGTACTCTTTTTCCGCTCTGATGTAGAGAGTCTGAGTAAAAGAGCATAAACGAGTCTTATTCTCTTTATAGAAAATTTCAATACAAAACAATACAAAAATCATAAATGTTTCAAAAGACATCAATGTTTCACATCACAATTATGAATGAACCAAGTTATGGCAAAAAGAAAGATACATTTTGAATCATTCGCCAGTTCTTTTGAGTCATACAATTCGTTCCATAAGTTCTCTATACTATTCAATACTCTTTGGCGACGACGACCTGCTTGTTTGTTCGCTGCCGCTACATCAATACCATCATACTTATTTTCCGTCACAGCCCTACCCGTGCCTATAGATGTTAACACATCAAAAATAACTCGTAAAATGGTTTCATCTGAACGGCCACGTGCTGGTTGTTCCCAGCGGTAGAATTTTTGGTACGTAACCTCAATTTGATCGTATGGATTCGTCCTCATCCTTGGCCAAAAATGTTTGTTTTTCCATTATGTAAGCTACAGGACAAGCACCAAAATTTAGTACGTCAAAAAATTTAAGAGATCGCTTGGCAATAAAAATCTGATTAGTCACTGTCATCACTTAGCTATTGCTCATGTTAATTACGAGTAAACCATCACTAAATCTCTGATATATGTCGGGTTTTTCAATAAGAGCGCTACAAAAGTTTTTTTTAAATAAAACAAAACCGGGTTTAGATACCAATGAAATTCTTTATTCCTGTGAAAGTACGTTGGATGCCATTATGTATGGAACTCGATTTCTTTTGCATGGCCACCACGGGCACGCTTGCAGAAGTCCAGACGCTGAACCCAATTTTCAACGGTTTTCACAGGAAATAATCTAACGGCATCAAATCGCACGACCGAGGCGGCCAATCGACTGGGCCATTTCGTGAGATAACACGTTCACCAAACTTGGTTTCCAATAAATTGATTGTGGCATTCGCTGTGTGGCTTGTGGCGCCGTCCTGTTGGAACCACATGTCGTCCAAGTCCATATTATCCAATTGGCGATCCGACGGCGATCATTGAACGGTAGCGATTCGCATTCACAGTAATGTGCCGGTCTTGATCATCACGGAAGAAGTACGGCCCAATGACGCCGCCGGCCCATAAACCGCACCAAACCGTAATTTTTTCGTGATACAATGATGACTCATGGATTACGTGTGGATTGCTGTCTGACCAATAACGCATATTTTGCTTATTGACGAAGATATTCAGCCAGAAATGAAATTCAGAAATTGGACGTAGCGCTCTTAAAGTTGGGGCCACTGACTCCAAATTTCGGTAGTAAATTTTAATATTTTCGACTCGTTGTTGGCTCGTATATCTTTCCATGATGAAATGGCAAACCTTACTGAAGAGAAATGTCAAACGAGTGGGAAAAAATATTTCTTCGTTTGTTGTCCCTATCGTTTTACTTTTGTAGCGTCTTCGAACCCCTCGAAAACTTCCACATAAAACGTCAAAACAACAATTTTTCGTGTACAAAACGACTTGCACAAATCGCGGCCTTAGAACATAGAATTGATTGTTATAGAATTGATTGTTGGAACTGTCAAATTGAATGTACATATATTTGACTCGCCCATTTTTGCAAAGTCTGTTGTTATCCCTCCCTTTACTAAATCGCATTTAATATAAAACATGGGAAGTAAAGATAGAATAACTATACACAAAGAGAAATTTCGTTACGCCCAAACGCCACTTCAAATAAATTAACTTCGTTTGGGGAATGAACTGAGACAGCCGAACATTGCTTTTGGGTTAGGGCAAATGAGTACATTTCAATGAATAGGATTTATTTTCGGGGGAAACGTAATCTCATTAATAGAAGTATTTTATTGAATTTCAAACAAAATTTTATTATACTAGTACTTACGCTTTCAATGAATTGCAGGTGAACCGAGGCACCATCACTGCGAATACGCGTGTCTAAGTCGGAGAAAACCACAAAATTGAGATTTACTTGTTGGTTTTTTGTTGAAATAAAGGCAGACTCAATTCAAGAGACAATATAGTGCATCATTACTCTATGGCTTTCACGCGAGTGTTCGACGCGTGCCTAACGCGTTTCATGAGTGGGAGGTGTGGTGTTTCACGCACGATACGAAGAGTTGTGGGGAGTTTTGAGGTTTCTCTCTCTTCACTTTCGTATTTCTGCCATTTTGTTTCATATTAATTCTCATGTCGAAGTGAAAAGGTGTAATCGATCGGTACAAATATTTAATTTTTTAATAAATTTTTTGCAATTTTTACAAACGTAAGACAACGAATTCAACACAGAGAATTTCATTTATTTATAAATTTAATTAGATTAGAACACTTTTACAAAGTTTCACGAATGTAAGAATGTGGGAGATCAGCCGATTGAACGTCAAAACTGCAGAGGTGGTTGCAACCCAAAACGCAGAATGTAATGTAATCGTGATTTTCATGGCCAGTGTTGCCAGATCCCGACTAAAAAATTATGCCAAATGTCGTCAAAAATTGTGCTGTTTTTTGCAAAATCATTACGCTAAAATTTACTTTTTTAGTCTTTATTGGAATTCTGACCTCAGAACACTTACAGACCCTCCAAGAAGTGGGTGCTCATCTCGCCTTTAAACAGCTGTTAGACCTAAACCGTTTAGCTTAAAAAGAAGTATTATTATGGTTTTAATTTTGTATAGAAAAAAAAAAAAAAACCGTTTCCCATTACATCCCATGAAGGGATTGGGGAGAGCTTCTTACAACCAGTGAGCTGTGCGCTTTCCAATTTTTCACTCACTGATTGGGACCTACAGTTTTTACACCGATTCCGAACGGTATTTTGAGAAGCTTTTTCATGGCTTAATACTCGATAGTGTCGCCGTCACTATGCGAGGTGACCGCCGCCGAAAGGATTTTTTTTTAAGGTGGTCAGAGCAGGGATCGAACCCGGGATCTCATGTACAAGAGGCGCGCACACTACCCATTGCACCACCGACGGCCATAGCCTGTATATTAATTTCATACAAAACATTAATATAAAATTTTAAGAATTTCTACAGCAACGAAACAACGAAAGCCAAACTATGGGTTATTTTCAGTATCACATTTTTGTTTAAATAAAACTTAAAAAATTTATTTATAATTTTGTTGGGATCCATTGTTTTTAACAATTTCCTTTAATTATCTTAGAATAGAATTTCCCACATTTTGGATAAATTCTTTTGGAATCCCTTTCTCTTATCCAACGTCTCCACTTCGTAATTTTCTTTGTCAGATATTACTCCCATAATGAAGCCGTAGATCTCCCCTGGAGTTTATATCTGGAGCTTCGAGAAAAACTTCTATCGGATTTAGACTGTTTTACAAAAGTCACATCTTGAACGACTAATTTGAAGTTTGTTTATAATCGCCCATATTTTTGCTCCAGGTACAAAACGTACGTTTTACATCGGTATTTTTGACTCCGGATATCAGGAAAGCATTTTGGCATCCCTAATAATAAATTTATAAGGAATTTTGTCATTTATCTCTATATGGAAATTTTTGAAACGGTCAACCTAGTTATTTCTGATATTTCATGAATTACATTTTTGATTTTACGCCTGTGGAGTTATGTAATGTGGAGTGGAGTACGCATGGAGTCGGAATATCAAATTTTCTATACCAAACAATTGTTTTCGTACGGATTTCTTTTTCCATAACAACACTATAATTGATTTTGTTCATGAAATTTTCCCAAACAGGTTACTGAGTACCAGGCAAAAATATAACGATATAACGATAAATATGCTGTAAAAATAGATTTTACAGATAAATTAAAAGGAGAAACTCTGAATACGAAAAATTGTGTAAAAAAATTGCACTAAAATTAATAAAATTGGAAAAATTGTGCTAAACTTCACTTGGCATATTTTTTCAAAAAACAAGTACCAAACCCAAAACAATTGTGTCAAAACGGCATAAATGATGCCAACATGGTAACACTGGCATAGGCTTTTTAAAAGAGAATAGCGTGATAATTGCAGCCTGACAGGCATAATCTAAATGGGGAGATAGTGTAATTGTGCGTATGTATAAACTTGGTTTCTCTCAAATAAGAGAGAAGCAATCCATGAGGGTTGTATTCGTGTGTGCATACACCATAGATTAATACTAGATCTACTAGTTCTCCCACCAAATTTATGACATTTGGCCTGGTGTGATATTTACGTTTGATGTTGAAAAGAATTGCTTTACTAATACCAGATAGAGGCAATGGTTTAAAACAACGAACAAAATAACAACAACGCATTTCGTTTTGTGTGTTAAAATTATTGTGTTAAATACAACACAAATGTATGCTAACAATAACAGTCAATAAAAAAGTTTAAAACACATTTAAATTTCACCGTTTTTCACCAAAATGGCATGAAAAATTAAAGCAAGAAGTTATTGTAATTCCACCTGGTGTATATCACTTTTCGTCAAACATCTCTCTATCACACCGACCGCATCACGAAGAGTGTGAAAGGAAACGTCAGATGAGCCAAATATTCTCTCTAGTCTGAGATTACTCTATGGCATACACTTTCTCCTTTATAATAAATGTGTTTCTTTAATTACGTTAGGTTAGGTTTAGGACACGTGACAATAAGAGACAGTATACAACTTATTGTCACTACACTCGGAGGTCGGTTGACCCATTGTGATTGCCAAATATATATGAGGAGAAAATAGAGAAGGGAGGGAAGAGCCCCACTGATAGTGAAAATTTTCGAAAGACAAAAGAACTACTCAATTATGTTCCCAATGTATACTTATATATATGTACATACATCAGCTGATAATCCCTGATAAATACATACAATACCATCCAAGACGAGGATCCACATGTGCAGGTTTACCATTCCAGATTTCCAGTGGGGTAGAAAGAACCAATAGACAAATCATCAGATCATGGTATCGCCTGCCTGGATCCATGGCAGACCCCGCAACGATATACATACATACATATGTGTGACCTGGTCTACGGAAAGGTGCGTGTGGTCAGAAAACAACTTTTCGAAACAGAAAACAACAGCTGCTAAAGATTACGAGTCGCGTTTGCGCGCTGCGTTCGTGTTTCCGTTTCCACCTCTTGCACTTTCTTATTGACCTGGGAGGATTGGCTTTACATTGTACCCTATGCATGGCAATCGTTGTTTCTATTCTGAAGCAACAACTCCTATGCACTGGTTTCCAATGTATGACTGCATAGATAAGATGTTGTAAATACATATTGATGTTTTCGTTAAAGTATTATTTTATATGTTTTTGGACTGTTGTTGAAACAATTTTCGTTAATTAGAGAATTGTTTAACCATGGAATATGGGATGATATACCTCAACACTGGAGAAGAGAGCTGATGAGATAGCTTGGTGGGCACCAACATAGCTACACATAAAGTACATATTTACAACAATCCACCCAACTAATTAATTTCACTTCTATAATAAAATAATTTTTAATAAAAAATAACGATCCTTAACCGAATTATGATTGAAATATAAACATATAGTGATCAATAAAATAGAAAGAAAATCAAAAAAAAATATCTTTATGTACAAATACACGGTAGTAGCATTAGCATTGCTGTAATTTCCGTGCCCAGTTATTGTCAAAATCAGCTGATAAAAATGTACACATACATGTACAATTGTCAACATAGATAGATGAAATCAATAGAGAACGCACTCGCACAAATAACTTTGACATTTACCATAGAGTAAATTTATAGAAGAGCCGCCATTTGTCTCATCTGAGATGTTTGACGAAAAGTGATATACACCAGGTGGAATTACAATAACTTCTTGCTTTAATTTTTCATGCCATTTTGGTGAAAAACTGTGAAATTTAAATGTGTTTTAAACTTTTTTATTGACTGTTATTGTTAGCATACATTTGTGTTGTATTTAACACAATAATTTTAACACACAAAACAAAATGACGTTGTTGTTATTTTGTTCGTTGTTTTGAACCATTGCCTCTATCTGGTATTAGTAAATCAATTCTTTTCAACATCAAACGAGGACAAATGTCAAAAAGTTGGTGAGTGAAAGATTTTCTCTACCCATATTTACTCTATGACATTTACTGAGTACGATGAAATGTAAACAAAGGAAATCATATGGGCTGACGCTACTAATACCTTGTATTTGTATCATGGGTGGAACTTTTTTATATGGGTGAAAACGGACTTTCCACACTGTCCCTACTTTGACAAACAACACATAAGTGCATTCGTGAGTAAATATATATGCATTTGATGTACTTATTTTTATTTGCTTTTCATTTTTATTTTATATATCAAACGTGTCGCATATCAACCCGCCTCTAAGGAGTATAAAAATAGAAAAAGGTACAAGCACATATAATTATTTACATTTAGCCCCAGTATTTAGCAACTGATCAAAATTGTTTTGTTTTCCATCTATATAATTACGTTTTATTGCATACAAACACTATAACTTTAATTCTTTTTTTAGTTATAAAACTGAACAATTTAAATGCACGCTCTTGTTCTTACATATTACGTATTCGGTAATATTTAGATGACAAAATATATAGAGAATTCAAATGTCATTCAAGGCACATTGACAATTAAATGGTACTTGTATTATTAAAATACCAATTCTACACACGTTTCAAAAATTAAACGGTTGTAAATCTCGTTTCACTTGTTTTAATCTTCCACTTTAATTCGTCTTTAAGATTTTTTCAATTGGTTCAATCAAACATCATTTGCATTACACATGTCAAACACATATTTGAAGTTGTCACACGTTTGCGTTTCTAAATATTTATATCACATTTAAATTCTGATCACGTTCAAATATGATGTTCACTTTCTCGCCAAAAAAGTATAATTATCACCGCAATGTGAATTCTTTATTTTTTTTTTGGGAATCTGATCTGGTTGCCTTATTAACAGTCCAAGACAATGCGAAATTCGAGAACAATTCTATAATTCTAAAGAACAAACAAACATTTATGACTTATTTTATAAGCTGCGGAATTAAGAATTTTTGATTTAAGAACTATTGCGCTATCTTCAAATACGGAAGAATTTTAATAATGTGTTGTACAATGAATAACTTAGTGCACTAAATTTTTAAGTACCATTTTCAGTGTCAAACTTCATTAAATATTCTTGCTCATTCACTACAACTATGCGTATAGTTTGACATTAAGTGTGACATTAAAACAAATATTGTTTTGAATTCACTTCAGATGTATGTATAAGTAGCCTCATACTGCGTTCACATTGCAGAAGAAATGCTGCATTTCAAAATTTCATGTAGACGTTAATACAGCTGGTTATTGTATTTGAAAGCAGATGTTTAGCTGAATGGAATCTCGAAACATGAAATTTCGATTGCACTGTGAACATGGCCTAACGATACTTCATACCATGACATTAGCTTGGCCATAAAAAATGTGCTTACGAAAATTGCAACTATGTGTGTTATAAATAAAAACTCACCTCAAAGGCACAGTCAGCATTGCCAGATAACACTAGGGCAGGGCACACTAATCACGGTAGTAGCAGTAAATATGTGTGTAATCATGTGCAAAATCGCACTTGGCTTCTGTCAAACTCAGCTGATAAAAATGTAAACAAAATGTGCATTTTTGAATCAGTTGTGATATAATTGGAAAGAAATATTTGCCAAATTAATGAAGATTGAAATTAATAATTGAAATTGTTTGATCCTGCAGTCGAATTGGTTTTCCCCGGTGTGAAACTCTAACTCGTATCGCGTCTGTTGTTTAATTCCGCGTCTGTAAATAACTTATAACCAACAAATGTAAACAAATTTGACATTTCCCAAGTGTGTCAAATGATAAAAATCAAATCAGCTGTTCTAACGATACAACCTTGTCTTTCAACCAGGCACTATTGTAAAGAATGTGGAGCAAAGAACCTTCCTGCGGTTGTTGTTGGAAGGATCGACTACCAGTGTTGGTATTCAGTAAAATTAGATCGTTACAATACTTCGCATAGTATATAATTTCGTAAGAGGTTTCAATATATACGGTTGATGATCTTCTGATTCCGGCATAGTAGTCGGATATCAGATGATGAACTTATCACGGAGTTCCAAACTAGGTATGCCTCTGATTGTGCTTTCCTAAATTGTGTATTATTCGAACAAAAGCCACATATATTTTACATAGAAAATTGTTCTTGTAAATCAAAAATTAAGAATCTCTTCTTTAAATAATAGGTTTGTTTTTTTACCCCGCTAAAGTTAAGTATAGCTTAATTTGTACGGGACAGCTAAGCGATATTAAGTGGCATTTCAATTTCCCACTTAAATTCCCACTTGAGCAATGACAATGTTGCCACATGCTCAATTTCAAGAAATGGCAACAAAAAATTATCTTAGATACATTTTGTTGCCATTTACTGTGAATGAAAATGTTATCAAGGAGAGACTCAAAATCAGAAATTTGCAAAATGGTTTACACAGTTTAAGTTCATAAAAATTATTGTTTTTTATGGAAGACTACGTGTATTTTTATATCTCTAAACTTGATGGGAAGATTTTTATATCCGATTGAAAACAAAATTGGAATTAAATTGCTAGCAATAACGCGGTAAATGCTATACATATTGATCATGGTAGAATTATCTGTCAGGTATAGTCGTTGAAAAAGGTGCTGCATTTTTTTCCATGCCATTTTTCGTTTCATTTGCCAAAATCATATGTATTTTATTTTTATACTTTAGTGTATTCTTCTATTGTTGGTATATATTTGTGTAGAGTTTGACAACTGAAAAGAATGAACGAAAATAAAATATCTGTTAATGCTGCTTATAACTACAACAACATCTGCTGCCACCATGTATTTGTTGGCACTGGCTACAAACGTGTTGCCGTATCGCATTTTTTACACCCAGTACAGCAAATGTTGCCACATTTCGTAGTATTAAGTGTGGATTGTTTTATTTCGACAGTCATAAGTGGCGATAGCTTAATGGAATAAAAAAAACAGCCTTACTGATAACTCTCTGATAATAAATCTCCTTGAACTTATACCAATTTGTACTTGTAGTAAGTACGTACTTCTCATTTGTATAAAATGACGTATAGAAGAGGTAAAACTTCTTTCTATCAAGTAAATTATTTCCACAAGTCAAATCCTTTACCTCATAAAATCTGGAAACTTCGAACTTATGCGGCGTACACGCAAGACTCGGATTAACCCATTTCGACTCAGTTCACCTAGACTTTTATAGCGCTTTTACATTCACTCTTTTATCATGACAATGTCGTGATTATCACTCAACGGCAAAAAGGTGTTTACATGCATTTTTAGTTTTGACATTTTGTATTTCATGATGCCGTTATGGAACTACACAAGGTGGTGGCAGGAGGATTTGTATGGGTTGGTATCACACAGTTCTGTCAATCAGTCATTTTTTTCTATTTCCTTATTTGTAGAAATAACTTTTATGCAATTAAAGATATTTTTATGTGAAATTTATTTAGAATTTCTTGAAATTTTGTTATTATTTAAAAAACAAAGAAAGAAAGCAATATCAGCTGTCCTTACAACACTACCTGTTATATTAATCATATTTGTATGTGTTGTCATTAATGTACATGTTCAGTGAAGTACGTTTCCTTTACATTTCCATTTCCGTTTCATGTTCACGCAGTCTCATACTGAAAGTACCATAGACTAATACTTATAGTAGACCTAACAGTTCTCTCACCAAATTTATGACATTTGGCCTGGTGTTATATTTACTTTCGATGTTGAAACGAATTGCCTTACTAATACCAGATAGAGGCAATGGATCAAAACAACGAACAAACTAACAACAACGGCATTTCATTTTGTGTGTTAAAATTATTGTGTTAAATACAACACAAATGTATGCTAACAATAACAGTCATTAAAACAGTTTAACCCTACGATTCATAACCGGGTACCCGTGTACCTTTTTTGACTTTAAAGTGCTGCTGTGCCTATAATTTTTGAGATATGGACATAAAACTCCGAATCATCAGAGATTTTGGCTAAACTAAGATTTAAATACCAAAAAATTCAAAATATTTTCAATATTTTCTTTAAAAAATGATTTTAAATGTTTTACCCCCATAAACACACAACCGGGTCCCCGGGTACCCTAATGCAATTCCTATGTAAATGCCTGACATGTAAATGAAAAAACGTTTTTTTGTGTTGTTTTTATTGGAAATAAATGTCTTTTTTATTTATTTTATCATATTTTATATATATTATATTATAATTCATCCGAATCACTATCGTTGTTATTGTGGCAATTGTATCATTTAGTAATTGTTACGGCGTGCTCATCGCATATCGGCGTGCTACATATGCTGCAATTTTTTCTAGTTTTTCTTCTGCGCTTATTTGGAAGAAGGTTGCACATGTAGCACACGCCCGTATGTGCTTTTCTGCCCCTTTGTCGTGCTGACGGAGATCTTGACGGACCTGCAGCACAAAGCACACTCTCCAGCGGCCTTCCGATGATGCTTTCAATTGCATTTTTTGTTGAAAATTGGCACACGCTTTGCACATTTGAAATTCTATTTTCTATAACAGGAATGCACAGGTTTTCTGCCAGTTGACGCAGGAAATTCTTCCTGCGCGTCGTGGTGTATCGTGCAGTTGGATTATTTCCATAATATATGATGTGTGATGCAAATGCGCTCACATCAATGATGTTATAGAAAAATGCCATCGGCCATCTTCTTGTTTGTCGCTGGGTCGTGTATTCTTGGAGCGTTTGGTCCATAACGTCCACCCCACCTTTTGTTTGGTTGTAAAAATTGATAATTTCTGGTTTCCCATTCTCGTCAATTTGTGCATCATCATGCATACTAGAAAGAAGGATGACCGAGTTGGACTTCCGCTGCTTATATGAGAGCAGTGTTACGTTGTCGTGGAAGCCAAATAAACTTGAACCAACGTCTTTTTTTGTCTTCTTTCATCTCCGCAGGGATGTAAGCTTTGTTGCGGCGGAGTGTACCCACAATGCTGAGCTTTTCTACTTTTAGTTGCCTAGCCAACGGCAGCGTCGTAAAAAAATTATCCATGGTGATATTTCGTCCGCTACCGTAGTATGGCCCAACTAAATCTCTCACCACTCTTTCGCCAACACCAACTTCACGACCATTTTCTTCTTGAGAACACAAAATATAATCAACAACAAAAATATTTACAGGAAAATATTATTTTATTTCAATAAACGCAAAACAACCTACTTCGGGTACCCGGGTACCTGGTTATGAAATTAAAGGAGTTTTGCTGGTTATGAATCGTACAGTTAAAACACATTTAAATTTCACAGTTTTTCACCAAATCGACATGAGAAATTAAAGCAAGAAGATATTGTAATTCCACCTGGTGTATGTCACTTTTCGTCAAACATATCTCTATCACACCGACCAAACAAAGAAGAGTGTGAAAGGAAACGTCAGATGAGCCAAATATTCTCTCTATTATACAATTCTGCGATTTAAATGATTTGTGATATGATAATAACATTATCGAGGTGAATGTACTCGATCTTGGGTACAAAAAATTATTATTCCTATTATCCAGAAGATTATAATACAATGTTACTCTGTAACAATGCAAGTTTTAAGAGTACAATTTGATGCAACACTGCACACATAGAAACAATCCACCCATTTTGCACAAGTAACAACAGATCAATTGTTTTGGCAAGTCATGTCGCCGTTTTATTTGCATATTTCCTATAAAAATGTATTCAAGTGTTTTGAAAAAGCATAACAATTGAGAATCATGATCTTAAATAGGTTTTTATTTCTATTTATTTGGTTATTTTGCTTTTTTGTACTTCAATGAAAATTTTCTTTTTTATTGACGAGGCGTAAACAAAACAGATTACGAGGTTGCCACCTGAAATGTTAATTTATTCTCAAATTGGGCCGTGTTAACAGCAAAGATTAAAATTCTGGTAAACGCTAACCTACCACCGATAAACTGCGGCCTAAATGGAACAGTAGAACGAGGAATTACTACATTTAATAAAGTAGATATTTACATAATGTTCATCAAGATATTTTACCAATCCTGATAAGCACTGCTAATGCATGCCATAAACCTCGTTTCTGAAGATGTGACCGACAACCAACAAAAGTCGAATACTTGTGCAATAGTCACCATGAAGTAAATGTGAATTGGGAAGGTAATATACAAAATTTTCAATTCTAAATATCGAAATTCAATGTGTATTGTTCCCCCCTGTTAAGTAACAAAGTTCTTAAATTACATTTGTTTTTAGAACTTAAAAATTAAGTACAATTCTCCCCATATTCAGTACAACTGTATTTATTTGGAGGAAATTTATCACAAAAATATTAACGAAATTTATGGCCAGTTTCACAGTTGAAAATTCTCCATTTAAATGTAGTTTAAATGCCCGACGCTTGTCATTTAAATGTCACTTAATATGAAAAATGTCTGTGAACTTTTAAATGACGAGTGTGAAACTCGCCCTTAGTGTTTTATTTTGAGTCCAAAATCAGTCCATTTACATTTATAATTGAGTAAATTTTTTTATTTAAATTTAAGCAAGTTTTGAACTCAAATGTAAAAAGTATTTTTCCTGGGTGCAGATCTAATATAATTTGTTCAGTGAATAGCAGTGGGCCTCGATGTACTCTTCCCTCCTTACTCCAATAGGGGAGAGCCATGGTAGAATAAGTAAAGGGTGATGTTGTAAGAGCTTTCGGATTTGATTTAAAAAAAACACATTCAATTTGAGAAATGTATGAAACCTTTATTTGAGTCGATAGAACGCTCTATATAATTCAATGTTTAAAGATGATTTCATGTGAATGTTGACCGCGGCTGCGCCTCAAATGGTTCACACGCTGGGTCCAATTTTGGCATATTCTCTCCAACATATCGGCCGGTATCTCACGAATAAAGTCTTCAATATTGGCTTCCAGTGCGTCAACCGTTGCGGCCTAATCCCTATAGACATGAGCCTTAACATAGCCCCACAAAAAAAATCTAAAGGCGTTAAGTCGCAGGATCTAGGCGGCCAATTGACCGGTTCCAAACGTGAAATAAATTGTTCACCGAACTTGCATCTCAATTGAGCCATTGTTTAGCGTTCTGTATGACATGAGGCACCGTCTCATTAAAACCACATGCCAACCAAGTCCAGCTGTTCCATTTGGTGTTGGTGATTTAATGTCCAATAATGTAAATTTGGTGCGAAATTTAGTCACAAACTGACCATAAAATGGAACTAGTGCACCATGCACTTTCTTAACCGAGCATAAATTTTGATAATAAAATTCTATAGTCTGCAAGTGTTGTTTGTTTGTAAGTCAATTCACGGTTAAATTGTAGACCAAACTGAACATGTTTGACAGTAACATGTTACATGAAAACAGCTGAGCTGCCAAAAACAGTGTTGCCAAAACGAAAGTTGCTAAAAAATCACCCATTACTTCTTCTAGGAGAGGGCGTAGGGAGAGCGTTGAGAACACTTCATTTGGGAAATCTAAGAGCTATTCATATTTGTTGTTCTGTCAGTCCTACATGTCATACAGGGCTTAAATACAACAGTACAATACAATAATATCTAAATGGTAAAGTCGTTTGAACAGATGATTTCATTTATTTAATGTTGTTCACTTGTCAAACTCATACGTATTTTATTTTTGTTGGTCTTTCGCATTCTTGTGTTGTTGTAGAGTTTGACAACTAAAGCGAATATAACAAAAACAAAATGTCTGTTGCTGCTGCCTACAACTACATCAGCGCCTGCTTCTATTGCCATGTAGATATTAATGTACCCTGATTTGTATAAAATAAATAAATGGTTTCAAATGACAACCCATGAAGGAATTAGGGAGAGCTTCTCACAACCAGTGAGCTGTTCTAGTTTTACAGTCACTGATTGGGACCTACAGATTCCGAATAGTATTTTGAGAAGCTTTTTCATGGCTAAATACTCGATAGTGTCGCCGTCACTATGCGAGGTGACCGAAGTCTAAAGAAATTTAATGTGGTCAGACTAGGGATCGAACCCACGTCCTCATGCACAAGAGCCGCGCACACTGCCATTGCACCACCGACGGCCACATAAACAGAGCGACGACGGCCTGCTTGTTTGAATGCTGGCATACAACTGAATAAAAAGCAATATTTAGGTCACTAAAATAATTGTTTTTGTTTTGTCATAAACAGAGCGACGACAAAAAGTATTGAATAGTATAGAGAACTTATTGCATTCTTTTTCCGCTCTCATGTAGAGAGTCTGAGTAAAAGAGCAGAAACGAGTCGTATTCTCTTTATAGACTATTTCAATATAAATGCACCATTTCCACAATGTTATTACATAAAACAATACAAAAAGCATAAATGTTTTAAAAGGCATCAATGTTTCACATCAAAATTATGAATGGACCAAGTTATGACAAAAAGAGAGTAATACGATTTGAATCATTCGCCAGATCTCGCCAGTGCTTTTGAGTCATACAATTCGTTCCATAAGTTCTCTATACTATTCAATACCCTTTGGTGACGACGACCTGTTTGTTTGTTCGCTGCCACTTCATCAATACCATCATACTTATTTTCAGGCAGTGACTATTGTTGTACAACAACCACGTATGTGATGCCAACGCTGTGTGTTGTTTGCATGTGTTCACTTTGATAGATTGCCCTACCCGTGCCTATAGATGTTAACACATCAACAAATATTGAAAGACATTCGGCTGAAATTTAATTTTTCTGTGAATTTAAAAACAAACTAATAACAATTTTTTCCTTTTAATTGATTTCACTAATATAACAATTGGCAGTGAATGACCAACATCTATTAATTTCCCAACAAAAATATATTCCCCACCTATTGGAATATAAATTGTTGGGGTTGTTCAAATTTTTGATGAGTGTTATAAAATCTCTTAAGTCATATTCTCTTTGTGGAAGAGCCGAAAGTAATGATGGCCTTCACTATTAGTAGCAATAAATGCTTGTAATTTGCTTCGTTTTACAAGACCAACAACTACAGCAGAATGTAGGTGTCGCCCTTCTTTTGACGAATTCATAAATTTAATTCAAAATCTTTATTCAAAAACCTTTTACAAACGTATGTAGTTACCTTAAGAGCAGATGTTGATAAATATTCTGTAAATTCCTGGCTCAACGTCTCTGGTACTTCCACTCAAAAACGTCGTCGGCGACTAAATTAAAAGATATATCACATAATTTGGGACATATATTTTGAATGGAATTCGGACACATTGGATGACAAAGGTCGAGGGTACGTTAAAGACGATTCACCCGATTAGAATTTTGTACTTGTTTTGTATATATTTTACTCATAATTTATGATTGTAAACTGTAACTAGTCACGATTATCTTCAATCTCTGAAATATAAACAACACACAGCTGATGTTGAGAAAATTGTAATGAACATGAAAATACTTTTGTTTGACGCCAGCATTGCGAAATAAGCGACCAATAGTGACAATAATTTGTACATTCCCCTTTAGAGATAATTAGATTGTCCGATAAAATCCAGCTATTTTCGTGTTGCCAGCTCCACCGGTTGTACTCGATACGTAATATTATAAATGGTGTTTTAATAAACAAATTGTACAATTAACGGCGTATTTGTATTCTGTTTGCATGTAAATTTTATCACAGACGACACTTTTAAATCGTTGAATTTGTTTCCAAAATCTGTGTTGATTGAGAAATGTCGACGATAAACAATCGGCGAAACTACAACATGTTTGCATTAACTCTTTTTGGATACAGAACAATGTGAATTGTAATGTTGAGTGTGGCTGAAGATCTCGTGTTATCGATTGGATACCGATCACCAGAACTTTCACTTTGTGGAATTCAAAACAGATCGAAAAAATTGTCGATGAATCTCCAAAAAAAGCAGCTGTTTGTTGCGATCTGTGTACCGGAGTTATCAAGAATAAATTACACCCTCTCTGGGCATCGTAATAATACCCGTCCACAAAAAGTGTTCGAAAATTGTAATTTCAGGATGCAGCCGCAGAGACTCTGTATCGTGATAGCCATATGCCCAAAATCATTTTCACCACTATGGAAAAGATATCTACTCAACAAAAAAATTTCATGTGGATAATTTTTGTGTGTTTATTGCAGGTGAGGTCCTCTACTTGCTAAAGAAAACTCTCAATATTATTATGAATCGACAATGATAGTTTCCTTATTTTAAAATTCATTTAACCATCGTTGTAAATTATCAAATTTCGACTTGAATTCCCCTATTAAAAATTTCGCGGGTAGTGAAAATTAAATTTTAGCACCGAAGTCGCCGGCATTTTCGCAGCCACTAAATAAGGGGCAATAAACTAATAAAAATCAGTATGCAATATTTATTATTTTTACTTGTTACAACGTTTTCTTTCTCTTTTGTTCTGCTCTGTAAAAAGAAAGAGGGGATTATTGATTGTCACGTGTAAAATGTTTATAATATAGGCGCATTTGTATGTAGTTGATATAAAGTAAATTTTAAGTACATGATTTGAATTTCCGACACTTTATACAACGTCTGGCACGTTCATTAATAATTTTTTCAAAACAACGACAAACAAATAAAATACGTAAATATTATTTAAGTGGAGGAAAATATAGTTCGTACGTAAATAAATACAGATGTTAAAAAAAAAAACACAAAACAAAAGTGAAAAAATATTTAGAATATCATGGGGATTTACAGAAGTTCTAATTAAATATTAGTATTAACAATAATTTACACATTTGCCAAAAGTGTCAATTTATTAGTATCAATTTATTGTTTTTATTAAAAAAGTATCTGCACCATCACATAGAGTATTTATATTATATATTTTATAATTATGATAATAAGACAATATTTTGATTTGAATATATAAAATGTTATATATTGACGTCAATAGAAACATCCTGGAAACAAAACAAAAACACAACAACGAACGTAGAATTTGACAATTAAAATCAGTCATATGACATCGTATTTACTAGTTTATTAAGTTTGTATGATTCTCTGACGGAATTGCACCTGTAATCAGATTATTACTTGTATGTTAAAAAGTAACACAGTATCATTTGAATACAACTCTACCGTCTAATTTAAGTGAAAGGTAAGTAAATAATTTCTAATGACAAAACAGTGGTACGATAGATTCGAGAGTCTTTTTCGACCACGGGTATATCAAATAGTTTATAGATTGTGGAAACGGTAAAAATCAATTTTTTATGTTAATACATTTTTTAAATACCACTTTCAACTTCTCCGTAAAGAAGGCAAGGCTTTCCCAAAACGTACTCTGTTTTGGACAATCAAATTTATTTCTGTAAACGCTAACAGTTTCACCTGAATACCGTCAACTCATAATAACTACTGGCCCAATTTTTGTGCTTGCATATTCGTGGCACGTTCGCTGTACGTAGATGGTATGATTTCCATCGCACAGTGATTTAAAAGCGTTTGTTTTCAGTTTGTTAATAACACTGCAACATTTGGTTACAAATGGCGTTTTAAAATCCAGTTACGTATACACTGTTATTATAGTCCACAAACGTCAACTGTTAACTTATGGAACCCATTTAAGTCAAGACGTTCTGTTGAATCTTTTTATACTCATATTGAAACTGAGATCTGAACAGATTTGAACGTTGAATTTTTGTATACTCATATAAAAACTAAGATCCGAAACAAACAACAACATTGTTGTATCCAAGGGTGGATCAAGGATATATCTAGTTAAGAGTACATATTTATTTAACTTTTCAAATTAGTGGAAAATGAGAATTCTTATGAAATTTTTACACTTTGAATACCATGATGTAAGAGTTTCATGACTCATTTAGTTAAATTTATGTCTACTAAAATATATCTTTTGATGTGTTAACATCTATAGGCACGGGTAGGGCAATCTATCAAAATGAACACATGCAAACTACACACAGCGTTAGCATCACATACGCGGTTGTTGTACAACAATAGTCTCTGCCTGAAAACAAGTATGATGGTATTGATGTAGCGGCAGCGATCAAACAAGCAGGTCGTCGTCGGCAAAGAGTATTGAATAGTGTAGAGAACTCATGGAACGAATTATATTACTCAAAAGCACTGGCGACATCTGGGAATGATTCAAAATGTAAAAAAATAAAAAATAAATGGTTTCCCATTACATCCCATGAAGGGACTGGGGAGAACTTCTCACAATCACTGAGCTGTGCGCTTTCGAGTTTTCACTCACTGATTGGGACCTACAGTTTTACACCGATTCCGAACAGTAATTTGAGAAGCTTTTTCATGGCTAGATACTCGATAGTGTCGCCGTCACTATGCGAGGTGACCGCCGCCGAAAGAAATTTTTTTGAAGGTGGTCAGAGCCGGGTTCGAACCCAGGATCTCATGTACAAGAGCCGCGCACACTAACCATTGCACCACCGACGGATTCAAAATGTATTACTCTCTTTTTGCCATAACTTGGTCCATTCATAATTTTAATGTGAAACATTGATGCATTTTGAAACATTTATTGGTTTATTTAATAACATTGTCGAAATGGTGCATTTATATTGAAATATTCTATAAAGATAATAAGCCTCGTTTATGCTCTTTTACTCAGACTCTCTACATGAGAGCGGAAAAAGAAAAGCAATAAGTTCTCTGTACTATTCAATACTTTTTGTTCGTCGCTCTATTTATGACAAAACAAAACAATTGTTTCAGTAAACTAAATATTGCTTTATTTATTTTAACAATATTTGTGCCTTCGTCACAGAAACTATTCTTTTTTTTATTTTCCAATATAACATTTTCTAATGTGTTCAAACCAAAAGGTGTTAAAACATCGCCCGTGAGTTCGAACACTCAGTGATTTTTTAAATCAGAAACTACTTATGTATATGAGGGTGGACGTGGATCTTAACACATTAGAGCCCAGGTAAAATAGCTTTCCGATTATTTTTAAGATCATGATTTGGGGTTACCTCAGGCGGAAAATAAATATCTGAGGAGATCACTACCTTGGCTATACGTTTACGGTGCGCTGTGCATATTTAAGTACACCTTTGGTGTTACTTCAAATGTATAAGCTGCAAAAGGAAAATAATGTGGCCAAAAAAAAAAGTCACATGTGGTTTTTTAAGAAAGAAAAACACCCTGTTTTTTTAAATAAACTAATTTTTCAAATGGCCGTCGGTGGTGCAATGGCTAGAGTGCGCGGTTCTTGAGCATACGAACGAGGGTTCGATCCCTGCTCTGACCACCTGAACGCTTAGTGATGGTGACACTGTCGAGTACTTAGCCATGAAAAAGCTTCTCATAATACCGTTCGGAACCGGTGTAAGACTGTAGGTCCCAATCAGTTAAAAAAAATTGATTTTATTAGCGCACAGCTCACTGGTTGTGAGAAGCTCTCCCCAATCTCTTCATGGGAAACGTAATGGGAAACGGTTCTTTTATTTATCAAATTTTGTATGACTTTCAATAAGAAACAATTTAAGAGAAATGCTTAGGGCCACAACTAAACCGACCTCGCATGATAAAAATACTCATGGTAGACGCAGGAGGTGTTGTTGTAGCTGATGGCAAATTGATGCCAACAACAACATAGAATTTGTTTTTGCTTCCCACTTACGTCGTGTCAAATACAACACATACGTATACCAACAATAAATGTAAACAACCAGATACAAAAACAAAATACATGTGAACTTGACAGTTCGAAAGTCGTTTGCAACAAAGCAAATCCATCTTGCTACCTCGTCAACATTTTTGTATAGCTCCAAATATATGCCATATCTGATTCACAGTTACCGGTTCAGTTTCAAGTCTATATTTCCTAAAATTCTTAGAGCCTTTGACAAGTCTCTCAAATGCAAAAGTAAAAGAAATTACACCAGAGATAATCGATGGAATGTTGAAAACCCCCCAAATTATCAGAAAAGTTGCAAAAATTCACACATATTTATTCACCCCTATTCTGCGTTTCGATTACGTCCCCGCATTCCGCTACGCACGAATCGTAAATTGGCATTCCTGCAAAAAACGTAATCCTAAGGATAAGAAGAAGACAAGTGTCTTTCACAATAAGCTGTTTGGCTGTGGAACGTAAGTGTAAACATGGTAATAAAATGTGAAGTTTAGTGAAACAAACCAGTGATTCAATAGTTAAAACGAATAAGAATTAATATTCTTGGAATTAAAGACATCAGTGAGTACCAAAAGACTAAAAAAAACCTGAACATAAGAAAGATGTATGTGGCCAAACTAAAGCAGTGTGAAGAATCCTGTAGTGCCGGAGTTATCTTTTCTTTTATTTACAAATTTATTTCCAAATTTATTGCGTTCATCTCACATCGCACTTCTTCCCAAAATGCCTGAATATTTTCCTTTGGGCTAGTGTGGAAGCCATCAGCAATATCCGTATTTGTGGCCCTGAAAGCCACCAGCGTCTCGTATTGCGCGGGCGTTGTTGTTTTTGACCTGTAATAAATTAAATAAAACTCACAAATCAGTAAAAAAAAAATTAAAAAAACATGTATCCATTTTATACTTAAATTTTTCTAAATTCTTTTTTATATTTTGTATTTTTTTTCACAAACAAACTCCGTCAGCTAAATAACAACTTAGAAAAACGTAACTACGTTCGTAATGTAGAATAACCACAATCGAAAGAAAAACGTAAGCGGAACAGAACGGAACGCAGAATACCAAAGTTGCCAAAACGGAGAAAATCCGAGAGTGGCGTAACGCAGAATAGGGGTGATTAAGCATAATTTGTTATCGATTTGTAGCTTTATATGTCACATGGTTGAAAGATATAAAGTTGACTTTTTCAGAAAACAGGTTTTCGAGTTATTCGAAACAGAGATGAAAACTGGGCAAACCGAATTTTTTTTATAAATTAAAACAAAAACTACTATATACTCATATCATATTTGAAGAAAATGTTCATCTATATAAAAACAATAAAATATTTTGGTCGATTTTATTGGTAAATTTTTTGAATTTAAATCTTAACAAAGCTTATTAATGGATAAATTCTCAATTCTCTTTTTGAATCTATCGAAGGTGTCAAATTTTTCATATAAAGTGGTGTCGTCGTTATTAATACATTTGATTTTATTTCAATCCAAAAAAAAATAAATATTGTTTCCCATTGTATCCCGTGAAGGCTGATCACAGCAGTTAGTGCGCTTTCTAGTTTGAACTCACTGATTAGGACCTACAGTTTTACACCGTTTTCGAATATGTGTCCATTATCCTTTTGGTTATTTTTAGAAAAATGTAATAAACTTCATCGATAAGGGTAGTTATTGGTTTTAAATGTTCAACACTACTTCACATTGAAATTTAAACGACATAAATTGAGCTTCTAAAGATTGATCAATTGTAATTTAAAACTCATTAATTGAAATTTAAGATCCATTGAAATTTAAAACTTATTAATTGAAATTGCAAAGAAATTGAAATTGAAATTTAAAAGGCATTAGTTAAATTGTAAAAGGTATCAATTGAAATGTAAAAGAATTTGATTGAATTTTTGGCATCAATTGAAATTTAAGAGAAATTTAAGAAATTGTAATTTAAAACACATCAATTGAAAATTAAAAAATATTAGTTGAATTTTATAAGACCTAAATAGAATTATAAAAAACATCAATTTAAAAGACATCAATTTCAAAGCCATCACTTGATTTAAAAGACATTAGTTAAAGTTTTAAAGACATCAATTGAACTGCAAAATACATCAATTGGAATTTGAAACAGTTCAGTTGATATTTAAACGACATCAATTGCATTTTAAGAGACATCAATTTAAATTTAAAACACATCAATTGAATTTTAAATGACATCACTTGTAATTTGCAAAACATCAATTAAAATTTAACAAACATCAATTGAAATTTAAAATGCAACAACTGAAACTGAAGACAGTTTTTGCAGTTTTGATTGGGAAGATTTCAGAATGATAATGTTTTCGTAATACCTTGTACAAAAGTGGTTTAGAGTACATAATAAATAATAAATAATTAATAAAAAGGGAAAGCCCGGTGTCAATGAATCAAAAGCCGGTTATTCGAAAATTTACAGTTTTTAAAACCCGGTATTCGGGTTTGTATAAAAAAATATATTTCTCGGGTTTCGGTTTCGAATGCTCTAATTGCAATATAAAATGAGTACGAAAAGCGACATATAAGTACATGAAATGTACCAAAAGTGGGCAATGCGAATATCGCTCAAGTGCAAATCTCGCAAAACTGAAAGTGAACTTACTTATCCGGTCTCGAACAACCCCGGGGGATTAGGGACCTTACAAAACGAAGATAACATATTTTGCCAACCAGTTCAATCTTTTGTTTTATCTCTCCAGTTGGCAATACCAAGTGTTTGCAGGGATTCGTCAACTTTATCCCTCCAGCATAGTCTTGGTCTTCCTAATTTTCGTCTTCCTTCGAAAACCCTTCGAGCTGGTTCGTCTTCATCCATTCTACTGACATTGCCTAGCCAGCGCAATGTCATTATCTTGATACGCGTAACTATGTCAATGTCGGGATAAAGCTCAACAGCTCATGGGCCATGCGTCGCCGTTGTGCACTATTGGTTCATACAGTTTTCGGAGTATTTCACTCTCGAAAACTCCTGCAGATGTTTCGTCTGCTTGCGATAAGATCCAGGATTCTGTGCAATAAAGCAAGACAGGAGAGTCTGGTATAGATGGACTTTTGTTACTCGAGAGAAGACTTTATCTCTAAAGTGCTTGCTTAGCCCAAAATAAAATCTCTTCGCAAGCAGAATTCTCCGCTTGATCTCAAGGCTACCGTTGTTGTTTTTGTTTACGACAGATCCGAGGTATATAAATTCGTCCACTAACACGAAATTATAGCGGTTATCAACGTTCACGTTTGGTCTAACGGCGTGGAGGCCCTGCTCGTTGAAACCATTAATTTTGTCTTGTCCTCATTTACCGTCAGACGCGCTTTTGCTGACTCCTTCTCAATTCTCGAAAACACCGCAGTAACTTCTCTAATTGTGCGCCTAATGATATCGATATCATCAACATACGCGAGCAGAATGTGACTTTTGCTGCTGATGGTTTTATTCATGTTGACTGCAGTTTTTCTCATAATGATCTCCATTAAGATGTTAAAGAGATCGCACGATAGGGTGTCGCCTTGCCTGAGGTCTCGCTTAGTTTCGAAAGGTTCGGTAAAATCCTTAACACCTTTCACTGCGGATTTGGTGTTCGTCAAGGTCATCCTGCAAAGACGTATGAGCTTTGCAGGAATACCAAGCTCAGACATTGCTTCGTAGAGTTTCTCCCGTATCGGGATATCGAAGGTCGCCTTATAATCGACAAATAGTGTCGATTTGTTTTTCGTGGGTTTTCTCCAGAATTTGGCGCCGCGTTCTCATTTTCTCACACTCGCGCTTTCTCCACTGCCGTTTCTTACGGCTAAAGAGACGGATTACCTCCTTTCTGTTTCCCCTATACCGCTCACTCGGAGCTCGCGTTGCAATTGACTGAAGCATTGCCATACGTACAGCTTTCCTTTCATCATTTGCAGTCCGTCGCAACAGTTTTTATAGAGTCGGAGGTGGGTTTCCACTGCGCTTCAGGATCGTCATCGGGAGGGGGTTGGTTCTGTGCCAAAAGTTGTGAGAGATTCCATGAGTAGGCTGTGGCTCCCTCTGGTAATTGCAGGTTTCCGAAGTCCAGCTTTCTCTGCGTCTGGTTTCGTACGATTTTCGCTCTACTTGATCTTATGCGAACCTTTGTTGCTACCAGCCCATTATGGATCAGACGCTGACCAGAATGCAATATGTCGAACCTGAATATTCTTCTTTTGGTTTCTATCCGCCGTTGGCCCATATATTTGGCTCATCCGCCTTCTAAGGAACAAATAATATGCCCGATAGTTTGATGAGCTTCAGTGACATCAGTCACCTACTAAACCGGAGACATATCAGTGATCGCATAACCAATCAGGCTGCTCATTTATTCCGCCTTCTCACTCTAGCTAGCTAACGGAGGTTTCCGAAAAAGCCAATTTACAGGACATACTACGTGGAAGTAGTGAGCTGCTTGAACGGCCCAATGAAGGAATCATTTCTGGCCACTCCCAAGTTCTTGTTGATATACATAGTACATACCGGGTCCAAAAAGATGCCAAAATTCACTTAAATAGTCGTTATGGCAACACTGAATACCAGTCAAAAACGATGTACAAGTAGACAGTCAAAATTGCTCTTCAGTCAAATGCCAACAAACAAAACGAGTGAAACCCTAGTACTTCTCTACTCTCTCTCTTCATTGAATATTTCAATAAACGAGCAGCTTTTTGATAGTGTAATTGTATATAACTATACAAATTCCAACCATGTTGAAGTAAAATCACATAAACTATGCAAAAATTATGAAATATGCAAGATATGACGCGAGAGAGAAATGCGTTTGAGTGAACTCCTAGCACTTTTGGGTTCTCTTTTACCAGGGTTGCCAAGTTGCGCGCATCTTCTGGTCGTCTAATTCTAAATCGTCTTTGTACCAGTTTTAAAACAAAAAGGCTGTATAAGTAGGGAAGAAAAAACCGGCGCAATTTGGCAACCCTAGTAGAAGAGAACCAAAAAAGTCGACGCGATTCACTCAAACGCATTTCTCTCTCGCGTCATAACTTGATTATTTCATACTTTTTACATGCTTTATGTAATTTTATTTAAACATGGTTGGAATTTCTATAGTTATATACTATAACATCATCAAAAACCTACTCGTGTATTGAAATATTCAATGAAGAGAGTAAGAGAGAGAGAGCAGAGAAACGAAGAGCTTCACTCGTTTTCTTTGTTGGCATTCCACTCCATGAGTAAATTTTCTTCTCTATTTAAAATTCCATACGACAACCGGCCAGAAAATTTAAGTCATTTTTAATTTTCGAATAAATCTCGTGGAAAACAAATCAAAAACTATTAAAAAGATAAATATATGCAGGCTTAATACAGATATTTTTAAAATTTTCTATTTCTTCAATTATTTTTTTTTTGTTTTAAACAGAAGTCGAGCAGTGTTTACGGTCGGTTCAACGTCAAAGCATAAATCAACCTAAATTCATTTTTGTGTGGTTACCTGTGGCAGTTACTTTTTCGATCCACCCTAACCTACAGTCACTCAATTAAAACTCGTTTTAAGCTTCTTCTTTAACCAGTCGTAAAGTGAATCACGCCCGTGAGCATACAGGTAATAGCGTCTCACTTTTATTGTTAATAAAATGTAAATAAAATATTTACATGTTTAACCACAACCACATCTTTTTTGTTATTTTTGCAGCCAGACATCACATGAAAACAAGTTGACTTTCGACGAAACCAAACTCGTTTGAAACTCTCTTAACTTTTCTTTATTATGGTAGGTAGTCACAGTTGCAATCTCCGTTTGCCAGACAACCAACATTCATTTGACTTACATGCACGGGTACTACTCGTACTCATGCCGCATGTCGCTGTTGTGAAGGGGCGTCTTTACCACGACACTTATAAGCGACTTAATGAATTTATTGTACATTAAAGAATTTAACATTTCTTATACTTATATTGTTTGAATAAACATTAGAATTTTAGCAACACATTTTGCATTATAATTTCATGTTTAATGTGGCACTCGATTCGACTCAATACGATACTGCACGTTTAGCTAATCGCTTTGTTCTCAAATATCTGAAGTGTCTAGCGACTTTACGGGCGAGTGTGACCAATTCGCGAGATATTTAAACGTTTTGGTGTTTAGTTATTAGGTACATACATATAAAATGTGTAATGAATTCTTAAATATTTCACATAAATAATTACAAATTTTTATATATGGTGGTTGCAAACACGCGTACTGTTGATGCGAACCTTTGTGAGTGTAAATTGTACAGTTGCGGCCAAAATAATAGCAGCGGCAGTTACAATATTGGGCGACACTAAATGTTAAGGGCGAGTTTTACAGTCTACAATAATTGCTGACTTCAGTAAAGACTGAGATAATGAAATTTTGAGTATTATGTCACACTTACATATGTACATTTTTGCTTTACAGTTTTCAACTTAATGTGTCCAAATCGAAAATACTTGTACGAGGTTGAATTTTATGTTTCGGGATTAGAGAACTAAAACAAATTTTAATCATCGAAAATCACTTTATTATGTTTCAAAATATTCCCCATGAAGATTTATACACTTTTGCATGCGTTTGAATCAATTGTCGAAACACTTTTGCCACTCTGATTGAGGTATCTCCAAAACATGCATTCTGAATGCAGCAACCGCTTCTTCAGGTGTCGAAAAACGTTGACCTCTCAGTTTGTTTTTTACGTACGGGAAAGAAGTCATTCTGTGCCAAGTCAGGACTATACGGCGGATGACCCATGAAATCGATGTTTTGGGTGCTCACAAATGCAGTTGTTTCAGCCGATGTGTGAGAGCTCGCATGGTCGTGGTGAAGAGTGATCCGTCTTCGTCGGTTGGTTTTCCTGATTTCTTGGAAGACAACTGGCAAACAAATGGTTGTGTACCACTCAGAATTCACTTTTCTGCGTTGTTCTAGTGGTACGGTTGCGACATGTCCGGTTTTTCCGAAAAAACAGGCGACCATTTGCTTGGAAGTGCTTCCGGCGCGAACAAACTTTTGTTGGATTTGGCTCATCTTGAAACACCCATACAGTTGACTGCTGTTTACTTTCTGGCTCATACGCGTAAATCCACCTGTCACGATGTCATAGACGTGTTTCGAAGCACCGCGATCGTATTTTTGGAGCATTTCTTTCGACCAATCGACACAAGCCTTTTTTTGAGCGATTGACAAATTGTGTGGGATCCAACGCGAACAAATTTTGTGACAGTCAAATGTTTATGCAATATTGAATGTATTCTGGTCCCACTAAAGCCTAAAAACATGTTTATACTGCACTCGAAATTTAGAGATATCTAGATTTCGTGGCCTAAACATCTGATTTTCCATACACAAATCAGCTGTTGCTGTGAATGAAATCTAGATGTCGGTTGCAGCATAAACGCGGTATAAGGTTGGCCCAATCTCACGATAGGTCACATGACGATCTTGCAAAATCAGTTCGCGCACAGCGTTAATGGTTTTCGGAACGACAGCTGATTTTGGACGACTTTCACGAAATTCGTCTTGGAGTGAACTGCGACCACGATTGAATGCACCATACCATCGATAAACACTGGTCCTTGATGGAGCTTCATCGCCAAAAATTGAATTAAGTTCATCCATGCACTGTTGCTGAGTTAATCCACGTCGAAAGTTGTAAAAAATAATCGCACGAAAATGTTCACGATTTAATTTCATTTTTGGGCCGAGATGAATCTTTGAAGTTACTGTAAACAACACAAATAGCGCTCGTATGTCAAAACGTTCTGAGTAGGCATAACCTCAAAAATGTCCAACTTTACGATAGAGCTGTCAGTTGCCAGATTGCAACACTAGGGTTGCCAAATCCCGAAACATAAAATTCAACCCGTATTTACATTTCAAATAACTGCCTATTATAGATATTAAAGTGGTGGGATTATTTAATTTGCACTGAATTTTAATTTGCATTACTTTGTATGTACAATGCAAATGCAAACAGAATTGAGTTACAACATTTTGAATTTTCATTTGCTCAGATAATACCAATGCATGGTTGGAGAATCGGAGGCCAACTGTAATGAATGTGGGAATACTTTTAATGTTTTGAATTTGTTTGACTACTGGCAATTGTGTTTTTAAATATGTACACCCTGAAATAAAACGGCAACTGTAACATATTGTAGGAACCGTGTATATGTTTGCAAGCATTGTATTCATGAATTGAAGATATGCTGCTTTTTTGTTCCTTTGTTGTCTGTCACGTTTTTATTTTCAGCAGTGTTTAACAAACAAATCCATATTTGTGTCACAAAAACATATATTATAACCAAGGTACGGAAAAACTCAATTCGCGAGCCAAATCGTCAATAACTCGCTCGTTTTAGAACTCGAAATCCGAGTTAAAAAATTCGAACTCGTGAAAAAGATTTTTAACGAATATTTTTATTTTTCTAATCGTTCGCGAGCTCTACCTACTTTTAATTCATTGCGCTCGATCGCAAAACTGTTGCAAAAACAAATTAAGCAGAACTGATTGTGGTCTGTTTCATTTAACATGTAGATTGTGACGATTGATAAATACAAAATCGAGTCGCCCATAATATGAATATGAAAAATATGTTTCTTATGACGAAAATAGCAAAATAAAAACCAAATTTACAAGGAATATAAAATTTCATTACGAGATTTCCCAAATCATCATAGAATCTAATTATCACATTTTTTTCATCATTATCATGCAACATAATGGGCGTTTTTGGAAATGCATCACTGCATAGCATCTGATGCGCATCACGTTCGAAAATACAACACTTTGCAACACTGCAAGAGTCGCATGTTCTAAAAGTAATCAACACAGCGTATGATGCGCAAACAAGTCGCAAAATGCGCAGTAGCAAAATGGCTGATGCAATGAATGAGTAAGTACGGAATTTGATATTAATTTATGTTTTTTTTTATAAAACTTACTATTTCATATTAAATCACAAATTAAATTTCACAAATTAATTAATTTCACAAATTAAATTTATTAAAAAATTTTCCATTGAAATATTTTCGTGTTCGCAATTGCAAATCAAAATAAGCAACAATCAAGCATCTGCATCAGCTGATTGGCATCAGCAGTGCAAACGCATCACAGTTGCGCATCAGATGCTCTGTAGTGATGCATTTCCGAAAACGCCCAATGTTGATCTTGTTTCCCAACTTCCTCAACATAAAAAGTTGTAAATGAATCCATTCGCAATCAACGCAATTAAAGATGATACACACGAAAACAACCATGGCAACATAAGTAAGGTAAACGCAGTAGGAATTGTTGTAATTTTAGGCAACAAAAACAGGCATTTTGTTTTTAATTGGTGTTCCTAATCTGTAAAATTGTCTACATGCTTTGTGTGTCTACAGTAAAACTAAAGAAAAAAGTACAACAACAAAATACACGTGAATTTGCCATAAGAGAAACAACACCTAAGCAAGAAAAAAATCAAATCAGCTGTTCTAACGCTGTTTTTGTAAATTAACACGTTTAGGATTTTATTTTGTTGAAATTTTTGGCTGAAGAATTGGCTGAACTTTGAAACGGTAAGACCTCTGGGCTTCGTTTAGGGCATTTTGGAAAGGTAAGCAGTAGGGCTATCTTTTATGAGAAAAATACCTGCCAACACCAACGGATAACTGGGGCCTTAGTCGGGTACACGCAAGATACGAGTGAATCTGACCGAATTCCCGAGATAAGGGTTAAGGCGAATTGCGTGACCTTAACGCCAACTAGAGACTTGCTGCTACACGCATGGCTCAAAGCTAGGAGAAAAAACAGGTCTAGGATTCTTCATTGAAAATCCAGCAACCGAATCCCATCTACGCCTCCCGGTTCATAATACAAACTTTCAGGCGGAAGTTCGGGCAATTACGGAGTGTATCAAATAGCTCGGCGATAATACAATCCCAGCCGAGGCAAATATCTGCACGGATAGCCAAATGGCCATCAAGGCAATATCATCGGAAACTGTCAAATCTAGAACGGTCCTTGACTGTAAGAAGGTGATAAACGATTACTCTATGCACGGCAGACTCAACATCATCTGGATGCCGGGACACAGCGGAGTAGTCGGCAATGGGAGAGCGAACCTCCTGGCAACGAAACCCAGGAAACTCCAAACGGTGAGCCTAGATGGAGCGAAACCCTTTGGGGTGACGAAGGCTGAGTTAAGTAAATGGGCGGAGTCGGCACATATAGCCCAGTGGAACCGGGAATCAGTAGGCAGGATGACAAAGATCCTATGGGGAGACCCAGATGGATTGAGGACGAAAGGTTTGCTGAAATTGGGAAAATCCGAAATGAGTAAAATGATGGGAGTCTTAACGGGGCATTTGGAATTACTGACCCACCTGTACCGTATTGGACTAGTGGCGAATAGTGAGTGCAGGGCATGAGACGATGGAGCACTTATTATGCCACTGCCCGGCCTTCACACAAGCTAGATCCAGATATCTTTCGGATAGTACGATACCGGACATGACCAAACTTGTGGGTGTGGACTGGAACAACCTAAGGAATTTCGTGAATAGCACCGACTTCCTATAAGGGATATAGTAAAGTAGTCGGGTAAACTTATAGCGCACAACAGGTCGAATTAGCGGCTTAAGTGTATGTCTTACTGACATGGGAAGGTTTAGAGTGGTCCTTCTGAACACTCAACGCCGCACCCCTTTTTTCAAACTAACTAACTAACCTGCCATCTGGCTGAGCAAATTGAGATTATGTGCACATTCTTATGTCGTTTTTTCCAAATTTTTTTGAAAAAAGCTCCGTATCTCGGCGATTTCACTTTTTTTTAATGTTTTTTAATGATTCTGCAAGGTGTCTTAAAGACCTTTCCAACAAGCCCAAAAACAAAAAAATCTGACCACTGTTTCAGAACTTAGAAATTTTACCTTAGTACTCTCCGACCACCAATCCAAAAATTTTCAAACCGCTACCATTTGATAAAGTCCCATTCGTATGGAAGATCGCCGAAACAAGAATAACCATACTTTTGGTTCCAATTCGGAATCATACTTCCAATCGAAAAAATATTAAATTGTTTACTTCCATAGAAGACTTTACCCAATGGATGTCTATTCTATGGCATACATTCTTTAAATGCTAAAAGTAACATAAAATCGCTAAACGCCGATACGTCTATCTCGCACAGTTGAAAAAAAATAACTGCGTTTTTTCAGATTTTTAAAAAAAAATCGCCAAAATAAAAAAAAATACCTCCGTAGGAGACTTTAACCAATGGAAGTCTTTAATATAGCGTATTGAAAAACAATCGTTAAGGACATATTTTTATTTTAGCGATTTTTTGACAAAAATTTATTCCATTCGAATGTGACCAATTTTATGAAAAACCATTAAAAATCCGTAAAAATTAAATATTTGTATTTGACATGTTCCGTATCACTATGGCTTTGCACTTTGAAAGTCATGTCCCGTATTACTAACTGCCTGGGTGTTCAACAAGATAACTTTCGAAAATCACAGCTCCACTTTTCCTAATTTAAAAAACTGTTATATTAAAGATGTGTCACGGTAATTGTGTTAAAGATATCCGTCGTTCATGCTCATGATTGGCAAGTGTGTGAACCACTTTAGGATCACTCTCTGTATTATAGAAAATATTGTCATACATTTCGAAAATCTCAACTCAAATCAAATAAATCCAAAATACCACAATTTAGTAGCTATTATTTTTATCACAATTGTATACATTTTCCAAAAGTTGAAGCACCTTGCTAAGCCCGAAAGTGCGCTTTTTTATTATTTTGTCTTCATATTGATTTACTGCCAAATTTCATAACCCATCAATTACGCCATTCGATATCATTTGTATAATTCGATACAATGAGTAACGAAACTTACGTTAATAAATATGTCGTACTTTTTCATAAGCGTGACTAGTAGTGCATAATATCATTTATGCAAACCATAACCTTCAGTTTCGTAATTCTGTTGAGACTGTTCGAACCAAAAATGGCAACAGACGAGCACAGCTTCCTTCCTGCTATGAATATGAATAGTACTTGATGACGTCTATACGCTTTTCACTACTCAACATACGCACAGATACGAGTAAATACACGTAGAACGATGCTACTCGTATCAGTTTAAAAAAATACAATTGTATCGTCGGGTTATCCATTTTGCGGTTTCAAAAGTAAACGTAATAAAAGACAATATTTTTTTCACGATATTTCTTTTTTATTATAAAGTTTGAACGTTGACATTATGTGTGAAACACTACATCATTTAAATGACCACCACGCGAAGTGTTGCAAGCATTGATTCTTTTGAGGTAATTTTCGACCACATTTTGACACATAAAGTCGGTTATCGTATGACCATAACGCTCCGAATTGACGGTGACAGTCGTTCCATCGTCGTTTTCGAAGAAGTAAGGTCCAATCACACCTTCGGATCAAAGAGCGCACCAAACAGTGACTTTTTCTGGATGTAATGGCCTCTCTTCAATTACTTGAGGATTCTCAGAACCCCAAATACGACAATTTTGTTTATTAACATACCCATCGGGTGAGAAATGTGCTTCATCGCTGAAGAAAATTATGTTCGAAAAATCGCCGTCCACCGCCTGTTGTTCAAGCACCCATTCCACGTATCTACGACGTTGTGAATGGTCAGCTGGCTTCAGTTGTAGTGTGAGCTGGACTTTATATGGATGTAGGTGTAGATCCAAATGCAAACTACGCCATAATGTGCCGTAAGACAGTCCTAATCCCTGAGAACGACGAGGAATCGACACATTCGGGTCTTCGGCAACACTTTCACTTACAGCAGCGATATTTTCAGCGGACCGAGCGAATCGATGATGCACAGGCCTTACAATATCTGTAACCGCTCCAGTCTCTTCAAATTTCTTCACAATTTTGCCAATTGCTTGCGTAGTTGGACGATTATGTAAACCATAATCTCCTCTTACAGCACGATATGTGGCTGTGCCAGAATCACCATTTTTGTAGTAGGTTTTAATAATTTTTAGGCGTTGTGTGATAGTTAAGCGATCCATTTTCGTCAATGTCAGACTTTCAACTGAAAAGAAAAAAAAATGGTTTAACAAATTAGCTTGACAGTTGTCGAATTCCAGCCCTATACTTTTGAAACCACGAAATGGATAACCCTTTACAAGTTTATGGATTTGATATGGCAACTCCAATCAAAGGCCTCAAACAAAATGCCCACTTATGTCAAATGAGAAAAGAAAATTCAAAGCATAGTCGTCTCTTTCTCTCTTCCGCAATGTCAGTTTAGAAATTTCACACACTTCCGGATGCGTGAGGTTTTGTACTTTTGTATGAATCGCATACATTCAAAACATTCCGTACGAGTAACAAGTGCGGGTGTTGGTTGAGGTCTTAAAACAAAACAAGCCAGCAATCACACAAATTCAAAAAATTAAAATTCAGAACAATAGGCTTGTTTTTCCACCTGTTAAACTAAGATTTCGACCTCTTTGTATGAATCAAAAACACACCTATTATATTAAAAACATTTCTTTCTGGTATTTAATAACTTTCTAGTTCAATAGTAATATCCATAGAGTAATGACGTATAGATACGCCCACTCTCTCAGGAAATTGATGACATTTGGTGTGTTGCAGATGGACAGTTCGATGTTGGAAAGTATTGCTTTAATAATACCAGATAGAGGCAATGGCTCAAGCCATCCAACAATAAATCGGAAATAGAAAATAAATTTGTGCACCACAAATATATACTAACACTAAAATGTATAAAAAAAGTCCAAAATACGATTAAATTTCACAGTTTTTCATCAGAACGATATGAAAAATTTAAATCAACAATTTTTGTAATTCCACCTGGTGTAAGTCAATTTACGGCAAATAACTCTATCGCACCGACCGCATCACGAATAGTGTTAAATGAAATACCAAATGAGAACAATGGCTGCTCTATACATCATTACTCTATGTTAAATCTATTAAAAAGTACTTTTTCTATGAAAAGTAAATTTTAATAGAAAATATTTCAAAATAAATATGTGAAATTGATTATTATGGTGGATGGTTGGGAATATGAGTAGCTATTTCAATGCCCACCAAGCAGTGTTGCCAGAAACCGACTACAAAATTTTGCCAAATGTCTTTAAAAGTTGTGTTGTTTCCAGAACGATTGTGCTAAAATTGACTTTTTAGTTTTTTTTTTGTAATTATATGTCCGACACACACAGTCACTCCAAGAAATGGGTACTCTTCTCGCATTTGAAAATTTAAACAGCTCTTATACCTTAACTATTCAGCTTAAAAAGAAGTCTTATTATGGCTTTAATTTCATGCAAAAAAAAATTACTAAATATATCAAGAATTTCGCAGCATTGATATTCATAATACATTTTTCATATTTTTTAAATAAATCTTTAAAAAAAAATTAATTTATTATTTTGTTTGAGAACCATTTTTTAAACAGTTTCTTGTAATCTTCTTGGAATATAATTACCCAAGTTTAGGATAACTTCGTTTGGAGTTCGTTCCACTTATCCTAGAGAATAGTGATCAAATTATCTACATTTGGAAATTCTCGTTATCGGGAATTTCTCTCTTAATGAACCCGGAGAATTTCCCGGGGTATATATCTGGATCTTCGGGAAGAACTTTTCAGTTGGCAACTCCGTGCTTAGACAAACGCCGCGCCGAGACAAAATTATCGAAGACGGCTGCACAACAGAAAAATTAAGTTGACGGCTTTTGGTTTTGCCAGTTTTGTACAAATTTGGGACGTTTTTGGAATAACTGAGCCTTTAAAATTGGATCACTGAGTCAAATCGGGCCTGTCGATAAAATTTGCGCACAGTTTAAACCAATAAGAGCCAATTATTTATACTGGCGGCGGCGTGAGTTTCAAAAAAGTTTTGGTGGCGGCGACGCGTCGGAAAATTTTGTCCGGATGTACAAGCAAATTCTCTCTCTTACTCTCTTCATTGAATATTTCAATACACGAGCAGCTTTTTGATAGTGTTGTTGTAAAGGGTTTTCAACAGAGACGCTACGAAAGTAAATCGATAGGACAGCAAACGACGCCATATTTTTTCCCGCTCTTTTGTCATTTCTCTTCAGTAAGGTTTGCCATTTCATCATGGAAAGATATACGAGCCAACAACGAGTCGAAATTATTAAAATTTACTACCGAAATTTGGAGTCAGTGGCCTCAACTTTAAGAGCGCTACGTCCAATTTATGGTCGGCTCATTTCTGGCTGAATGGCTTCGTCAATAAGCAAAATATGCGTTATTGGTCAGACAGCAATCCACACGTAATCCATGAGTCATCATTGCATCCCGAAAAAATTACGGTTTGGTACGGTTTATGGGCCGGTGGCGTCATTGGGCCGTACTTCTTCCGTGATGATCAAGACCGGCAAATTACTGTGAATGCGAATCGCTACCGTTCAATGAAATCAATTACAGAGTTGTTACGACAAGTTATTTCGTACGAAAACAATTGTGTGATAATTGTTTGGGACCGGAATTTTGACATTTCGATTATTTTAGTAAACAAAATTAATACCACCCGCGTTAAAAATAAAATGGAGGGCAAAAATTAATTATTAATGAAGAATTTACAAGGTAAATCAGAGATATGTGGTAACTCTCTGTAACAAAATTTTCCGTTTAGAGACAAATGACAAAATTTCTTACGAAAATTTCGCAAAAACGAAACCAATTGTTTTCGTACGAAATTACTTTGGCATAACATATCTGGAATTGTAATTGATCGCAAAGAGGTGAATATGTTCGTGAATTTTTCATTATTTTTTAAAGTAAAGGTGCCGTTGATGCATAGGAATTCCGCAGAAGCGAAGTATACACCAAAGCAAATTTGACGCCAACAAAAGATATGTGCATACATATTTTTCTAATAAAAAACATTGTTCTACTCGTGTATGTTGGAATAATTGACTTTACAATGTGCGAGTTGGTACTTAGGGACCTACATAGAGCCTGTGCAAATCGGTATCAAAGAACACAGGTTGGTAAAAATATGACATTTGCGGGGTGAATACAATTTCATTAGCCCATGGCGCTAACTAAATTCTTGACAAGTGGTGGGAATTTTTAAGTTGCATAATTTTTAGTTGCATTTGGATTACGCTGGCTCAATTCGCTTTAATAAGTATGTACATTTGTCACTTGTTTCGCCTTTACATGCATATTTCGATATTGTAATCATATAATTACGTTTTTAGAAGTGTTTTTAATCTTCAATTTCATCCAGCGCCGTTCGAATTTTGTGTCGAGCGCCACCGGCCGTTCGGTTACGAGTCAGTAAAACATAAAAAAGGGGGAACCGGTTAAATTGCGATTTGGCGGATCCGTTTCGAACCCGTTACGTGTCCGTAATATATAGAAAAGTGTATCAGTGGAATTGAAATTTATCGGATCCGTTTCAGAACCGTTACGAGTCCGTCAAAACATAAGAAGCTAATCAGTGAAATATTTAATGTCGCAGATTCATATCTGATTTAATAAAATACAAAAATTTAAAAAAAAAACTTTGGTTGAATATTTCATTTATAAAATTAATAAATAACGTAAGTAAAACCCTATTTTTATTTTAAATATCAGAAAGAATCGAGTACGAATCCGCAAAAATTGATAAAAGTGGATCCGTCTTGAAACCATTTCGTTTACAAAAAACGAACCCGAAACGGATTAGAATATGAAGTCCGTTGCAAGTTCGAGACGCACCCAAAGAAGTACAAAAAACGGTCCGCTTTTTCGAGAGAAATTTCATACGCAAATGGATTCATAGACGTTGTTGTTTTAAACAACACAAAAATGGGTGACAAATGCTAGTTAACACAAATATGTGAAGAGCTGAATAAAGGATTCATAGACGTTGTTGTTTTAAACAACACAAAAATAGGGTGACAAATGCTAGTTAACACAAATATGTGAAGAGCTGAATAAAGGAAACACTTTCGACTATCATGAGATGAGTGTGAGTGTCGGTTATCGTTTACCTTTATGCTCGTTCTACCGCCCTTCTTGATACCAACTTAACATGAAATCGATATTGTTCGAATCGCCAATATCCTTTGTAGATTTAATTTCAGATAAAAAGTTATCCACCAGACTTAGGCTCATGAATGTCAAGTCTGGGACCCGCTGAACGTTTTAATAGTAAAATTGTTTTAAATGAATATCGCTTAATTTTATAGGTTAGTATCTACATATAAAGTGTCTACATTCATAGCCCGAATCCCTGCATTCGTATCCCAGTTGCGATGTAAACATTACTTATGTTTATTTTAAATTAAGAAGTAACCCAAATATAGTAGTTATTTAAAATATGCAACTTCGCGGCGGCGGTCTTTATTGACACCTTAGTCCAATAAAGACCGAGAGATTATCTATTAACTAAGTAAAACAAAATATTTACCAGGGTTGCAACGATATATAATATTCAACTTTATTTTAAAGAGTAGTAGATTCAGTAAGATGTGTCTGGATCTTTTGAAAGTAAAAATTTTGTCGTTGCCACAATTTAACAATAATGCCCAGTTTTTAAGTGTGTATGTAGTTAACTATCGGATTACTTAATCGTAATTGAAATATAATTAGAAGTTAACTTTGAATTTTGTTTTTCAGTGGCAATTTAAAGTAAGCTGTCATATTGTAAACGATTACCAAACCAAAACAACAAAGATTAACAAACAAAATGGAAGTATGTATGTAAAATATCAAATAAATGCATAAAATCGAAGTCATTTTAACAAAAATGTGTGAAAAAACTATTTTGGCGCGACAATTTAAGGATCTAGTCTCAAAATACATATGTGTACAAATAGTCAAATCAGAAACATGTATTTTATACAATCTTACATTTCTTATATTGGCAATCAGTAATGTGACTGTCAAAATCATATGTTTCTGACTACAATTTAACCAATCAACATTGGGTGGTTAAATCATAGTTAACCATTGACTGAAAATCAATATCCGATGTTTAACCACAATTTAACTAAGAAACACAGATCACCACCGACTGAAACACCGGCCATAAGTGTATTCAAAGGCCGTGTTCAACTAGTATGTGAACAACGCATTTGTTAATCACGAGCATGAGCTTCGGTTATTGGTGGAATTTATTGTCGTTTTGATGCCACTCCCTAAGCGAAACAAAAATACAATCGCTGTTGTTCAAATCACTAACTTGCTCGCAAACAATTTTTTGTATTTTTTGTTCAATTTTATGGGCCAAGGAAAACATTTCGACAAAGCTCGTGCTCATGATGGATAAGTCTGTGGAGCGCATTAGAGAAATTGTTGGATATGCCAAAATTTATATTTGGCAGATCTATTAGATATCTCTAATTTGTTGATGATCTTCAAAAAATAGACTTAATTGGGATTGCATTACAATAAAACTACCCAGTACAAAGAAAACGGAAATAAAAATCAAAATTTCGAATTTTTTCGGATGATTAATTTTTGTTTGCAAATTCTCTTCAATATACTGTGTATTTTGTTTGATATTTTGCAAACAGATGTTTTTGTTGGTTGGTTGGTTCACGTGGTTGCTAAAGATACTATTTATCATCAATTAGTGTATTTTCGTGGGATGTAATGGGAAAACATTTATTTATGATTTCGGAATAAAAGTCTAAAAAGTTACAGAATTGCGCTATTGGATTGATTTTGATGCATTTTAATCTTAAACAATATTTCGTTTTTGAAGGACTTCGAGGTTGAAAATTAATACAGTAGACTAAAAATTATGTGTTTATTAGTAGTTTCACATTTTCTTAATTAAAAAAAAGCGCCAAAATAAAATTGGCCAGCGCTAAATGTACAACATTACTTTCGCTATGCAGCCAATCGTGCAGTCGTTATTTACAACTTTTGCCACAGATTATGGATGGCTGCAACTAATAAAGAAACGGCTTAGCACTGCCAATGAATTCAATACCAATAGAGATTAAATCATGGTAACCACCAACATGCACTTGCCATGGTTATGAAATGTTGGTGGATTTCGTTACATGACGTGTTCATAGATATTTGTATTTTACCATGTATACATGTTAAATAATTGAATGTCAGTTTCAAAAAGTGAATGTTTGATTTGAAACTAATCTCTTTTAATACATAATTGATTTATATGGGAACATGAGTATTGTATTGTATGTAAAGTATATGTATTGTGCATGTTTGCGTGCAAATGCATATATTTTCAATTACATTTCGAATCAATAACTTGTGGGGCCAACAAATGATAACGGCAGTAAGTGGTCCTTACATGGGGCTGTGTAATGCCATCCTGTAGGGCCTAGATATAAGTACAACCGTTAAATAACACTGTTGTAGTTTTTGGCATGAAATTTTTGTATCAACGTTCTATCTAGTAAATTGTATCGGTTAGAGGCCAGTCTATTGAGTTGATCGGTATATATGAAATGTCTGTAGAACGTGAAATTTTTGAAAAAAAATCGAATTTTACCAATCCTCAGATTTTCCTGAACTTTTTTTTTTTAAAAAAAAATATTATTTTCACTTTTTTCAGCATAACTTCAAGATCCTCCAATTTTTCACTCATAATATTTGGCAGGATTGTAGCCATGATAAAGCTAAACAACTTTTGTGAACATTTTAATACAATCTGAACGTGTCTAGTCACCATAAATAGCTCATAAAGACCACTTTGTATCTTAAAAATTGTCATTTGTATAAACGTATATATGTCATCATTACTGGAGAACGACATGTTCGATTTTGTCCGAATAAATTTAGAAGAATTTAGAATTACGATACCTTTAAACCATTCCTATACTATTTCTCAGTGTAATCAACAGTTTCGCAGTTATTAAAAAAAGAATGGTGAAATAAAATATTTTTTTGCTTAAAAAATTAAATTTTTAATTATTAAAAAACAAAAAACTTAAGAGACGTCAAAAAGTGTAAAGTTTTATTAGTTTATCCTAAAGTCACATCACCTATGAACAAAATGAGACATGGATCATAAAAATCGGTGGACGCGTTTTGCTCTTATTCACAATTTAGTGAAGGTATCTCATTTTGTCAAGAGTTGCGATGGTTTTTGTTTGGGTTGCATATGATAAGACAACACACAAATGTTTGTTTTGCTTAAGAAGACATAAGTATTTGTTGAAATTAAACACACATAATAGTGGTGTTTATGTAAACGCGCAAGAGCCCCGAAAATTCTAAAATTCTTCATCTGCTCAACAGTTAAACTTATGCCCAATTCGGGAAATATGGGATTAACTTGTACAGAAATGGAAGCCACATCGCTTGATCTGTACATTTGGTGAATGAGGCGGGGTAAGCATTGCTATTGATCCAATATCGCGCGATTTTTTGTCAACCAATTTTTCAATATTTCCCCCTGTTATGTTTTGGTTTAAAATGATAAAATCAACGAAGAAAGTTAATAATGTCTCAATAATGTAAATGTCAAGAAAGATAGTCGGTAATGTTTCGTTGATCCTATTTTAATGTATGTTAAAAAATCACGCGATTTAAAAAAGATTTCTATTAAGAAAATAAAACCAAAGTAAATGATTCAGAGAATCTAATTTAATAAATCAAACGCCGGAAAAGCCTCGCGGGCGAAAATCATAAACATGTTTTTTTGTTTCGATTTTTTTGTTACATACTTTACGAGTATAATAGTGGTGATCATGTAAACGCGAATACCTCGAAAACTAGTATAGCAAAATCAAAACAAAACAAAAATATTCGCAAACGAAACGACTTGCACAAATGCCTGACGTTTCGTTTTCGATGTTTACTCAGTAAAATTGACTTTTCTGCATTTGTGCATTTGTATGAAAAAAATGTTGTTTCGACGTTTGCTGTGCAAGTTTTCGAGGCTCATGAATACCACTAATGTAATATACATATGTAAATATCTAATGTAATATCTACCACTAGGGTGACATTTCGCGGCCTTAGAACAACAAGGTTCTAACTGACAATTTTTGATAAATTTATCGTTATATCTCATCGTATTCAAATGAATAATGTTCTTTCGATTACTGCTATCTCTTATCAATGACGAGATATATAATTGATCAAACTTCTAACTACACATTTTCCTGGGGTAATTGTATTGTAAGTATATCTCTATTAATAGAGATAGAGGATAGTTTTAAAGTTAAATAAATAAAATGAATCATTAAACATTTATCTGCTGAAAGATCGAAAAAAAACTAAATCTAAGGACAAAGTGCGTAAAGTTTCGCGATTCTATCTTAACCCTGTAATGCCTGATTCTAAAATAATGAACAAAATATGAAAATAATCTTTTTTTGGGTAAATTTGGGACTCTGATTTCAAAAAAATGCTTTGCAAGTGAGTACAAACAATCGTTGACCTTCCATGCGACAAAATATAAATAAGTGCCCTGTACCTCGTTTCTGTAGATCCCGAATCGAAAAAGTTTTCACATGAAACATGTGAATTGAAATAAAAACGCTAGGAATCGATACAAAAAATCGCTTCTCACATGTGACTGTTTCTACAACGTTTGTTTTGCGAAAACTTTCTGTGACGTACTGCTTTTTTCATTGTTATTGGAAAAATGCGAGAAAATCTGTTTCTAAAAAGTAGTGAGTCGAAAAAATTAAAATGTGAAACGTCAAAAATACTCACAAATTAAAACAGTGCGAGATTTTGATATTGTTTCTACAAAAAGGTTTTTTAAGAAATTAAAACTTGGAGAAGATAAGAACTATTTCTTTTCTGTTATGTATTTCAATTAATTTTTCCAAAATATTACAGAAAAATCAAGAAAGCAAAAATAAAATGCAGTTGAATACATGTCTATACTTCTTTTTGTTGTTCTTTTCGCACTAGTTTATTTTGTTTGTTTATATTTTGTTCTTACTTGACAGCTTTCTTGGAATATTCCAGTCAAAACTTCCTCAGTGTTGCCTCTTTTCGCATTGATATACAGAAACACTTTTTACTCACAAATCGATAAGCGATGGAATTTTTTGTTTCATGCTTAATGTGAAAACTTTTTCGATTCGAGAACTACAGAACCGAGGTACTGAAACACTTTTGCGGGTTTAGTGGTAAAAAATACAGTATATTTTTAGTGAAAACGATTTGAAAACAATTGAAATTAATTACAAGTTCATATGAGAAATGAGAAACGCATTACTTATTTTCGTTTACGATAGTCAAAAAAAAAATTATGATTCTAACAGCATAAGTGAAACTTCTTGCAAATCCGCGTGTCTTGCACAAAGCCGAGAAAAAGTGATAAAACGGAGCTTTAGTCTTGAAAAGCGTTTACAAATATTTTGCTACATCTGTTAGCTTCGTTAAAAAAATACAGCAGACAGTCCCTGCAGGCTGTGTCAGAGACACGGCCATTAAGTTTAACGTAGAATACGCCATCCGATAAGACAGAAAACATATATAACAGTAAATAATAAATAACATAAGCAAATGAATTTATTTATTTTATAGTTACTTTTGATAATATACATAAGCTTATGGTAGGAAAAATAGGATAAATATGTTTTTAAATTAAAAGAGTATGGATAAATGATAAACAACAGACGCAAATCAATTTGATTTATATTTTTTATAATGATATATCCATGTTAAATTCAAATTCACATTTAACATTTTGTTTCACTTAAATACATAAGTAAATATACGAAATTTCAATATTTCATCAATCAAAACAACAGCCGAAGGTTTGTGTCCACACTGAAACAGCAGCATAGTTTGTGTTCACGCTACAAACTCAAACACTCAATCGAACACCTCACATATGTTTGAGTGTATGTGTTTAAACAATTTTCATTTGAGAAATTTAAATATTAGGAAGATATCAACCAATATGAAATGTATATCAAACGAAAGATAACATCTTCATTTACCTACAAAAAAATTTTTAAAAAAAGTTATCTCGCCGTTTCCTCATAATTATCATAATTATCAATGAAATAAAGATTACAACAATAACAATCTGACATGACTCCCTATACCGTAAAGTAAGACGTATTCTACGCCAAAAAAAGCGTCATTACTAAAAAGTGGTTACATTTGGCATCAGTATGACTTTTGTGGAGAGTGCCTCAAGACACTCTTAAGCATTAGAGGGTTACTAATGTAACCAGCAAAAAAGCGGAAATTTATAAAATTTCTTAAAAGCATTTTTTTCTTTATGTACTTTTTCCATACATGGGGCAAATTAATTATATGACAATTATAATTTGTTGTTTAATTTGAATTTCCTGTCCAAATGAAAATTCAAAAAACAGCAGTCAAACAAATTCAAAATAATTGAAAGCATTCCCATATTTCATTATAAGTACAATTGGCATCTGATTCCACCACCTTCAGTTGCATTGCCTGAGCAAATGCAAATTCAAAATTTGTAATTGCGACCAATGGTAATTCTTTTGCATTTGCATTAGATAAAGTAACTCAAATTAAAATCCAATCCAAATTAAGAAACCCATGTATGACTTTTTCCGATTGTTTTAAATGGATATAATATAGGGAAGAAAACAGTTAAAGATACGTGTTTTCAATGTAAATGTTTAAAAAAAACTGTGTATTCTATTTTCCGTTTCTATTCCATATTTTCTTCTTTTGAAGAAAAATAAATAAACTGAAAATCACAACGGAGACGATGAGTCTGTTTAGGATTTCGTCCTCCCCACAAAACGGTCTTAATCCCAAATATGCAAAAAGAGGGCATAAACCCAATTGGGGTTATGATTGATTTTCGAAGCGGACATGTGAGATTTGGCGACATACGACACTTTTCATAAAACATGAACGGCCTTACAATTACTACACTATCGATTAACTAAAAACATATTTTTTTTATTTCGTTACAGGGTCTCGAACATTTAATGCATAATTTAGGTTTGGGACAACTAGAATTCGAACCATCGCATACCGTCGACAAACACCGTCCGACCGGTATCACAAACAATGATGCCAATGGCGAAGCAATCAAATCATACATGGACCAACAAACAAACAAAATGTTGTCAAATGATAATGATGATGATGACTTTCAAATCACCCAGGACATCACCGAAAAACAACAAACCACCGATAATTCTCACCCAGAGCATGCCACTGACCATCATGATGATAACGATGAGCCTCTGAAAACGGCAGATAATACAGTGATTGTGGAATTCAAAGAAATGCATGACCCCAAACATAGACATCCTCGAGAAAATGGTAAGTAAATAAACAAATTTAACGAGTTTTAAAATGATTATCCAAATCCATTCACCACTTCTTCATACGATTCATATTTGCTTGGGATAGATAACAAATATCTAAGCGTCATTGTTTACATTTGAATGGGAATTTGTAAATCTTTTAATGTCGTCGATAAAAGAAACATTGAAATTTGCATATCTCTACCTGTACTGAAGATAGATAACATCTAACAATGACCTTGACTTTAGATGAGAGCAATTTCTTGGAAATTAAAGTATATAAAAATCCTAGAAACTTTAAGGTTTTTATCTTTAACACTCAAGATAGATTTGAAGACCATATTCAAGAAAATATTTGAATAGCACCAAAAACAAAACGTAAAAACGTTAACTTAAACTACAGTAATAAAGTATTATCACATTTAATATTCAAAAACAAATTAAACTAACGAAAACAACGACATAACTTAGTAAACACGCGTTTGTTTTTTAATATTTCAACGGCTTTACACAAATGTTATTGAGTCATCTGTCAAAACAAATACTTGGTACAAAATTAATATTTACAATTAACTTCGTAAGATCTTAAACAACAACATTCTTTATTACAAAATAATTGTTACAAAATATTGATTTTGTGTGACAGACGACGTTGTTATATGGCAGATGTAAACAAAGTAGTGGCCATTACTGCGAAATATGTATGTATGTGTATTTTGTATATTATATACCTACTTGGAGCTAATTAGACAGATGATTAAATCAAACAATTTTTATTTGTCCATGTCAAAACCAGTGTATGTCCCACCCAATGGTGTTAAAATATGTATTTTAATAAATAGTCTAACAACCCGTTAAGTACTATGGTGAATTCTGTGTCTGAGATTAGTTGTTAATTTAAAAAATTATTCAAGTCCACATATTGAAAATTACCTGCCCTATGGTTTCATCAGCTTGATGCAATGGTTAGTGTTGCGCGGCTCTTCTACATGAGAACATTGGTCAATCCCTGCTCTGATCACCTTACATTTATTTCGAAATTTAGCCATGACAAGATTCTCAAATTTCCGCTGGAAACCGGTGTAAAACTGTAGGTCCCAATCAGTGAGAGCAAAACTTATTGTGAGTAACTCATCCCTGTTCCTTTTTGGGGTGTAATGTAGCTAATTTTACACTGAACATTTGTAGGATTCTTTTATATCTTAAAAAGTAACTGATAGGCGTGTTTTCGTTGCATGCTAGTGATAATCGCTTGCTTGGAACTATAGGTGACAGGCTAGCGATAGTTGTCATTTGTCAGAAATATGGCAGGTAGGATGGACCTTATGTTTTTATTTTCGATTTTCCAAAAAAAAAACAGCCCAGTTTTGTGTGTGGTATGGTAAGAAAAATTTAGAAAAATATGAGCTCGATCAGATGAAAATTGCCGTGCAGCATGTGCAGCAAGTTTGTGAGAACCTAATGAGGGATAATTAGAAAGAAAAACGCTCATAGCTACTCAGAAGTTAACCCTAGGGCTGTAAAATGTATAAGCAATACACATTATTTTTATATCCCCAATATTTCTCTAGAAAAACTTACGCTCCCTACAAAAGTAATGATGGTTGCTCAAACATTTTACCTCCCGAGTAGTTACGAGCATTCACCTTTCCATTTTGACGAAATTTCGTTCTCACAAACTTCAAAACGCGAGTAGTTTTGATCCGACCGAGGTCATATTCTAGTCATCTAACGTCTAGTCACTAAAGGGTAAAGGGTGATTTTATTGCTCTGTGGTTTTTTAGTGTATAATTTTTGACAGTTCTCTTGTGATTCCTGACATGTGTCAAAGTAAAACATGCTCAATTAGCATTGTCAATTCATCGTGGAATACTTGCAAGGTTTGTGGTAGTTGACCTGGCCGACTAATTCAAATCGCCAAGATAGGAGATCGCACTGCCCTGAAATTGTTGTTTCAAAATCTCCATATTTTCCAAACCAATAATGCTCGAGAGCCAATTCAGCAACTTGTGGGAAAAAAAACTCGTTCAACATCTGTCATTAGCGCTCACCAGTTACAGTTGCTGTGGGGCCGTCGGCGTCCTCAAAAAAATAACAGCCAATCACTATTTCCCTGCAATCACTAGCGGCATTCATGAAAACGTGAAAGCCGAGAACTTTTGCTCAGCGCAAGTTTCCCTCGCACCGTTGCATGAGGCAACAGGTAAAGTTGCTCAGTGTAGTTGGGCTCAAAACCATATCAGCTGACCAAGATGGATACATAAGGTGGTAGCAGTAGCAATTGCATGTATTATGTATGTGTACTTTTTCTACTGTTCTAGTGCTATCACCTTATTTATCCATCCTAGTCAGATGACAACGAAATGTCAAAAGTTTACACGTTTCTCCATCCCACGTTTGCGCAGCAAATTTGCCTCAAAAACTTTCCACTTTTGAGCAAGTCGCTTTGTATGGGAAATTTGTTTGTTTTGACGTTTGCTGTTTACGATGTTTTCGAGTTTACGAGGTTCTTTCGAGCTTCCATGAAGACCACTACTATTTGACTAACAGAGTCGATTTTTTTTAATCTTTCGATTTTGACTCACTTTGACAGCCACTAACTTCTATTTGGTTAGTTGTACCGGTAAACTTTCTTTAGCAAAAACGTTCCAAAGGTTATGGGCTTCAACCTTTGAGAACAAAGCCTACCTCTAAAACCAGGTTTTTGGTGGTCTTTGATTCAGAACATATATAACTATATTTATCAAATTCCACTAATTATCAATTTCACATTCTTTTACTTTTTTCTACACTGAAAAACAAAGCTGGATAAAAACCATTATATTTTTTTTTTTTTTTTTTTTTTTTTTTTTTTTTTTTTTTTTTTTTTTTTTTAATCGAGCGAACCCATCGCCGCCACTCTTACCCGCCCCTACCGACCGAGAGGGCCACGTCCCCATAACGTGAGGACAGCGTACACATTATAGACCGGTCTATAACGGGAGAGCAAGGATTATAAGTTCACACGTTACAACCAACTACAGAAATTCTTCACCAGTTGGTATTACACTAACATAAATAAGTATAAAAGCACATCACGAGATATTAACATAAGATACTTCAATATATAATAATTACGAGCAAAACGAAAACCAAATCATAAATCAGACCAGATAGTAAGGATAAAGTAAATTAAATTTACATATGTACGTTAACGAATATACAGCACTAATGCAATCGGTTCAAATGACAAATTATGCTAGACTTTGTCGTTTCCCAACTACCTGTGAAATCAATAAACTGATATAGCTCATTAAAGTCACGACACATTCTCCTAACTGGATCAAAGGACGCATAATTCGAACGCTGAAACTCGATGTTTACGAGTTTATAGTACCTCGTGGGTCTCAATGGGACATTTATGAAAATCTTAGATAACAGAAATTCAGAACATATACATCCATCAATTATCTTCAAAACTGTAATAGAGTTTATCATGGTACGTCTACTACTAAGAGTCGGCAATCTGATCAATGCTAGTCTACTGCTATACGAAGGAAGATTATGGTTCGGGTTCCATTGAAGATTTCTCAGACAAAAAATGAGAAACTGTTTCTGGACCGATTCAATCATATTAACATACAAATTGTACTGGGGGTCCCAAACAACTGATCCATATTCGAGAATAGGGCGGACTAGTGAAGTAAAAAGATTTTTCGTAACGTAGGGATCTGAAAATTCCTTTGCCCAACGTTTAATAAAGTTCAGAACGCCATAAGCCTTGTTCACCATCGTAATTATGTGGGAGTTGAAATTCAATTTTCTGTCCAAGAGAACACCAAGATCAACAAATGAATCCACCGATTCAAGAACATTGCCACCTAAAATGTATTTTGCCGAAAATAATGATGACCTAGAGAACAGCATATGCTTACATTTCGTAAAATTAAGCTCCATCAAATTGGTCTCGCACCACGTCTGGAAAGTAGACAAATCCCTCTGAAGTAAAGCATATTGACAAGGATCCTTGTAAGAAAAATAGATCTTCACGTCATCAGCGTACATTAACAATTTAGAGTGCATTATGGAGGCGGGTAAGTCGTTAATGAATAACAAAAATAGAACCGGCCCAAGATGACTGCCCTGAGGCACCCCAGATGACACAAAAATAGATCTTGAGAATGATCGACCAAATGATACCATCTGTTCTCTGTTCATTAAATAAGAACTAATCCAATTCAGCATGTTACAATTAAAACCCATTGCCCCTAATTTATATAATAACAAATTGTGGTTAACTTTATCAAAAGCCTTACTAAAATCGGTAAAAATCACATCAGTTTGATCTCCATTAATAAAGCCTTCAATAATAGAAGAGGAAAACTGAAGCAAATTAGTCACGGTGGAACGACCCTTCCGAAAGCCATGTTGACATGGATCTAAAATAGAGGAAACCTGATGAGAAATTACCTCTGTGACTAACTTCTCAAAAAGTTTAGGAATGGCACTCAATTTTGCAATTCCCCTATAATTTGCAACATTTACTAAACTACCAGATTTGTGGAGAGGGATTATATAAGAGCTCTTCCACTTTGCAGGAAAATGGCCGAACTTCAACGAAGCGTTAAATAAGAGAGTCAACGGTAAGCTGAGAGAATTCGAGCAGTATTTCAACATAGAGTCCGGGATACCATCAGGACCAGCTTTATTCGAGGCTTTCAAGCTGATTAAGTTATCTAGCAACCACGAAGAATTTACGACAGGTGCATCAAACGGAATGGTAGAGCGGACAGTGTACGGGTATGATTTGGAAACATCATAGGCTCGGGTGGAATAAATAGATGCGAAAAAATCGGCGAAACAATTAGCAATAGACTCTTCATCTGAATATTCAATACCGTTCATTTTGATCCTACAAGGTGTGGAAGACGAATTACGCTTCAAGTTAACAAATCTAAAGAATGATTTGGGGTTCCGTTTAAAATTAGCCTTCAACCTATCCAAATATAATCTGTAACTCTCACGAGATTTAGAGTTGTATCTACTCCTAGCAACAATATACCTAGCATAGTCTGCTAGCAGTCCAGATTTTTTATACTTGTTCGAACATCTATTCCTTACATTCTTGAGACTATTTAGAGCCCTTGAGGACCATGGGGGACCAGTATTACCCCTTATTGGCCTCTTGGGTACAGACTTAGAAATATAGCCATTAATAATATTATAGAAATCATCCAGGGCGATTTCAAATTCAAAAGAATTATCACACTGACATATACTATGCCAGTCGGTATCAAAGATAAGATTATTCAAAAGTATAAAGTTCGCACGCGAAAAGCATAGGCCAACATAGGACGAAGAGTAATTGCAACCAACCTGCATGGTATCATATGTATAATTAATTCCCAGCGTTGGATGGTAACTATCCTCAGGAGAAATTAACGGATCAATTCGAGAAATATCAAAGTTGTTAGAATCATCCACTAAAACTAGATCAAGGACTCGATTCATAGAATTGGGAATGTCGTTCAATTGAATCAACCCAAGTTCGGAAATATGCGTAACAAAATCAGATGACCAATCATATGGTGTCAATGGAGTCAGAGAATTAGTATCGGGTAAAGACACCCATGTCACAGACGGCAAGTTAAAGTCACCCAATACTAAAATACGGTCCTTTCTACTGGCTAACGCAATAACTTTTGCAATAGCGTCAATATGCACTTGATATACCTCAAAGCATGATGATGGCGGAATATAGGAATTGGGGTTAATTGGGGTTTGAACCAAAGAAAAATATAAAACACTAAAACAAAATGTGCAATGGTGAAAAAAAGTACTACATTACCTTTTATGTGTTACGCAGAAAACAGTACAACGAACAAATAAGTACGCGTATTGTTGAAAACAGCAAGGCAAAATGACATACATATGTTTTGAATGAAACCGTAATTGTAACTCAAACAACTAATGATGCAGTTCGATTCCTCGTACCTGAATTAAGGTAAAATCATCCTCTCCCGCCTTGTCTCATTTTTCGACTACCGCAGTGTAATAACTCCATTAAATTAATATTGCCTCAACTTTGTTGAGTTTGAGTTAAAGAAATACAATTTTATCAAGATTTTCTCTTCTTTAATGTCTTTCATGCATGATCAAAACAAGTAAAAATAAACTGAAGGCTCATTGTCACAGAACCAGTTAGTGTAACTTCAGCAATTTCCACATTTATAACTCTGGTTTTCCTAAACTGACGTACATCAGAGTGCAATCGCAGATTTTGTTGACACTGCAGCTGCTCAAAATATTGAGATATAAATTCGTAATCGTTAGTTGCTATATCATCTTTACCTAGTAACTTACTTCATCTTGGATCTAACAGACATTCAGGAAGTTAAGCTGTTTCTGCAGGGCAAGTTAGGGCATTTCTGCAGAGTACTAATTGTGTCGCCACGGACCAATATACGTCTTTTCTTCAGCCACATCCGTGAATAACGGAATGAGGTATCATATGGCTTGAGCGCCCCTTAAAACACTTTATATTTATTTTCATTTGCGAAGCCTTCGGGTATTTATCACAGTAAAATGGTTTTCGCGGCCCATATTAGAAATATCCAAAAAAAACTATGTTTTCTTCAACAAACAAAAAGTTTGTTTTCAAAACTTGAAAACTTTTTTATTCATTTAAGTACAAGTTGAAAACAAAATTAAATTTTGCGCGTTTTCAACATTGATGAAAGTATTTTGAAAATTACTTTACTATTTTGAACATGAGTGATAAATATTAAAACGAACCTTGTTGAGAAAGATATTTAACGATTGAGTTCAGAATTTAGTTTCAACTTGTGTCATATTTACAACACACTAAAACTTAAAAAAACATACAAAAATGGTTTCAATTTAGCTGACAGCGAATTTTTTTATTTGTAAAAATTAATATTAATGTAAGTGAAAAACTTCAATGTATTGGATGTAGAAAATATAATTCATACCTATTTTAATTTAAAATATCAAAAAGAAAAACATGAATTTTATTTACAAAAAAATAATCCAAAACGGATTCGAATATGAAGTCCGTTTCTGACAAAATGTCAGAAGAAACGGATCCGTCTCGAATTCGTAACGGATTCATATGGCACATTGGGTTGATATAAATGTTTGCTGTCAAGTCGTGTGGCAATTTGACCGTGACTTTAAACAGCTGATCACAGTTTTTTGTAAACTAATTTTCGTGTTTTGTTTTACAATACACTGGCGCAATAAAATAATGAAAGCAACTAATAAAATATGAATCATTCTTCATATCGACGGAATGATTTAAAAATAAAGGCCTATGAATAAATTCCAGGTGACTTGAAAATGTCTGTGGAAGATGTGAAGAAAAACATATGTATTTATTTCATGCAGCACTTTAGTGATGCTTGAATTTAAAGTTGTTTCCTTTACGACGGCACACAGTGTACGATTTTGATATGATGCCAACACTAAATCCTAATTTTTTTTTGTTCTATTTCGTTTTTTCAAATATGGAGTATGGTAGTAGGGCTACCTAATCATTATAAAAATAATGATTTCAAAATGAAAAAATTGTGTATGCAGATTATAACAGTACTGTCAATATCAAATATAAATAGTTGAAAACACCTGAGTATGAGTTGGGAAATATTCATTAAAGTTTAAATTCTGATTGTGCAGATATTATAAAATATTTCTTGGGGCGGGTTTTTTTATTTAAAAGAAAAACTATTCATAATTACATATTTAAATATAAATCAACGAAAAACCGTATGTTGTTTATATATTTATCATAAATGTTAATCAGGTTTTAATAATTTAATATGAAAAAATCCATAATACTTTCTAGTCTGTATCTCCTAAACGCGGGAGAGTACGGGGGCGAAAGTTTCGTCAAAATAATCTGGAAAGTGTTCACAATAGCTGTAACTAAAAGAATTTTGCAGCCGTTTGCTTCCCCAGAAATTCTTGAAGCTTTTGGAAAATTGCCACTACGATTACTCACCGTCATTTGTTCGATTTGTGGGTTGTAACACCGAATACAGGCCGATGCACTAGGCTTGTTGATGAAGTATCAGACAATCTCTGTAGCGGTTCTAGAAGCGCAATAGATTATGACAAATTAAAATTATTTTGCAAGCGTTTGTGAGAACATTTTGCTAGCAGGTGGGCTAAGGCCTATCGAGCAAAGTCAAGATTTTATTCGGACCACAGTGAATGGCTAGCATCGAAAATAAATACATCGTCATTTGTTAATGTTTCAAGCCCAAATGATACTGCTGGGAGACCTGTAAAAAGCTTTACTGATTGGCCAAAACAAAAGAAAGCGATGAAATTATGTGAGAGTGTATGCGAAGATCAGCTGTTTATGGCAGCTGAAACAAAACTTCGTTCAACAGGCAAACGTAACTCAGCAGAATTACTAAAAGAATTATTTAAATCGTCTCCAGAGAGAGGTACATGTGTCAAATGGGATCTAGAATCTTTTCTACTGAAGCGGTCGCAATGAAAACACTGGTTTACAGCCAAAAAATACCAAGAACGCCACATGCCTAGATAAGTTAATTGGGACCTCCTGAACACGAAAAACGCTGTAATTTTTTTTTCCTAAGTACCGATTTTTAGATAACGGTACTTTTGTGTTTTTCGGTGTATCATCCCACTCAACCCCTTGTGGAGCCCAACCGAAAAGACCGATCGAGATATATGGATTATCGTATATGGGATATCGTTACGCTTAAAATGTTGGTAGTTAAATAAACTATATGGTTAAAAAATAAAACATTCCAGATCTTCACTATAAAGTAGAAGAAAAACGAAATAAAAATGAACAATTTTGAAAAAAAACGTTAAAAAACACCAAATTTTGAACTTTGAGGGGCCACTACTCGGTCATTTCTTATCAAAGAGAAATGTATAGCTTATCGACGGAAAGGGCATTTAATTACCTTTTTAACGATATCCCATATATCTCGATCGGTCTTTTCGGTTGGGCTCCACAAGGGGTTGAGTGGGATGATACACCGAAAAACACAAAAGTACCGTTATCTAAAAATCGGTACTTAGGAAAAAAAAATTACAGCGTTTTTCGTGTTCAGGAGGTCCCAATTAACTTATCTAGGCATGTGGCGTTCTTGGTATTTTTCCAAAGTTAAAATTTGTAAAGCAGTGTAATAGACACTGATTTATCTGTGCATCAATATAATTTGTTTTAACTTCCACTAACTATAAAAAAACCTTTCCCCAAAATGCATTGCTTTATCTTGAATAGTTTTAAAGTTATGGAATTTAGTGTTGCTACCATATTAAAATCGTACACTGTGCGGCAGCTTGAAAATAAAATGAACTATTAAGTTGCTTGCAGCCTACGTCGCAGCTGCCAATGCAAATGAATTTTGCCAAGAAGTATGTGTGATCAACTTAAAAGCAAATTCTTGAACGTGTAACCGCAGTGGTAGTCTTGGTCCAATGTACGGCATGCAGTATTCTTCTTATTTTTTAATTCACAACAAATTATATCTAACGTTATTGTGTAGTATTTCTCATAATGACAACTTTGTGCCTGCGTAATACAGAACATTAAGCGTTTACTGCAAATGCCGCTTACTATCGCTTAGGTCTTCGCAAAAATAAGTGATAATAGAGGCAAGTGGTGGAACCTAATGTTTTTTTGAATAATCAGATATTAGACAGGGCGAATTTTCGAAATACATAGTAATATTAAATTTCAACGTAAACATTCACTCTAACTACATACACATTTATGTGTAAAAATACAAATTTATGTGTAAAAATATTGCATTTGGTTGGCCTAAAACACGTTGCGGTAGGAAGTGATATTTATATTTTTTTACAGAAAATCCCTGCAGTTTTAATTTCTCCGAATTCTGAAATTTTGTCATAATTGAATTGTGTACCCATTTAATTATAACAAATAATTAACAAGTCCAAATGGAAATACCATAAAATAAAAGATTGCACGAAGTGCAAATATGTATGATGCATCTGGTAAACAAACAGCCAATATTTGCAATTGATTGACACGAATGAATTACACGCACACATCAAGTGCACAAAGAGATTCAAAAGATGCGGTTAATTGTCAAATTACATGTTTTACAATTCCTTTTGTCAAATATAAACATTTTACAATTATTAAAATATACAAGACGATGTTATGAGCACCAACTCAAACAGCAACAACACAAATATTTAATTGTTGATAAATTTCATTACTGCTCGTATGTTTTATTTGAAACATCATTTATATTTACATTAATAACACGTAATACATTATATTTAGATATGTGTCTATTTACATCTAGCGATTTTATTTTATTCGATATTTAGATCATCTCAGCACACGCTGAAAAAACTGCCCCTGTAACAGTGTGCAGGAACAATGTATATATTTGGAACATCCATTTGGAACATCCATGAATTGAAGTTCTATTGATTTTGTGTTTCTTTGTTGTCTGTCACGTTTTTGTTTTCAACAAACAACGCCATATTTGGGTTACAAAAACAAATATTATAACATATTAATCATTGTGTCTTCAACATGTAATAACAAACACAATGTGTTTCGAGACAATAATAATATATTTGCGACAAGCTCGGAACACGTTATATTTGCTTCCAAACAACAATAAAAGACAGGTTTTTCAGCGTGCATATGTTTTGTTTACAAACGTTGCAAATAATTCCTAAATTTTACTTACGATTATAAATAAAAGATAAACGCTTTATCAAAACTAAAAATGTGGTATTATCGCCGCATAAGTTGATTTTCAGAAACAACAAATTAATGAGATATTTTCTTATGTATTTCAGAAATCTCTCACAACTATATGTAGATGTCTCATTTGAGATAACTTTTACATTTAAATTTGTAGTTATCAGTCAAAGTTTTTCAATTTGTAATATTTATCTCAAAGCGCGTGAAGGAAGTGCTGGTTTCTGACCTTAACATCCCGCCCGCTTTGCAATATTGTTACGAATTTCCTTATTCGTCCTTTTTGCGTTGTTTTATTCCCAATAATAAAACAAGGTTCGTTTTAAATTACGATAATTACAACGGTTTAACTTCCTTTTATTTTACTTATATAGTACAACAGTTTACTTATTTATAACACTTTAACAAGTCTTATATTTTACTATCGATTCGCGTTGCTTACTTTACGGGGTTTAATCACAAACTGAACTCTCCATTCCAAAGACCTCCGCTATTTATACCAACTCACCATACACAAATGAAGGTACATATATCTAGCGAATTCAAGAACCTTCTAGAAACTAGATGTTGTTGTTGTTGTTTATCTTTGTAGAACATTCTCCTACACAGGAGAATTATCTTTACTGAGGTGAATTCATGCTACTGGTTTAGCGAGCTGGTACGTTGTTACAATGCATACTTTCAGGCGCAGCACTAACCGCCTGTTGTTTACATACTGTTAGTAGAGTCATTAACAGTAAGCAAAAGCTTTTACTTATTCGTAACACTGCCCCCCACTTAAGCCTGTTCGTCCCGAGCAGGCTCAACCCTCCGTTTTCCATACAGAGCTACTCTTTCCAAATGCACGACTTTCATTTTAGCTCTTGGACTTTGGCTTTTCTGGATTCGATAAACCACGTCATTTATTCGTTTGACAACCTTGTAAGGGCCTTCCCAGTGAGTCTGAAGTTTTGGAGATAAACCCTTCTTGCGCTGTGGGTTGAACAGTAAAACTAGCTGGCCTTCATGAAATCCTTCTGAATTTGCCGCTCGGTCGTATCTGGCTTTCATTTTGTTACTGACCATTTTTAATTTGTTGCGCACAAATTCATGGAGATCATTAAGGTCCCCCGTATCATGGTAATTGACATCACTGTTCGCAGGGTCAGACGCTGGTATGGTACCGAACTCCAAATCTCCAGGCAGCTTCAGCTCATTTCCGAAAATTACTTTAGCGGGTGTTCGCGAAGTGGAGTCATGGGTGGCCGTCCTATATGCCAAAAGGAACTTCGGTATGTGCTCATCCCAATCTCTTTGATCTGCGCTGACTACTTTTCTTAGGTATTCTTCAAGTGTTCGGTTGAATCTTTCAACCATTCCGTCAGACTGAGGATGCAATGGTGTTGTTCTTGTTTTCCGAATACCGTATGACTCACACATTTCTTTGAAGATGGTCGATTCAAAATTCCTACCCTGGTCCGAATGGAGCTGCGAGGGGACACCAAAACGGCATATCCAGTTATCCACAAACACTTTAATTATAGTCTTCGCTTCCTGATTTGGAACAGGGTATACTTCGGGCCATTTACTGAAGTAATCCATAACCACTAAGACGTACTGGTTTCCAGAGCTACTGACGGGAAATGGACCAGCCACATCCATAGCTATACGCTCAAAGGGTGCACCTGAGTTGTATTGCTGCATGTGGCCATGACTTCTTCGCGTTGGTCCCTTAGCTGTCATGCATTGGGTGCAATTTGCTATCCAATCGGCTACCGCTTGTTGACAGCCAATCCAGTAGAACCGTTGCTTTAGCTTTTCAATGGTCTTGGTTATTCCTAGATGTCCTCCGCTCGGGCCATTATGGAATTCTGTCATTATCTCTTTTTCCTTGGAGGAAGGTACCACTATTAACTTTTTGACTATTTTACCATCCTCACTTTCCCATAACCGGCATAGGCAACCATCCAATAATTTTAGGCTGTTCCACTGGGCCCAGTATGCTTTCATCAGGGGGCTCTCTGAGGCGATGTCATTGCGTGTTGGTCTTTCACCATTTTCTTTTGCAGAAATGATTTTTGCCAGTATAGGGTCGCTTCTTTGTGCTGTTGACCAGTCTTCGTTGGATTCTAGTCGAAGCAGACGTACGTCAATGATGTTTTCTTTCACCTCTGCTTTTGAGCAGTGTTTGCATTCCATCTTGCATGGACGACGTGACAGGGCATCAGCATTACCGTGTTTTCCTCCTTTTCTATGCTCAATGCTGAAGTCATAGCTCTGCAGTCTTTCAATCCAACGAGCAAGTTGGCCTTCGGGGTTCTTAAATTGCAGTAGCCACCTTAGCGCCGCATGATCGGTTCTTAACTGGAAAGGCTGGCCGTACAGATACTTGTGGTAGTGTTTGACACACTCTATGACGGCCAGTAGCTCTCGTCTCGTAACACAGTAATTTTTCTCTGGCTTTGAGAGTATTCTGCTGTAGTACCCAATAACTTTTTCTTGGCCATTGATTTCCTGCGAGAGCACGCCACCTATTCCGTAACCACTCGCGTCAGTATCCAACACGAATTTCTCTCCAGCAACAGGATATGCAAGCAAAGGAGCCGTGCATAAATATTGCTTCAGTTGGTGGAATGACTCTTCTTGTTTTTCGCTCCAACAGTACGGCCGACTTTTCATTGTCAGCTCGTGAAGACTTGCAGCCCCTGTGGCGAAACCCGGCACAAACCGTCTGTAGTACATACAGAGTCCTAGAAAACTGCGTAATTCATGGAGATTCTGCGGTCGTGGCCAATCCTTCACTGTCAGGATTTTGTCTTCATCGGTAGAAATGCCATCTGCTGTCACTCGATGTCCCAAATATTTTACTTCTTTCTGGAACAGAGAACACTTCTTCGGGCTGAGTTTCAACCCAGCCGCGGTTATACGTTGAAGGACTTCTTTAAGATTCTTCAGGTGTTCATCGAATGTTTTCCCCATGACAATGATGTCGTCTAGGTATACCAAGCATGTTCGCCAATGAAGTCCTTTCAACACGCACTCCATTAATCGCTCGAAGGTGGCTGGAGCGTTACATAGTCCAAATGGCATTACTTTAAACTGCCACAGACCATCCCCTACGCTGAATGCAGTTTTCTCCTTATCTTTCTCGCTGATTTCTACTTGCCAATAACCACTTTGCAAGTCCAGCGTGGAGAACCATTTTGTTCCTGACAACGTATCCAATGTGTCATCAATTCTTGGTAGTGGATAACTATCCTTTTTGGTGACGTCGTTGAGCTTTCTATAATCCACACAAAATCGGGTACTTCCATCTTTCTTCTTAACTAGTACCACCGGCGAGCTCCATGGACTTGAAGAAGGTTCGATTACACCATCCTTCTGCATTTCAGCTACCAGTTTCTTTACCTCATCTCTTTTTGCAAGTGGAAGACTTCTGGGCGCCTGTTTTATTGGTCTCGCTTCCCCTGTATTGATGTCATGCTTTACCATTGATGTTCTACCTTGGCATTCTTTTTTCAGGGCGAAGGCAGACGCATGCTTCCACAGTATTTTCTTTGCTTTGTTCCTATCAGAAGGCTTTAGTTCTCGCACCCACTCACTGAGATGCGACTCCAGCACTTTCTGCTCCTTTTCTGATAGTTTGCTGCAGTCAGAATTAACTTCACAGTTGATGACCGCCTCGACTGGTGTACATTCTGCAATTTCTGTGCGGTCGCCGATCACCTCCTCGTTGTTGGACAAATTTAGAACTCGTACAGGCAAGTATCCTTCATTATTAGTTCTTACTAGAGCTTTGGCAGTGATGATGTTATAGTTGTTTATACTTGCCGGTTCAACTACCCACAAACCGCCGATCTCACAATCTCCCTCCATTCGGGCCCATACTATGGTTTCTGATTTTGGTGGCAATTTTACATCATTGTAAGCGATCAGCCTTTTAATCTGTGTTGTATTGTCGTATCCCACATTGAGAGGAATTTCCACATTAGCCCACGTCAAAATTTGCTGCCCCATATCTAACTTGAGGCCTTGGGCAATCATAAAATCTGCGCCAATTATCACTTCATCTACAATGTCGGCGACAATAAACACGTGTTCGATGCTCATGTTGGCAATGGCTAACTTCAATTTAACTTTACCATGTACAGTTGCTGGTTCACCCGTTGCTGTGCGGAGTCTTACACCATGTAACGATTCTATTGGTCCATTTATCAAATCAGATCTGATGATAGATTGTGACGCGCCTGTGTCCATAGTCAATATGCGCTTCCGACCACCGATAGCTCCGTAGACAGTGAGGTTGTTGTTTTTCTGTTGTATTATTGAGATGGAGATCGTGGGGCCCTCGGTTGTGGGAGCTAGTCCATGCCCCTCTGGGCTAGCTCGTTTTAGTTTAACGGAGATTCATTTTGTGTAGTAAAATTTACCCGTTTATTGCCACGTTGGGGTGAGCTCGATCTTGATCGTTTTCGTGGCTCTCTGCAGTTTCGTGAAATATGACCAGGTTTGTCGCAATTGTAGCACTTTGGTCTGGGCTTACTTCCGCCTGGTAACGCCTTGCTGAGGGTTTGGGTGATTTCTTTAAGATCGTTTATGGCACCCTTCAAATCTCCTGCCTCCGACTCCATTTCAATTTTTCTAACTCTTTGTATTTGAGGCTTGGACACAAATTTCGCTGTCTCCTGTGCCAAGGCGAACGAAACAGTTTCGGCGAATGTAGCTTTTTGTGTGGCACAAGTCACGTATTTTATGTCAGGATCACGGATGCCGTTGACGAATGCTTCAATCTTAAATTGATCCAAGAATGGGTGGGACTCACCAGGATAAGTCATCAACACCAAACGTTCCACCTCGGTTGCGAAGTCCTGAAGCGTTTCATTATGCTTTTGCACTCGGCCTCTCAATTCCATGCGATATAAATCCTTCTTGTGATCGCCACCATACTTGCGTTGTAACGCAGCCAGTATATCCTCGTAGTTGTTTCTGGCACTGACGGGAATGCTCTGAAGGACTTCTGCTGCGTTGCCTTTCAGTGCTAAAATTAGCTCTACTGCTTTGTCGTTGCTGTTCCACAAGTTCTTAATTGCGACCATTTCGAATTGGAATTTAAAAACGTCAAATGGTGTAGAGCCATCGAAACTGGGAGCTTTCAATCTACTAGAGGCTTCAGAAATTACTCGCACTGGCCCCTCTTGTAACTGAAGTTCATTAATTTTTCTTTGCAATTCACTTACATCATTTTCGACTTTCTCAAACTTCTGTTCAACTTCTTCGAACTTCTGTTCGAAGTTTTCGAATTTCTCATGAACATGTATTTCCATGTTGTTCATAACTTCCGAAATTTGTTGAAGTTTGTCATTTGTGGCGTTAGATGTCTCTTGCAGTTTACAGTTTACTTATTTATAACACTTTAACAAGTCTTATATTTTACTATCGATTCGCGTTGCTTACTTTACGGGGTTTAATCACAAACTGAACTCTCCATTCCAAAGACCTCCGCTATTTATACCAACTCACCATACACAAATGAAGGTACATATATCTAGCGAATTCAAGAACCTTCTAGAAACTAGATGTTGTTGTTGTTGTTGTTTATCTTTGTAGAACATTCTCCTACACAGGAGAATTATCTTTACTGAGGTGAATTCATGCTACTGGTTTAGCGAGCTGGTACGTTGTTACAATGCATACTTTCAGGCGCAGCACTAACCGCCTGTTGTTTACATACTGTTAGTAGAGTCATTAACAGTAAGCAAAAGCGTTTACTTATTCGTAACAATATCAATGCTGCGAATATGCTGTGACAATATCATACATATATACTTTTGAACTGTTGAAAGATTCAAGTAGAATCAAAGAAAAAATAAATCCAATTAGCGCCAATGATTGCAAGTAATAAAGAACTGTATTATTTGGTGGCTGAAAGAGAAAATTTGTGTTTTGTTCGTAGTTATATTAAATGTGCAAACGGCTTTTAATTGAATTATTTTCTTTTAATATTGGTATAAAAAAAATTTGCGCATAACATCAATCATGAAAAAAACAGGAAAAGATCGAACAGCAACCATAATAGCTGGCCCGAACACAGTACCCAATGCCGTAGCTAAGAAAAATGCACAATTGAGGGAGAATAATAAAAACATGTGTAATGGATATAAGACTTTTTTGGATAAAACTCATACCACTTGTGGTATCTGATCATTTAAAAAACAAAATTGTCTAAAAAAAACTATCCCAAGTCCTGTATGACTTTTTAAAACAAGCAAATAACATGTAAAAAATGTGTTTAGTTTGTCCAGATTGAATTTTATAACCCTCCATCACGGACCCAATTAAAACAGTTTCAAATAATTAGATAATACACAATAGTATATGTCTTAGCGTTTTTTGTATTTTAATTGTATTTATTCAAGCTCAAAACCATTCTAGTATATCGCTTTAATAGAGATTTAGTTTTCAAAAAATATCATCTCTGATGATATTTCGATCAGGTTAAACGAAGACAAACTCATACGATTTTTTGAAAAGGGGAGAGGCACCGTCCTATTTTCATGTAAAACAAATTTACTTCTTCCCTAATAATATACGAACCTAATGTCACCCTCATATAATGTCTGAGACTTTATTATTTATATTTTTCGAATTTTTTAATTTCATCACCGATTTTGTTAGTTTCAATTAATGTTTGAGTAGTTCATACTACAAGGTGGCGCAAAAGTAATCCTCCTATCAGAAAATGCTATAAATTTTGCGATTGGCCCCTAATGTCAGTTCTGTTTTGACATTTGTGTAGTAAACACATGCGAAATACACGTTAATAAACAATGTTACGCTCCAGAACGCGGAATATTGCTGACTATTTATTTGACCAATAATCGGTCGGTGACTTTGGCACAACGTGAATTTCGTCGCAGATTTCCTGGCCGTCCAACGCCTACTGGTGAAACACTGCGACGTTTAGCCGCTCGCCTCGAAGAGACTGGCACAACACGAGATGCTGCCAGGCGTGGCAGACCCCGGAGTAGCCGTTCTGCAGAGAATATTGCTGCTGTAGCCGAGGATGTCATGGATGCGCCGTCGACATCGACCAGACGACGTGCCACGCAAATGGGTATCAGTCGACGGTCATTACAGCGAATTTTTGGTACAAGATTTGAAGATGTTTCCGTACAAAGTCCAGACGGTGCATCAGCTGTTACCTGCTGACCGCCAATCGCGTCTAACATACGCTCAAGCCATCCTTAATCACAACCAAGAGGAAGATGATTTTTCATCAAAAATAATCATGAGTGATGAGGCCCATTTCCATCTTAGCGGGTACGTAAATAAGCAAACTTTACGCTTCTGGGGCACTGAAAATCCGCGTGTAGCCCACGAAGAGCCATTACACCCGCTCAAAGTCACTGTATGGTGTGCTGTTTTCGCTGGAGGAGTCATCGGACCTTTTTTCTTCGAAGACGTCGCGGGCCAAACGGTTACTGAGAATGGTGAGCGCTACAGAGCAATGATCAACGAGTTCTTTTTGCCGCAACTTGATGAATTGGGATTGGAAAACATGTGGTTCCAACAGGACGGTGCAACGGCACACACTGCACGTGCCACAACCGATATGCTGAAGGATGCATTTCCCGGGCGCCTAATCTCCCGTTTTGGCGATTTGCACTGGCCAGCAAGATCGCCTGATTTGACCGCTCCAGACTTCTTTTTGTGGGGCTTTTTGAAGTCGCGGGTTTATGTCAACAAGCCTCAGACTCTTGCACCTCTTAAAGACAATATCCGTCAAGAATGTGAGGACGTATCGCCGGAAGTTTTGGCCAAAGTGATGAAAAATGCCATAAAAAGGGCTCAAATGGCAATCAACTGTGGCGGCGGCCATTTACATGACATCATATTCTCGACTTGATGTAAAAAAAATTAAAAGACCAAATAAAAATAATCCACAAAAGAATCAAAGTTTTTCATTTTTTTTTTAAATTACGGCCAAAAAACATCGGAAGTTTACTTTTGCGCCACCTTGTACAAACTCAATTATTCAATTTACATATGCGAATTAGTATCGATCGAAGATCCCTAAGTACCAACACCAGTGTTGCCAGTTTAGCACTTTAAGTGCAATTCTAGCTCCGTTTCTTTTTTTACTTCTGCACTTTTTTTTTTGAAAAAACATGCTAAATGCTTTTTAGCACTTTTTTGGGCAATTTTTACAAACTTTTGACATTTTTCGATTCATTTTTAGCATATTTTGTCGATAAATTGTATTGTCGATATATTGTCTGAAATAATGCTTATTTCCAACCAGGAATTGTAACATGTATGGAATTATCACGGGTGTCGATGTTAAATAAAGGGTTTTTCAACAGAGGCGCTACAAAAGTAAATCAATAGGGACAGCAAACGACGTCATATTTTTTCCCGCACTTTTGACATATCGCATATCGCACCCTATCTACAAAAGAGTCATAACTCAAAATATTCAAATTTTCAATAGAGCCAAAAAACTGATTTGGTTAATTAGAAATATGTATGAAAATACTCACTAATAGACATATTCATAAAGGATTTTTTGCACGAAAGAGAAGAGTAAACGACGTCAGATTTTTACAGTGGATAGAAATGGTCCTTGGTTATTGTTTTTAAGCAAAAAATTTAAATTGGAAAATTTTGAGTTATGACTCTTTTGTATTTAGGGTGCGATATCTCTTCAGTAAGGTTAGCCATTTCAACATGGAAAGATATACGAGCCAACAACGAGTCGAAATTATTAAAATTTACTACCGAAATTTGGAGTCAGTGGCCTCAACTTTAAGAGGCCTCAACAATCAGCGATGAGGCTTCGTCAATAAGCAAATGATGGCTTCGTCAATAAGCAAAATATGCGTTATTGGTCAGACAGCAATCCACACGTAATCCATGAGTCATCATTGCATCCCGAAAAAATTACGGTTTGGTGCGGTTTATGGGCCGGCGGCGTCATTGGGCCGTACTTCTTCCGTGATGATCAAGACCGGCACAATACTGTGAATGCGAATCGCTACCGTTCAATGATAACCGAATATTTTTGGGCATGTGGTTGCAACAGGACGGCGCCACAAGCAACACAGCGAATGCCACAATCAATTTATTGGAAACCAAGTTTGGTCAACGTGTTATCTTACGAAATGGACCAGTCGATTGGCCGCCTCGGTCGTGCGATTTGACGCAGTTAGATTATTACCTGTGGGGCTATGTCAAGTGGTCTATGCCAACAAGCCAGCGACGATTGATGAACTTCGTACGAATATCGAACGTGAAATTGCAGCACTATCGGCCGATTTATGCTTGAAAACCGTCGAAAATTGGGTTCAGCGTCTGGACTTCTGCAACCGTGCCCGTGGTGGCCATGCAAAAGAAATCGAGTTCCATACATAAATGTCTCTGGTTAGTGACTTGTGTAAATACACACCGCAGTGGCTTAACGGGCTAGACACTGCTGAAGATGATGCTTCACAAACATCGAAACGATCGTCCAGCATTTACATTTTTTTTCACTAACCGGAGAAAACATGATCTCTTACAGCCTTAAAGGAAATTGCATCGAACGTACTTTCACAGGAATAAAGAATTTCATTGGTATCTAAACCGGTTTTGTTTTATTTTAAAAACCTTTTGTAGCGCTCTTATTGAAAAACCCTTTATGTACGTTAGTTGGCATTTAAAAAATCCGTTACTGCAAAAGTATGTTGGTCCAGACTACTTATTAATTTCATAAATTTTGATGTACGGATAAAATGACTCTAAAAACTTTAGTACTGGTCAAAAGTTTAGTTTAGTACTGGTCAAAATGGAATAGACGATTCAACCGTCTAATTACTTTAATGAGTATAAAAAACGAAAACAGCTTTTATTAAAGCGGATACTTGGTTAACCGCTTTTGAGTTTATATGGTTGAGTATTTCAAATTTGAATACGGCTTTTTCATTTTAGTCTTGAAATGATATACATAAATTTTCTAATTTTACTATGGTTTTCGTATATGAAATTTTATTAAAAAATGTGCAACTTAATCTTTATTATTAATTTCACATATGAATTTGAAAGTCGTATTTTTCAAAATTTAATAAAACTATTTATTTTAAATAAATATAATTTTAAAATAAATTGTAATTGTCCGCCCAACATTTGTATGGGAGGTTTGAAAATGGTTACCACAATCATTTTCAATTACAGAGTAGCTTGGGAAAAATATTGCCTAGTACCAAATTTCACTTTTGGTTTACGAGAGATATCGTGTCGGTCATCCCGAAATCCGCCAATAATTTGTATGGGAGGCACATAAATGGGTGTAGCAAAACCATAATTGTTTTAAAGAGTAAGTGGTGGTTTACGAAGTGAAGCCTAATACAAATTTCGTTAAGGTTAAGGTTTATAACCCGGACGGCCGCCTAGTTTTTGTATGGGAAGGCGTAGTTACCTCGCCAATTTTCTCCAGTTAAACACAAATTTAGATTATTATTATCTGATTTGAAGCTAATCACATACACTAAATACTAAATATATCGATTTGTATGAGATGTACCAGAAGGAGTGTGGTCATAACACCCATTTGCAATCCCTATCTAAGTTTGGTTAAACAATTGCCAATGACAAAATTTCATTGTGATCGTTAAAGAGGTTTACGGCAGTCACCGTGTTAACCTATTAGCCAGACAGACAGACGGGCATGGCTCAAGTCTTAAAAAGTTCCAAATCGAATTTGGTCCACAGATACCTTCGTTGTAATATGACTCATTCTAGGCGTTACACTTTTCCGTATCAAATGACATGCTCATGAGTGAGGGTGCTCGAATAAGTATAGTCTACGTAATTGTTTTTTTTATCGAATATAAAGTGCCCACTTTTTTTTACAAATTGCACTTTTTTTGGCATGTTTTTTTTTAACAGCTTCTGGCAACACTGACCAACACACACTGAAAGATCCATAATTCCAACACAATAACAGAAGGCTTTTTTCCTCCATGTTGTTCTTCTTTATCTAGCACACACGCATTGTTGCTTGGAGGTGAGTTTATATTGCATGCCAGCGGCGGAAGTCGCAAAGCCTTCCACAAATAAGACATGCGGATTGGTTCTTTTGTAATGCCTTCCTAAAATAAGGCCTGCGGAATGCATGCATTTTTTCACCAGATATAACCAAGAAGATTTTTACAATTTAGAGAAATTTATTTTTCGATTCTTTTTAACCGTAATTTAATTGGAAAATTTCATATAAATTGTAAAATTATATTTTTTATTTAATAACTTTCAGCGAATTTTTTAAAATTTTCAATTTGAAGTTGGGCGTGGTACAACTTTCTGAGATAGACACATACATTCTTATAAATAAATATGTAGAATTGGATAATGATTTTATTATTAAATTTATTTTAATTTTACTTTTGCTTAACAAAAATAAATTAAAGTAAATCCCTTCCAAAGCCTTCCTCTTTGCATGCCTTCTAAGGCCTTCTGTAGGCAATGGGTAAGGAAGGCCTTGCCTCCCAATCTCACGCAATGTTAAAAAGAAAGGAGGAGGTAATGTGTAGGGAAGGCCTTCCGTATTTTATAGAAGGCGTGTTTGGTCATGATTTCAGGCCTTCCATGTCATGACTTCTGCCGCTGGGATATATCACAGAGTTGAATTTTTTTCTGCGGAGTTACGACTGTAATTCCGTGTGAAATCCGATAAATCAATTGTCACTGCAAGTTTGTTTGCTTAAAAAAAATGTTGAATTTCTGCACCCAAATTGGGGATGTCAAATTTTCAAGAGATTTTCTTCACAGAGAGCTAACCCAATTTCTGTACTATGAACCGGAAAATGGCAAAAAATATACAATATTTCAAATTTTCATTGACGTTTCGTCAATGTGCGTGACCGTCGGTGGTGCAATGGGTAGGGTGCGCGCCTCTTGTACAGGAGATCCTGGGTTCGATTCCTGCTCCAACCACCTTAAAAAGTTCTTTCGACGACGGTCACCTCGCTTAGTGACGGCGACACTATCGAGTATATAGCCATGAAAAAGCTTCTCAAAATACCGTTCGGAATCGGTGTAAAACTGTAGGTCCCAATCAGTGAGTGAAAACTGGAAAGCGCACAGCTCAGTGGTTGTGAGAAGTTCTCCCCGGTCCCTTCATGGGATGTAATGGGAAACCATTTATTTATTTTTTTATTCGTCAATGTGCTACAATGCCGTCGAAGATTGTAATGCAAAATTGCAAACTGCTTAGGATTTATTGGAGTAAAATAGAAGATAGAGCCCTGATACACAGCCAAAATTATCTTTAGTATAAAATTGTTATGATGAGGGTCAAAACTAGAGTGTTCAAAACCGAAGCGAAAATCCGTTTAACCGGTTTTTGAGCTATTAACCGTATGCCGGTTTTTTAAAAAAAAACTAATTTTTAAACAAACCGAGATCCGGTTATTTGATGTCGCTTAACCGGTTTTTACTCAATTTGGTTAAATATCCAAAAGTTTAATAATAAATGATATGATTTTCGAATTTTAATGAAATTTTGCAATTGAGGTATATGATTTTTATTTTCAAATATAATTTTATGCTCCAAAAAGTTCTAAATGACATTTTCAAAAAAAAATTTAATTCAAATGTTAAATGACTTGATGGTTTGGATACAATTTTCAAAAAGTAAATTATTTTATAATTAAATGTATAATTGTAGTCTCAACTGGATGCAACTGGAACAGTGTTTAGAAGTTTGTGTGTTTAATATCCGGAAGATGACCGTCGATAACGGTCGAAATATTGAAATAAACTAAAATATGATGAAGAATATAAATTGAAAAACATTTTTATTTTTTATTTATGTGGACCTTGAGCCGGAAAAATTAGAACTACAATAACAATGAAAATAAGGTCGAAAAACAACATCTATAAATCAAATGTTTAAGAAATCTCTTTCAAATTTAAATAAGATTTTGGAATTCAAGTCAGTATATTATGAATTCGAATAAAAATTTTAAATTTTATAATAAACTTGAATTCAAAATTGAAATATGGATTTAAATTGTAATTTAAAATTAAAATGTGATTCCCAAATTTAAACAGAGCTGTGAAATTGTTAGTTTTAAAACCGAATAAGTGAATGAAATGGTCGCTAATCAAATGTTTTATAAGTGCCACATGTATAATTTAATTTAAAACAAAAAACCATTTCCACCGGTTTTTGACAAAATTAAAAACCATTAAAAAAATTCTGATTTTTTGGACACTCTAGTCAGAACCAAGCAGTGTTTTGTAACACCACGTCCATGTACTTCCTTGATGTTTTGGTTTGATAAATAAAACCTAAACAAAAACCCTCCATTTACCGCAAAGTATCATCGGCATCACGTTAACTTCCAGAAATATCGGCCGAATTAAACAAAAATTTGTGTAGTGGTACGTTTTATACCCTTAAGACCATTTCGTCCTAACAGCTCTTAAGTCAGGTTTCCTCGTTACCCCAGATGTACATATGAACACAATTGGCGTGATGGCTGTAATAGTGACCTAACCCGCACGTGCTAACTTAAAAATGTTATTTGTGTGTCATATGACCATCATTTAAGCCATGATAATTAGGACAATAACGTACAAAAAAAGAGATCTCATTATACTCATTGTATCTAAATTAAGATGACGAAATGAACAACATTCAAGTGCAAGTTCAATTATAACTTTGTTGTCTCTTTTAAAATTGTAATTTCAAGTTTATTGTAATTATAAGCATTTCCCAACAACAAAGCTATTTATGTATTTACAATCTATTGTCATTTATGAACAATAGGCTTTGTTGTAGTTGTTGTATTTTTTGAAAAAGAAATTACAATTGAAACGAACTTTCAAGATTGTAAGCAGATCAGCAACTAAAATTCAGATATGACAATTAATTACATGCAACTAAGAGTAAACTCATCCATGCATTTATACACACATATGTATGTCATCAAATAAAGCACCCACCCACCAACACATAGAGTCATGTTACAGGTTTCGAACGAAAGTGGATTGATTTCCTAGTAGTCAAATCGTAACGTTTTACTTTTGCTTCTTCAGCTTTCGAACGCTTATTAGTATATGAAACTGAAAAAAACTGAATCCACGTTTTTCAGTGGACCTCATGGAGGCCCTATAAAATCAAAACTGCTCTCAGTAGGGATATGCGATTAATCGAATTTTTGGTTAATCGATTTCGTGATGAATCATATAATCAAAAAATTAAAGGCTGATTTTACTATGATTCAGATCGAACGTGGATTCGATCCCTGCTCTGACCACCTTAAATTTCTTTCGACGGCGGTCACCTTGCTTATTGACGGCGACACTATGGAGTACCTAGACATAAAAAAGCTTCTCAAAATACAGTTCGGAACCGACGTACAATTGTAGGTCGCAATCAGTGAGTGTAAAACTAGAACGCGCACAGCTCACTGGTTTGTGAGAAGTTCTCCCTAATCTCTTCATGGGATGTACCGGGATTCAGTAATTAATTATAAAATTAAATAGTTCAAGTTCGAATAATGTTTTTCAATATTTAAAAAATTGTGTTAAAATATTCTAAATAAGGAAAATTATTTATTGGAATGTTGATTAATCAAAATCAAGTTTAATCCTAAATATGATTAATTTAAATGTACATATGATTAATCAGTTAATTGATAAATAAGGATTTTGAAATATCGGGTTAGCTGATTGATCAATTAATCACACATCTCTAGTACTCAACATTTAACTTATACAATATATGTGCATTAGAACTAGACAGATATACCTGTGGTCACAAACAATAACAGCTAAGTTGATTCTAAAATTTTTCAGGGAGAGCAGTTTAAAGTTTAATATCTTTACTGGAAATCAGGAGTCGGAGTTTTTGTGGTAACTTTTTTACAGATAACAAGGAAACGAATTCTTTTACTTACTTCTTAACAAAAAAGAGTTGCTTATTTGAGCACGGTGACTTCTCAAAAATTGTCTTTCAATTTTGTCCTAACTCGAGTTAGGCTGTTTGACCACAGATATACCGCCTTATTCATAAAAGGTTGTGAGAGGTTTGAAAGACGTTTTTTGTGTGTTAAACTGTCTCTCAAACCTCTCATAACTTTTTATGAATAAGGCCGATAGTTTGTTTTTTATTCCCTGTTAAGCTAATTTTTCGACCAATTTGTATGGGTAGCGATTTTAAGCGGCTCACCATACAAAATCGTTGAAACATTAGTTTAGCGGCAAATAAAAAAACACGCCGATAGTTCTGACAAAAATCAACGACTTTGCCGGGAGGCAAGGGAACACCAAATAAATTGTTTGTTTACCTTTTCTTTTCCACAAAGTACAAAGAGAGAAGTTATAATTAGAGTAAGTAAGGTATAAAGAGAGCGCATGTGTTTCTCTAATTTTCGTCGAAAGTCACGGGGCTACCTCAGGGGGAATCCATGCCACAGCTGATCGACTATGTAGTAGGGAAATGAAAGAAAACAGAGTGGATATACGAGAGAGCGATAACCAACCAGAAGCAACCTATGCAGCAAATTAATATGAAATAGTGTTTGATTGATTCTAATGACAGCAAAATTTTGTTACATGGTTTATGCCCAACCAAAGAGAATAATTGAAAAGTAACTCGATGAAATGACCTACTACCTCGCCGTCATCGAGAGAACGTAAAGAGAGGGATCGAAACTTTTGTCTATTTCTCTATGGCTAACGGCAGTTTTGATCATAGAATAAGATATAAAGAGTGTGCATGTGTGTCTCAGTTCCACATAATTCTCGACGAATGTTACTGGGCTAACGATAGTTTTGATACAATTTTTTTATGTCAGTTTTTCTGCCAGAATTTGGTCGTAAAAGTAATAAAAATTAAAGAAAATTGCTATGTTCTTCAAATCAAAACTAATTCATTGCATATAAAGTTATTTTAAAAGTCATAAGTGCCAATACAAACTAATTTAAAGTAAGTTTTTTCAATTCGCCTTTCACTCATTCTCCTTCAAATGAGGAGGTCGAACAGCTGTTTCATTGAAACCGCCCGGTTTTGATAGAGTACTTTTATGTCGATTTTTTTTGCCACAATTTGGACGTAATACAAATTATCTGGAAAGTTTCTTCAAATCAAAACTGAGCCTGTTTTGTATTCCCTGCTAAACTAATATTTCGACGACTTTGTATGGGGAGCCGCTTAAAATCGCTTAATATCGCTTAGCTCCCCATTCAAAGTGGTTGCTGAGACCGATATTTTTCAGCGTGTGCAAAATATAGTGTAATTAAAGATTAAGCGACAAGGCACTGGAAGTAAACCATGATTGATAAAAGTCGGACTCTAGGAGAACTCCAACTATTCCAGTGAATTTCAAAGGTTTCGGGTACAAGGAAAACAGCTGTTGCACAGTCTTGGTGTATTGTTCTATGGTTCATGTACATATTTGTTTCCTTTTTTTATATGTGCTGACTTTGACTCTATTCGGGTGCGAAACAAAAAAACTCCTTTTGGTTTTGCCTACAATTACAACAATCACCTTATTATTTCCTCATATTAAGACTTGATAAAAACCCAGAAAGAGAAACGTTGCTGAGGCTACTGGTGGTAAGGGGGAAACTGCAGCTAAGCCGGCTGCTGCTGTCGCCAAAAGCCTGCATAAACTGGCAAGAAACCAGCTCCCGCTCCGGCCACGAGTTACATGCACTAAGAACATTGCCAGCAAGGTTGAGGCTAAGACTGACAATAAGGCTGTTTTTTTATTCCCTTAAGCTATCGCCACTTACGACTTTCCAAAAAAAACGATCCACACTTAATACTACGCAATGTGGCAACATTTTCTGTAATGGGTGCACAAAATGCGATACGGCAACACGTTGTAATTGTAAGCAGCAACAACAGACATTTTATTTTTCTTCATTCATTTCAGTTGTTAAACTCTACACATATATATAACAACAATACAAGAATACAAAACAGGATAAAAACAAAATACATTAGATATTGACAAGTGAAACGAAAAATGACATGGAAAAAATTCCATCACCTGTTTAAACGACTATACCTGGTAGATAATTCTACCATGTTCAATATGTGTAACATTTACCCATAGAATAATACATACCATAGAAGCTTTTATTTGCTCAATAATTTAAACGTCATAGGTACGATGGAAAGTAAACATTGGATGGTGGAAAATATGGGTTCAATAATACCAGATAGTGGCAATAGTATACAGCGATCAACAAAGGAACAACAACCGAATTTCGTGTTTTTGTGGCAAACTAGTTGTGGTAAACAAATGTATACCAACGATAAAAGTCAACAAAAAAGTGCAAAATATATTTACATTTTTCAGTTCTACACCAAAACGACAGGAAAAAGTTAAGTGAACATATTTTGTAACTCCACCTGGTGTAAGGTAATTTTAAATTTAATTGCTCTCATTTCCACAAACCTACGATGAAGAGTGTGAAATGAAACGTCAGATGAGAGAATAAGTTTATCTATGTATGTATTATTCTATGCATTTACCGAGCGTTGTTGTGAACAATTTATTTTCAATTTTGTTTTCAATCGCAAATAAAAGTCTATCCTTCAAACTTGTAAAATGTGTAAGTAATTTTGCAAATTTCTGCTTTTGGGTCTCGCCTTGATAACATTTTCATTCGCAAGAAATGATAACAAAATTTATCTAAGATAACTTTTTGTTGCCATTTCTTGAAATTTAACATGTGGCAACATTGTCATTGCACAAGTCGGAATTTATGTGGGAAATTGAAATGACACTTAATATCGCTTAGCTGTCCCGTACAAATTAAGCTATAATTAACTTTAGCGGGGTGAAAAAAACTCTCTTAATAATATCAAAAATATGGTATACGCCGATAAGTACTTAAGTACTAAGCCACTAAGCCAAAGTCGAAAGTACAATAGGAAAAAGCTTTACCAAAGGTTGTTGATTGGTGAAGAAAGCGCAAACCACAGTATTCAGCGACGGTTAAAAATCGTCCCAAATTTTATTTCCGTAGACATGATACTGCTTGCCCCAAAATCCTGAGTATGCCAGAAAATGGGTGTTCAACAAAAAACGCATGTATACCCTCAAAGTCATCAAATTCCCATTGACCACTTAACTGTCATGAAGAAGACTTTGGAGTTCTTCACTTACTTGCGCGTTATAAAGAATCATGTCCGCACAAACGATTGCAAACTTTATGATATCAAAGTCGGTAAGACGAATATTTGTATCAGTACCAAAGATCAACCGAAACACCACATTTGCTTAGCTCACGATTACGATGCGTTGGATATTACCAATAAGATTGGCACCACTTGAACAATAGTTTCGTTAATCTTATATTATTTGATAATATTTTATATAAAATATACGACACCTAAATTTCAGTTTCAACTTTGGGTGAATGTTGAGCGGATGTGATGTTCTTCATAAAGTGGAGTTGTGCCGTATCTTCATACTTTGTAGAAAAATATTTGTCAACTTGTTTCGAAATCTCGTCAGATATCAAAACTACAAATGTGAACACCAAATATTTTGGTTGGTATTTCTGAACGAAATCCAATTAAATATTGCCAGTGTCAACAAGCCATAATACAAATTATTTTGGACTAAGATCGCTGTTTTGACGTATATCAATATCAAAAAAAAAAATAAAGATTGTTGGATTGCAACTCATTTTATTTTAAAGTACGTTATTTATTTTTTATTTTATTTTTTATTTATTTTTAGGAATTTTATATTTTTTTTCTATTATTTGAAAAAGTTTAATTTCTCAACGTCAAGTAATTTTTTCTGTTCAATTATGTTCTTCAATTGAATGTTGATTTGTGTAATTATAGATTGATTTTTTTCTAATAGACAAGAAGATAAGCATGAATCGTCTTCTGTACATGCTTGTAATTTGGGTTGAATCAGTAAAAATCAGTATGGGTGAAATGAAATAGTGCCGTCAATAAATAGTACTGTCCAATAGTCAGACATCACCTCAATTCATAGAAAGTAGCAGAATCCAGCACCCGAAATTCAGATACATTTTTCCGTTAAGCTATGCCTTTAAAAAAAATTTAACAATATACAATAAATTAAGGCAATTTCAATTCATCTTCTGGTGTTGATTCCGGAATGAACGGTAAAGTTTAATGGAAATCGCCGACCAGCAGAATTATTGTACAAACAAAGCGTCTCGTATTGTTCCACAAATCTTTCATTGTTCGATCAATCTCATCCAATGCTCTCTTGTGTGCCGGCGGCCGGAAGACGGGCCCCAGGAAATAACACCCCAATTGCAAAATGAAAATGGGCCCCATATTTAAGGTTTGTTTTCATTATGAAGGTGGGCCCCAAATTTCAAAATGAAATAGCCTCCCAAGCAATGATGAAGGGCCCCAAAAAAATGATTGTTTTAAAACGTTTAAAAAATCGCGCGATTTTTTTTTGGGAACAATTTTTTTCATTTCTTTCTAAAACAATAAAATATAGTTTAATAAAATTGTTGTTGATCGTGTATTGAAGCGCTGCAGATCTCTGTGTTATCTTATAAATGTCCTTATCGTCGTGCAGTAGTGCAAGATACAATGCAGGTCTACACCTAATAAAAATGATTGCACCTCAATATCATTAATGTTTCTTTTGCAATTTTAGAAGTGGGTTTATATTAGCAGTGTACTTTTTAGTAATATTTGGGGCCTAATTTCATTTGTTATTTTGGGGTGTTTTTTCATTAAGTTTTATAGTAGCCATACGAAATTGCACCCCGAGAAATTACACCCCAATTTATAATGTCCCCCACAAAATAATTGGGGTCCACTTTTATTGGGGCCCACATTCATAATGAAAAAACACCCCAAGTGTAAGCGAAAATGGACCCCAAATGTACGATATAACACCGCAAAATTTCATATTGTTGTAACCTGTGTATTGGTTTGGGGCCCATTTTCATTTTGCAATTGGGGTGTTATTTCCTGGGCCCGTCTTCATTCCGCCTTGTGTGCCATTGTGCATTGATCCCAGATGATAATTTTGCAAATTTTCAACACCTGTACCATCGAAGAGTTTCTTGAAATGTTGCATGTTGCTTCATCATTAATCAGAATATTCCATGGAAATTTTAACACTTAATAAGCCGTCCAACCGCCAATAATCAATATCCAATAACGTGGCCGCTATTCCAGAAGCACGATGCCGGATATTGGCCGAATTGAAGTCAAAATCAACGAAATGAAAAACATTTTGCCAGTTCCATCAGGCGTAGCGGCAAAGAATATGCCGTCGTTTCTATCGGCAACCGCCTCCACCAATGTGTCGTACACAGTATTTTGCTGGGGATTCGGCAATGGTACATTTGTGCGAACTGCTTCTGCTAAATCGTCTCGATCGAAATCTCGGACGCGTTGCAATTAAATACATCGTGCATCACGCGGTTAGGGACTGGCATTTCCAATTTACTAAACAGACTGCCGCACATGCCGTCTTCGATCATGCCGTCTTCGTTGGGCATGTCATCATTCATTTAAAGTTCGGTATTCGATGTCAATCTTCGAATTTGATGCAAAATATCTTTGAGTGAGTTTGATGGAAAACAAGGCGAGTTTGCATCCGAAAGATTGTCATTAGCAAATAAATGCATCCGCTGACAGACTTCTCGAAATATGGCGCACAGCACACGAGATTGGACCACGTAAATCGACCAAAAGCAATCGCAGATAGAAGCAGTCATGATTTTTTGGGTGAACAGTATAAGTAGATGCGACCAAGCGTATCATTTGGATGCACATCCCGTTGGAAATATTTGGACAACGCAGTCCAAGCATAATAGCGAGGACAGGTGGGCTCATTCTCTTCCGTGAAATATACGTGTTGACCCTTCTCAAAGTGAATCCTGAAATGTAAAACAGTAGGATGACCTTCGTCTATCGGAAAGGAAAACAGCCATGTCGCTTTCTTTGTTAACGTACTTGCAAACGTATTGGATTGACTTCACCGAATTGCAGTATTCAGTATTGATGTGTGGGAAAAGGACCATATCCCAATGTGCCATTCGAATGTTACGATTTCGAGACGGATTCGTTTCTTCGTGCATTTTGTCCGAAACGGACATTCTTGGCGGACTCATAACGAATTCGTTTGCGTATGAAATTCCTCTCGAAAAAGCGAACCAGTTTTTGTACGTTTTCAGTAGAGTTGGGAATTTTAGTTCATTCAAGTGAGCGCTCTTTTTAGTTTAGTTCATCAGATTGAACTACTTCATTCATTTAGTTCATTGTAGCATTTCAGCTTAACAAGTTCATATGAGCTGTGAACTAAAGAGCTCATTGCAGTTCAACTTGTAGTTTTAGTTCAATCGGAGCGAATGATCGCGAAAATGATTTGATTTTTGCAGATTTCTAAAGTGTTTTGGATACTGTGATATTTGTTTATACTAAATCGCCCTATTGAAGGTCGACTTAACAATTAAGTTATTCCGTTTCTGAAATATTGGTGTTTCCGTTATCTTTTTATATTTTGGAATAAAAGTGGTGATTAGCGCTGTAGTTATTGTGTAGAAGCCGGTTACATATCCATTCCACAAATATTGCAACATTAGGCACCTTTGTGCAAATTGAGTGACAAAGAAAGTGTGAACTAGAAAATGGCGAAGAGAACTGCACAACTGAAATACAAAAACCTGCTGAAACAAATGAACTACTGAAACAAAAGAGCGGAACAGTGTGAACTAGTTCATCTACTTCACAAGAGTGAATTGTTCAATTGAACTAGTTTGTTCGTGAACTACACAACTCTAGTTTTCAGATCCGTCTCGAATTCACTACGGACTTCATATTCGAATCCGTTTCGGAATCGTGTTTTATAAATAAAACGGTATTCGGATATTTAAAAGATATTTAAAATTAAAATAGTTAATGAACTATATTTTCTATCTCTAATCCAATGAAATTTTTCACTTACATAATATATTAATTTTTACAAATTAAAAAAATTCGATTTCAGCTAAATTTAAATCGTTTACCTATTTTTTTTTAAGTTTTTGTGTTTTATCAACTGAGATATCAATCTGCGACATTAAATATTTCACTGATTCGTTTTTTTTATGTGTTTACGGACTCGTAACGGGTTCGAGACGGATCCGCGAGACTGTTCGCTATTGTCATCTGGTGATCGCCGCCTATAAAATGGGTATCCGTTGTTTCCCGTGATTGTATTTGGCATGAATGAATGTGGATGCCGCTAAAAACATTAAGTTCGGACCATGCATGACGAATCTGGATTATGACTTTCGCAGGGCCCATGAACCATCTGCGTAGTTACGACTTCAGACAGTTCGGGGTCGGCTTCTTTATCGGGTATTTCGGCGCTCATGATTGAATCGACTTGGTCCTCGGATTTTCTCAATCAACGACAGCAGAACATGGGCATGCAGCAATCCTCTTTTCTGTCATTCGACTGAGTACATCCAGCAACGTATTTGTCCAAAAACATTTTCTTTTTTTCGTTAATTATGTCGATGAATGGTTTGAGTTTTTGTTTGAAGTTTGCGCGGGATGTAGCAGCTGCGTAATTTCGGTTTACATGTGAACATGGTGAATAAGCCAAGGCGTTCATAATGTCACACATATGTATCAGTTGGTCGTGCGCATATTCATACATATAACTTGGGCTTCCAACATATCGGTAGTCACGAACCATAACAGCCTAACTCGAGTTAGGACAAAATTGGAAAATAAATTCTGAGAAGTCACCGTGCCTAAATAGCAACTCTTTTTTTTGTTAAGAAGTTAAATAATTCGTTTTCTTGTTATCTGTAACCAAGTTATCACAAAAACCCCGACTTCTGATTTCCAGTAAAGATATTAAACTTTAAGCTTCTCTCCCTGAAAAATTTTAGAATAGACTTAGGCTGTTATGACTTATGACCACAGATATGTCGCTGGAAGAAGTCAACCTTCCGATGTTTGCTGTTTCTGCATCTCCATCCAAATTGATGGCATCTCTCAAGTAAATGTACTCTTCCGGACGCAATTTAGTTTGATTTAGCTTGAGTTTCTATGTTGATGTATATGTCGACGTAATACTGTGCAAACAATTGGCGATGTCTTAAGAGATGATTGGTGAACCATCTAGCAATATGCATAGAAGTTCATGCTCCTTACCTCCTTATTTGTTTCGTGGCCTGAAAGATAATCTGATTGTCTCTTGGCGATAAAGATATTTCAGAAATCTCAGCCACCAATCGGTGAATGCGGTATACATTATAATTTGCAAATGGTACTCATCATCGCCTTTCGAAAACATGAGCGAATATTGTAATGCGTCCTATGCCGGTGGATCCCTATAACGCGTTGAATCTGTCCACTATCATGTGACTTGATGATTATATCGCATGATTCCACACTTTAACCAACAATCACCACTGCTACTCCGTTAATTGTGGGAGCATTGAATTGTGCATGGGCACCATCTTGTCTTTTCCAACTGCATCCTATGCAGTTTTGATCATTTTAACCAACGCATTGCGTTTGTGTAAGAGTTGTTGCAGTTGTTCGAAAATCTCACGCGTCATCGCACAACGCTGATTGAGTTCATCAGTCGAATATCTGAAGGAACTTATGATCTTCATTCAATTGCGGCAACAGAGCTTTTTGACTTTTCCTCCTACACTGCACAACCTAGGCGTTTACGTCGACCACTTCAATGCATTGCAATGCTGTCAGCCTACATTCAATGGCACAATATTAACGCACGCAAGATCATTGTATGGGAGTAAGGAATCATTCGCTCTTCACCTTGATTGAGGCTACGTTGATCTTTATCATTATTTGCGCGACGGAGGGCTATTGTTGCATGATCTGATTCCACATGATTAGCTCTCCTCAAACGGGTTTGATCATTGTAATGTGCAAGCTGTTCATCCGTTTTGTTCGCACGTAAATTACCCACCTATCTCGGAATTTTATTTCGAACTCCAATGTTTGATCATCTTACAGAAAACATATAAAACATAAAAACTTCAAAGTATTTGATAATTATTTCCGCATTTTGCTCTCGTAAACACTTGTTGAATGACAGAAAAAGGATGAATGAACGATTATAAATACTGCCTATTATTTTACAACTGAGTACCCGTAAACAAAAAATGTATGCAAAATTTTCCTTAAAGGGATTTTTAAACGGGCGCGATTCCGTTTCCTGATACAATACGATAATTTGGGTTTCAGCTTTTATGTGGGAATTTCAGAAGAATACTATCATAAAATATAAATATTATACTGTTATGATTCTAAAAATCATAAAAAACATTAGTCAATTTCAAATGCTTTTCCCATAGAGTAAATCATACTAGAGAGAATATTTGACTCATCTGACGTTTCCTTTCACACTCTTCGTGATGCGGTCGGTGTGATAGAGATATGTTTGACGAAAAATGAGCTGGAATTACAAGAACTTCTGACTTTAATTTTTCATGTCGTTTTGGTGAAAAAAAAGAGAAATTTAAATGTGTTTTACACTTTTATATTGACTGTTATTGTTAGAATACATTTGTGTTGTATTTAACACAATAATTTTAACACACAACATTGTTGTTATTTTGTTGGTTGTTTTGAACTAGAGGTGGGCACGGGACGTGCTCTTTGCTGTGCCACGATGTGCACGATGTGTTCGTGCAAGAAATTTGACTTTCGTGCGTGCTCCGTTTGTGTTTGTGCAGAGTAAAAGAATATCGTGCGTGTATAGTGCGTGCAAGTCGAGAGTACTGTGACACGTTATCGCTTTATCACACACAACTAGATCAACAAATTCTGTCAATGTAAATGATTGGTATCTTTCCGCCCGTGATTTCCAATGTTACCAATGTAACACACCTATGTAGCCAAACACCTGCAGCCAAAGACGATCAAGAATTAGGGAACCGGAAGATGAGCACAATTTGGCAACCCTGGTAAAAGATAACCAAAAAGTGTCTGTAACCCGCAATTCAAGATAATAAAAAATTTAAATGCAAAGAGGTCATTTTGGCAAATAAAAATTTTGAAAATTGAGAGCGGTGAGACAATAGTAGGTTCTGTATGCTGCGAAAAATGCAAAAATATTTTGTCCCTGTTATGCATCCTTTTGTTGGTAGGTACACACATTTCATCATTACCCTTGCGGGAGTTTCTAAACTTACAATTTTCTAAATTTATTCAAGCTCAAGACCTTTTTAAATAATATAAAGCTTATTTATTATAAAGCTTATTTATTTATATTTATAAAGCTTATTATTTTCAAAAAAGCCGAGCATACAAATGTTCCAATGATACCAAGGCTGTCTGTATAGCTACTTCGGATCTTGCCAAGATCTTCATCAGCAGACGTTTTTGGCATGTTTTCGGTGAATTCATCAAAAAAAAAAAGAGTTGTGCATGAAGGTGTTCCAATGTTAGTGGTTGGTATTCTTCAAAAATGTGTATAAAGGAATTCTCATTAATATGATGATATCTTTTTTGTATATTTTCGTGTTAGACCGTGCTTTTTCGTAATTGTGAATAAAAGCGAAACGCATCCATCGATTTTCATGTTCCGTATCTCATTTTATTCATAAGATATGTGCCTTTATGTTAAAGTAATAAAATTTATCACTTTTCTACCGCTTTCGATTTTTTCCTGATTTTGGTTTAGATTTTCTCAATTCTCAATTCAGTTCTACAAATATGCTGCTTTCAAGCAACTGTTCAGCTCATAGACGAATATAGTATAGACATATTTATTCTCTCAATAAATTAAACGTCATAGGTATGGTTGCAAGTAAACATTGGATGGTGGAAAACATGGGTTCAATAATACCAGATAGAGGCAATAGTTAACAACGTCCAACAAAGGAACAACAACCGCATTTCGTCTTTCTGTGGCAAAGTAGTTGTGTTAAATAAAATACAAATGTATACCAAAGATAAAAGTCAACAAAAAAGTGCAAAATACATTTAAATTGTTCAGTTCTACACCAAAACGACATGAAAAAGTTAAGTGAACATATTTTGTAACTCCACAGGGTGTAAGTTAATTTTAAATTTAATTTCTCTCATTTCCACAAATCTACGACGATGAGTGTGAAATGAAACGTCAGATGAGAGAATAAATGTGTCTATACTATACTATGGTCATAGATTAATACTTATAGTAGATCTACTAATTCTCCCACCAAATTTATGACATTTGGCCTGGTGTGGTGATATTTATGTTTGATATTGAAAAGAATTGCTTTACTAATACCAGATAGAGGCAATGGTTCAAAACAACGAACAAAATAACAACAACGGCATTTCGTTTTGTGTGTTAAAATTATTGTGTTAAATACAACACAAATGTATGGAAAAAAGTGTAAAACACATTTAAATTTCAGAAATGACATGAAAAATTAAAGCAAGAAGTTATTGTAATTCCACCTGGTGTATATCACTTTTCGTCAAACATCTCTCTATCACACCGACCGCATCACGAAGAGTGTGAAAGGAAACGTCAGATGAGCCAAATATTCTCTCTAGTCTGAGATTACTCTATGACTATGGTTCAGCTCATCGGTGGGGGTTGGTCTAGGCATAACAGGAAAAGTTTTTCGAATATCACCCGCAAGAAATATCAGAGCACCTCCCATTCGTAAGTTTTTTCCTCGGAAATCGCGCAGAGCCCAAACAAACGCTTGAAGAGATTTTTTATGAGCTAGTTTGTTTCTGCGTGGTTCAAACTCAATGGTAGCTTGAGTTCTGAATGTGCTGTACATCCGCCATCGAGCAACTTTGATGCAATTCACGATGCAATCCCACTGTGCATTCGAACCGACGACAATATAAAATTACTGACAAGTGGTTTGCCCAAGGCACCGAGTAATACTATAAGAGTGTGCACTAGTTGCTTTTTGTACTAACGAGTTCCGAGACCTACTAGGAAAACATATAGAGAATGAGAGCAATCTTTAGTTGTAACAATTTTCGTGTTAATTGGGATCTACACAAATAACTTTACTCTAACACTTCATTACATTTTGATTTTTTTCACTGAATATCCCTTTTTTTGTACTTGGAGAACAAATAGAGAATGTGCTATCAAAGAAGACTCGTTGATAGGGACTGAGTTGCGTGCTGTGATTTTCAAACTTCTGCTGCCAAGTGTCAAGCGAAAAGTACAAAACACATCAACTGGGAGTCAATTTTTCCAACTAAATCGATTAAAAAAAGGGATATTATTATAAGGTAATTGACAAATTTCCATTGGATGTGACATATCGTCAAATACAACTTGTCACTAGAAGTCCCATGAAAAAATAGAACGTCATTTTATTTGATTTTTATGACAGGAATTGCTAACGTATTTGAAATTCATAATATGCATTTTATTTTTAAAAAATTCAATTTGAACTGTTAATCTGTATCACCCATTTTTCTATTTGCATAATGACTTAATCTCACATAGTTATTCAGTAACAAATTGAAATATGAATGATTTTCCTGATTTTTTGTATTTGTATGAGGGCAATTAAAATGTATATTGAAAATTGCTTAATGTTGTTAATTAGATGTTCTTCCACGATTGGCCAACATTTTTCTAAACTCGGGCCGCAAGTATAATAGACTTGTTTTTATGGTGTCAACCGCTAATCAAATTTTTCGACCAATATGTATGGGGAGTGGATTAATATCGCTTAGTTGCCCATACAAAGTGGTCCAAAAATTAGTTTATCAGGGGCCACACCTACCGTTTGATATAGTAAGTACCCACAATTAACATTTGAAAGATTTTTATTAGGTATGTACGATCAATTGATTAACCTGATTCATCAACATTCTGATTAATCAAATAGTCATCATTTGAGTAATCAATATTCGAGATTAATTGGTTAATAGAGAAATTTATTAATCAATTATTTGAGTAATTTGTATTGCAAGATTTAGGTGTAAACAGTATTGTGATTTATTCGTGAGTTTAAAAGGTCCTCAAATTCGGCAATAACTTGTGTTTCGAAAGTATTAAATATCTGAAATATATTTCTAAAACTTAAAAGTGGAATATATCGGTCTCCGTTATCTACCTAATGTGAATACTTTAGCATGAAGCACCTATGTAAATTTGTTTAGAATATTAAACTCATACATATGTAAATTTTAGAACAGATTAACCGCTTAAATTCTAACAGTTTCATCAATTTACTTCGCCAACAATCTTGATATTGTTAGAAATTTAGACGGGACTAGTAGTGTAGTTGTATATTAGGAAACATAGACCATGCTCGAAAGTACTTGGTTGATTAAACAAATGAGTTTCCTAAAATAATCGACTATTATGGCTACATGTTTTTCTATTAGAATCTTTGCAAAAAAAACTTAAATTGTCACAATTTTAATTTAAAACAAAATTGGTATTATTGATAACACTGTAACACAAATGAAAGGAATTTGCTTCGGGCCTCAACCAAACCAAAAAATTTTTAAAGTACTTGGACGTGGTATCACAAACGCCCGCTTGGTTTTGCCCCTCAAAGTTAAAAATTTTTTTACAGGCCGAAGAAAATTTTGTAGGTGGGTCCAGGGTCCCAATCAGCGATTATAAAACTAGAAAGCGCACAACTCACTGGTTGTGCGAAGCTCTCCCCAATTCCTTCATTGGATGTAATGGGAAACCATTTATTTGTTATTTATTGTCCTGGAATTCTTCTTCTAGAATCAGAAAAAATCAACAATATGTTATACAACTTTTTAAGTATTTTGATTTAAAGCATAACTACCCCTAATATGTAAATCATAATTTTCGAGTCGTCGTGGAAATATGTATAAGAAATGAAATGACACACATTTTATATTTTCCATACAACAAACTCTAGCGTGGTAACACTTTTTAGGGGTTTTTCTCAACTTCTAAAATTAGACATGTTAACGTGCAGGTTGCCATTTTATATGAGTTAACGTGTATAAGTTACGGAAAACACCCCTAATATAAACTTTTAATTACTCGTAAGTGTCCAAGGTTTTGTTATTATTTGAAAAAAACGTTTACAGTGTGACCTTCGAACTCGGTCACTATACATTCTTCAATGCCCCTTGATAAAAAGTACAATTCAAACAAAACTTTTATATTTTTTCATATAAAATGCAATGAAGTAAAAGGAAGAATCAATTCGAATTGAATTTAATTTGTTATCCAATGAACCTTTTGTTCGGGGGCCGCGTCTTGGTCACAATTGCTACATACCGAAATATTTACGAGTATAAATCGCAATGTAAATTCTAAATACAACGTGTTCAGCACAGTAATAAAATTTATCCATATTATACATACGAAAAAAACAATACCAAACCAAACTGGCGGCACTTGTGACACATTACACGGAAGCATGGATGACACTTGTTGACAGCTCGGTTGCAAAAAAAAAAACAACAATATACCGCTAATTACATGGCTCGCACTTGAAATGGGGGCATTGCCAGATTGTGCGAAGGCTATAATTCGGAGATATTATTAGGATCATGCGACAAATACAATGTATTTAATTGGCAATTCTTCTAAAGCAAATCAAAATCAGTCAGTCAGTATGTTGAGAAGCAGTTGTTGTATTGGCCGCACTCTCGTATACAACATTCGAGTTGGCTAAAAACAATGCGTAAATTAAAAATATTTGCACGTAATAAAAGTGTTTTAACGTTAACGTTAACGTAAGCTTGACACGTGATCCATCTCTGTTGCTTACACTCACTCGTAGAAGAACAACTGATACGGAATTTTTCTATTTCAAGTTATTAAATTACTGAACCGGTTAGACAGGTTTTCCCCATATGCCTTTCAATTACCTGTAGTTTTAGAGAATTGCGAGTAAAAAAACAAAAATAGATTAATTTAAAATCACGTCCTGCTATCGTTTCTAGCATTAATGTAAACAAACTGTCCAGGAGTCGATATCAGAAAATATTTAATTATCAGCTACAAAAATTAAAAATCAGTTGATTCAGCAATGATTTCTTATTAAAAAAAGCTATTTAATTAACCCGGGTTTCTGAAAATCTCAATTGATAGGTACAATATTTTCTTTACTTAGTATGTAAATGGTAGCACTAACAAAGGAATTGCCTTTTTGGAGAAAAAAGAAATTGAAAATAACCCAATACCTAATGACGTATGATACTTAAAGTGAACACAATAATGTGTTGACCAAAATTATGTGACTGTGCGAATTGAGTAAACCCAATCAATAATTTATGCCAATCACACAATATTGAGGGAACTTTTCAGTTTGTGTTCACATTATTACAGCAGCTGTCAAATATGTAGCAGAAATTTTTGCTTGAACAGGTTGTGGAGCAGACAAAGACTGTTCCAGACAAAGCGATCAGTACAAATAAGGATACTAAACTTGAATCAAGATCACGCACGGGAATACATATTTCAGTCACATGTTCACATGTGATCAATAAATCTATAAATGTCATAATTTTTTCAAAATTTTATAATGCATTTTTAATAAAAACAGGTATGCCCTCTATTTTACTTTCTATAAAAACGATTTATTAGTAATATCAGTAAAAACAACTCAAACTTTGATTGTGCAATATTATTTTGAAATTGTGAATAAAATTTCTTATTCGAACGAATTCCAAATGTCATATCGGTATTTACCCAACTCCGAAAAATCTCTATTTCAAGTTTTTTCACAATTGTTTCATTTACCGAGTTGAGTATTTTTGAACGAGAAATACTTCTACATTAAACATTATATTTTTATGTTCATCTACATAATTTTATTGAACCTTCTATTGTTGTTACAAGAATCTCAATAGTTACAAGTCATTATTCGGATTTCAAAAATAAAATATTAAAAAAAATGTTAGGGAGTATACAAATTAAGTATTTTTTTTACCCCGCTAAAGTTAATTAAAGCTTAATTTGTACGTGGCAGATAAGCGATATTAACAGCCCGATTCTGTGAATTCTTGATAAATTTTTTATCAAGATATTTTGTCAAGATTTTTATCAACCAAAAGTTCGGTTGGTATTCTGTGGCAACATTGATAAATAAAAAGCTTTTGAAATTCACCAGTGTGGTGAATTTCTATTGACAGCTGATTTTGTTTATTGTTATCAAATTATTGGCCAAAACTTGAACTGTCAATGGTAATGATGCGCTTTGGGCGTCATGAGGCTGCAAATCTGGAATTAATTGCCGAGCAAGAACACGACTCAGGCGAAATTTTTTTGTAAATTCTGCCTCCGACAACTGAAAAGGATCGCTTGAGTCGCGTAATCTTCGTAAGTCACACCTTCGCCTTCTTTTTTCCGCATTTTCTTCGTCTGCACAAATCAGCATTAACACAAATATTTCTTCTTCCATTTTTCTAAAAAGATACGTAAATTTATACATGTACTTTAAAAAAGAATCCATTATGTTGATATTTACATGAAGCGTGCACTATTTACCGAATTTGAATACACACACACAATAAAATAGAGTTATCAATACCAAATGAGGCTTTGACAAATTATCAACTAAAAAGCTTTTATTTTTTGTAGTAGAATACCCAAATCTTGATAAATATTCAAAAGTTGATAAATACTCAATGTGGTGAACTTATCAAGTGCACAGAATCGGGCTGTAAGTGGCATTTCAATTTCCCACTTAAATTCCGACTTGAGTAATAACAATGTTGCCACATGTTTAATTTCAAGAAATGGAAACAAAAAATTATCTTAGATAAATTTTGTTATCATTTCTTGCGAATGAAAATGTTATCAAGGAGAGACTGAAAAGCAGAAATTTGCTAAATGGCTTACACATATTAAGTTCATTAAAATTATTTTATTTAATGGAAGACTACGTATACTTTTATATCTCGAAAATTGACGGATAGATTTTTATTTCCGATTGAAAACAAAATTGGAATTGAATTGGTACAAAATGGAATATTGATCATGGTAGAATTATCTATCAGGTAGATAATTATCTGAACGACTAAACAGGTGATTAAATTTTGTCCATGTAATTTTTCGTTTCACTTGTCAAAATCATATGTATTTTCTTTTTATACTTTTTTATAATCTTGTATTGTTGGTATATACAGTATGTGTAGAGTTTGACAACTGAAACGAATAATCGAAAACAAAATGTGTTGTTGCTACTCACAACTACAACATCTGTTGCTACCATGTATTTGTTGGCACTGGCTACAAACGTGTTGCCGCATTGCATTTTTTTCACCCATTACAGCAAATGTTGCCACATTTCGTTGTATTAAGTGTGGATCGTTTTATTTGGAAAGTCGTAAGTGGCAATAGCTTAATGGAATAAAAAAACAGCCTTGTTATTTAGGAAATTTCACCAAAACTGTATATTATTTTTTAGTTGTCTTAGATCCGAGTTATTTTTAGGTTGTAAGTCTTTTAAGGCTAACAGAACATGTTTTTCCGGTTAGTGAAAAAAATGTAAATGCCGCGGGTATGATTCGAACATCATCTTCAGCAGCGTCTATGCCATAGACGAATATAGGTATAGATACATTTATTCTCTCATCTATCGTTTCATTTCACACTCTTCGTCGTAGGTTTGTGGAAATGAGAGAAATTAAATTTAAAATTAACTTACACCAGGTGGAGTTACAAAATATGTTCACTTAACTTTTTCATGTCGTTTGGGTGTAGAACTGAACAATTTAAATGTATTTTGCACTTTTTTGTTGACTTTTATCGTTGGTATACATTTGTATTTTATTTAACACAACTACTTTGCCACAGAAACACGAAATGCGGTTGTTGTTCCTTTGTTGGACGTTGTTTACTATTGCCTCTATCTGTTACTGTTGAACCCATGTTTTCCACCATCCAATGTTTACTTTTCACCGTACCTATGACGTTTAATTTATTGAGAGAATAAATACATTTATACCTACATATGTATGTATATTCGCCTATGGTCTAGGCAGTTAAGCCACCGCAATGTGTATTCACACTTTATTGCCAATTATTTGAATTTTTATAATTTGGAATACATTATTTTTTGTCCACCCGTCAAAATATACATTGGTCTTTCAAAATATTTCGTGTCTAGCATTAAGATCCCGTGACCTGGACCGTTTTTAAAAAAGAATTGTAGTTTTTTCAAAGAATGTTGTACTTTAAATAAAGAATGTATACAATATTAGTATGATGTGAAAGACTTTTTAAGTCAAATCCAACGGTATATAAACAAGTCCTAATGAATTCTTTTCCAGGGATATTCTGCAGATAAAAAGATGTTAAAGATATGGTATGAACGTTTTTCTGATTTATTATCAGGTTGGCAAATTTTAATCTTTAGTCGATTTAAAGAAATACGTGTTCCAGTTCTTTTTTTAAATTCGCACTAGTTTGCGTTCTACCAAATATTTAATATTTAAACGGGGCAAAATGGTTATAATAATATCATCGTTGTATATACTTTTGAATTTTAAAAATGTAATACATTTTCCACAGTACTCTGCACCAAATATCAAAAATTTAGAATTACTCCAATCTGGAAGCGGATTCATCTTCTAGTTAAAATTACCCTCTTTTCAATACTTTCCTGTTCAATCGGAAAAACAACATTCCAAATTAACGAATGAGTTTGTTATGATTCGTAGAATTAATAACTGGTAACAAATAGCAATAAATATTTATTTTATGATTGTGTTCTTGTAAAAACCGCGGTCTTGTGGAACCCAAATTATCCTATTGTAACATAAAACTGTAGCAGGTAGATAACCAACCCACACTTGACCATCACGTTCATATAATAAACATTTTCCAGAAAATTTGGCACAATCTTTTTTAGAGGTATTTTAATTTTAAAGTGTCCAGTATTTATAAAAGTTCATTCGTCCTTTTATTATCAATCAAGAAGTGTTTGTGAACGTGAAAAGGCAAAAAATAAATGTAAGTCAATCTTCTTACACGGTAGAAATTAAAAAATTTTAAATACAGGAAAGTGTTGTGTGAAAACCACCCCGATTAATTTTGTCATGTGTGCGGCGAATAATAACTTCATTATAATAGTCATATCAAGATTACTTTAATATACTTAAATCAGGAAAACATTAACCAACATTGGGCACCGAGTACGATATGTCATTCGTGTCAATCAAATTTAAATCAAGTTTCAGTAAGCATTCGTTATTTATTTTTACAATAAATAGGACATGCTATGCTATGGAGAGTACCAGTGCGCCACACAGCCGGTTGTTAGTTTTCTGTAAGTAGATACAGCGGTTTCGGAAAACATATTCAGTTGTGATACACCACGAGATCGGATGGTGGGTACACCCTTCCAGTTCCACATTCAGAATTTCGTATCCTGAAAATCCGTATACAATATGTAGTCAAATGACTTCATCATCGCCATCACTTTTAACCTCAAGTTTATGTTACATATCAAATACTTCCGATCCAAAGCTTTACACTGAGGCACAATAAAATGATCTGGTAAGCGTGGCCGTCGGTGGTGCAATGGTTAGTGTGCGCGGCTCTTGTACATGAGATCCTGGGTTCGAACCCGGCTCTGACCACCTTAAAATTTCTTTCGGCGGCGGTCACCTTGCATAGTGACGGCGACACTATCGAGTATCTAGCCATGAAAAAGCTTCTCAAATTACCGTTCGGAATCGGTGTAAAACTGTAGGTCCCAATCAGTGAGTGAAAACTGGAAAGCGCACAGCTCAGTGATTGTGAGAAGTTCTCCCCAGTCCCTTCATGGGATGTAATGGGAAACCATTTATTTTTTTTAAGGGACCTCGAGCTTCCGAAAGAAAAATCGGGGCTGCTTAAGAGATCAAAATTTCTTAGAAAAGTTTGTACATCTAAAGATAAAGGGCCCGTTCATATGGCACACTAGGAACGCACGAGACAGAGTGTGCACGGTTCGCTTATTTAAAAACAATTTTCCACAGTCTTACTTCTGCAGAATTTTCTGAAAGCGTGTTTGATGGGTGATAAATCCGAAGCACTATATTTGAGATAGAATTCGTTTCGATTAATTTTTTTCCAGCTTCCTGGGAAACAAACAAAATTTTGTGGAAATCATTCGTGATTTATTCTGTAACAATTCGAAAATTGGTAATCAGAATTTAAATCACATGTTTTTTCGAAATTATTATAGAGCATGCTGATGCTACTTTCAGACGTAAACAGGTCCCTAAAAATACGTTTTCTGCAGTCGCAGGTGAAAATTTTCAGCTACTTTATCAGGGACTGTATAACGAGAATATTATGGGAGATTACATTTGGTTCCATATAACGGAAACAACTCCTACACATCACCGCAGTCAAAACTTTGCTATTTTTTTTAATAAAAACAAAACCTTCACATAATTTTGAAATAAATCAAAACTTATCCATAGATTTGCATAACTTGAATAACTTGATAGGTATATTTTTGTACCAAACTTGGACAAATCGTTCTCGTTCTGTGGAGCAATTTTTTCAAAAATCTTTAATTTTATGTACAAAATTTTAAAAAAAATAAAATATATCCATAGAATTTAAAATGTCGACTATTTTTGTATTATTCAAAAAGTATCTCAAACTTTTTTGATTTCAATGCACCTTTGTTTTGCTTTGTAATGGCTTACAAGCAACAACATCGATGAGTAGTAACATTTGTTATTTTGTTCATGCAATTTCATGTCGAAAAGTTATACTGTTGAATCTTGCTATTGCTATTAACAGCAAAATTTATTTTATGAGTGTATTCTCGTTGCACTATATTGTCAATTTCCTCTTCTATATAACCCATTTATTCTAAGTTCTCAAAATTACGTTGCTGCAGTTTAAAATATCAAAAACAGCAATAAAGTATGTTTTCTACTTTAAAATTGAAAGTAATCTGAAGTTATTGCTTACTTCAAATGTTGTTCTTCTAAACTTTTGACGCACACACGTACCAACATGACACAGGGTACATTTCACCATCCTTACAATTTTGAAAATGTAACACAATTATTTTAAAATTTTCCAAAATGTTAAAGTGCATCTCGCTTTTGCTTCAAGTGCATTGCGGGACATGAATGGGTTAATTGTTTTTTCTGAAATTTTGTGTGTGTATTCTCCTTGACCCATAGAACGATTTGTTTTGTTTTTTGTTCGGCCCGGCCTGATGTACATATTATATTTCTTAATGAATTGTTTATTCTGTTTTTATTTCTTTTGTATCCAATGCACTTCATTAAAACATTTTTAATAATCTCTTACCAAAACTGCAGCATTTCTTTGATAATATTCAAATAACCCGCTAGTTTGATTACTTATTTAAAATTAAAACACCGTCGACTTTCGCTTCGAAGTTCGGCTTGAGCGCAAAAAAACACCTTCGGTCGAGCACTACGCCATAATGTGGCTTACAGTCCCGTGGCCCATCCACCTTGACGTCGATTAGTAACCCACGTCGTAGGAACATATCTCCTTTTTGTACAAATTGTCAACAGATTGTTACTAGTAACTGGATTAGCGTACGGTGCACACTGGTCTAAAATCAAGTTTTTTTTGGCATAAATTAAAAAAAAGTGTTCAGTTTTTAAAAAGGGATACATTTTTAAAAAGCTGACACTCTGGATGATATAGAAATCATAAACAAACAGCTTTTCTTGAAATACTATTTCAATTAGAGCTGTGTAGTTCACGAACGAACTAGTTCAATTGAACGATTCACTCTTGTGAACTAGATGAACTTGTTCACACTGTTTCGCTCTTTTGTTTGAGTAGTTTACTTGGTTCAGCAGTTTTTTGTATTTCAGTTGTGCAGTTCTCTTTGCCATTTTCTAGTTCATGCTCTCTTTGTCTCACTCAATTTGCACAAAGGTGGCTAATGTTGCAATCTTTGTGAAATGGATATGTAGCCGGCTTCTACACAATAACTATTATTCCAAAATATAAAAAGATAACGGAAACACCAATATTTCAGAAACGGAATAACTTAATTGTTAAGTCGACCTTCAATAGGGCGATTTAGTATAAACAAATACCACAGTATCCAAAACACTTTAGAAATCTGCAAAAATCAAATCATTTTCGCGATCATTCGCTCCGATTGAACTAAAACTACAAGTTGAACTGCAATGAGCTCTTTAGTTCACAGCTCATATGAACTTGTTAAGCTGAAATGCTACAAAAAACTAAATGAATGAACTAGTTCATTCTGATGAGCTGAACTAAAAAGAGCGCTCACTTGAATGAACTAAAATTCCCAACTCTAATTTCAATAAAGCGTCACAGAAATCAAGCGTTTTTTCACGAATTTCTCCATAATTTATTCGCACTTACAGCATGATTATATTTGCGGCTCTAGATTAATGAGAATTTAAAAGTAAATGGGGTAAATGTTATATGATTAATAACGTTTAAGGGTCTTAGAAAAAAACCGTTTTATAAAAACTAAAATTTCGTTATCCTTTGTATTTGTTATATTGTAGTTTCAGCCATCCTATTAGAACAATGGTTATTGCTTTATATTTATATGGCGGGGATAGTGCCTCTGATTCTTACGAAGTAGAAATTCATACCCGTACTCTATTGAATTGCAACTAGAAGAAAACTGCTAAAAAATGTTCTTCAGAAAACAATTCCTTCCTCTGAATACCAAAGCTTGAAGCTACAAATCCAATTAGCCCTAAATTTTTTTTATACGCTCATCTATTTGTGTGGAAAATAGCCATTAAAACTAAATTGGCCATTAAAGTACGATTACGGAACAAATATTTCAAAGTAGTGCATGAATCTTAAATAACTCCATCTACAGCAAATAAGTAAACCTATACTATGCTATGATCTTTGCACATATTATATTGCACACACATACCAATATCTTTTAAAGTTTTACAGCTGATTTTTAGTCAATAAAGGTCATACAATTAGTTTTAAGTTACACATACTTTGACCTGTAACTCCTGTGGGCGTGGTTCGATCATCCCAAAAATATGTGAATTTCATGTTTTCAGCATGCCCTACAAACATGCAAAAGTACAAGTCTCTATGTACATTATTCGAATTTATGCGAAAAAACCTAATTTTGGACCAGTGTGCGGTGGTACAATGGTAGTGTGCGCGACTCTTGGACATGAGAACAGGAGCGCGATTCCTGATTTGCCACCTTACATTTCTTGGCAAAATTGCCGGGGATGCCCCAATGCCAAACAACAAAAAAACCGAAATTAGAGAAAAATATAAGCATACGCAAAAAATGCAGCCCTGACCCATGGGGCTCACAGGGTCCAAGAAGCGTTTCCAAGTGGCACTGAGGACTCCAAAGCCAATAGCTGTACATGATCGCTTATTTAAGTAAATTAGTACTAACAGCTAAATTCGATTCAAGGCAGTGGCTGTGTTCAGGGCTCAGTAGTTGGCAGTGCAGGTTATTGAGGAGGCAACAGTTACAACTAAAACTGAGATGTTGTAAATATCCGATATTCGTTTTCATTCGAGTTGAAATTGTCACTAAAAGTTCAACAAATTATATTTCAAAGGAATCCCTGTTCTGTCAGATAATTGGATTTCCATATTGAATAAACGCTCAAGTCGCATTACGGTTCCAGGATACTTCTGCAAGTCCTCAGAGTTTTTTCGGTCTGCTTCAATAGTTGCGCACTGAAATTAAATTCCGAAATATCTTTTAATTTGAAAAAAAAATACTAAGTTTTATCAAGTCGTCATCAAAAATTGTATCGACAGAAATAGAGTAGTTTGAATTCAACAACGACGTGAATGATACTTACAGAATACCAAATATGTGTCAACAGTCGTCGATATTTATTGAAAACGACCAGAATAACCAGAATAGGGGCCCATTTTGATACAATTTTGAATTTCTTTTGTGGTCATTACTATTTCCTAAATACGCATTACTATTTCCTAAATCGAATTATATTCAAACCCTAGACACTAGGTACTCATATTATCCACATTTAATCACACATACGTACGTCCCTACATACATGCATACCTTACTGATATCTAATTTTCTATCCTTGTTTTTTTGCACCATAAGATGTAACATTTGACGGTCCACCATTGTCTGCAAATGTCTGTTTGTCGCCGAAATCGCTGTTACGTTTGGTTGTTGATCATGATGACTTGCACAGGCGCAAAGCGTATAAAACCTATACTTCATCTTCCGACGCGCTGTCTTCTACTCCAGGAAAACTCAGTGTTAATCATCACGATCATAACTTGGAGGAGGAATATAATGCCTTTGTGAATAACGTTCGTTTGACGCCGGTAACGTTTATGAAGCTTTGTCCAGCTCTATTGGCACAGATCGATCAACAAGTTTGCTTGCAACCTGTGCCATTAACACAAATGGAGGATCCAAAAGAAAAGATATGGAACGGTGAGTTAGTTTCGCAGTGTTACCTATGTATTCCTTACTAAATCTAAATGTGTCTATTCTTTTCATCCAGCTTGGATTTATGCCAGTGCTACGATATTCATACTTTCCGCCTGTGGACTCTTGGGTATTCTATTAGTGCCACTTATGAAAACTGTTGCGTATCAAGAAATACTCAACTTTTTGATCGCCGTTGCTGTAGGTACCTTAAGTGGAGATGCTTTGATGCATCTACTTCCACATGCCCTGGTTAATGATCGTCCTGCGACAGAATCACACAACGATCATGGGCATGACGAACAAAATCAATCATCTCATTCACATGACACGACGCCGGTATGGATAATGGCTTGTGCCTTTTTTACTGCTGTATTCATGTACATACTTGAGAATCTCTTGCCACTGTTAAAGGGTGATAATGCCGAAGGATCTCACGGGCATAGCCACCATCATCACAATCACGGGCATAGTCATAATCATACAAACAACAATAACACTAAAACGAAACAAATAATGGCAAACAATGCACCGGTTCCACCTGCTTCAGAAAGTAACACCGAGATACCCGTAGCAGATTTAAAAGAAGTACGCGAACTAAACATTATGTTAAACGAATCAAAATTGGACGAGAAGAAACCCTCCAGGCCGCTAACGCCAGTAGCTTTCATGGTGATCATTGGTGATGGTTTACACAATTTGACTGATGGCTTGGCTATTGGTGCAGCCTTTGCCTCAGATCCAGTGACTGGTTTGGCAACAGCCTTTGCCGTTCTATGTCACGAATTGCCTCACGAGCTAGGCGACTTCGCACTGTTACTACAAACAGGCGTAACAATAAGACGAGCGATTTATTTGAATATCGTCAGTTCAGTTTTAAGCTTTGTGGGCATGGCCATTGGCCTTCTTATAGCTGGAATTCATACAAATATGACCCAATGGATATATGCAGGAACTGCCGGATCTTTCCTATACATAGCTTTAGCGGATTTGGTGCCAGCTATGGCTGCAGAAAGTAGAAACAAATTAAAGACAGCTTTGATTCAAATACTAGGTGTGCTGGTTGGTGGCTTCATAATGTTGGTCATCGCCATTAATGAAGATGATCTGGAAAGACTATTCAAATAGTTTGCGAAACGAAGGAATCCCCCTCTACGGTTCGTTAATATGAGCCAATGAAGTGCCAAGTATTACACATATGTAAATCTCGTCTTAATTAAGTTAGTGTAATTATATTTAGTGTTAAGTTTTACGAATTTTTAATTGTAAATTATTTAAATTAATAAACAAATATGGAAGGAGACTCTGCCATCCTTTAGAAAATATTAATTATTTTCAATTCGTGTTATATTTTATTCACGTCAGCACTTACGTAAGTATTTCATTTCTTAACATGTTTGCAACAAACAAAAATTATTAAAACTTAAAGTTAACGAGTCATTTAACAAATGATTAGGCCATCTGGTAGTGGGATTCTTCAAACGGTTCATTGGGTAGACGAGCAGGATTCTGAAAGATATAAAGTAAAAAAACAAATTAAGAACTGATTATTCTGATCCATTCTTGTTAATAATATGTAATAAATAATAAGATATAGATCTAAAATATGATCTAAATATGCTGTTGTATGAATAATAAACTAGGGCGAGTTCAGAAATAATATTGTAACGGGTGCACAGTGGTTTTGAGCTGTATGGAGTTGGCGGCCCAAAATACATCCAGTATAGGTATCATCGTGAAACTTCGGTCACAGTTTTATAAGTATGTCAGATCTATTTAATGGTAAAATGGAAGTGGTTGATGACCCATATCCCCCCCCCCCCTCCCCTCCTAACGTACCCAGGCACCCACATTCAACCCACGTAAGCAAAAACTTGAGAAAATGTACGAAACGTGTTTTTAATTCATATGTTAAGAACTTGGTTACAAGATTAGTTTTAAAAAATAAAAATATTGACTAATTTCATATAAAATAATATGTAATACAAAATTATAAAAAGGTTAAGGGGGGTAGTTAAAAATATAACGAAGATACTCTTCGAAATAAAAAAAAGATTTAAAAATTATTGCTTATTCATTTTTTTATAGCAGTTTTAAAATTGTTAATATTAAGGCTGTTTTTTAGTAACAACACCCCTTAAATGAAAATCGACTTCAAAATTAATCTAGCAATTCAAAAACAGATTTTAATAAAATTGATTTGTCCTTGCATGGTAACTTTCGTTGTCCCGTTATAAAAGGATCCGAAACAAACAAATCAGTATTTGTTGAAATGCGTGACATTTTGCGCGTGTGCTGGAGTCGAAATTTCTTTATATCTTTGTTTCTGGACTCTGCAGCTTCTTCAGAGAGCTCTCCAATAGATACCAGTGCATATTGAATAACATCTGAAGCATGAATTACAATTTTGTGGACTGAGGGAGGAAGATAGTACCAGGAATATTTATTTGTCAGCTCCTTAGCAGTGTCCAGTGCATATTTCCTAAATTTGTCGACATTAATATTATACCCTGAAGACAAAGCTTGTAATAATGTTGCACATCTCTCAATTACTACTTTACCAATGCCTGTTATTTCTGCAGACAAACCAGCATTGTTAAATAATTCTCCTGCCGTATTTCCATCATTGGAAGACCCACTCCCACCAGTTTTTGGCTTGTCGACTATTAGTCCCATTTTTTCTCGGAATTGTAATTGAATATTCTGTTTTCTTTTGAGAAATTCTGCTTTTCCTTTTATAGACCTAATTTGCCATTGTTTTTGGTCAAGCCTATACGATATATGAAGAAAATACTCGAAAAATCTAATATATGCGTGCAAAGGCGACAATCCAAATTCATAGTGATCTATTTTAACTTCTTTCTGCAGACATTTTTCAATATTGTTCATCTCGGTGGGTTTTGCATTACATATATAACACTTTGCGGATGAAGTTTCAGTTAAGGCATTACATACTTTACCATCCACCATTGTCAGTTGCAGAATATGGTCAATATTTATCGTTTTCTTAGCATTTTTGAATTTTGTGGGAGTTAACTGTTCAATTTTCTTCTTGTAATATGACTCTTCGTCGATGGACAATTGAACTGTCTCTTTTTTAAATTGGAACCTGATAGGACGGCAGTAGCGGGTGGACGATGGTCGAGGATTTTTCCAAATTATTTTGGTAATTTGAGCCTCATCTGGTTTTGTTACAAGTTGGAGTGCGACATATGACGTTACAAATAAGTTACTATCATCCAAACTTTTATTTTCAACTTTCTGTTTGTACTCGCTATGTCCCGGACTGCCATCAAACCCCCATTTTCCTATTAATGTAAGGCCGTTTACGGACTCATCCAAAACTTCATTAATAACATCGCTCTGTAGTTCTAATATCCGAGTAGCGGTATGGTCTAATAGACTTTGAAGTTCAACTTCATCGTGAGATTCGCTGACAGTTATTTTGTCTGGGTAACTTTTCTTTTTTTCTTTCAAAATGTTATCGCAGCAAGGTAAAAAATGATTATCAAGTTTACTGTTTACAAAGCTTCTTATTGTCAAATATTGAAGTTTTGTTAAACCTGCTTCAGTTATAAGCGATATAACTTCACTAACATTTGCTTGCAAAATCGATGGGTTCTTTTGTAAGGTAGCAAATCGCAAATCATCGGCAGCGGAGACATCAATTTCTTCTATTTCTGCTATTCGTCGTCGTTTTGTCCTGCTTGAACACTCTCCGAAACTTAACTAGGACGTCCTCGATCTTTATTCAAGTCAGATGTTTGTGAATTTAATAAAATCGACTCCATTTGGGCAAGCCAATGAGAATATGTGTTTTCAACTCTAGCTTTTATACGATTGCATTTTTGCCAAAATTCTGAAATTTTTTTGCAATTATAATTTAAGCGTCTTTCTAATTCACTTTCTTCAAATGTGTAGCCCTCATTTTTAATATAGCTTTTCACGACATCCTTCACTTTTCTAGCTTTTTCTGCATTTGCACCTCTTTCTGAGCACCAAATATCAAAAATATGTGAGCGCGAAATTTTGCAATTATAACATGTGCCTATTGCAGAAACAATTTATAACAAGGATAAAATTAAGAAAAAATAAAATTAAAAGTCGGTGAAAAAGCCAAAAACAAACACATTTCTTTACATGCATAACGATAACAGAGCAACGCGAACATAAATTAACAAACACCACACACAATTCATATTTGGACATAAAAACAACGAGGCCGCTTTGGTCTGAGGGAGATAACACAAAGACGAGCAAAAGTGAGCAGCTGATATTACCAATTTTAGAATCTTGAAGTATTTACTAATAAACGAAAAAAATCCCAATGGAGACTTCCGGGGGAACACAACTAAAACTCTAGTTAAAATTTACATACATATATGGACGAACGAACACTAACAACGACACTGCAAAACTATTCATTTTATAACAAATCTACAACAAGCTTAACACATTGTTATTATTTTAAAATATAGTTAATACCATTTAATTCCATATTCATTTCGATTTATTTCAACAGAAGTTTATTTTCTTTTGTTTTAATTAATTTAAAGTTGGACTTAATTTTCCACTTTTTCACACTGCAAAAACCAACTGTTTACTCGCTCTTTACTTTTTTGAAGCTGTTCCTAAAGAGTACAGATGGAATAAAACAAAAACAACTATAAATTTTAAAACCTTGTTTTTATAACAAACAGTGATGCCACACTTGGTGACAAACTTCTGACTTTGATTTTTTTATTTTTGGCCAATGGGATCGACCACTGTGGGGTGGTCCAAATACAAGTATCTCTTTAAACATTAAATAAAATGAACTAAACTAAATTTCTTTTGGTATTTTATGTCTTTATTAGAAACTAGCAAACCCGGCAGGGTTCGTCCTGAATTGTAGAAGGGGGAAAAATATATATAGTCTATAGTACTCAGTGATAACGTAGCATTCTACTGGTGAAAGAATTTTTAAAATCGGATGAGTACGTAGTTTAGAAGAATACCCCCTACATACAACCTCACAAACACTTCCTCTTTATAATATTATAGATATATATATTCCCATTACTGGCTCCGTAGTAGCTAATCCTGTCAGTCCACTTTTCCAAGACTTTGTTGACGGTTTCTGGCTCGGACGATATTAGCCTTAAGGGTGTGGACTACTTACTTTTATTGAATATTTTACAACCTCATGAGGTCAGATGTCTTACACATATTAATTAAACAAAGAAATTAAACAAATTTCAACATATTCTTCCAACTGGCTCTATCCTTCGCCTTTTCTCGCCAGTTGGTAACACCAAGGATACGGAGGGATTCTTCTGCCTGGTCTTTCCAGCGGAGTCTTGGTCGTCCTCTTTCCTGCTTCCATCGGGTACATTATCGGAAACCTTTCGCGCTGGTTCATCTTCATCCATTCTGATAACATGGCCTAGCCAACGAAATTGGCATACTGTGATTCGTCTAGCTATGTCCACGTCAGAATACAGATTATATAGCTCTGCGTTCCAGCGACGTCGGTACTCGCCGTTTTCCCTAACAGGACCATATATTTTTCGGAGAATTTTTCACTCGAAAACTCCCAGGTGTTTTTCATCCGCTTGGGATATGACCCAAGTTTCGGAGCCATTTGTCAAGACAGGTAAAATGAGTCTAATATAGCTGGACTTTTGTCCGTCGAGAGAGGGCTTTGTTCCTAAACTGCTTGCTGAGCCCAAAATAACATCTATTTGCAAACACAATTCTCTTATCTATCTCCAGGCTGACGTTGTTGTCCTTGTTCACGGCGGATCCAAGGTAGACAAATTCATCTACCACTTCAAAATTAAATCGGTTGTCAACGTTCAAGTGCGGACCAAGTCGAGAGGTTTCTCTACTCGTTGACACCATCAATTTTATCTTGCCCTCATTAACAGAAAGACCCACCCACCTTCGCTAATTCCTTTTCGATTCTTGAAAATACTGCAGTAACCTCTCGCAAATTTCGCCCAATGATGTCTATGTCGTCAGCATACGCCAGCAACATATGGCTTTTCGTGTTAATAGTTTGCATTTACTACAACATTTTCTCATTATTATCTCCATTAAGATGTTGAAGAGATTGCACGAAAGTGTCTCAGTCCTCGCTTGGTACAGAATGGTTCAGTGAGGTCTTTCCTCACCTTCACTGCTGATTTGGTGTTGGTCAGAGTCATTCTACAGAGGCGGATCAGAATCAGATCAGAATCCCATGTTCATCCATAGCTTCGTACAATTTTCCCCGTATGGGGCTATCGAAAGCAGCTTTGTAATCGACAAAAAGGTGGTGTGTATCGATTTGCTTTTCGTGGGTCTTTTCCAGTGTGGTATTAAACAAACTTTTGGAGAGTATTGTAGTGGTATTAATATGTTGTACTTCTGCAATAAATACTTTATAAGTTTTGATATACTATTAACTGGGTTTACAATTTGATTTTACTTTTATAATATTTGTATAAAATTTTTCATTGTATAAACATTTTGTTAAAATAAAACGTTTGTTTAATACCACACCAGGATTTGGCGTAGCGTGAATATTTGGTCAGTCGTGGACTTGCCTGATCTAAAACCACACTGATAAAATCCAATCAGGTTTTCAATAATTGGCTTTAGTCTTTCACATAACACGCTCGACAAGACCTTATACGCGATGCATGTGGGCTATCAGTCCTTCGTCACATGCCTTAAAAAGTTCAGCGGGTAGGCCATCCGCACCAGCGGCTTTAGAGGGAGATTAGAGATCGCCGTTCTAATCTCGTCTTGGTTAGGGGGGTACAATCTACAACATCTTCCACTATCATTACCTCCTGATCTTCAGTGGAAGAATCTGAGTGGAGTAGTGGTGAAAAGTGGTCTCTCCACATTTTGAGCACACACAAGGGTGTGGATATTTCTGGATTATTCGCATAGCGTAAATCTCTAACGTCATTCCACAAGAAAAAGTCAAAATGGGTCAAATCGCAGCTCCGAGGTGGCCAATTGGCATCACCAAGACGGCCGATAACACGATTACAGACCTTAGTGCGCAAAAGATCGATTGTTAGATGAGCTGTGTGACATGGTGCGCCATCCTGCTTAAACCAAAGTCTATCCAAGTTTGCATTTTCGCTTTCAGCCCATAAGAAGTCCGTAATCATGGCTCTATAGTGCTCACCGTTGACTGAAATTGCATTTATAGCAGCATTTACGAAAAACGGGCCAAAATCCACACCAAACTGCCACTCTCTGTGGTTGCTTTGGTTTCTCGACAATGACGTGCGGGTTTTCTGATCCCCGGATGCGGCAATTTTGTTTGTTGACATAACCGCCGATATGAAAATGCGCCCCGACAAAAATTATGATTTTTCGGCCAAATTCGATGTCTGATTCGCGCTTCAAACTAAGAAGCCGCAACGAAATAGATGGTCGTTTGCCTTCAATTGATGAGTCAATTGGACCTTGTAATCCAAAATCTCTGTTCAAAATTCTCGTCATTCTTGTGCGTGAAATGCCGAGTTGTTAAGATCGATGGCGAGTCGATGGTCTTGGATTGAGTTGCACACTTTCGGTCAGAGTGGTGTTCCTTCCCAACGTCGTTCAAGCGTAAAACGAGCTCATTTTGGTCCGCGGAGGGATGTTACTGACTGATAGTCAATATTTCATACAGAAAACATCTATGTATCTGTGTCCAAAAAACAAATGATTTAAAAATATACCTTTATTTGGACAACCCGTTATACGAAAATAGCTTTCAGAGATTGCAAAAAAATCTGTGTACAAACGCTAAACTTTAAAAAATCAATGACTGTTCGAACTCATGGGCGATGTGTTAACACCTTTTTGTTACATGGTACCTGTTCGATTTCTATGAACACATTAGTAAATGTTACATTGGAAAATAAAAATAAAGAATAGTTTTTATGCTGAAGCCTCTTTTGCTATTGCCCTTTCTTTTTCCTTACATCTGCTTTAACATTAGATGTAATATTGATGAAATAAATAAAGCAATATTTAGCTCACTGAAATAATTGTTTTTGTTTTGTCATAAACAGAGCGAAGACAAAAAGTATTGAATACTATAGAGAACTTATTGCCCTCTTTTTCCGCTCTCATGTAGAGAGTCTGTGTAAAAGAGCATAAACGAGTCTTATTCTCTTTATAGAATATTTCAATATAATTAAATGCACCATTTCGACAATGTTATTATTAGTGCTCTTGGTTTGTACCGGGATACCCGTTTCCGTAATTATAATTGAATTATAAATGATTTTGTCTTCGGTTTGTTAAACAAAGATGCACAGAATAGCTTGAAATTGTGCAGAGATCATAAACAGATACTTCATTATATTCTCCCAAAAAATTATGCCATTTGATGGAACGCTGTTCAAACGCCGGTCCGGGAACTTCTATTCTATTATTTTCATACATTTGTATGAAACTTTTCAGTTTTCCCGTCTATCCCGAACCGGCGTTTCTAAAATACTTACTCAAATGGCTCGCAAGTTGGCAGTATTGAAGAACAACATTAGTGGGAAATTTCCGGGAATACCGTTTCCCGGGAAATGGGGAGCACTAGTTATTACATAAAACAATACAAAAAGCATAAATGTTTCAAAAGCATCAATGCTTCACATCAAAATTAAAATTATTAATTCGTTCCATGAGTTCTCTTTGGCGACGACGACCTGCCTCTTTTTTCGCTGCCGCTACATCAATGCCATCATACTTATTTTCAGGCAGAGACTATTGTTGTACAACAACAACGTATGTGATGCTAACTTTGTGTGTTGTTTGCTTGTGTTCACTTTGATAGATTGCCCTACCCGTGCCTATAGATGTTAACACATCAAAAAATTATTGAAGTTGTTAGCATAAATTAAATTTTGTGCTCAATGTTACACGTTCACAGTCATTAGAAAAATACATGGTTCATATAGTCGTAACAGAGTCTCAGCTGTTAAATTCTGGGTATATCTTTAAGTACGTCGGATTAAGTGAATTAATTTTTACATCCTTTCACGAATAAATATTTAGCGATGCTTTATTTTTAAATTCATTTACACTCAAAAATTTACTCGACGATATGAGTTATTCACGGTTTAAAAATTGGCAAAAATGGCGGTTCTTATATTGGCATCCATCTAGTTTCTCCCACAAACATCTATTCAATATTATTTTTTTTAATATAACACGTTTACCAACAATATTAAAACAATAAAATCACTAAAAATGTAGTCAAACCCAAACATTAAATTCAAAAAATATGCGACCCACCCAGGATTCGGACAGACCATCATGCCACATTCAAAGTCCAATCGGGAAAACTTAAGATTGTTTCAGAAAAAACTGAAACTGTTGAAACAACAAAATAGTTCCAAGTTCACACTTCATTTATTGTACCTTTTTTGAAACCCGATAACCCTACTATCCACTGCTCGACTTATAGGTTAAAATTATCGACTTTAATAACACATTTACACCGCCGTTTATCGCAGCCAGGTTAGCGATAGCCCTGTTCTCTAATCTTTGCCGTTTACACCACGTAATTTGAGATTAAATTGAACTTTCAGTTGGCAACTCCGTGCTTGGACAAACTCTGCGCCGAGAGGCGGCCACACAACTAGAGTTGGGAATTTTAGTTCTTTCAAGTGAGCGCTCATTTTAATTCAGCTCAACAGAATTAACTAGTTCATTCATTTAGTTCACTAGTTCATTGTATCGTTTCAGCTTAATAGTTCACATGAGCTGTGAACAAAGAGCTCATTTAAGTTCAACTTGAAGTTTTAATCGGGTAAATGGTCTGATTTTTGCAGATTTGTAAAGTGTTTTGGATACTGTGATATTTTTTAAGACTATTGAAGATCGGCTTAACGATTGGGTTATTCCGTTTGTGAAATATTGATGTTTCTAAACTTTCTATATTTTGGAACAAAAGCTGTAGTTATTGTGTAGACGCCTGTTACATATCCATTCCACAAAGATTGCAACATTGGGCACCTTTGTACAAATTGATTGAGACAAAGAGAGAATGAACTTGAAAATGGCGGAGAAAACTGCAAAACTGAAATACAAAAAACTACTGAAACAAGTGAACTATTGAAACAAATCAACAGTGTGAACTAGTTCATCTAGTTTACAAGAGTGAATCGTTCAATTGAACTAGTTCGTTGGTTAACAAAACAACTCTAGGCACAACATAAAAATTAAGTTGGCGGCTATTGGTTGTGTGAGTTTCATACCAATTTGGGACGTTTTTGAAATAGCTGAACCTTTAAAATTGGACCAGAGAGTCAAATCGGGCCAGTCGATAAAATATATCGTTGGCGGCGTGATCTTCAAAAAAAATTTTAGTGGCGGCGACACGTCATAAAATTTTCCATCGGCTTCGGTCTGTCAAACAGTTGGTTTTTTGTGTATGTTTGTATTGTGGTTGCATTTTTTGTCATCAAAATGTATTCCAGTTAAAAATTAGGTTAAAAATTAAACTTCAGTTTCCACAGATTAAAAATGAATGAGTAATCTTCTGGGTTCGCTTGGGTTAACGGAGTTAACCTTCGAAATGCGCTAATCTTGATCGGTGTAAATGAGGTATAACGTATATACTTTTTCATTTATATGGGAAAACGCATATACTGGGTCTTACAAAATGAGGATAACATGTTTCTCCAACCGTCTCGAACTTCAGCTTTTTTGCCCCAGTTGGTAACACCAAGCTCTCGCAGGCAATATTCCACCTCGTATTTTCAGCGAAGTCTTGGTCGTCCTATTTTTCGATGTCCTTCGAGTACGTCTTCGAATACCTCATTCTGATCCATTCTACTGGCATGGTCTACCCAGCCTAAACGCGCTATTTTGATACGCATAACTACGTCGATGTCGGGATACAGATTATACAGCTCGTGATTCATCCGTCGTCGTTACTCGAGGTTTAATATTATAGCACCATATTTTTTTCGGAGCCTTTTCTCTCGAAGACTCCCAGTGATGTTTCATCAGCATGTGATGTGATATGCCAGTGTATGAGAGACTGATATAGTTGGATCTTCGTTTCTCGAGAGATGGTCTTACCTCTGAAGTGCTTGCTTTGCCCGAAATAACACCTGTTTGCAAGCACAATTCTCAGTTTTATTTCTAGGCTGACGTTATTGCTTCTGTTCACGGTAGATCTGAGGTAGATCAATTCGTGCACTACCTCAAAATTATAACGGATATCAACACTCACCTTTCATCCAATCGAGTGGATGTTCTGCTTGTCGAAACCAATAATTTGTCTTGTCCTCGTTTACTGCCAAACCCCTTGTTCGTTCTCAATTATCGAAAATACTGCGGTAACTTCTCGTAGTTTTTGCACAATGCTGTCTAAATCATCAGCATACGAGAGCAGCATGTGACTTTTGCTGCTGATAGTTTTACTCGTGTTGACTGCAGCTTTTCTCACGATGATATCAATTAATATGTTGAAGAGATCGCATGATAGGGTGTTGCCCTGCCTGAGGCCTCGAATCGTACTAAATAGTTCGGTGAGATCTTTACCAATCTTTACTGAGGATTTCTTGTCGGTCAGTGTAATTCTACAAAGACGCATCAGCTAGGCAGGAACACCAAACTCCGACATAGCTTGGTACAGTTTCCCCCGTATCGGGCTATCGAAGACAGCCTTATAATCTACAAACATGTGGTAGGTGTTAATTTGTTTTTCGTGGGGTTTCTCCAGGATCTGTCGTAATGTGAATATCTGGTCGATAGTTGATATTCCAAGTCTAAAACCACACTGATAACGTCCGATTAGGTCTGCAACAAATGGCTTTAGTCGTTCGAACATAACCCTCGATAGGACCGTGTATGCGATGGATAAAAGGTTTATTCTACTATAGTTTGTACATATATTCGGGTCGCCTTTGTTGAAAACAGGACACAGTATGCTAGGACTCCAATCGTCGGGCATGCATTCGTCTAGCCAGATTTTGCATATGAGCACTGCATGCACCTTTCCAACTGATTGCCGCCAGCCTTAAACAGCTCAGCCGGTAGTCCATCAGCAGCATCGGCTCTGTTGTTTTTAAGCCGGGAGATTGCAGCTCCAACTTCGCTTTGGCTAGGAGGGTGGCAGTCTACCTCTATGTGATCAACACCCTCATCTATATTGAAATCTCCTGGAACAAGTAAAGCAGGGAAGGTAGATCTCCATATCTCGAGCATACTCTTCACATCTGTCACAAGAGTCCCGTCCTTATCTCTACAAAAGGACGACCTGATCCACTTCCGTTGGTTTGGCTTTGTTGTCTTCGGTAGAATTTACGGGCCACATTCTACCGTTTTTTCTTCTTAAACAAACGGGTTTCCTATCTCCTTATACCGCTCTGTCGCGGCTCGCGTTGCAACTGACTGAAGCATTGCCATACATGCTTCGTCTTTTCATCACTCGCAATACGACACTCGTCATCGTACCATGGTTTGTCTTTAAGCGGTTTTTAATAGCCAAGTACGGTCTCTGCAGCAGCTTTCAGAGTGAGAAATGTACTTCCACTGCGCTTCAGGATCATGAGGCGGAAGTGCTTTCTGCGCCAGTATCTGAGTGAGCTTGTTTGCATAGGCCGTGGATATCTCTTTTAGAGTTACCAACAGTTAAAAAGTGTAAAATGCTATTTTTAAAAAACTTGAATCTTTCACATGTAATATTGAAATATTGCTTATATTGAAAATTTCTGAATTCCGTTTTCCTGACTTTTTGAAAATCGATTTTCTATAAGAATTAAAAGATTTTTAAAAATTTCAAGAATAATGAGAGGGAATAATAACATATTCGACTGCATGACAAATTACAATTGACGAAATTTTAAATCCCGAAATCCCGCATTAAATGCCTGGGTTCCTGAAACATCTCAGGACCCCGGTATTTGTAAAATTCAGTCCCGAACGACATCCATATTTTGCATATGGTCTAGTGCGTAAGTAGTGATCTCATTTATTAGTAAATTTTGTCAAATATTTTGCGACTATTTCATAGTGTTGGGATTGTAGACAAATAGATTTTAATTTTTATAAGTTATTTAGGGAAGCAAAAAATGGAGTAAATGAATTTAAAAATGTGTTGGGAGGCAATGAATGAAAATGTTTCTAGATTTCAGGATCTATTTAAAAATTTAGATTTTTCTGAAGGGTCGCCTAAAGGGAAGAAATCGTCGCTGGTGGTTAGTGATTCCATGGAGACTGTCAATGGTGCTATGGGCACAAATCTAATAAGTCTCCTGTGTCCAGAAATTGATATAAAAGGGTCTCACCGGTACATTTTGCTTCGGCAACTCCAGTTATTTAGGAAATTGTTAAACAACCAGACTCATATCAATTCTGAACACATTGTGTATTGTGTACCCCTTTAGAATGTGAAAACAGCATAAAAATCCATTTTGAAAAAAATTGACTCCTGTGGTTTCTGCAGTCAGGGATTCAATTGAAGATCATTTATTTTCTATTCCAATTCAATTTCCTTCACATCATTGTACAATGTTTACGTGCCCAGTCGAACTTATGTTCAATTTCCTTGAACTTCTGTTCAACTTCCATCTTTTAATTTTTTGTTGACTTGTATGATCTGCATTACATAGTTTTGACGTTTCTCTCTGTTCAGTTTCGTATTTCTGCCATTTTGTTTCATATTAATTCTCATGTCGAAGTGAAAATGTGTAATCGATGGGTACAAATAATTAAATTTTAATAAATTAACTGAGAATACACCACTTAAAACTTTTACAAATGAAAGACAACGAATTCAACACAGAGAATTTCATTTTTTGTTACATTTAATTAGAATAAACCACTTTTGCATATCTTTACGAATGTGCGGATGATGGAGATCAGCCGATTAAACGTCAAAAACTAAAGGGGTGGTTGCAATCCAAAACGCAGAATGTAATGTAATCGTGATTTACGTAGGCTTTTTAAAAGAGAATAGCGTGATAACACGCGCGTGAAAGCCATAGTGTAATGATGCACTATGTCCATTCCGAAATTTCAGTAATGAATGTACTGGTTGCATTTGATATTTCCCGAACATTTGCACTCATTAAATTTATGTTCCATTTTCTCCCCCGTAACTGTAGAAATAATTCTAATTCTAAAATTACATCCAATTGTTTCTTGTGCTGCTACTTTTATTTCTTTTGAACTGTGTTAATGTCGATGTTCCGGCGCTTGAATTATTCTATCAAGCGCTTCTGATTCTGAGCCTGCTGCCAGCTGTCGGTTGATAGAACTTGCTTGAGTTGTTCCACTTTAAGCTCGTCAAGATTCATCGCTGTCACTTACAACAATCTTAAAAAATTACGTCAATACGAAAGGTCTTCGAAAGAAAGGGCTCTTGGTAATATCGCCCAAAAACATTGACGTACACATTTTTTGGGCGAAATGTCATTTACGAAAAGAATTACGTTGTACAACTATTACCACAACGGAATAGCAGTAATAGCATCCTACATCATATAATGGTGCTACATGGTGGTTAGTCGTTTTGTTTGGAACACCTCAGAGACCCTGCGTTGTAGGCATGAGCTACTAACCTATGGTGTGAAAACGAATGACCAACCCAATTAAGTAGGGTGCTTGTAATTTTAAGCGGTAAATTTTCAGGGCTTTTGGTTGAAGAAGTAATGTTTGGTGCATTTCTGTGTCATTTTTGCCATTTTCATGTAGCTATTGAGCCTCGCGAGGTAACGCCCGCGGCGGCTACGCGAAACGCGCGGGCGCGAGGCATACACTTAATTTGAAGACTCTAACGCCAATCTCAATATCTATCTCACGCCAATCTCAACATCTACATATACTCTCAGAAATGTATGCATGTAAGCATGAGCTGTATGAGCTATATCCCGACATTGACATAGTTAAGCGGATCAAAATAACCCGCGATTGCGCTGGCTAGGCCATGTCAATAGGATGGATGAAGACGAACCAGCACGAAGGGTTTGCGAAACCGAACTCGAAGACGAAAAATACGAAGACCAAGACTCCGCTGGAGAGATCAGGTTGACGAATCCCTGCGTACACTTGGTATTGCCTGCGACACTTGGTAAGGCAAAAGATCAAACTGGGAGGCGAAATATATTATCTTCATTTTGTAAGGTCCCTGACCCCCCGGGGTTATTCGAGACCGGATAAGTAAGTAACTAAGTATACGCACTTCAGTATGACACTGTGAGAACAGGAAATGGAAATGGAAAGAAAATGTACTTCACTGAACATGTACATTAATGACAACACATAGAACATGATTGATATAAGAGGTAGTGTTATAAGATCAGCTGATTTTACTGTCTTTATTTTTTAAATACATACAAAATTCCAAGAAATTCTAAATAAATTCCACATAAAAATTTCGTTAATTAAATAAAAAAATATTTTTACAAATAAAGAAAGAAAGAAATACAAAAAAATGACTGACTTTGACAGATTTGTGTGATGTTCATCCAGACAAATCCTCCGTCTATCATCACCTGGTATAATGAAATACAAAATGTTGCATCATGAAATACAAAAAATGTCAAAACTAAATCGAGTAAAAATGCATCTGAACACCTTTTTGCCGTAGAATGGTAATCACGACATTATCATGATAAAAGAGTGCATGAAAACCCGCTATAAGACAAAGTACGTACAGTTAAATACAATATAGAAAACAGAAAAATGGTTCTTACAAAACAAAGAAGAGTTAATGTACACCAGTGTTCATTTTATTCTGCAATCTACTAATAACGGGTTTTTCAATAAGAGCGCTACAAAAGTTTTTTTAAATGAAACAAAACCGGTTTTAGATACCAATGAAATTCTTTATACCTGTGAAAGTACGTTCGATGCCATTATGTATGGAACTCGATTTCTTTTGCATGGCCATCACGGGCACGCTTGCAGAAGTCCAGACGCTGAACCCAATTTTCGACAGTTTTCAAGCATAAATCGGCCGATACTGCTGCAATTTCACGTTTGATATTCGTACGAAGTTCATCAATCGTCGCTGGCTTGTTGGCATAGACCATATACTTGACGTAGCCCCACCGGAAATAATCTAACGGCGTCAAATCGCACGACCGAGGCGGCCAATCGACTGGGCCATTTCGTGAGATAAACTTGGTTTCCAATAAATTGATTGTGGCATTCGTTGTGTGGCTTGTGGCGCCGTCCTGTTGGAACCACATGTCCTCCAAGTCCACATTATCCAATTGGGGCCAAAAATATTCGGTTATCATTGAACGGTAGCGATTCGCATTCACAGTAATATGCCGGTCTTGATCATCACGGAAGAATGACGTCGCCGGCCCATAAACCGCACCAAACCGTAATTTTTTCGGGATGCAATGATGACTCATGGATTACGTGTGGATTGCTGTCTGACCAATGACGCATATTTTGCTTATTGACGAAGCCATTCAGCCAGAAATGAGCCGACCATAAATTGGACGTAGCGCTCTTAAAGTTGAAGCCACTGACTCCAAATTTCGGTAGTAAATTTTAATAATTTCGACTCATTGTTGACTCGTATATCTTTCCATGATGAAATGGCAACCTTACTGAAGAGAAATGTCAAAAGAGCGTGAAAAAATATGGCGTCGTTTGCTGTCTCTATCGATTTACTTTTGTAGCGTCTCTGTTGAAAAACCCTTTACCTGCACTTGACGTGTAATTAAGTTTTAAGAATTCAATATCAATATGTATTCATTATTTTGACACTGAATCAATACAAAGAAATACTTCAATGATCAACAAATATGCATTATAATTAGTATCGGAAAACGTTTCTACATTGATACTGAACTTAATTTAAACATAAAACAACTTGAATGATTTGCCGAAATTAGAGCGTTTATTGCAATGTCATTTTCAATAGTGATCTCGAAAATACGCATACTCGAATAACCTCCGAGTTCATTAATAAAATGTAATTCATCTATAAGTATGAGTGGCTAATAATTTCGAGAAGAAAAGTATACTTGTCTAGCTCACTTAGGTTAGTTAATGGTTTTATATTAATCCACAACTGACGAATTCCAAAGACTGATTTGTTTAACTCTTACACGTGCTATATTATAACCAAATGTTTAGTGTCAGATGAAAGAATGTAACCCCTACTTTTTAGGAACATTTGAATGTTAATTAAAAGTGGGATATGTGTTTAGATAACATTTGAATTCAAACGAAACTACTGAATGTTACAAGTGTCGCAGCTTGGTTGTTCTGGCTGTTGTCAGATTAGTGAAGCTTAATGTTAACGAAAAGCCGAGCATGGCTGTAAGTTGACAGCTACCGTTTACGACCTCACCACAAACGTTTGATACATTTGCTAAGGGACTTTCTGGAAGAATGTAGCAAAAACTAGAAAACTTGAGATTCATAACTAGTATGATTGGACTGCTATAAATATCAGGTTGGCGACACATTTCGGGTCAGTCTGATTTCAAACGCGCAAAAATATACAGTGCCGATCAAAAAAATAGCACAAAAAAACCTTCATGCTGTTCGGAAAAATATAAAAAACTGTGTACTATTCCTGTGCCCATTTCGTTATAATGCCATTACATAATGCATGTTCTCTCTGAGAACAATTATTTTTTGTGAGAAAAAATAAGTGCTCTTTCAGATTGATGAGTGTTTTCTAATATGCTCTGAATTAACACAGGCAGTCACCCTAATTCCAGTTGTTGTCGTCGTCATGAAACGACATTGTCATATCGAGGGTTGAAAATTGGTATTCACGTAGGCGTTATCGATAACAATCGATGACTGTCGACACACATATGGTATTCTCTTTAGACTCTATTTCTGTCGATATAGTTTTTGGTAACGACTTGAAGAACAGTTTAAAGTAACTAGTTTTATTCTTAATTAAAAAAAGATTACAGAGTTTTATTTTTGAATTATAGATCAACAAAATTAAAGTTTAAAGGGCACAACTTTTGAAGCAGCTAGTTTGGAGTTGAAAATGGGCGTTTTGACAACGCCCCTTCTGGTACCTCCGACACAAATAAAATCACATGTCTTCCAAAACTTTTTTTCTGGTTGTTGTGACTAGCTTCAACTCCCACATTTGTTAATAATCTGTAAATATATACTTAACTGGAGAAAATGGGCGATATTGTCACGCCCATTCTGGTACCTCCCATACAAAAGCTTGCTGGTCGTCCGGGTTGTTGTTGCTGCCTACAACTACAAAAACGCGTGCTGCTATTACCATGTAGATATTATTGTACCATGGTATTAAGCAAGAAAACAATGACACATATGCTTGGACTGGACTTCAAATGATTTTAAGTATTAATATTATTTAAATGTAACGTCATCATATGATTGAACGCTGTTTTTTATTTTCCGATGTAACATTTACTAATGTGTTCATAGAAATCGAACAGGTACCGGGTAACAAAAAGGTGTTAACACATCGCCCGTGAGTTCGAACACTCACTGGATATTTTTTTAGCAACATTTCCCTGCACGACGGGAATACACTCGTGAAAATCTCTGTCATACAAAAAACTAAATTTTGAATTAACTTTTATTTTTGCATTATAATTTTCATTAATAGTTCCCTTCCTATGTACAATCAGAAAAAAGAATCACCTCGAAACCTTTCCAAAATGTCCCAATTAGGAAATCCAAATTCTCAGACGGTTTTGTTTCCCGGGAAAGCGGAAAAAATAATTACATTTCCCGGGATCCCTTATTTTATAGTTTTTTCGACTTGAAATTTAGGGCCCTTATTTTATAGTTTTTTCGACTTTTTAGGTCAATATTGTACCAGAAAAGAGAGCAAAGGGTCTAAATGTCGTAAATAAAGATCGTGTTAGACTGTTAGAGAAATCATCTTAAAATTACGGAGAACGATTTGCAAACAAAATTTTGACATATCTATTAGTTAGATTTAAGACACGTGATAACAAGAGGCAGTCGATGACAGCATTATTAATCACTACACTCGGAGGCCTGTCCGGCGATTATGATTGTCGTGAGGATCTGAAAATAAGAAAAAATGACAAAGAGAGTAAGGAGAGAGGTGGCAAGCCTGATAAACTAAAAGATATTCCCAAAAGACGAGCAAGATAGCCTCAGAAAAATTCCTATAGAGTAAAACACATTCAATATGCACGATATCCATTATGATCCCAGATCAGTGGAACATAAAAACCTACAAGCTACTAGTATACAATTCACCAAGCGACATTCCCACTAGCATGAAGTCATATAAGACCCCGTGAAAATTCCAATAAATCCACAATGTCCACGTCACGAAAGAGGCCAGACCACCTACAGAATAGCATCCAAAGCAACGCCGTCGCCTTCGCTGCAGGGCTGTGCATTGACAGAGCAAGTGCTCAATTGACTCCACCTCCCCTTCGCCACGTCAAACGCGACAGTAGTCAATCCCATCCGTAATCCAGTTGCGAGTGGAGCCCCCAACATCACAGTGACCTGTAATCACCCCAATGAGTAGCCGCTAATCAGCCTACTCCAATCGCAGAAACAACCCAGTCCTACTCGAGCCTACTGCTTGCCTCATATCTCTCGAAATTCTACAATCCAATCCGGCCGACAAATCGGTGGATGAACAGGTCACCAAATCAGCGGAAGTACAATCCGTTTTAGCAAGACGATCTGCTTCAACGGTCCCTGCAACATCACTATGCCCCAGAACCCAGGTGCTACACTGTTCAGCATTTTCTTGTATCCCTAACCAATTTGGATTTACATAGTTCGAACAGATCGCACTGAGGGCCGACTTACTGTCAACGCAGATAATGAATTCACCTACTGGGTACAAGCACGAGTTCATAACCTCGGCCACCCATTCATAATTGCCAGTATTTCAGCTTAATAGACACTGCAGTTCCCACCCAAACCCAGCGACAGACAGAGTTGAAGGCCCTCACTAAATATCCCCTCTCCCATACCTGACCAGATTTTGAATCCGTCCGATAACCAGAGAGTGAGATAGGGTGTGCTGCATGGGGTGGCTCATCGTAGACAACAATTTGCCTACGACAAGTATGACAAGTCCGCGTAGGCGACTAAAATCCACTGCACAGTGGTTAACACTCCGCCCTGCGGTGTGCCACTTGTAGTGCCCAGAGGCCCCTAAGCAAATTTGCAATCCATTCGACAAGAAGCAGTGGCACTCCAGTGGACTCCACAGATTCCCTTATGGCGCCAGTTGACGCATTCGTAAAAGCACCTTCAATATCCAACAAGGCAGCCTACGTAAAATCTCGAATACCCAAGTTGCTCTCAAGATATCCCTCAACATCGTGCAGAGCACTCTCCACAAATTTACCCTTGAGGTAGGCGTGCTGCCTACCACTCCAATTCGATAGCTAATATCAATATCAATCATTCTCACCAAAACTTGCAACAGAAAGGATGAGAGGATGATTGGTCTGTAGTCCATAAGAGAGATACTACTTATCTTACCGGACTTGGAGATAAAGACAATCAGTAATTCCTAACACTTATCCGGTAACAGGTAGAGTCTAAGACACGCCCTATAGATACTCAGATGTGGGGCGGCTAAGGCGTCACATTTTTGCAGCAGAACCGGCAAATCCCATCAGTACCAGGAGACTTAAAGGGCATACAACTATGTATAGCCCAAAGCAGCATTGATTCATCAACTATATCCTCAATCACCCCCAGGTGCGAGATATCCGGAACATTAGTAACCGGGATATACCCCTCCGCAGATCCTACATTCTCACAGTTTGGAAAGTTAGTATCCTTAAGAAGCTCAAGTGTCTCAGCTCCGGAGTTGGTCCATGATCAATGTCACCAAGAACTTTTGGCTCATTAGACGACTCCCGACGAAATCGTGCAGCGTCATTTACCTCGACTATGAACTCACAAAAGCTGATCCAGGCGACCTTTTTAATGTCCCGTTTAAACTTATTAAAACTGTTCTTGTACACAGTCCAGTCCGTTTCCGTTTTCGATTTCTTAGCCTTGTTGAACAATATCCTGGTGGTTTTCCGCAGAGCACTCAACTCCACCGTCTACCACACAGGCTGCCTCCTCTTACCAGGGAAGGTACGAGGCCATGAACCAACAAAACATTTATAAAAAAGGTCCGTGCCTTTGTTAACATTTTCATTCACATCGTCCTATGAGGTGCAGGGACTGGCATTCAATCCCGCCACCCTAGTGACTATATCCTGAAATTGCACCCAATCTGGGGTTCCTAAAGGGTCCCTGTGGCCCCGCCATAAGTATAGTAAAGAGATTTGTACTGTGATCAGAAAATGAGGAATAGTCTTATACCTCCCAGTCCATTACAAGCGGTTCCTCAGAGGTTAGGGTAATATCTATGACACTTTCCCTCAATTTATTACGAAAAGTGGACTTATATCCCTATTGCAAATCGTAAGCCCGGATTGAATAATAAAATCAAAAACAGATTCACCTCTTCCATTTATCTCAGCCCTACCCTACTGGGTATGGTGAGCATTTGCATCACAAATCAATAGAAGCAGGCGCTCCTTTGTAGATGCCTGGTGCACCAGTCCGAGAACTATCCTAGCAGGCGGATTATACTCTTCATACGACAAGTACACAGACGCAAGGGTCAGACTTGATCCCGTCTCAACCACCATGTACACCGTTACCACATCGCCCGTACTGAAGAGAGAAGAAAGGATAAATTTAAGATTGTTCCTATCTTGTTGTTTTGACCGCAAAGATGTTCACATCGACATTGCTCAGACCCTTAATGTTATTTTCGTGATCGATATATGGCTCTTGGCCGTCGGTGGCGCAATGGTTAGTGTGCGCCGCTCTTGTACATGAGGTCCTGGGTTCAAACCCTGCTCTGACCATCTTCAAATTTCTTTCGGCGGCGGTCACCTCGCATAGTGACGGCGACACTATCGAGTATATAGCCATGAAAAAGCTTCTCAAAATACCGTTCGGAATCGGTGTAAAACTATAGGTCCCAATCAGTGAGTGAAAACTGGAAAGCGCACAGCTCAGTGGTTGTGAGAAGTTCTCCCCGGTCCCTTCATGGGATGTAATGGGAAACCATTTATTTATTTATTTTATATGACTCTTGGACTAGTGCAATGTCGATTTGGTCATTTAGGTTGTAGATAGTGCTGATCCCGATGGTAAGATCGGCCTTAGCTATTGGTTGCAGATCAAGAGACGCTTAATGGATGTAATGCTGGACGACAGAAGGAGTAGTAGTGAAGTTTGGCCAAGATCGAGAGTAGAGGTTATATATCAGTCCTCTCTCTCTTCGACCCATTGTATCCGTTTGGATACCGTCGCCTGTTCTATCGCCGAATAAAGTAGTGAATTCGGGTCTTAATACCCATCTTTGGAAGTTATTGTCCACGAGTTCGGCTAGTGAGGTCCGGATTTTCGAATCATGCTGGATGCGGAGTCACTGGAGATGGTCAGAGTTCGTGTGGGAAAGATGTTTCTTGTCTTGGAACCGTCAGGTTCCGTCATCCCAGCTTCCCTGCGCGGAGGTAAACGTAGGCGGCTTCGCCTGGCTCAGATTAACCTGCATCACTACGAGGCTGCCTCCGCAAAATGACCAAATCGACATTGCAATAGTCCAAGAGCCATGTATCGATCACGAAAATAACATTAAGGGTCTGAGCAATGTCTATGGGAACATCTTTGCGGTCAAAACAATAAGCTAGGAAAGATCTTAAAGTTATCCTTTCTTCTAACTTCAGTACGGGCGATGTGGTAACGTTGGGCATGGTGGTTGAGACGGGATCAAGTCTGATTCTTGCGTCTGTGTATTTGCCGTATGAAGAGTATAATCCGCCTGGTAGGATACTGCACTGATGCACCAGGAATCTACAAAGGAGCGCCTGCTTCTATTGGTTTGTGATGCAAAATGCTCACCATACCCAGTGGGGTAGGGCTGAGATAAATGTGTTTTTGATTTTATTATTCAGTCGTAATAAGATCAGGAAAAGTGTCATACATATTACCCTAACCTCTGAGGAATCGTTTGTAATGGCCTGGAAGGTATAAGACTAGTACTCATTTTCTGATCACAGTACAAATCTCTTTACTATACTTATGGTGGGGCCACAGGGAACCCCACAAGGAACCCCAGACTGAGTGCGATTTCAGGATATAGTCACTAGGGTGGCGGGATTGAATGCCAGTCCCTGCACCACATACGACGATCTTAATGAAAATGTTAACGAAGGCACGGACCTTCTTTATAATTGTTTTGTTGAAACATGCCCTCGTACCTTCCCTGGTAAGAGGAAGCAGCCTGTGTGGTGGACGGTGGACGGTGGAGTTGAGTGCTCTGCGGAAAACCACCAGGATATTGTTTAACATGGCTAAGAAAACGGAAACGGACTGGACTGTGTACAAGAACAGTTTTAATAAGTGTAAACGGGACATTAAAAAGGTCGCCTGGATCAGCTTTTGTGAGATCATATTCGAGGTAAATGACGCTGCACGATTTCGTCGGGAGTCGTGTAATGAGCCAAAAGTTCTTGGTGACATTGATCATGGACCAACTCCGGAGCTGAGACACTTGAGCTTCTTAAGGCTACTAACATTCCAAACTGTGAGAATGTAGGATCTGCGGAGGGGTATATCCCGGTTACTAATGTTCCGGATATCTCACACCTGGGGGTGATTGAGGATATAGTTGATGAATCAATGCTGCTTTGGGCTATTCATAGTTGTATGCCCTTTAAGTCTCCTGGTACTGATGGGATTTGCCGGTTCTGCTGCAAAAATGTGACGCCTTAGTCGCCCCACATCTGAGTATCTATAGGGCGTGTCTACCTGGTACCGGATAAGTGTTAGGAATTACTGATTGTCTTTATCTCCAAGTCCGATAAGATAAGTAATGTCTCTCTTATGGACTACAGACCAATCAGCCTCTCATCCTTTCTATTGCAAGTTTTGGTGAGAATGATTGATTTGTATATTAGCTATCGAATTGGAGTGGTAGGCAGCACGCATACCTCAAGGGTAAATTTGTGGAGAGTGCTCTGCACGATGTTGAGGGATATCTTGAGAGCAAATTGGGTATTTGAGATTTTACGTAGGCTGCCTTTTTGGATATTGAAGGTGCTTTTACGAATGCGTCAACTGGCGCCATAAGGGAATATGTGGAGTCCACTGGAGTGCCACTGCTTCTTGTCAAATGGATTGCAAATTTGCTTAGGGGCCTCTGGGCACTAGAGGTGTCAAACTATCGATGGGACTATCGATAGTATCGATAGTTTAGTTTTTTTGAGACTATCGATTGTTTTTTTTTGAGATTTTAGATTTTATTTTTTCTATCGATAGTTTTTAGCTACTATCGATAGTGCAACGGAAATTATCCACCACTAGTTTTGTGAAATAAAGCGCGGCAAGTTCTTAAACGTAGACAAAAAAACAACTTTTAGATTTCAGCAGGTGGATTGGCGGTTCCTCCAACGTTAGTATACAATGGAAAATAACGATACTAACACAACAGGTATATTATGCTTTTATTTAAATGGAGATAGCGCATATATAATCCATTCCTTTACAAACAGACTCTCAAGCCAGTAAAAGACCCAGAAAAAGTGTGTCGGACGTTTGGAAGCATTTTGCATTAGCTCCAGACAAAAAGCACGCAAAATGCCTGACATGCCAAAAAACGTATAAAACAAGCGGGAATACGTCAAATCTGATGGACCATTTAAAGCGTAGTCATCCTTTGCGTATAGAACCAACAACATCGAACCCTGTAATAACAGACTATTATAAAAAGAGTGGCACATACGACAATAATTCGGCGCGAAAAGTAGAATTAGATTTGGCTCTAACGAAAATGATCGCTTTAGATGTACAGCCATTTCGTATAGTTGAAGACAGGGGTTTTCGAGAGTTCGTGCACTGTCTAGATCCACGATATGTGTTACCATCTCGAAACACCATTCGAAATGTTTTTTTGAAAAAGATTTATGCTGATGGCTGCAAAAAATTGCATGATGTTTTTAACCAAATCGAGAGCTGTGCTATAACCACCGACTGCTGGTCATCGAGGGCAAACGAAAGTTATTTGACTGTAACGTGCCATTTCGTTGACAGTGAATTCAAACTGAGATCGGCCGTTTTAACAACATCAAAGCTCGTTAGTGAGCTAAATCATAAATCTGAGAACATTTCCGAATCAATGCGAGTGTGCCTTAATAAATGGAATATATTCCACAAAGTTTCGTGCATCGTAACAGACAACGCAGCTTCAATGATTAAGGCTTGTGAACTACTTGAGAAAAAAAATCTTCCTTGCTTCGCTCATTCCATCAACCTTGTTGTGCAAGATGTAATATCAACTGAAAAAGTAAAATTATTAATGACTAAATGTAAAACCATAGTCACATATTTTAAAAAGAGCACTATTGCATATGCAAAATTCAGAATGGAACAGAGCGAAGATAAACAGTACAGCCTTATTCAAGAAGTGGACACTAGGTGGAATAGCGCATTTGCAATGGTGAAGCGAATTCTACTTACCAAAGATGCCATCTTTTCGGTTTTATTAAGCACCCCTAAGTCCCCTCAGATTCTAACGGCAGAAGAAATAGAGCAATTGGAAGACATATGTTCATTATTGGAACCATTCGACACTAATACAAATGTTATATCCCGAAATCAATATGTTACTATTTCACAAGTGATTCCCGTAGCATTAGGTTTATATTACGCGATAACGAAACTTAAACCTAACATGAAAACTGAACTTAGATTGGAATCATGCACCTATTTGGTCGAAAAAATCCAACAACGACTTTTTATTTACGAATCTAGAAGTGTCACAAGATTTGCAACTATTTTGGATCCTAAATTCAAAAAAGAAGGCTTTCGGTCTACTCAGAATGCAACACAAGGATACAAAATGCTTGAAAATGAACTGGTTACCATCAGAAGACTTATTGGGTCAAAAGAAAACAGGGAGGAATCGCCAACAGCAGAGAACAACGAGGTACCTGACATTTTCCAATTTATGAAGGAAAAACTTTCAACTAAAGCCGTGTCTAACCGGGCAGATGCAATTATTTCCTTACGCGAATATGCTGAAAAGCCAAATCAACCCATAAGTATGGACCCGTTGGAGTACTGGAAGGTAATTCTTATTTTGAACTTATATTTTTTACATTATTAATTTGCTTCACTTGCAGACCCGATCCACCGATATGAAAGAAATGCAAGTGCTTGCACTTAGGTACTTGTGCATCCCGGCTACATCAACTGAGTCTGAAAGAATGTTCAGCAAAGCTGGACAAATAATTTCAGAAAGGCGTACGAAATTAAAGGACGCAAATGTCGATATGCTGCTTTTTATAAACAAAAATAACTGGCTGACTGACCATTGATCTCACATTTAACATTTTTATCTTAAGAAAATGGATATACTTTTTGTTTTGTTTTGTTTTGTTATTTAATGAAGTAAGAAATACATTTTTGTTTTGTTAGAAAAAGGTGTATAATATGACATTTTTATATGTTTGATGTATATATTTTCTTCGTGACCTTTTTATATCCGATAGTATCACGATAGTATCGTCGATATATCGATAGTTTTTATAAGTTTTGATAGTTGGGAATCGATGTATCGATAGTTTCTTTTAAACTATCAAGAAATATCGATGGTGGCACTATCGATAGTTTGACACCTCTACTGGGCACTACAAGTGGCACACCGCAGGGCGGAGTGTTATCCACTGTGCAGTGGCTTTTAGTCGCCTACGCGGACGATGTTGTCATACTTGTCGTAGGCAAATTGTTGTCTTCGATGAGCGACCTCATGCAGCACACCCTATCTCACTCTCTCGTTATCTAATATTTACGGACGGATTTAAAATCTGGGCAGGTATGGGAGAGGGGATATTTAGTTAGGGCCTTCAACTCTGTCTGTCGCTGGGTTTGGGTGGGAACTGCAGTGTGAGATCTGTTCGAACAATGTAAATCCAAATTGGTTAGGGATACAAGAAAATTCTGAACAGTGTAGTACCCGACAAGCCGTTGCAGTTTATCGCAAAACCGTGGAAAATGTCCTTTGTGAAAATGATTTTGAAGCCTGGAAAAAATAAAACGATCCCATCGTCTTATAGACCTATAAACTTATTACCTTGCTTGTCAAAACTCTTTCTATTGAAGCTTAAAGGTTTTATACTTTCTTACTTATCCGGTTTCGAACAACCCCGGGGGTCAGGGACCTTACAAAACGATGATAACATATTTCGCCAACAAGTTCAATCTTTTGCTTTATCTCTCCACTTAATAATACCAAGTGTACCCAGGGATTCGTCAACTTGATCCCTCCAGCGCAGTTTTGGTCTTCCTATTTTTCGCCTTCCGAACCGAACTTGAAGGTTTCGAAAACCCTTCGTGCTGGTTCGTCTGCATCCATTCTACTGACATAGCCTAGCCAGCGCAATCGCGTTATTTGATCCGCTTAACTAAGTATGTCGATGTCATACAGCTCATGGTTCATGCGTCGCCTATACTCGCCGTTGTGCACTATAAGGCCATAAATCTTCCGGAGTATTTTTCTCTCGAAGACTCCCACAGATGTTTCATCTGCTTGCGATAAGACCCAGGATTCTGTGCCATAAAGCAATAGAGGTTATATGAGAGTCTGGTATAGCTGAATTTTCGTCATTATTTCTAAAGTGCTTGCTTAGCCAAAAATAACATCTATTCGCAAGCACAATTCTCCGCTTGATCTCAAGGCTGACGTTGTTGTTTTTGTTTACGGCAGATCCGAGGTATATACAGGGTGTCCCCTAAACTTTTGTATAAACTTAAACACGTGATAGCTGAGAACAAAAGCTACAATGTTTGGTCTTACGCCAATTGCCTAGGTGGCTTCGTTTTCGAGATATTCGTGTTTAAAATAATCGCATTTTTGAATGCATTTTCAATAAATGCATAATCTACTTTTTAAATGAAAATGAAAGAAAGAAAATTGAAAATTGCTTCAAAATTGATTTTAAACCAAATGCGACAGGAAATGACTATTAATACAACTACAACTGAAATAAGAGACCGCTTATCTAAGTGCATAACGCAACAAGGCTCTCATTTTGAAAATTTTCGTTAATTGAAAACATTTTAAAAAAAAATTAGTTTTCATTTCAAACGAAAAAATAAATTATTTAAAATCAATTTTGAAGCAATTTTTAATGATATTTCTTTTTCATTTAAAAAGTAGATTATGCATTTATTGAAAATGCATTCAAAAATGCAATTATTTTAAACACGAATATCTCGAAAATGAAGCCATCTAGGCAATTGGCGTAAGAACAAACATTGTAGCTTTTGTTCTCAGCTATCACGTGTTTAAGTTTAGACAAAAGTTTAGGGGACACCCTGTATATATCATGGGACTGTCCATAGAGGTGGAAGGTTTCGGATAGCCATTCACTTGGGAGTGGCCAGAAATGATTCCTTCATTGGGCAGTCCAAGCAGATATGTCCTGGGCAATGGCTTTATCGTAAACCTCCGTTAGCTAGCTAGAGTGAGAAGGCGAAAATAAATGAGCAGCCTGATTTGGTTACGCGATCACTGATGTGTCTCAGGCTTAGTAGGTGACTGATGTCACTGAAGCTCATCAAGCTATCGGGCATATTATTTTGTTCCAGGTTTGCAGCGTCTGAGGTATATAAATTCGTCCACTACCTCGAAATTATATCGGTTATCAACGTTCACGCTTTGGTCTAATTGCGTGGAGTCTCTGCTCGTTGAAACCATTAATTTTGTCTTGTCCTCATTTACTTTCAGACCCACTTTTGCTGATTCCTTCTCAATTCATCTCCAATTCATTCCAAGTATAGCATCTGGCATTCAAACCGATAAGTCGTTGTTATGGATAATCCGCCGATAAGTCGTTGTTATGGATAATCCGCCTAATACCCTCTGCGCGAAGTGTTTCAAATCAGTTCATTGCGTGTCATATATGCAGAGCAAAATTTCATCATATGTGACCTGGTCTACGGAAAGGGGGCTTAGGTGTCAAAAAATCAATTTTCACTTTTTGGTTGATTCAGATGGAAGATGAGATGCTTTTTCACGTGGTGAAAAGCAGAAAAAAATATTGTCCGTATGCGGCACTGAACTCCTCATCAACACTCATGTTTCATATCATGCGAAATGCGAAGACGATAATCAACAGAAACAGTAAACGTCACTTCTTCAGTGTTACTTTTTTAAATGTTCCACACTAGCAACTTACACGATGAACTATAATAATATTCCGACCAACAACAACACTTACTGGACCAACAACAACACTTACTGGACGTCCGGCGCGGAGAACAATTAACGAGATAATGAGAAACTGACGAAACGAGTTGCTTACTTTTAACAGCTTTTTCACAGAAAACTAGTTTTCGCACGTAAGCTCCCTTTTCGTAGATCAGGTCACATATACATATGTGCTAAAGACGATGAGAAATTTTGTGAAATGTTCGCCAACAATAAGAACATTGTATTTAATTGTGATGACTGCCGCAACATTTCATCTAACATGATACATCTCTCTACATTAACGAACTAAGTAAGAGCTAAAGTCTTTCGTGCCAACACAAAAAATTTGTGAAGATGTGAAAGTGTTAAAAATAAAGTTCAATGAACTGGCTTACTACAACCTTGAGTTGACAAAAGCAAAATTGCCAAAAAATCAACAAGCATCAAAACCGAAACCCAACAACAATGCAATTGAATATAGTGCTGTTGTTGCTGGAACTCAACAAAACAATCGCCTACAATTAGTTACAACTGAGTCTAATGCATTGAACAGTCAACATTTTCTGTCGGCGGCTTCATCTGTTTCTTCTTTGCCTACTGTTGCGTCTGGTGTCGTAAATGGTTGTAACGCGTTTGATGTCAACACACAACCTATGCAATGATTGGGTTCGAGGCAACCTGTTGTACTTGGTACAAATACTTCTAATGAACTTGAAGTTGTAGTTCAGAAGAAATGGGTTCATCTGTCCTCCTTCAAATCAATTGTCACATCTGAGCAGATAATAAATTATGTTGAGAAACATAGGGTGAGTTCCAAAACGTCAAAATACATTGCAGTGATGCGGTTTAAATTCTGTTTCGATACAAAGCAAACAAGTGTGTTGTTTACTTTGGAATAAAAAACACTTTGCATAGTTGTTACGTTTAGAAACAGTTTTTTGCAATCAGTTGTCTGTCACTAGCAAAAAAAATTACATATTTTGGAAAATTTAATGGGATTACTGGAAGAAAACCCTCAAAATAATGTTAAAATTTATAAAAAACATATTAAATGTCCAGGAATAAAACGCTCTATTGCCTTATATACAATAACAAACAAAAAAGTGCGGAGACGTGTGCCAAAATGTAAAGAATTTACTAAAACAATTGATGAAATGTCTGATAACATTTTTCACTGAAAATGTGAAAAAAGTTTCTTTAAATAATAATATAATACCATCAACAAAAATATTTCCTTACCCTTTCATCCGCCATTGTTGTATTTGCCATTTCATTTTTTATAAATGTTAAATGTCAACAAAGCATCAACAAAATTAGTGATGCACAGTTTGCTTTTTATATACGCACTATTACTTTTATTATACATTGAGGGATGTATGACATTGTCAACGGTTACACGGTTGCGTTTAGGAATGCATGACTTTGTTCCGTTGCATTGCAAATGACGTTTTGGAACTCACCCATACTGAATTCGGAAGACAGAACTTGGAATGCTACAAATTAGTGAAAATGTATACTGATGTCAGCTTGCTTAAAAGTCAATTTTAAGCTAGGAGTATCACCGTGCTTTTATGACGAGATCACCAATTCCAAACTTTGGCCGACGGACATTAGAGTGCGCCCTTTTGTAAATTTTCAAAGGAGGGCGAGACCAGCAGATCTGCGGTAACTTCGAAAAAATCTGGCATTAAGTTGTACTATCAGAATTTACTAAATCCAAAATTGTTTTTGATTTTCAATCTCAAATTGACTTTGATGTAATTGTGTTGGTTGAAACATGGCTGACTACAGACTTCTATGATGGCGAATTGTTCGATACTAAGCAATACAAAGTCTATCGTAAAGACAGAAATGCTTATATTACTGGCTGTACCAGAGGCGGTGGTGTTTTAGTAGCTGTTAAATCTGAATTTAAATCGGAGTTATGCCCAATTCACAACAAAAATGGTTTGTTGGATCAGCTTATAATATCTATTTCCGGCTCTGATATTGTATTATTTGTGTGTGTATCTTACATTCCACCTGATAGTTCTGACGATCTTTATAATTCGCATGTTTCTAATATATTGGCTTTAGAAGATAAAATGGCAGTAGATTCTCGTATTTGTGTTTTGGGTGATTTTAACCTTAAAAATGTTAACTGTTCGCGGCTTTCTGATAATGATGTGTAATTACCTCATATCGTCAGGTTAATAAATCCCATAAAATTATTTTGGTAGACAGCTGCTCAGTTTGAACCTAATTCAAATTAATCATATTGGCAATCAGTTAAAACGTTTTTTGGATCTAATTTTTGTGCCATATGATTGTAAATTTTCTTTATATGAAAGTTTACTGCCGATATCATTGCCCACTATTCATCACATGCCTTTAATTGTAGAAATAGTCTCGTATAATATCTTTAAATTGTCGCAGTATGTAATTTTGATATGCTAAACTCCATATTGGGTAGTGTTGATTGGAACTCCATTTTTAAAGGAAAACTAACATCGCTGTGTTATGGTGAGTTTCTAGATACTGTCCTAAGTATCTGCAGGGAAAATATTCGATACAAACAAGTCAAACTTTATAAGAAGCCTTGCTATACAAAAGGTCTGAGGACATTAAAAAATATGCGAAATAAATTTCATAACCGATTTCTTGAATCCGGTAATCCTGCAGATGAGGCTAAATTTATTCATTATCAGCGTGAATTTAATGTTTTAAATAAATTTCTGTACAAGCAATTTCTGATTGAAAAAGAGGATGAAATAAAAAATAACCCTACAGCAAGCATTTTGGTCCTTTATGAAATCTAAAAAACGGGTATCGGATATCCCGTCTCTTGTTAAATATGATGATAACATTTCGAAATCTTGTGATGATGCTGTGAATATGTTTGCAAACTTTTTTAAATCCAGCTTCAACGGGTAGTGCATTAAATTTTTCTCTATCATTCATCATACTTGACATAGGTAATATGGTGGTCACTGAAGACGAGGTTTTTGACGGAATAATGCAAGTCAAAAATTGTTTCAAATCAGATGCTGATGGTCTATGTGCATATTTGTTGAAAAAGTGTGCATCTTCTATTACGGCGGCACTCACGTATATTTTTAATTTATCCCTTAGTATAGGCATTTTTATTGAGCGATGGAAGTCTGCTACAATCACACCAATTTTTAAGGATGGCAGAAGGGATGATGTAACTTGTTACAGACCGATCTCAAGGTTAAACTGTGTGTCCAAAATTTTTGAACATGTTGTTTATAAACGTTTGTATTTTGTCACAAAGTCAGTTATTTCCCTGAATCGGCATGGGTTTTTTACTGGTAGATCAACTTTAACAAATCTAACTATATTTACTGAATATTGTATTTCGGCCTTTGAACAAGGAAGCCAAGTAGAGGCAATCTACACATTTGGATATGGGTTTTCATTCTACCTTGTTATTGTGGTTAAAGTCATATTTTTCTGGTAGGGTCTGTAGAGTAGCTATTGAAGGGTTTCAATCAACTCCATATTTACAAACATCTGGTGTTCCTCAGGGTAGCATCTTAGGACCACTTTTTTTCATCCAATTTATAAACGACATTTCTTCATGTTTCACTAAATCTAAATTTCTTTTATATGCTGATGATTTAAAAATATTTCTAAAAACGGACTCACTGCGGGATGCTCTTGATCTGCAAATTGACTTAGAACACTTAAATGAGTGAGTCTTTTGAATGACCTTCCTTTAAATCTGTCTAAACGTGTACATGTTTCTTATTTTAAGTCTCATTATCCAATTCAGTTTGATTTCAAAATAGGTAACTATATATTGAAATCTGTAAAATCTACCCTTGATCTTGGTGTTGTTTTTGACTCATCCTTACCTTTCAATCAGCATATAGACTTGGATTCATCAGAAGAAATTGTTCTGAATTTTCCGATCCTAAGACACTCAAATTGATGTATGCCTCATTTGTCAGATCGAAGTTAGAATATGGCTTCTGTTATTTGGTGTCCACATAGTGACATTCATGTTGCTCGTGTGGAAAAGATTCAGAAAAAATTTATGAAGTTTGTTGTTACTTTAGTACGGATGGTAAATCCATTACATACACACCGACTGAAATAAAATGTTCATGGTTGGGGTTGGCTTCTTTAGAATTTTGGAGGAAATTCCAGTTATTATTAATGGTGGTATTGACTGACCAGATCTGCTTCTTTAATTCCATTTAATGTTCCTCCTAGAAGTCTTAGATATAATGACATTTTTAATCTACCTTGCCACCATACTAAATATGGGCTTAATAGTACATTGGCACGAGCTTTAATCTACATATATTAATACTATTAATGTCAATCAACAGAAGAAATCAAACCCACAAATAGAGTTTTGCATATCCAAATATTGTTTCAAAAAACGTTTGCTTCGAATTTTAGAATGAATTTTTATAACACTATATTGACATTATTGGTTTTAATTTTATATAAAATACTTTATTCTACAATTTGTTACTAAAGCGAACCACACATTAGTCAGTTTTGAGCAGTTTGAGCACGAGCACGAGTTGATAGTGTGTTATTTAGCTTGTAAAACTGATATCAGTTTACCAAAAAATTTTGCCAACAAGATAGTGATGGAAACAGCAGCGATAACGTTTTTAAATGTCATCGAAATTAGACATGTCTATTGGAACCGAAAGTGTGTATCAAAACAAAGAAACGAAAATAAGAAGTAAAACTAAATAACTTTTGAGTAATTTTGTGAATATTAAGGACAATAATATTTTGTGGATTATGTACATATGTATGTATGTACGTCAGGAAGAATCGCTTCTAAAAGAAATTCGTCTGGAAGTCACATTTCTGTAAGAAATTTGTCCTGCAGACGCAGAAGACAATTTTGCTTTTATAACAAATTGGTCCGGTTTTCATATGTCTTGAATGTGTCGTGAATACGTGCAAAATGTCTCCGGAATACAATTTTTTCTTCTATATCCAGAGACGCATTTCTGTCGGAATGTAATATATCAGGTAAATTACAATTACACGTTTTGCTCCAATTAATCGAAATTACCCGTATTTGTCTGCCAATCAAAAGAATCAAAATTAGTCTAAAATTTGGTCAAATAATATCCAATTCTTGGAGTATAAAAGCGATCGCATTTTGCAGTTGGGCATAAATCAATTTTATTTTCCACGTTTATTTGTTCAATTCATTTTTTCTGTTGACCGATGGAATTGTTTCTTTTCCAGGATTCTTATCTCCTCTCCGGAAGCTAGTGCTCACTTAATGCTTACTATTTCATTTGTAAAATTTTTATTGACATGAAAACAAAATACACGCAGTTTGAACAACGAAATTTCAATAAAAGGAATCAACAAGAAAATCCGTCTATATGAATGACAACGCGTTGCGATAGTAAAAACGCAAAGTGAGCATGTAATCGAACAGCGTGCTCAAACTAATCGAAACTTATGCTCAAGAATGACTAGTGTGTTTCCATTGACTAATAAAATGAAATGAAATGAAATTGTGCGCCCAATGATATCGATATTATCAACATACGCGAGCAGCATGTGACTCTTGCTGCCGATGGTTTTATTCATATTGACTGCAGCTTTTCTCATAATGACCTCCAGTAAGATGTTAAAGAGATCACACGATAGGGTGTCGCCTTGCCTGAGGCCTCGCTTGGTTTCGAAAGGTTCGGTAAGATCCTTACTAACTTTCACTGCGGATTTGGTGTTCGTCAAGGCCATCCTGCAAAGGCGTATGAGTTTTGCAGGAATACCAAGCTCAGACATTGCTTCGTAGAGTTTCTCCCGTATCGGGCTATCGAAGGCCGCTTTATAATCGATCTTCGATTTGTTTTTCGTGGGTCTTCTCCAGGATTTGGCATAGCGTGAAAATCTGGTCAGTTGTCGATTTTCCAGGCCTAAAGCCACACTGGTATGGTCCAATCAGGTCAGCGATAATTAGTTTTAGTCTTTAGTCTTTCTTATACTTGATAGAACCTTATATGCTATGGATAAAAGGCTTATTCCACGGTAGTTGGCACCGTGACTCTGTTCACCTTTTTTAAATATGGGACATAGTACACTGAGACTTCAATCGCCGGACATGCATTCATCTAACCAAATTTTGCTAATGAGCTGATGCATGCACCTTATCAGCTCATCGCCGCCAGCCTAAAACAGCTCCGCCGGTAATCCATCGGCTTTGTAGTTCTTAAGCCGGGCAATAGCTGTTCTGAACTCGTCTTGGATAGGAGGGGGCAATCGACGTCGTCGTCCATGTTGTGATCGATTCTCCCATCGTCATTGCATATCTCAGGTACCAGTAGCGCAGATAAATGATCTCTCCATATTCCCAACATGCTCTGCACATCTGCGATGCGTTTTCCGTCCTTGTCTATACAGAAGGGGCCCTGAACCATGTCCCTTAGTTCCGTTTTTGACTTTTTGGTAGAATTTTCGGGATTCGTTCTTCCTTCTGTATGTCACATCTTTTCTCACTCTCGCGCTTTCTCCACTGCCGTTTCTACCGCCTAAAGAGACGGTTTACCTCCTTTCTTTTCTTCCTATACCGCTCAGTTGTAGCTCGGGTTGCAATTGACTGAAACATTGCCATACGTGCAGCGTTGTTTTCATCATTTGCAATGCGACACTCTTCATCGTACCATGGTTTATTGCGAAGCGGTTTTTCGAAACCAAGTACGGTTGTTGCGGCAGTTTTTCTACAGTCGGAAATGGGTTTCCACTGCGCATCAGGATCGTCGGCGGGATGGGGTGGCTTCTGTGCCAAAAGTTGCGAGAGCTTCCTTGAGTAGGTTGTGGCTACCTCTGGCAATTGCAGCTTTCCGATGTCCAGTTTATGTTTCCTTTTTCGTATCTGTATATTCACCCAGTCCACCGGGTTTTTGCATTTTACCTACTACCAGGATATTTGATATCCATTATGGATTAGACGCTAACCAGGATGCAATATGTCGAACCTGGATTTTCTTCTTTTGGTTTCTATCCGCGGTTGGCCCGTATGTTTGGGTCATCCGCCTCCTAAGGACAAAAGAATTTGCCCGATTGTTTGATGAGCTTCAGGTGACATCAGTCACCTACTAAACCTGATTTGTTGCTGATTTGTTTCGCCTTCTCTCTATAGCTGGCTAACGGAAGTTTCCGAAAAGCCATTGCCCAGGACATACTGCGTGGAAGTAGGGAGCTGCTTGGACTGCCCAATGAAGGAATCATTTCTGGCCACTCCCAAGTGAATGGCTATCAGAAACTTTCCACCTCCTCGGACAGTCCCAAAGGTTTTATATCCCATAATTTCATCCCTGATCATCAATTTGGCTTTAGGGATGGTCATAGTACACTACAACAGGTAATCCGTCTGACTAACGAGATATTTTTGGATGTTGCTCAAGCATGTGACAATATGAATTAAGATATGACATGACAACAAAATTAAGATATACCTTCTGCAAACATTCATCCCACACATCCCAACTAGTACGGGCTTGCTCACGTCCACTTTTGCAGATGATACTGCAATACTGAGCTGCCATAAAGACCATATCCAAACGATAGAAACTTGGATTGCTAACTGGAGAATTTTAGTAAACGAAACAAAGAGCAATCAAGTTACGTTTACTCTAAACAAGGTATACACCTTGATCGCAGGATGACGTGGAGAAGACACCTTGCAGCTAAGAAAACTCAGATTAAAATGAAGACACATCAACTGCATTGGCTGCTCAATTCGAACTCGAAACTTAAACTGGAGTACAAAATTCAAATATACAACAGTGTAATTAAGCCAATTTGGGCATACGGCTCTAAACTATGGGGCAATGCTAGTAAAAGTTACATCGAAGTTATCCAAAGAGTTCAGTCAAAAATACTGCAAGTAATTACCGGCGCACCATGATAAATGCGAAATGAGAATATACATAGAGATTTAAAAATACCTGTGATAAAGGACGAAATCCTCCGCATCAAACAAATTCACCAACAAAAACTTTCACAACACACAAACGCTCCAGCTAGAAATCTAAGAATAACAACAAGTTTATCCCGTCTAGGTAGGGAGGATTTCCCAACACTGTAATTATCCAAGAAATCCCAAACTCAACGATACAGGGGCCCGCTTCAACAAATGATTAAATGATTAATAATTAACTAATGATTAATAATTTAATTAACCCAGTTTAGAATATAATATTCCAATACTTATTGTTAGACTCCTTTGGAGCAGATTCAATAAATCAGAATAAAGCAGATTCAAAAATAACAAGATTTTAATTCTCAAAAACTTATCAATTATATTATTAAACGATCTAGTACAACAGGCATTGCAACGATACAATCGTCGGGATTACGAATATTTTTATTGTAGCAAAGTGAACCAACTAACGAAAATGTTGCATTCCTACCATGGTACAATTATACTGGTAGATGCAGTACGACAACAAATACAACAAGCCAAGAACAACAGGCATTTTGTTTTTGCTCAGTGTCTGTATTGTGTCAACTCACCTGATTGACAAATAATGAAAATGTAAACAAAATTGGAAAATGTGTCAGTTAGAAAATGAGTGTGTTTTATTTGATATTTTGAGTGTTTAATGGCCAGTTTTTAAGTGGGTAGTTAACTATCGAATTACTTAATCCAAATTCTAAGTTAATTAGAGGTTAACTTTGCATTTTGTTTTTCAGTGGTGAGTTAATGTAAGACGCCATATTGTCAACTAATGTGGCAACCCTTTTTTTTTTTTTTTTATCAAACCAACACTCAGGGGATGCCCCCTATAAATGCAGTGCATTGTGTTAAAATAAATGGTTTCCCATTACATCCCATGAAGGGACCGGGGTGAACTTCTCACAATCACTGAGCTGTGCGCTTTCCAGTTTTCACTCACTGATTGGGACCTACAGTTTTACACCGATTCCGAACGGTATTTTGACAAGCCTTTTCATGGCTATATACTCGATAGTGTCGCCGTCACTATGCGAGGTGACCGCCGCCGAAAGAAATTTGAAGGTGGTCAGAGCAGGGTTCGAACCCAGGATCTCATGTACAAGAGCCGCGCACACTAACCATTGCACCACCGACGGCCACAGTGCATTGTGTTGGCGAAGGAAAATTGAGGTAGTAGAGGGTGGAAAGAGGGAGTAGTGTCTGTTGATATTTGCCTTGAATGTTTGTATGCCACAATTGGTGGGAAATACACTAGCCGGAAGTTTATTCCACATAGGACTGTACGGCTGAAGAACGAATTTTCTCTATAGTGTGTAGTGCGGTCAATCGGCCACTCGATAAAAAACGGATGAGAGTTCCTGGAAAGCCGCGTACTTCGGCTAAATATCCTCACGTCCGGCATAAGTTGACGGATGTCCGAGGAACACATACCGTGGAAATATCGATAGAACAGTGACACGCAACCCACATTTCGACGATGCTCAAGGGAGGCAATAGAGTTGGATACCCTACTGTCCCCTATTAACACCGTCGCTCTCCTCTGGACACGGTCGACAAGCTCCAAAGAAGTCCTAGGAGCACCTGCCCATATATGGGAGTTATACTCCATCTTTGGCCTGATGTAGGTGGTGTAGATATTGAGAAGATCAGATGGAGTGAAGTATTTCTTGCACCGCTTCAAAAAGCCTAGACACTTGAATGCATCTTTCGACACTTCAAATACATGTTTTGCCCAACGGACATCACATTGTATTTTCATGCCCAGAACATCAAGAGCGTCTGATTCATCAATATCCACACCGTCCATAGACAATGACGACACACCTGGGTCAGCAATACGTTTATGCGACAACAAACAACACAGGGCCTTACTCGCATTAAAATCTACTCTATTCCTTCGACCCCATTCAACAATGGACACCAGATCGCGGTCGAGAGTTTCATTCATTGTCCGGCGTTTGACTTCAATCTCTTGAAGACTTGGCCTACGATCGAATGAATAAGAATGGCAGCGATTACTGTCATCGGCAAAAGAGTAGATTGGATTCACAGTCTGACCCAGGAGATCGTCAATGAAAATAAGAAAAAGAGAAGGAGAAAGAACAGAGCCCTGTGGTACACCTGCAGTCAATTTATGCTCGTCGGATGAAACCCCATCTACAACAACTCGTATAGTGCGATCTCTGAGAAATCTCGATTTAAATCGAGTGAAGTTATCACCGACACCAAAAGCAGCGAGCTTTGACAAGAGTGCATCGTGCCATACTCTGTCAAAGGCCTTGGACATATCAAGAGCCACTACCTTACTCTCACCAAGCCGGTGGATGGATCGACTCCACTGTTCCGAAAGGAACGCCATCAGGTCTCCAGTAGATCTCATTCTACGGAAGCCATACTGCCGATCATTAAGAAGGTCATTGGACTCAAGATACTTCACTAGATGGTGGTTAACCATACTCTCCATAACCTTCGAGAGCGCAGAACAAATTACAATTGGGCGGTAATTTGCAGGGTTACTTGCAACCCTTGTATTCTTATTGAAAAAACGTGTGTTTTGGGATAAATACCAAAACAATAAAGGGGAACAAACAAAATGGAATTATGTAAAATAAGAAATAGATGCATAAAATCAAAGTAATTTTAACAAAAATGTGTAAAAAACTATATAGGCGCAAAAATTTAACGATCTAGACTCAAGGTATGTGTACAAATACGCAAATCTAAAACATTTATTTTATACAATCTTCATTTCTCCCTTTGACATTCAGTAATTTGATTGTCAAAATAATATGGTTCTCACTAGTGCTATTCATGCAAAGAAGAAAACCTAGAACTTTTGCTCAGCGTAAGTTTGCCCCGAAGCGTTTCATGAGGCACCAAGTAAAGTTGCTCAGTGTATCTGTGCAGCAATTGCCAAAAAAGGCTGATAAACTAGATATATATACATATTCATATACATATGCATACGTATATGCTTTACCTATTCCAATATTTTATTTTTTCAGATTAATCAAAAATCCTTTCTTTTTTTCAATACAAAAATATTGAAATTGAAATGTCAAAAGTTTTCACATTTCTGTTTCCAGGTTTGCTCAGCAAATTTGCCTCGAAAACTTTCCACTTTTGTGCAAGTCGGTTTGTATGGGAAATTTTTTTGTTTTAACGTTTGCTGTGCAAGTTTACGATGTTTTCGAGTTTACGAGGTTCTTTCGAGCTTTCATGAAGACCGCTACTATAAGTTAACCAACCAACATTGGGTGGTTAAATCATAGTTAAACAATGACTAAAAAACACAATTCGATGTTTAACCACAATTTAACAAAGAAACGAAGATCACCACTGACTGAAAAAATTACCATAAGTGTGAAAATTAAAACGTACCGTACTTTTCAAAAGCAGCAGTTGTAGGCGAATGGTAGTTGCAGACAATAAAATGTAAACAAACTTTGAAATAAGAGAAAAAGCTCAAATCAGCTGGACTAGTATTTCTATCATTTGTTTGTAGAATGAATTAATATTTTATGCAAATATAATAAAAAAATAATTTAAAAAAAATTAAGTTACAGTGTTTTATTTATAAATGCACTAAAAACTAGAAAATAATTTTTCTCTTAGCCTTAATAAGTATATTCTTCTTCATGATGGGGTTGTACAATGGTCCGCCTACTTAGCACTTCAATAGCAATGGTCTAGATACTTTCAATAAAGAGCGTAATTAAAATGAATTAGTTAATTAATTTTCTAGGGATCTCCCAAATAAAACGCTTGCATTTAAACATATAGTTTTCGCATATAGTTTTCGCTTTATAAAACCCAAGAAAATCATCCTAAGGCAATGAGTATTTGGTAAAATGTTCACCAAAGGATAATTTACCCTAAAAATATTTTATAACAAACTTCATTTAGTGTAGCACAAAAATCAACGACAAGGTCTGCAGTGAGACAATCCAGTTAACACTCAATATGTTAACACTCGATCAATAGAAAAGTCTCGTCCCCGGCACTAAGCTAGCGGAACGGGTTTTAATAAGGAAAATGAACATGTCCTAGCCACTAGGAGAATATACATAAAATTTTATATTAAAATGTTTGATAAAATCGTTAATTAATTTCTTCACAGGAAGGCTGAGGGAACACTGATTGGAGTCTACGGCAGTAACAAACCAGAGGCGTTTCAGGACCCTGAGACTTCATTATTATAATGTTATCGTTTATTTAAATGTTATTTTAAAACTGATATTCAATATATGATTCTTTAATTAGAAATAACAACAACATTTGTTTGTGCAAATATAGAACAAAACCATTGGGTGCGAATTCACATTGAAATGAATACAATTCACCTGCAGTAAATTGCGTACATTATTGACCGTTTTGTATTGGGTAACTCTACAAATATTTATTTATTTATTATGAACATATTTTACAAATTAATTTATAAAGTACTTAAAATAAAGCGCGGGGTGACTAAGACCATGTGCGCTCAGCAAATGTTAAGTTGATTTTAATGTTATAACAATAGGTCTGTCTGTTTACTGCAATAGGTCTGTCTGTTTACTGCAATATTGTACAATATTGTACAAAATGTTACAAAATGTTGTCTGTTTACTGCAAAACTTTTGCAACGAGAGAGCCAAAGAGAGAATTTTTTGACAGTTGGATGATAGAGAACTTGCAAAATGTTACTGGAGGAATTTCTTCTATCAAGATTTTGCAAGTTCGATCAGCTGTTTTTTATTTACATTTGTATTGCAATATTTTTGTGTGAAAAAGAATAAAGTTGAAATTTAACAATGGCAGAGGTAAGTAGTTAGAATTGTGTTGATTTTTAACGTTTATAATAAATTATAATAAACAAAACATTTTACTTCATGCTAGAAACGTGCAAATACACAGTATGCTAAAATTCTTTTGCTTTGTTATTTCAATTGTTTACACACCGATCAGCTGTTTTCTTGCAATATTTCACAAAATGTTGACTGTTTACTTTTTGGAGTAGAGAAAAAAAAGAGCGTAAAATTTTTTTTACTCTGCAAAAAGTTACTGGATAAATCTTGCAGGAAAAGTAAACAGACAAAGCTAATATTGTACAATATTGTACAAAATGTTACAAAATGTTGTCTGTTTACTGCAAAACTTTTGCAACGAGAGAGCCAAAGAGAGAATTTTTGACAGTTGGATGATAGAGGACTTGCAAAATGTTAATGGAGGAATTTCTTCTATCAAGATTTTGCAAGTTCGATCAGCTGTTTTTTATTTACATTTTGATTGCAATATTTTTATGTGAAAAACAAGAATAAAGTTGAAATTTAACAATGGCAGAGGTAAGTGTTTAAAATTGTATTGTTGTTTAGCGTCTATTGTAACTTAGGATATAAAAACATTTGTTTTTATGCTAGAAACGTCCATACATACAGTGCGACCGTAATGCAAGTGGCATGGAGACGGAACCAGCAGAACTTTTTGTTACACTTGTTGCTGTTTTCTTGCAATATTTCACAAAATGTTGTCTGTTTACTTTTTGGAATAGAGAAAAAAAGAGCGTACAATTTTTTTTACTCTCTGCAAAAAGTTACTGGATAAATCTTGCTGGAAAAGTAAACAGACAAAGCTAATGATTTTGATAATTAATGCAATTGTAAGTTAAAGTACGGATAATAAATTTATCGGAAGTAAAATTCTGGTTCCTCGGTTTAAATATCACATATGTATACGAAGTGAATGACGTATTTTAGGCAATGTATCTTTCAAAGTACAAGAGGGTACCTCAGCTATCGGTACATCAATCTTTGACACTCCTCAGTATAATAATATGCCCTACAGCGATTACTTCGTCGCAAAAACTGTTTTAGCGGAATCTGTTTCTCATAGTAGTGCTATGTGTTAAATAAAGCCTTGCCAACTCTCAGGCGAGCAAACAAAATACAATCGGATCTACTTGAACTGTTATTATATTTTGGTCTTTTATAGAGTTAATAAATTTGTCTAAGAAAAACGTTAGACTGGTCCCATGTTTGTGGACACCTAATATTTTCCAATGTTCTGCAGGGGTGGTAGAGCGCCTTTGAGTGACATGGCATCCCCTATATGTGGGATAAACCTAATATGTGTTTAGCTTCTATGTCCGCTTGTACGTTGCCTGGGATACCCATATGGGCTGGAATCCATATATGTAATTCTAATCTTATCGTAAAGAGTTGGAGGGTAAAGACAAATAATCATAATCTTTTCTAAATTGCCTTGGTGATACTGAGGCTATCAGTACATATAATAGTTCTCCTCTGTTGATTTATGGCAAAATCAACAGCTGTTATCAGAAGCCTTGATTTCAACACCGTCTCAAACTGGGATTCTGAAATTTGTCTTATTATCGAGTAGGAATTGGATCTATTATCGAAAGAACCATCTATGTAGAGAATGTTGCTCGGTTGGAATATGAAAAACTTGTTGGCCTACAGAGATTTAAAGCAGATAGGATTTATTCCTTCTTTCTTTTGCGCACTCAAGCTGACGTCTATAGGGATTGGTACTCTTTTACCAACATGGACATAGGGTATGTTCGGCAAGGATATTCCAAACTTGTTAAAGAGATTTATTATTTAACTAATAGAGGACTTTGGTGGCCTACAGTGTATATCTATGTGACTCCAAAAAGCGTTATGGAGACCATCTGATGGATTTGTGATAGCTTTTGATGCCATTTTAATTGAACACTTTTGAAGTAGAGTATCAAAATCTTGAAAACTAGCCTCGACTCTCAATGACTCAATGGGCGTTGCACGTAAAAGACCTGAAGCAGTTCTAAAGCGTTTATTAATAGCGGTATTTAGTTTGCCAACATTTGACTTTGGGGTCCAGCCGTAAATTGCAATATCATGCATAATAATACTCATTGTTAATGATCTACATGTCTAGAGAAGTGACGAAATGTGGTCCTACATTGTACGGGTATTACCGCTCCGTTTAAGTCAAAACCGTCGATGAGGCAATTCCTTTCCCTACAGACGTGAAGTATTTCAATGTTGTCAGTTGGCACCTTAGCTCCTGTGGACGTTGCCCACATCTGAACATTATCGTTCAGGGCATTAACACCCAATGAAGCTTCATATTGATTCCAGGACGCTATCGCAAAAATGTTGTCTGCATATATACCTATAAAGTCAATACCAGGCGTCTGTTCCTAAACTCTAGCCAATGAGTTAGCATAAGCATTGTATAGAACCATTGAAAGTGGGGAACCTTGCGAAATACCGTTGAAAGTGGGGAACCTTGCGAAATACCATTGTCCCCGAAAAATATCCGTCGATTTTAACTGATATTTTGCGGTTTGTTAGAAATGACTTCAGAACGCTTAATATCTTCTTCGGAATTCCCCAGCTATGAAATTCCATTATGATTTGGGTATATAAGTATACTACACTGTCAAAAGCTTTTTCCAAGTCCTCAGAGAGGACCAGATTGTGTTTCCTCTTTTCCAGATTCGTTCTCGTTTCATCCATACGGTGGCACAAACTGTGTACGCCATGTCTGGGTAGAAAAGCATGTTGGTTTCTTGAACATTTGTCCATTGGGTAGGTAAGATAGCGTTTAGCCAAGATCTTCTCGAAAATCTTGGAAAGAACAAGCAGTAATGATATTGATCTGTATCCATCCATGAGATTAAGGGTTTTAGCCGGTTTTGGTATTGGGGACATAATTGCTGTTTTCCAGTCGTGAGGATAAATGCCAGTGGGTTCTAAAGTCTGCACAGCCGCAATTTAAGTGCAGTTGACGCATTTTTTACCATTGCATACATATGTTACCCTATTAAGTGCTGGAGTTGACCCTTTTAAGTGATGGAGAACTTGGTTAATCTCAAAAATGTTAACGTCACAAACGATGTTAGAGATCTGTACACCAACGAGGGGAAAATTGTCGATCAAGAGTTCACGCTTGGCCGATATGATGTTAAGTTCAAAGTTTACATACGAACTAAATCTACAAATATGTATGGCAAATTTCCCTATGGTTTGCCGACCCAAAATAGCCTACGTGTATTGGTAATATTGCCCAATAGGTGAGCTACGCGCTGTCGAGTTTTTAGGTCACTAAGCGAGGTGACCGCCGTCGAAAGACGTGTACGGTGGTCAGAGCAGGAATCGAACGCACGTTCTCATGTACAAGAGCCGCGCACACTACCATTGCACTACTGACGATCATTCCCACGATGATCGGAGCTATGCTCCGGAACGGCCAAGGGTCGTCAATTCAACAACAGCTGTATCAACCACCAAATGAATATGAGTAATTTGCAAATGTTTTTTTCACACGAGCCTATTTTGATTCCAACTACCTCTGCAACGGAATTACGATATGTAATCATAAGGAGCACCAGAATTAAAATAACAGAATATGGTAGAAATATGAAAGAAAAAGCAGCGTCTAGATCAGCGTTAATAAAAATATAAATATATAAAAATAGATAAATATATAAATATAAATATAATTAATAAAAAACTAAATTGATATCTTCCTTATAAATTTAGATTTAATTCTCCCCAGTCCCTTCATGGGATGTAATGGGAAACCATTTATTTTTATTTTGAATCTTAATATTATATAGAACTTACCAATTTTCTGGCCCGATCCTCTAATTTACCATATGCCACATGATTTAGCACAAACCCTGTAGGTAAAGCTACACCTTGTATTCTGTATATCGCATCCTTGTCGCCTTCATCTGCAACTTTATGCGCTGCAGTTACGGTACACTTACCCAAAAGTCGCGATGAAGCAACCATGGGACCACGGGAGATGTCAATATGTGTTCCCATGCGATAGAGAATAACTCGACCATGATTTTGTTGTAAAATACTCGGAAGTTGTTCGTTTTTGTAGCGTGAATCCTTGAACATATCTAAGGCTAGCTCATTATTTACCTCCAGGCGCTCGAATTTTAGATCTTTAGCAGCCAATTTTATCATTTCAGCAGATAACGCACGCAATTCGGCTTTAGATGGAATCCATGTTTTGGAGCCCAAAACTATGTCGTGTACAAAACTGCCAGACTTAACTACAGATCGGTAAACATTAAAGAATCATGTAAATATCATATATAAACTTACTGTTCGGTCCCGGGAAACTGTGAAGCTGCAAATTTGCCTCTTCCTTAAAAGAATTTTGCAAAGCAGACCCCAACATAAAACTGCATGAGCGCCAAAAAGCCCTTAAATGAGAATTACTTCATTGTGAATATGTTGCTGTTGTTTAATATTACACTGAATAATACTTGTTAACCACATGGGGATCTGCTACAGTAAAGCTCAACAGTTGTAGCGTACAGTTGTCGATCAAAGGACGATGCATATCCCAAGGTATATTACCATCTAACAACGCAAGGGCAGATCGTTGGCAATGACCTTCGGAGAGATGTTGAGCACAATTGTAGGGCGTAGAAATCTCACGATTCATAATAAGGGTAACATCCTGCGGCAATCCCAAGTAACGCACTTCAATCTTTTCTATGCGCCCAACCAATTCTCGCTGTCTATACTGTTCCTTGGTAAACAACTCATTACGCCGCTCAATGGACGCATTGGAAAAGGTGCCTGTGAATAATAGACCGTTTTAAGCGATTTAGTATCCCATGGAGGTTATATTCTCATGCCGGTGGCGCAACTTACGAATATTTCCAATCTTATACCATTTTGTCAATGGGTTCCATACGGAAGGTCTTACATATTGAACTGCAGCCATTGTTCGATTATTATAATATAGCTTAAATAAAAGTTTAATTTATTTTCTAGACTAAAATAAAACACTTCAAAAACACGCAAAAATTACAAAACCAATTGGAAAATTTCAATCACTAATGTAAGATAACACACGAACAGCTGAGTCTAATTGCCACCTCTGTTTTTGTTGCGTTTGAAGCAGTTGCTCTCAGACTAGACGATACTGCGATGTTCATACACTGAACCAATTGTCGTAGGTTAAATCAACGAAAAATTTTATAGTAAAAAAAAATTTTATAGTCATTTAAAAATACAGAGTCGTTTTCGTAATAGTGTGTGTGCGCGTTATTTGGGAATAGAGCAACATTTTTAGTAATTACTAATAAATTTCTTTAAACTCAGCAATGTTAATAAAATTTTTTGCAATAAAATGTTAACGTGTACATTTATGTCTTTTCAGGTATATTGTCCAACAAAAGAAATTGAAAATCAATTTGTGTTTAAATTTTTTAATTTTATACAATTGTATACTAATTTACAGTGTCTCATTGTAATATACAAAATCAATATGTATAATTTTGTTATAATATATGTGAATATATGTATATTAAAAGCATTTTTCATGGGATTTATTGTCGACAAGTTTATCCTACTCTAGTTTCGGAGCAATTCTAGGAATGGAATCAACATTTTACCGTCAATATAACTTTTTGAACTGAGCTCAAATGTATATATTTTTTTTCGTTCGGGCAACTTCGTGAGATGTGGGCTTTGTCAAAGTTTGTCTAACCGCTAGAGTATTGAAAAAACCGGCCAATTCAAGAAATCGGGTTTCGGATGCTTCGAATAATGGGATTTTAAAAAAAGCAGTATTCCACCGGTGTTTTTGTACGTATACACCGGTTTGCACCGGTTTCGATTTTTATATCCAAGTCTGAATATCAGAACTCCCTTATTTCTTCATAAAATTATTTAATCCCGAAAACTTTTCTACCTATTTGAGAAGGGAATGGGACGGAAAATACTATACCTTTTCAACGGCCCAGCCTTGTTTCGGAATGAATATGTTTTATACATGCTGTTCGTCTTTGGAACACACTACCTTACAATATTCAGCTCATCAGTGATGCAATCTCGTTTAAGAAAAGTCTTTTTGAAACTAATTAGTGCATTTTATGTTGTAACATTTCCAAATAATAAAGCTACATTTATGTCGTTTAAAATAAATATTTTTTGAATCGGATAAACTCAGTATTATATTGCTTTATATTATATTAAAATGTTTAGACCAATTTTATGTTTTTTAACCCGTACCTGTTTTCATATTATAATGTTTTATTTAGTTTAATGTTTTATTTGTTTTATGTAATGTTTAATATGTCTGAAGTAATATCACTTTTTTTAATGTAAATTATTTCGATAAATAACCTACATTTCCGACAATAATTCCTGTACTATAATTATAAATTATATTTCTTGTTGTACAGGATAAACACAATAAATAAATACAAATACAAGTCTTAAACACCTTATCCATGTAGCGTATTTAGCACGTTAAACATCTTTTGGGACCTGAATCAGCTGCATTTTGCATGAAAATCAACATGTTAAATTCGCTAAATGAAAACGAAGCTTTTGAAATTTTTCATTTAAAAAAGTAAAACCGTTATTAAGCAAATGAAACGAAAATATGAGTAAACATGAAAAATAATGTATAAAAATTAGGCAAATTTTTACATTTTGTGAGAACAAAATTTAAAACTCACAATAATGAAAAATATTTATAAACACTATTTCTTTTGAAAATATTGAAGTTTTCTTTTTAAGCTTTGTGTAAAAAGTATTCACTCAATTATTGTTTCATATTAATTTTCTTTTTTACGACCTTATCGCGCAATACGCAACACATCACTTTCCTCAGAATATTTGACGATTGTATCGCGTATGTCACCGCTGCACCTAAATGCGTTTGGTTTAGTGAACGCGTGCGTTTTGTATATTTTATAAAGCGCAGCGGCGATTGATTCGTTGCCTGAATTATCAAAACTGAACTCGCCACTTTCCCAGCATTTGCCCAGTGACGGAAAATAAAAGTTAATATAAAAACAATAAAATGGATGGAATTTGGAAAGAATTAGGAAATACTTGTCAACATTTTAAATGTATGTTAATGTGATTTATTACATACCACAGAAAAGTGTATAATAGCACAACAGACTGAAATGGGACCAAAAACAAATGTTGCCCGACGTATCGTTATGGGACAAATAAAGCTGGCATGACCAACCAGGGAACAATAGTAAAAATTGTAAATATTTTCGAGCATGACTAATTTTAGAAGAAAGTTAATTTTGAGTTTTTTTGGGGTTTGTCAGGCTTGAGAAGACGGACAAAAACGACGTACGTAGTCTATATGGTAGTAATGTGTGGTATATCTAAAGGGATCACTATTTGGTCTGCGGACAATTTCCCCATGCATTATAGATCCTTCTTTTGGCGAAGATGCGTTAGCAAAATTTTTATACAATGGTGATATGAGAATGTTAAAATTTATTTATTTATTAAATGTATTTTTACCCTACTAAAGTTAATTATAGCTTAATTTGTATAGGACAGCTAAGCGATATTAAGTGTCATTTCTATTTCCCACTTAAATTCCGACTTGACAATGACAATATTGCCACATGTTCAATTTCAGGAAATGGCAACCAAAAGTTGTCTTTGTTAAAACTTTGTTATAATTTCTTGCGAATGAAAATGTTATCAAGGAGAGACTGAAAAGCAGAAAGTTGCAAAATTATTTTATTTAATGGAAGACTACGTATACTTTTATATCTCTAAATTTGAAGGATAGATTTTTATTTCCGATTGAAAACAAAATTGGAATTAAATTGTTCTTAACGCGCGGTAAATGTTATACATATAGATCATGGTAAAATTATCTATCAGGCATAGTCGTTTAAATAGGTTATGCCATTCTTTCCATGTCATTTTTCGTTTCACTTGTTAAAATCATATGTATTTTGTGCACTTAGCCATGAAAACCGCTTCACAAAATACCGCGAACACCGGTAGAACCGGCAGTAAAAGACGGATTCAACCGGTTGTTCGAAAACACTCATTTTCAGAAAACCGGCGGCCGGTGGACGTCCGAAAAACCGGTGTAGCGGTTTTCGTTTTAGTTTTTGAATACTCTACTAAACGCCTACATCTCTGAAACTACTTGCCACACATCATTAAAATTGTGTCATTAGAAAGGTATTTTCTGGTCTACAAATGCTAGTATATTTTACCTTTCATTAACCCATTCTGGATTATAAAAATAATGCGATGCCAAAGCCGGCGTTGGACCTAACCCAAGAACCCCTAAGACCGACCAAAAGGCCGCCATACAGAAACCTTTATAGAAAAAAATTAATCTATGTATGGATACTTTTATTCTCTCATCTGAAGTTTCATTTCACACTCTTCGTCGAAGGTTTGAGGAAATGAGAGCAATTAGATTTAAAATTATCTTACACCAGGTGGAGTTACAAAATATGTTCACTTAACTTTTTCCTGTCGTTTTGGTTTAGAACTAAAAAAATTTAAATATATTTTGCACTTTTTTGTTGACTTTTATCGTTGGTATACATTTGTATTGTATTTAACACAACTAGTTTGCCACAAAAACACGAAATTCGGTTGTTGATCGTTGTATACTATTGCCACTATCTGGTATTTTTGAACCCATATTTTCCACCATCCATTGTTTACTTTCCACCGTACCTATGACGTTTAATTTATTGAGCGAATAAAATTATCTATGTATGGATTGGTCTATGGTTTCATCTACCCTTGAGAAAATCCCAAAGCCTGCCAAAAACTAAACAGAAAAACTTTTATTAATAGTTCAAACTTTAACATCTCGATAACTTAGCGAGTTTTTGACAAACAGTATTTATTGTTTGTGTTGGTTTTAAATTTTCAAAAAGAAACAACATTTTTATTAAAATTTTTTAAAACGAATATAAAATTGAGAAAAATGGATTTTATGGATATTTCCGCCTCCGATATGTGTTTAATATTTTTCTTGTTTTTTGTTTTGATTTCTATAAGAATACAATTTCAAATATAAATTTCTTAAACTTTCGATGTCTCGATAACTAAGCGATTTATCGATTTCTTTATAAGGATTTTAGGGATTTTCTCCTCTGGGTTGGGCTCAAACCGGCTTCGCGGCTTCGGCATAATAGTTTTGTGGTATAAAGCTTCCATGTGACGGACCATCGACCTGGCTTAGGGATTTTCTCCTCTGGGGTGGGTCCAACACCGGCTTCGGCATAGTATTTTTATGTTAAAAATCTTTCTGCGTGGTCGACCCTCGCCGGGATTTTCTCCTTCTCACCGCTCTAGCGCCTTCGGCATAGTATTTCTGTGTTACAAGGCTTTCTGCATGGCCGGCCTCGACCGGGCTTAGGGATTTTCTCCTCTGGGGGTCCAACTTCGGCATTCCATTTTTGTGCTATAAAGCTTTCAGCGTGGCAGGCCTTCGGATGATTTAGGGATAGTCATCTCTGGGGTGGGTCCAACACCGGTTTCGTTCTTCGACATAGTATTTTTGTTTCTGGGGCGGGTCCAATACCGGCTTTGGCACAGTATTTTTGTTTTATAATAAATAATGTTAAATAATGAAAAATATATTGAAATAATTTTTTTTATTTCTGTTTTATGTAGAAACGGTGTTATGAAAAGCGCCGAATGCAAAGAATAAATTTATTTATTTTGTGTTGAAAAATGTATTCCAAAACTATGAACGTAAATATCTCCGGTATTTGAGGGGTCGCATTACAACTTAAAAAAAAATTTAAGTCTTGTCTATTATCGGAGTCTAGCAAGAAAATAGGTACAGTAGGGGTTTTTTTTTAAATAATAGTTTTAACAAAAAGTGAGGTTAAAACCCCATTTTTGTTAAATAAACACCCAATGGGTTAATTAAACGGAATATATTTATACGATTTATAGAGTTTAAAAATACCTTAAATTCCTAAAGATATGACCGATTATATAATGAAGCTTTAAAGGCCTATATCTGAAGAAGTTGGACCAAGTGGAAGGAAAAAAATAACTTTTTGAACTCAGTGCAGCAAACTCTATCGGTGTTGAAATTTTGGTGTAGATTACACAATTGCTGGAGCAGGTCAACTTTAAGGGCCACTGTCCAATTAATATTTTTTTTTTTGTGTAAAACACGTTGTTTTAAGCAAAAAATGTAAAAAAAAATATTTAGGGGAACCCACAAACAAAGTTTAAAAAAAACAAAATTAAAGAAAAAGTAAAGAATGTGAGAAAATGGAAAACTAGCGCTCTCAGGGATACATATGTTGCTCGTACCGTGTGGTAGACCCTTTTGAAAATCGTTAAATTTATATTCGACTTAGTCGCCCGGCCGTCCGGAATAAAATTCCTTCTGTACCTTAATTCATATTCTGAGATAATAGATTTTTTCCTCAAGTTTTGAAGGTATTTTCATAAGCCTTCCCATGATACCCATATTGTCGCAGTCCGTCTATAAATGAGGGGATATATGTTCAAACTTTGGAGGCCCGTAATTCGGGAAGTATGGGTTTCCCCAGAAAAAAAATACGGTTTTACTCTGGATGATAAGGTCTATGGAGTGATGATAATTTGGACGCGATACGAGAGTGGCCCTTAAACTTGACTTAAGCCCAATTGCTCTTAAAGTAAAGTTATGCCAAAACAATTTGAGAAATCTATAGATGTCGCTAAAATAAATTTAAGCAAGAACTGAATACGAGGCTGAGTACAGGGTTTAACTTGTGGTTCTTAGTTTCATCATGGTGTGGTTTTAAAATCATTGCTTTTGCATATGAACAGTAATTGTTTCTATGAACTGTCAAACAGCAAATTGTGTTTTGTCATTGCAGCGGCTTGCAAATTACAATTTGTCCATATTTAATAAGTTGTAAAAACTAAAATATTGAAGGAAAAAAATGCAGTTAGAACAGTTTAGAGACGCACCAAAAGCAGGATTCAATTTCGATAATTGTAAAAGGTAAAGCATTTTCACGGTTTTTTCCTTGTATTTTAGTTACAACTTTCCATTGCAGAAATGCGCAGCTTATGCAGGGAGGTTTCCAGCCTCCTAAGACTGTTAAAACTGGTACCACCATTGCAGGCATAATCTTTAAAGATGGTGTTATTTTGGGAGCAGATACACGTGCTACTGAAGGACCTATTGTATCTGACAAGAATTGCTCCAAAATACATTATTTAGCAAAAAATATGTAGTAAGTACTTGGTCTTCTCCAATAATACCTAGAACGATCTCAAGGAAGTTGGTCTTATTTTTAGCTGCTGTGGGGCTGGAACTGCTGCCGATACCGAAATGACCACCGATATGATTGCCGCTCAGTTAGAGTTACACCGTTTGAATACTGGGCGGCAAGTTCCCGTTGTGGCCGCCAACACTTTATTGAAGCAAATGCTGTTCCGATACCAGGGCCATATAAGTGCCGCTTTGGTATTGGGTGGGGTGGACAAAACCGGCGCCTACATATATTCCATTCATCCTCACGGATCCACGGACAAGCTGCCTTATGTAACAATGGGCTCGGGCAGCTTAGCTGCTATGTCCGTGTTTGAAGCTCGCTGGAAACCAGACTTGACTGAGGAAGAAGGCAAAAAACTGGTTCGCGATGGCATAGCTGCGGGTGTCTTCAATGACTTGGGTTCTGGCTCCAATATCGATTTGTGTGTAATACGCAAGGACTCGACAGACTACTTGCGCAACTATGAATTAGCTAATAAGAAGGGTGAAAGACAGGTTAGTACAATTGCAAACATACTTAACTGATACTAAAAATATATTTTTCTCTACTTCTAGCTCGATTACTCGTTTAAACTGGGCACCACAGCTGTACTGGATACGAAAATCAAACAATTTGATATCACTGAGGAAGTACATTTTATCCCCATGGAAACAGCTTAAATATAATTTTATTTTTTATCTTAAGTGTTTCAGTATAGATTCGGAATCAAATTATTTTGGGTATAATTAATGTTTTATAAATAAAAAGTAAAATTGTTTCGACTATTTCAACAATTTTGTCGCCTTTATATATATACTTAGCGGGCTAAAAATTCCAAAAGAAGGTCAGGGCCATCATGCTGGTCAAAAAAGAAAAACAAAATTTGGGACGAATTCATTAAGTTTGTAAATAATTGGGCCTATTCGGAAATGCAACAGCTGGTGCAGATGCTTGTTTGTTTCGCATTTTGTTTTCAATTACCTGCAAAGTTGCGAGATGTTGCATTTACGAACGTGCTGCGCATCAGATGCAGAGCAATGATGTATTTCCGAAAACGCTCCTTGTCATATACAACTTAATCGAGTTAGGGACTTTACATAACGAAGATAACATATTTTCCCAACAAAGTCGATAGTTTGCATTTTTCCCAGTTGCATTTTTCCAAGCTTTTGCAGTGGTTCATCCACCTGACCCTTTTAGCTGAGTTTTGGTAATAATATTTTTCGGCTTCCTTCTAGTGCCGTACAGGCTGGTTCATTCTTATCGCTTCTTCAGATATAGTCTAGCCAGCGTAATCGCCCTATTGTGAGTCGCTTAAATGGACTGAATTGCCGAATATGAGGTGAGGTTAAAAAATTGTCGAAGCAGCTTAAAACTTGATAAAAAAAAAACGAAATTAGAGATAAATATAGCAAGTGGGGGTACGGTATGTATGTTTGTTTTTGTCGGACGAACATATGGGACCTATGAAAGGTATTTTTTTTATCGAAAATTTAATGGTGTCTTTATTTTTGTGGAGTGGAATCTGTGGACCCAGATAACCCCAATTTACCATGGTATAGTGGGTCTTGACAATTAAGAACACATAGTTGACATTCATTTTAGTACACACATATGCGTTTCTAGGCTGAAAAAAATGGAACTCGGACCCACTGGCTCCACATTATCCTAAAATAAGGTTAGCTGTCAGGCTATAAGTGTAAAGGACCCGTTCAATTCATGAGAATACGCATCCGCTGAGTTCCATAACCAGGGGCAGGAGTCAAAAATGTATGGAAAAAAACCAATTAAATAAAGTCACGAATCCGGGAAATCGAAAAATTAGCCGTCGAACGCGCATATGTGGCTCATAGGGCCTAAACCTAAGTATAGTTGGGAATGCCCAAATGTGGGTACTCAAACGAAAGGTATTCGTATCACGAATTCAGCGGTGCCATTATTTTTTTAATGCGACGTCTATAAGCCGCGCTGAAAGCTTAATGCTATGCCGAAGCCGGTGTTGGACCTACCGTAGACGAAAAATCCCTAATCCCCTCAACCTCAACTGAGAGCTTTGTAACACAAAAGTACTATGCCGAAAGTTTGTATTATGATCCGGGAGGCGTAGATGGGCTTCGGTTGCCAGATTTTCAATGAAGAATCCTAGACCCGTTCTTTCCCCTAGCTTTGAGCCATCCGTGTAGCAGCGAGTCCCATTTGGCATTTGTGCCAGGGTCCCATTGATCCAGGCGTCTCTAGTTGGCGTTAAAGTCACGCAATTCGCCTTAACCCTTAGCTCAGGTGGTCGGGCGATTACGGAGTGTATTAAATGGCTCGGCGATAATACAAACCCGGCCGAGGCAAATATCTTCACGAATATCCAAATGGCAATCAATGCGATATCATCGGAAATTGCCGGACCTTGACTGTAAGGCGATACAACCGGGGCACAGCGGAATACGAACGAAAAATCCTATGGGGAGACCCAGATGGATTGAGGACAAAAGGTTTGCTGAAACTGGGAAAATTTGAAATGAGCAAGATGATGGGAGTCTTAATAAGTTGTAAAAACTAAAATATTGAAGGAAAAAAATGCAGTTAGAACAGTTTAGAGACGCACCAAAAGCAGGATTCAATTTCGATAATTGTAAAAGGTAAAGCATTTTCACGGTTTTTTCCTTGTATTTTAGTTACAACTTTCCATTGCAGAAATGCGCAGCTTATGCAGGGAGGTTTCCAGCCTCCTAAGACTGTTAAAACTGGTACCACCATTGCAGGCATAATCTTTAAAGATGGTGTTATTTTGGGAGCAGATACACGTGCTACTGAAGGACCTATTGTATCTGACAAGAATTGCTCCAAAATACATTATTTAGCAAAAAATATGTAGTAAGTACTTGGTCTTCTCCAATAATACCTAGAACGATCTCAAGGAAGTTGGTCTTATTTTTAGCTGCTGTGGGGCTGGAACTGCTGCCGATACCGAAATGACCACCGATATGATTGCCGCTCAGTTAGAGTTACACCGTTTGAATACTGGGCGGCAAGTTCCCGTTGTGGCCGCCAACACTTTATTGAAGCAAATGCTGTTCCGATACCAGGGCCATATAAGTGCCGCTTTGGTATTGGGTGGGGTGGACAAAACCGGCGCCTACATATATTCCATTCATCCTCACGGATCCACGGACAAGCTGCCTTATGTAACAATGGGCTCGGGCAGCTTAGCTGCTATGTCCGTGTTTGAAGCTCGCTGGAAACCAGACTTGACTGAGGAAGAAGGCAAAAAACTGGTTCGCGATGGCATAGCTGCGGGTGTCTTCAATGACTTGGGTTCTGGCTCCAATATCGATTTGTGTGTAATACGCAAGGACTCGACAGACTACTTGCGCAAAATACGCAAGGACTCGACAGACTACTTGCGCAACTATGAATTAGCTAATAAGAAGGGTGAAAGACAGGTTAGTACAATTGCAAACATACTTAACTGATACTAAAAATATATTTTTCTCTACTTCTAGCTCGATTACTCGTTTAAACTGGGCACCACAGCTGTACTGGATACGAAAATCAAACAATTTGATATCACTGAGGAAGTACATTTTATCCCCATGGAAACAGCTTAAATATAATTTTATTTTTTATCTTAAGTGTTTCAGTATAGATTCGGAATCAAATTATTTTGGGTATAATTAATGTTTTATAAATAAAAAGTAAAATTGTTTCGACTATTTCAACAATTTTGTCGCCTTTATATATATACTTAGCGGGCTAAAAATTCCAAAAGAAGGTCAGGGCCATCATGCTGGTCAAAAAAGAAAAACAAAATTTGGGACGAATTCATTAAGTTTGTAAATAATTGGGCCTATTCGGAAATGCAACAGCTGGTGCAGATGCTTGTTTGTTTCGCATTTTGTTTTCAATTACCTGCAAAGTTGCGAGATGTTGCATTTACGAACGTGCTGCGCATCAGATGCAGAGCAATGATGTATTTCCGAAAACGCTCCTTGTCATATACAACTTAATCGAGTTAGGGACTTTACATAACGAAGATAACATATTTTCCCAACAAAGTCGATAGTTTGCATTTTTCCCAGTTGCATTTTTCCAAGCTTTTGCAGTGGTTCATCCACCTGACCCTTTTAGCTGAGTTTTGGTAATAATATTTTTCGGCTTCCTTCTAGTGCCGTACAGGCTGGTTCATTCTTATCGCTTCTTCAGATATAGTCTAGCCAGCGTAATCGCCCTATTGTGAGTCGCTTAAATGGACTGAATTGCCGAATATGAGGTGAGGTTAAAAAATTGTCGAAGCAGCTTAAAACTTGATAAAAAAAAAAACGAAATTAGAGATAAATATAGCAAGTGGGGGTACGGTATGTATGTTTGTTTTTGTCGGACGAACATATGGGACCTATGAAAGGTATTTTTTTTATCGAAAATTTAATGGTGTCTTTATTTTTGTGGAGTGGAATCTGTGGACCCAGATAACCCCAATTTACCATGGTATAGTGGGTCTTGACAATTAAGAACACATAGTTGACATTCATTTTAGTACACACATATGCGTTTCTAGGCTGAAAAAAATGGAACTCGGACCCACTGGCTCCACATTATCCTAAAATAAGGTTAGCTGTCAGGCTATAAGTGTAAAGGACCCGTTCAATTCATGAGAATACGCATCCGCTGAGTTCCATAACCAGGGGCAGGAGTCAAAAATGTATGGAAAAAAACCAATTAAATAAAGTCACGAATCCGGGAAATCGAAAAATTAGCCGTCGAACGCGCATATGTGGCTCATAGGGCCTAAACCTAAGTATAGTTGGGCATGCCCAAATGTGGGTACTCAAACGAAAGGTATTCGTATCACGAATTCAGCGGTGCCATTATTTTTTTAATGCGACGTCTATAAGCCGCGCTGAAAGCTTAATGCTATGCCGAAGCCGGTGTTGGACCTACCGTAGACGAAAAATCCCTAATCCCCTCAACCTCAACTGAGAGCTTTGTAACACAAAAGTACTATGCCGAAAGTTTGTATTATGATCCGGGAGGCGTAGATGGGCTTCGGTTGCCAGATTTTCAATGAAGAATCCTAGACCCGTTCTTTCCCCTAGCTTTGAGCCATCCGTGTAGCAGCGAGTCCCATTTGGCATTTGTGCCAGGGTCCCATTGATCCAGGCGTCTCTAGTTGGCGTTAAAGTCACGCAATTCGCCTTAACCCTTAGCTCAGGTGGTCGGGCGATTACGGAGTGTATTAAATGGCTCGGCGATAATACAAACCCGGCCGAGGCAAATATCTTCACGAATATCCAAATGGCAATCAAGGCGATATCATCGGAAATTGCCGGTCCTTGACTGTAAGGCGATACAACCGGGGCACAGCGGAATACGAACGAAAAATCCTATGGGGAGACCCAGATGGATTGAGGACAAAAGGTTTGCTGAAACTGGGAAAATTTGAAATGAGCAAGATGATGGGAGTCTTAACAGGGCATTCGAGATTATGGAGCATTTCTTACGCCGCTGTCCGGCCTTCACACAAGCTAGATCCAGACATCTTTGAGACAGTACGATACCGGACATTACCAAACTTGTGGGTACGGACTGGAACAACTTAACCCTTTATAACCCAGTGTGACATATCTGTAATAAACCCAAAAAATTTCGCCAAATTAAGTAACGTTTTGTTGATTAAAATCATTCGAACACTATGGCAACACCCTAATTAAGATTTGCATTCACAATAAGCCTTTCGTACGGCGCCACTATTGACTTAAGCCGCTTCGAAGTTTGGCGAAGTTTGAAAATTTCAAAAAATTATCTCAAAAGTAAAAAAAGCTTTGGTATTTTGATAAAAAAATTATAGGTAGGTGTATCATTTTGGTATTCCATTATTTGCAACACGTAAAAGTACCATTATTATAACAAAAAGCAAATATTTATGTTTGTAACATTTCTGTTACATTGAGTTAATGAGTCGCTACCTTATTCATAGTTTGGCGCATATGCCACAGAGTCGGTAACGAGAAAAACGATAAATTAAGTTTCTTAGTTAAATTGTGGTTAAATATCGAATTGTGTTTTTTAGTCATTGTTTAACTATGATTTAACCACCCAATGTTGGTTGGGTAACTTATAGTCAGAACCATATTATTTTGACAATCAAATTACTGACTGTCAAAGTGAGAAATGAATGATTTGCGTATTTGTACACATACGTTGAGTCTAGATCGTTAAATTGTTCCGCTTATATAGTTTTTTACACATTTTTGTTAAAATGATTTCGATTTTATGCATCTATTTCTTATTTTACATAATTCCATTTTGTTTGTTGCCCTTTGTTGTTTTGGAATTTATCCCAAAACACACGTTTTTCCAGTAAGAATACAAGGGTTGCCATAATAGTTGACAATATGGCGACTTACATTAACTCACCACTGAAAAACAAAATGCAAAGTTAACCTGTTATTAACTTAGAATTAAGATTAAGCAATCCGATAGTTAACTACCCACTTAAAAACTGGCCATAAATTAGTTTTTCTCAAATTCTGCGTGATGAATATTTTTTTTATTTTTTCTATTTATTGTGGAATATATTTTCAATAAAAGTATAAATTTTTGTAACTTTTAATATAATAAATCATAAGTTATTAAAATCTTTTTTAGTTTGTTTTGTGCTGCTTATAATTTTTTTTTTCAATTTAATTGTTTATGCCGCATATCCATACGTCTTTCTGTTAAAGTTGAGCTTAGGTGAAACTCTCCGATCGGGTCCAAATTTTTACCATAGATTAAACTTCTTATTGGGATTCCAAAACAGTTTTTATTTTGTCATCGGTTGGACCTATTCGGGAGTTATTTCGGTTCAATATATGAATATGGACTTGCATATATCTCCGCCATTTATAATCCAATTTGGACAGTACGTATACCATTAGAATGTTAATTGAAATACCATTTATGTGCGCCAAACCAATTGATTTCTTATTAGTGTTTTTGCTTTGATCTACGGTCGTTGTTATGATAATGTGGCAAACCAATAATGAACTATATTTTTTTCACTTTGTGGCGTTCGCAACAAATCAATATTCATTAAATGTTAAAATTGAGGATATAGAGCAAAGTCGATGTTGGATATCTCAGATATGAAAAGAGATATCGTGAAACGAGTTTCCTCCATATTATATATAATAATATATAAATGTTCGGTGGATGAAACCAATAATGAGGTGACAGAGTGTAATAAAAAATTATTAAGTGGCAAGTAATACAAAGGAATGTGAAAGTTGTATAGGTTTAGATAAAATTTGAAAACAATTAGACGGTCAATGATAATTCTAATTTACCACCACGTGATAGGGTAGAAGGGGGAGCATCTGAGGTGCTCTACTTACAAAACAGTTAATGTTTTTTTTTCAAAACTTTCTTTTTTGTTTAAGGTCTCATCCATGGGGGAGGGGCGCATTCGTAAATTTTTTTTTATTAATTAAAAAATGTCAAACAATAAAGGAACTCAAATGCTATTAGTTCATGTAAAAGTAACTACAAATTTCCAATATTGTATTGGTGGAGATCAACAAGGCAGTTCATTGAAAAATAGCTAAAGGAAGGTACCTGTGTTGTTCATTAAACGTACAAATGGCAATTCGAAACACGTTAATATTGTATACCGGTAAGGACTAATTCATAAAACATAAATGCGATGTAATTGGTCAGTTTCACATTACATTGTACTGCCACATATCTACATCGCGATCGCGACGTTCCTGCGAGATGACTTTGATCCGTCAACTTCAAGACAATGCAATTTTTTGGAATATAGAATATGTGGTTAGTACGTGGTTCATAAAAAGTCTTTGAACCGTGTTAATTAATCCGGACATTGTTACGTGCCCCAAAATGGCACGGAGGCGGTTCTGCGACTAGCTCGCGCGCTCTAGGGTTCAGGTTCCAACCCACGCCTCAGCCCAGGGACAAGCTCAAATAATGAATTTCTCTAGTTTACAATACAAACACACATACAAAAAACGGCAACACACTCAAGAGGGAGAATTGTTGGAATATTCTCCACATGGCCCTCCCTACCATGACCATAGTTTACTCCTCAAACCATTTTTCTATGGCCCCGTGAACACACACAAACACTAGCCTTACCAAGTCATATGCCCGCCCTTACAAAAAAAAACTAGCCAGACATAATTAATCTTCTTACGCTAATCACATAATTTTATTGAATTTTAAACCTAATTTCCTACCGACACTATATTTAAATATTATCCTAATAGCCACAGCGTTTAAGTTAATCACTATTATAAAACGTTATACTTAATCATTAATACACACAAGACGCAAAAAAAAACTAATCTTTCCGATCTATCAAAGTTCTCCTAAAAGAATTGACCCCTTTTTTTGAGTCCGCAATAAAGAAAAACATCAAAGAAAACTTTAACTTTAAATCGACTACGTTACACTCTTTGAAAACTTTGCATTGACTCCTATCACAATCCAGTAAATCTCACTTAAAACTAACACAAAAGGACAGGTAGGGAGAGACAAAAACAAAGATATAAAAATAACAAAAAAAAATTACAGCAGACAGTTGTCCGAGGCCTTCGGCCACGGACTGTCCCTGCAGGCTGTGTCAGAGACAAGAAAAACATCAAAGAAAACTTTAACTTTAAATCGACTACGTTACACTCTTTGAAAACTTTGCATTGACTCCTATCACAATCCAGTAAATCTCACTTAAAACTAACACAAAAGGACAGGTAGGGAGAGACAAAAACAAAGATATAAAAATAACAAAAAAAAATTACAGCAGACAGTTGTCCGAGGCCTTCGGCCACGGACAACTGTCTGCTGTAATTTTTATATTTACCAACGGCATTTGATTCAAGTCCGTTTAAAAAAAAATATTATGTTCAATTTTTTTAAACTTAATTTAATTTATGTATTTTAATTAATATTTTTATTGAAATAAGTTCTGCGAATGTTGAGAGGGCCGCCCTAATATTAAAAAAGGTTTACCTTTTCGAGTCTTCGCATTAGCATTCGAGCGTTGTGTGAAAGCTTTACGCTTTACAATTCAAAATTAATGTTACAACAGCTTTATTGAAGCTTTCGCAAAAAGCTTTATTACGTTAGCTTACTGTCTGTTTCACTTTTTACTAGATACATGTTGCCATGTTCCTAAGCAATGTTGAGCAACCAAAAACACTCAACCAAACACCACACATATGTTTGAGTGTATGTGTTTAAAAAATTTTCATTTGAGAAATTTAAATATTAGGAAGATATCAACCAATATGAAATGTATATCAAACGAAAGATAACATCTTCATTTACCTACAAACAAAATTTTAAAAAAATTCATCTAGCCGTTTCCTCAAATTCAATGAAATAAAGATTACAACAATAAAAACCTGACATGACTCCTCATACCGTAAGGTAAGACGTATTCTACGTCAAAAAACCAAATAGTATATTTAAGGAATCTTAATCTAATTCATAACTATTCGCAATAGAACTGTATTTAATTTTTAATTTAATCTTTCTTCCCTCGCTCGCAGATTAGATTTCGATAACCGGATGCATCCGCCGGAAATGCAATTAGCGGATACAGGAAGTATGTTGGTGGGGACTTATAATTTCACTCTCAGACAGTGTTTGGAAGAAACCATCTAGTGTTGAGGTAAGGTACAAAATAAACGAAAGTTACCCCGTTTCCGCCAATATATTTTTCGCTAATTCTATACTTTCTTTATTTATTGAAATTGAGGGTTTCACTTCTGTTCACTTTCCGCAGAATTCCAAATTAAGGTTTTGGTGGATGTAAAGAAAGTAGTTTGGTGTTATCCACGATTGAGTGGACGAACAGAATGTTCTCACTACACAAGTTTACCTGTGTATCCTGTAAGTGTTTTATGTTACTTGCCGAGAACCTTAGTAATTTTTTAATTTTTCTCCTCTATTTGGCTTCGACAGACAATCTGGTTTTATGTTCTTAAATATCCGCTGGAATCTCGGTAAAGACCCAAGTGAGCGGCTCATCAGGAGCAGGACACAATTATCTCCAGTTGAATACCACCGGGAACACCACCAATCTAATTTGAGCACAAATCAAAAGCTTTTGTTACACTTGGCCAGGAATATTCTTGCCTTTATAAATTTGTACCTTTCAGTTATGTTCACTTAATAAACCACACTCTTACACACTTCAACTCAATTGACTTGCTTAGTAATATTCTTCACTGACACTGGGACGCTGGGTTGTCTTTCCTCGTGAAATCTAAGGTACTGATCTCAATTTTCCCTTGCAACTGCCCTTTTATACCACCTCCTTTCCCTCTAAACTTCCCGATTTTTACCGCCTTCCAATATTTTCCACAATTCTTCATTTTGCCACAAAGCTTGACTTGACTTCAATAGCGCGATTTTTGGCTGTCAAAATACTTTTCGCGCCTACTGTATTCATGAATGAATTTTTGATTCTTAAAATACAACTCTGATAGAAATGATCATAAACCAACTATTGTGTAGAGAAGAAAATTTACTCATGGAGTGGAATGCCAACAAAGAAAACGAGTGAAGCGTGTCGTTTCTCTGCTCGCTCTCTTACTCTCTTCTCGCTCTCTTACTCTCTTCGTTGAATATTTGGATACACGATCAGTTTTCTGATGAGGTTATTCTATCTAACTATAGAAATTCCAACCACATTTAAATGAAATTACATAAAGTGTGTAAAAAGTATGAAATAATCAAATTATGACGCAGGAAAGAAATGCGTTTGAGTGAATCGCGTCGACTTTTTTGGTTCTCTTCTACTAGGGTTACATAATTGCCGGGTTTTTTCTTCTCTACCTGTACATCCTTTTTGAAATGATTTATATCCAGCGATCTGGCAACGTCCCATTTACTCGCTACATTACACGACTCGCTGTTGTAGTTCATAAATTATTTCGATTCACATTTTGCTAGCCCCAGCCACATGTGATCGGTTATAAATTACGACAAAAAAACTGAAGAGCAAAATAAGCACAAACCCTGATAATATAAAAAAATTGGTTCCATCTTACGTGAATTTTACCACAACCTTTTCCTTCGTAATCAGTAAAGGTCGGAATAGTCAATATCAGATGTTTTCGTCAGAGGTGACCGAAAAGAAAGACGACCTTTACACAGTATAGATCTTTATAGGCAGCTTTTCTAATCTAAATTCTAAATTAATTTTATTTCTAAACGAATCTATGTAATGCGTTGTGACCGTCGGTGGTGCAATGGGTAGTGTGCGCGCCTCTTGTACAGGAGATCCTGGGTTCGATCCCTGCTCCAACCACCTTAAAATTTCTTTCGACGACGGCCACCTCGCTTAGTGACGGCGACACTATCGAGTATATAGCCATGGAAAAGCTTCTCAAAATACCGTTCGGAATCGGTGTAAAACTGTAGGTCCCAATTAGTGAGTGAAAACTGGAAAGCGCGCAGCTCAGTGATTGTGAGAAGTTCTCCCCGGTCCCTTCAGGAGATGTAATGGGAAAACATTTATTTATTTATTTATTTTATGTAATGCGTTAAACTCACTTTGTAATTTTCTAATAATTCAAAGTAGCTTAGCAAAACTTTTACGCTAATACCCTTTCCATGGACGATTAGACATCGTTAATGTTTTTTTTCTCTTTGCAACCAATTTCATAAGGCAGGTTTTGAATTTAAAGTCACGTTCCAAAATTAAAGTAGTTACGTTACTCGACTGCCGTGGACTATGTTCCACATTATACAATAACACATAAAAAAGGAACAGTCTCTAGTATTTATGTATTTGCTAATGAATGGGGTTTAAAGTATGACTTTCAGCTTATGGTACTTCTTATAAAATCTAATGTCCTTTTCGGTCACTGTCATTCGTCCCACAGTCGCTTTTCAGTTTTCATTCATCGTGAGCACACTTGCTGTAATGATCGGTATTCGACCTTTGCCCCAGTGGCCTAATGGTTCTAGTACGCTATGGCATAGTTCCGACATGCTACTATAATGAACCCCCACATATGGTTACAAAGAGTCAAGGCTGCACATGCAGCTGGCCGGACGATAGCTTAACGTTGGCTGAATGAATGATTTATTCACCTAAAAAGGGAGAATGAGGGTGTTCAATATCACACAACCCAGTAAATTATATTGCCATCACGTGAGTGAACTATCCATATGATCTGCAAATCGTATCGGAAACTGAACATTTGCCCAATCTATTTGGTCTATTGGTCTCATGCCCTAGACAGGGAGAAATATATGCCGAGTTAACACATTTGCCCAATGTATATTTCATTTGGTCTTCTTGCCTATGTTTTAATATCTTTGGCATGAAAAACCCCAATATATTTCCCTTGAAGATCTTCGATTTTATACATATTGTTCCCCATTGGCTTTATAATTCTGCATTTTAAATATTTCCTGCAGAATTTGGCGTTGATATTTTTTTTAAAATCGCTTAGGACCTGATTCTTTCGGTACACTTCTTGTCCTGGCAAGAATTTAGTCGTGCGAGCCCTCTGGTTATACCTTTTCGCGCTACTTTCGTATGCCTTATGTATGTTATCTTTTATCTTCTCCCTGATGACGTGCAGGTGATCTTCATTTGGGAGATGTTCTATTTCGTGATCCACTAAAGATTTTAATTTTCTAGCTAACTTATAGTCGGATCCGTTTGAAAACATATTATATCCGACCGGTGCGAAAAACGGCGTTACCCCCGTGACAGAATGAGCCGATGTTCGCAACGCGCACTCTATTTCGGACAAATACAGATCCCAATCTCTATGATCACTTTCAAGGTATGCCCGAATTGCCGCTAAAACTGATTGGTTGACCCTTTCTGACGCGTTTAATTGGGGGGAATAGAAAGCAGTCTTTATATGCGTTACACCATATGTGTTTAGCATATCATTGAAATTCTTAGATACAAATTGTGGCCCGTTGTCACTATGTATTATTTCTGGTACACCGAATTTATGAAAAATTTCGTGGACCAGAAAGTGAATTTAATTTTTCGAAGTGGCTTCTCTCGTAGCTTTAAGAAATATAAACTTAGAAAAATGATCGCTTGCGATAAAAATATAGGCATTACCACTTTTAGAGCGTGGGTATTTTCCCAAAAAATCAACATATAGTTTTTGAAAGGGCCTGTCATTTATTACTTCATCACCTATTTCCGGTCTCATACGCTGAGTAGAGGGTTTCGTTTTCTTTGCAAATTCATATTTCGAATCTGATTTACCATATTTTCGAATCTGATTTACCATCTTTGGCCAATAGTAATTTTGCGTTTTCTGTTAAGGGTCTTAAGAATCCCACCATGAGCTGATAATGGGGTGTCATGGGCATTTTGAATAACGGCTTGTGTCATTTCTTCTGGAATCCATAGTTTCCACTAAAATTCTTCCAGTTCAGTATCGCCACTCCTCGGAAGTGTCTTCTTATATATTCGCCCGTTTACAATTTTCAAATCTGGCAGTTTACAGAAGTTATGCTCTATATCCTTTATCAATGCTACATAGCCTTCACTCTCAAATGCTGTAGTCCGAAAGCCCATAAGACAATTTTCCTCAATTTCCTCAACTACAACATCTTCCGACATTCTCGACAGCATATCGGGCCCCACGTTGGACGCCATATTGTTACGTGCCCCAAAATGGCACGGAGGCGGTTCCGCGGCTTGCTCGCGCGCTCTAGGGTTCAGGTTCCAACCCACGCCTCAGCCCAGGGACAAGCACAAATAATGAATTTCTTTAGTTTACAATACAAACACACATACAAAAAACGGCAACACACTCAAGAGGGAGAATTGTTGGAATATTCTCCACATGGCCCTCCCTACCATGACCATAGTTTACTCCTCAAACCATTTTTCTATGGCCCCGTGAACACACACAAACACTAGCCTTACCAAGTCATATGCCCGCCCTTACAAAAAAAAAACTAGCCAGACATAATTAATCTTCTTACGCTAATCACATAATTTTATTGAATTTTAAACCTAATTTCCTACCGACACTATATTTAAATATTATCCTAATAGCCACAGCGTTTAACTTAATCACTATTATAAAACGTTAAACTTAATCATTAATACACACAAGACGCAAAAAAAAACTAATCTTTCCGATCTATCAAAGTTCTCCTAAAAGAATTGACCCCTTTTTTTGAGTCCGCAATAAAGAAAAACATCAAAGAAAACTTTAACTTTAAATCGACTACGTTACACTCTTTGAAAACTTTGCATTGACTCCTATCACAATCCAGTAAATCTCACTTAAACCTAACACAAAAGCACAGGTAGGAAGACACAAAAACAAAGATATAAAAATTACAAAAAAAAAAAATAATATATGTAAGGAAACTTAATCTAACTCATAACTATTCGCAATAGAACTGTATATATTTTTTAATTTAATCTTTCTTCCCTCGCTCGCAGATTAGATTTCGATAACCGGATGCATCCGCCGGAAATGCAATTGGCGGATACAGGAAGTATGTTGGTGGAGACTTATAATTTCACTCTCAGTCAGTGTTTGGAAGAGACCGTCTAGTGTTCAGGTAAGGTACAAAATAAACGAAAGTTACCCCGTTTCTTTATTTATTGAAATTGAGGGTTTCACTTCTGTCAACTCTCCGCAGAATTCCAAATTAAGGTTTTGGTGGATGTAAAGAAAGTAGTTTGGTGTTATCCACGATTGACTGGTGGAGCAGAATGTTCTCACTATTACAAGTTTACCTGTGTATCCGGTAAGTGTTTTATGTTACTGGCCGAAAACCTTAGTATTTTTTTAATTTTTCTCCTCTATTTGGCTTCGACAGACAATCTGGTTTTATGTTCTTAAATATCCGCTGGTATCTCGGTAAAGACCCAAGTGAGCGGCTCATCAGGTGTAGGACACAATTATCTCCAGTTGAATACCACCGGGAACACCACCAATCTAATTTGAGCACAAATCAAAAGCTTTGGTTACACTTGGACAGGAATATTCTTGTCTTTATAAATTTTTATCTTTCAGTTATGTTCACTTAATAAACCACACTCTTACACACTTCAACTCAATTGACTTGCTTAGTAATTTTATATTCTTCACTGACACTGGGACGCAGGGTTGTCTTTCCTCGTGAAATCTAAGGTACTGATCTCAATTTTCCCTTGCAACTGCCCTTTTATACCACCTGCTTTCCCTCTAAACTTCCCGATTTTTACCGCCTTCCAATATTTTCCACAATTCTTCATTTTGCCACAAAGCTTGACTTGACTTCAATAGCGCGATTTTTGTATGTCAAAATACTTTTCGCGCCTACTGTATTCATGAATGAATTTTTGATTCTTAAAATACAACTCTGATAGAAATGATCATAAAGCAACTATTGTATAGAGAAGAAAATTTACTCATGGAGTGGAATGCCAACAAAGGAAACGAGTGAAGCGTGTCGTTTCTCTGCTCGCTCTCTTACTCTCTTCGTTGAATATTTGAATACACGATCAGTTTTCTGATGAGGTTATTCTATCTAACTATAGAAATTCCAACCACATTTAAATAAAATTACATAAAGTGTGTAAAAAGTATGAAATAAACAAATTATGACGCAGGAAAGAAATGCGTTTGAGTGAATCGCGTCGACTTTTTTGGTTCTCTTCTACTAGGGTTACCTAATTGCCGGGTTTTTTCTTCTCTACCTGTACATCCTTTTTGAAATGATTTATATCCAGCGATCTGGCAACGTCCCATTTACTCGCTACATTACACGACTCGCTGTTGTAGTTCATAAATTATTTCGATTCACATTTTGCTAGCCCCAGCCACATGTGATCGGTTATAAATTACGACAAAAAAACTGAAGAGCAAAATAAGCACAAACCCTGATAATATAAAAAAATTGGTTCCATCTTACGCAAATTTGACCACAACCTTTTCCTTCGTAATCAGTAAAGGTCGGAATAGTCAATATCAGATGTTTTCGTCAGAGGTGACCGAAAAGAAAGACGACCTTTACTCAGTATACTTAGATCTTTATAGGCAGCTTTTCTAATCTAAATTCTAAATTAATTTTATTTCTAAACGAATCTATGTAATGCGTTGTGACCGTCGGTGGTGCAATGGGTAGTGTGCGCGCCTCTTGTACAGGAGATCCTGGGTTCGATCCCTGCTCCAACCACCTTAAAATTTCTTTCGACGACGGTCACCTCGCTTAGTGACGGCGACACTATCGAGTATATAGCCATGGAAAAGCTTCTCAAAATACCGTTCGGAATCGGTGTAAAACTGTAGGTCCCAATTAGTGAGTGAAAACTGGAAAGCGCACAGCTCAGTGATTGTGAGAAGTTCTCCCCGGTCCCTTCAGGAGATGTAATGGGAAACCATTTATTTATTTACTTATTTTTTGTGGCCGTCGGTGGTGCAATGGTTAGTGTGCGCGGCTCTTGTACATGAGATCCTGGGTTCGAACCCTGCTCTGACCACCTTCAAAAAAAAAAAAAAATAATAAATTTCTTTCGGCGGCGGTCACCTCGCATAGTGACGGCGACACTATCGAGTATATAGCCATGAAAAAGCTTCTCAAAATACCGTTCGGAATCGGTAAAACTGTAGGTCCCAATCAGTGAGTGAAAACTGGAAAGCGCACAGCTCAGTGATTGTGAGAAGTTCTCCCCGGTCCCTTCATGGGATGTAATGGGAAACCATTTATTTATTTATTTTATGTAATGCGTTAAACTCACTTTGTAATTTTCTAATAATTCAAAGTAGCTTAGCAAAACTTTTACGCTAATACCCTTTCCATAGACGATTAGACATCGTTAATGTTTTTTTTCTCTTTGCAACCAATTTCATAAGGCAGGTTTTGAATTTAAAGTCACGTTCCAAAACTAAAGTAGTTACGTTACTCGACTGCCGTGGACTATGTTCCACATTATACAATAACACATAAAAAAGGAACAGTCTCTAGTATTTATGTATTTGCTAATGAATGGGGTTTAAAGTATGACTTTCAGCTTATGGTACTTCTTATAAAGTCTAATGTCCTTTTCGGTCACTGTCATTCGTCCCACAGTCGCTTTTCAGTTTTCATTCATCGTGAGCACACTTGCTGTAATGATCGGTATTCGACCTTTGCCCCAGTGGCCTAATGGTTCTAGTACGCTATGGCATAGTTCCGACATGCTACTATAATGAACCCCCACATATGGTTACAAAGAGTCAAGGCTGCACATGCAGCTGGCCGGACGATAGCTTAACGTTGGCTGAATGAATGATTTATTCACCTAAAAAGGGAGAATGAGGGTGTTCAATATCACACAACCCAGTAAATTATATTGCCATCACGTGAGTGAACTATCCATATGATCTGCAAATCGTATCGGAAACTGAACATTTGCCCAATCTATTTGGTCTATTGGTCTCATGCCCTAGACAGGGAGAAATATATGCCGAGTTAACACATTTGCCCAATGTATGTTTCATTTGGTCTTCTTGCCTATGTTTTAATATCTTTGGCATGAAAAACCCCAATATATTTCCCTTGAAGATCTTCGATTTTATACATATTGTTCCCCATTGGCTTTATAATTCTGCATTTTAAATATTTCCTGCAGAATTTGGCGTTGATATTTTTTTTAAAATCGCTTAGGACCTGATTCTTTCGGTACACTTCTTGACACTCTTTGGAAACTTTGTATTGACTCCTATCACAATCCAGTAGTGAGAGGCACAGGTAGGAAGACACAAAACCAAAGATATAAAAATTACAAAAAAAACAAATAGTATATTTAAGGAATCTTAATCCAATTCATAACTATTCGCAATAGAACTGTATTTAATTTTTAATTTAATCTTTCTTCCCTCGCTCGCAGATTAGATTTCGATAACCGGATGCATCCGCCGGAAATGCAATTGGCGGATACAGGAAGTATGTTGGTGGAGACTTATAATTTCACTCTCAGTCAGTGTTTGGAAGAGACCGTCTAGTGTTCAGGTAAGGTACAAAATAAACGAAAGTTACCCCGTTTCTTTATTTATTGAAATTGAGGGTTTCACTTCTGTCAACTCTCCGCAGAATTCCAAATTAAGGTTTTGGTGGATGTAAAGAAAGTAGTTTGGTGTTATCCACGATTGAGTGGTGGAGCAGAATGTTCTCACTATTATAAGTTTACCTGTGTATCCGGTAAGTGTTTTATGTTACTGGCCGAAAACCTTAGTATTTTTTTAATTTTTCAAATCGTTTGAATTGATTATGAAAAAAGACTACTGTAAGTTCTCGTAAATCAAAGACAGCAAGCATTTCTCTCGTTTTGCATATCACTTAGTATAGTCGTCCAAAGGCATAGAAAATTCTAAAACAACAACAAGACCAACATGAAATTGGCGTACTTATAATTTCTATGCCCTGAGTCTTCAAATTGGAATATGCAATAAGGAAAAATGAGTGCTTTCATAATAATCAGAGTAGATAACTGATAATGGAGATATGTGAGGATGTGCGCTTATGCTACTAGCACTATGCACCAAGATTTTTTTTCAAATTTCAGAGGCCTGTTAAAGTTATTATTTTGGTAAATTTTTTCAAAAAATTCACTATTGTTGCAGTAAGAAATTCAATAACTTCGAAAGTATTCTACGTAAAGAAAATCATTTAAGGAACGTAATATAGGTAATTTTATTTTTTAATGTTTATTTTGCAAAACTCGGTTGATTATTATTCAAGTTGTTATGACATACTGTCATCGCCTTTTGAAAAAGTAAAAAAGGATTAAAAATTGTTTTAAATATCACTAAAGAATAAAACAATTTATTCTCTTGCATTTTATGTTTTGAAGACCAAATTTGTTCAAAAAAGTGTAATTGTTGTTGCGTAATGTTACTAGTGTGGTAGAGTGACTTGCTGCTGTTCCAAACACATGGTTTTGTTTAAAGTTTATTGTGTCTTTTTACTTTTATTAGTTAAGCTCGAGGCCATTCTATATCTCTATTAATATAAATATAGTTATCAAAAAGGAGTTTTTCAAATGTATTCCTATGATTCCTGGCAAACAGTATAGCTATTTCAGATCAAGCCAACAATATTTATATATTAAGTGTGTTTTATTTACCCCGCTAAAGTTAATTATAGCTTAATTTGTACGGGATAGCTAAGCGATATTAAGTGGCATTTCAAAAAGTTATCAACAAAACAAAAAAGTTATCAACAAAAGTTATCATGAGAATGAAAATAGCTTTGTTTCTTTACTTTTTGGGTAAAGTTCGGGTAAAAGCTAAATTCTCTCTCAAATACTCAATATTACCCAAAAGTAAAGAAACGCAAAAAAACACAACACAAAACATATGCTTGACAACAAATCGAGCATAGCATGTTAATTTTCAGTATTCATTGGCACACTTCCCATCTTCTTTAAATAACCACTCTCAAAGCAATCACTTTTCAAATTAATAAAATTGTAAATTCAATAATTTTTTTTCACTTGTGTTATTTTTTTCACAAATAATACATATGTATGTTTTTATGTTGACGTTTCGAACAGCTGATTGTTTGACACTTTGCCAAACTTACCCAAAGAAAAAGTCTGGGTAAGTTTCATGGTAGAAATATAATGGTAGATGCAGTACGACAACAAATACAACAAGCCAAAAACAACAGGCATTTTGTTTTTGCTCAGTGTCTGTGTTGTGTCAAGTCAGCTGATAGAAAAATGATGAAAATGTAAACAAATTTGCAAAAAGTGCCATTTAGAAAATGATTGAGTGTTATTTGATATATTGAAAGTGTTTAAGTGTGAAAATTAAAACTTTTCTATGTAATTTTTGCAGAGAAATATTTCAAAAACAGCAGTTGGTGGCGAACGGGGGTTGCAGACAAACAAATGTAAACAATCTTTGACATAAGAGAAAAACTTACTCACACTCAGTCCAGAAAAAAGTTCAAATCAGCTCTCATTTGAGCAATTTGTGAGTAAAGACACGCGTTTGGGTTCCCGCGATAAAGTAAAGAAACAAACCTAATGATATCAAGGAGAGACCCAAAAGCAGAAATTTGCAAAATGACTTACACGTTTTAAGTTCATTAAAATTATTTTGTTTAATCGAAGACTACGTATACTTTTACATCTCTAAGTTTGAAGGATAGCCTTTTATTTCCGATAGGAAACAAAATTGGAAATAAATTGTTCACAACAACGCTCGGTAAATGTTGTACTTATTGATCATGGTAGAATTATCTACCAGGTATAGTCGTTTAAACAGGTGATGAAATGTTTTCCATGTCAGTTTTCGTTTCAATTATCAAAATCTTTTGTATTTTGTTTTTATCCCCAGTTGTATTCTTGTATTGTTGTTATATATACATATGTGTAAAGTTTAACAACTGAAACGAATGATCGAAAGTAAAATATTTTTTGTTGCTGCTTACAATTACAACAACATCTGTTGCAACTATTAGGGTGTTCACGAAGGACTGCTTATCAGCTTATCAGCTCATGTGCTTATCTCGCCAACAACAAAATACATTGAAATAAAATAAGCAACTTTGAGCAACCTGTGCCTTTGGCAAAAGCATATCAGCTTATTTTTAGTGTTGGAAAATACCAAAAATTTAACTTGCTGACAACACTAAAAACACGAAGTTTTAGCAAATGGCATCTCAAATTTTATATTTAAGTATTGGTAGCACTGGTATTTACATCTGTTTTTTTGTTTATTAAAAAAAACAATCAAAATGAGCGCAAGTCGGGGGGTCGGGGAAACCTATGTGTACAAACGCAAAACCATAAATATTTGCATCGTATATATTTCTGACTACTTACCTTTAATGAATTCAATTTCCAAAGTACTCATATTGACTCTGAAGTCCATAATTTGTTGTTTAATGCTCTGCTTCGGCATTTTACAAACAATTCCAATTGTACATTGATGGTTTTGATTTCATTTATCGAACAGCTGATTGAAAAAAATAAGCAGATAACCAACATGGAAGGGTGTTCACGTAGCCCAGAGCTTATTTTTCATTTTTCAGCACATAAGCTGATAAGCAGCCCTGCGTGAACAACCTATATGTGTTTGCTGGCACTGGCTACGAACGTGTTGCCGTATCGCATTTTTTTTCACCCATTACAGCAAATGTTGCCACATTGCGTAGTACTAAGTGTGGATCGTTTTATTTGGAAAGTCGTAAGTGGCGATAGCTAAAGGGAATAAAAAAAACAGCCTTATTATTGTTTTGCTTAACATTTATTGTGGGTAAAAATTTCGTCAGGAAGTGATTTTTCAAGTGATGATGAGTCGAGGGATCCTACATATTTCGTTCCAGTATACCGCAAAAGCGATTGTTTACATGCGATGATACAAATGAAGATGGACCATCTACCTCCAAATTCTCCCGTGGTGCACTGGCAGATCTGACAAATAGCAAGCAGCACATTATTTGAATCAGCATCGTCAGAATCGATTAAATGCTCGCGTATGAGTTTGCTGTTTGAACATTTCTTTTCAATTACAATAAAGGTTTGAAAATTGCTTGGAAAATTACAGATTTGAAATTATTAAATATCACATTATTTCTACAGAAGGGACGTTTTTCGTAACTTATACAAGTTAACTCATACAAAATGATAACTTGCACGTTAACATGTATAATTTTACAAGTTGAGAATAACCCCGATAAAAGTGTTACCAAGTTTATTGTATGAAACATAAAATGTACGTCATTCTCTTTTTATTGTATTTGCATGACATTCTAAAAATTATTATGTTTAGAGAAATTATTATGTCTAGAAAATGGTAAACAAAAAAGATAAAATTTTTCCAAAATAATTTTAGTGTTTTCTTTTCAGTAAACACACGGTATGGTCCTAGATTATGGTCTCAGAATTTCCATGCTTAATGGTTGCCAAAGAAAAAAGTTTTTTCCAGTAGAAAATAACAGTTTGTAAATTTTATCTTTTCATTACGAAGGAAGGCTGTTCATTACGAAGGAAGGCTGTACAGCTGTTCGGTAACTACCTGCGTTGAGTTACGTTATTTAATGGGTAGTTTATAAAACGCAGCGCAACGTTTTTGATCACTTCAGCTGTCAAATTGAACACGCCACAGTTCTTCGCGTTAGTTGAAGAAATTACAAATTTAAAGAAAAATGTCGATCGAGAATAGGCAGATGGAAGTATTTTGCATTTCATTGCTTATATGTAGTTGCCAATTTTGGCTGAAATGCATTCGACGGATAGAGCTCAAACTTTTTTTTTAAATAATTCAAAATTATACTGTTTACGCACTGAAATTCTTATTTACAATAATAAAATTAGAAATGGAACGTTCAAATAAATAATTCGTTGCAAAACTATTATAATTATATTCAAAAATTATAGACATCAGTTGATGTTGACAATAATAAACAAAAGAACCAATACATTACAATCAATACATACCGCCAAATGGCACATGTTTTTGAAAAGACAACAACGATTTAAAATCTCTCTATTGCGTCTTGCGCAGCGTTTTTGATCACTTCAGCTGTCAAATTGAACACGCCACAGTTCTTCGCGTTAGTTGAAGAAATTACAAATTTAAAGAAAAATGTCGATCGAGAATAGGCAGATGGAAGTATTTTGCATTTCATTGCTTATATGTAGTTGCCAATTTTGGCTGAAATGCATTCGACGGATAGAGCTCAAACTTTTTTTTAAATAATTCAAAATTATACTGTTTACGCACTGAAATTCTTATTTACAATAATAAAATTAGAAATGGAACGTTCAAATAAATAATTCGTTGCAAAACTATTATAATTATATTCAAAAATTATAGACATCAGTTGATGTTGACAATAATAAACAAAAGAACCAATACATTACAATCAATACATACCGCCAAATGGCACGTGTTTTTGAAAAGACAACTAATTTAATATAGATGGGGAAATTTATTGGACATTGGACCCCAAAATAAGACAGATTTTTACACATTTTATGTGAATATTGTTGATATTTGCAGTATTATAAATAATAGCAATCTTAAAATCTGTTGATCTACTGAAATAGAGCTAAATTTCTTAATCTTTTTCATTCAGAGTGAAATCAAGATAACTTTTTCAGATCTATAGTTGTTTATTTTAGTTTGGCAACTGTATGAATCGCATATGTCAATGACAGCTGTCATTGTGCGGATGTGCGGCTAAAACACATGATAAACAACAAAGAGGAGTATATAATTATAAGAGGTGTTTTGTATGTGCCTGAAATATGTGCGAATTTGATTTCGGTAAGTCAGCTGACAGAAAATGGAATGACAATAAAGTGTGATAAATAGAAGTGCACAATAATGAAGGACGGGCAGTCGTATGTGTCAGCCTTTGTTCAAATTAAATGTTTTATCAGAGAGAAATGAATTTGCATATCATAGCAAGGAATTGTGACACAAACGTTTAGGGCATTCGTCAGAAGCATATGTTCACAAGCTGCGTGATGAATCAATAATTGATTTTAATGAAGATTCAAAACAGTTGTGCGTTTCTTGTTTAAAGGGTAAACAGCCAGTTTTTCCTTATAAACCTTCAACGTCAATGACAACGAAAATTTTGGAGTTGGTCCATGCATACGTATGTGGCACGATGGAAGAATTATCAATTGGTGGGGCTTTATACTACGTAGCATTTTTAGATGATTTTTCGGATAAAATTTTTGTTTACACCATGAAAAATAAATCCGAAGTAGCTGAAAAATTTCACATTTTCAAAAATTTGGTGGAAAATCCATCGTGCGAGATGGTTGGCATTTTGCGTACCGACAATGGGCTGGAGTTTTGTAACTTTAAAATGAAAAAGATATGCGAAGACAACGGTATAATACATCAAACTTCAGCTCCATATAGCCTGCAGCAAAACGGAAAAGCAGAGCGTGTAAACAGGTCACTTGTGGAAAAAGCAAGATCAATGATGATTGACGCAAATCTTAAGAAGAAATATTGGGCCGAAGCTACATCTACGGCAGCCTATTTATTGAATCGTTTGCCGAAAAAGAAACTCAACAATATGTAAGTCACCAGAAGAAATTTGGATTGGTGAGTCACCCTATTTATCCCATTTACGAGTTTTTGGATGCATTGCAATGGTAATAGTTCCAAAGCAGAAAAGAAGGAAAGGGGACCCTAAGTCAGAGAAGTGCATGATGGTTGGCTATATTAGTACATCAAAAGCGTATCGGCTGTTCGACCCGGTGACAAATAAACTGCACGTAAGTCGTAATGTTGTTTTTGTTGAAGATGAGATGTATTTTTCAAATGAAAATCAGCCACAAATTTCTGATATTAAAAATTTAGTGAGGATGACTATTGATAGAAATCCTGATTATCAGATTGATGAAGAGTCGGATGAAAACTCAGAAAGTCTTTATGAAAGTGGGGAGTGCGACAACAATTTGGATGGCAATTATAGGGCAGATGATTCGTCAGGAGGCAGTGAGGAAATATTAAACGTACAAACACCTGATGAAGAACAAACACCCCGGCGATCGTCAAGAATGAGAAGACCACCTGATATTGGGGTTTCATAACATACGCTCTTGGAAATAATGAAGAGCCACAAAACTTTACCAAAGCTGCGTCATGTTGTGAAAGTGTATTTTGGATGAAGACTGTTGATGATGAGCATAATTCATTATTAGAAAACAAAATATGGACTATTGCAGATCTGCCGGAAAATAAAAGAATGTTGTCTACAAATTGGATTTTTAAGAAGAAGCGGAATCATGCTGGCGAAGTCGTGAGGTGGAAAGTTTCTGATAGCCATTCACTTGGCAGAAATGATTCCTTCATTGGGCAGTCCAAGCAGCTCACTACTTCCACGCAGTATGTCCTGGGCAATGGCTTATCGGAAACCTCCGTTAGCTAGCTAAAGTGAGAAGGCGAAACGAATGAGCAACCTGAGTGGTAATGCGATCACTGATACGCCTCAGGATTATTAGGTGACCCTGTCACTGAAGCTCTTCGAAGTAGTGGACATATTCTTCTGTCCTTTGAACCCGGATGAGCCAACACCCCTGGCCAACGGCGGATCAAAATTGAAGAAACCAAAACTCAATTTCGACACACTACATTCTGGTCAGCGTCTGATCCATAATGGGCAGTTGAAACATGATCATCCTGGCAGTAGGTAAAATGCAAACCACGGTGGGCTGGGTTTGCCTCCCGGCACCGTTATATTGGCAATGAAAATACGCTATAAAATTAATGAACAAAGAAACCCCCCAACTATTGACGACCCTCGAAAACGTTATATGGACCACGATTTCAGTATATGTACCTGGAATGTGCGAACGCTATACAGGACGGGTGCCTCTTTCCAACTGGCGGATGTCCTCGGAAAATATAAAGCTGACATTACAGCGATCTAGGAAATGCGATGGATAGGATATGGTTGCAGCAGAACGAAAAACTGCGATATTTAGTACAACTGCCATGAGAGAAAGCACGAATTATTGTGCGGATTTATATTTGGCAAGAGACTGCGACAGCTAGTTTCAAGGTTCAAACCAGTGAGTGACCGCATAGCCACAATTCGCATCAAAGCGAAATATTTCAACATCTCGTTAATATTTGTGCACGCACCGACAGACGATAAAGATGATGAGGTCAAAGAAACATTTTATGAGCGCCTGGAGGAAGTATATGAACGCTGCCCTGACCACGACAGTAAGATTATTCTAGGCGATTTTAATGCCAAATTAGGAAAGGAAAGTGTCTTTCGACCAACCATCGGCAATCACAGTCTACATGATACCACCTCCGATAATGGAATAAGACTGATAGACTTCGCCGCTGCAAAGAACATGGTAGTTAGTAGCACACGATTCCAGCATAAGGACATTCATAAGGCGACCTGGATATATCCTGATCAACGGACGAAGAACCAGATTGATCACTTGGTAATAGATGGCAGGCACTCTTCTAGTGTAATGGATGTACGTGTGATTCGAGGTGCCAATATCGACTCGGATCATTACCTGGTGGCTGCGAAAGTTCGCACGAGATTGAACAGGGCGAAAAACGTACGGAGCCGAACACAGGAAAAGCTGGATATTGGCAAGCTACAAATACCGGAGATATCAATGTCCTACCGACAGAAACTCTCTCTCCTGCTGGAGCAGAATACCCCCCTCCCGAAGACCCAGATGCGCAGTGGAAGCACATCTCCCATTCTTTGGAAACCGCTGAAAGGACTGAACTTGGCTATCAAAAACCGCAGAAGGATAAGCCATGGTACGACGAAGAATGTCGCATTGCAACTGATGAAAAAGACGCTGCACGTATGGCAACGAAACAGTCAGTTACAACGCGTGCTGCGAGTGAGCGATACAAGAGGCTGAGAAGGGAGGAAAACCAACTATTTAGGCGTAAAAAATGGCAGTGGGAGCAGAGAGAGAGTGAAAGAACCGAAATGTGCAGGATGAATCCCGTAGGTTTTTCCAGAGGGTAAGAAGATCGACCAACGGGCCTAATAATGGGCTGCCCTCCTGCAAGGACGAGAATGGGAATCTGGTGACTGAGAAGCAGTGTGTGCTCAAAATGTGGAGATACCACTTTTCAGCACTACTCCACTCAGATTCTTCCACTGAAGATCAGGAGGTAATGATAGTGGAAGATAGTATAGATTGTACCCCCCCCCCCCCCCCCAACCAAGACGAGATTAGAACGGCGATCTCCCGCCTGAAGAATAAAAAATCCGCTGGTGTGGATGGCCTACCCGCTGAATTTTTTAAGGCACGTGGGGAAGGACTGATAGCCCACATGCATCAACTGATATGCGGTATATGGCTGGGGGAATCTATGCCCGACGACTGGAATCTCAGTGTATTATGTCCTGTATTCAAAAAGGGTGATCCGTGTATCTGTTCCAACTATCGCGGTATCAGTATTTTAACCATCGCGTATAAGGTCTTGTCGAGCGTATTATGTGAAAGACTAAAGTCAATTATTGAAAACCTGATTGGACCTTATCAGTGTGGTTTTAGACCAGGCAAGACAAATCCTGGAAAAGACCCACGAAAAGCAAATCGATACATACCACCTTTTTGTCGATTACAAAGCTGCTTTCGATAGCCTCATACGGGGAAAACTGAACGAAGCTATGTCTGAACTTGGTATTCCGCTGACCAACACCAAATCAGCAGTGAAAGTGGGGAAAGACCTCACTGAACCATTCTGTACCAAGCGAGGACTTAGACAAGGCGACACACTTTCGTGCAATCTCTTCAACATCTTAATGGAGATAATAATGAGAAAGGCTGCAGTAAATACGAACAAGACCATTAACACGAAAAGCCATATGTTGCTGGCGTATGCTGACGACATAGACATAATTGGGCGAAATTTGCGAGAGGTTACTGCAGTATTTTCAAGAATCGAAAGGGAATCAGCGAAGGTGGGTCTTGCTGTTAATGAGGGCAAGACAAAATTGATGGTGTCAACGACTAGAGAAACCTCTCGACTTGGTCCGCACTTGAAGGCTGACAACCGATTTAATTTTGAAGTGGTAGATGAATTTGTCTACCTTGGATCCGCCGTGAACAAGGACAACAACGTCAGCGTGGAGATAGATAGGAGAATTGTGCTTGCAAATAGATGTTATTTTGGGCTCAGCAAGCAGTTTAGGAACAAAGCCCTCTCTCGACGGACAAAAGTCCAGCTATATCAGTCTCTCATTTTACCTGTCTTGACATATGGCTCCGAAACTTGGGTCATATCGCAAGCGGATGAAAAACACCTGGGAGTTTTCGGGAGCAAAATTCTCCGTAGAATATATGGTCCTGTTAGGGAAAACGGCGAGTACCGACGTCGCTGGAACGCAGAGCTATATAATCTCTGTTCTGACGTGGACATAGCTAGACGAATCAAAGTGTACCAATTGCGTTGGCTAGGCCATGTTATCAGAATGGATGAAGATGGAAGCAGGAAAAGAGGACGACCAAGACTCCGCTGGAAAGACCAGGCAGAAGAATCCCTCCGTATCCTTGGTGTTACCAACTGGCGTGAAAAGGCGAAGGATACAGCCAGTTGGAAGAATATGTTGAAATTTGTTTGTTTAATTAATATGTGTAAGACGCTTAATGGTTGCCAAAGAAAAAAGATTTTTCCAGTAGAAAATAACAGTTTGTAAATTTTATCTTTTCATTACGAAGGAAGGCTGTTCATTACGAAGGAAGGCTGTACAGCTGTTCGGTAACTACCTGCGTTGAGTTACGTTATTTAATGGGTAGTTTATAAAACGCAGCGCAACGTTTTTGATCACTTCAGCTGTCAAATTGAACACGCCACAGTTCTTCGCGTTAGTTGAAGAAATTACAAATTTAAAGAAAAATGTCGATCGAGAATAGGCAGATGGAAGTATTTTGCATTTCATTGCTTATATGTAGTTGCCAATTTTGGCTGAAATGCATTCGACGGATAGAGCTCAAACTTTTTTTTAAATAATTCAAAATTATACTGTTTACGCACTGAAATTCTTATTTACAATAATAAAATTAGAAATGGAACGTTCAAATAAATAATTCGTTGCAAAACTATTATAATTATATTCAAAAATTATAGACATCAGTTGATGTTGACAATAATAAACAAAAGAACCAATACATTACAATCAATACATACCGCCAAATGGCACATGTTTTTGAAAAGACAACAACGATTTAAAATCTCTCTATTGCGTCTTGCGCAGCGTTTTTGATCACTTCAGCTGTCAAATTGAACACGCCACAGTTCTTCGCGTTAGTTGAAGAAATTACAAATTTAAAGAAAAATGTCGATCGAGAATAGGCAGATGGAAGTATTTTGCATTTCATTGCTTATATGTAGTTGCCAATTTTGGCTGAAATGCATTCGACGGATAGAGCTCAAACTTTTTTTTTAAATAATTCAAAATTATACTGTTTACGCACTGAAATTCTTATTTACAATAATAAAATTAGAAATGGAACGTTCAAATAAATAATTCGTTGCAAAACTATTATAATTATATTCAAAAATTATAGACATCAGTTGATGTTGACAATAATAAACAAAAGAACCAATACATTACAATCAATACATACCGCCAAATGGCACGTGTTTTTGAAAAGACAACTAATTTAATATAGATGGGGAAATTTATTGGACATTGGACCCCAAAATAAGACAGATTTTTACACATTTTATGTGAATATTGTTGATATTTGCAGTATTATAAATAATAGCAATCTTAAAATCTGTTGATCTACTGAAATAGAGCTAAATTTCTTAATCTTTTTCATTCTGAGTGAAATCAAGATAACTTTTTCAGATCTATAGTTGTTTATTTTAGTTTGGCAACTCTATGAATCGCATATGTCAATGACAGCTTTCGTAAACAAATGCAAGCACGAAGTGATATATAAACTAAAATTTTTTGACTTTGGCGTTCGCGTTCGCGTTCCATTGATTGCAGGATAAAGAGATAGAAGATAGTTATATTTAAGACAACTGCCAGTTACTACTGTTGGGCTGATCATCGGTAGATACAGACATGTGGGCTATTCATTTTCTTAATCTTTAGTGTGTTACGTTCTCTCTCCCACTATTATTTTTTGCGAAATGAGTTTCGATGTGTTATTCCATTAATTTTTGTTGGTAAACAAATTTACAATTTTAAATTGAATATTTTGAACATTAACGAAATTTCAAATTTACCAATGGACTGACAAATACAAACTAATCATTACCAGATGATGCCAAGTTGTTAATGCTTAACGGCTATGCGTTTTTTCTTTACACTTTATAGCTCTGTTGCCGTACGTACTACAACTTACTAGTTTTACCACTTTTACTCTAAAAAGCGTTCGAGTACTCAAGAAAATAGAAAAAGTAGTAAGAAAATTGATGTAATATGAAAATTAATGATTGATGGCAACCCTTTTCATATATTCTTACATCTCTGTCTAGTAAATGTCATTGAGAGAAACTTGTTAAACTCTAATAAATCAGTCTCGATTATTCTTTTCGACATAAAATACAGTTTTGTTTTATTTAAGAAACCACCGGGAATATTGCTAACTACCAACAGGTTATGGGCCCAGGTGAACGCCGTGGAGGAGAATGTCGAGATTCAAAGACTTACTGGTAGGTAGAACTACCATTAGTGGAGATTTGCTGTGGAGCATGCCATGAAGCTTCAAGGGTACTGGAAGGCGATTTTGTGTACAGAAACGGTAGCGGATGTTTTAGAAAAAGCCATGTCGAGGTTGATACTGTACATATCACCAAATTTGTATATCCATATACAAGGCGAGTTGTCGGCAAGGAATATTTCGTCTAAACTGCATACGATCTATGATGACTCTGGATTAACGCGACGGTGTGGGTTGTTGAGAAAGCTGCCAACAACATGTGGATGCAATAGTAGACACCGCACAAAAACTCAATCAAATCGGCATGAAGGTAGACGATGAGTGGTTCGGAAATCTACTTCTTAGTGTTTTGCCAGAACATTTTTCCCCAATGATCATGGGCATTGAAAGCAGCAACATAAAAATCACAGCAGATGCTATTAGAACGACACTTCTGCAAGATTTCGACACGTATAATGCGTATGGCGCAAATGCAAACAGTGCGGCAGAATCGGCGATGGTCAGCAAGCAGAGCGGCAGAAAGGTAGCAGAAGCGCGGCAAAGAAACAAAAAGGTGATTTGTTATAATTGTAACGGGGAAGGCCATATAGCAAAATTTTGCAAAGAAAGACCGTGAGACAATCAAGAAATGAAAAAAACAGTGGCGGCAACTTTTGTAGATAACTGGGTTATTGATTCTGGTGCGACAAAACATATGTCAAACAGAAGAGAAATGTTTGTGAATTTTACACCGGTTGATGATTATGTTGTCGTTGCTAACAACAGCAGCCTGAAGGTAGAGGGAAAAGGCGATGTGCGGCTAAAACACATGATAAACAACAAAGAGGAGTATATAATTATAAGAGGTGTTTTGTATGTGCCTGAAATATGTGCGAATTTGATTTCGGTAAGTCAGCTGACAGAAAATGGAATGACAATAAAGTTTGATAAATAGAAGTGCACAATAATGAAGGACGGGCAGTCGTATGTGTCAGCCTTTATAGATAAAGATATGTTCAAATTAAATGTTTTATCAGAGAGAAATGAATTTGCATATCATAGCAAGGAATTGTGACACAAACGTTTAGGGCATTCGTCAGAAGCATATGTTCACAAGCTGCGTGATGAATCAATAATTGATTTTAATGAAGATTCAAAACAGTTGTGCGTTTCTTGTTTAAAGGGTAAACAGCCAGTTTTTCCTTATAAACCTTCAACGTCAATGACAACGAAAATTTTGGAGTTGGTCCATGCATACGTATGTGGCACGATGGAAGAATCATCAATTGGTGGGGCTTTATACTACGTAGCATTTTTAGATGATTTTTCGGATAAAATTTTTGTTTACACCATGAAAAATAAATCCGAAGTAGCTGAAAAATTTCACATTTTCAAAAATTTGGTGGAAAATCAAACGTGCGAGATGGTTGGCATTTTGCGTACCGACAATGGGCTGGAGTTTTGTAACTTTAAAATGAAAAAGATATGCGAAGACAACGGTATAATACATCAAACTTCAGCTCCATATAGCCTGCAGCAAAACGGAAAAGCAGAGCGTGTAAACAGGTCACTTGTGGAAAAAGCAAGATCAATGATGATTGACGCAAATCTTAAGAAGAAATATTGGGCCGAAGCTACATCTACGGCAGCCTATTTATTGAATCGTTTGCCGAAAAAGAAACTCAACAATATGTAAGTCACCAGAAGAAATTTGGATTGGTGAGTCACCCTATTTATCCCATTTACGAGTTTTTGGATGCATTGCAATGGTAATAGTTCCAAAGCAGAAAAGAAGGAAAGGGGACCCTAAGTCAGAGAAGTGCATGATGGTTGGCTATATTAGTACATCAAAAGCGTATCGGCTGTTCCACCCGGTGACAAATAAACTGCACGTAAGTCGTAATGTTGTTTTTGTTGAAGATGAGATGTATTTTTCAAATGAAAATCAGCCACAAATTTCTGATATTAAAAATTTAGTGAGGATGACTATTGATAGAAATCCTGATTATCAGATTGATGAAGAGTCGGATGAAAACTCAGAAAGTCTTTATGAACGTGGGGAGTGCGACAACAATTTGGATGGCAATTATAGGGCAGATGATTCGTCAGGAGGCAGTGAGGAAATATTAAACGTACAAACACCTGATGAAGAACAAACACCCCGGCGATCGTCAAGAATGAGAAGACCACCTGATATTGGGGTTTCATAACATACGCTCTTGGAAATAATGAAGAGCCACAAAACTTTACCAAAGCTGCGTCATGTTGTGAAAGTGTATTTTGGATGAAGACTGTTGATGATGAGCATAATTCATTATTATAAAACAAAATATGGACTATTGCAGATCTGCCGGAAAATAAAAGAATGTTGTCTACAAATTGGATTTTTAAGAAGAAGCGGAATCATGCTGGCGAAGTCGTGAGGTGGAAAGTTTCTGATAGCCATTCACTTGGCAGAAATGATTCCTTCATTGGGCAGTCCAAGCAGCTCACTACTTCCACGCAGTATGTCCTGGGCAATGGCTTATCGGAAACCTCCGTTAGCTAGCTAAAGTGAGAAGGCGAAACGAATGAGCAACCTGAGTGGTAATGCGATCACTGATACGCCTCAGGATTATTAGGTGACCCTGTCACTGAAGCTCTTCGAAGTAGTGGACATATTCTTCTGTCCTTTGAACCCGGATGAGCCAACACCCCTGGCCAACGGCGGATCAAAATTGAAGAAACCAAAACTCAATTTCGACACACTACATTCTGGTCAGCGTCTGATCCATAATGGGCAGTTGAAACATTATCATCCTGGCAGTAGGTAAAATGCAAACCACGGTGGGCTGGGTTTGCCTCCCGGCACCGTTATATTGGCAATGAAAATACGCTATAAAATTAATGAACAAAGAAACCCCCCAACTATTGACGACCCTCGAAAACGTTATATGGACCACGATTTCAGTATATGTACCTGGAATGTGCGAACGCTATACAGGACGGGTGCCTCTTTCCAACTGGCGGATGTCCTCGGAAAATATAAAGCTGACATTACAGCGATCTAGGAAATGCGATGGATAGGATATGGTTGCAGCAGAACGAAAAACTGCGATAATTAGTACAACTGCCATGAGAGAAAGCACGAATTATTGTGCGGATTTATATCTGGCAAGAGACTGCGACAGCTAGTTTCAAGGTTCAAACCAGTGAGTGACCGCATAGCCACAATTCGCATCAAAGCGAAATATTTAAACATCTCGTTAATATTTGTGCACGCACCGACAGACGATAAAGATGATGAGGTCAAAGAAACATTTTATGAGCGCCTGGAGGAAGTATATGAACGCTGCCCTGACCACGACAGTAAGATTATTCTAGGCGATTTTAATGCCAAATTAGGAAAGGAAAGTGTCTTTCGACCAACCATCGGCAATCACAGTCTACATGATACCACCTCCGATAATGGAATAAGACTGATAGACTTCGCCGCTGCAAAGAACATGGTAGTTAGTAGCACACGATTCCAGCATAAGGACATTCATAAGGCGACCTGGATATATCCTGATCAACGGACGAAGAACCAGATTGATCACTTGGTAATAGATGGCAGGCACTCTTCTAGTGTAATGGATGTACGTGTGATTCGAGGTGTCAATATCGACTCGGATCATTACCTGGTGGCTGCGAAAGTTCGCACGAGATTGAACAGGGCGAAAAACGTACGGAGCCGAACACAGGAAAAGCTGGATATTGGCAAGCTACAAATACCGGAGATATCAATGTCCTACCGACAGAAACTCTCTCTCCTGCTGGAGCAGAATACCCCCCTCCCGAAGACCCAGATGCGCAGTGGAAGCACATCTCCCATTCTTTGGAAACCGCTGAAAGGACTGAACTTGGCTATCAAAAACCGCAGAAGGATAAGCCATGGTACGACGAAGAATGTCGCATTGCAACTGATGAAAAAGACGCTGCACGTATGGCAACGAAACAGTCAGTTACAACGCGTGCTGCGAGTGAGCGATACAAGAGGCTGAGAAGGGAGGAAAACCAACTATTTAGGCGTAAAAAATGGCAGTGGGAGCAGAGAGAGAGTGAAAGAACCGAAATGTGCAGGATGAATCCCGTAGGTTTTTCCAGAGGGTAAGAAGATCGACCAACGGGCCTAATAATGGGCTGCCCTCCTGCAAGGACGAGAATGGGAATCTGGTGACTGAGAAGCAGTGTGTGCTCAAAATGTGGAGATACCACTTTTCAGCACTACTCCACTCAGATTCTTCCACTGAAGATCAGGAGGTAATGATAGTGGAAGATAGTATAGATTGTACCCCCCCCCCCCCAACCAAGACGAGATTAGAACGGCGATCTCCCGCCTGAAGAATAAAAAATCCGCTGGTGTGGATGGCCTACCCGCTGAATTTTTTAAGGCACGTGGCGAAGGACTGATAGCCCACATGCATCAACTGATATGCGGTATATGGCTGGGGGAATCTATGCCCGACGACTGGAATCTCAGTGTATTATGTCCTGTATTCAAAAAGGGTGATCCGTGTATCTGTTCCAACTATCGCGGTATCAGTATTTTAACCATCGCGTATAAGGTCTTGTCGAGCGTATTATGTGAAAGACTAAAGTCAATTATTGAAAACCTGATTGGACCTTATCAGTGTGGTTTTAGACCAGGCAAGACAAATCCTGGAAAAGACCCACGAAAAGCAAATCGATACATACCACCTTTTTGTCGATTACAAAGCTGCTTTCGATAGCCTCATACGGGGAAAACTGAACGAAGCTATGTCTGAACTTGGTATTCCGCTGACCAACACCAAATCAGCAGTGAAAGTGGGGAAAGACCTCACTGAACCATTCTGTACCAAGCGAGGACTTAGACAAGGCGACACACTTTCGTGCAATCTCTTCAACATCTTAATGGAGATAATAATGAGAAAGGCTGCAGTAAATACGAACAAGACCATTAACACGAAAAGCCATATGTTGCTGGCGTATGCTGACGACATAGACATAATTGGGCGAAATTTGCGAGAGGTTACTGCAGTATTTTCAAGAATCGAAAGGGAATCAGCGAAGGTGGGTCTTGCTGTTAATGAGGGCAAGACAAAATTGATGGTGTCAACGACTAGAGAAACCTCTCGACTTGGTCCGCACTTGAAGGCTGACAACCGATTTAATTTTGAAGTGGTAGATGAATTTGTCTACCTTGGATCCGCCGTGAACAAGGACAACAACGTCAGCGTGGAGATAGATAGGAGAATTGTGCTTGCAAATAGATGTTATTTTGGGCTCAGCCAGCAGTTTAGGAACAAAGCCCTCTCTCGACGGACAAAAGTCCAGCTATATCAGTCTCTCATTTTACCTGTCTTGACATATGGCTCCGAAACTTGGGTCATATCGCAAGCGGATGAAAAACACCTGGGAGTTTTCGGGAGCAAAATTCTCCGTAGAATATATGGTCCTGTTAGGGAAAACGGCGAGTACCGACGTCGCTGGAACGCAGAGCTATATAATCTCTGTTCTGACGTGGACATAGCTAGACGAATCAAAGTGTGCCAATTGCGTTGGCTAGGCCATGTTATCAGAATGGATGAAGATGGAAGCAGGAAAAGAGGACGACCAAGTCTCCGCTGGAAAGACCAGGCAGAAGAATCCCTCCGTATCCTTGGTGTTACCAACTGGCGTGAAAAGGCGAAGGATACAGCCAGTTGGAAGAATATGTTGAAATTTGTTTGTTTAATTAATATGTGTAAGACGCTTAATGGTTGCCAAAGAAAAAAGATTTTTCCAGTAGAAAATAACAGTTTGTAAATTTTATCTTTTCATTACGAAGGAAGGCTGTTCATTACGAAGGAAGGCTGTACAGCTGTTCGGTAACTACCTGCGTTGAGTTACGTTATTTAATGGGTAGTTTATAAAACGCAGCGCAACGTTTTTGATCACTTCAGCTGTCAAATTGAACACGCCACAGTTCTTCGCGTTAGTTGAAGAAATTACAAATTTAAAGAAAAATGTCGATCGAGAATTGGCAGATGGAAGTATTTTGCATTTCATTGCTTATATGTAGTTGCCAATTTTGGCTGAAATGCATTCGACGGATAGAGCTCAAACTTTTTTTTAAATAATTCAAAATTATACTGTTTACGCACTGAAATTCTTATTTACAATAATAAAATTAGAAATGGAACGTTCAAATAAATAATTCGTTGCAAAACTATTATAATTATATTCAAAAATTATAGACATCAGTTGATGTTGACAATAATAAACAAAAGAACCAATACATTACAATCAATACATACCGCCAAATGGCACATGTTTTTGAAAAGACAACAACGATTTAAAATCTCTCTATTGCGTCTTGCGCAGCGTTTTTGATCACTTCAGCTGTCAAATTGAACACGCCACAGTTCTTCGCGTTAGTTGAAGAAATTACAAATTTAAAGAAAAATGTCGATCGAGAATAGGCAGATGGAAGTATTTTGCATTTCATTGCTTATATGTAGTTGCCAATTTTGGCTGAAATGCATTCGACGGATAGAGCTCAAACTTTTTTTTAAATAATTCAAAATTATACTGTTTACGCACTGAAATTCTTATTTACAATAATAAAATTAGAAATGGAACGTTCAAATAAATAATTCGTTGCAAAACTATTATAATTATATTCAAAAATTATAGACATCAGTTGATGTTGACAATAATAAACAAAAGAACCAATACATTACAATCAATACATACCGCCAAATGGCACGTGTTTTTGAAAAGACAACTAATTTAATATAGATGGGGAAATTTATTGGACATTGGACCCCAAAATAAGACAGATTTTTACACATTTTATGTGAATATTGTTGATATTTGCAGTATTATAAATAATAGCAATCTTAAAATCTGTTGATCTACTGAAATAGAGCTAAATTTCTTAATCTTTTTCATTCTGAGTGAAATCAAGATAACTTTTTCAGATCTATAGTTGTTTATTTTAGTTTGGCAACTCTATGAATCGCATATGTCAATGACAGCTTTCGTAAACAAATGCAAGCACGAAGTGATATATAAACTAAAATTTTTTGACTTTGGCGTTCGCGTTCGCGTTCCATTGATTGCAGGATAAAGAGATAGAAGATAGTTATATTTAAGACAACTGCCAGTTACTACTGTTGGGCTGATCATCGGTAGATACAGACATGTGGGCTATTCATTTTCTTAATCTTTAGTGTGTTACGTTCTCTCTCCCACTATTATTTTTTGCGAAATGAGTTTCGATGTGTTATTCCATTAATTTTTGTTGGTAAACAAATTTACAATTTTAAATTGAATATTTTGAACATTAACGAAATTTCAAATTTACCAATGGACTGACAAATACAAACTAATCATTACCAGATGATGCCAAGTTGTTAATGCTTAACGGCTATGCGTTTTTTCTTTACACTTTATAGCTCTGTTGCCGTACGTACTACAACTTACTAGTTTTACCACTTTTACTCTAAAAAGCGTTCGAGTACTCAAGAAAATAGAAAAAGTAGTAAGAAAATTGATGTAATATGAAAATTAATGATTGATGGCAACCCTTTTCATATATTCTTACATCTCTGTCTAGTAAATGTCATTGAGAGAAACTTGTTAAACTCTAATAAATCAGTCTCGATTATTCTTTTCGACATAAAATACAGTTTTGTTTTATTTAAGAAACCACCGGGAATATTGCTAACTACCAACAGGTTATGGGCCCAGGTGAACGCCGTGGAGGAGAATGTCGAGATTCAAAGACTTACTGGTAGGTAGAACTACCATTAGTGGAGATTTGCTGTGGAGCATGCCATGAAGCTTCAAGGGTACTGGAAGACGATTTTGTGTACAGAAACGGTAGCGGATGTTTTAGAAAAAGCCATGTCGAGGTTGATACTGTACATATCACCAAATTTGTATATCCATATACAAGGCGAGTTGTCGGCAAGGAATATTTCGTCTAAACTGCATACGATCTATGATGACTCTGGATTAACGCGACGGTGTGGGTTGTTGAGAAAGCTGACAACAACAAAACTCGTGACCTGTTCAGGCATCGAGGAGTATGTGGATGCAATAGTAGACACCGCACAAAAACTCAATCAAATCGGCATGAAGGTAGACGATGAGTGGTTCGGAAATCTACTTCTTAGTGTTTTGCCAGAACATTTTTCCCCAATGATCATGGGCATTGAAAGCAGCAACATAAAAATCACAGCAGATGCTATTAGAACGACACTCCTGCAAGATTTCGACACGTATAATGCGTATGGCGCGAATGCAAACAGTGCGGCAGAATCGGCGATGGTCAGCAAGCAGAGCGGCAGAAAGGTAGCAGAAGCGCGGCAAAGAAACAAAAAGGTGATTTGTTATAATTGTAACGGGGAAGGCCATATAGCAAAATTTTGCAAAGAAAGACCGTGAGACAATCAAGAAATGAAAAAAACAGTGGCGGCAACTTTTGTAGATAACTGGGTTATTGATTCTGGTGCGACAAAACATATGTCAAACAGAAGAGAAATGTTTGTGAATTTTACACCGGTTGATGATTATGTTGTCGTTGCTAACAACAGCAGCCTGAAGGTAGAGGGAAAAGGCGATGTGCGGCTAAAACACATGATAAACAACAAAGAGGAGTATATAATTATAAGAGGTGTTTTGTATGTGCCTGAAATATGTGCGAATTTGATTTCGGTAAGTCAGCTGACAGAAAATGGAATGACAATAAAGTTTGATAAATAGAAGTGCACAATAATGAAGGACGGGCAGTCGTATGTGTCAGCCTTTATAGATAAAGATATGTTCAAATTAAATGTTTTATCAGAGAGAAATGAATTTGCATATCATAGCAAGGAATTGTGACACAAACGTTTAGGGCATTCGTCAGAAGCATATGTTCACAAGCTGCGTGATGAATCAATAATTGATTTTAATGAAGATTCAAAACAGTTGTGCCTTTCTTGTTTAAAGGGTAAACAGTCAGTTTTTCCTTATAAACCTTCAACGTCAATGACAACGAAAATTTTGGAGTTGGTCCATGCATACGTATGTGGCACGATGGAAGAATCATCAATTGGTGGGGCTTTATACTACGTAGCATTTTTAGATGATTTTTCGGATAACATTTTTGTTTACACCATGAAAAATAAATCCGAAGTAGCTGAAAAATTTCACATTTTCAAAAATTTGGTGGAAAATCAAACGTGCGAGATGGTTGGTATTTTGCGTACCGACAATGGGCTGGAGTTTTGTAACTTTAAAATGAAAAAGATATGCGAAGACAACGGTATAATACATCAAACTTCAGCTCCATATAGCCTGCAGCAAAACGGAAAAGCAGAGCGTGTAAACAGGTCACTTGTGGAAAAAGCAAGATCAATGATGATTGACGCAAATCTTAAGAAGAAATATTGGGCCGAAGCTACATCTACGGCAGCCTATTTATTGAATCGTTTGCCGAAAAAGAAACTCAACAATATGTAAGTCACCAGAAGAAATTTGGATTGGTGAGTTACCCTATTTATCCCATTTACGAGTTTTTGGATGCATTGCAATGGTAATAGTTCCAAAGCAGAAAAGAAGGAAATGGGACCCTAAGTCAGAGAAGTGCATGATGGTTGGCTATATTAGTACATCAAAAGCGTATCGGCTGTTCGACCCGGTGACAAATAAACTGCACGTAAGTCGTAATGTTATTTTTGTTGAAGATGAGATGTATTTTTCAAATGAAAATCAGCCACAAATTTCTGATATTAAAAATTTAGTGAGGATGACTATTGATAGAAATCCTGATTATCAGATTGATGAAGAGTCGGATGAAAACTCAGGAAGTCTTTATGAAAGTGGGGAGTGCGACAACAATTTGGATGGCAATTATAGGGCAGATGATTCGTCAGGAGGCAGTGAGGAAATATTAAACGTACAAACACCTGATGAAGAACAAACACCCCGGCGATCGTCAAGAATGAGAAGACCACCTGATATTGGGGTTTCATAACATACGCTCTTGGAAATAATGAAGAGCCACAAAACTTTACCAAAGCTGCGTCATGTTGTGAAAGTGTATTTTGGATGAAGACTGTTGATGATGAGCATAATTCATTATTATAAAACAAAATATGGACTATTGCAGATCTGCCGGAAAATAAAAGAATGTTGTCTACAAATTGGATTTTTAAGAAGAAGCGGAAACATGCTGGCGAAGTCGTGAGGTGGAAAGTTTCTGATAGCCATTCACTTGGCAGAAATGATTCCTTCATTGGGCAGTCCAAGCAGCTCACTACTTCCACGCAGTATGTCCTGGGCAATGGCTTATCGGAAACCTCCGTTAGCTAGCTAAAGTGAGAAGGCGAAAGGAATGAGCAACCTGAGTGGTAATGCGATCACTGATACGCCTCAGGATTATTAGGTGACCCTGTCACTGAAGCTCTTCGAAGTAGTGGACATATTCTTCTGTCCTTTGAACCCGGATGAGCCAACACCCCTGGCCAACGGCGGATCAAAATTGAAGAAACCAAAACTCAGTTTCGACACACTACATTCTGGTCAGCGTCTTATCCATAATGGGCAGTTGAAACATGATCATCCTGGCAGTAGGTAAAATGCAAACCACGGTGGGCTGGGTTTGCCTCCCGCCACCGTTATATTGGCAATGAAAATACGCTATAAAATTAATGAACAAAGAAACCCCCCAACTATTGACGACCCTCGAAAACGTTATATGGACCACGATTTCAGTATATGTACCTGGAATGTGCGAACGCTATACAGGACGGGTGCCTCTTTCCAACTGGCGGATGTCCTCGGAAAATATAAAGCTGACATTACAGCGATCTAGGAAATGCGATGGATAGGATATGGTTGCAGCAGAACGAAAAACTGCGATATTTAGTACAACTGCCATGAGAGAAAGCACGAATTATTGTGCGGATTTATATTTGGCAAGAGACTGCGACAGCTAGTTTCAAGGTTCAAACCAGTGAGTGACCGCATAGCCACAATTCGCATCAAAGCGAAATATTTCAACATCTCGTTAATATTTGTGCACGCACCGACAGACGATAAAGATGATGAGGTCAAAGAAACATTTTATGAGCGCCTGGAGGAAGTATATGAACGCTGCCCTGACCACGACAGTAAGATTATTCTAGGCGATTTTAATGCCAAATTAGGAAAGGAAAGTGTCTTTCGACCAACCATCGGCAATCACAGTCTACATGATACCACCTCCGATAATGGAATAAGACTGATAGACTTCGCCGCTGCAAAGAACATGGTAGTTAGTAGCACACGATTCCAGCATAAGGACATTCATAAGGCGACCTGGATATATCCTGATCAACGGACGAAGAACCAGATTGATCACTTGGTAATAGATGGCAGGCACTCTTCTAGTGTAATGGATGTACGTGTGATTCGAGGTGCCAATATCGACTCGGATCATTACCTGGTGACTCCGAAAGTTCGCACGAGATTGAACAGGGCGAAAAACGTACGGAGCCGAACACAGGAAAAGCTGGATATTGGCAAGCTACAAATACCGGAGATATCAATGTCCTACCGACAGAAACTCTCTCTCCTGCTGGAGCAGAATACCCCCCTCCCGAAGACCCAGATGCGCAGTGGAAGCACATCTCCCATTCTTTGGAAACCGCTGAAAGGACTGAACTTGGCTATCAAAAACCGCAGAAGGATAAGCCATGGTACGACGAAGAATGTCGCATTGCAACTGATGAAAAAGACGCTGCACGTATGGCAACGAAACAGTCAGTTACAACGCGTGCTGCGAGTGAGCGATACAAGAGGCTGAGAAGGGAGGACAACCAACTATTTAGGCGTAAAAAATGGCAGTGGGAGCAGAGAGAGAGTGAAAGAACCGAAATGTGCAGGATGAATCCCGTAAGTTTTTCCAGAGGGTAAGAAGATCAACCAACGGGCCTAATAATGGGCTGCCCTCCTGCAAGGACGAGAATGGGAATCTGGTGACTGAGAAGCAGTGTGTGCTCAAAATGTGGAGAGACCACTTTTCAGCACTACTCCACTCAGATTCTTCCACTGAAGATCAGGAGGTAATGATAGTGGAAGATAGTATAGATAGTATAGATTGTACAGATTGTATAGATAGTATAGATTGTACCCCCCCCCCCCCCCCCAACCAAGACGAGATTAGAACGGCGATCTCCCGCCTGAAGAATAAAAAATCCGCTGGTGTGGATGGCCTACCCGCTGAATTTTTTAAGGCACGTGGCGAAGGACTGATAGCCCACATGCATCAACTGATATGCGGTATATGGCTGGGGGAATCTATGCCCGACGACTGGAATCTCAGTGTATTATGTCCTGTATTCAAAAAGGGTGATCCGTGTATCTGTCCCAACTATCGCGGTATCAGTATTTTATCCATCGCGTATAAGGTCTTGTCGAGCGTATTATGTGAAAGACTAAAGTCAATTATTGAAAACCTGATTGGACCTTATCAGTGTGGTTTTAGACCAGGCAAGACAAATCCTGGAAAAGACCCACGAAAAGCAAATCGATACATACCACCTTTTTGTCGATTACAAAGCTGCTTTCGATAGCCTCATACGGGTTAAACTGAACGAAGCTATGTCTGAACTTGGTATTCCGCTGACCAACACCAAATCAGCAGTGAAAGTGGGGAAAGACCTCACTGAACCATTCTGTACCAAGCGAGGACTTAGACAAGGCGACACACTTTCGTGCAATCTCTTCAACATCTTAATGGAGATAATAATGAGAAAGGCTGCAATAAATACGAACAAGACCATTAACACGAAAAGCCATATGTTGCTGGCGTATGCTGACGACATAGACATAATTGGGCGAAATTTGCGAGAGGTTACTGCAGTATTTTCAAGAATCGAAAGGGAATCAGCGAAGGTGGGTCTTGCTGTTAATGAGGGCAAGACAAAATTGATGGTGTCAACGACTAGAGAAACCTCTCGACTTGGTCCGCACTTGAAGGCTGACAACCGATTTAATTTTGAAGTGGTAGATGAATTTGTCTACCTTGGATCCGCCGTGAACAAGGACAACAACGTCAGCGTGGAGATAGATAGGAGAATTGTGCTTGCAAATAGATGTTATTTTGGGCTCAGCCAGCAGTTTAGGAACAAAGCCCTCTCTCGACGGACAAAAGTCCAGCTATATCAGTCTCTCATTTTACCTGTCTTGACATATGGCTCCGAAACTTGGGTCATATCGCAAGCGGATGAAAAACACCTGGGAGTTTTCGGGAGCAAAATTCTCCGTAGAATATATGGTCCTGCTAGGGAAAACGGCGAGTACCGACGTCGCTGGAACGCAGAGCTATATAATCTCTGTTCTGACGTGGACATAGCTAGACGAATCAAAGTGTGCCAATTGCGTTGGCTAGGCCATGTTATCGGAATGGATGAAGATGGACGTAACCGATGGAAGCAGGAAAAGAGGACGACCAAGACTCCGCTGGAAAGACCAGGCAGAAGAATCCCTCCGTATCCTTGGTGTTACCAACTGGCGTGAAAAGGCGAAGGATACAGCCAGTTGGAAGAATATGTTGAAATTTGTTTGTTTAATTAATATGTGTAAGAGGTCTGACCTCATGAGTTTGTAATATAGTCAATAAAAGTTGTAGGAGGATACGCACAACGTTTCGGAGTTGATTATGTAGAAACGTATTCTCCAGTAATGGGATACAACACTCTTGGTTTTTGCTTTCTTTGGTTTTTGCTTTCTTCTTTAGACATGGATTTAAAGATTCATAATCTGGATGTTTGCACGGCGTTCCTTCGAGGTAATTTGGAAGAGGAAATCTACATTCAACCACCTGAACGCATATCAACAACAGCTGGTAAATGTCTAAAATTAAATAAACCTCTATATGGACTCAAACAAGCCTCTAGGCACTGGAATATAAAATTAAGCTAAAAGTTAAAACAATTTGAAATGAGACATAGACAGACCAATGTGTATATGTTAAAAATGAAAATAATGTTAACATTTTGATTCTCGCTGTTTACGTCGATGATATTATTATTTTTTCAAAAAGAGAGGAGCAGACAAAATCTTTAAATAAAAAATTAAAAGCTGAATTTAACATGAAGGATTTGGGTGAAGCGAAAATATTCCTCGGAATGAAATTGAATTACAAATATGGGAAATATATATATATAGATCAGACTTCGTGTAATCCGGTATCCACACCCATGGATTTAAATAAAAAATTCAATAAGATGCCAATTTTAAATGATGGGAATGATGATGCGAAAAAATATAAAATGTCTAAATATCCTTATCAGGAATTAATCGGCAGGAATGTTTGCAGCGCATGTAACCCGCCCTGACATTACCTACGCGGTTAATTTTTTAACCAGTTTTAATAACAACTACACTTCGGAACACTGGTGTGCAGCAAAACGGATTCTTCGTTATTTGAAAGGCACTATCGATCAGAAGTTAACGTTCAAGAAGGAAGCGGCCTTTAAAACAGTTGGTTATTGCGATGCAGACTATGCTGGAGACCCTGATCAAAGAAAGTCATTCAGTGGTTACATATTTTTCAAAAAGGGTTCAGCTATATCCTGGGGATCGAAAAAACAGCAAACAACCGCACTTTCGACATGCGAAGCCGAATACATGGCAATGGGAGCTGCTGTCCAAAAATTGTAATGGATGAGAAGTTTAGAAGAGGAGCAGTTAAACAAGCCATTGCCGGAAACAAAACTGTACTGCGTCAGCCACAGCGCCATTCAACTGGCATTAAATGAATCATATCACGCAAGAACAAAACATATAGATGTTAGACAACATTTCATCAGAGATAATTTAAATGATAAACAGCTTAAGTTGGAGTCAATACGATCTGATGATATGTTAGCCGATATTTTAACAAAACCATTGCCAAATATAAAAGTTAAGAAATTTATAGATAGAATGTAATTAAATTAGATTTAGTGAGGACGTTGTAATATGAAAATTTAATTAATGATTGATGGCAACCCTTTGCATATATGCTTACATCTCTGTCTAGTAAATGTCATTGAGAGAAACTTGTTAAACTCTAATAAATCAGTCTTGATTATTCTTTCAGTTTTGTTTTATTTAAGAAACCACCGGGAATATTGCTAACTACCAACAAAAGTTTGAGAGAGAACAGAAAAACATGGCGTTCTATTACAACTTTTGATAGTTTTTACTCTAAGTATTTTACTGAGTAAAAGTAGTAAATTCTCATTCTCTATTGAATTGTCAAATTAAATTGAAAAAAATAATTTAATATCGGCAATTGAATTGTTTTTGTTGTAAACCCATATGAAAATACATGATATAATATCGCTCTGGTCGATTCCAGCAGTGCGGGATATTTACTGTTGAACGTTTCGGACGAGGACCATGTTTTGGACACATTTCTGACATAAGTTTTACCACATTTACTACTTTTTCGTTCCCGTACTGTTTTGAAACTTGGTCTCTCAGAGAGAATTTGTTGTTATTCCGGTGAAACTCTCTTTTACTAGTTTTACTATTAAAAAAGTACGGGAACAAACCTTATATTAACTTATATAAGCCATAGATAAAAGAAAATAATAGATATAGCGCGGCCGTAGCAAATTATTTTCACTAGGTGCTGTCCTGTACACTGACGTTTTCATAATTTTCACTGACGTTTATTCAACATTGTGGGAATTTGTTCAACCCAAAATGTAAACAGGGGATATTATAGACATATAAAATCAAAAAGAAAATTTAATTGTACATCGGAAAACAAAAAAACAGTTTGAAACATCTTGCCAACTATGGCACAACAAATCATAATGGTACCACAGATGAGAACAAACGAGAGCCGCTGGAGTTCTACTACACTTGCAGGAGTATCAACTCAACCACCGACCACACAATCGCAATATTATACCACTAACCCGGCAGCAATTTTTGCGGCCGTAGATTTTAATACTGTTGGAATGTGGAAGAGCCTCTTTACGTAAGTGTTAGTCAATTAAAACGTACACATCCTTATACGAAGGCAAGAAATAGCACAACTGGAATCATGCACAGCAGATAGCTCTCCAAGTACCTTCATGCATTTGGACACATGCATGCAATGGATCCTACTCATGGTAACGAAATCAAATGCAAAGGTTGGGCCCGGAGGAGTAAACTGAAAATCATACAGGTCACGACATCAACACTTCGAGCTCCACCACGTGTTATAGCCTCCTATCGGACCATCCCCACTCCCAATTCAAATATAACAAACTGTATACATGGTTGAATAATTATAAATATAAACCATATATATTTTAGAATTCAAAATTTGTAAGACTCAAATATGGAGCGTTGGTGATACAAATGGTACGACATTTTGAGAACATTGAAGATTTAAACATCAATATTGAGTACATTGGCCATTACATGTGTATTGCGTATAATTGCTGGCACCTAGGCCACTCATTGCATGAAAATGGGAGAGACTACGGATCTGAATCAGCAGTCTTTTATAATTTATGTATGGTCAGCAAACCACACAGAACTGGCCTCCAGCATCTGTCGGATCCTACCGATTTGACAATATTTCGATCATCAGCTGATGTGTTAGGGAAGAATTAAAAATCCCGATTTGTGCTTTCAGCGCCACCTAGAAAATTACCCATTGCACTAAAAGTTTCCCTTCTCGTGTGCTTCATCTATTATTTTATTTTATCTATGATATAAGCATAGATAAAGGAATTAACTAGATATCGTACATGCCTTGGGAAATTTCTTGTTCAACGGGATATTTTCTAGATGGAGCTGAATGCAATAATTACAACGTTTGATCACAAACAAAATATACCTTGCAAGATGTATTTAGAACAGGTGCTAACAATAGGTATGGTAGGCAACATCAACAAGGATTTTGTTTTTGTTTTGTTGTCCGTTGCTCTGAAATTCAACACAAGCGAACACCAACAATAACAGTAAACAAAAAGACACAATCAAAATAACAAAATTTGAACTTGAAAGTGGGGAACAAAACGACATAAAAAAATAAGTTAGTTGTTCGAATACCACAACCTGGAAAATAGTACTTTTTTTGTATGTATCAAATTTCCCACAGTGTTGAACAAACGGTAATGAAAGTTTAGACGACCAGAAGATGTGCGCAACTTGGCAACCCTGGTAAAAGAGTACCAAAAAGTGCTAGGAGTTCACTCAAACGCATTTCTCTCTCGCGTCATATCTTGCTTATTTCATACTTTTTGCATAGTTTATGTAATTTTACTTCAACATGGTTGCAATTTGTATAGCTATAAACAATAAAACTATCAAAAAGCTGCTCGTGTATTGAAATATTCAATGAAGAGAGTAAGAGAGAGAGAGTAGAGAAGTACTAGGGTTTCACTCGTTTTGTTTGTTGGCATTTGAGTGAAGAGAAATTTTGACTGTCTACTTGTACATCGTTTTTGACGAGACTAAAAGTAAAGGTTATAAATCAAACCTCACGGCAAAGTGCAACAATTGCGATAAGGTGTTGTCGGGCACATTGCATGTACGAACGCAACACAAAAGAAAATATTATGAGTACGAGTCGATGATGAAAGTCCAGAAAACAACTGCAAGCAGACAATCAGTATTCGACTTACGTGTTCTTAAGTTTATTGCTAAAAACATTCTACCTATGTCAGTTGTGGAGTCAAATTCATTTATAGAATTGATTCATTTTGCAAATCCGACGTTCAAAGTTATGTGTAAGGTAACCGTAATGAAGCTCATGGACTCAACTTTTGAAACCTTTAAGGCTAAAATCAAGGACATAATACATAGTGTAAGTTTCTTTTGTACCACGGCAGATATTTGGTCGACAAAGCACCGCAGCTTTTTGGTTATACATGTCATTGGCTGAATGAAGAGTTTGAGAGAAAGTCAATGTCGCTAACGTGCACACGATTTGGTGGTACCCATTCCTTTCAAGCTATTTTGGTCGAATTATAAACGACATTCATAACGAATATGGTCTTAATGTTAGAAACTTAATAGCAACAACATTGATTTTTCTAGTTCATTTGAATTAATTCAAAATCAATTCAATTCAATTGAATTGGAAATGAATTGCAATTCATGTTTCTAATTCATTTGAATTAATTCAAAATCAATTCAATTCAAATGAATTGGAAATTAATTCAAATTTGAATTGGAAATGAATTGCAATTCATTTTGCAAACTCATTTGAATTGACTCAAATTCCATTCAATTCTTTTTTTTTGTGAAAAGAATTAATTTAAAATTTTGCTAATTCAGTGCATGAATGATTCGCGAATTAATTCAAAAATTAATGATTCGTTTACAGCTAATACTTTAGAAATTTATTCTGTGTTGATACTACTAGAGCATATCAAGATTCGAAGTTATAAGCAAATCCTTAATTACGCTAGTGGCGAATCTATCGCTTGGAGGTCTTTGCTAGGTGTGAATCCACCGCATGGGATACATATGCCAGAGGTGAATCCATCGCATGGGGTACATATGCCAGTGGTGAATCCAGCGCAAGGGGTACATTTGCCAGTGGTGAATCCACCCCATGGGGTGCATTTGCCAGTAGTGAATCCACCTCATGGAGTACATCTGCCTGTGGTAAATCCATCCCATGGGGCAGATTCGGCGGCGAAACCACCCCACCAACGGTCTGGCGAATGGGGCCCAGGGGAATCTCTGGCACTAATTTAAACACTTGACACTTTTAATAAATTAACTAAAACAAGCACTGGCGACATTTTGTCACTAATAGCAATAGTATACATCTGTAAAATATCATTTTTAAATCACGAAAACTGAAAAAGTTATAACAAAAAATACTTACATCCAAATATTTTCACGGTAGTCTGTAAAATATAAAATCACGTCCGCCGTTGATCACATTTAAAGTGAAACTGTCAAAGTGTGAGGGATCATCGATAAATGTATAAAATATCGAGTTTTGATTATCAATAGCTTCCTTAGTTTTCTAGATAATCGGTGGTGGCAAATGTGCCCCACTGGCGAATACTCCCCCTTCTACCCTACTTTACAAAATAAGACCTGTTGTTGAAGAATTAAATGAAACCTTTAGTGGAGTTCCAATGGAAGAATATCTTTGCGTTGGTGAGCAAATATGCTCCACTAAGGGAAGGAGTAGTTTAAAAAGATATAATCCACAGAAACCTCATAAATGGAGCTATAAGATATATGTTCTAAGTGGAGTTTCAGGATTTGCCTATAAAATAGAACTTGAAGCAGGAGCTGAAAACATTGTTTATACCAATGAGCAAAATTTGGGACCATCAGCAAACGTGGTAATGAGAATGTCCAGAATCATTTCAAGACGTCAAAATTATAAAACATCTCTCTATAGCAACTATTGACTAGTCGTCTAGCCAATTTGCCCTTTCATGGATATTGTCTATAAGACCTACACGAATTTCCTGTAGGGCTACGGTGCTAACTAAATGTGTTCCGAATATCCTACGTCTCAGTCCTGCCAGAGCAGGGTAATCCAAGAGGTGTTTTGTCGTTTCCTCGTCCTCTTCCATGCAGCATCTACAGAGAGTGTACCAATCTTAGGGCGTGTTTTCCTACAAGAAAATGTTCCGTAAGTGTTCCTATCATTGTGGATAACCTGCATCTCGGCAAGTTAAGTAGTTGCCTAGTCCTCTTCCTGTCCACCTGTGGCCAGAGGACCCTGGCTTGTTTGCAAGTTGAAGTAAGTCTCCACTTGTCCTTGAACATATTATCGGCCCACTGCCTGATCTGCAAACGGCAGGTAGAGATTGGCATACTAACACCTTCTTTTGCCGGAAAAACCTGTGCCGTAGTACCCTGTCCAGCTAACGCATCCACTACGCAATTGCCTGGAATGTCGCTGTATCCCGGTACCCAAATGAGCCTGCTGTCGAAATACTCTGCCATCACCCTAAGTGATGAGTGGCATTCTTTCACCGTCAGGGACGTAGCAAACATGGCTTCCAGGGATTTTATGGCAGAATGGCTGTCTGTGTAGATACATATTCTCCGGAGGGTTGTGACACTACTTTTCAGTAGTTCAGCAACCTCCAGTATGGCGGTAATTTCCACCTGAATTACACTACAGTGATCAGGCAGCTTGAAGGAGATATTTACATTTAGGTCCGGTGAATGGACCCCATAGCCTACTTGTTCGTCCAACTTTGATACATCTGATACTACTGGTATCCCCTTCCAGTGACTTTTCCCAGGTATTCCTGTTCGGAATAGAACTCCTTAGATTTGTCGCTGGGAGAAGGTAGGGGATACAGTAGCCCGTTTTTACGGGAATAGAGTTGATCCGATGTAGTAATTCAGCGTGCCCGGAATGCCCCGATATCAAAACACCACAATCTCTGAGTCTCACCAGGGATGTAGCGGCTGCCGATTCGGCCATGATATCAGGAGTACAGATGTTCAGGATAGCACTAAGTGCAGTACCTGACGTCGTGCCGATTGCCCCACTAACGCTAATCAGTGCTGATCTTTGAATTTTCATCAAGGAATTCAGAATATATTTCTTTTGGAGGGACCTCCACCACACTACGATGCCATAGAGAAGTATTGGTCTGACTATTGCCGTATAAATCCACATGGTGATCTTAGGAGACAGTCCCAGCGCTTTCCTATTGCCCCTTTACAGCACTAAAGAGCAACAGACGCCTTTTTCACCCTCTCCTCCACATTCGGTTTCCAAGACAGTTTTCTGTTGAGAATTATTCCCAGATACTTGACCTTTCAGTCAACTGTAATTGCTCCCCATTAACTGACGGCAGTTCAAATGCGGGTATTTTATATTTTCGAGAGAACAAGATAAGCTCGGTTTTAAATGGGTAAGTGATAGTCCGTTGTTAGCGGTCCAGTTCGAAATCAGACTAAGTAGGCTAGTTGTACGAATGCTAAGTAAATTGAGGTTTCTACCCGTAGAGATGATAGCAAGATCATCGGCATAGACAAAGACCTGGCATTCGGCCCTGTCCAATTCAAGAAACAGTTCATTGACAGAAGTTAACCATAATAGTGGAGACAGAACTCCCCCTGCATTTGTCCCCTTGTTAACGTTCCCAGCAATTGTAACACCACCCCATTCAGCTTTGACGGATCTATCCACCAGAAGCTTCCCAATTAGGCGTGTCACTAAGCTGTTGACTCCTAGATTCTGTAACGACCTAAGAATCGCCGAAGGTTGAATGTTATTGAAGGCTCCCTCGATGTCCAGGAAGGTCCCCAGAGCGAAGACCTTATTCTCAAGAGAGTTTTCTATTATGCTGACTACAGAGTGGAGAGCCGTGTGAGTTGACCTGCCCTTGATATATGCATGCTGAGAACTCGATAGTAGATTCTGTGGAAGATTACTTCGAACGTGAATGTCCAGTAACCTTTCAAATGTCTTAAGAACAAAGGATGATAGACTGATTGGTCTAAAGTCCTTTGGTTTGACTTGAGAGCATTTGCCCGCTTTCGGGACGAAAACCACTTTGGTTTGCTTTCAAATGCTAGGAATGACTCCCAGCATAAGGCAGCCCCTGAAGATTGCCTCCAACCAACTACAAGACAGGTATAGTGCCTCCTGCAGTTGCGCGGGAATTATCCCGTCAGGTCCGGCTTAAAGCATCTGATGGCCCATATCAGATTCTTTGTGCTCACTATTGAGCGAAATTTTTCTATGCTAGGTGAGTTTCCGCCTAGCTCTTCTGCCTGATGACTAGCATTCCTGTCATCGTTGGGAAAGTGGGTATCCAGGAGAATCCCAAGAGACTCTTCAGACGAATACGTCCACGTTCCATCATCTTTCATTAAGAACCCCGCACACGGTGGTTTTTAGCGAGCACATATCTTAAGCGTGCAGGATGGTTGGTTCCCTCAATGGATTCACAGAAGTTTCGCCAGGATTTCCGTTTGGCCTTCCTGATTTCACCTTTATATAGATTAAGCCTAACCTTGTAAACGTCCCAATCCCTTTGGTCGCCGATCTTTTTGGCCTTATTGAAAAGCCCCCTAATCAACGATCTTAGATCCTGAAGCTCAGCGTTCCACCAATGAGGTTTTTTGTTACTCTTTGCAGCATTATAACCACTGGTCTTACAGGACTCATTGAGCGCGTTCCTGCACACATCAGTAAATTTGCCAACTAGTTCCTCCAGCTCTGGCACATTAGTCGGAATATTCGGATGGTTACCTAAGAGTTTCCTTAGGCGCCCACGATAGGCGTTCCAGGCCGTTTTCCTATAATTTTTAAAAACTTCCTTTTTCAGAGGTTCGATATTTATGTGGAACTGTAGATATCTATGATCAAAAAATGAGTGATCAGAAAGTACGCTCCAATCGGATACAGTTACATAGTCGTAGCCAAGTAGTAAAGTAAGGTCTAGTACTTCCCTCCTAACCGAAGTTATGAAGGTCGGTTCCTCGCCTCTATTACATATAGTCAAGGTTTCGGTTAGCTTATAATGAAATCAAAAAGAGACTCACCTCGTTCATTGGTGCCGGTACTCGCCCATATTGTGTGGTGTGCGTTGGCATCGGCACCTAAATTACGCTACAATCCCGTCTTTTTGCATCCGATACAACATCCCTGACGGACTTAGGAGGGGGTTATTCAATATGGTCGTGCGCCATGTACGATGAATCTAGCCAGATGTTACGCTGGCCGTTTTTCAACGAGAGGCTGATGGCGGTTGTATCGCAATCACTAAAATTCTGCAATAAAAGAGCATTAAATTTGTTTTTAATGAGAATGCAAGATCTTGTCCTACCTGGGGTTGATAGGACGAAGGTCCTGTATCCATTGCACCTGATACCTGATACCATATACGATCATGGACCGTCCATGGTTCTTGTATCAGGGTCACATCGGCTCCACCCTTCGCAAGATGAAGAATGAGGTTGGCAGATGCTGCCTTACTACGATGAAGATTTATCTGCAGGACTTCCATCATCTACGGGATCTTCAACTCCGGGTACCTCGATCACGGTTGTCTCGTGATCACCCTCGCTAGTGATGGAGAGGTCGATGATGCTGCCACTGTCGTCATCCAGTAGTGTTTATCTACCGCAGTTTCAGGATGCTTTCCAGCATTTACATCTGTCACTTCCAACTTCGACTCGGCCAGTTTGCCACTCAGCTATCCACTTTGTATACCCTGAGGGGTACACTCATGAACCCAAACCGAATTTGGCCTCCTCTAGGGGTTTTAAGGAATCCTGGTCCAGGACCAAAACTACCTACCGAGAGGTTCCTACAGGGTCCTCAACCTTGACCACCTTCCAATGCTTTGCAGGAATTGAGGGATTGCAGTGGTTGATTATCTTCAGGATCTCCAGTGGGTTAGTAGGTGAATTTGACGGGACCCAAACCCTAGCCCTTGGTCCCTCCTATCCACGGCTTTGAGTTTGGTTCCCGGCCAAACCTCTCTTACCCCACTCATGGCGGACTTTTACAATGGCGCTGCTCGTTCATCAGAGCAGCCGATTAGTTTAATGCTTCCTTGGAACCATCCCGCGTTTTCGCAGATTGGCACAGGACCAGGGTTATCGTTGACGATGTCCATGAACACCGTACGAAGGGCTCCTACGAGGCGCCATTAACCCTTGGGGAAACGTCCATCCTGGGAATCTTCATCCAAGACGCCAATGATTAGGCTGTCCTTCGCGACATCACTAATGGACATGCTGAGCACTGGGTGGCTTTTGTGCCTCTTACCACGTTTTGTATCCTCCTCCACTGAACGCTGTCATTTAGTAATAGCCAGTAGCCCACTCCAAGTGAGTGTGGCGACTGGCCGTGCGGAGAGCTCTCCGCTTTCGGGAGGGGCAGAGATTTTTTGTTTTCCCCGTAGTTGTGGAGAACGATTGGCACATGGGAAGCGTCGATTTAATAGATAGTAGTATGGGAAGATATAAAATAGAGGTACGAAGCAAAAGATGGCAAGTTCGGATGTTTTACCATTTATTGGACCTTATTGGACTCTATGGAAGTTTGGATTAAAACCCAATGCACAGAAAACGAGCTCTTTTGAAAATATTATTCAAGCAAAGAAAGTTTCCTCAATGTACTGTCGTGTCACAAGCTATTTGCGAAAAATGCGATGTAGCGTTGTGTTACAATAAACAAAATAATTGTTTTAAATTATTTCATACTATTTAAGATTTTTTTTGAACTTTTCACTCAATGTAACAGAAATGGTACAATCTCTAAAAACCTGAATAAAATACAGAAAATAATTTTTTTTAATTTCTGAAAAATATGTGTTTGTTAAACGTTATTTCACAATATTTTGGATTTTTATGATCTTGAGTTATAAAGGGTTAAGGAATTTCGTGAATAGCACCGAATTCCTATAAGAGATATAGTAGATTAGTAGGTAAACTTAGAGCACACAACAGGTCGAATCAGCGGCTTAAGTGTATGTCTACTGACATGGGAAAGTTTAGAGTGCTCCTTTTTTGAACACTCAACATCGGCCCCCTCTTGGGCGCCCGAAGGGTGCCCACGAAAAAAGCTCGACAACTACTAGTTATCGAAATTTTTTGATATTTTCGCTTTATTTAGATCGTTCGTACCATAGATAAAGTAAACTAATAGATGAAGCACAAGTATTGGGAAAATTTTGGTGTAATGGATAAGATGTCGTTGAAAGCAATAAATGGGATATTTTTTGTTCCCAAAAAAAGGCAAAAAAATTCTAAAATTTCATATCAAAAGAAAAAATTTATTTTCAATAAAAATATCACTTCGTAACACTATATATACTTAAGTAGAATATCTTCTGGCAATCGAATTGCAAAGCCATGACACCACCGACTAAGTCCTAATAAATTGGTTGTTCCTCCCGTTCAGCTATAATGCCTTGTTGAGAGTCCTTAGACACTCTAACGGTTTTGGCATCTGCGACCACAGAAATTGATACTGTTTTTGCGCGGGGAAGTTTTAAGATTAAAAAGGCGTTCCGGCATGTTCATCTTTGGGCGGTATTACGGGTTTTCTCTTATATATATACCAACACCGGCCTCATGGCTTTGAAATTGAATTTTATATAATAAACAAATTCTATTATATAAAAATCATTTAATTTTGTCACATTTCCCTTGTTTAAATTACTTTAAGAAAAATTTCCCACAATTTTGAATAAACGTCAATGAGAATAATGAGAAACTTCAGTGAAAGTGACACTAGTACAGGACCGCACCTACTGAACAAAGTTGACAATGGGCGCGCTATCAAAGACGATCTAGAATTAGACGACCAGAAGATGTGCGCAATTTGGCAACCCTGGTATAAGAGAACCAAAAAGTGCTAGAAATTCACTCATACGCATTTCTGTCACGCGTCATATCTTGATTATTTCATACTTTTTGCATAGTTTATGTAATTTTACTTCAACGTGGTTGGAATTTGTATAGTTATATACAATAACACTATCAAAAATCTGCTCGTGTATTGAAATATTCAATGAAGAGAGTAAGAGAGAGAACAGAGAATAACTAGGGTTTCACTCGTTGTGTTTGTTGGCATTTGAGTGAAGAGAAATTTTGGCTGTCTACTTGTATATCGTTTTGGCGCGATATCTATTATTTCCTTTATCTATGCTTCGTACCATGGTAAAATTATCTATCGGGTAAACGGGTCAGCCCAGCTGATTTGTGTTTTTTTCATCTTTTCCGTGGGTAAGCTGTCAAATTCGTTTTGTTTCTTTCTATTTGTCAATAAAATTCAAAGAATTTCAATCAAAATGCAATTTAATAGCATAGACTTTGTATCAAGTAAGACAAGCTTATTAAATTTTTCACATTTTGTGTACATAGAGATTTTTATTATTCAGCTAATTTTGACATCTTAACCACGGAAATGCTAATGCGACAACCTAATAGATAATTCTATCATAGTTCGTATAAAAAATTAAAATAAATCACATTTTCTCAAAAAAAATAGATTTTATCTGGCGATAACTAAGACAATTATCGGAAAAAAATAGTTTATATTTTCCTCTTATTTTGACCCGTTTAAAAAATAGTTTTTTTCTAATTAGCCTACTTTTGGGACCCATTTGTGGACTTTTTGGGCGCCGTCTAATCTCTAATTTTACTATATTTTTGGTTTTTTTACCCTGATCCTGGTCTCGATATGTTGCCCATTTTTCAAGACAACCATCCAGAGGTTAAAGTCTCCGGTAACCACTTTAGAGAACCTCTTATGGGGCCACATTGGGTTTTTTAATTTGCATTGGATTTAAAATTGCATTACTTTATCTAATGCAAATGCAAAAAATTACCATTGTCCGCAATGGCAATTAAAAAATTTGTAATTTGCATTTGCTCAGGCATTGTAAATGCAGGTTGTGGAATCGGATCCAATGGTAATGAATTTGTTTGACTGCTGGAAGTCCTGTTTTTAAAGTATTTTATATGTAGAGTATTATGGCTTCGATATGATATAAACTATAAATTATAATTGTCATATAATTGTATGACTCAGCCTCACCAACAGTTGATACAACTTCTGACAATTTGAATCAACAGTAGGTACGTTTGAGGGCTGGTTGCAAACAACATAAAACATAATTTAGCTTTCATTAGTATCAATGAACCAGGGGGTTTCTTTTTTGGGTTTCTATGGCACAGCTGATCGTAAAGGTACTAAGTTTAAATAGTGTTTATTGATACTAATGACAGCATATACTTTTGACCAATAGAAATGTATTCTTTGTTAAAAACCCTGTGTTGCAGTGAAGATCGCCTTCTCGCGGTGCAACCTGGGTAACCCTAAATGACCTTTTTCCTCTTTGGCACAGACTCTGCTACGACCCTGGTTCACGATTTTTGTAACTATTTCATCTTCTGCTCTCGAGCTGTCGTTCTGTGCTCTGCGACCTAAGTAGGCTGAGGTGACACTCTGTCGAAGTGTCAATCCTCGCGTGGAACTCCCTGCTTCATAGACAACAAAGTTTAGGCCCACATCAATCATGAAGGATAACATTAAAACGTCTTCAGTCACAGGAAAACCTGCCACTTCCCCCGAGCCTACGGGCTCTTCCTTGAGCACTAGTGCCCTTAAGTCTTCTGCGGTCACACGCAAGGGGCCTCTGCAACTGCAAATAACGCGGGCGATGGTCAACCCTCCCCAACTACGGGGAAAACTAAAAATCTCTACCCCTCCCGGAATCGGAGACCTGATCTTCGACTGGCCACTAGATTGGTTAGTCAACTCTCTGCACGACCAGTCGCCGCACTCACTCCTGCACGGTAAACACCTTGAAGTGGGCTAAGGGCGTCTGTGAGGGCTCCAAGTCTGTAGGGACAAAGCCTCCCCTGGCTGTTAATAAAAGACAGCCACCCAGTGCTCGGCAGGTTCTTTTGCGATGTCGCGAAGGACAACCTAATCATTGGCGTCTTGGATGAAGGTTCCCAGGATGGACGTATCCCCAAGGATAAATGGCGCCTTGTAGAAGGAGCCCTTCTTACGGTGTTCATGGACATTGTAAACGACAACCCTGGTCATGTGCCAATCTGCGAAGACGCGGGATGGTTCCAGGGTAGTATTAAACTGATCGGCTGCTCTGATGAACGAGCAGCGCGTTTGTATAAGTTCGCCATGAGTCGAGAAGGTGAGGTTTGGCCGGGGGCCAAACTCAAAGCCGTGGATAGGAAGGATATACCTTCTAGGCCAAGGGCTAGGGTTTGGGTCCCGTCGAAATCACCTACTGACCCACAGGAGATCCTAAAGATCATCAGCCACTGCAATCCCTCCATTCCTGCAAAGGATTGGTAAACACCTTGAAGTGGGCTAAGGGCGTCTGTGAGGGCTCCAAGTCTGTAGAGACAAAGCCTCCACTGACTGTTAATAAAAGACAGCCACCCAGTGCTCGGCAGGTTCTTTTGCGATGTCGCGAAGGACAACCTAATCATTGGCGTCTTGGATGAAGGTTCCCAGGATGGACGTATCCCCAAGGATAAATGGCGCCTTGTAGACCTGATCTTCGACTGTTCATGGACATCGCAAACGACAACCCTGGTCCTGTTCCAATCTGCGAAGACGCGGGATGGTTCCAGGGTAGTATTAAACTGATCGGCTGCTCTGATGACCGAGCAGCGCGTTTGTATAAGTTCGCCATGAGTCGAGTAGGTGAGGTTTGGCCGGGGGCCAAACTCAAAGCCGTGGATAGGAAGGATATACCTTCTAGACCAAGGGTTTGGGTCCCGTCGAAATCACCTACTGACCCACAGGAGATCCTAAAGATCATCAGCCACTGCAATCCCTCCATTCCTGCAAAGGATTGGAAGGTGGTCAAGGTTGAGGATCCTGTAGGAACCTCCCGTCAGGTAGTTTTCGTCCTGAACCAGGATTCGCTAAAACCCCTTGCGGAGTCCAAAGGCCAAATTCGGTTTGGGTTCATGAGTGTACCCCTCAGGGTATGCAAAGTGGATAGCTGAGTGGCAAACTGGCCGAGTCGAAGTCGGAAGTCACAGCTGTAAATGCTGGAAAGCATCCTGAAACGGCGGTAGATGCTGAAGAAGCACTACTGGACGACGACAGTGGCAGCATCATTGACCAATGGGGCCACTTTGCCTGGCTCCGAGATGGGTCTATCACTAGCGAAGGTGATCCCGAGACGACCGTGATCGAGGTACCCGTAGTTGAAGATCCCCTAGACGATGAAAATCCTCCAGATAAATCTTTATCGCAGTAAGGCAGCATCGGCCAACCTCATTCTCCATCTTGCGAAGGGTGGAGCCGATGTGGCCCTGATACAAGAACCATGGACGGTCAATGATCGTATATGTGGTATCATTTGCAATGGATACAGGACCTTCGTCCTATTAACCCCAGGTGGATCTTGCATACTCACCTCCTCCCAAGATCTTGCATACTCATTAAAAATAAATTTAATGCTTTTATTGCAGAATTTTAGTGATAGCGATACAACCGCCAGCCTCTTGCTGGAAAACGGCCAGCGGGACATTTGGCTGGTTTAATCGTACATGGCGCACGACCATACTGAATCACTCCCTCCGAAGTGCGTCAGGGATATTGTATCGGAGGCAAAAAGACGGAATTGTAGCGTCATTATAGGTGGCGACGCCACCGCGCACCACACAATATGGGCGAGTACCGGCACCAATGATCGAGGCGAGTCTCTTTTTAATTTCATTATAAGCGAAACCTTGTCTATATGTAACAGAGGCGAGGAACCGACCTTCATAACTTCGGTTAGGAGGGAAGTACTAGACCTAACTTTACTCCAAAAGAAGTATATTCTGAATTCCTTGATGAAAATTCAAAGATCAGCACTGATTAGCGTTAGTGCGGCAATGGGCACGACGTCAGGTACTGCACTTAGTGATATCCTGAACATCTGTACTTCTGATATCATGGCCGAAACGGCAGCCGCTACATCCCTGGTTAGAATCAGAGATTGTGGCGCTTTGATATCGGGGCATTCCGGACACGCTGAATTACTACACCGGATCAACTCAATTCCCATAAAAACGGACTACTGTATCTCCTACCTTCTACCAGCGACAAATCTAAGGACTTCTATTTCGAACAGGAATACCTGGGAAAAGTCACTGGAAGGGGATACCAGTAGTATCAGATTTTTCACGGATGGATTAAAGTTGGACGAGCAAGTAGGACCTAAATGTAAATATCTCCTTCAAGCTGCCTGATCACTGTAGTGTATTATAAATAAATAAATGGTTTCCCATCACATCCCATGAAGGGTTCTTTTCAATGCTAGATACTCTTTCAATGCTAGATTTTTCAATGCTAGATACTCGATAGTGTCGCCGTCACTATGCGAGGTGGCCGCCGCCGAAAGAAAATTTGAAGGTGGTCAGAGCCGGGTTTGAACCCAGGATCTCCTGTACAAGAGCCGCGCACACTAACCATTGCAGGTTGCTGAACTACTGAAAAGTAGTGTCACAACCCTCCGGAGAATATGTATCTACACAGACAGCCAGGCTGCTATAAAATCCCTGGAAATATTTTGACATCAGGGTACCGGGACACAGCGACATTCCAGGCAATTGCGTAGCGGATGCGTTAGCTAAACAGGGCACTACGGCACAGGTTCTTCCGGCAAAAGAAGGTGTTATTATGCCAATCTCTACCTGCCGATGGCAGATCAGGCAGTGTGCCGATAATATGTTCAAGGACAAGTGGAGACTTACTTCAACTTGTAAACAAGCCAGGGTCCTCAGGCCACAGGTGGACAGGAAGAGGACTAGGCAACTACTTAACTTGCCGATAGGCAGGTTGTCCACAATGATAAGAACACTTACGCGACACTGTCTTGTAGGAAAACACGCCCTAAGATTGAGACATAGAAACTCCACTCTCTGCAGATGCTGCATGGAAGAGGACGAGGAAACGAGGAAACACCTTCTCTTGGATTGCCCTGCTCTGTCAGGACTGAGCAGTACGATATTCGGTACACATTTAGTTAGCACCGTAGCCCTACAGGATATTCCTGTAGGTCTCATAGACAAAATTATTGAAAGGGCAAATTGGCTAGATGACTAGTTGCTATGGAGGAAACTGCAGGTATCACGATAGGCTTCTTTAGCATACCAACCAACGAACCAAAAACCCTTGCAGAATAATTGTTACTTACATTTCTTTATGAAATTGTAAATACACACATAATTTTTCAGAAATTGAATACAAATTTGGCAAAATTTCTTTGTTATTTTCTTTTTACAAAATAACACAGTAGTAATACAAATTCTTAGAGGTTTATATTCGTCTCGCTCTAACACACGGTATCTATCAAAAATACTACATTTTCTTGTCTTTATACAAAAACAAAATCATCAAATTACCGATGGTTACTTTTTCTGTGTGATAACAATTTAGCTCTTTTGGGGCTAGATTTAGCACTTTTCGACCTTGCAAAACGCGAAAAAAATTCATAGCCGCTTTTGGGAAAAAACGCGTAAAGTGGAGTTCAGATTATCAGACAGATTTGACGATTTGTCGAATCTGAAGAAAAATTGTCAATATGAACAGATGTTGTCATATAAATCTGATGGTCTTCAAAACCAAATGATTTATATGAGGTTATCAATAAAACAGAGAGCGAGAAATAAAATGGCTATAATTTACAAAACTATTAATTACATACCATTTTTGGAATTTAATGTGAAATGAAGAATACAAATCTCAAACAAAAATATAAATTAATTTTTTTGAAGTTTTATTTAAAAAAAATGTGATAATTATTGGAGCTGAAAATCATCCTTATTTGGCTTTGGAGCTGAAAATCATCCTTATTTGGCTTTGTTATAGAAATTGTTAAAATATTATGAGAACATGCTATAACAAATTAAACCCATAATAATACTTCCTTTTAAGCTGAACGGTTAACGTATAACAGCTGCGCCCATTTCTTGGAGGATATGTAAATGTTTTGGATTCAGAATTACAAAAAAGGCTAAAAAGTCCAATTTAGCATTATGATTTTGCAAACGGCACAATTTTTGAGAACATTTGGCATACTTCTTTAGTCGGTATCTGGCAACACTGGCTATGACGTAGGCTGCACTCAACTTGAAAGCAATATTCATGTTCCATAAAACTTCATGGCTTCTGTATATGTATGTAGCTCTATGAATCGCAACACATCATTATATCTATTACCTCTACTCACAAACATTTTTAATTATTTTTAACAAGGAAAACGAGAAACTGTTCATAACAAATGTAATCAACTGTTTTCTTTCTACATGTGTGTATCTACTGCAAAAGTAAACAAAAAGGAACAAAACCAAAATACATGTGAATTTGACATACGAGAAACACCGAAGCAAGATTTATTCATTCAGGTCATGGTATAAAGAAATGGTAGAAGCACTAGCCCAGCAGATTTTAACTTTTTTCTGGACTGAGTGAGTAAGTTTTTCTCTTATGTCAAAATTTGTTTACATTTGTTTGTCTGCAACCCCCGTTCACCAGCAACTGCTGTTTTTGAAATATTTCTCTGCAAAAATTACATAGAAACGTTTTAATTTTCACACTTAAACCCTTTCAATATATCAAATAACACTCAATCATTTTCTAAATGACACTTTTTGCAAATTTGTTTACATTTTCATAATTTTTTCTATCAGCTGACTTGACACAACACAGACACTGAGCAAAAACAAAATGCCTGTTGTTTTTGGCTTGTTGTATTTGTTGTCGTACTGCATCTACCATTATATTTCTACCATGATTCAGGTTATATCAGTAGCACAGCTGATTTCATTTTGTTGTTGCCTAAAATGTCAAAGTTTTTTTACATTTCGGTGTTTGTTTACATTATAAGTTTGTTCACAACCATGGTACAAATATTTTTGTTTTTGCTCAGTGTCTGTATTGTGGCAAGTCATCTGATAGAAAAATACTGAAATTGTTGACCACATTGGAAAAAGTGCCATTTAGAAAATGATTGAAAGTTCAAATCAGCTGGGCTAGTGCTTTACCATTTATTTGTACCATGTTCACAACGTTTCAAAGAATTTATAATAAAGTAGACGAATTTATTTGCAACATCAATTTGTTAAATATTAAAGTCTTTTTCAAAAATCGGCTTGAATCTCCATTATAAGCACTAAATTTAACATAATTGAAATTAAATTGCAATGTTCACCTTGTGTTTACGTAAGCTGACTTTGACATATTAGGCACTTCAATTTCATCAACAGCTGCTGCTATAACCTGAATGAATAAATCTTGCACCAAAGCAAGAAAAATGTCCAAATCAGCTGTTCTAACGAGTTTACGTTACTTATTTTATCATGGGTTGTACCAACTGGTGGGAATGTGTATGGCCAACATAAGCGTTTATTTCAGCCGCCGCTGATCAAAACCAACCACGCCGCCGACGCGTAGTATTTTATGTAGGCTTCAAGCTCTTTTTCCAGACACGTCAGATTCTTCTTGAACATACAAATATACAAGCAAAAAAATAGACATTGCTGGAAATTTTGCAATATTTGCACAGTTGTTTTTCAATATTTTTACGGAACAGGCTCGATTTTTTGAGGAAACGAGAATACGGCAGGTAGCATGAAAAATTTTGTAATCGCATCGCTATTAGTAGGCTGCATTGTCTACACTTGTGGTCTGCCAGTAACCAAAACGAAGAAAACTGATGAAAATAAACCCAGCACTCCCGCAACACCAGATGTCGAGACATCTCTGGAATATGAACGTTATTTAAAAGAAGTTGTCGAGGCCTTGGAAAGTGACCCCGACTTCCGAAAGAAACTAGACAAAGCTCCTGAAGCTGACATTAGAGTAAGTACGAAACTAGAGTTAGAGTAATTTTATATATATGTATTTAGTTAATAAACTTTTGTTTTTTAGAGCGGCAAGATAGCGCAAGAGCTGGACTATGTGAATCATCATGTACGCACGAAATTGGATGAAATAAAACGTCGTGAACTTGAGCGTTTGCGAAGTTTAGCTAGCAAAGAGTATGAACTGAGTAATGACATTGATCGCAATCATTTGAAAGTTTCTCAACATGTCGACCACGACAATCAGCACTCCTTCGAGAAGGAGGATTTACGAAAATTGATTAAAAAAACTTCTGAAGATTTGGCTGAAGCCGACCGTAAGCGGCGAGAAGAATTCAAGGAATACGAAATGCAAAAAGAATTTGAGAAAGACATGGTTAAAAAAGAAATGAGTGAGGAACAGAGAAAAAAATTCGAAACGGAACAAAAAGAGTTGGAAGACAAACATAAAAAACACGAGAAAGTACATCATCCTGGCAACAAGGCACAGCTAGAAGAGGTGTGGGAAGAACAGGACCATATGGACAAAGCCGATTTCGACCCACATGCGTTTTTCATGATTCATGGTAAGTATACGAGAACACCGAGTAACATTAATAAGAGTTTGCAACAGCAGCTTTTTGTACTAAACGAAGACCGTGAGATACTTGGAAAAAGTATAGAGAATGATAGTGGAATTAATTGGGATCTACACAAATAATTTTACTCTAACATTTAATTACATTTTGATTTTTTTTACTGAATATCCTTTTTTAATCGATTAAATTGACAAAATTTACTCCCAGTTGATGTGTTTTGTAGTTAGGCTTGACACACGGTAGCAAAAATATGAAAATAACACCACGCAACCCACCTATCACCTTTTCTTCCTTGACAGCGTCTTCTCTATTTGTTCTCCAAGTACTAACTTGATCAGCTGTCTCATCGATACCCCTTGTACGAAAATGAAAGATAAACACCCGTATTCTATCTTCCACTTTCCCGAGACGATTTACCAACCTTCGCTTTCATGAAGTACCTCGTGTTAGGCAGAAAATACACAATACATTAGATTGATGTGCTTGTTTATAAATAAATTTGTAATCGTGCATCTCAAGCATCTCAAAATACCGTTCGGAACCGGTGTAAAACTGTAGGTCCCAATCAGTGAGTGTAAAACTGGAAAGCGCACATATCACTGATTGTGAGAAGCTCTCCCCAATCCCTTCATGGGTGTTTATGGGACACCATGTTACCATGTATTCGTGCACACATTAAAAAAAAGTCCCATCCCAACAGCCCAAAGTTTTTGATATTTCGGTCTGATTGACGTTGGTTGATGTATGATGTATTCGATGCTTTACGGTTGCACCGATATGTATTCATATACTACGGTTACACGGGAGCTTATATTGTGATATCATATCGTGATATGTCAATAAAGTACTTGTTAGTAACACGTACTTGTTTGACTTATTGCCATATGATATCACAAGAGAATTTCTCGTATAAACGTAAGATCGTGTATAGCTCATCAAAAATTTAAACAAATTCGAAAATGCACATCTCACTAGGCTGTGAACACATTTTTGTTACCAAGTACTTTTCTTAAATTTTTTTATAATATGAAATATTAATTCTTATTGTACTTTTTAAGCTTAAAGCGTTTTAATATATCTTACAGAAAAGGTCAAAAATTCAGCATTGCTAATGAGGTACATACTTAAAATGTATTTTTCATAACGGTGTTGAATAATAATAGGATGTTTTTTAAAACCGTTCTTATGATTATGTAATAAAATGTTTAAAAACATTTTATGGCTAATATTTATTACATGATCCTTTCATATTTACATCTTTCGAGGCATACTATCTACGAGATTGAATTACGTTTCAGGGGATATTGAATTCCAAGCCTCAAGCACTTGGTTCCAAAGACCGTTCTTATTTTTCGAATCGTGCACTCAAATTTACCTTTTTTAAATGACCCAGAGGTGCTCTATAGGGTATTGTTTTTAAGATTGTGGTGGCCAGTCGGGAATTTAGACATTTTTCTTCTCAAACCACTCACGTGCTAACCTTGAGGAGTGGTTTTGGCCATTATCTTGAATATTTGATTCTGTAGGATGTATACATAGTACGCAGCGCAAAATGTATTTTTCTATCTGAAAAATTGTATCAACGCCAGATGTAGAGAAGCAAACCATAATCGACCCACCTCCATGCTTCACTGGTTTATTCGTATTCGTATGTTCCGGTCGTTGAGCGTATGTACTGCCATCAGAACCAATTCATAATATTTTCTATTTCCTTTAACGACTTTCCTTTACTTCTTAATTTTTCATCACTTTTTCTTCGTTGGTATGAACTCCAAAAAAAGGTTAAGGTTAATTAAACAACAAATTTCACAGTTATTCCTACTCTCTCGACATTATTTGTGCATGAAAGAAGATAAAAATGCTTTTGAAACATTCCCGTTCCCATTATTTTTTCCAAGCGGTTTTATAAATTATTATTAATTCAAAATTTTATATAAACACATACATGTAACAATAAATACTTCTAAAATTAATCGTCCACACAAAAAATTACGATTCCCAAAAAAATTACGATTTTGTTGTTGTTTAAAGGTAGTTCTTCACTAGTCCTGGGGCTACTCAAACATTAGACAATTAGTTTTACAAGGTTGCATTTCACTGAATTGTGTAAAGCGACACACCCACACTGATTTTCCTCCTAATATAAGTACGTGCTGGTGAAATTGACAAAACACGAGAACACCTTGATATTTGTTTCTTGTTGGTTTGGTCATTTAGTTTATATTTCGGTTATTTTCGTCATATTGACTACTTTTTTGCATTTATATATCTAAAATAAAATAATTGATATAGCTAAAATAAAAATCTCACACGCACATAGATATTCCTAGTGTGTTCATCGGTATTTTGTCTGCAATAATATATATTGTCAAAAATTTTCATATCTTATTTGGCACAGCTTAAACACAAATATTTCCTTATCACACAAACACTTATTCAACACGTATCTACCACGGCTAACAACTTTCGAAAAAAACAGTCTTTTTAAGAACTTAAAGTTGTTTTATGGAAAGTTTTTCGCAGTGGTAGATAGTGTTGAATAATTTTTTAATAGTAAATGTTCGAAAGTGTACTAATGGCTTGTGAAATATCAATTGCTTTCAGATGTCGACGGTAATGGTTACTGGGATGAAACAGAAGTTAAAGCTTTGTTCGTTAAAGAACTCGATAAGGTATATCAATCTGGTATGCCAGAGGATGATATGCGTGAACGAGCCGAAGAAATGGAGCGTATGCGGGAGCATGTTTTTCAAGAAACCGATACAAACCGTGATGGACTGATAAGCTTCCAAGAATTTTTGGAACAAACTAAACGTGATGAATTCAATCGTGATCCCGACTGGCAGACTGTTGAAGAACAGCCACAATATACACATGAGGAATATTTAGAATTTGAACGCCGCAGAAAAGAAGAAGTTGATCGTATGATTGCTCAAGGAATGGTAAGTGAAAACATACATTAGCGTACATAACTACGTAAAGGATATTCAATTATATTATGTTTGCAGTTGCCACCTCATCCTAATATGCCTCAAGGTTATTACGTTGATCCGAACGTGGCACATCAACAGCAACCCCAGATGCATTATCAAAATCCTCAGCAACAACATATGCAGCAGCAGCAACAGTACCAACAACAGCAACAGCAATATCAGCACCATCAACAACAACAATATCAACAGCAACAATACCAGCAACAACAATACCAACCCCAACAGCAGTACAATCCACATCAACAACAGCAGAACCCTCAACAACAACCACAATATAATCCTCAACAACAACAGCAGCAGCAATACACCACCCAACAAGTGCATTTGAATAACAATCAGGTTTATCAGCATGTTCCAGCTCAACCCCAACCCCAACAACCGGTTGTAAATAATTTGCCCCAGCAGCAACAACCCGTGGTAAATAATTTGCCACCACAGCAACAACCTGTTCCTAGTAGCAACCCATCCCAACAGCCCATTGCCAATAATATAGTCCCACAACAACAACAACAACCTGTAGCCAACAATAACATTCCGACTCAACAGCAATATCAACAGCCGCAACAGGTTCATCAGCAGCAACAACATAACAATGCTCAACCACCAAAGCATTAAATTTGTTCGAAACATCTCACACATGACCTATTCTAAAACATTCGATTGATCATAAAATGTAAAATCGATTACATTTTATTTTATTTGTTTCAATTCCGATTTAAAAATGCAATTCAAATTTTTTAAAATATGTTGTTTTAATGTGTTGTTCTCAGTTTTTTGTATTTTGTATAGATAAAATTATAATCTTTGCATTTCTCAAGACATTTCATTGTGTATACATACATACATACATACATACATATATATATATTTGTATTCTTCCATTATTTGTATAAAAGAAACGATTACTAATATTTAGGCATGATTTGAATGTATATTTAATCGAGTGCTGTCTACAAAAATTTTAGAAACATTTTTTTGATTCAGAAATAAACTATAATTGTTGTTTTCTATTAATGCAAAGATAATATTGTATGGCTGAATTGGGAGGTTAGGTTTGTTTAATACTTTAAGTTCAGTTAGGACCGTTGTAAATCCACAGGCAATGTCTAAGATCGCTGTCCTGGCTTTTACTTGTTAGTGGAAGTTAAACACTTGGACGCAATAAGTGTGCCAATTCCACTTTCGTCATAAATTTGGCGAAACTAAATTCTGGTTGAAAATAAAATTATTTAAATTTTTATGTATGAATGATATGTTCACCGAGGAAACATCAAATTCAGAGGCGTTAATGTGTAATACGTTTAGAATATACTTTCTTACGAATTCGAACAAATTGCACTGCATAATATGGGGCCTATTCGGAAATGCAACTACTGTTGCAGATGCTTGTTTGTTGCGCATTTTGTTTGCAATTACGGTCTCAAAACACCTGCAAAGTTGTCAGATGTTGCATTTACGAACGTGCTGCGCATCAGTTGCAGAGCAGTGATGCATTTCCGAAAAGGCCAATGTATATTCGAATGCATTGAAATGTTTTTAACCCATTTGTACCCAAAACTTCACCTTCGAAAATGCAACTTTCTAATACGAAAACGAACGTCAAAATATGTAATTCATTCGAAAGATACTTCCCAAGTGAGAAAGAAGTAAAAAATTGAAATGGGAGAACAGAGCCCTAACTATGTAACTCGTTGCGAAAGGAAAATTTACCGGAATCGGAATTTTAGTACCATGGATCTCGAATTCGAATCAGCTATATCCGAAAGTCGGATTCTACTTTCGATTTTCGGAAAGACAACCATGTATCTGAAGTTTCGAACAGAAATGCACTCGATTTTTGGCATTCTTATTCGGTTGCTCTGGAAATAGCGGAAAGAAATAAATTACTTGATTTTGATAAAAATAAAATAGACAAACAAGAAAAACATTATTGCTCTTTTTTAGCAAAAACTTATTTTTATGTCTAAATGTCTTTTAAAAAAATTTGGCTTAAGTTAAGTTTAAGGGCCACTCTCGTATCGCGTCCAAATGATCATCACTCCATAGACCTTATCATCCAGAGTAAAACCGTATTTTTTTTCTGGGGAAATCCATACTTCCCGAATTAGGGGCCTCCAAAGTTTGAACATATATCCCCCCATATATTCCACATATCGATGATGGATTAATATAAAAAGGGCCTAACTCGATTTTTTGTTACTTGACAGGAGAAGGAAAAAACTTAATAAAATCCGTAAAATTTTAGTTACAAAAAAAGTTTTAATGCAATTTTTAATAAAAAGGGGCAACACATTTTTGGAAATTGCATTAAAACTTTTTGTTGTATCTAAAATTTTAAGGATTTTATTAAGTGTTTTCCTTCTCCTGTCAAGTAACAAAAAATCGAGTTAGGCCCTTTTTATATTAAGCCATCGATATATTGACGGACTGCGACAATATGGGTATCATTGGAAAGCTTATGAAAATACCTTCAAAACTCCATAACAATTTTTCGGATTTATTAACCCATTGCGAGCCTATATCCAATATTCGACTTTTATAACCCCACTTTTTGAGGAAAAAAACCTATTATCTCAGAATAGTACACAACATACATATTTTCACCCGTTATTGTATACTTTAGACATTAAGCTAAAAAATAAGATATCATTTGTTCCTTTAACCCATTAATGACCGAAGATATCAAGGGTCAAAGTTCACGAAAACAAAAAATACAAAATTATTTAAAAAAAAATAGCGCAATTTTAAAATAATTTTTTCCCGATAAAAAATAAAACCAATATTTTCAAAAAATAAAAATTATTTTAAAAATATCGCACGATTTTGTTTAAATAATTTTTTCCTGACAAAAATAAAAAAATATTTTCAAAATATCCTTTTTTTCGTGGGACGTCTGTAAGTACATATATGTATGTCCACTTTTGTACGCACAGTGACCATGGGATTGGTTATGGTAACCATCCAGAAAAATACAATTTTTTTTTTTAAAAATCGAGCGATTTTTCTGATTTTGCAACACATCGACTTAAGGTACAGAAGGAATTTTAGCCCCCCTGCCTGAGCGATTTTCAAAAAAGTCTACCACACGGTACGAGCAACATATGTAGGTCCCTGCGAGGGTTAGTTTTCCATTTTCTAACATTCTTTACTTTTTCTTTATTTTTTTTTCAACTTTTTTTGCCTGCCGAAATTTGGGTGCCCATAACTCCGAAAATAGGTGTTCCACCAAGTTTTTATTTTACATTTTTTGCTTAAAACAACGGACCGTGGCCCTTAAAGTTGACCTGTTCCAAAAATTTAACCGAGGTCCATGTTTTTTGATTGTTCAATGTTACAGGATTTTTTCCACCTGATACTTTATACTTCGGAGAACAGCGACTCTAAGGAATTCGTGCACTAAATAAGATGACAAAAATGTCCTATTACTAAACCATAGTATAGTGTCTTTATTAAAGATAAATATTTTTAATATGTACTTATTTCGACTTACATTTGTACACTGAATCTGTACCACTCACTGCATCTTCCTTCACACAGGGAAAAGATTAGTTGGAAATCAATTCAGGCATTGGAAATTCCATGCTAACGTCTATATTTTGGTCAGAATTCGTAAGTGTCAAACATCAGAATTATTTGTCGATGTTATTGATAGATTGAAAATCGGTCTTACTAAATATACAAGCTGCTACTACCGAATTTTAGTTGTATTAACCAATTTGAGTATTTCAAAAACCTCATTCATCTGAAATGGAAGATACAACTAATAAAAAGTACAATATTAGAATTCGTGTTCAAATATTAGTTACTGTAATCATAATTTAGTTTCTGGTACAAAAACACTTGTTACAAAGTTATGTAACAAAAAACGAATTTTCACAAGAGGCTTTGTTGTTAAAGAGAAACTACGTATATTTGATAAACAAAGTTGTGAAAAAACAATACAGTGTATACTTATAGATATCAGCCAGCGAAGAATACATACATATTTATCATAAATTGAGGTGAAGTGAGACTTAAACATAATCGTTGAATATGACGCCACTACCCTGCAGTTTCACAAGTAGTGGCTGGCAACATTTCATCGACTACATCGCCATTGATTTTTCATTGACTACATCGCCGATTACATTGGTACTCAGTGGTAATCTGTAAGGTAGTGTCTCCAGAGATTTTCTATTGTTTTTCTTAACCTGTCGACGAAATGTTACCGATAAATGCGTCGACGAAATGTTACCGATAAATGCGTCGACGAAATGTTACCGATGAAGTAATCGACGAACAGTAAGGCATTACCAAAGCGGACATCGCCTTGTTAAATTCGCCGCTCAAAAGCATTGCTGGTAGTTTAGCGAGTAGTCGACGAAGGGTTTGTGGTAGTCGATGAACTCATCAGCGTAGAGTCGATTACCAATACTGCAGGGTATTGACGACTTCACAAACACATGCAAACAATTGTTTTTATATTTTCTATCAAAAATGGGCACGAAATACGAACCCTGGTTATAAATAATAATAATAATTTTGTTTATATTTAAATGTAAAATACACATTTTTAATAAAAAATATTTTTTTCTATAAAATTCATAATGAGTTAAAGCATCACCAAATGGTTGTGACAGCCATCAAACTCAAGTAATTACTTTAGTTGGGCATACCAATATATTATTTGGTACAACCGAATTAGTTTTTACATTTTTCGTTCATCCAACTAATAGAATATTCACCACTACAGTATAATTTGATTGCTACAACTACATCTCGATCGGCAGATCACATTTATTTATTGTTGCTGTGGCTTCAACTGAATATTTCAGTTCTTGCAAACAAAACTGAATTACAAATCAATTGATATGCGCAACATTTGGTGATAAAGAACACAATTATTGGCAATCACAACTGAATAACGTGATAGTCCAAGGAACCGCCAAATTTTAGTTGGCCGTAAATATAGTCGTGACAACGAATCTCTTCTCTGTGTGTTCATTTATCACGTACATATGTACATACTGCATACTGCGGAATTACCATAATTTTTCCTCTTAAGGTGCCTTTAGATGACGTATCTCATGACATGTTACTTTAACGATCCATGTGTAATTCTGTGTGGATGTACATTCGGTGTAACATATTCGTGTTCAAACGTACATGTGTAATTACTCGTGACATAACCTCTGTTTGTCATTACAAGCTGATTCGTTGTGTGCGCTTCGCTGTTTTGGTTAAATAACTTGATGGCAGGTGCTTTTCTTTAGGCCAATCTAACTGAACCCTTCAAAATACTCATTAATTGTTTAATTTCCAATTTAAAATAAAAAAATACTTTTACATATTCTTTATCAATTTTGTCCAGAAACATCTTTTAATTAAAAATTACATACGGTGTCAGGGGACACCCGGTTGGAACGAAGTTCCTTTCGCTATATATTATGTACTAGTTAGTTCTAACACGCCTAAGGCGCCTGTTGAAAAATACGATAATTTAAATGAATCTTTAAGAAAAGATACTTTTTGTAAAAAAAATTTTTTTTTATAGAATGTAATTTTTTAAAAAAAAAGTATATTTTTAGGTCCTTTTTGTAAGAATATGTATTATAATTTCCCGAAAGGTAATTTTTTAAAGAAAGGTAATTCTTTTATTAAGAAAATGTACTATATTTACGAAGAAGTACTTTTTGTTAGAAAAGGCCAGATGATTTTTTGGCGTAGAATACGTCTTACCTTACGGTATAGTTAGTCATGTCAGATTGTTATTGTTGTAATCTTTATTTCATTGATTATGAGGAAACGGCGAGATAACTTTTTTTAAAATTTTTTTGTAGGTAAATGAAGATGTTATCTTTCGTTTGATATACATTTCATATTGGTTGATATCTCCTAATATTTAAATTTCTCAAATGAAAATTGTGTAAACACATACACTCAAACATATGTGTGGTGTTTGGTTGAGTGTTTGAGTTTGTAGCGTGAACACAAACTATGCTGCTGTTTCAGTGTGGAAACAAACCTTCGGCTGTTGTTTTGATTGATGAAATATTGAAATTTCGTATATTTACTTATGTATTTAAGTGAAACAAAATGTTAAATGTGAATTTGAATTTAACATGGATATATAATTATAAAAAATATATGAAAAAATTAATTCGTACATTTTGGCGTAGAATACGTCTTACCTTACGGTATAGGGAGTCATGTCAGATTGTTATTGTTGTAATCTTTATTTCATTGATTATGAGGAAACGGCGAGATAACTTTTTTATCCTATTTTTCCTATCATAAGCCCATATTATCAAAAGTAACTTTCAAATAATCAAATTGATTTGCGTCTGTTATTTATCATTTATCCTTACTCTTTTAATTTAAAAACATATTTATCCTATTTTTCCTACCATAAGCTTATGTATATTATCAAAAGTAACTATCAAATAACTAAATTCATTTGCTTATGTTATTTATCATTTATTGTTATATATGTTTTCTGTCTTATCTGATGGTGTATTCTACGTTAAACTTAATGGCCGTGTCTCTGACACAGCCTGCAGGGACAGTCCGTGGCCGAAGGCCTCGGACAACTGTCTGCTGCAGTTTTTACAAAGAAGAACTTGTTTTAAGAACAGGTACTTTTTAAAGAAGTGGTACTCTTTTTAGGAAAAGGTTATTGTTTTAAGAAATTTGACTTATTTTCAGAAAGGCTACTTGACTCAATAAGAGAAAAGAAAGGTATTATTTTATTTTTAAGAAAAGGAATTTTTGTTAGAAAAGGGATTTTTAAGAGAAGGTAATGTTTTGGAGATATGGTGTTTTTTTAAGAAATGGGATTTTTTAGAATTGGTCCTTTTTCAAGAACAGGAACATTTTTAAGAGTAGGTACTTATCTCAAGAAAAGTTAATTTGTTTCACAAAAAAGGTAGTCTTTAAAGAAAATGTAGTGTTTTAAGAAAAGGTCCTTTTGGTAAGAACATTTTTCGTTTTTTGAGCAAAGGTACTTCTTTATATATTCAGCTTTATTACGAATGTCGTTCTCGTATTTCGACTACGACAGTTTTGTAAAATATTAAAGACTAAGTTCGAATGTTATCTTTAAACTTTTACAGAACTGTCGTAGTCGAAATACGACAACGACACTCGTAATAAGGCTGATTATCTTTTAGTTTTTTTTAAAGAAAAGGTACTTTGTAGTTTTTTCTTTGAGGAAATTTACTTTTTTTTAAGAAAAGGCACCTATTTAAGAAAATGGTATTTTTTTAAACTTCTTTCACTTTAGCTTTTCTAAATTTTCAAAGTTTTTGTAATTCCAAAGGGTGAACAAAATTATTTTGTTCCACTAATGTCACGTTTAATTGACTGAATTGATTTTTTTGCAAATAAACCTGTAGTTGGCTGAAATATTATGAAGAAGGATGTAAAATTACTATTTGTTAGAAGTATGGTTGATCACTCAAGAGGTATTTTTTCAATAGTTTTTTTTTTCACAGATAACGCGTGAGTTGTGTTAAACTTTATTTTTTTTTCTCAGTATTGTTTGCCATTTCATCATGGAAACACTTACACCGCAACAACGTCTCCAAATTGTGCAACTGTATCATGGAAATGAGCATTTTTTGAGAAAAGTTTTTCGACCAAAACCAAATCGACCAACGGCAACGTCAATAAACAAAATTGCCGCATTTGGGCTGAAGAGCAACCAGAAGAGGTTCAAGAGCTGCCATTGTACCCAGAGAAAACCACAGTTTCGTGCGGTTTATGGGCTGGTTGAATCATCGGTTCACATTTTTGCAAACATCATGATGGCCTGAACGTAACCGTGAATGGTGATAGTTATCGCGCAATGATATCGGACTTTTTGTTACCTGAAATTGAAACCCGTAATCTTGACAACATTTGGTTGCAACAGGAAGGTGCCCCTTGCCATACAGCTGCTCAAACAATGGTAATTTCGAAGAGCAGCTAATGCCACGTTATTCACACCTTTCGACGTTTCTTCTTTGGGGCTACGTAAAGTCCAAAGTCTATGTTGACAAACCAGCTACGATTCTGGTTTTGGAAGCCAACATTACGCGTGTCATTAACGACATACCGGTCGAAATGCTCGAACGAGTCATCCAAAATTGGACCCTCTGAATGGACACCCTGAGGCGTAATTGCGGCCAACATTTGAAGGAAATTATATTCAAAACATAAATGGCACAAAATGTCCTTTCGAATGAAGAATAAAGATTCCACACTTGATTTTTTCTTAGCCATAGTCTGACCTTTTTAATAGCCGCATTTTAATTGGTTTTCCCCAAAAAGTAATTAGCATCATATCGTAGTCCATGTACCGAACCTCACATTCCTACACTGTATCAAACAATTGTCCGTAGACCAGGCAGTTGTGAACATATTTCAATGTATCTCAAAAGATATACAATGGCCGATTTGATTCAAATATTTTTTTAAAGTTAGAAGCATTAAACGTTAAAAAATGATTTAACACGAATCTGCCATATATTTTTTGAGATATATTGAAATATGTTCTCAAGTGCCTGGTGTACGGCAAATTGTTTGATATAGTACACTTTATATAATAGTCAAATATTGGCGTGTGTGGGCGGCACCTTGACCCTTTTTGTCAACTTGCTTCAAAATAGCCTGCTCGTATTTGTAGGCCAACTGTAATTACTGTGAATGACACATCCCACTTCCACCGTGGCTGTAATTCATACTATACCAACAACATATGTACATATATACCAAATCTCATCTTCATACCTCTGATAGTTCATGATATATGTATATGTAAATGGTTTCCCATTACATCTCACAACCAATGACCTGTGCGCTTTCTAGTTTTCTACTCACTGATTGGGACCTACAGTTTTAACACCGATTCCGAACGGTATTTTGAGAAGTTTTTTCATGGCTAAATACTCGATAGTGTTGTATTGGCGGTGCCACGCCCCTTTATCCAATCACTACCAAATATAGCCAAGGACTGTCAGCAGGTCATCAGTACCACATTGTGAAATTTTCATAACAATCGGTCTATTAGAAAAGCCGTAAGAGTGATTTTTAAAAGGGGGCGTGGCACCGCCCACTTACACCCTGACCGTATTTCGAACTGTACAAACAACTTATATAACAAATATCATATTCATACCTCTGATAGTTCATGAGATACAGCCGTACAAAATTTTAAGTTGTTTGCCGACCATTTTTTGTTGGATCACGAATTTTTCTGTCAAATGCATCCACACAAATTTTCAAGGCGATTGGTAAAACAGTCCTCCAGATACTGCGTTTTCCAAAATAGGGTCAGTTGGGCGGGGCCACTTCATATAACAAAAAATGCAAGTACCCTGTTTTCACCACCGACCACAGAGCAACATTCTGTGAAAATTTCAAAAAGATCGGTCGAACCGTTTTCGTGTCTATACGGTACTAAAAAATGCAAACAAACAAACCAACAAAGTAAAACTCATTTTTATATATTTATATAGATCAGTGATGCCCACACACAATTTCAAACTTTTTGAACAATTTTTGGATAATTATATTTTTGTGAAATTTTGTCATGTGCTGAGACATTAAATTTGCATTTCCATGACCTTTTTGATATCTCCGCCATAATATAGGCCGCGAAACATTGATCCAAAGGTCTGCAGGGAAACATTGATACACAGATCTGTTTTTGGAACATATTTGACCACCAACATGCCAATTTTGACAACTAAGTAGATTTAAAATATTGTTCGATGAATATTGATGGTATCTAATGTACACAACTTTGAGTTTTCTGGTGGGAATTTTTCGTCGACATATCTATTTAATTTTTAACGTGAGAGCAACTTATGTCAGTTTATTGGTCTTGAAAGTTGGGATATATAATCTGACGTAAAATAAATTCAGTTTGGAAATCTTGTGAAAATACTATTAAAACTTTGGATTATTTTATTGCGAAGAAAATTCGAAATTTTTAATTTTGGCAAGTGACTTTAAGGTAAACAGTACAATAATTTCAAAAATGACCAGTCGTGGTACGAATCAGATAATAGAAAAAATTTAAGCTTTATTGTCACCCGTCAACATTTCTAACCCCAGAAATATTATGCACCAAGAAAAGTTCAATCGATGGTAGCAATAGACAGGCCCGAGCGGTGGACTTAATTCAATTATTTTGAATATCGAGTGAATTCAATTATTTTGAATATCGAATCGAAAAAAAGTGTTCTTCGTTGTGTAATTTCAAGTGATTGTGGATAAGTTTTCAACATCTCTTGTGTAACTTTGGCCTACAGTGGTGGCAACCCTGATTTGCATTGAAAAAATGTAAACAAAGCAAGAGCCGAACGCCCACGATCGAAACCACACGAAGAAACTTATACTATATGTGTATCGACAGCGCTGGAACAGCATTTTGCTATCCGGCCAGTGTTGCCAGTTTGGCTTTTTTAGCATAATTTTTTGGCGTCAGCATAATTTTTTTGAAACATGATGCTAAATGCTTTTTAGCATAATTTTCACGAAATTTTTCCAAAATTTTATGTCTTTCATGAAATTTTTAGCATAATTTTTCAATCAAAATGTTTTTGTATTTTATATTTTAATAACATGTAACAGGTATATATCTGAATAAATATCGAATCTTGTCATGCCACAGTACACAACAACACCAATGATTCCCATCGCGATTCCTCACCACGAAGACATCGAGTTGGGCACCAATCATGTCACCATACACCGGCCAGATGGCTGAGGTTTTCTAACGTCAATTTCCCTACTGTCGCACATCATTAAGCGGCTTGCTTGGTATGCCATGCTTAAGCCTGGGCTGGTAAACTCGCCGGACGGGGGGGATCTTTCCACTTAATGACATCGACACAATCTGACATGGCAAACATCAAGAATACATACCAAGGCTAAAAAAAACAAACGAACTGAAAGCACACGATATCCTACGACATAATAAAAATAAAAGAACGGAGCCCAAACGGATATTTCGTTAGATGGAGTGATACAAAACAAAAAAACAAATGCGTCCATTGCAAGCGAATGGATATGAGATGAGATGTTTTGAAGAAATAAAATTGTGAATGTAGGGGAAAAACTTTATTTGCCTAGAAAAGTTCACTGATAGGTGTTGTCATCAGTGGAGCCCACCCTCCCGAAGCCCCTACGCTTCACCATGACTCTGTTACTTCTCAGAGTCCCAATTAGATGACGTTACCAAACGACGCCTACTTTCGCTTTACCTTCTTACCATCAATGTTGGCTTAAGCCATCATATTAACACACATGAAAATTTCCATAAACATTACAAAACTTTATTACAGAAATTTTCGTATCTTAAACGTATCACTTAATCTTTCATGTTATTTTAAAAAATCACAATTTAATGACGCCTCTAAAGGCGAAGCAAAACCCCTCAACGGACGCGGATTGTCGCTAAGACCAAAATCAGTACCCGTGGAAGGACGAACATTATCAACAATTTACTATTCTTACTATCTCTTATTGTTATTACACTTTAATCTTAAAAATAAAAATTTATATTAACGTTATTTGGCAATTGTGTTCATATTATTTTCAAAGCAAGGTGAACTATTTAAGGTGCTTAAAGCGTAGACTTACTACTAACATGCGCGGGTTCACGAATTAAGGCCTTGTGACCTGGATTAGCTTTTCGACAAGCTACACTATAAGACTTCCCGATATCGTAGCTAGGTCCGACCTAGAATAACGCGGGTTTATGTGCTCAGAGGCAATTCGCATGAGCGGTTATATATGGGTAAAGCAATATAAAAGTGTATATTATTAAGTCAATAAAGTCACTGTCCAATAGTCATTTAAATTTTATGCTGGTCGTAATCGATTCGGATTGGGCGCTTAGTAGGACCCTTCATCACCAGGAGAAACACCTTCTATAAATGTTGCCTCTACTCTCTCTTATGATTGTGCCAACACTAAATTTTAATGCCCTTATATTTTAACTTATACTCGTTAACAAATTCTTTTCATTATCATTACATTATTTAATTATCTCGACCAAACGGTCTATAAATGACAATAATTTTACGATTGTTTGGAATATCCTAAACGGCTAACAACTTCATGCCGTTGAAGATGTTCTAAACCACTTTATTTCACTTAAATGGGCCCAAATTATCAACAATTCCTTTTTTTCTTTTCACTTATTCTTATTTTCTATTAGGCGAATGGGAATGAATATTTTAATTTACAACATAATTTCAATCATTCTCATTTTCCTTTTGTTGCCAGTTATTTTACTAAAACTCTATTATTGGCAATTATTTTAACTAGCCAGTTACGTGTGCCTTCACGTTTTCCTTTATATTTACTTAATTATAGCCAATAAAAATGTGGCAAAACTTCAACCCCTTTTCACAAAATTTCAATTTTCACACGTTATTGTATTGAAAAAACATTAAATTTGGGGGAATTTACACATGGCATTTGCAATAACGTAATCTTTTCACGATTTATTTTCCAATACGAAAAGACTTTTAGGCATATATTTTCATGAATTTTAACTTTTGGGTTTTCTTTCTTCACTTAATGGAACTTAGATTCTTAATAGCTTATACTCTAGTGATTCGCAGGAAATGACCAATTCTAAAACGTTTGCTATTTATTACTGGGAAGACTTATTACTTCGCAAACGTAGATTTCTTCTTTCTTTTTGATGTTAATTTTCCGCCACTTAATTTTTCTGGCATTTCATTTTCATTTACAATTTATTTTCTTTCAGGCAGCTTTATTTTCTTTCGTTTTTCCTTCAGGGAATTTCTATATTTTCGACAATTTCCGAAATATACCCTTTTTCCTACACTTTGTCCGTAGTACTCGTAAGTCCGGGGATAAAAACAACGGACTTACCTTTTGTCCTTTAATGGGTGGGTATGTCTTACTTGTTACCACGGTATTTGCTATGATGTTGATGGACTGGAGATGAATATGGTGATTATGGTGATGCCCCTAATGGTTGTCGGGATATATTCTTCTAGTTTCCACGCTGCTGCTGTCTATGGCTACGAGCAGATACTTATGTGCTGATGTTTTCACTATTTATTCACACTGTTTCCTATCGCACTACGGGATTGTCTGGATATGCTGGCAAATATTTGCCTCACACACCCGACCTTCCCCTGATACTACGCTTCCCCGAGTTCTATTTGGTGCGATGCACCTTAACCAATGCTGGAACTCGGTGGAAGCGCGTTATCTCGGCGGTGTCTAGGCGGTTTTTGTTTCACGGTGGCCGTTGGCCTGTTGCGAATTGAGTTTCTAGGCTGAAAGGGGAAACGAGACGTTAGTCTTTTTGATAAAACCTTCCTGCTGTCCGTCCGTCACTAATCTTACCTTTTACGCCTTGCTGTCTGACTCACGGGTTATTTAGGAGTTCTCCACTGATCTTAATCAGACAAAAATTACCCCTAAGGTGCTGGAAGTTGGTCACTTCTCCTTGTAGGTTCTCAAGGACCTCGGAAAACCGCCGCTGTTGGCTTCCAAAGCGTTTTATTTCAGCTTTTCCTTGTTTTTACTCCAATTAAATTTTGACACTTATACTTTTTCTCACTAGATTTGCCCCTGTGGCTGTACTTTTGTTCACTTCTAATTCACTTGTTGATTCTGCGCTGCTGACTTTGCCAAACTTACTTGAACGATGACGAAATTGCGAATGAATCATTGACTGCGTTGCTACTCTAAATTTAGTGTTCGACAGCCGTTATTTTGCATTCCATCGTATGTATGTACGGGTGTGTGTGTATACGTTTACTCGTCAGCTTAAGGGTGATGTGTAAACGTTTGTTTGTAAGTTCTGGTGTTGTGTGTAAAACGTTTACTTGTGCGTATTGGTGTCGTGCGCAAAACGTTTACATGTAAATATTGGGGTGGGGTGCAAAACGAACAGTTGCTTGGAAAAAACTGGTTTGGGCACATTCCACAAATTCCATTGTACATGATGCAATAACTGATGGGTAATGTTATTGTTTTAAGTCAGTTCTGTCAGATAGTTGCCGGATGACTTGGCATGGGGATTATTAATCGCCAATATGGGGCCGTTACAAACCCAATCATCTGGAAGACAGTCATGGCGAGAGATGGGAGGGAAGGCAGAATTCAGATGGTTAGTGGTCATCGGCTTCTGCGGACAGGGTATCGCCACCCGAGGTATCAGAGACCGTCCAAAGGAATGGTACTGAGTCAGTCGGTGGAACAAATCCCGTGGACTTCCGCCTATACTAAACCTACTTAGTTCAACCCCCATTTCCGTTGCCAATTGTTGGTATTGTCACAGTTACGGTAAAGTTATCGTATCGTTATCGTATTCGTTGTTGTATTCGTTATCGTATTTGTTTGCGTATCTACCGTCGTCGTCTACGAGAGCCGGATTGGAGCTTGGAAGTACTCGGCAAGAGCGCTTCAACCTCCTCCAGTTGTTCGTTGTTCTCGATTTCGCGCGGGTCGTTTTCGCCGCATAGGTGGATTAGGATCTGGTCTTCGATGATCCGCAAAAACCTAACACCTCTTCTACCAGAAACTCGGCTTCACGCTTCCTTATATAAATCCGAGACCGCTACGCTGTCCTTAATTTGGAGTGCGCGTAGAGCGGCTCGTCCACTATCCACTAGCTTGGGGAAGTTCGTGAGAAGCTCGAATTTGAGACCGGGAGCATTACACTCCACGATCACCTGATAACGCCCAGAGTGTGCCACCAACTGAGAGCATGCGTAAATGTCGAAGTCTTGGGGAGCGTAAGAGATCCCTAACCGGTTCAGGACTTTAGCAACCTCAGCTCGAGGGTCACTGGTCACGGTTTGCGGGAAGCCCCTGATCGCAACCTTGGTATCCGCATACCCAAGTTGTTTTTTACGCAGGATGCTCTCCTTGTACTTCATCTTGGCCACTTCTTGACTTCGCGCGTAATCGAGATTCTGCTTTTGTATGTCATGCAGTTGGAGGGAATGATCCAGCTGTTGAGCGTTCAATGCTTCGTTTTCCGCGCTCAGTGCGGCCACTTTTGCCTGCATCTGTTTCACGCTGTGCTCCAGTCCGACTACTCGTGCGTGATAAGCTTGGTCTATTTCGCGGAGCTGTCGTCGTAGGGCTGCATTTTCGGCTTCGTAGCGTGTATGCTGGCGTTGCTTTTCTTCACGCAATTGAGCAATGATCAACTGCGCGGATTCTTCTGCCCGCCGAAGTGTGCAGATCGTATTGCACGCGCAATTGTACCTGAGCTTCTAAGTTCCGTGATGCCTCAGCCTGGGCAGCAGCTCGCTGGACTACACTGGTATGCAGTTGTTCACGAAGGGTCTCTACCTCTTGCGGACTAGGACCGGGTTCAGCTTCGCCGTAACCTAGGTAGACGGCACGGACGGTGTATTCGGCGTGTCTGCAAACCGGGCAGTCGGTTCGTTCTTCCGCGCGCCAAGTTTCATGACAAGTCCGATGGAACACGTGTCCGCAATCGGTAGCAAAAACCTGCGGATTAGTGTCGGACAAGGTCGACAAACATATGCTGCATTCGGCTGCGGACGACATGTTTGGGGTCACCTAATAGGGTTGGTCGAAGTCAGGGTCTTGATACTTTCGTGCTGCAAATATACCAAAAGAAAACACCCCTAAGTACTTTGAACGACTAATCATGGGACTATATAAACTCTGTCCTTGCCCTAACTAATGGGATTTCCTTCGCAAGCTGTTATTTCTCACACTCTTCTGACATGACAGAACCAAATAATTTTACTCGAATAACGTATTTATCTAGTAATGGACCTCGATTGCTCCTATCCCAATGTGTCTTCTGCTCCCGAGAATACTATGCTACGCTTGGGGTAACCCGTATTCCTCCGGCATTGGTCCACATTGACCTAGAACCAATAGAGATCTAAGTCCTAGATGCTTCTCAACAGTGATCAAAAAAAATAACTAACCGAAAATCTGTCGTTACCTTCTCGCATATTCGATTATCATAGGAAAATATATTCAATGTCTAAAAACTTAATTATTTTCGCGCGGACGCGTACAAGCAATTGTTCTCTCACATACACTACTGCTTCAGATCCTTTGCGTGGAATACGCCCAGTCGCTTGCCTTTCAGGTCTTCAAGCTCATACAGACTGTTCCCGATGGGTTTCAGAATCCTACATTTCAGAAACTTTCTAGCCAACTTAGCGTTGAAATTATCTTTGAAAGAGCTTTGCTGAAAGTTTCGTCGATATACCTCTTGACCAGGAATAAACTTCACTTGTCTGCATCTGGCATTGTACGTTCGCTCGTTTTTCTCGTATGCTTTGTGCAAACTTTCCTGAATTTTTGTTCGTACCAATTCTTGCGCCACTGACTTAGGCACTGTTTCTCCGCCAAGGTCTGTTAAACTTTGTAAGCGTCGTGCAAGCTGGTACATGCTTCCATGCGTTATCATGTTCATACCGAATAACGCGAAATATGGTGTTACTTTGGTAGCGCTGTGCACCGAAGATCTTAATGAACATTCAATCTGGGAAAGATGACGATCCCATTCGCGGTGATCCTCTTTCATATATGACCGGATCGCTGCCAAAACGGATTGGTTTACTCTTTCAGACGCGTTTGCCTGCGGCGAATGTACTGCCGTCCGATGGTGTTGAATTCCAAAAATTTTCACGAAATCGTTGAACTCTCGGCTGATGAATTGTTTACCATTGTCAGAAACTATTGTTTCTGGCACGCCGAATTTATGGCAGATCTCGTTTATTAAGAACTTGATTACATTTTTGCTGCTGGCTTTTGGCATCGCCTTCAGTATTACGAATTTAGTCAAATGGTCAAGAATGATAAAAATAAAGGTGTTGCCATTTCGGGAACGCGGATATGGTCCAAGGAAATCAACGAAGATTCGTTGAAAAGGTCGCTGGGAAATCACTTCTTTGCCCATCGGTGGTCTTAGGACTCGGTTAGCTGCTTTGGCTTCACGACACACTTGGCACGCGTCTAGATAACTCTTCACTTGCGCGTTCATGAGCGGCCAATAGAAGTACTCCTTAATACGCTTTAAGGTCTTGTGGAAACCTCCATGAGCTACATGTGGTGGATCATGAGCCTTTGCAACTACACCAGCTGTTAACTCCGTTGGTACCCATACTTTCCAGGCGAAATCTTCGTGTAAAGGCACGCCGTCGTAAGCATCGTTCTTCTATATACTATTCCATCGATCACCGTCACGTCGGGCAACCTACTTGCGTTGTCTTCCACGGTTTTAGCTAAAACTTTATACTCATCGCTCTTAAAAGCTTTATCCTCTAGATCGATCAGACGCATTACTTCCGCTGACACTTCTTCCATTTCATAACGTGATAATGTATCTGGCACAATGTTGAGTTTTCCTTTCCTATGCTCTATCACAAAGTCAAACGACTGCAGATGCAGACTCCATCAAGCTAATCGCCCACTGAGATCACGGTGGGACATCAGCCATTTAAGGCTGCTGTGGTCCGTGATCACAGTGAAGGCCATTAACTCGATGAAGGGTCTGAACTTTTTAATCGCGAGAACTACCGCTAAGCACTCACGCTCTGTCACGGTGTAGTTCCGCTGAGCAGACGTCAGCTTGTGCGAGTAATACGCGATAGGATGTTCTCCTTCATCATCATCCTTCTGAAATAGTACAGCGCCAATTCCTAAGTCTGATGCGTCGCACTGTATATAAAAACGTTTCGAAAAGTCAGGATGCACCAAAACTGGACTCGTCACTAATGCGTTCTTTAACTCGTCGAATGCCGCTTTAGCTTCTTCCGTAAAACAGAATGTCTTGCTCTTTTTCAGCGTGTCCGATATCGGGCTCGCGATAGTGGCATACTCAGAAATAAATTTGCGATACCAGCCGGTAGCGCCTAAAAAGCTCCTAACCTGCTTAAGGGTTTTCGGATACTTATAGCCAATTATTGATTCGACCTTTGAAGGGTCTGGCTTGATTTGGCCGCCGCCGACGAGATATCCCAAATATTTCAATTCCTTAAAGCAAAATCTTGATTTTTGAACATTGATGGTCAATCCCGCTTGTTCGAGGCAATTGGCAACTTGACTCAACAACTCTACGTGAGTCTCGAAATCTGGAGATACCACCAGAAGATCATCCAGATAGACGAAGACGCGATCACGGATAGCGGAAGGTATCACTCTATCCATTAATCGGCAAAGCCTTTGAGCTGCATTACACAAACCAAAAGGCATTACCTTTAAATGGTAGAGTGGTCTTCCGGGCACCGTAAAAGCAGTCTTCTCCCGGCTGGATGGCTCCAATGGTATCTGCCAGAAAGCGTCTTTTAGGTCGACACTGGAGATGTAGTGTGTATCGCCTAACCTGCTGAGCAAGCCCTCTATATGCGGAAGTGGGTACGCATCCTTGACCGTCAGAGCATTAAGTTTTCGTGCGTCCAGGCACAGCCGATTCTTGGCCCCCTTTCTTACTAACGTTACGGGATGGCTCCATGGACTTTCACTGACTTCAATGACTCCTAGGTCGAGCATGCGGTCCACTTCTGCATACAGAAGAGTCTGCACTGCCAGCGAAACAGGGTAATACCGACCTTTCACTGGCACTGCATCTCTAGTATCGATCGTATGCGTTTCCAATGTTGTTCTGCCAAGGCCTTTCTTCGTATAGCCCGGAAATTTCTCCATTACCGCTTCCAATTGTTCATTCTGCCGTGGTGATAAGGCATGAGCTCGAACCTCCTCCGAGGAAGCGACGTCCTCGCATAGGTCTACCCCTTGAGTGGTGATACTCTCTATGCTTGTGAGCAATTTGAAGATTCGCATAAAATCAACTCCGAGATACAAAGCACGTTCTAATGATGGCACGAGAGAGAAGCTTATTTCCTCCACCCGCTTGTTGAAATTAACTTTTGCGCGTATTCGGCCTAAAATCCTATGCGCACTACCATCGGCGGTTTTCACAGAGGAACCAAATCGGTGGATCTCCAATCCAGCTCGGGCAACTAACTCTTGACATCCTTTGCCTAGGCATGTCACCGATGCTCCGCTGTCGATAAGGCCCTCTACTTCTATGCCACCTATGTTGACTTTTGCATAGAGTCTATGGTCTTCTCCTTCGAATAGAGTGGTAGCGGCAATCTCTCTCCGCACCTATCGTCGTTTCTGGTATCGTATTCGCGCTCTATCGATTCGGTCAGAAGGTTCCCCAAAGATTCTTTCTCGAACTACGCGGTATTCCGCCATACGCTGGTGTATTGGCCGGATTTCTTTCAAAAATTGTTACAGCTTCTCCAATAGGTTCTGGAACATGTTCTGCATCATTGTTTATCTTGCTATTGACGGTTAGATGGTTTTCAGCTAAATCGTAATCCTTTATGGTGTCGTTTATGGTGTTGGTATCGGTTACATTGTTTTCGGGAAGAGTGTTATTGCTGTTGATATTGCTATCGATGTCGTTATTGATGGTGTTATTATCATCGATGTTACTATGGACGTCATTCTGGACTGAATCACTCCTGGCTGGGTCATCCAAAGTTGAAATAGGTATGGCTGGGTCTAAATTTGTGTGGACCTCACCTCCCCAGTCTGAGGTGGGTTCCTGGGCTGGTTTCCCCGACACACTGGACACTTGGGCGTTACGGTGTTTTCACGGCCACACTTGTAACAGAAGACGTTTCTCACCGTTGACAGGCAATCTCTGAAGCTATGTCCTAAGGCCCTACAATTCCAGCATATCAAACTTCCAATAGCATCTATTTCTGCATCGGCTTCAACTCCAACTCCATCTCCTTCCATATTCACCTCGTGTACTCGCGGTTGGTGTAACTGCCGCGTAGGATATTGTTGCCGTTGTGTTGATAATAACGTTTCAGCTCTCCGTACTTCGCGTGAAAATTCGCTGAGTGATGTCGCGGGTATTGGAAACATTAATTGAGCTAGCGAAGGTTTTAAATTCCCCTTCATGATCTCCGCTAACTGCTCCTCAGTATAGGGAATTCGTTGCTGGTGTCTCAATTGCATAATGGTATTATAAAATTCTTCGAACGTTTCCTGCGGCTGTTGACGTCTACTCAGGATTTGACTCTGAATTTGGAACTCATTATCATATCGTTGGAATTGCACTGGCATCGCTTGCCGAAGCTCACTCCACCGAAGGTCTGGCGTCAATCTTCTACAGCTCCAATAGTATTCTAGAGCTGGACCTTCTAGCAAATGATGCAAATCTTTCAGCAGTTCTGCTATATCACATTCCTTGTCTTCACATATAACGTCAACGCGGTATAAGAATTCCTGCACATTCATAGTTTTCCTCGTTCCGTCAAATTTTATGCCCCATTTAGTGACATCAGGTTTTCGTCCACTTCGAGTAGAATACTCCTCACGGCCACCAGAACTCGGACTGCGCCGCTGGCGTGTGTCGCTCCTTCTCGCTCTGTTGCCTGGAGGTGGTGTTGACTCGCGAACTGGCCAGAATCGTGGCGTTGGCGCCGTAAAATCGTCGGTTGGCCGCTGCCGTTCCGTGGTCGTCGCTAACTCCATCATAGAAACCATCTCAGGTCTAGAATTCCTCGAGGGTTGCTCTGCTGGTAAATGTCTTCCACGATCTTCAGCTGTTCTTGAATTCCTTCTACGTCTCGATCCATGCTCTAAGTAATCTGCCCTATCCGGTCGCCTATTTGTTCCATTATTTGCCTGTGTTGGCATCAGAGGCGGTGGTAATCGTTCCTCAGGTTGACTTCCCATACTACTAGCTAACGATTGCCTAGTGGCTTCCACGATTGCTGGCAAAATACGTAGTACAAGGGCTTCATCGTCTCTTTGTCGATCTGTCTCCATTTGATGATTCGGCTGCCGTTCCATATTACTTCCATGACCGGATGGTGTTGCATTTGTCCTTCGTCTATGACTAGCCAATGCCCGACGGGCTGTAAGCGTGCTATAGTCTGGTGATTCTGGCGATTCTTCTTGGTCCGTCAAATTGCGGTCGCTGGTAAGCTGATCCAAACTCGCTGGATAAATCCTGCCTCCTGGCACACTGGTCGTCATAGGGGCTGTTGTCACGACTGTTGTGGCCGATCCTGCCGCAGTAGTGTAAGTGAGAGGTGCGGAAGCTGCTTGAGTGAAAAATGCTTCCACAGTGGACTCTAATGGTAGGTTACCACCTCCAGCTCCACTAACGCGCGGTGATCGCCGAACAGGCATGGTTAATTAACCGAAATCAAAAATTAATAAAGATAACAAAATTAAAATTCTTCCCGTAACTGGGGGTACAATGCAATATTATATTCTCTTAGAGGTAAACGAAGTAACGAGAATTATCAACAAATTGTAGAAATATCAAAAATGTCCACCGAGTGTTGTCTGTAAACAACAGCTTGCGATGGAAAGAAAATCAAATCTCTTGGTCGAAAAACGAAGAAAAGGAAAAATCGTAGAAAAAGAAAAATAAATGCGCTGAAAATCAATGATTAGTCGAAATAAAAAATATAATATAACTCCGAAAACAAAAATAAAAATCAAAATTTGAGAAGAAAAGAAACACCACTTCTAAGCTTACATCAACCTTAGAAGAATGTTTATATTATAATGTGTAATGAAATCAATTTCATTAATCGTTTTCAAATGATGCGAAACAAAAATATTTAGAAGATATTGAAAAATGCGGTATTCCAACTATCTTCAATAGAGGCTGTGCTCAAAATATAAATTCAAAAATTGGAGTCTTTCATCCAAAAAGCTTAAAACTAAAACTTGGAGTCTTTCATCCAAAATAACTAAAACTAAAGCTTGGAATCTTTCATCCAAAAATGCGGGATCAAACACCCAAAAACTGAATTGCGGGATCAAACACCCAAAATTAAAACTAAATGCGGAATCAAACACCCAAAAACTTAAATGCGGGATCAAACACCCAAAAACTTAAATGCGGGATCAAACACCCAAGATTAAAACTAAATGCGGGATCAAACACCCAAAAACTAAACTTAAAACTTGGAGTCTTTCATCCAAAAATGCGGGATCAAACACCCAAAAATAAAACAAAAAAAAAATATCAATCTCGAAAAGAAATATCAAATGATAAAAGTTCTCAAAACCGAAACTAAAATTGTGTCTTAAACGATGGTAATCGGGTAAGCGAAAATAAGTCACGTTGGTAACTTAATGCAAATAAAATTCACAAACTTCTTCAAAACAAATAAAATCTCAAACGCTGAACTGGGAGGTTTACTGCGAATCTAGACGAGGGCAAACGTTATAGGCCTTAGGCCAACTAACGTGTCTCACTCCTCTAGGTTCGCCTGAATACTTCCACCGTACTCAGCCTAGTATAACTAGTAGTAACCTTAAACTATACTGATTCTAAAGTTAACTACTAATTCAAAAACAATATATAATCTTTCGTCGAGAATGCCCTAATCAATTCGTCGCAACGCGGTTCGATTATGAAATCTCATCCGGGACTTACGTATTGTCCTTAAACACTACCGAAACGAAAATGACCATAAATGAAAAATAAAAGCTTTGTCAGTCATGAATTAAACAAATCGTCGCAACGCGGTTAAAATTTAAATTTTTCGCCGGGACTTACGCTAAGTTTAACTACATTAACATGAACGAAACGTGAAACTATTTACTTTACTTTACTTTATCAAAACTGGATCAAACAAAAATTTAAGTTTATTCACGATTATGAGCATTTGTCTCAGACTAGAATGCCAAAACAAGACTTCACGAACCGATCAATAAACAGAAACCAAACGAAAATGATATTATTGCCCCGAAGCAGATCCGTCGCAACGCGTCAAGAAACTTAATAACTCCTTAAACGGGACTTACGTATCGCGTAGGAACAAGAATAAATTTTCATACTAAATTACGGACTAACGAAAATATCCGTTCGGGCCCCACGTTGGGCGCCAATTATGTCACGCCACAGTACACAACAACACCAATGATTCCCATCGCGATTCCTCACCACGAAGACATCGAGTTGGGCACCAATCATGTCACCATACACCGGCCAGATTGCTGAGGTTTTCTAACGTCAATTTCCCTACTGTCGCACATCATTAAGCGGCTTGCTTGGTATGCCATGCTTAAGCCTGGGCTGGTAAACTCGCCGGACGGGGGGGATCTTTCCACTTAATGACATCGACACAATCTGACATGGCAAACATCAAGAATACATACCAAGGCTAAAAAAAACAAACGAACTGAAAGCACACGATATCCTACGACATAATAAAAATAAAAGAACGGAGCCCAAACGGATATTTCGTTAGATGGAGTGATACAAAACAAAAAAACAAATGCGTCCATTGCAAGCGAATGGATATGAGATGAGATGTTTTGAAGAAATAAAATTGTGAATATAGGGGAAAAACTTTATTTGCCTAGAAAAGTTCACTGATAGGTGTTGTCATCAGTGGAGCCCACCCTCACGAAGCCCCTACGCTTCACCATGACTCTGTTACTTCTCAGAGTCCCAATTAGATGACGTTACCAAACGACGCCTACTTTCGCTTTACCTTCTTACCATCAATGTTGGCTTAAGCCATCATATTAACACACATGAAAATTTCCATAAACATTACAAAACTTTATTACAGAAATTTTCGTATCTTAAACGTATCACTTAATCTTTCATAAGTTATTTTAAAAAATCACAATTTAATGACGCCTCTAAAGGCGAAGCAAAACCCCTCAACGGACGCGGATTGTCGCTAAGACCAAAATCAGTACCCGTGGAAGGACGAACATTATCAACAATTTACTATTCTTACTATCTCTTATTGTTATTACACTTTAATCTTAAAAATAAAAATTTATATTAACGTTATTTGGCAATTGTGTTCATATTATTTTCAAGGCAAGGTGAACTATTTAAGGTGCTTAAAGCGTAGACTTACTACTAACATGCGCGGGTTCACGAATTAAGGCCCTGTGACCTGGATTAGCTTTTCGACAAGCTACACTATAAGACTTCCCGATATCGTAGCTAGGTCCGACCTAGAATAACGCGCGCGGGTTTATGTGCTCAGGGGCAATTCGCATGAGCGGTTATATATGGGTAAAGCAATATAAAAGTGTATATTATTAAGTCAATAAAGTCACTGTCCAATAGTCATTTAAATTTTATGCGGGTCGTAATCGATTCGGATTGGGCGCTTAGTAGGACCCTTCATCACCAGGAGAAACACCTTCTATAAATGTTGCCTCTACTCTCTCTTATGATTGTGCCAACACTAAATTTTAATGCCCTTATATTTTAACTTATACTCGTTAACAAATTCTTTTCATTATCATTACATTATTTAATTATCTCGACCAAACGGTCTATAAATGACAATAATTTTACGATCGTTTGGAATATCCTAAACGGCTAACAACTTCATGCCGTTGAAGATGTTCTAAACCACTTTATTTCACTTAAATGGGCCCAAATTATCAACAATTCCTTTTTTTCTTTTCACTTATTCTTATTTTCTATTAGGCGAATGGGAATGAATATTTTAATTTACAACATAATTTCAATCATTCTCATTTTTCTTTTGTTGCCAGTTATTTTACTAAAACTCTATTATTGGCAATTATTTTAACTAGCCAGTTATGTGTGCCTTCACGTTTTCCTTTATATTCACTTAATTATAGCCAATAAAAATGTGGCAAAACTTCAACCCCTTTTCACAAAATTTCAATTTTCACACGTTATTGTATTGAAAAAACATTAAATTTGGGGGAATTTACACATGGCATTTGCAATAACGTAATCTTTTCACGATTTATTTTCCAATACGAAAAGACTTTTAGGCATATATTTTCATGAATTTTAACTTTTGGGTTTTCTTTCTTCACTTAATGGAACTTAGATTCTTAATAGCTTATACTCTAGTGATTCGGAGGAAATGACCAATTCTAAAACGTTTGCTATTTATTACTGGGAAGACTTATTACTTCGCAAACGTAGATTTCTTCTTTCTTTTTGATGTTAATTTTCCGTCACTTAATTTTTCTGGCATTTCATTTTCATTTACAATTTATTTTCTTTCAGGCAGCTTTATTTTCTTTCGTTTTTCCTTCAGGGAATTTCTATATTTTCGACAATTTCCGAAATATACCCTTTTTCCTACACTTTGTCCGTAGTACTCGTAAGTCCGGGGATAAAAACAACGGACTTACCTTTTGTCCTTTAATGGGTGGGTATGTCTTACTTGTTACCACGGTATTTGCTATGATGTTGATGGACTGGAGATGAATATGGTGATTATGGTGATGCCCCTAATGGTTGTCGGGATATATTCTTCTAGTTTCCACGCTGCTGCTGTCTATGGCTACGAGCAGATACTTATGTGCTGATGTTTTCACTATTTATTCACACTGTTTCCTATCGCACTACGGGATTGTCTGGATATGCTGGCAAATATTTGCCTCACACACCCGACCTTCCCCTGAAACTGCGCCTCCCCGAGTTCTATTTGGTGCGATGCACCTTAACCAATGCTGGAACTCGGTGGAAGCGCGTTATCTCGGCGGTGTCTAGGCGGTTTTTGTTTCACGGTGGCCGTTGGCCTGTTGCGAATTGAGTTTCTAGGCTGAAAGGGGAAACGAGACGTTAGTCTTTTTGATAAAACCTTCCTGCTGTCCGTCCGTCACTAATCTTACCTTTTACGCCTTGCTGTCTGACTCACGGGTTATTTAGGAGTTCTCCACTGATCTTAATCAGACAAAAATTACCCCTAAGGTGCTGGAAGTTGGTCACTTCTCCTTGTAGGTTCTCAAGGACCTCGGAAAACCGCCGCTGTTGGCTTCCAAAGCGTTTTATTTCAGCTTTTCCTTGTTTTTACTCCAATTAAATTTTGACACTTATACTTTTTCTCACTAGATTTGCCCCTGTGGCTGTACTTTTGTTCACTTCTAATTCACTTGTTGATTCTGCGCTGCTGACTTTGCCAAACTTACTTGAACGATGACGAAATTGCGAATGAATCATTGACTGCGTTGCTACTCTAAATTTAGTGTTCGACAGCCGTTAGTTTGCATTCCATCGTATGTATGTACGGGTGTGTGTGTATACGTTTACTCGACAGCTTAAGGGTGATGTGTAAACGTTTGTTTGTAAGTTCTGGTGTTGTGTGTAAAACGTTTACTTGTGCGTATTGGTGTCGTGCGCAAAACGTTTACATGTACATATTGGGGTGGGGTGCAAAACGAACAGTTGCTTGGAAAAAACTGGTTTGGGCACATTCCACAAATTCCATTGTACATGATGCAATAACTGATGGGTAATGTTATTGTTTTAAGTCAGTTCTGTCAGATAGTTGCCGGATGACTTGGCATGGGGATTATTAATCGCCAATATGGGGCCGTTACAATCTTTAGGCTGAAAACACACCGGACGTTTATATTTTGATTCATGGAACAATACATTCTTTCTTATGAGCCAACACACACCAAAGGATGAGAAACGAAACATCTGTTCAATACATTTTCTTGTCTCATGGGTCAAAAACGATTTGGCTGATTCTGTTTTTTCAGTCTTAGAGACGGATTTCTCCAGTACCATTAATAAAGCTTTAAGACTAAGAAACATTGTTTTGTATGCAACTTATTTCACACTTTACACTACATTTCGTGCAAAATTGGTATAGTGACCTCTCGGATGTAATGATTCCGGAATCTTTTTAGCAAAACAAAAAGTAATCCTATTAATCTAATTATTTGGAAAAAATAAATGTATTAATGTATTCCAATTTTCCGAAGATGAAATATTTTGTGTTTTATAATAGCTTGTAAATACAATATACTCCACGAATTTAAAAAAGCTATGAAAAACAGTGTAAATACTTTCCCAAAATAATGTTCCCTTGATTTTTCTAGTTTTGTGTACCAACATTTTTTATAAACAATGTAAAGCGCACATGTGGGCACGTCCAATTTAATATGGACGGAAATGCAATACTAAAGTACGAAAATGGTAATGTTTCCATTCCCGTTAGGGTTTCGCTCTGAATTTCTGACAGTGTTTATTTAGCAACAGGTTACACTTTTGAAAGAAAAGAAAAATGACGGGTTTTTTCAGAATAATTAAAGAAAACTGTAGCTTAAGGTACCTTATCAAAAAATAGCATTTAACTTTTCATTAATGCCAAAAACGTGAATATACTTATATAGAAAATAAAAAATATTTCCAAAATCCTTATCACAGAGTAATGTTTTTCAAACATTTAATATGAAAAGCACAGTTATGGATCCCAGATTAAAATTTCAGGACTTCCTACTAATAAGTGTAGCTACAAATAAAATCCGAAAATGGAAATGGTCTTAAAATTACACCCTAGAAACTTTTGATAAATCATCGGAGCTTTTGTTTTATAAAAAATAAAATTTTTGAAACAAAACAGATTTTTTATTTTTATGTTTTTATGGAATTTTTTCTATCAAAAATACACATCTCTGATTTCAAAATGTGTTTTTCTTTGTTTATAAAAATTATACGAATTTGTGAATAAAAATCCTACTTAAAAACGCTATAGTAGGTACTAAATAATACACACAGAGGCAAATATATACAAAATTAAATTTTTTTTTATTTTAGCATAATGTTTTTGCGTTTTGCACAATTTTTTTTGGTGTTTTTAACATAATTTCTTTCCATTTTGCACAATTTTTTTTGGTCATTTAGCATAATTTTTTTGACGGCTTCTGGCAACACTGTATCCGGTACATGTGCCGAGGAATTCAAAATGTGGGCATCACTGATATAGATTGATAGATATTGGTTACAGGCGCTCCACCTAGAAAACTTCCCATTAAACAAGATTTCTCGCCATATGTTAGTCTAGACACAAACCAAAGCAAAAATTTAGCCCCTCCCGCAACGTTCGATAAGGAACTTCGTTCCAAAAATCTTTTCACCTTTTACTTCTTTTTTGCCGCCAAACACTATGTTGTTTTGCCAAAAACAGCTGATGTCACATGCATTGACACATGAAAATATAGCATTCACGTTCTAAATGAAATATTTACATGTGACATTTACATACATATGACTTTACACATGCAATGTTTGAAAGGGATCACACGACATGTATAAATTTTACAGTGGGAAAAGTGGCATGTCATGTCGATGATAATGAAACCGCAGAGCTGGGATCATCATTCTCACGGTGTGGTGCTTTGACACCTGTAGTAGAGAGCCATTGGCAACCAGAATAAGGATGACGATGTAGACGTAACCAAGAGGAACTGCAAAAGTCCCCAGCCCTTAAAAACAGGTGGAGACTCCAACTCTGATTCTCTAAGCGATAACGATGATAACGAAAATAACATTACTATTTTAGCCACTCCGCAGACTCCCTCGACCTCAACAGAGGCTGAGAAAAGAATGCGAACACCTGAAAAGTAGAACACTGTCAAATCAGCGGCGAAGAGGAAGAACTGTTCCCCGGCATCCGATAACTTGGAGACGCCCAAACCAAGGAATTCCAGGACAATAGGAATTCCAGTAGACGATTTGATTACTGTTCTCTAGGATAAGTGGAACGGATTCCAAAAGCAATTATCCAAAACTTTGAAAACTCTATTCCCAGAAGATAAAGATTTATTTAGAAAATATGCTATTTATTGGAGCTGTTAAACACACCTAGTTTATCTTTTATTGTTGTAAAAATTCAACAAATATTTTAAGTTTTTTTTTTATGAAATTAATATACATGCTATAAAATTAAAACTATAATAAAACTTATTTTGAAGTGGAAGACTGAGGGTATAACTAACCCGACCAACCGTTCCGCATTGAATATATAATAACAAAATTAATATATAATTAAAAAATTAATATATAATATAATAACATTGAATATATAATAACAAAATTATTATATACAAAATAAATCGCTTTTATTTATTTATTAAAAAATTAAATACATGTAGTTTTATTTAAACCCCAAAAAAAAACAATTATTATATCATTGTGCCTGCCTTTTGGTCGGAACCAGTTGGTCAGGTTAGGTATAACAGTTGTTTTCAAAAGCAGATTAGCACCAATTTCTTGAAGTGACTGTGTGTTCTTGCCACAGAATTTCGCAACCGGCACAATTATTGAGGACCTTTGGAATAATTTTTTAGTCGCTCTCTGGTAACACTGAGTAGAGTGCCTTAAATCAATTACCAGGTGATCAATCTGGGGTTTCGTTTGTTGCCCAGGGGATATGTCTTTATGTTGGTATCTCGTACCAAGGGCAATGATGTCTTTCGCCGCGGTAAAATCAAGCAGTCTCATTCCGTTGTCAAAAGACTGTATTTACCAATAGACAAGTTGTCGCAGTCTTTTGCGAAATACAAATCCGCAACCAAATTCATGTGTTTTCTTATGGTATATGTAGTATATGCCACAGTTCTTCTTCCTTGTACAGCCATGTCCTGTCCGTTCCATCTCCTGGATAGCAGTAATGGCAGCCTTATAATTCTCGAGGACATCTGCCAGTTGTATAGTGGCACCGAATCTGCATATTGTTCTAACATTATGAGTGAATATTCTGAATCGTGGTACTTATATGTTTCCGGGGGTCGTTTTATGTTTGTAATTTTTATGCTGAATTTTCATTGCCAATATGACGGTGGCGGAATGCAAGCCCAGTCCAGCGTGGTGTTGCCTTTTACCTACTGCCAGGATGATTATCTTTCAACCGCACACCCTGGATCAGACACTGATGAGAATGCAGTGTGTTGAAACTGAATTCTTGTTTCTTGTTTACTAGAGATCCGATGATCTTAGCAGATGCTCCACTTGGAGGCCAGTTGGCCCATGGTGTTCGTCCATTAGAAGAAGCGTAAGGAGATAGATAAAAAGAAGAAAGATAGAAAGACTCAGTGTGAGATTACAGAAAAGGGAGGGAGTAGAGTGATGGGTTTTATGGGGGTTCCAGAGAGAGGTGGGGTGATCATCCGGCACCCTAATGGCGCATCCAACGCAACCGACTCATGAATTCTTGCAGGTCCCCGATGTCAATATTGGTAATGGCATGCAGTCCTACCAATATCGACCGCGGTACCGCGTTCTTTGACAGCAGAAATGCTCCACTGTCTCAATCTCTTCCTCGTCCTCACAGTCTCCTCCGGTAGTAAAACGGCCTGTGAATCCGCGCACATCACAGTGCCTTTGCCATTTGTAGACGATGTTCCGTCCTAATTTCATCCAGTTTAGGTCAGATCTCCCTAGGTACCCTATAGTCTGATCTCCTCGATCAGCATTCTTCGGTAGTGCATCGGGCCCATTTATCAATCCGTACTCGAACAGCCTATTTTCCCAAGAAAGTCCGCCATATCGTTCCCAGTAATGTTACTGTGGCTAGGAACCCAGCAGTCTTACTCTATAGGAAGTCAGTGAGACTAGAGCTTGAATGCACTCATAGACCACTCTCGATTGGCACAGATTTGAGCTGGTCGCCTTAAGAGCTGTCTTGCCGTCCACAAGTATCACAATGTCACCAGTGATTAATGGATCCAGCTTCTGAATCTCATCTACCGCTATCGTGATGCCAAGAATTTCGGCCTGAAAGACACTACAATCACATCCAGTCCAATGGATATACGTATTTGGAGGTCTTGACTGTAAATTCCTGACCCCGTTCCAGTTTCCATTTTGGATCCGTCAGTAAAGGTCAGCTGGGAATATTTGCATCGGCAACATGTTATCTGATGTCTGTGCAACATAGCTTCCTTGATCAATACTATCCATTCCAATAAGGACAGTTGCGTGACCAGACGAAAATGTCCACAGATCTAATTCTCTAAGCCGAATAGCAGCTCTGACAATTATGTCGAGAGAGGTGAGACCAAGCATGATCTCCAAACCCGCCGGAGGGGAGCTTCTCCTAGCTCCACTGATGGACATAGCCGCCGTCCTCTGCACCTTGCCTAGTAGCTTTAGATTACCACTTTTAGCCAAAGCCTTCCACCAAACCAGACACACAGGTTATAATAGCCCGGGTCACGGTCGTGTAGAGCCAATAAATGGCACTGGGACGGAGCCCTCAGCTCTTACCTATGGAATTGCGACAGGCGTAGAGCGTATTCGTCCCCTTCTTCATCCTTTCCTCGATATTACTTCTCCAATTTAACTTTTGGTCCAGGATGGAGCTCTACACCGCCTAGCCTAAGTAATCTAAATTCCCTAATTTCCCTTCTGTTCGTGAATAATACCAGCTTCGTCTTTTGCGGATTTACACCTAGCCCACAGCTCTAAGCCCAGACAGATAGTTTCCCCAAAGCAGTTTGCATTACATCACTGATGGTGGTCAAGTCCTTTCCCGCGATGAGAATGACTACATAATCGGTGTACCTTAAGTCCCTCTCTGTCGAAATGTACGAGAATATCGTTCCAATAGTAGCCACAGTAATGGCGACAAGACACCACCGTGTGGAGTGCCACGTGATCATGCGACTTCCAAGCGTATATTCAATCCGTTCAAGCACAAATTTCGTCGCTTGTAGTCTAACGAGTGAGCTAGACGTTACATTGTCAAAAGCACCTTCAATGTCTAGGAAGGCACAAAAGAAACGTCCCCATAACCCAGGTTGCGCTCAGTATATCCGCCAACTTCAGGCAGAGTACTTTCCACCGATCTACCCTTAAGGTAGCTGCCCCGGGCTAATCCTGTTTCTAATGAGCAGGTCAATAAGTCACTCCAGAACTTCCAACAGAAAGAATGAGAGGCTGATTGGTCTGTAGTCCTTGGACGCAGAGTGGCTTGTCTTACCTGATTTGGGTATGGAGACCACAAGCACCTCCCTCAATTAATTCGAAACTATAGCCATTTCAAAAAATATTCTATATAATAATATGTCCATCTGGTTGGGAGCAATGAAACCCGCGCATTTATGCAGAATTATCGGCAGGATACCATCAGGCCCTGGCGGCTTATAGGGTTTGAAGCTGCTTATGGGCCAAAGAATCTCTGTCCCATCTATCATCTCATTTATCTCATCCATGTGTATCTGGTTGGACACCATGGCCATTGGAACATTAATGGCCGTGTGCGCAGCATTGACTCAACAAGAAAAATGGGTATCCAGTACTAGTTCCAGTGTTTCAGTACCAGAATCGGTCCACGAGCCGTCCGCCCCTTTTACGAAGAAAATAATCCGACGAAAGCTGTGGCGGCGCCGTAACGCCGGCAATGCATAACGATCACAACAAACATCTTTGTGATTGCTACCTGAATTATTGCCCCAAAACATCTGCGGCAATTTTGTCATCTCTGACGTAATTTACGTCTTGGCTATTGATTGTCATTGTATCGATTTTTACCAGGGGGTATATATGGCACAGCTGATCGAAAAGGTACTAGGCCGATGATAGAGAATGAGAGAGCAAAGAAGACAGGAACTAATTTTAAATAGTGTTTATTGATGGTAATGACAGCAAAATTATGTTTTATGTTGTTTGAATTGAACGAAAAAACACATTCCCTTTGATTTCTGTCCGTTTTATGTCCAACGAAAGTGTAAAATTGGTAAAATACCGCAGCAAATAAAACTATGAAATGACCTACTACCTCGTCGTCATGAAGAGGCAACGAAGAGAGTGATGGAAACTGTTAAGTCTGGTTCTAGATGTGCAATTGTAATTGCAGCAATTCTTCATGATTCTCCTTTGGAATTGCAATTTGCTTTTACACGTACGCAATTCTGTTTGTGCAATTCTGGTTTCTATTATTGCTGCTTCTGACATTCGTATAATTCTGAGACATATGCAGAAATTTTTACGAATGAGTAATTGAAAAGAAATGTCAAATTATTCTGTAGCCGCCATCACTAAAAAATTACGAATGAGAAGAACTGAAAGAATTGCAGAGTTCATGCAAGTTTTTTTCTCGTTCCATTCTTCTTACCTCTCTCTCCTACGAACTCATGAATTGCAGCAATTATAATTGCACGTCTAGAAACAGACTTAGTATTTCTCTATGTTTTTACACATTCGTCTGAGTAAGCGGTATTTTCCCCATAAATTTTACACAAAAACGGGGAAAAATTTAACTCATGCAAAACAGAACGCCATCACGCCACCAACCCCGTTACAATGACGAAATTCTTTTGGATTTCTGCTTACCAACCGTCGATTTCGTCAGCTCAAGTTCATTACAATTGTGAACGTGTTAGACGACAGTCAAAATCAGCCAAGTAAAAACCTTGTTAAAAAAAGTAGTTATTGTGAAGCGCCAGAGTAAGAAAAGTGAAGGAATTGCATCAGCAATTCTACACCCAGGAATTTAGCCAGAGTTGGAAAACACCAGCGACGGAGGTAAACTCCCGTATAATTTCACGGGGATATAGCACACCCAGGTTGGTGGAATCAGTAAGTCACCTTGGACCTGATAGCCTCGATCGGTAAGTTAACGAGCGCTATAACGCCAGCAAAAGGCTAACTTTTTCGACTCTTTACAGAGGACTAATAGCCGGAGCTCTTTATAAGCCGCTAATTGCCATTGGACAATTGCCGGGCCATTAAAGTCGGTCACCCTTCCACCAAATCGGCCCAGCCACGTAGTGACAGCGTAGTCAGCACCCGGGCAATTGTCTCGAGTTTCATAGAAACCCTCATAGTCATCTCAGACAACTCCAAGTCGATAGGGTTTGACAAGCCACCACTACAATCACCATCCTCCACTCCACCCGCTAACTCCACCGCAATTACATCAATAGTCATCAAGATCTAAGACCTCAGCGATATCCAGAATCAACAAATATACATAATCTCTCCAGCTACCCTCTAAAGATAACCAACTAAACAACAAAAGCAACAGCAACCAGTAAAACTCGGCGTAAATCCTCTTTTTCTGTCGTTTGGGCCTAAGGGCCGCGACGAACCTGGCATAAAAACACCGGTTAAAGCCAATAAGCCGACATTAATAGCCACCCCAGAGGGCCGAATCTAACCGGGATCCGATGAAGCCAAATTAACCACCACTATTTTGAAAAATCGACCCGATGAAGACAGATTAGCCGCAACGAATTCCAAAATCTACGGCCAAGGCCATAAAGTTATCCCAATTGAACATGTTTAGTGGTCTGTGAACAAAAAAAAAGTCATACGAAAAGCTCGCAACGACAAGTCCATTAAGTAAACTGGTGGTATTTTAATTACCCCCAGTGTTAGCCTAATCTACGTCATTTTCCGTACCACCGCCAAATCCCTGAAAAGAAGAAAGGCCAGTCGTCAACATGACGTTGTAAAACCTTAATTTGCCATCTTCTTTATTTTATTTTATTTTTCGATATTGTTAAATTTAAGAAAAGTGAAATAGTGTCGCTACCTCGTCAGAGGAAATGTGTTAAATTCATTGCATACTAGTGTTAATTTCGTTTATGATTGTGTGAAAAGAAAGAAAAGTAAATTAATTTGTGAAAAGTGATCTGGTTGTGACCCCCAAAAATAGTGAATAGTTGTTTTTGCCAAATGAAAAGTCAGTAAGCCAAACATAAATCTGGTCATTCGTCATGGAGGCCCCCATATGGGATTAGTACAGCGCTGGGAGTGCCTAATAATAATTGAAATATATTGAAGTGTTGTGACGAAATGAAAAGGTTTATGGCATGATTTAGTGTTTTTGATTTGCGAAACGACGTAGATTGTGAACGAAAAAGTGGAAATTTGTAATATGGAACATCAGTTTTGCGAGTCACAATCTGCTAGAAAGTGGTCACCAGCGAAATTTTAGTCTTTTCACATAACATAACAATTTCCTAATCGGTGATATTGCCGAGTTTCTTTTTATGACCTTTCGTCATCGTGATATATAAAGTTCCATGCTGATTTAAGACATTTCCTGTGTCGAGAGTTTTTTGAAATACTAACATCAATTGTTTAAGATAAGTAACCCTTAGTAAGATAAGCCCCTACCTATTACGAATTGGTGATGTTAAATCAGAACATCACCATGAAATTAGAATGTTTAGGTTACCCGATACGGGTTAGCGCTTTGCCCTGTGGGCATAATAAATGAATTTTTGTGATAAGACTATTGAATATTTGTAAAGGTATTTGGCTATGGAAATAAATACATTTATAATGTTTGAACTCTTATGTTGGCGCGTTTAACATGCTCGGCTAAGGCAATTCAGAGGTAAAGGGGTTAAGCGAATCCAGGTGCAGTAGCATTTTTGGCACTCTGGAATGTACAGAGTCATGGCGAAACTGCAGGAGTTTCGAGCGGGTGGGTCAAAGCTGACATTACCATCGGTCAGCTAAAGAGTAAAGTAAGAGATCCTGCAACCTTCCGCTTCTTAGATTCAAAACAAAACATACATATATTTTTAAATTCTTTTTCTTTATTATAGCTTTTTCTCTTCCAGGTCATCAATAGTGTTGTTATCTATGTTAGATTTTTCGTTTGCGTGTTTTTTTATAACGAATCTAACTTCGGGCTCCTTTTATTTAAATTTTATGTCGAAGAATCCGTTTGTGTGAACTTAAAGACTCGGTATGTTTTCTAGTGTTCAATGGCAGGCGAGTTCCAAGCCCGGCTCACGCAAGGCATACTGCAACTCACGCGATCAGCACGTAAACTCGTGAATTCAATTTTCAAAACTTGCAGACCACCCTGCCACACTGACATAATGGTACTCAACGTGGAGACCCCGAAGGTTGACATTTCAACAAAAGGGAATCATAACCAAGCTGAAGCTTGCATGTTGGTGGACCCTGACAAAGCGTGTTGTCTCGTTTACTTCGAATCTCGATTTACATATAGTGATCCATGACGCGCGTTTCGCCTGCTTTATATTTCCTTTGAACAGATTAAAACTATTCTTGTAATCCTCCCAGTCAGAGTCCAACCGCAACCTTTTCGCCCTATTGTAAAGAGTCCGCGTGAACTTTCGCAGCTTAAACAGCTCTTTAGTCCACCAGACCGGCTTTCTCTTCCTACCGGGAAGGTAAGGAGACAGGATTCAATGTAGCTCCTGTATAAGAAGTTCGTCAAATTGTCTACCTTATCGTTGACATCTGTCAACAAGGTCAAGAAATTTGTGGCAATTTGCCATCCTCGGATTCCTAAAGGGGTTTTGTTTCCCTGCAGAAAAACCCATCGAAAAGCATATAGTTCTGTGATCGGTGAATAAATAATCCCCCCATACGCACCAGTCCCTAACGATGGTCTCACCAGTGGTAAGGGTTACGTATAACAGTCTCCCTTAATCTATTTTAGAAGGTAGAAACACCACCCACGTAACAGATTCTAAGCCCGGATCGAATAATAAAATCAGAAACAGACTCACCTCTACTGTTTATATCTCCAATGCCCCATAGTGCATGGTGAGCGTTACCGTCCATGCCCATATCAACCCTCTATCGCTTAGTGGCTGCATGGAGGACATGATTGCGAAGCAATTCACCTGGAGGCTCGTTTTCCTCATACGGCAGATACACGGAGGACAGTATCAAGCTCGAAACAGATTTCACCTCCATGTATGCGGTTACAATGTATCCTGCATTGAAATTAGAAGTAAAGATTAAGTTAATGTCTTTCCTACAGGCTCTTACCTTTTCAGATGTGTTGTTATAGAGGATACTTAGGTCAGCATTCCCTAGCCCCTTAACCCTACCACTTCTATCACCCCAGGGTTCATGGACCAGGAGAATATCAACCTGCTTGCTTGCGAGGGATAGAAGTAAGTGAGTAGAGGAAGCCTCGCCGTGGCGCAGATTTATCTGCATCACACGAAGCTTCCCCACCTCACCTACGCTCCTGAAAACTTGAATGCAGGAACCGAGCATGTCCGAGACCCATATACACTCTACCCCGCAAGCCCTCAATCTCTCTAATGACCCCACATCTAAGGCAATTCTAAGATGATTCGCACCTCTACCTTCCTTACAGGGGACGCTGAATAAAACCTCCAATGATTGGGTATCCAACCCGTTTTGACTCCCCAAAAGCCCAATGATCCTTTCGATCGCAACAAGGAAGGAATCCAAACTGTGACAACTGGACGAAGAGGGATGGAGGATTGGGGCACCACCTCTAACCTAGTTTCTGGCCAAAATTCGCCAAAGCCCTTAACTGTCTCCTTAAGAAATACTGCCGATTCCCTATTGCAGCAGTCAATGACCTTGACGTCATTGGACCTGTCGATGCTGCTGAAGCGTATCATCTCCCCGTTCCTCAAATAACTTGTTGAGAACAACCTCCTCGAGCAGCAGCCAGTTGGCAGGGCCTATCCTACCATCAGGGTCGCCTCTATCGATGACCGATGACTGCCACGTTCAGAGTCGGGTCTGTCCCTAGGCTCCCTTGTTTCTTCGGCCTTTTCCCTTTGGTGACCTTGACACTGCGTGAACTGTCACCGGGAAGTTAGGATGGAGTTTGCCCTTGGTTCGCCCAGAGGTGGAAGCCCCACCGCACTCTTTGACGCAGTCAGCCTTCGTGATCTGTTCGCGCTTGGAAGGTCCACCGAGCTTTTTGGCTCAGTCAACCTTCGGCCCCTGTTTACTTATTGAAGTAGCAGAGGTTTAAAGCCCGCGATTAACCAGCCCACCGCCTTCTGTGGAGCAGTAAGCCTTCCCTCCCTGATTCTGAGTGGATGTCTGAGTCTTTCTGGAGGATACCTTAACGTGCAACCCCCCGAGGACCCGGGAATTCCCTCCTATCTTCTCGTGAGGCCTTCGGACATACAACTTAAGAGCCGTTGTCTTTTGGCTACCTACGTCATTTACCGCCACTTTACCTTCCGCGGAAGCGGTTCGGTCCGGAATTTGGTGAAGGGAGGCTATGCCTTCGCTGCACTTCTCCGCATCAGGGTACAATCTCTCGTACCTCCAAATGCAGGATCGGTGCTTTGAAAGCACGCGCCTCTCCTTAACAGAGAGAGAAACGGAATCGCCTTCCTCAGACCGCCTCATGGCAGCACACGCTCTGCGATAGCTGTGTGAATCTCTATAAGCAACGGATCTTATCTTCTTTTTGAGTGGCCTGACCGCTCCAGGGCGAAAACTCAGCGCCTCACCTAATATGAGAGCTTGCTGGTTATTCCCGGGATCCCGTCTTGCCTCACAACTAAAGATTTTGATCCCTGCACGCTTTGTCCAGTGCTCCAGCTTCTGACAATGTTAATATTGCTGCCCTCCTCATAGAGGGGCGACGACTCATCATCATTGGCCAGTGCACAGTCATCCAGAATACAATACGCAACAATTACTACCGACCCATGCCCTGGCGTCGGAGGGAGCTGTTAGGAACCACTTTATTCTAAAACGCTAACTGGCCATCCAGGTCCTGGGCCTGGATATTATAATGGCACCAATGTCGCAAGAATCGCCATGTCGAGGAAGCTTCATTGACAATCGATAGTTACATAGGCCTTATCAACAGATAGACCTACATCGAGACTCTCCGCTTTCCCCGGAGTAACCTTTAGTACACACAGCCTAGGCCACGCGTAAATCTCCACATCGCGACAAGCTAGTTACTCCCGGTGGAGGGACCAACCTATTTAATCTTAGACGCATAACCAAACAGGACCCTCTTTCGATTCACTTTCTCAATCTAGCTAGCTAACGTAGGGTTCCGATTAAATCATTCACCCTTATTATGCATGACGTAGTCACGTCGAATGTTTGTCGTTTTTTAAATACGGCATTACCGATGTCGAAATTCGACCCTGGCGTAGATCTATTACAATTTTGGTATTGTGTATGGCGTTTATGACTGTGAAATTCGACTAAAACGGTTGTAGTGAATTTTACTGGTGACAACGTCGAAAAATATAAAAAAAATCGGAAAAAAATAAAAAAACAGAAAATGGATAATATCAAAATGTAAGTTCAATTATTTGCTTCATATCAGAAATATAATAAAAAAATTATTTTAATACATATTTAAGGATGAAAAAAACTACACCCAAACAATTTGAAACTCTTGTCAACTTTATGATGTAAAACAAGCCATTGAGAAGAGGATACCATAAAAACACGGAGATGACATATTAAAAAAATGGAACGATCTGAAACGAAAGCTCAATACTGTTGACCCCCCTTGTAGGACTAAGTTGGGCAAGGCCTACATTGAAATCATTCCCAGAACCTCTTTGATAACTTCCTTCAGCAAGGATTCGCATTGTTGCTGCTAGTCGTAATGTCTTACTCACTCGCATTGACCTCAACGATTCTGAAAGTTTACGTGGTATTGTTCTTAGCACGTACCGGAAAGCGCCCTTGATCAATCTAAAGTTGGCCATAAATCTGAAGAAGAACTCTTACAATTTAATTCTCAGATGAATGCACAATAAACTTACATGCACCTTAGCAGGGTACATATGTTAGACCGGAACCATAATTGTATCCGATAATTTATGACTTATCTGCGCTGGCATTCATGTTCTTCATTAGAAGATGAAAAATGAGCCACACTTAGCATTTTTTTTTATTATTTGTTTTAAAATTTACGTAATATATATGTATAGTTGACCTGTAATCTTTTCCATTGTACTCTAGTGATTAGTTCGGCTTAAGGTCATGTAAATAAAAACAATTTATTCGTTTTACTGGATAATCATCTATTCCGATATATTTCAACTAGCATCGCTAGTCATTATCAAGGATCTATTTTACAAAATAAAAACAAAGAACAAACTTAAACATCATGGAAATTATCTTAAATTCAAGTTCTTCTAATTACAAAAGTCGATAGATACAAACAATTTGAACCACAACAATTAAACAATGCATTGCACAGATATTCTCAGAAAAATATCGTAAATCTTACATGTAAGAAGTACTCGTATCACAATGAAAACATTAAAATATATATATGTTAAACATCACGCACAAAGCTCGCTGACAACTAACGTCGAGTATTATGTTTTTCCATTGTATATCTATATATTTGAGCTAGGTTCTCAGTGCCTTTCTTAAAGTTTAGTCTTTTCTCCGAAGGAACGTCGTTGATGTGCATCATCTTCAATTAAAGGCGTCTGTTATAATTACTCTCTTCAGCTAGTAGCTCTGTTCGAGTACTCGAAAATTTGTGCAAATTTGTACAAATTTTTACTGAACTCTGTTCGTTTACTCCAAAAGTCCAGTAAATGGGAGCCAGAGAGCGAAAATTTTGACAGTTCGATGTTAGAGATTTTGCAAATTTTGGTTGGAGAAATTTTAGCCAACATAAAATTGCAAGATAGAACAGCTGTTTGAAATCAGCTGCTTTATGTAAAGAAACAAAACATAAAAATAAATTAACAACGACAGAGGTAAGTACAAATTATTTTGTTTAATATTTTATTCAATATATTTGTGAAATTTAGCAACAAAATGGAAAACAATAATGTGCAGTGGCATTCAGGAAATTCTGGTGAACCGGCGACGTCATTATTGGACAACTGTGGCAGTAGCAAAGGTATGGAAATACACGCCAGAATGTATGTATGTGGCATCAGCTGTTTCATAGCAAATTATTACTGGAAGTCGTTCACGTACTTTATTTGCAAATTTTCATAAAGAGAGTAAAATTGTTGTTTCGCTCTCAAAAGTAGATTCTTGCAAATTTTTTTTTTTTTTTTAATAATCGACTTTAGTAGTCAGCGAGCTTTGTGCGTGATGTTTAACATACATATATTTTAATGTTTCCATTGTGATACTTCTTACATGTAAGATTTAAAATTTGCTAAAGAAACACACGACCACGAGTACAAAAACTTTTTAACTTTGATTTTTTTCTGTCAGTTGATCTGTTTTGGTGGCAGGGTGACACATAAATTGTAAAAATATGCACCAACAATCTATTACAAAAACACTCACGTCGAAAGTGTTACACAATACCAATAAAATGCAAATTCGGGTTCGACTACGACAGTTGTTACAATTCGACTACGACATACATAATAAGGGTGATTGCCTCGGACATACTTAGTTTAAGACCGGAAGTAGTGAGATTCTTCGAATGTTTTATGAAGGAATCATTTCTGGCCACTCCCGAGTAAGTGGCTATGAGAAACTTTTGTCCCACGGTTTGTCCCATGTCGCGTAAAAGGTATTAAGCACTAGAAATTTGTAGAACATAGTCACATACATTTGCTTCAAATGGGCAGTTATAAGGAAAAAAAAATTTGAAAAATGGTAAAATGTTCTATACACCCATTTTGGGCCCTAACTGTAATTTATGTTGGTTAGTGTAGGGTAGGTATGTAGGGTTGCAGTGAAGATCACCTCCTCGCGGTGCATCCTGGGTAACTCTAAATGATCTTCTTCATCTTTGGCACAGACTCTGCTACGACCCTGGTTCACGATTGATTTTCTGCTCTCGAGCTGTCGCCCCGTGCTCTGCGATCTCAGTAGGCAGAAGTGAAACTCTGTCGAAATGGCTCGTGGCTAAGGTACCGTTCGTCTCCGCCTCCTTAAAACGAGGCAAGTCTTGTAGTACGTTCGAAATCCGTCACCGTTAAGTTGGTGGTAATGGTGTGGTTGAGACTCCCTCTTTGGTTCGGCCTGGCTCTAAACACTCTGTCACATAAGGCGGAGTGTCAACCCTCACGTGGAACTCCCTGCTTCATAGACAACCACGGGGCCCCTCTTTTTGAACGCATTGCATCTTTACGGACGTAGACATCGGCCACAAGTTGATGCCCAATCAACATGAAAAAGAATATTAAAAAGTCTTCGGCAACAGGAAAACCTGACTTCCCCCGAGCCTACGGGCTCTTCCTCGAGCACTAGTGCTCGTAAGTCTTCTGCGGTCACATGCAAGGGGGCATCTGCAACTGCAAATAACGCGGGCGGTGGTCAACCCTCCCCAACTTCGGGGAAACTAAAAATCTCTGCCCCTCCCGGAAGCGGAGAGCTGATCTTCGACTGGCCACTAGATTGGTTAGTCAACTTTCTGCACGGTCAGTCGCCGCATTCACTCCTGCACAGGTAAACACCTTGGAGTGGGCTAAGGGCGTCAGTGAGGGGTCCAAGTCTGTAGGGACAAAGCTTCCACTAGCTGCTACTAAAATACAGCGTTCAGTGGAGGAGGATACACAACCTGGTCCCTCATCTAAGAGGCATAAAAGCCACCCAGTGCTAGGCAAGTCCTTTAGTGATGTCGCGAAGGACAGCCTAATTATTGGTTTCTTGGATGAAGGTTCCCAGGATGGACGTATCCCCAAGGATAAATGGCGCCTCGTAGAAGGAGCCCTTCTTACGGTGTTCATGGACATCGTCAACGACAACCCTGGTCCTGTGCCAATCTACGAAGACGCGGGATGGTTCCAGGGAAGTATTAAACTTATCCTTACCCTAGAACGAGCACCGCGATTGTATAATTCCGCCATGAGTCGGGTAGGTGAGGTTTGGCCGGGAGCCAAACTCAAAGCCGTGGCTAGGAAGGATATACCTTCTAGACCAAGGGCTAGGGTTTGGGTCCCGTCAAAATCACCTACTGACCCAATGTAGATCCTAAAGATCTGCAATCCCACCATTCCAGCAAAGTATTGGAAGGTGGTCAAGGTTGAGGAGCCTGTAGGAACCTCCCGGCAGGTAGTTTTGGTCCTGAACCAGGATTCCTTAAAACCCCTAGAGGAGTCCAAAGACCAAATTCGGTTTGCGTTCATGTGTGCACCCCTCAGGGTATACAAAGTGAATACGCTGAGTGTCAAACTGGCCGAGTCGAAGTCGGAAGTCACAGATGTAATTGCAGGAAAGCATCCTGAAAAGGCGGTGGATGCTGAAGAAGCACTACTGGATGACGACAGTGGCAGCATCATTGACCTGTGGGACCGCTCTGCCTGGCTCCCAGATGAGGTCGCGACAACCGTGATCGAGGTACCCGGAGTTAAAGGTCCTGCAGATAAATCTTCATCGCAGTAAGGCAGCATCTGCCAACCTCATTCTCCATCTTGCGAAGGGTGGAGTCGATGTGGCCCTGATACAAGAACCATGGACGGTCAATGATCGTATATGGTATCAGGTGCAATGGATACAGGACCTTCGTCCTATGAACCCCAGGTAGGCCAAGATCTTGCATACTCTTAAAAACAAATTTAATGGTATTTTATTGCAGAATTTTAGTAATAGCGATACAACCGCCATCAGCCTCTCGCTGGAAAACGGCCAGCGAGACATCTGGCTAGTGTAATCGTACATGGCGCACGACCATACTGAATCACCCCCTCCGAAGTGCGTCAGGGATATTGTATCGGAGGCAAAAAGGCGGAATTGTAGCGTCATTATAGGTGCCGATGCCAACTCGCACCACACAATATGGGCGAGTACCGGCACCAATGATCGAGGTGAGTCTCTTTTTAATTTCATTATAAGCGAAACCTTGACTATATGTAATAGAGGCGAGGAACCGACCTTCATAACTTCGGTTAGGAGGGAAGTACTAGACCTAACTTTACTACTTGGCTACGACTATGTAACTGTATCCGATTGGAGCGTACTTTCTGATCATAGATATCTACAGTTCCACATAAATATCGAACTTCTGAAAAATAAAGTTTTTAAAAATTATTTGAAAACGGACTGGAACGCCTATCGTGGTAACCATCCGAATATTCCGACTAATGTGCCAAAGCTGGAAGAACTAGTTGGCAAATTTACTGATGAGTGCAGGAACACGCTCAATGAATCCTGTAAGACCAGTGGTTATAATGCTGCCAAGGGTAACAAAAAACCTCATTGGTCGAACGCTGAGCTTCAGGATCTAAGATCGTATATTATGCGGACGACCGGAACTGGACAGCTAACAACGGACCACCACTTAACCGACTTAAAACCGAGCTTATCTTGATCTCCCACTTAACCGACTTAAAACCGAGCTTATCTTGATCTCTCGGATATAAAATACCCGCATTTGAACTGCCGTCAGTTAATGGGGTGGAATTACAGTATAATTCTCGACAGAAAACTGTCTTGGAAACCGAATGTGGAGGAGAGGGTGAAAAAGGCGTCTGTTGCTTTTTACTGCTGTAAAGGGGCGACAGGAAAGCGCTGGTGACTGTCTCCTAAGATCACCATGTGGATTTATACGGCAATAGTCAGACCAATACTTTTCTATGGCATCGTAGTTTGGTGGAGGTCCCTCCAAAAGAAATATATTCTGAATTCCTTGATGAAAATTCAAAGATCAGCACTCATTAGCGTTAGTGGGGCAATCGCCACGACGTCAGGTACAGCACTTAGTGCTATTTGTATTTTGACATCAGGTTCATCTGGGTACCAGGACACAGCGACATTCCAGCCAATTGCGTAGCGGATGCGTTAGCTAGACAGGGTACTACGACACAGGTTCTTCCGGCTAAAGAAGATTCTTCCGTTTGCAGATCAGGCAGTGGGCCGATCATATGTTCAAGGACAAGTGGAGACTTACTTACTGGCACGACTGATAAGTAGGATATTCGGAACACATTTAGTTAGCACCGTAGCCCTACAGGATATTCCTGTAGGTCTTATATACAAATTCATGAAAAGGGCAAATTAGGTAGACGATTAGTCAATAGTTGCTATGGAGGAAACTGCAGGTATCACAATGGGCTTCTTTAGCCTAAGTGTGCTAGACAGCTTGCCTTTTAAACCAACCAACCATTGTATTTTGTAAAGTTGTCAAGAAATGTGTCGGCTACAGTTCCTTCGAAAAGAATTAACCCAATTTATTGGTATGTTTTTTCTGAAAGGCATATTTGATAGAGTTATGCTCTGACGAAAACCCACAATGGTTGCAATGGAAAATTTCGAACTGGTTAGGCTTTATTGAAGTAAAATCGAAAATAGAGCCCTGAATTACAGCTGAAATTTTTATGTGGCCTGTTCAAAAAAAAGTGAAACTATCCATTTGTCGCATAGTGTAGTCGGAAATTATAAATAAATAGTTCTCCGTTACAATCAATGAAAGGACTGGAGATACCTTCTCAAAATCAGACGTCTGTACGCTTTCTAATTTAACACTAACTGACTGGGACTACATTTCTACACCGATTCCGAACGGTTCTTTAGAAGTTTGTTTACTACTAATTTATCGATAATGTCGTCACTAAGAGAGATGACTGTCCTCGAATGAAATCTAAGGTGGTCAGAGAAGGTTTTGAACCCATGAGCCGCACACACTAACCGTTTCACCACCAACAGCCACTAGTCTATTAAAGAAAAATAAACATACATGTCGTCATCTAAAACCGAAAAAACCGTAACTCCTCAAAAATTCTAAATTGACGTTTTGAGCAACTGTGATGTACTTAACCAAAATAAATCTACACATGTTTTATATACGTTTGTATACGTACAAAAATATTAACGAAAATCAAAAGGTCGTAACTTCAACTTCAATATTTTCATAAACTTTTGTTCAAAAGAAATAAAAATAAAATAAATGGTTTCCCGCTACATCCCATGTAGGGATTAGGGAGAGCTTCTCACAACCAGTGAGATGTGCGCGTTCATTGATTGGGACCTACAGTTTTACACTGGTTCCGAACAGTATTTTGAAAAGCTTTTTCATGGCTAAATACTCGATAGTGTCGCCGTTACTAAGCGAGGTGGCCGACGTTGAAAGAAATTTAAGGTGGTCAAGCAGGGATCGAACCCACGTTCTCATGCACAAGAGCCGCGCATACTACCATTGCACCACCGACGGTCCACATTCAAAATAAATACCAAAATAAAACAAAACAAAGTTGAATTTGATTTCTCAAAAATATTATTGCTGTAGTTTAGATTTAGAAAATTGAAGTTGTTAAATTAATTTTCCTCGAATCTTTTTAAATAGTCATAATGAATTTAGTACTTTTTTTAAGTAGTTGACCAAAATTTTTTTAATACGGCCTTAATTTGTTTTATCTTAATCATTTGATTTATTTTATTCCCAAATGTATTCATGAGTTACGGCTTTTTGGTATCAGAAAAATCGAGGGTAAAAAGCCATAACTAGCATTACTTAAAAACTACTATTTTCCATTGATGTTTTTTCAGAAACAAATCCCTATGTTTTCTAAGCTTGATACTAAAATTTGGACATTTTGTTTTAGATAGTTTTTAATTATGTTTTTATTTCAGTTGTCTTTGAACCGAGTTATTTTTAAAGTTGGTTGTGAGATGCTGGGAAAATATTTACTTATTTATTTAATTCCTTTTAGGCTAACAACGGATCATTTTTTTCCGGTTAGTGAAAACAATGTAAATGTCGCTGCATTTTTGGTTCTCCTGTAAAACCCTAACAAGTGTAGTTGTGGCCTTTTGGATTTTAGGTGACGATATGCATTGGTTAAAAAAAACACATTTTTATGTTGTATATTTATACATACTTTATTTATTCAATAGTAATATCAAATGCTTTCCAACATTGTTTAGTATGAAGACTTACAAAAATCAAAATCAAAATATTGGGGTTAATTAATTAATTTCGAAATGATGAGTAACTGCAACCAACCTGTACCAAAATTAAATTTGCATTTACAATATATGTATGGATGTGAAAAATCAACAAATTTATACAGAAACTGACAAAGCCATGATTTTATTATACATACATCAATCAACAAATTTAATAGTAAAAAGGCAGATGTATGGATGGTTAAATACAATAATAGATGAATAAATGTTTTTAATTCAGGTGTAAGTTATAAGATAATAATGATTATAGATAGCGTTAATGGTAGTTAACTAATGTAAAACTATTTTGTTTGTTTTAAAAACTTACAAACTAAATTAAGGGATATGCATGAAAAGGAATACAAACTTAATTTCCTTAGCAGATGAATGATTTGTATTAGTAAATTTTATATATGGAGGCCGACATCTACCTTTGTCGCATGTTTCCTTTGACATCTTAAGCTGTTAGCCTTTTCCTTGCAAGTAGTATATCGACATCTATGGGGTAATTCCAATATTAAAGTCCAGCACATTTTTAACAGCGTGTAAAATTGTTAAAATAAATTTCTTTTAAATAGCAATGAATTCATACTTGGCATTCAATTTAGTAGCAAACCATTTATAAACTTTAAATCATCCTTTTGATGTTGTTATCTGATGTTTAAGTAATTGGGTTATATTTGAATTAACGAAACAAGAAATCAATATAATTTGATCTAAAAAATCATAGAAATAATTTTGTGAAAATGTGAAAATAAAAACACTTTATTATATAAATTCAATTTCCTTTTTTGTTTCAATGACCAGCAATAAAATAATTTCAATAACTTCATTGTATTCCTGAATTTTACAAAGGCAGGAACTTTAACAACTGTTGTCTGTGATTGTTCTCACATCTGTGTTTGTTTTTTTTATAACGATTTCAAAAATACTTTGTTTTTTATTAAATTCTGCAATTGAGCTGTGTGAATATCTACAATAGAATATTGTTATACTAAAACTATCGATTGGTTTTTGTAAATGCGACCAAAAAATGCAGTCTAAATAAAAAATCGTTAGCCAGACAATGTTTTATTTATGATCAACTGATTACGAGTATAAATCAACCATACATATAGGAAATTAAATAAACTCTATATTTTTTTTGAGGATGTTAAATCTTATAAGTAAATAAGGGGTTAAAACATATTGGGCATTAACATGTGTAATGTAATAATATTTGAGAGCTAAGGTAAAAAATAGAATGGGTTCCATGTGAGGCTATTATCCAACTATTTCAACAAATTCATTTTTATTTGTCGGTTTTTATAAAGCTAGATGGTCTGGGAAGCCCACTGCGTTTTATGGAGTTAGGCGGCCTTAAACCAGAGGGCTTTGGAATACCTGTAGAACCGATAGTAATTTTGGTGAGAGCAGATGTTGTGTTACTGCTCAGTTTCGTTGTTGTGGTATTATTGACAACAGTCGCTTTAATACCTACAGGTTTATTAACACTCTGAACACTTCCTCTTGATGAAGCTGAAGACATACTCTGTATAGGGATTAACAATTATAAGAAATGAAAAATACATGAAATGGCAAAAATACTTACATCAGTGGGAGAATGACGTCCGGTGTCGCTGTCAGCATCGGCACTTACTGGTTGCACTCCTTTGGCGGTTACGCTTAGACTGTAGTATCCAGAAGACGGGCGTAACAACCCAGCCCGTTTACAGCTACCCACACCGGCGCCTGCTCCGGGTGCTCGTATACCTGATACTAGTTTTGGAACTTTAAATACTCCTTCCTCCGATTTCTAAAAAAAAGTAAATGGAATTGCATTACGCATTTTAGTAGCTGCATGATACGATAGTTTAAGTAAAGTTAATAATATTTTGACACAAACTATGTATAAATGTTAAAAATCGTATAATATGTTTTGCAAAGGTATATGTGCAGGTGATATCATAGCGAATTACAAATAACTCTATTACAAACAATTAACTGCCCATTCTATAAGACATACATTTAATGGGTGTCCCAAAATGCACGCAAGATTAAATTGTGCGTCCATGCGCCAGCTTCCACTTTCATTTCACTTTTTCATTCCACAAATGTGAATGTGACGACTAGCTGATGCGTGTAATGAAAAGAAAATGAATTGACAACAAAGTGGTGTTGAAATGACAAGCTTTTCTTAAAACATTTTATTTTTCCAATTTTCGTTATCTTCGATATTTTTAGAAAGTTATAATCTTTTACGATAACAGATCAAATTTTCACATTCGCTGGACGATCGTTTCGATGTTTGTGAAGCATCATCTTCAGCAGCGTCTAGCAGCCCATTAAGCCACAACACTGACTATTCAAACTTATCGCTAACCGAGGTTTTGGTTTTATATTTTATACTTTATTTATTTTTATATAAATTGTTCTAAAATAACGATATAACACAATTAACAGAAAACACATCAAATGCCTAATTTACCTTTTACTCAGTCAACATTCATTTTTTTCATCCAGAATTTACAAGCGAAAGACTTGCCAAATTTATGGCGAAAGTGAAAATTGCACACCTATAGCGTTAAAGCTAATTTGTTTCACGAATAATCGTGTGAAAAAGAGATCGTACTTTGCGGCGAAGCTCGTCTAACTAACCCACGTTCGAAAGAGACTATAATACGGCATTTATTACACCAAACAAGATTAACGCATTTTCGGGATTATCGACGTTTTTTTCTTATGGAGTTTGACATTTATAATCCCGAAAAAGCGATAATCTTGGTTGGTGTAACTGCAGTTTAAAAGAGGGTCAACGAAATACTCATAAGTTTTTGTTATTGCCTTCACTTCAACACACTTGTAATTAAGAGCATTGAGCTCTTTTTTAACATCTTCTGCAGTGTTATTGTCTAAGCCGAGTAGAACAACTTTAAAATGTCCGTCCTCTACACGTTGATGAGTGTTCAGTTAAGATGACTTTCACAAGGTCGTGGGCCCCAATATTACTGCATATTATTTTCACGCCAATGGAGATTTTCTGAACTAAATAGCCAGTGATCTTATGGGATTCCCATAGTTGTGAACCATGCCCCTATTACGGTTCTCAATTTTTGGGAAAATTTGGTTCGTAAGCGATGAATTGGCATTGCCGTTCTCAACTCAACGGTCGACTCAACTCAACTTAACAACAGCTGATTTTTTGGTTGTGTTCACTTACTTTTGTCGTATTGCCGTTGACAACTCTGTGCTAGTTTGGTCGACAAATGCGTTAAATTTACACCACTGCCTCAGAGCAGTTGAGTTTATAGTTGTGCGTGTTTTTAATTCGATAAGAGATCGTAAGTAGATATTATTTTGGATTCAAATTATAATTTTCATTTAACATTTGAATTTAACAATAATTTATATATTTTAGAAGTATCAAAATCAGAAAAAAGGCTTAGTTTGAGAAACTTGTCCAGCTAATGGAAAGTAATCCAGCCGTTGCCTTTGGAAAACCACAATTTGGCACCACGCAGAACTATGGGAAGGATTTGCTGTGGAGTTAAATAGTTTAGGACCACCGTCCAGAACATGAATGAATGGCAACGTGTATGTGCAAATATATACCTTGCGCACTGGGCAGTTCAAGAGGGTTGGATGCATCACGAACATTTCGTCTTAAATGCAACACATATATTCACGTTCTCGACTCCATCTTCATAAAACAAATCTATGCTACTTATATCCATTTCGATTTTGCAAGCACAACACAATTGTTAGCTTCTTTTATTTTCACATAAATCAGCTGCTTTTGCTTGTCAAATTTCATATTTCGAGCTGCTAACACCATAACAATTGCAACCAAAAACAATGTGAACCACAATACAAAAGATAAGTTTGGTTGTGTTGAAGGTAATATGGGCATAAAATCCTACGCGAATTTTCGGACACCTTCTACATTAGGGTGGCAATGAAGTGTATGGAGGAATATATATTTTCGAATTTTAATAAACCCTAGGCGGATTCATGTTCTTTATGGTCTAAAACTGACTTGGTGAAAATTTTAACCGAATCGGGAAACTGTAAGCCGTGCCGCATTTTAATCAAAGTTTTTGGATTTTGGGTGAAAATTCGTATACACTAGAAAATCTTGACTCCTTGGTACATTTGAAAAAAAATTTGCAAATTGATTTAGTTTAACCTGAATATGAACTGGATAAAGTTTGAGTAAAATACGACTACTCTAAGGGTTCCAAATTTTAATTTGAAAAAATTTGGAATTTTTAACAAAAATGAAAATTTGGGTTTTTCGGTTTTTTCCAAAAATTATATCTAAATAAAAAAATATTTAGCTTGGATTCTATACGCTTCCAATAAGCTATAACACGATATATTCATGCAACGGTTTCATGGTGTTACAGTGCGGCAAATTAGGCTATCTCGAGGAAAAACCGCCAAGATGGCCTTATAAGGGTACCACATTATAAACATTTCAATTTATAAGTTAGAAACATAACACCGGGGTTACACTTTCAACTTTTGGTTGAAAGGCTTTTACACATACTGTTTGTCAGAATTCGTTAAAACTGACAGCTATGACGTAGGCTGCACGCAACAGGTTGATCAACTTTATTTATATATATATATATATATATGCATATATTTTAATTAAAAAATCACTTTAATTTTTGTTTTAAAAATTTAATTTTCCACCAAACAAAGCAAACGAATGTTATGTTAGCAAACACAGATGTTACAAATCAGTTGTTTAGTTGAACAACTGGTTGAAACGCTGGTTGAAAGAGAAAATCGCAAGCAACAGCCTTTCAACTTTAAAATGTGAGAGTGTATTAGTGAAAAATTCCGACTATGCTATGTGCTCAAATCGATTCTATTAAATCATAAACCGGGTTTAACACCCGCAATTAAAACTAGGTTTATATAACCGTTTCGTTTTAATAAACCTGGATTTGATTGAAATTTATATAAACGGAGTTTTAAACCTGGTATTAAACTCGGTTTTTATAAACCGAGTTTTTCCACCCGGTTTTTAAAACCGTTTTTTGTAACCAACTGTCACATCAGATTTAATAGAATCTGTTGGAGCACAAGGAACAAGAATCCGCCTGGGGTTTATAAAAAATCCAAAGTTGTTTTTTCATTGCCACCCTACTCTACATACTTGAGAACCAGTTATCACAACTAAATGAAACGACGTACCCAAGCACCGCGATAGTGTACTGTTCTTTACAAAAATACACTCGCTTTTAAGGGTTGTGCATTTTTCAAGGGAACAAAAACAACAAATTTTTGCGGTTTTCTGAGGGTCTTTGTTAAACTCGACCAATTCACATGGAAGAATATTTTTTTAAAAAAATTCCCAAAATAAGGGGTTTTATTAGATTCTTTAAAAAATCATCATAATAAAACAAAACATGTCTATAACTCGTAAATGGTACATGCATTCGCGAAAATAATCAAATTTTTAAACTTAAACAAGGCAATGGTCTTTAATATGGGTATTTCCAGCGTTGCCGACGCACGGAATGTTTTTCCTTGTAAAATATAGGCTTAGATTTCACAAACTATTTATCCACATCAAAAATATATTTACATTTGTTGGAACTTTAATTTTTGTAATGTTCATGAATAATTTATATGATGTAAATATTAAAAAAATTTAATGTTTTCCTAATAGAGTAATGACGTATAGAGTAGCCAACTCTCTCAGTAACTAAATGGGCGGTTGGTAAAAGATGGGAGGTTGGATGTTGGAAAGTATTGCTTTAATAATACCAGATAGAGACAACGGCTCAAACCAACCAATAATAAATCAGCAACGGCATTTCGTTTTGTGCGTTAAAATGTTTGTGTAAGTACACCACAAATGTATACTAACAATATAATCTAAATTTCACAGTTTTTAATTAATGTATGTGAAATTCATACTACACGCTTACAAGGTCAGATTGGTTTTTGTTTGAATAATAGACACAATAATAGACAATAATATGTGGCCGTCGGTGGTGCAATGGTTAGTGTGCGCGGCTCTTGTACATGAGATCCTGGGTTCGAACCCGGCTCTGACCACCTTAAAATTTCTTTAGGCGGCGGTCACCTCGCATAGTGACGGCGACACTATCGAGTATCTAGCCATGAAAAAGCTTCTCAAATTACCGTTCGGAATCGGTGTAAAAGAGTAGGTCCCAATCAGTGAGTGAAAACTGGAACGCGCACAGCTCAGTGATTGTGAGAAGTTCTCCCCAGTCCCTTCATGGGATGTAATGGGAACCATTTATTATTATTATTATTAATAGGCACACACAATAATAGGCACAATCACTGGCATGTCTAGTTTCGAACTCCTTGTCACGGAGATGCTGAATTTATGCCATCGGTTGATCACAATCATATATGTATATACAAACTCAATTCTGCAATTTACATGTGCGAATTAGTATCGATCGAAGATCCCTAAGTATCACCACACACTGAAAGGCCCATAATTCCAACACAAGAACAGACGGCTGTTTTGCATACTCACATTGTTACAGTTTTTGTTGTACGAACAATTTAAGTCAAAAAGTTTTGTAATCCACCTGGTGTAAGTGAATTTACGTCGAATAACTCTCTATCGCACCGACTGCACCATGAATAGTATGAGAGGAAAACTCAGATGAGAAGAATGGCAGCTCTATATGACATTACTCTATGGTTTTCCCAATACATCCTATGTAGGGATTGGGGAAAGCTTCTCACAACCAGTCAGCTGTGCGCTTTCTAGTTTTACACTCACTGATTGGGACCTCCAATTTTACACCGATTCCGAACGGTATTTTGAGAAGCTTATTCATGGCTAAATTCTCGATAGTGTCGCCGTCACTAAGCGAGGTGACCGCCGTTAAAGAAATGTTATGTGGTCAAAAGACACAGCTGTCATTGCCATTATCTTTCTTTGTACTAGTTACTGTAGAAATTTGTGGTTTTTGCATTCCGGACAAAAGAAAAACTTAACTTAAAAATAAACCTGTACGTCCCACGGTTTCCTTGCACACCAAAATGTCCTATTTTATGTACTAACCACGTTTAATGGAGTTTTGCCATATTTAGATAATAATGGCAAGAATATACGACAAATCACTTCAACTAAATATAGGTTAAAAACAATGTTACAAAAAATGCTTTCATTCGAAACACTTTTTCCCGAGTTATCAATTGTATGTGATGAATTACTAGTTTGGGTATAAAATTGCATCCAATTGACTCTATGATTGGAATAAACTATCAAACTATGAAATTGAGAGACACATTGAAACCAAAAAACGCAAATGAACATTAAATTCGACAGTTGCGCTGGCTGATAAATATAAACTCAATGCTCAGCCCGGACAATATGAACCCTAATGTACATATGTATGTACTCGTACATACGGCGCTCAGCAATGAATTGCAGCAAGTGCAACCAATGTGGGCGTGATACAGCGAGTTCAGTCCAAACTTCTGAACAATTATAATCACCATCCTAGTTGAAATAACAATAAAAACATATCATTTAACTCGTAGTGCAGTTAGAACTTTATTTCTGCTCAAATATTGTCCAATTTCATTAAATATTTTGTATTTTATCACATCTCTTTTGTTTTGCAAATGGCGTCAGTTTGTTGCATTGTAACGATTAGCCGATAAATGTATGAATACCGGTTATTTTTCGTAGCATTTGCCACTGTTGCCACATGGTAGTAAAAATTATTTGACGAAGCACTGAAAAACTCTTTTCGTATTTAAAGTCAGATCAAACATAAATAAAAATCAACTGATCAAAAATTGGGCCTTAGAGTTGTACTCCAATGAAGGAAATTATATACATACATATATAAATGAAAATAAATAAATTAAAATGTAGCTTTGTTGTTACACTAGTCGACTCGCTATATACTCGTTAGTGTCGCCATCACTAAGCGAAGTGACCACCATCGAAAGAAATGTAAGGCGGTCGGAGCAGGGATCGAACTCACGTTCTCATGTACAATTAGCTCACATTAGCCGTTTCACGAAACTCCTCAACCTGTAAAAATCAAAAGTGACTACTAGGATGTTCAAAACTGAAGGCGAGCAACCCATTAACAAATATCAACTGTATGCCTTAACATTCAAATTCAGTTTCAAATTCAAATTCAAACTTCAATTTAAATTTCATATTGCAAGTTCCTATTTGGATATAAGGATTTCCAAAAAAAAAACACACTAATTGTTAAGGAAATTCAAGTGTAAATCACAACTTCTAGGAGGCCATTAAATGTCACAATTTCTTTCTCCAAACTTTTCTCGCAATAATTCGGTTGCTGCACGTACTGTGTGGCACGTACCTTCGTCTTGTTGGAACCAGATGTTGTCAATATCATCTTCTTCCAATTTAGGACATAAAAAGTTGGTTATCATCGATTGACAGTTACGGTGTTACCAGCTTCATTTCGAAGAATTGAGGTCTTCAGCAACACTTGCCTGAACGGCAGCAATATTTTCATTACTTCGAGCGGTTCGTTGTCTTATTGGCACTTGAACATTATGTAAAGAAAATTTACGCTCCTAATTTGCAACAAATCCGCTCTCCATTGACAGTTACGGTGTTACCAGCTTCATGTCGAAGAATTGCGGTCTTCAGCAACACTTGCCTGAACGGCAGCAATATTTTCATTACTTCGAGCGGTTCGTTGTCTTATTGCCGCTTGAACATTATGTAAAGAAAATTTATGCTCCTAATTTGCAACAATTCGACGATTAGCGAGCACAGGTGGACGATTTTTATAAAAATAAATAAATAAATGGTTTCCCATTACATCCCATGAAGGGACCGGGGAGAACTTCTCACAATCACTGAGCTGTGCGCTTTCCAGTTTTCACTCACTGATTGGGACCTACAGTTTTCCACCGATTCCGAACGGTATTTTCAGAAGCTTTTTCATGGCTATATACTCGATAGTGTCGCCGTCACTATGCGAGGTGACCGCCGCCGTAAGAAATTTTAAGGTGGTCAGAGCAGGGTTCGAACCCAGGATCTCATGTACAAGAGCCGCGCACACTAACCATTGCACCAATGACGGCCACGATTTTTACGACCATAAAATGGCAAAAGCGCACCAAAAGTTGCAATTGGAGAACGATTTTGATAAAAAAAATTTAATAATTTGTAAACGTTGTTCTTGCATATATCTCTCCATGATGAAATTGTAAACATTACTGAATGCAAGATTATTATTTGATATCTAAGATTATCAAAAATTTCCAAAAATGTGACTTAGCTTTTTTTTTTAAAGGTGTTACCATTTTTAAAATAACTTGCCCGACTTTCGACGTGAGCCACTGTATGTTCTATTGTATTTATTTTGGGGTGACTACGGTGGTGTATTTAGCTGCCCTTGGGCATAATAAAAAATCCAGTCTCGAATAAACTGAGCCGAATACTTGTCCTGTTGAAAAATGCATTATTCGTAATGTATATAATGCTGATATTACCACGAGGGCGGATCAATAAGTCAGTGACTTTTCGAACGTCCCTCGTAGTTATATGAAATGCAACACTACTCCCATCAAGTACCACCTGTTAATAGACTACTGTCAATGGAAAAAAAGTGGTTTACTGACTTTCGTTGTGGTCGCACAAGTACAAATGACGCTGAACGTTCTGGACGGCCAATTGAAGTCAATACATCCGAAAATATAGAAAAAAAATCTGCGATATGGTGTTGGCCGATCGAAGAGTAAAAGTGCGTGAGATTGTTGATGTCATAAGCATTTCATATGGCAGTGTGCTTTCGATTTTAAATGATCATTTGGGTTTAAGAAAGCTGTCTGCAAGATGGGTGCCGCGTTTGCTCTCAATTGACCATAAACGCACGGGTGCACACGTCTGTAGTCTCAATGGCAAAATTCCATGAATTGGGCTACGAATTGGTACCTCATCCGCCATATTCTCCGGATTTAGCCTTCAGTGTCTATTTCCTATTTCCACACCTAAAGAAATTTTCATTGATCAAACAAAAGCCTTTTTTATGGACCTCAAAAATCGTATTTTTTTTTGGAAGGGATACAAAAATTGGAGAAACCTTAGACTAAGTGTATTGAGCTAAAAACTGTGTTTCATTCAAAAAGTCACGGACTTATTGATCCGCCCTCGTACATTTAACTTTGATTTGTATACTGTTCTTACTTGTGTTGTTAAAAGTAACGGGGTTTTCAATAAGAGCGCTACAAAAGTTTTTTTAAATAAAACAAAACCGGTTTTAGATACCAATCAAATTCTTTATTCCTGTGAAAGTACGTTCGATGCCATTATGTATGGAACTCGATTTCTTTTGCATGGCCATCACGGGCACGCTTGCAGAAGTCCAGACGCTGAACCCAATTTTCGACGGTTTTCAAGCATAAATCGGCCGATACTGCTGCAATTTCACGTTCGATATTCGTACGAAGTTCATCAATCGTCGCTGGCTTGTTGGCATAGACCATAGACTTGACGTATATAAAAAAGGAAATAATCTAACGGCGTCAAATCGCACGACCGAGGCGGCCAATCGACTGGGCCATTTCGTGAGATAACACGTTCACCAAACTTGGTTTCCAATAAATTGATTGTGGCATTCGCTGTGTGGCTTGTGGCGCCGTCCTGTTGGAACCACATGCCCTCCAAGTCCATATTATCCAATTGGGGCCAAAAATATTCGATTATCATTGAACGGTAGCGATTCGCATTCACAGTAATGTGCCGGTCTTGATCATCACGGAAGTACGGCCCAATGACGCCGCCGGCCCATAAACTGCACCAAACCCTAATTTTTTCGGGATGCAATGATGAATCATGGATTACGTGTGGATTGGTGTCTGACCAATAACGCATATTTTGCTTATTGACGAAGCCATTCAGCCAGAAATGAGCCTCATCGCTGAAGATGATTTTTAAAAGTTGAGGCCACTGACTCGAAATTTCGGTAGTAAATTTTAATAATTTCGATTCGTTGTTGACTCGTATATCTTTCCATGATGAAATGGCAAACCTTACTGAAGAGAAATGTCAAAAGAGCGGGAAAAAATATGGCGTCGTTTGCTGTCCCTATCGATTTACTTTTGTAGCGTCTCTGTTGAAAAACCCTTTATATAAAGCTTTTTATAAGTTGCATAGAAAACTATATATTCATTCGAAATGTAGACGACAAAACGAAAAGACCTACACCATATTACAAAAGTCTACATACGATTTCGATTGTATCTATATAGTCAAAAAAATAGGATAATTTCAATTTTTTTTAATATTATTATATATATTACTTATAAAATATACCACCTTAATGCAGAGGCCAATTCTGCAGTCTATTCTGTCAAATTTGTAAATGTTACAACCGAAAAAGCACCTCTGTAAATATTTTACGAAAGTCTACATACGACAAAGCGAACAATAGTTCCGTTACGTAGCGTGGTCGCTCACTGGCACGTTTACTTCAGTAGTAATTCAATTGCTTTAAAAAAAGTAAGATCAGAGTTAAATTGTGTGCTTTTTGTAAAAATTTTTATTAAAATTCAAAATTTTTTCTGTCCTTTACCCTAAAGGTGCCTTTTTGTGTTCGTTTGTGAAAGAAGTGCAACCCCACTTGAAAGTTTTGTGTTTCTTTCTGAGAATGTTGCACTCAAAAAGTGCAAAAATGTTGAATTTTCTGCCCTCTCAGCGAGAATGTTGCTTTGTTATTTGTCCTCGCTAAGCTAATTTTTCTACCTTTTGTAGGGTGCGCAAGGGTAATTTAAGCGGCTTCAGTTAAATTCACTTACCTTCTCAAACAAAGTGGTCGAATTTTTGATTAGGCGGCAATAACGACAAATACCATTTGTATTGGTAGACATTCGGCCAGTTTGTACGAAGAGTCGCTTAAAATAGCTTAATATCGCTTAAGTTTCCACATATGCTGTTCGAATAACTTAGTTAAGCGAGGTAATAAAGACATGCAATACGGAGCATACAGTAGTGAGAAAATGCAGCAGTTGTATGTTCGGCACAATTTTTAAGGGGCTTAGAAATGAAACACACAACTTTAACGACTCTAATATAAATGGTGACCGGTTGCTGTTGACTATGTTGCACTAATAATTAATAACAACCATTGTTTACATTGTTTATGACACTTGTAAAGAGTATATCGTCACCTAAAATGCCCAAACACGTAACCCTCATTTTCAAAATTTTACAGGAGAAGAAAGAAACCGTATAAAATCTGAAGTATTTCAGTTTTAAACGCGTGCATTCCACAGCTTACCTTAGGAACTTGGAAGTCTACTATTTTACACATATACATTTTAGCCTGGAGAATTATATTCAATAAAAAAAAAACAGATTTTATTTTTTAAGTGTTACGCCTTTGGGCATTTCTGGTGACGATATGTATAAAGATGTGTCAAGTTCTCTAGCAGTTATAACACGTATCTTCTGAGGAATTGCTGGTAAAGGATTGGAGGGTGTCCGATGACTACTCCTTTTCTGACCATAGTACAATTCTCTTCGCTATAGACTTCGTGGCGGGACAGCAAGGTCCCTTTAGGATTCCTTGGACTTCATTCCCTGCACCACAAGTGACGATGTTAATAGGAAAGTTTCAAATTCACAGAACTTCTCTATAATAGCTTTGTTGATACATACCCTCTTACCTTCCGGGTAAGAGGAGGCAGCCTGTGTGGTGGACACGGGAGTTGTGTGCTCTGCTTAACCCTAGGATGTTCAACTGGACTTTTCCAGGCCCATTTTAGCTTTGAATGGCCCCCAAATTTTTTTCCTTGGATCTGCGCGCGGAAGTATTTTTGCCAACTATCGCTAATGAGTTGTGAACATAATAAATCCAGTAAAATGTTAGTTTCATAGATTTCGTAGAAGAAACCTGATCTGTATGTGTAAAAAGGTGGTAAGTGTACCTACTGGGCCTCTTGAGGCCCGTCCGTTAAATATATGGAAAATTTATGTAAGCTGCCAAACATTTCAACACGATTGGTCACTTTCGGTAATTGCAATATGTAGAGGGCGGTTCCAAAACTAGCCGACCTAACGTATAGATGGTGCCAGTAGTTTGAAAAACAAATATTTTGGTGAAAAGTGGCAACCTTACAAAACATATATTTTAAGCATAAAGCTACTATGGTATAGAGAAGAAAATTTACTCTTGGAGTGGAATGCCAACAAAGAAAACGAGTGACCCGCGCCGTTTCTCTGCTCTCTCTCTCTACTCTCTTCGTTGAATATTTCAATACACGAGCAGTTTTCTGATGATGGTATTGTATCTAACTATAGAAATTCCAACCATATTTAAATAAAATTACATAAAGTATGTAAAAAGTATGAAATAATCAAGTTATGACGCGGGAAAGAAATGCTTTTGAGTGAATCGCGTCGACTTTTTTGGTTCTCCTCTACTAGGGTTGCCAAATTACACCGGTTTTTTCTGTTTTAAGCAAAGACGATCTAGAATTAGACGACCAGAAGATGTGCCCAAATTGGCAACCCTAGTAAAAGAGAACGAAAAAGTGCTAGGAATTCACTCAACCGCATTTCTCTCTCGCGTCATATTATGATTATTTCAGACTTTTTGCATAGATTATGTAATTTTACATCAACATGGTTGAAATTTGTATAGATATATACAATAACACTATCGTGTATTGAAATATTCAATGAAGAGAGTAAGAGAGAGAGAGCAAGGAATGGCTAGGGTTTCACTCTTTTGTTTGTTGGTATTTGAGTGAAGAGAAATTTTGACTGTCTACTTGCACATCGTTTTTGTTTTAAGTTCCAAACTGCCACGTTGTTTAGTATTTTTATTAGAGCCATCAAAAGTAAAATCTCAGTGAATTTGTAAACATGAAAAAATTGGTCCCCGTTATGTAATTCAATATTTTTCAGTTTGATAGGTCTCAGTCAATATTAAAGCCGAGCTAGATTCTTCTCTGAAGGAGTGTGTTCCTTCATTTACGATTGTAAAATATTTTGTAGCAGAGTTTCAACGAGGCCGTACGAGTGGTTGACCAATTGAGGTGTCTTAAAAAATCCACAAAATGGTATTGGATGACCACAGGCTGAATGTGCGTTTGCTAGCTGAAATGACAGGCATTTCAAAAAGTGCTATACATAGTACGTTGATGAGAATGCAGTACACCAGATGGGTGCCGCGCTTGCTTTCAATAGAGCAAGAACAGCGTCGTTAAGATGTTTCAGTAGAGTGTTCGCCAATGTTTCACCGCAATAAAGTCGAATTTTTGCATCGATTTATAACCATGGATGACACATGCGTCCACCACTCGCACCTGAGACAAAGAAACAGTCAAAGCAGAGGACTGGAATGGGAGAATCGTCCGAAGACGGTTCCATCTGCAGACAAGGTCATGGCGTCTGTTTCTTGGGATGCGCATGTCATAATTTTTATTGATTATCTCCAGAAAGGAAAAACCAGCAATGGTGAATATTATGCTAATTTATTGCAGCGTTTAAGTGATGAAATTGTGGAACAAAGGCCGCATTTGTCGCAAAGGAAAGTGTTGCTTCATCAAGACAATGCTCCAGTTAACACATCCACTATTGCGATGGCCCAAATTAATGAATTAATGTTCGAATTGCTTAATCACGCACCTTACGAGTATTCGCCAGATGTAGCTCCCTCGAACTATTTTCTATTTCCATACTTGAAAAAAAGATTTGTCAACAATGAAGAGGCGGAGTCCGCGGCTGATGGCTATTTTAAATAGTTTGACAGTTCTTATTAGAAACAAGGCAGCGAACCTATTGAATATCGCTGGGAAAAGTGTATTTAGCTAAAAGGAGATTATGTTGAAAAATAAAGAATATTTTTCACAACTTTTTGTGTCTTCTTTGTTAGGTCGGATAGTTTTGGAACCGCTCTCTATATGTGTGTTTCAGTAAAGCTCTTGTGTGCATGTGGTCAATTGAGATTTTAGTACATGAGATTTTTTTCTACACAATCACAGCTGTCAATTGGAAACTAAACTGGGGAACAATTTGAAAGGATATCTGGTCACTTCTTGTGGGCCTCGCCAGGCCCAGCAGTCACTTACCGCCTCCCAGGTAGTCAGATATCCTAGGGTTAAATTATTTACAGATGTCTCCAAAATGGAATCAGGCACAGGAGCGGGGATCCTTAGTGAGGACTTTCAACTCGCGCTTTCGAAGAGATTGGGTGCGAATTGCAGTGTTTTCCAAGCGGAAATAGTGGCGATTATACGAGCTGCGACTGAGATAAGTGAATTCGTTATCTGCGTTGATAGTAAGCAAGCCCTTAGTGCGATCAGGTCATACATATGTAAATCCAAATTTGCAAGCGGATCTTAAACAGTGTAGTGCCCGGCAATCTAAGACTCTGCTGGGTTGCGGGATATAGTGATGTGACAGGGAATGTTGAAGCAGACTGTCTTGCTGGATCTGTTACCTGTATGACTTTATCGATCGCTGGATGAGATCAAGGCTGTCTGGCGGGCCAGAGTGGATTGCAGGATACATATGGCCGGCAGTGGACTCAGGGAGGACTAAGTCGCTCCTTCGACTGGGAAAAGTTAACTTGGAGCTTCTCATTGGGGTTATCCGGATCACTGTGATACTGGAGGCTTCACTCGCAACTGAATTGTGAATGGGGTTGATTACTGCCGTGCTTGTGGTGATGAAGAAAATGATTAGACCAATGAGCACCTTCTATGTCAATGCACAGCCCTACATCGTAGGTGTCGCCGTTGGTTTCAGACAGAGGGCCTGGCCTCTTTGCTCGATGTGGTCTGCCATGGATCCTGGCAGGCGAAACCATCATCTGATAATTTGTCTATTGGTTCTTTCTACCCGACTGGTAATCTGGAATGGTAAACTTATACTTTGACCTACACATGTGGATCCTCATCTTGGATGGTATTGTATATATTGACCAGGGCTTATCAGGGGATATACTTATATATATATATATATATATACTGGGAACATAACTGAGTGGTTCTTGTTTGCCTACGTCTATCTATCGGCATTTTAACTTTTAGTGGAGTTCGTCCCCTTCTCTTATTTCTCTCTTTTCGTCTCACATGTATGGGCAATCACAATGGGCCGACAGACCTCCGAGTGTCCTAAACCTAACCTACGTTCGAGGAAATTCAAGCAAACAACGTTCAAATTGATTTAAAAAAATTACTTTTTTTTTACTCAGTGAGCGACGATATGTGGAATTAACCACTTTTTCTTAGTGCTATTAAGGAGCTACAATTCAAACATTACTGGCGAAAGTCATCAACTCACAAAGACAAACATTTAAAATCCATTTATATATATACATATAAAAACGCCAATGAAAGCGAAGACGGATTTACGGGATTTGAGTTATTATGTGTATCCGTATATGCAGTATATTTCTGAGTGTCTCAGTATGAATGCACTTTATCATTTTAATATAAAAACACGTATTTTTGAGATAGTTGTGGTATTTTTATTGGATTGTAAAGAAGACATGTTCCGATTAAGTATGGAATAAAATATCCGTCAAATGGCCCCCACGGTGCTGACGACAGGCCATTACTCTTTTCATGAAATTTTCACACAGATGTGGCTGTGTCTCTCCGATGACGCGTTGGATCTCGGCTTTGAGATCAGGAATTTTTTCTGCTTTATTCGCATAAACCCGAGATTTCAAAAAAGCCCAAAGAAAGAAATCGCACGGCGTTAAATCGCATGATCTTGGTGGTCAGTTGATCTCAGAATTTCGTGAGATAATTTCTTCTGTCAATTGTTACTGCAATAAATCGATTGTTTCATGCGCGGTGTGGTCTTACTGAAACCACATGTCGTCCATATCCATGTCGTCCAGTTGAGGCCACAATAACTACACTAAGAGAAAAGCTGCGGGCTAAAATTAAGCTGTGTCGTGCTTGTTTTAAGAATTGTTTAATTTTAAAGAAATCAAGCCTGCATTGTGCTTAAATGAAGATAAAATTAAGAACGACAGTCTAAAAACAAGATTAAAATCTTAAAACAAGAAGAAAAATCTTGATTTGAGAATAAAATTCTTAATTTTAGATTTCATCAAGAATGGAATTCTTAATTTAAACCTAAAAATTCTTAAAACAAGCCTGGCATGCTTAATTTAATCCGAAACGATTTTAAAATCCGTCGGTGGTGCAATGGTAAGTGTGCGCGGCTCTTGTACATGAGATCCTGGGTTCGAACCCGGCTCTGACCACCTTCAAATTTTCTTTCGGCGGCGGTCACCTCGCATAGTGACGGCGACACTATCGAGTATCTAGCCATGAAAAAGCTTCTCAAAATACCGTTCGGAATCGGTGTAAAACTGTAGGTCCCAATCAGTGAGTGAAAACTGGAAAGCGCACAGCTCAGTGATTGTGAGAAGTTCTCCCCAGTCCCTTTATGGGATGTAATGGGAAACTATTTATTTATTTTTTTTTTTTTTTAAATAAAAAAAACATTCTCCGTATGAGGTGATTTTTTTAGTTTAGCTTTTTCTTTCAGAGTGTTCACGTGCTATAGTGGAAACTAATTAGAATTAAAAAAAAACAATAAACGGTGCTAATGGAAAATTGTCAAATAGTTAATATTGATGAAAGCTCCGCCAATAATTGGATGACTGTGGCTATTGGTGCAGTTATTCCAGCGGAAGAAAATCAATCGTATGTTCCAGGGGAAGAAACAATTGAAAACTTATCGGAAATCTGTGGAGTGCCATTGGACAATTCGAGTGAGTTTCTGCTTTTAAATGTTGAAAAAGAACAGTCACAGCATTGTGGCGAAAACCAAGATGAGGAAAATTTGAGAAAGCTATTAAAAGAATTCGATTTGGAACCTGTCTTTGAATATTTAAAGGGTAAGTATTTGTTGTTTCTTATATGCTGTATACATATATCTTAAATTTTTATAATATGTATTTTGAAGCTGCTCAAGTGACCTTACAGTTCATGCAAAAAGAGGACATAATGGAAGCTATTCCTCCGTTAGGGCTGCGTATGGAATTTCGCGAGAAATTATTTGTTTGGAAGAAAAAACAGGTAGCAATTTTCATGTTTTAGAAAATCTATTCATAAATAATTTTTTAATGATATTTATCATAGTTTGGAATAGATGAAGGTACTATGTCAATGCCATCGAAAGTAGAGGACTTTCTGCAAACTGTGCAATATCCAAAAAACAGCTCCTTAAACTCTTCATCTGCAAATTTGTCAAACTGTTCAAAATTGTTGAACAAAGAGTTGAGAGTAATTCTAAATGAAACATCAAAGGGAAAGAATATCATCGAATTTTACAATCAAAAGAATAATTTAACAAACGTATACAGGAATGAATTGATAAACATCATTGTAGAAGAAGTAATCACCAACAACATCTCTCTCCATGCAAAAGATTTTTTGGTATTAATAAATGAAATTGTTGGTATTTTTCCAAATGAAAAGGCTGTTGAGGTAAGTTATATGTTAATTTGATACACTACATATATCAAAATTTATTCATTTCTTTTGCAAAAAGGATTACTATTTCATACCAAGGAAAGGGCGCAAAAATCCAAGCGGTAAACTTTACGCTAAATACAAAAATAGAAGATCAAAAATACAAAAACTTCTGATCGACGAATTGGAAAAAACTGACTCTGATAAAGATTCTTCAACTGAAACCTTACAAGCTAACCGTGAATTATTAGATGAAACCGATAAGTCAACACTTTTGGCGTTTAAAACATTTTTAAGCAGGGATAGCTCTGACTGGAATGAAGTATGCGAAAAATGGAAATTTACTTTTAAGATGCGTCAGCAAAATTTAAACGAAATGGGAAGCATTAAATTTTTCAATACCTGGCCTAAAATATCGTATTCTAGAGCACCCGCATTGGTAAATGTAGTAGTTTTCTGTTTTATAATTTTTTTATATTAACAACTATTTCAGATAAAAATCGATTTTGATTTATTATATCCATCAAAAGCACAATTGTTATATTCAAAGTGGGAAGATTTTAAAGTCAAATTAATTCTGTATTATGAAAACCACATTCGCAATGATTTTTGTAGACAACAATTTTCTAACCTAAAATTGACTGAAAATAAAGGTAAGACTCCAATTAATAAAGTTAAGTTAAGATAATATAAATATTTACTGTATTTTTCCCCCATTTTTTAGACGCTCAGGATTATATATTGACTATATTACTAAACGCCCTAATGCCTTCCCCAACTCGATTCAGAAACTGCTCAGGAAAACTGAACAAAAAGCCAACTATAGTGGATGCAGAAGAAAGTTTTGCAGTAAGACTGACGTCAATCAATAATTACCAACAGCAAATCGATGAAATACTTACCAAATACTACTCTGCTAAATTGACTGTACAACTTTTTCTCTTAGTAGAAGGGTTATCGGATATGGACATAAAAGGTTTTTATGTTTATATTGATAAGACTTTATATAAATTTGATTCATATATAGAAAGCTTAGATGTGTGCTTTAAAATTTTTCATGTGTTTAATTTAAAATATCCTGATGCGTGTCAATTACCATGGCTTTTCATACAACAATTTTTTTTTGAAATTAATACTTCATTTGATATTAAATCTGCAAATATAACTTGCCTTCTTAATTTTCTCGCTAACTAATTATAACTCAATATGTATATTTGCTTTGAATGCTCAGAAAAATTTTCAGGCACACGTCTTCTAATTCGGCATTTTAAAGATGATCATTTTAAATCCACAAAGCTTTTAAAACTCAAATGTGTACAAAATCAATGTAACCAGACTTTTACTAATTTTACGTACTTTCGCATACATTTAGAGAAACAACATCCAATTAAAGAGAGTGTAAATAATTATAACGCTTTACCACTCAATGTACCCTCTAATTCGCTTTACCACTCAATGTATCCTCTACTTTTTATAATAATTCTAATGCAGTATCTAATGACCACAATACAAATTTACAAACCATTAATATTTTGAAAAAGCAAGCATTACAATTGTCCTTAAATTTACATCATCAAAACTTTATTCCAAGAAAACATGTATTAGAAATTCAAAGAATGATTTCATCTTTATTGTCTTCTATATCTTTGGCAATAGAAAGTGTTTTAAAAAATAATGAAATTGAAAGAGATCAAATGCAAGATTTATCTTGTTTATTAGATTTTTCCAAAGATCCTTTCCAAGAAATTAAATCAGAGTATCGTTTACTGAAAGTATTATCCGATTTCAACTTATATAAACATCCAAAGTCTTTTACAATAAGTATTACAATTTCTGAAATAAATATTACAATTTCTGAAATACCAAAGCTTTTACATCTTACATTAGAAAACACAAAAAAATGTGAGAAAACCAACTTACTGTGTAACTTTGCAAGTTGGGAGATATTCAAATTAAAAAAACAAAAAATGCAGTCTTCTTTAGTTATTCCATATATTCTTTACCTAGATGACTTTCAAATAAATAATCCCCTTGGCAGTCACACATACTCCATTTGTGGGTGTTACATAAATTTTCCCACCATGCCTCAGCACTTGCTTTCAAAACTAGAGTATATATTTCATGCAGCATTCATTTCGTCGGAAAATTTAAAAAAAATACGGGAATTCAAATACTTTTCACCATTTGGTTGAAGAACTGAAACTGCTTGAGAAAGGTATAGAAATCGTAACAGAAAATACAAAATTTGAAGTAAGTTTTATTCTCGGTTTAATTGTTGGCGATAACCTAGCAGTTAATAGTATTTTGGGATTTGTACAATCTTTCAATTCTTTAAAATATTGCCGCGTCTGTACAAGAACGAAGGCAGAAATGCAGTATGACGTTCACGAAAATGTAGATTATTTAAGGCATAAGATAAACTACGAGGAGGATTTACTAAAAAATAATTTTCAAGCAACAGGCTTAAAGAGTAGTTGCATTTTTAATGAACTTAGTTATTTCCATGTGACTGAAAATTTTTGTTTCGATTTAATGCACGATATATATGAAGGTGTTTGCATATACGACGTATGCAATGTATTAGTAGCATTACTAAATGAGCAAGTCCTGACATTAAACACTATTAATAACAGAAAAAAACTTTTTCATTTTGCTGAAACAGAAATCGGAAATATTTCTGTGCCTTTATGTGTTTCGAGACTAAAGACATTTAATTTAAAAATGTCTGCTAGTGAAATTGGATGTTTTATTCATTTTCTGCCACTAATAATAGGTGATCTAATTCCTATTGGTAACAAAAATTGGGAACTCATAATAACATTATTGGAAATTCTCGACTTTTTATTAAAACCAATGTATAACTATGAAGAATTAAGTAATTTTCAACAATTAATAAAAAAAACATCACACGATTTATACTAAGCTCTATGGACCACTCAAACCAAAACACCATTTTCTAGTTCATTATGCTACGGCAATAAAGAAATGCGGTCCATTGAAATATATGTGGAGCATGCGTTTTGAGGCGAAGCATAAAGAATCAAAAATGTATTTAAATAACATTACATCTAGAGAAAATCCTTCTCGCTCATTAGCAATTAAATCTGCAATTAAATTTTCAAGTTTTTTGTTAGACTCAAAACTCATTAGAACCTGTTTTTAGTTATAAATCTTCGAAAACTGTTGATTTAAGACAATATGATTTTTTTCAAAAATAATTTCAGTAACAGATATAAATTTTACTAATGTAGACAGTATTGACGAACTAACTTATAAGAATACGCTTTATAAACCTAAATATATCCTAGCAATTAAAAAAAACACAATTGATCTCTTTGAAATTAAAGCTTTTTTACATCAAAATGAAAATATTTATGTTATGTGTTATCGAATTAATGTAAAATGTTTTCATAATCATTTTCAGTCATATGAAATTGAACCAAGACCAAGTTCAAAAACAGAAAATGTATACATTATAAATTTATGTACTTTTACTAGCCCCCCGTTACATGTATATTATATAAGTATTAGGGTGGACCTTGTGTCGATATTTTGGTAGATGAGGGCTCTATTCCGTGCCTTTTTGAAAAAAAATGACAATGCCGAAAAAAAAAATTAAAAAAAAAAAACATTAGGGGTTGCGCACGAGCCGAGAAAAAGGTCCACTTTGCCAAAATTAGGGGGGAAATTGCCATAGGTCATCAGGGGTCACCCGTAGGGGGGAGGAATGCATGGCCGACCCCCATTAACTTTTTACCGCAAACATTTTCCCCCAAGACACCCACCCCCTATCTCCTCCCCTTAGGGGGGTCACCATACAAAAATGGAGGTTGCTCAGTATTTTCGAAAAACACCATAGGTCATCAGGGGTCACCCCTAGGGGGGCAAAATATATGACCGACCCCCATTAACTTTTCATCCCCAACATCTTTTCCGAACAAACTTACCCTCTATCTCCACTCCTTGAGGGACTCCCCATACAAAAATACTGAAAATCTATGTATTTACAGTTGCACAATATCGAGATTTTTTTTGATTTTTTTACAGAAATTCCACCAATATTCAAGAGTGGTCATTGTTTGGAAAGTCTTGAAAAATTTGAAACGCACACGTGCTGAATCAGGTACATAGGCACCCCCATTCATCAGTACCTGGCAGTAAAATATTGCAAAATACGTAGTAGTTATAAATAGCAGTTCATTCATCGATTGTTGTCATTCAACAAGTGCCGACGACCGCGAAAAGTAAATTGATTTTTCTCCCGTTTTTTAAAAGTTAAGATGACAACACGACTTAGATCGCGCGACGATATTTTTTTGATTGGTTATCCAAGCATGAATATTACGGGGAACAAATTACCGTCGAAGAAGCAAGTGCTAAGAATGCATTTCTTCAACATTCGCAAACGAAACATGTCGAAGAAAAATAGTGCGGTTATAGTCGCGGACGCAGTGATGATTTTTTGGCGCCAAGCAGCTATTCCGACGAAAGCCAGAGGAGATGTTACAAGAAAAATAGCTGCGCTGCACGATGAGTGGGATGCTTTAAGAAAGTCATCTCACAGAAAGACTGAGTCCACTAGAGAAAAAGAGAATACGTTTTCTGATAGCTTGGATAATCTTTTCGACATCGCACACGCCAACGCCCTTGAGAAAATGACAAATACCGAAGACATTGAGTTTCTGCTAAAGCAAAGAGAAGATGGCCGGCCAGGAACTATGGGAGGTGTGGACGCTACTGATACTCGAACGAGGAAAAGAAAAGCTGAGCGCGAAGAACAAGAAGAGTTGCGACGCAAACGTGCAACGGAATCTAGTAGAGATCGGTTCGCTAAAGGCGGTAGGCTATTTCGCGCTTTGTGTGTTCGTCCAATGTTTATATTCAAATGAAATTCGTTCAATTGCAGTGGTTAAATTTTCAAGCAGTGATTCAAGCGATGATAATGGGAGACAGGACGAAAACTTCCCGGCAGAAGCTGGCCCGTCAAATGTTGGTGACAGAAGAGGTTACAAACAATGTTTTACTGAACGAGTCCTATCAGCTTTGGACAAGTGCAAAGTGACTGACCGAGACGCGGTCGGCATTATGATAGCGGCGGCAGAAGCATTTGGACGCGATCCTCAACAATACACAATAAACCGTACGTCGCTTCGGAGATGTCGGCGTTCAAATCGAGAGAACATGCTGAGTTATGTGAAAGACAATCCAGAAGTAAGATCGCATAGATTTATTTGCTCTCATTCAGAATTCTTATTCTTCAACGCGTTTCATTCATCTCCAGCTTGTCGCAGCTAAATCCTTCGTAGTCCATTGGGATGGCAAAATGCTTTTGGATTTTGTGGGTACAAAGAAGGTGGACCGTCTACCGGTAATTGTCTCGTACGGAGAAAAAGAACAACTTCTTGGAGTTCCCAAAGTAGAAGATGGGAAAGGAAAAGGCCGGAGAATAGCACATGCCGTTTATCAACTGTTGGCATCTTGGCATATGACACATCGAATACAAGGACTTTCTTTCGACACGACATCAACGAACAGTGGCCCATTCTCCGGAGCCGCAGTTGCTCTTGAGCGGCTGTTGGAGAGAGAAATCTTATATTTACCTTGCAGACACCACGTATACGAACTGGTGCTAAGGGAAGTTTTTGAGACAAAAATGGGAAAGACCAGTGCACCAGGCGTTCCTTGCTTTGACCGTTTCAAACAGGAATGGGACGCTGTAAAGGTTAAACCATTCCATTCTGGCTTGATAGACGATCAAGTCGTCAGAAAAATTCCTGTGGCAATGCAAGTCGGCATAAAGAAGTTTTGCTTAGATCAATTGAAGGAGAAACACCCTCGCGATGACTACAAAGAAATGCTACAATTAATTCTTTTGTTTCTGGGTGAAAAACTTGAGAATTACCATTTCCGACCTCCAGGACCCGTTTCCCATGCTCGATGGATGGCAAAAGCCATTTACAGCCTCAAGATGTTTTTGTTTCGGAGAACTTTTCACTTATCTGTATGTGAATTGAATGGTATTCGACACGTTTGTATTTTTGTGGTGCGACTTTACGTCAAGGCATGGTTTGGTTCTTCTCGAGCAGCTGAGGCGCCGAATCAAGATTGGAAGTTTTTGAAGGACATCGTCGAGTACAAGTCCGTTGACCAGGATTTATCTCGGGTAATGATAAAGAAATTTATCGGTCACCTATGGTATCTCGCCGATGAGCACATAGCCCTTGCCTTTTTCGATGACAAGGTTTCAAATGAGTTGAAGGCCAAAATGGCCCAAGCATTGCTAGAAAATGAGAATGACGAAGGTGAAGAAGACGAAAAACGTGAAGAAGATGAAGAAGACGAAGAAGGTGAAGAAGATGAAGAAGACGACCCAGTTCCCCCAGCTCCTCGCGTCGTAATCAAAAGCACCAGCGTTAAAAAAATCGAGGTGAAATTCAAAGATGTGAATGAGGAATTCTTGGCTAAAGACTTGAGCAACTTCGTCTCTCATAATACCAAAAATTTATTTGTACGATTTGGAATATCGCAAGATTTCATTCTTGCAAATCCAGCAACCTGGAAATCTCGCGCAGACTATCAAGAAGGTCGTAGAATTGTAAATAACTTGCGCGTTGTGAACGACACTGCCGAAAGAGGAGTAAAAATGATACAAGATTATAATAGAAGAAGAAAAACAGTATTTACTACATGTTATCGATTCTTACCGCAAGAAATACCCATCAGCGAACAAAAATATGTTAATTTGACTAGTACTACTCAATTACAGCTTCTTTTATTTTTGTATGGGGAGTCCCTCAAGGAGTGGAGATAGAGGGTAAGTTTGTTCGGAAAAGATGTTGGGGATGAAAAGTTAATGGGGGTCGGTCATATATTTTGCCCCCCTAGGGGTGACCCCTGATGACCTATGGTGTTTTTCGAAAATACTGAGCAACCTCCATTTTTGTATGGTGACCCCCCTAAGGGGAGGAGATAGGGGGTGGGTGTCTTGGGGGAAAATGTTGGCGGTAAAAAGTTAATGGTGGTCGGCCATACATTCTTCCCCCCTACGGGTGACCCCTGATGACCTATGGCAATTTCCCCCCTAATTTTGGCAAAGTGGACCTTTTTCTCGGCTCGTGCGCAACCCCTAATATTTATTTTTTTTAATTTTTTTTTTCGGCATTGTCATTTTTTTTCAAAAAGGCACGGAATAGAGCCCTCATCTACCAAAATATCGCAAAAATGTCATTTCAAGGTCCACCTTAATAAGTATATATAATTATATTTACGAACACAAAAATATATGAGTTTTCTTTATTTTAAATGAATTTTTTAATAAAACTATATATAATAAATTAAAAACACTACAAATTTCTTTCATTTTGTTTGCTGGGTTTGTGAGATAAAAGATATTCGAATTTCGAAAAGCATGAAATTAAGAGGAAACGTGCTTGAAATAAGACTAAACATTCTAGAAATAAGATTGATCATTCTTAAATTAAGTCTGAGTCAGACTTGAAATAAGTTTACATTAAGCTTATTTCAAGAGCGCAAAACTATTAAAATAAGATTTTTATTCTTAAAAGAAGAACGAAGCGGTTTAAAATCAGTTTAAGAATTTTCGTTCTAAAATTAAGAATATCGGCTTGATTTTAGCATTTTCGAGCTTAACAGACTTTTATGACGTTTTCGGCTTGTTTTAAGCCCGTTTTTCTTATATTTAGCGTGTTTTTTCCCTCAGTGTACGTGTCATGTAACGAATGCCGTTTTCACATTGGTTTGTTAAAAGTATAAACTTATAGTACACATGACGACACCAAAACCAGAGTGATCTAAGCGACATTTTTACCAATAATGAGTTTATCATACAATGGCATAGCAAAATCATAATTCGTTCAGCCCGCATTGATCTAGTTGCTTCAAAGTATTTTTTTCCTTGTGGGATCACAAATTCTCACTATAGAATTTTATTTTTTACTTGGTGACGCTGGAACCAGAGTGATCTAAGTGACATTTTATTTACCAATAAAGACTTTATCACACAATGGCATAGAAAAATCATAATTCTTTCAGTTCACACTGATGGTCCATAACTCCCAAAACTTCCTTTTGCCCCCCTACAATTTTTTTCGATATAACGCTTGCAATGGACGAAGCTACGACCCCGCGAAATATGAGGATCATCACACTTAGCTTTCTCTTGCTACAACTCTCGAGTAAAATGAATATTTTGTAATCTGGCAACACCAACGAAGTACGTTAAAACAAATTCAAAATCAGCTGATGTTATTGATTTAGTTTGTCACATGCGCCTGCGATTATCTTTTGTTTTATTAAATCTTGTAATTGAAAGGGTGTTACGTAACCATAAACAATGGATAACAGAACCAGACCTAAAAGAATAGTGAATATGGCAATGCAATGTTCACCGCAGCCATCTTCATCGACTTCAACTAAGAATGAAGATTTTTCAAGTGCTCATTCTTCTTACCATCCAGATCAAAATCAAGAAAGTTCCACAGAATTAGAAGACACTGAAGGTATGTATAGTATGTGTGCATATTGCTGAATATTAAAGGCTGTAGAGATTACGTTTATTGAGTAATTTGGAGGTAGATTACAAAACCATAGTATATTTACAGATAATGAAGACATCAGGGCAAATCCAGAGGGTTCTATTGGTAATTTGGGAGAAGTAAACCATCCACATTCCGATGAAACTGTTAGAGGAAGGAAAAGAATTCGAAATTTCGACAGTTGAACAAAGAATATAAGGAAGCGAAAAAGAACTGCAGGCCATGAATATCGCAACGTACGAGCTAATGTTGTCCCGGCCAAAGAATTTACACCAGTTGTAAGTAACTGTAGGTTCGAATGCAGTGAGCAGGTTTCATCTGAAAATCAAAAAGCAATACACGAAATGTATTACAAGCTCACTTCATGGGACGCTCAAACAACATGGCTGTGTAGCGCAGTTAAGACTTTAGAGCCAAAACGCAGTAAGAAATGACAACTTGGTCAAAAGTGTAGCCGCATACATTATGTAAGACAATTCATGCTGTTGGACAGAAGAGTATGTAAAAGTTTCTTTTTAAAAATCATACAAATATCTAACAAGAGATTAGATTATGCATTGCGTTATAAAAAATCTGTTTCTGGCATAGCGGAAAGAGACAAGAGGGGACAACATGCACCTGCTAACAAGCTAGCTGATGAAAAGTTAACATGGATTAGGGACCACATTAATAGTTTCCCGAAATATGTGAGTCACTATGGAGAAAGACGATCAACACGCCAATATTTATGCCCAGACCTTTCAATAGGCAAAATATACGAACTATTTAAAGCAAAATGCGAGTCAGAAGGAAAAGCAATATTGAAAAAGAGTGCCTACGTCAAAATATTTACAAAGGAGTTCAATTCACACTTCTATATCCCTAAGGCAAATACTTGTAAAACCTGTGATATGCTCGAGATCTCAATAAAAGCGGAAGAAGACCTAGAAAAATGTAAAGCTATTAGAGTGGAAAAAGATAATCATATTAAACTTGCAGGCGAAGTACGAACCATTTTAAATGACTGTAAAGACAAAGTCAAAAGTGACGAATCGACTATAGTAGCTACTTTTGACCTGGAAAGAACCCTGCCTCTTCCTTATTTGAAGACTGGTCAGGTTTATTATTTAAGACAACTGCAAATGCTGAACTTTGGGATTCGTGCATATGCAAAGGAAGGAGAAAAAGTCATTATGAATATGTGGCCAGAACATTGTGGGACTAGAGGCTCTCAAGAAATAATGTCCTCACTGCACTACTTTATAGAATATTCCGTGTCGGATACCGTGGAAACCCTGTGTTTTTTTAGCGACTGTTACTCCGGTCAAAACAGAAACTGGAATATTTTGCACTTTATGATGTTTCTGGTGAATAAATCGGTACATATACAAACGATCACCATGCACCATGCACAAACGATCACCATGCACGATACAAACGATCAACATGGATTCCGAAACCTTTTTTCTAAACCTAAAGTATTATATACCTGAAAAATCGGCCGAAACTAGACTTATATCATACCAAAAAATGCAAGACATAAAAAAAAACTTTAAAGTTCGTTCTCCCATCCATCATCAGTTTTTTTTAAAATTACCACAGTTTCATAGAAGAAGCGGCAATCAGGAAGCACTTCTTATGTGTCAAAGTTAACACTTACACTGTAATACATTTTTAAAATTTGTGAACTGCCATAGTGATCTAAGCGATTTTGTGTCCGTAACACCAACAATATTTGCTTTATTGAATATAACACATTGTTAAAACTTGTTCCTTTTGGTTTTAAAACTCTTTAGAAGTATATTTAAATAACAAATAAAAATAAAAACCCCATAAATTTTTTACAGTGATGTTTAACGCGTTTCCTTTATTATCTCAGAAACATACTTTTGTGCCCTAGATCACTCTGGTTTTTCTAAAACCGTTAAAAAATTTAAAATCGGTTTAAAACTGATTTAGTTTAAAATATTTTAGTCAGTGAAGTGTTGAAAAAACTGTTTTTGCCGATATTTCAGACTTTGAGGGTGTATTCAAAATTCTGAAAATTGAAAACTGATTTACTCTACCAGGCCTACATGTTCAAAATGGAGATTTGTTAGGGATTGTTATGTCCGGGCAGTTTAATTCAACGAATTCAAGAACTAGTCAACGATTTCGATCCAAGTTTACATTTTGGGACCCCAACAACTTCATACACATCACCATGTTATAGAAGTGGAGAAAAATCGCAAAATTACACATGACACTTTTTACAGACCCAGGTACGACATAAATTCTTAAGAGTAATAGCATTTCTCAAACCATAACCGGTTTGAACCGGTGTAAAGCACTTAGTTGCGATCACAGTGATGTAGTTTTATTAGAATGTTATTTTATAGAATGTTAGATTTGGATAAAGCCATATATTTTTTTTCGCTTTCTAATGAAAATTTAAAATATCCTATTTAACTATTCGTGTTCCCTGTATGTGAAAAATGTTGCTATCGTCATTAGTACGAATACTTACCAGTTGAACTATTGGCTGCTGTAAATTACTTGAGTTAAGTACAGATGAATATCTGTTTGGATTAATTTTAGCCTATAATACAACATTGACCCCATGTTAGTAACAAATTATTATCAAATTTATGTTCATATTCTTACCAGTTTTTCCGTTGAAGTTGCACGTGGTTTTCGGAGACCCAAAGTTCTAGGAGCTGGAATACCTCCACCAACACCAATATTTGAATTGGATGTTGAGGCATGGTTGCTTGATAAATTATGAAACGACTTAGATTTAATGCCCATCGGACTTTTTAGTTCTGCCGATTGTTGGCTTGTTTGGTCAGTAATTTGTGTTCGATTTTGTGACACATTGACTGCACTAGAACCCTTAGAGATTCCACTACTCAATGCTGAAGCAGTTGTGTTTAGATTCGTTTGTCGGGGTACAGAGTTTTCCAGTTCGTCGGCAGAGGTGGCTTTACTTACAGCACTAAGTTTTGTCAGACCGCTTAGGTACCGTGGCCGAGACAGTGAGCGTGGTTTGGAAGTGGCTGTTACGTCCGACGCTACTGCAACTGTGTTTGTAGGAGCGGGAGCAATCTCTGGTAAGTTCCGAACATTCGCTAGTTTATCTTTTGGTTTCTTATAAGTTAGATAGTTAGGGTTTATTTTCGAAGTTGCTTTATTCGTATCCACTGTCTCTACTTCCGATTTATTATTATTAAAAACGGGCGAAACTGTGGGATCGCGTCTGGAAAATCGCTGATTCGATTGCTGAGCATCTTTATCGCCAGCATCTGCAGTTACATCTATACCATAATCATCAATACAAGGCACATTTAATTCCAACTCTCCCGCCTGACTGTCGCCCACGCAGCCGCGATTTTTGTTAATCTTAATTGTCTTAAAACGATCTCTGTCTCTTTCACGCTTTTCAGCAAGCTTATACTGGGCCACTTCTACCGTATCCTGCAAGTTACAAGTTGTCTGGACAGCTTCGTTCGTCTCTTCGGCTGCAGACTCAGTCTTTTCTTGCACCATTTCAAGAGCATTTTGACCACAAACATTTTCAGTCTCATTTGTTATGTTTGGACGTATGTCGTCGGGATTATAGTCCTCTTTATGTACAGTGTATGATGATCCTAAAGATAATTTTGAACCATGAGCAGAACCAGCCGATAATGTTGAAAGATTAAAATCATCATAAAGCCGACTGCGCCGACTTAAGAGACGTTCTCCTCCATTGCTGGCACTGCTCGCAGAAGACACACTAAGTCCATTTGAGAGTTTCGATTCGCTAATACTGCCGCTGCTTGTAACCGAGTCCTTGAGAGGACCTCTTATTCCTTCCACAGGGTCGCTCAATGCATGCGGTGACTCCACCAAATGCTCTTTGGACGGTTTGACGTCAGCTTTACTAACACTCGAGTCCGTTGTCATGTTTAGGTACTCTTTTGACGATACATCTTCATCACCTAATAAATCGGCAGAAACTCGTAACATTTCACGCATATCCTTGGCTTCCCGGGATATTTCTCTAAGTTGATTTTTTTCCTTATTTGGACCATAGCTAAACCTCCTTTTAATCGAGTCCAAAGACTTTTTCATTTTCAATTGCTCGGCGTTAAGTTCAACTTTGCTGAATTCGTCTAGCATATGATCGAATTCTTCTTCGTTATTATTTGACGCCAAGAGATTAGCTTCAGCTTGAGCAAGGTCCATAACAGTTTTCATTTCGAGAGACGCTTGGCTTGGTTCTTCAAAAAGTCGAAATTGCTTCTCAAATGTAACATTTGGATTTTCGATGTTCTCAATCATTTCCACGGATGCATTCAAAGGCAACTTTCCAGAGAATGTTTTTGTGTTAATAATGTTTACCTTGTTTATTCTCTGTTCATTCTCAAACGTATCGTTGAGCACCCGAGTGGTGTTGTGGGGAAGCAGAGCGGAGGAAGCAATGATTGGTGAAATATTAGCATCGCCCACCATTTTCAGTGTGGGCGTGTAATGTTGTTTGTTGTAACGAGCACTCGCCGCCTGTGGCGTTGATTCATAAAACTTCATTGTTGTAACGGGCTTCTCCACACCTTCTGGCGTTTCACAACGGTTGTTTGGTGTAATATTTTGCTGACAGTCAAATGTGGAATTAGGCTCTGTCTTTTCACAAATTGCAGCAGCCACGTCGCTTGTTGAAATGCACTCTCTTTCGTTTGACGCAAGTACCGGTGTGGCAGCAGTGTCAGATCCGGACTGTTGGGACTGCGGTAAGATATGAGTAACATTTGCCGCAAGTTGGTTCGCAGTTATGCTGCCATACAAGCTATTTTCAACCAAATTGTATGTAATGTCACCAATCATTTCGTCGGTTAGTACCATTGTACGATTTAAGCATTTGTCTCCAACAGTACTGCCTCCACTTAAGGATTTACTATCTTTAAAGACGCCACTATCGAAAGTACGCTCACTGTTTTTGATTTCCACTGTACGATTGTTAGCTTCAACGCTTTCTGTAGAATTATCCATGGTACTACAACCAGAAGCCGTTTTGCTGAGTGTTAACGAGATGTCATCAATTTGACCGATTTGTGTGTCTTTAATAAGAGTTCCTTCGCTCGACATAGTCAACGACTCTAATGCCTTTCTATCTCTAATCATATCACTGAGCGTGTAACCATCACTCGTTATTTTACCCATCAAATTAAATTCGCCTCCGTGTCTGTTTAGATCAGATCCACTGAAATCTAAACTATTCGTTGATTGCAAAAAGTTTATGTTGGAGAAATCTGCTGAAGTTATTAGCGAATTGTTCATGCGATCTATGGAGGCATCCATTGACGAAAACGAAGGGGGTGATGTGTCATGCAAAAAAGATTTATGCATATTTGTGACCAAACCACCAATTTCCAAATTGAACATTGGATTATCAGTTTGAGAATTAATGGCATTCTGTTGTTGTTGCTGCTGATGTTGTTGATGTTGATGGTGTGAGAACTGTGAAGCATTTGATGTATTCGTCTGCAAAACAAATACAAAGTTATAATAATATTTATTAAAGACTTTTATCTTCGAACATCAACAACTGTAATTCTATCTATGATTCGTGTGACCGATTTTTTAATTAAATCCCTGTTAAAGTCAAAGTATTTGTCACCATATTGCACCCCCAGAAGAATAGTGTCGTAATCTCAGAATCAATATTTGAGAAAAAAAAGTCTAGAAGTTTCCACATACGACAGTATTTTACTAAGTTTAGTAAATTTTCTAATTTCGTAATGAAATTTTTTAAAGGAATGCCTTTAACTATTCTAGTTGCAAATCTCACAAAAAAATAATGAAAAATGTTAATGATAAAATCCCAAAACACTATTTCTGTTACCTACGACACTATTCTCCTTGCGTACGATATGCTTGAATAATCTCGTATCATATCAAGTAACTAAACTAAACAAAATACTTATGTATATTAACAATAACAAATTATAAACAATAAAATGCTGTTTAATTCATTATTGAATTCAAGGTCATCGAGACTGCTTTTTAACGGTCGATCAGATTTGAGGAAATAAAATAGAATTTACCAAACATGCCACCATATGGTGTTAAGAAATAATATAGAGACTTTAAATTGAGAATGAACAACAAAGCCGTGATAAGAAGGTGTGAACAATGATCAATTTATATAAAAATGGTATAATAAAGTATTCAAAAGTCAATTAAAGTCTAAAACTTGTACATAGTTTTGTCATACCATTGATGTCGTTTCTATGGCGCGTATTGATTGCATTTTTTTTTTTAGTTTGTTTAAGTTTATTTATTTCAAATTGAAAAATTTACAATGAGTTTTGCCTCAGCGCCATAAAGGCATTGTATTGTAGAGGCTGTCTGACAACAATTACATCGTATTTTTATCTAATTTTTTAAAACAAAAAAACAATAATAAAGTTTTTAGTTTTAACTGATTTTAATATGAAATACATATAGGTATACATATTTTTTAATGAGATTTTTCTTTGTTTATTTATTACAATAGAAGCATCAAGTGATTTTTTTAATCTGTTTTTGAAAATAGAAATTGTTTCTGCATTTTTTACTGTTAAAGGTAGATTGTTATATTCAAAAATACTGCTTAGAGAGTATTCTACTCTCTGCTTAGTCATGTCTAGACGACATCTATATGGTACTAAATTTGAACTGTGTCTTGTGTTAAACGCATGGTCGCTTCGTTGAAACTGCAAAGTGTGGTGTCCAATGTTGTTTAAAACTTTGTAGACGTACGTTAACAACTGCATTTTATACAAGCCAAATATTGGCAAAACGGTTTTGGAAACATCACAATATAATGAGACCGTAGAATGCATTCTGGGAAGATTATAAACACATTTCAGTGCCTTATTCTGAATTATTTGCAAAGATTTTAAAACCGAATTTCGCCAATACCCGTAAACAAGTGGTAAGTATTTTAGTGTGCTTTGGATAAGTGCTTCAAATATTATTAATTTTGTTTCCTTACTCAGTTTGTTTTTAAGTTTGAATAAAATCCCTAATACGAGAGCCAAATTGGACCTAATATTCTGTATGTGAAATATTCTGTATGTGAATTGCCATGATATTGCTCTGAAGATAAACTCCCAAATACTTTATTGAATTATTTTCCTTAATTTCATTTCCGTTAATTGCTATTTTACATACAGCATTTCTGTGTGGCTGAGGTCTAAATCTGATTAAATTGGTTTTACTTGAGTTAAGGACTAGCTTATTATTCTTTGCGAACTGTAAAATCAACCTAACATGGTGTTTGCGATAAAATCAAAATGTGGTCTAAATCACAATTTGTATTTGAAATAAGTTTTTCAATATCAATTTTGAAAATTGTTGTGCAGGACATCTTTTGCCATTTAGAATAAAAATTTTGAAAACGTGAATTTTAGTATTTTATTTATTATTTAGAGATTTTGATTAACGAGAACACCAATGGAACATCATCAATGGTTGGAATCCTTCCTTTGCTATTCTTCCCATAGTTTTCATCATCTTTTAAGTATCTCAGTACAGTTTTGTGACTTCGCCCAATTTCCCGCGCAATGACCAATAAGAATATCCTTGGAATGATAAACATCGATCTTGGCTCTTACCGCTATGTTCAAAATACTTTCCTTGCCCATTTTTCACTAATGTTTATCAGAAAGTAATATTTTTGTTTTACTAATTGTTGGATGTACATATGTATAAATCAAATGCGACTTCGTGTAAAACATTTAAAAATGCAAAGTGGTTCTAATTATGTGAACGGTAAATTTTTGGAACGAAGTTCTTTATGGCACGTTGCGGGATGAAATGAAAAAAAATTAAACAACTTTTTTAACACTATTATGCCACAACCCAGTATTATCAACTATATTGGGTACTTTTGCTTTGGTTTGTGTCGAGACTAACGTATGTTGGAAAATTTCATGTTTAATGGGAAGTTTTCTAGGTGGATCTTGTAACCAATATTATATACTAAATATGTGTTTTGAACCCAATAAAAGGTAAATTTAGAAAAGCCAAAGTGAAAGAAGTGTAAAAAAAGAAAAAGTGCCTTTTGTTAAAAAAAGTAAATTTTCTCAAAAAGAAATACCTATTCATTTTCTTAAACAAAGTACCTTTTCTTAAAAAAACACCTTATCTTAATGAAGTACCTTTGCATAAAAAAAAGGACACTTTCATACAAAAAGTAACTGGGGGCTAAATCCGGAGAATATGGCGGATGAGGTACCAATTCATAGCCCAATTCATGGAATTTTGCCATTGAGACTACACACATGTGCACCCGTGCTTTCTTAAACCCAACTGATCATTTAAAATCGAAACCACACTGCCATATGAAATGCCTATGGCATCAACAATCTCACGTACTTTTACTCTTCGATCGGCCAACACCATATCGTGGATTTTTTTGACATTTTCGGGTTATTGAATCAATTGGCCGTCCAGAACGTTCAGCGTCATTTGTACTTGTGCGACCACATCGAGTCAGTAAACCACTTAATGAGCACTCGAAATGCACTTTTTCCATTTAAAAAATGCACGAGGTTGTATGTTCTGAACAGCTGTTAAACGCAAAGTAAATGACGGAACTTGCTCAAAACTTGACAGTAGTCTATTAACAGGTGGTACTTGATGGGAGCAGTGTTGCATTTCATATAACTACGAGAGAAGTTCGAAAAGTCACGGACTTATTGATCCCCCCTCGTATATTAAAGAAACTACAAAATACACCATACGCCACTAAACAAAATCTATTTCGAAACATTACTCATCAATAGCTCTGTTCGAGTACTTGAAAGTTAGTGCAAATTTTAACTGGGGCGTGTACGTTAACTCCAAAAGTCCAGTAAATGAGAGCCAGAGAGCCATAATTTTGACAGTTCGATGTTGTTAGAGATCTTGCAAATTTTTCCAAGATAAACCAGCTGTTTGAAATCAGCTGTTTTATATGAACAAAGAATAGTGCAAAATAAAAATATTTAAAAATCACTGAAATTTAGAAAGAATTCTGGTGAACCGGCGACGTCATAATTGTAGAACTGTGTCAGTATATGTATATCGTCACCTAAAATGCAAAATGACGTAACAACAAAATTGCAAAATTTTCTTTCTGATTGATTACGATATGTTTGACTAAAATACACGATTTGACAAAGTTGTAAACACCTAAGATCAAAATCAACGATTTTATTAAAAAGATAAAATAGATGAAGTTTTTGATAAATCCACGTTTTTTCTTTGAATTGTAATTTTATATAAAATTACACTACATATTCCCACAAACTTTTAGACATCTACCGACCAAAATGGTAATTTTATTCACAAAATTCCGATTCTATATCTAACTATTTTTTGCCTCTCCTGTAAAGTGATGAAAATGTTGTTACGTCTTTTTGCATTTTAGGTGACGATATGTAATGCAACTACAAGCCAAAATATCACCGAGTAATATTAATAAGAGTTTGCAACAGCTGTTTTATTTACTAAGTCCGTTTAAGACTTGGAAAAGGTAGAGAATGTGAGAAATCTTTAATTTTAACAATTTGCGTGTTAATTGGGATCGACACAAATATTTTACGCTAACTCTTAATTAAATTTTGATTTTTTTCACTGAATATCCCTTTTTTAATCGATTTATTGTCAAATTTTTCCCCCAATCGATGTGTTTTGTACTTTTGGCTTGATAGCCGGCTGGTAAGAAAATCGTACCACGCAACCCAGTCACCTATCACCGTTTCTTCTTTGGAAGCATTTTCTCTATAAGTTGTCCAAGTACTAACTTGAACAGCTGTCACATCGGAACCCCTTGCAAAATATGTATAGCAAAGGATAAAACTAGATCAGCTGTTTTTTGCAAATTTTTACTGGAGTCGTTCGCGTACTTTTTGTGCTAATTTTGATAAAGAAAGTAAAATTGTTCTTTAACTCTCAAAAGTATATTCTTGCAAATTTTTACTGCGAAAGTAAACGAACAAAGCTAATATCACAACAAACAACAACACCACTTCTTTTCTTCCAATACGTAAATCAATTCATCACAGAGTTAGAAGAAAACATAAAAAAAGCAAGCAAGCACTACATTCAAAAATCACCTCATAAGGAAATAATTTCGAGGGACCTGAGCCCCCTCTGCATACGTGCCTGCTTCTAGGGTTAAATAAATAGTTAAAAGTTCATTAAAAATCATTCATTGTCCAAAAACATAAAATTCCGAAGATTATTTGATATTTTATGTTCTTCATATTTCCTAATTTTGTTTACTGACAAAAATTTCTTCAGTAAAAACTTGTAAGTTCATCGAACTATCAAACTAATCTCTATCTTGCTCTCTCGTAACTAACTGTTTTGTGTAAACAGACAACTTATAAAAATTATCAGTATGCAGACAGACCTATTGTTACAAATTATCAGTGCGCAGACAGACCTAATATCTAAAGTACATGGTATCTCCTGCGCTGGGTAGTCATCTTTGCGCGATGCAGGGGCTAAGTGTACGTAAGTGGCCTTGCTGGTGGGAGCACTCTTGTCCTGCCCGGAACTCGCATAGGGCCACACAAGACAGAAGGGCACTAGTACACTAAGTAAGAACTACCCTTCCGTCTGTCTGTCTATCGCTTAATATCCCAGTTAAAATCCACAAGCGTCTGTCCTACATTATGCGGCTCCGTGGTTCCCTCATCTAAACAGTCAACAGAGACAGCAACAAAATTAGACCAGTCCGTTAAGTCAGACGCGACGGTCTCTGAAAAACCAAGACACAGATGTCCTGCTGATGCTCGGAGGACACTGTACCAGAAGACGAAATTTATCCTTGAGAAGATTGCCAACAATGAAGTCAATGGCAGAGTGCACGATCGTGATGAAGTGGACAAAGCAAAATATGCAAAAATAGTTGAGTACGAGAAGAAGGGCAACAAACCATCAACCTCAAACCGGGAACGTTCTTGCGTGGAGGACGATGAATTATAATAGCAAAAATCCCCTTCAACGAGGTAGTAAAGGACAACTTGATGGTTGCCCTGGCCAACAAGAAGATCGGGAAGCTAGCTCCCGTCACAGTCTTGGAATGGAGGAAAGTGGAGTCTAAGTTGTCAGAACTCGTGATGGAACACGTACTGACACACAAGGGCTCCCCGTTACCCCATTACGACTCTAGCGAGATTCTATCGCCATCGAAGTCTATCGCTTCAGTGAGCGATGCCTGGAATGGCATCAGCCTCAAGCTGATCCCGGCGCAGGAAATTCCTCTGAGGCCTCGTGCACGGATATGGTTACCCAAAATGAAGGCTGAGGGTCCTCAGCTCCTGGAGTGCCAGAGGACTGGATCGTAATGATGTAAGTCGCAACCCCTATAGGGTCGGTGAAAAGATGAATTTTCCTGCATTACCTGGAACGAGCAAACACCAGATGGGTTAGGACGGAAACGTCCCGCATAACCAGAAACACATAGCCAGAATATAACATTCACCGGACTAACTCGCTGATTAACAATCGGGGGAACAAGGCTAATGGCCGTGTTGACCGGGCACTGGGGAATCGGTAATCACGCAAGACGGCTGAAGCTTCCATATAATGACCACTTACATGCATGCGAAGACGCATAAGTGGAGGAGACGGTGGAACATCTCCTCTGCAGTTGTCCGGCTTTAATGAATAGACGCCTAAAGACTATAGGTCGTCCCTTCCTGCACAACCTCACTGAGATACACGAGATAGATCTAGGAGATCTAATGAGGTATCTCCGATTAACAGGATGGACATAGACACGGTACATTAGACTATCCGCAGTAAATACTAGCTTTAGCAACCACGTAGACCAACCAACCGACCATCTACCTGGTAAGTCGTTTGAACAGCTGATTTGTTTTCCATGTGATTTTTCGCTTTAGTTGTCACTCATGTATTTTGTATACTGTTTTGCATTCTAGTGTTGTGGGCATAGATTAATTTATACATAGATTTGTTACCCGTCTCATCTGACGTTTCTTTTTGCGCTTCCTCAATGAGAAAACGAACTTATGTCAGCAACGTCGAACATAATCCTCAATTTTTAGTTTTGTGCATTCACGATGTTCATATATTTTTATATGTTTTGAACATTCACAGTAACAATTTCAGCAGTGTTTGTCAAACATCAGCGACAGAATTCTTCAACCACACAAGTTTGCTTCTCTTCAATCATTAAACCGATGAGCGAGTTGACAAATCTATGTATAAATTAATCTATGGTTTTTAGTATGCATTTATATAGAGTTTGACAACTGAAGCGAATAGAACAAATACAAAATGTCTGTTGTTGCTACCTACAACTACAACAACGCCTGCAGCTATTACTATGTACATAGATATTATTGTACAGCAGTAACACCATTACTCACTATTTGGATCGGTGGAAGATGACAAAAATGAAAGTAAACAAAACTACCAGAGTACGGAAAACTCATCTATGCTGAGTGTAAGAATTAACTCGCGTAAAGTGACTTAAGTAGTGAAGGAAGAAAAATCGAATGATTTAATATGTCAAAATATTAGTGCCAACGAGTTATTCATTTCAATTTGCAAAACTGGGGACCAGGTTGGATGCCTACACAGACAAAATAACCATCGGTAATATGATTGATTATGGAGATTTTTTTTATTGTATGGGGAAAAGAAACAGAGGCAATATTGCAAAAATCGAAAGTGCAAAACACACTACTAATGACAATGCTGAATTTGCATGATGCTGGCAGCTCTACTTTTTGTTAATAGAATGTCAACAAACAAATTTGGTGGGAGATAAAGTCCACAACTGCGGAGTTTTATTTTTTCAGACACTATGGAACTTCTTCCTCAAAACGGACTATTGCAATTTAGCTTTTAAATTCCGCGAAAATTCGCAATTGAAAGCATATCATTGGGTATTAAGTTATTATTTGTATAGTTTGTATTATTGTAATAGTTTGGAACAGAAATCTGAGTAGACGATGCCGTCTTTATGTCCACCTGTTTTCTGGGGGACGTCGACAACTTCTGGCGCCCTGGAATTTGAGCTTTAGGTGTACAAATAATTAAATATAATTACATATAATATACATATAATTGGGGGCAGCTAAATATAGAATATGACTTTTCTATTAAAACTGCTCCAAGCCCACAGGCGTACAAAGAAAATACATCCACAGAAAATTGTAATGGTAAATAATGTAATCGAGGAAATTTATGCCGTGAGTCCAAACTTACGCTGGAAAGCAGTCCCATCAAACAGTGCCGGCGCCGCTGGCAGTGCAGCAGGTAGTTCTTTAATACAGCCATTTTACAGCCACATTTACGCGTATTAAACAGGAGCCCAAACAAGACTCAAGTCAACTCAACAGCAGCACCAAATAGTTACATACACTTTTGAACAACTTAGAAAGGGATACAATAATTTGAGGGTGATTGAGACTACTTATATGATACAGGCATTAAGGACGACAATACATACGCGCCTCTAGAACTACAGCTCCCGTTCGAACATACACAATACAACAGCAGTCGGAAGATCCACGTGGTACCACCACCATCATAGTAAAGCACGATGAACCTGCTAAACCCCTCACCATTGTGGTGAAAGACAGTACCAACTCCAAGATGAACCATGGTAATATTAACACAGAAATTCTTATACAACATCCCCATCCGGTGAAAAGCAACAATAATTTTAAATTAAAAATCTTGCCAAACCCAGGGGGTCAACCGCAGAAAATCATAGTTAAGAAGGAGCCAGCGGAAACTGAAAAACGTCCCAGTGTTGGTGCAGCAACAGTCACAATCAGACAGACGTCTGTTTTGCCGAAGATGGAAGAAAACAAAGTACTTCCACACCACCAAACAATGAGGGAGGTGGGATGGGGGCAAATGGCTGCGCATCGAGGTCAAAGATGGAGGTGAATGGGAAAAATCCACAAGTTCCACAACTACCACGGAGTGAAATGTATGAGCGACCCAAGTAGTTTTTTCCCTCCCAACATTTTTTCCAAACATACTTACGCCCTATATTCATTGCCTAAGGGGGCTCCCATACAAAAATTTAATTTTTATTAAATTTGCTCCCACTGCTCTACTTGCCCCAAAGGTGACCTTATTAAGGGTCCGGCATCTAACGTTTTTCTTTTCAACTAGTGCTTATTTCGTGAATGGTAACACTTAGCTCATGTCTGATTTGACAGATAATTAGTTTTATCCTTCCGCTGAACGAATATGGTTGTGTATACGCTTGAACAACGCTGGGAAATATTGCGACATTACTTTGAAAATCATGGTAATGTTGCAGACGCCGATTTTGTCAAAAAAAAATCATCTTTTCAGATGAAGCTCATTTTGATCTTGGCGGGTATGATAACGTACTCGATGGAAGCAGGAAAAGAGGACGACCAAGACTCCGCTGGAAAGACCAGGCAGAAGAATCCCTCCGTGTCCTTGGTGTTACCAACTGGCGAGAAAAGGCGAAGGATAGAGCCAGTTGGAAGAATATGTTGAAATTTGTTTAATTTGTTTGTTTAATTAATATGTGTAAGACGTCTGACCTCATGAGGTTGTAATATAGTCAATAAAAGTAAAAGGTACGCAAAATTGTCGCATTTGGGGTCACTGTTTGGTGCGGATTTTGGTCCAGAGGCATAATTGGGCCATTTTTCTTTGAATGTCGATCGTTATCGGACCATGTTGAACGAATTTTTGTTCACAAAAATTGAAGAGGAGGATATTGGCAACATTTTGGTTTCAACAGGACGGCGCTACGTGCCACACAGCCGAAGCTACACTCGATGTGGAGCTGCGATTTGACACCGTTGGACTATTATTTGTGTGGTGTTACGCCGACAAGCCAGAGACAATTGACGCTTTAAAGGACAATATTCGTGAAGCCATTGGTGAAATACAGCTGCACACAATCGATAATGTGCTTAAAAATTGGACCGATCGTGTAGGCTACTGCATGGCCAGCCGAGGCAGCCATTTGAATGAAATTATTTTCCATTATTAACCGGAAGGATTGTACTTTCAAATAATAAAAGAAATTTGAGAAAATATTCAGTAGTTTTTTTTTATAGCATTTACAAAAAAAAGTTATTTCGCGGACCCGTTAGGAATTAAATGTATGAGCGACTCCTAATATCCACATCAGCCTTGGAAAAAACAGTACGGAAAAGCAATAAAAAAAACAATTTAGTAAAGAAGAAAGAAACCCACAGAAACATACAAAATAGGGTCAGAACTGGTCGTAAATAGTTGACAAACAAAATAAAAGATCGTTTCATTCATAAAATATTCGCAGAAAATCCAGTCGCAAGTCCGCTTAAAGCTGCTGCAGAGGCAGAAAACATCACTGGAAAATATGAAAAGTAAATCCACAATTCGGAGAAGATTAAACACGAATGATATAAAGACCTAAGTCGTGAGAAAAGTAATAGACTATCTGAAAAAAAGTCTAGAGTTTGCCATGGAGTACATCCATAAGCCAGTGGAGTCTAGCACAATGTATTATGGACGGATGATACTTCTTTTCAATTTGAAGGGTCATATGGAAAAACTTTTACCTTTCCAAAGGATCGAAGCATTAAACAGTACAACCTCTTAATTGTTTCGACGGGAGTTCAGTAATGTTTTGAGGATGTGTCTCATACAATGGCTTTGGAGATCTAGTACCAATAAAATACAGGATACCTAGATATTTTGAATGACCATGCTATTTCTTCGCCTCAGAGATTATTTCCTGATGATAATTGGATTTTGTAGCATGATAATGCTCCATGCTACAAAGCATGGTTACCAACAACGCTTTTAAATCGAGTTGACAAGATGTTCTCTCCAGATGTAAACATAATAGAGAATGTATCGGCATTCATAAAAAGGCAGAGATCTATCCAAATGGACTGTTGATGAAATACTAAATATCTGGAACAGCTTAGAAATCGAGCTTGTATGCAATTTGATTGCACCATACAATTTTCGAAGAACTTTTTCCACTCCGATTGAGACACCTCCAAAACATGGTTTTGGAACGCTTCATCAGCTGCTTCGGGCGCCGAAAAACTTTAAACACACTAAAAACTAATCATTGGATGCCAAATCAATTCGACATGATGAGTGCTCAAATAGTCCTTTGTTTCAGCTGATGTGTGCGAGCTCGAATTGTCCTGATGCAAAATGATCCGTCTCCTCTTGTTGTTTTTCCTTAGTTCTTCGAACACTGTTGGCAAACAGATTGTGATATACCACTCAGAATTGGTCGTCCCACGTTACACTAAAGGCACTGTGGCCACATGACCGGATATACCGAAAAAAATCGCGATGATTTGCTTCGATGTGCTTCTTCCACGAACAACTTTTGTTGGATTTAGCTAGTTTTAAAAGACCCATACTGTCGATTTCTGTTTTGATTTCGGCCTCATATGCATAGATCCACGATTCGTCACCTGTGGCGGTTGTATTTTTTCAACATTTCTTTGCTCCAATCGACACGATCCTTTTTTGAGAATTCGTCAAATTATGTTGGATCCAACGAGAACAAATCTTTTCACGGTCAAATGAATATGCAATATCATATTGATGATTGTCATGGTTTGGTTTGGTTTTTCGTGGTTGCTAAAGATACTATTTAGCATTAATTAGTGTCTTGAGACACCGTTTTGCATACCACATCACTCCGGATGGTCCAAAGTAATGTGTCTATATCCAGCCTGTTAATCGGAGATACCTCATTAGATCCCCAAGATCTATCTCGTGTATCTCAGTGAGGTTATGCAGGAAGGGACGGCCCAGGCGTCTAATCATCAGAGCCGGACAACTGCAGAGGAGATGCTCCACCGTATCCTCCTCTTCTGCGTCATCGCAGGCACGGCAGTGGTCATTATATGGCAGCTTCGACCCTCTCGCGTGATTACCGATTGGCCAGTGCCCGGTCAGCACGCCAGTTAGCCAAGATATGTCTCCCCGATTATGGCTGATCAGGGAGTTACTCCGGTGAATGTTATATTCTGGTCATGTGTTTCTGGATATGCGGCACGTTTCCGTCCTATCCCATCTGGTCTTCGCTCGTTCAAGGTAATGCAGGAAAATACCTCTTTTGACCAACCCTATAGGCGTTGCGACTGACACCATATGGAGTTCGGTGGAAGAGAATCTTGCCCTAGCTAGTTCGTCTGACTTTTCGTTTACTAGGAGACCCTTATGGCCTGGTATCCAAGTAAGAACCACATTGGCCAGCCGGCCTAGCTCGACAAGTTTTTCCCTACATTCACTAACGAGTTTACATACAGTGTTGTAAGATTTTGAGTTTGAGACAAATATTCCAGTGCCCTCTGTTCAGTATCTCCGCTTGGAAAACGCTGCACTTGTCTGGGAGTTTGAATGATAAATTGAGGCCTGCCTCTTCGGAGAAAACACCCGAGCCGGTTCCACATTCCATTTTGGATCCGTCCGTAAATACTTTGATGTCAAAACCTGTAAGTGGTTCCCCTTTATCCCACTCTATTATCTTGGGAAACCTGACATCGAATAGGTTATCGAACTATAATGAGGGGGTGCAGTAATCGGTTGTTATATTGAGTTCTCTTGGGATGTCTGTAGTATACTCGCATGTCTACATGCGTTGCTCTTCCAGAGTCCCAGAGCGTTTAGTCGGGTGGCACTCCAGGCCGCACTAGCTGTGATGTGAAGATCGATTGGTATAATATGAAGCATTGCATTAAGGGCTTCAGCTGGACACGTCCTCATTGCCCCTGTTATGCCGATGCAATCTGATCTCTGTACTCTATACAACGTTTCATGGTGGACGTATTCCTTGCGACAGGCCACCATACCATTGCTCCATAGGAGAGTATTGGTCTGATTATGCTAGTGTACATCTATAGCACCATTTTCGGTCGGAGGCCCCATCGGCTTCCGAACATTTTCCGACAAGCGTAGTACGCAACGGTTGCCTTCTGTGCGCGGTGCTCTATGTTACGCTTCCAGGAAAGTTTAGGGTCTAGAATCACGCCCAAGTACTTGGCGTGAGTTGACAGTGGAAACTCTATTCCACTTAGCCGAGGAGGATTAAACTTTGGTATCTTGGTCTTCGTGGTAAAAAGCATGACCTCAGTTTTCCCTGGATTCACTCCAAGACCACTCCCAGTGGCCCAATCGTTAAGTGATTTCAAGGCCCCATTCATGATTTCACTCAACACGGACGGGAACAAACCAGACACCATTATTACCACGTCATCCGCATACGCCACGGTTTTGATTCTCATATTGTCCAGTTTCAGTAGTATTTTGTTGATCACGAGTAACCAAAGTAGGGGAGATATGACTCCACCATGGGGAGTTCCCCTATTCACTCGCTTTGATGACTCGCTGTTTCCCATAGAGACGTTGATGATTCTGCTCTGTAGAATTGTCACTATCCAACGCCTAGGTCTTCAAGTGATTCTTCTATAGTCGCTGAGCTCACGTTATTGAAAGTACCCTCTATATCCACGAAGGCAACGAGGGTATATTGTTTGTGTTCCAATGACCTCTCAATAGTTCTGACGACTTCGTGCAGGGCTGTGTCGGTTGAGCAGCCTTTTAGATATGCATGTTGGCTGCGTGACATTTTGGGCGATCCATCCATCTTCTTGCGGATGTGTGCGTCGATTAGCCTTTCAAGCGTTTTCAGAAGAAACGATGAGAGGCTGATCGGTCTGAAATCCTTTCCGCTTTCATGTCATACTAATGCCCAGGGAGGCCTCAATCTCACGGTATGCCACAGTTCAGTTTATCAGTTCACGCACAGCATGGATGGTTTCCGGCAAAACGACCATAAGGGGTCCGAGACTGAACTCTTGGTACCACCGATTTACTGTGGTTTTTGATGGTGCTTCATCACCAAAAGTCGAAACAAGTTGATTCGTAAAAAATCATCGCACGAACATTTTCACGGGTTAATTCCATTTTTTTGGTCAATATGAATTTTTCAACACACTGTAAAAATATTCTGTGTATGTTTTTTATGCTAAAAAATGTCAAATTTTCCAATGGAAGTTTGCATCTGGCAACACTAGTATTGCCAAGACCTGAAATATAAATGCCAACACTCGTACTCGTATTCCACCTAGACTACAAGCAGTCGTAGATGCTGAGGGAAATGTATCAGGTTACTTTTTTTTTTTTGTGTTTTATAATGTTTTTTCTCTTGTGTAAATACTTTTGAATGTATATAAATTTTTGCAAATAATTTTGAAAGATGAGGTGCAGACTTCTTTAATCAACAACTTTTTCAATCAACAACTATCAAGTTTATTGCTCAAAATTTTAAACTATCATAATCTATACATTTTGGGGATTACAATACGGAAGTTTTCATGTTGCAAATATATTCATAAAGTAGCAAAATTGTGTTATTTCTAAGCATACTAAAATTTGTAATTTGTGTAAATATACTTAGTAGGGACATAAATAGTGTTACTAAATTGAACATACCCATTAGAATAGTAAAATTGAAAATACCATTCTATTATCATATGGTTTTTGAAACTTAACCTCTATAGCGTTAGTCAGTTACGGGAATTTGAAATTGTGTCAACTTTCACCATGGAGTGGTTAGATAAGGAAAACCGTATCGCAGTTATAGCACTTTTTAAGTGTGCAAAGAAAAAAAAACGATATTTTCAAAATTCTCCGTCATCAAAGCCGTCAAAGCAAGAATTCAATGAAATGCTCTCCGGAAACAGAAAATCATGGCCCGTGAGATGAAAATCACGCAACAGTTCATGGGTCGAATTATTAAAAAGACTTGGGACGGTGTACAGGACATTTGTGAACTACAACTTTAAAAAAAATAGGATAGAAAAATCCAAACGTCTTTTTGTGAAGTACGCTGATAACGTGCATAAAAAAATCTTGTTTACGGAAGAAAAAATTTTTACCGTACAGGAAAAATTTAACAAACAAAATGATAGGGTTTATGCATGATCATCTAAAGAAGCATCTGAGCTCATGCCACGGTTCGAAAAGGGTCATCAAAGTTTACCAAGAAAACCCAGCCGTGAACTTTCCAGCAAGATTCAGCACCAGTTCATAAGCTGGTTCGAACTTGGCTTCGAACCAATTTGCCAACTTTTATATGTTCTGAAGAATGGCCCTGTGGCAGACCTGATCTGAACCCTCTGGATTACAAATTGTGGATCATTTTAGACGACATGGTCTGCCACAAAGATTCTCTTAATTCAGCTCTGGTTCGTGCTGTAGCCAATTTGACAATGTCTGAGGTGCGTGCAGCTATTGATGATTGGCCAATGCGACTTAAGGATTGCGTGAAGACCAAGGGCCGACATTTTAAATGAAACTTAGAATTTTGTATACAATATATGGATGATTCCTTGGAAATAACGTTGTCTTTGTCCATCACGTTTATTTCCATGTAATTAAGGGACGGCAAATAAATAATCGCGTAATTTCAATACTTTTATGGTACACAAGATTTTCCACAACAATATTCTCACCTGCGTCGCGCTTATTCGCTAGAAACATACAGAAACTAATGAAAATATCAGAACCGTGGCGTGTCCATTTCATAAAAATCAAGGTTTATACTATATTCACTCCCTCATTTCGCAGGATGAATTGATATTTTTTTATGGTCATTGAAATTGCCTAGATCGAGGATATTTTCATGTATTTACCGAGCGTAAATCTCCTATTTAGGCCCGACTAACAAGATCTAAACTTTGTCCACGCATTTTTGCCTAATATCGTACATTTACGTTTTACCGCTGTGGCGCCATGTTGGATGGGTATAAAGGCGCCCTCGCTGTGAGAACTCGACAATTGTATATCAAATGTTATGTTTACATCAATGGCTGACAGATTTATCCACATTGAATCGATTGGAGTGAAGTGTTTTCTTTACGAAGGGTAAGTCACAAAATTAGCAGTCAATACCATGGTACCGCTTTTTTATTGCGCAATATAATACTCGCCCTCCTAGTGACGAAATTTGTTCGATATTTAGTCATCGAAATGTGATTTTCAAAGGAAATTATCTCACGTCAATTTGGCATAGAATGAAGTCAATTTAAATATGAAATGTCAATACCGCGGATGTCAGAATCGTGGCAATTCTGAAAATTTTAGTATAAAATATATTGATAAATGTTTTAAATTGTTGTAGTACAATAGATGTTGGTATACACTATAGTAGTATATATAAACAAAAACTGTAAAAAAAATCACATCCGAGGTATGTTAAAAACTAATAATTTCACCATCCGAAAAAACGTTATTTCCAAGGAATCACCCATATATCAATAAATATATAAAAAAAAGTTGGTCCAAAAACGTTCATTAGTTTTTGTTTTATATCCCAAAATATAAGTAACAGTATTTATGTCCGTACTAAGTATATGACTATGTAAAAAATTGCTTGGTGACTGACTGACTGAAAGATTCATCAGCGCAATGACCAAACGGCTGTAGATAGGATGATGAAATTTGGGGTGGTTGTTCCCCTTAGGGAGTAGACATCAGCTAAGAAGGTATTTTTGCATAGCCGCATACGAAGTAGCGGGCATTTGCTAGTATTGTTATATTCTGTTTAAATAAAGGGCATATATATAACCACGGAGGATTCGTGAATGCAATAATGCGAACTGCATTTTTAAAAGAAACATGAAGGTGGCTGAAGTCGGAGTTATCAATAGGAATTGAGAAAACTATCTCTGGTCGCCTAATCAAGGATTACAATTATGTTAAAGACAGAACAAAGAACAAACAGGAGGGCATTATCAACACTCATTCAACAAAATAGTTAAAGGATACATATAAAACAGTATTGCCGAAAACTCAACCAAAGGACATTTGACAGATTTGAACAGCATTTCCGAAGAGATTAAGAAAAATGGTACAAAGTATACCAAAACCAAAATCTACTCCAAGTTTACCGAAGAAGATTCGCTGGCACTATATGTATGAAAAAATAAGAAATGCCTTTATTGATGAACAATAAGGTTGTTTGCAAGCTACCAACGCTAAAATATTGCCTTCTGAATTATATGTTGAAGACACAATTGTAAAAACTACTTATAGACTCTCACATCTTCTTCGGAATACACCTTCGTCATAGAGTTATGTAAAAACTCAGAGATAACTTTAATATACAAATGGGGCTTCGATGGACCGTCGTCTGATCGTCAAGCAACAAAGTGGATCTAGTACAGATTATTCAACAAATTTTATGGCATCGCTTGTGCCTTCAAGAATGCCTTTATATAATGAGTAATCATCGTATTCATCAAAAAATTCGTCTCATATATGTGGATTAATTCAACCTCTGGTTCAAAGATTTTATGTCGCGCGATCCGCTTTGAATAGGTAAGGGAAGATTGAATCACTGGGGGATGATATTAGTAGGGAAATCGAATCGAAATTACGACTAGTCGTAATATTCGTGGAAATGTGTGAAAGAATTATGACAGTGTTCTTTCAAATGCGCTTTATTATAATCGATGGAGTGGTGGTCAATGCTATAACTGACACAAGGTCATACTGGAAATATTTGTGGCAAGAAAAAAACTTCAGATTTTGATGACTTTTCTGTTGAAATCGAATGCAATGAAGAACCATTTTGTGCCGCGTTGCAAAAAGTTTTGAACTTTTATTGAAAATTACTTTTCTATGGTAATTAGTGTCCGCTGAACTCAAATTCGCCATCAAAATTTCGCTATATCAGCGATTCTCCGTTCAAACAAAACCCCGTAAATGGCCTCCGCAATACGTTTGTCTTTTCCCTTAACCGATATCTTTAGCACGCCTAATTTTCATCAAACCCGGCAATGCATCCTGGATCCACCCCGTATCGGTTACCATTTCGAGTACATTGGCATCCAAATTGCAGACAAACTAAGCCTCCGTTTTTCTGTGTTTCGCCGCCTCTAAAACCATTCATTCAAAATTCAGCGACCATTCAGTGACAAAATATTCACATCGCCCATATATTTCGCTGGAAAAAATGCTTGACGCCCAAAAAAATCATGACTGTGAACACTTGTTTTCTAGACAGCAATTTCGTTCTCATTATATATTGTTGTCCGATTAAAAAAAGTTGAGTGTGCGATCTCAACCTGCTTGCAACGCCGGTCGGATGTTGATGTCAATAGGGGCCTTTTTTTCGTAAGTTATTCACGTTAACTCATACAAAATGAAAACCAGAAGCTATCAAAAAAAAACATGTCAAAAAAAGTGCAATTTGCAAAAAAAAAAGTGCTAAAACTGAAACAATCAACACTTTACGCCTTATATCCAATAAAAACACATTTTAGTAGACCATACATAATCGAACACAATCACCCATACGGAAAAAAGTTAACGCACAGAAGGAGTCATATTAGACCTAAGGTATCTATGGCCCAAATTCTTTTTGGGACTTTTGAGCCATGCCCGTAACGAGGATATCATAAGTCGTGTAAAATTCTTCCAACCTTAGTGAAATTTGTATTAGGCTTCACTTCGTAAACCGCCACTCTCTCACTGAAACAATGATGATTTTGCTACACCCATTTATGTGCCTCCCATACAAAATATGGGCGGCTTTCAGGATGACCGACACGATATCTCCCGTAAACTGAAATTTGGTAACCATTTTCGAACCTCCCATACAAATTTTCAGCGGACAATTGGCTGGTAGTCATGATAAATACCCCAAATACACAACACATCCTAATTAACTTGCTAATAAGATAAATATTTTGCAGATATCACTCTGCTATTGAATATAGGCAAATTTGCGGCAAAATTGATCGGCCGCCAAAACAAAAATATGAACCTTTTTTAATGGAACTCGGACCCAAAGGATAACTAAGGGTGAGGCTATGTTTAAGTCGGTTCACCCGACTGACATTTATGTACTTATTTCGAGTTAGGTTTAGCAACCTTTATCGTTTCAGTACGTTAATATTTTTTTCTTAAATTTCGTTTCTGGAATTGGCTTATAAAAACAGTATCTGAAATACTACGTGTATTACAATATTTATTTAAAATAAATTGTTTTATAAAATTTCTGAAAAACACAACTTTTAAATTCTTTTATAAAATTAGATATAGATTAAGTGGCACATTTCTGTATAACATTTCATTTACGAAGACCATACCTAAATTAGAAAATATATATCATTTCAAGACTTAAATGAAAAATCCGTATTCAAATTTGAAATACTCATCCATATAAACTCAAAAGCGGTTAACCAAGCAACCGCTTTAATAAAACCGGTTTTCGTTTTTTAAACTCATTAAAGTAATTAGGTGGTTGAATCGTCTATTCCATTTTGACCAGTACTAAACTCCGTACATCAAAACTAATCAAATTAATAAGAAATCTGGACCAACATACTTTTACAGAAACGGATGTTTTAAATGCCAACTAACGTACATACATATTTAACATCGACACCCGTGATAATTTTATATGTGACGCGCAAAATAGAAAGGGACCTAAGGTTAAAAACCGGTTTTGTCCAGGAGAGCCATTTTAAAGATTTAAATACATACGTGTATCTTTAGTGCACTTCACTTTCATAAAACGCGCATATCTATGGGAGGGAACACTTTTGGGGCACATCAAAAAAAAAAAAAAAGTGAAAATTGATTTTTTTATCCTTAGGTCACTTTCTCTATGCGCTGTCACATATATGTTACAATTCTTGGTTGGAAATAAGCATTATTTCAGAGTTCACTTCCGACAAACAGATATGCATTATACAAAATGCAATTTATCGAGAAAAATGTTGAAAATGGACCCAGAAATGTCAAAAGTTTGCAAAAATTTGTCAAAAAAGTGCTAAAAAGCATTTAGCATGTTTTTTCAAAAAAAAAAGTACAGAACCCAAAAAAACAGAGCTAGAATTGCACTTAAAGTGCTAAACTGGCAACACTGACGTTAACATGTATAATTTTAGAAGTTGAGAATAACCCCGATAAAAGTGTTACCAAGTTTGATTTTGTTGTATGAAAAATATAAAATGTATGTCATTCTATTTCTTATATTTCCACGACGTTTCGAAGTAACTTTTTTTAACAAAATATTTAAAAAATTGTATAAAATATTATTGATTTGTTCTTGTTCCAGAAGCCGAATTCCAAGGCAATACTGGAGACAAACAACAACTAAAGCAAATGGTAGTGAATTGAAGAAGAAAGCCGAGGAATAACTCGATTCACAAGCAGATACTTTCACCGATATTCTTCCATGACTCGATTCGCAAGAACGCCGTCGGTTCTGTCTGCTTGATGATCGTTGTATTCTTTTTTGGTACACTTTATGCCATTTTTGGTACCTTTGTGGTACCTTTTTACACTTTATGTACTATTTGCATACACTTTATGTGAGTTAAACATTAGAAATATGAAACGGTTTTTTCAATGTACTTTTTGGTACGCATTTTTAGTACAGTTATGAATTTGTTTACGTACGTTTTACTACACTTAAAGTATTTTTGGTAAAGTACTCCTGGTGTGTACTTTTTGTAAATTGTTGACGAAATTTATGTACTTTCTGTTGCAGGTTATGTACGTTATGTACCATGATATGTACTACTTTGCGGTACATTTTCGACACTTTTAAATGCATGGTATGGTAAATTAAGGTTGTATGTAGTTTCTGGTACATTGTATGTACAACATTATGGTAAATTGAATGCACTTTTCGTACAAATTATGGTGAATAAATGAGGACACCGATCCACGTTCATCAGTTGGAGTCGAAAAAGTGCGTGCGAAAATGTATTTAAGCAAATGCACGGGGCTTGCTCGGGGATGCCTAGGTTTTTTGTTTCTTCTTCGCACTTGCTCTCGAGTCGTATATTTTTTACCTGGTGTATTTTTAAATTCGGTGATTCCGCAAAGTGGCATTAAAGTCCTGAACCATTGCAATCGAAATCTCGTGTTTGGAAATTTCGTTTACCCAAACATCTGTTTTTCAATACAATAATTCACTGCTGCTAACCAATTGAAAGAATGCTGCTGCGATGTGAATGCAGTATAGGTGCAAAAATTCATTACATTGAATTTTTTAGAATTTTGTTTTGTGTTTGACTTTTAAATTAACGAACTGACCAAGATGTATCTATTACAGGTGGAAGCGTTAGAACAGATTATTTCAATTTTTTCTTGTCGTTGTGGTCCGATCTTGTAAAATGTTATTTATACTAATTCAAAGATGTATCTAGTACAGGTGGTGCCGTTGAAATAGCAGACAAAATTTTTTTTGTCCTTGTGGTTGTTGCCGAAAATTACAACAATTCAACCTGATATAACCTGAAATAAATAATACATCTTGACTATTTCGATCGACTGAATTTGACAAGGTCGGCTCCTGAAATAAAAACAAAATGGCTTCAATTCCTACTCCTTCTACCTTACTTATTTTGCCATGGAACTGACAAATACAGGGGAAGAATTATCGGATACTGCTAAGTTGATTATACTCAACGTCTATGCGTTTTTTTCGTAACAGTTGATGTTAACTTATATAGGTTACGAAAAAAACGACCCTATTATTATTTTAAATAATTCACGAATTGGATTCACAATAATACAGAATGATTGTAAATAAAATTTCGGTTTCTATAAGAAATATTTATTTCAGAACTTTACGTAACTGTTGCGCGCTCGCTTTCTCCGAAATTTAATAAAACTCAAATAAGGTGCATGACAATTCGATTCACATAATTAATTAGTGCTGCTCGCATGAACATGTCTGTCAATTCGAAATACTCTGATGTTGGTTTCACACTTTGCTTTTCACAATCATTCTTCTCGTTCCAGTATTAATTTTGTATTGGACCCATCCTCCTTATGGGTTATAGCCAGAGGGTGTATTCGGAAAACATGTTGGGAGACAGAAATAAACGTGGGTTTTACTTCTCTAGGAGGCATGGAGCAGTAGGAGCTAATTTAATAAGATAGAGGGTAGGTATGTTCTTAGAAAATATTGGTGTTGAAAAATATGGGGGATCATACATTTGACCGCTCTAGGAGCACCCTTGGGTCAGTTAGAGCGGTGGGATCATTTTTGTATGTGAGCTCCCTTAGGAAGTGGTTAAAATTATGGGAGGGTGGGTTATATTGCAGGTCGGTCCTACGTTTCACCCCTCTAGTAGCAACTCCGGTGAAGTTGTGGGGTTTTTATGGATTTGTACCCCTTCGTCCTCAACTTTGACCACGATGAATATTTTTAGTAGAGTATAAAACAAAAAACAATGTTATGCCTCCTCGTTGACAATTTCGCGGCAGCTTGGACAAAGCATTACATCGGTTCTGGAAATTTTATTGAGAAGCTTGTTCATGCATAAGATTAGAGTCGACTAGATACTCAATTACAATTTCGTTTCCACTATTGGACCAATGTAAATGTATCGTTTAATTATACAACTTAAGTCATATAAACGGCATTCGAGCTAAAACGCCATCTAAAGTAGTTTCTTAATTATTTAGTCTTGATTGGAACAAAATTGTTGTTGTAGTAAAAGTTGAGCAACTCTTGCACAAAAGTTGAACTACGTTGTTGTATAAATTGTTGGACAAATTGTTCTTTAGACCGCTGTTTTATTTCCGGTAATAAAACAAGGTTTTTTTTAATTTACGATAAGTAACGGGTGGCGCATAGGTAACGTTATGATTTAATTAGTGAATAAATTTTGTTTACGTATTTTTCTTCGTTTCTTTTTCAGAATTAACTTTCAAAAACTTGGGAAATTTATGATGGAAAGACTTAGCACAGAACAAAGAACCAAAGATGTTCGATTATTCAGACACGAAGATCATATCGAAAATTCTTCCATGTTCGAAATGTACCTAGCGCTCCAACAATTACCGAACAATGGAATGTCTGTGATCTTCCGCGGCCTGGAAGACCTCATGCAGTTCGAAATGATGTGCAAGCAAGTATTGAGGAAAACCACGAAACTTTCACCAGCAGACGTTCTCAGCAATTGGTGACGCCTAGTCGGTCTTTGCACAGAATTTTGCGTAAGTTACACCATTTCCCATATAAGATTCAATTGGTTAACGAGTTAAAACCAAATGATGCACAAATACCCATTCAATGTAGTCGCCGTTTTCCAGAATTGTACCTAAAATCAATGGTCACGCGAATAAACAAAATTGCAGAATATTGACCATCCACTTGGATGCACGGTATAGAGCGGAATAACTTCAGTAAGGTTCATGGACCAATGAATCCGTGCTCTCCTTCGCGACATTCTTAGCGATCAAATAATAAAGCGGTTTTCTGATTTTAACTGGCCACCGCGTTCGCCCCATTTTTCTTTGTTGCTACCTAAAGGGTAAGGTGTATGCCAATAAACCAAGAACCTTCCAACAGCTTAAGGCCAATATCCGAAAAGAGGTGAGAGCGCTGGAATCTTAAATTCTAAGGAAAGTTATGGGAAATGCTCTGGAAAGAGCACGTCAGGCCGTAGCAAACAATGGGCACCATTTGAAAGATTACATAATGTGATGTGATGTCATAACATAATGTGAACATATTTAAATTTTAATAAATATTATTGTAGCGCATTTAACCACATAATTTCACAGACGTCACTTCAAGTAAACGGAAATAATACCTGAAAAGTTAAATTTTTTAAGAAAAACGGCCTGCAACTGTAAGACATATACTTGGAAGATTTCAAACGCCTAGCTCAATTCGTTTCGACGGTATCGATGCAGGGGGTTTCGATGACACAGCTGGTCGAACTTCTAGTTGAAAATTTGATAAAGGACAGAATGTGAAAGAGAGTGAGCGATAGGCGAATTGAAAAAACCGACATTCAATTTGATTTTTTTGGAAAAATTTTATATTCAATAAAATAGTTTTCAACACACCAATTTTTACTTATTTTCTTTTGTATTACGTTCAAATTCTGGAAGAAAAAACTGTCATAAAAAAATCGTATCAAGACTGTCGGTAGATCAGTGACTTTCAATGGGAATTTGGTGGAACTGAAACCAGTGTTACCATGTTGGCATAATTTTTTTGGTTTTGGCAAATTATGCCATATGCCGTTTAACATAATTTCCAAAACATTTTTAAAATTTTTTGAATTTTATTGAAATTTTTTAGCACAATTTTTTTGCAAACGGCACAATTTTTCGAAGTGAAATTTACTCCCTTTTATTTATCTGAAAATGTCATATCATATTTATCGTTATATAAAGTACAATATCACATTTCTGAATTACTGGCTTCGAAAGTAACTGCACAGGCGTTAAAGCAAAAAAATAATTCATGACATATCAGAAATAGGTTGACCACTTCAAAAAGTCCATATCGAGATAGATTACAATATTCCTTATAAATTTATTATTAGGGATGCCAAAATGCTCTCCTCAACTCAGGAGTGAAAACCCTGTTGTAAAACGTACTTTTTTACCTGGAATAATATTATGGGCGATTATTTGTCGGATTGGACCGTATAATGTCTTCAATATCACGATGTGACTTTTGTAAAATGATCTAAATCCGATGGAAGTTCTTCTAGAAGCTCCAGATGTAAATTCCAGGGAAAATCTCCGGGACCGTATAATATCTTCAATATCACGATGTGACTTTTGTAAAATGATCTAAATCCGATGGAAGTTCTTCTAGAAGCTCCAGATATAAATTCCAGGGAAAATCTCCGGGTTAATTAGGAGAAAAATATCCGACAAAGAAAATTTCGAAGTATAGACTATTTGACCACTGTTTGCTTGGAAAAAAAAATTATCCAAAACGTAGGAAATTCTATAATGAATGAAAGAAATTGTTAAAATCAATGGAACTCAAACAAAATAATGGCCAATATGGCTATCGTTTTTGTTGCAGAAAGTCTTAATATATTTTGAGTCAGCGTTGTGTATAAAATTAGGATACAGGCTATAACAAATTAAAACCATAATACTCGTAAAACTTATTTTTAAGTTGAATTGTTCACGTTTGACAACTATTTAAAGGTGAGATGAGCACCCATTTCTTGGATGGACTGTATGTGTTTTGAACTCAGAATTAAATAAAACACTAAAAAGCCAATTTTAGCATAATGGTTTTGCAAACGGCACAATTTTTAAGGACATTTGGCATAATTTTTTAGTCGATCTCTGGCAACACTGACTGAAACACTCATATGTTTACGCACAATTCGATATGACGATTCCGTCCCCACTCGAAGTGCTCTTTTGCCACCTTTTGCGCTTTAGCAACCCTTTTTATGTCGTTAGGACCTATCTTTGCAACTTTGTAATTTGAGGGATTCGCTAAATGCCCGCCACTTTTCATGCTCTCTCTCTTTTTTTTTTGATATATTCAAGTAGAGTTGTATTGCAGATCTGCTACTGATCGCTCCTATATTCAACCTGCTACAAGGTAATTACATCGATTTCCACAAATCGAATAATAAAGTTATTTGTTTGAAGTTGAAAAACTGATTATTGTTGGTGTTTTATTTATTTTTTTTATTTTCACGATTAAACACATACATGGCTTCTCTTTATATCATTCTCTTTGCTTTCTATGGTGCCCGGCGATTATTTGGAGGCGTTACAAACGGAATGACAAAGTGAATAAATATACTCCCATCCTAGAGTAAAGGGTATACAAATTTAGATCATGCTCATGAATATAAAGTGTAAGATTTGTTCCAGCAACTAGTAGCTTAATTTGAATCGATACCACACATTTGGAAAACTTGCAACAAAATTATGTTTCTTGGTTACTTAACGTTATGCCACATTTATGACCTCACAGTTTGTCCTTATACCAACGTTATAATAAATGTATACTTACGAATTGTAGATCGAGATTTTGTGCCGACTTCCGTTTAGGTCGCGTGAATGTTCTGGAATCTAATTTATACACTGCACGATGATTTCCATTATTCAATCCAAGACAAAGTCATCGTGTTGAGGCATCCAAAATTAACATTTTAGATTGCATGCCGATTCAAAATGGATTGATTCGTGGGAATATGAAAAGAAATTTAAAAGCACAGAAAAACAAACACAATTAAAAAACCTGTTTAAAGTAGTGATTAAATTCCATAGCATATACTAACTTAGTATCGGCATACATTAAAAACAAGTGAATTAACACAGAGTCATACGTCATAAATTAGTATGCTGAGAGGGTAATAACCGATGCCATTATCTTAATAACCATTGCAAACAATTGGTGATAATTAATGCTACTTTCTTAAAAACGTAATGAGTTAGAAAAGGTAAAGCATTACTTGCAACAGCTTGGCACTCATAGTCGTTTTTGCAGATGTGAGATTTTACATTTTACATTTGCGTTGGACCATTTTATAAATTTATATTTATATTTCTATCTACTTATAGATTGAGCTAGAGTTGTTAAAAATAATGCTGTTCATCAGTAATGTAAATCATTTTCTTCTCACTGCTTCAAGATAGGATTTATCTTTTCAAGTGTCCTTTTATATTATTTTGACCATAAAAATACACCTACACCCGATTTGCATTATAGATACCATACGTTCCTAAAAAAATAATGTAAATCAAATTCGACAAATGTTGTGTGGAAAATCGTGTAAATCAAATAAAAAAGAAGACAAACACAAATTTATTTGATTTTGCTTGCGTAGGCAACAAGACTGAACGCTAAAGTTTTAGATGAAATAAAACAAAGGCGGTTAAGTATTTTCAAATAGGTATATGGGATTGAGGTTTTATTAGAGGTAACGAAATTACCTACGTTTCTGCAGAGCTCTGTTAACGAAGTTGACGAAGTGAATAGTTAGAAGACAATGTAAGTAAAAAAACACAAGCTAAGATGAAGAGAGGAATTCAAAAAATGCCGCTACTCTCTAGAAGTTGTTACTATTTAGGCCAAGAAATGAGACAGTTTCTAACGAAAAATAGAGGGGACAAAAGGGTTACCAACCGACATTAAATCGGTTATGTTATGGGATAGAGTATGCCATATTCTGTCGTAAACAGATTTAATACAAATAACGTAAACAAAACAACAAATTAATAAAATCTTAATTAACAAAACCTTAATTATATAGTGCATAAAACTAAAAAATGGATTTAAAAAATTTGACTTCGGGGGAAGTGGAGTCTCATCGTAGGTCTATCTGTTGATCAGGCCTAAATAAATAACGATTGTCAATGAAGCTTCCCCGATATGGCGATTATTGTGGTTTTGGCGCCATTATAATATCCAACGTTGAAAGGTAGTAGTTAGCAGTGCCGAGGACCTGGACGACCAGTTAGTGTTTAAATAAATTGGTCCCTAACAGCTCCCTCCGACGCCAGGGCACGGGTTGGTAGTTACGTATTACCCGATCCCGCTCACGCCGTCACTGGGTTGGACCGTATTACTTTTTAGACAAGATGCGGAGGTTGACAATACCCTAACTCCACCTCCCGGTAGTACCGGATATGGGGTGGCTGGTACGGGTTCCAACTTGGTCAAAGCTGGCAAGTCTAGAAACAGACCCAGTACTCATAAAAAGAGATGCGCCGTCGTAGCGTCGTAGCGCCGTCGTAAGAAGACGCATGAGCTGCGATGGTTAAGAGGGAGCTACCCGATCGACGGGACAGCATCAGGAGCTACGAGCTTTCCCACCCTGATGCGCTGATCCTGAGTGATGGAAGGGGTAGCCTGTCTGTCCAAAATGTAGGAAATACAACGATTTCTGGTCCCACTCCAATCAACCGAGTTCAGGCTCAAGGTTTGCCGGCTTCAATGCCCGCAAACTGGGCTGCCTGCTCTTCGAGAGTGGGGTGATCCTCCAGCACAATCTGTGGAGGGTCCCTCTACTTCAAGGGTCATCGGAGGTAAAATCCAATCCCACTTCCCAAATACAGGAAGTTTGCCAAGAGAGCTGGATCCGGTGAAGGAACCCTCGTATGCTCGAAGAAGCCACAGAAACAAAGTAGTTTGGGAGCAAATCCGTCCCTTAGGATTGCAATAGTTTATAGAGCTGATCCTGAAGTAAGATCGGCCCTACCAACTGGTTGCAGGTTGATGGATGCAATGTTGGACGATAGTAGGAGTATCGTTGAGATAAGCTTATGTCGTGTCGATTTGCTAAAGCGAGCCAAAATCGTCGATTGGGTTAATAAGGAATCTGTACACTTCCTTAGAATCACAATCGCCGATATTGGCGAAGCTTGGCCAGGTTCGAGACTGGAGGTCATTTCTCAGTACTTATTCCCGCTCCCACCCATTGTATCCGTCTGGATACCGCCGCCGGTTTTGTCAGCGGATACGGTGGTTAAACTAATTGGCAAGCAGAACCCGGGACTCAATACCCATGTCTGGGAGGTGTTGCCCACATGTTCTGCTACCGACACGGGTGTATCAGGTGCCGATTTTAGAATTGCCCTAGACTCGGGGTCACTCGAGAGAATTAAAGCTCGTGAGGGAAAGATGCTTTTTGGTCAGCTTCCGCCACTTTAGTTTCTCTATACGGAGATAGACGTAGGCGGCTTCGCGTAGCGCAGATCAATCTGCACCACTGCATTCTGCCTCCGCCAAACTTCTACTCTCCCTCACGAACCATGAGATTGGCATTGCCCTAGTACACGTGCCCTGGATAGACCGCAAGAACAATGTCAACGGTCTGGGCAATGTCAACGTGAACATCTTTGGGGTCTGAACATCTGGCAAGATAAGAGCTTGTATAGTAGCTAGAAAATACTTAAAACTTATCCTTTCTTCTAACTTTAGTACGTTCAACGTGGCAACGGATGTTGAGACTGGATGAAATTTGATACTTGCGTCGGTGTACTTGCCGTATGAAGACAGTTCTTGAATTGATACACCAGGCATCTACTAAAGGGCGACGGCTTTTTATGGGCTGTGATGCAAATGCTCACCATACACAGTGGGGCAGAGCTGCGATAAATAAGAGGTGCGTCTGTACTTGATTTTATTATTCAATCGGGGCTCAAGGTTTGTAATAGGGGAAATATGGTCACCTTTCGTAATAAATTGAGTGAGAGTATTATTGACATAACCCTATCTTCTGAGGAATTGCTTGTAAAGGATTGGAGGGTGTCAGTTGACTACTCCTTTTCTGTCCATAGTATAAATCTCTTCACTATTGACTTCGTGGCGGGATGGTAAGGTCCCTTTAGGAATCCTGGGACAACTGACCGGGTGAAATTTCATAAACTTGTCACTAGGTTGTCGGGGTTGGACTCCAATCCCTGTACCACAAGCGACGATGGTAATAGGAAAGTTTACAAAGTCACAGATCTTTGCTATAAATACTTTATTGATACATTCCCTTGTGTGCTCTGCGTAAATCCACTAGGAGACTCCTCAATAAGGCCAAAAAAACGAAAATGGAATCGGACTGGACTGTGTACAAACAAGAAGTTCAAGAAGCATATTAAAAAGGCGAAACGGGCCGCCTGTATCAGCATCTGTGGGTCTATAACTGATGTAAATGAAGCTGCACCATTTCGTCGCGCGTTGTCCAAGAACCCTAGAGTCCTCGGCGACATTAAGAAATCCGATGGGTCATGGACGAACTCCGGAGCTGAGACATTTGAACTTCTATGGAAACTCACTTTCCAAACTGTGTGGATATAGACTTTGCGGAGAGGAATCTCCTGGTGACTTCCACTCTAGATATCTCGCAACTAAGAATGATTGAGGACATAGTTGACGAATCAAGGTTGTTTTTGCCTATTCAAAGCTTTAAGCCCTTTAAATCTCCTGGTCCTGACGGGATCCTGCCAATTATGCAGCAGAAATGTGACGCCTTTGTCACCCCTAATCTTCTGAGTATCTATAGGGCTTGTCTCAGACTTTCCCTGATACCAGACAAATCGATGGAGGTACTACTAGTCGTTTTTATTCCCAAGTCGGAAAAAACTAGTCATGTCTCTCCTAAGGACTACAGACCAATCAGCCTCTCATCCTTTCTATTGAAAGTTTTGGAGAGAATGGTTGACTTGTACATCAGGAATCCAATTACCCCGTGCTACTGGAGTGGTATACTACATGCCTAGCTCAAGGGTAAATCTGTGGAAACTGCTCTGCCCGATGTTGTGGGTTATCTTGATTGCAACTTGAAGTTTGGGGATTTCACTCTGGCTGCCTTCTTGGATATAGAAGGTGCTTATAACAATGTATCATCTAACGCTATCAGGGAATCTCTGGAATCAGCTGAGGTGCCTCCAGTTCTTGTCGATTGGATTGCGAACATGCTTAGAGATGGCATTGCAAATTCGAACCTTAGGGTGAGCTCAGTTCGGAAGCTGACTACAAGGGGCACGCCGCATGGTGAAGTGTTATATCCTCTGCTGTGGCTTTTAGTGCTGACGGCATTCTTAGGGACTTTGAGCTGAGAGGACGTAGAATTGTTGCCTATGCGGACGACGTTGTTATTCTTGTCAGTGGAAAATCTTTGCCTATGAGCACTAACCTCATGCAGGAACCCGACAACGACGGAGCTGGTTCTTTTTACGCGCAGACGAAAGATTAGATTTTTTATGAAACCAAGGATGGATGGCGAGGAGTTATATCTATCTTCTGAGGCGAAATATCTCGGTATCATTCTTGATCAGAAACTGAACTGGAAGCGAAACACTGAGGAGCGAATGAAGAAAGGATTGAACCTCTCCGCTTGTGGGAATTCGATGGGCAAAAGCTGTGGTCTTTGTCCGACACTGGTACATTGGCTTTTTTGGATATCGTGCGCCCAATTATCACCTATGGCTGCATAGTCTGGTTGAACTCATTTGGGACCAGTTACCTGTTGAAAATGCTCAGTAAAGTTCAGCACACTGCGTCGATGTGTATCAGTGGGGCGAGAACAAGCGCTATGGAGGCGCCGCTGGATATAATCCTGAATTTGACTACTACGCCGTGCTGTCAGAAGCGCCCTTCGCATGAGAGAATTAGGTATCTAGAGACATGCCTCTGAGAGAGTTGATTGAGAATCACTCGGACAAGTGTTTGAGTCAGGCCACTGACTACATGCTGCCGACTGTAGACTTTAGGTAATGCCCAGAAACCACGATTCCAGATAGGAGTGACTGGGAGATATACCTGGGAGGTATACCTTCCTCACTCTCTGGTCATCTGGGAGGTATACCTTCCTCACTCTCTGGTCATCTGATCTTTACAGCTGGCTTAGTGAGATGGCTCAGTACGGGTGGGATCTTCAGTGAGGACCTTGAACTCGGGCTTACGATGAGATTGGGTGCGAACTGCAGTATATTCCAAGCGGAAATCGTGGCGATTATGAGAGGTGCAACTGAGATAATTGACTTGTGCTTGTATCCATCGGATGAATTCGTCATCTACGTTGATAGTAAGCCAGCCCTCAGTGCGATCAGAACGCACATATGTAAATCCAAATTGGTTAGGGATTGCAATCGGATCTTGAACAGTGTAGTGCCCGGCAAGCTAAGACACTTCTGGGTTCCGGGACATAGTGATTTTTTTTTATTTTATTTTATTAGTATTAAAAATACTTTGAATATTCAAACAAAATAATATTTACATTCTTATTACATTTGTTGTAAGCTCTATACAAATACATGTTATGTTACAAAATTTTTTTCTAAATACATTGTAGTTTCTTTCAAGTTTCATATTGTTCGGTAAATCATTAAATAATTTAAAACCCTTGTAAAAAAGGGATTTCTGCATATGTGTTGTCATGACTCTTTGGATTCTAAAATCTCCTGTGTTCCTTAATCCATACGGTTGAACTTCTCCAACGTATTTTATTTGTTCACATAGATATTCTGGAGCATCACCTTGTTTCATTTTTTTTAATAAAAATTAAAGTGTTGAATTTAAGTCTTTGAATAATAGTCATCCATTTTAGTTCTCTAAGCATTTCGTTGATGTGAGTATATCGATTGCATTTAAGTATAATCCTCATTGCTTTGTTTTGGAGTTTTTGCATTCTTTCTATCTGACTGTCATTACAGCATGTATATATTATCGTCGATCCGTATTCAAAATGTGGTTTAATTATCGTGTTATAAATGTTTATTGCAGTTGTTTTTGATATTTTATTTCTTATTCTTTTAAAACATCCGATCTTTTTGCCAATTTTTTTACATGTATAGTCTATATGTTCTTTAAATTTTAACTCCTTATCAATTATAAAACCGAGATATTTTATGTGTTCAACCTTTTCTATTATTTTATCATTTATTTTAAATATTGCTTACGTGCTCATATTTATTTCGATTATTTTTGTTTTGTTTTCATTTAGTTTTAATTTATTCATTTTTAACCAGGTGTTAATTTTATTGATGTCGTGGTACATATTTTCTCTACAACTTTCATCATCGTCTCCTTCCGCGTATATTAAAGTATCATCTGCAAATACATAGCACCATTTCACTTCTATCTAATACCTTCGGCATATCATTGATATATGTATATAATAAATAATAGAGCTCCCAAAATTGACCCTTGTGGTACACCGTAATCATTTCCAATATCATTTGATAGTACATTATTAACTTTTGTTATTTGTTTTCTATTTTTCAAATACGACTCAAACCACTTTAGTTCTGTACCTTGTATTCCATACATATATAATTTTTTTACCATTATTTGTCTATCAATTGTTTCAAATGCTCGTTTAAAATCCAGAAATATGGCCATCACTTTTTTTGTTTTTTCTATGTTTTTCCATTTACTTATTACATAATTAACCATCGTTTCACATGAGTATTTTTTACGAAATCCTGATTGATACGTTGACAATATCGAATTAATCTCTATATATTTTTCTAATTGTTCTTTCACAACCCTTTCCAAAATTTTTTCACAGGTTTTCAGTGTATTTATGGGTATTCTTCGCATTTATTTGTTTTTGGTACTTTTTCAATTGGTGTTATAATAGTTTTTTTTCCAGTTTTCAGGGAATTCGCCTGTCTCCAATGATTTATTAATAATTTGTAGCAGTATGTTTCCCGTTACGTTCAAGTTATCAAGAATGATTTTATTGGATATTTTATCGCAGTCTGTTTTATTTTTCATTTGTATAATTATATTCTTAAGTTCAAAATTGTTTATTGCACGGAATTGGAATTTAGAATTTATCACAGTTATTTGGTTTTCATATTGCACATTTTCTATTGAGTCTCTTATTGTTTTAATACTATCTACAAAGTAATTATTGAATTGACTTGCTAAGTCAAAGCCCAGCCATACGGCGTAGAGGTCGTCGTTGCTTTGGATGGTTTCAGGCAGAGGGCCTGTCCCTTTTACGCGATGTGGCCATTGAGGATTTGATGGAATTGTCGCAGGGTCTGCCGTGGATCCGGGCAGGCTATACCATTAGCTGATGATTTGTCTATTGGTTCTTTCTGACCTGCAAATATGGATCCTCATCCTGGATGGTATTGTATGTATTGACCCAAGTACGTTTGGGTTCCGGTGATGGATGGTGCATGGCAGGGATCAGAGTCGGTAAATTAGAATTTATTGAGAGAACCATGGCTAAAACCATAGAATAATACATACCAAAGAAACTTTTATTCGGTCAATAAATTAAACGTCATAGGTACGGTGGAAAGTAAACATTGGATGGCGCAAAACATGGGTTCAAAAATACCAGTTAGTGGCAATAGTATACAACGATCAACAAAGGTAAAACAACCGAATTTCCTGTTTTTGTGGATGACTAGTTGTGCTAAATACAATACAAATGTATAACAACGGCAAGTCAACAAAAAAGTGCAAAATACATTTAAATTTTTCAGTTCTACACCAAAACGACATGAAAAAGTTAAGTGAATATATTTTGTAACTCCACCTGGTGTAAGTTAATTTTAAATTTAATTGCTCTCATTTCCACAAACCTACGCTGAAGAGTGTGAAATGAAACGTCAGATGAGAGAATAAGTTTATCTATGTATGTATTATTCTATGAAAGAAAATTCAGCTCGCAGTGTTGTGTTGTGCTTGGATAGGACATTAATCTTTAACAACATAATGATCCCTAGCACATATCAAAATTAGTTAAGGCATGTCTACTTTACCACACTCCTAACAATTGGATAATCCTCCACAGTCGTAGTACCTCAATACGATTGAACATTTGTGGGGGCGCCCGCGTTGCTCGCGAAATAAGAAATGGAGTAATAAGTAACAGAGGATTTATCACATCTGTTATAATGGTAGAATGACAAAATATAAAAAATAAAATAAAAAATACTCGCAAATGTAGTTAAATGTAGTCCGAAGAGATTACAAGCTGGTATTAAAGCCAAAGGAATATAAACAAAATGTTGAAATAATTTTTTTTCTGAATAATTTTTGCATTGTACACTTTCTTTTAACGCGTCAAATACGAAGTAATTATTGATTTAGCTATCTATTTTTTGTAGTTGTAAGACTTTTGTTGTTATATTTTTATAAATTGACAAAGGGTTCAATACCATGTTTAGAAATATAAAGAGTTGAATCAATTATTATTTTTTAACAAACCATCGAGTAAACCTTACTAGAGAGAATATTTGACTCATCTGACGTTTCCTTTCACACTCTTCGTGGTGCGGTCGGTGTGATAGAGAGATGTTTGACGAAAAGTGGCATACACCAGGTGGAATTACAATAACTTCTGACTTTAATTTTTCATGTCGTTTTGGTGAAAAACTGTGAAATTTAAATGTGTTGTACACTTTTTTATTGACTGTAATTGTTAGAATATATTTGTTTTGTATTTAACACAATAATTTTAACACACAAAACGAAATACCGTTGTTGTTATTTTGTTGGTTGTTTTGAAGCATTGTCTCTATCTGGTATTATTGAAGAAATTCTTTTCGACATCCAAAGTTCATATCACACCAGGCCAAGTGTCATAAATTTGCTGAGAGAACTATTAAGTCTACTATAAGTATTGGTCTATAGTGTAAACTTTCATTGACGCTCACAGTACGTGCAAATGCTCGTCAAATTTGTTTCGTTTGTTCTTGAAAACCAAATGTAAGAACGAACACAAGCAAATATTAGGTCTGTCTGTTTACTGCAATATTGTACAATATTGTACAAAATGTTACAAAATGTTGTCTGTTTACTGCAAAACTTTTGCAACGAGAGAGCCAAAGAGAGAATTTTTTGACAGTTGGATGATAGAGAACTTGCAAAATGTTACTGGAGGAATTTCTTCTATCAAGATTTTGCAAGTTTGATCAGCTGTTTTTTATTTACATTTTGATTGCAATATTTTTGAGTGAAAAAGAAGAATAAAGTTGAAATTTAACAATGGCAGAGGTAAGTAGTTAGAATTGTGTTGATTTTTAACGTTTATAATAAATTATAATAAACAAAACATTTTACTTCATGCTAGAAACGTGCAAATACACAGTGCAACCGTGCGACACATATGCTAAAATTCTTTTGCTTTGTTATTTTAATTGTTTACACACCGATCAGCTGTTTTCTTGCAGTATTTCACAAAATGCTGTCTGTTTACTTTTTGGAATAGAGAAAAAAAAAGAGCGTAAAATTTTTTTACTCTCTGCAAAATGTTACTGGATAAATCTTGCTGGAAAAGTAAACAGACAAAGCTATTATTTTACCTTTTCGGTGAAGTTGCCAAAGCGTTGTATGAAAATTCGTTGAAATCAATCAACTTTGTGTAATTATTTACAAATGCTTATTTATAAAATGAATATTTAAACAATTTATTTATAAAATAAATGTTATTGTATAATTGCCAATTATATACAGAAAGAAGAAGAAACTCAAAGTTGTTTATTGTTAAATCCAGTACTCGCTTGCAACTGAAATTCAGTTTAGGATAAGACGCACAACTATTCTTTGGGTGCAATCCTACAATAAAGAATTTATTTTATTTTTTATCAAACCAACGCTCAGGGGATGCCCCTATAAATGCAGTGCATTGTGTTGGCGAAGGAAAATTGAGGTATTGGAGGGTGGAAAGAGAGAGTAATATCTGTTGACATTTTCGTTGAGTCTTGGTGTCACAATTGGTGGGAAATACACCAGTCGGGAATTTATTCCACATACGGACTGTACTGTACGGCTGAAGAAAGACTTTTATCTACTGTGTGTAGTGCGGCCAACCGGCCAGTCGATAAAAAACGGATGATAGTTCCTGGAAAGCCGCGTACTTCGGAAAAAAAATATCCTCAGGTCTGCCATAAGTCGACGGATGTCCGAGGAACACATACCGTTGGAGCATCTATAGAACAGCTATACGCAACCCAAATTTCGACGATGCTCAAGGGAGGCAATCGAGTTGGATACCCTACTGGCCCCTATCATGATCCTCTGGACCTACTGTAACATCTGGACCTACTGTAACCTCTGGACACGGTCGAAAAGCTCCAAAGATGTCCTATGAGCACCTGCCCATATATGGGAGTTATATTCCATCTTTGGCCTGATGCAGGTGGTATAGATATTAAGAAGATAAGATGGAATGAAGTATTTCTTGCACCGCTTTAAAAGAATGCATCTATCGACACTTCAAATACGGAGCAGCCCAGAACATCAAGAGCGACTGATTCATCAATATCCACGGCCCCCGTAGACAATGACGACACACTTGGGTCAGCAATCCGCTTATGCGACAACAAACAACACTGGATCTTACCCGAATTAAAATGTACTCTATTCATTCGAACCCATTCAACAGTGGACACCAACTCCCGGTCGAGTATTTCATTCATCATTTTGGGCTGAAGGGAGTTTTTACTTTGAGTCGGTGGTGCAATGGGTAGTGTGCGCGGCTCTTGTACATGAGATCCTGGGTTCGAACCCTGCTCTAACATTTAAAAAGAATTATTACTTTCGGCGGCGATCACATCGCATAGTGACGGCGACACTATCGAGTATATAGCCATGAAAAAGCTTCTCAAAATACCGTTCGGAATCGGTGTAAAACTGTAGGTCCCAATCAGTGAGTGAAAACTGGAAAGCGCACAGCTCAGCGATTGTGAGAGGTTCTCCCCTGTCCCTTCATGGGATATAATGGGAAACCATTTATTTTTATCCAATAAAATAATTTTCGGTAGCCCATATTTATGGAGCTGTGTACTTTTAAAGTTTGGATATGCGAGAGAGTATGACATTAGTGGAGCAGTCTGAAGCGGTCCACATGAAACTTCTTTGTGTAAAACATGTCAACATAAATAGAAAAAAATAGGTGAAAATGTTCCACAACTCGTTTAGTTATCAAGATATTGAAAGTTGAACTTGAAAAAAGAAGTCTTATTTTAATTTTTGCCATAAAAATTAATGTTTCCTACAAAAACTCAAGATTTATATGAAACAATTAAATGAGAATTTTCCATAACTCGCTTAGTTGTCGAGGTACAAGCTAATATGTATATAAAATGGGTAAAAATCTTTTTGACATATTTCCATAAAAATTAGTTTTTCTGATAGGAGAGACCAAATAATAATCGAAAACTTAAACAACACTTTCCGATAAGTCGGTATTGAATTAAAAATTTATAAAAAAACATTTTATAATATTTTTTATGACTTACATAAAAAAAATAAAATAAATGGTTTCAAATTACATCCCATGAAGGGATTAGGGAAAGATTCTCGCAAGCCAGTGAGCTATGCGCGTTCTAATTTTACACTCACTGATTGGGCCCTACAGTTTTACACCGATTCCGAACGGTATTTTGAGAAACTTTTTCATGGCTAAAAACTCGAACGGGATCGAACCGAAGTACTCATGCACATCAGTCGCGTACACTACCATTGCACCACCAACGGACGGACTTACATTATAAAGCTTATTAAAACTATGGGACCCAATAAAAAAAACATATGTATGTATATGCTCCGGTTACTAATAGTCACTTGGTTGGCAATAAATAAAAATTGCAAACGTGAAATTTAGGTTGAAATTAATACTGTAGCTTACTAATTTAATTTGGTCGATTATGCACTCACAAATGCAACCATTAAGCAAACCACAGACTTGTCATTCATGAGCATGAACATCAGCTATCATTGTTGCTTATTGTCGGTTTGCAGTCCCTCTTGATTCCAAATAAGAATGTAATGTAGAAAATTTGTTGGTACTATTGTGCCAAATTTATCAGCCAGATAAAAAGTTATCGACCAAGCTCATGCTCATGAATAAGAAGTCAGTGGTTCGCTTTACATTTGGATATTTGCGCAAACCCATTTGGCTGCGTCGACATATCGTTCGTGTGACCACAAAGCCAAATCATTTGCAGATAAAACAGTTTTGTGTGATGTTTTGTGCAAACTCTGATGACAATAAAAATTCAAGACCTTAGCTTTAGTCATGGAACGTTGCTCAGTTGAACAACGCGTAAAAGTGATCCAAAAGTTTTATGAAGGTGGTCGTTCTGCAAGAAGTTCATTTCGCGCATTGTGTGATTTTTTCTGTAAATATAACCGCTAATCTAACAGCCTGTTTCTCTATCTCGAACGAATAGCTAATCGAACGAAAATCTGTCACTCACATTCGACTCAAATTTGGTTTCTCTAAGTCGAAATTTTCGTTCGCCTGACATCATGTTTGTTCCTAAAGGGGCCCGTAGACCTGTGGATAAGTTGCAGCGACTTCAAGTTGACATCAACTTATCCATGGTGTAAGGTGAAGTTGGTGGTATGTACAAATTAGTTGATTTAAAATCAGTCATTTTGAAGTTGATATCAACTTATCCACCAGTGTAAGGGGAAGTTGCATCAACTTTCATACGCATTTCGGTGAGAAACGTTCATGAGGGAGCATTATCGGCAAAATGTAAATAAATTAACCAAAAAATAAATTAATTTAACTGTATCGGAAAAACATATCCTACATAAATGTAATTTATAGTGTTATTTATAAATACATATTTAAAGAAAATAAAAATTGTGTTTTTTCTTAAAATTTGTGATATTTTCGCAGTGCGCTCACCACCTTTCATTTCGACATCTGACAAGAAAATGAAGTTGCCTCAACTAGTTTGAGAGTGTAAGGGCAAAATCGAAGTTGATGTGAAATTATAGAAGTTGATGTCAACTTGAAGTCGAGCAACTTATCCACAGGTCTAAGGGTCCCTTAAGTAACAGCACAGTTGAAATAGAGAAACCATAATTTCTACTGAAAAATTTTATGTTTTCATTCGACTTGAAACGCCAAGATTGTGAAACCCAAACCAACTATTTTTCGTATAGAACACGAACGAAAACTTTCGTTCGAGATAGAGAAACAGGCTGTAAGTCAATAATCAGCCGTCTAGTGCAAGACATGACAACTCCCGTGCGGCTTTGTACAGGTCGTTCGGGCGAAAATATTGCTGTTGTGGAACAAAGTTCAGTGGATTTTAACAAAAGATCTATTTTTACACGCCTACAAAATTCCTTTGACACAGAAACTGTTGGATGCTTGAACCATAAGCAGTTGGATGCTTGAACCATAAGCAGTTAATGGCGATTTTTTAAAAATAAAAAAAAATCATGAGCGATGCCCTATTGCGAACCAACTTGCCAGGACTCATTATCTCACGAAACAATGAGGTCAAATGGCCATGGACTTCTTTCACTGGGTCTAGTTTGCGCCAATAAGTCCAAGACAATTCCAGAGCTGAAGAACGGAATCATACGCGTTATAAATGATATACATCCAGCCAGAGGATTCGCGGTGGGCGTTTAACGGATATTGTGTCTCACACATAAATGCCAGACTAAAAACATGATAGAAAAATAATTTTTACAAAGTTTGGTGTATTTTATTTATAACCACCATATATACGAATACCTCTCTACTCTTTTAAAAGCCAAACGGAGCTTACTCTAAACATATACCGAAGCTCCTGTGTATACCTTCATTCCATATATACAATATAGTGGCATTATTGCCGCACGAACCAACCCTTTGGAGACGGGTTAGGGTTGTACAATTTTATTTATTTGAACTTTACACACAATCCAAAGCAAATTAAAAATTTATTTTAAATCCATCATGACTTAAGTAGAATTAACTTTTTGTGTTAACGAATTGACATGCAATTCAAGTTCAAGTTTAATATGAAGAATGACTCCAAGACAATCAAAACTGTTCACACCTTCAACAGTTCGGCGATTTATAGAAATAGAATCGCGCTGCATAAATCTTTTTTATGTTTGGATATTAATCAAAATCCCGTTATCAATCACCCGAGCAGACAATACATCAATTGTACTCTGCAGAGTATCTAAAGATACAAAGTCCCCTTTCATAAATATATGCAAGCCATAAGCAAGGCAATATCATGGCAATTGTAAAATGCAGTGGCCCCAGTACAGAACCCTGGGGAACACCACTAATCATTATTCAAATATTAGTCAGTACGCAGAATATCCGTAAAAATAGATTTCAATTTCGTCTAATTCCTTTTCAAGCGATAGCAGTGGACAGCAGCCTCCAGTGCCAACTTGCTTTCTTACTATCAATGTTACTATCCATCTGGATGACCAATTGTATTTCCAATATATTTCCCACCATCTTCGAATGTATGGGCATCATAGAAGTATGTATATAATTATCAATAGACTTTCTAAAATCGTCTACAATTTATTCGCACAAAAAAATTCAATAGATATGTTAATGAAAATTTCTTCGAGTTAAAAATGTTTCAAATATTTAATATTTCAAATCAATTTTCAGTCTCCCGCTGACCTCTCTATCTGTGATCCGCCAACAAGTCAACCGAAGAGGCACAAAATGACACTACCCCAAGAGGGTGACGACAAATGTTAATGAAAGTGATACCTTTTCGTTTGAAATAGCATTGTCTTCATTGTAATATCTAACATTGCCATGCAAAAACAAACGCACAAACACAACTGTTTCAATAAATAATATAGATGTTTCCGTGTCGATTGATTGTTGGTCAATTTGTTCCTCTTTTTCTGGTTGTAAAATATCATCCGCAAAAATTCGTAATACTATACCCATATTTAAGCAAACTAATGTATATTGTCAAGTTGGTAATAAACCCTTAAGTGATCGTTTGAATTTAATATATTGTTTAACCCATGTTTGGTATTAATGTCTATGAAAATGAACAATTGTAAGTATAAAACACATTGGTCGTCCAACGTAATTCAAAATAAGACGCCAAGTACAGGTATTTACGCCATGTAGATTTGCGGACTTTACATTTATGGGCAAAACTAGTTATCGGTTGGTCTTTTTGTATGAACGACACAAAACAACGTTGCTGCAGTAACCCAATTTGTATATACAGTTAAAAACACAAGACAAAAGTCGCTGTCGTTGGTGCTAAGATATTTAATAGTAGGTCGATGTTTCTCTGATTTTGTTTACCTTGCTCTTGTTGCTGTGTTTGGGTGGTACTTGAAGGCGGCGGCAAATAGTTGTTACTCTTCCATTGCTGCAATATGTTGGAAATGTCATCATGAGTCTTGTCTTCGAGAAAGCTAAGAAGGAAAAGAAACATCATGAAATCTCATGTACTTAGATTCCGATGCATCATCTTCATAACTGAGATGAACAGTCATCACTTACATAAAGGAATCATCTTTTAGAGCCTCATCGATGTCTAAAATATCCATGATGACTAAAACAGTTTCGAAGTGGTGATTCGATTCGCGTGTGGAAGGGTCAGTGTGCAGAGACGCAAGTGAAACAAAAACACGACTTGGATGACCCTTTTCTTTCAGTTTATAAGATTAATCGGGGTATAATTATCGTAATCGCTTTCCTTTGTTGTCACCGTCGTCCGATTGTTTTATGTACAAATGTCACTTAAAAATAAATTACAATCGAATTTATATGAATTTGAAACAAAAATAGGCACCACACGAAGAAAATTTATTCGCTAATTTCTCTGACGTTTTTTTCTGTTTCCGTTTTTCTTTTGTTACTCTTTGATTTTTAAGAATGTTATTTTTTCTGCTTCCTCTTCTGATTAGTTTTACGAAGCACTAGAAATGTTTCAGTTTTATGCGTAAGATGCGTTCGTTCACATTTTTGTTAATATATTTTGCTAGATTTCCGTCGATAGAAATTATGCAATATTAAGATTTTGTTTATTTTCCACCGACATCTTTTGGAAACGTTCACATTATTAACAAAAAAAGAATTAAAAATGCAATGCTCGCTACCAGATCACGAAATGAAAATAAATTGTAGAATAAAGTAAATGGTGCCAAGTCTTTTTTTTTGGTGTTGTACAGTATTAAAAGTTCACTTTTTTCGTGTTGTAAACCAGAACATTTTTAATGGTTTTTCAAAATAAACACCCGTATTCAGTTCATGCGAAATTATCTTTCCGCTAAGAAGTATGTATTATTATTTATTTATTCAGCAGGTCAATTCTGTAATTCTCGTAGCTAATTCTCTATCTCGATCGCTAAAATGCTAAAAAAAAATGTTAAGGCCAATTTCTTAGCGATGTCGCTAAATCCGTATTCTGGTACTGTAGTCGCTTAGCTAAAAGTTACTATTTTCGCCATGGCTAATTTATTAAAAGTAGTCTAGACTTCTCCCTCTATTTCGATAAAATGCTTTTAGAAAGAGACAAACATATTACGCACACTTTTGACACTTTATATTAGTGTTGCCAAGTCTTAGTTTGTTTTCCTCAAAAACATTAAAAATTTTCCTTCACAAAATCTTAGAAATAACTTGTAAAACGTGAAGTGTGAAAGTTCTTGTCAAAATTTATTTAGATTTTGCAATATACATACAACATACAACATTAATATCGCAAAACATGGCAGCTCTGTAAAGGCTTTGTTCTTTTTGGTATGAAAGGTAAATAACCATACTGTTTGCGAATATTGTGTTGTGACAAAGATTTATATAAAAACCGACGACGTCTAATATCAAGATTAATTAGACTGAATTTAAATCTAAAAGTATTTTTGTTCAACTTAGCTTTAAGCGGCTTCAATTTTTCGTTGCTAATAAGCAAATAAATAAGCAAATTTTAGCGATGACAACAAACGAAAAATTACGGCGAATTCAATTTTTAAGAGATAGCTAAATTTAGATACCACGTTATAGAATTTCATTCGTAGCTAAAAATCGCTAAATTGATTTTAGATGATTTTAGCGATGGAGATTAAGCATTAGCAAGTTATAGAATAGACCTGCAGGTTACGTCAGTAGCACAGTTGATTTCATTTCGTTTGTGCCTAATCCGTTGAAGTTTGTTTACAGTTCTGTTTTTGTTTACATTATTAGTTTGTTCACAAAGTTTCAAAGAATTTATATTGAAGAAACATCTAAAAATGTTTTTGATATACATATATTACCGATCATAATGGCAGTTAATATACGAAAACGAAAGAAAACATAAACAACCCCTATTCGTTGACGACCGCCGCAAACGTTATGAGGACCACGATTTGCGGATGTGCACTTGGAAAGTAAAAACTCTATATACATCAGGTGCAAGTATCCCATTGGCAGATGTCCTCCAAAATTATAAGGCTGCCATTACCGCTATCCAGGAAATGCGATGGACTGGCCATGACTGCCCCAGGAGAAACAACTGCGACATTTACTACAGTTGCCATGAGAACAAAACATGAATTTGGTTGCGGATTAGTAGTTGGCAAAAGACTGCTACATCTAGTCTCTAAGTTCAATCCTGTGAGTGAAAGTATAGCCACAATCCGCATAAAAGCGAAATAATTTTATATTATACATAGAACAGAAAGATGATGATGCCAAATACATATTCTGTGAGCGCCTAGAGAAAACGTATGACGGCTGTCCTGGCAATGACATTAAGATTGTACTAGGAGATTTTAATGTAGGAAGTAAAAATGTGTTTTATCAAACTATTGGCCCGAAAATTCTACCAAGTCGAAAATGGAACTAACGGACAAGGTTCAGGCCCCCTTTCTGTAAAGACAAGGACGGAAATATCATCACAGATGTGCAGAGCATATTGGAAATATGGATAGATCGCTTCACCGTGCTACTGGTGCCTGGGATATTCAATGGCGATGAGACAATCGATCACAAATTGAATGAGGAGGCCCTGCTCGTTCAAAACATTAGTTTTGTCTTGTCCTCATTTACTGTCAGACCCACTTTTGCTGACTCCTTCTCAATTCTCGGAAACACGGCAGTAACTTCTCTAATCTACATCATCAGCATACGCGAGCAACAAGTGACTGTTGCTGCTGATGGTTTTATTCATGTTGACTGCAGCTTTTCTCAAAATAATCTCTATTAAGATGTTAAAGATATCGCACGATAGGGTGTCGCATTGTCTGAAGCCTTGCTTAGTTTCGAAAGGTTCGGTAAGATCCTTACCAACTTTCTCTGCGGATTTGGTGTTCGACAAGGTCATCCTGCAAAGGCATATGCATTTTGCAGGAATACCAAGCTCAGACATTGCTTCATAGAGTTTCTCCCGTATCGGACTATTGAAGGCCGCTTTATAATCGACAAATAGGTGATAGGTGGCGATTTGTTTTTCGTGGGTCTTCTCCAGGATTTGGCGTAGCGTGAAAATCTGGTCAGTTGTCGGTTTTCCAAGCCTAAAGTCACACTGGTATGGTTCAATCAGGTCAGCGATAATTGGTTTTAGTCTTTCGTACATTATACTTGATAGAGCTTTATATGCTATGGATAAAAGGCTTATTCCAGGGTAGTTGGCACAGAGACTTGGGTCACCTTTTTAAATATGGGACATAGTACACTGAGACTCCAATCGCCGGGCATGCATTCATCTGACCAAACTTTGCTAGTGAGCTGATGCATGCACCCTATCAGATCATCGCCCCCAGCCTTAAACAGCTCCGCCGGTATTCCATCGGCTCCTGCGGCTTTGTTGTTCTTAAGCCGGGCAATAGTTGTTCTGACCTCGTCTTGGTTAGCAGTTGGGCAATCGATCGTGATCGATTGGATATCTCAGATACCAGTAGCACGGAGAAATGATCTCTCCTTATTCCCAACATGATCTGAACGTCTGCGATGATATTCTGTCCTTGTCTTTACAGAAGAGGGCCCTGAACCATGTCCTTTAGTCCCGTTTTTGACTTTGTGGTAGAATTTTCGGGCTTCGTTCTTCCTTCTGTATGTCTCAATTTTCTCACTCTCGCGCTGTCTCCACTGCTGTTTCTTACACCCAAAAAGACGGGTCAGCTCCTTTCTATTTCCCCTACACTGCTCAGTCGTAGCTCGGGTTGCAATTGACTAAAGCATTTCCATACGTGCAGCGTTCTTTTCATCATTTGCAGTGCGACACTCTTCATCGTACCATGGTTGTTGCGAAGCGGTTTTTGAAAACCAAGTACGGTTGTTGCGGCGGTTTTTATAGACTCGGAAATGGGTTTCCACCGCGCTTCAGGGTCGTTATTGGGAGGGGTGGGTTCTGTGCCAAAAGTTGCGAGAGCTTTCTTGAGTAGGCTGTGGCTACCTCTGCGTCTGGTTTCGTACGATTTTCGATCTACTTAATCTTGTGCGAACCTTTTCTGCTACCAAGTAGTGACCAGAATCGACGTTAGCTCCTCTGATCACTCGTACGTCCACTACACTGGATGAGTGCCTTCCATCAATTACCACGTGATAAATTTGGTTCTTCGTTCTTTGATCAGGGGATAACCAAGTAGCCCTGTGGATGTCTTTATGCTGGAATCTTGTACCACTAATGAGCATGTTTTTTGCCGCGGCAAAGTCAATCAACCTCATACCGTTGTCGGAACTGTCAGCATGTAGTCTGAAATTGCCAATAGTTGGATGAATCACATTCTCCCTGCTTACTTTAGCATTAACATCTCCTAGTACAATCTTAATGTCATGGCCAGGGCAGCGGTCATACGTTTCCTCTAGGCGCTCATAGAATATGTCTTTGGCATCATCTTTCTTTTCTGTCGGGGCATGCACTCAAATTAGTCCCCTTTTCCACTAGCAAATATTTCTTTGCAAATTCTTGAGTTTGTGGGCGAAAGGGGTGGGAGGAAGAGAAACAAATCTTTGTCAGTTCAGTATTTGCTGTTCTCGCAAAGTCTGCTTTGTTCTTTTCACTGAAACAAATTTATTTGACATATCGGTTTTAACCCATTCGTTTTTTCTGACACCGTCGGTTTTTGTTTACAAACCTGTTGGTTGTAGTGATTGTTTGAAGTAAACAAATGAAATTTAATTTAATAATGTAAAATTATGAAATAAAGTGTACACAAAATGGCTTTAAAGTGGACCCGTGGCAAGGTAGAAAAGGTGATCGTTTTGGCACTGCAACATGCCTGTATTTATAATGTGCGGTCCAAAGAATATCTGGACTGGTCAAAGAAAGTCGAATCATTTAATTCAATTTGCATTGAAATGCAATAGAAAACCCCGACATTCGCCGTTTGCGAAATAAAAAAATGGAGCAACTTAAGTGTTGATAATGCAGATTCCTCTCATCCCTAATTAATCATTCAGGATCTCATTCCTAAACAGCTGTTTTTCTTATTTATCACTATTACTTTGTTTTTTACACATACATATCTCTATGTTGTTTTAATTTGTTAACTAATTTCCCCTGTTTAAGACAGTAAAGCCAACATTTAAATTAAAAACACAGTAAATAAGAATTAATGGCCATTTAACTGTTATTGTATCCAATATTGTATCTTAACCTATATCTTTTTAGAGAATAAATTACTCATTACTCATCTCTATATGGACGGAGATTTTTATTTCTTTATTCTATTTTGGGCGCATTATTATTCTTTATGGAATAAAGAATAATTTACAGAAAATTGTTGGCGATTTCACATTGTTTTGTTTGTAACATTGTCGGAGTTTTGTCATTGTGTCTTCAGTGTTACAATTTAAACCTGTGTTTGTACAACGTATGGAGGACCAGTCTCCCAGAACAAGTGATCGGCCCAATAAAGGTGTGCCACCGAAACGATTTGACGATATGGAAGGTAATATACCGAAAAATACAGCAGCTGCAGCCCTGACATCCAGCCAATTGCCTAACAATTCATCTGTGCAATCGCCGGTTAAGCCTGGTGGAAGTAAAACACAACCATAGACATCACAGGTCGACATTTTACGTGTCGTAGCGGACATGCAAAAGGAAATGATGAAGCAGATTGGTGCAGTTAATAAAAATTTATAAAATTTGATCGTCGCCCAAAAGGAACAGACGGCGGCAAGCATGACCTCACTACAAAATGAAATTCAGTTGGTATCGCAAAGTGTAGTCCAAAATGGCCAAAGAAGTGCAACACATAGTATCGGATTAGAAAGGCCAGTCAATGGGGCCTCAACATCTACAGCACTTTTGGAAAATAACGGTGAGTCCTTTACTAATGATTTTTTCCACAGCCAAAGTTACGCGTCCGCAAAAGCCAAGAAAATTTACCCTCTTCCGAAATTTTACGGCTTGCCGGAGGAGTGGCCAACATTTAAGGAAGAATTTGAACAAACGACCGCTGAATTTGAATACAGTCCCTTGCAAAAGATCATACGTATTCGGGAAGCACTACATGGTCCAGCAAAAGAAACAGTAGAGTCGTTGTTATCCAGTTCAAAAAATGTTAAAGTTGTTATGGATATTTTGTGTGAAACTTACGGTCGCCCTGAACAATTGTTAAGGAGCCAAATAAACAAAATAAATTCTTTGTCACACGCCCCTGAAGGAAGACTTGATTTATTGGTACAATTAGCTACGAAAGTGACAAACATGGTTCGGTTTCTGCAGACAGCTAGTGGCACTCATCACTTAAATAATCCCACTTTACTCAGCGAATTGGTTTCCAAGCTGCCGCCAACAAAACAGATGCAATGGGCTGAAAAATGTATTCGCCTGGAGGAGCCTCCCAACTTAAAGCGTTTCTCAGAGTGGCTTGATGGTGTTAGAAAAGTCGCCAACATGGTTTCTGATGGTCTCCCAGCATCGTCATCATCATCTGTAAAGAAGGAAAGTAAAAATAAAAATGTGTTAACCACATCTTTTGTGAAAAAATGTATGGTCTGCTCTGGAAATTGTAATCTACTTACCGATTGTCCAGTATTCAAGAATACTTCTGTTGAAGAGCGTTGGAAGAAGGGAGAAATGTTATAGAAAGCAAAGATGTGGTATAGTTAGTTGTGAAAAATATCACAATCCATTATTGCACACAACAGATGATAAACAATGTAAACAAACCAATAGTGTTGCCACAGTTGCTCAAATTGAAAATCCCAGAGAAGTTATAAATCTACATGCAGGTACTCAAAAGAGTGAAATCTTATTTCAAATAATCCCGGTAATGATATATGTTCCGAAACATTCTATATCCATCTATGCATTTAAAGACGACGTCGCTGATGCCACCATGCTAGAGTGAGATATTGGAAAACAAATTGGTTTGGAAGGAAAAAAGGAAAATTTAAAATTGCAATGGCTTAATGGGCACAGTAGTAGCCAACAAACAGAAATTGTGGATTTAACAATTAGTGGCTCACAAACGGAAGATGATAAGTATAATATTTCAAAAATTTGTTTAGTCAAGAATTTAGAGTTACCAACACAGTCTTTTTCCATGAATGGCATAAATTGTAAAAATCATCTTAAAGAGTTGCCTCTTGCTGACTATTACAGAGTAAAGCCCAAGATGATAATAAGTTTGACGCATGCATTTTTGACAGTTCCGGTGGAAATATCTAGATGTCCAGACAAAAGTGGCCCTATAGCGGTAAGAACAAGACTTGGATGGGTTGTTTATGGTCCAACTGGTGAACATAATAATGATGCGGTTAAAAGTGTGTTTCTGGCGAAGCAGCAAGAAAATAATAGTCATATGGAGCAAATGATGAAACAGTATTTTGAGACTGAGACGTGTATGGTAAAACTTGATGCGAAACCCGTCATATCTAAAAGTGACGAAAAGGCGCTAAATATTTTGAGGTCCACAACCAAATACTGTGATGGCAGGTATGAATGCGGTCTTTTATGGCAAAATGAAATTAGGTCGTTTCCTGACAGCTATGGCGGAAAACAAATTTAAAACAAACCCGAAATTTTAACATGAATATAAGGCAAAAATGCAACATAATTTGGAAAAATGGTTATGCCAGGCGTATCTCTCTCGAAGAAGAAAACATTTGTTGCTCTAATATTTTCATTTTACCTCATTTTGCAGTATTTAACCCCAGCAAGGAAAGTCTACGTTTGGTATTTGATGCTGCTGCGAAAGTACAGGGTGTCTCGATAAATGATTGTCTCTTGTCGGGTCCAGATTTGAGTCAACCACTAATTGGCGTTTTATTTAAATTTAGAGAAAAGCCAATTGCAGTATGTGGCGATATAATGGAAATGTTTTTGCAAGTGGCTATCCGGAAAGAAGATCAAAATTTCCAACGTTTCTTATATCGCGAAAATATCAACGAACCCATTGAACAATATGTTATGACGAGGGCAATATTTGGAGCAACATGTTCACCCACAATAGCGCAATATGTCAAAAATTTAAATGCTGACAAACTTAAGAAAGATATGCCGAGAGCAGCAGAAGCCATTATAAAACGTCATTACGTGGACGATTATGCTGATTGTTTTAGCTCTATTGATGAAGCCATGACTGTTGTCCAAAATGTTATCAAAATACACCGAGCGGCGGGATTTACGATGCACAAAATTATTTCCAACTCGGGTAAAATAAATGAACACCTTGGCAACCCTGCTTTAACAAACATAAACATATCGGCTGATAAGACGGAAAAATTTTGGGAATGCAGTGGTCTCCAGCAAACGATAAATTTATTTTCGATTTGAAATTTAATCGTGTCTCTGCGGATATTTTAGAGTTGAAACAGGCACCGACAAAGCGTGAAGTGCTTAGCTTAATAATGTCGGTATTTGATCCCTTTGGCTTCTTATGCGATTTTACTATCGGTGGAAAAATTTATATGCAGACGCTTTGGAAGTGTGGTTTGGAATGGGACGAGGTAATACCAGAGGCTTTACGCGGACGTTGGAGCTCTTGGATCTGTGGGTTGAAAAAGTTAAGGGACTTTAATATTCACAGATGTTATTTCACTAATTGTTCTAACCGAGGTACAACACTACACTTATTTTGCGATGCAAGCAAAATGGCAATGGCAACAGTAGCATATTGGAGGCTTAACACTGGTGACGAATGTCAAATTTCCTTTGTAGCTGCTAAAAGTAATTGTGTCCCTAACAAATTTATGACAATTCCGAGCCTAGAGTCGCAGGCGGCAGTGATGGGTGTGCGACTTAAAAATGCCATCATTAAACATCATAATATTCAACCAGATCAAATTTGGTTTTGGACGGACTCCAGTACAGTGGTTCAATGGCTCACATCCCATCATTGGCGATATGAACAGTTTGTGGCAAACAGAGTGGCGGAGATTTTGGAATCTTCACAAGAAGATCAATGGCGTTGGGTTCCAGGTGAAATGAATCCCGTTGATGAGGGTACAAGGCCGTGTACTTCAGAATATAATCCTGTACCTCGTTTCTGTAGTTCTCGAATCGAAAAAGTTTTCACATTAAGCATGAAACAAAAAATTCCATCGTTTCTCGATTTGTGAGTAAAAAGTGTTTCTGTATATCAATGCGAAAAGAGGCAACACTGATGAAGTTTTGATTGGAATATTCCAAGAAAGCTGTCAAGTAAGAAAAAAATATAAACAAACAAAATAAACTAGTGCGAAAAAGAACAACAAAAAGAAGTATAGACATGTATTCAACTGCATTTTATTTTTGCTTTCTTGATTGTTCTGTAATATTTTGGAAAAATTAATTGAAATACATAACAGAAAAAATATAGTTCTTATCTTCTCCACTTAAAAAATAAGTTTTAATTTCTTAAAAAACCTTTTGGTAGAAACAATATCAAAGTCTCGCACCGTTTTAATTTGTGAGTATTTTTGACGTTTCACATTTTAATTTTTTAGAAACAGATTTTCTCGCATTTTTCCAATAAGAATGAAAAAAGCAGTACGTCACACAAAGTTTTCGCAAAACAAACGTTGTAGAAACAGTCACATGTGAGAAGCGATTTTTTGTACCGATTCCTAGCGTTTTTGTTCCAATTCACATGTTTCATATGAAAACTTTTTCGATTCGAGAACTACAGAAACGAGGTACTGATGGCCGATGGAAAAATGCACCAGAGTTTCTGCGCCGCCCCTCAGAATTGTGGCCCTCCAACAGTAACACCCCTGAAGAAACATGCAGCGAAGAAGAACTACGCCAAGGACATTTTGTGCTATCAACAAAAACAACAAATATTTCGATTTTCGATGTAGAAAGATTCTCAAAGTACCGGCGGCTAAAGAGGTGTATGGCATGGGTATTCAGATATATACATAATTTGAAGTCAAAATGTAAACAAATGCCGCAATCGAGAGGCGATCTGACTGTAAACGAAGAGGAAAATGCTGAACGATTTATAGTAGGGTCAGTGCAAAAAACAGCATTTAATAATGAATATTCCTGTCTTTCAGAGAAGATACCAGTGGCCCTCACTAGTACCATAAAATCTTTGAACCCGTACATTGACGAATTTGAAAATCTACGTTATGGTGGCAGAATCGATAACGCACCACTTATTTCTTTTGGTACAAAAAGACCTTAAATTTTACCCAAAAATAATGCCGTGACACACCTTATAATTAAATTCTATCATGAACGTCAACACCATATTAATGACGGTACTGTAATCTGTCAAATACACCTTAAATTTTGGATCCCATAGATACGTGTTGGTCTGAGAAGTGTCAAAGCTGTATGCTGTGGATGCAAATGGAGAAAATGTAAGCCCTTGCAACCGATAATGGGGCCTCTTCCAGAAGACCGTTTAAGTGCATATGTTCGTCCATTTTCTTATACTAGATTGGACTATTTCGACCCTGTGTTGGTAGCCGTACGTCGCAGTCATGAGAAGCGTTGGGTTGCACTGTTTACGTGTTTGACAACTAGAGCTATGCACTTGGAGCTGTCTGCCGATTTGTCTAGTGATTCGTGTTTGCTGTGTATCCGAAATTTTATTAATCGTCGTGGTGTCCCTGTCCAGATGAGAAGCGACAACGGTACGAATTTCGTTGGTATCAACAAGGAGCTTGGGGAAGAGCAGAATTTTATTGATTTTAATCAGATTGATGCTGGGTTGAAACCGCTGGGTATAAAATGGAAATTTAACACCCCCTCTGATGCCAGTGCTGGTGGTTGAAAATCAATAAAAATGGCATTGTATGCAACATTAAAGGAGAAAACACCTCGCCCAGAAACATTGTACGGTTTATTAGTGGAGTGTGACAACATCGTTAACTCAAGGCCACTCACTCACTTGTCTGTTACCCCAGATGAACCAAAGCCGCTGACGCCCAATCATCTTTTATTAGGCTGCCCAAATTCTACGCAGACCCCGGCGCCATTTAACCTACGATTTTGCTCTTTACGAAAACAGTGGAGAATTCTGCAAAACCTTAAAAATTGTTTATGGAAAAGATGGATGCTGGAATATTTGCCTGAGCTAACGCGAAGAACGAAATGGTGTCTCCCTGCTAAACCTTTGTCCACAGGAGCCTTAGTTCTGATTTGTGAAACTGACCAGCCGAGATCGAAAAGGGGATGTGTCCTTAAATTGTTTGTGGGCAAAGATGGCGTTGCAAGATCAGCAGAAGTGAATACTAATACTGGGTGTCTGCGACGTCCTGTTTCTAAACTTGCTGTATTGGACGTTCAAGATTGTGGTGAAATGGTCCGCATGGAGTCCATTCACGGGGGCGGGGATGTTGATAATGCAGATTCCTCTCATCCCTAATTAATCATTCAGGATCTCATCCCTGAACAGCTGTTTTTCTTATTTATCACTATTACTTTGTTTTTTACACATACATATCTCTATGTTGTTTTAATTTGTTAACTAATTTTCCCTGTTTAAGACAGTAAAGCCAACATTTAAATTAAAAACATATGAAGCCTGTGTTAGATAACACGGGCGCATAGGTCAGACGTAGAATACGTTAGTCATTTTGCAATTAAAATATATGAATTAAATATAATTTTTGATAAATGATTTAAATCTATCAAATTTATCTTTAATTTTTATGTTAAAAATTTAGGATAGTTTTTAACAAAATTTGGGTACACTCTATATCAATTCGATGCACTTTTGAAAACAAGTGTAAATACTGCATGTGGCAACACTGGTACTGTAATGTTCACATAAAACATGCATTGTCATTATACTTATTCTCTTTCTCACACTGGTTCTGTGATGAACACACAGATAATCGTACTGCTCTTACACATGATGTTATAATACATAAAATACAAAGCATATGAAAATTAATACAAAATTTGAAGGAGTTAAATTTTGATTTACTTATAGAATCAAAAAAATTATATGTAGCAATATGATTATTTAAATACAAATCAAAAGAAGACATATTAAATATGTTACGACCATACTTGAATTTTCTTCAATGCATGCATAAAGTATTAAAAACTTATAATGAAAGTGACAAACATTTTCTCAAAATTTTGTGCTCCAGATCAAAACCCCTACCTTACCGTATAACGTATTCTACGTTAAAACACAGTAAATAAGAATTGATGGCCATTTAACTGTTATTGTAACCAACAAGATGATATAATTTTAATGTTGGTACCAGTTTGTCGGTGGTGCAATGGTTAGTGTGCGCGGCTCTTGTACATGAGATCTTGGGTTCAAACCCTGCTCTGACCACCTTCAAATTTCTTTCGGCGGCGGTCACCTCGCATAGTAACGGCGACACTCTCGAGTATATAGCCATGAAAAAGCTTCTCAAAATACCGTTCGGAATCGCTGTAAAACTGTAGGTCCCAATCAGTGAGTGAAAACTGGAAAGCGCACAGCTCAGTGGTTGTGAGAAGTTCTCCCCGGTCCCTTCATGGGATGTAATGGGAAACCATTTATTTATTTTTTTACCAGTTTGTTTAAAGTCGTCCAAAAGTTAAGATGTCCAACAAAATGTATGTGCTGTGAATAGTTTTTAAACTTTAACCTATGGATCTCTTAATCTATATCTTTTTAGAGAATAAATTACTTATTACTCATCTCTATATTTCTTTGAAGGACGACATTAAGAATCCAGTACATGGCCGAAAAAAGGAGAATGGTTACTTCCAAAAAAGTGGAGCCGGGGCGAGTGACGTGTTAAAACCAAAATTTTGGTGCTTTGACCAATTAATTTTTTAAACTGCCACTCTGAACTGAAGGAAAGTCGCAACAATATAGAAGTAGCTATAAAAAAATAAATGGTTTCTCATTACATCCCATGAAGGAATCGGAGAGAGCTTCTCACAACCAGAGAGCTGTGCGCTTTCTAGTTTTATACTCCTACAGTTTTACACCGGTTCCAAACGGTATCTTTGAGAAGCATTTTCATGGCTAAATACTCGATAGTGTCGCCGTCACTATGCGAGGTGACCGCCGTCGAAAGAAATTTAAGGTGGTCAGAGCAGGGATCGAACCCAGGATCTCAGATACAAGAGTCACCCACACCACCGTAACTATAGTTTTCTTTCATTAATGAGCACAAACATTCAAGCAGTGATGATTCGACCGATCGACCGAGTTCTATTGAATTAGAAGACTCTTCTCAGTTTTGAGAAAGCTCCTAGGAAGAAGATGAAATCAGAACCATCTCATCCATTCGCCAAAGATCTTGCTGTGTTAAAAAAGTTAGCAGAAAGGCGTACAAAGATGTGAAAACGTATGCCTGGCTGGGTGCAGTGGTCACTAATGAAATGGAGGATATCGATATTGAAGATAGAGTAGCAGTGTGTGTGGAAGTGCAGAGCGTAATGATGAAATACGTTTTAAAAGCGCAGCAAAAAAGGCGGTAATCGTCCCAGTGTCATTAGGGGCCATCCATAAATGATATCACACTAATTGTCCAGGGTGACGTCAGCCAGGTTCTTATCTTCACAATCGGTGGGAAGGTGTCTATAGTTGCGCTGGGGATTCTGTACTCATCAATGGCTCGCGGGTCTAATTCTTCGACATCTATCCACTCCACATCTTCCTCTTCAGTATCATTGCGAGTAATACACAATGCTTCTGAATCTCGTCGAGTCAAAATAGTAACAGGATGTACCCGAATGGCACTTTCGTGGTGTTTTTGGTGGATAACTCGTTTGTGCAAAATTGCAGATTATTGTGTGGCGAAATAAGCTCTGCACGTTTGACAAGCACGACTCAAAAGCTGCGATTGGATGGAAGGGCACATCAAATCGTATGGAACCTAAAAACAAATCGAAAAGAGTTTAGACAATTCTGAATTTAGCTACCGCAAAGAATTTAACTAAAATTAACAAATTGTAAAATTTTTAACTTTTCCGTTCCAAAACAAAAATTAAACACCTTATTTAATAAATTTGGCTGTCACATTTTTGTTATTCACCTTATTGAAACCAGGAGCATTGAATTCTAGAGGCACAGCTCGTCGATGAAAAAGTGGCATGAAGTACGAATTAGCGTGTGTCGGATTTCTATGAACCTCAAGACCATTCTCGTTCGAAATTTTCATAGGTGGAGGTAAGAATCCGTTACGTAACACCTTTCGAAGATTGCTTCGATGTTCAGAACAACAATTTGGCGAGTTACATTTACTGATTTGCAGTAAATATTGTGACTCTTGTACATGATTCATGTGCCAAACCGGATCTACCTCCTCAATTTCAGGAACCTGTTCTTCTGGATCAATGTACGAAGCTTCAACATCGAAACCATCGATGCTCATTTTTTTCCAAATGTCACACAGAACTTCTGCAGCAAACTTGAAGTTTTTCTTTTCCAAATTTTTAAAATATTAAGCAAAATTAATTGAAAAATTGTGACATTACAAGTTTCTGTAAGCCTCCGCCCCCCATGTCACAAGTTATCACGGATAGTTGCACCCCCTCCCCCCCTTTGAGTGTGACATCATTTATGGATGGGCCCTTACCTTTGCCACGAACTGAAGAATATACTGCTGTTAAAGTATCTGATGACTCTGCAGATGACCTAGTTGAAAATACCTGCGAGATGTCAATTTAACTTCTTTTAGATGAGGACGAGTTCAATGATGAGCTTCAGACATGACTGGCTTAATTATTTTTTTTATTTTAGAGCGTGGAGCGTTTTATTTTTTTGTTACTTAGTACTTACTTATTTAGCCCAGAACTAAGCGCATTTGTTTACTTTGTTTTAAAGTTTAGAACTGAATTCTCTTAATAACTTGATCTCTTGATAACTACGTACACTAACACCGTAGAACTTTATTTTGTATCTACGGGTTAACATCGTCTATGCAAATGTGATTAAAAAACAAATTTCAAATTAAGATAATTAGATAGTTTCTTTTTATTTAAAATATTTTGAAATCCAATCCAGTTTTCCTTCTTCATTAAAGTAGTTCAAGAACTCTTGTAAAATTTTTTCTGCTTGGCCCTTTAGTGGATTGTATGCACTGCTTGGAGAAGAACAGTCAGTATCGCACGCTTGAATTTGTGTGCTACCCACGTACTTCGTATCTATATCCAACAAATAGTTGTGTACGGCACAACAAGCAAATGTCACCAGTTCAACATTATCGACTTTCAATTGCATAATCGTCAAAAACACTCGAAACCTGTTTTGTTTCACAGATTGTGTGGAGCGGGTATGGTTTTAATAAATGTTTTTGCAACGGAAAAGCGTTGTCTGCGACCACAACCTAAGGTAATTTTCTTCGTTTTCCCACAATGATGTCTTGGGGCAGTCTTTTGTTTTCCTCCAATATTGTGCTTGACTCGCTTTGCAGAATCACACCAGTATCATTAGAGCGGCCGAGAACCGATATCAACAAAAAGGAACGTGCAATTGGCATCAACAAGGGCCATTAATATAATGCTATTCGTGCCCTTGTAGTTGTGGTAAAACACACCGTCTTTTCAGGTGACCGAAAGTTGATGTGTTTCCTATCCAAAGCGCCGAGACAATTAAATATATGCTTACAATTGTTTGCATTTATACATACCTTCACGTAACCATTTTTAAGTCTGTGTCAAATACTCGCACAAACTCGTGGCACAATTCGAGAAATACTGGTCGTGGACAATCGGGTCTGATAGTTTAAGCTCTGGAAACTTTTTCCTATGATAATACAATTAAGTTTATTTCGGTGTCTTCTTGATGTTTTATCCCATTTAACGTATCTTACCTGTGGCAAGGGATCTGAGCGTAACTGCTAGTTGTTCTGCTGGTGGAATGGCATCTCGCATTTCCTTATCGCAGAGCTCAATATCTCTTTTTACTAACGACAAAAGGTAATCAAAATGACTTGTCCATTCGTAAGAAATTGCAGCACGAGGAAGCATCATTTGTTTGCAACTCCTTCTCCAGAAAAGCAAACGAGCCGCGTTCAAGCTTGTTCCTTCTCCATGGTTTCACCCATTGTCCTTTGCGTCGTGCAACTGGCAATGTTGACGCCTTGTTGCACAAATCAACTAGTCCTACAATAACAATATGAAATTATTATGGTTAAGTGTAACAAACCAATTATTAATTCGTCTTTGTCACTATCGTTTGAGTCAATCTCTAAATAGGATTTTGTACTTAATAAAATATATTTTATTAAATTATTTTTACACTGCTTGTCCATTTTTACACCGATTTTAAATTATTTATATACTTCTTAAGAAAATTCTCTAAGAAAAATTTCCCACAATTTTGAATAAACGTCAATGAGAATAATGGGAAACTTCAGTGAAAGTGGCACTAGTACAGGACAGCACCAAGTGAACAAAGTTGACAATGGGCGCGCTATATCTATTATTTCCTATACCCGGGCGTTACACTTTCAACTAGTTGCTTTCAACTCAGACTTTTTCACTAACACACTCACACATTTTAAAGTTGAAAGGCTGTTGCTTGCGATTTTCTCTTTCAACCAGCGTTTCAACCAGTTCAACTAAACAACGGATTTGTAACATCTGTGTCAAATTCGTTTGCTTTGTTTTGTGGAAAAGTAAATAAAGCGTGTGTGCTTTTTAAAACAAAAATTAGAGTGAATTTTTAACTAATATATATGTGTATATATATAAATAAAGTTGATCAACCTGTTTCATGCAACCTACGTCACAGCTGTCAGTTTTAACGAATTCTGACAAGCAGAATGTGAAAAAGCCTTTCAACCAAAAGTTGAAAGTGTAACCCCGGTGTTATCTATGGTTTAAACCATATTTAAAGGAAATAAGTAGATATCCCACAGGCGTTGTCAAGTACTGCCACTAGGTGCTGTGTTGTCGTTTTGTAACATTCATTGACGTTTCTCATAACATTCACTGACGTTTATTCAACAGTGTGGGACATTTTTTCAATACAAAAATAGAATCATTTTCCAGGTTGTGCTATTCGAACAACTAATTTAGTTTTTTTCATGTCGTTGTATTCCCCACTTTCTAATTCAAACAAAACAAAATGCCTGTTGATGTTGCCTACAACACCTACTGCTATCACCTGTTCTAAATACATTTTGCAAGGTATATTTTATTGGGGATCAAACGTTGTAATTATTGCATTCAGCTCCATCTAGAAAATATCCCATTGAACAAGAAATTTCCCACGGCATATGGGGCAATGGGAAATTTTCTAGATGGAGCTGAATGTAATAATTACAACGTTTGATCCCAAATAAAATATACCTTGCGAGATGTATTTAGAACAGGTGATAGCATTAGGTGTTGTAGGCAACATCAACAGGCATTTTGTTTTGTTTAGTGGGCCGATACTGTACAAGTCAACACAAACGAATATCAACAATAACAGTACACCAAAAAAGCTCATAACCAAAATGCATTTGAATTAGAAAGTGGGGAATACAACGACATGAAAAAAACTAAATTAGTTGTCTGAATAGCACAACCTGGAAAATGATTCTATTTTTGTATTGCAAAAATGTCAAAGAAGATTTACAATTAGACGACCAGAAGATGTGCGCAACTTGGCAACCCTGGTAAAAGAGAACCAAAAAGTGCTAGGAGTTCACTCAAACGCATTTCTCTCTCGCGTCATATCTTGCTTATTTCATACTTTTTGCATAGTTTATGTAATTTTACTTCAACATGGTTGGAATTTGTATAGTTATATACAATAAAATTATCAAAAAGCTGCTCGTGTATTGAAATACACTGTGTGTAATTTTTTAAGTCATGGCAAAATAACCATATACGGACACCACTACGTGATAAAAGACTAAAAAAAAACCGTGTTTCCCAATTTTTCCCAAAGTCATGCACTTTTTTTTATGGGCCGCCAAAGATTTGGGGCCTCGGTATCATTTTCGTAAAAATGTGATAATTTTCTCAGGCTCATATCTTGCAAACCGTTCAGAATTTCGATTTACTCTCTGAGGCAAAGTTGGAAAGCCGTCCTTTATCGATGATCCCTTGCAAAATGTTGATGGCCTTCAAATCACAGAAAATCTTCTATTCATTTTCGTAGTATTTGATTTTTCCATTATATCTTTCAATGTTTCATAGCTTTCTTTCATGTTAAACCCATTGCTACGTAATGGAAGGTTTTCGGTTCGACACATGCAACAACACTGCCTTCAAGCTTGAAACAGAACCATCAATAAATAATCTCAACTCACTAGCGATGTAGTGCATTCCCATTTTTACCACCACAACTTTTATATCGTTGCAGTAAGCGAACGAATTGTCATCATTTAGAGTGTAGAAGCTCTGAAATTCAGCTTGCCATAGAAAAGGGAAATAAGTAGATATCGCACAGGCGTTGTCAAGTACTACCACTAGGTGCTGTGTTGTCGTTTTGTAACTCTCATTGAAGTTTCTCATAACTTTCACTGACGTTTATTCAACACTGTGGAAAATTTGATACATACAAAAAATGTATAATTTTCCAGGCTGTGCTATTCGAACAACTAACTTAATTTTTTTATGTCGTGTTCCCCAATTTCAAGTTCATATTTCGTTATTTTGATTATGTGTCTTTTTGTTTAATGTTATTGTTGGTGTTCGTTTCTGTTGAATTTGAGAGCAACGGACCACAAAACAAAAACCAAATCCCTGTTGATGTTACCTACCACAACTATTGTTATCACCTGTTCTAAATACATCTTGCAAGGTATATTTTGTTTGGGATCAAACGTTGTAATTAATGCATTCAGCTCCATCTAGAAAATATCACATTGAACAAGAAATTTCCCACGGCATGTGCGATATCTAGTTAATTCCTTTATCTATGGTTTAAACCATATAATAAAATTGGAGGAAGCGCTGCTCTCATAATTAGAGCCATAGAATAATATATGCGTAGATAAACTTATTATCTCGTCTGACGTTTCATTTCACACTCTTCATCGTAGGTTTGTGGAAATGAGAGCAATTCAATTTAAAATTATCTTACACCAGGTGGAGTTACAAACTATGTTCACTTAACTTTTTCCTGTCGTTTTGGTGTAGAACTGAAAAACTTAAATATATTTTGCACTTTTTTGTTGACTTTTATCGTTGGTATGCATTTGTATTGTATTTAACACAACTAGTTTGTCACAAAAACACGAAATTCGGTTGTTGTTCCTTTGTGGATCGCTGTATTGCCACCATCTGGTATTATTGAACACATATTTTCCACCAGCCCATGTTTACTTTCCATCGTACCTATGACGTTTAATTTATTGAGCGAATAAAAACTTCTATGGTATGTATTATTCTAAACTTTTATTCGCTCAATAAATTAAACGTCATAGGTACGGTGGAAAGTAAACATTGGATGGTGCAAAACATGGGTTCAAAAATAACAGATAGTGGCAATAGTATACAACGATCAACAAAGGTAAAAAAACCGAATTTCCTGTTTTTGTGGGAGACTAGTTGTGTTAAATACAATACAAATGTATAACAACGACAAGTCAACAAAAAAGTGCAAAATACATTTAAATTTTTCAGTTCTACACCAAAACGACATGAAAAAGTTAAGTGAACATATTTTGTAACTCCACCTGGTGTAAGTTAATTTTAAATTTAATTGCTCTCATTTCCACAAACCTACGATGAAGAGTGGTAATGAAACGACAGATGAGAGAATAACTTTATCTATGTATGTATTATTCTATGATTACAGCAAGCGATGCCGCGGCGCGAAATTGATCTAATCGGCTTTAAACTCTGAATGTCATACCTTCATCACAAAGCGCCATCTACACAACTATCAAAAGTCACAATTTTCTGAAGGCTGCAAATTACATTTTGGAAAATTATATGTCTTACTCTTTCTAGCATTTACGTTGCATCTCTGTGAGAAACAGAGATAGAAATAATAATACAAGTAGTTTAAGTGACGCTAGCAGAATCGTACTGTCGGGGCAGAAGTATCATGCATTTTGTTGTTGAACAGTAGTAGTACATTTGCACGCAATCTAATAAATTTATAAAGTTCTTTACGAAAACGAAAATATCACTGCTAAAAAAACAAATAATAAAAATTACAACTTTTACATTCGTTTAAAATAAACATTTAAACTTCTCTATATAACTCTAACAGTAACAACAAATTAGGTAAGTAATGGAGTAGTGGCGCGTTGCGTACAGAGCCACATGCAGAAAAAATGAGAAATTTCACTTTTCACAGCAAGATGTAATTTTATTTACGGATATTGATATGGAAATTATCTATTTGAAGATGTATATAATTAAAACGCAAGCCGTAGACATTGTGGTGATGACAGATAAGATTGCAACTTGTTGGCCATATGATGATGTGGAGTGGTTGGGAAAATCCCCTTTGTAAAGTGTACTAATGGTGGATTCTTCAACGTGGTCGCCATTAATGCTATAGAAATGCCTTCGTTTACGTCTTCATAAAATTGTGAAGAGCAGACATTTCACATGCAACACCTCAGTAGTATAACTTTGGGTAGCATTGGCTGGGAAAATGTGATGTTATTAATGGCACTTTTCCTCTTTATGAAGTTGATTTTTTTTTGGTCTAAACTCGTTTGTTTCTCGGCATAGTATTTCTAGTTGCCTCTGAATGTATGCAGTGCATGAATAAACCACTCTCGATTATATTGAAAGTGATGGTGGTGAATCTTGTTTAAACAACTGTATTTTGTTGATGTTTTTGCTTTATTGTGTGATATAATTTGACTTCCGTTTTTGTACAGGTAAAATTGCTATCTGTTTTCGTAAATAAAAAGAGTGGCTTCCAATAAAAATCATAGTTGTCCTAGTTTCAAACACATTTGTATTAATGTATTTGTAATTTGTTATTATAATGCGCTGTTTTCACTGAAAATTTGTTTCTACAAACGTTTGAAATGGGTATCAGCATCGCAATTATATTGTATCGGACAAAATTTACAACCTTCAATGCCGTATTCCCAGTTAGGTCTCAAATATTGGTTATTCGAAAGTCCATCATGGCTCAGGAGAGTTCTGTTAAGTCCGTCTACATTTTATCTATAGCTTTTAGTTAAAACAAGATTTTATACCTGAAAATCATTTTGTAAATTATTGAATCGCTCGACTGGTTAGGATCACACCAGTCGAGCGATTCAATAAGTTTACATTTTAATTTCTTTTTTTTTTTCATTTATACATATTTCCTCCATTGGAGTACATTGAATGCGTGCCTCTAAGTATTCGATCTTGGGGTATCGTCTCTAAGTTAGTCCGACTTGGGTCATTGGTACTGAAGTGTCTATTTTCAAGAGTGGATAACGCTATACCATCTATTGTTCAAAAGAGCCAAGATGGCACTGTGTTCCTAGTCGATACGATGTGCTGCAAACGTGAGTGTAAGCATTTTAAAATGGTTTGTTGGACAGCACTACCACTCAAGGTACCCCAAAGCTGAGCGCCGTATGCACATGTAGGCTTCAGTACGCTGTAGTAGATTTCTACCTTATACAGACTGAGCTCTGAATTTTCATTAATCAGCCAGTGTAACTCTTGATTTTTAATGTTCGTATGCGTTTGTTGGCTTCAATGTGTTTCCAGGATAGCTTGCGATCTAAATGTACCCCTAGATATGAGTGCACGATTTGAGGCTTAGGCTGAAGGTCATGGCATAGGTCTGTTTTACCGACGACTCTGTGATCGGTATAAAAACCTAATTAAAACCTAATAATTAATATATTCTGATCCCCGTCCCGGTCCACGGTTCCCGAGATATGGGCCTCCAAAAGTCCAACGTATAGCCGGGCATATCTCTCGCATCAGTAATCCGATTAGGTCAGTATATTTATCGGTGGAAAGCTGTCGGATATGCATTCCCAATGGCTTCAAAAAATTTAATTTTATTAACCCATTGACGACCCATTTCACTTTGCCCAAATATGACCTACATATATTAAGGCATGTAAAATGTATATAGTCTTATAGACCAGACTAACATTTAATACGAAATGTAATATGCGTGACAAACTCTTCAAAGAAGAGAAGAGATATTGAAGAAATATAAAAATTATCGCGCAATTTTTTCGAAATAATTTTTCACCTGCGGCGCCATTCATTTCAATTTCATTGATTTTATATTCAAATGCATTCACTTAGAAATATACTATACGTGAATAATCCTCCAAAGTCTACAGATATTGAAGTATAAAAAGCCAACCCGTAAAAAACATAGTTTTTGACTATAAATTCGTTATATATGACGCAATTTGTGATTTGTATGGGAGGTACCACGCCCCTTTATTCAATCCCGCCCATATTTTGATAGTTTATTTTTGTCGTCGCCATTAGTTTGCCTGCGAAGTTTCAGCACGATTGGATCACGGGAAAAGGGCTAAAAATCAATCCAAAGTTTTTTCGGCATACATACATGCATACAGACAGGGGAAGTTAATATAAAGAATTTAAAAATATAAAAATTATTTCGAAAAGATAACTTGTTGAATAGAAGGTGTCGGGATAAACATAACTACTTTAGTAAAAAAAATTATATCCCGAAAATATTTTAAATTCAAACTACCACATCTCGAAAATTTAGCAAAATAACAAACTTTATAATATTATTAGTGGTTTCTTTCCTGATTCTCTATTAAAAAAGCATACAAAACCTACAGTTTAAAGATATTGTATTCTTACTCTAAATTTCAAAATGTAGTGAAATTTAAAAAAAAAATAGTAAAGTTTAAACTTGAATATCTCTGGTCTTTGAAGAGTTATTAGCGCATGTTATATTTTGTATTAAAGGCGAAAGTCCTATCTATAAGAATATATGTATTTATACATACCTTAATGTAGCTGATATTTCGACACAATGACATATTTGACGAAAAAGGGCGACGTCAAAAATCTAAATTTTGAAATTGGTCCTCAATGGGTTAATAAAATTAAATTTTTTTGAAACCATTTGAAGGGCATTTCCAACAGCTTTACTGATGGATTACTGATGCGTGATATAAACCCGGATATACGTTGGACCTTTGGAGGCCCATATCTCGGGAACCGTGGACTGGGACACTCCATTTTTTCCTTTTTCCCCTCCCACTAATTAGGTCAATAGAGGGGTAAAAACCACCTTTTTTTTGGCGAGTTGTCGGTAAAGTAGACATGCTCCCAGTAATACAGCTCGTAAATTTAGTTAAGATAGCCGATAAGAATATGGATCGTTGTTTTGCATTGTTTGACGGCGAACGAATACTAAATTGCAAAATTCTGTTAAACATGAAAACAGGATCATTATACATTTAACTAAATAAAAAAAATATAGTAATCAGTAATTTTTTTGATTTCAGCAAATTAAGACAACATGGCTCGTGGGCATCAAAAACTACAATCACAAGCAAAAGCTCAAGAGAAACAAGCCAAAATGAAGAAGCAGCAGGGACATAGTGCGACTGAACAAAAGAAAGCCGCTCAAAAGGCCTTAGTTCATGTCTGTGCCGTATGCAAAGTAAGTCGTCATGGCCTTATCACGTTTACACTAATCTAATCCTATTGCATAATTTGTAGTCTCAAATGCCTGATCCTAAAACGTACAAACAACACTATGAAAACAAGCATCCCAAAAATGAAATGCCACCAGAGCTCAAGGACGTCTAAAAATATGTTTCAGTTTGTGTTTCTCCTCACAAAAAGCATATACACGCACCCGCCTTGGACTTGAGGATTATTGCTGAGCAGCTTGCTGTATAATCTTGTAATTAAAAAAGCTGTTTAATTTATTTGCGTCTAAATTTTTATGGATAAACATTATTTTCCTCCTTTTTTTATGATGAAGTTTTATGAATTACATTACATTTATAATAAAAAATCGATATATGACCACATGCAAACAACGTAAATTAGCTATGATGAAAACAATAACAGAGGTTTCGTGCAAGCTCTTAAATGATCGTTAAATTTCTAGCTGGCAAGCAATTTCTGATCATCTCGTATACACTATACTTTTAAATTTAAAACATTGTAAAATGAAAACTGATATAAATGCGAAGTATACAGATATAATACGACGTTTACATAGACGGTTGTTACAACATTACGATGATTACAAACGTCAATTCCCATACAAAATTGAAACCTATAGTCTAGATATTTCGATACTCACGTGGGTAAACACCGTATTAGAGTTTAAACGAAACCCCTCAACAGTTTTATATAAATAGTATAATTTAAAATTTGTGGTACTATAAGAAATTTCTGTAAGTGAATCTTGTTTTTAAGATCAACATAATCTTAACAATTTCATGTAGCGTTGGTTTTTGTAACAGATTTTTTTATTATTATTTTCAAATACATATGTTAATAGTAAATGTTTTTACCACTAAATAAAAAAAAGGTTGTTTCTATTGCACCTGTATATGCACATGGGCATCGTCAGCGTTGCGAATGTGGCTATTTTTGGTTTCTTAAGTGATCATAAAATTTGGAAACATTTGAAAGACCTTTGTAGTAGTGAGGGGCTAAATTAATGGAATCTCTAGTAAGACGCTGTATGGATGAGAAGATGGACAAAAAAATTCCACGAACATTTAATAGGTATATATGTATGTATGAAAATTCGTAAAATTTAGCGATATTTATTTGCCAGCAATCGTGGTAAAACTACAGAATGTAGTCGCAATAGGTGTTGTTGTAATCGCATGTCAAATTCAGCACATGTATACCAACAAAAACAAAGTATAAATACAAAACATTTCAAATTGACAGTACGAAAGGACCAACAAAGAACAAAACTAAAACAGCAATTCTAATGCGATTGATTATCTCCCATAAATTTACCTACCAGTAATTAGTATATAGAAATTCAAAACAGTCAGTCCCATTATGGTTGTTGTCGCTTTTATATCAACATCACTTCCATTGTTGAATTACGCCATATCCAATTGAAATTTAAGAGTTCTATTTGAAATACATCAAAGGAAATTTGAAAAACATTTGAAATTTAAACGGCAGTTGGTCTTTAAAAGATCAATTGAAATTTAAAACGCATCAATTGCAATTTAAAACATCAATTGAAATTTAACAAACTAATCGCCCTTATTCCCGTTGTCGTCGTCGACGTCAATACAATATCGACACCATTTTTATTGGCGACTTGAAGGCATTTTGACCAGAAAGATTTTGCGTAATGTTTTAAGAGGGTTGTTTTCGGATCATAGACATCAAAAACTTTGTAGTTGTCGATGTGACAATACATTTATAACCATAGTAAAAATACCAAGTAGTCGCAGTAGATACAACAACAATTGTGGGCAAGAACAACAGGCATTTTGTTTAGGCTCTCATGTCAAAATCAACCCACACATACACCAACAAAAAAATGTAAACAGAAAAGTACAAAAGCAAAACCTTTGAAACTGACAGAAGCGGCCAACTAAACAACGAGAAAAAATTGAAATCAGCTGTGTACCGAGTTTACCTTCTCATTCTACCATGTTTATAACGTTCTAAAGTTGACAAAATCAGGCCGAATATAAAATTTCGGTTAATAATTTCGGAATTTCAGCTAACGATGATTGATGTGTTTCATTCATATTTCAATTGAAGTATTTAAAATATAAATTTTAAATTTCAATTGAAGTATTTAAAATATAAATTTTAAATGTCAATTGAAGTATTTTAAATATAAATTTTATATTTTCATTTCATTCATTTCATTTCATTTATTCATCATCGTACTACATAAAGCCCATAAGGCCAATTAAATTATATTACATAGTATTTACATTTAATAGATACTTAAAATATAATACAATAGCACAAAATTTGTAAGCAATCATCATAATAAGGCTCCCCAGCCAATAAATTAAATTTAAAAGATGTATTCATATTTAATATATAATAATATAATTATGCCCAATTAACAATAGGTCTGTTTGAGAACGTGATAATTTGTACAATTTATCACATTTCTTACTTGATAGTGTTCGTTTACTCGATAAAATCAACAACGAGAGAGCCAGAGAGTGAATATTTTTGACAGTTGAATGATAGAGAACTTGCAAGTTTTTACTGGAGAAATTTTTGCCAGTAAGAATTATCAAGTACGAACATATGTTTTTAAACAGCTGTTTTATTTAAATAAACAAAACTTTGAAAACAAAGAAGAAATTTAACAATGGCAGAGGTAAGTAAGAAAATACATTTGTTGGAACATTTTAATAGAATTTGTTAATAAACTAGATTCCCAACAAAGTGCAGTGTTAACAAGTCAACAAATTACTCTGAACATAGGGAAAACAATGAAACGAAAAGCAAAAAAGAAAACATGAATCAGCTGTTTACAAACAAATGTTGATTACTTGATACTTTTTACTGGATGTCGTTCGTTTACTTTTTGCGATATTTTTTACTTAGAGAGTAAAATCAGCCTTACTCTCCCAGTAAAAGTTACTTGATATTTTTTACTGGAAAAGTTCTCAAACAGACCTAATATAAGCTACTGCGCAAAAGTTCTATTTAACGTATGTTCCAAATATCTCTGTCGAAAAATAAAATTTGAAAGACTAAATGTGCGCAAATTTAAAGGAAGATTATTCCATATTCTATAAACTCTAACAAAATAAGAACGTTCGTAAATAGATGTAGCAATGAGCCGCGGAGATAACTGCGGGTTCCTTGTTGATCTACAAAATCTGAACCTCCTACGAAGAAGTGGTGGCCTGTTAGACACTATAAGCTTATAGAAAAAACATATTGCTCTAAGTTGAACAAATGTATTGAACGAAAATCCTAAAAATTTTATAACATACTCCGACACATGATCATATCGACGTAATCCATAAACATACCGTACTATAATATTAACAAGTTTTCCAATCCTGTTTAAATTACCGACAGTAGTTCCTGATATCACCTCAAAACAATAATTAATATGGGAAAACAAGACAGCAATCGCAACTCTTTGCTTTATGCCTGGAGGTAAATATATATTCGAACAGTACAACCGACGCAATACAAAGAAAACTTTTGAATATAACGAGTTAATATGACTACCAAAATCAAGTTTATTATCCAGTATCACTCCAAGGCACTTCATTTCATCAACTAAGTTAACTGTATTCCCGTTAACATAAATATGAATGTTATCCCTATCATGCAAAGGTCCAAAAAACAAAGCTTTGGTCTTGTTGGAATTAATACAAAAATTATTGTTCCCTAGCCAAACGTTAATTTCCTCCAAAGTTGAGTTAATGCTATCCTGCAAGGAAGACAGCGAGCTGCCTCTAAAGACTAGGTGAATATCATCCGCGTAAAGAAATGTGTCACAACTACTAAGACGATTATGACTTGCAATATCATTAACATATAAAATAAAAAGCAACGGCCCCAGCACCGATCCCTGTGGAACACCACAACCAACAGCAAGCAAGTCAGACTCAACACCATTGAGAGAAACAAATTGAGAGCGATCAGTCAAGTACGAAGAAATAAGGTTGCATGCAGTAGTAGAGAATCGGAAAAAGTTCCGTAACTTAGAAATTAGGTTGAAATGGTCTACTCTATCAAAAGCTTTACTCAAATCTAATCCCACCAATACCGTCTTCTCGCCATCATTAAGAGCTTCTCTTATAGTGTCAGTTAAATCTAACAAGTGAGAAGTAGTACTGTAACCACGCCGAAAACCATACTGAGAGTCTGTAATCATATGATTATCATTTATAAAATCAAACATGAAGCTATGCATTATGTGCTCCAATATTTTTGAAAATGCAGGTAATATACTTATTGGTCTCAAATTATCAATAATATGTGAACCTTTACTTTTCGGTATCGGAACTACCCGTGCAATTTTCCAAGCGCTAGGAAAAGTAGATGTTGTAAAAACAAAATTGAAAAAATGTAGAACATGATTAAAGATAAATGGAAAAATTATCTTCAAAAATTTTATTGGTATGCCGTCGACACCAACCGAAGTTGACTTAATACAATTTAAAGCTTGAAGAATGTCACATTCGAAGACACAATTAAAAGAAAACGAATTGCCAGCATTTACATAATCAGTATCATTTAAGTACTGAGCAGGCCTTCCTCCACCTCCGTACAAAAAGGATTGATTAACACTATTAGCATCAACATCCAGCAAATTTCCATTATCATCATCCAAACAACACGCGCGAAGAGTTTTCCACATCTGCGAATTGTCCATACGGGCAAACATTCTGACCCCCTGCTTTTTCTTTTCTTTTCGCAAAGCAGATTTCGCCCTGTTCCTATAGAGACGACTGATCCTTAGATTTTCATCTGTAGGGTTTCTATTATATTCCTCACAAGCTATATCCCTGAGAGATTTAGAAAGCGTTATAGATCTAGATTTCAATATGTGATCACTCCTTTGCTCAACTTTTCGCCTGACCAGCGGCGAAACAAATACAATTTTAAAATTTCAATGGATATTCGCTTTTTGATATTATTTAAATTTAAATTGGAAATGGTGTAGTTATTATTTGTACAATGATCAACTGTACAAATAAATAAAAAAACGATTTAAGCACTTCCGAATCGCAATTACCTGTACACATGTTCCCATTATGTCATTCAAAGTATTGAAATTTTAGTCAAAAATATTTTGTATTAAATCAAAAATTAATATGTACATTTGTAGGGATTCGTTTTTAAATAAAACTCGTGTGGCTAAATTCAATTTTGAATTAATACGATATAACTTATATTTATATATGTATATAATTCTACTGCGCATGTGTTTGTGAACTTCTGGACCGATTTGAATAAATTTTTTTGTATGCGTTTGGGTGGCGCCCTGGGTGGTTTAGATTTACTATTCGGTCCAATTGGACAAAGGGGCGTGGTACCTCCCATACAAACCACAAATTAAAAATCCATTATTTCTGCTCCTGCTAACGGTATTTGAACAAAATTTGCAGCACAACGTCTGCCGGGTCAGCTAGTTCAATTATATAAACTTACGGCATTGCCTATAAAATAACTTTGGTTAATATAACACGTCTGAATACTGCTGCTTTTGCGAATGATCTAAAACTGTAGTCCGTTTTCGACTTGTGGCCAGCGGCGCCATTTTTTTGGCGTTCCATATAATGCGTGAAAATCGATCGAAAATGGGGTAAAAAAGCATCGCACATACTAGTAAGAAGTACTAAAATACTAGTATTTTATTTCATTCTATTAACCACTTTAAGTGATAGCAAATAAAACCGTTAAAAAAATAATTTTGATCAGTATGTACACTCCGGTTCACTTACATTTAAAGGCACTAAAAATTCCATATTCGGCAGCCTGTATCTTTTGCAATTTGTAACCGATTGCAGAATTTTAAAATGGAAATGAAAGCTAGACATCTTGAGACATAAGAAAATCATGACAATAGTGGTTTCTTAACTAAAGAACTTTTTTTGAGCAATTTATAACAAAAAGTCCAAAAATGTGCTATTTTTTGTTGGTTCACTTGAATAAAGGCACTTCAACTAATTTTAATGAAAAACATCTTTTCTTGTTTTTTTAATTTATTTTACTTTATTTAAGAACTATTAGTAATGGGTACAATACCATTTGTTTTTAATAACTTCAAATATACGGGTTTTCATTGAGAGATAAAGAGGATTTATGTAATCCAACGAAATTTGATTCCAAGCTTCCTTAATGGCTTGAATTAGTGGCCGCTTGTCATCAAATTGTCTACCTCTTTCACAGACCTTACGAAATAACCAACCCCAGACATTTTCGATAATGTTTAGATCCGGCGAATAGGGTGGCCAGTCAAGAATATTAACATTTTGGCTTGCAATGAACTCCTTTACTACTCTGGCGTTATGTATAGGGGCATTATCCTGTAGCAATATCCAAGATATGGGACCAAATAGTTCACTGAACTTCGGAAAAGCCGATTCCTATAACGTTTTATAGCTTGCACCAGTAATTTTTGCACTTTGAAATTCAAGATCGATGGTTCCATAGTACGTAATAGCACCCCACACTATAACGCCGCCCTCTCGGCTGTGATGTCCTTTCAAAAAACGCTTTTCTCATGGAAATAATAGTTGTAGCCATCAGGCCCATCCTTGAGATCAAACGGAGAATTGTACTTGCGAATAGATGTTATTTTGGGCTAAGCAAGCACTTTAGAGATAAAGCCCTCTCTCGAGTAACAAAAGTCCAGCTGTACCAGACTCTCATTCAACCTGTCTTGCTTTATGGCGCAGAATCCTGGGTCCTATCGCAAGCAGACGAAACATCTGTAGGAGTCTTCGAGAGAAAAATACTCCGAAAAATTTATGGCCCTATAGTGCACAACGGCGAGTATCGGCGACGCATGAACCATGAGCTGTATGAGCTTTATCCTGACATTGACATAGTTAAGCGGATCAAGATAACGCGATTGCGCTGGCTAGGCCATGTCAGTAGAATGGATGAAGATGAACCAGCGCGAAGGCTTTTCGAAACCGAACTCGAAGGAAGACGAAAAATAGGAAGACCAAGACTCCGCTGGAGGGATCAGGTTGACGAATCCCTGCGTACACTTGGTATTGCCAACTGGAGAGATAAAGCAAAAGATCGAACTGGTTGGCGAAATATGTTATCTTCGTTTTGTAAGGTCCCTGACCCCCCGGGGTTGTCCGAGACCGGATAAGTAAGTAAGTATCAGGCCCATCCAAATTAAACTTCTTTTCATCCGTAAATACAACGGTTCTCCAGTCATTTACATGACCTCTTGGCTGCACATCCCATACCATGTAGTCTCTTGCGAATTGAACCCGCTTTTCCTTACGAGGAGCATTAAGTGGCGGCATTTTGTACTATTAGGCATTTAAGATACTAACAGCTCTTAATTACTCTGCGTACTGATGACTTGCTCGCTTCTGATTCTGATTCTTTTTCTTATCTCATATGTAGTTAAAGACAATGAAACCCTTCCTTTAAACATTTTTCCATACCCCTCGGGGTCCTTGATGTAATTGTCGACAACTGTAGATGTTGTTGTTTCAAAACAAAAAGAAACAACAACGATTGCCATGAGATTGGCGTTTATAGTGAAATAGCTATGTTCCCAACCATCCACCATAATGATCAATTTCACAATTTTTCTTTTTTAATATTTCTACTAAAATGTTCTTTTGGCTGAAGGGGCAGGCTAAAAAAAAATTTAAAAAAAAAACCAAAATTAAAGAAATATTAAAGAATGTGAGAAAATTGAAAACTAGCCGTCGCACGAACCTATGGGGCCCACAGGGTCCAAAAAACCTTCACACCCAGGGACATTTGGCTATGGATTAGTGTGGGTACTTCAACGAAAGGTATTTGTGTCACGAATTCCGTGGTGTCATTCTTTTTTTCGTGGGATGTCTGTAAGTCCATATATGTAAGTCCACTTTTGTGCGTACAGTAACCATGAGATTGCTTATGGTAACCATCCAGAAAATTTTTTTTTTTTTTAAAAAGTAAAGAGTGATTTTTCCGATTTTGCCACACATCGACTTAAGGTACAGAAGGAATTTTAACCCCCCTGCCTGAGCCCGGCCGGGCGACTTAGTGCAATATAAATTTAACGATTTTTCAAAAGTTCTACCACACGGTACGAGCAACATAGGTCCCTGCGATGGCTACTTTTCCATGTTCTCACATTCTTTACCTTTTCTTTAATTTTGGTTTATTTTTAAAAATTTTTGGCCTGCCCCAGGTCCTGAATTTTTGCCGTACTTTTTCATAGAAAAAGTACTTTTTAATAGTTATTTATCTTGAACCGAACAATTATTAAAAACATAACTAAAAGATCGAATAATAGGTCTGTCTGGGTACTTTTCCAGTAAGAAATATCCAGTAACTTTTTTGGGAGTAAAAAAAATTTTACTCTCAGTAGAAAATATCACAAAAAGTACACAGACGACATCCAGTAAAAACTTGCAAGAAATTAAAATCAGCTGGTTCGTAAACAGCTGATTGCAATAGGTCTGTCTGCGTACACATATTTTGCATCATTTTGTGCAAAATGTTGCAAAATCTTGCAAAATGTTGTCTGCGTACTCCAAATCTCTTGCAGCGAGAGAGCGAAAAAGAGAATTTTTTGACAGTTGGAAGTTAGAGAACTTGCAAAATGTTGCTGGAGAAATTTCTTCTTGCAAGATTTTGCAACTAGTTTGAACAGCTTTTGTTTTTTACTGTTTGATTGAAATAATTTTTGTGAAATGAAAATAAAAATTTAAATTTAACCATGGCAGAGGTAAGTAGTTAGAATTGTGTTGATTTTTAACGTTTATAATAAATTATAATAAACAAAACATTTTACTTCATGCTAGAAACGTGCAAATATACAGTGCGACCATGCGACACATATGCTAAAATTCTATTGCTTTGTTATTTCAATTGTTTACACACCAATCAGCTGTTTTCTTGCAAGATTTCACTGGATGCCGACTGCGTAATTTTTGATATATTTTCAACCGAGAGAGTAAAATTGTTCTTACTCTCCCAAAAAAAGTTACTGAGTATTTGCTACTGGAAAAGTACGCAGACAGACCTAATGTAAACAACTTAAAAGACAACAAATTACTGAATTGAAAATGAGTAGCGATAGACAACTCGATGTGCAGTGCTCGCCAGGAACATTTAAGAGGGTTCAAGATGGTAAGTATAATGATGTTACAAATTAAATATTTGGAAATATATTTTTCCGTTGCAGATGAACAATACAGGCAAGCTGTAGCACTTCAAATGGCATGGACATAAAGCTACGACGCAATTGTCTTTTCCCCAAACGAAAATGCACCAACATTTTATTTATAATAATTATTATTATTATTATAATAATACTTACTTCTGCCATTGTTCAATTTCAACTTTATTTTGTTTGTTTACATAAAACATATGATTCAAGACAGCTGTTCGAACTTGCAAATTCTTACTGGCAAAAATTTCTCCAGTAAAAACTTGTAAGTTCTCTATCATCGAACTGTCAACATAAACTCTCTCTTACTCTCTCGTTACTGGCTTTTTGGTGTACACAGACAACATCCAGTAACAATTTGTACAAATTGTTACAAATTATCAGTACGCAGACAGACCTAATATAAACCCAAACGAATATAAATTTGAAAACGGTACACTATAATATAAACGCCAATCTCATGGCAATCGTTGTTTCTTTTTTTTAAACAACAACATCTATGCCAAGACTTATTCATTCAGGTTGTAGCAGTAGCACAGATGATTTCATTGTTTTCATTTTGTTCGTGCCTAATATGTCAAAGTTTGTTTACATTTCTGTTTCTGTTAAGATTATTAGTTTGTTCACAAAGTTTCAAAGAATTTGTAATAAAGTAGATGGAGTGGTTTGCGAAAACAATTTGTTAAAAATTAAATGGCTTTACAAAAATCGACTGGACTCTTTGTTATAAACACTAAATTTAATGGCAAAGTATTGTTGTGGATGTTTTCGCACAAGTAGGAGTTTAGACAATTCTCGCTTACTTGAGATTTGTTTATCCCTATAATGTGTGATGATATACCTAAAAACTTGTGCAGAAGGGAGCTATTGATATGCCTGGGAGGGCATTGAAATAGCTATATTCTCAACCATCCACCATAATGATCAATTTCACAATTTTCTTTTTTAATATTTCTATTAAAATGTACTTTTTCATAGAAAAAGTAATTTTTAATAGTTATTGATTTGAACCGAACAATTATTGAAAACAAAATAAACTTTTGCTCACACCATATTTAAAATCGCCATATCCCGAAAACTAAATGACAAATTAAAGATCGAGCAACAGATTCGTAACTAAGAACCGCCACAAGAAATATTTAAAAGGAACTTTTTTTTCATATTTTAAAAATCACATCAAAATAAAACGGAAAATATCTGGCTGGAGTAAAAGTAATTGCATTTGGTGCGGAAGGTTTTTTTTGCAATATCAAAAATGTAAAGAGACAGTTTTTCATATTTGTTCATGCCCTACATCATACTCCGAGAGCATACGTACATAAAAAGTAACAAAAAATTTCACTTTTTCGGAAAAGCAGACTCATGCTAGACCATCGCTACTTAATGTTAAAAACTACATTACTTATTTATACATGAAGCAGTATCAGTGTAAGTCATCAATACTTAGAAATATAAGTAAATTTGTTACATTGCGACTAAAATTTGATTTTAAAATTCAACATGATTTCATCTTTTGGTCACAACCAATTCCAATAAAATATTTGTTTGACTTATAACATTCACTTGAATTTATTTTAAGAAACACATTAGAGGGCAGTCTATAATTATTTTTATTTATTTTCTTTTTAGTTATTTATTCCATAAAAATTTAGTTCCCAATAATAACTGTTGTCTCCGCTCCCTGAAGGCTTTAGTAGAGACCAACTGGCAACAATTATTAAAATACGAAATGAAAAAAAAGTAAACAAAAAAAAAATAATAATCAGGACTGTCATAGAATTCCATTCCAATCGAAAGTGGAATTAATTCCGTATTTTGGGCCTTCAGAAAAAGAGAAATTCTTTAGGAATGAAACCACTTTGGGTTTTGTAAATGGAATTGATATTTTTAGTTGCATAAACACAAAAAAGATGTGCAAAATAACTTTTTGTGAATAAATAATATTGTTTTTAATTATTTTTGCTAAGTTTTAATGCAATGAACATTTATTTTAATAAAAAATCACATACTTATTCAGTTTTTTCCTAAATGAAATATATTCGACTTTTATACGATGACTTATGATCCTCGGACACGAGTCGCGACTTACGATGCTTCTTGGTGAGGGGGGAAGAGAAGAAAGAGGGGTAGCATAAGCGTCACGAATTGGAAATTTAGGGGGCATTTTGATAATTCTCTTTCTCCTCTTTCGTGTTTTGACATGGCGGTACAGCAGCAGTATACAAAAAATGGTGAAAAATTGTTTTGAAGAAATTTCATAACAATTTAAAATAACCTGGTCTACGGAAAGGGGGCTTAGGTGTCAAAAAATCAATTTTCACTTTTTGGTTGATTTGGATGGAAGATGAGATGCTTTTTCACGTGGTGAAAAGCAGAAAATCCTAACTTGCTTAGAGGTGTACTAAAAATGTAGAGAAAGAAGAGTAAAAATACGACAAAAATGTAGAGAAAGAAGAGTAAAAATACGAAAAGTAACTTCTTCAGTGTTACTTTTTTAAATGTTATACACTAGCAACTTACACGATGAACTATAATAATATTCCGACCAACAACAACACTTACTGGACCGTCCGTTGATTTTTATTTATGTTTGCTCTGACTTTAAATACGAAAAGAGTTTTCCGTTGCTTTGCCAAATAATCTTACTACCATGTGGCAAATGCTACGATAAATAACCGGTATTCATACATTTATCGGCTAATCGTTACAATGCATCAAACTGACATCATTTGCAAAAGAAAAGTGAAGTGATAAAATACAAAATATTTAATGAAATTGGAAAATATTTGAGCAGAAATAAAGTTCTAACTGCCTACGAGTTAAATGATACGTTTTTATTAGTATTTCAACTAGGATGGTGATTATAATTGTTCACATTAACAACTAAAGAAGCTTTGTGTTTGTTCTTCTTGCTGTTTTCTGTCAAAATCATGTGATCGCTTGATCATAGTTTAAATGCCCAATTTTGGCTGTTTAAATAGCAATCAACTATTAACCTAAAAAACTAATTCAGAGTTTAAATTATGTTTGATCGTTGATCAAAGATGATTTTCCACTTATAAATTAGGCCTTAGTGCATTACAACTCTTCAGTATGGGTATGATTTTATGAACTTGTAAGATTTCAGGATAATTTGAAGTTTCAACAATACTGATGAATATTCTTGTTAATAATATGAACATTCTGGTTTTAAGCCATATTTTATATGCATAAGAGAATTTGAAGAATTTAATGATTTCTAATTTTTGATTTAAATAAATTCCTAAAGCTAAAACTAAAAGTTCTTTGGATTACGGAAAATAATATTCGTTTTAAAAATATAAACTTCAATCCAAAAAGCGTCCGTTGTGTGAGTACGACTTAAATTTCTGTTAAAATAAATTCCGTCTAGAGTTAGTACATAGCCTTTAAAGGACACAAAAACCTATAGTTAAACAATTGTGAACAACAACAACAGGCAGTTTGTGTTTGTTTAGCCTCTCCTCATGTCAAAGTCAACACAACAAAATATTTAAACCAGGAACCGTAGCAGTTACAATTTTTATAACAAAAATCAAACTTTAAGAGTTACTTTTTGACTTTTATTTTATTACTCAAGAAATAAAAGTTATTTCCGATTTTTATTTTATAAATCCGAAATAACAGTTACGTTTTGATTTTTACTTATTTACTCCAGTAATATCCATCATTTTTGATTTGTATTTTATTTTGTCTCTGATAACAGTTATTGATGACTTTTATTTATAAAAATCACCGATAAAAATCAGTCATGACTTTTATTTTCAAAAGTCATTAATAACAAACAGTCAGTTACTTTTATTTGTTACTTCACAATATTAAAGTTATTTCTATTAAATGCAGTAAGGAGTCAGAAGAGTCAGAGTTCAAAATGTGTATATATTCTGTACTGTATTTCAATACAGTATCTATTTATAGAAATCCCAACCATGTTTAAATAAAATTACTTAAAGTAAGTAAAATTATGAAATAATCAAGTTATGACGCGAGAGAGAAATGCGTTTGAGTGAATCGCGTCGACTTTTTGGTTCTCTACTCCGAGGGTCGTCAAATTGCACCGGTTTTTTCTTCTCTACTTGTACATCCTCTTTGGGTAAAACCTTTGAATCTAGGTAGACGGCTAATATTGGTGCGCAGTTTGGCAACCCTCGTAAAATAGAACCAAAAAGTTGACACGATTCTCTCAATTCCATTTCTCTCTCGCGCCATATTTTAATTATTTCATACCATGGTACAATAATATCTTCATGGTAATATCAGCGCGTGTTGTTGTTGTTGTAGGCAGCAACAACAGGCATTTTGTTTTTGTTCTATTCGCTTCAGCTGTCAAACTCTACACAAATTCATACCAACAACACAAGAATGCAAAAGAGTACAAAAACAAAATACATTTGAGTGTGACAGCCAAAGCGAAGAACCTCATGATAAAAATGAAAAATGAATACAGCTGTTCTTACGACTTTACCAGGAACATATTATTGTACCATGTTTCATACTTTATTGACATTCAGGTCAACTCGCTCATCGATAAAATAATTGAAGGGAAGAGAACTTGTGGAAGTTGCAACTTTCAATGTCAAGAGAAGAATTGTGTCGCTAAGGTTTGATAAACACAGCTGAAATTGTTAGGTTAGGTTAAGGGCATGCATCCACTAAAAAGCCCATGGTGTTCGTCCTTTAGAAGAAAATAAGAAGATAGATAGAATGAAGAAAGATTTCGTGTGAGAGTTCAGACAAAAGCAGGGAGTGGGGGGATTCAGAGGGGAGTTATTGTGGTTCCAGAGAGGTGGGGTGACCATCCGTCACCCTCATGCCGCAACCCAACGCAGCCCCCTCACGAATCCCAGCAGTTCCCCTATGTCAATGCTGCCAATGTAATGCAGCCCTACCAATATTGGCGCTCCGAGGTACCACGTTATCCTATAGGACAGGATTGTACATTGACAATCTCACTGCCTCAATGTCTTCCTCGCCCTTACATAAGCGGCAGAAGTCATCACAGTGTCCCGTCGCAACCCTAATGAAGAGTCGCAAGTCCAAGTTCTATTCTCATCCAGGTTAGGCCAGATCTCCCCAGACACGCTACAGTCTGATCTCCTCGACCAGTAATATTCGACAGCGCATCGGGCCCATTTGTCAATCAGTCCGTACATGAACGAGATCTGGAGTCTAGTAGGCGCCAACAAGGACCGATCCGCACATGAACAGCCTATTTTCGCAAGAGTGTCCGCCATATAGGTCCCAGTAATGGTCACTGTGGCAAGAAACACAGTAGAGTCTTACTCTATAGGGAGTCAGTGGAGCTGCAAGCAATAATTATAGCGTTTGATCCCAAAAAATATATGTATTTTATATATATGTATAGCTTATGCATTTAGGACAGGTGACGGCACTAGGTGTTGTAGACAACATCAACAGGCATTTTGCTTTTGTTTGTTTGCTCTCAAATTTAACACTAACGAATACCAACAATATCAGTATACAAAAATTATATAATCAAAATACATTTGTGTTTGAAAGTGTTTGAAAGGAAAAAATTCAAATTAGGTGTTCGATTAACACAACCTGGAAAATTATACTTTTTTGTATGTAAAAAATTTCACACAGTGAGCCTGTTTTTTTATTCCCTGCTAAACTAATTTTTCGACGACTTTGTACGGGGAGCCACTTAAAATCGCTTAATATCGCTTAGCTCCCCATACAAAGTGGTCGAAATAATAGTTTAGCAGGGAATAAAAAAACAGGCTCAGTGTTTAATAAACGTCAATGAATGTTATGAAAAACTTCAATGAGAGTTACAAAACAAACAGGATGTGCAGGTAGAGAAGAAAAAACCCCGGAATTTGGCAACCCTAGTAGAAGAGAACCAAAAAAGTCGACGCGATTCACTCAAACGCAATTCTTTCCGGCGTCATAACTTGAGTATTTCATACTTTTTACATACTTTATGATATTTTATTTAAATATGGTTCGAATTTCTATAGTTAGATAGAATAACATCATCAGAAAACTGCTCGTGTATTGAAATATTCCAAGAAGAGAGTAAGAGAGCGAGCAGAGAAATGACACGCTTAACTCGTTTTATTTGTTGGCATTCCACTCCATGAGTAAAATTTCTTCTCTATACAATAGTTGCTTTATGTACAAAGTGACTACAGAGCACCTAGTGGCAGTATTTGACAACACCAGTGTGATATCTACTTACTTTTTGTACTTTTACTTATGACTTGTTCAAGATACCCAAAGAGGATGTACCAAAAAGGATGTACAAGTAGAGAAGAAAAAACCAACGCTCGTAGAAGAGTACCAAAAAAGTCGACGCGATTCACTCAAACGAATTTCTCTCTCGCGTCATAACTTGAATATTTCATACTTTTGACATACTTTATTAAATTTAATTTTAACATGGTTGGAATTTCTATTGTTATCATCAAAAAACTGCTCGTGAATTGAAATATTCAACGAAGAGGGTAAGAGAGAGAGAGAGAGAGCAGAGAAACGATGCGCAGCACTCGTTTCTTAGTTGGCATTCAACTTCAAGAGTAAATTTTCTTCTCTATTTAAATTTCCATACTCTTTGGATATACAAGTAGAGAAGAAAAAACTGGCGCAATATGGCAACCCTCCTAGAAGAGAACAACCGTCATACCCATGGTAAAATAAGTAAGGTAAACGCACTAGGAATTGTTACAACAAACACAGGCATTTTGTTTTTGTTTGGTGTCCATAATCTGTCAAATTTTCTTCATGTGTGCATCTACTGTAAAAGTAAAAAAAACGGTACAAAAACAAAATACATGTGAATTTGACATAAGAGAGACACCTAAGCAAGAAATCAGCTGTTCTAACGAGTTTACCTTACTTATTTTACCATGGTCATACCCATAGATTAATACTTATAGTAGATCTACTAGTTCTCCCACTAAATTTATGACATTTGGCCTGGTGTGATATTTACGTTTGATGTTGAAAAGAATTGCTTTACTAATACCAGATAGAGGCAATGGTTTAAAACAACGAACAAAATAACAACAACGGCATTTCGTTTTGTGTGTTAAAATTATTGTGTTAAATACAACACAAATGTATGCTAACAATAACAGTCAATAAAAAAGTTTAAAACACATTTAAATTTCACAGTTTTTCACCAAAATGGCATGAAAAGTTAAAGCAAGAAGTTATTGTAATTCCACCTGGTGTATAGCACTTTTCGTCAAACATCTCTCTATCACACCGACCGCATCACGAAAGGTGTGAAAGGAAACGTCAGATGAGCCAAATATTCTCTCTAGTCTGAGATTACTCTATGGTCATACCTATCCATATGCCACAAAAACCGTCTAACCTAGCACAAAGCTACCGGCCAATAAGTCTGTTAAGCAGTTTAAGCAAAATTTTAGAAAAAGTAATCAAATGGAAACTAATAGACATCGCTGAACGTAACTGTATTATTCCGCATAGTCAATTTGGATTTAAAAGCAATCATAGTACGGTTCATCAGGTTAAAAGGATTTATAATCTCATTAGTTCTAGTTTTAACAGTAAGAAATCAACTATAATGGTCACTCTGGATGTCGAAAAAGCTTTTGATTCCGTTTGGCATAGCGGTTTACTATACAAAATGATTCAATTCAAGTTTCCTTTATTTCTTGTAAAAATTGTCTAAACAGTCAAAATTCAGATTTCGTGGAAATTCCTGCGGGTGTTCCTCAAGCTTCGGTACTTGGACCGATTCTATATCTAATTTTCTGTTGTGACATTCCAAATCTTAACAATTGTTTAACTGCAACGTATGCAGATGATACTTGCTTATGTTTTTCACATGAGTATGGTGACGTCATAATTGCTAACATTCAAGCAGCATTAAACAGTGTGGTAGCATATTTCCGTAAATGGAAAATCAAAAATAAAGCGGAAAAAAAGCAAGCCGTATTTTTTAGTAGAAAACGCAGTAGTTGCTTCTATCCTCACAGTCAATTGAAAATAAATAGCGTATTGATACCGTGGAGTGACCAAGTTAAATATCTTGGTATAATATTAGATAAAAAGTTGATTTGCAATGCCCATGTAAACTATATAGTTGCTAGACTTAGTAAAGCTAGGAATACGTTGTATCCCCTGATAAAACGGGGCCCCAAACTGAGTGCTGAAAACAAAACATTATTGGGAAAGTTAATTTTCCAGTCTATTATTATAACTATATGATTGTCCAGTCTATAATATTTTATTCAAAATAAAATATTGAAAATGATGTATAATCTACCATGGCATTTGTCAACCAGAGATTTCCACCAATTAAATGACATAGAAATGGTCTATGATAGAATAAGTTCTGTAACAGAAAAATTTAAACATTCATGTAGTCTTGCAATTAACCCGATACTAAAGAGGCTATACAGGGTGATTCAGGAAGTTCCGGACAAATTTCTCCAGCGTATTCCTTCATGAAGAAAAGTCCACTAGGACCATGTCCGAAAATGCAATGGTGCGAAATGGCAGCGGGTTCAAAATTTTCGGACTGGCGGTCGGAGGGTAGTAGGGTAAAGTTGCTAACTTCTGAGCCAGTAGACGGTCATAAATTGTTATTATATGTAAGTGATCTGTACAAAACTTATTTATTTATGTTTAAATGTATTTGTATATCCCTTTCGTATCAGAGGTTTTTATCAATAACTTTCCTCTGAATCCAAATCAAATCTTATCCATATATTTGTATATATTTTCTAAATTACATGGAAATAGATTCTAGATGAAAAGTTAATTTAACTAAAACTCATTGAATTGTGTGATAGCCTAGTGTAAGAAAATAAATTTTGAATTTTAATAAAAAAAAATATATCACATCTTTTAAAGTATGGTTCTGATCACTTTGTAATGTAGAGGAGACGGGCTTTCAAAATTTTGCATTCAGAGGCACCCTGTGTGAACACAGTTGGTGTTACAGGGTGTCAAAGTTGACAACTTTGTCGCTGTTGTAACTTTCAACGCCTGCTATTTCTACAATTATATGCTGATTATACAGTTTTTTATCTTTAGAGAATCCACAGTGCAAGACAAACAAAAAATGTGTCAATGGATGCTGAATATCTGTTACCGTTATTACGATATTCTCTATCAAACTTAAAAATTTAAATTTTTTCATTGACTTTTTTCACTCTTTTGTTGATAACTCGGTCATTTAAGGGAAACCAATATTTTTGAAAACACCACTAAATTGGGAACACTTCAAAAATGTAAAAAACAATGTCAAAAATGTTAAGTTACGATATCTTAAGTCGTTTGGTAATGCTTGTAAAAAGCACAATATATATTATATATGTATTCATTCAGTATTTTTTTTTGTTTTTCCCAAGAAACCTATAAAAATCTGCAAATTTACCTGAAAGACATGGCTTTGGCAAATATATTCCATGTAAAATTATGATCATTTGGAAATGCAATGAAAATTTACAAATTTTGAACAAATTTTTCGATTTTGGGGCTTTTTTACATAATTTTTTTATTTTTATTGCAGATTGAAATGTTTTTAAATATGCGCCATAATAGAAAGATATAATACACATAAATGAGCAGTACATTGGTATATAACATGTGAAAAACTTAATAAGATACTAGTGGTCTTCATGAAAGCTCGAAAGAACCTCGTAAACTCGAAAACATCGTAAACTTGCACAGCAAACGTCAAAACAAACAACTTTCCCATACAAAGCGCTTGCACAAAAGTGGAAAGTTTTCGAGGCAAATTTGCTGGGCAAACCTGGAAAAAGAAACGTGAAAACTTTTGACATTTCAATGTTTATATTTTTGTATTGAAAAACAGAGAGGGTTTTTGATTTATGTGGAAAAAATAAAATAATGGAATAGGTAAAGCATATACTTTTAATTTTACTTTGTTTATTTACTTTATTAGCCTTTTTTTGACAATTGCAGCATAGATACACTGAGCAACTTTATTTGGTGACTCATGAAACGCTTCGGAGCAAACTTACGCTGCGCAAAAGTTCTAGGTTTTCTTGGTTGCATGAATACCGCTACTATCAATATTTACTTATATACTTCAAACCACAATTTAAAGGATTTTTTCGTGTAAGTTTTTTCGTATTTTTTCTATAAGAGTTACAGAAATTTTTGAATTGTGCATATTTCTTAACGCAGTTTCGTAGAAGAGGAGTTTACCTTTCAATGGTATATGTAGGGGTTTCCAGCTTCTCTGAAGAACACTTGATATCCCAAATAATATTGCAAAGAATATTGTATTTAATTACGATTTCTATGACGATATTGCTGTAATTCAAATTTTCACACTTCATGTTTTCAGAGAAGTCCTTACCGATAGCATAAGTAAAGAAACTGACGATAGTAATGATTTTACTGAAGAATTTGTATACTGCACAGGCAATAACAAATTAAGTGCTTTTGATCACTGTAAATATAAACGAATTTCGTCCAAAGATACCTAGGAGCTAATATGACTGCTTTAATGTGTTAAACTTTGGGGAGGGTATGAAAATGTTTCTGTTTAGTTTTTTGTTGTCATTTTAGTAATCACGTGTTCAGTGAACAAAGCCGATCCATAATTATCGGAGACGTTACTTTTAAGCTCATATCGTTGGTTGTGTACAAATTTTGGATCTTGTTTTCAATAACTCGAACCTTTAAAATCGGCTTAGCCGGTAATATCGGCTGACATTCGAAGCCGATGCGAGCCTTAAATGTTGGCCGCGTGAACTTCAAAAAATTTCCTACGGTGGCAGCACCATAGAGTAATCTCAGACTAGAGAGAATATTTGGCTCATCTGACGTTTCCTGTCACACACTTCGTGTGATAGAGAGATGTTTGACGAAAAGTGCTATACACCAGGTGGAATTACAATAACTTCTATAACTTCATGCCATTTTGGTGAAAAACTGTGAAATTTAAATGTGTTTTAAACTTTTTTATTGACTGTTATTGTTAGCATACATTTGTGTTGTATTTAACACAATAATTTTAAGACACAAAACGAAATGCCGGTGTTGTTATTTTGTTCGTTGTTTTGAACTATTGCCTCTATCTGGTATTAGTAAAGCAATTCTTTTCAACATCAACCGTAAATATCACACCAGGCCTAATGTCATAAATTTGGTGGAAGAACTAGTAGATCTACTGTAAGTATTAATCTATTGGCAGCACATGGAATACATACATATATGCAAACATACTTATATATGCAAAAAAAGTACTAAATGCATTTTGTGCAGTAGAAACAGCGTTGTACACGATAATTTCAAGTCAACTTCAACGAAATTATCGTAAATATCTCAATTTCGTAGTTGTCAAAATGTATGCCAAGTTGAGCAATTTAAATTCGATTTCAGCTCAAATTGCGATAGACTTCAATTTTACGGCAACATGAACCTATCTTTACATGTAGATAAAACATCAGTAGCTAATACAAATTTGCTTACTTACCCTTTTAATATACCCTATCTTTTAATCAAATTTACAGTACTTCTTCCATAATAAAGCAGGCTGCATTTGCATGATGAACCGCTGGATTACAAAAGGGCTAAAGCGATAAGTGGAAACGCTGGTCCAATGTGATTTGCTGACGTCGCTAAGGTTGTATTGGTACGATGACAACATCCATAAGGACGAATGGAGTGACGTGGAAAACGGAGTGTCCTCGTTACGCTCTGATGTTCTCAGGGAGTTGCCGGGTTCATTTCCCGACTGAGGACGTAGGCTGTTATCAAGACCGAATAAAATTAATGCACTTCAGACATGAGTGCTCTGGCGTGGGCTATCGCTGCGCTCTGAGAGAATAGTTGAAATCTATCCGGGTGCGGCACTGAATGTTGTCAAAAAAATAAGATATCCCATCCCGTCTCGGCAGGGCCCACGCATGGATTCCGGCAATAACAACCGATGCGAATTCAATCGTAAAGTGGCTACAAGATTGCATTCCCGGTCTTCCAACCAAAAAGTGGAAGGTCGGTCGATTGGATGGAGTCTCTCTAGGAGTCAGTAGGATCCAACTGAAAGTGTACAAGAGTGATAAGGCAGGCAACCCTGTATACTTATATACTCCACCACATATTCCTGGTGTAGTTTTCTAATTGGAACCTGCTCTGTCGCAAGTGTCAGAGATACATATGTAGGATACTAGCGCTTCTTCCTTTTCTGATGCGCTTCCACCGCCCTAAAAGTCCTCCTTTCGCTAAGAGAAATATAACTGGTCCTAATCCAGCAACCATCGGTTGGTGGGGATATGGTTATTGGTCCTTGGATGCCTCGGTTTAAGCTGCTTCAAAGTACAGGTAGGGGAAGACATATGACCTGTATACTTGCCAGAAGCAATCTTATTATTTATCTTCTTCTCTCTTTTAGTGGCGAAGATGTAGTAGTAGCCAGCCTGGAGTTAAGTAACTCCTATTATTGGTTGGCCGCTCTACATATGACATATGACGCTAGTGAAATTGTAACCGAATCCAGAATTCTTTGGGCTATAAAAAGCTTCAAACCTTTCAATTCGTCAGGACCGGACAATGTCTCGCCCGCAGAACTGCAGGCAGTGGCTGATAAACTTTTGTACTGGCACAAAGAGCTGTACACCGAGTCCATCCTGCATCACATTTTTCTCCCATCCACATAAATTGTAAAGTTTTTGAAATATAAATATGTATACATAATACGCTTTCTTTTTCTTTCTTTATTGACTATTCTACAACCGCATGAGGTCAGATGTCTTAGAAATATTAATTAAACAAACAAATTAAACAAATGTTAATATATTTCTCCACCTGGTTCTATCCTTCGCATTTTCACGCCAGTTGGTAACACCAAGGATACGGAGGGATTCTTCGGAATGGTTTCTCCATCGGAGTCTTCGGGAACGTTATCGAAAACCTTTATCCATTCTGTTAACATGGCCTAGCCACCGCAACTGGCCTAATTTGATTCGCCTAGAGATGTCCACGTCAGAATGTAAATCATATAGCTCTTGGTTCCAGAGACGTCGGTATTCACCGTTTCTCTAACAGCACCATATATTTTACGGAGAATTTTCCCCTCGAATACTCTCAGGTGTTTTTCATCCGCTTGCGATATGACCCAAGTTTCGGAACCATATGCCTGGACTGGTAAAATGAGAGTCTGGTATAGCTGGACCTTTGTCCGTCGAGAGAGGGCTTTGTTTTTAAACTGCTTGCTAAGCCCAAAATAGCATATATTTGCAAGCACAATTCTCCTATGGCTGACGTTGTTGCCCTTGTCAATGAACAGGCTGACGTTGTTGTCCTTGTCAACGGCGGATTTCAAAGTAGATAAATTCATCTACCACTTCAAAATTAAATCGGTTGTCAACGTTCAAGTGCAGACCAAGTCGAGAGATTTGTCTAGTCGTTGACACCATCAATTTTGTCTTGCCCTCATTAACAGCAAGACCCACCTTCGCTGATTCTAGAAACTACTGCAGTAACCTTTCGCAAATTTCGCCCAATGATGTCTATGTCTTCAGCATACGCCAGCAACATATGTATGGCTTTTCGTGTTAATGGTTCGCATTTACTACAACAATTTCTCATTATTATCTCCATTAAGATGTTGAAGAGATTGCACGAAAGTGTCTCAGTCCTCGCTTGGTGCAGAGTGGTTCAGTGAGGTCTTTCCTCACCTTCACTGCTGATTTGGTGTTGGTCAGCGTCATTCTACAGAGGCGGATCAGAATCAGATCAGAATTCCATGTTCATCCATAGCTTCGTACAATTTTCCCCGTATGGGGCTATCGAAAGCAGCTTTGTAATCGACAAAAAGATGGTATGTATCGATTTGATTTGCGTGGGTCTTTTCCAGGATAGTTGGTAGTAGCGTAGCGTGAATAGTTGGTCAGTTGTGGACACGCTTTAATTTATGATATTACAGTAATTAATAACACTCAGGTATAAATTTCTTGTCACTCCGTGCTCAGAAATTTATGCCTTTTTTGAAAGCGCCGACTAAAATATTATGACGCTGGCGCGACAAGATTAGTTAGATTGTAAGTAAATTGTCATGTCAAAAAATGCATCCCTTTCTGTGAGTCTTTCTTGGTTACGAGATATCTCAAAAACATTTGATTTTTTTCGTTTAATTTAAACAGCGATTCTTACTAACCGATAAATAAATTGCAACTTTCTTTGCCATGTATTAAATGTACCAGAGATACATAATTTTATTCTGTCATTCGTTTTTGATGTGTTAACATCTATACGCGCGGCTCTAGGGCAGTAAACTATCAGTTTAATACATACGCAAGTGTTAGGTTTGTAAGAGTAAATCATCGTTTGTTTGTTCGTTGCTTGGTAGTCGGTATTGAAAGTGATTATTGGGCGATTTTCATATAATTTTCCCACGCGATTTTCTCCGGAAATTCATAGCCGATTTTATTAATTTTTGGATTAAAAAGCTAGTGCGGGTTTCGACGAAGAGTTTGGGCCAAAAATTAAGGCGATCCGATATCGGCGAGCCGAGATTTAAGTGTTTTAATTTGGAGTATTAATTTGGAGTAATATTAAAAAAGTGTTTTGTTGATCTTCGGTTTTGTCTTATCATCGTTTGTTTGTTCGTTGCTTGGCAGTCTGTATTGAAACTGATTATTGGACGATTTTCATATAATTTTCCCACGCGATTTTCTCCGGAAATTCATAGCCGATTTTATTAATTTTTGGATTAAAAAGCTAGTGCGGGTTTCGACGAAGAGTTTAGGCCAAAAATTAAGGCGATCCGATATCGGCGAGCCGAGATCGAAGTGTTTTAATTTGGAGTATTAATTTGGAGTAATATTAAAAAAGTATTTTATGTTGATCTTCGGTTATATCGTACGAATATAACAATGTATGTATGTATGTACAAGTGTCTGTTGCTTTGCATTCTTTGACTTTTGTGGGAATAAAACAAAAAGTATTGAGCAAGAAAATAATGACACATGTGCTTGCACTGGGTCTTTAAATAATTTTAAGTATTAATATTATTTAACTGTAACGTCATCATATGATTGAACGCTGTTTTCTATTTTCCAATGTAACATTTACGAATGTGTTCATAGAAATCGAACAGGTACTGTGTAGCAAAAAGGTGTTAACACATCGCCCGTGAGTTCGAACACTCATTGGATTTTTTTTCTTCACACTTTTTGCATTTGAGATATGACAAAATTTGTTCCTCAGTGTGATTATAAATATTTATTCTACTCCAAACAAAATCGCTTTTTGTTAAAGCTCATTAAATTTTACGCGTCAAATTAAAGTAAACCGTGACACTTCCTTTACGCGAGAAGTTGTTGAGTTCTAAAAGTGGTTTCACCTGTTTTATAATTTTTTGTGCGCATTTAGAGAAAGCTTTACGATGGGAAAACAAACGTCAGAGGACACTCGGAAAATTATCATAGATTTGCATAAATAGGGCAAATCTTTGCGTGAAATATCTTAAACCATAGAAGACCATGAGCTGTGGCCAGAGAAGTGAAAGCATATCCAGCGTCAGGCGCCATAAAAATAGCAGACAAGTTACACAAACCTCCGACAAATCACCGTTAGAAGATCGCTGTACAAAAATGTTTTACATGGGCAAGTACCACGTAAGCAACTTTACATTTCGAAAATCAACCAAAGTATACGCTTGCATTTCGTCACAAAAATATAAGAGAAACACTTTGTTCAACGACGAGAGTAAGTGTGAAATCTTTGGTGTAACAAAATCCTTCAAAAATATGGAAAAACAAAAATTAATCCTTCAACGAGAATAATGTGGTCAAAACGATTAAACGTCTGGGGATGAATGACGGCACACAGTGGGACCGATGGCAAAAATGTGGTAATAATATCAGAACTTCTAAACTAGTATTATGCTTGTTTTAAAAAGTACTAGGTATTTGTAGGGAAGGAATTATGCTATCAGAATATGTTATTCAGAAACACCCTTTTCCGGCGCACGTTGTACTACAGGTTGTCACAGTATACCGACTACCTTGGTGTTGTTCAAACTTTCATGGCGGGTATGCCGATTTCAAAGACTTTTTGCTTTTGAGAATCTACTAAGTAGCACAAATAAAAAACATGCTTAGATTGCATCCGTTACTAACATATTTGGAATCAATAATTTACAGTGTAAATTTTTTCCTTACTTTGTTCAGATTTTTGGTAGCAACCTGGGCCAAAATTTAGTTTCAAAATCACAGACACATTGGCAACACTTTAGCAAAATATAAGTTTAAATTATTTCAAACTCTGTGGTAACGACAACTTTTTAAACTTGATTTGTACCACCATTCTTTGAGTATTTCCAAAATTTTTTGTAACAAAGATATACAATTTTTTAAAGCTCAGGACTTGGTAAAGGTGCTAAATGTAATTTAATAACTTTTTAAACATTAACATTAATTTACTTCGTGAGTATATACTTCCAATCGAATTTGCCCAGAATTTTCGAAAAAAAATTATTATTATTTTTTTCGTTTAGTTTCAACTGTTTGAAACGTCTAGGCACACCTTAGTAGAAGAAGAAATAACCTTTCGAACCATGTATTATCGGCGAACTATGGTATTACAACAAGTCTAGAGAACGCACGCAAAAGCAACACATTGGCCTGAATTTGCAGTTTCTGTACCCTTCTTGTTACATGATAACCACCCGTAAAACCCTGCCAGTGTGAAAACAATTTGGAATGAAGATATATTACGTTAAACACCAATCATTTACTGAAAATCGATAATTTTGTCACTCCCGTTTTGGTACCTCCCAAATAATGGGTGGGTGCACGGCTGGTTGGCCGGAGCAATACCTGCCTTATAGCACAAGCGATCATAATACAATTTAATATGCGACAGTTTAAAATACCTGGGATGTGATACTAGTTTTTTTTAGGTGTTGTCGAGTAGAACAAGAACCACCGCCAACATCTTGACTTACGGGTAAAACCCGCGTTTGCATACCTTTTACGTGTATAGTCTTGTAACTTAGATAATTATCAACCGCTTCTAAGAGCTTTCGAACGATATGTACGTTATTTAAGAAAACTTAAGAAATCTGTGTGTATTTGTCCAAGAAACACCTTTTTCCAATTTTTTGAACTTTGGCGATATTTTTACACATTATTTTATAAGGCAACCGTAATACCTATGAATTTCTACCAAAAAGCCATTTACCAAGGACTAAAATGCAACTTAGTTTTTAAAAATCCGTTGGTAATTGACTAAGTTAATGAAGCTTTCGTTAAAACTACATTTTTGCAAAAATGTAAGTTTTGGTTATTCAAAAATGTTTGCTTGATCGTTTTCTTTTTATTTCAGCATCATTAGTTTATGTTTGCAATGAACAACAAAATTCTGAAATCATCCGTATTTTATTTTTCCCTTTATAGTGTTTTTCAATTGTAGCCATTTCTTGTTCATCGCAGAACTGGTCGAGGGTATCTGGAAAGAAGCCCAAATGTAAAACATGAATTTGTATGGACATGTTGCAGCCCATTTTACCATACGCACTTAAAAATTCACTAACAACCGTGACATCGTCGTCACATCTGTGATTTTCAAGGAAATTGTAACATAACGCACGTATATGGGTTTTTTAATTTTCATTAGATTTTAATTTCCATTACTTTATCTACGTAATGTAAATACAAAAGTATTGTTCGTAATGGCAATTAAAAATTTTTTAATTTGCCTTTACTCAGCCAATGCAACTACAGGTTGTGGAATCGGATGCCAATTGTTTGAAGTATGGGAATGCTTTTAATTATTTTGAATTTGTTTGACTGCTGGCAATTCTGTATTTAAAGCATTTTATATGTAGAGGTTTGTGGCTTCGATAGCTATTACCTCTTCGTACTTTCAATTTCATAAACCTGTACTGTATAACATATTTGAAAACCAAAACTGCCAGATATGATGGAAATGCTTTGAAAATAAGTACAATTGCCAATGGTATTGAAATTTTTTTGAATTTGCATAAGCGTCAGTCAAAATATCTCCATCATTTAACAGTTGTCAGCGTAAATTTTATGTAAAAACACCATTAATACATAATGAAATTTTTGTTTGAATCTTTATTTGAATTATTTTTGAAGAAATTTAATTATTTATTAATGAAAATTTGAATTATTTATTAATTTATTATATATTATAAATTTGAATTATTTAAAATGACAGTTTGCTATTATTTCCCAATACGAAAAAAAATTTTTGTGAAAAATATGGAAATTTATTTTAAAATTCAGATATTTTCTTGCGAAGCTTGCTTGGATTCCATTCGACTGATTTTACTTCGGCTAGCTGACGTAGTCACCTTGATTCCTTCGCGGTTTTTATATCAATTGCACGTTTAGCTACGCCGGTTAGTAGTTGAACGTACCGCTCGGTACCTTGAATATGGCATGGAATCTTCGGATAGTCTGGCGGTGGATCTTCATCTTCCTCATCATCAAAATAAGTTTTCAAATGTTCATATGGTATACTTCTTGTGAATGGTGGTTTTGACAGTTTTTCATCGTCGTCCAAATCAATCAGTGGAATAAAAATTAATTTTCGCTTTTACGTAGGAACGCATATAATAGCACACTGTCATTTTCTGTAATAAATAATTAAAATTTTCATTAATAATTAAATCAATTTCATCAAAAATAATTCAAATATTTTTTTGTTTTCGAAAAACTAATATCGCCTTTAACGTGCGAATTTACTTAGAAATGAGCTATTTGACACGGGAGAAAATACATACAAATTGGTTTAGAGCCTTAAAAATAACAAAAATCGAAAAAAAAACCATTATTCGACAAAAACTCGTCTAAAAACCCAAGAAAAACATTTTTTTGGAAAAACTGCCATCGTCATCATTTTTAGCGTACAATTTCACCTTGGATAGGACATATTTAAAAAAATGTTGAATTGGTGAATTTTTTTAACATACCTACTAAAAAACCTTAAAATTATCGCTTAAAAAAGATAGAGATTTCGAAAAAAAACTCGTCCAAAACCTCAAGAAAAAACATTTTTTGGAAAAACTGCTATCGCCATTATTTTTAGCGTACAATTTCACCTTGGAAAGGTAATATTAAAAAAAATTAAATCAGCCGATTTTTTTATTACCTACTAAAAAAACCTTAAAAATAAAAGTTGAGAAAAAGTCAAAAAATTGAAATTTGGGCGCCTCGAAAATGTTTTTTTTTTTATATGTCGTAGTGGAACTTTTTTCCAAAAAAAGCTAAAAGCTATCAAAAAATCGATGGCACAATATCGATTGCTAAATCGACCCACCCTAATGTACATCGTTATAAAGCTCTAAGTTCGTTCTTTCCAAATCCCTTGTGATAATTAGCTAAGGTGGTTTTTTACCCGTAAGTCAAGATTTTGGAGGTGTTTGGGAAATTTCACAAATGGAAGAATCTTGTTTTACTCGACTACACCTACAAGAAAAATAGAATCACTTCCCAGATATTTCTACTTAATTTTTTTTGTATCACTGTGTAATATTTCGCCAAACGTCACTCTGCTGCTAAAAGTGGGCGATTTTGGCACTTCCATTTTGGTACCTCCCATACAAAAAGATTTCCGGACTCTGGATCTGTCGATGATATAGCTCATGTAAAACAATCTATCTTAACGAAAATCTTTACCGGTTGGCGCACACTACTGGTTAAATGCAAGAACTACCGCAAAATACTATCGATCTGAATGAAATTTGGTATAAGCCTCCATATACTTTTCGTCAAGCGCCAGTCACGTGCTGAAAAAGGGCGATTTTGCTACACCTATTAAGGTACCTCCAATAAAAAAGTTGTGAGGATGTCTGCTCGGTGGCCCCAATAGCTGCCACACAGAAGTTACGCTTTGGCATATGGCACAATATTGTATAATTCCAAATTATATAAAGATCTGTTTTCAGTTTCGGGATATATCTGTCTAACAGCCAATTATGAGCCCTGAATTTGTATGGGAGGTATCATAATGGGCGTGTGCAAAGGCATCTATTTTCGATTATAGAGTAAGGGTTAACAAAATATTGTCCAGTTCCCAATTTCTTTCGTAGTGGTTGTATTTTACGGGAGCTATCGGGACATATCGGGCCGATATGTGCCAAAACGGCACAAATTATGCCAACGTGGTATGTTAACACTGGATAAAAATAAAAACTTTTGCTTTAGCGTATGCGGAATGAAATATGGACTGACATATTATATTTTCAACTGTGAAACTGGCCATTATTCACGTTATGCATAGCCCCCTGGAATTCCCTTGTGTTCATCTTCTGGAGTTCCATTTTAATTTTATTTATTAGGCTGTTCACATTTTTTGGTTTGTAATCCTTTCCATAAATTTGCCCAAAAAGTTACAATTGGACTTAGTTGTGGGAAGTTTGGAGGGGTTTGGTTCTTGGTACAAATTGTATGTTTAAATTTGCCAAAGAAGACTATGCGGCTCTAATATGGTGTGGCGACGCCAAGCCCAGCCAAAATATAATTTTGTCATTCTTGTGATACTTATCAATAAATTTCTTAAGTACAGGAAGACATTTGACTTGAGCGTATACAGCTAAGCCCGATTTTATGAACACCGGCCCGCTGATGCCACTCACTTATCGCCAGCCACAATAAAACCTTTTTGGGAAACTTCGTTGTAGTAATTTTGGTTACATTTTCCGGTGGTATAGTATTAGAGAGCTTAAAATAATATTTTAGAGTCCGTTCATGTCCCTCGGCCTTAAAATATGTAGCTTTCATCATCCATGATGCAAACGTAAGTCGAGCCTGCAGCAAACAAATTTTGTGATAAAGCACGTAGTCATTGTTTGATGATAAGCGACTGTTTTTTTTTAAGACAGCTGGAACGTTTTTTTTGCACCTTGACCACTCCCACATCTGCTACGTATTTTTTTATTGTTTTGTCACTGATATTATACTTATTTGCCAACGCACGATACGATTTTGCAGCATGTCCCATAATTTCTGCCTTCAATCTAGCTCGAGTTTGGCTGCACTGCAAACACACATTTTTTATCGGAGCCGCTTTTTCTATTTATTGATTTTCCACTCCCGAAAGCTTTTATTGTCTTATATATAAACCATTTTTTGAACTGCATCTCTGAAAAGTGACGAAATTTATCATAGTTGCTTCTTTGTGGATTATTTTCACAAAAATTACAAATCAATTTGCGACGTTCTAATTCGTTAAGTGACATTGTAACTACTAATGTTAGTTTATCGAACTGATTTCTCCAGCCGAATAAATACTGGAATAGTACGGTTACTTTTTCATATATTGTTACGATATTCTATTTTGTTTTGTTTTGGGAATGATTGTTGAAAATAAGTCCATATTTCAATCCGCATACGTGATGCTATCAAATTTAGACGCACATTTCTATTCTCCAAGTAGCTTAGCGATGTTTAATTTCTTATCGCTTAGCAATAGACTTTCCGCTAGCTATGTAATGTCTGTGACGACACTAAATAGAATATAATTCAATATTATTGATTCTTAGACGACCCGAAGATGTGCGCAATTTGGCAACCCTGGTAAAAGAGAACCAAAAAGTGCTAGAAATTCACTCAAAGGCATTCCTCTCACGCGTCATATCTTGATTATTTCATACTTTTTGCATAGTTTATGTAATTTTACTTCAACATGGTTGGAATTTGTATAGTTATATATAATAACACTATTAAAAAGCTGCTCGTATATTGAACACTTCAATGAAGAGAGTAAGAGAGAGAACAGCGAATGACTAGGGTTTCACTCGTTCTGTTTGATGGCATTTGAGTGAAGAGAAATTTTGGCTGTCTACTTGACAAATACTTACAACTTTATATTCGTCACCCTCTAACGCACAGCTTATAGTCGGAATGCTGCCGCCTCACGTGGATCCATGATAATCAATTAAGAAACAATGAATTTGCCTACATTCGTATGTAAATTCTAGGATGATTAGTTCCTTTTATAAAACCGGGTACTCGGGGTTTCCTGCTTATAAAAACAATCGTTGTTTTATGTTGCTGTTTTTCGAATAGCGAATAATCCCGGTAAATTTTGTCGAAAATTTTTTTAGCAGTTTTAGCATTTTCACCATGTACGTTGTTTTGGCTTGGCCTGAAGAACTTCTTAACGTTATGATGTTGTCAGTCGAATCTTTAATTTTCGTGTATATATAAGGGCCGATAAAAAACTTATTTTTATGTATATACTTTTCTATCTCATTAATAGATACTTGTGAGTGAGAATTAGACATATTCAATTAATTTTACCTATTTTATCATCGGCAGTGCAATTATTAGTGTGGGTTCAATCCTCGCTGTGGGGTCTGATCAGTAAGCCGGTGAATTTTTTTGAGTGCAAATTAGTGAATATTTCGAAACCCGTCTTTTGAAAAAAGTTGAATAATTGATCAACCTAGTAAATTAAGCATTGCTTTTGGTGGAGTGTTTAGCACTTATGATTTGGCTAATAATGCCACCTCTTTTGTCTTACAAAAAATCCCCAACCCCAAATTGGGCAATATTACAGATGTTTTTTTTTCTGTGTAGTGAGAGCTGATTTATTAAAAATAAGAAAAACAATTTTATTGGGTCATCTTTATTGCCATACAAAAAAACCTTTCTTTACATTTATTTTTTAAAGATTATTCCCTTCAAGGGTTGGCCGTAACTTCGGGTAGCATGGTCCATTCCGACGTTTTAATTTTCAATAATGTCTTCGAGCATATCGAGTGGGGTTTGGTAAATGATGCGAGTAATGTTGGCTTCCAGTACCTCAATAGTAGTCGGCATATCCACAGAGGATGAACTTAAGCTATGTAGTCCATAAGGGTTGTGATATCACAAAATATAGATGACCAATTCACTATACAGTTGCTTGAAATTAACGGTTTTCCGAATTGCTCTCGTAATAGTGCCATGGTTTCAAGGGTTGTGTGCAGTAGCGCCATCTTGTGGGAACCAAATGTCGTCGAGATCACGGGCCTCAATTTCAGCAGGAAATAGTTTGTTATCATGGCGTGATAACGGACGCCGCTCACAGTTAAGTTCCGGCCGGTCTAATTTTTGATGATTCCACCTGCTCATATACCACAGGAAACCATTATTTGTCTGGTATAATGGCAGCTCTTGGACCTCTACTGCTGTTTTGTTTATTGACATATTTGCTTAATCCAGAAATGGGCTTCATCATTGAACAACATTTTTGGTTGAAAACAGTAAACATATTGCATACTGGTCATCGTCTGATCCATAATGGGCGTCTGCAATGGAATATCCTGGCAGTAAGTGAAATGCGAAAACCCGGTGAATTGGGCAGTGAATATACAAAAACGAAAAAGAAGACATAAACAACCCCTATTTGTTGACGACCCCAGCAAACGTTATAAGAACCACGATTTACGGATATGCACTTGGAATGTAAGAACTCTATATATATCCGGTACAAGTATCCAATTGGCTGTTGTTGTCCTATTCAGGAAATGCGATGGACAGGACATGGCTGCACAAGAAAAGGAACATGCGACATATACTACAGTTGCCATGAGAAGAAACATGCATTTGATTGCGGATTTGTAGTTGGCAAAAGACTGCGACATCTAGTCTCTAGGCTCAATCCTGTGAGTGAACGTATAGCCACAATCCGCATGAAAGCGAAATATTTATATATTTCCCTAATTTGTGTGCATGGCTCGACAGAAGAGAAAGATGATGATGCCAAACACATATTCTATGATGCCAAACACATACGTATGACCGTGGCCCTAAAGATTGTACTGGGAGATTTTAATGCTAAAGTAAGCAGGGATTATGTGTTTCATCCAACTACTGATAATTTCAGTCTACATCTGACAGTTCCGACAACGGTATGAGACTGTTTGACTTTGCCGCAGCAAAAATCACGGTCTTAGTGGTACAAGATTCCAGCATAGAGACATCCACAAGTCTACTTGGTCGACTCAAGGAAGCTCTCGCATCGTTTGACACAGAACTCACCTCTTCCCCATGACGATGCTAAACCGCAATGGAAATCCATTTCGGACTCTTTTTTTAAAATTGTCACAACAACCGTACTTAATTTTGAAAAACTGCTTCGCAACAAACCATGGTGCGATGAAGAGTGTCGCATAGAAAATTATGAAAATCACGATAATGCTTATGTCAATTGTAACGCGAGCTGCAACTGAGCGGTATAAGGAAAAACGAAAGGAGGCAAACCGTGTCTGTAGGCGTAAGAGCCAGCAGTGGAGAAAGCGCGAGAGTGAGAAAATTGAGACATACAAAAGGAAGAACGAAGCCCGAAAATTCTACCAAAAAGTCAAGAACAGACCTAATGGACATATTTCGGGGCCCCCTTCTGTAAAGAGACAAGGACGGGAATCGCGTCTCAGATGTAGTATGCATAATACTGTTGACCATGCATACTGTAGTATGCACAGCACCGCCAATGCACACACGTGTAGTAATGCGATCATGTCTAGATATAAAGACACTTTTACCTGTTCCCACGGTGAACGGTATGCTGTTGTCCAATGCCATGCACTTTTGCTGAAGTTGTTATTCACACGGTCTAATACGTGTGCATACTACGCTCTCTTCAATGTATTAGTAAATAAGTAGCTCTTAACATAATGTAATGATAATAAAGGGCAGTCGCTCACCAACCCTAAACGATCATGGAGTTTACTTATTACACAGGTGTTCCGAGCTTATTGGGAATAAAGAGAGATATCCAATGGCGATGAGACAATCGATCACGACGATGTCGATTGCCCCTCCTAACCAAGACGAGGTCAGAACAGCTGTGAACCCTGTTTAAAAACTATAAAGCCGCAGGAGCCGATATGGTGCATGCATTAGCTCAATAGCAAAACAAAACTCCGGCCATTGGAGTCTCAGTGTACCATGCCGCATATTTAAAAAGAGGTTACCCGAGTGTCTGTGCCAACTACTGTGGAATAGGCCTTTTATCCATAGCATATAGGGTTATATCAAGTATAATGTGCGAAAAACTGATACCAATTATCGCTGACCTGATTGGACCATACCAGTGCGACTTTATGTCTGGAAGATCGACATCTTACAGATTTTCACGCTACGCCAAATCCTGGTGAAGACCCATGAAAAACAAATCGACACCTATCATCTCTTTGTCGATTATAAGGTGGTCTTCGATACGGGAGAAACTCTACGATGCAACATCTGAGCTTGGTATTCCTGCAAATCTCATATACCTTTCCAAATCCGCAGTAAAAGTTGGTAAGGATCTTACCGAACCTTTCGAAACTAAGCGAGACCTCAGCGAAGGCGAGACCCAATCGTGCGATCTCTTTAACCTCTTAATGGAGATAATTAAGAGAAAAACCGCAGTCAACATTAATAAAACCATCAGCCGCAAAAATCACATGCTGTCACATGATATATGTAGATACCTTTGGGCGCACAATCACAGAAGTTACTGCGGTGTTTTCGAGAATTGAGAAGGAGTCTGCAGTAGTGGGTCTGATCAGTACCAGACTCTCTTTTGTCTGTCGTGTAACAAAAGTCCAGCTATACCGGACTCCCATCTTCCTATCTAGCTTAATGGCTCAGAATCCCGGATCTTATCACAAGCAGACGAAACATCTCTAGGAGTATTCGAGAGAAAAATACTCCGGAAAATGTATGGCATGTATGTATTGTATTTTTCATAGAAAACGTACTTTTTATATCTAGGTATTGATCTTGAACCGGACAATTATTAAAGAACATAACATAACAAAGATCTAATAATATGAACTTAAACGGATATCGTATAATACGCGGACGGTACACTGTAAGGCCAATCTCATGGTAATCGTAGTTTCTTTTTGGAAACAACAACATCTACTCAATGGCTTTCGATGAAAGCATGCATAGGAAAGAAATTCTCTGGTTATGGCAAATTATTGTGAATGTTTTCGCACAAGTAGGAGTGTGGAAACAATTCTCGGTAAGTTGTGTTTTGTTTATCCTATAATATGTTTATCCTATAAGATCAACTAATATTGATGCTAAATCATTAATATGTCAAAATATTATTGGAGAACGAAACTTATTTCTGCCAACCGTTTTATAAAATTGGTTTTGATAATTGGATACCTAATAGTTTGAGCCACTACAAAAATACTGGAGAGATTAAGCCCTGTCCATTGAGATCGTTTTAAAAACACTCTCTGAATCACATTAGGGATGTTCGTCCGTCTGCTATCAGTCTATTCACAGTACATGATTTAAATATCTACTTTGACTATACGTGCAATTTATTCACTTTTGTCAGGAGTGCCCAATATTGGCACTCGCAATCATTATTTCTGTCAATGGCATGGGTCGCTTCATAATGTTGACTATATCTTCGATCTGAAAAGGAATCAGGATATATATAGGTATCAAAGATTGTATATTTAACAATTTCTTAACAATTTACATAAATAAACTTAACGAAACTTCTTAAACTAAGGTTAATACTAAATTGGCAATACAAGATACTTATGTTAAAGTGTGTCGAAATACAAAAGAATTATAGATGTAGAGAGCAGTCGAATCGTATTGAGTGGCGTAATAAATGGGACTAAACTAACATACTGGCATTATTGTCACAAAACTCATAAATGTTATCGACAAAGAGCATTTGTTCAGCTACACTGTCAGCAACGGGCGCATCCGGATTTGCAGTTGTAACTGGTTCCAAAATATTTTTCAATTCGATTGGTATTCCACATTCATTTAGATCAGAGTCCAAGGTTAAGCGTTTGAGGTTATTGACTATTGATATGTCCTGTTTGATTTCATTTTTAACCTCGAGTAACTCATGTTCGGTTCTAATGATGTCCTTGGCATAGGCTTCAATGTTCCGTTGAATTTGTCCCACCGATATCTCTAAATCTTGTTCTGACTTTGTGTACAGTTCATTTTGAAGCTTATAAAGTTTACATTTATTAGTTAGTTCCTTGGTAAGGGCATATTCACGATCGTACAGCTCATTCATTTCGGCATTCGTTTGGGCCAATTTATTACGCACCGAACTGCGTATGGTCGAATCTTTGCGTCTGCGTAAATAATTCGAGTTAAGTCCGAAACTGGCCCCCGTATTGTTGGGAATTCGATTCTCTTTACGCCTGCGAGTGGATTTGCGTTTGCGTTGCGTTGCACGTGACTCCGATAAACGGTACAGTTTATCTTTGTTGGTTTTAGATTTGGCTTGAATTTCAGGCTCCTCGCTGGATGGCTTTAAATTTGAGTTTTTCGTGTTGGTCACTGGATCGCTGCCAGAATGTGGCATAAGGACTAACATAATGTCCTTTTGTCTCTTATGGTGGATTTTATCATTGGCCTGAATCTTTTCATTGTTAGTTATCAGTTTTTGTGTTTTTTTCTTGTGCGTTGACTTCCGTTTACCGAATTTGAGTAACTTGCATATGTAATTACGTATGGACGTCAGGGTTGTATTTGTTTTTAATGCCTTAGTGGGATCCTGTATGTCCTTGTGGTGTTTCAAACTCAAACGTATCTGTAAATAAGACATAATTATATTAATTGTATTGGTTTTATTATAATACATTCACATATGTTAGGTGGGGGATTATTTTCTCTCTAGGTAATTATATGACAATTAGAGGACTAGGATGTTGTGGTATGGTATCTATTGTTAATGTTATCATGAAATCGAATTATAATTATTGAAATGTAATGTGGCATTTGCCGCCGCTACACAATTTGTTTACATTAGTGAACAAATTGGGCGTCATTTGTTTGTATTTTGTATGACATTTATTAACTAAACATGTGTAAGTAGTTGAGAGGACTCTGCGTATGTGCCGGCAAATGTCCTTAATTGTTCTAGGAAAAATTTCCTTAAATTAATTACAAATGTTCTGAATTTGAGAAAAATTATACACACTTAATTCAAGCAAAGGTGTCTGAAAAATAATTTTATCAACAAAAGAATTTTTAAGTTCGTATTGGAGTGAAACCCAGCCTGCCAAATTTGGAGCGCTCCAAAAAAGGAGCGTGTTCGGGGAGTACACTTATAAAGGGCGCCCGAAAGAGCTCCGAATGGGATAGTTTAAGGAGCGTTGAATAATATTGTAATTTTATTATCTTTGTATTCCTAAAAAGGAGCGTGTAGGGAGAACCACAGCGCTCCTGAAAGGAGTGTTTACGAAGTGCGCCTATAAAGGACGTCCGAAAGAGCTCCGCATGGGATTGTTTGAGGAGTGCAGAAACTTGAGAAACTCCTACAGAATTACCGGAAGAAATATTAAACATTCTGTAAATACAAAGCAATTATTAAAACATACACTTACTTCATTTAAAAAAAAAATGATTTTTAAATTTTAGGGGTCCTTTTTCAAAAATTAGAAGCGAGAAAAGGAGTTAGTGCGGAGTGTTTGTGTGTTATTTAAATGAGCGTTCTGGAACTCGAAAAAGCAGCGTGTAGGAACTCCCATAGCGCTCCTCAAAGGAGCGGAGTGCACTTATAAAGGGCTTCCGAAAGAACTCCGCTTGGGATTATTGTAGGAGCGTTAAATTATAAGAAACTCCTACATAATTACCGGAAGAAATATTAAAAATTTCTGTAAAAACAAAACAATCATTGAAATATACATACACAGACTTCATTTTATAAAATATTTATTTTAAAGAGAAATATATTGTATTGCAGTGAATAGGTATGATTGCATTGATGCCTTATGTTTCTAATAATTTATAAACTTAGGAAGTGTTTTTTAGGGTTGTTTTCGAATGGTTTTAGGAAAAAAGGAGTCATTACGGAGTCTTTACGGATTATCGGAATGAGCGTTCTGGGACTCCAAACACACTAGTTTATAGGAGTCCGTACGGAGTCCTTGTGGGTTATCTAAATGAGCGTATAGAGACTCTGAAAACACTCGTTTAAGAAGTCCCTAGGGTGCACTTGTTTCATATATTTTGAGTATGCTGTTTTCTCCGGCGGACTCCTTTCGGAGCCTCCCTAGGAGCGTTAGAGCACCGTGTGGTGGAGTCCTTGCGGACTCCGTTGATTGGCTGGGTAATAGCACTACCCCAAAAGGAGAATATCACGATACTGGTTCGAGAATGCAGGAGTTATCTAGACGGGATAGAGGCAACGAGAAGTCTTTCCCTAGTGTGGGTTCCGGGTCATACGGAAATTGTCGGAAATGAAGCCGCTGATGAACAAGGCAGGGATGGTTCTAATGGAATTGTGGATAGACAAAGTGTCACTACCTGTCGTACATCACGGGGTTTTTGACCAAAATTTGATATTCAGCGTTGATAATTGCACATAAAGTAGTACCTTCACAATTCCCATTTAGTTAATGGTGGCTATCGTAACCTTAACAACAGTTTTTGTGAGGAATGGCAATATAATTTCAAGGAAATTAATATTTTATTCCATGAAGTATTCTCGTTATTCATACATTTAAGGAAGTAATGTGGTTGACTTAAGGAAATAATTTAATTGATAGAGAGAACTCTTTTCTCTATTATAAAAAAAAGTTTACTACAAATGACGAAATATGTACTTGTACATACTACATGTAATTAATGGTCTACTTTGAAGGAAGTTGGCGCTTTGTTTAAGGGCGAGTTTTCTCTTTCCAAAAGCCCATTCGTGCTTAATTACCTACCGCTAACTATTACCATTTTTGAAGGAATATGTGGTTCCTTTTGAGGAAACATGTACATATTAGAGGCAACAATTCTACTAAATTCAAGGAAATTTTTGTTGCATTTCATGACATATTTCCACGATTTAATTATACTACATGCTTCCCTAAGCCTAATGAAAAATGGATCTTAATTTGAGTTCAAAAATCTTTGAATTCATACCTTATTAGAGTCGGTTCATTTGAAATTATGTTTGGTACTCTTCTTTCTGAATGAATTGTTTTGCAATTCAGCAAACACAAACCGGATAAACGGTAAGGTAATCCAACGTATATTTTCTACATACAGCTTCATAGATAACGAAAATTAACTCTACTTTTCCAAATGCTTTAGCCATAGAGAAATGACGTATAGAGTAGCCAACTCTCTCAGTATATTTATGACATTAGGCATGTTGCAGATGGGCGGTTGGATGTTGGAAAGTATTGCTTTAATAGTACCAGATAGAGGCAGTGGCTCAAACCAACAAACAATAAATCAGCATTTCGTTTTGTGCGTTAAAATTTTTGTGTAAATACAAAACAAATGTAAAGTAAACTAACAATAAAGGCTAACAAAAAAGTCCAAAATACGTTTATATTTCACAGTTTTTCATCAAAATTTCTTTACTATGTTTTACTCTATGAGTCTGTTGGGATATAATTTAAAAACAGTTGCTATTTATTTTTAAATTGTTTTTTAGGGGTCTTTTCTGTAAATCAATACAAAATACGCACATCCAAGGCGTCGGGATTCTGAGCAGTGGACCAACTGCAGTGGTTATTTGCTCAATTATGTGCACCCATTTACAGGGCAACGCACTGAACCGTCAGAAGTTACGATTGAAATTGTTATTAAATCCAGTATTAAAGGGGCTGTAGGAAGATTCGAACCTTTTAATGGTTAGTTTTTTATGTAGTGGTCATTTTCGTTTTTACGGTGCGTTTACACGGGACAGTTTGAGACAAGATAGTTGAGAATATGTATTAATTGTCACAAACAGAAAAATTGTTGGAGTGACGTACGCGTCCAGCCAGTTATAAAGACAGTACAGTTTTAAGCAATCGCCGACAATGTCGTTTCGTTAAATTTCGTGCTCTGATTTTTTTCTTCGCTCTTTTGCCATTGCGTTTTGCCTTACTTCTCCAAATTACAATGAAACTGATGTACTCTGCATGTCTAATTATGTATTCATGGTTATATGTGTTGCCAAACAATATTTCAATAAAAGTTATCAAAATTGTCAAATACAAATATATTTCCCAATTTGTAAGGTCGTTTGCGATGGTTTGCTTTTTTCTCAAATTACTACGAAACGTCACCGATCTGGCCCGTGGCTGAACTAGTAGAGGTTGACGCAGTAGCATTTGTTGTAATTGTGTGCACCAACAACACGCATTTAGTTTTTGTTTCATGACTCTTACCTTACATGACTCTTACCTTAAATATGAACAAACACAGTAAACAAAAAAGTACAACAACAAAATACACTGAATTGGACAGATGGGGTCATAAGAAAGCAAAATCAGTTGTTCTAATGGGCCAACCTCTACTAGTTCAGCCATGAACTGATCGCTTATGTCAAATCTCTTGCCGAAGTTACTGTCGTTGAAAAATCAGAAACAGTGGCGGGGCAAGTGAGAGAAGTGTAAGTGTGGTAGTAAAAATGTGTGAATGTATTGCTACTGTCGGAGCAAAACTGTCCCGTGTAAACGCCAGGTTAGTTAAATTGTGGTTAAACATCGAATTGTGTTTTTTTCTCTCCATGGTTAACAATGATTTAAACAGTCCATGTTGGTTAGTCAACCTGTTTGACCACATGTTTTTGACAATCACATTACTGAATGTCAAAATAAGAAATGTAAGAAAATGATTTCCCGTTACATCCCATGACGGGATTAGGGAGAGATCCTCTCAAAGTAGTGAGATGTGCGCGTTCTAGTTTTACACTCACTGATTGAGACCTACAGTTTTACACCGGTTCTGAACGATATTCTGAGAAGCTTTTTCATGGCTCAATATTCGATAATATCGCCGTCACAAAGCGAGGTGGCCGCCGTCTAAAAAAATTTGCACAATAGCCACGAACAGTACCATTGCAACACCGACAGCCACATGCGAAAACAAGGGTTGCGTTCACCCTAAATGTGAACGGGGATATTATGGGGATGGTGAACGAAACGTACTCCAGGCGACTTGTCACGTCCATGTGGGACAGTTCAACCTCTCTCTATCAGGTATATTAACAGAGTCACTGTTCAAGGAGGGGTCTTGTCTTCACTTCTATTGAACCTCGAACTAAATGGAATACTGATCACTCTCGAAAATGCGGGTTCGAACATTGTTGCTTATGCGGACGATGCGCAGTATTGCAGAATGTGAAAAACGCGCGCGTGAGGTTGAAAAGTGACTATGTCCTAAAAGTTTTTTTATGTCAGATGTGTAGGGGAATATCCAAGAATGTCAGAACAACAAAGAAGTAGGCCGCGATTGGTCGGCATAATGAAGTGTAAATTTCCAACAGTCGACAAAATGAATTGAAGGCAATGTTTGCATAGTACCCCGGTTTGCTATTGTAGAACATACTTTAAAAAAAGTAAAGATGAGCTATTCAGTATTTTAATATGAACTTTAATAAAAAATATTGAATTTGGGTTATTGATTTGCAATTTCATGGAAAATGACACGGAAAAACATTTTCCTTCAAATGAATGTTTGTCCAAAAGCAAAATAGAGCGTAATATTTCCGGAACCTCTTGGAACCTCGAAGTGAGGTTTTGTGGTGGTAGGGACACTTATTGCTGCATGAGGTTGGAAACTTGGGTTTTCGCTAACTTTTTTGCCAGCAATGATTCCGAAAAGTATGTCGAAATTCTGGTTTTTCATTCGGTTTCAAGGAATGTACCCCTAGGAATATACCGATTATTTACTACCGGCCCATTTTTAAATAGAAAAATTATAAAGAAATTTATTTTACAAAAATTTTAAAATTTTTTAGGTCCCTGAAGGTTATTTATACTATAATCAAACTTCATTTCAAAATTTGTATACCTTAAAACAGGAATTTTTTGAAAAAGTGTCATGCGCGCGTTTTTCGCAAGTAGCCCATTCTTCAGGTTACCTTTCGGACTTTGAGTAGATGGGCGGGGGAAAATTGTCCGATCAAGGCCGAGCTGATCGTTTTTATCCTTTCACGTTGAATGGTTCTTAAATTAAGCTTGCAGAGTGTGCCAAATACCAGGTTCCACACGAATTGGAACGTATTGGCATGTCCCTAGCGCCGTGTAAGCATATCCTGCAAGAACACTCATATATGATGTTGCAGGTGAGGTGGATCAATGGCACAGATTGTATACGCCGAAGTCTAATCTGGCCTATAGTGGATAGCAGGCGATCATTGAACCTTTTGTCTTTAGCCAGGCCCAAGGTATCAATGATGCGGCGGGACTAAAAGTCAATGCAATTAACTTTTGTAGAAGCTGTGACGATAACGAAGAGGAAGAATCCACTGAACATATTGTTTGCACGTGTCCAGCACTAGCCGGCAGGAGGATGTCTAGTATGGGTTCCTATATATTTAGGGACCTGGGAGAATTAACTCAGATAGGCGTGGACAAAATCTAGATCTACTTGGAGTAAACACAATGGTTGTTCCAAGGTACCACAATGGACTACTAAGTGTAAGTAAGTCGGTCATCAACTGCCATCAACACCTAACCTAACCGTATTTACTTACTTACTTATCCGGTCTCGGACAAGCCCGGGGGGTCAGGGACCTTACAAAACGAAGATAACATATTTCGCCAACCAGTTCGATCTTTTGCTTTATTTCTTCGGTTCGAAATACCAAGTGTACGCAGGGATTCGTCAACCTGATTCCTCCAGCGGAGTCTTGGTCTTCCTATTTTTTTGTCTTCCTTCGAGTTCGATTTCGAAAGCCCTTCGTGCTGGTTTGAAGTTTGACCTAGCCAGCGCAATCGCGTTATTTTGATCCGCTTAACTATGCCAATGTCAGGATAAAGCTCATACAGCTCATGATTCATGCGTCGTCGATACTCGCCGTTGTGTACTATAGGGCCATACAGTTTTCGGAGTATTTTTCTCTCGAAGAGTCCTACAGATGTTTCGTCTGCTTGCGATAGGACCCAGGTTCCTGCGCCATAAAGCAAGACAGGTTGAATGAGAGTCTGGTACAGCTGGACTTTTGTTACCCGAGAGAGGGCTTTATCTCTAAAGTGCTTGCTTAGCCCAAAATAACATACTTATATTCGCAAGCACAATTCTCCGCTTGATCTCAAGACTGAAGTTGTCGTTTTTGTTTACGCCAGATCCGAGGTATATAAATTCGTCCACCACCTCGAAATTATAACGGTTATTAAAGTCACGCTTTGGTCTAATCGCGTGGAGGACCTGTTCGTTGAAACCATTAATTTTGTCTTGTCCTCATTTACCGTCAGACCCACTTTTGCTGACTCCTTCTCAATTCTCGATTCTAACCTTGGTCGAGGTTAAAATGGTTCCGACAACGAATATCTCCAAAACCGGCTTTCTGAAAAAGTTGAGAATTTGAACGCCCTGTGGCCTTCGGTGGTGCAATGGTTAGTGTGCGCACCTCTTGTACATGGGATCCTGGCTTCGATCTCTGCTCTGACCACCTTACATTTCTTTCGGCGGCGGTCACCTCGCATAATCACGGCGACATTATCGAGAATTCAGCCATGAAAAAGCTTCTCAAAATACCGTCCGGAACCGGTGTGAAACTGTAAGTCCCAATCATTGAGTATAAAACTAGAAAGCGCATAGGTGACTGATTGAGACAAGCTCTCCCCAATTCCTTCATAGGATGTAATGAGAAACCATTTTTTTTATTTGAAAGTTGATGCACAATTGAACTCGCGATTAACTAGATAGTTTGGTCCTCCCTGTTGTAATATTAATATTGATTCTTAAAATACGTGACAGGCGGTTTACATTGGGCCTATCTATACATCAAAATGTATATCAAAAATATAATCCACCTCATCGAAATTTCCAGGTTACATGATTTTGATTACATATTTTATTTTCACCCGTCTTATTTGAAACTATGACAAATAATTACCTATAATTAACCCTAATGAATGTCACATCGATTTGTCATTATGACGGCGATAATTCTTAACACATTCGTCCCAAGGCAATTTAATGTTATTTAACGCAATCGTATGTTCAAAAGTCAGTCTTAAGAAAGGATGGGCAGGGCAAGCAGTGCGTTTCCGTTTCATACATAGTACATACGAGTATGTACGTACATACGAACTTTGTATTTCATCATCCTCGGACTGTGTACAAAATTAGTTCAAATCGCTAAACGATTTTATGTGATTCGCGTGAGGCGACGATAATTTTCCATTCCATAGTATTTAAGTTTGTATGGGAGTGTGTGCGTGATTTTGGTTGTGATGGTGTGTGTGTATGTGTTATACTTGTGAAATTATGCAATCACGGCAAAAAATCATGTATTACCGAGTTTTTCGAGAATAGTTTGTGTGCATGTGGTGTAAGTGTGTATGTATTAGTAACTACTACATAATATACTAAACTATTTAACAGTAATATTACCTCATTGTGTACACGACTCCAAGCTTTCCAAACGGGCAATATTGCCATATTGCTATCGTAGCTGCGTTCAATACCGCGCCAACATTCCGTTATAACGTAATCGCTGTAGTCACGCGATGCTGTGCCATCTTTTGTTTATTACGTCCGTGTAAGGAAGTGTATGTGTGGATAGGTTTTTTAGGTTACATTGCAAATTTAGCAGCCGCATGGACACGAAGGGAATGGCGCCAGTTTTGTGTGTGCGGGTGGTTGATAGCAGTGGTAGGGATTACAACGGAAGTACAGTCATCGTAATATGAAAGTGAAGGCAAAAGAAACAAGAACGCTATAAGTTTATTTTCTTAATGGAATCTAGACGATTTTGTTGTTAATAGAAGTATTCGCGACAACAATATAAAGCAATGCAAAGGACAAACTTAATGTGCTCCTTTGCAGTGTCCGAGTTCTTCACTTTTAGATGTGTGCGTCGCTTGCATTTGTTGCAGTGAAGTCCCCTATTGCAACCATTACAATGGTGAAAAGTCCAAATTCAATTTTGTTTCCATTCACACATTGTAAATTAGTCTCTTTGAATATGTGATTGGCTGAATAATTTACCTTCTGATGGGTGACAGTAGTCATAATTGCCACAACGGATTTCATCATCAATCAAAGCTTTGATTATGTCATTGCAGGTTGTTTTATTGGTAACGCCGGAAACATAACGCGGTTCATCGCCCAGCCATATTGTAATTTCCTTGTGACCTTGTTCCTGCAATGGGAAGGTGAAAGGAAAATAATAAGGTTTCCTTAGTTGTGCTGAAATTGAAGTTAAGTTGAAACCCGTAATGTACCTAACATGATATACAAGAAAAGAATATTATACAATTCAAGTTTGAAAATTATATAAAAACGAAACCGTTTCCCAATACATCTCATGAAGGGATTGAGGGAGAGCTTCTCACAACCAGCGCCTTCTACTCACTGATCGGGACCTACAGGTTTACACTGGTTGCGAACGGTAGTTTGGAAGCCTTTTCATGGCCGTCGTCGAACGACATGCAAGGTGGTCAGAGCAGGGATCGAACATCACCAAACATTTCATCACCGCCGGCCAATTGAAAATTATATAGACGTAATTATATCCCACGTAAGATCCAATTATATCTGGCAGGGACAAATTTGAGATCAAATTCAAGCTAATTTTAGAGTTATGCATTCGGGATAACCTAATATGGTCATGTTAAATGTAATCATCTAAGGAGATCTGATTTTGTCTCCTAAGATAATTTTTTTTGAATATAATGGAATCTAATTAGATTGTGGCCATCGTTGGTGCAATGGTTAGTGTGCGCGCCTCTTGTACAGGAGATACTAGGTTTCGATCCCTGCTCCGACCACCTTAAAATTTCTTTCGCCGACGGTTACCTCGCCTAGTGACGGCGACACTATCGAGTACTTACTTACTTATCCGGTCTCGGACAACCCCGGGGGGTCAGGGTCCTTACAAAACGAAGATAACATATTTCGCCAACCAGTTCGATCTTTTGCTTTATTTCTCCAGTTGGCAATACCAAGTGTACGCAGGGATTCGTCAACCTGATCCCTCCAGCGGAGTCTTGGTCTTCCTAATTTTCGTCTTCGAGTTCGGTTTCGAAAACCCTTCGCGCTGGTTCATCTTCATCCATTCTACTGACATGGCCTAGCCAGCGCAATCGTGTTATCTTGATCCGCTTAACTATGTCAATGTCAGGGTAAAGCTCATACAGCTCATGATTCAAGCGTCGCCCTTACTCGCCGTTGTGCACTATAGGGCCATCAATTTTTCGGAGTATTTTTCTCTCGAAGACTCCTACAGATGTTTCGTCTGCTTGCGATAGGACCCAGGATTCTGCGCCATAAAGCAAGACAGGTTGAATGAGAGTCTGGTACAGCAGGACTTTTGTTACCCGAGAGAGGCCTTTATCTCTAAAGTGCTTGCTTAGCCCAAAATAACATCTATTCGCAAGCACAATTCTCCACTTGATTTCAAAGCTGACGTTGTTGTGTTTGTTCACGGCAGATCCGAGGTATATAAATTCGTACACTACCTCGAAGTTATAACGGTTATCAACGTTCACGCTTTGGGCCCTGTTCGCTGAAACCCATTAGCCATGAAAAAGCCTCTCAAAATACTGTTCGGAACCGGTGTAAAACTATAGGTCCCAATCAGTGGTTGTGAGAAGCTCTTCCCAATTCCTTCATGGGATGTAATGGGAAACCATTTATTTTTTTAATTAGATCTGCTAAGATCTGCTGCATCTACACTTTTTTGAGGGGATTTCAAAATTGAAGTTATTGTAAACTCGTTACAGAAAGTATATTTTAAATCGAAATACAATCTTAAATTTGTTTAAAATTCAAAGTTGTTTCTGAAATGAATATCGATTTGAATGTATATACCATACAGTAATTCATATACCTAGAGTAGCGATTTGTCTCAGTAAACTTACGAAGTTTGGTGTGGTTGCATATGGACGCTGTAAAGTATTACTTTAATAATACCAGATAGAGACAATGGTTCAAACCAACCAATCAGATAACAGTAATGACATTTCGTTTTGTGCGTTAAAATTGTTGTGTAACACCACAAACATATACTAACACTAAAAGATAACGAAAAAGTTAAAAATTCGTCTAAATTTCACAGTTCTTAACCAAAAAGAAATGACAAATTGAAGTCAAAATTGCTTGTAATTCCATCTGGTGCAAGCCAATTTATGTCAAATAACTCTCTATCGCTGCCGACCGCACCACGAAGAGGGTGAAACATCAGAAGAGATAGGTGGCAGCTCTAGGTGACATTACTCTATGGTATATACAGGATGGCGCAAAGTTAATCATCCAATTTTGGATTTGAGTAACTGTTTTACTAAATAAAAAAAAATTATTTTGAATGATGGAAATCTTTATTTGGACCTTAACAATTTGTCTGTTAAGTGGAAAATATGATATCCGTCAAGTGGCTGCCGCCGGTGTTGATACACATTTCTGCCCGTTTCATCGCATTTTCCATGACTTTACGCAAGATATCCGGTGATAACTGTTCCCATTCCTGTAGAATATTCTCCTTAAGGTTTGCGATTTTTTGAGGATTGTTGGGATATACCTGCCACTTCAAGTAGTCCCCAAAGAAAGAAGTCTGGGATGAGTAAATCGGGCGATCTTGCTGGCCATGCCAAATAGCCAAAACGCAACCAGGAAAGGCTTCCTGCACAATATCCATTGTACCTGGCGCTGTGTGCGCAGTTGCACCGTCTTCTTCAAAACACATGTTCACCAAACCCCGCTCATCCAATTCAGGCAGTAAGAAGTCATTTATCATGGCTCTGTCGCGTTCGCCAGTAACAGTAACCATATTGCCGATGGCGTCCTCAACAAAATACTGCCTAATTACTCCTCCGGCGTGAATGCGGCACCCCACAGTGGCTTTGTGTAGATGTAGTGGCTCTTCGCGCATCACACACGGATTTTAAGTGCCTCAGTAATAAAGATTTTACTTATTGATGGAACCGCTTAAGTGGAAATGCGCCTCGTCGCTCATGATAATTCACGACACGTCCTTTTCGTTGTTGATATTGAGGATGGCCTGACAGTATTTCACACGCGACTGACGGTCAGCTGGCATTAACTGATGGACTGTTTGCACTTTGTGTGGGAACATGTGTCAGTCTTTCACTGAAATACGCTGTAGGGTCCGTCTGGTGATGCCCATCGTTCATCGCGACATCGGCAGACACAGCCGCGATATTCTCGGCCGAATGACCAGACGGGTGGCGGCCACGCCCTGCTAGGTCTCGTGTGGTTCCTGTCCGTTCAAGTCGACCAGCTAAGCGTCGGATTGATTGCCCAGATGACGCGACACGATTAAGAAATCGACGTCGAAATTCACGCTGCGCCAACACCACCCACCGATTATTAGTCAAAAAATCGACACCATTATTCCACGCTCTTCAAATATGATTGACGTATGACAGCATTTACAAAAATTATAACATCTTCCGATAGGCCACCTTGTAGATACATACATATATCCTCATTTAAAACACAAATGATAACATTTAATACGGGACAAATGTAATCCATTAAAGGAGTCATATCAGATTTTAGGTAGCTTTGGACAATATTTGTATTAGGATTGCTTAAGTGGAGGATTGAGGATTATTTGTTCAACACAATTAGGTTGTTCACGCAGGGCTGCTTATCAGCTTATGTGCTGAAAAGATGAAAAATAAGCTCTGTGCTACGTGAACACCCTTCCATGTTGGTTATCCGCTTATCTGCTTATTTTTTTCAATCAGCTGTTTTCAATCAGCTGTTCGATAAATGAAATCAAAACCATCAATGTACAATTGAAATTGTTTGTAAAATGCCTAAGCAGAGCATTAAACAACAAATTATGGACTTCAGAGTCAATATGAGTACTTTGGAAATTGAATTCATTAAAGGTAAATAGTCAGAAATGTATACGATGCAAATATTTATGGTTTTGCGTTTGTAGACATAGGTTTCCCCGACCCCCCGACTTGCGCTCATTTTGATTGTTTTTTTTAATAAACAAAAAACAGATGTAAATACCAGTGCTATCAATACTTAAATATAAAATTTGAGATGCCATTTGCTAAAACTTCGTGTTTTTAGTGTTGTCAGCAAGTTACATTTTTGGTATTTTCCAACACTAAAAATAAGCTGATAAGCTTTTGCCAAAGGCACAGGTTGCCCAAAGTTGCTTATTTTATTTCAATGTATTTTGTTGTTGGCGAGATAAGCACATGAGCTGATAAGCTGATAAGCAGTCCTTCGTCCTTCATTACAACTTTGCCTGAAATCAGTGTAGCCAACTGTTCCGAAGGAAAAATCGCTACGGTCAAAATATGCAAAAAGCGCTACCAAAACCACTACAATGTAAATTCAACAAAAAGACAATTCAGTTTAATTTCAAAACAAATAATGTTAGTTTTGTGATTAGGTTATCTCACGATATTCTAATATTGTTGGACTGATGAATAGTTAGTTGTATAATCGTAAATATGGAAAAGATTAGATAACTATTTGGTAACAATGCGCATTTTAAATTAATATAATTCACATACAATAAATTCTATAAATTGTCTTTTTTCGTTGGGTAAAACTACAAACAAAAGTCGCTATGGCTTGACAAAGTAAAATTGTCGTCGTTAATTTGTAATACCACCCAATTAAATAGCTGACCCTATCTATGTTGCCCAGTGCATCATTGGCTGATATCAGACCATGAATTTGTGGTTTGTTTTATATATAATTAAGAATAAAATCTTTAGACTAAAAGTCGATACAGGCGCTACGCGAAAATGGTTAAAATCGCTACCTTAGCGGTTTTTTTTTAAAAAAACACTACATTACTAAAACTGTGGTTTTTGAAGATCAAGAATCAAAAATCAAAACCACCAAGTTGGCATCACTGACAGATATTATTATTTCCGAATACTAATTTGGTCGCACCCATTCTAGTTCCACCCATACAAATCCGGCGGAAGTCATGACTTGGAAGGCCTGAAAACATGACCGTACAGGCCTACTTTAAAATACGACAGGCCTTCCCTACACCTTACCTCCTCCTTTCTTTTTAACATTGCGTGAGATTGGGAGGCAAGGCCTTCCATCCCTCTCTACTAGAAGGCCTTATGAAGGCCTGCAAAAAGAGTAGATTTAGAAGGACTTACGTAAAAATAAAAAAATATATATGGAAATTAGCTTCATATTTCAGATTTATACTTTAACCAATTGTAATTCTTATAAATGATTTTTTTTTAAATTCTGCAGCCACAGGAATCGAACACATGACCTTAGAACTTACAATCGGACGCTTTATCTACTGGGCTATCGGATGTTATGATATTGCAATGACGAATTACGAACATGTGGAAAGACAACAGCGTCTTCTGGCATTCTTTTAACAGACCTGTGGAAGCCTTATAAAATCATGCATTTCGCAGGCATTATTAAAGTAGGCATTACCAAAGAATGATTCCGCATGCCTTATTCTTTGAAGGCCTCGCAGTTCCGCCGCTGGGATATCTTGTTTCTTCTAACACTAATTTTTCGATGTATGTATGTGTATAACTTCAAAGATGTTTACCAAAGATGATGGAAATGCAATAGATGGTGTATTCGACTATTCACCGTTTTCACCAGATGGCAAAGGCTGTATCCGTGCGACTTGGATACGACGAAAAACACACCAAAATCATTTTTACTTCGATTCTGTTGTTTGAATTTGAATACAGAAAGGCATATCGCTTTTGATATTTTTTTGGCAGTACAAAAGGCAAAAACATGGTTAAATAGTATAGAGCTGCCATTTGCCTCTATCTGGTATTATTAAAGCAATACTTTCCAAAATCCAACCGCCCATCTGCAACACACCAAATGTCATCAATTTACTGAGAGAGTTGGCGTCTCTATACGTCATTACTCTATGGTTTTTTCAATAGGTTTAGTTATCAGGGAAATTTGCCCATATCGGTCATTATCCTTATCAAATCCACCACTTAAAATTCACCATCTATGGTATTTCTATCATCTTTGTATTTACTTAAGTCATAGATAATTAAAAAACCATAGATGGTGAAAGATAAGTGGTGGATTTGAAAGTAGAGGGAAATTTTCTAGATGGCGCCGGATTGGTGGATATGGGCAAATTTCCCTGGAAACAGAAACTATTGAAAAAATATATAACCATCCTTTTTTGCCTTTTGTATTGTGAACAAATATCAAAAGCGATATGCTTTTCTATTAGTTATATTCTATTTTCAAATTTAAACAACAGAATCGAAATAAAAATGACGTGTAAGTGATTTTTCGTCGCATCCGAGTGAAAAATGGTCGTACGGAAACAGCATGTGCACTCATGTGTATCATCTATCGTTTTTATTTATCTATGGTGAGACCTCGGATACGACGAAAAATATTCCAAAACAATTTTTATTATTCTGTTGTTTGAATTTGAAAACAGAAAGGCATATCCATAGAATAACACATACTATAGAAGAACTTATTCTCTCATCTGACGTTTCATTTCACACTCTCTCGGTAGGTCTGTGGAAATGTTTACATACACCAGGTGGAGTTACAAAATATGTTCACTTAACTATTTCCTGTCGTTTTGGTGTAGAACTGAAAAATTTAAATGTATTTTGCACTTTTTTGTTGACTTTTAACGTTGGTATTCATTTGTATTGTATTTAACACAACTAGTTTGCCACAAAAACACGAAATTCGGGTGTAGTTCCTTTGCGGATCGCTGTATACTATTGCCACCATCTGGTATTATTGAACCCATATTTTCCACCCTCCGCTGTGTAATTTCCATCGTACCTATGACGTTTAATTTATTGAGCGAATAAAACCTTCTACGTATGTGTTATTCTATGGGCATATCGCTTTTGATATTTTTTGACAATACAAAAGGCAACAACAAGGTTAAATAGCCTTTTCAATAGGTTTTGTTTTCAGTGAAATTCTCCTTATCAAATCCACCACTTAAAATTCACCATCTATGGTATTTCTATCATTTTTGTGTTTGCTTAAGTAGAGCTCGGTCGCGGTCGCCCGCTTGGTCGACGCGATATTTCCGTAAAATACAACCGATCGTATTGAAACTCAGTACTGGGCAATGTTTTGTTGAATACTTGTCTACAGTTGATAATTTGCCAAGCCCATTTTGGTTAAAAAAAGTTAATCCCATTATTGACACGATAAACCTCAAAAACACAATACATCCTAATTAAATTGTGTATTCGGCAACATTTTGCACAATGCCACTCTGTTATTGGATATTGTCGGTTGGGCAGCAGCAAAAACGTATATAATAAATATATATCTTTATCTCCTAAATTATCCTAAAAGTTTGCTGAAATCTCTCGAACCCAATATGAATGATTTTGGGTGAGGGTATGATTAAGTGGGATCACCTAACTGAAATTACTTTACTAGTTATGGTAAACATTAAAATAAAGAAAAATAAGATCTGGCATTTAAATGAGTTGGAGTTTTAAATTCGTTTCGACTAAACAAAAAGCTGGCTACACTAGACAACACGATTTTTCATCCGGAACTACCACATTACTTTTTTATGTGGTTTGGTTTCGTAAATACGAAAATCAACATAAACAATTTTGAATGGTATGATTTGTTTTGTCATATTTATCCATAATCTTAACACGGATCTGGCTCAAACAATTTTTAAATATTCTTGATAAGACTACCCATTAGATGTCTGCTTGCTTTTGACAATGGGTTGGTTGGCTCAGAAGATTTTGGTATTTTATTTTCGAAAAAATTTCTTTTCATTGTCAAGAAATTATAAGGGCCACTTTTTGAATGTCCGGTTACCAGTACCAGTTATTCAAATTTCATGTTCTCAATGTTCTTTATACTCAAAATTTACCAGAAAGTCTAACACCGGATGGTAGTAAAGGGTTTTTCAATAATAGCCCCACAAAAGTTTTTTTAAATAAAACAAAACCGGTTTTAGATACCAATGAAATTATTCCTGTGAAAGTACGTTCGATGCCATTATGTATGGAACTCGATTTCTTTTGCATGACCACCAAGGGCACGCTTGCAGAAGTTCAGACGCTGAACCCAATTTTCGACGGTTTTCAAGCATAAATCGGCCGATACTGCTGCAATTTCACGTTCGATATTCGTACGAAGTTCATCAATCGTCGCTGGCTTGTTGGCATAGACCATAGACTTGACGTAGGCCCACAGGAAATAATCTAACAGCGTCAAATCGAACGACCGAGGCGGCCAATCGACTGGGCCATTTCGTGAGATAACACGTTCACCAAACTTGGATTCCAATAAAGTGATTGTGGCATTCGCTGTGTGCCTTGTGGCGCCGTCCTGTTGGAACCAAATGTCCTCCAAGTCCATATTATCCAATTGGGGCCAAAAATATTCGGTTATCATTGAACGGTAGCGATTCGCATTCACAGTAATGTGCCGGTCTTGATCATCACGGAAGAAGTACGGCCCAATGACGCCGCCGGCCCATAAACCGCACCAAACTGTAATTTTTTCGGGATGCAATGATGACTCATGGATTACGTGTGGATTGCTGTCTGACCACTAATGCATATTTTGCTTATTGACGAAGCCATTCAGCCAGAAATTATGACGACCATAAATTGGACGCAGCGCTCTTAAAGTTGAGGCCACTGACTCCAAATTTCGGTATAAATTTTAATAATTTCGACTCGTTGTTGGCTCGTATATCTTTCCATGATGAAATGGCAAACCTTACTGAAGAGAAATGTCAAAAGAGCGGGAAAAAATATGGCGTCGTTTGCTGTCCCTATCGATTTACTTTTGTAGCGTCTCTGTTGAAAAACCCTTTATACCGGAACGATAAATGCAAACAGTTGACAGACAACAGCTGTTTTATTTAATGTTTTTATGATGTTAGTATTTGGTTTTCTAAAATTGACTTGCGTTTTTCCACCAGGTTTACAAGGAAATGTTACTCGGCAACTGATACATTTTTTCCACTGTGTCTTTTTGATTGTTTCCGCCATAATTTGAATAAATCACACTTTGCAAAAAACCAATAATAAAATAAACAGCTGATTTCTTAAGCAACGTTCAGGTATACCGAGATTTAGAATTTTTCGAGATTTCAGCCCACCAAACATATGTTTTGCTTACAAAAATCAGCTGTTTCTGGAAATGAAATCCCGAAATCTCGGTATACCTGAACGTAGCTTTACAGTACAGTCAACTATAGTCACACATTTCATCAGAGTTGCCAGCGTAAAACATCTAACATTCTGTTAAATTAACCGGAGTAGCTATGATAAAGTGAAAAAATTAACAGTACCGATTAGTAAGCAGACATTTAAACCTGACATTGAGAAAATTACCCTAAAAGCATATTTTGAAAATCGTTTTAGCACCTTAACGGATTCATTTGATAGTACTAAAGAAATTCAGCTATTCTTTATGAAAATCCATTAAGAAACAATAAAGTTAAATCCGTATTAGTAAAACTTTCCAAACAAACAGTGAATTTTTTTCGTATTTCTTTTCTACTTGACCTTGACAACATTTTAGGAAACAAAAACAAAGTAGTTGAAAAAGCGTCAACATATTGAATTTTATTTACTTTTACTAAAAGGACTATAACATTGTTGTTTATTAATGGATTTTGTTAAGCAGTAATTCAATTTCTTTTGTACTAAAAGACAGTCTATTAATATGTTAAGGGTTCTGCAGGGTGGCACATTTAAACCTTCCTAATGCTTTTTGGTAATATGTAATTCAAAAGCAAACACAAATTATTTGCTGTTTTCGTTTATTTTGAACGAGCAGATTTGTTTAGATCACTTGCGGAATATGATATCGCGTAAATGGTCACCGCCAGAGCGAATGGTGCAATGTGCTCGTTTTGCCGCATTCACTTTTCGTAGTGTTCTACTGTCCATGGCTTATTGACATAAACTTTTGACGTTAATAACTCCACACGAAGAATTCTGTAGCGGTAAAGTCGAGATGCAGAAAGTTTAAATGGTCCACTCGTTACTTAACAAGGACCATTCACAATAGGAGGCGATTACAAAAACAATAGGTTTTGTTTGCGTGTATCCTTACGAGAGCTCCCTAAATAGCGCTGATGGAAGCTTTACAAATTTCAACTTTGACAGAAAAAAGAAAAGCGCACAAAAACTGTAATAAAAAACAGATTTAAAGAAAATAAATAAGTTAAACGAAAATAAAAAAGTGTATTTCGGCATAGGGCGCACTGCTTTATTCTTTACTGTGCATGAAATTATGCTTTCCGTCCATGTTTAGATGCGATTCTAATGGGTTACATTGCTTTTGAGCGTGCATATTTCAGGATAGCGAGCGCAAAATCAAAATGGATTTGCATTTACTGTAAAGTACTTGATATTACATTTTCCTTCCTTGTTTAAGCTCAGTATTTACTTCGTTCAAAATTTTCGTAAGAAATTGTGTCATTTGTCCCTAAATGAAAAACGTTGTTGTGGAGGGTTCCAACCTATCTCTGATTAAAATAAATATATAGTTTCAATTTTGGAAGAACTGAATATGGGCCTTAACCAAAAAATTGGTTTCGTTCGAAATAACTTTGGTTTAACAACTCTGTACTTGATTTTGCTTACGAAATTTTCGCAAGGAGCTAGAAAATTAAAAGTTAGCAAAATATTCGGTTCGCGAAATCTTCATTATTTTTTATACACGTATTTCTTATGGAAATAAAATTCTATAAGAATTAAATACGTAGCTTTAGGTAGAATCATGATACAATTAGGGGAGCGAGCTATTGGCATAAGCTCAGCTGATTTGTGGTTTGTTTTCGTTTCTGTGTATAAACTGTCAAATTATGGTTTGTTAACATTTCAAATAGAACACAGTTTAAAGCGTAAAAGTCATATCAAGTTAGACTAGCTGATTACATTTTTTTTACATTTTGTGTACATCATGGTTTATATTAATTATCTGATTTTGACATATCTGATTTCATCTGACTTTTAAAAAATATTTATTTAGTTTTTCTAGGCGTTTACAATTTGAAACGAATTATATTTTTGACAAAAACAATATTTTTTTTTAAAGTAGTCGCCCATTTTTTCTTTCAGGCTAATATTTCTATCTTTTTTCCCATTTTTTTATTTCTGCCCTGCTTACTATAGATCAACATATATGAGATGCCCCAACTGTCTCATCCGACGTTTCACTCTATGCATCGAAAGTCTGTCAGCTGTTTTGCTTTAACATCGAACAAAATCCTCCATTTGTAATTTTGTGCATTCACGATGATCATTTATTTACACAAATTGTACATTCACAGTAACAATTTCTGCTTTGTTTATAAAACGTCGGCGACAGAATTCAACTTTCATACCCAGCAAAAAAAGAGTATACCAAGAAGTAGAATTTGCACCACAACTCCCTGGTAAGATGTAGTGCTAATTTAGGTGCAGAAGTACTTCTTTTAATATTGCGTTGTCCAATGCAGCACTACTTCTTGTTTGACTGTTTGGAAGTGCAGTTTATGCTAAAATTGTTATGCTATATTTCGTCCGCAAACGAGCAACCAAAACTATTATTTCAACAATTTGTAAATTTCTTGTCATTTGAAACTTGGCAAGAAGTGATATGCTATTAAAACGTTCTGACTTTAAGCAACAACTTTAGGGTTTAACTAATTATTTTATTAATTGTCCTTTTATTAGTACTCCAAAAGCTTCTGTCAACGGGTGAAAAAGAAAGGAAATGAAAATCAATTTGAAAGAAAGTAAATACAAATTAAATACAAGTAATATATTTAGGCATCTTTGTACTTGTCCACTATCCCTTAAGCTCTTTAATAAATTTGCATCATGATACTATAATGGATGTGATGCAAATGTAGATTTTTCGGAGTTGTTATTGATCAGCGTCAAAATTGCATTAAATATGCACATAGTGTTGCAGAAGATGTACAAAAATAATAACATCTACTAGAACTACTTCATTTTATTTTTGCTGGATATTTAAAATTTGCAACTACCAGACGAATATAGCACAGACACATTTATTCTCTCAATAAATTAAACTTCATAGGTATAGTAAACATTGGATGGTGGAAAGAAAGCATGGGTTCAATAATACCAGATAGAGACAATATTACACAACGTCCAACAAAGGAACAAAACTGCATTTCGTGTTTTTGTGGCAACATAGTTGTGTTAAATACAATACAAATGTATACCAACGATAAAAGTCAACAAAAAAGTGCAAAATACATTTAAATTTTTCAGTTCTACACCAAAACGACATGAAAAAGTTAAGTAATCAGTTATTGTATCAGCTGTAAGTTAATTTTTATCGAATTTCTCTCATTTTCACAAACCTACGACGAAGAGTGTGAAATGAAACGTCAGATGAGAGAATAAATGTGTCTATACTGTATTTGTCTGAGCATTTGATTGTCTTCAGTCAAAATATTAAGAACGAGTTGGCGCATCTCGTTTAGTAAAGAGTTGCTATTTATATTTCGGGTCCCGGTAGTACTATTGTTGCCAGATGAAAACAGGAACTTCCATTGGAGAGCTTGGCATTTTTAAGCATAAACATATATAGAACGTTTACTCTTACGAGGACTATTTGTTGTATTTACAGTGTGTTGTAAAATTCATTTCCGTCAAAAAATGAAATTAACCCGTGAAAATTTTCGTGCGATGATTTTGCACGATTTTCGGCGTTGATTATAAAAACAAGAGTGTTCCTATCAACTTGTTTCGACTTTTGGTGATGAAGCACCATCAAAAACCACTATAAATTGCGGGTACTAAGAGTTCAATCTCGGGCGCCGTTCGCTCCAGGATGAACTTCGTAAAGGTCGTCCAACTTCGGTCGTTCTGCCGGAAACCATCCATGCTGTGCGTGAACTGATACATGACATACCGTGAGATTGTGGCATCGTTGGGCATTAGTATAACAAGCATCAATAAGATATTGCATGTTCATTTGGCCGTGAAAAATATTTGTTCTCGTTGGATCCCACATAATTTGACGAATGTTAAAAAAAGCCTTGTGTATATTGGAGCAAAGAAATGTTGAAAAAATACAACCGCGGTAACTCAGATGCAGTGTACAACATTGTCACAGCTGACGAATCATGGATCTATGCATATGAGGCCGAAACAGACCAGAAATCGACCGTATGGGTCATTCAAGACGAGCTAAATCCAACAAAAGTTGTTCGTGGAAGAAGCACATCCTTCAGTGGAATGTAGGACGGTCAATTCTGATGGCCAGTTTTTAAGTGGGTAGTTAACTATTGGATTACTTAATCTTAATTTTTAGTTAATTAGAGGTTAACTTTGCATTTTGTTTTTCAGTGGTGAGTTAATGTAAGTCGCCATATTGTCAACTAATGCGGCATAACATTTTATTCATATTGGAAAAAACGTGTGTTTTGGGATAAATACCAAAACAACAAAGGGGAACAAACAAAATAGAATTATGCAAAATAAGAAATAGATGCATAAAATCGAAGTCATTTTAACAAAAATGTGTAAAAAACTATATAGACGCAACAATTTAACGATCTAGACTCAACGTATGTGTACAAATACGCAAATCTGAAACATGTATTTTATACAATCTTCATTTCTCACTTTGACAGTCAGTAACTTGATTGTCAAAATAATATGGTTCTGCCTATAAGTTAACCAACCCACATTGGGTGGTTAAATCATAGTTAAACAATGCCTAAAAGGACAATTCGATGTTTAACCACAATTTAACTAAGAAACGAAGATCACCACTGACTGAAAAACTGGCCATTAGTGGTATACCACCTTCTGTTTGCCAACAGTGTTGTAAGAAATAAGGAAAAACAACAAGAGAAGACGGATAATTTTGGATCATAACAATGCGACCTCTCACACATCAGCTGAAACAATGGGCTATTTGACCACTCAACGTTTCAAATTAATGGGTCATCCGCCATACAGCCCTGACTGTTTTGACACCAAAAGACTTTTTTACTGCATTGCCAACGTTTTTCGACGCCCGAAGCAGCAAACCATGTTTTGGAGGTGTCTCAATCGGAGTGGAAGTACTACGAAAGTTCTTCGATAATTGGTTTAAGCCACTCAAAATATTTTGAAAATATGAGAATAATTTGTAAAACAATAAAACCATTTCCAATGATAAATGATTGTTTTGTTTATTGCTAGACCCGGAATATAAATAGAAACCTCGTATTTATCTATACCGTCCATTAATAATACAAACTAAATGTAAACTTTCAAAAATATCCCATCCTACCATTAAAACACTAATTATGTAGATTTTTCGTATTTAGTAGACAGACCACATCAAAAAAGTATTATTGTAGATATGGATGAAAATTTAGTCTTAGGCCTCAAACAAATGTCACCAGCGCGGAATAATTTTCTCTGTATGAGTTTCATAAAAAGTTCTTTAAGTACTCACAATTCACGCAACGGAAAAAGTTTAAATTTGATCGTTGGCAGTGCGGAGGAGAGAAAGGAACGAATATATAATGTGACGATTTTCGCAACTGGCACAGGAGCGCGTTTCGCTTGATTCCTTATTTAACATTTTGGTTTTATTTAACATTTCCGTTTGTTCGACAAATACAAATTTTCAGAAACCCTTCAGACGGTTTTTTATTTTCGAATTTAGTCACTGCTTTATATTTGTACTTACAATTGTACTATTGACACCATATAATGATATGGAACGACTTCGACGACTATGACCACTGCGAATACTTCCGTTTCGATGTTGTTTGTATTTGAACTGGTTATGATGATGTTGATATTTATAATGATGATGACGTATTTCCCTTTCCGCTTGCGGTTGCAACCAATTACGTTCAAAATTGGCATCTTGTTGATGATGTTTGTCGATGTTGTTGTTATTATTATTATCGTGATTTTGTATTTGTTTATTCTTTGGCGGTAATATGGGACTATATCGACAAATTTCTTCAGGTACATTAATCAAAGAAGGGCAAACATCAAGATTTTCATCGATAAGAGTGGAATTTTGTTGGGGTGCCATTTTGTATATGCCCTCTATGCGATTCGATACACTGAAAAAAATTGTGTAAAAGACAATAAAACGATTATAATGTGTTTATGAAGCAAGTAGTTATTAGCTGGATATATGTATGTATTTACTTTAGTTAGTTGTTTCAATTTTTGAAATCATGCAAATTTCAAATTTTCATAACGACATGCAAACATATAATTTTAACTATCCTTTTTGCATATAAGTATATTCGTGTTTTGAAGTTGTAATCGTCAGCAGAGTTTATTTAGTTCGTAAAAAATGTGCATTTTCATGTTACTTTATATGAAAACTCTTGCCGCCACTTTGGCCGTGTTTAGAATATTTCATTGTTTGACCTGCCGCCATAATGTCGGAACGGCGGTTCAGTTTTTCAAACTAACGATCAATTTAGATTTTAACAAACGATAAAATAAATTAACCCCTGCACATGGAAATGCTAACAATAATGCAGCTCCTTCTTTCATTTGCAGTTTTTGACAAACCCTCACTACCACTACCTATTCAGGAGGGGGCGTTCGATGCGAGTATACTGGATACGAGTACCACTCAGTTTAGTAGGTGAACCTCGGGGGTTTCTGTAGTCAAAATGGAATACCAAAATGATTTTGTTTTTTGTTTTCTCAGTGGAATGCAAATGTTATGTTTTTCCACTGTAAATAGTTTATAGCGAATAGTTTAAGCGAATACTCGTGTATAGTACGAGTATGTGTGACTCTGCATTCTACCACCGGTACCCAACAACAGGGTATTGGTTTATTCCACCGGAACTCAATAGTAAATTTTCTTCTTTGTAGGTATAATTTTTTGTGTTTTTGTTTATTTTTCTTTTACTTTTGAAAAAGTTAAAATATGATAATAAAAGCAAAACACTTTGACCACTTTCATGCAATGGGCGATATCATATTTGTAGGTTCTATCGGTCGGCCACAGACAAATTCTATTGCGTATTAGGGGATTTGCCCATAGAAGCAACTAAACCAACCGGGTATTAAACGTAATTGCAGTAAAGCTGATTTATTCATACTAAGTGTTGTTTTTCTTGATATTGGATTTGTACTAAGCCCATATGAGTGTGTGTGTGTGTGTGTGTGAAACGTTAATGGTGTACTTGCGTGCTTTATGAATAATTTGATGTCCTTTTTATGTACATACACGCATATGATCTTAACTACATACATATATGTATATCAATGTATGTATGAGCATGTGTTCGTAAGGCAAATAGTTTGGAATGAAGTACATGATATACATAATACCTTATTCCCAAGAAGAAGTCAAATAGCACAGCTAATGACATGAATCTGTGATATTGTCATATTTTATTATATATAAAGGACTTCTAACATTGTAATATGTCTTATGTATATCTTACGTGATTGAAAAGTGGAAGCTGCAACATTTTCATGTGACATACGTCAAGGTTGTTCAAAGCGCAAAGATAGAGATATGCATTGGAGCACGGGATCCAGATTGCAATTTAATTCAATTAATTTAATTCAAAAATCGGGCTGGTTTTCCAAACCGGCATCGTTAACGCAAATGTGAGACATACAACCCCCATATTCGTTGATGTCCTGCTCAAACGTTAGAAAGACCACAAAAACGCAATGCATAGGACATAGAGGGAAGAACTGCACATGCAGAGAAAAAAACGGTTATTGCTCGGTTTCCGTAACAATATTTTGATTGATTTGCATTAATTTATTAATCGCAACCGTTCATGTAGTTCTACCAATTAAACTCGTATATCGCAAATGTCTGTTATGTTGTTGCAAACGAGTTTTCGTTTGCATCAAACGCGTACAATATTACATTTGTTTGCAAATTTAAAAAACGTTTGCGATAACTGAAATTAGCCATTTTTCTAATGAGAGTACCGATTACGAAGAACGTAAATTTCTCTAATTCTCTCATTCTGTCGACTGTATACACAGTAGGGTGGGTCAATTTGTATGGGACCAAAAAACTTGACAAAGAGTATAGCGGAAACTTAATCTACTACAAATTCTAAGAATATGTTCCCAAGAAACCATGGCTCTAAAATCAAAATCGAGACCGCGATTTTTCACTTGAAACTTGTATATTATATATTGTATAAAATCGACCCAAAAGCCATACTTTTGAAACTTGATACTCTTCGATTTCGATGAAATTTCACGCATATATTCTACAACCGTTACAATGACGTTTATTTTAGGTCTAAACTCCTCTCGGCTCATGTTTTATAGCTGTGTAAAGTTGGTCATCTGTAGCATTTTTGTGTAATGTTAGAGTAACTTTTGAATTTTGGTTGTAGCAATCAAGGTATCGGCTGATAAGTTTTAACCTTCTCTTTAGGAATAAAAATACAAATGGCAAATCTAATATCGCATTTTAAAGTTATTCGAACATTGACAAAGGTATCTCTTCACAAAAATGCTTCAGATGAACAACTTTACACAGCTGTAAAACATGAACCGTGGGGAGAATAAACGTCCTTGTAAAGGCAGGAACGACAAGAATATATGTATGTGTGAGATTTCATCGAAATCGAACAGTATTAACAGCCAAAGTCACGACCTCGAAAGTAAACCTAAGCGAACGAAAGCCAGTCACTCACTTTCGTTCTTATCCCAGGCTTTAAATGTTATTGTGTGGTTGTGTGTTTGCAAAATCGGAAGCCACTAACTATTTTCGCTGTCATCTATGCGATCGAAAATATCAAAACCAGTCACTTGTCTTTTGTTTGTCGCTTAGCTCGAAATCAAATAAAAGCTTGAAACAAGAACAATTTTCATAGAATTCAATGGAAGAAACACAATGGACAGAAAATAATATCATTATAATAAATTTGTTATTAAAATATATTTCCATTTCAGCAGAAAAACGCCAACTTTGCGGCACCTGCAGATACTGGTTCCTCGTACTCTTCTCTCTCACTCCGTAATTAAATGCCGAACGTGGACTTTATGTTATTGCTTTGAACAAGAACCACACAAACACACGTAAAACTATGAGAACGACGAGTCGAAAGATAGTGACTCGGTTTTTGAAACGAAAGTGAGTGACTGGATTCGTTCGCTTGGATTTTGTAGGAGAGGGTATAAGTGGGGTCCGATTCTGTACTGAATTGTATATGTTTTCGTTCGCTTGTTAGTGGCTCCCAAATCAGCTGTTAGTGGCTCCCAAATCAGCTGTCAGCTGCATAGAAAGAAAGCGAACGTTAACGTTCGACATCCTGACTTTGGCTGTAAGTTTCAAAAGATGAGCTTTTGGGTCGATTTTTTACGCTAATATATATAGAAATTTTCAAGTGAAAAATCGCGGGCTCGATTTTGATTTTAGAACCATGGTTTCTTGGGAACATTTTCATAAAATTTGCCGTAGATTACGTTTCTGTTATACTCTTGGTCGACAAAAAAATTGACCCACCCTAATACACAGTCTTTATCCACACGTTTCACATACACACACACGTATACACTTAAAAGTGATCGCACACAATTAATTAAGCTTGTATTTCTCACAACTCGTTTACTGGAAACATTTTTTAGTTCTCGCGAACGTTTTTTTATTTGGAGTATCTATAACTGGGTTGCTGTAAACAAAAGAACAGTTGGTGGAAACGTTTTTCGTTTCTCGCAAACGTTTATATTTATAATATATATTATATTTATAATATTTCTAATATTTCTTATATCTATTATATATATTTCTTATATAGCTTATATTTCTAATAACTCGTTTATTGCAAACATTTTTCGGTTCTCCCAAAACGAAATGACATGTATGGCTTAACAGAAGTACGTTTCTCCCAATTACAGTTCCCAAACGAACTTCAGTTATCTGAGATATCGTTGGGGAGTTTTTTCTTTGCGTGCAGTCACAAAACTCATTGTTTGAATAGAGGTTGTAGTACTGCTGTTGTCACGGAATTGCAGTTGATACAACCGAATTGAGGCTGTCACGACCGAATTTAGCTCACACAACTGAAATTCGGTTAAAGCAACTTTGGTTTCACAATTGATTCCGTTGTGACAATCAATTATATTTGTTCTTTTAAGTAATATTTTTTATAATTTTGGTTGGCATAACCGAATTTAAAATTAATTCGGTTGTTGCAACCGATTTGGCGGTACTTCGGTTGCAGCAACCGTATTTATTAATAATTGCGATGCTTCAACCGAATTCATTTTCAGTTGGGTTTCCAAAACATAAGTCTATATGTTTAGATCACACACGAAGTTTGAAATTCTAAAGGCAATTATTATATTAAAAAATAAAATGTAGAATTGTTCATGTCGCGATTTTAACAAGAATTTTTATTAATAACGTTATAACTATTATGGACTCTGTGTTAAATTGTCTAATTTTCCAATTCCAATTTGCCCATAATTTCAGCGAGCAGCATTAGCAGATGTCATAAGTTCTGAAGATTTTAAAGGTCCGACGTTTGAAATGTGCTGATATGTACCCCGAAGATAAATAAGTTCGTCTTAATGTATAACGGTCGAATGGATGGGTTTAAGACCTAAATCGACCGACACGCTGTGGACCATGAAGGCTGGTTGGGACTTCAATATCCATTGGAAGTGGCACGTAAATTTAATTTGTTTCCCTTTAGATTACCCCATATGAAGTATATAACTTCCTCGTTTTATAATTTTTTATGCGCAAATTGGAAACTAAATTATGAATAAAACTGTTAAAAATTAACACTTAATGCATATTTAATAAACAGGAATGTTTTTAATTCAGTTATAACTCAAATTCGGTGACAATCTCTAATGCGTTTGTGCTAACCTCTAATGAGGTTTTGACAACCTTTAATGGGGTTGTGACAACCTTTAATGTGGTTGTGACAACCTCTAGTGCGGTTGTGACAAAATGTGGTGCGTTTGTGACAACCTCTAATTCCGTTGTGACAACCTTTAATTCACGACTTCTATTGTAGTAGGGACAACCTCAAAATTCGGTTACGGCTAATTCGGTTGAGACAATTCTGTGAGTGAGTGAAATCTATTACAGGGCGGAATGTAATTAGGCCCCACGAAAATATTCCCCAATTTGAAAAAAAATTAGGCCACAAAAATTATGCGCGGAAAACAACAACACGAAACTTTATTGTTTTTTGGGGCCCAAATTAATTTTGAATGTTGGGGCTTATTTTCATTATGAAATTAGACCCCAAATGTTTGTGTGAAAATAGGCATCATTTAATTTTTGGGACGTATTTCTATAGAATTTATGGGGCTTATTTTCATATTTGGGGTGTAATTTCCTTCTAAATATATTTTACACACCCTTTTGTATGGAACGAAAATACACCTCCATTTAAGAAATGTTTTTTCCCCAACATTTGGTAAGTAGTTATAGGAGAACGAGAAAGGAGTAATTACGTAATAGGGAATACTGTCGCCGGAACTTGGGTTAGGTTTTGTACTCGTGACAAACTGCCTTATCGAAAGTTATAAGCCTACATATAAAAAGAATGGTGTCCCAGAACATCCCATGAAGGGATTGACAATTAGTGAGATGTGCGCTATTAGTTTTCACACTCACTGATTGAGACCTACAGTTTCACACCGGTTCCGAACGGTATTTTGAAAAACTTTTTCATGGCCGCCGTGAAAAGAAATGTTAGGTGGTCTGCGCAGGGATCGAACCTATGTTCTCATGTACAAGAGCGGAGCACACTATCCCTTGCACGACCGACGGACACAAGCCTACATATGTTCAAGTCAAAATAAGAAACAGACTAAAAAATAAATAAATTTGTTTCCGAAAAAAACGCGCGGGTTTGTTTGGTCGTCGGCGGTGCAATGGTTAGTGTGCGCGCCTCTTGTACATGAGATCCTGGGTTCGAACCCTGCTCTGACCACCTTCAAATTCCTTTCGGCGGCGGTCACCTCGCATAGTGACGGCGACACTATCGAGTATATAGCCATGGAAACGCTTCTTAAAATACCGTTCGGAATCGGTATACAACTGTAGTGATTGTGAGAAGCTCTCCCCCGTCCCTTCATGGGATGTAATGGGAAACCATCTATCTTGTTTGGGAAATAATGTTAGCCAGCGGCGCTTTATACTAAGATGTAACATTCCAACTGTAAGTAAGACAAACAAACTTTTTGAATTCAAAATTTGGAAACAATTAAACTTAAAAATTTGTAAGAAAAATAAATCTCAAAATTTTGTGGGAAACATTTTCGCATACAGCGCTTCACTTACACGCTGAAAAATAACTTTTGCAAGTATTGTATTCGTGAATTGAAAATTTGCTGATTTTGTTCTTTATTGTCTGTCACGTTTGTGTTTCCAGCAGTTTCAACAAACAAAGTCACATTTGGGTCACAAATACATATATTATAACCTATTAGTCATTGTGTCCCAAATATGTTATATTGAAAAGCAAACACAATGTGTTTGGAGACAAGTATTCTATATTTGCGACAAATAAACCAAACAACAAAAAAAGAAAATTTTTTCAGCGTGTATATATTACATTTCAACTCTCAGTAAATAACAAACTTTTTGCATTCAGCTTTTGGGAACAAGTAAAATGAAAATTTTTTCAAAAAAAAAAAGTTGCGTGATTTTTTGGGAAAATATTTTCGACTGCGGCGTTTCTTGTACACATTACAGTTCAACCATAGGTAAATTAAAAATCTTTCTGATTTCAGCGTTGGGAAATAAATAAATCGCGCAATATACATTTAAAATATAAGTAAATAACAAAGAAACTTATTTGAATCCAACTTTTGAAAACTAATAAAATTTTCGCCTGCGGCACAATACAATATTCTCGGATGGTTAAAAATGGTTTCCCATTACATCGCACGAAGGGATTGGGGAGAGCTTCTCACAACCAGTGAGCTGTGCGCAGTCAAGTTTTACACTCATTGATTAGGACCTACAGTTTTACATCGGTTCCGAACGGTGTGTGGCCGCAGTCGAAAGATATGATATGAACCCAAGTACTCATTTTCAACAGCCGCGAACACTACCATTGCACCACCGACGGACACAATCGGATATACATCTATAAAGTAAACTGTTGTGTTAAAAAAAACTTGGTGTCGAAAGTAACTTATATTGTTTGTACTTGCGTCACAAGTGCAAGACAACATGACTGGAAATGTGCGGTACGAAACTCGAGTGATTTTAAATATATTGTTACGATTAGTAAGTAATATTAATGACCAAATTAACATAATGTAAATAGCAGAGCAATTAATACTGCGCCTGAAAGTATACCCTTACCACAAGCCATTTGACGAATCCGTTGCAACTGCGTTAAGGTTTCAAAACGGCAATACTCATTTCGGAATCGGGTACAACAATCTAGGATCAGAGTGGCGAGAAGCATAACTCGTGTAAATAGCGCAGGTTTTTGGCATTATGAGTTAGTTTGTGATTAAACGCCGGAAAGTAAGCAAAGCGATGTATTAGTAAAATGCTTGAATGTAAACTGATTTTAAAGTGTTGACTTTAAAACTGTATTAGTAAAATAAAAGGGACGTAAACTGTTGCACTTATTAGACCAAAGCGTGAACGTTGATAACCGTTATAACTTCGAGGTAGTGGACGAATTTATATACCTCGGATCTGCCGTGAACAAGAACAACAACGTCAGCCTTGAGATCAAACGGAGAATTGTGCTTGCGAATAGATGTTATTTTGGGCTAAGCAAGCACTTTGGGGATAAAGCCCTCTCTCGAGTAACAAAAGTCCAGCTGTACCAGACTCTCATTCAACCTGTCTTGCTTTATGGCGCAGAATCCTGGGTCCTATCGCAAGCAGACGAAACATCTGTAGGAGTCTTCGAGGGAAAAATACTCCGAAAAATTTATGGCCCTATAGTGCACAACGGCGAGTATCGGCGACGCATGAACCATGAGCTGTATGAGCTTTATCCTGACATTGACATAGTTAAGCGGATCAAGATAACGCGATTGCGCTGGCTAGGCCATGTCAGTAGAATGGATGAAGATGAACCAGCGCGAAGGCTTTTCGAAACCGAACTCGAAGGAAGACGAAAAATAGGAAGACCAAGACTCCGCTGGAGGGATCAGGTTGACGAATCCCTGCGTACACTTGGTATTGCCAACTGGAGAGATAAAGCAAAAGATCGAACTGGTTGGCGAAATATGTTATCTTCGTTTTGTAAGGTCCCTGACCCCCCGGGGTAGTCCGAGACCGGATAAGTAAGTAAGTAAGTAAAGTAAACTGTTGCACTTATCGTAATTTAAAAACGAACCTTGTTTTATTAAAGGGAGCAAAACAACGCTAAAAAGGACGATGAAGAAAAATTCGTAACAATATTGTTACGAATAAGTAGAAGCTTTTACTTGCTGTTAATGACTCTACTAACAGTATGTAAATAACAGGCGGTTAGTGCTGCACCTGAAAGTATGCATTGTAACAACGTACCAGCTCGCTAAACCAGTAGCATGAATTCACCTCAGTAAAGACAACTCTCCGCCATTCGAGATTGTTCTACAAAGATAAGCAACAACAACAACATCTAGAAGGTTCTTGAAGTCGCTAGATCTACCTTCATTTGAGTATGGTGAATTGGTATAAATAGCGGAGGTTTTTGGAATGGAGAGTTTCAGTTTGTGATTAAACCCCGTAAAGTAAGCAACGCGAATTGATAGTAAAATACAAGTCTTATTAAAGTGTTATAAATAAAGTAAACTGTTGTACTATATAAGTAAAATAAAAGGAAGTGAAACCGTTGTAATTATCGTAATTTAAAACGAACCTTGTTTTATTATTGGGACTAAAACAACGCAAAAAGAACGAATAAGGAAATTCGTAACAATATGTTTTATGATAAATTATTCGAAAAATATCGCGAGGTTTTTTGAGTTCTGTGGTTGAAAACAAATATATTGTTTTTTATTTATTTATTTTTTGTGTCCTTCAAATCAAAAAAATTATTGCAAATAAAGTCATGTTAAAGGTGATAAGAGCCAATACTATCAAATTTAAAGTCAGTTTTTCAATTCGCCTTTTGTTCATTCTCCTTCAAATGGTACCCTGTATCAAGTTTTGCAGCTAGGTGGTCGAATCGGACATGCTGTGCAAAAAAAAATCATTTTCAGCAAAAATTTCCGACGTCATAATCGGCCAAATGCTGGAAATCAATATTTTGACAAACTAGGTCCCATTCTTCATTCTAGGTCACATATTTGCTGGTCCTCGGTGATTATTCCGAAGTTTTACAAACCATATGAGAAGTGCATATAGCCTCACCTTATGGTGGACGATATAAAAAAATATTTCATTCCATTTTCGTCATATCTAAAAATTATCGTCTGATTTTAGTTTGAAGCAATTTAAACGCCATTAAATGTGAATTTAACCACCCTGCATAACAAATATGTAGTTGTCATGAAGAAAGAATTCCTTTAAAACGTTTATAGTTAAAACAAATTAATAAATAATAACATTTAGTTCGCCGACCTTTTCGTCAAGGCATGACACAAACGTACGTACACTCGCTTATTCTCCAAGGAAGGACTCCTCATCCTTAGAAACACATTTCAATGTCAATTTGCGTTCGATGGTTTGCATGTCTTTCAATAGTTTTTGTGTAAATGGTCGGCGTTAGTTGATTTAGACAAAACAGATTTGTTTGATTATGGGTAAAGTTGTAAGGACATGAGTCTACTGGAAAGATACATACATACATATTTATAAAGCATATGCATGTGTGTGTGTTATAAATATTACAAAATTACATTTTGGAAATGAATACGAATATGAATAGCAAATTGACTGAGTTGTTGATAAAAGTATTCAATCGATCAATATTAAATACTGCATGAAAGCTACTTCTTTGAATTAGTTTGATTTGGAATTACACTTAGAATGAATGGTAAGCACAGGGTAACCTTGTTCAAAATTAGATATTTGATGTGCGAGGTAATGGACATTTCATTTAATATTCATAATGATAATCTAGTAATGTAAGTAATGGAAAGTTTTTGTGTTGTCCATCATTATTTTTTTGATAGATGTTCTAATGTACATTCCTATTGGCATGAGATATACTACAACTTGACCTCTATAGAATGTAGACGTTTACAAAGTATTGCTGAATGTTGTAGGAGTAAAATTTATTGGACAATTCGCACTGAAATTTTAAGTGTCAAATATAAGTAATATAGAGTAAACTGGGTTTAAGAAAAAATGCGCGGTAATTCAGTAACAGAGACCAGAGTAAACTTGGTGAATATTTGGTACTTGGTGAATACGAATCTGTCTTCAGAAATCCTCCACCACATTAGGGTTTTGAGGCATTTGCACCAAAGGTTGACAAAAATCAATATCTTCGCTATATTCGGGGCATTATAACTTAGTCAATGAAGCATTATGTGATGTCATTCGAAAGTTCTACCTGTTGCCTTCAAACTGCAGGTTTAACCTGGGGTATCATGCAACAGCTGATCAAATATATAAAGTTGGAAATTGATAGAAAACAGAGTAGATAGGTAAAAGAGCGTTAAGCAATCAGATGCAAACTATGCAGCAAATTAAACACCATTTTTGAGAGACGGTTTTTGTATGATAAATTGTCTCTCAAACATCTCACAACCTTTTATGAATAAGGCCGTAAGTTTTTAAATGGTCTTTGATTGATACTAATGACAGCAAAATTATATTTTGCGTTGGTTGTGTCGAACGAAAATTCGCATTCCCTTTTATTTCTGCCCGTTTTATGTCCAAGCAAAGAGTAACATACAACAGCCACTCAAATTTGATGCAATTTCCTACTACCTCAACGACCGCAATAGAACAATAAGAGAGGAATAGAGACTCTTATATATTGCTCTATGGTTTAATCACAGAGCAATACTAAAGAGCCTCCATTACTCTCTTCGATGCCTCTTCATAACGACGAGGTAGTAGGCCATTTCGAGTTGCTTTGGTAATTTACTCTTTGGTTGGCATAATACGGACAGAAATAAAAGGGAATGTGTATTTTCGATCGATGCAAACATAATTTTGCTGTCATTAGTATCAATCAAACACTTTTAAACTTAGTTTGCTGCATGGTCTCTAATCTGTAGTCTTCTTCATTTCCCTAGTGGGTTTTCGATCAGCTGTGCCATAGAAACCCCCTAGTTTTATCCATAGGGTAATTCTATACCTAGAGTAACGACTTCTCTTAGTCAATTTATGATATTAGGCTTGCTTGCATATGGACGTTGCATATTGAAAACTATTCCTTTAATAATACCAGAAAGAGGCAAAGGTTTAAAACTACCAACAAGAAAACACCAACGGCATTTCGTTTTGTGTGTTAAAATTATTGTGTTAAATACAACACAAATATATACTAACAATAAACGATAATAAAACAGTTCAAAATACTTTTAAATTTCACACTGCTCAACCAAAAGGACATGACAAATTTAAATCAACAATTCTTGTAACTCCACCTGGTTTAAGTCAATTTACGTCAAATATCTCTCTCTATCGCAATGACCTCACCACGAAACGTCAGATGAGAAAGATGACACATCTGGGAGAGTAAAGGTTTAACCTTTCCAATATCTTATTCCTTCGTTGAGAAATCGTATTGTTTTTTTTATTAATGTGGGGTCTCTTATTTGCTTCACTTGCTCTCTTTGGGGGATGCCAAAGCTTAAATTTGTAAAGTTTGCGTCACTGCTATTTCGGGAGGAGCTCGCAGTGGAATACACGCAAACATAACATATTGTGAATGGATTTATGCTTATCGTTCTTGATTAAGCTCGGTATTCAGATTTTATGAAATTTTCGTTGCAATAAGAAGTACGTGTATAAAAAATAACGAAAATTTCATGAGCCGAAAATTCCGCTCACTTTTCATTTGCTTGGTACTCAGCTCTTTGCGAAAATTTCGTAGCCAAAATCAAGTAGCGGGTTGTTACGCGAAACTCATTTCGTAGGAAAACAATTGATTGATAATTGTTTGGGATAATTAATGGGATAATTAATATTTGCACTCCATTTTATTTTCAGCGCATGTGGTATTACTTTTGTTTACTAAAATAATCGAAATGTCAAAATTCCGACATCAAAATCAAGTACAGGGTTGTTACGCGAAACTTATTTCGTAGGAAAACAATTGATTGATAATTGTTTGGGATAATTAATGGGATAATTAATTTTTGCACTCCATTTTATTTTCAACGCATATGGTATTACTTTTGTGTACTAAAATAATCGAAATGTCAAAATTTATTTCGATTATTTTAGTAAACGAAAGTAATACCACATGCGTTGAAAATAAAATGGAGTGCAAAAATTAATTATTAATGAAATATTTGCAAGGTAAATCTGAGATATGTGGTTCGCAAGAACTGAATACGGGGCTTTAGGAAGAACCATTTGACTTTCTCATCTGCTAATACATCGTACTACATTTTTACTAAGATTATTCTCTGCTTATTAGGTACAAAGTTTGGAATTGGTTTTAATGCAACTTCACGATGAGCTAGATACTTGAAACTTAAAGCTTAGCTCAGAACTGGGTGGCAATGCGATATTTTGTCTAAATCTTATTTCGATTCGGCAGAGGGGGCGCCACTCGAAACTCATATATCAGGTACAACTTGAGATATTAAAGTGAGATTGGATTCATATACTAATAATGTAGAACGAATTATAGTTTGTGCGAAAAGTGGCCGATGCCACACCCATTTGCGGAATTGAATAGCAATGTATTATTAAATCGTTGTTGTCACATGTCTTGGTTGTAATTTCATTAACAAGTTTCTCAAACATGGAGTTGTACCAAGCCTAAGGAAGCTGGATTTCTAAGGATTCCTGTATTTCTGTACAAAAAAACAATTTTAAATAACTTGGTAACGATTTTATTGTACGATGGTGTTGTTCTAGAAATCTGTATAATATAAAATCTAATAAATTTTTAAATATTTTACACTCGCACTCTTAAGTCTCGTTTACATTTCACTGTGACTGGGAACAGATATTTCTGTCAAAGACGATCTAGAATTAGACGACCAGAAGATGTGCGAAATTTGGTAACCCTGGTTGCCTTTGCGGAAGAACAGAAAGTGGGCCCAGCGTCCTAAAGGCTGCTACTAATTTCGAGTACATAAAAACATTGGGGAACAGTAATTTGATCTGCTGGAAAATTCGACAGTAAAATATCCATGTTGACTACTATAAGTACATTTTTGTTTGTTTTTAAGTTTTTTTTTACACTAAAAATCTTTTTTTAGACGAAAGTAAAAGAGTGTTGACTACAATGATTGTTATTTTTTTAGGGACATTAATATGTTGCTCTATTCAACATTTTGGCTGATATTTCGTGCGAACAATTTATTTGTACACTGACGAAATTTTTCGAGGAACTTTGTAAAATTTCGCACGAAATGCTGATCATATTACTGTCTTTAAGATGGCTCTACACTGGCTCTACACAAGCTCGATAAGACCGATCCTTACCTACGCATCTGTAGTCTGGTGCACCACAGTGGTGCAGCAGGGTGCAACATTCATAAACTAAGAAATTTCCAACGCATGTGCTGTTTGGCTATTGATGGGGCGATTATAACCACATCAACCAGGGTAATGATGGAAATATCTTTATTGAACCGCATTGAAATACTCATTACGTAGTAGGATAATGGATCCGAAAGGAACATTGATACTTCTCTTCATCGTAACAGAGAACCGAGCGTTTGCCATATGCTGCACAATTATTCCATAAAGATATCCCGAACGATCTGGGACAGATTAGACAATAGGAATATAAGTCTTTCTCGGGGACCTAAATATTAGGCAGGGCTGTCGCTTTCCTGACCATAACACTGTTTTTAAGAAAAAGTTAGGCCGGTCACGAAATGTGAGAGATGTTAAAACTTGTGCGAACAACTACAAGAGTGAGATGGCTGACGGTACTCAACTGGAAGGATGAATTAACAAGTTCGCCACCTTTGGTATACTGGGGATCATATGGAATTTCTGGGCATCTTCGGAAGCGAAATTGTAAAGGAACTGGATACGATGGACAGACACCAGACGACGAAACCATTTATAAGAAAGCTAGTCTGAATTTCAAGAAAGGAATAGAATAATCTTCAATAGAATAATGAACGCCTCAGAAGGGAATAGAATACCGAATATTCTGTGGGGCTACCCGGGTGGTGGTAATACGTGAGGATTAAAGTAGTTGGTCAAACTCTAACTTAGCTGATAAATGGGTGTTCTAACCCTGAAGGCACACATACATCGAATTGAACTAGCCGGCACACAAAAATGCAACGCATCGAAACGATAGAGGCCTTTGTCCGGTTTTCCCGAGATTAAGACTACAATATCTCACCGGTCATGCAAATTTGTATTTAGTATGAACTTTCTATGAGACTCAGGGGACTTCGAAGAATGCTCCGCAGACAGATGTAACGGCTGAAGTGTTTGTCCAGAGATGCGTCTAATCTAACCGAACCTATAAGCAGAGTTGGAAGCGAACGAAATCGATCTACACTCTAATTGATATTTTTGTGATTTATTTGTAAATCTATAATCCTGATGATGTCTTTCAATGAACGGCGAAATATAGATAATTAAAGAACAAATTATTTAACAGGACACATTTAAGATTTGACTTTTGAATTTAAAATAGTTTAGAAGGCTTAAAAACGGGATACCGAATATTAAAAATCAACAACATATTCAATATATGCAATTGTTGCAATTGTTGCAATATATGCAAAAATATGCACTATGCATTACACTGTGTGTAATTTTGTAAGTCATGGAAATATAACCATAAACGGACCCCTTTACGTGATAAAAGAAAAAAAAAACCCGTGGCTCCCAGTTTTGCCCAAAGTCATGCACTTTTTTTTATGGGCTCCCAAAGATTTGGGGCCTCGGTGTAATTTTGGCAAAAAGTGATCGTATTGTCAGGCTCATATCTTGCAAATCGTTGGGAATTTTCGTTTACTTTCTGAGAGAAAGTTGTAGATCTTGTCATAGAAAACAAACCTTGTGAACATATAAATCAAAAACCTCATCTTCAAGGTCAAAATCGCAAAAAATTTAAAAAATTCAATTTTTTTACCTTTCTCCCCTGTTCCGGTCCATAGGTAGCAAACCGTTCAAAATTCAAGGAAACAATTAACTACAGAAATGTACCTAAGGTCTCAATAAACAACTTTCTAGAACATATGGAATTCCTAGGAATGATTCTTAACACCGTTTACTTCAAAATTTAGATACTAAGCTATCTCACCGACCGCAGCACCACACGCAAAGCAGTAAGCTCAGCACACGCAACAAGGGACACAGCATACAATATAAGAATCATTCCTAGGATCATTCCAACATATGTTCTAGAAAGTTGTTTACTGAGATCTTAGGTACATTTTTGTAGTTGATTGTTTCCTTGAATCGTGAACTTTTTGCTACCTATGGATCTGAACAGGGGAAATCGAATTTTTTAAAGTTTTTTTTTTTCGATTTTGACCTTGAAGTTGAAGTTTTTTTGATTTTATATGTTCACAATTTTTATTTCCTATGACAAGAGCTACAACTTTCCCTCAGAAATTAAATCAAAATTCCGAACGATTTGCAAGATATGAGCCTGACAAAATGATCACTTTTTTGCAAAAATGACACCGAGGCCCCAAATCTTTGTGGCCCATAAAAAAAGTCCATGACTTAGGGCAAAACTGGGAGACACGGGTCTTTTTTTTTTGGTCATTTATCACGTAGTGGTGTCCATATATGGTTATATTTTTTCGTGTTGCACTGTTATTTAACTAACTAGTTGATGTTGATTCCAGACTACCAACAAAAAACATGCATAAAACTATTAATCGTTCCGAATACTAATATATTGTCTAGGATTTTAGATATGTACCACTGAATTGGTGTGGAATCGTACTTATTTATTCACGTTCATGACGATCGATTGAAGATACATAAGTGCTTATGGAATTTAGTTAGATTGTTAAACATAACTGTGTTGAAATTAGCTCACACAACAAATATAAATATGTATAAAAAAAGATTAACCGACCTACTTTGGACCTAATGAATTTCAAAATTAATATTTTCCCATTATATTTCCTGAAGAAACAGGGGGCAGCTCCTCACTATAAGTGAGCTGTGCGCTTTATATTTTTGCACTCACTGCTTGACAATCTTCTTCACTAAGCGAGAAGAACGCCGCCGAATGAACTATAAGGTGGTCAGAGTACGGATCGAATTCACGTTCTCATGTATAAGAATAGAACACACTACCCATTACGTCACCAGTGGCCACCCAGTGAATATATTACTCCTAATTTTCATTTGATTTACTTTGAATAACATTAGCTCTGTGCGACTACTTGAAAATTTGTGCAAATTTGTAGAAAAAAATTTACTGAATCGGGTTCGTTTACTCCAAAAGTCCAGTAAATGAGATCTAAAGATTTGACAGTTCGATGTTCAAGATCTTGCAAATTTTGGTTGTAAAAATGTTAGCCAACAAAAATCTGCAAGATATAACAGCTGTTTGAAATCAGCTGTTTTATGTAAACAAATAAAAGTGCAAAATAAAGTAATAACGGCAGAAATAAGTACAAATGAGGTATTTAATGTTTTATTTAATACATCACTGAAATTTTGAAAGATTCTTCCAAATCTTCACTAGGAAAGTAAACGAAAGCCATTTTACGGCAAACACTCTAACTAATTCTTCCGACAAAGCAAAAGTAGTGTAGAGTAAATTAGAATAGAGAAACAATTTCTCTCATCTGACATTTCATTTCACGCTCTTCGTTGTGGGTTTGTGCAAATGAGAGATGTTCGACGAAAATGGACTTACACCATGCGCAGTTACAAGAATTGTTGACTAACTTTTCATGTCGGTTTGGTATAGAATTGTGAAATATAAATGTATTTTGAAATTTTTTTTCGTTGACTTTTATTGTTGGTATATATTTGTGTTGTATTTAACATATGCCATTTTACCACATGAACACGAAATCCCATTGGTATTGTCTTGTTGGATGTTTTGTACTAATGCCTCTATCTGGTATTATTGAACCCATGCATTCCACCATCCAACGTTTACATGCAACCATGCCTATGAAGTTAAAATTACTGAGAGAGTAAAGATCTCTAATATGGTTTAATATATGAATAGTTACGTATTATAACGTCAACAGTGATAATTCAATTTAAATTTCGATTGTTAAATTATTTTGGATCAATATCGTTTAAGTATTTCCATTCCTATCCAGTATTCATGCTTCATATTTTTTGACATGTTACGGAGAATGACACATTTTACTCTGCGAAATTAGAATAATTTTTAAGTTCATGATGGGAGACTCAACGTTGTATTAGAATATTGACTGATCGGAGATACTATCACTCAGTCAACAATGAATGGATAACAATTAATTTTATTCACATTGAAATTTTTTTCTAAACATTGATAAGGGCGGATCAATAAGTCCGTGACTTTTCGAACTTCCCTCATAGTTATATGGAATGCAACACAGCTCCCATCAAGTACCACCTGTTAATAGACTTCTGTCAAATTTTGAGCAAGTTCCGTCATTTACTTTGTGTTTAACAGCTGTTCAAAACATACAACCTCGTGCATTTTTTTAGAAATGGAAAAAAGTGAATTTCGAGTGCTCATTAAGCATTATGTGTTGCGAAAAAAAACCGTCAATCAAACCAAGAAAAAGCTTGATAAATACTATGGGGACTCTGCACCATCGATTTCAATGGTAAAAAAGTGGTTTACTGACTTTCGTTGTGGTCCCACAAGTACAAATGACGCTGAACGTTCTGGACGGCCAATAGAGGTCAATACACCCGAAAATGTCGAAAAAATTCACGATATGGTGTTGGCCGATCGAAGAGTAAAAGTGCGTGAGATTATTGATGCCATAGACATTTCATAGGGTAGTGTGGTTTCGATTTTAAATCAGTTGGGTTTAAGAAAGCTGTCTTCAAGATGGGTGCCGCGTTTGCTCTCAATTGACCATAAACGCAATCGTGTGACAACTTCAAAAGATTATTTGGAGTTGTTTAATTGGGCTACGAATTGGTACCTCATCCGCCATATTCTCCGGATTTAGCCCCCAGTGACTATTTCCTATTTCCAAACCTAAAGATATGACTCGGTGGAAATAGATTTAGCTCCAAGAAATTATTGATCAAACAAATGCCTATTTTATGGATCTCGAAAAATCCTATTGTTTTGGAAGGGAGAGAAACTTTTTGGAGAAACGTTGGACTAAGTATATTGAGCTAAACGGAGATTATGTTGAAAGATAATATTTTTTTTTGCAAAAACACTGTATTTCAGTCAAAAAGTCACGGACTTATTGATCCGGCCTTATGTTTGCAGACTTAAATGAAATTTTGTTTATCAAACGATTGTAGATTTTTAACATTTAATTTTCTATTTGTAAACTAAAACTTGAAGACTTTACGATTTCCATTCAATCATACAAATGTTTGATAGCTTATGCTTCCCATTAAGTGGACATGACCAACAAGAGGTTGGCTCCGACTTATCTGCCGGAATAAGGTGAACGGACAAGTCAGGCAAAATCAAACCGACTTAGATTTTTCAAATGTCGGACTGACTTACTCATTAGTATGAACAGTTATTAATTAGCGGAGAATTTTTCAAAAAGAAAATATGGAAAATAAAAGTAATTGTTAAATTTGTAAAAAATAATTAAGAATACAAATATTTTGCAACTATAGTTACAGTTCTCGCATACTCGTAACCTTCCACCTTGGCAACAAGGCTTTCCGACTTGTTCGTAGTGTAAGAGGACATACAAAATTCGGTCGGACGTTTGCCTGTCATGCAGATGTAGGGTCCACTTTAGTTGGAGACAGTGTTTTGTAAACCCAGGAAATCGGAGTTTTTCAAAAACGGATGGAATCTTTCTAAATTTCAACCTTTCCAAAACACTCTATAATGCAATTTTGGTCCACGATATCCCTGGGATATTATGTGCGACTATTGCACTGAAAACGTAGGTTGGGTATATGTGTTTTCGATTAATAATTGCATGGATATAAAAATGTGTGTATGTAAGTTTGTGTGGCCAACGGTGCTGCAAAGGTTGGTGTACCCAACTCTTTTAACGTGGGTTCGATCCTACCGACGACGCTCACCTCGCTTAGTGACGGCGACACCATCAAGCAATTAGACACGATTAAGCTTCTCAGAAACCCATTCGGAACCGGTGTAAAACCGAATTTCATATAGTGAGTGGAAAACTCTCCTCTGTTTTCTTTTTGTGTATATGTACGTTTTTGACACTGCATACAAGGATATTTATAGCAGTTATCAGACATTTATTTCTCAAATTATAGAAAATGTCAACTTAAGTTTTTGTGTCTTGAGCCGAATCGCAAACTTTCGAATGTGATCCGTTAATAGTTCAAGTTACTTTCTTTTTACGGATTTTGCATATTGACTATGATTATTCCCTATTCGGATGTGGGGAATGTTCTACAAACATCTGCTTAATTGTGATCCCTTCTATTCACTTTTCCAGCATGTTATACCACAAAATTAGTTATAGATGTTTCTGTTCCCGCATTAAAATTTGACACCCAAAGAACCACAGAATACAGAATTTAAAACAACTGTGAATTCTCCCAGTGCCAAGATTTAACACAAGTTGTATTTTTTATTCACAAAAGTTATACACAGTTCTAGAAAATAACCTTCTTAAAATAAAATGCATTTTTAATTTTAATAAAAAAAACTTACATTTTTTTTTTGCAAAATTTCCTTTCTAGTGTTTGATGAAGTTTTGAATTTCGATTTTGGCACTTTGTTGTCTAATACTATTTCGAAGTCAAGAAATATTTAACGAATCATTTAACGAACGCAAAAGATTGAAATAAAATAAAAAAATGATACAAATGTTTCTTTTCTTTAAATCATTTAGTTATTAGATTAGATTGTCATTTGGGAATAGTATCACTGTTCAGCACTTTTGATTCTAGAATGATTTTGTTAGAATCTAATAACGATCCTTGCTGCAGGAAAGCATGTTAATCCTTTGAGCTTTCACCCTTGACTACTTTTCAAATTTGAATTTCTGTTACGACTTCAGCACTAGCCGGAAAACTGGCTAGATGCTAGGCGTCACTAGTTTCCGCTGAGCAATTTGCTGGCGCTGGTTTCGCTGCTTCGCGTGTCGTTGTTGTTTTTGGATTCTAACGAAAATTCCATTCGATACGAGGTCGTACTAAGTCTATCTCTGTTTCGCCGAATGCACTACGGTCGTCCGCTTTGGAAGTTTGAACTCTGCTGCGGGCATATATCACTTGGCAAGGTATTTTTTTTTTGGATTTTGTTTCCAGAACAATTTGCCCTCGTATGTAAATATTTCTCGGAATTGGTGGTCGAGTCGTTTGGTGTTGTTGTTAGGTGAACACTAGTCGTGGAATTGTTGTATAGTTTGATATGGTGTAATAGCGAATTTTCAACAGAATTATGGTTTTCTTTTTTCGGTTCGTTCGTTCGTTAACTCGTTTGCTTCGTTACTAGGGCAACTATGACAGGTTAGGACAGGACAGGAGTCGCGAGCTCTAGCCAAATATGTAACGCACAGTATCCTTGACGACGAATGACTAACTTGTGCTTTATTTGTTACCACATGACTTAAGTTAGAACAAAATCGAATTGATATGAAATGCAATGCGGACGAAGAAGAAGAACGAAAAACTCCCTAGTAGAACCTGTCGTTGGCACCTTTCACGGTGGTGCCCGCCACTGTCCATAGGGGTAGATTTTGGGTAGATTGTGTGTTTGGGTTAGTGTGAGTGGTGCTATTAACCTGGTTGGTATGACAATGGCAGTGGTATTGCACGTACTGCTGGTGGTGGTGGTAGTGACAGTAGTACAATTGGTAGTAGTAGTGGTAGACATGCGATAGAGCCAACTCGCAACCTCATGCAAGACCAAGGAACTCACTCACTCACGACAGCCAACGGTGCTGATGACTCGAGCCACATACGGAACAGGTAGTGAAGACGAAGACCAACATTCGGAGCCACTAATAAAACTTACCAGCTGAGCGAACGGTGGCATGCGGCTGTTTATTTTGTTTTTGCTCTACCGTATATCATTTGTTTGGTATTAACCAACATTGTGAGTTGTTCTGCCAACTGCCTGCCAAAGTCATAACCTGTGCTACTACCAAAATTCACATTTACTTTATCATCACATGTGTTTAACATTTGGGTTGTGTTTGATTGTGTGAGTGGGCTTGTTGTTGCCATTACACCACCAAGCCCTTAAACTCGTGTGTTTGTTAACATCGTTACCAGAATGTTATAAACTATTTCCACACGATATTCCGAGATGGCCAAATCAATTACGTTTACACCCGATGAGTTTGCAACATTTCCTTGGATACGGTTAGCATTAGTGACTGTTCTCCATTAATTAAATGATATCGCAGTTGAACAGATACATTTCCATCTAAGAATGTCGCCGTTTAGCTACATCGGAATTATACCTTACGTGATAACTACTAAGAGAAGGCAAAACCCTTTATATTTACCTCAATATACTACATTTTGCGGTCACATAAAACATTGGAGCTGATCACCCCTTAGTTTTCACCCATACCCAGATAACATTTTAGAACCATAAATATTTTTGTTGAGGGACAACCTAACAACCGCCAAAATTGTTTTTCTGTTTCTGTTTTCTTGTGTGAAGTCCAATCCAAACATGTGATATATCGTTGATCACGTCATGGCGCTTGTTACTTTTCGTTCATACATCAATTTTGACTCCAAGTTTAGATTCGGATAGTCATTTCGGTTTTCCATTTCTTTTTTCTACTTCAGCGTAACTGAAAATTTAACCTAAACATTAAAAATTTAAAAATTTTACCCTTCAACGAAACAATAATTCTGTCCAAATTTCCTTAACAAAAGTGCAGAAACTGTGTACGATAGTTAGTCAGGGTCTTAAGTGGGAAATCAGAATTAAGGATTTTGTAAAACCACCTAAATTTTTTGGTCACATTTTGTTTTAAGGACCTAAGACATCGTTTCAAATTACGACACTGTAGTAGGTATTGTGTTGGTGGTATTTAACCCACGACTCACTTTGACTTTTAGACCGTTGAGATGCCACTGGCTAACGAAGTCAAGCGTCAGGTCGAAGCGAAACGCACAAGTTGTGTTAACGCTACAATGTGGCAATTCTCCAAGGTCCTTAAATAAGTAGCACCCACAGTTTACATCCTCCTGCTGCTTAGTGCTCAACAAGTGAAAAGAAAAGTGTTCTGTCGATTCTTCGTCTTGGTCATCGTTACACCTTCTTACTTACTTAGGTGGCGTCAAACAACCCAGAGGGGTCAATGGCCCTACAAAATGTGGATAACATGTTTCTCCGACCGGCTCGATCTTCAGCTTTTATCCTCCAGTTGGTAACACCAAGCTCTCGCAGGCAGTATTCCATCTGGTCTTTCCAGCGAAGTCTTCGTCGTCTTATTTCGATGTCGATGTCCATCGAGTACGTCTTCGAATACGGTTCGGACTGGTTTATTCTGATCTATTCTACTGATATGGCCTAGACCGCTTAAGCGCGCTATTTTTATAATCATAACTACGTCGATGTTGGGACACAGATTATACAGCTCGTGGTTCATCCGTCGCCGATACTCTCCGTTTTCTATTAAAGGACCTTATATTTTTAGGAGCATTTTTCACTCGCAGACTCCCACTGATGTTACATCATCATGCAATATTACCCAGGTTTCTTGAGAGAGGTATTCACGGCAGATCCGATGTAAATAAATTCATGCACTTCCTCGAAATTATAACGGTTATCAGTTTTCACCCTTTCCTCCAATCTGGTGGATGTTCTGCTTGTCGAAATCTTTAAATTTGTCTTGACCTCGTTTACTGCTAATTCCACTTTTGCTGATTCTTTCTCCATTATCGAAAATGCTACAGTAGCTTCTCGCAGATTTCACCCAATGATGTCTAAATCCTTTTGCTGCTATAAATAAACAAATGGTTTCCCGATACATCCCATGAAGGGATTAGGGATAGCTTCTCACAAACGAGTGAACTGTGCGCGTTCTAGTTTTACACTCACTGATTGGGACCTACAGATTTATACCGGTTCCGAACGGCATTTTGAGAAGCTTCTTCATTGCAAAGTACTCGATAGCATCGCCATCGAAAGAAATTTAAGGTGGTCAGAGCAGGGATCGTACCCACGTTCTCATGCACAAGAGCCGCACACACTACCATTGCACCACCGACGGTCTGTTGCTGCTGATAGTTTTATTTGTGTTGACTCCAGCTTTTCTCACAATGATATCAGTTATTATTTTGAAGATTTCGCATGATAGGGAGTCGCCCTGTCTGAGGCCTCGCCTCGTACTAAATGGTTCGGTGACATCTTTACTGAGAATTTCGTGTCGGTCAGTGTCTTTCTACAAGGACGTGACAGCTTAGCAGGAATACCAAGCTCCGACATAGCTTGGTACAGTTTTCTCCTTATCGGCCTATCGAAGGGAACCTGTGTATATTTTGTAAGTGTGTATCTGTATTTTTGCATTATTCTCTCAGTGACCCAGCGGGCAAAAAAGTGTTACGCTAAATGCTCGCAAACGGGCTCAGAAGCGAGTATTTACCGGACCAAAACCGGGGGAGAAATTAAACTCGCCCAAATATTCGCAAACTGGTTTAAAAACGGGTGCTAAACGGACGAAAAGAGAGAAACATTGTTGTCGTTGTGTCGTGCGCCAAACAGAGGCACACACGTGCAGGCACACGACACAACAACAAAGTTTTGGCTATTGCATTTTGTTTTATTTTTCGTGTTGTTCTCGCAAAAGATATTGCAAAAGTCTCGCAAACGAATCTCTTGCAAGACATCGTAAACGAAACTTTTACTGCCACAAACTGAGCGACTGATGATTCATTTTCCGATCGTTTTCGGATCTGTTTCGAGAGTTTTACCCGCAAAAGTTTCGCGTAACTCTCGTATGCGATATCGTATACGAAGTTTTGGTCCGCTGGGGAGTGATTCATAAAAATTCTTGAATGTGCGTGCAAATTGCAGATGACGTCAGTGTTTCTTATTCGGCTGATGTATTGCGTTTTAATTTCATGTATTCAGTCGTCTGTCATCGGACAGAGATGTCAAAAGCGCTTCATCAGTGAAACAAGAATAAACAAACGCTCGGACGGTTAAATGGTGTGTGATATTGCTTTGGTTTTTGTGTATGTGTTTCGCATATACTTATGTATGTGTGCTACCAAAGTGAGAAACGATTTTGAGGAAACAAACTGGAAAGGGCAACAACGTGAATCCCTTTTTCTGCCCGAACCTCTACTGAAAAAATCGGAATGGCGGACCATTTGTGAAATATAATAAAAAAAACACAAGTAATAAATACACGCTTGTCTTGTCTTGCATGAACTAGATTTGTACGAGTAAATAAGAATATTGTTTGTGTACCAGCGCATTGTGATAACCAACGCATAGTTGAAACCTTCTTAAGACAAAAACTTGAGAGGCAACAAAGGAAGGAGAAACAACAGAGCAGCAGATTCAAAACAAAACAAATAATGCATTCAATGCAAGGAAATGTAAAAACCATTTAAATCTTTTCATTTTTTGTATTAATTATTTAGATAAGTAAATGTGGATATATATTGATCAAATTAATTATAATAAATAAAGGAAGAAAGAATAATTCGTTTCTAAATATTATTATGTTTGGGAGAAAATACGCATATGTTTCCACGTAAATATATGGAGGTTGGGGGGAAACACGCGAATGCTTCCACGTAAGTATATGGATGTTTGGGATGAGGCACGCATATGTTTCCACTTAAAAGCATACATATTTCTCAGTAAACATGCTAATGTTTGCATTTAAATACTCCTGAGTTTGGAACTTGCAAACATATAAATGTTTGAAGTGTGCTTCAAACATATACATGGTTCCTTCAGAATATGTTTGGGAGAATATATTACAGAGACCGTTTTTTTCAGCGTGCGGCTTTAGTCTTTCGCACATTACACTCGAGAGGACGTTGTATGCGATGGATAAATGGAATTTTTCCATGATAGTTCATACAAATACTCGGTCGCCTTTTTTGAAAACAGGACATAGCATGATAAGACTCCAATCGTCGGCCACCCATTCTTCTAGCCAGATTTTGCATATAAGCTGATGCCTGCACCTTTCAAACTGATAGCCGCCAACCTTAAACAGTTCAGCCGGTAGTCCATCAGCATCTGCGGCTTTCTTGTTCTTAAGCGGGGAAATTTCAGTTCTGACTTCGGTTTGGTTAGGAGTGGGACAGTCGACGCCATCGACCTGTATGTTATCCACACCTTCATCTATACTAAAATCTCTTGGGACATGTCAAGGGTTTCCTCTCCACTCTTCTCGCTATAACGGTCTGTAGTAGTTCTTTTCACCACTTGCCACGCGACAGTCTTTATTGTACCATGGTTTGTCTTAAAGGGGTTTCTTAGAACCAAGTACGGACTCTGCAGCAGTTTTGATAGGGTGGGAAATGTACGTCCACTGTGCTTTAGAATGATAAGGCGGGGGTGCGTTCAGCTTTCCGGTGTCCCGTTTTCTATTTTATATATCTGATTTCGTAGGACTTTCGCTCTACTTAACCTTGTGCGAACCTTTGCTACCACCATATAGAGATTCGAATCGATATTAGCTCGGAAAATCTAACAATCTCATTCCGTTGCCGGACGTGATGGCATGTAGATTGGATTTACCGATGGTTGGTTCAAAGATACTGTCCCTGCCGACTTTAGCATTAAAATCACTTACAAAAATCTTAATGTAATCCGTCTTTTTCTTCCTTCGGGCCATGTATACAAATTAGCTATTGGCTACAGTATATAATTTTTATGCGGATCTCTACGTTTACTCATGGGTTCAAACTTTGAGACCAGCTGTCGCAGTCTTTTGCCAACTACAAATTCACAGTTCTTCTTCCTTTTACAGCCATGACCTCTACATCGCATTTCCTGGATATCAGTAATGTCAGCCTTGTAATTCTCGAAGACATCTGTCAGTTGGATAGTTGGACCTGATCTGTAGATTTCTAACATTCCAAGTGGATATCCGTAAATCGTGGTCTATACAACGTTTGTGGGGGTCGTCAACAAATAGGGGGTTTCATGTTTGTCATGAACCAATATAACAGTACCAATAGTGACGTCAGGCAAGCCCAGCCCACCGTGGTTTTGCATGTTACCTATAGTCAGGATGATTATGTTTCAGCCGCCCATTATGGAAAAGACGCTGACTAGAATGCAATGTGTCGAAACTGGATTTTTGCTTCTTTAGTTTTGATCCGCCGTTGGCCAGTAGTGTTATCTCATCCGCCTTCAAAGGCCAAAACAATATGTCCGCTAGTCCGAAAAGCTTCAGTGATTGCGTCACCTATTTAACATGAGACGCATCAGTGATCGCATAACCAATCAGGCTGCTTATTCATTTCGCCTTCTCAATCTATCTATCTAACGGAGGGTTTCGATATCCATTGCCCGGGACTCACTTACAGGACGTAGTGATCTGCTTGGACTGCCCTATGAAGGAATCATTCCTGACCACTCTCAAATGAGTGGCAATCAGAATATTTCCACCTCCACGGTCAGTCCCATGTCCCACCTTCAGTCCCAGCTTCCATAAAATACATTTGTCTTGATATTCAGTCTCGCCGCATGCCTACCAAACAGAATGTGACTGGAAGAACTGACACAACCTTTGAGACCTTGGGCCTAGATGGAGACAGGATTGGTTCATTTATAGGCTCTTATAGAATGTCGGTAAGGTTTAATTTGTGCGTATTGTTTTTGTCCTTTTTGTTGTTTGGATGCAAATATAACGTGTTTTTAGCTTGTCGGAAATATAGAATTCTTGTGTCCAAACACACTGTGTTTGCTATTCAATATATCATTTTTGGGACACAATGGTTAACAGGTTATAATATATACATTTGTGACCCAAATGTGGCTTTGTTTGTTGAAAACTAGCTGAAAACAAAAACGTGACAGAGAGTAATGAAAGAAAAACACAGCAGATCTTAAATTCGCGAAAACTATGCTTGCAAACATAGACGTGATTCCTGCAATATGTTGCTAGGCTCGTTATTTTTCAGCGAGTAGTTACCCACAGCGATGGGAATTACCAATCACTAATATCCATTATACGTGGGGGCTAGGTAAGCGGTCTCCACACATTACCCACGGCGACGTGCAATGGGTTAACTAGGGGAACCCTTCCCCATTTTCGATCGAAAGTCAATATCTAGGAAACGGAGCAGCCTATCGAAACTAGGGGAACCCTTCCCCATTTTCGATCGAAAGTCAATATCTAGGAAACGGAGCAGCCTATCGAAAATGATCAATTTCTGGTGATTTCTAAGCGGTTTTGAAAAGTATTCCAATTCTTATGAATAATTTCTTTTTAAACCAAATTTCGTCTTTCATTGAAGGCTTTAGCCAATGGATGCCTTTAATATGACATTTAAAAAAAATCGGTAAAACTCCACCTTTCAAAACTAAAAAGTCAATATAGCGCTCATACATATCTCGAAAAAGAAGCGTCCAATCGATAAAATACATATTGTTTTTGCAAGTTTCTTGGCGGTTTTTATATTCCTATGAAAGACATTTGTGGAGGTATTAACCAATGCATGTCTGTAATATGGCCTAATTTTTTTTAAATCGCTAAAACTACCTTTCTACAAATAAAAAGTAGCTCTTCGATCGATACTAATTTGCATATGTAAATTGAATATGTATTTGAGTTTGTATATATATGATGATCTACTGATGGTATCAATTCAGGCACAGTAGTTAAGCATCTGACGATGAAGTTGTCACGGAGTTTGAAACTAGTCATGTCCGTGAGTGTGCTTAACTGAATTGCCTATTATTCCAACAAAAACTAACCATATCCAACTTAGAAAAATGTTACCGACCGTGAAAGCTTGTAGTATTACCTAAAAATCGGTCAAAAAAATCAAATTCAAAAGAAATTGAAATTCGAAAGAAGAATTTTTTCAATTGGAAGTTCCGTTTCCGAGGTTTATGCAATGACGAAGACATCGATATATTTGGATGCAAATATAACGTGATGGTGGTTTGTCGCAAATATAGTATACTTGTGTCCAAAGACATTGTGTTTGCTGGTCAATATAACATGTTTGGGACACAATGGTTAACAGGTTATAATATATATATTTGTGGCCCAAATGTGGGCCAAACAAAAACATGACAGACAACAAACAAACAAACAAAAATCAGCGGAGCTTCTATTCATGTAGGCAATGCTTGCAAACATGTACATGGTTCTTGCAGTACGATGCGGGGATCATTATTTTTCAACGTGTAGGTACCCATAGCGATGGGTCCGCTTTATGAGAACAACGTCGATATTTGCAAATTGTAGTTATTTGTTTCTATTGGTCGCTCCAACGTGGGGGATTTCTCGAAAAAAAAGTGGAAATAATTCAGACGTTTCAAAAAAAAAATATAAATTTTCCCAAATACCTCGCGAAGCACAAACAAGCCTAAACCTGGTAGCATATTTGTTATAGGTTTTTAGTAGAGCTACAAATATACTCGTATAAATATATATTTTCAATGGAAACAAAATTCTAAATTTTATGAGGGTTACAAATTTTTTGATTACCGTGGTAGTTAACTTTAGGCTCCCACTGTGCGGCTCCAGTGTGGTGTATGACGTTCCAAGATATCAATTTCTCTAGCACAAGACCTTAGCTTTGCCGATGTTCAATCCTATCTTGATCGCTTCAGCCGCTTATAAAAGGTTGAATTATTAAAATTCCTCCACTGTGCGCTCCTTTTCCCAGATGTAGACGTTTGGACGTTGTAGCGACTTTTTGTGTGAGAAAGGTTTAGTTTTAGCTTTTTTTTAAATTACGCCATATTAAAGATTGGTTAAAATTGTCTTAGGTTTGCGAATGGACGAACCGTTTTCGAGTTTAAGACTTACTTTTATTTTAGCGATTTTCTTATTTTGGTGACATAAAGAAAAAAGATTATACCATACGAATTATCAAAACCCCTTTAGAAACCCGCAATAATTGATTGTTTTTTTGATTGGACGCTCCGCTTTCGAGATATAGACGTTGTTTTTTCTAAATCTTTTATATTTCCCATACAAAATGGTGATGGATTACCCCGATTACCCATCGGTCATTACCCGTACTTTGTAAAGGGTGCTTCCACATTCACCATCGTCGTGGGTAACTACCCATAATGTGTTACATTTCCTGTGGGTAATCGAAATGGATAATCACTAGAGATGAGCGGTCCAGTGATTTGTTAGGAACGGCATTCGCAGCGAACATTATTTGAAAGTCACCGTTCTTTTAAACTGTGACCGTTATCACCGATTTTTAATTTAATGCAGAAATATATACTTATATATGTTATTTGAATTAAATAACCATACAAAAAATTTTGTTAAATACGAAAAATAATACACCGATATGTAATACATATATAATTACATAAATACATATTTTTTATTGAATTAATTTTAAAATAAGTGTTTAAATAATTCAGCATTTTAATTTTGTTTCGTCAACCAGGCGATTTCGTTAAATATCGTATCATCGTTCGGCATCATTCAATTCTATGTGAGAGAGCTTGATAGAAATATCTTGTAATTTGTTCTATGTGCAATGACCCCATGACGCTAAAGAGTGAAAACAAAGCAAGTGCTGCGGCCACTCTGTATTACACAAACGCATTGATAGAACAGCAACCAAAATGTATTAACAGCCAAAGTCACGATGTCGAACGTTAACGTTTGCTTTCTTTGTATGCGACAAACAGCTGATTTGGGAGTCACTAACAAGCGATCGAACACATATACAATTCAGTACAAAATCGGACCCCACTCACACCCTCTCCTACAAAATCCAAGTGAACGAAGCCAGTCACTCACTTTCGTTTCAAAAAGCGAGTCACTATCTTTCGACTTGTCGTTCGCATGGTTTTATGTGTGTTTGTTGTTCAAAGCAATAACATAAAGTTGCGGGTCACCATTTAATTACGGAGCGAGAGAGAAGGATACGAGGAGCCAGTATCTGCAGGTGCCGCAAAGTTGGCGTTTCTGTGCTGAAATGGAAATATATTTTAATAACAAATTTATTATAATGACATTATTTTCTGTCCATTGTGTTTCTTCCATTGAATTCCATATAAATCGTTTTTGTTTCAAGCTTTTATTTGATTTCCAGCTATGCGACAACCAAAAAACAAGTGACTGGTTTTGACATTTTCGTTCGCCTAACCGACAGCGAAAATAGTTAGTGACTTCCGATTTTGCAAACACACAACCACACAATAACATTTAAAGCCTGGGATAAGAACGAAAGTGAGTGACAGGCTATAGTTCTCTTAGGTTTTCTTTCGAGATCGTGACTTTGGCTGTAAGAATATGGAAGGACTAATTTTTGTTTGCTTTCATTTATGTTTGATATCTTGTTACATTTATTGTTCCTTTGCACTCACCTTCCAAATACATCTTGAACGACAACAACAAAAAAGAAGAACATTGAAAGAACGGCAACTGCAAGAACGAGAATTAAAAAAAATCGAAAACAGTGGAGGAACGACTAAAAACAAGAACGTTGAAAGGACGGCAACTGCAAGAAAGACGGTTTAAAGAAGAACGAAAACAGCGAAAGAACGACATCAGTAAAAGATGAAACTGAAAGAACGACAACAGTGAAAGAACGACAGCAATAAAAGAAAGACAACCGTGAAAGAACGATATCAATGAAAGAACGACAACAGTCAAAGAAAGGCAATAATCAAAGACAGACAGCAATAAAGGAGCGACACCAATAAAAGATCGACAACTGGTATATAATGACAGAAATAAACGAACGACAACATTGAAAGAACAACAGTGAAAGAGGGACAACAGTGAAAGACCGACAGCAATAAAAGAACGGTAACAGTGGAAGAACGACAACAGTGAAAGAACGCTAGGAATAAAAGAACGACAGCAATAAATGGGCGACAGGAATAAAATAACGACAACATTGCAAGAACGACAGCAATAAAAGAACGACAACGTGAAAGAACGATATCAATGAAAGAAAACCCAACAGGGAAGAACGACAACAGTCAAAGAAAGGCAACCGTCAAAGAAAGACAGCAATAAAGGAGCGAGAGCACTAAAAGAACGACAACAGGTATATAATGACAGAAATAAACGTACTACTACTGGTGTTGAATTGGACTTATATAGTTAATATATAATCCAATGTGCAAATAAAAAGAGCGGACTGTATTTTCCGATAAATGTATTTGTTTTATTTTGTGATGCTGACAATTCAGTGTCCAAAGCAGAAGTGGTTTTTCGATTTTGAGTAAGTCATAACATACGTACGGATCATAACAACAACATTCGAAGACCCATAGTAGGTAGAAAATCGTACGATAGTTATTACTAGCGCTGTTGTTGTAATGATATTACACAAGACGGCTTGTGGTATAACAGTTAGTAGTTGTTACAAAACGCCAGTGACGTAGCAAACCAAATATTACATTTTAAATTGAGTGATATCTTAACAGATGTATGTACTGATGTCATCTACATTAATAACAATTAGATATTCCAAAACATACTGCCGCCCCTGAAACAAAGTTTCAGTTAGATGGGAGTAAAGCAATTTTAGTGATTGGACGTGTATAAGTATTTTTCTCCGTCTTGATTGTTACAACCCGAACCTTGTTATCATTGCCTGGATGAACTTGTATGATTCTACCAAGTAACCATTTAGTTTGAGGCAGATTTGGCTCCTTTATTACGACAATATCACCAACCTCGTAATTTCTTTGTTGGCACTGCCATTTCGGACGTTGTTGCAATGATGTGATATATTCAGAAGACCATCGTTTCCAAAACCCTTGTACCATCTGTTGTAGTAACTTCCAATGCTTTAATCTAGGTAAAGGTGAGGAGAGATAATTTGGTTCTGGAACTGATGTAAGAGGTTCACCTATAATGAAATGAGAAGGGGTTAGCGGATTCAAATCCAGGTCCGATATCGAACACAACGGTGTACTATTTAATATGGCTTCAATTTGTGTGAGCACTGTGTACATTTCTTCATATGTAAGCAGCGTTGTGCCTACCACTCTCTTTAGGTGAAGTTTTACTGATTTAACATTTGATTCCCAAATGCCACCAAAGTTTGGAGAAGATGGAGGTATAAAATGACACGTTGTTCCGTCATTTACTAGCGATGATAAAATATCAGATTTTGTAGTTTCGCCTAGCAACATTTTATGCATTTCCGTTAATAAGCGATGCGCTCCATGAAAATTTGTTCCATTGTCGCTGTATAAATTACAGCATTTACCACGCCGTGATGTGAACCTTTTAAATGCAGCAATAAATGACTCTGAGCTGAGGTCACTCACTAGCTCCAAGTGAATTGCCTTGGTCGATAGACATATAAACAGAGATATAAAAGCTTTACAAACTCTTGGGCGTTTGCAATTTGTCATTTTAACTGGTAGGGGACCTGCAAAATCACATCCAGTATTGAAAAATGGTCTATATTGTTGAACTCGTTCTACTGGAAGATTTGCCATCAACTGTTGTGAAGTGTGACGTCGCTGCATGAAACAGCGTTTGCATTTGAATACAATTGAGCGAGCTAAATTTCTAGCTCCAAATATCCAAAATTGTTGGCGTAAAATTGCAAAGAGTTCAGACGCTCCAACATGCAGATGTTTAATGTGCAAATCTTGTGCGATAAGCTCAGCTATTCGGCCGTTAGGGATTATGATTGGATCTTGATATTGTAAGGAACGAGTGATTCTTGAATTCGTCCTCCTACACGCAGAAGTCCTTCATTATCCAAAAATGGCGAGAGTTTCAAAAGGTTTGTATTTTTAAGGAAATTTCGATTTTCTTGAAGGCACCTTATAGTATCTGAAAATGATGACCTTTGTAGACAAACTAATAGTTTTGTTCGAGCTCTAATTATTTCCTGATAAGAAATAAAGTTCACGTTGGTAGTTCGATTAACGAACCTTAGAATATACGCTATTATTCGCAGAAGTCGGTACCAATGAGACGTTTTTTCAGCAAGTTTCAGAAGAATAGGGACCTCATCTGCTACTGCAATTAATGCAATTTTCCGCTTTTCCGTTGTCACTTCCTCAATGTCTTCGTTGATTTTGAATTTGCTTTTTGGCCATTCTAATTCTGTAAATCTTAACCACTGTGGTCCATTCCACCACAAATCATGGCTTAATAGCTCTAGAGGATACAGACCTCTCGAGGCACAATCGGCGGGATTATCCTTTGTGTTGACATAATTCCAAAATTTTCGAGGTATAATTGACAAAATTTCTTCAGTGCGATGGGAAACAAAAATTTTCCAGGTTCGCGGCGGCGATGAAAGCCAGTGCAATACAATTTCTGAATCGGTCCAGGCGTATAGCTTGGTAGTAACGATGTTGAGCGAAGTCTTTGTGGAGTTATACAATCGGCATAATAATGTTGCAGCACACAATTCCATTCTCGGAATTGATAGTGCCTTAATGGGTGCAACCTTCGTTTTTGCTGCTATTATGTTAATACTTCCATTTTGTCGAGAAACGCAGTATATGACTGCAGCATATGCAAGGGTAGATGCATCACAGAAGCCGTGTATTTCAAAATCTGAAAGTATATGAAGATGTCGAGGAATAGAAACATTTTCAAATTGATTAATTGAATCTTTTAGTCGAGTCCATTCTTGAGCTATTTGGTATGGTATTGGATCATCCCAAGAAATCTTCAATAACCATAATCTTTGCAACAATATTTTCATTAGAATGGTTGATGGAGCCAAAAATCCAAAAATATCAAAAATACTGGCAGTATCAGAGAGGATCTTGTGCTTTGTTATGGAATCAGAATATGATTTAATATTCACACGAAATGAGTAGGTGTCAGATATGGGATTCCAATAAAGTCCAAGTAGCTTAATATGTGAATCTAAGAAAGAATCACTATCGATTCTACCAGATTCCAAATATTCCATTGGAATTTTCTGTAGAAATTGACTCGAATTAGAACTCCACTTCCTAAGCATGAAACCGCCTGATTCTAATAGTGAAATTAACTCTTCCTTTGCATGCTGAAGATCTTGTTGTGACTCTGCACCAGTCATAACGTCATCCACATAAATGTTGTTCAGTATAATCGACGCTGCAATTGGAAATTTCGTTTCATTATCAATAGCTAGTTGTTGAAGTACCCGTACAGACAAGAACGGTGCACATGATGTTCCATACGTCACTGTACATAAACGGTAATGTTGAATCGGACAGTTAGGATCACTTCTCCAAACCACACGTTGGTAGTCTTGATCTTCTTTGACACCCAAATTTGTCGAAACATTTTCATTATATCAGCTGTAAAAACATACGAATATTTACGAAACCGAATTGATACGCCAAACAGATCTCTCTGTATAGATGGTCCAATTAAGAGAGTATCGTTCAATGTATGGCCTGATGAATCCTTGAAGGATCCATCAAACACCACCCTCAATTTGGTAGTGCTGCTGTCCGGCTTCAGTACACAGTGGTGTGGGAGATAGTATTGTGGTTGTTTGTCAATTTCGTCATCTGGAATCCTTTCCATATGCCCCAGCAATTCGTAATCTGTCATGAATTTTCTATAGAGTGTTTTCAATTCACTATTTTTATTAATACGATTTTCCATGGCACGTAATCTAGAAATAGCTCCTGATAAAGTATTTTCAAACTTGGGAGTTGCTGATTTAAAAGGTAGCTCAACAATATACTTTCCGTCTAATGCCTTGGAATATGTTGAGCGGAAATGAATTTCAGCAGGATCATCGTTCTCTGAAGGTGCAATTCGTTTTTCACCAGGATATTGTTCAATCTCCCAAAATTTTTGAAGCATTTCGTCAATATTTGCAGACACCGTGTACGATTTTAATGTTGTGTTTCCAACCGGTGTATTAAATTGTCCAGAAATTATCCAACCAAATATTGAATTAATGGCAGATAATCCTGGAGGGTTTAGAATTATCTTACCATCCTTGAGAATGGACCAGACGACATCGGCTCCTAATATAAGATCGACTGGGCCTACTACATTGAAATTTTGATCGGCTAAATGAAGCTCCGAGACTAATGTTTTGTTGGTTTCCAAAAAGTTGTAGTTTGGTATATCGGCAGTGATTTGATTAAGTATATAGGCATTTACAGAAACCATATCCAAGTTGAATGACGAGTAGACGTTGACTTTGACTTGTCCTTTTGTTACTCCTGCATTTGAAGAAGCAATCCCTTCAATTGACAATCGAGCATTTGTTCTCTTAAGTCCCAACAACTGGACACATGTTTCCGTAACAAATGACACTTGAGAACCTGAGTCAATAAGTGTCCGAATCTTGGCAAAAATTCCAAATTGATTTTTCACACGAACGTTAGCTGTAGGTAATACTACTTGCGATGGATGAGTTGAAACAATATGATTACTCAGTACTGTAGTTGCAATTGAGCGAGGATGAAGCCTTGGATGAATTGTACCCCCATTAGTGCAGTCATGCGTTGTTCCTGGGAGTTCACATTGCCTTTGCGACTGATTTTGAGAAACTGATGCATCCCGAAGAGTAGAATTCGATTCCACTATTTTTCCGAGTGACATGTTGGACTTAAGAAAGGTGCGATTTGGTTTCCCAAGGTACCGATTGGAAGTGTTGGATGCTTCTTGTTCACTTGTAGAGTTCGACGAGTTTTGAGGCAGGAAGTGAACTAATGTATGGTGGCGACTGCTGCAGGTTCGACAACGAAATTTTGAACTGCAATTAGATGCGTTATGGCCAGTTTTCAGACAATTAAAACATATAGCATTTTCCTTAATAAATTTGCGTCTATCTTCAATGTTAAGATTTTTGAAATCAGGGCACTGAAATACGTAATGTTGTTGTTTGCATTTAGCGCAGGGCACCGTTGAAGTGCGAGAAACATTTGATCGGACAGAAGATATCTTACCAGCTGGGGATTAACCCAACATTTCATTTGACTCGTTGTATGTGTATATTCTTTCCAGAAACTCTAAAAACTTGTAAATAGGGACATCCGAATTAGATCCTACCTCTTCTGACCATTGAAGTCTAGTTCCGGAATCAAGTTTTGAAAGTAATAAATATATCAGCCACGGATCTCTGTTATCCATACCTGTCGCTTTTAGACCTCTGAGACACTCATCAGCACCATCAAAAATCTTACGAAGAGCCTTAGAACTTGTTGTGGACATCGATAGTAACTTTAGAAACGATTTTATATACGAATACGCACATAAATGAGGTCTATCAAATCTGCTCTCCAATTTGTCCCAAGCCTCCAAGTAGTGGTCTTCAGATATTGGAATGTTTTTGATAAGATCTGCAGCCTCGCCATCCAGGAAGGAAATCAAATAATAGAACTTTTGCGTTTTGACAAATTTGCTTTTCTGTCTACTGAACCAAGGAATAAATCTCGAAATGTAACCCATTTGCTGTACTCACCGCCGAATTTTGGAATAAGAATTTTAGGCAATGCAACATCATTTTCCTTCGGAACAATGCTGCCCAATTGAGTCAGAAAATTCTTCTGCTGCCCAGCAAGTTTCTCCAAAGTATTCTGTGTGCTGTCTGACGGTTCTTTTATCACACGTATAGCTTTCAAAAGACATGAATATATATACAAATACTTAGCCTCGTATACTTCGATTGATTCTCCGACTTCTGTATTATTTGACTGATCTTGCTCCAATTCACACAACGCATCCTCAACCTCTACATACTGTTCCCAGTAGGATTTTACGGTCTCCAAACGAGTCTCCAAGTCCTCCAAGCTAGTATTTTCATCGATGGTGTTACAATAGGTATGACTGCGTGTAATACCGGATCGAAGTCTGTTTCGTTTTTCCTTCAAACTTTTGATTGTCGGCATTTTCCAAAAATATTCAGCGCATACGATAATTCTTTAAAAACTAAAGGTATCCGTTGGCGAAGAAGGACCAAAACTTTATGGTGTTGAATTGGACTTATAAAGTTAATTTATAATCCAATGTGCAAATAAAAAGAGCGGACTGTATTTTCCGATAAATGTATTTGTTTTATTTTGTGATGCTGACAATTCAGTGTCCAAAGCAGAAGTGATTTTTCGATTTTGAGTAAGTCATAACATACGTACGGATCATAACAACAACATGCGAAGACCCATAGCAGGTAGAAAATCGTACGATAGTTATTACTAGCGCTGTTGTTGTAATGATATTACACAAGACGGCTTGTGGTATAACAGTTAGCAGTTGTTACAAAACGCCAGTGACGTAGCAAACCAAATATTACATTTTAAATTGAGTGATATCTTAACAGATGTATGTACTGATGTCATCTACATTAATAACAATTAGATATTCCAAAACAACTACAATGAAAGAACTACACCAGTGGTAGGACGATAAATATAAAAGAACGACAGCAATAAAATGACGACAACAGTGAAAGAACAACAACAGTGAAAGAACGACAACAGTGATAGAACGACAACAGTGAAAGAACGACAACAGTGAACAACGACAACACTGATATAACGTCAGCAATAAAAGACGGACAACAGAGATAGAACGACAGCACTGAAAGAACAACAACATTGAAATATCGACAACGATAAAAGAAGGGCAACACTGAAAGAACGACAACAGTGAAGTTACGACAACATTGAAAGACCGCATTGAAAGTACAGGCTACTACGCCCATTCGATCAGTGCAGATATCAGTGATTATTTAATCACGGTTAATAATACAACACTCCTAAAATGTCGCTCATCTCATAGCCATTATTATCCTCATACCCTTTGGGTAATGGGTAATTGATCGTTACCCATTCCCCTCGTCGATGGTTAGTGGGTTGCCCTGGTATACACACATGGATACACTCATAAGTGGTGCCTCTCTTGAATTGTTTTCCTCAACCTTCTGCAATAATGTAAAAGCAAACTCAAATGTTATGGAAATATTTTTTTGAGTGAAAGCGGGATTCTGACCCAAAACGCGGGGTTTTCTGGATTTTTAATAAATATTTTAGCATTTAAATAATTAAAGTAAAAAATTGTATAAAACAATTAATAATAACCATTTTCAATTAAAATTAGTTTTAAAGAACAAAATATATAAATTTGGAAGGATCTATTTCACGATTTTTTTTAAATTCACCTATATAGTTATACCTATATTTTGATTAAGATACATTGTTTTGTATTACCATCTTCAAAAATGTGAAGCAGGATTTCTCTTTCGTTGGCTAGGTTAGGGTTTGTTCGTCTTTGCGTCATTTTAGATCGGTTAATAGGCACGCAGACATGCATTTGTAGTGGGTAGGTACAACTCCATTTAAGGGAATGTGTGAAATAAATTTGCCTTTAAATATTTTCCCCTTGCATTCCATGAAGGGACAAGGGAGGTTCTCCCAATCAGTGAGCACCTACAGTTTTACGCCGGTTCCGAAGGGGATTTCGTGACTAATTACTGGATAGTATCGCTAAGCTAGGTGACCGTCGCACAGTGGGGCAAAAGTACTGATTTTGTGCGATAAATTATTTTGAAAAGTTCCAAGTGACTTTTTGTATCTTAATGGCTTCCACAATAGTAAAAATTACTTCAAATTTAATTTATATTAAGAAAAGACAAATTTGGAGGATTGTTGAAAGATAAACTTGCTTGTTTACATCAAGAAAATCGTTGGTTTTCACTTTGGATTTGGATTATTAAGTTTTTTCACAGGCACATATGTTGTTAATAATAAATATACATATAATTAAATAAATATGAACACCTAGTTTTGTAATGTTTTGTAATTAATGTCATAATTTACACTTAATATTACATAATATAACATATTTATGGCATCTGAATGAAAATCTTTTGTTATTAACAAAAAGGTTCTGACTTCTGAGACTTTATAACACAGGATCTTACGAATTCATCATTCGATGGAAAATATCTGTTAAATCGTCATTTCTTGACGTGTTTCGGCTGAATTATTCTCTGAACATTTTAAAATCTTTGTTTCGTGATTTTAAATCTTCTTCACTTAACTGACCAATTGGTACGAGGCAAGTAGAAACAATTGAATGCCCATGAATTAAGATTTTGTGCACTGTTGTACTCATATACGAGTAGTACCTGGGCTACAGTGTAATGAAATATCGGGTGGTATCTTCACAATAGATTTTGAATTTTTCGTTGTTGAGCTTGAAACAATATTAAAGGCATTGCAAAATTATATAAAACTTTTGAATTAAAAGTTCATCAATTCCAGTGATGGTGGCGGATAAATTACTTTTTCTAAAAATCCCCTCGCAACATTACCTTTGTTGGTATTTCCATATCCCGGCTTAGGATAATCAACAATTAAGCTAAGTTTTTCTTTAAATTATCTTTGAATTAGCTTTTTAGTTTGGTCCAGCCACTTCTGGACTGGAAGCTTATCTGCAACGTGCAGAAGACATTCGAAAAGTCGAATCCATGCATGTAAAACAGAATAGCCAAATGATAAATATCGGCAATTGAATCATTTTGTCAACGTTGTTGAACTCTTTGCATGTACCATTACATAAATAACATCTTATGGAAGATTTTGTGGCGGATAAACTGTTGCAAAGCTTGTCATCAATCATTGATAGTACCAATTAGAGTCCTGCAACGGCACACATTTTCGCATAAACGAAAACATTCGTATGTAATATACACACCCTACTTTACTTCAGTTGTGTGTGCGTATGAATAGAAGGGATGACAAACGGGAAATCCCGAATCCCGGGATTTTCCGGGATTGATGAATCCCGAATCCTGGGATTTTAATAATTAAATCCCGGGATTTTTCGGGATTATTATTAATTTTGAAAATCAAAACTAAAACAATGACAAAAGTACAGTGTGGTGTTATTTTTTGGAAGAGTCGGAAGGTGCACCTCAAACAAAATGCAAATTGTGCAAAAAGGGTTTAAAAACCAATGGCGGCTCTACAAAAGGTTTAATAACACATCTTAACTTCAGCTAATTTTGGCATATGTATGTATGTCTATGATACGGCTTATAAAATAAAATAAATGGTTTCCCATTACATCCCATGAAATTACAAAATGAAATAAACACATAAAATGTCCACATATTTAACTTCCCCGGACATATTTTATATTTTTAATCGCACAATAAATAACAAAGATATTGACAAATTAGTTGGAGCTACTTTTTTTACACTTTCCCAATTGCAAATTTCACAATGAACTTGTCAACTTTGATCGCTTAACTTACTTAGTGCAAAACATAAAAAAAATCCGATGAGTGTTCGAACTCACGGGCGATGTGTTAACACCTTTTTGCTACACGGTACCTGTTCGATTTCTACATTGGAAAATAAAAAACAGCGTTCAATCATATGATGACGTTACAGTTAAATAATATTAATACTTAAAATTATTTAAAGACCCAGTGCAAGCACATGTGTCATTATTTTCTTGCTCAATACTTTTTGTTATATTCCCACAAAAGTCAAAGAATGCAAAGCAACAGACACTTGTATATATGTACATACATACATACATTGTTATATTCGTACATACGCTACACAAGTTCACAAAATTGGCGTTGCTCTCTTGCTATCTCATTTTTATATACGTATAATACGTCATTACTCTCTTTGCTCTGAGAGTGCTCCGCAACCACATTTTATTGGACTTACCTGTCACTATAATAAAAAAACAACAACACCAATAACAACAACAACTACTACTACTCCTACTACTGATATGTTGGTGATTTATTTGTGCTTGCTGTGTCGTGGAGTGTTTGTGTGGGTGTTGGGCGTAGGAGAGTGTGAGTGTAAATTGTCATGGTTGAGGGTATATAAGCTTCGGCCCGTCTGAACTTAACACCGTTTCTACTTGTTTTTGTATACACCGGGCAATGCTGAACATCAAATGACTCGCTTTGCTTGGCCATAGCAACAAAAACGAAACAACCACACACAACATCACACATACTTTGTACGAAGTAACTGACGTATTAGTATGTCACCATTACGTCGACTGCGCAAGCCCATGCGCTTGCAAATGAAATTTTGCGTGGCTATGCTTTATATCTCCGTTCAACAACAGCAACAGACACATGCACATACATACATTATTATGTTAATACATACGCTCTAGACACAATTTCGTTTGCCTCACCCCTGCCACACCACTCTTTCATTGCTCTCTTGCTCGCTCATTTTTGTTTAACACGTCATTATTCTCTTTCGCAGTCGCAGAAAATCTGATTTTAGCAGCAGCATAAAATCTGGTTTTAGCAGCAGCATAAAATCTGGTTTTAGCAGATTTTGACTTTGATAGATTTAGTCCCTATACGCCGCTATAGATGTTAACACATCAAAAAACTCTTTGTGAAAAGTTACAGGAATTTAAAGTCAAGGTGCTTTAATTTTCAACGAAGCGGAATAGTGAGTGGTAGATGAAGGGCTTGAAGAAAATATCCATATCTAATTTAAAGTACACATCGTCAGCTTAAGTGCAAAACAACTTAAATACAATTTTTATATTTTTATAGGAGAAGAAAAAACTTCCGTTTAAAATGGTAATGAGTACAGTTTTAGCACCATATTTTTAAAATTTTCTTAAATAAGACCTAATCTTCTGTAGGATTCGAAAATATGTCTGTATCTGTATTATTTAACAATTTATTCGATGTTTTTCGTCTGCAGTAAGAAAATGTAAATTGTAGTTGCGTTGTTTTGCGTTTCAGCTAATTATATGATGGTGTCAGTTGCCAAAGTATATGATTATGATTTTTCGGAACGTATAGCAGACAAAAAATGCATCGCTGCAATTAAACAAATTCATGGCGTTGAATTTGGACTAGTTCACTTTCCACGAAGATTTCGTCTAAACGACTAACAATTTTACTCCTGTGGATAAGCTTTTAATTAATGATGCGTTTTTGTATTTATCATTCGATATACCTATGTATAATGCTCGTCAAAGACGGCCATAAGATTACATTTTGCATTTTTAATACAACTCAAAATATCTAATGTGGGCGGCGCATAAGTAACGTTATGAGTATTTAATGAATATTTATTTTACTGCAATTTTGTGTATTCACGTGACCATTGTGGTGAAAATGGGTCGTTTCGCTCATTATGAGTTTGTGAATAAACTCGTTGTTTTCTAGGCACAATTCTTCAAAATGGAAACTACATTGCGTATTTGTGCATCATTTGATTTTGACACGTGAACCAATTGAATCATATATGAATCTTATTAAAATTCTTTGCAAAGATCGCCTAGACATCGCCAACTGCTGCGAACGTCGCCTGGTGGAAGTTTCAGGGGTTTCCTCAATACTTGCTTGCACCGGAGCAATGTTCGCATCATTTCGAACTGCGCAAGGTCTTCCAGCACGCGAAAGATCACAGAACGAATCGGTAAATTGTTGGCGCACTAGGTGCATTTCGAACATGAAAGAAATTTCGATATGATCTTTGTGTCTGTCTTTGGTTCTTTGTTCTGGTCTAAGTCTTCCATCATAAATTTCCCATGTTTTTCTAAGTTAATTCTGAAAACACCTTTTTAAATAGTGGCCACAATATAAAAATTGTTAAAATATAAATGAGGACATAACTCGAAATATAGAGTGGCTTTTGACAAAATATTGCCCAGTACCGAATTTTATTAAGATCGGTTGTGTCTAACCATAGAGAAATAAAAAAGGGTCTCTATCCATCTCTTTACGTTGTCTCGATGACGACGAGGTAGTAGGCTATTTCATCGAGTTCGTGTTGCTGTTGTATTTTACTCTTTGGTTGGACATAAAACGGGCAGAAATAAACGGAAACGCGTAGTTTCGTTCGATTCAACCTACATAAACCATCATTTAGCTGTCATTAGTATCAATCAAGCACTATTCAATCCTACTTTGCTGCATGGTTTGCTTTTGGTTGCTTATCGTTCTCTCGCCTAATCACTCTGTTTTCTATCATTTACCTACTACTTAGTTGATCAGCTGTGTCATGGATACCCCCGGGTCTAACGCAGCATATTTTATTCAAACCAAAACAGAAAAAGATCATTTGCTTCTATTGCCTAATTTGGGTTTGCTGATTTATTTTTGTATGAACACAAAAAAGGCATTGTTAGCTAAATCAATTGTTAGCTAAAAACAACAACAATGCTGAATTTGCATACGAATGTTGACAAATTCCCTATTTCTTATTTTAATGTCGAGGACTGCGGCAAAGCAGCACCATATCGACAAGACACCGTGCGATAGAGCGAGACAAATATATATCTCAAAGAATTTGCATTAATGTGTCGCTGGGTAGGTGCCATAACTAGAGTAATTCTTTAAAGAGAGAACATTCGTCTCATATGACGTTTCCTTTCACACTCTTCGTGGTGCGGTAGGTGTGATAGAGAGATGTTTGACAAAAAGGGCCTTACACCAGGTGGAGTTACAAAAACTATTGACTTAAATTTGTCATGTCGTTTTGGTTTAGAACCGTGCAATTTAAACGTATTTTTGACTTTTTTTGTTATCTTTTATTGTTAGGATACATTTGTGTTGTACTTAACACAATAATTTTAACACCCAAAAGGAAATGTCGTGGTTAATTTATTGTTGGGTGGTTTGAATCATTGCATCTATCTGGTATTATTAAAACATTTCTTTCCAACGTCCAACGTTCATATCACACCAGACCAAATGTCAGAAATTTGCTGAGCGAGATATGTTTTCTATACATTTCTATTTCTATACATTTCTATTTCGCTGTGGTAATGAATTGGTGAAAAGAAAAACAAGACAGAAGTTTTGCGCGTCCTTTTTATTACATTTTATCAAAAGGAAATGTGCAAACTAAAAACATGTTTCCAAGTGTTTTTAACAAAGAACGCATCTCCATTAACCAGGAGCCTATGAAGTTACATTATACTATGGAACACAAAAAAAAATGATAACGGATTCTAGTAGAGGGGTTATAGAAAAGGTTTACCTGTATCTTCGTTTTGAAAGTTTACATGTTGCGGTAATTAAAGGGGGAGGGGGGTTAAAGTTCCCTCCTCTTGTACATTCTTATGCTGAATCGACATAGGAAACCATGTGATCCTTACATTTTAGGTATAGGATGTGTTCAGCAATTTTGTGTACAATTTTACGAGAAATGTTTTTGTGAAATATTTTAACCCTCTAGCTCCTCAATATATGGGTCTTTTATGCCCCTTTAGCGGAGAATGGTAAACAACTGGCGTGTAGCGGATTAAAATGTACGACAACAATATTTCTCGTAAAATTTTACTATAAGTCCTTCAATGCACCAAAGCTCAAAACTCAACCTAAATGCCAGAAATACGTCAAAACTGAAAATGTCTATTATGGGTTAATTTCTTACTTATTCCGAATTGGTGCTAACATGTCTCAAACAACTGAATTTTAGGGAGATGGTGTGTCTGGAAAAAATATTCTACGAAAAATTTCACTATAAGTCATTGAAAAAAAAATCAATGAGTGTTCGAATTCACGGGCGATGTGTTAACACCTTTTTGTTACACGGTACCTGTTCGATTTCTATGAACACATAAGTAAATGTTACATTGGAAAATAAAAAAACCAACCCGTAAAAAACATAGTTTTTAGCTAAAAATTCTTCATATATAAAGGATTTTTCAACAGAGACGCTACAAAAGTAAATCGATAGGGACAGCAAACGACGCCATTTTTTTTCCCGCTCTTTTGACATTTCTCTTCAGTAAGGTTTGCAATTTCACCATGGAAAGATATACGAGCCAACAACGAGTCGAAATTATTAAAATTTACTACCGAAATTTGGAGTCAGTGGCCTCAACTTTAAGAGCGCTACGTCCAATTAAATCATCTTCAGCGATGAGGCTCATTTCTGGCTGAATGGCTTCGTCAATAAGCAAAATATGCGTTATTGGTCAGACAGCAATCCACACGTAATCCCTGAGTCATCATTGCATCCCGAAAAAATTACGGTTTGGTGCGGTTTATGGGCCGGCGGCCTCATTGGGCCGTACTTCTTCCGTGATGATCAAGACCGGCACATTACTGTGAATGCGAATCGCTACCGTTCAATGATAACCGAATATTTTTGGCCCCAATTGGATAATATGGACTTGGAGGACATGTGGTTCCAACAGGACGGCGCCACAAGCCACACAGCGAATGCCACACTCAATTTATTGGAAACCAAGTTTGGTGAACGTGTTATCTCACGAAATGGCCCAGTCGATTGGCCGCCTCGGTCGTGCGATTTGACGCCGTTAGATTATTTCCTGTGGGGTACGTCAAGTCTATGGTCTATTCCAACAAGCCAGCGACGATTGATGAACTTCGTACGAATATCGAACGTGAAATTGCAGCAGTATTGGCCGATTTATGCTTGAAAACCGTCGAAAATTGGGTTCAGCGTCTGGACTTCTGCAAGCGTACCCGTGGTGGCCATGCAAAAGAAATCGAGTTCCATACATAATGGCATCGAACTTACTTTCACAGGAATAAAGAATTTCATTGGTATCTAAAACCGGTTTTGTTTTATTTAAAAATAAACTTTTGTAGCGCTCTTATTGAAATACCCGTTATGACCACGACCCTCTGTGCAATCCCGCCCATATTTTGATAGTTCATTTTTGTCGTCGCCATGAGTTTGCCTGCGAAATTTTAGCTCGACTGGATCACGGGAAAAAGGTTAAAAATCAATCCAAATTTTTTTCGGCGTGCATGCATGCCTACAGACTGGTGATGTTAATAGAAAGTGTAAATCTCCTTAGCTGGACAATCGTTAGGTTTGTTGTGGCTTCCAATAAAAAGAATTCCTCATGAAATAATACTCGAAATAATGACGCACCGTTTTTGGGATAGAAAGTAGAAGAAGACAGGCAATAAGGGCACAGGCCTGCAACTATTCTTACAGTAGATAACCGAAGAGGAATTTAGAGTCAAGAATGGTTTTACTCTGCCGAATTGTATGACACAACTTTATTGAAAGAGTCTTCTAAAACTAGTGAAGTGTTTCGGGACAATGGAATTGTGTTCTAAAACGAATAACATTCGATTCGTAGTTCGAAACTCTACATCTGTAACTAGAACGACATCTGGATATCAAGATTGACTATTACGAGGCACGGTAATTCGGCATGAACTGAAAGAATTAAAAAAAAACAACCCGTAAAAACTATAGTTTGTGACTATAAATTCTTTATATATGACCACGCCCCTTTGCCCATTCCCGCCCATATTTGCGGCAGATCTTAGAATATGTGCACCTAACCAACATACCCAATTTTGCAGAAATAAGCAGAAATAATATATTTTAAATTTGTGATTTGTATGGGAGGTTCCACGCCCCTTTCCAATCCCGTCCATATTTTGATAGTTCATTTTTGTCGTCGCATTTGGTTAACCCGAAAGTTTCAGCTCGATTGGATCACGGGAAAAGGGTTAACAATCAATCTAAAGTTTTTTCCAATCCAATGCATACATGCATGCACACAGGTGAAGTTAATATAAAGAATTTAAAAAAGAATAGTTTTTGTACTGAAGGCTCTTTTGCTTTTAGCACTTTCCTTTCTCTTACATCAGCTTTAACATTGGATGTAATATTGTTAAAACAAATAAAGCAATATTTAGCTTACTGAAGCAATTGTTTTTATTTTGTCATAAACAGAGCGACGACAAAAAGTATTGAATAGTATCATGGTAAAAACAAATAGTAGAAGCACTAGCCCAGCTGATTTGAACTTTTTTCTGCAGTGAGTTTTTCTCTTTTGTCAAAGTTTGTTTACTTTCGCCTACAATTGCTGTTTTTGAAATATTTTGTCCGTAAAAATCACATAGAAACGTTTTAATTTTCATAACGGGTGATTTTTTAAGAGCTTGATAACTTTTTTTTTAAAAAAAACGCATAAAATTTGCAAAATCTCATCGGTTCTTTATTTGAAACGTTAGATTGGTCCATGACATTTACTTTTTGAAGATAATTTCATTTAAATGTTGACCGCGGCTGCGTCTTAGGTGGTCCATTCGGAAAGTCAAATTTTGGGCAACTTTTTCGAGCATTTCGGCCGGAATAGCCCGAATTTCTTCGGAAATGTTGTCTTCCAAAGCTGGAATAGTTGCTGGCTTATTTCTGTAGACTTTAGACTTGACGTAGCCCCACAAAAAATAGTCTAAAGGCGTCAAATCGCATGATCTTGGTGGCCAACTTACCGGTCCATTTCTTGAGATGAATTGTTCTCCGAAGTTTTCCCTCAAAATGGCCATAGAATCGCGAGCTGTGTGGCATGTAGCGCCATCTTGTTGAAACCACATGTCAACCAAGTTCAGTTCTTCCATTTTTGGCAACAAAAAGTTTGTTAGCATCGAACGATAGCGATCGCCATTCACCGTAACGTTGCGTCCAACAGCATCTTTGAAAAAATACGGTCCAATGATTCCACCAGCGTACAAACCACACCAAACAGTGCATTTTTCGGGATGCATGGGCAGTTCTTGAACGGCTTCTGGTTGCTCTTCACTCCAAATGCGGCAATTTTGCTTATTTACGTAGCCATTCAACCAGAAATGAGCCTCATCGCTGAACAAAATTTGTCGATAAAAAAGCGGATTTTCTGCCAACTGATTTTGGTAATAAAATTCAATGATTTGCAAGCGTTGCTCGTTAGTAAGTCTATTCATGATGAAATGTCAAAGCATACTGAGCATCTTTCTCTTTGACACCATGTCTGAAATCCCACGTGATCTGTCAAATACTAATGCATGAAAATCCTAACCTCAAAAAAATCACCCGTTACTTAAACACTTTCAAAATGTCAAATAAAACACTCGCATTTTGTAAATGGCACTTTTTCCAATTTTTTACACATTTTCATTATTTTTCAATCACCTGAGTTGACACAATACAGGCACTGAGCAAAAACAAAATGCCTGTTGTTTTTGGATTGTTGTCGTACTGCATCTCCCATTATATTTCTACCATGAATAGTATAGAGAACTTATTATTGAGTAAAAGAGCATAAACGGGTCTTATTCTCTTTATATAATATATCAATATAAATGCACCATTTCGACAATGTTTTTACATAAAACAATACAAAAAGCATAAATGTTTCAAAAGGCATTAATGTTTATATTCTATTCTACACTATTCAATACTCTTTGGCGACGACGACCTGCATGTTTGTTCGCTGCCGCTACATCAATACCATCAAACTTATTTTCAGGCAGAGACTATTGTTGTACAGCAGCCACGTATGTGATGCTAACGCTGTATGTTGTTTGCTTGTGTTCACTTGGATAGATTGCCTACCCGTGCCTATAGATGTTAACACATCATCTGTAGATATAAAATATTTAGATATAAATTGTCTTAAAACGAATTCCGTCCTAAAATACCTAGGGTCTAATATGAATCCTTCTATGCGTTACGCTGGCTAGGCCATGCCAGTAGAATTGATCAGAAAGAGCCAGTGGGAAAGGTATTCGAATACGTACTCGAAGGACATCGTGGACCTGGTGGAATATTTCTTGTGAAAGCTGGGTGTTTCCAACTGTAGGAGAAAAGCTGAAGATCGAACCGGTTGGAGAAACATGTTATCATAATTTTGTACGGCCCTTGACCCCTCTGGGTTGTGTGAGGCCACCTAAGCAAGTAAGTAAAAATGCGTTAAACTTTGGGTGAGGGTTTGAAATTGTGTATTTTTATCAAATTTTATACGAGTTCGTATAATAAGCTTCTACACTTAAGGCTCTTTGCAACGCCACCTCGATGAGAACCGGAACCGGTGCAAATACCCGGATCTTCTTTGAATCACACTCGATAGAACTGGTTCTTCAAATACTTGTGGGTGTAGTTGCAGGGAAGAGGGTACACTTAAACACCCACTTTACATAAGTACGAAAGGGACAACAAGGTAGATATGGTGAGTTGTCAATTTACAAGCATATGGTTACTCCAAATATAATTATTTTAAAATTAAATTGAAAATATATTTTATTTTTGGCGAAAACAGTCAAATACGCGCAAACATTACTTATATAATATTTTGCGGGAAGCATATGCATAACAATTATGATGATAATGTAATAGGAGCCTTATACCAAATATACATATGGTATGACGCATTTACACCGCCGTTTATCGCGGACAGGTTATCGATAACCTTGTTCTCTAATCTTTGACGTTACACCAACCAATTTGAGATTAAATTGACATTTCACGTGGCACCTTTGTGCTTAGACGAATTTAAAGCAACTCCGTGTCGAGACCAAAATATCGAAGACGGCGGCACAACAGAAAACTTAAATTGTCGACTCTTGGTTTATACAAATTCGCGATTATACAAATTCGGGTTGGTTTTGAAATAAATTAACCTTTAAAATTGGATCCGTCGGTAAAATCGGGCCAGTCGGCGTGAGCTTCATAAAAATTTTGGTGGCGGCGACGCGTCGGAAAGTTTTTGGTCGGCTTCCGTCTGTGAAACAGTTGATTTTTTGTGTATGTTTTTATTAACGTTGCATTTTTTAGTAATAAGCAGAGTTGCATGAAATTGTACACCAGTTTAAAATGAAGTTAAAAATTAAAATTCGGTTTTAACAGATTGAAATTGTATGAGTAACGTGGGTTAGCGTGGGTTAACAGAGTTAACCTTCAAATGGCGCTAATCTTTGTCGGTGTAAATGCCGTAGTAGTTTGTAAAGCTATTCCAATTATGTGCAAAAATATTCCAAAAGTTATTATTTCTGCATACAGTGCCAAATCGGTGGGTATTCATGACACAGCTGATCGACTATGAAGTAGGAAATTGATAGAAGACAGAGTAGATAGACGAGAAAGCGATAAGCAGCCGGAAGAAAAGCATGCAGCAAACTAAGTTGTTTAAATAGTGTTTGTTTGTTGATTATACCGTTGTTCCCATCGAATTGCATCGAACAAATACTCATTCTCATTTATTTATGTCCAACCAAAGAGTAACATACAACAGCAACTCGAACTCGATGAAATGACCTACTACCTCGTCGTCATCGAGAGAACGTAAAGAGAGTGATGGCGACTCACATCTATTGCTCTATGGTAAAATATGACTCCTATGAGTTACACACTTTCTCAAAGAACGTTCGAAAGAAAATCTATATTTGAGCGAGTGCTAAGATGTAAGTTACCAACTATTATGATCAAGTTTTTAAAGGCTGTATTAAACTTGATTTTTGGCCAACAATTCAAGTTCCGTTTTGCTGGATTTAAAGCATTTTTTGTCTTTGCTAAAATGTTTTACAATTGGATTAAAGCCTTGAAATTACTCTGTTATAACGCATTTACACCGCCGTTTATCGCGGACAGGTTAGCGATAACCTCGTTCTCTAATCTTTGCCGTTTACACCACCCAATTTGAGATTAAATTGAAAATTCAGTTGGCAACTCCGTACTTAGAAAAACTCCGCGCCGAGATAAAATTATCAAAGACGGCTGCACAACAAAAAAATTAAATTGGCGTTTAGTACAAATTTGGGATGTTTTTGAAATAACTTAACCTTAAATATTTAATCAATGTGTCAAATCGGGCTAGTCGATAAAATCGGCTCACAGTTGAAACAAGTAAGAGCCATTTACATCGGCGGAGGCCTGAGGTTCAAAAAAGGTTTGGTGGCGGCGACGCGTCGGTAAATTTTCGATCGGCTTCCATCTATCAAACAGTTGATTGTTTGTGTATGTTTTTATTATGGTTGCATTTTTGTTAGAAACTACCAGTGTTGCATCAAAATGTACACCAGTTTAAAATGAGGTTACAAATTAAACTTCGGTTTCTACAGATTAAAATTGTATGAGTAATCTTCTGGGTTAGCGCGGGTTGGCGTAGTTAACCTTCGAAATAGTTAATCTTGTTTGGTGTAAATGCCGTATTATTGTATCACAACTCAAGCTGTTTTCATTGTTTGGATTCTATAATACTGCGCACATCTGGCAATACCGTTGATTTTATATTTTGGTGTAGGTAAGAAGAAAAGTTGCGAATTTTTATCAAAACTCTCGTGCCACCGCCATAACTCCTACCACTTCCATCTCTGCTAATGACTTTTTTGTTACCAATTTTTGTGGATATTTCCCCGCGTTCTTTTTTGTTTCAGTTATTTTTGTTTCGCTTAATGCGATTGTGGATAAACTAAAGAAGGCAAAACCAATATATGTACTAGTACATATGTAGTATTGTTCTATAATTATGACAGTGTATGTATTGCATTGTATACGAATCCATGTACTTTAACATTAGGGTGGTTTTTGAAAGGAAAATTATATCTCAGGCTTTTAAGGCAAGGATGACGTGAACATGACTTGTCTGCAATACCACAGATTAATATATAGAGATTCTTCATTTCATCTATTTGTTAATTTACTGGTATTGTTAATCTAAAAATTCTATTGATTGTTCTGCTCTATTCATGGTAGAATTATCTATTAGGTAGTTGCATTAGAAATTCCGTGGTTAAGCTGTCAAAATTAAGCTTAAGCTTAATAAGTTTGTCTTATCTATTAGGTAGTTGCATTAGAAATTCCGTGGTTAAGCTGTGAAAATTAAGCTTAAGCTTAATAAGTTTGTCTTACTTGATACAAAGTCTATGCTACAATTCCCATTTTGATTGAAATTCTTTGTATTTTATTAACAAACAAAAAGAATCAAAATTAAATTTGACAGCTTACTTACATACTTACTTATACGGTCTCGAACAATCCTGAGGGGTCAGGGACCTTACAAAAGGAAGATAACATATTTCGCCAACCAGTTCGATCTTTTGGCTTATCTCTCCAGTTGGCAATACCAAGTGTACGCAGGGATTTGTCAACCTGATCCCTCCAGCGGAGTCTTGGTCTTCCTATTTTTGTCTTCCTTCGAGTTCGGTTTCGAAAACCCTTTGTGCTGGTTCGTCTTCATCCATTCTACTGACATGGCCTAGCCAGCGCAATCGCGTTATTTTGATCCGCTTAACTAAGTCAATGTCCGGATGTAGCTCATACAGCTCATGATTCACGCGTCGCCGATACTCGCCGTTGTGCACTATTCGGCCATACATTTTTCGGAGTATTTTTCTCTAGAAGACTCCTACAGATATTTCATCTGCTTGCGATATGACCCAGGATTCTGCACCATAAAGCAAGACAGGTTGTATGAGAGTCTGATATAGTTGGACTTTTGTTACTCGAAAGACGGCTTTATCTCTAAAGTGCTTGCTTAGCCCAAAATAACATCTGTTCGCAAGCACAATTCTCCGCTTGATATCTAGGCTGACGTTGTTGTTTTTGTTTACGGCAGATCCGAGGTATATAAATTCGTCTTGTCGTCTTTGTCTTGTCCTCATTTACCGTCAGACCCCCTTTTCCTGACTCCTTCTCAATTCTCGAAAACACCGCAGTAACTTCTCTAACTGTGCGCCCAATGATATCTATATCATCAGCATATGCGAGCAGAATGGACTTTTGCTGCTGATGGTTTTATTCACGTTGACTGCAGCTCTTCTCATAATGATCTCCAGTAAGATGCGTGAGGCCTCGCTTAGTTTCGAAAGGTTCGGTAAGATCCTTACCAACATTTACTGCGGATTTGGTTATCGTCAAGGTCATCCTGCAAAGGGGTATGAGTTTTGCAGGAATATCAAGCCCAGACATTGATTCATAGAGTTTCTCCCGTATGGGACTATCGAAGGCCGCCTTATAATCGATAACAGATAAGAGGAGTCGATTTGTTCTCCGTGTGTCTTCTCCAGGATTTGGCGTAGCGTGAAAATCTGGTCGGTTGTCGATTTTCCACGCCTAAAGCCACACTGGTACGGTACACTCAGGTCAGCGATAATCGGTTTTAGTCTTTCGCACATTATACTTGATACAACCTTGTATGCTGTGGATAAAAGTCTTATTCCACGGTAGTTGGCACAGATAGTCGGCTCACATTTTGCAAATTTTTATACATTTAAAATACTTTTAAATAATATAAATACTGAGACTCTAATCGCCGGGAATGCATTCATCTAACCAAATCTTGATAATGAGCTGATGCATGTACCTTATCAGCTCATCGCCGCCAGCCTTAAACAGCTCCGCCGGCAAACCATCGGTTCCTGCGGCTTTGTTTTTCTTAAGCCGGGCAATAGCTGTTCTGATCTCGTCTTGGTTAGAAGGGGGCAATCGACGTCGTCGTCCATATTGTGATCGATTGTCCCAACGGCATTGGATATCTCAGGTACTAGTAGCGCGGAGAAATGATCTCTCCATATTTCCAACATGCTCTGCACATCTGTGATGAGATTTCCGTTCTTGTCTTTACAGAAGGAGGGCCCTGAACCATGTCCATTATATCCGTTTTTGACTTTTTGGTAGAATTTTCGGCCTTCGTTCGTCCTTCTGTATGTCTCAATTTGCTCACTCTCACGCTTTCTCCACTGCCGTGTCTTACGCCTAAAGTGACGGTTTACCTCCCCAGCAAAAAATGTGTAGGGTTTTGGAATTTTTTCCCCATACTGAAGCGCTTACTTAGAAGTCATTACATTTCCGGCATACCAAACTGCAATGAAGTATGGAATCACAAACGAAAAGACCATTCTATAGTATACAGTTGTGCTACCGAGATAGCGATATTGTAAGGCAATGCTAATTCTTTTCTTGTCGCTCGCTTACTGCACTGCAATAAAGTAAGGCAATAATCTTCATATCTTTCATATCTTCTAGACTGCAATGCATGAAGTGCCTTTGGTCGCCTTTAAGCAGTGCTTCCAAGTGGGACATCCCATACAAAAATCATGCCTTATTTCAGCAGGTTTGTAAGCGATTGCCACCATGTTTTCGCCTTACAATTCTGCTTCCGGGTAAGCAGTGTTTTTTTTTGGGTCCTTTCTTTTCTCCCTATACCGTACAAATTCGTACAAATTATGTACAAATTCATCATTCAACAACAATTTTGTACATAACAGCGAGGGAAAATTCTTACAATTCATGTAGTACAATTAAAACCATTTATTACTCCTCATATTCAACCCAAACAAAAAACACAATTCTTGACAAAATGAGATACCTTCAGTAAATTGTGAATAAAAGTGAAACGCGTCCATCTCTTATTATGATCCATGTCTTATTTTGTTCATAGGTCATGTGACTTTAGAATAAACTAATAAAACTTGATTTTTTTAAATGTTTCTTATGTTTCATGATTTTTTTAGAAATAAAATTTTTTTATTTTTTTAGCAACAAAATATTTTTGTTCTCCAATCTTTTATTTATAACTTCGAAACTGTTAATTATATTGAGAAATAGTATAGCAATAGATTGAAGGTATTTTTAAATTTTTTCTGCATTTGTTCGGATAAAATAGGACATCTTGTTCTCGAGTAATGATGACATATACATACAAATGATCACTTTTAAGATACAAAGTGGTCTTTATGTGCTTTTTTGGGTTACTAACCACGTTAAAATTGTATTAATATTTTCATACAAATTGTTCAGCTTTACTATGGCTACAATTTTGCCAAATATTTTGAGTGAAACATTTTGGAGTCCCTTTTTCAAAAAAAAGTGCACGGAGTGCTTTGAATTGGTAAATATCGATTTTTTCAAAAATTTAACGTGATACAGACATTTCATGGGTAGCGATCAACGCAGTAGGCCTGCCTCTAACCGATACAATTAACTAGACCGTTGATACAATAATTTCATGCCAAAAAACTACAACCGTGTTATTATTGAATGACATACTAACAATCGAGTTCAATCACAGATTAATTGTAGTAAGAAGATGATCTCTCACTTAAAATTTGGTCACAGTGTTTTTATAAAAATTTATTTCCAAACTCGTTTAATTTCTAGAAATTTTGTTGTATTTTACTTATTTGTTAGTTTCCGGTAAAAGGATGGTATGTGTTTAAGATGAGTTGTTGCATTGCCATGAATTAATTATCAAATGAAATGTTGGGAGATCTACAGGACTTGTCTATCTGGAGCAGTATAAGATAACGGATATGATAGCAGTTTAAATTAAAAATTGAAATTGCTTTGCGGTGTTTTTTTATTTACAAAAGATATTTTTGAACCATTCATTTACCGTATCCAAATATTCGATTGCAATATTATATTGCAAGCAAAGAGCTCGTTCTTTTTTTTACAGAAAAAAAACAATGGCGTGAAATGGGCATGGACTAGCTATTATAGTACAAAGGGAGTTGATTTCCGAGCTGTAATTGTGATCTTAGAATCCTCTTTTAGACAAGTGGCAATGTATCAACAAGTGTCTACCCTTCATCCCGCCTTCAGTTTATTGGTCGTGTGTTGGGGTACATTCTCAAGACACAGTGGAACAGTTTTGGTCGTTCCTAGTATCACCTAAGATTTATAGCACACATACTACCGGTGTAGATGTTGATACCCAAGACGAAGATTTATTTCATCTTTACACAGAAATTAATGAAACTGGGTCCTTGGGCGGTCAAAAATCGGGTTTTATAACCGATTGGGCGGTCCGTTTGTCAAAAATATAAAACAAATAGTTTCCCTTTCTAATTTTACACTCAGTAATTGTGACTTACAGTTTTACACCGGTTCCGAACGGTATGTTGAAAATCTTTTTGATGGCTATGTACTCGATAGTGTCGGCATCACTAAGTAATGCAAAAATATAAGATGGTCAGAGCAGGGATCGAACCCACGTTCTTATGTACAAGGGCCGCGCACACTAACCAGCACCATACACATTTATATTTTCGTGATTTTTATTCAATTTTTCTGTCACCATATGACCTCTTCCACTATACAAAAAGCCATTACAAACTTCAAAAAGTTAGGTTATTTTTTGATTTGATATTAATTGATGAGTATGGGTAACAATTGCTAACAAAAAGAAAATTACTTTTGTATATATTGCTTGTCATAATTGTTCGTCCAAACGTAATGTCTTCGATGACTCAATGCATATGCTGGCGCCTGGCAATCAAATGTTTTAGTCTCAATCGGTGTAAAGTTCGCAAGTAATCAAATAAATACATATTATTAAAACAAACACAGTAAGAAATTTATAACAAATACTCGTACACATACTGCAAGGCGGAAATATTTCATTAAACATTTATTCCATATAAGTGATATTTTCCACAATAAAGTCAAACATTTTGTAAGCTATATCAAATTAAAAAAATGTCAAAATCAAAAATTTGACTGTGGTGGAAATCGAACCTGGGCCCTGGCAATTACTTCGTATTATTTATAAGAAGTGTTTACGCCGCCGAGCGAAAGCGATGATCACATCTAGTAACTTTATCGCAGTGATGAAACAACGGCGTCAAGCCGGGTGGCTCTGTGGCGCTGGCTGTCACTTTTAAAGCGTGTCTTTTTATTTTCCGCTAAACTAATTTTTCGACGAATTTGCTTTCCCTACAAAGTGGTCGAAAAATTGGTTTAGCTTCTTCTTTCTTTGGTATCCCATAAGATCCCATGAAGGGATTGAGGAGAGTTTCTCACAATCTTTCTAGGGTTTACACTCACTGATTGGAACCTACATTTTTACACCGGTTCCGAAAGGTATTTTTAGAAGCTTTATCATGGCTAAGTACTCGATAGTGTCGCCATCACCAAGCGAGGTGACCGACGTCGAAAGAAATGTAAGGTGATTTGAGCAGGGATCGAACCCACGTTCTCATGTACGAGAGCCGCGCACACTAACCATTGCGCCACCATTGCTTTAACAGGGAATACTGTCAGCAGCAACTGTCAGAAACCCAACAACATTAAAAATTAGAGAACATTGTTGAAGACACAGTGGCCAACACCATAAAAGTGAAGAAATAATCGTGTGTTCTGTGTTCTTATAACTCTCGTCCAGAGAGGCAATTGGGCTGCCGGGCATATCAGTTCCCAGTCCGAACAACCCGCTGTAAGCCAGACGGCCTAGTACCCGGTTGGTGAATAGAAGCAGCCCTACCAGCGAAACCGAACAATGAACAAAATAACTTGATATTTAGGTTGAAAAATAGAACTACGTTCAAAAATGACCTATTATGGAAATAGCCTCCGGCCCTGCTGCGTACGTCCCTGAATAAGAGGCTGCGCTTGCCTGATGAACTGCCAGTTTCCAAAAGGACTAAAGTGATTTTTGGAAACGCTGATCGATCTACCCTATCACCCGCACTCGTGGGACCAATAAATGAGTGGTATCAGAGTCGCATAAAATTAATGCGTTTCAGCGATAAGCGCTCTGTTGAATGTTATCGCTGCGCTCTGGGAAAAATGGGGGAATTCTGGACGGGTGCGGCAGAAGATGTTGTAAAAAGAAAAATTACATGCTGACTCGGCCCACGATCCAAACATGGATTCCGGCAACACCATCCGATGCGGATTCGATTATAAAGCAGCAACAAGAATGCAATCCTGGTCTTTCAATCAAACTCTGGAAGGTCGGTCGATTGGATGATTTAGATGGGGATCCCAGGCTTTCAGCTTTTATACTGAATACCGAGTCTCTGTCTCACCTCGTCATGTCAGGTGGCTGATTCTCTTCTGGATTCAGTAGGATCCAACTTAGGGTGTACAAGAGTGATAAGGGAGACAAAGATTTCGATAACCCAGGTCATGTATTCGTAGAGGAACCTGCCCTATCGCAAAAATCTGTGGTGCATCTGGAGGATACTAGCGTTATCTCCTTCTCCGATGCGCTTGGATACGTGGAGAAGCTCTTTATAACGGAACCGGATAAGTCACATGAAGATGTGCTTCTTGGCGACACCGATGACGAGGTGGATGTAACGATGGTGGTGAAACCCGAAACCGGCTTCTGCGTATAACCCTCCACCACTCTTATTCTGTTTCCCCCACCCTAAACGTCCTCCTGACGCCAGGAGAAACAGACCTGGTCCTAATCCCGGCACCATGGAACTAACTGAAGGTACGAACTATCGGGGACATAGAAACAAATGTTAAACGAGTCACATAAGCCGTGAATTGCTCGACACAGGCCAAATTGTCAAAAGTCAAACCAAGGGGGAAACATCGCCCACATCTTATTACACTGGAAAAGTGCTGCAGAAAGCTCTTTAATAGTTCAAAGTTCTGTCTTCTTCGGGGGTTTTGAAATTCCTTTCACTGAGAGCGCAAAATACTTAGATATTTTACTCGACAGGAAGTTAAACTCCAAACCCAAAATTCTGAAAAGAGCCAAAAAGGCTGTCATAGCGCTATATAGCTGTAAAGTGCAATTGGGAAACGTTGGTTCTGAACACGCGTCTAGTGGTTTGACCGATAATACTGTATGGCGTTATCGTCTAGTGGACGGCTCTACGGAAATCCACCAATTGGCTGGCGTATGTGCCAAAGGTTGAGGACTGACGGCCTAAATGTCATACTACATTTAATACCACTGGATATTGTAGATTAACAGCATTTCACGGCTACTGCTATTAGACTTAGAGAACTGCCACTCTGGTCAGAAAATGGCTGCGGACACATTGTCATTCTCAACACATTTCCTGACCTTCCAAGCATTTTTGATAACACTTTGGCTGAACTACTTTTTGACAAGAAGTCCCACTCTCTTATACCTGATCTGTCAGAATGGAATGGTCGCATCCCTGGACATATGAGATTCTTGAATTCTGTGCAGACAGTTGAAAACTTGACGCAAAAGTAGGTATGGTGTCTTTTCCAAGGACCTGGAGCTATCCATTGAGAATCTATTTGAGGGCTATCCAAACAGAAATCTTATCTATTAGAGAAGTAGCGGAATGGTTGAGAACTAATGTCTGTCGAAAATTGGAATCAATATTTTCTCTGATAGTCAAGCTGCTATTAAGTCCCTGGAAACTGTCTTCTTGAAATCGAGAACAGGCCTCGACTGCCATAGATCTCTTATGGAGATGACTGAACAGATATGTGGTTGAACAGATAAGTAAATATTTACCCGATTTGGGTGTCGGGCCACAGAGACCTACCAAGGAACTGCAAAGCAGGTGAACTTGCTAGACTCGGGACTAGCTTACATGTGCCAGGGAACTAGAACATGCAACTTTCCACCTCCGCTATTTCCAGAAGGCGACAGGCTACACTACGCTCAAGTTCCTTTGCGGAGTTACAAAATCTGGCTGATGCTAGCATCCGCCAACTTTTGAGCTTTATAAGGCAATCAAACTGGTTCGCATATTTTTCCTTCTGTCTCGGTCTAAGTGAGCCTGACATGCAGGCTCCCACTTTAACCTAACCTATCATCTGCAAAAGTGGACGTGATCCGAAAATGTCGCACAGTAATACTGCAGTTTTTCAACAGCTTTCCCAATCCCGTTGGTCAGACTGTTTACTTGTTGCATTGCACTATGACCTTCCCTAAAGCCAAATTGATAGTCAGGAATGAAATTATGGAAGAGGTATAACCCCTATGTTCCAATAGAGAAATTCATTAAAAGAGTTTTAATTTTTTTTTTTTTAAACTATGAGTCTCAAGCATAGAATAAATAGTACATACATAGATAAACTTATTCTCTCATCTGACGTTTCATTTCACACTCTTCATCGTAGGTTTGTGGAAATGAGAGCAATTAAATTTAAAATTAACTTACACCAGGTGGAGTTACAATATCACTTAACTTTTTCATGTCGTTTTGGTGTAGAACTGAAAAATTTAAACGTTTTTTTGCACTTTTTTGTTGACTTTTATCGTTGGTATACATTTGGATTGTATTTAACACAACTAGTTTGCCACAAAAACACGAAATTCGGTTGTTGTTCCTTTGTTTATCGTTGTCTACTATTGCCACTATCTGGTATTATTGAACCCATATTTTCCACCATCCAATCTTTACTTTCCATCGTACCTATGACGTTTAATTTATTGAGGGAATAAAAGTTTCTATGTATGTATTATTCTATGGTCTCAAGCGTCCTGTCATAACGAGTATACAAATAGAAATATTTTATCAAAATTTTGATAGAGTATTTTTTTCAGGGTTTTTTGTTTTTAATTTTACATGAATATACTATCAAATATATAAAATAAATGGTTCTCCATTGCATCCCATAAAGGAATTGGGGAGAGCTTCTCACAACGAGTGAGATGTGCGCTTTCTAGTTTTATACTCACTAGTCATGTTTTGGTTACAAGTTGCAAAGAAAACGTCAATTTAGCGATAAGTCATTTTATTAAAAAATAGGAATAAGGGTTGAAAACGGTAAAATATGTCAAAAATTTATTTTTTAAACTTGGCGAAAATGATTCTCGTCGCTAAGTGCTTCATACAAAACAAGCGAATATATAAGCAAGAAGTGTAACCAAAACACGCTTACTGATTGGGACCTACAGTTTTACACCGGTTCTGGATGGTATTTCGAGAAGCCTTTTCAAGCTTTCAAATATATACAATAAATATAATTAAAAGCTAAAGAGCGAACTGCAATGAGAAATACGTGAAAAATCGGAAAAATATGCTTGATCAATACTTCAAAATACTGCCGCGAGAAAATGCTCTGTCAATATTTTGATAATATAATTTTCTAATTATGCTCAGTATGACACTACGTTTAAGCGCCATATTGAACAAACCATAGAGTAATGCCATATAAAGCTGCTATTTTTCTCATCTGACGTTTCGATTCACACTCTTCCTGGTGCGGTCGGTGCGATAGGAGAAATGTATATCAAAAACTGAAATGTATATTTTATTGTTACTACATTTTTGGTATATTTACACAAAAATGTAAACGCACAAAACGAAATTCCGTTACTGTTTTCTTGTTGCTTGGTTTGAGCCGTTGCCTCTATCTGGTATTATTAAAGCAATACTTTCCGACAGGAAACGTCCATATGCAACACACCAAACATCGTAAATACCAGCGGGTTCGACAGTTTTTTCAAGATTTATTAAATTTTCCCAATATTTCGATTACCGTGAGGATGATTAGCGATGCTAATCGAAATATTGGGAAAATTTAATAAATCTTGAAAAAACAGTCGAACCCGCCCGCTGGATTTTTCATTTTATGACCTCAAGCCAAACTTATTAAAGAGAATTTTCTAATTCTAACATCTTGTGAATACAATAAATAGCCTTTGTTAATCTGTTGTATTCGTGATTGGCTTTATAATCTTTTAGATTTTAAATATGAACAACAAAGAAAATATCTTAGTTTAGTAAAATAGTCCTCTTTTTCCTATTATTAAACAAAACAAAGTTAAGTACATTGCCAAATTGTTTACTGCAATGGTTACGATTGTGTTCCATGTTGTTAACGAAATTACCTATAAACATGTAAAATACGCCTACTAATACCCAATTCCATATGTTTCAGCCGGGAACAAGTGCAAGGTGCATGTGGCTACATAAAGCGACCCAAGATACAACAACAACTGCAGCAACATTAACATTAATGACCTCAACCCTGGCAGAAGCAGCAGCAGTTGAAGCATATGCTGCAAACAAACACAGTATACAACATTCAACACAATGTGCGACTGCAGTGTGCCCGCGCATAATGGGAACCATCAGTGCTACCTGGCTTAGGAATCCAACTGACACGATTAAATTAATATGACTAGCATTTGTACTCACACACTAACCCCTGAATCTTTATTGCGAGCAGTGGAAGTGGTGCGATGGGTATGGGGAAGTTATTTTCGAATGCCTCGACTACAACATTCACAATTTCAATACAAAATGAGTATTTCAATATTCATGAGGTTAGCAGGTGTCAAGCAGTGAATACCTCCAAAATACCCTATGAATACACACAATTGCGTAGTAGTAGGGCGGATAATAATGTAAGTTTGTATCGTATAGTATACAAATATTCGGAAGCGGATATTTATAAGAATCCTTAAGTTGATAGATGAGATTGGAAATACTTAGTGAGCATTTACGAGAGCCATAATTGAATTGATCTTTGTCATGTGTCCAGCGGGCACAGTCTGTCAATCAATCTTGATATCACGAGTATATGCCACAAAAAATACATAAGGCATATAATTGTATTGTTCTAGTCATACGTTACCGTTTTTGTTTATTTACGTACATTGTACATACAAATATGTGCAAAGTAATGATCCATACAAATGCAAGTTCCTTCTTTACACTCACCGAACTACATATACATATGTTATAGGTTGTTGTAACTGGAAATTCGGTTGTTGCAGCCGAATTGCGTTTGTCACATCCGAATTTAGTTGCCACGACTGAAATACGATTTCCTAATTGATTCGTTTACGACAACAACATTTCTAATCATTTCCGTTGCATCAACACGATTTGCATTGATTCGGTTGCAACAACCGCATTTATTAAAATTCAGTTACTGCTACCGTTTTTCTCAGCAATTGAGATACGGCAACCGAATTTAGGATTTATTTGGTTATAACAACCGAAAAATCATCAGCACAAGCGCGTGTAAGTAAGAGAGAAAACACATTTTTAATGGAATAAAGCCGTTCACACGAGTGATAGAAAGTGGAGAGATCACCTGACGACGACAATAAAAGTGACAATCTGTACAAGACAGTTACTGCAACTACGTTAGAAAGCTAATTTGCTGATAAGAAGAGTCACAACCTTACAAACGATCGTTCCTCGACGTGAGTTTTAATTCTGATTCCGACTGTTTAAAGAAATAATGTCCGCTCGGCCGATATGTGGAACTCATGAAAACCGGAATTATTTTTAATGCGATTGCTATGATCGAACTCATATCCAATTCGGTTGACACAACTAATTTATGTATATTTTTTGAATTGTTAATATCTATAGGGACTAAATTCAAATAAAACATCCAAACACATTTAGTCCGACTGCGATCACACAGATTGTCAGACTGCGATCACAGATTGTTTGGTGTTAAACTCCTCCGAAACGGCTGAACCGATTTGTATGAAATTTTGTGTGCATATCGGGTAGGTCTCAGAATCGCCCAACATCTATTTTTCATACCCCTAAATGATAAGGGTGACCCACGCCTATATCGAACACAGATTTGTCCGACTGCGTAACACAGATTGTCAGACTGCGAAAAAAACACACACTGATGTAAGGGCAGCGAATAGTTGTCTTGTATGGGTGCGGAGCACTCTCAGAGCAAAGAGAATAATGACGTGGTTATACGTATATAAAAATGATATAGCAAGAGAGCAACGAAAATTGTGTGAACTTGTGTAGCGTATGTAGGAACATAACAATGTAAATGTATGTATGTACATGTGTCTGTTGCTTAGCATTTTCTTTGTTTTTTGTGGGTATAAAATAAAAAGTATTAAGCAAGAAAATAATGACACTTGTGTTTAAATATTTTCAAGTGTTATTAAGTATTAAAATTATTTAAATGAAACGCCATCATGTGATTGAACGCTTTTTTTTATTATTGTGAAAGGCAAGTCAAATAAAATGTGGGTGCGGAGTACTCTTAGAGCAAAGATTATCAGCCTTATTACGAGTGTCGTTGTCGCATTTCGACTACGACAGTTTTGTAAAAGATTAAAGACAACGCGCCAACTTTGTCTTTAATCTTTTACAAAACTGTTGTAGTCGAAATACGAGAACGACATTTGTAATAAGGCTGAATAATGACGTAGTTACACGTATATAAAAATGAGATTGCAAGAGAGCAACGAAAATTGTGTGAACTTGTGTGGAGTATGTACGAATGTAACCATGTACATGTTTCTGTTGGTTTGCATTCTCTTTATTTATTTTATTTTTATTTATTTATTTATTTATTACAACCAACGCAAAAGAAAATAAATTCTTATAACGAGTGTGTTGGCTCACAGGGTGTTACATTGAATATGTTTGAACTTTGAACACACGAAATACATTAAAATATATACTAATAAAATTATTAATTTCTAAAACAAAATACCTTTATATATAAAAATACAAAATGAATATAAAAATAAAGTAAAAAAATTAAAAAAACATTAAAAAAAACTAAAATATGAATACAATGGGATTTAGGAAAAAAATAGTGTATTGGAGTATATTTATGTTAATATTATTTTTAATCTTAATTTTAATTTTAATTTTAATTATATTTATCCCTTGAAATGATTAAAAATCAAAGTTTAAAAATGCATTGCGTTGCTTGTTGTTTGTATGTGTAATGGTAGTTGATTCCAAATACGAATAGTGTTTACAAAAAAGTGTTGTTCTGATAAAGACTGTTATGTCTTATTTGTACAAGACGTTTGCCTCTATTAGATCTCATAAAGCTGAGTGTTCCGTAGAGATAGGACGGCGTAGATGTATATATTATCTTATGCAGAAATTTTAGGGATCTGGATATTAATAAACTGTCGAACGACAAACCAAAGATTTTCAAAGAGTAAACAGACACCCTGTCAAAACGATTTAGTCCAAATACATATCTGGCTATGTTATTGTACGTCACATTAAGCTTTCGTTTAGATTCAGAATTACAAATGCAAAAAGTTCGCAGCAGTATATGAGAGTGGATACTAGATACGTTTTCGCCAAAAGCATCCTAATATTAAGGGGAATAAACCATTGAGTGCGCCAAAGATTACGAAGCATTCCATATACTCGCCCGGTGGTAACGTTCACGTGATCTGTCCAATTCATATATTTGTCAAAAACTACCCCCAAGTTTTTGGCCGATTCCACTAACTCTATCGTCGAGTCACCTAACCTTAGACTTTGTGTAACCAATGGATTCTGGCGGCGTTTATGTATTATAATGTACTTAGATTTACTTGGATTTATGCATAGTCCATTTGCCGTAGCCCATTTAAGAAGAGAAGACAAGTCGGAATTAATGTTATCTACACAGCTTTCAACGTCCCTAATCCTAGTGCTGGTATATAATTGTACATCGTCAGCATACATGTGTATATTGCAAAAATGTAATTGATTTGGTAAATCATTTGCATACAAAGTATACAATAGAGGCCCAAGTATGGATACCTGTGGTACACCTCTTGATAAAGAGAGCACACTGGAAATGGTACGCCCACTATATACTGACTGACATCTTCCATTCAAATACGATGACATAAGTTTGATAGCCGTTGGAGAGAAATTAAACATTCTATCAAGTTTGAAAAGTAATATAGAATGATCAACAGCGTCAAAGGCCTTAGTATGATCCAATAACAGAAGAAATGCTATGTAGTCATCATCCAGCTGGGAACGAATATCGTCAGAGACTTTTATAAGAGCACTTACGCAACTTAATTTAGGTCGAAACCCAGATTGTACACTTGAAAGAAGACTGTTATCCCTTAGAAAGTCGTTAATTTGGGTATGTAATAAACGTTCGAATGCCTTTTTGTGGGAATAAAACAAAAAGTATTGAGCAAGAAAATAATGGCACATGTGCTTGCACTGGTCTTTAACTAATTTTAAGTATTAATATTATTTAAATGTAACGTCATCATATGATTGAACGCTGTTTTTTATTTTAAAATGTAACATTTACTAATGTGTTCATAGAAATCGAACAGGTACCGTGTAACAAAAAGGTCTTAACACATCGCCCGTGAGTTCGAACACTCATTGGATTTTTTTTATGAAACGATTTTCGATTCTAATCTCAAGGCAACTATTTGGAAAAGTCCATCATTTCCGGTAAAATTAATTAAGGCAAGTGAAAATATGTTGGGAAGATATTACAAACTTACGTCAGTACGCTGAAAAATTATTAAAATGCCGTTATCTTCAGAACGACTCCCAGATTTGGCGAAAAATATATTTAATGTGTGCAAATTTAACCCTGGGTAAATTCAAAAACTCTAAATTCGATTTGTGACACCTTGTCTCAATGGAATTTTAATCGAACTATTTGAAGTTTCAATTAAAAATACAACAATTCAATATCAACAGTTAATCGAGCAAAGTGGATAAAATTATTCGATGAACCAATTCAAATTTCATATAATAAAAAAAATTACATGAGCTGTCTGGGGACACCCGGTTGGAACGAAGTTCCTTTCGATATATATAGTGCACTAGTTAGTTCCAACACGCCTAAGGCGCCCGTTGAAAAATTTGATAATTTAAATGGAACTTTAAGAAAAGAAATTTTTTGTAAAATGATTAACTTTTTTAAAGAATTTTTTTTATAGAATGCATTTTTGTTTAAAAAGTATATATATTTTTATGTCCTTTTTGTAAGAATATATAAAGGGAGGTACTTTAAGAAAATGTACTTTTTGTAAGAAAATTAAATTTTTTTAATCAAAGTACTTCTTTAAGATAAGGTATTTTTTTAAGGTCTTTTGTTTAAGAATATGAATAGCGATTTTTTTTAGAAAATTTACTTTTTATTTAAGAAAACTTTTTTAAAATTTTTTCAATTTGGCGTTTCTAAATTTAGTTTTTATTGGGTTCAAACTACAATAAATAATACATGGGGCAAATTAATTATATGGCAATTATATTTTGTAGTTTAATTTGAATTACCTTTCGAAATGCAAATGTAAGAATATTTCAATACCATTGGCAATTGTACTTATTTTCAAAGCATTTCCTTCATATCTGGCACTTTTGGGTTTCAAATATTTTATACAGTATAGGTTTATGAATTTGAATGTACTATGAGGCAATACCTATGAAAGCCAAAAACCTCTACAGAACCCTGCCTGAGGAAATGCAAATTCAAAATTTTTTAATTGCCATTGCGAACAATGGTAATTCTTTTGCATTTGCATTATATAAAGTAATGCAAATATACTAAATATTGGTTACAACAGGCTCCACCTAGAAAACTTCTCTTTAAACAAGAAATTTCCAGACATATGCAAGTCTAGACACAAACCAAAGCAAAAGTACCCAATATAGTTGATAATACTGGGTGTCTAAACTAAGATTTAGACACACGTAATTGTTTTGAGATATGAATATAAATTGTCATTATTTTCTGAATTTTACTGTAAATTGTACTTAAAATGCTATCATTGAATTTATATTAAATTGTTATAAAAATGGATTGTACTTTAAATTGTACTTAAAGTGCCATAATTGAATTTTTCTGACTATTATACAAAATGAATTGTACTTAAAGTTACCACACTATGGTGAAATAACTTCAAAATCTATAACTGCTAGAATGAAGTTACATTCGATCATGAATATTGTCAAACTTTTACTCTCTCAGCTCCATTCTTAAGGTGAGCATCAGCCCTTTTACCCGCAATAAAACACCACTTTGGTTTAACCGCAAAACTCTTTGTTTTTCGCTACTTTTCTAACTCACTACTTTCTCATTGGGAGAAATTAGTGAAGGATACCCCGCTAACTTATTTACTCGCAGGTTGGATTCCCCTGTGTCCCAGCAACAACCCTTTGGGAGAAATCGCCAATACAGTCCACTCCGCTCAACCATATTAAAACACAGTGAAGTGTACACTGGGTTCTAGTATAATAGTGTTAAAAAAAAGTAGTTTAATTTTTTCATGTAGCCCCCATCCCGCAACGTGCGATACGGAACTTCGTACCAAAGGTAGTAAACAAATAAATTAATACCTACTTTTGTTTTGGCTTCAGTTACTTTTGGGAACACCGCGTTAACACCGCATGTTTACATCACTTACATCACTATCCGAGGCGACCGTCGTCGAAAGAAATGTAAGGTGTTCTTAGCAGGAATCGAACCCACGTTCTCAGGTACGCGCACACTAACCCTTGCACCACCGATGGTCAGAAAAGGTACTTATTTAAAAAACTTACTTTTTTAAGAAAATGTACTTTTTGTATGAAAATTTACTTTTTTTAAGCAAAGGTAGTTCTTTAAGATAATGTATTTTTCTTCCAGAAAAGGTAATTTGTTTAAGAATATGAATAGGTATTATTTTTTTGAGAAAATTTACCTTTTTTAAGAAATGTCACTTATTTAAGAAAATTTTCTTTTTTAAAACTTCTTTCACTTTGGCTTTTCTAAGTTTACTTTTTATTGGGTTCAAAACTACAATATATACTAAATGTTGGTTACAGGCTCCACCTATCAAACTTCTCATTAAATAAGAAATTTGACAACATACCTTAGTCTAGACACAAACCAAAGCAAAAGTACCCAATATAGTTAATAATACTGGGTTGTAGCATAATAGTGTTAAAAAAAGTTGTTTAATTTTTTCATTTAGCCCTCATCCCGCAAATTGCGATAAGGAACTTCGTTCCAAAAATATAACAATAAAAACATATTTGTTTTTATAACTCATTTATTAAAAAGTTACAATTGATATATCATTCCAGTCCACAACTAATATGAAGATCAAAATAAGTTACACATTTATATATATTTAAATAGCTTTTATGAATACATGCTGAAAAGGGTGTACTGAAAAAACTTTTTCGGAGGGGGAATCTTAAACGATGCATACTGAGAGTGGTGATTAGGGCAGTGATAAACATGTTTGTGCGAGAGTACTTTAGGCTGCATACCAGCAGTTGAGTTACATTTATAGAGAGATTTTGAAATAAAGGGCAGCATCCCATGTTCAGAACATAGTTATATTTTGTTTACAATTTTTTTCAGAAGAGCATTTTCCAATACTTTTTCACCAGAAATTGGAATGAAAATTCTTTAAAATGTAAAAAAATAATACTGAAAGAGAATAATAAAGACCTTTTAACATTTCTTGCGAATACCCAGCAAAACTTGTCAAAACCTGTGGCCAACATCACATTCTGTATCCAATGTTGGCCATATAAAATTGATTCAGATGGGTTTCTTAATTTTTACTTAAAAAATGCATTTCTTCATTATTGTTGCCATTAAAAATTTTGTTCTCAAGTCACTTTTTGATGGATATTTTATTCTGAAATGGAAGACCACAACTGTAATTCCGGTCTATAAATCTAGCAATAAAAATTCTGTTTCGAATTACAGGCTAATTTGAAGCTGTCAAACATTGCTAAACTTTTCGAATACGTAACATATATTAAATTAATTTTCTCCCTGAAACCTTATAGATCTCGGGTAGATCAACTTTTAGTAATTTAGCTGTTTTCAGATGGAATTCTATTAATTATTTTGAACAGTGTTGCCAGGTACATACAGTTTACACGGACATGTCAAAGGGCTTTGATGAAGTTCCTCATAACTTGTTAATATATAAGTTGTCTAAGATTGGTCTTCACTCTATTATTTTAGATTGGTTCCGATACTATTTAATGAATAGCAGTTGTGTTTTCTAGTAATGTTCAAAGTCTCAGTTGGAATTTGCTTCGTTTATATGGAGCCCAACGGCTACTATCCACAGAAATTGCATTGAAAAGGTTCAAAAGTCTGTTAATAAATTTCCATTAATCTCTTTAAACTTTCCTGGTTCACTTCCATCTTATGAGTGTAGATGTTTGCTCATATCCTTAAAATCTTTAGAATCTAGAAGAGATATTAGCTCTTTATGTTCTGTATGAAAATGTTCATTACGCCAACAACATTTGTCATCGAAAGTGAGCTAACGTACAATTTCATTCCCGCTATGAAAATGTGTTCATCAACTGCAAATTGTTCGTTACTGTGGTGAAAGTATGGTTGTTGTTGCAATTCATTTGCTTCATTATTGCAACGAATTTGTTTCGTTACTGCAATGAATTTGTTCATTGCTGCTATGAATTTGTTTCATTGGTGCAACGAATTTGAGTCATTGTTGCAACGAATTTATTTCATTACTACAATGATTTTGTTTCATTGCGGCAATGAATGTTTTAGTGTATTTACGTATGATCATGTACGCGCATACACACACACAAATGTTCAGGTATACATTTCGGGGTATTTTTTCTGCTATCAATGCGTCACTTTCTTTGCTATCGTGTTTCTTTCTACTTTCATGCTGTTTACTTATCTATTTGATTTATAGATTCTCAAGTTACACAAACGATCACAGCAAACACATAAACACATACAAAATTTACAATAAAAATTATTACTAAGTATAACTAATTAGTCTGTTTTAACAAATTTATTTAAATTAGTCCGGCGGAGAAATATGTCTACCACTTTCGGTTGTTGCAATGGAACTGATTTAAGATCTTTATTGCACGCTCGCTTCTCTCTCCATACCTTCATAAAAATTAGTTTCGTTACAATAACGAAATTGTTTCGTCAACCAAATAAATAAATAATAAATATAATCTATAAAAAAAGAGAGACAAAGCAAATATCGGTGATTTAAATCTCATGCCTTTACTTTTTTTCCACTTTTAACCCATTTTTTTTTACAAAATTCAAATTCAATAAAATTGTTGCAAAAACGAAACGAAAATTGTAAAAGGTGACAAGTATGAAATTTTTTGAAACAGCGACTACCAAATTGTCGGATATACGGCACTTTTCACTATAACAAGGTAAAATCATAAACGAAAATGTTTCATCCACGCGACGAAGCGTTTTCCTTTCAGTGTATGAATAAGTTAAAACTACTTCTTAATAATTTAAATGTCTCACTATTTATATAGGGTGATTCAGGAAGTTCCGGACAAATTTCTCCAGCGTATTCCTTGGCTCATTTCATGAAGAAAAGTCTACTAGGACCATGTCCGAAAATGCAAGGGCGCGAAATGGCAGCGGGTTCAACATTTTCGGATTGGCGGACGGAAGGTAGTAGGGTAAAGTTGCTAACTTCTGAACCAGAGCTTGTTGGAAAGGTCTTTAAGAGGTCTTTCAGAATCAATGAAAAAAAGTAGAAAAAAGTCAAATCGCCGAGATACAGAGCTTTCGGAAAAAAAATGGAAAAAAAATTCACATAACCTCAATTTGCTCAGCCAGATGGCCAGTAACTTTTTCTGTTGAAAGATATCCATACCTGTTACCTTTCCGAAATTACCTAAACGAAGCCCAGAGGTCTTACAGTTCCAAAGTTATGACCATTTGTTTTTTTCTCTCGACGTTGGATTGGACGAGCTGGACCAAAGTCCGACCACTGGCTCAGAAGTTAGCAACTTTACCCTACTACCCTCCGACCGCCAATCCGAAAATTTTAAATCCGCTGCCATTTCCCACCCTTGAATTTTCGGACATGGTCCTAGTGGACTTTTCTTCATGAAGGAATACGCTGGAGAAATTTGTCCGGATCTTCCTGAATCACCCTGTATACTTTAAGCTGTTTGTCTGTAAGGAACTACTGTCTATAGACTGAATAAATGAAAGGAGCAGAGGGAGCGTGAGAAATCCAAATTATGCAGGATGAATGGTGAATCCCGAAAATTTTTCAGGAGGGTAAGAGGATCGAATAACGGGCCTAATAATGGGCTGCCCTCCTGCAAGGACGATAATGGGAATCTGGTGACTGATAAGCAGTGTGTGCTCAAAATGTGGAGAGTCAACTTTTCAGCACTACTCCACTCAGATTCTTCCACTGAAGATCAGGAGGTAATGATAGTGGAAGATAGTGTAGATTGTACTCCCAACCAAGGCGAGATTAGAACGGCGATCGTGCGCTTAAGAATATTAAAGCCGCTGGTGGGGATGGGCTACCCGCTTAACTTTTTAAGGCAGGTGGCGAAAGACTGCTAACCCACATGCATCGACTTATATGCGGTATATGGCTGGGGGAATCTATGCCTGACGAATGGAGTCTCAGTGTATTATGAGACTGTATTCAAAAAGGGTGATCCATGTGTCTGTTCCATCTATCGCGGTATCAGTCTTTCATCCATCGCATATAAGGTCTTGTCGAGCGTATGACGTGAAAGACTAAAGCCAATTATTGAAAACTGGATTGGACCTTATCAGTGTGGTTTTAGACCAGGCAAGTCTACGACTGACTAAATATTCTCGCTACGCCAAATCGTGGAAAAGACCCAAGAAAAGTCAATCGATACATACCACCTTTTCGCCGATTACAAAGCTGCTTTCGATAGCCTCATACGGGGTAAACTGTAATACGGGAAAACTGATCTGCCTCTGTAGAATGACGCTGACCAACACCAAACCAGCAGTGAAAGTGGGGAAAGACCTCACTGAACCATTCTGTACCAAGCGAGGACTGAGACAAGGCGACACACTTTCGTGCAATCTCTTCAACATCTTAATGGAGATAATAATGAGAAAAGCTGCAGTAAATACGAACAAGATCATTAACACGAAAAGCCATATGGTGCTGGCGTATGCTGACGACATAGACATCATTGGGTGAAATTTGCGAGAGGTTACTGTAGTATTGTCAAGAATGGAAAAAGAATCAGCGAAGGTGTGTCTTGCTCTTAATGAGGGCAAGACAAAATGTATGGTGTCAACGACTAGAGAAACCTCTCGACTTGGTCCGGACTTGAACGTTACAACCGATTTAATTTTGAAGAGGTAGAGGAATTTGTCTACCTTGGATCCGCTGTGAACAAGGACATCAGCGTCAGCCTGGAAATAAGTAGGATAATTGTGCTTGCAAATATATGCTATTTTGGGCTCAGCAAGCAGTTTAGGAATAAAGCCCTCTCTCGACGGACAAAAGAGCAGCTATACCAGACTCACATGTTACCTGCCTTGACATATGGCTCCGAAACTTGGGTCATATCGCAAGCGGATGAAAAACACCTGGGAGTATTCGAGAGAAAAATTCTCCGTAAAATATATGGTCCCGTTAGGGAAAACGGCGAGTACCGAAGTCGTTGGAACCAAGAGGTATATATTTTATATCTAGGCGAATCAAATTAGGCCAGTTGCGGTAGCTAGGCCATGTTATCAGAATGGATGAAGATGAACCAGCGCGAAAGGTTTTCGATAACGTAAATGATGGAAGAAGGGAAAGAGGACGATATGACTCCGCTGGAAAGACCAGGCAGAAGAATCCCTCCGTGTCCTTGGTGTTACCAACTGGCGAGAAAAGGCGAAGGATAGAGCCAGTTGGAGGAATATGTTGAAATTTGTTTAATTTTTTTGTTTACTTTATATGTGTAAGACGTCTGACCTCATGAGGTTGTAAAATAGTCAATAAAAGGAATGTAAGGAGGACTGTGTAAAATTTCACAAAAATCATAATCGGCTTTCCGAAGTTCAGTAAACTATTTGGTCCCATATCTTGGATATTGCAATTCGGCAGATCTAAATACAATCGAAAATGTCTGTGGTTGGTTATCTCATAAGTTCTATGAAGGATGTAGACAATTTGATGACAAGCAGTCACTAATTCAGACCATTAAGGATGCTTGGAATCAAATTTCGTTGGATTACATAAATTCTCTTTATCTCTCAATGAGAAAACCCGTATATTTGAAGTTATTAAAAACAAAGGGACCATTACTAATAGTTCTTAAATAAAGTAAAATAAATTTAAAAAAACAAGAAAAACAGTTTTTCATTAAAATTAGTTAAAGTGCCTTTAGTCAAGTGAACCAAAAAAATAGCACATTTTGGGCCTTTTTTAATAAATTGCTCAAAAAAATTTCTTTGGTTAAGAAACCACTATTGTCGTGATTTTTTTATATATCAAGATATCGAGCTTCCATTTCCATTTTAAAATACTGCAATCGGTTACAAATTGCAAAAGATACAGGCTGCTGAATATGGAATTTTTATTGCCTTTAAATAAGTGAACCGGAGTGTAAGTGGAGTGTAAAAAAAAGGGGGAGTGGTCGGACTAAACCACGCCCACCCCCACACAAATCAATTAGGGTTATAATGATTTTTCTGTTTAGATTAGTGCTTTATGGTGCTTTCTGCTCCATATTTTACTAGAATGAAGTTTTCTGTCCAAATCTTTATCTTCGATATCAAAGTACATATTTAGATATTGTGTAATAATAACAATATCAATATCAATAAAAATAAAAATAACAATAAATAAAAACCTTTAGTCGCTAGTTGTTTCATTCGATGAATCTGATGTCGATTCTCTTAAAATAAATTTATTTATATCTATTCCTTCGATTATGTCATGTTCTCTACGGTCATGTTCCACTGACTCCCAAAAAATATTTATATCGGTATCGTGATTTCGATTTTTACTAAATGGCTCTCTCTCAGCTGAAATTAAGGAATCGGAGGATTAGAACATATAACATCAGAGATCTTTGTTATATAACTATCTTGCTGTTTATAAATACGGTGCCCAGAGTTACCGTCGAAACAATATCTGCATTCCAACATATACTTTATTGACAGTTTTTCCTAAAAGTATTAAGTAAACTTTTCATACTTACTACTTTTTCATATTTTTTTTTTATCGACAATCACTCAATTGTTTGCCAACAACAACAGCAGCTCGCTCTTTGAATTAGTTCACCTGATGTGGTTCCTTCAAGTTGTGTGACTTTTTTGACGTTTGTTCGATAAAATCATAACTTTTTCAATGTTAGTCCAAACAGAACAATTTTTTTTGGATATTTTGTTTTTGTCTACTATCTAATAAAAAATAGAAAAAAAAATTGTGCACAGTGGGCTTGGATGCGATTTTTGGGATTTAATATTTTAAATACATTTTGCTCACTGTTAGTGTTCTTCGATTTTCTTGAAATTTTTTTGTATTAAACTTCGATTTGTTTCACCCCCTTTAAGCCCCATTTGGTAGTGAGTTTCGAAAAACTACTATTTTTTCTGATTTTTTAATATTTTTTACTTTATCAAAAAAACAAAAATTCAAATTAAAATACTCGAACCAAAATTATTATTGTTTTTTATTATATTGAAGTATTTTTTTTAAAAATTTTAAAAACTTTTTTATTTTTTGATCTAGAAAAGTTTTTAGCAATTATTGTACCAGCATTAGTAGGAATTATTGAATGCAATTTTTGCGTGCCCGGAATAGATTTAGCCGTTTCATATCGAAAATCCAAAGTTTCTTTTGCATCAAAATAAACAGCATTAGAAAATTTTACTTTAATGTTCGGTAAATTATTCGGCTCGGAGGCCCATTCATACAATTCCAGAGCAATAGTTATTTGCTTATCAATCTGTCTCTGAAGACTTACTCTAGTGGCGATTCTTTTCAATGTTCCGTCGCATGGTCCCTTACCATGTGCTGTTGCAAAATAATGCCATTCTTCAGCTATCTTAAAGTCTTCCTTGTGATAATATATGTTTACAAAATTTTTGAATTGCTGCGGAGCGCCATCAGAAGAGTCAAATATTTTAGATGCATTTGATAATAATTCTTTTACAAAGTCAGTAATAATCCTCAGATACACGAATGCAGCTATTGCTGTATTTGTGATTATTGCCATCAGAAATTATGACCAGACTTCGGTGAGTGAGCTCTTCATTATACTTGAAATAAATAACTATCGGGAATATCGTTGCCTGATTATTGTTCCAATGAAAACCGGGTACTGCGTTTTGTATAACAAATGCGTAGTTTTCAGCAAAATCACAAATCACCACAACTTCATCTTCTTTTAAGGTTTGATTTGTTTCAAAAAAGAAGATTGTTCTTTTGCAATATAATCATGTGTTAAAAGACTGACAAGATGATTGCAAAATATATCAACGAATTCCGATGAGGTTTTTGCAAGCGTCTCGAGGCTGCAACGAGGGTTAGATATCCAATATTTATACGTAATATTTGCAACAGCATTGTGGTTAAAGAAGTTGTCTAATATATTTTTAAGGACATCGATTCCTGGACAATCTGAACATTTCCCAAAATGGCAATCGGATGATGGAATAGGACACAAAATCAGTTTTAAGCAGTCACTATATTGCACTGGAGGCTCTGTTTCGTTATTAGTTAATAATGCTAACTTAGCACCTATCATGGTAAAAAATTAAATTATGTGTGCACGGAAAGGATGAACCATTAGACATATTTACCTAACATCATGAGTTTGATATTCTGATGTGTAGCACACACGCAAATGGTATGTGTACCACTAGATCCAGCAAGTACACAATGTTGGGCCTCAATGACGCAAAAATTGAGAATCCGATACTATAGTCAGGATATTCTTCTTTAAACGTTTTATATAGCTCTTTTAAATTACATAGAATGAGTTTTTTTTGAATGTGTTGTCTTTGCCCATCAGCATTTCTCACAGAAATAAAATCCTTCTTGGCAAATTGACACTAACGTTCCCTGTAAAATTCGAGAACTTTATTTTTAATATCAGGAGGTATGATTCGCCCTGGAAGTAAATTATTTTAATTACCAAAATATTCAAAATTTTAAATAAAACAAACACCTTTTTAGAACAAATTGTTTTTTTTTTGCCTTTTGCTTTTTTTTTCTCAGGGACTGACAAAACTCCTTGCTTTTCCTTTAAGTGTTTTGACACAACTGCCATATGCTTTGTTGCTCCCATGACATCACAAATCTTATTTATGCTCCAAGAAACAGGTAATATTGTCAATATTTGCATTTTTTGATCTCCATTAGTGTTTTCATCGTTAAATTTTTCTTTTAAGCTTTCAATAATGTCTTTAAAATGCAAAGAATTCTCATAAAGATTCTCTCTATATTCCAGTCCTAAAAGCGTTGCAAATTTAGAGCAAATTTCCTCATATTTTTGTTTTAAATATGACTGCTTATTTACAGAATTTTCATCTATTAAAGATATATTCAACAAAAGTAAAGCTTGGTTTACGACAGGTAATTGTGTATCAATACTCAATTCAGAGAAAGGACTTATTACACTTGCAACTTCACAATCAGCATCACCCAAAACTTCGAAAGTTTCTTCTTTACGATTTATATTCGTTTCATATGTTAAAGCAGAGGAAGGTGTTTTTAATGAAAGCAAACGTTTTCTACAACCTGAACATAGATAATGTGAACGGCTAAAGCCCCATGATTGCTGCAATTGTGCAGAAGCTCGTCTCAAATCTTTGTTTGTCCGATGCTTTTCTAAATTTAATGGGTTGCAGCATTCATTAAACCGATTTTGGTGTTCCATATTGAAATAACTATGTACGGAAAGCTTTATACAACTTTGAAATAAAACTCTAGGTTGCAATTATAACTTTGAAGCACTTTCACTTATGAAATTTATATAATTTTTTAAAGAATTACAAGACCAAAGCAAAATCGAAAAAAAAATAATTTTTGACATTTGCTTTGAACCAGCAATGCAAATTTGTACTACTTTTTTTTACTACTATCGCAGTTCAAACCTGTGCTCTCTCTCTTTTACTATGATTACAAATATTACACAGTGGTTTAAAGCGAAAAATATTTTCTAACCAAATTTTAAAAAATCAGAAAAAATAGTAGTTTTTCGAAACCCACTACCAAATGGGGCTTAAATGGGGTGAAACAAATCGAAGTTTAATATAAAAAAATTTCAAGAAAATCGAAGAACACCAACAGTGAGAAAAATGTATTTAAAATATTAAATCCCAAAAATCGCATCCAAGCCCACTGTGCACAATTTTTTTCTATTTTTTATTAGGTAGTAGACAAAAAACAAAAAATACAAAAATTTGTCTGTTTGGACTAACATTGAAAAAGTTATGAGTATTTATTTAAACACAGTTTCCTTATAATGCGATGATTTTAAAATTCGATATCTCTGTAACCAGTAGCCGAAAAAATCTGAAAACTTACTGAGTTATGCTGTTGAAAAGGAACATCAATATATTAAAAAATTAAACAAATCTAAAAAAAAATTCTCCAAGCCGTCCGATTTGACGGCCCCTATATATAACTATAAAAATGAATTGCTGTTCGTTAGTCTCGCTAAAACTCGAGAACGGCTGAACCGATTTGGCTAATTTTGGTCTTGAATTATTTGTGGAAGTCGAGAGAAGGTTGGAAAGGTGAATAAATATGAAAGTTGTTAACTACCTTTCAAATTATTTTTGTGAAGTTTTGCCACAAATTAAATTTCTGAACGCAACCATTTACAAAAGTTTCTTCATCAGAACAACAATTTAGTAAAAATGTTCAAAATAGCATTGGATCGGATGCCATCTGGCAGCCATAATATTGTCATTCGAGCTGGAAAAACATCTGCCGGTGAACATACAAGGAGGTTTAATTCACCTACTATTGACGAACTGGCTATTGTCATTGTGGGAGAAAATTTACAATCTAGAGATATTGTGCTTCATCGTCGGAATAATGATTTAAAACGCGTATCTGAAACACACAGGACTTATGATGCGTTACAATATCCTTTGATCTTCTGGCAGGAGGAAGATGGATACCATTTTAAAATCCAAATGGTAAATCAAGTAACAGGTAACTAGATTGAACAAGATTAAATAATATTTTTAAATTCAATTCATCTAAGTAACAAATTAAAAATTTATCATTTTTGATTGCAGTTGCTGAAACCAACATAAAATTTAGTGCCTATGAATTTCTATTTATACAGAATCATGATCCGTGAAGGTGAAGTAAATAATATTTTGATGTGTCGACGACTTTTTAAAAATTTGGATGTTCAAGAAGCAGTTTAGTTTAACACCTCAGGAAGAAACCTTTCTTTTTCCCCTTTTCACCGGAATTCAGCCTGCGCGCACATTTATGAGAGCTTATTAGTTGCTATTTCTCTATTTTTTCAATTCATACAATCATAAAGAAGTCATCAACATTCTTTCCAAAGAGTTTTGTACGTATCCTCAAGCAAATTTTTGAAATTCATTCAGTACGATTATCCAAAGTCATTGAAACAAAAAATGAACATTCTTGTCAAAGTGAGATATCATACCTTCACTTAATTGTGAATAAAAGCGAGACGCATTCATCGATTTTCATGTTTTATGTATCATTTTGTTCATAGGTTATATGACTTTGACCGTCGGTGGTGCAATGGGTAGTGTGCGCGCCTCTTGTACAGGAGATCCTGGGTTCGATCTCTGCTCCAACCACCTTAAAAAAAAAAAAAAAATTTCTTTCGACGACGGTCACCTCGCTTAGTGACGGCGACACTATCGAGTATATAGCCATGAAAAAGCTTCTCAAAATACCGTTCGGAATCGGTGTAAAACTGTAGGTCCCAATCAGTGAGTGAAAACTGGAAAGCGCACAGCTCAGTGATTGTGAGAAGTTCTCCCCGGTCCCTTCATGGGATGTAATGGGAAACCATTTATTTATTTTTTTTTTTTATATGACTTTAAGCGAAAGTAAGAAGACAGTACGCGATGGAGTGATATTTCGAAAATAGGAGGCTATAAAAGCGGAACTTCAGAATGAAAATTATGAAAAGAATGAAAATTTTGAAAAAGGTAACAAAAAGGTGTTAACACATCGCCCGTGAGTTCGAATACTCATTGGATTTTTTATTTTGGCCGCACACGTTACATTGTGTGACGCTGACTGATGTACTAAATGTCATACTACTTTTACATTTTATACCACTCGACATTGCAGACTCTGGTCAGAAAATAACTCCGCACAGAGCGTCTTTCTCAACATGCCTGACCGTCCAGGCGTTGTTGGTTGCCCTTTTACCGAACAACTCTTTGACAAGAAGTACCACACTCTTATACCTGATAAATTAGAATGGAATGGTTGCATCCCTGGGCATTAGAGATTCGTGAACTTATATGGATGTGCCAGTTGTCAAATCGCTTAACTCCATCAACAAAAAAACCTGTAGAAACTGAACTATTCGCATTGTTTTAAAATTCCGCGTTCATTATAAATGCAAACTGACATTGTTCATTATGTCACTACAGTTGTATCTTTTTATATTACATAGATAAATTCAAAATGAACTGGGTACGTCATACCAAAATTTTGGAAAGGTGGACAGACGGTTAAAAATTTGACGATAAAGTAGGTTTTGTGGTCTTTTGTAAGGACCTAGGTATATCCATTGCGAAATGACTGCATGCACACTGTGGTGTCTACCAATCAAAAATCTTAGCTATTTGGGAAGTAGCGGAATGGCTGCGAAGTAATGTTCTAATTAAGGTCAGAATCAATAATTTCTCTGATTATCAAGCTGCCATCAAACCACTGGAAACTTTCTTCCTGAATTTGAGAACTGCCCTCGACTGTCGTAGAGCTCTTAATGATATGGATGAACAGTTTAATATTGATAATATATTGACGGGCCACAGGAACATACCGGGGAACTGCAAAACAGAAATTGGACCTTGATGTCAGCTAACGTTAGGTGATGACAAGTAGGGAACTGTGTATATTCCAAGTTGATGTTGCCCCGCATTAACTTGAAACGCGCTGACGTCCTGCTGTAGATATCGAGACATGACGGGCCACGTCTCATTAGACGACACGCAGAAAGACTTAATGTCTTGAGAAATGACTAAATGACTAGACGAAGAGGATGTGGAGTCGGTAGAATACCTTCATTTTCGGTCCCCCTCTTTCCAGGAGGCGGCAGGCGACACTCAAAGAAAATCTTTACAAAATGTTCATCAATTGGTTTTCATTTAATTGATGACAAATTTCATCAATTCAGTGAGAAAAGTTCTTCAATTTGCAGATTGTGCAGTTTTCCACCATTTTTAGCTTCATTGAATTGATCATCAATCTCCATCATTGGAATTTGTAAATAATTATTGGGAGCGATTCAAAATCTGGACGTAGTATTGAAAAACTAAAGAGAAAATTAAAGAATGCGCATAAAATTTAAAATAACTACATAATAGAGAATAAAGAAATGGTCAGGGAACATTATCCACGCTATGAGAATTTTTCAATTCGTATTGTACCCTGTTCTTGTGGACTATTTACGATCAAAATAGGCCAAAAAGAATGGCTACTAATTAACAAACAATTTACAAATATTACAAACATACATTAAATTGATGACAATATTTCATCTAATTGACAAAAACTGTACGGCAAAGTGATGAATTATTTACATCCAAATGGTGAAAAATTGACGTCAACTTGATAACAAACATACATCAAATTGATGCAACATTGTCGTTGAATCGAAGTAAACTATTGATGAAATACGGATGAAAGATTGATGAAATTTTCTTCATCAATTCTATGAAAGATGTCGTATGTTGGAAAACGAGGAAATTGATGAAGGAATTCATAAATTTACTGAAGCTTTTTCTTTCAGTGTACACTACCCTCACATTTTGTTGCGAGTTAGAAAATCTGTCTGGTGTTAGTTTCAGCTTTTTAAAGCAATCAAATTGGTTCAATGGGAGGGACTAGGAAATATTCCATCTTTGTCCTTGTGTTCCTATGGACTACACGGTCTAAATGAGCCTGACATACAGGCTGCTTCTCTAACATAAACCAACGCTTTGGCGGCCAATGGGGCATATGTGCCCCATCAGAGCTTTTCGATAGTTTAGCCAACTTTATTAATATAATTTAAGCAGAATAGTTTTAATCCATATAAAACATCCAATGAGTGTTCGAACTCACGGGCGATGAGTTAACACTTTTTGTTACACGGTACCTGTTCGATTTCTATGAACACATTAGTAAATGTTACATTGGAAAATATAAAACAGCGTTCAATCATATGATGACGTTACATGTAAATAATATTAATACTTAAAATTAGTTAAAGACCAGTACAAGCACATGTGCCATTATTTTCTTGCTCAATACTTTTTGTTTTATTTCCACAAAAAACAAAGAGAATGCAACGCAACAGATACAGGCACATACATACATACTTTTTTATGCTCGTAAATACGCTATATAAGTTCACACAATTTTCGTTGTTCTCCTGATAACTCATTTATATATACGTATAACCACGTCATTATTCTCTTTGCTCTGAGAGTGCTCCGCACCCACATTTTATTTGACCTTTCACAATAATAAAAAAGGTATTCAATTCAATATTCAATTAGGTTCTCCATATGTCAAAGTCAACACATACGTATACCAACAAATAAATGTAAACAGAAAAGTACAAAAACAAAACCGTTGAATCTGACAGAAGCGACCAAATAAACAACAGGAAAAAATTAAAATCATCTGTCTACTGAGTTTACCCGTTTACCTTCTCATTCTACCATGGCACACTAGGTCAAATTGACACTTTTTCTGTGCGAAAGTCGAATTTCTTAATCTCGATTTTACATTACTTATTGTTGCCACCATGTAGGGAATAGTTCACAATAACAGAAACTTTACTTTGTTTGTCACCGTTTTGTCAAACACCGTCTGACAGCTATCAATCAAAGTCACACGTTCACCAAGTTATTGAAAGACTCTTTGCGCAGCATATAATTTTCTTACGTTTTAAGTGCACGTTTTTGGTAAAGTGGAAATAAATAAAGGAAAATTCGCAATGGCAGACAAGAATATAAGTGAGTACTACTGTTCCAGTTAAAAAAAGATATTTTTTATCATATGTTCACAAAAAAATGTGATTTATTTACATAACCTCGAAATTTTTTTGATTGATTTTTTGTTACGATTTCATGAAAGCTTTACAAATTTCGGCCACTTTCGGCTAACAAAAAGTAAAAAGAAATGAATAACCTAAGATGTAATTAGTTGATTTTAGTTTACCTTAAACCCCACTTTTTAGCGCTCTTCAAACAAAATCGTTTTTTGTAGGTTACCATGCTATAAAAAAGGCGATTTGTTTGAAGTGTGGCTGCGTGAGTTTTCGCAAAAAGAAAAGCTTGCTTAGTTTGTCAACTATGTTGCAGAAAAAATTGGTGCTGATGATATTTCGGAAGGATCAATGAAATTGTTGGAAGAAAAAACCCGTCTTTTCTGCAAATCCTTAAGAACTAAATACGAAAAATATGGAAAAAAATTGGGAAGAACGCAGAGAAATTTAGATCTGATAACAGCGTTTGGCTTACTGATGAAGTTAAATTCGAAATTAAAATGTCACCTGCAAAATCCAATTCTTCGACTGTTGGTCGCCCAAAATCTCAATTTTGTAACAAGAGTGAGTTTGGAAAAAGAAGAGAAGCAGCCGAGCTTTCAAAATCAGTAAATAACGAAACAGCAGCGACATCGGCTAGGAATCGAGGAAACGTGGATATGGTTGCAGTTCTAAAATCAAGTTTAGTAAGCCCAACCAGGCCTTCCAAAATAAGAAAGCTATGTGCTGAAAGCAATGCCAAACCAATTTTGTTTTCTGCAGATGAGGCGTTAGCCTTTATTTTGGAAAATAATTTTACAAAGGAGCAGTACAATGCAATACGTCGCGAGAGTAAATTAAGAAACAGCAACATATATCCACATTATAACCAAATTGCAGACGCTAAACTAAAATGCCGACCGGCTGGTATAGAGGTAAGCGAAACCATGGCAAAGGCTCCGCTGAAATCGGTTATAACCCATACTGCCAAAAGAATAGTTGAAATGCAAAGTGAGGTCATCGAAGGTGTTATGAAAAAAGAAAATACCAATTATGTGAAGTCTGAGCTAATATTAAGTTACGGATTCGATAGCAGCACTGGTCATGCACAATTTAAACAAGCTTTCAATGAGCCAAGCACATCGAAATGTTCTGATGCATCGCTTTTTGCAAAAACAATTATTCCGTTAAGACTTGTGTTGCCATGTGGAATGCCTATTTGGAACAATCGTGCACCGCAATCAGTAAGATTTTGTCGTCCCATCAAATTAGAATACACCAAGGAAACAAAGGACACTGTTTTAAAAGAGCATTCGGATTTAAAAAATGAAATTGATGCTCTAGAAAACATGGTTATAACAATTGCTGAAAATAAAACAGTCGAAATTTCATTTAATTTGTGTTTAACGCTTATTGATGGAAAAGTGCTCAATATTTTAACAGGGACTTCGTCAAATCAAGCTTGTCCCATTTGTGGCGCTACACCAAAAGACTTCCTGAATTTTACCGATTATACTTGCAAAAAATTTCGAGGAAAAGAATCAAACTTTAAATACGGAATTAGTCCTCTTCATTGCTGGATCCGATTTTTGGAGTATATTTTGCATTTGGGCTACAAATTAAACATACAAAAATGGCAAATCAAAGCAGATGAAGACAAACGAGCAGTTGCGAATAGAAAGGAAAATATTCAAAGCGCTTTCTGGAGGGAGTTAGGTCTTCGGGTAGATATGCCAAAAGTTGGTGGCTTCGGTAGCACAAATGATGGCAACACTGCGCGTCGAGCTTTCACAAACCATCAAATCTTCTCTAATATTACTGGCGTCGACCAACAGCTAATTTTTCGCCTTAGCTGTTAGTCGATAACAATCGACTTGTTTATCGATTGAGTTTCCGTTAAAATCTGAACAATTTCAGACATTTTGCTTCGCCACGGCTGAATTTATTCAAAAGTTGTATCCTTGGTTGCCAATGACGTCCACCTTGCATAAGGTTCTCATACATTCGAAGGAGATCATTGCTAATACTGTGCTACCATTAGGTTTCTTTGGAGAAACTGCTGCCGAATCGAGACATAAAATTTATAAATCAGTCAGATTACATCATGCACGTACGAATAATCGCATTAATAATCTTCGAGATATTTTTAACAGAGCAGCCGATACATCAGATCCGCTGATTTCTACAAAATATTTAGGCTGACGGATTCAACAACAAAAGCCTTTACAACTGCCACCTGAAGTTGTCGAAATGATAAGTTCGTTTGATTCAACGCAAGAAAGTATTGAAAATGATGCACGTGATGAAATTAATGAAGCTGGCGCAGGCGACGAAATGGAAATATTTTCAATTTCTTCCCTTGATAATTTAAATAATTTATGTTTAGAAAATGAATTACATATAAATGGTAATTTAGAAGAGGAGTAAAATACATTTGTCTAATAAAAACACGGAAAATATTTTTGTTTTGTTGTTTTAATATTACAAACCTTTTCTCATTTCTTACTCATGATTCTGGTTATTTATGTAGCTGATTTTAAGGAGGAGGGTGGAGAGGGTTTCTGGTATTTTAAAATAAGGTTGTGGTAAAAAAATCGGTTAATAACTTGTGTCAAAAATCAACACAAGTCAATAGCATCCGAATACATATATTTATTACTTCGAATATTTCAGATAATAATCGCAAAAGTTTGCTTTATGAATGTTAAGACATTTATTTTTGTTTAATTTACTAAGTTTATATTTGCTTTAACATTTGCCATTGTTTTAGTTTGAAATTATACCATATTTTAGACGCTATTAATTTCGCACAGAAAATGTGCCCATTTGACCTAGTGTGCATGGGTCGTACATACGCTACACAAGTTCACACAATTTTCATCATTATTCTCTTTGGTCTGTGAGTGAGTTCATCAAAGTCACGTTGATACTACACATGTGTGCACCCGTACGTTTATGGTCAATTGAGAGCAAACGCGACACCCATCTTGCAGACAGCTTTCTTAAACCCAAATGATCATTTAAAATCGAAACCACACTGCCATATGAAATGCCTATGGCATCAAAAATCTCACGCACTTTTACTCTTCGATCGGCCAACACCATATCGGGGATTTTTTCGATATTTTTACATAACGTTCAGCGTAATTTGTACTTGTGCGACCACAACGAAAGTCAGTAAACCACCTTTTACCATTGAAATCGATGATGCAGAGTCCCCATAGTATTTATCAAGCTTTTCCTTAGCATGATTGACGATTCTTTGCCCAAAAAATAATGTTTAATAAGAACTCGAAATTCCCTTCTTTCCATTTTAAAAAAATGCACGAGGTTGTATGTTTTGAACAGCTGTTAGACGCAAAGTAAGTGACGGAACTTGCTCAAAATTTGACAGTAGTTTATTACCAGGTGGTACTTAATGGAAGCAGTGTTGCATTTCATATAACTACGAGGGGAATTCGAAAAGTCAGGGAGTTATTGATCCGCTCTCCAATTGATAAAACAATTGCCTATTTTATGGACCTCGAAAAATCCTATTTTTTTTGGAAGGGATACACAAATTGGAGGAACGTTGGACTAAGAGTATTGAGCTAAAAGGAGATACTGTTGAAAAATATTTTTTTCCAAGAAAAACTGTGTTTCTTTCAAAAAGTCACGGACTTATTGATTCGCCCTCGTATGTATGTATATCGTTTTCAAATAAAATGGTTTGTTGCAATCTCAGCAAACAGACTGTCTCGTTTAGTGCAGACAACACAACAAATCGGTTACGATTTCCATTTTAGTTAACATCCTTAGACGTTTAGTTGCTTCTAGAGGTTTACGCCGATTGTTTCTGCTTCGGCGGCGGCGTAGGGACCGGGAAAATCGGCGGCTTGGTTGGCTAACCAGGCGGCGGCGACTATTCCTAATTATTAGGAAATGGATCCGTCTGATGCTGTGCAGAGTTCAATTCTTAGGAAATTGACCTGCTGTTGTTCTATTTGTAATGTGTGCTGTAACCTGTTAGGGAATGGGACTGGATGTTGGTGTTGTCGTTTAACTCCATAAGTTAATTCTTGGGGAATTAAGCTGACTCTTATTAGGAAAGATTCTGATTGTGGCTGTGTGTAGTTTATAGTTTTTTTTTTGATTGTGTGGTTCCTACGTGTTCTGTAAATCAGGACAATGCCCTTAATTGATCAATTATATGAAAGATTAAACAAAAAGTTATACGGTTAGGCGGCGGAGTGGAAACAAATTCAAAAAACGGCGGCGGCGGGTTCGTAGAGTTCTAGTTCCTTCTGGCCATATGGAGCTTTATAATTAATTAATTTCAATTACTTACTTACTTCTCCGGTCTCGGACAACCCCGGGGAATCAGGGACCTTACAAAACGAAGATAACATATTTCGCCAACCAGTTCGATCTTTTGCTTTATTTCTCCAGTTGGCAATACCAAGTGTACGCAGGGATTCGCCAACCTGATCCCTCCAGCTGATAATTGGTCTTCCGATTTTTCGTCTTCCTTCGAGTTCGGTTTCGAAAACCCTTCGTGCTGGTTCGTCGTCATCCATTCTACCGACATGGCCTAGCCATATTTTGATCCGCTTAAGTATGTCAATGTCAGGATTAAGCTATATGGCCATACATTTTTCGGTGTATTTTCCTCGCGAAGACTCCTACAGATGTTTCGTCTGCTTGCGATAGGACCCAGGATTCTGCGCCATTAAGCAAGATAGGTTGAATGAGAGTCTGTTACAGGTGGACGTTTGTTACTCGAAGAGGGCTTTATCTCTAAAGTGCTTGCTTAGCCCAAAATAACATCTGTTCGCAAGCACAATTCTCCGCTTGATATCTAGGCTGACGTTGTTGTTTTTGTTCACGGCAGATCCGAGGTATATAAATTCGTCCACTACCTCGAAGTTATAACGGTTATCAACGTTCACGCTTTGGTTTAATCGCGTGGAGGACCTGCTCGTCGAAACCATTAATTTTGTCTTGTCCTCATTTACCGTCAGACCCACTTTTGCTGACTCCTTCTCAATTCTCGAAAAAAACCGCAGTAACTTCTCTAATTGTGCGCCCAATGATATCTATATCATCAGCATGTGACTTTTGCCGCTGATGGTTTTATTCATGTTGACTGCAGCTTAAGATGTTAAAGAGATCGCACGATAGGCTGTCGTCTTGCCTGAGGCCTCGCTTAGTTACGAAAGGTTCGGTAAGATCCTTACCAACTTTCACTGCCGATTTGGTGTTCGTCAAGGTCATCCTGCAAAGGCGTGTGAGTTTTGCAGGAATACCAAGCTCAGACATTGCTTCATAGAGTTTCTCCCGTATCGGACTATTGAAGGCCGCTTTATAATCGATAAATAGATGATAGGTGTCGATTTGTTTTTCGTGTGTCTTCTCCAGGATTTGGCGTAGTGTGAAAATCTGGTCAGTTGTCGATTTTCCAGGCCTAAAGCCACACTGGTATGGTCCAATCAGGTCAGCGATAATTGGTTTTAGTCTTTCGCACATTATACTTGATAGAACCTTATATGCTATGGATAAAAGGCTTATTCCACGGTAGTTGGCACAGATACTCGGGTCACCTTTTTTAAATATGGGACATAGTACACTGAGACTCCAATCGCCGGGCATGCATTCATCTAACCAAATTTTGCTAATGAGCTGATGCATGCACCTTATCAGCTCATCGCCGCCAGCCTTAAATAGCCCCGCCGGTAATCCATCGGCTCCTGCGGCTTTGTTGTTCTTAAGCCGGGCAATAGCTGTTCCGACCTCATCTTGGTTAAGAGGGGGCAATCGACGTCGTCGTCCATATTGTGATCGATTGTCCCATCGTCATTGGATATCTCAGGTACTAGTAGCGCGGAGAAATCCTCTCTCCATATTCCCAACATGATCTGCACATCTGTGATGAGATTTCCGTTCTTGTCTTTACAGAAGGAGGGCCCTGAACCATGTCCATTAGTTCCGTTTTTAACTTTTTGGTAGAATTTTCGGGCTTCGTTCTTCCTTCTGTATGTCTCAATTTTCTCACTCTCGCGCTTTCTGCACTTCTTACAACTAAAGAGACGGTTTACGTCCTTTCTCCCTATACCGCTCAGTTGCAGCTCGCGTTGCAATTGACTGAAGCATTACCATACGTGCAGCGTTCTTTTCGTCATTTGCAATGCGACACTCGGAAATGGGTTTCCACTGCGCATCAGGATCGTCATCGGGAGGGGGTGGTTTCTGTGCCAAAAGTTGCGAGAGCTTCCTTCAGTAGGCTGTGGCTACCTCTGGTAATTGCAGCTTTCCGATGTCCAGCTTCCTCTGCTCTACTTAATCTTGTGCGAACCTTTGCTGCTACCAGGTAGTGATCAGAATCGATGCTAGCTCCTCTGATCACTCGTACGTCCATTACACTGGATGAGTTCCTTCCATCAATTACCACGTGATCAATTTGGTTCTTAGTTCTTTGATCAGGGGATACCCAAGTAGCCTTGTGGATGTCTTTATGCTGGAATCTTGTACCACTAATGACCATGTTTTTTGCCGCGGCAAAGTCAGTCAGTCTCATACTGTTTTCGGAACTGTCAGCATGTAGACTGAAATTGCCAATAGTTGGATGAAACACATTCTCCCTGCCTACTCTAGCATTAAAATCTCCTAGTACAATCTTAATATCATGGTCAGGGCAGCGGTCATACGTTTCCTATAGGAGCTCATAGAATATGTCTTTTGCATCATCATCTTTCTCTTCTGTCGGGGCATGCACACAAATTAGTGAAATATAAAAATATTTCGCTTTTATGCGGGTTGTGGCTATACGTTCACTCACAGGATTGAAGCTAGAGACTAGATGTCGCAGTCTTTTGCCAACTACAAATCCGCAACCAAATTCATGTTTTTTTCTCATGGCAACTGTAGTAAATATAGCAGTCACGTTTTCTTGTGCAGCCGTGTCCTGTCCATCGCATTTCCTGGATAGCGGTAATATCAGCCTCATAACTTTCGAGGACATCAGCCAGTTGGATACTTGCACCGGATCTGTATAGAGTTCTTACATTCCAAGTGCACATCCGTAAATCGTGGTCCTTATAACGTTTGCGGGGCTCGTCAACAAATACGGGTTGTTTATGTTTTCTTGTTCGTTGATGTATTTTCACTGCCATTATGAACGGTGGCGAGAGGCAAACCCCGACCACCGGGTATTAGAATCTTACCTACTGCCAGGATATTTGATTGTAGCCACCCATTATGGATCAGACGCTGACCAGGATGCGATATGTCGAACATGGATTTTCTTCTTTTAGTTTCTATCCGCCGTTGGCCGGTATGTTTGGCTCATCCGCCTTCTAAGGACAAAAGAATATGCCCGATTGTTTGATGAGCTTCAATGATGGTCATTTGTTTCGCCTTCTCACTTTAGCTAGCTAACGGAGGTTTCCGAAAAGCCATTGCCCAGGACATACTGCGTGGAAGTAGTGAGCTGCTTGGACTGCCCCATGAAGGAATCATTTCTGGCCACTCCCAAGTGAATGGCAATCACAAACTTTCCACCAACCACGGACAGACAGTCCCATGTCCAATTAATAATTCTAAATTGTGAAACAATTCTATAAGTGATTCATAAAATGATTCGATGTAAATACTCTGTTTTAATATCTGATCAAGGGTGAAATCTGTTATTGTAATTTTGCGTTTAAAACTTTTTTGACTACATTTGCAGTTTTATTAGTTACAATCACAGCCAGTTCTATTTAGTGCAATGATTAAACCCACAAATCGTAGGTAAATATGTTACAAATGACAGATTTGTGGTTTTATAAAAACTCAGGACAATTATTCAGACATTATTATTCCCCTACGGAAATCAATTAATGCAGTATATTTCAAATTAAATGCTCGAAACAAAGTCTGCAAGAAACGAAAACCAAAGTGTCAATTTAAAGCCTACGGTTTCCATTGTACTCACCACTGGGTTGGGGTTTGGAAATTGCTTGGTGGCTTTATGTACTAGGACCAAACAGTGCCACTTTGTTTATATTTAGAAATAAAAAAATAAGGATAATAAATGAGTTTTACATGTTTGGCCTGTATGGAAAACATTACACGCAATATGGAAATTCATACAAGTTTCGTGTTGTGCTGAGTTTCCATTTGTGGAGTCGGGGGTTTGCCTACACGTTTGTTGTTCATATTTTCAAAGTCAGTGGCGTAATGGAAAATGGTGTGGGAAGTGACAAAAAAAAGTGGTATGGTGCCACAAACATTAAGGTTACACATAATTTTCGTATACACACATGCACCCCACGTACCGTTGCTCCGTTTGGTATACTGACGTATGTATGTACGTAAATCTATTTACTAGTAGTGTCAACTATGAACCTGTATGTCGCGTTTCTAGGCGATTATGATAATGATCGATTTGATCCAGGTATTGCTAGTGTGTGCACATTTCCTACTTTCGTTTCGTGGGGGCGGTTTATGTGAAACCTTGGACGCAGTAGCTGTGTCGTTCATAGATTTACGGGTACAACCTGACAAACTACACGGTCTAATGATTTTTAAGTATGGGAAATGACTCGACATTAGTAATACATTAGCCCAGTGTTTCTTAATCATTTTGAGTAAAGTTCCTACTCAAACCAGCACATCTCCCACAGTATTAAGCTACCTAACGCATGTATTAACCTAAATTATATTTAAAGGCATCAATATATACATATAGTATATTGCCATTACATGCCTTGAATGGGTAGGGATGAGCTAATGTGCGCGTTTTAGTTTTCGTTTACAAGTTCAAGTTATACTTTCAGTTTCAGTGACCTATACAATTTTTCACAATAAATTCGTTAAATCTCTAATTGCCAACAATCCAGCGAATTTAAAAGATGATGATTCAAAACAATATATCCTACATTTTATTACAATTGTCAACCATTTCCACAACCATGCATTTGCATTGTCTGAGCAAATGGACATTGAAGAGATTTGAATTGTAATAGCGAACAATGATAACACTGTGCGACATTCCTAGCTACCTAAAAGTGACTCTATGTTTCTTGTAGGTGTTGTCGAGAAAAACAAGAATCCATTTGTGAAATTTCTCAAATACTTCCAAAATCTTGAGTTACGGGTAAAAATCAGATTTTTGAACCTTTTGCGGCTAACAGCTGTAACTTAGGTATTTATCAACCGATTATCAGTTTGCCAGAGGATTTAGATAAAGGAACTTAAACCTTTCGAACGATATGTACCTTATTTCATTTCATTACTTTTATTTAAGTCTATGGAATTATGTATATCCTTACAAACATTTAAGAAATATGTGTGAATGTGTCCGAGAATCCCATCTTTTAAAATTTGTTAGCAATTTTTTAAATTTTGGAGATATTTTAACACATTATTTTACAAGGATAACCCACTACTTTATTAAAAAATCAAATTTACTAAGATGTAAAATGCTACTTTGGTTTTAAAAATCCGTTGGCAATTGACTGAGTTATTGAAGTTTTCATTAAAACTAAATTTTTGCAAAAATTGAAATTTTGGTCATTCAACTCAAAAATGTTTGCTTGAGCGTGTTCTTTTTTCAGCATCATTAGTTTGCCATTGAAATGGACAGCAATATTCTGAAAACATTTATTTATTTTTTCTTCCAAAGGGTTTTTAAATTCTAAGTTTTTAAATTCTAAATTATCTGACAAGAAGCCCAAATGCATATGCAGAAAATGTATTTCTACGAACATGTTGCAGCCCAGTTGACCATACGCACTTAAAAATACACTAAGATTTCTGTGATTTCCAATAATATTGAAGTTCACATCCCTCATAATTATACAAATTTGAGGTCCAATGAATATTGATCCTTTCATTTTGGCTTCACTTACTTTTGGGAACACCACTTTAACACCGCATGTTTACATAATTTTTTTTTACAAATTGTTTCATGTATCCTAGCTTTAGATGCAATAGTGGCAGACTAACATCCTCAGGTGATACTAATGGGACGTTTAAAATGTTGCAATTAGGTGCACGGCTATCCCATTCACAAATACAGCATGGATGTTTTGTATTATCACCTTGCATACCAAATAAAGTTGTCAAATCTTCTAAGTCATCGACGATTTTCCATATATGCATGTCATAGCAGACGAGCCGGAGTATTTTATCATTACTTCGTATGTTAATTTTTGTGCTAGTCGCATATGGGCATTTCCACAGAATGTACCACAGAATGTATCACCCTATGTCACAACACGTCCCCTTCGTTTATTGCTTATATTTTAGTACCTGGTAGTTCGATTGTTTTCTACTATTTTACAGAATGTAAGTAGCTCTATATTTAGTAAAATAAGAGAAAACAATCAAACGACCTGGTTCTAGAATATTAACAATAAACAAGGTTGGCGTGATGTGACAAAAAGTTGACCTTTCTGTGAAAATACCCATATACGAGTGGTACTGATGGAAACAGAACTTCGTTATGCAATAAAAAAAATTTGAAGCCTAGATATAACATTACGATTTTATATAAAGGAATAACAAATCACAAATTTCTTGTGTTCTTCAAGAAAACAGAAACCATCAATTAAAAGTCGCCACTTGATCGATGAATAATTGTGATTCAATGCCGAAAATATTTTGGGTACATCTGCACAATACATGATATTCATTTCATTGTTATCAGTCTTACAACTTTGTTCAAGTAACAAAGACCGGCCACTATTTCTATCAGATGTTATAAGAAAATCTTTTTCCAAAATATTCCACTTTTAATTGCGGCCTGACGATTTCCGATTGTCATTTTGACAAATTTAAATCGCAAATTTAAAGCGGCGAAATCTGCTCTTGAAACAAAATGTCGTTCCGTTGTCTGGCATTTGGATGGAAGCAACTCCTCTTGCTCCAAATCAGTTGCATCATTACTCGTTGTCGGAATAACAGCATTCACGGATATTGGTTTTGTAACAGTTACAAATTTACGTACTTAATGCAACGGGGTTTTCAATACGAGCGCTACAAAAAGTTTTAGATACCAATGAAATTCTTTATTCCTGTGAAAGTACGTTCGATGCCATTTTGTATGGAACTCGATTTCTTTTGCATGGCCACCACGGGCAGGCTTGCAGAAGTCCAGACGCTGAACTCAATTTTCGACGGTTTTCAAGCATAAATCGGCCGATATTGCTGCAATTTCACGTTCGATATTCGTACGAAGTTCATCAATCGTCGCTGGCTTGTTGGCATAGACCATACACTTGACGTAGCCCCAAAGGAAATAATCTAACGGCGCCAAATCGCACGCCCTAGGCGGCCAATCGACTGGGCCATTTCGTGAGATAATACGTTCACCAAACTTGGTTTCCAATAAATTGATTGTGGCATTCGCTGTGTGGCTTTTGGCGCCGTCCTGTTGGAACCACATGTCCTCCAAGTCCATATTATCCAATTGGGGCCAAAAATATTCGGTTATCATTGAAGGGTAGCGATTCGCATTCACAGTAATGTGCCGGTCTTGATCATCACGGAAGAAGTACGGCCCAATGACGCCGCCGGCCCATAAACCGCACCAAGCCGTAATTTTTTCGGGATGCAATGATGACTCGTGGATTACGTGTGGATTGCTGTCTGACCAATAATGCATATTTTGCTTATTGACAAATCCATTCAGCCAGAAATGAGCCTCATCGCTGAAGATGATTTTCCGATGAAAATCCGAATAATTTTCAAGTTGTTGCTCAGCCCAATTCACGAACATACGACGCTTATGGTGGTGAAGCGGCTTCAGTTCTTGCGTCAATTTGATCTTGTAAGGATGTAGGCCAAGATCTTTTCGCAAAACTCGCCACAACGACGTCACAGAGATGCCCAACGCTTGAGAACGACGTGTGAGAGACACATTTGGCCTTTCTTGAACTAAAGCCTCAGCGGCAGCAATATTCTCGACACTGCGGGCACTTCTTTGTCTCACTGGCACGGGAACATTTTGTACTGTGCCTGTGGATTCAAATTTTTCCACTAGGCGCTCAATTGTTGATCTGGTAGGACGATTATGACGACCATAAGTGACGACCAAGTTGAGGCCACTTACTCCAAATTTCGGTAGTAAATTTTAATAATTTCTACTCGTTGTTGGCTCGTATATCTTTCCATAATGAAATGGCAAACCTTACTGAAGAGAAATGTCAAAAGAGCGGGAAAAAATATGGCGTCGTTTGCTGTCCCTATCGATTTACTCTTGCAGTGTCTCTGTTGAAAAACCCTTTATTTACGCGTTTCAAAACTGTGGCCTGACGCATTGATTTGGCAAAAGTAGCGATCGTCTCGTTTATGATACGAGTGATGATGTCAATTCATAGGCGCCGAAAAGTGTCAAAACAGGTGAAGGTTGCATTTTGATTTTTGTAAGGATACACAGCAATGTTCACAAACAAATTCTGGGTTATACTAATCATAGAGAAACTAATAAAGTAGATGAAGCACAAGTGTTGGGAAAATTTTAGTGTAATGGGTAATTTTCTAGATGTCGTTGAAAACAATAAAAGGGATTTTTTTGTTCGCAAAGAAAAGTCAAAAAATATGACATTAAAATTCAAAAATTTCATACCAAAAGAAAAAATAATTTTCAAGAAAAATAACACTTCGAAACAAGAATACAACACGTTACTTAATACATACGCAAGTGTTAGGTTTGTACGAGTAAATCATCGTTTGTTTGTTCGTTGCTTGGCAGTCGGTATTGAAAGTGATTATTGGGCGATTTTCATATAATTTTCCCACGCGATTTTCTCCGGAAATTCATAGCCGATTTTATTAATTTTTGGATTAAAAAGCTAGTGCGGGTTTCGACGAAGAGTTTAGGCCAAAAATTGATTGAAGTGTTTTAATTTGGAGTATTAATTTGGAGTAATATTAAAAAAGTATTTTATGTTGATCTTCGGTTATATCGTACGAATATAACAATGTATGTATGTATGTACAAGTGTCTGTTGCTTTGCATTCTTTGACTTTTGTGGGAATAAAACAAAAAGTATTGAGCAAGAAAATAATGACACATGTGCTTGCACTGGTCTTTAAATAATTTTAAGTATTAATATTATTTAACTGTAACGTCATCATATGATTGAACGCTGTTTTTTATTTTCCAATGTAGAAATCGAACAGGTACCGTGTAGCAAAAAGGTGTTAACACATCGCCCGTGAGTTCGACCACTCATTGGATTTTTTTTTAATTCATTTGTTTCTTCTGACCGGTAACCGGGGAATAGCATCTCGTTGCGTAAGAAAAATTAATTTTAGTTGTTATAAATGTTTTCATTATTATTTTGATGACTGTCTACTGGATGATTCAGTGGACATTGAATTTGTTTAGTACTCTCAGACCAGCAATCACAAACTCCTTTGGCCAAAAGAAAGAAAAACCCAAGTGTATCAACGCCAAAGTATTTCGTCGAATATTTTTTCTTAATTTTATAAATTTTTTTCTCATCAAGTTCACAGACGATAATTAAAGCTGATGCAATTTTTTTCTTTGGAGAACAAATCATCTTTACTACAGTAAATTATTTTTTTTTTTGAATTTATATTTGTAGAAACAAAACAAAATTTGCGATTTAGTACAACAGCTGTCCCTCAGAGTTGCCGTATACTATAACAATTGTGTGACGGGAAGTCGGAAATTATTGCCACTTGAATCGCTTTGCGCCAATTTTCGACAGACAATTTAACAAAATATAAAAAACAAAAAAATCAATTTTATGATATGTGAATGAATTTGCTTAAGGCAATTTTTTAACTGTTCCCCAATTCGGCACAAAAAAAAATTGTTAAAAATTGGATTATTACGACAATCGTTTGATTCTACCTTTAGAGTCATTGAAGAGTTTGTTCTACCCCAGCAGGAAACTGACAAACTAGTTCATAAAAGTACTAGTTCATGCTCTTGTTGAGGTTTAACTAGTTATTGTGCCTCTAGTTCAGAACTGGCTAGAACTAAACCAGTTATATTTTTAAAAAATTTAAAGTAAAAAAAATTTTAAGTATAATTTTAAAACAATGTGTAAAAATATCGCCAAAGTTAAAAAAATTGCGAAAAAATTTAAAAAATGTATTTCGTGGACAAATACACATAAATTTCTTTAGTGTTCCTAAACAATGTATATATCGTTCGAAAGGTATAAGTTCCTTCTTTGCAAATCCTTTGACTAACTGACCTTATACAGCCTTATAACCGCAAATGGTACGCAAATCCGGGTTTTTACCAGTACGTCAAGATTTTGGGGGTGTTTGGGTAATATCACAAATGGATTCTTGATTAACTCGACAACACCTACACCTCACAGGCATTTCTACTTCATTCTTTTTTTGTATCACTTAAGTTGTATTTAATTTATAGTTGAGGAGGTTATTTTCCCAACATGACTATTCCACTTTTGACAGAACTGGTTTTTTTTATTTTTTTGGTTTGGTAGCATTGAATTAAAAACTCAGCGAAAATAAAATTGTGCGAAAAATAAATAAATAAAAGACGTGATTTCATCAAAAGTAAATAATTTCACTTCAAAATATACATTTTTGGAACAAAATGTGATTAATCCATGATTTAAAAATAAATAAAACATACTCTGATTGATTTTTTTTAGTTTTAATTATTTCAGATTATTTTCATTCAAAATATGATTTCTGATACTTTATTAGTTTCAGCAAATCAAGGTTAATCCACAGTGGTTTGAATCAAAAAATGATTATTCCTCTAGAGCACATAACAAAAGTTGATTATTCCAATCAGCCGCGTGAAAACTAGATTATACCATTAAAAAATTTTGGATTTATTCAAAATATATTAGTGCTAAATTTTTGAATCCTGTACAAAGCAATGACTAATCTTGACATCTTTAATAATGCTCCAAAATGTCGGGTTAACTACATAGGGGCATACCTAAAAATCAATTTTCTCAAATTGTGCAAAAACACAAAAAGTGGAATAGTCAAGTTTTGAAAAGAACCTTCCCAGTTGAGCTTTCTTATTATTACGATTTTGAATTTTAGCATCGGCTTGAGGTCATAGGAATGAATAAAGATAACGAAGTTGTATAATTTTCCTTTTATTACAATTTATTTTGTTTATAATACTTTGATCAACTTCATTGATAATTTTCAAGGATCTAATACGAGTATAAGAAAAACACAAAGATTTTATAAAACATTAGTGAAAACAGTAAACACACAATTTTTCTTTCAAATACAATTTTAAATATCAATAATATTTATGCATATTATAACATTGTGAGGTAACAAACAGTATACTACTAGTCTTTGCTGCAAGCTTTTGTTAACTAATTTCATTTTTCCGCCTAAATTTAGCAATTGTATGTCTGCAAACTTGTGCAAGTTGGTCTGTATCGCGCTTGTAGTTGAGTCTTTTCTTAGATGGAAAGTCAACAATATGCAATATTTTCTGAAAGAGACGTCGTGAGTAAATCTTCTCTTCAGTTAGAATTTTCACTTCGCCAAAGTTTAGCTTGTATCCAGTTAACGTAATGTACTTTTATGTCCGAATTATGGGATGAAATTCTCGCCTTCAATTTGTTCATCGTAGTACCCACATACACCATATGACATATGTTGGTTTTGTCTTTGCACTTGATTTCGTACACCTCAGTTGGCTTGTCATCCGTATCTATTCTCGATTTATTTATCACTGTGATAAATCTCTTTGCATGTGCATCAGATTTATTAATAGCTGTTTTTATTCTTTGTAGTGTTTTTATAACTGTAGCAGTTTCACATAAATTTTTTAAATACAAATCGTGTGTGTATTTTTCGTGTTTATTGTCTGATTACTACAGCCAGAGGTGCTAACTTTTTTGACTTCGTAATCGTAATAAAGTTTAAAAAAAACCAACCCGTAAAAAACATAGTTTTTGACTATAAATTCTTTATATATGACACATGGATTTTTAGTTTACACATTACTCTAGACACAAACTTTAAATGACAACCAATACCGCCCACATTTTCAGCAGATCTTAGAATATGTACACCTAACCAACATACCCAATTTTAAAGTTGTAATTTCCTTTAGGCTAAGAGATCATATTCTCTCCGGTTAGTGAAAATATTGTGCAGAGTGATTGTTTGTTGCTACTTACATATTGGTTTCCTACTTACACGCACTGATGCCGAAGTTTTGAAAGTTCTATTTTGTTCAAATACCGTTAACAGGAGCAGAAATAATAGATTTTTAATTTGTGATTTGTACGGGAGGTACCACGCCCCTTTGTCCAATCCCGCCCATATTTTGATAGTTCATTCATCGCCATTAGTTTGCCTGCGAAGTTTCAGCTCGATTGGATCACGGGAAAGGTGTTACAAATGAATCCAAAGTTTTTCCGGCATGCATGCATGCAGGCATACAGAGAGGTGAAGTTAATATAACGAATTTAAAAATGCATAGAATTTAAATTGAATTAAATTTTAATAAAATGAATGGAAAATATTATTGTCCTATTATTACCAAGAACATCATTCATCGAGCTTTTGTTAAATTTTTAAAATTTAACTTAAATTTCAATTTATTTATTCATTATTTCAACTGTTCATTAAATTTTATAATTCATTCATTCGTGGTAAATGCGCTCCAACATAATAAATTAATTATAACAAAAATAACAATTTGGAACTTATTTTTTACTTACATATATATTTTAACTAAATTAAATTAAATAAATCATTTGCTGACTACTCCAAGATTATGATACAGGGTGTTTTTTATGGTCCAGGCCGATGTTATTTGATCGCCATTTCTGTTTGGTTGATATTTTTTGTCAGTTTGTATTTGACAGCTTGAAGTTGAAGTTATCAAAACATTTTATCTATGTAATCGTTAAATTGTAAAAATGCGAAGAATTTTACGGGATTTTGTTGGTTTAAATAATGTGCCGAGCAAGTCAACCATTCAGCGTATTGTTAACAATTTAGGAACGTTGAAGAAATTATTGAAGAAACATTATTGAAGAAATTATTGAAAAAATCAAGAATTAGACGACCAGAAGACGTGCGCAATTTGCAACCCTCTAAAAGAGAACCAAAAAGTGGTAACAATTCACTCAAACGCTTTTCTCTCTCGCGTCATATCTTGATTATTTTATACTTTTTGCCTTGAATGAAATAAGTAATAAGATTACGCCAATGGTGCTTAAAAACTGTTCACTCTCTCTGCACCTCAGTACGAGTCATGCTAATTACTTTTATGAATTCTTAATCCAAATTGTTCGTCCGTCCATCGGTAAGAATTCGAAATAACTTACAACCATTATCTGTAGCATCCAATGAAATGTGGGAAGCAACGACTTTTTAGAATATCGGTAGATGTACAGGGTGGGCCAAATAAGGCCTACCAATGACATAATTTATACTAACCCGGTTGATAAAGCTAACCTTTTTGCCGAAATATTTGCAGAAAACTACTCCCTGCCGATTAGCTCTCAACCACTCCCCGACATCGCAAATATATCTAGCTCCATGCCTGAGATATTTTTTCGTACGCGAGGAGTTAAAAAGGTCCTTAAGGAGCTCAACGTAGGAAAGTCTCCGGGTCCGGATGGAATTCCGGCACTAGTTTTGAGCAAATGCTTTTCGACGCTTGCCCGTCCACTACGCAACCTTTTCAGGTATTTTCCCTACTCTCTGGAAGGTTGCAAATGTCCAGCCGATCCCCCAAAAAGGAGAGGCTACTAATCCCGATAACTACCGGCCAATTGCGATATGTTCTACGCTCTCAAAGGTGATGGAGACCATTTGGTGAGTTACCTGGAAGTTAACAGTCTACTCAGTGATCGTCAGTATGGGTTTCGCAGAAACCGTTCAACTCGCGACCTGATGGCGGTCCTCACGGAACAGTGGAATCGGTCCGTGCATAGACTGGGTGAGAGCAAAATAGTGGCCTTAGATATTTCTAAAGCAGTTGATAGACTTTGGCACCAGGCACTCATATGAAAGGTTAATGCTTTTGGTTTAGGTAGAAACTTCTCTCGATTTATTTCGAGTTTTCTCAGAGACCGTTCCATACGAGTTTTAATAGACGGTATCTCTTCCGATGAGTTTACAATTAATGCGGGAGTACCTCAAGGCTCTGTGCTTTCTCCCTCTCTTTTTCTTATTTTCATCAACGACCTTCTGGATCGGACTACCAATCCCATCTATGCCTTCACTGATGATAGTAATTTATGTCACTCATATTCGTTCGATCGTCGACCCAATCTTTCCGTAGTGCAATGAAAGAGACGAACAATGAATGACACGCTTAATCATGACTTGCAACTAATTAGTGAGTGGGGCAGGGAAAACCGAGTCGAATTTAATGCACGCAAAAGACAGTGTTGCAGAATAACGCACAAGCACACTGGTGACTCGACCCTGCCAATGATTTCAATGGGTGGTTTAGATATTGGTGAATCGGAAGCTCTTGATGTTCTGGGCATGAAGATACAATGTGACATTCGTGGGAATAAGCACATTTTCAACGCGTCGAAAGAAGCATTCAAGTGCCTGTGCTTTCTAAAGCGGTGTAAAAGATTTTTCACCCCACCCGATCTCCTCAATATCTACACCACGTATATTCGGCCGAAAATGGAATTCAACTCTCATATTTGGGCTGGGGCTCCAGCGTCCACCTTGGAGCTTCTAGACCGCGTGCAAAAGAGAGCGTTGAAGCTGATAGGCGACAGCAGTGTATCCAGCACTGTTGCCTCCTTGGAGCATCGACGAAATATTAGCTGTTTCTCGGTATTTTATAGGTATTTCAATGGAAAGTGTTCCGCCGAGTTACATGGCCTCATTCCAGAAGTTAGCGTATTTAACCGTACGATGCGGTTTTCAAGTGGAACTCATTCCTTTTCTGTTTCCTGGCCGTTGGATCGAACTGCGAATTACAGAAACAATTCGTTCTTCAGCCGAACAGTTCGTATGTGGAATAAGCTTCCGTCAAGTGTATTCCCCACTTCTTATAGGGGACATCCCCTGAGTGTTGGTCTTCGCAAAAAAAAAATGTAAATACCTATATCTCTTTAAATAATAATTTTTTATTTATTTTTTTCATTTTTTTCTCAACCATTTTGCTCGATACAAACATTGGTTCTTTTAAGCGCGTGTTCCATAACACCACGAAATGTTTCTGGTTGCAGGCTCAGTATTTCGTCCCAAATATTCTGCTTTAGCTGTCTAATTGTATCTGGCTTACACTTTGTCTTTTAAATATCCCCATAAAAAAAGTCGGGCGCAGTTAGATCCGGCGAATGAGGTGACTAAGTGAAATCAGAATTTTTTGAAATCAATCGTTCGCCTATTGCAGTCGTTGTTGGTGGTCCTACGGAAGCAGAGCTTGCACAATGTGAATTTTGTATGGATGCATCTTAAGATTAACTTTAAAATTCTCCGCAATGTTGTTCGGGAAATGCCCAACTGGCTGGAACGACGACGAGTTGAGACAGCTGGATTATGTGCAACACTTTGCCGCACAGTTTCCACATTGTCTTCAGTACGAATATATCGTTGGCGACCTCTTCCAGGACAGTCGTCCACTGAACCCCGTTCCTCAAAACGGCTGTTCAAATTCCTTATCATGAAGGCTGTGGGAGTTAATCTTGAATTAAAATGCTGACGATATTTTCGCTGCAACATAACTTTTGATCGTTGACAAGAATAAAAGAATTCGATATCAACAATTGAATAAATTAAATGGTTGAAGAAAAATTACCAATGGATATATATAAGGGTATTCAAGGGTGTTTTAGGTAGAACTTACGAAAAGGTTAGCTGTCAAACGAACTGTCATTCTGCGCTCTGTTTGCGACATTTATGATCACTATACTCTAGCAAATCGTTGTGAACAGTCATCGATTTGCGCAACTTATAGACGAATTCCTGATTTTTATGTCGCACATAATCGTCCACCTGAGCAAACCATCTGTCGCACTGTGCATATACCACATAGATACTCTATAAATGATTCAATAACAACAACACATCGAATGAATGTGCGTCCTGAAGAGAATATCGCCGCTGTAAACGAAAGTGTGGAAGAAGATAACAATTTATCTATTTGTCGTTAACTACGTGGAAACATTTACAAAAAAGTTCTTGGCCTACACCCGTATAAGATCCAGCTGAACGAAAAAACGCATTCCTTTTGATTTCTGTCCAGCGAAAGTGTAAAATTGGTAAAATACAGCAGCAAATAAAAGTATATGAAATGGCTTACTATCTCGTCGTCATGAAGAGGCATCGAAGACAGTAATGGAAACTCTTAAGTATTACTCTATGGAAATACTCAAGATATGACAGGAGAGAGAAATGCGTTTGAGTGAATTACTGGCACTTTTTGGTTCTCTTCTTTTACCAGGGTTGCCAAATTGCGCACATCTTCTGGTCGCCTAATTCTTGATAGTCTTTGTTGGGCTCGAGAGCAGTTGGAAAGTGACCCGATGTTTTATTGCAAAATTCTGTTCAGCGATGATGCTAATTTTTGGCTTAAAGGCTTTTTTAATAAACAAAATTGCCGCGTATGGCGTGAGACCAATCCAGAACAGACCCTAGAGATTCCATTTGAAGAGACCATATATGATCTGTAGAAGAGAATCAGACAATGCTGATTACGAAATGAGCGTTAGGAGAACGATGCTATTGATTAGCAAGTGAATGTGTGCAATCTGTTTTGGAATACGCCTTTTATCCGCAATGTGCGAAATACTAAATTCCATTCTTCTAAATCTGAACGGAAATTATCCGGCGATAAATTCAGTTTTATAAAACCGAGTCTTCGATCTTTTCTGCTTGCACGAGTAAATATCGTAGATTTTGTTAAATTGTTTTTTTTTTCGAATATCAAATTAGGCTGGATTTTTGGGAATTGGCATTTTTACTATTTATCTTTAATTTTACGGTGTTAAATTTTTACATGATTATTTCAGTATTGCGGTTGAATTAATTATGTCGTGTTTGGGGTATCTGGAACCAAATTCAATACTATTTATGTATTTTCCCCACTCTAGCCACCTTTCCTTTCTTTCGCCGACTGTCGTCACATCGCTTAGTGACGCCCACACTATTGAGTCGTTATCCATGAAAATGATTTTTAAGGCATAACCATGAGGATTCATAGTAAAAATGCCGGTCCCGATAAGTGAATACACTCAAACATAATTTGACCCAATTTTGAGTTAAAATTAACTAAAACTGGGGGAAATTAAACTTCGTATGGCACCAAAGACTTTTTTAACTCAATTCAAGTGGTGACCGTCGGTGGTGCAATGGTAGTGTATGCGGCTCTGGTACATGAGTACGTGGGCTCGATTGCTGCTCAGTGACGGCGTCACTATCAAATATTAACGGCCTGTTTTTGTAACTTGTTTTTTCTCTCATCGCACCTCTAGAGCCAAACGAATTTCATTTTTGGTTTTTGTAAACTTTTTTTTGAGTGTAAACACAAAAGCTTTTAGTTATCGTCAAAATGTAGGTTTACATAAGTCAACAACGTACAATGTTAAATGTCAAAATAGACAATCGTAAAAAATTGTTCGTGTGGGTTATATTGATGTGTTTTCATTTCAATAAATAAATAAAAATGGATTGTTTGACTAAAAAAATTTAAGTATTTTTAACATTGAAACGAAACAGCATATATTGATGATAACAATTGTACTTATCAGAGTAAAAAAGACCAACTCTATCCAGTTTCGTGCCTTGGTAGACTCGATGGACGAGTTCCCAGAACTAGCCACTCGGTCCCAAATCTTCTAACAGATTCGAAAATACTTCCTTATTAACACGGAAGTTTGCTTTAAGCTTTAAGAAATGCCAATAAAAACATGAAGGTAATATTGTTCTTTGACTGGAACACAACCAAGAAAAAGAGCTTTTATGCCCAAGCGAAAAGCAACAATGAACTCAATTGAAAACCTGATTGCTTGTCTAGCAATTGCACGCCTGCTGTTTGAAGATAGTTACAAAAACAGGCTGTAAGCCATGAAAAAGCTTCTCAAAAATAGCGTTCGAAACCGGTCTAAAACTGTAGGTCCCAATCAGTGAGTATACTATTAGAAAGCACACAGCTTTCTGGTTGTGAGAAACTCTCCCAAATCTCTCCATTGGATGTCATGGGTACCATTATTGTTTTTTTCAGTTCATGGATTTCATTGGAATTAGTTCATAATCTGAACTTGCAGTTCAAAATTAGATGTAGGGAAACTCAATTTTTTTTAACTAATATGTTGGGGTTTTTCTTTAATCACAAAAAGTATTTATTGTCCATAATGCACGACAACATAAAGCTAAATTGTGTTAAATTTCCTTACTTCAAGTAAGGATTTACTAGAATTAAGTACACAATATTGAACTTAAATCTGGTAAATCTTGGATTAATATAAATTAACACTTTGTATAGATTTTATTCACTTTGGCTGCAACAAATCTTTGATTCAAATATTGTTGCACTCATTTTAAGTTCATTTTTAACGCTTTTTCACTTTCTTATTCTGAGGTCAAATGTACTCAATTATAGTGCAATGTTAACTGTATTTGATTATGGAGTTTCTGAAATTTAGTTAATTTTTACTTCAAATTATTTTTTCTTGAATTAAGAACAAAATAATCACTTTATTTTTAGTATATTTTAAGTTCGAGGCATTCGAATCGACTTACAAGCTATCCAACATATTTCCTACATTCAAGGACAAATTTTAGGATTGGGAATTACTTTCAGTTCAATGCGAACTAAACATGGTTTCTTCCATACAAAGTTTTATTTATTATTTTGCAAACTAAAATCTATGAAATGTTTATCAATGTGTAGTAAAATCTTCTTCATTAGTATAAGTAAAATATTACTCACTTTTAAAAAATGTATTTAAGGAAATTTACCTTGTTATCATGAGTTCCTACAATTTTTACTTGCACTCCGGTCAAGTAAAATTTACTCACTAAAAATTAACTAAAATTGAGTAAATACTGTGAACTAAATTAAAGTTAATTTTAAACTGAAAGTTAGGATACGCTTTTTTTGAGCGCAGAACAATTAGAAAGTGTCATACGATCTAACTTCATGTTGAATCTATTAGACATTCAGGAACTTAAGCTAAATGATTTTAGGATTTAGTACACCATGGGCTAATGTAAATTAGTGTGGGTCGAAAAAAAAGTTGGGTCAGTCACCCCCTAGATTTAAAGATTATCAGAAGACAATTTCGCAACCACAAAAAAAAAATGTCCGCTTTTTAGTTTCCGATGTGTTGCGAAACATAAAAAAGCGTATGCGTCTCATTTCGATAGGATACCAAATAATAGCGTAGTACAATAAAACCTAAAATGGCGGTATGTAGGGTGCACGGATAAAAAAAATTGTTGGTGTTCTGAAAATTTTTTTGGATAATCTTTAAACGTAGGAGGTGTCTGCCTGAACTTATTTTTTGTATGGGGACGGACCCATACTAATGTACACTGATTGTACAAACCTCTCCCCTTCCCTGAAATTTTTAGAAAAAGAAAATTTTGACTGAGCTAATTTTACATTTAAAATATAAATAAAATAACATGCATTCTGAATTATATATATATCATGGCATAAAATACCAAAAGGTGTGAAAAACTTTTGATCACTTTACAGGAAAGTCAAAATATGGACAGATATTATTTTACAACTTGTGAATAAAACTTTAATTTTTGGAATGAGAGATTTACGATCTTGTGGGGATAAGTTTATCCATTTATAAATACATTCGCATTAATATTGTATGTGTAATTATAGTTTGGAGAAAAAATACTTGACTTACCAACATGTTAATTTATTAAAGTCAACTCAAATGTATTCCAACAGAAAAAGTAAACAAAACAGTACAAAAACAAAACACAAACATTTGTTCTATTATTCTTATAACACAACCTGTCATAATATAAGTATGTATGGTAGGGTGGGTCAATTTTGTTTGCCGACCAAGAATATAACAGAAACATAATCTACGGCAAATTTTATGAAAATGTTCCCAAGAAACTATGTTTCTAAAATAATTTACCCAAAAGTCATGCATTTCATTTCGTTGAACGCATATATTCTAGTCGTTCCTGCCTTTACAAGGACGTTTATTTTAGGTCGAAACTCCCCGCGGTTCATGGTTTATAGCTGTGTAAAGTTGGTCATCTGCAGCATTTTTGTGTAATGTTAGAATAACTTTTGAAAATTAACATCGTTGTAACGGTAGCAACTAGTAGAATATTTGAGTGAAATTTCATCGAAATTGAAGAGTATCAAGTTTCGAAAGTATGGCTTTTGGTTCGATTTTTTACGCTAATATACAAATTTACAAGTGAAAAATCATGGGCTCGATTTTTATTTTAGAACCATGGTTTCTTGTGAAAATTTTCATAGAATTTCCGTTTATTACGTTTCTGCTATACTCTTTGTCAAGTTTTTTGGTCCCATACAAATTGACCCACCCTAATGTATGTACAATTAAATTGTTAATGGGTTTTTATTTTTTTTTTTGTAATTGTGTTTGATATATAGTAAAACCAGGTTAGTCCGACTTTTGTGAGATAATCCATCAGCCGGGAGTTTTATAATCCAAATTATCGAATACATTGTTGATTACCCTACTACGAGAATTAAGTTATTTACGTTACGCCAAACCCTAAAAATTCTCGACAGCAGCCGACTCTTGGTGGACTCTAAACCTACCTGCTAGGCTGATATTCATTTTCGGAATGTCACTGGTTACCATCAAAATCTTAGCGAAGTTCGGAAAGATCTTACCGAATCATGTGCTAGACAAGATGGCAACTAATGTTGTGACCTCTTAAACGTCTAACACATGAAAAATTTATCACAACTTTAAAATGACTTTTTGACATTCCATTTTAGAGTAAAGAATCTTTTAATTGAGTCAACAAAACATTTTGTTAATATCGTTAGGTGAGGTGTTAATGGCGGTGGATAAAACGGCACACTTAGACGTCTAAGTTCATTGTGATACCACGGGTTATCGATATTAAACGCCAGCTCCATCGATAATCAGTTCAGTTTGCTCCAAAACCTATCGATACTCAAATGAGCCAATTCTCCCAAGTCGCTAAGAAGACAAAGGATCCAACAGCATACAAGCGCTTTGCACATGCTCAGAAGATTCTCGAATACTTCCCCGTCGTAGTAGCTTATGAAAAAGGCTTTTGACATGACCTTCACCCAGCAAAAAATATTGGAAGTATTTCCATGGAAATCAGTTTTGCACTAGTTCCAGAAATTAGGTATAAACGATTTATCTACCTCCAAAGAATGCATTTTAAACTATTTCCAAAAAGTTGTTATGAGAATGTTTCCAGCAAAACTTATACTTTCCGAAGATGCAGTAAACCGCACCATTGAATGCGGATTTTGTTTCAATTTATTAACACTTTTGAGAATTATTTTTCAATTGCTTCTTTACCAAGAGAAAACCATTATTTCTTTAGCATTAATGAAAATGTAGATACAAAAATTGAATTTTTTAAAGACTATGAGGACTAGTGAAAAAGTTAAGAGTGCTCGATACAAAAAAGTGTTTCCATCCAAAGCCAAGCGCATGTAAAATTCACTAGTGTTGTTACAGTTTTTCACTGATTCCGGTTCCTCGCTCCTATTACTTTTTTTACTTCCTTGGAAGCAATGTTTTCGCTGGGCAGTTTCGCCTCGTACTTTCCAATGTGCGTTCAAAAGCTGCGATTCTCGTTGCCTTTCCTGCGTTATCACATAGGCATTATCACGACGGATATGGTTACAAGACACTGACACGATCCATTTTTATGGAACCGTCAAGATAGGCTCTAGTCTTGCCAGCCCATTCGCCTATATAATGCGATTCCATGGAGGTGACAGCCGCAATCCCAATACTGCTGCACAGTGGTCTATTACTAAACAAAATTGAGAACAATTCAGCCTTTTGTAAACGGCTTATAACGCATTTACACCGCCGATTATCGCGGCCAGGTTAGCGATAGCCTTGTTCTCTAATCTTTGCCGCTTCAGTTGGCAACTCCGTGCTTAGACAAACTGCGCGCCGAGACAAAATTATTGAAGACGACGGCACAACAGAAAAAAATAAGTTGGCGGCTATTGGTTTTGTCAGTTTTGTACAAAACTGAAACTTGAAAATTGAATCAGTGAGTTAAATCGGGCCAATCGTTAAAATCTGCCCACAGTTTAAACCAATAAGAGCCATTTATATTGGCGGCGACGTGAACTTCAGAAGAGTTTTGGTGGCGGCGACGCGTCAGAAAATTTTCGATCGGCTTCCATCTGTCAAACAGATGATTTTTTGTGTATGTTTTTATTATGGTTGAATTTTTTTAGTAGCTAACAGTGTTGCATCAAAATTTACTACAGTTTAAAATGCGGTTCCCGATTAAGATGCAATTTCACATGAAGATAACTGAGATGTTGTGAACTTTTGTAACTTAAAAAGGTTGTAATTTATTTATTACATTAAGATATCGCCACTTACGACTTTCCAAATAAAACGATCCACTCTTAATACTACGAAATGTGGCTGCATTTGCTGTAATGGGTGAAAAAAAATCGATACGGCAATTCGGTTTTAGCCAGTGCCAACAAATGCATGGTAGCGGCAGATGTTGTTGTAATTGTAAATAGTAATAAGAGGCATTTTATTTGCGTTCATTCGTTTTAGTTGCCAAACTCTACACAATTATATACCAACAATACAAGAATAGAAAATAGTATAAAATCAAAATACATACGATTTTTACAAGTGAATCGAAAAATGATGGAAGAAGTTCCATCTCATGAAGGTATAGGGGAGAGCTCTCGCAATCAGTGAGCTGCTCACTTTCTGGTTTTACACACACTGATTTAAGCCTACAGTTTTCCTTAGGTTCCGAACCGTATTTTGAGAAGCTTTTCAAGGTTAAGTGCTTGATAGTGTTGGCGTCACTAAGCCTGGTGATCGTCGTTCTCACGTAGAAGAGACGTGCACACTACCATTGAACCGCCGACGGTCACGCTCTTGTCAACTACCATCTGTTAATACACTACTGTACATTTTAAACAGCCTGCGTCATTTTGTTTGGGTTTGACTGTCATTGAAACCAGACAACCTCGTGAATTTCGATGACAATGGAATCATCAAGCATTGTATTTTGTGTAAAAACCCCATCCCCGAAACCAAGGATATACTTGATTCATACTATGGGAACTCTGTACCATCAATTTTAATGGTTAAAAATATGATTCACTAAATTCCGTTGTATCACAAGTGACGTCGAACGTTTAGGCCGGCCAAAAGAGTCGTTACGTCGGAAATCGTTCCAATAAATCGTGTCTTACATGAATATTAGGACATGAAAGAGGTATTCGCGCCATGGGTGTCGCGACTACTCAACCTTGTGACCACTTTAAAAGAGTGTTTGGTTACGTTCAACCTTGTTATTGGAAGACTTTTAAAATTTCTCAACCGAAATCTGAAAAAGTTTTTGCGCTGATTCGTAACCGTGGACCAAACATGTATCCATCACAACAGGCCAGAGACCAAGGACCAGTGAAAACAGTGGTATTTTTGGGGTGAACGTATACCAAAGATAGCCAAGTTGGGTCTGTCGGCCAACAAGGTGATGGCGACAGCTTTTTGGGATGCAATGCGCTGTCATTCACATCGATCACCTTGAAAGAGACCCCAGGCGAATATTATTCAGAGATGTTTGGACAGATTTGACATTGATTTGAAGCAAAAGCGACTGTAAATATTTAGCGAAGAAGAAGATGCTCGTGCACCCTGGTAAAAATTCATAAATTGGCATATTAATTCCATATCCGCCATATTCGCGGGATTTAATCCACAGTGATTAGTTTCTATTTCCAAACCTGCAGAAATGACCTTGAGAAAACCTATTATTTGGAAGGAATAACAATTTTGGAAATTCGATGTAGTAAATGTATCGAACTAAACGGAGACTATGTTGAGAAATAAATGGGGGTTTTGCCGAATAAATATACTATATTAAAAACGTCACGGAGTTGTCAACTGCCCCCGTATGAAGCCCAATAAAATGACACCCAAAAATAAAATAAAATAATAAGCAACATTTTCCCCATAGAACTTTCATTCAGATTGGAAGATATTTCAATAACCCATATTAGGCTTTGAAATAACTCTCAATAAAACAAAATCTAACAATTTTTTTGGGGATTATTTCATTTTATATAACGAATTGGGTGTTACTACATTTGATTTGTGTTTTAGTTAATTTTTGTGGTTATTTAATTTCATTCAATTAAATGCTGCCAAGAATTGATAATGGTTAATTTTCAAATTAGGCATATATCGTCCTTTCCCCTTTAAAATGTGCATACACGATGGAGTATGTGCCCCTTGTTGAGAAACACGGTTTTAGCGCATATGTTCGTATGTATTTGAATTGGTTTGTGTACTTGTATGTATATGTGATTATAATTGTAATTAAGCTCCAAATATGTTTGCCTATCTTGAAATCATTTGAGTCCAGTTAATGACCAGATGGCAATTAGACTTCATGGGAATATCAAAAGTAAATAATAATACGTCTATTATTTTCGTTTCGACAGGAGTAATATTGACCGGTAAGGGAGTAAATAATAATATAATGCCCATAGTTTGTATCCGACTAAAACTAGCAACTATAAGCATTTTCGTTGGTGAACACAGATGACATGATGTACCACCCCGTACATTTATAGAATTCAAAGGACAATTTTTGATCGTGATAAAGTTCCTTAGATAGCATCATTTAGACTCCAACACGACATTCTACATATAAATTAATGTGTAAAGGGACTGTCTCGCATGACGTTACGGAATTTTTGACGTTCGAGAATTTGCGTAACACTAAGGACTTTCAGTGGTAGCCGTAGTATAGAAAAATAATAAATGCAGTAAAATAATTTATGTTTAATGAATCAACCAACACATACCCTCCTCGGTCATGGTACGTTTAAGCGAGTTTAATCAAATTTTGGTGTTACTCTAATCATTGATCTGACTAAGTTAATAGGTGGTGCAAGAAAGAGAAAAAGCTATCGCTTTTTTTCATCAAAACCAAAACCACATGAACGTACTTGCATGGGGTAGTAATGAAATCTCTGCTCTACCTAATCTAAATAATTTTTTATAAACGCACACTTATATATCCCAACTACAAATCCTAGGTACCGGTCCGATTGCACGTTTATATTTCCTATGTGGCTAGAAATTTTGCATTGCAGTCTTAATGATTCTTCTCTGGAGGTTGGTTTTCATTGGTTCACTAAAAACTTCTGACAAACAAATGGTTGTGAACCATTTATAATTGAACGTCCTACCGTGCTCTATTGTTGCCACATGGCCAACTATGCCGAAAAAACTGCTGCCTCATGACCAATTATGCCGAAGAAGCAGGCCACCATTTTCTTTGCAGTAAATTTCTTTGAAAAAATTCTTAACGAAACCAACAAATATTTACAACAAACCTAATATGTTAACTCTAAACTATAAAAATCGTTTACGAGAAGCGAAAAGCGTTTCTATTAACTGTTCTCAGTTAGAGTAACTCCAAACTCAAAAAAAAAAAACTTTTTCTAGAAACGAAAAATGTTTGCTAGTAAATGTCTTTTCGCTTCATGCAAAAGAGTTTTATTTCACTGAATGGGATTGTTTTTGAATTTTAAATACAAAATTGGAGTAAGTAACGCTTTCCTGAAATGGAATTGAACCCAAGCACCATTAATGCAAACACGCGCGTCTATTCATAGGTGAACCACATCTTATTCTTTTTCACCTGTTGTTTCGATTAATTTAAATTTCGGTGTTTATAGGTTCATTTTGGTGTTTTTAGGATGCCATTTGGACTTCTATATAGTTCAAACGGTTTATTGGAAGAGCAGTCAAAATCCCTACTTAAATTATAGTCCTCATTTTCGGTAGTTTGGAAATAATTTTAGTTTGATCGACTAACTTGGCTTTCGACAAACTGCAGTACATTTGAGCATCTGGAAAATATGTTTTCATCTGCACTGCGAAAAATTTTGAATTTTGAAGTTTCTTTAGTACAGTGCGGATACAATATTTAGTATATAATATTAGTATAGTACATGCAATATTTACCAATAAAATATTCTACTGATAACACCGTGTTACACACATTCTGTCCTATGAACCAAATTTACTTTTTCGGAAAGGGGATAAAAAATAAAAATACACGTGTATCGGCGATTTTCATGTACACGTCAGAATTTTATTTTTTTAAGTTTGAAGTATAAAGCTCGTAGTGGCCTGTGTGAAAGCCTTTGGACCGATTTTTAACCCTTTTTCAGTGATCCAATCAAGCTGATTTTTTGCGGGCAGACTCGTGGAAATGTCTGTATCAGTCAAATTTTTTAAAAAATAGATGTTTATCAATTCTCAGATTTTCCTAAATTTTTTTTTTAAATGGTTATCGTTTTTTTTTAAGGTTTCAGTTCGTTAAAAAAACTATTTTTTTTTATTACTTTTGTTTTATAAAAATAAAGAATTGTTACATTAAAAATTTTAATGTTTTTAAAGAAATTTAGGCCTTTTATTTTTGCGGTTGTAAGCATTTGCTTCAGTATCGCGACAAATAGACTTTTCTTTTCCGTTAAAGCGCTTTTTTTATTTTAAAATCAGCCGCCACTATATTCCACTGCTTAAAGCGTGATGCAAAGAGTTCTGCTGTTCTCCTCTACAAATTTCCGCCTCGTACGAGGTCATTGAAGTCGGCTTGCGTTATTAAATGCGGCATTGCAGTCCCAATTTCACTGGGTGTTGCCACAAATTCCGATACTTGTGGACTCTCGCATCTCGCATTCGATGCAAGAAAAGTTGATAGCAGTGTTGGTTGGTACAACTGTTGATTCTGCATCGCTTATTTCGGGAACATTATCAAAAATCTCCACTGAAGCCGCTACACGCGCTTCTGGTGAGTATAGAACTGCTGGAATTATCGATTCTACATTAGCGTAGCGAATTTTGTTGCGGTGAATGTATTGGTACCCTTTTGTTTGAGCAAAAGTTACACAAAAGTAGCACAATTCATTGCAGTGCTCCGTGCGTGGTAGCCAAATTGTTGGTACAGCGTACTTTATTGTTGACCTTCCATCAGTAAACTTGCACAAATTTCTATAGCAATAGTCGCACACGACTTCCGGAGTATACCTCAAGTAAGGAACATAAGCAGTCTTAAATATTTTCTGAAACGAATTCACCACTGTTTTAGTAATATTTTTCAAATTTTTACTTGGTGCGAATAAGCCACAAACGTAACAAAAGTTATTTCGCGTCGGACACTGCATTTATTTCAGATGAAATATATACAAATACGTTTTCGCACAACAGAACTTAAAACAATTAAAACAGTTGTAAGTGTTGTAAAAGTCAAAAACTGTTTAGTGTTAGAAGGTTACTATTGATTAACTACAACTATATCGAGTAGGATGGGTCAAAAACATTTTGTTTTTCGTAACGCTTAAGTAGTTTAAAAATTTGGAGTCCCTTCAAGTTATGCTAAGAAAAGTGAAAAAAATATTTTTTTTTTCAAAAGTAATAAAAATTGGGGAAAATCTGAGAATTGATAAAAATTGTTTTTAAAAAATTTGACGTGATACAGTCATTTCCACGAGTCTGCCTGCAAAAAATCAGCTCGATTGGATCACTGAAAAAGGGTTAAAAATCGGTCCAAAGGCTTTCACACAGGCCACTACGAGCTTTATACTTCAAACTTAAAAAAAAAAAATTCTGACGTGTACATGAAAATCGACGATACACGTGTATTTTTATTTTTTCCCCTCTTTCCGAATATGTGCATTTGGTTCATAGGACAGAAAAAAATCTATTTTTTGTAACACCGTGTAATATTATAGTTTTCGAACTAAATGGTTTTAATTATGTAATTTCCTTTAAGGCTTAAAGTTTTAATTATCATTGATAGTCTTTAGCTTTGAAACACAATTCGGGCTTAAGCCCCTTGAATGGAACAAAATTCTCGTATAGCCAAGCATCAATTCTCAGAGGATAATAGATCGATACTTCTTCGTGAATGCACGAGTCCCTTAGAGAAGATCTGCATCCCTATAAGACTTCCCCTAGTGTGGATTTCGGGTCATTAAAATAATATAGATAAGGTTCAAGTGGAAATACAGATGGACGAAACGTGATTGAAAGCCCCCAAAGAGTGGTGGGTAAAGTGATTGATCGCCACTTCCACCATGAAAGAGACAGCAACTGGAGAGAAATCACAACCTGTCGCATATCAGGGGGAATATGACCTAGATATGACGGTAAGAGATCAGAGTTCCTGATTACTATAAACAGGAATAGAATAGCCAGAATGACTGCTGTCATAACCGGTAATTGGACGATTGGTACACATACTGCCAGTATTTGAATTCACTTATGGCAGAAACTCCTGACCACTATTTCCTACAGTTCCTAGTAGGGTTAGTATTTTTTTTAACTTTTTCGAATATCACAATGCTCTTGCAATATGATATAAGGCGTAAAAGAATACGAAGAACTGCGTCTTTACTTTGTTTATATTAAACTTGTTTTGGTTACACAGCTTGCTTATATAATTAGCGAAAAGTTAGCGACGCGAACCATTTTCGCTAAGTTTAAGAAAAAAAATGTTTTGACATCTTTTACAGTTTTCAACCCTTTTTCATATTTTCTAATAAAATCTCGTATCGCTAAATAACCGTTTTCTTTGCCACTTAGCAAGCGATAATCGCTTGCTTGTAACCAAAACACGACTATTGTTAGTTTGGCACGCTGATAACGAATATGTTGTTCGTTCACTAATTGGTTATTTAGTTTTCGAGATATGGCGATTTTAAAATTGGTTTGAGCAAAAGTTATTGTTTTTGTGATTTTTAAAATTTAAGAAAATGTTTTTCGTTGCAAATTTTGCGGTACTTGGGGGTACTTGGTTAAGTTTGGTACGCTCACTATAAATCGATTAATAATTTATCATTCAGTTTTACTCTAAGGATATTTTACATTAAATTTACTCTAAGGATATTTCTGTTGTTTAAACGTAATTATTTGCAGGAATGACTTTTGCTAGCATTATAATATTACACCAAATATTGCTTTAAATAGGCAAAGTTGACGAAAAAATCATACTTTTCGAAGCATGAATTATTTTAGGACAGTATAAAAATATGGTTTGATAGAAAGTGATTGCATTTGGTTGCGGAAGGTTCTTTTGGAATTCCAAAAAAGTAAAAGCGCAGTTCAATATACTATTTATTCATGTCCTATACCACAGTGCCAGAGTATTTGCTGCAAAAACTCGAATGAAAAGTTCTGTTCAAACTTTACTTTAAAATCGGCATATCTCGAAAACTAAATGAACAATTATTGAGCGAACAGTAGATTTGTAATCATCGCACCTAACTTAGCTAACAACCGGCTCTTGAAAAATATGAAAGAAAAAAAAATGTTTGTCAAATCGTAAAAATCGCAAAAAAAATAAAATTTTGATCAAGCCAATTTGAAAATCGCCATATCTCGAAAACTGATTTATCAATTATTGATAGAATTACAGACTCGTAGTCAGCGTACCAATCTTAACTAAGAACCGCCACGTGAAATATTTAAAACGAAAAACATTTTTGTTATATTTTAAAAATCACAAACAAAATAAAACTGAAGATATTTGGATTAAGTAAAAGTAATTGCATTTGGCGCGAAAGGGTTTTTTTACAATATCAAAAATGTAAAGATACAGTTCTTCATATTTTTTGCATCATACATCATACACTCAGAAAAAATCCTATGAATTTAATACAAATAATGATTATTTTAATAGCTTTTTACTATTGTTTTTAGTCAATGGGATCGATCACTTTAAATTAGTAATATTCAAACTATTGAATCTATAGTCGGTTTCTATTATTATTTTAATACTATTATAGTTTTGAATTAATATTAATGGTACATCGAATTAATCTTTAATAGTATGTACTATTATATTTAATGTCGACCGTATTGATTTAATTCGGCGAACCTCATTAGAAACTAATGGGAGCAATAACAATTAGAAGAAAATCACATTAAAAATCAGCAAAATACTAGCGAAGCCACTATTGCTTTAATAGCATTGTCATATTATATTAAACGTAGCATATTATTAATTCTACTTTATAATCTGGTTAAAGAAATAGTACACCGCATTAATCTTTATTAGTATGCACTATTATATTTAAGAAAATCATATTAAAACTCAGCAAAATACTAGTGAAGCCACTATTGTTTTGATAAGATTGTCATATTATTTTAAATGCCGTAAAGCCCTATCCAATTAGTACCTGCAATTTTCAAAAACTTTAATAATTAATCAAACAAATATATATTTGCATAAAATATTATTATATTTATTGAAGTACATTTTATATAAAATTACATTATTTGCTATTTTTTAATACCAAGGTTTTGATTTTCTTTCAGTCTGAAATCTTTTTTTCCATCTTTTAGAAGATGTAAATGAATTGGGGGACCGCCAAATTCTACGACATCACGTAAAGAAAATGTATTATCACTAAAATTACTTATTTGCCACAGTCTACATACAAGGTGGCGCAAAAGTAAACTTCCGATGTTTTTTGGCTGTAATTTACAAAAAAAATTAAAAACTTTGATTCTTCTTGTGGATAATTTTTATTTGGTCTTTTAATTTTTTTTACATCAAGTCGAGAATATGATGTCATGTAAATGGCCGCCGCCATAGTTGATTGTCATTTGAGCCCTTTTTATGGCATTTTCCATCACTTTGGCCAAAACTTCCGGCGATAGGTCCTCACATTCTTGACGGATATTGTCTTTAAGAGCTGCAAGAGTCTGAGGCTTGTTGACATAAACCCGCGACTTCAAAAGCCTCACAAAAAGAAGTCTGGAGCGGTCAAATCAGGCGATCTTGCTGGCCAGTGCAAATCGCCAAAACGGGAGATTAGGCGCCCGGGAAATGCATCCTTCAGCATATCGGTTGTGGCACGTGCAGTGTGTGCCGTTGCACCGTCCTGTTGGAACCACATGTTTTCCAATCCCAATTCATCAAGTTGCGGCAAAAAGAACTCGTTGATCATTGCTCTGTAGCGTGGCACGTCGTCTGGTCGATGTCGACGTTGCATCCATGACATCCTCGGCTACAGCAGCAATATTCTCTGCAGAACGGCTACTCCGGGGTCTGCCACGCCTGGCAGCATCACGTGTTGTGCCAGTCTCTTCGAGGCGAGCGGCTAAACGTCGCAGTGTTTCACCAGTAGGCGTTGGACGGCCAGGAAATCTGCGACGAAATTCACGTTGTGCCAAAGTCACCGACCGATTATTGGTCAATCCTGTTATTAAATTTAATTTTGATTTTTGTAAAATAATTTGTTGTAGAAACAGTTTCTATGAAATTTTGTGCTTCTTTAGGATATTCAAAGTTCATTACGTGAAACAGTTTGAAAGTAACATCCAAGCACTTCAAAAAAGCATTAAATTTATATTATAAATCTTCATAGTAATAAAACAAAAAACTTTTCAAATCAGCACTTTTATCTCCAATGAAAATCATCACCGGCTGGAAAGTTAATACTTTTCCAGATACCTTTTTTTTATTTCGTCAATTTTCGACAATAAATGATGCAGGCTTCCTGAGAATCAATTATTGATGGTTTCCATTTTGTTGTTTTGCGATTGCAAGTATTGGTGGTTTCCGTACAGCATGAAGAAGTAAAAATAATTTATAATCTCGAGAATCTACGGACCAAAATATTAAAAATATGTATTTTTAAAATAAAGTAAAATAAATATGTATTTATTTTAAAACTTACTTTCATCAATATTGTTTTCCAATTATTGTATTAAGTTAATTGAAGTTTTGTCTTTAATTTGCTTCAAAAATTAAGGCACGATTTTAATTGAAAATGATGGCCACAATGAAAATAATTGAGATGAGTTATCTTTGAAACAATATTATAATCTATTTCAACCTGCAGATAAGTAAAAACAAGGTTATGAAGTATGCGAAACAAGTATATCTAATAATAACTTACCGAGGCATGTCCAAGACTATGTTTAAAAAGTGGCAATTTTTTTAATATTGTCTGAGTATCTGCTGTTTTTATATCCAGTTGTCTGATGTGTAATACAGAGGTCCATTTATCGTCTATGGTAGCCCATGGTTCATTATTGTGTGTTAGCTAGATAATGTCTTCTGTATTTCCATCACTCTCACTAATATTAGTTTATAATTCTGGTATTGATATAGTTTGGGAGGAGCTTTAAATTATACTGTGTTATTACAAACAATGAGGAAATTTACATTCATTACTACATACCCTCGTTAATTCGGTATTTTACTAAATTTCTAACTTTGACACGAGCATTGACTGCTTTAATATGAAGCTTACCAGTTGGATTCAGTCCGCGTCCTCGCTGGTTTAGATAGTAAGTCTAAAAGAAAATGTACTAATGGACAAATTTAATAAAAGTAATATTGAAAAGATAGAAAAAAGCACCGAGTAATACTATAAGAGTGTGCACTAGTTACTTTTTGTACTAACGAGTTCCGAGACCTACGAGTAAACATATAGAGAATGAGAGCAATCTTTAGTTTTAACAATTTTCGTGTTAATTGGGATCTACACAAATAACTTGACTCTAACACTTCATTACATTTTGATTTTTTTCACTGAATATCCCTTTTTTTAATCGATTTAGTTGGCAAAATTGTATCCCAGTTGATGTGTTTTGTACTTTTGACTTGACACTCGGCAGCAGAAGTTTGAAAATCACACCACGCAACCCAGTCCCTATCAACGAGTCTTCTTTGATAGCACATTCTCTATTTGTTCTCCAAGTACTAACTTGAACAGCTGTCTCATCGGTACCCCTTGGAAAAAAGTATTGAAAAGAAAGCTTCACTTTGTTTTCTGAATTAAAAATAGATATGATTGCATTAGTTGTACTGACTATATCCTGCATTGACATTACTTTAATATTATTTGAGAAGCTGTCGACTATAACTACTTTCATCTAGCAGACTTTTAGCTTTGTACGAGTATTGATCTAAAACTTCAACGCCTTTTTCTGACCCGCTCAAAAGCTCTAGAAGTTTCGTATCTGTGTACGGATTATTTTCGCGTCCAGTGAAAGACGACGGAGACATTGAAATGCGGTCATTCATAACTAAATTGGCATCGATCCATTCCCTGCAAGAGTTTGAAACAGACAATGTGCTTGCCTGAAAAATAATACCATATAATAAATTTAAACAACTTGAATTGCAACAAAACTAAAATAAACACTTGCATTTTTCCTCCAGATGTTCAAATGATATCTGAACTTAGATTTGGTTCCTAAAAGTGGAACTGGAAATAGTTCAATGATGTCCGATTCTGTGGCAACGAGAAGACTTTCAATATCGAAACCATGATGTATTATTTAAAAAAAAAAATACTTGCATTTAATATCACATTAGTTATGGTTATATAAAATAGAACCAGAAATCATTCTTACCAACAATACGCTAGTAAATTTTTTCACAGAGAAATGCTGAAGATCATCAAAATCAGTACTTCCTGGTTTGTTCAGAGAAGCATCGCCTTTCGCAAAGTTTTGAAACTCGTCCTGAATGTCTATGTTCGCTTCAGGAGAACTTGAACTAATTTCAGCGGGTGCATTGAAGGGATTCAATATTTTATTTTAATCGACAATGCTCGCTCGAGAAAATTACGACAATGCCCGCGCAATTTGCTAGAGAATATTTTACTATGCAAGAAATGACTATTGATCCAATTGATATATTAAATGCATGGTATATGTGGTTGAATTAAAACAGTCCCATATTAAATAAGAAAATCACAATTAAAAATTTATTCCTGTGTGTGTATACCAAAATAAATTTCTAATTTGCATAAACCAAATTTAAAAGTACAACTCACTGTTTGGTTAAGTGAGCAAGCAAGTAAGCTAATTGTCGATAAGAAATATTTAAATTTTAAAAATTTATCAACAATATAAAAAAACCAAAAATATTTTTTTAATATAAAACTCGAAATTATTGATTTAGTAACATACTATATTAAATGAATAGTATACAACGTTAAGAAAACTAGCGGTAAAATTAATAGTGATCATATTGATTTATGAACACGTGTGTCTTGATTTCTATAGCACGTAAACCTGCATTCAAAAATTAAATGAACAAGCCTACATTTCTTAGACTCACTTTTTTCAGGCACAATTTTTTTGTTAAAGCGCACAATTTAAAGTTTTATAATTATTTTAAATAAATGAAAACTAAATTATTTTAGTATTGATTTCTTTAATTTACTAAATTATGAAACACTTTACAATTAATTACTTTTATTCACCACGTTCAACATATTCAGGATCACGACGCGACTAATTTTTTGTGGTCCGACTGACGAAACTATTAAATTCCTATTGTTTTATAGTGATTTGGACCAAATATTGTCCCTATTAAATTAATAGGGACCCTTTTAGCGAATTAATAGGACCTTTTTTTCTGAGTGTAGTGCTCAGCTTTGCCATATATGTATAAGGAGAACAACTTTGGGAAAGGTCTTTTTTAACGAAATACAGGAACTGGGGAGTATTGAAGTCAGTCTACTTCTAAAATACATTAACAGTATGTACTAATTTGGCATAAGTGGGTAACCTAAATCTATTACTGGCACATTACTTTCTTTTCAGGGTAATGTGGCTATTCAAAACGGCATCACTGGTACTTGGGTGAGCTTCCTTGGGATGAAATCGCAGTCACTATAACTTAACCAAACCATCTGAATCGTGCAACTAATGTGGCGTCTGGCAACCCGATTTGAAAAGAGCTTCACAACACGTAACAGCCGAAGCCCTAGAAGGTCCCGACCCGTCGTGCGGCGTAGAATATCGAAGCACTGCCCGAAAATGGAGTAAAACATTCACAAGTCAACAACAACGAAACATTCACAAGTCAACAACTGTAGATTTTGCTGCGTTCCCTGCGCCGCATTTTGATATTGGACTTCTTTCTAAATGCTTCCGTACACAATTGAGTTGGTCTAACAGTTGTCAAGCCCGGTATTCAGTTTTTATGAGATTTTCGTTGCCATAAGAAAGAAGTACGTGTATAAAAAATAACAAAAATTTCATGATCCGAAAATTTCGCTGAATTTTCATTTGCTTGGTACTCAGCGCTTTGGGAAAATGTCGTAGGCAAAATCAATTACAGAATTGTTATGCCAGAGTTATTTTTGAGAATTGTTTGGGACTGGAATTTTCACATTTCAATCATTTTAACATTGCATTAACAATAAAATGGAGTGAGTAGAAGAATTATAAATGAATTATTTTCAAGGTAAATCAAAGATTTTCCATTTAGAGAACAATGACAACATTTCTGACGAAAATTTCGCAAGAACTGAATACGGGGCTTTATCCATGGGTAACGCGCTCAATTTTAGTTTGAAAATACAAAAAAAATAAGAAGAAAAAAATTAAACTTTTTTAAGCCACAAATTTAAAAAAATCGCCAAATAAATATTACTAAAATTTATGCATGTCTACGAATCTAAGCACCAATCACGGTGACCTCGAAATTGTAAAATTACGAGATCAATTATTCTACCAATTCTAATTCTATCGCAGACTTAGCATTCATAATAAAATGTGTCATATAGTACACTAGCTTTTGACGTATGCAAGATATTAAACACAACTGAATTTGCCTAGGAGTAGATACGAGAGATTTGTTCAAAATATTTGAATGTTCTTTCACCCCATCCAAATGTATTACATGGACTTTCAAATCAGTAGTTTGAAAATGAGGTGACGAACATCGATTTTTTTGTGTTTAATATAAAGTCATTTAGAAAATGAACATGCATTTTTGATTGGTTTGTAGTTGTTGGCGCCCATGACCACTTAGTTGCTGAATAATTAAGGATGTGTGCATGTAAACAATTACTTCAATCCCAACACTGAAACGATTTTTAACAACAACAACAACTGTACGTGTAACTTGAAACTTTAATATCGGTAACACTGACGCGGCTGTTATCACCCCCTAGCAATCGTTGCTTTCACCAAGAACTCGAATAACACTAGTCAACAGCAATTTTTGCTAGAGATTGCGACTATTTACTTAGGCAACTTATTTTGTATGAAACCAAAAAATTTAAAAGTTATCCCTACAACAAACCTGAATAAATTTTTTTTGGACAAAATACGCCGTCAAAAGTTTTGAAATTAAACTGAACAAATATTTGTCGCAATATTAATGAAAAGCTAACAATTCGTTATTAATCCTATGTATACTTAGTCGAAAGTTTTATCGATGTAGTGAAAAATTTTCATAAAAAATTTATGAACTTATGAAACGTACTCATATTAAGGTTTCAGGAAATCTTCTTCATTAATTTAAATTTTCAGTATCGTGTGATTGGATGCCAGCAATATTATACCCGCACCCATAGCATGGACAGAAATTCGTGTTAGGATTTTTGAAGACCATTAATCCCAGCATGTCTATCTGTGTGGCTGGCTGGTGAACACGGTAACTGCCGTAAATGTACATCGATCACAATAAAACTTAATCTTTTAGTTCGTTTAGTCATGGGACTGTCCTTGGAGGTGAAAAGTTTCTGATAGCCATTTACTTTGGAGTGGCCAGATATGATTCCTTCATTGGAGAGTCCAAACAGCTCACTACATCCACGCAGTATGTCCTGGGCAATGGCTTATCGGAAACCTCCGTTTAGCTAGCTAAAGTGAGAAGGCGAAACGAATGAGCAACCTGAGTGGTAATGCGATCACTGATACGTCTCAGGATTATTAGGTGACCCTGTCACTGAAGCTCTTCGAAGTAGTGGACATATTCTTCTGTCCTTTGAACACGGATGAGCCAACACCCCTGGCCAACGGCGGATCAAAATTGAAGAAACCAAAAAAAAGTTTGGACACACTACATTCTGGTCAGCGTCTGATCCATAATGGGCAGTTGAAACATGATCATCCTGGCAGTAGGTAAAATGCAAACCACGGTGGGCTGGGTTTGCCTCCCGCCACCGTTATATTGGCAATGAAAATACGCTATAAAATTAATGAACAAAGAAACCCCCCAACTATTGACGACCCTCGAAAACGTTATAAGGACCACGATTTCAGTATATGTACCTGGAATGTGCGAACGCTATACAGGACGGGTGCCTCTTTCCAACTGGCGGATGTCCTCGGAAAATATAAAGCTGACATCACAGCGATCTAGGAAATGCGATGGATAGGATATGGTTGCAGCAGAACGAAAAACTGCGATATTTAGTACAACTGCCATGAGAGAAAGCACGAATTAGGGTGCGGATTTATATTTGGCAAGAGGCTGCGACAGCTAGTTTCAAGCTTCAACCCAGTGAGTGACCGCATAGCCACAATTCGCATCAAAGCGAAATATTTCAACATCTCGTTAATATGTGTGCACGCACCGACAGACGCTAAAGATGATGAGGTCAAAGAAACATTTTATGAGGAAGTATACGAACGCTGCCCTGACCACGACATTAAGATTATTCTAGGCGATTTTAATGATAAATTAGGAAAGGAAAGTGTCGTTCGACCAACCATCGGTAATCACTGTCTACATGATACCACCTCCGATAATGGAATAACACTGATAGACTTCGCCGCTGCAAAGAACATGGTAGTTAGTAGTTCTCGATTCCAGCATAAAGACATACATAAGGCGACCTGGGTGTCTCCTGATTAGAGAACAAAGAACCAGATTGATCACTTGGTAATAGATGGTAGACACTCTTCTAGTGTCATGGATCTACGTATGATTCGAGGTGCCAATATCGACTCGGATCATTACCTGGCAGCAGGGCGAAAAACGTACGAAGCCGAACACAGGAAAAGCTAGATTTTGACAAGCTACAAATACCGGAGATATCAAGGTCCTATGGAGAGAAGCCCTCTCCTGCTAGAGCAGAATACCTCCCTCCAGAAGACCCAGATGCGCAGTGGAAGCACATCTCCCATTCTTTGGAAACCGCTGCAAGGACTAAAGTTGGCTATCAAAAACCGCAGACGGATAAGCCATGGTACGACGAAGAATGTCGCATTGTAACTGATGAAAAAGACGCTGCACGTATTGCAACGGAACAGCCAGTTACAGAGGCTGAGAATGGAGGAAAACCAACTATTTAGGCGGAGAAAATGAGAGTGGGGCAGAGGGACAGTGGGAAACCCGAATTTTGCGGGATGAATGGTGAATCTCGAAAGATTTTCAAGAAGGTAAGAAGATCGAATAACGGGCCTAATAATGGGCTGCCCTCCTGCAAGGACGAGAATGGGAATCTGGTGGCTGATAAGCTGTGTGTGCTCAAAATGTGGAGAGACCACTTTTCAGCACTACTCCACTTAGATTATTCCACTGAAGATCAGGAGGTAATGATAGTGAAAGATAGTGTAGATCGTACCCCCGCCCCCAACCAAGGCGAGATTAGAACGGCGATCTCCCGGCTTAAGAATACGGATAGGCTACCGCTGAACTTTTTAAGGTAGGTGGCGAAGTACTGCTAGCCCGCATGCATCGATTTATATGCGGTATAGGGTTGGGGGAATTTATGCCTGACGATTGGAGTCTCAGTGTATTATGAGACTGTATTCAAAAAGGGTGATCCGTGTGTCTATTCCTACTATCGCGGCATCAGTCTTTATCCATCGCGTATAAGGTCTTGTCGAGCGTATTATTTGAAAGACTGAAACCTGATTGGACCTAATCAGTGTGGTTTTAGACCAGCCAAGTCCACGACTGACCAAATATTCACGCTACGCCAAATCCTGGAAAAGACCCGCGAAAACTGACGAAGCTATGTCTGAACTTGGGATTCCTGCAAAACTGATCCGCCTCTGTAGAATGCCGCTGACCAACACAAAATCAGCAGTGAAAGTGGGGAAAGACCTCTCTGAACCATTATGTACCAAGCGAGGACTGATACAAGGCGACACACTTTCGTGAAATCTCTTCAACATCTTAATGGAGATAATAATGAGAAAAGCTGCAGTAAATACGAACAAGATCATTAACATGAAAAGCCATATGTTGCTGGCGTATACTGACGACATAAACATCATTTGGCGAAATTTGCGAGAGTTTCCTGCTTTTTTTCAAGAATCGAAAAGGAATCAGCGAAGGTGGGTCTTGCTGTCAATGAGGGCAAGACAAAATTGATGTTGTCAACGACTAGAAAAACCTCTCGACTTGGTCCGCACTTGAACGTTGACAACCGATTTAATTTTGAAGTGGTAGATGAATTTGTCTACCTTCGATCCGCCGTGAACAAGAACAACACCGTCAGCCCGGAGATAAATAGAAGAATTGTGATTGCAAATAGATGCTCTTTTGGGCTCAGCAAGCAGTTTAGGAACAAAGCCCTCCCTCGACGAACAAAAGTCCAGCTATATCAGACTCTCATTTTACCTGTCTTGACATATGGCTCCGAAACTTGGGTCATATAGCAAGTGGATGAAAAACACCGGGGAGTTTTCGAGAGAAAAATTCTCCGTAAAATATATGGTCCTGTTGGGGAAAACGGCGAGTACCGATGTCGTTGGAACCAAGAGCTATATAATCTATATTCTGACGTCGACATAGCTAGATGAATCAAATTAGGCCAATTGCGTTGTCTAGGCCATCTTCATGAGAATGAATGAAGATGAGCCAGAGCGAAAGGTTTTCGATAACGTACCCGATGGAAGCAGGAAAAGAGGACGACCAAGACTCTGCTGGAAAGACGAGGCACAAGAATTCCTCCGTATCCTTGGTGTTACTAATTGGTGAGAAAAGGCGAAGGATAGAGCCGGTTGGTAGAATATGTTGAAATTTGTTTAATTTGGTTGTTTAATTAATATGTGTAAGACGTCTGACCTCTTGGGGTTGGAAAGTAGTCAACAAAAGTAAAGTAAGTAAACCATCACCGATATTAATAAAATTTGATACAGGGTAATATTTTGTAAAAAAAACTACTGTGTATTTACAAATGAGTAACTTCGCCATGTCCATTTTTTACCTCTCATGCAAATGTTAGGAGGACAATTGACCGGTAATCTGGATAAACTCTCAAACTTATTTCAGATACTAATTAAATTGGGACCTAGATAATATTTTGTGCAATGCCACTTTGTTATTGAATATAGACGCATTTGCCACGACCATTAGTGTAACTGAAGATCGAATACAAAGATTTTCTAATGGATTTTGTTGCATACAGCATGACGATTTTTCTAATGACATCATTCAGAACAACCGCAGATGAGGACCATACATCTGAAATAGATATACGATTTGCCGGGGTAATAGAGATGCATTCTAATCAGAGAATTTTCGAAACGGATTCTTATATATTTTGTACATGTCCAAAAATGGTTCATAGATTCTATAAAATGTTCCTTTGACTGAAAATTAACGAAGGAATTCATAGAACCTATTTGTTCAGTCAACCTAACGTCTTAGAATCTGTATCATAACATTTGGAAAAATTTTCCGTGAAGTACAGGGCTACTTTTTATGGTCTAAGCCGATGTTTTTTGAATAAATCTTAAACGGTACAATATTTTTTAATAATATTTTATTGAATGAATGTTTAGTTTGCAAATGTGTGCTCTTTTAACCAGATTTTGCATAAAATGTTGCCATATTGCTGGTTTTATTTCTCCAATTTATTCAATAATGTTGTTATGTAGCATCGAGTTCGGCCAGACTTCACTTTATCAACCAGTGTATACAACGTTTCAAAATTCTTTAAAATACGCTGAATGGTTGACTTCTTCCGAACATTATTTAAAGCAATGAATCCCGCAAAATTGTTCGCATTTTTTACATTTGAACGATTATTTAAATAAAATGTTTTAATAACTTCAACACGATGCTCCATCATAAATTGTTATCGACTACTCTGCGTAACTGTCAAATACAAACTGACAAATGTCAACCAAAAAATATTGTCCTGGTGTTGTGTTTTTTGTTTGTTTGTTAAATCTTTTAAATCCATTTTTATTAGCCGACTCTTGTTGCCGAAGGAATATTATAAATAACTTTGCGGATGATATTCAATTCAATGAAAAATAATACATTTGTATTTAATTACCCTTTAGTTAATGGTAATTTTACAGTTTTGGATTTTTTAGTCAGAATTTTGTTTATCAAAAAAGTTAAATTAAAATCCCATTAAAGCACAAAAATAACTCTATACAACTCTTGACTTATTGTACGTTTTACCATTTATTGCAAGTTCTATAAAGCCCTTCTTACAGTGTTATACAAATTGTTCTATATGTCAAAACGTTCAGTTACGGAGTTCGAGTGGAAAAGTGTAAACATGAGGAGAACGATTCACAGAAAATATTTTGCAAGATATGTTTCCTCAAATAATTATGAGAATAGGATTGCATTTCTTAACGATTTAGATCTTATGACTGCTGAATTTTGTTTGTCACTTTGCAGGCTCCAAATCTGATAGTCTAAATCGAAAAGAAAATGAGGATCCCTCAACTTAAAGAAAGTTTAATTTCACTTTCATCTCTACAAAACATTTCACGTGATCTGAAATCGTAAAATTGTCGTAAGTCACGTATTCAGTTCCTCGGTGGCGCAAGGGTTAGTGTGCGCGACTCTTATAGATCAGAACGCGGGTTCGATGCCTGTTCGGATTCTTTCGTCACGATGACCTCGCTTAGTGACTGCATCACTCTCTAGTAAATTAGCCATGAAAATGCTTCTCAAATATCGTTCGGATCCAGTATAAAACCGTAGCTTCCAATCAATGAGTACAAAATTAGAAAGAGCACATCACACTGATTGTGAATAGCTCTCTCTCTCCTTTCACATCATGGAATTTAATGGGGAAGTAGTTAATATTTATCTAACGCATACATTAAGGGTAGTATTCTAAGAGTCCCGAAAGTGAACGTAGACGCAGAAGCCAACGCGAACGCCAAAGTCAAAAAATGGTAGTTTGTAACTATATCACTTCGCGCTTGCGTTTGTCTATGAAAGCTGTCACTGACATTTGCGGTTTATAGAGTTGCCCAACTAAAATAAACAATTATAGGTCAGAAAAAGTTGTCTTGAGTGAAATGCTCAGAATGAAAAAGACTAAAAAATGTAGCTATATTTCAGTAGATCAACAGATTTTAAGATTTCTATTATTTATAATACTACAAATACCAACAATATTCACATAAAATGTGTAAAAAACCTATGTTATTTTGGGGTTCAGTGTCTAATAAATTTCCCCATCTATATTAAATTAGTTGTCATTTCAAAACCACATGCCATTTGGCGGTATGTATTGATTGTAATGTATTGGTTCGTTTGTTTATTATTGTCTACATCAATTGATGTGTATAATTTTTATAAATATAATTATAATAGTTTTGCAACGCATTATTTATTTGAACTTTCCATTTCTAATTTTATTATTGTAAATGAGAATTTCAGAGAGTAAACAATATAATTTTGAATTATTTTTAAAAAAAAAATTGAGCTCTATCCGTCGATTGCATTTCAGCCAAAATTGGCAACTACTTATAAACAATGAAATGTAAAATTCTTCCATCTGCCTATCCTCGATCGACATTTTTCTTTAAATTTGTAATTTCTTCAACTAACGCGAAGAACTCTGGCGTGTTCAATTTGACAGCAGAAGTGATCAGAAACGTAGCGCTGCGCTTTTATAAACTACACATTAAATAACGTAACTCAACGCAGGTAGTCACCGAACAGCTGTAACGTATAAATTACCAAAACGACAAAAGTAACGCGAAGTGACTGATTCACGACTTATAGAATACCACCATAAGAGTGTTTTAACTATTGAACACATATCTGACTTGCAACCAGTGTGACCAGATCTAAAAAATATTTGCAGCTAAATCGGTTCCAAAATGATGCTAAAAAATTCTACATTTTTCCTCTTAATGCTAAAATATAAAAATGTATTTTTAATTTCTATATCCTTTATAACGTGTTTATTTTTCATAATCCGTCTCTTGTGCTTCCATACATAACGTTTTAATCTTTTTTTGATTTTAAAAATGTTTCAAAATTGTAATTGAAATACGGCTTAGTAACAAAAAAAGTTTTCAAAAACTAATTTATAGGATCAAAATTGTCAGATTTTAAAACTATTTGGTAGCAGAGCTCGTTTCAAATATCGTATAGTTCTGATAACAAAAGTGTAGGGTCCACATCATCACTTTCAAACTTTTTATTTACTCTTTGTACATCAGACAGCAATGCATGATCCTGTCATTGCGGCAATTTCAAAATGAGTTTTTACGCTAGCCATTGTAAATCGACTAAAATTGTAGCGGACGGTTTTACTTACGAGTATAAAAGACGAATAAAATTAAAATATTTGAGATTTGTTAAATTAAAAAGGGTAGAAAATGATTCACTCCGGTTCACTTATTTAAAGGCACTAAAAATGCCATATTCAGCAGCCTGTATCTTTTGCAATTTGTAACCGATTTCAGAATTTTAAAATGGAAATGGAAGTTAGACATCTTGAGGTATAAGGTATAATCATGACAATAGTGGTTTCTTGACTAAAGAACTTTTTTTGAGCAAATTATAAAAAAAATCCAAAAATGCGCTATTTTTTTGGTTCACTTGAATAAAGGCACTTTATTATTTTTTTATTATGTTTGAAGTAAGTGATGATTTTTTGTAGGGAGCGTTTGTTTATTACAATTTTTTACATCTTAGTCATTTTACGAGTCAAAATGGAAAAACAAAAAATTTTAAATCTATTGGAAAAAACTAAAATCGAAGTTTGCCGTTCTGAATGATATTCTAACCGCGCAATAGCTAAAAAATTTGGACGGAGCCCCGAGGGGTATGGGACAAATTTTAAAGGAAGGGTTTCATTGTCTTTATCTACAGATGAGAAAAGAAAAATCAGCAGAATTGATTCCAATTCTGCCTTATCCTTGTCAAAAATGCTGGAGTGGAAGCGAGCAAGTCATCAGTACGCACAGTAATTAAGAGCTGTGAGTATCTTAAATACCTGAAATTCCAAAAAAAGCAGCCACTTAATGCTCCTCGTAAGGAAAAGCGGCTTCAATTCGCAAGAGACTATATGGTATGGGATGTGCAGCCAAGAGGTCAAGTAAATGACTGGTGAACCGTGGTATTTACGGATGAGAAGAAGTTTAATTCTGCGCAACGAAAAGCGTTTTTTGAACCGACATCACAGACGAAAGGGCGGCGTTATGCTGTGGGGTGCTATTACGTACTAAAGCACCATCGATCTTGAATTTCAAAGTGCAAAACTGACTGACACAAGCTATACAACGTTATTGTAAACTGCTTTTCCGAAGTTCAGTGAACTGTTTATATTGCAACAGGATAATGCCCCTATACATAATGCCTGAGTAGTAAAGGAGTTCATTGCAAGCCAAAATGTTAATATTCTTGACTACTCACCCTATTCGCCAGATCTAAGTATCGTCGAAAATGACTGGGGTTGGATATCTCGTAATCTCTATGAAAGAGGTAGACAATTTGATGGAATTACTAATTCTGGCCATTAAGGATGCTTGGAATCAAATTTCGTTTGATTACATAAATTCTCTTTATCTCTCAATGAAAACCCGTATATTTGAAGTTATTAAAAACAAAGGGGGTTGTACCCATTACTAACAACGGGTTTTTCAATAAGAGCGCTACAAAAGTTTTTTTTTAAATAAAACAAAACCGGTTTTAGATACCAATGAAATTCTTTATTTCTGTGAAAGTACGTTCGATGCCATTATGTATGGAACTCGATTTCTTTTGCATGGCCAGCATGGGCACGCTTGCAGAAGTCCAGACGCTGAACCCAATTTTCGACGGTTTTCAAGCATAAATCGGCGGATACTGCTGCAATTTCACGTTCGATATTCGTACGAAGTTCATCAATCGTCGCTGGCTTGTTGGCATAGGCAGGAAATAATCTCACGGCGTCAAATCGCACGACCGAGGCGGCCAATCGACTCGGCCATTTCGTGAGATAACACGTTCACCAAACTTGGTTTCCAATAAATTGATTGTGGCATTCGCTGTGTGGCTTGTGGCGCCGTCCTGTTGGAACCACATGTCCTCCAAGTCCATATTATCCAATTGGTGCCAAAAATATTCGGTTATCATTGAACGGTAGCGATTCGCATTCACAGTAAAGTGCCGGTTTTGATCATCACGGAAGAAGTACGGCCCAATGACGCCGCCGGCCCATAAACCGCACCACACCGTAATTTTTTCGGGATGCAATGATGACTCATGGATTACGTGTGGATTGCTGTCTGACCAATAACGCATATTTTGCTTATTGACGAAGCCATTCAGCCAGAAATGAGCCTCATCGCTGAAGATGATTTTCCGATGAAAATCCGAATCATTTTCAAGTTGTTGCTCAGCCCAATTCACGAACAGACGACGCTTATGGTGGTCGCAAAATTCGCCACAACGACGTCACATATATGCCCAGCGCTTGTGAACGACGTGTGAGTGACACATTTGGGCTTTCTTGAACTGAAGCGGCAGCAATATTCTCGACACTACGGGCATTTCTGTGTCTCACTGGCGCGGGAACATTTTGTACTGTGCCTGTGGATTCAAATTCAAATACATCGGCGGCAGCAATATTCTCGACACTACGGGCATTTCTTTGTCTCACTGGCGCGGGAACATTTTGTACTGTGCCTGTGGATTCAAATTTGTCCACTAGACGCTCAATTGTTGATCTGGTAGGACGATTATGACGACCATAAAATGAACGTAGCGCTCTTAAAGTTAAAATTTTAATAATTTCGACTCGTTGTTGGCTCGTATATCTTTCCATGATGAAATGGCAAACCTTACTGAAGAGAAATGTCAAAAGAGCGGGAAAAAATATGGCGTCGTTTGCAGTCCCTATCGATTTACTTTTGTAGCGTCTCTGTTGAAAAACCCTTTAGTTCTTAAATAAAGTATAAAAGAAAAAGTCTTTTTCATTAAAATTAGTCAAAGTGCCTTTATTCAAGTGGACCAAAAAAAAACATCACATTTTTGGACTTTTTTCATAAATTGCTCAAAAAAAGTTCGTTAGTTAAGAAACCACTATTGTCATGATTTTTTTTTAAATCTCAAGATGTCTACCTTCTATTTCCTTTTTAAAATTCTGGATTTGTTTTTGAAAATAACGGTGTAATTTGTAACAAAATGTAAAAAGAATTGATTTTTACTTCAAAGTTACCTAATTGCCAAATAGAGTTTCTAGGCCAAAGTTGTAGTCGATTGCGTGAATTTGTCTTCACAAGACTAATGTTAGTAAAAACTAGTTTCATATCTGCATTTGACCATGTAAGTTATAACAGTGCCAGGACAAAATCGGATACTTCTTGAAATTTAAATACTGCATCCCAAAATGTTGTAGTACTAATCGTGTTCTTCCCTTTTCTAAATTGGATAATAATGGCCGGGTCTTTTATTCAAGCAATAGATTCCTCTTGAATTTTAAGTATGTTCAAAATTAAACTTATATCTTTACTGAAAATGATTTTAATTGAAAACAGGCCTATGTTTTGTATTGGTTTTATATTGTCGGGAAATATAAAATTAATGTATCTAGTCATATGAATTAAAACTGTCTAAATTTCTGTGAACTTTCTGAGAAGATTGATGGTTTCGGTAGAGTATTGTTTTGGATGTTTTTGCACAAGTAGGTGTTGTTGGAACAATTCTCGTTAATTTGAGAATTGCTTATCCCTATAATGTGTGATGATATACCTAAATACTTGTGGAGAAGGGAGCTGATGAGATGCCTTGGTGGACATCGAAATAGCTATATTCCCAACTATCCATTGAAATAATCAAATTCACTTCTTGTTTTTCCAAACTTTTTCTAATAAAAATTATTTTTAATGGAGAAAATGATCTTGAAGCGCATTATGATTGCAAAAGTTTTTAAATTATCTTAAATCTTAATCTTAATATTAAATCCTTCAATTGATTCGTTAGTCCACCAAAAAAGTTTTCGCATTTATTTGTAATTTGTTGTTCATTACTGGTACTTAATTTGTCTAACTGTTTCAGTTTGTATGAGAATGTTTCGAATTCATAACCAAGGTAATAAATAAATGAAATATAGTTTTATTTGTAATTCTTCAAAAAATCCGTCAATAATAGCATCGTCCAGTAAACAAATTTTGGGTAAATTTCTAAGTAATGTTATTTATTTCAAAAGATGTGTGTTCACAGTTTTTATCTCGTGCCATATTAGTTTCAAAACAGATAAGACCGACAGGAAAATGAATTTAAAAATAACAACAACGGTGTGAAATATCAAACTGATTCTGGCTTTACTCGGAAGCTACATGTATGTACGGAATATCACGTAATTCAACTCGTCCTCTCGTCTGTGCTGGCGGGTCTTCAAGTGATAGGTCCAAGTTTTGATAAATTGATTCAACATGTACGGCGTTATTCCGGCAATAGCGTCTCGAATGTTGGCCTCGAGCTCCTCTAAAGTGTTTGGCTTTTCAGCGTAGACTAAGGATTTTACGTAGCCCCGGGAATATATTCCAGGGGTGTTAAGTCGCATGATCACGGCGGCCAATTGATGAACGCTCGCCGTAAGATGATCCAGTCGTCAAATTTTTCCTTCACAACTTCAATATATCGGATATATCAATGTTGTCGATCTCTGGCCACAGATAGTCGGTTAACATCGGTCTATACCGAGGAAAACTGACGGTAACGGTGTCCCCTTCTTCATTTCAAAAGAAATAACGGTCGATGATGCCGCCATGCCATTACCTGCACCAAACAGTCAATCTCTGTTGACAAAGTGATGCTTTATCGAACAATTGAAGCCACTGGTGGAAGAAGTGGTTAACACACTTTTTCCAAAAACAATATTTTACTTCTTTTAATGTTTCCATGGTATCTGATTTAAGAAGATTAAAAAAAATTTTTTTTAAATTTAATTTTAATAATTTAAATATCAGATGTTGATTTTTTTCTTATCTAAAACAAAATCAGATACCATGGAAACGTTAAAAGAAGGAAAATATAGTTTTTGAAAAAAAGTTAGTTAACACCTTCTTCCACCAGGGGCTTCAATTGTGGATTGTGTTCTCTCCAATATTGTCAGTTTGGCTTGTTGATATATCGGCTGATTCAAAAATGGGTCTCATCTGAGATGACAATTTACCCAAAATCCAAACATTTTAAGCGACCAATTGCGAACTAACGGTATTGTATATCATCGACCAGCTTCATTCTAGCATAACAACAATCTTATACGGATGTAGGCACAAATTCAACTGCAATATAAAGCGAGTTGATTCTCTGGCGATACCCAATTCGGCTGGTTGGTGCCGAATCGACATTCGACTACGGCGGCTTTGTTTACTTTACTTCGCACCAATCTTCACGACGACTTCACGACGAAATTCATGATCAATACCTATAGTCAGCCACCTGGTACCTGTTGTTCTTGGAACTTTCATATGCTCCTAAAAAAACCTAATATTTACATATGTATATATTTAAAGAAAATTACATTTCCGCACAAACTTGTTTTCGCTCAAGTCTTGTACAAAAACTAACGGTTTGAACTTTTGGAAAACCAAAACCACGTCTCATAGACAATAAACTTTAAAGATTCAGTCATATGTATTGCATTATGTTTATTTTGCATTATGTGTAAGAGTCAAAGTATTTAAAGCTAAAAATCTCTGGAAACCTTTGAAAAAACCAGAAAACAGACTTAAGCCTTCATTACATTTTCTCCCTCTAAACGCGCTAAAATAAAGCTAAATCTAGCGGAGAATAGGCTAAATGGCAACACTGATACCGACAAACTTACCATATTATTAAAAAAATATGTTTTAGCCTAATACCAAAAAAGGATGTATAAGTAGAGATAAAAAAAAACACCGCAATGTGGCAACCCTCGTAGAAGAGAACCAAAAAGTCGACGCGATTCACTCAAACGCATTTCTCTCTCGCGTCATAAATTGATTATTTCATAGTTTTTATATAAAGATGGTTGGAATTTCTGTAGTTAGATCATAGAGTAATCTCAGACTAGAGAGAATATTTGGCTCATCTGAAGTTTCCTTTCACGCTCTTCGTGATGCGGTCGGTGTGATAGAGAGATGTTTGACGAAAAGTGATATACACCAGGTGGAATTACAATAACTTCTTGCTTTAAATTTTCATCCCATTTTGGTGAAAAACTGTGAAATTTAAATGTGTTTTAAACTTTTTTATTGACTGTTATTTGTGTTGTATTTAATACAATAATTTTAACACACAAAACGAAATGCCATTGTTGTTATTTTGTTCGTTGTTTTGAACCATTGCCTCTATCTGGTATTAGTAAAGCAATTCGTTTCAACATCAAACGTAAATATCACACCAGGCCAAATGTCATAAATTTGGTGGGAGAACTAGTAGATCTACTATAAGTATTAATCTATGAGTTAGATACTTGAACATCATCAGAAAACTGCTCGTGTATTGAAATAATCAACGAAGAGAGTAAGAAAAGAGAAGAGAAATGATGCGTTTCACTCGTTTTTTTCTTCTCTTCTACGAGGGTTGCCACATTGCGGTGTATTTTTCTTCTCTACTTGTACATCCTTTTTGCCAATACCTAACCAAGGACGGAAAGCGTAAATTCATACACAATAAATGGCAAAGCAGTTGGGTGTTTCGCTCGCTATCCCGAAATACGCTCAAAAATAAAGTGAACTATTTACATAATAAAATAGCATAAAACATATATTAAAGGGTTTCTCGACGATTATTTTGTTTTGACCTTTTATTTCCTTAAAATCTGTTATTTATTACTGTTTTTGTACGAACTTCTTTTTTGCTTTAATTGCTCTCGTTGCATTCTGTCAAAATTGAAATTTTGAAAGATTGCGTCAGCGCTATTTCGGGAGCTCTCATTAGATAATACGCAAATAAAATCTATTGTTAGTTGATTTACGCTTTCCGTTCCTGTTTAGGTATTGGCCTTTCATTTTCTAAAAAATTTTGAAAACGTTTATAAATTAATTGCACTTCATGGCCAGTCAAAGTGGACGGTCAAAGTATCGTATGTTCGCCCCAAAAAAAAGTATAATTTCCTTGTCTACTTATAGATGCCCGAAATAAATTAAAAGTACTATCGCACTTCACGTCACGAATTTTTTACAAATTTGCTGTCTAGTGTGGCAGAAGTAGTGGCTGAGAAAGAGGCACCAACTTATTCAAGCAACACCAGTTGAAATTGCTGGAATATCGTACAAATAATATGTATATAATCAACGCCTGTCGCCGTCCTCACACCAATTGGGCAGTCATACGTCACGAATGGGTATTTATTTGTATTTGTTCACGAGCTAGTAGGTGAGGAAGAAACGTACGAGTAGGGTACAATAGGGTGTCCATTAGAGCGTGGTGGAAAACCAAATATTGCTCATTTACCTACGTAAATGTCTCCGAACTTCTGAAAAATAAACATAAATAATATTTGTTAGCAACAGCAAGTTATAAGAGAATTTGTTTAAATTTCTTAGTTTAAAGATTTTTGCCAGTTGATTATTCAAAGCCAGATTTGATGACTTTATCGTATGCCGAAAATTGTAGACATATTTCGTACATGCGGACATGTGGCTTAGGTTAGGATAGGACTCATTTAGACTTGTGATACTACGGACTAAGAGGATTAAGAGCTAGCAAACCGGATAGCCGTTTGGTTTGCTCCAAATAGCTCATAGATCCTGACTACGTCTAAACCAGATCCTTAAAAAAGTAGGATCCCCGTAGTATACACCATCCTACCTGCTAGCTCTGGACACGTACAGAAGCGATATTCAGTGGATTCTTTCTCATCGTTTCAGAAGTATTTATTCGCCCTGACGTTTTTGGTGATTTGGTTTCTAAATAATAATGTTATCCTCATATGAGGCCAAGTTTAAACACATTTGCCATTATCCCTTGAAATTTTTTAACTCTTTTGCGGTGAAGGAAGATCTAGAAATGTTGCATTTTCACCCAGGTGTCTTGTTCTAAATGATTTAAGTATGTTTTTTTTTTACCCCGCTAAACTAACATAGTCGACCAGTTTGTATTGGGACTTATGCGATTTTAATCTTTTTAAGTGGCTATCCATATAAAATGTTCGAAACCAAAACAATTGATGTGTGTTTGTAATCCCCGCTAAACTAATATGTACTTCATATGGACTGCTAAGCAATTTTAAGTAAAGCCGCTTAAAATGGTCGACAAGTTGGAATAACTTGACTAGCAAAGAGGACAGTAATTTCAAAGTTTTTGCATTTTGCAGTTTTTGCATGCAACTAAAACAATTAGTGATGCTCTGGACCTGGGTGAATACTAGACATTTGCAAGCGCATAAAAAAGCAAGACCGTTTTATTTCGATTCAAGTAGTGTCAAAAAAAGCACAACATAAATATAAACAACCGAAATCCAAAGTTCATTTGCGGGTAAAATCAGAGATTATCCCAATGAGTATGGAATTTTAAATAGAGAAGAAAATTTACTCATGGAGTGGAATGCCAACAAAGAAAACGAGTGAAGTGCCTCGTTTCTCTGTTCTCTCTCTTACTCTCTTCGTTGAATATTTCAATACATGAGCAGGTTTTTGATGATGTTACAGCCCAGCGGACCAAAACTTCGTATACGATATCGCATACGAGAGTTACGCGAAACTTTTGCGGGTAAAACTCTCGAAAACAGATCCGAAAACGATCGGAAAATGAATCATCAGTCGCTCAGTTTGTGGCAGTAAAAGTTTCGTTTACGATGTCTTGCAAGAGATTCGTTTGCGAGACTTTTGCAATATCTTTTGCGAGAACAACACGAAAAATAAAACAAAATGCAATAGCCAACCAAAACTTTGTTGTTGTGTCGTGTGCCTGCACGTGTGTGCCTCTGTTTGGCGCACAACACAACGACAACAATGTTTCTCTCTTTTCGTCCGTTTAGCACCCGTTTATAAACCAGTTTGCGAATATTTGGGCGAGTTTAATTTCTCCCCCGGTTTTGGTCCGGTAAATACTCGCTTCTGAGCCCGTTTGCGAGCATTTAGCGTAACACTCGCTAAGGCTCGGTTTTTTGCCCGCTGGGAGTATCTAACTATAGAAATTTCAACCATGTTTAAATAAAAATACACAAAGTATGTAAAAGTTACGAAATAAGCAAGTTATGACGAGAGAGAGAAATGCGTTTGAATGAATCGCGTCGACTTTTTGGTTATCTTCTACGAGGGTAGCCAAATTGCGCCGTTTTTACCTTCTCTGCCTGTACATCCTCTTTGGTTATCCATAACACAGCTAATCGACTTTGTAGTAGGAAGGTGATAGCACACAGATTGGATAGGCGAGAGAGCGATAAACAACCAGACGGAAATCATTCATCAAACTAAGTTTAAATGTGTTGTATTAGTACTAATAACAGCTGAATTATTTTTATGTTGGTTACATCGAACGAAAATACGCATTCCCTTTTATTTCTGTCCGTTTTATGTCCAACCAAAGAGTAAAATACAAAAGCAACTCGAACATCGATATAACGTAATGAGAAGGATTGAGACTCTTGTCTATTTCTCTGTGGCAAAATATATGTTAAACGAGCCAAGATCATACCAGCCAAATATGAAACAAATCAAGTGCTTCGATACTTTCCCGATTAAGCCCCGTATCCAGTTCTTGCGAAATTTTCACATGGAATTTTTTCATTTATCTCTAAAGCCCGGTATTTAGTTTTTATGAAATTTTCGTTGCCATAAAAATTAGGTGTATAAAAAACAATGAGAATTTCATGTACCGAAAATTTCGCCCACTTTTCATTTCCTTGGCACTCAGCTCTTTGCGAACATTTCGTAGGCAAAATTAATTACAGGGTTGTTACGTAAAAGTTATTTCTTACGAAAACAATTGTTTGATACTTGTTTGGGACCGGCATATTGTCATGTCGATAATGTTGACAACCAAAAGTGGCACCACATGCGTTCAAATTAATATAGATTGCGTAAAGGAATTATAAGTGAAATATTTAGAAGGTAAACCGAAGATAGGTGGTAACTCTCCGCAACAAAATTTTCCGTTTAGAGATAAATTTTTACAAAAATTTGGCTAGAACTGAATACGGGGCTTCTACGGAAAATTTTGTTGCGGAGTTACCACCTATGGGAATTGTGCAGTTACGGATACTAACGGTATGTGGTCACAAGAAGGGAACCATGTACATGTGGCCCCGCCCAGACTTGAAACGCACTAATGCCCTGCTGTTGTTATCGATACCAGTCTCTTTGGACGACTCGGTGACAGACTAAAATTCTTGAGAAACTAATTTTGCAGAACCTGTGGCAACGAAGATGAGGTCGAGTTAATAGGACACATTTGTGTCTTTCCAGAATGCTGCAGGCTACACTAGGCGCATATTTCTTGGGTATTCGGCAAATCTGGACGATGTTAGCATGTACCAACTCTTTAACTTTTTGATGCAATAAAACTAGTTCTACATCATATTTCTCCTTTTGTCCCTGTGGTATCACAATTGACCACAAGGTATAACTGAGCCTGACATCCTAGAATGCACGTTACTAATACCAATGTAAAAAGATTTTTATGAATTTTTTGTTAAGTTAATCCACCGTCAAAATATGAGATCCTCAATGGTGGGTGATCTTCCCGCTAGTAGTAATGCCTACACTGAAGAAATTTTCTGAGTAATATCTATGAAACTTTCGTTATAAAACATTAAAAACGTGTAATTTCGTGGACATTATGCAAAACTTTCATGAAAAGTTTCCAAATTTGCCAAATGTATTCACAGAAAAGTATCAAAAAATGCCTTGTTTGACTTGGAAAATGTTGTTCCTAAATATAATGAAATCGTTTATATAATTTATGAAACCATTCATTAATTTTGAGCCAAAGAAACATTTGGGTTCGTTCAAATATTCATCGATTCTATGAAACGAAATCTATTAAAATTCTTCATAACATCTGTGAAACATTTTCATAAATTCTTTGAAAATAAATCTATGAAATATGTCCATAAAATCTGTGAAACCTTTTCATAGATTCTATTATAAGAAAGAAATGCATGCTGTTCGTAACACCTGTAATGCAGTTGCATAAATTTTATGAGGCCCGACAAATAATTAAAACGCATCTTTATGAATCCTGGCAAACCATATGCCTATTTTAGATCTAGCCGCAGATGATCATTAGCGATTTATCTGAATGATGCTATTACAATCATCATGCTATCTGTAATTCAAATACTAAATGTAATGTGAATTTTTTTCTACAAAAAACGAAGATACAAGATACCGAAAATGAAAATGCTCCATTAAATCAATGACGAATATTTTCTGAATTTGTTTCGGAAACTCATAGGATTACACTGTGTGTAGTTTATTAAGTCATGGAAATATAACAATATACGGACACCACTACGTGATAAAAGACAAAAAAAAACACCCGTGTCTCCCATGTTTGCCCAAAGTGATGCACTTTTTTTTATGGGCTCCAAAGATTTGGGGCCTCGGTGTCATTTTTGCAAAAAAGTGATCATTTTGTCAGGCTAATATCTTGCAAACCGTTCGGAATTTTGATTTACTCTCTGAGGGAATATATATAAAATCAAAAAACCTCACCCTCAAGGTCAAAATCGCAAAAAACTTTAAAAAATTCGATTTTTTTTCTTTTTCCCCTGTTAAGGTCCATAGGTAGCAAACCGTTCAAAATTCAGGGAAACAATCAACTACAAAACTGTACCTAAGATCTCAGTAAACAACTTTCTAGAACATATGAACTTCCTAGGAATGATTCTTAACGCCGTTTACTTCAACATTGAGATTTTGATTTTATATGTTCATAATTGTTGTTCTTTATGACAAGAGCTACAACTTTACCTCAGAGAGTAAATCAAAATTCCGAACGGTTTGCAAGATATGTGCCTGACAATATGATCACTTTTTTGCAAAATTTTTTAGTGTTGCACTGTGTTACTGAAGAAGGTTTCGTAAATATTCCGAAGAACATTTTATCAGTGCATAGCATAACATTTTAAATCGAAGTTTTTAATTCTAGAGTAATTTTAATGTTGCAGAAACACGTCTTACTGCAGATATTTCATATAATTTCTGTCTTGCAATTTGTAACGTTGGCTAACATACCCAGTGTTGGTCGAAATAACTCTCACACATAACTAACATCTCTATTTCAAAATTATAATTTATTCCACCGTATTTTCATGTAACTGTGTGACTATTGACCAAATACTTGCAAATCACAAGACGGAATAAATAGTCAGGTGTAGTAGCAGTGAGTACCATAATTACAGGGGTGGAATAAATGTATATATGTATCCTCCTACTACTGAAAGCGGGTTTTGTGTGCAACAGAGTTGCCATAAGCTGGCAAAAAGGGTGTTAAATGTTTATAAACAAAAACTAAAGTATAATATTAAAAAAAAGGCGAACATATTGTGCGTCCTTTGTATTTGGTCTTTTATTTTGTATTTTTGCTAAATTTCATAATTGGAGCAAAAACGAGATTTATACAAACCCAGAATACACGGCATTTGAAGTACAATGGGGTTATCTGTCAGAAACGGGTGTAACATAATTCAAATTGTAGTCAAATGACTCAGAAATTGTAATCAACTCTGTTTTAGCAAATTAATCAAAACAATCATTTAGGGTACTGGACAAAAATATTAAAATAAACAGAAATTGTGTTTACTTAGACTACCAGAAGACCACTTTATATTCCACTAAACAATTACAATCGAAGTTTAGGTAAAATACTGTTACATGGAATTTTAAAAAATAAGCCAAACAACTTTTTAGAAAAATTTTATTTGATGGATATACCACATTGTGTTTCGAAGCCATCCATCTGTGGTTGAAGTTTCAAGCAAATTTAGACTGATTTGGGGCAATTTCATCAATGTACTAATCGGTCCTTTTATTTATCGCAACGATATACTGCCTGTTAAGGTTTTTCATTTTCTCATACTCCGAATAATTTAACAGGATGGTAAATGTTTTACGCTGGCAACTCTGATGAATTGTATGATTATAGCTGTCAGCACCGCAAGATATTAGAAGTTTACTTTATTATTGTTTTTGTGAAAAGTGTAATTTATTCAAATTATGTCGGAAAACAATGAGAAAGACACAGTGGGAAGAACTTCTCAGTTGCCTATGAACATTTACTTGTTGACCTGGCGGAACGACGCAAGTCAATTTCAGGAAACCAAATACTTAAATCATAACAACATGAGAACCAAACAGCTGTTGTCAACAGATGTCAGCTGTTTGCAGGCATCGTTCCGATAAACTACTACCTACGTTAGACCTCCTCTTAACATTGTCGGCCGGCTAAATTTTGAGTATGAATTGAAAAAATTAAATTCTGTTAACCGGTACTTTATCGATACGATTAAAAATAACAGGCTATTGAGAAAGTGACCCTAAAATTGTAGCACATAGAAATATTTAGTTTGAAAAAATTTATGAATTTTCATTCTGTTACGGACGTATTTGCATAAATTATTTAATTATAGGTTATTGATGCGACGAATAACTCATATACCAAAAAGAAATGGGGTATCTCCACAACAAACTCTCTGTTAAATGTATACGGGTACGCTCACAGCCTGTTGTGAGAAATTGTATTTGTTGTACAACTTTTCTTCAAAGACAACAGATCGTGAATACCGCTATTATAAAATATATGGTCCTTATACAAGGTGGCGCAAAAGTAATCCTCCTATCAGAAAATGCTATAAATTTTGCGATTGGCCCCTAATGTCAGTTCTGTTTTGACATTTGTGTAGTAAACTCATGCGAAATACACGTTAATAAACAATGTTACGCTACACTGTTCCAGAACGTGGAATATTGCTGACTATTTATTTGACCAATAAGCGGTCGGTGACTTTGGCACAACGTGAATTTCGTCGCAGATTTCCTGGCCGTCCAACGCCTACTGGTGAAACACTGCGACGTTTAGCCGCTCGCCTCGAAGAGACTGGCACAACACGAGATGTTGCCAGGCGTGGCAGATCCCGGAGTAGCCGTTCTGCAGAGAATATTGCTGCTGTAGCCGAGGATGTCATGGAAGCGCCGTCGACATCGACCAGACGCTACAGAGCAATGATCAACGAGTTCTTTTTGCCGCAACTTGATGAATTGGGATTGGAAAACATGTGGTTCCAACAGGATGGTGCAACGGCACACACTGCACGTGCCACAACCGATATGCTGAAGGATGCATTTCCCGGGCGCCTAATCTCCCGTTTTGGCGATTTGCACTGGCCAGCAAGATCGCCTGATTTGCCCGCTCCAGACTTCTTTTTGTGGGGCTTTTTGAAGTCGCGGGTTTATGTCAACAAGCCTCAGACTCTTGCAGCTCTTAAAGACAATATCCGTGAAAAATGTGAGGACGAATCGCCGAAAGTTTTGGCCAAAGTGATGGAAAATGCCATAAAAATGGCTCAAATGACAATCAACTGTGGCGGCGGCCATTTACATGACATCATATTCTCGACTTGATGTAAAAAAATTAAAAGACCAAATAAAAATAATCCACAAGAAGAATCAAAGTTTTTCATTTTTTTTTAAATTACAGCCAAAAAACATCGGAAGTTTACTTTTGCGCCACCTTGTAGCTCCATAAGTATATTTCCTAGAGATAAAGTTCATTCAAATATCATAGACAAAGCAAACACATTTTTCATTTCAGCGCTTGGAATATAGTAATGTGAGGAAATATCGTTGTTTTTCCAATCCTTGACATATACATACATATATATTAGGGCGGGTTAATTTTTTTTGATGAAGCGTATAGCAAAATCGTAATCTATTGGTGATTTTGAGAAATTTTGCTCAAGGGACCATAGCTCTAAGTCGGATTTGGAGATAGATATTTTTTGTTTTTTATATATTTTTCCATATATACATTGTATAATTTCATTAAATTCGTCATAAAATCGGATAGAATTATAGTAGATTTCTCAATGTTTGCTTGTTTGAAAGATATTTGTATCACCTTTCAGAATCGGTATTAATACCAATATTTTTTTAACCTATTTTGAAAATTTGGGGGCTTCAAATCCGACTTAGAGCTTTGGTCTCTTGAGAAAAATTTCTCAGAATCACCTATAGATTACGTTTTTGCTATACGCTTCATCAAAAAAAATCGTTCCATACAATTTGCCCCGCCTTAATATATACATATATGTATATATTAGGGAGACAGCAAAAATTGTTTTCCATACATTTAATTTAAACTATATATCGATGGTGTTGCGTAAAAGGGCCAATCTGCTGTTTCCAATTGTCTGTAAGATATTCATAGATTATAACGTAGCAAAAATGGTTATGGCTATAGAAAGTTATGGTTGGGTTCTTCGAGCAGTATAATTATCTACCTATTTCGTTGCAGATAGACCCAAGCAGTTTCGCCCTTTTGACTATCGTGACAAGGTAAACAAAATCAGATCGGCCTTCGTAAAAAAATGCAGATTGGCCCTTTTTACGCAACACCATCGATATGTATTAAAAAAATTCTTTTATATATGTATAAAGCAATATTACAATACGAAGTGCAAATAAAAGGATCTCGAAGAACGTAGAGCGTCAACGAATTCTCTTCACCGATTCCTCTCTCTGGCGAGTGATTTAATGTGGTGGCATGAGTGTGATTATACACCCCGCGAAATAAATATATGTAAAGGCAACACCATTTTTTGTTTTTCCAACTGTTTAGAGGAATTTTCAAGTGTTTATTTTAAATTGTGTTAGTGCTTTTAAAATCAAATGATTTTCAGATTAAAATACTATGACTCAGACTTCTTCCAGATGAATCCACAAAAATAAACTAATTACTAGTGCGAAATATTTATAAAGACAAAAGTTTTTTTTTCAATATTTTAAGAATTTTAGTAAGCCGAGAGATCTCAATTATCGCTAATAACTTCTTCTGAGCATTTTGGCATTGAGTTTATTAGCGAATGACTACGCGCAGGATTAGTTATCGTCCACGTTTCTTGAATTGATACATTTTGAAACTTGACATTCATAAACTGGTGCCCATGTTGGTAAACTTGGATGGGTAAAATATACCAGAGGTTATCGATTCCATTAAGATCAGGATTAAGTGCAGGCCAATCGGGAGTTGGCATTATATCTGGACTCCAGAAACTTTGGAGTTTTCCTACACCGATGTATTGTTGTGTTGCCTTGCTGGAAGGTGAATTCTGGGACACAAATTTTCTCTCCAGAATTAACTACGACAACATCCAACAGTCGACTATACTACTCGGAGTTCATTTTTGAGGAAGCGAAACATATAGGAGAGGTTCCTCTATAACTCATACCTGCCCAAACCATAAGGGAGCCACCGCCAAAATTTCGCCACTGACGCATAACGTTGGAAAATTCTTTGGAACACCAATATTTGTCCGAGCCATCAGGTCCCTTTAATTGAATATATTTTAATCGGAAAATATCAATCCTCATTCAAAAATATGTATTTTCATCGAATTTAAATCTGTCTAATTCGTGTTTTGGCATGAGACCAAGTTTTGCATACTTTTCCAATATGACAGATTCAAGTCGTGTTTCATTGTTTGTTGAACACGACGCAACCCTGCTCCCAAGCTCAATTCAGCAATAATTTCCTTATCGCTGAAGATTTCTTTAACAGCTACCCATTTGATCTCTCTTTTGGAGCGGTCACAGCTCAGGGGTGTCCTTCCTGGTCGTAGTGTGTTTCCATATGGACCACCCTATTTTATAAAATTATCAATGACACAGGTAGATCTTTTCAATCACCCCGAAATTTCCCGCTTCGAAAGCTCTTCATCATGAAAATCTTCAATTTCTCCCTTTTCTTCAATACTTAGCTACTTTCCACCAGCCATTTTATATATATCAAGTTATTTTTAATTTGACCTACGTTAATTTTAAAACAATAAAATAACAAACAAAGCAAACTCGCTTCTGTTTGAATTCCTATTTAACGGGTTTTTCAATAAGAGCGCTACAAAAGTTTTTTTTAAATAAAACAAAACCGGTTTTAGATACCAATGAAATTCTTTATTCCTGTGAAAGTACGTTCGATGACATTATGTATGGAACTCGATTTCTTTTGCATGGCCACCACGGGCACGCTTGCAGAAGTCCAGACGCTGAACCCAATTTTCGACGGTTTTCAAGCATAAATCGGCAGATACTGCTGCAATTTCACGTTCGATATTCGTACGAAGTTCATCAATCGTCGCTGGCTTGTTGGCATAGACCATAGACTTGCCGTAGCCCCACAGGAAATAATCTAACGGCGTCAAATCGCACAACCGAGGCGGCCAATCGACTAGGCCATTTCGTGAGATAACACGTTCACCAAACTTGGTTTCCAATAAATTGATTGTGGCATTCGCTGTGTGGCTTGTGGCGCCGTCCTGTTGGAACCACATGCCCTCCAAGTCCATATTATCTAATTGGGGCCAAAAATATTCGGTTATCATTGAACGGTAGCGATTCGCATTCACAGTAATGTGCCGGTCTTGATCATCACGGAAGAAGTACGGCCCAATGACGCCGCCGGCCCATAAACCGCACCAAACCGTAATTTTTTTCGGGATGCAATGATGACTCATGGATTACGTGTGGATTGCTGTCTGACCAATAATGCATATTTTGCTTATTGACGAAGCCATTCAGCCAGAAATGAGCCTCATCACTGAAGATGATTTTCCGATGAAAATCCGAATCATTTTCAAGTTGTTGCTCAGCCCAATTCACGAACATACGACGCTTATGGTGGTCAAGCGGCTTCAGTTCTTGCGTCAATTTGATCTTGTAAGGATGTAGGCCAAGATCTTTTCGCAAAATTCGCCACAACGACGTCACAGAGATATTCTCGACACTACGGGCACTTCTTTGTCTCACTGGCACGGGAACATTTCGTACTGTGCCTGTGGATTCAAATTTTTCCCCTAGACGCTCAATTTTTGATCTGGTAGGACGATTATGACGACCATAAATTGGACGTAGCGCTCTTAAAGTTGAGGCCACTGACTCCAAATTTCGGTAGTAAATTTTAATAATTTCGACTCGTTGTTTTCTCGTATATCTTTCCATGATGAAATGGCAAACCTTACTGAAGAAAAATGTCAAAAGAGCGGGATAAAATATGGCGTCGTTTGCTGTCCCTATCGATTTACTTTTGTAGCGTCTCTATTGAAAAACCCTTTACTACTGTTCGAATAAGGTTTATATTCCATGCTGCCTTTATATATATTTCGCACCCGAAATAGATAAACCAACGTCACTTTTCATTTAACTTGTGCAAGAGATCGAATGATTACATTCTCTGACATAATATACCTAATGACTCATATTTGCATTGAAATTCTACACCAACAACGCAGTGCATTGACAGTAACGAAGAAAAAATACACTGCCTTTATAATTATTTCGCTGGGTGAATTCCCTTCACGGCACCGCTTCCACATTATTTTTGGCCTTCGATGCTCCTAAGGCTTCAACTATCGCGTCGCTCTAGCAATTTCTGATGTTTGCAGTCCAATGAATATAGCCGATCGAAGAACACTGTAACATAACTTCAAATTAAAGTAAAGCTAAGAAAAATATTTGAAATATCAATTAAACCAGCTTTATTCCTTGGATAATTTTATGCCATTAATGATTAAATATGGGACATGGGACTGTCCGCGGAGATGGAAAGTTTCTGATTGCCATTCACTTGGGAGTGGCCAGAAATGATTCCTTCATTGGGCAGTCCAAGCAGCTCACTACTTCCACGCAGTATGTCCTGGGCAATGGCTTTTCGGAAACCTCCGTTAGCTAGCTAGAGTGAGAAGGCGAAACAAATGAGCATCAAATCAGGTTTAGTAGGTGACTGATGTCACTGAAGCTCATCAAACAATCGGGCATATTCTTTTGTCCTTAGAAGGCGGATGAGCCAAACATACGGGCCAACGGCGGATAGAAACTAAAAGAAGAAAATCCAGATTCAACATATCGCATCCTGGTCAGCGTCTGATCCACAATGGGCGGCTGCAATCAAATATCCTGGCAGTAGGTAAAATGCAAAAACCCGGTGGGCTGGGTTTGCCTCCCGCCACCGTTCACAATGGCAGTGAAAATACAAAAACGAAACAGAAAACATAAACAACCCCTATTTGGTGACGACCCCCGCAAACGTTATAAGGACCACGATTTACGGATATGCACTTGGAATGTAAGAACTCTATATAGATCCGGTGCAAGTATCCAACTGGCAGATGTCCTCGAAAGTTATAAGGCTGACATTACCGCTATCCAGGAAATGCGATGGACAGGACATGGCTGCACAAGAAAAAGAAACTGCGATATATACTACAGTTGCCATGAAAAAAAAACAGGAATTTGGTTGTGGATTTGTAGTTGGCAAAAGACTGCGACATCTAGTTTCTAGGTTCAATCCTGTGAGTTAACGAATAGCCACAATCCGCATAAAAGCGAAGTATTTTTATATTTCCCTAATTTGTGTACATGCCCCGATAGAAGAGAAAGATGATGATGCAAAAGACATATTCTATGAGCTCCTATAGGAAACGTATGACCGCTGCCCTGACCATGACATTAAGATTGTACTAGGAGATTTTAATGCCAAAGTAGGAAGGGAGAATGTGTTTAATCCAACTATTGGCAATTTCAGTCTTCATGCTGACAGTTCCGACAACGGTATGAAACTGATTGACTTTGCCGCGGCAAAAAACATGGTCATTAGTGGCACAAGATTCCATCATAAAGACATCCACAAGGCTACTTGGGTATCCCCTGATCAAAGAACTAAGAACCAAATTGATCACGTGGTAATTGATGGAAGGTACTCATCCAGTGTAATGGACGTACGAGTGATCAGAGGAGCTAACATCGATTCTGATCACTACCTGGTAGCAGCAAAGGTTCGCACAAGATTAAGTAGAGCGAAAATCGTACAAAACCAGACGCAGAGGAAGCTGGACATCGGAAAGCTGCAATTACCAGAGGTAGCCACAGCCTACTCAAGGAAGCTCTCGCAACTTTTGGCACAGAACCCACCCCCTCCCGATGACGATCCTGATGCGCAGTGGAAACCCATTTCCGACTCTATAGAAACTGCCGCAACAACCGTACTTGGTTTCGAAAAACCGCTTCGCAATAAACCGTGGTACGATGAAGAGTGTCGCATAGCAAATGACGAAAAGAACGCTGCATGTATGATAATGCTTCAGTCAATTGCAACGCGAGCTGCAACTGAGCGGTATAGGGAGAAGAGAAAGGAGGTAAACTGTCCCTTTAGGCGTAAGAAACGTCAGTGGAGAAAGCGCGAGAGTGAGAAAATTGAGACATACAGAAGGAAGAACGAAGCCCGAAAATTCTACCAAAAAGTTAAAAACGGAACTAATGGACATGGTTCAGGGCCCCCCTTCTGTAAAGACAAGGACGGAAATCTCGTCGCAGATGTGCAGAGCATGTTGGGAATATGGAGAGAGCATTTCTCCGCGCTACTAGTACCTGAGATATCCGATGACGATGGGACAATCGATCACAATATGGACGACGACGTCGATTGCCCCCCTCCTAACCAAGACGAGGTCAGAACAGCTATTGCCCGGCTTAAGAACAACAAAGCCGCAGGAGCCGATGGATTACCGGCGGAGCTATTTAAGGCTGGCGGCGATGAGCTGATAAGGTGCATGCATCAGCTCATTAGCAAAATTTGGTTAGATTAATGCATGCCCGGCGATTGGAGTCTCAGTGTACTATGTCCCATATTTAAAAAGGTGACCCGAGTATTTGTGCCAACTACCGTGGAATAAGCCTTTTATCCATAGCATATAAGGTTCTATCAAGTATAATGTGCGAAAGACTAAAACCAATTATCGCTGACCTGATTGGACCATACCAGTGTGGCGTTAGGCCTGGAAAATCGACAACTGACCAGATTTTCACGCTACGCCAAATCCTGGAGAAGACACACGAAAAACAAATCGACACCTATCATCTATTTATCGATTATAAAGCAGCCTTCGATAGTCCGATACGGGAGAAACTCTATGAAGCAATGTCTGAGCGTGGTATTCCTGCAAAACTCATACGCCTTTGCAGGATGACCTTGACGAACACCAAATCCGCAGTGAAAGTTGGTAAGGAAAGTTGGTAAGGAAAGTTGGTAAGGAAACTAAGCGAGGCCTCAGGCAAGGCGACACCCTATCGTGCGATCTCTTTAACATCTTAATGGAGATCATTATGAGAAAAGCTGCAGTCAATATGAATAAAACCATCAGCTGCAAAAGTCACATGCTGCTCGCGTATGCTGATGATATAGATATCATTGGGCGCACAATTAGAGAAGTTACTGCGGTTTTTTCGAGAATTGAGAAGGAGTCAGCAAAAGTGGGTCTGACGGTGAATGAGGACAAGACAAAATTAATGGTTTCAACGAACAGGGCCTCCACGCGATTAGACCAAAGCGTGAACGTTGATAACCGTTATAACTTCGAGGTAGTGAACGAGTTTATATACCTCGGATCTGCCGTGAACAAAAACAACAACGTCAGCCTTGAGATCAAGCGGAGAATTGTGTTTGCGAATAGATGTTATTTTGGGCTAAGCAAGCACTTTAGAGATAAAGCCCTCTCTCGAGTAACAAAAGTCCAGCTGTACCAGACTCTCATTCAACCTGTCTTGCTTTATGGCGCAGAATCCTGGGTCCTATCGCAAGCAGACGAAACATCTGTAGGAGTCTTCGAGAGAAAAATACTCCGAAAAATTTATGGCCCTATAGTGCACAACGGCGAGTATCGGCGACGCATGAATCATGAGCTGTATGAGCTTTATCCTGACATTGACATAGTTAAGCGGATCAAGATAACGCGATTGCGCTGGCTAGGCCATGTCAGTAGAATGGATGAAGATAAACCAGCGCGAAGGGTTTTCGAAACCGAACTCGAAGGAAGGCGAAAAATAGGTGCACAACGGCGAGTATCGGCGACGCATGAATCATGAGCTGTATGAGCTTTATCCTGACATTGACATAGTTAAGCGGATCAAGATAACGCGATTGCGCTGGCTAGGCCATGTCAGTAGAATGGATGAAGATGAACCAGCGCGAAGGGTTTTCGAAACCGAACTCGAAGGAAGGCGAAAAATAGGAAGACCAAGACTCCGCTGGAGGGATCAGGTTGACGAATCCCTGCGTACACTTGGTATTGCCAACTGGAGAGATAAAGCAAAAGATCGAACTGGTTGGCGAAATATGTTATCTTCGTTTTGTAAGCTCCCTGACCCCCCGGGGTTGTCCGAGACCGGATAAGTAAGTAAGTAATGATTAAATATATGTACGTAATTTGGGCCTCGTGGCCGCCACGGTTGGAACGTACATGGCGCGATCTGGAACTTTATTTTTCACACACTTTTCGCAGCATTTGCGACCGTATTCCGCGAATAACTCGTCGAATGTTGATTTCCATGTGTTTGGCGGCGTAGACGAGTGACTTTACACAACCCCAAAGAAAATAACTAATGACATTAAATCACGCGATCTTGGTGGCCAATTAACAGGAGCATTATCTGAATTTATTCGTTCATCAAAAGTTTCTTTGAGCAAATTAATTGTAGCGTGCGATGTGTAGCAGCTGTATGGTAGACCCACATGTCAGCAAGATTAATGACAGCTAATTGGAGTGCGAAAAAATTTTTAATCATTCCTCTATACCGTTCACCGTTGACAGTAACATTCTGCCCATCATCGTTTTTGAAGATATATGAACCAATGACTCCGCCGGCCCATAAAGTCCAACAAATAGTAATTTCCTCTGGGTTTAATAGTGTTTCGACCAAATTTTGCATATTATCTTCGCTCCAAATGCAACAATTTGTAAGTATGTAGTTTATTTACGTACCCGTTCAACCAAAAATTAGCTTCGACGATGACCACCATTTTGTATGGAAAATCAAAATCAAAATTAATTTGTGCTTCAGCCCATTGGCCGAATTGGATGCCCATACGATGGTAGTTTGGCTTTAATTCTTGCACAAGTTGAATCTTAAAAGCTCGTAAACCAAGATCCTTTCGTAAAGCCTTCCATAAAGTCTTTGGACACATCCCAATTTGCTGAGAACGGCGCCGAATTGATTATAGCTTGTTCAGTGCACACTGTTTGGCGTTTTTCGTTATAAACATCATTAAAAGTGAATGTGGTGCGAAAACGATCCTTAGTTATTCGAATTAACTGCTCTGATGCACGGTTATGAATGGACGGACGATGGCATACGAACAGAACCTTTATTTAAACAATTTGCAAGCGTTGCTCTCGTGGAACGAAACTAAACCAGAAGCGACTATCAGCTGTTAAATCGGTTGTCAAATAGAGCAGTGTTACCAACTCAAAGTTGTTTACATGAAAAACATCAGTTATATTACATTCAATTGGACTGATACATGTACGTTGCCAGAGTACTTCATTACAAATTGTCTTCAGATTACTTGTCCCAGACAACGATTGACAAACGTTTGAACTTTCTTCATTATCAGCTTCGTCCAGCAGTAAGTAGTACAACCGTACAACAGTACAGACTTCACACTGCAATTGAATATCCTCTTATTGCGCCAGATTTTGTGCAGATTTAGGAATGCAACACGGGCCTTATTTATCCGCACACATATATCCGTCGCTGGTCCATTATTCCTGGTAATCTTGCATCCTAAATAGTTGATTGAATCCATGTCTTCAATTAGCTAACCATCAAGTGATAGTGGAGTATTGCGTTCTGTTCGAATACGCATTAGCTGTGTCTTCTGTTTATTTATACTCAGAGCCTGTTTAACTTCGCTTCGGTGCCATCAAATTTGTGGGCCGGGCCGTTAGACATATGCCATATGCGTAGTCGGTATCATGCAGATGTTCACACATTATTTGCCTCAATTACCTCGTCCATAAGAAGAAATAACGTGGGGTACAAGACACACCATTGTCTAACTCTCGTAGATGATGTGAAAGGTTGGCTTTCCTTTCCATTAGAACCAACTTTATACGCCGCATCTCTGTACACTTCACGGATTATGGACACTATCTTGTCCGGTATCCTCTTTAAGGTTAAGGTGGCCCACATTGAGCTACGGTGTACACAATCAAACGCTTAGTCATTCTCTACGAAAGGTAGATACAGAGGCGAGTGCAGTTCAACTGACAGTTCTATGATTATCGGAGTGTGTTTACATGGTCGGCACACGAACGACCAGCCGTGAAGCGGGAATCTGCTGAAGTATAAGGGTCGTCATTACTTTGCCTATTGCATTGAGCAATGTAATACCTCCCCAGTTCCTGCAAATCGTCAGATCACCATTTCCCGGAATAGTGATAATCACTTCTTCTTTCTCCTCCTTTGGGATCTTGTCGCCTATTCATGCACTTCTGATGATCAACGTAAAGATATCTGCTGACGGTGATGTACTATATTTCAATAACTCTGCTGGAATATTATCAGAACCAGAAGATTAGTGATCCTTCATTTTGGTCAGTGCCGCCTCGATCTCTGCTTGCGACGGGAGTTCCTTTGAAATGTCCCTTCTCAGGTTGCCACGTAAGTATGCTGGCGAAGGGGTACACTAATTCTCATTATCCGGAAGTCTCTATTGTGTCGTAAAGAACTCCCACCATCTTTCCACTTTCTGATCTGGTGATGTTTGTAACGAACCTACTGTCGGACTTCATTTCCGGCCTTGATCACGGTGGAAATCGTAAAAGAGAGAAGGAAGAAGTTGGAAACTAAAAATCTTGTTGGCTTAGGTTTAGGGTTGACTAGTTAGGCCTCATGTTTCGTCAATAAAAGATAATTTAAAAAATCATAGTAGTATATGTATACTTCAATATTTATTAATAACACAAGTTAATTTCGTTATAAAACAAAGAATAAATTAGAGTAATATAAGCCAGTCAAGAAACCAACTAAAACTGAAGTTACAAAATTGAAAATTCCGTTACAATCAAATACAAAACCAGGAATTAATGAAACAACAAAACCAGGAATTAATTGAAAGAGTTGGTTTAAAATAGAGTAAAAGAGATGAAAAAGTAAAATTTTTAATTTAAGTGCCATATGGATTTAAAATTCACGTAATTAAATTAATAGCTTGGTTTCTTATGGATATAAATATATAACTTCTATTAGCCAATTCATAATTGGTTGTCCAAATGCTCCTTGTAAAATGCTAGTCAATATCTAGTCAAATTCTGCTTTTGTAATGGGATGCTTATTTTAAAATTACCGGTTCTCATACTATAGTTCCAGTTTCCAGTTCTTTGCAGTGACCCTTATAAAATTTTAGGACATTTATCCGTTTTCTTCTAGGCTTTTTGCTATATACAATATTTGAAGTTGCTTTCACTGCAACTAACTTGAACAGTTTCCCGCGGTGATATTTAAACTGTTACTCATGAGATGTGGAGTTCCTTCCGACAATATCACAAAATTCTTTATATTCATAGAATTAAATCGACTTATTCTCCTTCAATTTGCTTTTTCGAATCCTCTTCCGTACTGAACATTTTTGAAGTCCCAACTCAAACTCATTTCAATTGTAGCTCTTTTAATTAAAATGTTTGTTTTTTTCTTTTATTTAACTAAAGTAATTTCTAGTCAAAGTATTTCGCCGTAATAGATAGTAGACAGTAGCTCTGATGTTGATGCCGCTCAGCTTTTCTATTGAAGAGTACAAAATACGGAGGTTGTCTGTATCCGCTGCCTTTTCAGATAACTGTCGTAGTCTGGACGGATCATATACTCCACTCTACGCGCTGATAGCCTGATTTCAATTGCCTCTTCAACTTTGGATAGTGATATTGGCACATTGTGCAGTCGCTCAACTTTACGAATTCGGTCCAGGATCCTGCACTAATCCAATGTTTATACACACTTATTTTCCCACCGAGGAATTTCTTATCAGTTTCTTTCAGCGTTCGAACAATATCTGACCATATATTTTAACCGTTCTACGCCAAATTCGAGCGCCGAGTTTGATCATACATCATTGATATAGACGGGTGTGGCAGACGTTCAGTATCGCATTTTAAAGTATCGCCTCTAATACCATTGACAGCTACTGGACGAAGACGGAATATAAGCACCACGTCTAGTTTTGACGTCCAGAAGGGAACCCAAAAACATCCAGCTGGCAAAAATATGGTAAATTTAATTGAAAGTATAGACATCAGGAGATTCCAATTTATACATGTGTATATTTCTATTGGAGAATTCTTTCCGCCGATAAAGAGTTGATGCCGAGTACAGAAATCTATGAGCCTGTCCGCTTTGTCATTCCTCGCAGTTCCTAGACCATGTCTTCCCATCACTTTCTGTTGGTTGTTGTTATTGTTACCCACTTTGGCATTGAAATCTCCAACATAATTTAATGCCAGCAATTGACAAGGATCGTACAGCAAAATCCAATTGGACATAGAAATCAGCCTTAGCACAGTCCTCATCAGGCTCAGTATACTATGTATACTCCGTTTACACGTTGCGCATCATAGCCGGAATAATAAATGTCAAATTTGGTCATTCTACGATTATTGGAAGAGGTGCGTGCCGACCGAGCCTCAAAATTTTTAGAAAAGTCTGTTTTTTTCTAATATTTTGTCTACCTAGTAGGATTTTTAAAAATTATATATTTATTATAGTATATAGACAAATATTACAACTATTAGGCCAGGGTATATTCTCTTTAGATTCTGTTTTTTACAGTTTGGGTACAGATTTCTGTGTTCTTGTACACAGCGCAACAGGAACTGTTTTTCCTCTTCTTCAGCGTGATAAGCCCGTGGAAATATTGAATTAGTTTAAAAGCTCTCTCAGAGGTGTCATTTACCACCTTCAGGTGTCTTACATTTCTTTGAGCTTCTACATAAGCAGGATTATTTTCCCAATAAGACACATTTATCTCAAGAAAACTATCATCGATTTGCAATCGAGATAATAATTTCTTGCTCCTTTCTGACACTAAATCTTCTAGTGTTTTATCTGCAATAAAAATAAGCTGCTTTAGAAATTGCAGTGTCAGCTTTTTCGTAGTCTTTTAAAGTTTTTAAAAAACAATAAATCTTGGTTAGGAGGTGCTTTTACCGCAATAGTGCATTCCAGCCATGGTTTTCGTAAGATGTCACAATAAACAAGCAAACTTCTGTTATGGCTTGTTTGTCTTTTACGGTCATTTGGAGCTGAGATTTAAGCAATGCATAGCTCGAGGTGGTCTGATATGTATTATATTCGCTGAATCTCCTCTCAAAAACACTATACATAGTTCGATCAGTTCGCGATAATCATTCCTTATCAAATCTTGGTCCAGTTTCCCTTGGTAAAACTTCATCAAAGGTTTAATTTTGGTTTCACTAAAATATTGTGTTATAAAATCGGCTTACAATTCAATCATATTAGAATTTATGTTTTTCCAACTGTCCCTAAACTTTATGAGGAGCTGAATGTCTGGGCTATTAGCAACTTCCTTTAGCTTGGTTTCGAACACAGTTTTAAGGACCAATTCATACACATGATGACAACAAGAGACAAACCACAATTAAGTTTATAACTTCTGTTCCAAAAGAGCACAAGCTCCATTAAAGCGTCCAGTATTCGATGCTGTTGTATCACAGCACATTATTTGTACCTTGTCGTTAAGGTTCCAATCAAAGAGTGCGTTTGATATGACTTTTGCTTGATTCTTTCCTGATGAATTCTCTAATTTTTGCACTGCAAAGAGTTGTTCTTTGTCCTCAAATGAAGCAAGAATTGGCAAGCGTTCTTCTTTGAACCTCTTATATCTAAGCCTGGTAAAACTTCCCATCCCAATGTATAGTGACTACATCAGGCACATTGTTCTGGAAGTCAGCTTTTATAGTTTCATCGCTGCTCAGAACCAAAGCTTCCACCACTGCTTGAAGAACATAAACGGTGTCACGAACGACTAGTTTTGGCGTTATCAGATCCTTTATTCCTCTTTTCAAACTTGTTCCAGGCTGGGGTTAGTGACGCAAAACACTTACGAGTTGTCTTCCGAGATCACAGTTTGTTCTTCTGAAATGCCAGAAAATTCTGTGATGAAGTCGGCGCAGTTTCTAAAGAATCCTTTTGTCTTATTTTTCTTTGGTCTTCTTCAAATCTTCTTTGTCTTAACCGTTCTTCCTTATCAGCTAACTTTTGTTTTATCTCTCTGTTTTATGAGAAATGTTTTATCTTCTTCCACTCAAAGCAATTTTCACGACTTTTATAAATTTTCCGTGTTTTCTTAAAATTTTTTTGCATCTCCCTCCAAACATGGTACAAGTCGATGGGTTTCTTCACGCAATTGGGTAAAGCCTCTGTTGGTATTCTCGCCCTTTCCCAAAATATAATGCACTCCCGAATTACGAGATTTGCACTTTCACTAACAATGAGCTTCACCTCGCGAATGTTGCAAAACAGTACAGAAAGAACTTGTCGATTAGATGGTAATTTTGCACCATTTTTTTGGTGGTTGGGTGCTCCGATCAGGAAAATCTGTTTATCGCCACGTAATTCAACCGACATATTTAGAAATGAATTAACTTCAAGTTTAAAAGGCAGATTTAAGTTGGCAACCAGTGTTTGAACGTGCTCACAGCGGATGACTCATATTGCAGAAATCTCTTGTAGGTACAAAAGTGTGATTGATCTTTGTCTGAAACCCGAGATGTGACGTCACATTTTGCATTTGCTTGTGCAAAAACAAAATAAATTTGGTTGCTAGTTAGTTATGGATCACAGCACCTCGCGCTTCAACCCTTTTACTTGTAAAGGGTTATCCATTTCGTGGTTTCAAAAGTATAGGGCTGGAATTCGACATCTGTCAAACTAAGTTGTTAAACCAATTTTTTTTCTTTTCAGTTGAAAGTCTGACATTGACAAAAATGGATGACGCATAAAAATTATTAAAACCTACTACAAAAATGGTGATTCTGGCACAGCCACATACCATTAGACTCTTTTTTGTGGGGCTACGCGAAAGACCGTGTTTATGCAGATAAACCTTTAACTCTTGAGCACTTAAGAACCAACATTCGTCAAGTTATGGCTGAGATACCGCCCGATATGTGTCAAAAAGTGGTCGAAAATTACCTCAAAAGAATCAATGCTTGCAACACTTCGGGTGGTGGTCATTTAAATGATATAGTGTTTCACACATAATGTCAACGTTCAAACTTTATAATAAAAAAGAAATATCATGAAAACAAAATATTTTATATGTCTTTTATTTACGTTTACTTTTGAAACCGCTAAATGGATAACCCTTTATGAGCAAGTCGGCACGGGTTACAGTTATTAAAATGGACTTAAATTTTTGTTTCGCATTTATTAGGCTCATACGAAACTATTTCACAAAAAAATAACTTCGAAAAATATGGGACATCCTAATGTCCACCTTGTAGGATTCCAAAACCCTTTTAACCTGCTCGAGTCTCGATTTTTCAGAGAGAGCTCTTACATTTCAGGTATCATAAACCGTAGCTTAAAGCCAAAAGTCGCTATCAACGGAGGATGTTTCCCCTTTGAATTTATCGACGTTTCCGTAATAATTGACATTTAAGACGAGTGATTCATTAGACCACTGCATCATCTCCTAGTGCAACTACGAGTATAAGTATGTTGGGTGTTTATATTGCATTATTGGCTAATATGCATTGGTGTCAGCATGATGTTCAAGGTTGCTCAACCAATCGCCTCCTCACTTTAGCTAACATCAGACGAGAATCTGATGGTATTGACAGGGTATATTCAACAATATTGCCGGAAGTAGTGAGCTGCTTGGGAATTTCGCAAAGGAATAGCTACAAAGAGCTTTGTACACAACAAGAAAGATCCCATTTGCCCCTTCCTTGACATGACAGCCGATATAGATATTACAATTTAAATAGAATTCAATACATACGAATATAACCTTTTCAAAGACTGCGTTTTATATTTAATAGAGGAAAGCTAAAAAACAAGTGCCAAAAGAAAAATAAATGCTCTAAAATACTGAAACTGGCAACACTGTTTTGGAATAACCGCCTTATTGATTTTTGATTATACAACGCGATGTAAAACAATGATTTGGTAAGGTAGAAATACAATATTATTCCATATGTATAAACATTTAAGACAACAACTAAAAGTAACGTATTTTAAACTACATCACCTACTATTGCGCCAAAAAACTACCACAACATTTAAACAAATGCTGTCGACCCCTTGACAAGTAATTCAGTCCTCAGAATTGCAGGTATTCCTTCAGTAAATTGTAACATAAGAATATATCTCGTGCTGTGGCTACATTGCGTTGCAGGTGTATAATCATTGAACGGAACGAATGTACATTAAAGTGCCACTCTATTAAGGAACAGGAACACACATCTGTGCCACAGACAGGTAGGTACATGCTCGTAAATGTCTGAATCTATAGAGGGTACGTACACATGCCTTTCTTGGCAGACAACCACTTGTCGCATTCCATCGACCCTCAAAGGCAAATAGAAAGACAGACGAACGCGTTAACGATAAGATCGGGAGGTTAAACAAACCTGTTTATTTATGTGCCCTTTTTGGCTAAGATGAATGAATGTAATTATTGTGTCTAACCAGGCCGAAAGTGAATGTGGATCTTTTCAAACACGGCAAGAGAAAACCGTTAAAGTTATGCATGAGCAATTTTTACATATTTCGTCACTTTCACAACGAACAATTTTCCCTTTGGACATGGGAAATGTTTAATATGAAAATTTAAATAAAAAGTTCAATTATTGTATTTTGTTGTTCGACCTAGTTGTTACTAACAAATAATCCAAATTATTCGAGCTTGAGGCCAGTTTAATATGAGAATATAAATATAATGATTGGATTTGCGCTATGTCTTCTTATCTCATGCCGGCAATAGTTACCAAGAATCCGAGTACTCTAAAATACATTTTCTGGGGCAGCTTCCGTATTTTGGTTGGCTCCAGGATTTTTTTGTTAGGCCGGATCAAAAAAAATTTATTTTTCTCAAATCTCTAATTTTTATTAATTAATTTTTAATTATTTTTTATTTATTTATATTATTATTAATATTATTAATTTTTACGAAAAATGCGTTTCACTAAGGTGAACTCAGATTTTGATATCCCTAAAAATGTGCTTCAGTTTCGTAGTATTAAATTGATAGTGGTGAGGTTGAAAACTTTTTCAATTGTTACGACTTCACCACAGAAGTAAAAGGTTTAAGATTCCACTAAATATGAAACATGCTGGAAAATACTGGTATTTTCTGAAATACATAAGTGGAGATATTTGTGGGAAAACCTATAATAGTCACCACATTCGCCTATTGAGTCTGGTTGAATTGAAAATGTGACCGGTACACAAATGCGGGTAATAATCCTAAGACTTTGTTATTAATTATCGAATAATTGTGTATTGGACACCTGTTGTCACAATGTTAATTTATAAAGAACTTCGTTTTATTGATGCCATTTTTGGTTGCTTGTTTAATAATTCTGCTTTATAGTTAGCTGCTTTACAATTTCCGTTTCTGATATTTGCGTATTTGCCGTCATATTAGTTAAAATGATTATGTAATTAACAAGACAACCGAAAAACTCATCGGATTATCAAACCCTAATCAGAAAATTAATTATGAACTGAACAATTTATCAGAAGATCGTACAACAGCTGTTTTTCTCGGTCCTGAAACCTTGGACATGTGGTATAAAAAAAAATGATGTTCTATAATGTCCATGAAGGGATTGAGGAGAGCTTCTTACAATCAATGAGATGTTCGTTTTCTAGTTTTTACACTCACTGACATCTGGTATAGTTGGAGTATTTATAGAGAATGAGGAATATCTTTCGTTTTCACAATTTGCGTTTTAATTTGCAACTATATAAATAATTCTACTCCAACACTTACTACCTCTTGATTTTTTCCACTTGATGTCCCTTTTGTCATCGATTTAATTATCACAAAAATACTCTCAGCTGATGTGGTTTGTAGCACCCCGAATTCTTTCAGTCATCAATCACTCATTCTCCCACCCACTATATTCTCTACGGCAACTCCATATAACAAGTCGAATAGCCCTGGTATTCACATCGATATATCAGATTCAGTTCCATATTTCATTACAATTGGTACGATATCAGATTCTACAACCATGAATTTTCAATTAGGGAATTCACAAGGTGTACTAAGGTTGTAGGTTGTAGGAAAATATACGACCTCCAATAGCACATATGTGAACACCCTGTCGTAAATGCATATACATACTACAATCCAAGGCGTATTGAAGAAGGTGGGGCACTAGATCAAAGTGTATTTCTATCAAGTGCAAACATTAGGCGTTGTTGTAATTGTAGGCAAAAACAAGAGGCATTTGGTTTTTATTTCGTACCGACGTTGTATCAAACTCTTCATATACCAACAATAAAAGTAAACAAGCATGTACAAAAACAACATACATACGAATTTGACAGTTGCAAATACTGAAATCAGCTGTGCTAATTCTTCCACTTGATATAAATACACTTTGCACTAGATGTTATTGGGCGACTTATAATTATTTAAATTGTCAAAATCAGCTGATTGTGAGAAGAGTATTTATTATTTTTTAATTGTACTTTTTAATTTTATTGTTCAAGCTCGAGGCCATTATATATCTCTATTAATAGAGATATAGTTTTCCTGGGAAACCGTATATCTATTTCAGATCTAGTTACAGATCTTCATCAACGGTTGTTTGGAATGATGCTATTGAAATATTCATCAAGCTAAATGAAATAGTTATACGGTTTGCCAGGAATCATAGGAATACATTTGCAAAACTCACTTTTAAAAAAACTTTATCTCTATTAATAGAGATATAGAATGGCCTCGAGCTTGAACAATAAAATTAAAAAGTATAAAACAATTTTTTATAGAAAAAACAGAAATTATGTTAATTCATGATTCTTTTTATTATTTTCTTTTCAAAATTTCACACATATTTGCATTTAATAGTAATAATAAGGAATAGGTCCACTTTATGTCTTGTTGTCGTATCAACAATTATTTGGGGAAGAGGGTAGAACACACGATTTTCAGCACAAAATGTTAAAGACAAAAGTTGGGGGAAATCCCTATTTTAGGAGTTATGGGCGTCCAAAGTCCAGATAACGGGGGTGTTTGCCGCTCGATTTCTTTCTGTCGGACGATTATTTTGTGTGTTCGAATCATCCGGCCGGACTCAGGGGCCACTGGGAGAAATACCTCTGTTCTTTAATTTGCATTTCTGGATTTTTTTTATTTTGTGAAAATGTAAAAACTATTTTCGATAATTTTTCAAAATATGAACCTCCCATATTTCGATAAGAAAGCGAGTTATCGAAAATTTTCAGTTAATTTGTTTTGTTTGTCTTATGTTGTCCAAAAACGCCAAATTCCTTTAGACGCTTTTTAATACATTTTAGCCCCCGCATATACGAACTTTGAAGGTCCATAACTCCTAATATATAATTTTACCCAAACTTTTGTATCTAACATTTTCAGCTTAAATTATATCTTCTACACCTCCGGTGGACCGGTTTTCAGGTTTTGATTACTGTAATTGTGAGGCGAATATAAACAAACTCGATCAGCTGTGTTGTTGAAACCACCTTCTACACTACGCCTTGCTACAAACTGAAAAATTCATTAAATGGTATACAAATGGTATCAGCTGATCGCTTAGTACACCGAAAAAACATAGCTGCAAAAGTTGTTCTATCGTACAACACTTTTGTATGGAAAAAATCTACTATAGTTGTACAACTGTTGTAGAACTTTACCACATACGACACATACAACAGTTAGGACACTCTTGTGAACACCCTAAATATCTTAGAAAACGGAAATTCCAAATTTATGAATTGTAAATACAAACAATTATAATTACGTCGTATAAATACATATGTCGTTAAGTGTAAGAGCCGTCATGGAAACTGTTCTTGGCATTCATCGAGTAGAAAACTGGCGTGATTATGTGGAGAGTATGATGACATTCTTTGAAACCATCGTTGTGAATATGTCTTTGAAGATCCGGTGTGAAAGATGTCTTTGTAACATCACCAGGACAAATTTGGTCAGCAATTGCCAAGTGAATCTCACCAGTTTTCAGCGCAGTTTGAATACTGGTACAGTGACAAAAGATTTGATTCTCTTTTGGCCGACCAAGCTGGAGTCTGAAAATGGAATTGGAATCTAAAAACGTAATTCCTCTAAATTGTTGTAACACTAATTTGTATCTTATTTATAATATATATTAAGTATTTTATTTATAATATTTTTTAAAATTCATTCAATACAATTAAAACCATTTATTACTCATCAAACTCACCAAAACAAAAAATCAAAATTCTTGACAAATTCTTCTTCACTAAATTCTGAATAAGAGCGAAACGCGTCCGTTAATACATTTTCATGATCCAGGTCTCATTTTGTTCATAGGTCATGTGTCTTTAGCATTAAATAATAAAACTAAACACTTCTTGCCGTTTGTTATGTTTAATTATTTTTGGGGATGATTTTTATTTATTCGGCCGTTTTATTGGTAATTCTTGACTTTTCTACATTTATTTGGACAAAATCGGACACGTCGTTCTTGAGTAATGATGACATATACAAAAAAATTACAATTTTTAAGTTACAATCTAGTATTTATGAGCTATTTAGGGTGCCTAGACACGTTCAGATTGTATTATTTTGTTCACAAAAGTTGTTCAGATTTACCGTTGCTACAATTCTGTTAAATGCTGTCAGTGAAAACTCCCTTCAAGTTATGCGGAAAAATATCTTTGTTTACAAAAAATGCAGTACCTAACTTGAAATTTAGTTTGAAAAATAGCACTACATTAAAAAATCAGCACTTAAGGAAAAAATTTCGGGGGACACGAGTCCCCGGGCCCCCTTACTACGCCACCATCGATTTAGTTATTGAAACCGAAGAAATGACTGGAGAATCGTACTAGAGGATCTTTGAAGCCGCTTTTTCTCAATTTAACAATTTGTTTGGACCCATAGCATGTACTTACTAACAAGATACTGCTCTAATACATACTGCCAGAGCTGTAAATCATTGGATTCATTAACAAAATGTGGCAACTTTGCCTTGGTCCCCATATTCATCCCATCTAAATATAATGCAAAATGGCTGGGGGTGGCTTGTACGAAAAGTATACGAAGACGGAAAGCAATATGAAATAACAGATGCCTTAAAAGATGCGTTAAAAGACGCATGGGACACCATTTCTTTGTATTATATATTGTCATCTATTTGTTTGATTATTCGTAGTCGTAAATTTGACAAAAAAATTAATTAGTCTATTAATTTATCTCGTTATTAAAAAATAAAAACAAAATTTCCCAAGTCTACTATATCATTTTTAAATGATATTTGCGTTCAAAGTTGGAAATATATAATTACTTATGAAAGTGTTTCGCATTGTAAAGGGGTTTTCAACAGAGACGCTACAAAAGTAAATCGATAGGGACAGCAAACGACACCATATTTTTTCCCTCTCTTTGGACATTTCTCTTCAGTAAGGTTTGCCATTTCATCATGGAAAGATATACGAGCCAACAACGAGTCGAAATTACTAAAATTTACTACCGAAATTTGGAGTCAGTGGCCTCAACTTCAGTGGCCTCAATCATCTTCAGCGATGAGGCTCATTTCTGGCTGAATGCCTTCGTTAATAAGCAAAATATGCGTTATTGGTCAGACAGCAATCCACACGTATTCCATGAGTCATCATTGCATCCCGAAAAAATTACGGTTTGGTGTGGTTTATGGGCCGGCGGCGTCATTGGGCCGTACTTCTTCCGTGATGATCAAGACCGGCACATTACTGTGAATGCGAATCGCTACCGTTCAATGATAACCGAATATTTTTGGCCCCAATTGTATAATAGGGACTTGGAGGACATGTGGTTCCAACAGGACGGCGCCACAGGCCACACAGCGAATGCCACAATCAAATTATTGGAAACCAAGTTTGGTGAACGTGTTATCTCACGAAATGGCCCAGTCGATTGGCCGCCTCGGTCGTGCGATTTGACGCCGTTAGATTATTTCCTGTGGGGCTACGTCAAGTCTATGGTCTGTGCCAACAAGCCAGCGACGATTGATGAACTTCGTACGAATATCGAACGTGAAATTGCAGCAGTATCGGGCGAGTCAGGAAAATGAGGACAATACGAAATTAATGGTTCCAACCAGCAGGGCCTCCACGCAATTAGACCAAAGCGTGAACGTGGATAACCTTTATAATTTCGAGGTGGTGGACGAGTATATATATACCTCGGATCTGCCGTAAACGAAAACAACAACGTCAGCCTTGAGATCAAGCGGAGAATTGTGCTTGCGAATAGATGTTATTTTGGGCTAAGCAAGCACTTTAGAGACAAAGCCCTCTCTCGAGTAACAAAAGTCCAATTATACCAGACTCTCATACAACCTGTCTTGCTTTATGGCGCAGAATCATGGGTATTATCGCAAGCAGACGAAACTTCTGTAGGAGTCTTCGAGAGAAAAATACTCCGAAAAATGTATGGCCCTATAGAGCACAACGGCGAGTATCGGCAACGCATTAATCATGAGCTATATGAGGTTTATCCTGACATTGACATAGTTATGCGGATCAAGATAACGCGATTGCGCTGGCTGGGCCATGTCAGTAGAATGGATGAAGACGAACCAGCGCGAAGGGGTTTCGAATCCGAATTCGAAGGAAGACGAAAAATAGGAAGACCAAGACTCCGCTGGAGGGATCAGGTTGACGAATCTCTGCGTACACTTGGTATTGCCAACTGGAGCGATAACGCAAAAGATCGAACTGGTGGGCGAAATATGTTGTCTTCGTTTTGTAAGGTCCCTGACCCCTCGCGGTTGTTCGTGACCGGATAAGTTAGTAAGTAAGTAAACTCAACGGACTTAATCCCCAACGGACATAACTCGCAAATCGATTTTGGAGGTTATGTCCGCTCATTATGGTGGACACAATCCCCAAATTGTAATTGTAATCGTTGTTAGTCCTGCAGACCTCACGCTTGACTAACTATTGTCGAACAAAAATATTTTTGTAAATAACTGTCAAATGCAATTATTTCGAGAACCATTCAGGAACAATTTTTGAGGCTTATGTGCGCGATGTTAAGCGGACGTAACCCACAAAATCAAATTGGGGCTTTTGACCATTTTCTTTGGGATTATATCTGTTCAGGATCGCAGACATAACGCCCAATGCAATCTGGGGATCATGTTTACGTTTTACATATTAATGGGACTTTCCCAAACAACTGTTTCTTTAAATATTCCAGAAAATACGCATGAAAATATATTTTTATCTTTTAGAGGATATTTAATTTATTGGGGCGATAATTTTAGAGTTTTTGTACGTATAATTATTTTCTAGTTTCTATATATGTATGTTGGAGTACAAATAGAAAATAGAGTGTAATGAAAGAATAAGCGATAAGTGCACACAGGGGAAAGATTAGTTGGAAATGAATTCAGGCATTGAAAATTCCATGATAAAGTCTATATTTTGATCAGAATTCGTAATTGTCAAACATCAAAATTATTTGTCGATGTTATTGATAGATTAAAAATCGATCTTACTAAATACAAGTTGCTACTACCGAATTTTAGTTGTATAAACCAATTTGAGTATTTCAAAAACCTCATTCATCTGAAATGGAATTTACAACTAATGAAATGTACAATATTAGAATTCGTGTTCAAATATTAGTTACTGTAATCATAATTTAGTTTCTGTTACAAAAACACCTGAAACAAAGTTATGTATTCGATTTTTCACAATAGCCTTTGTGGTTAAAGAGAAACTACGTACAATATTGGAATGTTACACGAGGACTTTACAGAAAAACTAATATTTTAAACAGAAAGTGATATATAAAGCTGTGAAAAAACAATAAAGTGTATAGATATCAGCCAGCGAAGAATACATATTAAGCTTGTTTTTTTAATTCCAGCTAAACTTATTTTTCGACGACTTGTATGGGTTGCCGCTTAAAATCGCTTAGCTCCCCATACAAAGTGGTCGAAATATTAGTTTAGCAGGGAATAAAAAAACAGGCTCATTATCATAAACCGAGGTGAAGTGAGACTTTTAAACACAATCGTTAAATATGACGCCACTATTGACGCCTCCACAAACACATGCAGACAATTGTGGATATTTGGCTGGAGGAACTATTATTCTGAATGACACAAATTAACTTAAACATATTTACATACATACTCGTATGATACCCATCCCCATTTTTGGTCGAAAATATGAAAAATTTAGAAAAACTGTCTGTATCTGGAGTTCCTAAGGGTTTCTTACAACGCGTTCCAATTCACATGAAAAGATTTTTTTTTGAAAAAATCGCCAAAATAAGAACATTGTTAAATTAAAAAATGCCTATATCTCGGAAATGGTGCGTCCAATCGCAAAAATAATAATTTTGTTACCTACTTAGGAGGCTTTCACCTATGGATGTCTTCAATACGGCATCACTTTCATTTTTAAAAAATCGCTGAAACTAAAATTTCTGGCATCAAAAATCGCTAAAACGCCCCAATGCCACTATCTCGGAAACGGAGCATGCAATCGAAATCAAAACAATTTTTTATGAGTTTTTAAGGATTTTTCATAAAGTGGTCCATCGTACGGAAGATATTTTGTTCAAAAAATCATCAAAATATCTGAAAATCCAATCGCAATCCAAAATTCGTCCAATCGCAAAAATAATAACTTTTTTACCTCTATAAGAGACTTTAACCAATGGATGACTTTAATACATCACTTATTTAAAAAAATCGCTACACATACATGTGTGTATTTTAGCGATTTTTTATTTGAAAAATGTTTGTTTAATGGATTTTAAGTGATGCCGTCTGAGAGGCATTCATAGGTCTTTTATAGAGAAAAAATGTATTATATTTGGACGCACCGTTTCCGAGTTATAGCCATCTTTTTGTTTTAGCGATTTTCTTATTTTGGGGATTTTAAAAAAAAAAAATTATTTCATGCGAATGGGAACACTTTGTGAGAAACCCGTAAAAATTTGTTTTTTTGATTGGACACAACGTTTTCGATATATAAAATTTTTTTCATATTTTCGATCAAAAACGGGCACGAAATTCGAACCCTGTACCTCGTTTCTGTAGTTCTCGAATCGAAAAAGTTTTCACATGAAACATGTGAATTGAAATAATAACGCTACGAATCGGTACAAAAAATCGCTTCTCACATGTGACTGTTTCTACAATATTTGTTTTGCGAAAACTTTCTATGACGTACTGCTTTGTCCATGCTTATTGGAAAAATGCGAGAAAATCGGTTTCTAAAAAGTAGGGAGTCGAAAAATTTAAAATTTTAAACGTCAAAAATACTCACAAATTAAAACGGTGCGAGATTTGTTATTTATTACCTGTTAAACTATTTTTTCGGCCACTTTATATGGGGAGCTAAGCGATATTAAGCGATTTTAAGCGGCATACAAAGTTGTCGACAACTTAGTTTAACAGGAAAAGAGTTGGCGCATTATTGTGGGTACAACATCAAAAGTGCCGTCAACGAGCCAACAATCGCTTTTTTGTATAAGTTGAATTGATGATTTTGTGCCGAATATAACCATATATTCATCTCCCACTTTCTCTTCTGCCAATATAAATAATTCGTTATCCAAAACGTATAGATTTAGAGGGTAATCTATTTCATCTATTGCTTGCGGCTCTCTGAAAACTCCCATTTCATTCCGAGTGTATCCTATTTTTCGCTTTTGCGCGTACTTCGAGGGAAGGTAATCGCGACATTTTTGGTTTGTAATTACCACCGATTGTTGCACTATTTGACTTGGATTAAGGGGTTTGTTTATAGCGGCATATTTTACAAAAGTATTTGTTCTGAATGTTTCCACTGCACTAGCAATAGGTTCGTGGGTATGCTTTTTTGGATATCTTCTTAAAACATGCTCGTTATTTTCCATTGCTGTTATTATTCGAGAATTCTGGAATTCTTCTCGAGCACGTCCAATTAAAGGTTCCTTTTTGTCTTTTCATTTCCAAATAATAAAAATATCCGTTGAGACACAACATTTCTTTATTTTTATTGGTTGTTATTAATTGCACTTTATTCATTTTTATTTTTTTAAACACGACACATTAAACAACACAATTGCGACTAATTTTAAATAAAATGCTGGAACATAATTTTTGACCAAACACACAGTGTATGTGATGCATTTTATTTAAATTTGCAGTGTTTTTTAAACAGTATTTTTTTTAAAATGTAAGGGAAAGTTAGGGCAAAGTGATTTCTTAATTGTTTTAGTTTTATGTATGTGTTTGTAATTGCATTTTCAGTTAAATAAAAAATTATTTGAAACAAATCGCGCGATTTTTTTCAAATAATTTTTTAATTAACTGAAAATGCAATTACAAACAGAATTTTGTGAAACAGAATTTTGAAAAACAGAATTTTGGAAACCAGAATTTTGAAAAACAGAATTTTGTAAAACAGAATTCTGTAAAGCAGAATTTTCGTCGAATAGAATTTTATACCCAACCCAAATTTTTAATTAAATTTTTTGAAAAAATTCAATTATATTTTTAATTGAAATTTACAGGCCAATATTTTTTTCTGTGTGGTCTGGCAAGCTGTGAGAACAACCAATCATATGTAATACACAACCCAAGCTGTTTGTTGACATGCTAACATTTATAGCATTTCTTTTAATCTTTAATGCTTATGTTATCTATTTCTGTTTTTACTTTGCACTTCCAATCAAATTTGGTTGTATTAAAATTACCTTTTATTTTTAACAGCGCGGAAACTCAGTTCTTTGGAATTAAGTTAAGTTAACTGTTGATTCATCCCCCATCCGAGGAACCAACATGCATATACTATTCCACAGTCCACAGACTTATATTCCAGTTTCATATTACCACCATAAGAAAATACTGCATTTAGGTGGTGTCTAAATAAATATCCCCTTTATTTTGATCAGCGCCATCTAGAAAAATTCGCGTAAACTAAAAATTGTATCGGAGAAGTTGTTTAAACAAATTCGGTGATAGTTAGCAGAGACATCTGTCGACACCACCATAGTACATAAGAATGTGCCAACATTGTTAACGCAGCCACGAACCTTACTAAATACGTTATGAAATGTCATTACCATATGTATTGAAACGACAGGTGGAGCTTTTATTTTAGCAGCTGTGCCAATCGGTATTAAAGTACTATGGTGAAAAACATTTGTTATGGTGAGAAAAATTTCCATCTTAGCCAATCACTTTTTTTTTACTTTTTGCTTTACGTGGTCTCGCTTGGAACATTGATGATTTGCCACCTTGTAAAAATCGACTGATGCTTATTGATCTTCCTACACTTGAAAAACGCAGGTATATGTTAAATGCTATGTTTATTGTAAAACTCATTAGGGGTTGTATAGATTCAAATTTTCTCGTGAGTCAAATAAATTTTAATGTTCCCTGTAGACAAACCCGATATTTCTATCCTATAAAACTACCGACTGCCCGTTATAATTACGATTACTACAATCCTTTTCGACGCGTTTGCCTCCTTTACAATGAGATCTATAATTCCTTACCCGCTTCAGATTCTTTGAATATAATTAAGCAACATTTAATTCGTAATTAATCGGGAACTATTATCCAGCTTGTGTTGCCAACCATTTTCCTCTGATAAACAATCTTATTATAAATTCTGAATTCTACAATGAATTGTAGCTGACGCTGAATACGTGGATGGATCATTAGCGGTTGACGCCAGATGCTGACATTCATGTCCCTCATCTTCATGTTCCAGATTTTCAAGTCCCTACTCTTCCTGTTTATCTCTCATTATGCTATTTTTATGTTCCTGTTTATCGTTCCACACATATTGTTGCGACGTTCCTGCTCCAGATGTGACTGCCTATGTTATCTCCTATGATTTTATCCTAAAGTTCCTGTGAATCATTCCACTAAAATTTGTGTAGTTTGTTTACCATTTCTCTTGTTCCTGCTCATCCCCCTGTTGTTCTACTCCACCTGATGTTCCTGTTCCTGTTCCTCATGTTCCAGATGTTCCTGTCCCAGCTCCTGTATTGCTACTGTTTTAATTATAAGTTATTTTTTATTTTTGTATTTTGTATTATTTTTTAACTATTTTGTTTCATTTTAATTATTCTATGTTAATATTTTTATATTTATATTTTTCTTTTTTTAAATTTTTAAATTATACAAATTTTCTTCATATTATTTTGAATTTTACTCTACTCTTTTTCTTATGTTAAATGTATTTTAATTTTATTAAGTATTATATGTTATATCTACTACGTATATAATATAAATTTTATAACGTTGTCGAAAAAATATTACCGGCTGTATCCTTTTGAGGATTGTAGCTGCGAGATAAATAAATAAATAAATAAATAAAAAATATCAATAAATTTTGACAATTTCATCATAAGAAGACGACTTAAGGCGGAATTTAAATATAATTATGCGCAATGAATATTTTAAGCAAAAATATTTGCAATTGCTTTTACCAATTCTTTTGGGAATAAGATCTTTACAATCCATGAATATGTTCCTTCTGCAAAATTTCTTCCAAATTTCTAGAAAATTTCATCCAAATTGCTTCGACTTTCTTTGTTTTGTTTACAAATAAATTATTTACAGAGCTACACGTCGACATAAAAACTTTTCGGCTGCGCCGAACAATTGGATCAAGCGGATGATTAAAAAAAATTTCAAGAGGTGTCAGGGGACACCCGGTTGGAACGAAGTTTCTTTCGCTATATGTAGTTCCAACACGCCTAAGGCGCCCGTTTAAACATACGTTAATTTAAATGGATCTTTGAAAAAGGTACTTATTGTAAAATGATGAACTTTTTTTAAGAAAAATGTTTTTTTTTATAGAAAGTACTTTTTTTTAAAAAGTATATTTTTAGGTCCTGTTTGTAAGAATATGTATTATATTTTCCCGAAAAGGTAATTTTTTAAAGAGAAGTACATACTTCTTTTATTAAAAGCTAATGTTTTTTGAAGAAAGTTACTTTTTGTAAGAAAATGAGAATGTATTATTTTTGAGAAATTGGAATTTTTTTAGAATTGGTCCTTTTTTCAGGAATATGTACATTTTTAAGGGTAGATTCTTATCTCAAGAAAAGTTATTTTGTTTCACATAAAAGGTACTCTTTAAAGAAAAGCTAGTTTAATAAGAAAAGGCAATTTCTTGGGAGACAATGTACTTTTTTAAGAAAAGGTACTTAAAAAAACCTTTTTTTTTTAAGAAAAGGTAGATTTTGTAAGAAAATTTACTTTTTTTAAGCAAAGGTACTTCTTTAAGATATGTTACTTTGTATGTATTTTTTTTGAGAAAATTTACTTTTTTTAAGAAAAGGCACTTATTTAAGAAAATGTTATTTTTTAAACTTCTTTCACTTTGGCTTTTCTAAATTTACTTTTTATTGGGTTCGAAACTACAGTATATAATAAATTAGCTGGACCCGGCAAACTTCGTTTTGTCTTCAAAGTTTTTTGTAATGCCAAAGTGTGAACAAGAATACAGTGCGCAGAAATATTATGAAGAAGAATGTAAGATAACTGTTTATTAGAAGAATTTGATTAGATTTCGATCGTGTACTGATTAGTCTAAAAAGCTTCTCATTATACTATAATAGCTGTTCCCGTTGCGCTTCGCTACCCCAGAATTGTAATTTTAATGAAACACAATTTTGTTATTTTTTTCTATTTATTAAAGTGCTCTAGTTTTGTCACCTGGTGCAAATATATATATGTAAGTCTGAAGGTTTACTCACACGTGAACATGCAACATATATTGTCCGTGGGAATAACACGGATTTGTCAAATTTAAGCCACAGACTTGAAGCGACTGCCCTTGCGCTTTATTAATGGTCATCGCAAGTGGCAACCGAATCGGAAACTGAAATATTTTGAAATCGATGGGCCATGTCTGTAGGTATCATGGGAATACGTGGAATCAGGGCATCGGTTCCATTATAGTTTCCATTGATTATAGTAGTCTCTATAAGATTATTCTGAAGTTTTTAAAAAATGAATTATTGGGATAAAGATATTTAGGATGCTCTTGAAACTGACCTCATTGATATTCATTTTCATTCGTACCTGTGGTCACTTTTTTTAGCTTCATAGTGTGACCTTTTTAATAGCAATATTTTCATTGGGTTTCCCCAACAAGTAATTTGAATCATATTAGTAGTATTACCGAACTTCACATTCGTACACTGTATCAAACAATTGTCCGTACAAGCCAGTTGTGAAGATATTTTAATGTATCTCAAAAGATATATGGCCGATTTGATTCAACTATTTTTTTTTAAAACGGCAATATATTTTTTTGTGATACAAGTGCCTGGTGTACGGACAATTGTTTGATATAGTATATATAATAGACAAATATTGACGTGTGTGGGCGGCGCCTCGTCCCATTGTTGCTACTTTCTTCCAAATAGCCTGTTCGTATCTGTAGCACAACTACAACATTCTGTGAAATTTACAGGACGATCAAACTATTATTATGATGATATAACGGTTTATTTTAAAAGGGGCGTGGCACATCCCACTTCCATCCTGGCAGTAATCCTTGTATCTTCATACCTCTGATAGCTAATGAGATATAGCCATTAATCCACTCACTACCAATTATAAATAAGGACTATCAGTAGGTCATTAGTACCACATTGTAAAATTTCTATAACCAGCGGTTTATTAGAAAAACCGTCAGAGCGATTTTTAAAAAGGGGCGTGGCACATCCCACTTTCGCCCTATCTGTAATTCGAACTGTACGAACAACTTATATACCAAATCTCATCTTCATACCGCAGATAGTTCATGATATATAATTATTTTAAAATTGAAGTTGTATGGGCCATGCCACGCCCCTTTATCCAATCTTTTCCAAGTATAGCCAAGGACTATCAGCAGGTCGTCGGTACCTTATTGTGAAATTTTCATAACAATCGGTGTATTAGAAGAGCCTTCAAAGCTATTTTTTAAAAGGGGCGTGGCACCGCTCACTTACACGCTGACTGTAATTCGTACTGTACGAACAACTTATATACCAAATATCATATTCATACCTCTGATAGTTCATCAGGTACAGCCGTACAAAATTTCAAGATTTATGCCACGCCCACTATTGCAATCCGTCTCATTTTTTGTTTCGTCACGAAGATTTCTGCCAAATGCATCCACACAAATTTTCAAGGCGAGTGGTGAAATAGTCCTCCAGATATTGCGTTTTCAAAAATAGAGTCCAATGGGCGGGGCCACGCCCACTTGATATATCAAAAATTCAATTACCCTATTTTCACCACCGACCACACAGCAACATTCTGTGAAAATTTCAAAGGGATCAGTCCCCGTTTTCGAGGCTATACGGTACTAAAAAATGCAAACAAACAAAACAAACACATCTGATTTTTGTAATACATATAACTTAAATTAGTCATTACCTTTGAAAAAAGCCTTTAAAAATAAAACTCCTAATGATTACGGTCCCTAACGTCAGTGGTTGAAGGAACAACAGACGACGACGGTTTAGGAGATAAGAGAAGACTGTCCAAATTATCCAAGTTAGGAGTTACTGGCATTATTAAATTACGTCACTAGAAGATTTTTTCCGTTTTGAAGAGGACGAGATGTCTTCAGGCCATTTAAAAGTATCAAATATATCCTCCAACGATTTAAGTTTCAAACTAATAGAGACAAAATCAGTATTTAAAGTTTGAAATCTTTTCTCTGCCTCCTTAAATAGCCTAGCTCTAGCGAAACCCGCTTTCCTTAGCCTTAATTATGTCATAATGGCTCCCATTGAAGCCAGCACACTTCACATGTTCATGACTATCACAAAGCCAACATTGAAGAAATCAACCCTCATAAATATCACTGACTGTACAAATCCTAAATCCTAAAAGTATGCATCATAATACTGTAGCTGTATACAGGGTTATAGCATGAGACGGTTAAAACAACGTTGTTTAAAATTTTTTCATTTTGCCCCCATCCAACAATTTCAAAAACAAAATATTGTAAAAAAAGTGAAAAAACTGACAAATATATTTATTAAAATTGATTGAGTCACCGTAACCCAAATTAGTGTCTAAAAACTTCGGTGCCGCCTCACCACAATAAAAATATCGGGAGCGGGAGTTCGGTTTCGCTTTACACAACGTGTTTGTCCGCTGGTGTGTGTTTGTTAAACTTCAAAAATCGTCTTGTCAAAACTTACCTAGCTCCATTGGCTAGTCAAATTTTATTCACCACGCCAATGTCATATTTTTACTAACCTGTGCACTTTGATACCGATTGGAACAGGCTCTTAATGCGAAATTGACAATTGGAAAATTAACCGAATTTTTGGAAATAATTTATACAAATCTATATATAAATTAATCGATGGTTTTTACTATAAAATTACTTACTTACTTATCCGGTCCCGAGGTGTCAGGGACCTTACAAAACTAAGATCAATGTCGGGATATAGCTCATACAGCTCATGGTTCATGCGTCGCCGATACTCGCCCTTGTGCACTATGGGGCCATACATTTTTCGGAGTATTTTTCTCTCGAAGACCCCTACAGATGTTTCGTCTGCTTGCGATAAGACCCAGGATTCTGCGCCATAAAGAATAACAGGTTGCACGAGAGTCTGGTATAGTTGGACTTTTGTTACTCGAGAGAGGCTTTATCTTTAAAGTGCTTGCTTAGCCCAAAATATCATACATATATTCACAAACATAATTCTCCGCTTGATCTCAAGGCTGACGTTGTTGGTTTTGTTTACAAAATAATAAAAAATATATCCCAATTTGAAATTTTGTCTTGAAGATAGGTTTGGTAGTATTTCCCTAGGCTAATGACAGTAGGTAACGGCAGTTTATGTAATACATCTACACGACATGCCACTAGTTTTGACCTAGGTGGCTTAAATTGTAAATGGACTGACAATCTACGTAATACCGTCCTATTGATTTGACAGCATTATGTCATGGCTGACGATTACTAAAGCCTAGGCTGAATGTCTATAGAGGAAGTTTTTATCATTTGTCAATGGTAAGACATTTGTATGGATTTGAAGTTTTAAAAAAATTTCAAACTGAGAAATTTATATTTCGTTGTAGTTTTTTAGTAACTTACACAGAGCAACACGAAAAAATATAACCATATACGGACACAACTACGTGACAAAAGACCAAAAAAAAAAGACCACTGTCTCCCAGTTTTGCCCAACGTAAAAAAATAAATAAATAGTTTCCCATTACATCCCATAAAGGGACTGGGGAGAACTTCTCACAATCACTGAGCTGTGCGCTTTCCAGTTTTCACTCACTGATTGGGACCTACAGTTTTACACCGATTCCGAACGGTATTTTGAGAAGCTTTTTCATGGCTCGATACTCGATAGTGTCGCCGTCACTATGCGAGGTGACCGCCGCCGAAAGAAAATTTGAAGGTGGTCAGAGCCGGGTTCGAACCCGGGATCTCATGTACAAGAGCCGCGCACACTAACCATTGCACCACGAACGTCCTCCAGCTTTTTTTTTAATGGACCCTCAAAGAAGTGGGGCCTCGGTGTCATTTTTGCAAAAAAAGTGATCATTTTCTCAAGCTCATATCTTGCAAACCGTTCGGAATTTTGATTTACTCTGTGAGGCAAAGTTGTAGCTCTTGTAGAATATAAAATCAAAAAAAAAATTCATCTTCAAGGTCAAAATCGCGAAAAACTTTAAAAAATGAGCGAAAAATCGCCCAAAAAGCGTTTTTTTTTTATTTTCCGCGTTGACGAACAAATTTACTTTATGAAAAATTCGCCAATTTTCTTTGGTCTGGTAGGCCTTACAGCGCTGATTAAAACCCGAGAGTTTTTTTAAGAAGGCCGATCCAACTTCTTGAGATATAGGCCTTTATAGCTTGAGTATATAATCGCTTATATCTCACCCATTTCTTATCCGATCTGGTTGAGATGGGTTTCATTGAGAAGACCTTTGAAAACGCTATAAATCTGTATACAAATATGTTAATGTTTATTAACTCATTGGGGCAAATTAAAAAAAAAAAAATTTTTTAACCTCACTTTTTTAATAAAAATCTGGTTTTCTCAAAAAACAGCCCTAGTAAACTTAGTTCTTCCTAGACTCAGTAAAAGACAACACTTCAAGCTTTTTTTAAGGTATAATACTCCGCATTAACCCTTCTAAGACCGGAGATAGTGAGGTTTTCTAACAGAAGTACTTTCTGGGAGCCAACATTTCGCTTAAAAACAATTGAAGTGTAAGAAAATAAGCGATTTCTTAAAAAAAATGTTGATATCCAAACCTTTAAACGTAAATAATTGTCAGTGAGGAGGCCGAGTGCGTGAGTGCACTGTGCAGGACCAATACGTACACAACTATTAAAATAAAGTTACTAGTAGAATATTATGCATGAGTACAATATTAGGTGTCTTATTGACCTGCTGGTCCTGAATGGTGATTTAAGCATATCTTGTCTACATGTCATATGGTGACCAGAATTATCGACAAACTGCGGACGATTTCTGCTGTCTTTTTACCAAATGTCTGAAAATGTCAAGGGGTGTCATGAAGTTTTTGTATGGAACTAGATCGGCAAGTCAACAGGGACCCTGACATGCCATGATGTCATTGGGAAATTGCAAACTGGGATGTTTTGTAACTAAAATTTTTTTTATTGTGTGTTCTATAATACACACAAGATATCTAAACTCGAAAGAAATCTTTTAATGGATAAGTTTTTTTTTAAATACATCTTTTACTTTTTCTTTTTATCGGGGTTAGTTTTAATATTTTAACTATACTTTACTTACTTACTTATCCGGTCTCGGACAACCCCGGGGGTCAGGGACCTTACAAAACGAATATAACATATTTCGCCAACCAGTTCGATCTTTTACTTTATTTCTCCAGTTGGCAATACCAAGTGTACGCAGGCATTCGTCAACATGATCCCTCCAGCGGAGTGTTGGTCTTCCTATTTTTCGTCTTCCTTCGAGTTCGGTTTTGAAAACCCTTCGTGCTGGTTCGTCTTCATCCATACTACCATAGAGAAATACTTAAGAGTTTCCATTACTCTCTTCGCTGCCTCTTCATGACGACGAAGTAGTAGGCCATTTTTTATTTGTTGCGGTATTTTATCAATTTTACACTTTCGTTGGACATAAAACGGACAAAAATCGAAGGGAATTCGTATTTTCGTTCAATACAAATAATATAAAACATAATTTAGCTGTCATTAGCATCAAGAAATACTATTTAAAATTAGTTCCTGTATTCTTTGCTCCCTCATTCTCCATCATCGGCTTAGTACCTTTTCGATCAGCTGTGCCATAGAATCCCCCTGATTCTACTGACATGGCCTAGCCAGCGCAATCGCGTTATATTGATCCACTTAACTATGTCAATGTCAGGATAAAGCTCATACAGCTCATGATCCATGCGTCGCCGATACTCGCCGTTGTGCACTATTCCGCCATAAATTTTTGGGAGTATTTTTATCTCGAAGACTCCTACAGACGTTTCGTCTGCTTGCGATACGATCCAGGATACGCGAGCAGCATGTGACTTTTGCTGCTGATGGTTATATTCATGTTGACTGCAGCTTTTCTCATAATGATCTCCATTAAGATGTTAAAGAGATCGCACGATAGGCTGTCGCCTTGCTCGAGGCCTCGCTAAGTTTCGAAAGGTTCGGTAAGATCCTTACCAACTTTCACTGCGGATTTGGTGTTCGTCAAGGCCATCCTGCAAAGGCGTATGAGTTTTGCAGGAATACCAAGCTCAGACATTGCTTCGTAGAGTTTCCCCTGTATCGGGCTATCGAAGGCCGCCTTATAATCGACAAATAGATGATAGGTGTCGATTTATTTTTCGTGGGTCTTCTCGAGGATTTGGCGTAGCGTGAAAATCTGGTCAGTTGTCGATTTTCCAATCCTAAAGCCACACTGGTATGGTCCAATCAGGTCAGCGATAATTGGTTTTAGTCTTTCGCACATTATATTTGATATAACCTTATAAGCTATGGATAAAAGACTTATTCCACGGTAGTTGGTACATATACTCGGGTCACCTTTTTTAAATATTGGGCATAGTACACTGAGACTCCAATCGCCGGGCATGCATTCATCTAACCAAATTTTGATTTTGCAATCCATCGGCTCCTGCGATTTTGTTGTTATTAAGCCGGGAAATAGCTGTTCTGACCTCGTCTTCGTTAGGAGGGGGTCATCGACGTCGTCGTCCATATTGTGATAGATTGTACCATCGTCATATCTCTGGTACCAGTAGCGTGGAGAAATGATCTCTCCATAATCCCAACATGCTCTGCACATCTGCGATGAGATTTCCGTCCTTGTGTTTACAGAAGGGGGGCCCTGAACCATGTCCACTAGTTCCGTTTTTGATTCTTTGGTAGAATTTTCGGGGTTCGTTCTTCCTTCTGTATGTCTCAATTTTCTCACTCCCGCGCTTTCTCCACTGCCGTTTCTTACCCCTAAAGAGACGGTTTACCTCCTTTTTTTTCTCCCTATACCGCTCAGTTGCAGCACGCGTTGCAATTGACTGAAGCATTGCCATACGTGCAGCGTTCTTTTCATCATTTGCAAAGCGACACTCTTCATCGTACCATGGTTTATTGCGAAGCGGTTTTTCGAAACCAAGTGCGGTTGTTGCGGCAGTTTTTATAGAGTCGGAAATGGGTTTCCACTGCGCATCAGGATCGTCATCGGGAGGGGGTGGGTTCTGTGCCAAAAGCTGCGAGAGCTTCCTTGAGTAGGCTGTGGCTAACTCTGGTAATTGCAGCTTTCCGATGTCCAGCTTCCTCTGCGTCAGGTTTCGTACGCTTTTCACTCTACTTAATCTTGTGCGAACCTTTGCTGCTACCAGGTAGTGATCAGAATCTATGTTAGCTCTTCTGATCACTCGTAGGTCCATTATACTGGATGAGTGCCTGCCATCAATTACCACGTGATCAATTTGGGTCTTCGTTCTTTGATCAGGTGATCCCCAAGTAGCCTTGTGGATGTCTTTATGCTGGAATCTTGTAACACTAATGACCATGTTTTTTGCCGCGGCAAAGTCAATCAGTCTCATACCGTTGTCGGAACTGTCAGCATGTAGACTGAAATTGCCAATAGTTGGATGAAACACATTCTCCCTGCCTACTTTAGCATTAAAATCTCCTAGTACAATCTTAATGTCATGGCCAGGGCAGCGGTCATACGTTTCCTCTAGGAGCTCATAGAATATGTCTTTAGCATCATCATCTTTCTCTTCTGTCGGGGCATGCACACAAATTAGGGAAATATAAAAATATTTCGTTTTTATGCGGATTGTGGCTATACTTTCACTTACAGGATTGAACCTAGAGACTAGATGTCGCAGTCTTTTGCCAACTACAAATCCACAACCAAATTCATGTTTTTTTTTTCATGGCAACTGTAGTATATATCGCAGTTTCTTTTTCTTGTGCAGCCATCGTATTTCCTGGATAGCGGTAATGTCAGCCTTATAACTTTCGAGGATGTCTGCCAATTGGATTCTTGCACTGGATCTATATAGAGTTCTTACATTCCAAGTGTATATCCGTAAATCGTGGTACTTATAACGTTTGCGGGGGTCGTCAACAAATAGAGGTTGTTTATGTTTTCTTGTTCGTTTATGTATTTTCACTGCAATTATGAACGGTGGCGAGAGGCAAACCCAGTCCATCATGTTTTTGCATTGTACCTACTGCCAGGATATTTGATTGCAGCCGTCCATTATGGATCACACACTGACTAGGATGCAATATGTCTAACCTGGATTTTCTTCTTTTGGTTTCCATCCGCCGTTGACCCGTATGTGTGGCTCATCCGCCTTCAGAGGACAAAAGAATATGCCCGATTGTTTGATGAGCTTCAGTGACATCAGTCACCTACTAAACCTGATTTGCTGCTCATTTGTTTCGCCTTCTCACTCTAGCTAACTAACGGAGGTTTTCGAAAATCCATTGCCCAGGACATACTGCGTGGAAGTGGTGAGCTGCTTGGACTGCCCAATGAAGGAATCATTTCTGGCCAATTCCAAGTGAATGGCTATCAGAAACTTTCCACCTCCACGGACAGTCCCATGTCCATGACTATACTTTAGGGTTGTTTTTTCGTGGGTAATGGGTTATTCTGGGTAACCCTTTATTATTACCATTACCCACAGGGTAATGGATACAAGTATAACGAAAGATAGAACTGATTGGCGAAATATGTTATCTCGTTTTGTAAGTTCCCTAACCTCTCGGGGTTGTCCGAGACCGTATAAGTATAACAACAGCCAGGCGAATTTCCGTACGCTACAACTCCAACAACCAGTCCAATTCTGTAACAGGTTACAGCACGCTGGTCTAGCCGCCGCCACCAGGTTAGTCAATCAAGCCGCCGCCGCCGGGTTTCCCAGGTCCCAACGCCGCCACCGAAGAATAAACAATCGGCGTACACATCTAATACAATTGTTTAAGTACTTGCCCACTGTACACAATTTTTTTTTTGGTTTTTGGTTTAAAACACAAGTTGTTTCCAAACACGTAAAAAATCAGAAAAATTAAAACAAAAGTTTGTCCATTTTTTTATACTGTTTCATATCTTTGCTAATAAAACAACGTATATCTGAAGGAAATCGATTTGTAAATATTCGTTTTTATTAAAATATAAAATAATTGTAATTATAAGTAATGTCTTGTTTTGGAGTTGGTTACTTTTATGAGGAATCAAATACAGTCTCCCATCCCAATATCCCTGGACTGCCGTTCGATGGACATGACATGCACTTACATATGTCACCGAGATTCTCCGGGAAAAATCTAAATGCGAATGCGTGAAATGAACTGTGAACATATTTACACCTGTGGGAGACATATAGTTAGAACGAAAAACAGATAAGAAGATGAAGGAATTGGCAAATAAGTATATTTGGAATTTGTTAGCTTTTACCAGTTTTTTTTCTGGCCCATCGAAAATGTCTTCCTTGACTTGGACCGTGTAAATCCAAAGTGTTGTTAAATAAGTGAAATGTTGGGAAATTGGATTTCAAGAAACTTTTATGGCCAGTTTCACAGTTGGTACCACTTTTAGATTTTTATGTGAAATTATTTTTTACTTGGTTTGTTTTTAAAATTCCTTAACTAACTTTTCAGTTTCTAAATAAGGTACAATTCCATAATCGTGCTTGTAAAAAATCACATAAACACTTACACCACTTTGCCTTCAGAAATATTGAATTTGAAAATGTAGACTATGACAAAACCAAGTTTTGTAAGGCAGGCACTTAGACTTCGGAAACAAACCTACAAAAAATAGTTTCAAAACTCATAATAATGATCAATTTATCAAACTGTTTTGAAAAAATATTTGATTAGCAACAAGCAAAAAAGAAAATAAACAAAACAGTTTTTATCCGACTGATAGATTTGAAAAAATGTTGTGAACATGATAGTGATGCGAACAACTTCGATTACATTCTGCTTTGGCATCCAGAACAATAGGTGATGTTCATGATCATGAATCACAAGTCTGTGGTTCGTTTTACATCACCTTGATTTTGACGGAATAGCTGATCTTGATTCTGTAGCTATAGAACTATGTCTTCGGTGTCTTAACATTCTTTTGATTAGGGGTAGTAGAAAATTTGACTTGAGTTCAGGAATACTAAGCCCAGGAACTTGACTACCGTCTCACTATCAGAGAAGTCATTGAATCCAATGACTGCTGGATTATACATTTACTAGTTGAAAAGCCCGTCAAACGACGGTCAAAACTTAATAATGTATATATGTACATGTGCCTGTTGCTGTTGTTGAGCGGAGATATAAATTGTTCGCCTAAAAGTATACAATGATCTAAAACATTTTAAACCGTTTTTATGTAGTTGGCAATGCATTAACCTTCACCGCAGTGAGGCTAGCAAATTATTATGTAGTATGATTAGTTGGTCACTCTATAATTGCCAAATTTTCTGCCTGACACACGCCACAAATATGAGGTAGGCTATAAGAAAATAACAACCCTGAGTCCCTACACCCAAAGAACTAATTGTTTTAAAAGAGGTTGTAGCAACCGAAAATTCGGCTGTTACCACCGAATTGAGGTTGCCACAACCGAATTGAGGTTGTTACGACCGAATTTAGTACCCACGACCGAAATTCCGTTGAAGCAACCTCGTTTCATAATTGATTCGGTTGTGACAAATGAATCTTCAATTATATTCGTTCAGTCAACTAAATTTTCCAAAATTTCGGTTGGAACAACCGAATTTGAAATTGATTCGGATCCCACAACCAAAATTTATACCAAATTCGGTTGAAGTAACCGAATTTGGCATCAATTCGGTTACAGTAACCGAATTTGGCATCAATTCGGTTGTAACTATCGAATTTGGTATCAATTCGGTTGTCACTACCGAATTTTGTATCAATTAGGTTGTAACTACCGACTTTGGAATCAATTCGGTTGTTACTACCGAATTCGGCGTCAATTCGGTTGCTGTAACTGAATTTCTCATTAATTCTGTAGGTACAACCGAATTTCATTTTGAATTCGGTTACCACAACATAATTCTATGTATTTAAAATTTGACGTTTAAAATTATAAAAACAAATACATATGTATTATATTAAAATAAGTTAAATAATGTATAAGTGTTCTGGTCTGGGTGTTGTTGGTGGTAAGGTAAGTAAAAATATTGTGATTGTGGTTTTTTGTTAAATTGTCTTATTTTGCAGAGAATTTCCAAGCCGATATCAAGAATTTTGAAGCTTTCCAAGTTCGGTCGTTTGAGATATGCTCCAATAATCTGTGTAGGAAATGGTAGGACCGATAATGGCCGGGACTTCAAAAGAGGTCGGTAGTGGCATGTGAAATAAATGTGTTATTCTAAAGATTACGCTACATAAATAACTTTATTTTCTCGCTCTCTAATGTTTTTCATAAGAATACTAATAAATAATTAGTTAATAATAAAAAAATCCAAAATTCATTTCTGACACTATCTAAATTCGGTCGTGACAACCTCTAATGAGGTTGTGTCAACCTCTAATGAGGTTGTGTCAACCTCTAATGAGGTTGTATCAACCTCTAATGAGGTTGTGACAACCTCTAATGAGGTTGTGTCAACCTCTAATGAGGTTGTATCAACCTTTAATGAGGTTGTGTCAACCTCTAATGAGATTGTGATAACCTCTAATGAGGTTGTGACAACCTCTAAATTCGGTTACGGCCAATTCGGCTGTAGCAACCGAATTTTTCTGTAAGTGTAGATCATTAATTTTCGAATTCACGTATAGATCAGCAACTTCTTTATGCCAGAAATCCCTTTCTGGTAGTACAGTTTAGTATTTTCGACCGAATAGTGGTTTCGCTCTCGAGTAGTTGTCAAATGCAGGAACGTTGGCAGCACTTTCCAGTACCGTTCCATGGTCGACTCCATCCATGCCCATTGTCAGAGTTCCTTAACCTGATGACACACGTAAAATCAATCTAATTGCCTACTATGGCTTTCTGGTAGGAGAGTCTAGTATTTCGGATCGAATAGTGGTTCCGCTTTCGAGTACTCGGTAACTGCCGGACTGTTGGGTGCAATATTCCTGTATTTAATGTCCACCGGCAACAATTATGAATGAATATTATTGCCTTTTCTCTGAATCCTAGCTAGTAGCGCACAATGGTTGGGTTTCTCAAGCACGTGCAACAACACGATAACCCCATAGAGCAATATCGGTCTCACCACCGCTGAACAGATCCAGTGTACAATTCTGGGAAAAAGCTATAGCCTTCTTGCAAATAATTTTCAAATCTACGACTTCTCTCCGTCTCCACCATTTTGAAAATAGCCTACTCTACCCCGACTCGAATATTAAATTAAACCGTATCATTGTTATTAATAGCGAAATAATTTTAACTACAGTGGGGAGCAGAAATGAGTACATGTTTGAAGCATGTACTCCCATTTCTAAGCGTGTACGAAGGCCAATATCAAAGCAAAACGAAATATTGTTTTCCATTTATTTCTTGTCAAATTCTCGACAAAACGTCTCTATTACAAAATAAAAATGCAACTATTTCAAAGATAAAAAACGAAAGAGAAACAACTCGAATGTACTTCATTTTGTACTTTTCAACAACGGTTCACATAGAGCCCTTTCAAATAGTTTTTCTCAAGAAAAATATTAAATGGTGTGTTCATTCAGTCGCATGTAGCTCCAGAAATATTTTACGGATTTTACTGTGCTATATCTTGTTTTGAATGTAATTTTAATTACTACTAAAATCGTGAAATGTTGTATGGTATAACCTCATAATATTTTCTTAAATTTTTGTCTTTTAAGACTTTTATTTCGATTTTCAAAATGACTACATATTTTTTTTTTAAATTTCAATGTCGTGTTTATATACTCATTTTTTTTAGCGACTGTGTGAGTTTTCAGTGGTGAACTAATGCATTTTATTTTTCTGCATTTTTTTTAATGCATTTTTTCAATTTCTGTGAATTTACTTAGAATAGTTAACAGAATGATAATATTTTTCTTTAGTTTATTAATACAACAACTGTCACTTTATCAAACATTGTTGAATAGGAGCCAGCGACAATTTGTTGAAAATCAAGACAACACATACATAGTTCGGTTAACGGTAAACCAAGAATAGAGATATGTATGTAATAATGTAATATGTAAAAGCAGAGAGTAATTATAAGAGCTATGATAAGTGTAATATTGTGATATACAAGAAAATAAAAAAGCAGGCAAGTTTGTACACGCAAAGAAAAAAAAACGTTTATTGCTCGGTTGCCGCAACAATATTTTGATTTGCATTAATTTATTAATCGCTGTTGTGGCAAACGAGTTCCTGTTTGCGTCAAACGCGAACAAACTTACATTTGCCGCAAATTTAAAAAACGTTTGCGAAATTTCTCTCAGTCTGTCGACTTTATGTATACACAGTCTTATCTACTCGTTTGGCATACACACCCATGCATACACATAAAAGTGATCACACACTCTAATGCTTCTACATTGGCAATATATCTTGGATAGACAATTGACGCGTTGTAGTTTGCTGCGCTTTTAGTTGTTATTTGAATGCGAGGTGACACAAGTAGACAGTGAAAAAACCAACCCGTAAAAAGCATAGTTTTTGCCTATAAATTGTAACACCAAAATCACAAAAGTTGGAAAGTTGTACAAAAAAGAGCTTATGGAAGCCATAAATAAAAGATTTAATTACAACTCGGTCGCTGTAACCGATAGAACAGTTGGTAGAACCGTTTTACGTTCTCAGTTCTCAGTTCTCCCAAACGAAATAAAAAGTTTGGATTAACAGATATTCGTTTCTCCCAACTGCGGTCCCCAAGCGAACTTTAGTTATCTGATATTTCGTTTGGTAGGAACGAGTTTTTTCTTTGCGTGTAGGTGTGGCATATGTAATGTCTCTCATCCAATTACCTAGAGTTACAGACCTCTGGAGTCCAATACTTGGAACACCTCTTATACAGGAAACCATTACGGTAAGCAAATGCCAACAAATTCGTCAAACTTTGCATTTCAACGACAATAGCAAAGACATTCCTTGGCGCAATCCTGATTGTGATCGGCTACATAAAGTACGTCCAGTGGTGGACTTCGTGAATGACGCATTTAGTAAAGTCCCAATGGAAGAGCAGCGTCTGCCTATAAAACAGAAATCGAAACAGGCAAATAAAATATCGTCCTATAAGGAGAGCCAGATTTAGGCGCCTCATCGAACGTCGTCATGAAGTTGGCACGTATGATTCCAAGGCACCAAAACTTAAGACTATATTTTGACAATTACCTCACGTCTCTTCGTCTAATGTAATATCTGGCTAAAGAAGACATTCTCAGTCTCGGTATTAAACTAATATATAATGATGGAAAAATAACAAGGCTATCTCGATCTCTCAACTGTTGCACGGAAAGACAACATAATTGCCAATCTGGCTTCAACCTTTGCTGGGCAAAAACCTGAAACTGATGCTCGTAGATGGGACAAACAGAATTCAAGATATGTGCACAGAAAGCGACCCAATGTGGTCGGAGAGCACAGAGTCCGCGTGATTTAATGTGTTTCTCGACGTGAAGTCCTTAACCACAGGTGAGCACCGCCCCACCAAGAACATGTTTGATACGACTGTTAGCGCCGCCCGTGAGATATCCGTGCTACCTCGCATAGAGGGGCAGCCAAGAGATCAGGAATAGGAAGCCTTACACCGTTGGTATACACGATTACGTGGGAGAACAAACGCCCCGTATTCGCATATCCGCCAGCGCGACTTCTTTCTTCCGTCCACGAGCTACCAATTGAGCAACTCTCTGTACATGAGCTACTCCTCCTTGGTAAAGAGTGAGGTACTATCCAAACCTCTTCCGTGATAAGGGCCACGGATTCCATATTTCGAGGATATGCACCTGCCTAGCATACTTCGTTACAAGTAACTGATATACAAGGCAACTACAAAGCCTCTACCAGCGATTTTGGTGGCAACCACAGCCAGCACGATCTCCCACAAGGGGGCCAACACCACCCGTGCTACCAGATAGGCATACTCTCTGGTCCGAGTTTCGCAGTGAAGCTGCTTCCAGTTTTTACTTTGTACTAAGTAGGGGACTGGTCTCCCCCGGCGACAAAAGCATCAGTCGTGAAACAATTTTACAATTTCAACACCAACAACAACATCACGTGACATTTCCATTTAAATGATAAGATTGCAATTTAAACGGTCTAATAACTACAGTCAGACGGCTGCAGCTTTCTCACCGTGGGAGCAAGGCTGTTTCCACCTCTTCCGGTCAATGACAGCGACCGGCAGCCAGTCTTCAGGCTTCGCCCGATGATGCCCCCGTGGGTCACAAAACAAGACACAAACTGAAAGGGCACGAGTTCGAGACCTTCCACGCGTCACTCCCAAACAGCACACGGTACCAGAAATAGGCCTCTGTTCAGACCTCGCGGCTAATCCACTTCCATATTCGACTCCGACGATGTCCGGGAACTGGCAGTCCCTGTGTTCGCAGGGTCCAGCAGTACCGACAACGAGATCCTACGCGGCTGAATAACTAGCTTGAAAAAGCCAGGATCACGAAATACGTTTTAACCACTACAAAAGGGAGACACCGATAGAGACCAGTGAAACCCACAATCACAACTAAACCGTCCTAGCACGCTGACTCGCGAAAACACGAGAGGCAAACCGCGTTGCCACACACAACGCATCCGGAGACAGAAGCATACTACTCACATACCACTCACTACCGGATCTGGTGACACACATGCCGACTAAATCCCTAAAAGCCCCGTAAAGGGGACACTCGCACAAAACATGGAGCCAATCTTCGATTGGCGCTTCTCTATCACACGACTCCCGATCCGCAAGTCTCATTCTGTGCAGCAGCACCATGGGTATATACAAAATTCGGTTGCGAAGTAAAAGGTGGCCTATGCGGCTGTTTTATCATTATTTGGATCTCACAATGGCCAATGCATGGATACCTTACAAAAGGGTTGCTGAATATAAAAAAACTTCAATCAAAATGCTTATCATCATCAGCAGATTTTCGTCTGAACAAAATTACAAAATGGGTACAAAACCTAATTTATTGAAACGAAAAAGCACAAAGGACCTGCTCAGCATTCACCTCCAAAAGCAGCCCCTCAAACCTAGATTGGACACTGGCCGCAATGGTCTGATACGAAAATCAGATGCAGGTATCCGAAGTGTTTTGGATTTACCCATAATGAATGTGAAAAATGCGGGGCAGCCTTATGCTACACAAAACCCAAGAATTGCTTCAGAAACTTTCATCCTTCGTAACAGTACTACAGTATTATAGGTTTTGACCACTTACCTCAGTGTTGCCCAAAAGCAACACTTCTCATTTGTGTAATTCTCTTTTCAAATAATAAAAAAAAAATATCAAAAAAAATGTGTAATTAATTTTTTTGTTATCACCTCCAATGCAAAAAATCAAATAAATAGATCAATAATAGATTCAAAATGATAGAGGGTTAAGACGGTATACAACGCATAACATTTATTTCTTTAATTGAGTTTTTGTTTTATTTTTGATGTGTTAACATCTACAGGTGCGGGTAGGGCAAACTATCAAAGTGAACACTTGCAAACAACACACAGCGTTAGCATCACATACGTGGTTGTTGTACATCAATAGTCTCTGCCTGAAAATAAGTATGATGGTAGCGGGAGCGAACAAACAAGCAGATCGTCGTCGGCAAAGAGTATTTAATAGTATAGAGAACTCATGGAGCGAATTGTATGACTCAAAATCACTGGCGACATCTGGCAAATGATTCAAAACCTATTACTCTCTTTTTATCATAACTTGGTCCATTCACAATTTTGTTGTGAGACATTGATGCCTTTGATACATCCGATTGAATGACCACAACTTTTTGAAAAAATCTTCATTTTACCAACGTTAAATTGGTCAATCATGGAGCGAATTGTATGACTCAAAATCACTGGCGACATCTGGCAAATGATTCAAAACCTATTACTCTCTTTTTATCATAACTTGGTCCATTCACAATTTTGATGTGAGACATTGTTGCCTTTGATACATCCGAACGAATGAACACACCTTTTCGAAAAAATCAGAATCATTGTGTTAATTTTTTTCCCAACATCGTATAGTTTGGCATGGAATGACCCAAGGTACGGTTGTCTTCTAACAAAAAATTAAACATTATTAATTTGTTGATAAATTTGATAAATTTGTTAAGTCATGGAAATATAACCATATACGGTCACCACTACCGTGGGAGACCCGTGTCTCCCATTTTTGCCCAAAGTCACTCACTTTTTATTTTAGGGGCCCCAACGATTTGGGGCCTCGGTGTCATTTCTGCAAAAAAGTTATCATTTTTTTCGGAATTTTGATTTGAGGGAAAGTTGTAGCTCTTATCATAAAGAACACATGATGAACATATAAAATCAAAAAAACCATCTTCAAGGTCAAAATCGCAAAAAACATTATAAAATTCTATTTTTTGTACCTTTTTTCCACCTGCACAGGTTCAAGGAAACAATCAACTACAAAAATGTACCTAAGATCTCAATAAACAACTTTCTGGAACGTATGAACTTCCTAGGAATGATTCTTAACACCGTTTACTTCAACATTGTGATACTATGCTATCTCACCGACCGTAGCAGCACAGGCAAAGCAGTAAGCTCAGCACACGCAACAAGTGACGCAGCACATAATATAAAAGCGACACGACGCTCACATCGAGGCTTTAAACAGCGCGACGTCAACGAGAGCTCAATGGTAAAAGTTATAGAAAAAGTGCTACAGCATAATTCGCACACAACATTGGCAACTGACAATTTCAATATGCAGTGTGAAAATATTGATTTATTTTGCTACGTTTGCGGTCATCAAATCAGAAAAAATTTCTACAAGCTTTCAAAAGGAAAATAATCTTTTAAGTAGTGAATTCAAGAGAGCATATAAGTTGTTTTTCGACGAAGTAGACTTGACCGGTGAAAATTACACACCTAATACAGAAATGTTATAACAATCTCATGGCAAACATAGTATCAATAATGGTAACGCGGTAAACTGGATTAATCGCACAGGTGTTATTTTGGGCTCAGCAAGCAGTTTAGGAACAAAGCCCTCTCTCGACGGACGAAAGTCCAGCTATATCAGACTCTCATTTTACCTGTCTTGACATATGGCTCCGAAACTTGGGTCATCTCGCAAGCGGATGAAAAACACCTGGGAGTTTTCGAGAGAAAAATTCTCCGTAAAATATATGGGACTGTTAGGGAAAACGGCGAGTACCGACGTCGTTGGAACGCAGAGCTATATAGTCTCTATTCTGACGTGGACATAGCTAGACGAATCAAAGTGTGCCAATTGCGTTGGCTAGGCCATGTTATCAGAATGGATGAAGATGAGCCAGCGCGAAAGATTTTTGATAACGTACCCGATGGAAGCAGGAAAAGAGGACGACCAAGACTCCGCTGGAAAGACCAGGCAGAAGAATCCCTCCGTATCCTTGGTGTTACCAACTGGCGAGAAAAGGCGAAGGATAGAGCCGGTTGGTAGAATATGTTGAAATTTGTTTAATTTGTTTGTTTAATTAATATGTGCAAGACGTCTGACCTCATGAGGTTGTAATATAGTCAATAAAAGTAAAGATCATGATGAAACCAGTTGCTATGCATGCGTAAATTACGTATGTCGTCTAAATCGACACACTGAGAAGAACAACATTTATAAAGCAACTGTAACTGTAACAACTACCAGTGCTTGCACCTGAAAATGTTGTAGGACAGAATTTACAGGAATGACTAGAGCAAGTGGTATTGCTTATGAAGATCCATTTGATACGGAATATGAGCCCCAACAGGGAAGAGATGCACCACAACTAATAACACAAATGGAAATGGATTTCATTGTGACCATATTGGGAATATCGCAGCGACTTGCCAATTTTTGACAGCGTTTTTAAAGCTAAAAAAACTCTACGACGTACCGCAAACGGCAAAGCTGAATTTCAGAGCCTCTACACTCTAAATTATGACAATTCATTCGCTTACTGCCACGATATAAAAGCTTTGGTTGTAAAAATCGGAACGAAATACATCGCTAGTGAGAGGAGATTATTTATTGATGTTTCTGTTTCAAGCTTGAAAGCAGTGTTGTTGCATGTGTCGAACCGAAAACCTTCCATTCCGCTAGCAGTGGGTATTAACATGAAAGAAAGCTGTGAAACATTGAAAGATATAATGAAAAAATCCAAAACTACGAAAATAAATGGAAGATTTGCTGAAATTTGAAGGTCATCAGCATTTTGCAAGGGACCATCGATAAGGACGGCTTTCCAAAGTTCTTGTGTTTTCTTTGTAATTGGGATTGGCGCTCACCTCTGAATCAATACCAATGTAATTCGTGGAGACCAAGAATAAGTGTGGAGGAACAAATAAAACAACATAAACTGAAGAATGCACCTTTAATTGACAAAACTCAAGACATCTTGCTGCCACCGCTCCAGATAAAATTGGGAATTGTTAAAAAATTCATCGAAGTGGTCGTTGTAAATTGTCCAAACGCATTCGACTATTTGAAAAGCGTTTTCCTAAAGCGTAGCGATGACAAAATTAAAAAAGGTTTTGTAGTAAATTTAAAATGAATTTTTGTTCACCTCATTGTACTATTTACACTATGTTAATGTTTTCTTATCTGTCTTTATTTTTTGTCTTCATTTAACAGGAGTACTTAATGGCCCCGACATTAGAAAGCTATCCAAGAGCAACTTTGAATCATCGCTTGATGATTGGCATTCATTGGCATGGATTTACCTTCAGCGTGTGCGAGTATGCACTAGAGTCTTGGGAGGGGATTGAAACGCGGAACCGGAAGCAAGAGAATGTGTGAAAGAAATGCTGTATTATTTTGAGAAAATCGGCACATCGATGCCATTAAAGATGAATTTTCTTCATTTTCATTTTGACGATTTTATCAAACAGCTCCCTACCGAATCCGATGAGCAAGGAGAAGGTTTCACCAAACCACAATGCCCATGGAAAAACGGTACAAAGGCAAAAAACTCGAAGCATTGCTTGCAGAGGTAATATCAATTTTATTGATGCATTGTTTTGCATTCCTTTTTCATTCACTTCATTCAGGTATGTTGGTATGTTGTCATTTCAGGTATGTTGGTGGAGTCAAAAGATCACCCTGTATGATGTTAATGAAGTATTTGAAGAAGAAAAAGCTGATGATGGAGGGCAGTCTGGAAGTAACGTGCCTGTGGACACCATAACTTCTGAATCAGAGTCAGATTCGGACGACGATTTGGATCCACAACTTAAGAGAGTGCGATTTGCAAGTCCAGGGCCATCAACATTATAAACATAATACGAATATTTTTTTTTTATTTTTGTAATAGAAAAAACAAATCAAATTCAAAAATTTTGGGAAATTTTTCACTTTTGCTGCTACCTAAACGCTACGTAAGCGTTACCTAAACGGTGTTAAGAATCATTCCTAGGAAATTTATATGTTCTAGAAAGTTGTTTATTGAGATCTTAGGTACATTGCATTTTGATTGTTTCCTTGAATTTTGAACGGTTTGCTACCTATGGTCCTGAACTGGGGGAAAAAGGTAAAAAAATCGAATTATTTAAGGTTTTTGCGATTTTGACCTTGAAGATAAAGTTTTTTTGATTTTATATGTTCACAATTTTTATGACAAGAGCCACAACTTTCCCTCAGAGAGTAAATCAAAATTCCGAATGGTTTGCAAGATATGAACCTGACAAAATGATAATTTTTTTGAAAAAATTAAACCGAGGCCCCAAATATTTGGGGGTCCAAAAATAAACGTGCATGACTTTTAGCAAAACTGGGAGACACGCGTCTTTTTTTGGTCTTTTATCACGTAGTGGTGTCCGTATATGGTTATATTTTTTCGTGTTGCACTGTGTAATTCAGAATCGATCCGACCAATAGCTTAAAAATTTTTGACATTATTAGCACTTCTTTGCAATAGGCCCACTGTGAGACGTTAGGCAATTCTGAAAACGTAGGGTTAGAGACAAAAAACTTCACACACCATTTAACCGATTACCTTATTAGATCATAGGCCAATACCTACCTGTAACAAATGATAATTAAAACAATTTAGTTCCATAATTTTATTTGAGAGTTTTATTAATGTCAAGCTGTTTGTTTGGTGTATTTACAGTAATTTGAAGTTTGAAATTTACTAATAATTGTTTTTGTTTTGTTTGGGTTTTATGAAATAATTATAAATGTTTTTGGTTTCTGCTGTTGTCGTTAAATATATAGTTTTTTCTTTCATTTCGTTTAATAAACATAAATAAACTGTGCTCTCGTTTGGTAAATAATTAATAGACTCGCATTGTTAACTTGTAACAAAATATTGAAATCATTATTGTAATAATAATAAACCAACAGGGAAACAATTAACAGTAGTAATAATTTATTAAATATTTGTTAATTTGTGTGTGTAAATATAATAGTAATAGTTAAAAAAAAATTGGTATAAAAATATATATATTTAACAACAAAATGTTGTAGTCAAGTGGGTGTTCAGGTTGTCTTTATGTTGAAAATTTATTAAATTTTAGAGAAAAGTAATTTTGTAACGATCATAAAAGTTTCATGTGTTGGTTGAAGGCGGAAATTAAAATATATGTATAAATATTTTATACTTCATTCTTCGTTTAGTTATTTACAACATACATTTAACAGTCAATACACAGTAAATAAATAAAATTGTCATTATATTGTAGTTCTAGTTTAGGGTTAGAAAAAAGGCTCTGTTTGCAATTTTGCTTACACCATGTGTGGATTTGTGTCATCTTACTTGTTTGCTATGCTTTGCGCTTTATCTTTTGTATTCGCTTCCGTTTCCCATTTTGCATTATATTATATATTAAACAGTTGGTTGGTTGGTTGTTGTAAATAAATGTTTGTTTTTCGTGGTTGTTGTTGAAAATGTATGTATATATGTATCCATAAGCTCTGTGCTCTAAATTATGCATCATATTTGTTTATTATATTTATAATTATATTTAATTTAATGTTAATATCATTATATACTTTAGAATACTTTTCAATATCATTCGTCTCATTTTGTTTTTGTTCTCGTTTTTCTATTTTGATATTCAGTGAATTTCGACGATATAAGGATTAGTACATTTGTTTTTTTTTTTGTCTTTTGTTGTTTGTTTTATTTTTAATGCCATTTATTTATTTGAATAAATTAAATCGAAAAATGTGGCTAATTTTATTGATATAATTTTGGGGAGTTAAGCAAATTAATTTAAATATATATTTATTACAGAGTTGCATTTCTTTATATAATTAAATTTATATCTTCTATCATTTTTTTTTCATTGAAAAGGCACAAATTTAGTACTAAATTATATTTATGATAATACATGTAATTAATTTTCATTTGTAAAAACTTTGCAAGAACGAATTTATTTTGGAGAAGGAATTTGTAGTTTCGAAAAATGATCTTCAGAGTCGGTATAAATACCCGAATTAGTTGAGAAATAGTTTATACTGTTGTTGAGGAAGGCACAATTTTGAAACCTAGTTAATTTCAGTAATGCTTTAAAAAATTTCCAGGAAGTACGAGTAATAGGTAGGATTATAGACGGTCCGGCCAGAAGTAGGAGAAGTGTTATGTTACAATTGCCCAGGGCCACTTACTGCTGTTTGGTCAGACAAGTTTAACAAGTTCAACGGATCGTCCACAGTATGAAAATTGAATTAAATTTCGTAAAAACTTAATAACATGGTGGGGGGAAAGGTTTCCTCGATAGTATATTCTTGCATCATATATTTTGATACCACCTAAGGAAGAGGTTTTCAAAATCAACTAAAACCTAACTGGTCATGATCGCTAATGTGGTGTGGTATTGCCATTTTTCACCATATGTTGAACTTGTGCCAAATCGTATCTAATCGAAGAGTATCTGACAAAAAAAATGCACTTAGAAATTATGCTGTTGAACGACTCGACATGTCACAATTTTGCTATTTGTAATCGATTTACTTACCCAGCAGCATATCATATGAGGGGCAAAATATGCCAACTACCCTAATTTTTATTTCATGTCTTGGGGTATTGACTCAAGCATTGTGGACTGGTTGGTCAACTGTTGTTTAAGAAGTCTTAAGCCACAGTCATTTCCTAGTTCTAATTCTGACAGATATGTAGAGGGTTACATTTATATAAATACATAAATACTCACACATTGAAATATAGAATTTAAAAGTCATTCCTTTGAATTTATCGAAATAGTGTCACTAGTATATTCAGCATAATATTTCTTTATATAAATCAGACAAAAATCGTATTTTTCATACACACACGATCGTCAATTCACACAACAACTTTGTTTGATTCAAAGCATCAGTCTCTGCTTGTGCGTTGTGTGCAAATCGACAGCGACATCGCTTCCCGCTTGTTCTGAAAGTGGCGACTAACTACATGCCACTAGTTGAATTACTAGTTATAAAGTTCACTAGTTCTATTTTTGACTAAATGGAATCTATAGAGAAACTAAACGACACTCTTTTGACCCATAGTAATCGGAAGGGAGTCGTTTAAGACTTTCGAAATGAAAACGATGTGTTTGACTTCAGTACTAATTAAAAACGTCATTAAAGAATTTCTTTGCAATAGCAAAAAAGCAGTACCGTTAGTCTACCGAAACAAGTCAAACGGAATATTGTTTTATTACAAGCAAAAGAAAAAGAGATTAATCTTCATTTGAAATTCAACTTAAAAAAAGGTATTTCAAAAAAGTTGTGTGGAGAAAACCACACCCTTAACTCTTAAATACTGAAATACATAATGTTTTTTTGAATTACCTTTTGTGTTAGTTTCCAAGTAATTTCTTTGTTAAACCAAGTATCTTTTTTATTTTTATATAAAATTCATACGTTAATAAACATAGAAAATAGTACACATCCTTTTTTTTTATTGGAATACTAGTTATCTAACTGATGAACTCATGGAACTATAGTTGTAAATAGTTACATGGTAAAGAGATATGTACTAGTTAGATGGTACTAGTATATACGTATATTACTATGGAACTAGTTAAATACTATTCAATAGTTATCTGTCAAATTCGCTCTTCAAAGCATTGGAAGTGGATTGAAGTGGAACTAGTGGTGGTTGGTTTGGAACTAGCGCTATTCTAGTTTATAACTAGTTACCCGTACAAGCGGGTTGTGTTTGCGACCGCACACAAGCACATAATAAGCGTGTTTTGGTTACACCGCTTGCTTATATATTCACTTGTTTTGTATGAAGCACTTAGCGAAGACTTAGCGAGAACTTAGCGACGAGATTATTTTTCGCTAAGTTTAAAACAAAAAAAAATTTGACATCTTTTATCGTTTTAACCAGTTTTCATATTTTTTAATAAATACTTCTCGCTAAAAAACCGTTTTCTTTGCAACTTAGCAAGCGATAATCGCTTGCTTGTAACCAAAACACGACTAATATATTTGAGTGCGTGCGTTCGGTTTTGCCTACCACTGATATAAATCAATTAAGAACCCATCAACAATTAAATAGGGTAATTACTACAATGGATTGATATTGACAGCACTTTGTGTCGATTTACAGCGTTGATGGAAGTACATTTCCATCACAGCTGATATACAGTTTCTCATAAGATATGTACTTGAGTGTGCAATGGTGATGTTATTGCACATCTCTGAAAGGGTATGTCATCTCACGAGCAGTGCTAGCTAAAGCCCTGTATTCAGTTTTTATGAAATTTTCGTTGTATAAAAAGTACCGAAAATTGCATGAACCGAAAATTTCGCTCACTTTTCATTGGCTTGGTACTCAGCTCTTTGCGAAAATTTCGTAGGCAAAATCAATTGCAGGGTTGTTACGCCAAAGTTATTTCGTACGAAAACAATTGTTTGATAATTGTTTGGGACCGGAATTTTGACATTTCGATAATTTTAACAACCACAAGTAACAACACGTGTGTTAAAAATAAAATGGTTTGCGTAGAGGAATTATTAATGAAATATTTGCATGGTAAATCAGAGATAGATAGTAACCCTCTACAGCAGAAATTTCCGTATGGAGATAAATGACAAAATTTCTTACGAAAATTGCGCAAGAACTGAATACGGGGATAATGTCTCAATTTATACCCCTGTATTCAACTCTTAAGAAATTTTGTCATTTATCTCTAAAGGGAAAATTTTCTTGCGGACACTTACAAAATATCTCTGATTAACCTTACAAATATTTCATTAATAATTCATCTTTGCACTCCATTTTATTTTTAACGCATGTGGTATTACTTTTGTTTACTAAAATAATCGAAATGTCACAACTCCGGTCCCAAATAATTGTTTTCGTACGAAATAGGTTTAGCGTAACAACCCAATACTTGATTTTGCCCTCGAAATTTTCGTTAAGAGCTGAGTACCAAGCAAATGAAAAGTGATGGTTCATGACATTTTAGTTTTTTTTTATACACGTTCTTCTTATGGCAACGAAAATTTCATAAAATCTGAATACCGAGCTTAAGTTATAAAACAAATTTCCCAAGAAAATATGTATTTTTTGGGTTTATTGAAAAGTTGTTAAAAAAAAACTCAGCGATATTAAAATATTGATTTTGATGATTAATATAAATTTTAGATTTAGAAAAGTCGGGTGGCTGAGGAACTGCTGACTTCTAATTTCGCATTCGTTATGTGAAATAAAATTTCAAGTGCAGGGTGGCGAGCGAATCGTGCTACAAAATCAAAATGTTATAACGTTTTTTCTGTGTGAGTATTATTGTTTTTATTTTGCACGATACTATTTAGATTTATTAAAATGAATAATTGGGATGCCGTAAATTGGATTTGGATAGTGCAGCGTTACCATGCTTTCACTCTGTCATTTCCATCCAAAGGGAATTTTGGCTGGACTTTGGCGTCAAAATAAAATTGCGGCTGCAGTAGCGTGTCCCATCAATAGAATTTTTTTTACTCAAGCTTTATTTGAAAGCTTATAGGGTAAAGTATTTTTGAGAATTTTTTCAGATTTTTCGGAAGTGGTTTAGAGGTCGTACAAGTAAAATTTCCCCCAAAAATCGGCTATACCGGGCATTTTTTAAATTTAACTTAAAACTCGGTCAATAACACGATTTTTTTTAGTTTGTAAGTCAACAGTTTTGAAGCTAAACGCCCAAACTTTTATTGTATATGCACAAACCACCAGTTTTGGCAATGATTTTCCTCAATAAGGTACCACGTATTACATTTTTTCATAAATTTTGGTAAATTTGGTAAATAACGCTTTATATCTTTTAAAATTCCTATGAAAATTTAAAAAACTGATTATGCACTTTAAAAGATTGGTAAATTCCAAAATTTTGAATTTGCAGTTACTGTTCCAGAGTTATGCCACTTTAAAACTCTTTATCTATCCATTGTATGAACCTAATAATAATAAAAACTGTTTATCCTTTTTCATCGGATTTGCTTTAAACATTGTATTATTGAAAAATCTACATGCGCTAAGTGGCGACAGAGAATTACACGTAGAAAAAAATGGCCCCGGCAACATATTCGAGCAACCATATATATGATTGCTTGCAAACATATATATGTTTTCTGCTATATGTTTCTGGGGCCGTTTTTTTCTGGGTGTAACTCTTTGTCGTTACTTAGCGCATGTAGATTCTTTCATGAATGCAGTGTTTAAAGCAATCCCGATGAAAAGTTGTGCAAATAGTTTATAGTATTATTAGTTTCATACAATGGGTAAAGAGTTTTAAAATGGTATAGTTGCACGAAATAAAATTTAATATTCCATACAACTTAAAAAAATAAATTAATGAAATACATTGATTCAAAGAAAAGTTATTTACATTTCTTATTGTAGCACAATTGGTGCGCCACCCTGTACTAAGTATGTTCTAAAGTGGAAAAAGTTCATGTCATTATATTTAGGATATTTTGGTTGCAAGTTTTTGACAAAACTAAGCGGTATTTTTAAATGTCGCTTAAAATTTATCAACTTTCTAAATAAAACAAGAAAAATTCTAAGCAAGTACCGACAAGATTACATTCGTGAAAGTATTCCGCGTTGGATACACTGGTAAAATGTTCTTCATGAATATTATGAAATTCTTCACAAATCCTATAAACTTCGTAATTAATTTATGAAATATTGTCACAGATTCGATGAAACGAAATTTCTGAATTTTGTTTAAAAAATATATGAACAGTTATCAAAGATGCTATGAAATGAGATTTGTTCATAACATTTATGAAACTCTTACACTGATTCGAAGAATCGCAATTTATGAAAATTTGTTCATAACATCTACGAAACATTGTCATAGATTTTATGAAACCTGTCAAAGGATTCTAATTCATATTCATATCTAGCCACAGATACACTGGTAAAATGTTCTTCATAAATATTATGAAATCTTTCACAAATTCTACGAATTTCGTAATTAATTTATGAAACATTTTCATAGATTCGATGAAACGAAATTTCTGAATTTTGTTTATAAAATGTATGAACAGTTTTCAAAGATGCTATGAAATGAGATTTGTTCATAACATTTAGGAAGCTCTTTCACAGATTCGATGAATCGAAATTTATCGAAATTTGTTCATAACATCTACGAAACATTGTCATAGATTTTATGAAATCTGTCAAAGGATTCTAATTCATATTCATATCTAGCCACAGATTTAAAAAAAGCGTTTCCATTACATCCCATGAAGGGATTGGGGAGACCTTCTTACACCCAGTTTGCTGTTCGTGTTCTAGTTTTACAGATCATCATCAGCTTTGGTCTGAATGATGCTATTAAACTAAATACTTTGACCACATTATTCATAAAAAGTTGTGAGAGATTTGAGAGACGTTTTTTGTATGATAAACTGTCTCTCAAACCTCTCGCATGCATTGCATTACCTCTTAATGCATTGAGATTTATTTAGTACACAACTGCTCCAAAATGGATGCCGACACCTAACACAAAATACTAATAATATACTTCCTCATTCAATTAATTAAGACTATTTTTTTGGAACATTTTTATGAATATGATTTGTAAATTCGTCAATTTTTAGTCAATTGTATCTATGAAATTTAAGAACAATTTCGTGTTGCAGTTTATTAAAGAGAATCTAAGTTAAGTTTCCATAAATCAATTTTCTGATTCTTCCATATCATTACCCTAATCATAAAACTATTCTGACAATTAATAACAGATTCGAAATTTGCCACAAAAATACATGTAGCTTGGTAATTTTGACCTTCAAACCAAGGCAATTTATAGTATAGTTGAAAAACGTCAACAAAATGCCAGCTATGCCAGAGTGAACTGAAAAATCTTCATCGGACTGTGGATGTAAAAACAAAACTGTGTATTAGCCAGAAGCATTATTTAGCTAAAGCTGTTTTAAGACTTAAAACCGTCAACTCCTTCTCGAAAATGTTCCGTTTTCATTTACAAACTCAGCAAAATCTCTTCAAAGGATTGTCTTACAAATTTGGTTTGTTAATTTACTGATTTTTCTGTTTAATTTCACAAAGCGAAATAAATTGATTTCTTTAACTTGGACCTAATTTGGCAAGAAGCGTTCATTGTATTGGTAGGTAATTGTGTTTTTTGTTTTTGGTAAATTTTAAAGTTCAAATAAAACTACAGTTAATAATAAGGTGAGTACGTATAACGGTGGCCCATTTGTTGTGGTTTGTATGTGTCTAACCTGCATGAATATTTAGGGTTTTAATATTATTTAATTATATTTTTGTTAAAGACGTATCACAAGCTTAATTCAGAATTGTTTCTTTATTTCTGTTTGTTTAAATCTAAATTATTATTAACATTATTTAGGTGTTGATGAGTGTCTGTGTGCATACAAATATATACATAGGCATTTATTGCAATTTGGCTAATTTTTAAATTTATAGTACAACAATGTCATAGTCATTGCGGTGAAGACATGTAATGCCATTACTTGACTTGTATCTATTTTGTTTTAAATTTTTTTAATCTAGCCAGTAGTTAATATTTGTTAACATTTTGTTCGGGTTTGATATGGGAATTGCATAAAAAACTGTGTAGCAAATAAAGGACATATTTATATAATACATTTGCCTTATTTCAGGAATTATGCAGAAAATATTAATTTTAAGTTTTAAGAACGTCTAAATTCCTAGTCTATCGAAAACCGTTTTAGCACTTAAGTTATTTTATCGGGGAACTGTTTCATATGGTAACTAATTATCCTCTTAAGACTTTACTGCGGCAATCGACACGGTGCATTAGTAAATAAACTCTTCTCGGTGGGCAACCACATGAGAAATACATTCTAACAAAATGGTTAATTAGGCTTCTGATCCAATTATGATTGGGTGATAACAAATATAGAACCTATCCTTAATTTATATTATTAAATTGTGGCCATGATATTGTTCCAGATTCGTCAAACGTTTTATTTTTGAATTAAATTGTAACAATTAACAATTAAATTGTAACAATTGTAACATTGTATCATATTTGATATAAATAAAAAAATAAATGTTTTCCCATTACATCCATGAAGGAATTGGGGAGAGCTTCTTACAGTCAGTGAGCTGTACGCTTTTACATCGAGTCCGAACGGTATTTTTGAGAAGCTTTTTCTTGGCTAAATACTTGATAGTGTCGCCGTCACTATGCGAGGTGATCGCCGCCGAAAAAACTTTAAATTGGTCAGAGCAGGGATCGAACTCAGGATCTCATGTACAAGAGGCGCTCACGCTAATCATAGCACCACCGACGGCCACAAACCACGGTTCATTGGAATGGCATTAACAATGGAAATATCATAAACATTGACATATTTGCCCACATTTTGATATACCAACTGTCCAACCAAGCTTGATGCTATCAGCAGCAGATTTTACAAATTGTAGCCAATTTCAACAATATTTGGTAAGAAATCCTTTCCTAGATTAGGGTTTTTTAAATGGATCATATCTGCCCAAATAGATGTAGATATAGCCCCCATACAAAGCGTATCACCAAGCTTGGTTTACAAATCCAGACCAATCTCAACAACATGTAAGCTTCCATTTAATCAGGGGTTTTTTGAGTATTAACAATGTCGGTCCAATTTTGATAATAGAAACTGTACTACCAAGTTCGATACTTTCGGCTCCCAAGATTTCAAATCGTGACAGATTTCAAAAAAAAAAAAAAATTGGTTCGTAAAACTCCGTCAGATCAGTGATGGTAGTTTAAGTTTATCGAAATTATAGAATAGAACGTTAGCGGTTTTATATAGTTAATATACTTATAATAGGTGTTTTTAGGGGTTGTACGATATTTTCCGATAACGATTATACAGCCACAAATTGGTCAGATCTGACAACGCTATTATATATTGAGCTGAGTTTGGTTTGCTATTTCATCATGAGTATACCAAATGGCAATCATTTGCGCCGTACGTTCGGTTAATGGGTACATAATCAACAGGAAGTCAACCCCCTGTTGTATACCAATATTCTATTCAGTTATGAGGCTCATTTTTGGATCAATGGACATGCCAATATGCCCCATTGCCACATTTGGAGTGAAGAAAATGCCATGAATGCCGATTATTAGTGCTATTTAACGTCTCTAGATTTCCTTCTCTGGGGTTTACTGAAGTCATTGTTTTATCCGAATAAACCGGAAACTTTGGACGCTTTGGAAGACACTAATGTGCCAACCACTGCCGAGATACGGCCCCATTGCTAGAAAGAGAGGCCGAAAATTTGACTTCCAGTATGCTCTACAGCCGGACCAACCGAGGCCTCAACATGCCGCATATTATATTCAAACACCTATGGCATACAATAAAGCCCCTGGTAGAAGAAGATGTTAACTTACAAAAGCAATATTTTCCTTCTTTTAATGTGTACATGGTATCTGTTTTTTTTAGGTAAGATATTTAAATTATTAAAATTAAATTTAATTTTTTTGTATTTCTCTTAAATCTGATACCAAGGAAACATTAAAAGGAGGAAAATATCGTTCTTGGAAATATGTGAGTTAAAACATTCTACCACCAGGTGCTTCGATTATCTTCATAATAAGTTTGAAATTGTTTTCCTTACATTCATTATTTTATATTAATTTAAATTACTACTCCTCAAAAAAAAAAATACAACCTCTACAACACAAATTATTATATGGATTATTAGATTAATATTGTGAGCCAAAGACAACCTTTGTTGCGTCAATCGCACTTTTGGCCCAGCCTACTTATTTCATTTCCAGAATTATAAATCCATCTGATGGAGATTCCGTTTTTTTTACGAATATTAGACTTTGATTTCAACTCCCTTTTAATTGTACAATTTTTACAGTTCTAAAAAGCATTAAAATACCCCTATTGAATTAAGACGTAATTGATTAAATTGTTTGCAAACACATTTTGATACAATTTCACTGCAGACCTAATGCAACTAAATTAAGGTCAGAAAAACTAAATAACCCCTTGGTGGTTTTAATACTTATGCTAACTAATACTTTCATCCTGTGAAAGTATGATCCGAACTCAAGAGAAAAATGTTCAGCTTGCTGCTTTTCAATTATATTGAAAAAAAGTGTTTGAAAAATCAACACGAGTTTGATTTCAGAAAACTTTAAAAATTGAATTCTAGCAATGTAAATGTCCGCATGGTATTTCTGTATACATTTGTTACATTTAAAAAAAAATAGTAATATGGACACTGTACCTCATTCGAACCAACCCAATTTGTAAGTACATTGTCGATTCGGACTCGGGATTGTTGGCGTAATACTTATCTTTCATGGCGCTCCAGAGGTTATAGTCAAACGGGTTCAAATTGCAGCAAAAGTTAGATTGAGACGTTGGCTGTGTGTCACGTAGCGCCGTCTTGTTGAAACCATACTTTCTCCATGTAAACGTCTTCAACTTTTAGGAACAAAACTCCGCCCAGCATGGCACGGTAATGCTCACCGTTGTCAGTAATAGCGGCTCCTTCCAACAACCGCACCAAACATTCACCCGGTGTGGATGGATCGACTTCTTTTCGACAACGTGTGGATTAACCGAGCGCCAAATGCGACAATTTTGTTTGATAACGTAGCCCCGAGGAGAAAATGAGGTTCATTGGAAAATATGATTATCATCTTCAGCCCATTCAGCGAAGCGAAAATGCATCGGCTGGCCACGAGGCTTCTGTTATTGGGCCATTTGGACTTTAAAAGCCTTCGTACAGAGGTCTTTATGAAAAATTCTGCACAAAGAAGTGTGAGAAATTTTCAATTGCTGCGAACGGTGGCGAGTTTATGTTGATGGCTGTTCAAGTACACTTTCAGTTACAGCGGCAATATTTTCCACCGGACGAGGACGTAGACGAGTTCTTTTATACGAGAAGGACCCGGGTTGACCCCGGTTGACAATTGATCCACAACAGACGTTGATGGAACTCTATTTATTTCACAGATTTCTTACATTTTGAGTTGATGGCTCAGAACTTTGGATGAAGGTTTTAAATATTTCCCAATTTTCTACAAGCGTACCATCAACTTATATTCTGTCACGACATAAATGTCAAACTGGCCATCTGGCCAAACGTTACATGATCCTCCTTTTATTTATTTATTATATTCCACCTATCTATTCTAATATTTGACTTCCCCAATTAGGCAAAGTAATTGTTGAGACAATATTACTTTGGACGTTTTATACTTCTTTTTGGATTGTGAATTCTGTTTATTGTATTATGCATTTCTGCTAACATACTACCTGTATTGCCATTAGTCATTAGTTCGGAGTTGGCAGATATGACTTATATTGCCTTGGACAACTTACAAAGTTGACAAAGTCTTTTGTGTCTGTCTGGTGCAGTCTGTAATCATAGTGAGCTATGAAAAAGGATTTAGGTTTGTAATTCTGCGTTGTTATACCAGTTGTGTCAAAGCCGCAAAACCCTATTAATTGAGTTGAAGTTACTGGTGAAAAAACCAATGTACGGTTAACCGCTTTCGGGTTTGGATACACTACTCCATACGTTTCATTGCCACCCTAATATAGACATTTACGCTACAAATTAAATCTACTACAATCGTATTTTCAATCAAATTTGTAAAATATTACGCTACATTTTATAAAGTTACGACCTTATTGATAAAATGTTATGAGAGGTTTGAGAGTCGATTTTTGTATGGTAAATAATCATTCAAACCTCTCATAACTTTTTATGAATAAGGCCGTTAATTTTTAAAAAACAATAATTGCATATGTATTTCTGCTTTTGGGTAAATATAGATGTACATACATATAGATGTATGTTTATATGTATGCATGTAAGTATATATGTATATGCAAATATGAGTCTGTATATAATACAATTCATATGGCTATAATGGATTGCCTAGTCTGTGTTTTTTTATAATACGTTTCGTTTTTCTTTATCAATGAAGATAGATAAATCGCTTTTGATATCAATCATATAGGCAATCAATATTGATGGGGATGTTTCTGTGCTTGCATGTATGTGTTACTTCGTGTGTGTAACCAATTTTTTCCTGTATTTTAAAGGTAACAAAACTATTTAAAATTCATAAATACACAATTAAATAATAAAATTTTTATTAAATTATACTCGTATAGAGTTATATTTCTCACATACACTTACATTTGAATTAGCAACTAATTCCATATGCATCTAAGTATTAAAACTACCCCAATGAAAAATGATAGCCAGGGGCTGAATGCAAATGACGAAGGCTGTACAGTAGGTTATAGGTTTGAGGGGGGTCTCAAACGACGCGTAATGAAGAGGTGATTACGGAACGTCAAACTTTTTTTGATTGAAGTTTCGATTCCTGTATATTTTCGAAAAAAAAATTAATTTTTTTGGACAATATGGGGTTCCAACGACATATATAGAAAAAAATATTTTCAAAATGTTGACAGAGAATTTTCAATTTTCAATTTTAATAATAAAGACAATTTATGAAAACATGTTAGTTTCCGAAAACATGTTGATTTCCGATCTAAAATTGTTTCATTAATCATTTAAATGGGAAGTACAGACAGTTGCGTGTCAAATTGAATACACATAATAAAATACCGTATCTAAATATTACCCGCAAAGACAAAACCCGTTTGGAGGAGTTTGCCGCTAAACTCTTTCGCTTGCTACCCATAACCAGCGTTAAGCGCAATAGTTGAAACGCATACCCCAAATAAAAACTATTTACTGTAAAAGATGTTTCGTTTTTTGTAGTTGCACGAACTTTCATTTATCCCAAAATTTCATTTGGCACTCGGCACATTTGAATTTGGTCCAATCGGCTGTTTCCGTTTTCTATTTCGACTTCCTATAGCCCTGACACGTTTTCCGTTTCACATAAAAATTCGTTTGCCTCAAATAAGAGTCTAACATGAAGTTTAGTTGTCTAAAATTGTCTTAATACGTAACGAAATGTTTCTTTGCCTATAATTTCATAAGATTTATAAAATTTAACCGGGAAAGTTTATAACTTTTTATTATAAATTCTCACTAGAATTGCTACCGAAACTCTCTGTCATTATACCTAATTTTTGATATAAAGCTTAATTTTGGAAATATAGAAGAGCGGAAATTCATCATTACGGCCATAAAGTGTATGACAGGTATTGTGTAGACCAGCCACAGTCTACAATATTTATGCTATATTACATAATTTCTCAATAAAGGTGGGTACTATACTGACTGTTCACCGTAAAACTCCATATAAAAAAATGGTCATGAATTTCAAGCTAAATTTTTCCACCATACAGTACTTTGTTCTTTCGCGAGCAGAAGATGTTGGTTTTTATAACAGAGATACAATTGTATAGGTTGTGTTATTAGTTGTTTAGATTTACAGTGCTATTCTCGAATTCATGACAACCGTCATTCATGAGTTTATTGTCATTGAATTCTTGTCACTGGCATTTCAATTGCCCCTTCTAGAATTGCTGTGACAAGATTAAAGCTTTTTTGTTTTAATAATAATATCATTGTTACCAAAACTAAAAACTACATTATGAAGAGCTTTTGTGTTTGTTGAAAACAATTGAAATTCATAATTTTTCGTTCTGGCAATACCTTGCCCTATTAAAGACTTATTACTAGGGATGGGGTTTTCATGCTTTTATTGTTCAAAAGTATGCGCCTGATGGCCAGTTTCACAGTCGAAAAAAAAATAAAGAACACGAAAAATTATTTTTATATCAGTCGGATATATGAGGCTTACAGCGTCTAAAATAGGGTACATTTAGGCGCGGCTAAAAACAGAGAAGTGTGGTCACTGCAATGAAAGGCATTCTTTTCGCAAATTTAATGATGTCTTGTGTTTTGTAGTGCGTCGTTTGCGGACTCAAATAACCCAAATTTACCTCGATATAAGGGGTCTTGTGAATCGGTAACGAAGTCGGCGTTTGACCCGATAACTCATCGAGTTATCTAAAATTGTTATAAAATTTTTTATAAAACCAGCACATCGTCCTCGCAATAATTTTTTGTACCAAGTGGGTTCAAGAATTTTTAAATTTTTCATATTCTAGTATCTTCGACAAATTTCCCGACGAAGTTTTTTTTTTTTAAATATGCAAAAAAAAATGCATTTAGGGAAAATAAAGCATTTATCATAAAAAATGCAAAAATACGCACCAAGTCAATGTGGTTTTTCTGCAAATTTTGTGATTCATCAAGATAATTAGTGTAATTGCTATTAGACTTTTGAGAAAAAACCTGGATGGCATGGAAATCCCATCCCTACTTACTTCAAATTATTCAAATTGCTACATACAAATCTTCTTTAAATGGAGAGTCCAAACTACAAATTAACAAACTTTCCGTGTTTCCAAGGCTTTTAGAAACCAAATCTTTTTAGCATATGCATTGAACCAACTGGTCTAAATCCCTTGGAAACCATTATAAATTGGCTAATTTTTCATTTGGACACTCCGTTTGCGAGATATAGCCATTTTTCTAATTTTCTGCCGTTTATTTACACAATATTTTTATTGTCATGTGCTATTGAGAACATTATAACTATCATTGTCAACTTAAACAAAAAGAGCTTTCGTTTGACATCCAGAATAGCAAATTGAAGTTCTTGTCACTAATGTATTTACTGACACGACAAATACGCTTGTCACTCGGTCGAGAATAGTACTGTTAATTTCTTTCACGTCGTTGTGACCTCAACTTTTAAATTAAAATTCAAATTTTTATTTATACTTTGATTGTTGTTATACATTTGCGTTAAAATTTACAACAGCGAACCTCAAATAAAATCAAAATGCCTGATGCCAATATATATATCACTGAGAAAATTATAATAGAGAATCTATTTCTCTTATCTGACGTTTCATTTCACACTATTCGTCGTAGGTTTGTGCAAATGAGAGATATTCGTCTAAAATTAACTTACACAAGAACTGTGGACTCAACTTTTTCATTTTGTTTTGGTATAGAACTGTGAAATTTAAAGGTATTTTGTATTTTTTTGTTGGTATACATTTGTATTGTATTTAAAAAAAACTATTTTGCCACACAAATACGAAATGCGGTTGTTGTTGCTTTGTTGGACGTTGTGTAGTATTGCCTCTATCTGGTATTATTGAAGCAATGCCTTGAAACATCCCACGATTACATGCAACCAAACCTATGAAGTTAAAATTATTGAGAGAATAAAATTCTCTATTCTAATTAGCTCTGTGATATACATAAGTGAATAAAGCAATGGCACGCAAATACGTGGTAGTACCACTAGACCATCTGATTTAAATTTTGTGATAGCGTTGACTTACTTGACTTTAAAATTCATATGTGTGTATATATGTATTTTTCGTAGAGTAATTATATACATAGAACAACGATTTCTCTCAGTAAATTTATGCGATTAGACTAGGTTGCATATGGAGCTTGAATGTTGAAAATATATTTCTTTAATAATACCAGATAGAGGCAATGGGTCAAAACAACCAACAAGCAAACAACAATGGCATTTTGTTTTGTGTATTAAAATTGTTGTGTTAAAAAAAAGGTTAACATTTCAGTTCTCAACCTTAACGACATGAAAAAGTTCAGTCAACAATTTGCGTAACTCCACCTGGTTTAAGTCAATTTATGTCAAATATTTCGCTATCGCACCGACGTCACCACAACGAGTGTGAAATGAAACGTCAGATGAACAAGAAGGCACCTCTAGATGTCATTACTCTATGGAATTTTTGTTTCGTACTTTTTTATTTATTTTTTGCTGGTATCCAATGTGCAAAAAATCGGATGAGGATCCGTTTCGAACCCGTTGAGGGTCCGTATAAACATAGAAAAGCGAATCAGAGAAATTACGATTTAGCGGATCCGATTCGAACCCGTAAAAACATGTCGTGGTTGATAAAACAAAAAACCTTTAAAGAAAAATTCTAAATCGATTTAAATTTAGCTGTTGATTATTAAAAATGAATATATACTGTCAGTGAAACACTTAGAAAATATAGTTCGTTACCTATTTTAATTTTAAATAATTTTTATCTGAATATTTTTTTTATATAAGTGGACAATTTTATTCGAAGTTTGTAGGACTTCTTATCATCAGTTTAACTTTCTGTACGTAGTTCAGCACATAGGTTAATTTATGCATAGATTTGTTAACCGTCTCATCTGACGTTTCTCTTTGCGCTTCTTCAATGGGGAAACGAACTTCTGTCAGCTGTTTTGCTCATAGAGTAATGACATATAAAAACTCCAACTCTCTCAGTAAACTGGTGACAATTGGTGTATTGCAGATGGGCGGTTGGATGTTGGAAAGTATTGCTTTAATAATACCAGATAGAGGCAATGTCTCAAACCATCCAACAATAAATCAGCAACAGCATTTCGATTTCGGCGATAACATTTTTATGTAAACACACCACAAATATATACTAACAATAAAATAAATCAAAAAAGACTAAAATACGCTTAAATTTCACAAGTGTTTCATCAAAAGGACATGCAATTTTTAAAATTTTAATTTAAATTTTCGTCAAATAACTCTCTATTGCACCGACCGCACCACGAATAGTGTGAAAGGAAATGTCAGATGAGAACAATGGCAGCTCTAGACGTCATTACTCTATTGTTTTGCTGTTTAATTACAACAATTTGTTTTTTAGTTTTGTGCATTCGCGATGTTCATACATTTACATATTTTTAACATTCACAGTAACAATTTCAGCTGCATTTATCAAACCTCAGGGACAAAATTCTTCACCTGACGATCAAACTTGCAACTTCCACAAGTTCGCTTCCCCTCAATCATTAAACCGATGAGCGAGTAGACAAATCTATGTATAAATTAATCTATGGTTCAACGCCTATATCGCTCATATTGTTCGATCTCAGGGAATGTCCCACCATCGTAAACGCCGAGGCATTCTAAAAATATGCCTTCTGTGGCTGTTTGTTGACATTCAACTATGTCTTCTCCTAGCAGGCATTCACACAAGCCCTCCTTCCTCCTTCTCATATACTGATAAAAAATTCGGTACACATTCACATCTCCCTTCTTGAAGGAAGCCTGGAAAGAGGCCTCACCGAAAGGTGTAAAAACATCCGATACACATGATTGTTCCCCTTCCGAATGCAGGTCTGTCAGGAGGTTCACTCTGTAGCTTCGAAAATATCCCATAGGCATGCAAACTTCCCTTCTTGAAGCAAGCCTACTAGCAGGCATACTAGTGGAAGGCAGAACGGATGCTCTTCAGCGTACACACTTCCCTTCTCCAAACGGCCCTGTGGGCAGGTATGCTAAGGTACTCCAAGGTGGATGATGTTGTTCGTGATAACTCGCCTACATGTTCGAAATTCGTCGTAATAAAATCACAACATGCGGTAGACGAGTAGGTAACACATCCGGCTGCAAGTGCTGAGGTCATGTGTTCGAATCCTGAGGCTGCAGATTTTAAAGAAAAACTTTCTAATGTTCAAATATAGTGTTTATATTTTAGCTGGCATACATAAAAATGTCTGAAAATTATAAATATTTGTATTTTTCCTGAGTCTTTCTACAAAATGCTCGTTTGCAGGCATCCTATCAGGTTTTCCCTTGCAGTCCTCTAAATAAAGCCCGATCGAGAAGGCCTATTACGACGCTTTAATTCTGCAGGAGTGTAAGCAAACCTGTCAAGAGAATGGAAATATGCGGGCTTTCCCTTCCTATAGCGCCCTATGTCAATAGAAATGACGATTGCATTTGTAGTGTGGAGTTTCTGACTGCCTTAATAATCCTGCTAGGAGGCATGCAACCAATATCGTTTCGATCCTTGGATGTTTTACGGAGACTAATTTTTGCAGATCTCCCGAAAAGAAAAAAATACTAATGCAACATTGTTTGATGGATTATTTTCACATAATGTCCTTAGTCCAAGTTTGTTAATACTAATTAATATGATCTGTCAAAGTGTGCAAATGTGAATCAATAACTATCTCCGGCGATACATGTTAGGTAGGTCCTATTGTAAATCTCCCGAAAAGTTGTATACAATTATCTGTCAAAATTTACATGCGCGATCAGTGTAGAGAAAAAATGCACTTGTGGAGAGGTATTCAATTGATATGGCGAAAGTTGCAAATGTACAAATATTTCAAGAGGGTAGACATATTCGATCAGGGTTTTATATGTTTTCCGTTCAATATTTATGAAAAGGGGACCGATATGAAATGACTGTACATGTTTTTTTAAACTTTTTTAACATTTGTTTCATTCTTTCTGAAGTTATATTATTGTGTTTAGAGGGAGAATGGAACGATTCTAACTAAAAATTGTAAGATATTAAGGCAGCTTTGGGATGTGCAATTGGATTTGTCCAGTAAACCAGGAAATTTATACAGAACAACGTTGGAGTGCGAAAACATGATAGTTGTGAGATGTGCAATTGAATTTGACCAATAAACCAGGAAAATTACACAGAACAACGTTAGAGTGTGAAAACATGACATTTTGAACTGTAAAATTTGACCTGAATCGTGCTCTAAACTTCATATCTAGTTCAAAAATTAAATTGTTCGAGAGTTTGGTATTTTTAATTAATTCTATTCTTCGATATTTCGCTACCATTTGGGTAGGATCGCCAGGAAGATAAACACAATAATTAAGTAGAAACGAATAGAATTGATATTCTAGGCAGGATATATCTTAACTGGTATCTATAAGCACTTTCCACTACTTAATATGCAGCTCATGATTATTGCAGTAGCAGTAGTGGCGAAGAAGAGGGTGAGAGAGTCGAATTGGAGACAAAACCTAGGATCTTACTTCATGTTGGATCTGACAAACTTTCTGGGAGTTAAGCTGAATGATTTTAAGACCTTTTAAAGAAAAAATTATGGGTGTGAATGAAGCAGACCATTGAGTATCTTTAATAAGCGATTTCGATGCGTAGTTTATGTTCTTTAATTGAAGACATGGAATTCAATGAACTGTGTGAAGTCTGTATTGCTGTGCGGTTGTAGACGGCGGAGCTATAAATCCGTGACTTTTTGAATGAAACACAGTTTTTTTTTTGGAAAAAAAAAAAATTTTTCAATATAATCTCCTTTTAGCTCAATACACTTGGTCGAACGTTTCTCCAATTTTTGTATCCCTTCCAAAAAATAGGATTTTTCGAGGTCCATAAAATAGGCATTTATTTGATCAATAATTTCATCGTTGGAGCCAAATCGCTTTCCACCGAGCCATTTCTTTAGGTTTGCGAATAGGAAATAGTCTCTGGGGGCTAAATCCAGAGAATATGGAGGATGAGGTACCAATTCGTAGCCCAATTCATGGAATTTTGCCATTGAGACTACACACGTGTGCACCCGTACGTTTATGGTAAATTACACAGACAGCTTTCTTAAACCCAACTGATCATTTAAAATCGAAGCGACACTGACATATGAAATGCATATGGCATCAAGAATCTCACGCACTTTTATTCTTCGATCGGCCAACACCATATCGTTGATTAGTTCGACATTTTCGGGTGTACTGACCTCAATTGGCCGTCCAGAACTTTCAGCGTCATTTGTACTTGTGCGACCACAACGAAAGTCAGTAAACCACTTTTTTACCATTGAAATCGATGATGCAGAGGCACCATAGTAGTAATCAAGCTTTTTCTTGGTTTGATTGACGGTTTTTTTTTTTTGCAAAAAAACAATGTTTAATGATCACTCGAAATTGACTTTTTCTAGTTTAAAAAAAATGCACTAGGTTGAATGTTTTGAACAGTTGTTATATGACGGAACTTGCTCAAAATTTGACAGTAGTTTATTAACAGGTGGTAGTTGCATTGGGAGCAGTGTTATATTTCAAAGCTGACAATTAAAAAGGTTAGGACGATTATCAATAGTTGTCTGCGACAAATAATCTGTATCTACTGGCCCAAGACAATTTCTAATAAAATAATCTGGCAACGTACATGTAACAGTCGTATACCTCGTTTATACGACACTCATCGCAATATCAATCATATCGTGATATCCCCATGTTCTTGTTTATACGATATTCAACACATCATGATATAAACAGCAATGTGATGCTAGGTGGCAACTTCTTCGAAATAAGGGCAAGTCTTGCGATCAGCGCCGCTTTTATTATTATTTCTCTTAACTTTGAAATAAGTTGTTTTAACAAAACGAAGTTTAGTTTTAATTTGGTCACTAACCTTGTATATTTTCTTAAGTCTCAACTCCTCGGATTTACTTTTGTATACCATATTGTTGCGCCTTGTTTTGCCATCAAGCTGGTGAAGAATGTCTTTCTCTTTAACGAGCGCCAACATCGTCTTCACTTCCTCATCTAGCTAGTACATTCTTTTGTTATCTTTCTCGATTTCCATTTTATATAACATAATTTTATTACCGGTACGGAAAACATACTACGAATAATAAACGGACGTTTGTTTGTTTTAAAAAGAGTTGCCACAGATCTTTAAAAACAGCTGTTCTCCATATCGTGATATGGAGCGAAATCATAGTAAACTTTCGTTACAAACTTTATATCACGCTAAAGCGTTTATACGTGTATTATTTTCACGTATCGTGATATGATATCGCGATATAGGCCACCGTATAAACGTAGTAATAGTGAATTTTATATACGTAGAAGAAAATGGACTTGGATGCGCACAAATACTTAGGCCGGCTAAAGGGCGGCACTTGAATGGAGCCCACAGGGGTATCGAACCCCCAGGAAGACCACTATTCATGGAAGCGGTGCCTGGAAAAGGTATTGATGGAAGCGGTAGTAGTTATCAAGCTTTTCCTTGGTTTGATTGCCGGCTATTCTTTTGCAAAAAATAATGTTTAATGAGCACTCGAAATTGACTTTTTTCTAGTTTTAAAAAATGCACGAGTTTGTATGTTTTGAACAGCTGTTAAACGCAAAGTATTTGACGGAAGTTGTTCAAAATTTGACAGTAGTTTATTAACAGGTGGTACTTGCATTGGGATCAGTGTTGCATTTCAAAGCTGACAATTAAGAAGGTTCGAACGATTATCAGTAGTTGTCTGAGACAAATAATCTGTCTCTACTGGCCCAAAACAATTTCTAATAAAGTAATCTGGCAGCAGTCATAGTGAATTTGACAGACATAGAAGAAAATTGACTTGGATGGGCACAAATACTTAGGCCGGCCAAAGGGCGGCACTTGAATGGAGCCCTTAGGGGTATCGAAGGCCAGGAAGACCACAATTCATGGAAGCGGTGCCTGGAAAAGGAATTCATGGAAGCGCTGCCTGGAAAAGGAATACAGACAAAGTCGACTACCATGGAACCAAATTAAATCACTTGCCAGAGTTAGCAACCGATGGAGAGAATTCGTTGCTGCTCTATATTCTTCGTGAACCTTTTAGTTAAATTTTGTATTGTAATATCGTTTTATATTAATATATTTTGTTTAAATAAAAAAGGAAATACATATATATATGTAATAATGAATTTACAGATTTAGGCCAGCTAGACAGACAGGCAGACGGACATAGCTCAATCGTCTTAAAAATTCCTAAAACGAATTTCCTCCCATAATTCTACGGGTCTAATATGTCTTCTTCTATGAGTGACATGTTCTCCGTAATAAATTATGTACACCCCAACCCTATGGGTTTAATATACGAATTGGAGAGCTCATCGAGGAATATTTTTTTTTAAATTTAGACAAATAAATAAAAATATTTATGTATATACAATTTTTCAATCACCGTCTTAAGGGACGTACATTAATTTAGCTGAAAATTAGATGAGTGCTTCTAGAACTAAAATATCTTATCTTCAGTGAGTGTTGATACTTAGGGAACTTCGATCGGTACTAATTCACATATGTAAATTTCATAATTCAGTTTGTATGTATACGATTGATGATCAACCGATGGTATCAATTCAGGCATTGTAGTTTGGCATCTGACGATGATCTTGTCACAGAGTTCGAAACTGGTCATGCCAGTGAATGTGTGTTGAACAGAATTGTCTATTGTCTATATTGTCTCATATCTTACACTTGTCACATTTAAAACCCCCTTGTCTATAATCCATAAAATGAAGGACTGGACATGAAGTATTTCTATTCGTCGCACTTGTTTTATGTGAGAGTACACAAAAGTCGCCAACTTATTTTCCAACTTTCTCCACATTTTGCTATGTTGTGGAGTTAGATCAATTGGTCTCTGAGAAGATTATATAAGTGGAATAGATTAGTTAGAGGATTGGTACTAACTGTCACCTATTAATTATCATCTGCGGACGCAGAACGGAATTCCATTTGGTATAGTTTGAGTCGTTATTTGGAATTGAATCATTTTTCTATATGAGCCTAATTTTTCATTATTGTAATGTAAATATTATATATATAAAATGCATGTATGTATGTGAGTTAATGTGTGTGTCAGAAATGTGTCATTCCATTAATTAAATATGGATTTTTGTTTACTAATAAAGCATTAAGTTCCGTTACATTTTTTTTGGTACATTTAGCATTTTGAGGTTAAGTTGTCATGATCTGGTTGCTGTTGTTTTTTTATTTGTTGGTTTACATTAAATATATCGTGTATTTATTTATTTAACATTTGGGTTGGTTCTTAATTAAAAGCTAAATTTGGTTTTTGTTATTTAAAATGTTAATTTTTGATAGATATGGGTATTGACATAAACATGACAATGTACATTAGGGTGTAGTGAAAACTTTTTTTTAGGGGGGGACTCAAACGACGCGTAATGAAGAGGTGAATACGAAAACGTCAAATTTTTTTTATACGAGGGTACTTTTAAAATCCTACTGGCCCGATTCTCGATTCCTAGTACATTTTCTAAAAAAAAATTATTTGTTTTTGGACAATATGGGGCTCAAACGACGTGTCATGGTGAACATATATAGAAAAAAAATATTTTCAAAATTTTGACACAGCAGTTTTTTTTCACGACATCATTTTGAATGTTTATGCTCATATTTTTTATTCCCCAATTTGCTATTGTTTTCATAAATATTCCATCAAATGGCTAATTTTTCAAAAAATCTCATTTGATTCGCAGGTTTGTCTTTTTCTGTTTCGCAGAATCTCCTACATGTGTTTTATATAGTTGATGGAATATTTATGTAAACTACAGCAAAATAGGGAAGACGAAATATGTATGACAGAGTTTTCAAAATGATGCACTGCGGTTCAACTTGAATTCAACGCGAATTTATTAAAATTTCTTACATCTAAGAATTTTAGTAAATATCGTTTGAATGCAATATTTAGTAACCAAACTATATTACAGTGTGTAAACTTTGTCATTTAAATTAGTATTTTAGTGGCCTGGTAACGCCAAACTGAACGCAGTGTGCACACGTGTATTTTATAACCGAAATAGTCAGCTGCATTCGTTGACAACTTCCTTTAACTTATTGCAATTTAATTTATTTTTGTCACCATTCCGAGTACTTTAATTATTATAGTATAATTAGTATTATATAATTATTATATAATTAAGTACATGTTGTTTATTACCAGGTAGGACCTGACTTAAAGTTCATAGTGTTTTTGATGAGAAACATAAAACTACGTGGGCCTACAAACAAATGCAGGTGATTGCAGTCAAAAAATTCTATTGTGTTAGTTAGTTAATATATTGATATTTCATAATACAAAGAAAACCGAATCCCCGCGTTACCCCAACATTTTATATTTAATTTTCTCAGAAAATGTTTCTGGAATATAGTACTTGCAGTTATTTCAAGAATGGTTTAAGTTCAACAATTTAACTAGGGTCGAAATTGGTCCACGGCTGTCATTGACGCGAATTTTATTAGTATTCAGGTATAAAAACATTACAATAATGCCAATGTTTTCCTTTTGATGAATGACAGTATTCAATACAACGGCAGTAATTCGATTTATATGCCAAATGTTGTGTTGTAAGGGATATTTGGGACATAACTTAGGCAAATGAATTTCGATTTGTACAAATGATACTAAAATGCGAAAGAGAATTTTATCAACTTTTTAGCTGCGTACCTACTTTTTTCAAGTTGTTGCGGAAAAAATAGTTATTCACCTTTAGGTATTGAAAAATCAAAATTTTTTCATTAAATTAGCACCATCTTGTTTATGTTCCATCGGGCGGCACCTAAAGTTGCCCTGCGGAATTGGGGAACAGATTAGCCTTTCCAACTGTGCATCATTATCATTGGATGCTTTTGAAGAAAATAAGTTCTTTTAGCCCAAATTCAAAATTTTTCCAACGACGATACTTTTAAAAAAACTCGTACTTCCGAACAGTAATCAGTGTAAACAAATCTTAGCCACTATATTAAATAAAACTAATTACTCTTTATAACAAAGAAAAATTGAGTCCAATATCTCTAACACTGAATGAGATACAGTGCAAGAAATTTGAAAAAATATATCAAAATTTTGTCGATTCTCAAAATTCAAAAATAGCGAATATCTGTAATGCGAAAAAAATTTAAATTTTTTCTACGCATTATGAACAATTATATCAAAATATGTAAACAAAAATTACATGAGGTGTCAGGGGACACCCGGTTGGAACGAAGTTCCTTTCACTATATATTATGTACTAGTTAGTTCCAACACACCTAAGGCAACACACCACTTTAATTTAAATGGATCTCGTAAAATGATAAACTGTTGTTAAGAAATTTTTTATTTATTGAATGTATTTTTTTAAAAAAAGTATATTTTTAGGCCCCTTTTTTAAGAATATGTATTATATTTTCCCGAAAAGGTCCTTTCTTTGATGAGAGGTACTTCTTTTATTAAAATAAAAAAAATGGTTTCCCGTTACATCCCGTGAAAGCATTCGGGAGAGCTTCTCACAAACCAGTAAGCTGTGCGCGTTCTAGTTTTACAGTCACTGATTGGGTCCTACAGTTTTACACCGGTTCCGATCGGTATTGTGAGAAGCTTTTTATGGCTGAATACTCGATAGTGTCGCCGTCATTAAGCTAAGAAGTACTAAGGTACTTTTTAAAGATACTAAGGTACTTTTTAAAGAAGTGGTGCTCTTTTTAGGATAAGGTTATTTTTTAAGAAAATTACTTATTTTCTTATCTCAAGCAAACAAAAGAAAAGGTGGTACTTTATTTTTAAGAAATGGTACTTTTAAAAAAAGGAATTTTTGTAAAAAATAAGAGAAGGTATTTTTTATTTGAAGAAAACCTTTTTTTACTAAAGAACAGATACAATTTTAAGAGTAGGTACTTATCTCAAGAAAAGTTATTTTGTTTTACAAAAAAGGTATTCTTTAAAGAAAATGTAGTTTTTTAAGAAAAGCCAATTTGTTGTAAGATAATGTACTTTTTTAAGAGAAGGTACTCATTTAAAAATTACTTTTTTTTAAGAAAAGGTACTTTTTGTAAGAAACTTTTCTTTTTTAAGCAAAGGTACTTCTTTTTTTAAACTCTTTCACTTTGGCTTTTCTAAATTTACTTTTTACTCGGTTCAAACTACAATATGTAATAAACAGGCTCCACCTAGAAAATTTCCCATTAAACAAGAAATATTTTAGCCTGGACACAAACCAAAAGTACGAGTGTTTAAGTGCTGCCAAATATAATTCCATGCTGAGGGTTGTGTTTCATGGATTTGACAGTCTTGCACTTTGGCTTTTCTAAATTTACTTTTTATTGGGTACAAAACTACAATATGTAATACACAGGCTCCACCTAGAAAACTTCCCTTTAAACCAATCCAAACCAAAAAAAGTACCCAATATAGTTGATAATAATGAGTTGTAATAAAGTAGTTAAAAAAAGTTGTTTAAAAATTTTTCATTTAGCCCCCATCCCGCAACGTGCGATAAGGAACTTCGTTCCAAAAACATAAAAATAGAAAACACCAACATTTTTGTTTTGTTGGTAATCGAAAAAAACTTAAAGTAGGCAACTTTGGAAATTTTCCTGAAATATATCCCACCGTGCGATTTTCAATGTTGATATATGGCCATAATCACTGTCTCCTTGCCTATAATCGGGTTTTTTCAGAACTTAGAAATGTTTGCTAGATCAAAACAAAAATTGATTTATACGGATGGAAATCGATTCTGAACCACTGTGTGACATCGTGAAAAAAATGCTGTAAACATTTTGAAAATATTTTTTCCAATATATATGCTCATCATGACACGTCGTTTGAGCCCCATATTGCCTCGAAAATGTCCTAGGAATCAAAACTTCAACGGCTGGTAGGGGACTATAAGTACCCTCGTATAAAACAAGTTTTACGGTCCCGTAATCACCTCTTAAATACTCCTCGTTTGACACCCCACCACATTTTAAATTCCAAAAAAGCGTTTCTCAGTACACCCTAGTGTACATACTTACTACATAGATACATGCTAAACATCCCACTGAATAAAAGTATGAACTGAAAGGATTTGGTTTGAATTATTTGTAACAATAGCTGTCCCGAAAAGTATATGTGGCGTCAGTGACATTAATAGTCTGTTTGTTTATTTCCCGCAAAACTTGTTTTTTCGACGGTTTTGTATGGCCAGCCACTTAAAAGAGCTTAGCTCTCCATACAAAGTGGTCGAAAAATTAATTTCTCAGTGTCATTTGAACAGCAACGTTAAGCTAAACGCAAATATATGAGATGTGAGGACTAAATAATACTACTAGAGAAGATATTGGGCATTTTAAGGGGTGAACATAGAAATCCAGTCATCCCGATATTTGTGTTTTTATATGCGAATTTCTTTATACTTATATTAAAAGTATTTAGTTGACATTTTCAAACTAATAATATTTTCAAAAAACTTTTAATTTTTAAACAAGATTTGGAAAGATATTCTGAATAAAAATCTTTTTAGATGATTTAAATTCAGAATTAATGAAATGTATCTAGAACCAATTTAGACAAGAAGATAGTGTATCCAGAAAAATCCAAAATGTTTTAAAATATTAGCACTGCTCCTCACTAGAGGTGAACAATTTTGCGAGTATTGCATCCCGTAATAACGTCATATTGATTGGATAAGTCAGTTAAGTAGAATATAGCATCGAATCTTTTGAACATCAAATACTCATACAAAATTCAAAATCAACTATTCAGACCAAATTTAAAGTTCAGGCAGAATTGATAAGATAGGTTAAGATAATGTCAGATGAACCTATTCGGGTGCTGAGATGCACTACAGTGAATTGTCCCTTAGCAAGGACGCATATTAACAAGTTGTTTGCTGTACGTGGTAAACATGTAAATCGATTTCTATGTATATGTGAAAACTGTTTAATGAATTCATACGTATTAGATACCTACATACATATACAAGTACATTGTCCAAGTCCAGTTATTCATTTCAATTTTGTATAATTATGGTGATAATTGTTATTGTTATATTAATAATAATAATTTTAAATTATTTTCATAATAATTATTATCTTGTAATTGTTCTATAACTTGGTTTGTTTGTCTTGTTTTTTTTTTAAAGGCAGTCAAAAATATTAATTAATTAAATTTAAACATTATGCTTAATATATCTGATTTCCGCTGATGTTACTTGCGGGTTTTCCTAAATAATTCAACGTATCATTTCTTATCAGTTTACGAAATGAAATCGATATCGTTAATAAAACTAAATTGTATTTAAATATGTAATCAGGGGATTTCGCTTTAATTACGATAATTAATTTTATTGAAATACATAATTTTCCTTAGCAGTTGTTTTATTTATTCTTTATATATATGATTTTTTAAGTTTTATCACGATGTTTGTGTTTCCCTTTGTTTCTTGTTTATATTTTTTTTTTGGTATTTTTAAAAATAATTCTTATATATAAATATTATTTATTACTAAAGAAGTTTATTTTTTGGTTTAGTTTAATGAAAAGTTAAGGTGCATTTGAATTGGTTACATTTTATATTATTAACAAAAAAAAGAAATAATAATTTATTTGAGCTTAAATAAACTTGTTTAATTCTATGTGTAAGTGATGAAATCAATATAAAAGCATTCCTAAATTAAACTATCAATTAAACTAACTGAGTTCTCGACTGAGTCTATTGTCAAAAAATCAGTTAAAAACTTGTCTGAATGTCAGAAATATTAGCTGACTAAATTATGCAAAACTAAATTTTAATTGCCTTGCCATTTAAACAACAACAACTACTTTATTATTATATTTATTCTATTTGGTTGTTGTATAGACTAACCCCCATGATTGGTTGTATTTTTCGTATAAAATATAGAAACCTGAAATCAAAAAGTACCTACTTACAATGAGTCCGGCAACACCAACGGCTTGAAAACCAAATCTCAGATTAGCAGACAAGTTAAAAATAATAACTTGTCTGCCAAATGTTTTCTTGTGTGTTTTGCTTGCGATATTTTTCGAGTACTTATATACTGGAAAATCCTCAATTGAGATGAGTTTTCGTTTGCATTTAGTTTGAGGAATTTTTCAAAAGCAGCCTTCCAAACAACCGCTGATGAAGATCTGTGGCTAGATCTGAAATAGCTAAATGGGATGCTAAGAATCATGAGGAAATTTATTTTGTTAAAAACTATATCTCTATTTATAGAGATATAGAATAGTCTTGAGCTTGAATATTAAAATAATAAAGTAAATATAAAATATATACTTCTTCTATTTATTAACATTTATTTAAATCTTCTATATATTTTTATATTGATTTTAAAAAGCCAGACTAAAAACTTAACGAATAACAATAAGAACAAATTTCCTATTAACCGGCGATTGACGTCGGCGACGCTAGTGTAATTTGAAAATAATTTGTTTTGACATTTGTTTAAATATTATGGCCATATCAAGCATCTGAGTGCGCCACTTTTGTGACCCATCCTACGGTAAAAAATATAGATATATCACATTAAAAAGAAGAAAAATCTACCTCGATCAGATTATTTCAGTTAGTGGCAGATTTGAACAGATGTCAGCAGCCTACAATGATGTCAGCAGTCTCTGCAGACGAAGTTCACAAATTTCGAAACGATCGTGACAATTCCAATCCTGCTTGTGACGGTTGAAAGTTATATGTTAGAAAAATATAAGTTCGAAGATAAATTTATTTTAAAGCTAAATTAAACTTTACTATTTCTAAAGACCAGAACGTCATAATGTTGGACTTCTGAGTAAAAAGCGGGTTTGAAGTCCAAGGCGGGATTAGACATCGAAAAGAGGGCAACACTTAAAACAATTTTGCCATCCCCCTTCAAAATTGTACATGTTTTGTGCAGAGAAAATAACATAGAAATGTTGCAATTTCTCACAACTGTCTTCTTCTTTTTGCTTTTTAAGTATGTGTTATCTACCGCGCTAAAGAGTTGTTTCGACCAGTTTGTATGGAAACCAAGGCAATACTAAGAAATTTGAAGCGACTCTCCATACACTCTGGTCGAACAACTTAAGGCTGAAATCAACTCAATTGATGTGTTGCCGATATCGCAGCTAAACTAATATTTCAATCACTACGTATGGAGCCGGCATAGAGTAATAGGCCGAGAGTGGGCAACCAAAAACGGTGTACAAGTAGGCAGTCAAAATTTCTCTTCACTCAAACACAACGAGTGAAACCCTAGTCATTTTCTGTTCTCTCTCTTACTCTCTTCATTGACTATTTCAATACTTTATATAACTATGCAAATTCCAACCATGTTGAAGTAAAATTACATAAACTATGCAAAAAGTATGAAATAATCAAGATATGACGTGTGAGAAAAATGCCTTTGAGTGAATTTCTAGCACTTTTTGGTTCTCGTTTACCATGGTTGCCAAATTGCGCACTTCTTCTGGTCGTCTAATTCTACATCGTCTTTGGCGCAACAGTTGTTTTTCTTGCATCGGTAAACTTTAAAAGTCACTGGAATAGTTGGAGTTCGCATAGAGTTCGATTTTTAGATAGAAAAACACGTAACATAAATAATTTAAAATACATTAGCATTAATCAAACGTAATTTGAAATGTATTATCATCAAACAATCTTCCATAAGTCTCTTATCGCTTAAGTTTCATTACATTATATTCTCTATTAGTGCTCCAAGTACCAAGTCAAACAGCTGTTTCAACGACAACACAAAAGGTAGAAGAATTAGCTTAGCGAAGACAAAGATAACATTCGAAATGAGAGAATGTCTGTCATTTTATCGGCCATCATTTATCCCCCGTCAATACCGGTATTCAGTACTGGCGAAATTTTCGTTACAAATTTTGTCATTTATCTCTATACGAAAAATTTTGTTTGGGAGAGTTACCACCTATCTATGATTTACCTTGTTAAATTGTCATTTATAATTCTTCTACGCACTCCATTTTATTTTTAACGCATGTGGCGTTACTACTCGTTGTTAAAATTAATGAAATGTGGAAAGTCCGGTCCTAAACTCTTATCAGACAAATGTTTTTGTACGAAATAACTTTGGAGTAACAACCCTGTATTGGATTTAAACGTGTTTGTCTATATCTTGCCACACTAATTTTTCGACGACTTTGTACAGAAAGCCATTTAATATCGCTTACCTCCCCATACTAAGTGGTCGAAAAAATTTGTTTAGCAGGGAAGGCATCAAACTGCCTGCATAGCAATCTCTCTGCCAAATATTCGGTATCTCAGCATTTTGAAAATTGTTGTGTATTGAAAAAGGAAATTATTCAATTAATTAATATTTAAAATAAATTAATTAATGAATTAAACTCAAGATAAACAAATTTGGATGCCACCAGTGATGGTTCTGGTTCTAGTTTGCGTGCCATAGACTTGTCCGTTATGAGCAGGAGCTTTGCGGATGACTTTCTTCCTGGCTCACAACAAAGACTCCATTTTTTTGCGTTACGTTGGAGGTGGGAACAACAGGCGTTGAATGTCACTGATAGCAAATGTTACCCATACCTAATGCTCATGCTCATGATTGACAAATGTATAGTCCGCATTTGGCGTTAATGGTATCGATTGCTTGTAGATTGTTCTTCTTAAGAATGCTTTCATATTTATTTCACGTGATGAACCTTCTTCTGACGCTGATTTTTTTCTAATGTTGCATGATCGACCATCTAACTAATTGAACAAAATTTATTTATACAATTAATAATGGAATTCATTTGCATTATTTTTTCTTGTTTATTCAATTTCTTATTCGTTAAATTAAATTCCATTTTGTTTTAGTTTAAATTGCATTTTTTTGTAAATCGATTTAGCTTAGGGATGTGAGATTAAATTATGAATTAGGCAACCTGGGTAATCGTTACCCTGATTAATCGAATAATTGACTAATCATACTTGTTTAATAATTTTATTTACAATTAGTCGATTAATCTACGTTTTGATAATTCAACATTTCGGATTATTTAATTAATCCAAACATTGGTTAAACAAAAATTTGAATAATTGAGCAATTCATGTTTTTAGCTTTTTTAAGTTGGAATTTTTGCCACAACCTCCTGTACTCAGAACGTTCAAACCATAGAGTAAATATACCTAGAATAATTACCTCTCTCAGTAAATGTTCGACATTAGGCTTGTTTGAATGTGGAGGTTGCTTGTTGAAAATTATTACTTTAACCCTAAAACGTCATCCTTATTTGTTGTACACTCACTACGACAAAAATGAATGATATTGTGTTATTTTATTAATTTTTAATTAATAGTCAACAAAAAATTAGTTTGGAAACGACTAACACTATACGAAAAATGAGGCCAAAACAAACGGAAAAAACATAGTTCAGCTCGAAAATAAATCGCACGTCATCGTTTTGACGAAGGATAATAATAGTAGATAGGAGCATTAATTCAAAGCAACCAACGAGAAAACAACAACGGCATTTCGTTTTACGTGTTAAAATGATTACGTTAAATACAATACAAATGTCTACAACAATAAAATATATCAAAAAAGTCCAAAAGACGTTTAAATTTTATAGTTCTCCACCAAAACGACATGACAAATTTAAGTCAACAGTTCTTGTAACTCCACCTGGTGTAAGGCAATTTTCGTCGAATCTCACTATGACGAGTTGTGAAATGAAACGCCAGGTGGCATCTCTAGCGGTATTTACTCTATGGTTCAAACGTTTCCTCTTGTTTGTGTAGTGTACATTTGTATGTTTTCCAAAAATTATTTGAATGTTGAATGAAATTATTCAAATATGATTAATCAATATTTAGTGTGTTGATTAATAAGAGTTTTTGATTACTCGATTAACAGATTAATCAAGATATCGATTAATCAAAATTTGAATTAATCGCTTAATCGCACATCCCTAGTTTGTCTTTATTTTTATATATTTTGTTTGGGTGTGTTGTTCTTTCGCAGTGAATTGCAATTGAGTTGAAACAACACAGGTGTTTGATTTTTCTTCATTAGATTTATATTTTGTCTTACAGCTGAAATTGATGTTGTGTCTTTTTTTGTGTTATTTTGTTTGTTATATTTTAATTGTAGTTCTTAACAGTTTTATAAACTTAAATTTTATGAAAATCCTTTATAGTGTACAAAGAAAAATATTAAGAAAATGGCATATGCGGTTGGAAATGTAATTCTAGCAATTACATCTATAGTTTTTGCGATACGTATAGGATGTGGAGGTTCCTTCTTGCGCACTTGTACAAAGCAAGTCTGAAAATAAAAGAAACCTAATTAGTATTTCATAATATAACATAATTAAATGTAATTATTTTAAACTGGATTATTTTTGTTTTGATTTTTTGGTGTGGCACTGTGGGACGGTAGCTTGTGAGCGATTATAATTCTTCTTACGGATATCAGTCATCTAAAATAGACGTCGAATGATCGTATCCGTTTCGTATCGTGATCCGTATTCTGGAAGCGCTGTAAAATGGAGACTTGAACCCAAACTTACGAATAATTTAATAAAACAATTATTAATACTCGATTTGTACAAGCTTTCATAAATTTGTCTCTTTAAAATCACTTCCGTAATCCAGATTACAATACGTAGCGGTTGCTATTATTCTCCCTCAGATTGATTTGACATTCATTGCTACAGTGAAACAAAACCATTGCAGCAATGAAATAAAATCATTGTAATGAAATAAAATCATTGCAACAGTGAAATAAATTCAATGCAACAATGAAACAAATTCATTGCAACAATGAAACAAATTCATTGCATCAATGCAACAAGTTCATTGCAGCAATGAGACAAATTTATAGCAGCAATGAAACAAAATCATTGCAGCAATGAAATAAATTCATTGCAAGAACGAAATAAATTCATTGCAAGAATGAAACAAATTCATTGCAATAATGAACAAATTCATTGATGCAATGAAACAAATGCATTGCAGAAATAAAAAAAATCATTGATGCATTGAAATACATTTGTGGAAATCCACTTTTCAAGTTTATATACTTTACATTAAAATATAAAATATAGTAACCATAAATATTTTCAGTTATTTTATTGTCAAAAAATATTTTCACTTATTTTTCTTTGTCAAAAACATTTTTTATTTTATTCATTACAAATTTTAATTTCGAGAAGGAAACATTTGAATTGTAAAATAAATATAATTTTTTACAAAATAAAAAATAAAATTATTCTGTTTTCCTCATTGGTGACCCCGACGAAAAAATGTCCGAAGAAGAAGTTTTTGAAATTCCTGCCGAGTTTCCAACAATCGCACGCATTGCCGTTAAAGTCCCTCCTTTTTGGAAAGCTAATCCAAAGCTTTGGTTTAGTCAGATGGAGAGCCAATTTATCAACGCAGGGATTTCTCAAGACGCCACGAAATACCATACCCTAGTTGGAGCCATAGAAAGCAATATTCTTAACGTTGTCAGCCATATTATTGAAAATCCGCCGGCAAGAAATATGTATGATGCTCTAAAGACCGCCTTGCTTGCTGAATTTCAAGAATCAGAAGAGAAGCGTTTGCAAAAATTGTTAGAAAACGTAAGTATTGGCGATAAACGACCATCTGCAATGCTCCGTGAAATGCGTCAACTATCAGCTGGTAAAGTTTCGGACGATATGCTTAAATCTTTATGGTTTCAACGTCTACCATCTACAATCAAAGCTGTTTTGTCAGTAAGTTCTGACAGTTTGGATAATATTGCTGTTATGGCAGATAAAATAAATGAGCAACTCGATAATTCCAGTATATGCCCTATCACCACTTCGCAATCAAGTTCAAATTCTCGGTTTGAAAATTTAGAAATCCGAATGGCTGAAATTTTAAATCGAATTGAAGGTCTTTCTTTTCCTCAACAACGCAGTCGTAGCAGAAGCAGAAACCGCGTCAGAACTAATCCCAACAGAGAATCTAGTGAAAAATCGGAAGCTGGACATATGTGCTGGTATCACTATAAATTTGGTGATAGAGCATATAAATGCAAATCTCCATGTGCTTTTCGGGCGGAAAACCATTAACTTCCTCATCTATGGCGACGGATGAAGGGGGTTTGAAGTTATGTCGCCTATTTTTGCGAGACGGTTCTTCAAATCAACAATTTCTTATCGACACGGGTGCTGATGTATCCGTAATTCCCGCGTCTAATCAAATTAAACGCACCGAAGCAAAATCATTAGAACTTCAAGCAGCAAATAATACTACAATTAAAACTTATGGGAAAAAAATTCTTCGTTTGGATCTGGGTTTGCGTAGAGAATTTTTATGGCCGTTTATTATCGCGGATGTTCCGCAGGCGATTATCGGTTTCGATTTCCTGGAACGTTTCGATTTGTTAGTTGATGTAAAAAATCGATGCATTATCGATAAGAAAACTAACTTACGTTCCCTTTTTTATATATCTGATAAAAATACTGAATTCGCTTTAAAATGTAGTTCCATTTCGCAAGATTCTCCATTTCACTCTTTACTATCTGAATTTAAAGACATAACGCAGCCTTTAAAAACATTACCATCAGTTAAACACAATGTGACTCATCACATCGAAACAAAAGGTCCTCCAATACAATGAGGAAAACAGAATAATTTTATTTTTTATTTTGTAAAAAATTATATTTATTTTATAATTCAAATGTTTCCTTCTCGAAATTAAAATTTGTAATGAATAAAATAAAAAATGTTTTTGACAAAGAAAAATAAGTGAAAATATTTTTTGACAATAAAATAACTGAAAATATTTATGGTTACTAAAAATATATAACAATAAGGAAAAACAACAAAATTTCGTTGGGAGTGCCACATAATCCCCAAAATAAAAATCCCCAAACGGCAAAAAATCCCCAAATTCAAAATCCCCAAACACAAAATCTCCCACCACAAAATCTCCAAAGTTTTACGATATTACAGAAAAAAATAAAATTTTTGGTTAATGTATGAGAAATTCATACTACAAGCTTACAAGTCATGTACATTTTTCGAATTGAAAAATGGTTGGTTTTTTGTTGGAAATAATAGACAATTCAGTTCAACACACACTCACTGGCATGACAAGTTTCGAACTCCGTGACAAGTTCATCATCAGATGCCTAACTGTGTGTTGAACTGAAAAATAGTTCAGTTTGAAAATAAAATTTAAAAAAACAATTTTTCTCTCTATCAAAATAGTTTACACATAAGATGAAATTTATAACATGTTATGAAAATTTTAATTAAATAAAAAAATAAATGGTTTCCCATTACATCCCATGAAGGCACCGGGGAGAACTTCTCACAATCACTGAGCTGTGCGCTTTCCAGTTTTCACTCACTGATTGAGACCTACAGTTTTACACCGATTCCGAACGGAATCTCGATCGTGTCGCCGTCACTATGCGAGGTGACCGCCGCCGAAAGAAATTTGAAGGTGGTCAGAGCAGGGTTCGAACCCAGGATCTCATGTACAAGAGCCGCGCACACTAACCAATTTTAATTGCAAACTGAAATATTATGAGATCTAGAAGGCAAATGAGTTATTTTATCTAAATCAGTTCGAGATTCAGCCACTTTTTTAATTTTCTTAAGACGCTCAACATTTATTTTATTTTTTTTCGGTAATATCGTAAAAATTTGGGGATTTTGTGTTTGGGGATTTTGTGACACTATCTCCAAAAAAGTGTGGGGATTTAGTGTTTGGGAATTTTGTGTTTGGGGATTTTGTATTTGGGGATTTTGATTTGGGGATTTATTTTTAGTCTGGGGATTTTGTGTTTGGGGATTTTGATTTTACGGATTACGTGGCACTCCCAACGAAACATATTCATAGCAGCAGTTAAACAAATTCGTTGCTGCAATGAATCATATTCATTTTCGCAACAGTCATAGTATTGATGAGCACATTATCGTAGCGGGATCGAAACTATACGTTAGCTCGGTTTCAATGACAAAAAGTGTTGGGGCAACGAGCATTTTCATTATTGTGAGGAAGCTTTTCCGTTCAGTGCAGTTACACGAATGCACCCATATTCAATAAAAGAGTGACATTGTGCAAAATATCGTCAAGTACTTAATTAGAATCCAAAGTGGATTGATCCCAACATTTGTATGGGAGGTACAATCATGGGCATGGCGAAGTTGTTCATTTGTAATTAGACAATAACTTTTGATAAAATATTGGCCACTTCCAAATTTAATTGAGATCGGTTGCAGTTTACGGGCTATATCGTGTCGGACAAGAGGAAAGTCGACCAACGTTTGAATAGTAGGTAAAACAATGGGCGTCCATTTAAGTCCATTTAGTCCATTTTAAGTTATATGTTAGCTTTTGACAAAACATTGGCAGGCACCAAATCTAATTAAGATCCGATGCAGTTTACGAGACATATCGTGTTGATCAACCGGACAGCCGTACAACTTTTGTTCGAAGTGATTAAACCAATCATAAAGTAGACAGTCATAGTAGGCAGCGGGTTCAAAATTTTCGGATTGGTGGTCGGAGGGTAGTAGGGTAAAGTTGCTAACTTCTGAGCCAGTGGTCGGATTTTTTTGTTTTTGGGCTTGTTGGAAAGGTCTTTAAGAGGCCTTGCAGAATCAATAAAAAAAAGTAGAAAAAAGTCAAACCGCCGAGATACAAAAAATCCGACCACTGGCTCAGAAGTTAGCAACTTTACCCTACTACCCTCCGACCACCATTCCGAAAATTTTGAACCCGCTGCCATTTGGCACTCTTGCATTTTCCGACATGGTCCTAGTGGACATTTCTTCATGAAATGAGCCAAGGAATACGCTGGAGAAATTTGTCCGGAACTTCCTGAATCACCCTGTATAGGACAGATTAAATAGTCGGCAGTTATATTTTGCAATTTCAAATTGAAACAAATCTGAATACCATTGGCAATTGTATTTGTTTTAAATATTGTTTCTATATATCAAATGCGAGAGCCTATAAAATACCTCAAACCAAAATTGCTGGAAATACAAAAAATTCTAAAACTTTCCAATTCATTTCCAAACTTGAAAACCATTCGTGAATTGCATTTCCCTTGGCATTAGATACCACAATCAAGTATTACCGTTACCGACGGAAATTGCAACGGACCAGTTTTGAGATTTTATTCTAAATAATGATAATTCTTTTATGTTTGCATTAGATACAATTTGTGTTGGTCTGTTTGTTTTCAACTGCGATATTTGTAATACTGTCACGACCAACCATCAATGCCAGTAATATGTCCCACTGTGCAGTGCAGTATGAAATAACCGCAATTAAAATGTATGGAATTCTATACTTACCTCTGTGGCGCAACCATTGTTGGCCGAGTGTGTACAGGGGCTGCCACTGTTGCCACCGCAAGTAGTACAGGCGACAATCTCATTTGGTCCACCGGTGTCACGTTTCTTTTCACCCTGATAGACGGCAGTAAATTTAAAAAACTTTCATTATAATTTCGTGTTTTATGCAATTTCGTAGGAAATCACGTACGAATACGTATAATTTTAGTTATATGTATATCAAATTGTGTGATTTGGTTGTAATATCGAATTTTATTTATTTTTTAATACGAATTTGTAACAACAAAAACAAATGCCATATATTGAATTGGATTGCATTGTACAGTAAAGGTAATAATAATATCAACAAATAACAGAAGGAAAGTAAAATGGGCGTTATTGTACGAAAAATTTGCATGTATTATATTTTGCAGTAAATATATTTCAGTATTTCATATATTGGATTGCATTGTAGCATTTAGATGTTCATGGTTGTAAATGTTAGTAGTAGTAGTAGTAGCATTATAATATTAGTAGTACATATGGACGAATAATTAAGATAACATTAAAGATTACGGATAAATTGTATTGTTTCGACATGTAAAATATATAATTAAGTACATAGCGAAGTAAATATTACACAATAACGAAATTACACAGCAAAAAAGCGATACACGTATACATTTATATATACATATAAAGGAGGAATGGAAAGAAGACATAAAATACAATTAAAAAAATCCATTAAAAACGTAAACTTTTCAAAAAGTGTAATAAAATACAGTTATATAATGCATGTTTTTTTTTATTAGACGAACTAGTATTTGCCCTTATTAATTATGATCGTATCGTAATATATGGTAAATTTGCACGCCTGTAAAAATTCAACCTGGGAGATGTTTGGTCCCTTATAGACAATAGATTTTTTGATGTAACTACGTTTAAATAGTCCATCAAAATCCGTTGAATTTGTACATTGCCTCGGAGTTCATTGTGGCAGAAGACTTCACTGAATGAAATAAGTTGTTTACTTGTTAATGTGTTTAATATTATATTTTTTAACCGGATACTATCCAGGATATTTCTTTTTTTATTTATGGAAAGGCGTGTTTGCCTTCACTGAAGGAAAGAAGTGGTTAAATTGTTAGAGTGTTCAATATAAAGTGTGTTTTTTACCTCGCTAAAGTTAATTTTAGCTGAATTTGTACGGGGCAGCTAAGCGATATTTAGCGTCATTTCAATTTCCCACTTAAATTCCGACTTGAGCAATAACAATGTTGCCACCTGTTCAATTTCAAGAAATAAAATGTTAAGAATGATAAGTAGATGACCAGAAGATATGCGCAAATTGGCAACCCTCGTAAAAGAAAACCAAAAACGATGTACAAGGAGACAGTCAAAACTTCTCTTCATTCAAATGCCAACAAGCAAATCGAGTGAAACCCTAGTCTCTCTCGTACTCTCTTCATTGAATATTTCAATACACGAGCAGCGTTTTGATAGTGTTATTGTATATGACTATACAAATTCCAACCATGTTGAAGTAAAATTACATAAACTTTGCAAGAAGTATGAAATGATCAAGATATGACGCGAGAGAGAAATTCATTTGAGTGAATTTCTAACACTTTTTGGTTCTCGTTTCCCAGGGTTGACAAATTTTCTGGTCGTTTAATTCTAAATCGTCTTTGAGAAAACCAAACAGTGGTCACAATTCACACAACCCCATTTCTCTCTCGAGTCATATCTTGATTATTTCATACTGTTTGCATAGTTTATGTAATTTAACTTCAACGTGGTTGAAATTGGTATAGTTTTATATAATAACACCATTAAAAAGCTGCTCGTGTATTGAAACATGTAATGAAGAGAGTAAGAGAGAGAGAGAGAGAGAGAGAGCACAGAATGACTAAAGTTTCACTTGTTGGTTTGAAGAGATATTTGGACTGTCTACTTTAGTACATCGTTTTTGTTATTATAAGTGAAATTTTGAAGTTTTGTTATCTTGGATAAATTTGGTTATCATTTCTTGTGAGTGAAAATGTTGTCAAGAAGGAGAGACTCAATAACAGAAATTTGCAAAATGGCTTACACATAGTAATTGCATTCAAATTATTTTATTTAATGGAAGACTACGTATATTTTTATATCTCTAAATTTGAAGGATGGATTTTGATTTCCGTTTTAAAACAAAATTGAAGTTAAATTGTTCACAACAACGCGCGGTTAATGTTACGCATCTTGATAATGGTAGAGTTATGTATCAGGTATTGTCGTTTAAACAGATGATTTAATTGTTTCCATATAATTTTTGATTTCAGTTGTCAAACTCATATGTATTTTGTTTTAATAATTTTTTGGATTCTTGTTGTGTTGGTATACAATTGTGTAGAATTTGACAACTGACTTTGAAACTGAATAAAAATAAAATGTCTGTTGTTGCTGCCGACAACGACAACAACAATTGCTACTACCATGTATTTGTAGGCACTTCCACACGTGTTGCCGTAATGCACTTTTTTCATCCGTGCAAATGTTGCCACATTTCGTAGTATTAAGTGTGGTCGTTTTTTGAAAAGTTATAAGTGGCAATGCCTTAATGGAATTAAAAAACGGACGCATTGTGTTTTTAACTGGATTCTGAACATTTCATTCTTTACGCTGTTAATTTACAAGTTCCAAAATTGTGTTGCTGATAAATCGAATATCAGAACTCTCTGATAATGCTTGTAGAGAGACATTTATGTTCCATATAATGCGTGCGTGGATAGAAATCCCTTAGCTTCGTTTAGTACTGTGTTGGCTAAAATTACAGTGAAATTCTGACAGTGAAAAATCAGAAAGGCTGAGTCTAAACTGAATCAAACTAATTACTCATAAGTGCACTAACAGTTTATGTTCAGTTTAGTTGCATTTCGTAGGTAGTGGCTCAATAAAATAATATTTTTCAAACTAATTGCCATTTATACGATTTGATCAGAATTATATAGCCAAATTCTAATCGCTTTGCTTTTGATTATCAAACGAAAAAAAACGTATTAATTACAAAAAAATGAAATCAACAACATCAACTTATATTACACAAAAGTTTCAAAATTGAAATACAACAAAATTGTCCATGTAAATCAAAGAATATACTTACGGGCTTCAGGTAACAAGTTCATATCACAAGCATTTGTTAGTTGGTTGATTGGTCATTTCAATGATTGGTTAGTTGGGATTTAACAACAAAGTTAGAAAAAAGAGTACACAAGAAATGCAAAGAATATTATTTTTCATTAAAATTCAAATTTATTATTCGAATATTTCTTTCTAAATAAAAGTACGATTATGTCAGTTGGTGTTAACATACACTGAGAAACAAACATACAAAGTACATACAGTGTATGTGTAGTGCACTTTTAGTAATTTTTCTCAGTGTATGTGTAACTTCCCATTGTCCATTGTCTCGTGTATGGAATGTGTTTAGCTGAAGTTCAGGAATGGATTCGCTTACTAAGTAATCATATTACGTATAAATTTCAATTTGAATTTGGCATGAGAATTTTGCTAGGCGTATTTTGATTAACCAAAGGCATTTAAAATGAAGCTAATGATGGGACTGATGTTTTCCTAAAAGATGATGGAATGACTAATGTTAAGGCGTGGTGCATATATCTACATACTACACGTATATTAGATCGTTTGAGAGTATTCGCAGTTCAAACTTTATAACGATGACTGTCATAATGACAGAATGTTATGTTTATCCTCTGATTTACATTGTGCTAGGTTTTCTGTGCTTTTTATGATAAATTAAAATACATTTCGGTCAGAAAATCAAACTGGAAAAGAGAGAACCTCAAAATTATTATATAATTGACGCTTTCGACCGAAAAACGTTGTAAGCGACAAATTGTAAGTTAGTCATTGGAGACAAAAAAACCTGTTACACCTTGAGGCGACTTAGTTTTTGCTTCTCTCATCAAGTTTTGTAGTAGTTATCACTTTGGTTAATAATGGGTTTTCCAATAGGTACTTGACAACTTTGAATTTAATTTGTGAACGCACTATTTCACTGATCATCTAACTGTTACTTTCCTTTTTTTCAATAAACTCAAAATTTTCATTATGGTAAAGTACAAGAACGAACAACGTATGCAAATTATGAAAATGTACTATGTACCGCAATTCGGAGTGGGTGACCGTAACTTTAAGAGCGTTATCTCCAATTTTCGGCCGTTATTCTCGCCCTAGTAGACAACCAATAAAAAGTTTAGTGCAAAAATTTGAGTCTACATATTCATTGTGTGATGCTGCCGTGCCAGTGAGACAACGGGTTGGTCGAAGTGACGAAAATGTCGCTGCCGTTCAGGCGTCCGTAGCAAACGATCCAAATCAGTCGATTCCGCGGCATTCTCAAGAACTTGGCATCGCCAAGACCTATTTATGGCGAATTTTGCGTAAACCGATGAAACCGATGGACCATTTTTTGACGTGAGGTATGTTCTCGGATTGGGCTCTGGAGAAGATGCGCCAAGATGATGAATTTCATCGCAAAATCATATTCAGTGACGAAGCTCATATTTGGCTCAATGGGTTCGTCAATAAGCAAAATATGCGTTATTGGTTTGGTGAACATCCGCATGTCCTTCATGAATCACCACTTCATCCACAAAAAATAACTGTTTGGTGCGATTTGCATGCCGGCGGCGTCATTGGGCCATATTTTTCGTCGACAATAACGATCGTCACGTTACTGTTAATGGCGATAGTTATCGCGCCATGATTACCGATTATTTCCGGCCCGAATTGGAAAACATGGACTTGGACGACATGTGGTTTCAACAGGATGGTGCCACAAGCCACACAGAACACGGTACAATCGATTGAAGAGTAACTTTGTGAGCTTGTTATCTCAAGAAATGGACCAGTCAATTGGCCGCCTCATTGATCAATCATTGGTCTATGCCAGCAAGCCGACGACGTTGGAAGAACTCAGAGCCAACATTGAACGCGAAATAGCGGCCGTTACGGCCGAAATGTGTGACCGAGTCATCGAAAATTGATTCCAACGAATCGACCGCTGACGACGTGCCCGCGGTGGCCACATGAACGGAGTCGAGTTCCATTCATAAGTGTTTTGATTGTATTTCAAGTTGATCATAAAGTTTTGGAAATATCTCAAATGGTTTGAGTTTTATTTAAAAAAAAATTGTCAAGTTTGGAAAACCCTTTATTTAAGAGAAAAATATATAAACTACCACTATTGCTTATGAGTGAAGGTCCCCTCAAATAAGCTACTCAGACGCCAATTGTTCTAACTCCACGCAAAAAATCATCAGAATGAAGAAGTAAGTATGAAGTATTTTTGTTAATTTAATATGAGCATACACAGAAGTAGAGTTATATCAATTGGCCTCTGATTAGCTCAAGTAATACTGCATATATCAATGTTATTATCATTGGATATAAAAACTTTTACAGGTCGAAACACTGTAATCAAATTTCAAGTGTTATCCCTTGTTGCGATATTTAAATGCGATATTTAAAAACTTATGATACAGGGTGATTAATTTTGATTATTTTGAGCTTGCCACCCTATAAATCAGAAATAGCTTTTCGTATCAAATTAACGAGACGATCTGGACGCCACATAGATGTTTAACAGACTTGAAACATTGGAAAGGTTTTAAACTCAAAGTGAACCAATTGAATGTTTTACAAACATTAGGTATTCGGAACGCTTTGAAATCTAAATACTTGTTTACCCCTATTATCACCATCTATGGGACTGCCCGAGGAGGTGGAATGTTTCTGAAAGCCATTCACTTGGCAGCAGGGTTCGTATTTCGTGGTTAATGAATTACCGTGGGTTAACCCATTATTATTGACGTGGGGAATGGGTAGCGATCGTTTACCCATTATCCACAGGGTATGGGGAAAATAATGGGTGGCTACCCACGAAAATGAGGAATTACCCATCACGATACCCTGAGGGTAATGGGGAAAATAATGGGTAGCTAATAATTTGGGCAAAAGTGATGCCATATTGGAGACACCCATTGGTTAAAGCCTAGGTAAAATTTGTATTATTTTTTTGATTGGACACACCGTTTTCGAGTTATAGCCACTTTTTTTTGGGATTTCCTTTTTTGGCGATTTTTCGAAAACAAAATTCTTCCATACGAATTGGAACACTTTAAAAAGCCCCTTAGAAATCATAAAAAATTGGTTATTTTGTCGATTGGACGCTCCGTTTCCGAGATATAGAAATTTTTCTTAATTTTTTGATATTTTCGATCACAAATGGGGATGAGTTACACTGGGTAACCCATTACCCATCGTCATGGGTAGCTACCCATTATTTTCCCCATTTTCCTGAGGGTAATGAGTAATCTTGATGAGAAATTCCCCATAGTCTTGGGTAGCTACCCATTATTTTCCCCATTTCCCTGAGGGTAATGAGTAATCGTGATGAGTAATTCCCCATTATCGTGGGTAGCTACCCATTATTTTCCCCATTTCCCTGAGGGTAATGAGTAATCGTGATGAGTAATTCACCATTGTCGGTTGTAGCTACCCATTATTTTCCCCATTTCCCTGAGGGTAATGAGTAATCGTGATGAGTAATTCCCCATTATCGTGGGTAGCTACCCATTATTTTCCCCATTGCCCTGAGGGTATGATTCCTTCATTGGGCAGTCTAAGCAGCTCACAACTTCCACGCAATATGTCCTGGTCAATGGTTTTATCGGAAACCTCCATTAGCTAGCTAGAGTGAGAAGGCGAAACAAATGAGCAGCCTGATTGGTTATTCGATCACTGATATGTCTCAGGCTTAGTAGGTGGCAGATGTCACTGAAGCTCATCAAGCTATCGGGCATATTCTATTGTTCTTAGAAGGCGGATGAGCCAAACATATGGGCCAACGGCAGATAGAAACCAAGAGAAGAAAATTCAGGTTCGACACATTGCATCCTGGTCAGCGTCTGATCCATAATGGGTGGCTACAATCAAATATCCTGGCAGTAGGTAAAATTCTAATACCCGGTGGTCGGGGTTTGCCTCTCGCAACCGTTCATAATGGCAGTGAAAATACATAAACGAACAAGAAAACATAAACAACCCCTATTTGTTGATGACCCCCGCAAACGTTATAAGGACCACGATTTACGGAAATGCACTTGGAACGTAAGAACTCTATATAGGTCCGGTGCAAGTATCCAATTGGCAGATGTCCTCGAAAGTTATAAGGCTGACATTACCGCTATCCAGGAAATGCGATGGACAGGACATGGCTGCACAAGAAAAAGAAACTGCTATATTTACTACAGTTGCCATGAGAAAAAAACATGAATTTGGTTGCGGATTTGTAGTTGACAAAAGACTGCAACATCTAGTCTCTAGGGTCAATCCTGTGAGTGAACGTATAGCCACAATCCGTATAAAAGCGAAATATTTTTATATTTCCCTAATTTGTGTACATGCCCCGATAGAAGAGAAAGATGATGATGCAAAAGACATATTCTATGAGCTCCTAGAGGAAACGTATGCCCGCTGCCCTGGCCATGCCATTAAGGTTGTGCTAGGAGATTTTAATGCTAAAGTAGGCAGGGAGAATGTGTTTCATCCAATTATTGGCAATATCAGTCTACATGCTGACAGTTTCGACAACGGTATGAGACTGATTGACTTTGCCGCCGTGAAAAACATTCCAGCAAAAAGACATCGACAAGGCTACTTGGGTACGAAAGAACGAAGAATCAAATTGATCACGTCGTAATTGGTGGAAGACACTCACCCAGTGTAATTGACGTACGAGTGATCAGAAGAGCTAACTTCGATTCTGATCACTACCTGGTAGCAGAAAAGCTTCGCACACGATTAAGTAGACCGAAAACCGTACGAAACCAGACGCAGAGAAAGCTGGACATCGGAAAGCTGCAATTACCAGAGGCAGCCGCAGCCTACTCAAGGAGGCACTCGCAACCTCTGGCATGCGAACCCTTTAACATCTCAATGGAGACCATTATGAGAAAAGCTGCAGTCAATATGAAAAAACCCAGCAGCAGCAAAAGTCACATGCTGCTCACGTATGCTGATGATATAGATATCACTGGGCGAACAATTAGAGAAGTTACTGCGTTGTTTTCGAGAATTGCGAAGGAGTCAGCAATAGTATGTGTGACAGGAAATGAGGACTAGACAAAATTAATGGTTTCAACGAGCAGGGCCTCCACGCGATTAGACCAAAGTGTGAACGTTGATAACCGTTAAAACTTCGAGGCGGTGGACGAATTAATATACCTCGATTCTGCCGCAAACAACCACAACAACGTCAGCCTTGAGATCAAGCGGAGAATTGTGCTTGCGAGTAGATGTTATTTTGGGCTAAGCAAGCACTTTAGAGATAAAGCCCTCTCTCGAGTAACAAAAGTCCAACTATACCAGACTCTCATACAACCTGTCTTGCTTTATGGCGCAGAATCCTGGGTCTTATCGCAAGCAGCCGAAACATCTCTAGGAGTCTTCGAGAGAAAAATCCTCTAAATAATGTATGGCCCTATAGTGCACAACGGCGTGGATGGGCAACGCATGAACCATGAGCTGTACGGTCTTTATCCCGACATTGACATAGTTAAGCGGACCAAGATAACGCGATTGCGCGCAGAGTTTTCGAAACTGAACTCGAAGGAGGGCGAAAAATAGGAGCATCAAGACTCCGCTGGAGGGATCAAGTTGACGAGTCCCTGCGTACACTTGGTATTGCCGACTGGAGAGATAAAGCAAACTATCGAACGGGTTGGCGAAATATGTTATCATTGATTTGTAAGGTCCTTGACCCTCCGGGGTTGTTCGTGACCGGATAAGCAAGTAAAAAAAAAAAAAGAAATGGTGTCCCATAACATCCCATGAAGGGATTGGGGAGAGCTCTCACAATCAGTGAGATGTGCGCTTTCTAGTTTTACACTCACTGATTGGGACCTACAGTTTTACACCGGTTCCGAACGGTATTTTGAGAAGCATTTTCATGGCGAAATACTCGATAGTGTCGCCATCACTAAGCGAGGTGACCGTTGTCGAAAGAAATGTAAGGTGGTCTGAGCAGGGATCGAACCCACGTTCTCATTTACAAGAGCCGCGCACACTAGCCATTGCACCACCGACGGTCAGTAAGTAAAGTAAGTAGAATATAAAACGAAAGGTCGGATAAATCATCGCATTTCCTTAGGATGATAATGTACAAGAGTTTCCATTTATGGTTTGGCATGCCCCAATCTTAAGCATCGATAAGGAGACTCTAAAGATGGATGGATTGTACACACATGATTTCACACCTGAGCTTTTGCTTAACAGTTAAAATATTGCTAAGTTACAGACTTTTTAAACGCATCTACTAAACATTGTCCGTAAACTATCAATTAAACGAACAATACTAACAATCAAAATGGACACCCGTTGCTTTATTAAGATTAAGATAATTTTTCAATTTAAAGACGAGTTTCGTAATGTTCACGGTTAAAGTTTTGAAATATAGATTTTAGCACTGCATCTTAACTTATAGTCTCCATGATGTGACAAATGATGACGATTAGGTATTTTGGTTATCAACACAATTTGACAATAAAACTAAGCATTTATTCTTTCCTTCACGTGGGCCGGAGAGGCAATTACAACACCAAATTAAACGTAAGCAGAGGAAACTTGAAGAAGAGTTGTAGAAAAGTAGTAGAGGAGGAAGGAATGTTCAAATGAAATGCAAAAAGTTACGTGTTATGCAAAAAGTTGGCAAGATGGTAGTATGGTAAACGAAGGAGCCCATCAGAAGTTAATCTGTCTTAATATCTGAACAAAACGAAACGTCAAAAATGAGAAGTGCTTGGAAAATTTTAAGGCTTTGAATGCATTAAAAACGACAACAACAAAAAATAAATTATAATAATTATGATGAGTACAAAACAATTTGGAAAGTATTTCACTCACTCGTACATACATATACAGATGAAAAATGGAACAAATGCAACACATACATTTACACTTCTAACAAAACACATACACAGTACATACATACATACATATGTAGTAAAAATCTAAATAATTATGACATGAATAAGTAAACGCATGAGTACACTCATACATGTGCATATTGAATACTATATAGGATGTAAATACAGTCATTACTTTACACTTTGGCACAGTAATAAAGAGCCAAGTTCACACACACATTTAGTGGTAACATTAAAGCGTATATCGCGAGAAAACATTCAAAAACAGGGATGATAAATTAGGTACCATGATAATTTTTATATATTTTTTACTTTATTTCATCAGCTGTGTTTTATGATGTACATTACAGGGTATTTTTGTTTTGTATATCGTAAGATATCTCTTTGAAATCTCCCTATTTTCTGCCAGCCACTTGAGTTTAGATGAATAGATCAGTTATGCTGATCATAGTTATATATGGACTTCCAACCATTTTCGAATGATTTTCAAAATTAGCAAATTGTATAATTACGCTTCTGAAATGTTAACCCTAAACATACCCGTTAAATTAAAATATTTAAATTAACATGTTTCACTGGAATTTGTAGCCTACGATATTTGCAATATATAGAGAATAACAAATATTTTAAGTTTTTATAAAAAAATCCTGATAATTCCACTAAATCTAACAAAAATCGAAACAAAATCGTTTTGTTTTGCTTTTAGAAAATTACATATCTTTTGAAAAATAAATCAAAATTGAAATAAAATCAAATATTATTTGGCAAGTGAGACCAAAAATTTACTACAATCTTAATATTTCATTATGGTATATTTAAAGTGGTTTATCCATGTTTTTAAATATAGTGCTTTTTGGTTTACAAAATCTCCCCATTTGGAATATTCCTAAAGACATCACCAGTGACTATGAAGAGACTTGTCATAATCCATGCCATGATCCATTTCCATACAAAAAACTTAATGGCACCCCGTGGCATTTTCATACATTTGGTAAAAAATCGGCAGGAACCTTCTCCAGTTTATCAATAGGTCCGACCACCTTATAACATGTAAACAAGACGTCTTCAAACTACTAAGCATCAGTGGGCCAGTTGGTCGAGACGTCTACACATGTGGTGATCTTAGGTGATCTTCATGTAAACACTTCTTATATTTGAATAGTTGTGATGACTCCTAACTTAAAAAAATTATATTATTAACATAATCAGTATAGATCGAAGATCTTTAATGTACCAATACACACTGGAAGATCCATAATTCCAACACATTATTTCGTTTGCTACTTAGGCACATGGTTGGCGGCAAAAATTGGCACATCCCACAAATAAAAATTGTTTGATGTGGTAACATCTATAGGGACGGGTAGGGCAATCTGACAAAGTGAACACATGCAAACAACACACAGCGTTAGAATCACATACGTGGTTGTTGTACAACAATAGTTTCTGCCTGAAAATAAGTATGATGGGATTGATGTAGCGGTAGCGAACAAACAAGCAGGTCGTCGTCGCCAAAGAATATTGAATAGTATAGAGAACTCATTGATCGAATTGTATGACTCAAAAGCACTGGCGACATCTGACGAATGATTCAAAACGTATTACTCTCTTTTTGTTATAACTTGGTCCATTCATAATTTTGATGTGAGACATTGATGCCTTTGGAAACATTTATGCTTTTTGTATTGTTTTATGTAATAACATTGTCCAAATGGTGCATTTATATTGAAATATTATATAAAGAGAATAAGACTCGTTTATGCTCTTTAACTCAGGCTCTCTACGTGAGAGCGGAAAAGAGTGCAATAAGTTCTCTATACTATTCAATACTTTTTCTCGTCGCTCTCGTTATGACAAAACTAAAACAAATTTTCAGTGAGCTAATTATTGCTTTATTTATTTTAACAATATTACATCTAATGTTAAAGCTGATGTAATAAAAAATAAAGTGCAATAACAAAAGAGCCTTCAGCACAAAAACTATTGTTTTTTTATTTGTCAATGTATCATTTACTAATGTGTTCATAGAAATCGAACAGGTACCGTGTAACAAAAATGTGTTAACACATCGCCCGTGAGTTCGAAGACTCATTGATTTTTGATGTGTTAACATCTATAGACGCGGGTAGGGGCTTAACTCACAAAGTGAACACATCTAAACACAGTTTGTCCGGACTGCGATCACGCAGTTGTTTGGCGTTAAACTCCTCCGAAACGGCTGGACCGATTTGTATGAAATTTTGTGTGCATATCGGGTAGGTCACAGAATCGCCCAAGATCTATTTTTCATACCCCTAAATGGTAAGGGTGACCCACCCCTATATAGAACATAAATTTGTCCGACTTCGAAACACAGATTGTCAGACTGCGAAAAAAAACACACACTGATGTAGCGACTGCGAATTGTTCTCTTGTGTGGGTGCGGAGCACTCTCGGAGCAAAGAGAATAATGACGTGGTTATACGTATATACAAATGAGACAGCAAGAGAGCAACGAAAATTGTGTGAACTTGTGTAGCGTATGTACGAATATAACACTGTAACACTTTTTTGTGGGAATAAAACAAAAAGTATTAAACATAAAAATAATAACATTTGTCTTTAAATGTTTTTAACAGCCTGTTTTTCTATCTCCAACGAAAGTTTTAGTTCGTGTTCTATACGAAAGAAAGGTGGTTTGGGAATCACAATCTTGTCGTTTCAAGTCGAATGAAATCATACAATTTTTCAGTACACATTTTGGTTTCTCTATTTCGAATGTGCTCTCACTTAGTAACAAACATGAAGTCAGGCGATCGAAAATTTCGACTTAGATGAACCAAATTTGTGTCGAATGTGAGTGACTGATTTTCGTTAATATTATTTAAATGAAACGTCATCATTTGATTGAACGCCTTTTTGTGAAGCACTCTCAGAGCAAGGAGAATAATGACGTAGTTCTACGTATATAAAAATGATATAAATAGCAAGAGAATAACGAAAATTGTGTGAACGAACATAACAATGTTTGTATGTACAGGTGTCTGTTGCTTTACATTCTCTTTGTTTTTTGTGGGAATAAAACAAAAAGTATTAAGCAAGAAAATAATGACACATGTGCTTGCACTGGTCCTTAAATAATTTTAAGTATTAATGTTATTTAAATGTAACGTCATCATATGATTGAACGCTGTTTTTTATTTTCCAATGTAACATTTATTAATGTGTTCATAGAAATCGAATAGGTACCGTGTAACAAAAAGGTGTTAACAAATCGCCCGTGAGTTCGAACACTCATTGGTTTTTTTTTATTGTAAAAATTGTTTCTTTGGTTGCTAATGAACTTTATAACTTACCCCAAAATGCAGTAATTAACTACTGCGGCAAATAAGGAAACCGTTCTTACAAGCGAAAAAGTGTAAACGCACACTCGAACGCACTCAAAGATAATCACTGGCATGAATTGTATCTCCCTTATTTCAACAAAACGTACAAGCAAATGCTACATTCAGGGAAAAGAGAACTAAATTTAATTCCAAACGCATCAAAACTGCAGAAATTGAACTTCGTATGGATCGTATAGAAATAAAATATAATACAGTTTAAAATTCAATAAAATTATCAAATTAATAAGTTTGTACTTCCACGCAAACCAAACCTCACTTAGTGAAATAGAAATCGGTTCCGATAAACGGAAAACTATTTGCCGCAAACACTTTTGGTTTCTCATAAAAGATTTTTTAAATTCGTGGTCAATATAAGTCGGTTGGTGTAAACGAAAGTCACTTGCCATATATCGTTTGAAGTAATCGTTATTTCTCTGTGTCGATCGAGATAAATGTTGAAAATGGCGTTAGGACCTAAATATCTCAAGAAACCATTTACAGCCTATTTCTCTATCTCGAACGAAAGCTTTCGTTTGTGTTCTAGACGAAAGAAACTTGATTTGGGTTTCACAATCTTGACGTTTCAAGGCGAAGGAAAACATAAAATTTTTCAATACAAATTTTGGTTTCTCTACTTCGAATGTGTCACTTGGGAACAAACATGAAGTCAAGCGAGCGAAAATTTCAACTTAGAGAAACCAAATTTGGGTCGAATGTGAGTGACTGATTTTCGTTCGATTAGCTATTCGTTCGAGATAGAGAAACAGGCTGTTAGTATAATTGCAGCGCAAAAACCATACATTTGTACCTCAGTGTTCCAAATAATGTACGTTTATGAAACCCAAAAAGAATTTTAAGGATTTTCGAAGGTTTTAGTGGAACTATGTAAATTTTAAATGTGAATTCATAATATTTATTATCCTGAATATTTTGCAAATAAAATCTTTAGTAAAACACGCTAAACAATTTTAAAAATCAGAAGTGGTGAAAATTAAATTACAATTACACTAGTAGATACACATGGTATCAAACTTAAGTTTTCAGTATAAAGATCTTGTGGCAGTTACAAACTTTGTGGCCAAAGCCGACGCCAATTGCAACGGAATTTATTAAATTTATAATTGTACAAATTATTCAAATTAAACTACACCTGATTACTGGCATCTGATTAATTTGTCCCTTGTCTGCCTGCAACATATCAGATGTATCAATTATATGAGACAAATTTATCATCCCTGACACACTTTAACAAAAAAGCACACATTATCAAAATGGCATATACAGAATCATATTTGAATGGCAAAATTAAAAGTTATAAACTCTACGATACATAAACGAAATTGGCAACAACACTTACACATAACGTAATGTAATGTAACGTAACGCAATGAATATAACAAGCACAAGAGATATAACAAACAGTGTTAATGTGGGTATTGGGACAGGGTAAAGGAGTTTGGTCGTGGGAGTCATGGCATGGCGTGAACTTGGTTGTTTAAATTAGATATGTAAAGCTAAAACATTTCAAAATTATGAAATATTAATTTAAAAATTAAAATAATATGAATGTAGGACGGATACATGGAAGTGTGTATTTTGTGGAAATACCAGTATTTAATAGTAATAATTTTTCCAAGCCCCACATACATATATAAGGTACGTATACATGGACTGACATATAGTACATCATAGTTCATGTTGTGCTATGAATAGATTTGGATAATTTTGTTATGCTCTTTCCAAAGGCACTGAGTAGCGTTGGTTCCGTTTCCATGATTTATGATGTTTGGCTTGCGGTTGTGAATGTCATAATCATTCGTTGCAGTTACTTAATACGACTGTTTAAATTATTACGGATTAATTTTTGTTACTACAACAATGTGAGTTTGACACATATTTCTGTATATAAATAAGTTCACCCACTAACTAAATTGACACCAGATACATTTTATGTAAATTAAGCGCGTATATTGAAGCCATTGTAATTGTTATTACAGATAATTTGAATTACTTAATTTTCTTATCATATTAAGAAATGGTATAATTATACCAGCGAATATATTAATGTTTGAAAGGATACTTGGGTTACCTTGAAATAATTTTGTCTATTTTTTAAATATCATGTGCCTGTTACTATTTGATGGGGGCAGGTCCAGGTGCGCTTCCAAAAATCGGCGAGGACTGCATTTTCTTTTTACCAAAGGCTATGGCTCATAGTCGAACACTCAAACCAGTGAGAAACAGTCAATTAACATAACTTAGAAAATTTGTTTTACATTTTAAAATGCAACATTAATATCAGATTTAGAAAAAATTAAAATTCGTTTATGACTCACTCGTGGAACACTTTAGTATAGACATGCTATATTGCGAATATATTTTTCAGTCATTGTCGATGTTGTGTAGAGATGTTGCATATTAAAACGCCTGGCTCAATAATACCAGGTAAACGCAGTACTGTAAAACATACAACAAGGCAACAATAACAAACAGTTTAGTTAGTTTTTGGTAGTCCGCTGTTAAATTATATTCCTGACTTTAATTATCATAGCGAATTTCACAGCTGGCCCTTAACTAAATGCACATTAAGTGTCTGACATTCGAAATTTAAATTCCGTCGCGGATCAGCTGCTCCATAAAATTGTTAGTTCACTTTAAATCCAAATAAAGTGTTTTTTTGAAAGCGATATATTTTCTGTTACTGAGTGATCAAATCCATAATACGTAATTTTGGAAGTATATAACAAGCTAGACTAGAGTAATTGTATCGCGGGTATTTTATAGATAACCTTCTTCTCCTGTCTTTGCCAATTATATAGCCTAATATGATATAAAGTTGATACTTCGGTAGCAGATCTATCGAAATACCTCTGAGATATATGCCCTCATACCTGAGGTCAGGTTATTTAAAAATTCACATCCATTTGTTGCCACCAGGCCACAGGGTCAAAATATACACAATTCGGGTTTCAGCAGAACAGTCAGAATATATTTCCGGCTTGTGTATTCGAGACATTTGCACAAGACGTCTTGATAAGCCATTTGCTTTTTGCCAAAACATTTACTGCAGCGAAGTCGCGACAACCAAGTACTTCAGCGTACTGTCGACAAACCATTCGTGCAGGTGGACATGTGTGTGTGCACAAAACTACAATACGAGAATCGAATGGGCACAAAAACCGATGCGGATCCGTCGTGTATTCATTTTATTTCCAAAAACGGATTCGAATATGAAGTTCGTTACGAGTTCGACATGGATCCAAAAAAGTACAAAACACGACTCGCATTTTCTAGAAGAATTTCATATCAAAAGGAATTCGTTATGAGTCCGTAACAGACGTCAGATTCAAAAAAAATGTCCGCAGAAATGGATTCGTCTCGAATTCGTAACGGATTCATATTGTTACGAATAAGTAAAAGCTTTTGCTTACTGTTAATGACTCTACTAACAGTATGTAAACATCAGGCGGTTAGTGCTGCGCCTGAAAGTATGCATTGTAACAACGTACCAGCTCGCTAAACCAGTAGCATGAATTCACCTCAGTAAAGATAATTCTCCTGTGTAGGAGAATGTTCTACAAAGATAAACAACAACAACAACATCTATTTTCTAGAAGGTTCTTGAATTCGCTAGATATATGTACCTTCATTTGTGTATGGTGAGTTGGTATAAATAGCGGAGGTCTTTGGAATGGAGAGTTTAGTTTTGTGATTAAACCCCGTAAAGTAAGCAACGCGAATTGATAGTAAAATACAAGACTTGTTAACGTGTTATAAATAAAGTAAACTGTTGTACTGTATAAATAAATAAAAGGAAGTGATACCGTTGTAATTATCGTAATTAAAAACGAACCTTGTTTTATTATTGGGAATAAAACAACGCAAAAAGGACGAATAAGGAAATTCATAACATTGGTGTCAGAAGTGAAATTACGAATTAAGGACAACGATGAAGTTTGAAGAACTCAAAGTTGAACAGCTAAAAAAGGAGTTGAGCAAATTGGATCAACCGACAGCTGGTAATAAAGTAGAGCTGCAGAGGCGATTAATAGAAGAATTTAAACGCCGAAACATCAACATTGACACATATCAGTTCGAGTGCAAAGACGAAATGGAGGTTTGTGCAAAAGAAGCAACTGGTAATGTAGATGTTTCTACAATGTTTGCTGCCATGATGGCCAAATTGGACGATAATTCTAGAATAATGGACGAGAAATTGAGCGAAAATTCTCGAATAATTAACGACAAACTGAATGAGAAATTTGGTGAAAATTCTAGAATTATGAACGAGAAATTGGACGAGAATTCTAGAATTATGGACGAAAAACTTGAAAAGAAATTTGGCGAGAATTCTAGAATTATGGACGATAAATTAAGCGAGAATTCTAGAATTATTCAAGAAACATCAAATGCCACAAATGAGAAACTGCAAGAAATTCCCGAAGTTGTGAGCAATATGGAGATTCAAGTGAATGATACATTCGAAAAGGTTGAAGAAAAATCGAGGAAATGGGGCAGAAGATTGAAGAAGTCGAACATAAGTTCGAGGAAGTCGAACATAAGTTCGAGGAAGTCGAACGGGAACTAAAAAATGATGTAAGCGAATTGCAAAGGAAAATGAATGAACTTCAGTTGCAAGAGGGTCCGGTGCGAGTAATTTCTGAAGGCTCTAGTAGATTGAAAGCTCCCAGTTTCGATGGCTCTACACCTTTCGATGTTTTTAAATTCCAATTCGAAATGGTCGCAATTAAGAACTTGTGGAACAGCAACGACAAAGCCGTTGAGCTAATTTTAGCACTTAAAGGCAACGCAGCAGAAGTCCTTCAGAGCATTCCCGTCAGTGCCAGAAACAACTACGAGGATATACTGGCTGCGTTACAACGCAAGTATGGTGGCGATCACAAGAAGGATTTATATCGCATGGAATTGAGAGGCCGAGTGCAAAAGCATAATGAAACGCTTCAGGACTTCGCAACCGAGGTGGAACGTTTGGTGTTGATGGCATATCCTGGAGAACCCCAAACTTTCCTAGAGCAATTTAAGATAGAGGCATTTGTTAGGGGCATTAACGATCCTGACGTTAGATATTCGGTGTATGCCTCACAAAAAGCTACATTTGTGGAAACAGTTTCATTCGCTTTGGCGAATGAGACGGCGAGGGTTGTTGCCAGTCAACAGACATATCATGTGCGAAGGGTAGAAACGGAAGGCAAATCAAAAGATTTGAAAGGCGCCGTTAGCGAACTGAAGGAAGTGATTCGGATTCTCACGAAAGCGCTATGGCAAGCAACAAAATTGAAAGGTGACAGTCATGGCGAACGTGGCCATATAGGGCGTGACTGTAGAGACCTGAGAAAACGGTCAAGATCTCCAGCGATAGCGGCCGATACCGGACGAGTAAATGACCGTCCACATGTAATCGAGCCTAAACAGGATTTTAAGGCTGAGATCAAAGATCAAATTATTGACGTCCGATCCCTGAGAATTGAATCCGACGACGAGTGGTTCACGGCACAGAGAAGTGATCCTGTATTGGCAAAAATTATTTTGGCAAAGGAAGAGGATAGACAATTAACGCGGAATGAAATCGCTTCAGAAAGCCCCGTTTTAAAATCATATTGGGCCCAGTGGAATAGCCTGAGATTGCTAGATGGCTGTCTATACCGTGTATGGGAAAGTGAAGATGGTAAAACGGAGAAAAATCTAATTGTGGTACCTGCCTTGAAAGTGAAAGAGATAATTGCAGAATCTCATAATGGTCCGAGTGGTAGGCACCTCGGAAAAGGCAAAACTATGGAGAAACTTAGGGAACGTTTCTATTGGGTTGGTCGTCAAAAAGCTGTATCCGAGTGGATTGCAGGCTGCACCCAGTGCATGACAACTAAAGGACCAACGCGGAGGAGTTGCGAACAGAGACATCAGGAGAGCCCAAGTGCTCCCTTCGAGCGAATATCCATGAGTGTGGCTGGTCCATATCCAACGAGTAGCTCTGGGAACCAATATGCCCTAGTCGTTATGGACTACTTCAGTAAATGGCTCGAGGTGTACGCTATTCCAAATAAAGAAGCGAAAACAATAAGCAAAGCTATGGTGAACAACTGGATAAGTCGTTTTGGTGTCCCTTTAGAACTGCATTCGGAGCAGGGTATAAATTTTGAATCTGCGATCTTGAAAGAAATATGCGAGAGGAGTGGAATTCGTGGTATAAGAACGACATCAGTGCGTCCTCGGACTGACGGTACGGTAGAGAAATTTAATCAGGCTCTTGAAGAATATTTGAGCAAGATCGTCAGTAAGGATAGGAAATTCTGGGACGAACGCATACCAAAATTCCTTCTGGCATACCGGTCGGCCACCCAGGATACCACTGCCCGAACACCAGCTAGTGCCGTCTTTGGGACAGAGTTAAAGCTCCCTAGAAATTTGGAGTTTGGCAACTGCCTAACATCCGACAGTGGGGAGAATGATGGTATCCCAGGGGAGCTTAGCGAACTTCACGAGTTTGTTTGCAGCAGAATGAAGTTGGTCAGTAATAAGATGAAAGCCAGGTACGACCAAGCGGCAAATTCCGAAGGATTCCATGAAGGCCAGCTAGTTTTACTGTTCAACCCACAGCGCAAGAAAGGTTTATCTCCAGAACTTCAGACTCACTGGGAGGGCCCTTACAGGGTTGTAAAACGAATAAACGACGTGGTTTATAGAATCCAGAAAAGTCAAAGTCCAAGAGCTAAAATGAAAGTCGTGCATTTGGAAAGACTAGCTCTGTATGGAAAACGGAGGGTTGAGCCTGCTCGGGACGAACAGGCTTAAGTGGGAGGCAGTGTTACGAATAAGTAAAAGCTTTTGCTTACTGTTAATGACTCTACTAACAGTATGTAAACATCAGGCGGTTAGTGCTGCGCCTGAAAGTATGCATTGTAACAACGTACCAGCTCGCTAAACCAGTAGCATGAATTCACCTCAGTAAAGATAATTCTCCTGTGTAGGAGAATGTTCTACAAAGATAAACAACAACAACATCTATTTTCTAGAAGGTTCTTGAATTCGCTAGATATATGTACCTTCATTTGTGTATGGTGAGTTGGTATAAATAGCGGAGGTCTTTGGAATGGAGAGTTTAGTTTTGTGATTAAACCCCGTAAAGTAAGCAACGCGAATTGATAGTAAAATACAAGACTTGTTAACGTGTTATAAATAAAGTAAACTGTTGTACTGTATAAATAAATAAAAGGAAGTGATACCGTTGTAATTATCGTAATTAAAAACGAACCTTGTTTTATTATTGGGAATAAAACAACGCAAAAAGGACGAATAAGGAAATTCGTAACAATATGGCACATTGGGAAGCGAAAAAAAAACAATTGGTATTTTATTTTTATGCTTTACAGGTTCACAGTGTGTAGCTTTGTATTGTACAAATATCTAGTGTATTCCCTCCTACTTATGATATTGTTACGAATAAGTAAAAGCTTTTGCTTACTGTTAATGACTCTACTAACAGTATGTAAACAACAGGCGGTTAGTGCTGCGCCTGAAAGTATGCATTGTAACAACGTGCCAGCTCGCTAAACCAGTAGCATGAATTCACCTCAGTAAAGATAATTCTCCTGTGTAGGAGAATGTTCTACAAAGATAAACAACAACAACAACATCTAGTTTCTAGAAGGTTCTTGAATTCGCTAGATATATGTACCTTCATTTGTGTATGGTGAGTTGGTATAAATAGCGGAGGTCTTTGGAATGGAGAGTTCAGTTTGTGATTAAACCCCGTAAAGTAAGCAACGCGAATTGATAGTAAAATACAAGACTTGTTAACGTGTTATAAATAAAGTAAACTGTTGTACTGTATAAATAAATAAGAGGAAGTGATACCGTTGTAATTATCGTAATTAAAAACGAACCTTGTTTTATTATTGGGAATAAAACAACGCAAAAAGGACGAATAAGGAAATTCGTAACATTGGTGTCAGAAGTGAAATTACGAATTAAGGACAACGATGAAGTTTGAAGAACTCAAAGTTGAACAGCTAAAAAAGGAGTTGAGCAAATTGGATCAACCGACAGCTGGTAATAAAGTAGAGCTGCAGAGGCGATTAATAGAAGAATTTAAACGCCGAAACATCAACATTGAGACATATCAGTTCGAGTGCAAAGACGAAATGGAGGTTTGTGCAAAAGAAGCAACTGGTAATGTAGATGTTTCTACAATGTTTGCTGCCATGATGGCCAAATTGGACGATAATTCTAGAATAATGGACGAGAAATTGAGCGAAAATTCTCGAATAATTAACGACAAACTGAATGAGAAATTTGGTGAAAATTCTAGAATTATGAACGAGAAATTGGACGAGAATTCTAGAATTATGGACGAAAAACTTGAAAAGAAATTTGGCGAGAATTCTAGAATTATGGACGATAAATTAAGCGAGAATTCTAGAATTATTCAAGAAACATCAAATGCCACAAATGAGAAACTGCAAGAAATCTCCGAAGTTGTGAGCAATATGGAGATTCAAGTGAACGATAAATTCGAAAAGGTTGAAGAAAAAATCGAGGAAATGGGGCAGAAGATTGAAGAAGTCGAACATAAGTTCGAGGAAGTCGAACGGGAACTAAAAAACGATGTAAGCGAATTGCAAAGGAAAATGAATGAACTTCAGTTGCAAGAGGGTCCGGTGCGAGTAATTTCTGAAGGCTCTAGTAGATTGAAAGCTCCCAGTTTCGATGGCTCTACACCTTTCGATGTTTTTAAATTCCAATTCGAAATGGTCGCAATTAAGAACTTGTGGAACAGCAACGACAAAGCCGTTGAGCTAATTTTAGCACTGAAAGGCAACTCAGCAGAAGTCCTTCAGAGCATTCCCGTCAGTGCCAGAAACAACTACGAGGATATACTGGCTGCGTTACAACGCAAGTATGGTGGCGATCACAAGAAGGATTTATATCGCATGGAATTGAGAGGCCGAGTGCAAAAGCATAATGAAACGCTTCAGGACTTCGCAACCGAGGTGGAACGTTTGGTGTTGATGACTTATCCTGGTGAGTCCCACCCATTCTTGGATCAATTTAAGATTGAAGCATTCGTCAACGGCATCCGTGATCCTGACATAAAATACGTGACTTGTGCCACACAAAAAGCTACATTTGTGGAAACAGTTTCATTTGCTTTGGCGAATGAGACGGCAAGGGTTGTTTCCAGTCAACAGACACATCAAGTGCGAAGGGTAGAAACGGAAGTCAAATCAAAAGATTTGAAAGGCGCCGTTAGCGAACTGAAAGAAGTGATTCGGATTCTCACGAAAGCGCTATGGCAAGCAAGAAAATTGAAAGGTGACAAGCATGGCGAACGTGGCCATATAGGGCGGGACTGTAGAGACCTGAGAAAACGCTCAAGATCTCCAGCGATAACGGCCGATACCGGACGAGTAAATGACCGTCCACATGTAATCGAGCGTACGCAGAATTCTAAGGCTGAGATAAAAGAGCAAGTTATTGACGTCCGATCCCTGAGAATTGAATCGAACGACGAGTGGTTCACGGCACAAAGAAGTGATCCTGTATTGGCAAAAATTATTTTGGCAAAGGAAGAGAATAGACAATTAACGCGTAATGAAATCGCTTCAGAAAGCCCCGTTTTAAAATCATATTGGGCCCAGTGGAATAGCCTGAGATTGCTAGATGGCTGTCTATACCGTGTATGGGAAAGTGAAGATGGAAAAACGGAGAAAAATCTAATTGTGGTACCTGCCTTGAAAGTGAAAGAGATAATTGCAGAATCTCATAATGGTCCGAGTGGTAGGCACCTCGGAAAAGGCAAAACTATGGAGAAACTAAGGGAACGTTTCTATTGGGTTGGTCGTCAAAAAGCTGTATCCGAGTGGATTGCAGGCTGCACCCAGTGCTTGACAACGAAAGGACCAACGCGGAGGAGTTGCGAACAGAGACATCAGGAGAGCCCAAGTGCTCCCTTCGAGCGAATATCCATGTGTGTGGCTGGTCCATATCCAACAAGTAGCTCTGGGAACCAATATGCCCTAGTCGTTATGGACTACTTCAGTAAATGGCCCGAGGTGTACGCTATTCCAAATAAAGAAGCGAAAACAATAAGCAAAGCTATCGTGAACAACTGGATAAGTCGTTTTGGTGTCCCTTTAGAACTGCATTCGGAGCAGGGTAGGAACTTTAAATCGACCATCTTCAAAGAAATGTGTGAGTCATACGGTATTCGGAAAACAAGAACAACACCATTGCATCCTCAGTCTGACGGAATGGTTGAAAGATTCAACCGAACTCTTGAAGAATACCTAAGAAAAGTAGTCAGCGCAGATCAAAGAGATTGGGATGAACACATACCGAAGTTCCTTTCGGCATATAGGACGGCCACTCATGACTCCACTTCGCGAACACCCGCTAAAGTAATTTTCGGAAATGAGCTGAAGCTGCCTGGAGATTTGGAGTTCGGTACCATACCAGCGTCTGACCCTGCGAACAGTGATGTCAATTACCATGATACGGGGGATCTTAATGATCTCCATGAATTTGTGCGCAACAAATTAAAAATGGTCAGTAACAAAATGAAAGCCAGATACGACCGAGCGGCAAATTCAGAAGGATTTCATGAAGGCCAGCTAGTTTTACTGTTCAACCCACAGCGCAAGAAGGGTTTATCTCCAAAACTTCAGACTCACTGGGAAGGCCCTTACAAGGTTGTCAAACGAATAAATGACGTGGTTTATCGAATCCAGAAAAGCCAAAGTCCAAGAGCTAAAATGAAAGTCGTGCATTTGGAAAGACTAGCTCTGTATGGAAAACGGAGGGTTGAGCCTGCTCGGGACGAACAGGCTTAAGGGGGGGGCAGTGTTACGAATAAGTAAAAGCTTTTGCTTACTGTTAATGACTCTACTAACAGTATGTAAACAACAGGCGGTTAGTGCTGCGCCTGAAAGTATGCATTGTAACAACGTGCCAGCTCGCTAAACCAGTAGCATGAATTCACCTCAGTAAAGATAATTCTCCTGTGTAGGAGAATGTTCTACAAAGATAAACAACAACAACAACATCTATTTTCTAGAAGGTTCTTGAATTCGCTAGATATATGTACCTTCATTTGTGTATGGTGAGTTGGTATAAATAGCGGAGGTCTTTGGAATGGAGAGTTCAGTTTGTGATTAAACCCCGTAAAGTAAGCAACGCGAATTGATAGTAAAATACAAGCCTTGTTAACGTGTTATAAATAAAGTAAACTGTTGTACTGTATAAATAAATAAGAGGAAGTGATACCGTTGTAATTATCGTAATTAAAAACGAACCTTGTTTTATTATTGGGAATAAAACAACGCAAAAAGGACGAATAAGGAAATTCGTAACAATATCAACAAGATTAAGTTAAACATCAATAAACACTACTCTGCCACTCCTATACCTACTTCCTAAGTCAATTACAATGCATTGCATTTATAGAGGGCATCCACTGAATGCCGTCGGTGGTGCAATGGTTAGTGTGCGCGGCTCTTGTACATGAGATCCTGGATTCGAACCCTGCTCTGACCACCTTCAAATTTCTTTCGGCGGCGGTCACCTCGCATAGTGACGGCGACACTATCGAGTATATAGCCATGAAAAAGCTTCTCAAAATACCGTTCGGAATCGGTGTAAAACTGTATGTCCCAATCAGTGAGTGAAAACTGGAAAGCGCACAGCTCAGTGATTGTGAGAAGTTCTCCCCGGTCCCTTCATGGGATGTAATGGGAAACCATTTATTTATTTATTTATCCACTGAATGCTAGGTTAGTTTAGGTAGAAGTGGCTGACACAATTAACACACTTATTCCAATAACGACCCCTGTGAGACCACGGGAATTCAAATTCCGTCTCCATTGTTGAACTTGCAAAATTATTCGGTATGGTTAAGTAACGTTCAAGCCATATGATGCCTCATCCTGATATTCCAGAAATCATCCTGATACTGAAGAAAAGACGTATATTGGTCCCTGGCGAACCTATTAGTACTCCGCAGAAAGGCCCTAAGAGTATTCAGGTTAACTTTCTGAATGTCTATTAAATCCAACACGAAGTAGGGCCCTATACGTTTTCTATTACTCATACTAAACGTTGGGCATTATCCTATGAGATGTTCGACGCTCTCGTCCTCCTCCTCATCCCCACAGCTTCTGCAGTAATCATGAGCTGAGATTCCAATTCTAGACGCGTGCCTGCCAATTAAACAGTGTCCAGTGATCACAGCTAATAGCATAGAGATATCTTGTCTAGGAATGGATATTAGGTTTAGCGTACGATTTGGGTCATAATTTCGCCATACTTGCCTGGTTATTCAGCAATCTCTGCCACGAAAACATCTATCATTCTCATGGCTGAGAGCTTCGGTTTTAAGCACGAGATTGCAAGCAGAAAGTGGCATACACACATGCTCCATATCCAGTGGAATAGGAAACGAAGTGCCGAATCTTGCCAGCTCATCTGTTCTATGGTCCCCTGAAATGTTGCGCACCCATATAAGGTGAATATCGAACTGCTTGGCCAACTCATTTAGAGATGCAAGGCCGTTGGAGACTTTTTCTAAGTGATTAATATATATTGCGGTGATTTTATAGCTGAGTGACTGTCAGAGTAGATGTTGATACCTCAGGAGGCGATAATTTTTCGCCCCAGCCAAACGCAAATTCTCCGATTGCCATAACTTCAGCCTGAAATAGACTACAATGGTCTGGCAGCCTTTGTTAAAGGTCGAAACCTCGCTCTTGCGAATATAATCCAAACTCTACCTTACCATATAGTACCTTGAAGCCGCCAGTTTGATACCTAAGTACCTTCAATAGCCTGATATGTGCCACTTCCAGTCCTATTTTCCGGGATATGAGTGGAGAAGTTTCTTTCAACAGTCGATTTTTTCTATGGATAGCCGCAGATCCCTCAAAATCAACCTGGGCTGGTGATCCATTGAGAAGAATATCCTTTAGCGGATTGCCGAATTTTCAGTCATTTGCCTTCCCAGAATATCTAGTGGCAACAGGTATAGGATAACCCCCAATGCCACGGTAGGTGGCGTGCGAAGCGTGCCCGTGATGCATACCGTTGTTGTTCTCTGGACTTTTGTCAACATACTGGTCACCAAACAAAAATGCCGTAAAGCAAATATCGGGATGATAACACCTGTAGATATCCAGTAAACTATTCTCGGGGATATGCCAAATCGTCCTCAGATGAGCCTTTTACAATAATGTAGGGCTACTTTACTCAACTAATCCTATCCATAGTGTTTGACTGGAATTAAGAAAATTTCTCTCCCACATAGAGAAAAGTGATGAATATACGGAACCTTATGTTTCCTGGTAAAGAGTAAGAGCTCGGATTTCTTTGGATTTACACCCACTCTATTCTCCATGGCCCACTTAGAGAATCTCCTGATTAAGTTTTGGCTACATCTCTGCACGTGGAAAGGTGTTTTCCCTGTACTGCAATTGCCAGGATGTCAGCATATTTTACTATTGTGCAATCTGATCGCTCCAACGTTATGTTCAGTGCTTAATTCCAGTATTGAAGACAGGACGTATGCAGGGAAATTATTTCTTTAATAGGTGGTTTTTGAATTTAGTTCTATTTTTCAACCTAAATATCAAATTGGCCCCTCCCCGAAATAAAATCTTGCGTTCGGTACTTGGAGCAGAGATAAGACTGCCCCTTGGCCGGTTCCTCTAAATACATTTCTAGTTAAGGTCGCGTTGAGAACACGAGGTTATGGGTGTTGATGAATGAATCAAATGAATGATCCACCGATCAACACAAATTGCCGATTGAGCCGTTGTCATCGATAGACGTTTTATGCTTTTGTCGTACGCATGCTGGCACGTGCAAAACTGAGAAGTACCTATGGTGGTTCGTAGGTATGAGTCAATCAGCTGGCTTCAGCTGGAAAGATGAGAGACAGATTGGTGTCTAAAGTCCTGTTCATGGGAATTTTGCCCCATTAAAGGACTTTCTAGAATATTTTTCAGGATATGCCGCTCCTTATTCTACCACTCATGGTATATTATGTCCATGATTGTACATAAGCTTTTAATTCTTGCAGCAGGTTTTAGATGATACTTCACAATTCCAATTGGAATGCTCTCCGAGGCAGCGACGAAAGTAAAGGGCACCTTTGACCAGCGGACGGTCGGGTTGAGTTTGTTTCCTATGTCGTTCTCGGATAATGATTTACTTTTGTTAGCTTCTACAGCAATTTTATTAAAAGAAGAAGAAAAAACAAATATATAGGTAAATAAATAAAACACGGAATAGGTTTACTCATAAAAATCTTTTGGAAGGGTTGAAGTCAACTACTTTTTGTCATCCGCGCACTTGTCCATGTCACCGTTCTCTACGTAACTGAGCTTGTTGTGGTCAATCATACTTGGAGACGATCAAATAATATGCCATCAAATTAAAAAATTAAAATTTTTTGATTTTCATCAAGCATTGCCGGCAACGCGAACGTGTAGCCGATGAAAGCCGATTGCACCCACACACTTTAAGCGTTGATGGAATTATTTGATTGTCTCCAGGGCGCTTTAGGCGCAACAATGCCCGATACGAAAGTCGGCCGACTGGTCCGCAGGTCTAAGGTGCCCTTAAGCCACAAGGTCTTCCAAAAAAATTGTACGAATCATACACTAAAAAACGCAAGAACTAATTCCAATAGGAATATAATGGAAATGATTATTCAATCAGAACCGAAGCTGAATGTATACAGACTAGCAGGTGCTGTGAAGGATAAATACTGTTTGTAAATTCAAGACTACATCTTAGATGAAAATCTCCATTCCGAAGACGGAATTGAGGCTGAAGCTAGAATATGACGGCTCTGATAAATGCATTTTTTAATGTTGGAAGGTTTTCTGTAAAGTTTTAGAAAAACGTTTGACTTTACTTTGAAAACTGAAAAATGTTCTTCATTTCTGCCCCTCAAATTTTTAATTTTTGAACCAAAATAAATTTAAAAAAAAACCAATAAAAATTGTATTTCAAACCTATTTTGATTATATTTCGACGTAAATAATTTTCTGTGAAACAAATAAAACAGGTAAATTAAGGGATGTACGTAGTACTTTTTTATTCCAAATTGTGCACTCAGATTGATCCCATAAAGGCAGATATGATCCTCCAATTCACAAAGGTTTTGAATGGCATTTGCAAATATTGTAACAATTTTATACGTGTGGGTCCATCTTTTCCTTTCTTTATTTTTAGTTCATTGAAAGATTAACATCTCCTAGTTTCCAGATTTCTACGATGACGTCCTCTAGTTTCAGACGCATATTGTATGAAATCGCGACACTGTGCGGCGCATCCTTCGGCTTCAGTCAGTGGATGACTTGTAAAACAGATTTTTATTTGTATGTTTTTTACTACGGTTTAATTATTCTGATACTTAGTAGTGTTGCATAATTTTAAGGGTAACAGATTAAAAGGTTAAAAATTAACCATTGGTTTTTACAGATTAGAATTGCAAAATTAATCGTCTGGGTGAGCGTGGGTTAATGGATTCGATCTTCGAAATTCACTATTTTTGACCTGTGTAAATGCGGCAGTAGACTGCTTCAAGAGGCCTAAAATTTAACCTCATATTTATAACCTTCAACACCACTGTATTACAGATAATTATAATTAGTAATAAAATATTGGAAATACTGGAGATCGTTGAAAATGGATTGTTCTGTTAGGTTCGGCGGCTATATTCGCAATGTCTTAGCACCTTACTTGAACATGTTGAACCCAACTCTACTACATTTTTTTCTAGCGATGTTTGGTTACATACCATATATGCCGGAGTTCTACAGCACCATATATCAAATGCGGTATCCATCCGGAGGATGACTTTCAGGAACAGTGTTCTATTGCAGCATAATACTGTCCTTCAATGTATCTGTTTTACTTTGACGTTTTTAACTATTATCAACTTATTTCCTCAAGTGGGCCAAGATAATCAGCGTTACACTTCAAATATGATACGGGTATTAGTCTGGACGAAGATTTCCTACACTCTGAAAAATAACCGCCCCAGCAAGATATTGCAGGAAACATGTATAAGGTTGCAAGCATGATTTTAATGAATTAAAGATCTGTTGGTTTTTTGTTTCTTTGTTGTCTGTATTGTTTTTGTTTTCAGCAGTTTGTGTCTCACAAACCTATATTATAACCTATTAATCATTGTGCCTCAAACATGTAATATTGAATAGCAAACATAACGTAATCAACCGTCCCGCTTTTGGAGCGATTATCCCGCTGATTGCGAGATTGTCCCGCGTTTTGGTGTCCCATCCCGAATTGAGTCTAAACAGACAAAGTGAATTACAAATAAATCGATTGCGAATAAAAGGCTTAATTTTTTATAGTCAGTCATATTTTAACTCAATACATGTGCTTTTATTTAATTTGTTGTTTAAAACCTACAAAATCTGAATTTTTATCTATTTGGTCCCGCTTTTTGGTCACAACCAGTTGGTCAGGTTAGGCAAAACAATGTGTTTGGACACAATTACAAACAAGCTACAAACGCGTTATATGTATTTGCATCCAAACAATAAAAAAGACAGACATTTCAGCGTGTGGAAAGAAAGCGTGGGTTTATAAAGGTGTAAACTTTTTTTTCAAACAGATCTTCGGTTAGTGAAAAAGTCGCGTGAACATAATCGTCTAGCCCGTTAAATGTTCAGGCTCATCCTGTAATTTGTGAGATCCGACGGCCGCTTGTTAGAGTCGGCTTAGTCTAATTTAGAGGTCAGACAACTAATTTAAGATTCATCAGAGGTCAACAATAAGATTTATAGTGTCAAAGCGTAATGGACTGCATACAGCGTGAATTATTCATCTCCCTAATAGGAAGGTATTATTCACTTTGACTTAAAGCTTCAGAATGATCTGTCCTTTTCCGTCTGCACTGAACGATTGCAATTTTATGATTTATGTTTTCTATAAGAAGATTTCTATAAGTAATAGAAATGGGATTGAAAACGGGCAGAATCAGTTCAGATGAAAAAAATTCCTCTACTCTATTTGAGGTATTTGTTAGAGTTTGTTATGCTTAACCTGACCAACCGTGCCACTTTTTGTGGATTATTCCGGATTTAGGTGTCTCATCCCGTCGTGAATCTAAAATAACAAAATGCTTACATGCCATAGATGGGGTTTTTTAATTTGCATTGGATTTTAATTTTCATTACAATATTCAGTGCAATATTGAATGTTAAACTGTCTTGACGTTAGACTATTGTTACTCATATATTCCTGAAGATCATACATGGGGCAAATTAATTATATGCCAATTATAATTTGTTGTTTAATTTGAATTACCTGTCCAAATGCAAATTCAAAAAACTTTCAATACCATTGGCAATTGTACTTATTTTCAAAGCACTTACTTCATATCTGGCAATTTTGGTTTTCAAAAATTTGATACTGTACAGGTTTATGACTTTGCAAGTACTACGAGGCAATACCTGTCGAAACCACAAACCTCTACATGTACAATACTTTACAAACAAAATTGCTGGCAGTCAAACAAATTCAAAACAATTAAAAACATTTCCATATTTCATTACAATTGACATCCGATTCCACAACCTGCATTTGCATTGCCTGAGCAAATGCAAATTCAAAATTTTCTAATTGTCATTGCGAGCAATGGTAATTCTTTTGCATTTGCATTAGATAAAGTAATGCAAATTAAAAACACCCATGTATGCTGAAGATGTTATCCGACGGATGACGAAATATTGTAAACAAATAAATAATTATTATCATCAAACAAACAACGTCCTCGAGCTTGAAAAATCATTTGTTAGATTATACTAAGAAGGGTCGAAAAAACTTATAATTAATTTCATTACTTTATCTAATGCAAATATAAAATAATTGCCAATGTTCGCAATGGCATTTAAAAAATTTTGAATTTGCCTTTGCTCAGGAAATGCAGGTTGTGGAATCGGATACCAATTGTAAAGAAATATGGGAATGCTTTTAATTATTTTAAATCTGTGTGACTGCTGGCAATTCTGTTATTAAAGTATTTTATATGAAGAGGTTTGCGGCTTTGATAGGTATTGCCTCGTAGTACTTTCAAATTCATTAACCTGTACTGTATAAAATATTTGATAACCAAAACTTGCAGATATGACGGAAATGCTTTGAATATTATTATTATTATTAATGTATTTATTTTATTTATTATTATTTCAACTAAATACATCTACTTTTATTTAGTTTATTATTTAAAAGCAACAAATTCCCCTTTTATACCCACAGTGACCCGCTATCTGGTGACAACCAGTTGGTTAGGTTTCTCATCCTACTTATAAGTATTCATATACAAATGCGGTTGCCTTATATCGCTCTTTAAATGGGAGTGGCCGTAGATAATGTTTAAAGATCAATTTGGTGGCAGCACCCATAAAACACACGACTTTAGATAATCATATCGCAGACAGCATTTAAAGAGTTAGCATAATGTTGGTCCTATTCCATATGTAAATATGTTTTAGGTAAAACTACTGGGTCGGTGTACCTGACAGTTACTGTACACGCTGAAAAAATACGTCTGTTTTTGTTTTTTGGATGCAAATATGCCATGATTTTAGCTTGCCGCAAATATAGTATGCTTGTGTCCAAATACATTGTGTTTGCTATTCAATATTATATATTGGAGACAATATGTTGGAGACAATGATAATATTTTTTAATATATTATAATATATATATGTTGTAAACAAAAATATGATCGACAACAAGACACTAAAAATTAACAGATCTTCAATTCATGAAAACAATGCTTGCACGTAGGTATATTAGGCTGATTCAGAAGAAAAATTTCATTCTATCCGCCCCCAAAATGTACCTTGGTTGTTTTATGATGATTTCCAAAATAGTTCGTATCTAGTTTTGAGTATCAAATTGGATTTATCCATTTTATCAATTTTTCTTCGTGGTCGTAAATAATTGCCTTAGGGTATTTGTTGTTCTCGGAGCTGTCTTAAACTTTTCGGTGTTACATATTCTGTCTGAGCATTCGCTCAGATATACCAGGAATATTCGTCATAGATTTATAGATTCGTGGAGGTATTTTGTGCACGCGACCAGGTGTTGTCACGATTATTAGCCGTGTTGATTATCATGTTCCTTGGTTGACACGAATAATAATTGACAATTCTCCCAGAAGCTGTCGGTTTTTGGTACCAATCAACTTTTATGGTACTGTTCTCTCTTATCAGCATCGTATCGAGGTGGGGTAATTTCCCGTTGCATTCACCTTCGGCAGTGAAACGAATTTGGTGGTGGAATTTGTTTATCTCTTCCAATGTCTCTCGCATCGCACTTTCCTTAACAATTCCAAACTAAAATTGTCCTGGCATTTCCTTAACAGTTCTTCCATAACTATGTTTGCGACGATTGGAGATGCGGGAGATCCCATCGGAAGTCCTTTATGTTGTGAGTATATTTTGTGCTTGTATTTAAAATACCTATTGTCCTTTATGCAAAATTGTAAAATCTTAAAAAATAGCTCCTTGGGAATTGTCGTGTGTTTTTCAATCTCATCCCACAATCTCATCCCCTTAATAACATCAAGTGCATCGTCAATCGGAATACTGGGAAATAATGACACCACATCGAAAGAAACCTACTTGTCATCATCATATATTGCACAACTCTCGTTGAATTGAATCGCGTCGTTAACATTAAACTTCTACAGACGAAAATATTGGTCTTACGTGGACTCCGTCCTTATGAATTGTAAGCAACCCATAAATGCTTGGAGCCAAGCTGCGTCAGATTTCCATTTCCGTCTTTCTATCACAGATATACGAGCATTATTAATCTTATGGAGTTCGTTTAATAATTCATTGTTTTTCTTTTGAAGTGAAGACGTAGGGTCTCCTATATGTCATCATATCATAAAACATATTGTAATATAGGTTTCATAGTCGGTTCCAAATATATACATGGTCCCTGCGTAACTTTAGGGACCCGGTAGGGTCTTTGTAGGTCACAACTCATAATGGAATTGTTTCTGGCTACACAATGTCGTGAAAAACCGTCCATAAAACCAGTTTGTCTGAGTTTTCAAAACAAACCTTTGGGGAGTCATTTGACAACTTGCTAATATGCAGAAGGTTAATATATCCGTACAAGATAATATCGGCTGTTCAATACTGGCTGTACAGTTTATCTCTTATTGAGACCTAATGGGAACAACGGACTTAGGCAGATTATACGTATTACATATTCACATTTTAATAACCACGATTGCTAGTTGGAATCAACAACCATACGATTTACATATTACAAGCTACGCATGACAATTGAAAATTTTTGGGTTTAGTCGCTTCTAAAACTAAAAGTTATTACTATATTAAATACAACATTTAATGTTTGTTTTAGTTTATAATTATACTATGTAGATACTTCGACTGACTGACTTGAAATGCCTACAACTTTTTTATTTTTACATTTTTTATTTAGTTTTTTTGCAGGTCATGAACAGTTTAATAATATTTTTTAATGCTATCATACTCAATGCAGGAACGTGTAAATATTTTTCAATTTTATTATTTTTTTTTATTATTATCAATTTTATTATGCATTAGCAGATTTTCATTCAAATGGAAAAGTCGAATTTGGGGTACCGAAAATCTGAGAGCTGTGCATAAGCGACAATTACACACTCTTAGACGCACAGTTTGGTGTGGAATTATGTCTGATAGAGTTATCGGTCTATATTTTTTTGTAAATTAAGCTTCGGAACCAGAAACCGTTTGTTTGTTTGAAAATTTTTATGTCCGGTAGTTCTCAATAATCCTGATATGTATAGGGTACCAGCAAGATGGAGCTACACCTCATGCAGCGCGAGAAAATAGTATAAGCAGCTCGAATCAGTCAGTCGAAGTAGGCCCATCCTGTATATTTTCTATTCCCAACTCTGTATGCAAAAATATGTTAATGTGATTTAATAAGCCCAATATAAGAACTTCTTCGTTAGATTTGCTTTGATCAACAACTAAATAAATAAATGTGTTTTACAGGACAAATGTGTCCCACGAATCCGTTTCGTATTCGGACTCACTTCGTCGTACATTTTGTATAAAACGGAAATCCGTTACAAATACATAACGAATCCGTTTGCGTATGGAATTCCTCTCAAAAGCTCGAATAGTTTTAGATGTGTTAACATCTACAGGCACTGGTAGAGCAATCTATCAAAGTGAAGCATGCAAACAACACACAGCGTTAGCTTCACATACGTGGTTGTTGTACAACAATAGTTTCTGCCTGAAAATAAGAGTGATGATATTGATGTAGCGGCAATGAACAAATAAGCACGTTGTCGTCGCCAAAGAGTATTGAATAGTATAGAGAAGTCATTGAACGAATTGTATGACTCAAAAGCACTGACGACATCTGGCGAATGATTCAAAACGTATCACTCTCTTTTTGTTATAACTTGGTCGATTCATAATTTTGATGTGAAACATTGATGCCTTTTGAAACATTTATGCCTTTTGTATTATTTTATGCAATAACATTGCAAAAACGATGTACAAATAGACAGTCAAAATTTCTCTTCACTCAAATGCCAACAAACATAACGAGTGAAACCCTAGTACTTCTCTAGTCTCTCTCTTACTCTCTTCATTGAATATTTCAATACACGAGCAGCTTTTTGATAGTGTTATTGTATATAACTATACAAATTCCATCCATGTTGAAGTAAAATTACATAAACTATGCAAAAAGTATGAAATAAGCTAGATTTGACGAGAGAGAGAAATGCGTTTGAGTGAACTCCTAGCACTTTTTGGTTCTCTTTTACCAGGGTTGCCAAGTTGCGCACATCTTCTGGTCGTCTAATTGTAAATCGTCTTTGAACATTGTCGAAATGGTGCATTTATATTGAAATATTCTATAAAGAGAATAAGACTCGTTTATGCTCTTTTACTCAGACTCTCTACATGAGAGCGGAAAAAGAGTGCTATAAGTGGTCTGTACTATGCAATACTTTTTGTCGTCGCTCTGTTTATGACAAAACATAAACAATTATTTCAGTGAGCTAAATATTGATTTTTATTCAGTTGTATGCCAGCATTCAAATAAGAAGGTCGTCGTCGCTGTGTTTATGACAAAAAAAACCAATTATTTCAATGAGTTAAATATTGCTTTATTTATTTTAATAATATTACTTCTAATGTTAAAGCAGATGTAAGAAAAATGAAAGTGCAATTGCAAAAGAGCCTTCAGCACAAAAACTATTCGCTTTTTTTATTTTCCAATGTAACATTTACTATTGTGTTCTTAGAAATCGAACAGGTACCGTGTAACAAAAAGGTGTTAACACAACTCCCGTGAGTTCGAACACTCATTGATTTTTCTATTTTTTCGGATCCGCCTCGAAGTCGATTCAAGTTCGATTTTGACTTTTAGCAGTTTGTTGAGAATTCGAAACGGATTTGTTCTTAATTCGCTTTTTTATTTATAGGCATTTGTGTGTATTTGTCTTGAGGTAATATTTTTTGCAGTTTATAATCCCATACTTAAACATTGATATTTTTTTATGAAGTTCAAGGTTAAATTATTCTTTAAATTTAATTTTCTTAGATATATGATCATGGGCACAATGAAGTTCATTATGTACCCCAAAAAATACAAAAAATTTAACAATATTCGTACATGAAATGTACGAGTTTGGTTTTCCTCGCGAGATATTTTTTGGTTTTAAATTTGCTTTTTCAAACTCGCTTTTCGTCATTTTACGCTTTCTCGGAATCGTAACGTTGTCGAAACGGATCCGCCAAATCGCAATTTCAATGATTCCCTTTTGTATGTTTCACGGACTCATAACTGTGTCGAAAAGGAGCCGAATCAATTTTTGTGCACATTATGGTTACATCGGCTAAACAATTGAGCTCGTCCGTTAAGATTTGAAATAGTATGCGTTACTACTTCTAGGGAGTAGTTTCAGCCTATTCAAGGTTGTGATTGAACAAATGGGATTGGCACCGCCAGTGTATGACAAAAGATTATGCGGTTATATACCAGATATTATTTATGTATTACGATGGGATTTAGTTCTTATATCCTACTTTAAATACCCATAAAACACAACAAAATAAATAACCATATTTCAGGCCGTATTAGAAATAATTATTTCGAACATTACACTGTAAGTAGGTGAAAATCACACACCAAAACGCCGAGACACGTCAACCTAATTTTGGATCGTAGAATCCAGTGGTATACCCCGTTTTGAAAAGTTAGCTAGAAATCACGAGATATTTCGACTTTAAATTTGTAGTAGATTTACGTCGATTTTTGATTTTATTCGAATGAAAAAAGTTTAAAAACTTGTTTAAAATCAATTTGTTTATTATTTATTTGTCAACGTTTATATCTAGAAATAATGGACGTCCATTTTCAAGCGGAGATGGAGCTATATTGGCTCTTAGTTTGATGATTTTATAAATTTTTTTGGATTTATTCAATTTTTACGCTTTGTTTGCAATCGACCAGCAGAAATCAGCAATCATTGAGTCAATTCTTTTTCCAGCGAAACGGTCTTCGAATGCCATTATAGTTTGATGAAATCTTTCGCCAGGTTCGTCTGTTTCTGTGGAAAATTGTCGTTCGTAAAAAGCGAAATGTGCATGTAACATGTGGATTTTCAACGACATAACGCCAAGTTTGTCGAAAGACTTCATCATGTTGTCAATATAATCACGGTACTCTGGTGAGCGATTTTTGCAAAGAACGTTTTCAATTATCGCACGAATTGAGTTCCATGCGTTTAGTTCAGTTTCATCTAACATTTCAGAAAAACTCGTATCCCTTAAAAGTTTCCGTATATCTGGACCGTTAGCTACACCTGTTAAAAAAAATTGATATAAAATATATTGCAGTCACACACTTTTAGATACACAAAATTACCCTCTTTTTATTTTTCAATTGACAATTTTGGAAAAGCGTTGTTTACCATACTTGAAGGTAATGCATTTTCGTTAATGCGAACCAAACGCTTTAAAAAATTCTTTACAACTCCCAGCTTGATATGACGATCCGGAAGCTTTATATTCTGAAGGGGGATCAATGGTGGACGAATTACATTAAATTCGCCAACAACTTGCGAATCGCGTTTTGCATTCGTTGCATTTTGCACGGCTGTCCCATTTACAAAAAAATACACATGTACTTCTACAGCCAGTTTGCATTCCAGCTAATAGTGAAAGAACCTTAAAATCACAATTTACGCGCCAATTGTGTTCGTCATAACTGATGCGTTCCAGAATTAATTTCATGGTATCATGCATTCCAAGAGCATACATCAATGGCACTGGCTTAACGCTGGTGTTTTCAAATAGCAAGACTACTTTTAAGCTTCTGGTTGAAGAGTCTATGAAAAGACGCCATAAAGATGGATTATAGTTGCAGATTCCCATTTCATTCATTAAACCGGGAATATCTTGACAATATGCATAAGCTGCGTCCTCGGAAAGCATGAAATAAGACATATGTATATGGTTCTTGCCGGTATTTAGAAGATGTAACTTTTACTCCTGGTGCCAGCACGTTGACGCTTCTTAGCTCCGAAGCCAAAGTCATTGCATTATTTTGAGATAGCTTCAGATTTCGAACGATTCTATCTAAATGATCCTGCGAAATTAATTATGGATATTCTATAACTGGCTGAAGGTAATCAGAATCAGCATGATGTAATGATGTTGCTGAAGTTTGTGATTGTACTTCATAGGACGCAGTATCATATTGGTATGTCGATGGATGTACTTGGACCGGCAATTCATTGCTGTGTGGAACTGGTACGTGAGCACTTGGCATACCTTTGTATATAAAACCGGATCGTTCTGTAAGAATACATTATTGTGTATTCCATATATAATCTATCTAAGTGAACTTACTGTTTCGATTGAGACCATTTACATCGTTCTTGCACGCGTAGCAATTTTCTGTATCATGTTCCCCTGGATCGGTCCATATCATTGGAAGTCCAAATGGCATCGAATATCGCCGTAATTTCCATTTGTTTAATGCACTAAAACATGTGATTCACGTAAATTCAGGTTCATGATCAACGTTTCGCATTTCTTCAGCGGGGGTAACCTATAAATACTGATTGTAAGCTTTGAGGGCATCTTCAACCAAATGTCGTCGATGATTTTTCGGTGTAAATTTTCCACACACAAAACAAAACATATTTAATTTTTCGCAATGTGATCTGCATTTTTCGTCACTCATTTTTCTATATTTTCAAAATGGTCAATAAAATGTTTATATTTTTGATGTGTTAACATCTATAGCGGCAGGTAGGGACTAATCTATCAAAGTGAACACTTTGATATATATGTTATAGCATCTATCTGTTTGTAATAGGGATGCCAATCCCAAAATCCCGAATCCCAAAATTATTATAATTATTATGGCCCCAAACTGTAAGAGGTAAATTAATTCTGTAAATTAATTAAGAGCTTTTGCAGGTGTTTCCCTCAAATAAAATCAAAAATCACCTTAAATCTACTACAAATTTAAAATCAAAATATCTCGTTATTTTGACCTAACTTTTTAAAACGGAGTATACCACTGGTTTCTATGACCCAAAAATTAGTTGGGGTGTCTCGGTGTTTTTGTGTGTCATTTCAAAACTTCAAATTTTACTTACAGTGGTATTAATTGAATCTATGTTGCAGCGATAATCAGTTTTGGATCGAGCGAATTTTGTTTAAACTTAATTTTTGCGAACTGACTGTCATTTAACTGATAAAGGAATGGTGGAAATGAGTTTTTTACATAAAATTGTTGAGAGTTACTAAATTAATTAGACACTGATATTTTTCCTTACTTCAATTCGTTTTCACATTTATATATAATAAATGTATATATATGTCCTTATACATATATACATAATTTTTCATACTTGTATTTTTTATAGATATTTATTATGTAGTACTTAGGGCAGTCCAATATTTCGTAATCCCACTTGATTGTGATGGTACAATTTTTGTTTTTGTATAATTCTCGGTGGCTATACGATTTGAATGAACCTTTTTTATACATTTACTTACATTGTCCTTATTCGGACGTATGTATGTGTGTGTGTATATCTAGAGCCACATTCGCTTTCACAGACATTACTTACTTCCGCTGTGGTGAAAATTTCTTCTCATTCATCCGGTAATTGTTTTTAGTTTTGTGTTGTTTGAATTATTAAAGTTTATTGTTAAATTTCAAGATATAATGCAAAAAGTTATTGTGTTGACATTGTCATAAAAGTGTTTCGCCAACAACAATGTTTCATTTTTTGTTGCTTTTGTTGGGTATAAGTTGCTGGTTGAGTTTGCCGGATTCCAGACAATTTTTGCCAATTATTCATTAGTTTTGTTAGTACGAACTTTGAAAGCCGGAAATTAAAACATTCCAAATTCCAAAAAAAAACAAGCATTCTCTGTGCCGTAGCTGTTAGAGTTTGAAAGAGCAATTAAGCACAGAAATTCGTATCTTCACCAATTTCCAGGAAAACTGTTTACAGATATTCATTAGGGTGTCCCATCAGTAAAAATTTGTTTTTGCTCAAGCTTTATTGGGAAGCTATAGTGTAAAGTATTTTTGAAATTTCTTTCAGATTTTAAGGAAGACGTTTAGAGATCGCGCAAGTCGAATTTCCCCGAAAAATCGGGTATGCCGGACGTTTTTTGAATTTTACTGAAACTCGGCCAATAACCACGATTTTCATAGTTAGTAAGTCATAAAGTCATAAGTCAGGACTTTTAATGTATATGCATAAACCAGCAGGTTTGGCAATGATTTCGCTAAATAAGTTACCATGTATTACATTTTTTCATACATTTTGGATACATTTTGTAAATAACGCTTTATAACTTTTAAAATTCCTATGAAAATTTAACAAACTAATGATGTACTTTAAAAGGCGGTTAAATACCAAGTTCGTAATGAGGTGTCAGGGGATACCCGGTTGGAACGAAGTTACTTTGCCAAATATATTATGTACTAGTTAGTCCCATCACGCCTAATGCGCCAGTTAATTTATATGGATTTTTAACAAAAGATACCTTTGTCAAATGATAAACTCTTTTTAATAAAATTTTTTTTTATAGAATCTATTTTTTTTAAAAAAGTATTTAGGTTCTTTTTATAAGAATATGTATTATATTTTCCCGAAATGGTCCTTTTTTAAAGACAGGTACATCTTTTATTGAAAGCTAATGTTTTTTTTAGGAAAAGGTACTATTTTTAAGAAGAAGTAATTTCTGTAAGAAAAGGCAATAACAGCATGAATTTTTGATGTGTTAACATCTATAGGCGCGGGTAGGGACTAAACTCACAAAGTGAGCACATCCAAACACAGTTTGTCCGACTGCGATCACAGATTGTTTGGCATTAAACTCCTCCGAAATGGCTGGATCGATTTGTATGCATATCGGGTAGGTCACAGAATCGGCCAACATATATTTTCCATACCCCTAAATGACAAGGATGGCCCATCCCTATATAGAACACAGTTTTGTCCGACTGCGAAACACAGATTGTTTGGCATTAAACTCCTCCGAAACGGCTGGACCGATTTGTATGCATATCGGGTAGGTCACAGAATCGGCCAACATATATTTTCCATACCCCTAAATGACAAGGATGGCCCATCCCTATATAGAGCACACATTTGTCCGACTGCGTAAAAAAACACACACTGATGTAGCGGCAGCGAATAAATGTCTTGTGTGGGTGCGGACCACTCTCAGAGCAAAGAGAATAATGACGTGGTTATACGTATATAAAAATGAGATAGCAAGAGAGCAACGAAAATTGTGTGAACTTGTGTAGCGTATGTACGAACATAACAATGTATGTATGCACATGTGTCTGTTGTTTTGCATTCTCTTTGTTTTTTTGTGGAAATAAAACAAAAAGTATTGAGCAAGAAAATAATGACACATGTGCTTGCACTGGTCTTTAAATAATTTTAGGTATTAATATTATTTAAATGAAACGTCATCATATGATTGAACGCTATTTTCAATTTTCCAATGTAACATTTACTAATGTGTTCATAGAAATCGAACAGGTACCGTGTAAGAAAAAGGTGTTAACACATCGCCCGTGAGTTCGAACACTCATTGGATGTTTTTTACAGAGAAGTACATTTTTAACAACTGATACTTTTTAAAGAAGTGCTACTCTCTTCAGGAACCTTAGGAAATAACCTTTATTAACAAAATTTTTCGTATTTTCAGAAAGGCTACTTGTCTCAAGAAAAGAAAAGAAAGGTTATTATTTTATTTTTAAGAAAAGGAATTTTTTTAAGAAAATTAATTTTTTTTAAGAAAAGGTGTTTTTTTGAAGAAAAGTTTTTTTTTTAAGAAGAGGAATTTTTTTTAGAATTGGTCTCTTTTTCAAGAATAGGTAAATTTTTATGAATAGGTACTTATCTCAATCAAAGATATTCTGTCCCACAAAAAAGGTACTCGTTAAAGAAAAGGTAGTTTTTTTAAGAAAATGTACTTTGTTTACGAATATGACGAGTTATTTTTTTTGAGAAAACGTACTATTTTTAAGAAAAGGCACTTGTTTAAAAAATTTTTCTTTTTTTATACTTCTTTCACTTTGGCTTTTCTAAATTTACTTTTTAGTGGGTTCACAACATCAATATATACTAAAATATAGGTTAAAGTTTCCACCTAGAAAACTTCCCATTAAACAAGAAATATCCCAACATATGTTAGACATCTAGTTAGTCTAGACACATACCAAAGCAAAAATAAACACTATAGTTGATAACACTGGGTTGTAGCATAATAGTGTTAAAACGAAAGTTGTTTAATTTTTTCCCTTTAGCTCCTATCCCGCAACGTGCGATAAGGAACTTCGTTCCAAAAAACTTTTGAATTTGTAATTACTCTTCCGGAGTTATACCATTTTAAAGCTATTTACCCATTTAATGAAACAAATAATATTATTAACTGTTTGTCAGTTTTGCATCGATTTGCTTAAAAAATTGCATTAATGAAAAATCTACATGCGCTAAGTAACGACAAAAAATTACACCCAGAAAAAAAACTGCCCCAGCAATATATTTCACGAACCATATATATGTTTGCAAGCATTGGTTTCATGAACTGAAGATCTGCTGGGTTTTTATTTCTTTGTTGTCTGAGAGGGGGTGTTCAGCAGTTTTCAACAAACAAAGCTACATTGGGGTCAGGAAGACATATTTTGTAACCTTTTATTCATTGTGTCTCCAACATGTAACATTGAATAGGAAACACAATGTGTTTTTGTACACAAGTATACTATATTTGCGAGATGCTACAAACACGTTTATTGGCATCATCCAAACAACAACAACAGATAGATTTTGCATCGTATAGTAAAAGCAGATTTAAAAGAATACATTCTTCAATATAAACAAACCGAAAGTTTCATTTCAAAAGCCAGCCTTTCTTTTTTTAAGCAGTGCAACATTTCTATTGTTTCTTTTTAGAAACAGGTACAGAAAAATGGGAAACCAACAAATAATCTCACGAAGCAACGTATAAAGTTCAACGATTCCATGTGGTAAATGATATCACAGAATGTGGTGTGGTCTTGACCAGTCATATCAACGTCACAATTTCTGAAACAGATTTTCAGAATTTATTGCAGGGCATAGAGCTGCATCACAAGATCCCCAATAAAGGATTTTACTACACGCTCAAAATCTGTCTTTGTTTTGTTTTATGGATCATAATATATCGCGTTTGTTGCGTGTCGGAAATATAGTACAATTGTGTACACACAACACATTGTGGTTGCTATTCAATATTATATGTTTTTCTGACCCAAATGTGGTTTTGTTTGTTGACAACTTGTTGAAAGAAAACCTGACCGACAGCAAAGTAGCAAAAACGCAGCAGATCTCCAATTCATGAAACAATGCTTGCAAACATATATATGGTTCCTGTTTCTGCGGGTAATTCTTTGTCGTTACGTACCGCATGTAGATTTTTCATTAAAGCAATGTTTAAAGAGTTTATAATATTATTAGTTTCGTGCAATGGGTAAAAAGCTCTAAAATGGTATAACTCTGGAACAGTAGCTGCAACTTCAAAATTGTTTTCATAAAATTGCTTGGAATGTAACCCTATTTTAAGTGCGTCATAAGTTTTCTAACTGTTCATAGAAATTTTAAAAATTATAAAGCGTTATTTACAAAATTTATCCAAATTTTACGAAAAAATGTAATACATGGTACCTTATTGAGCAAAATCATTGCCAAAACTGGTGCATATACAATACAAGTTTGGACGGTTTGCTTTAAAAATGTTGACTTAAAAACTAATAAAATCTAAGAAAATATGGTTATTGACCGAGTTTTAAGTAACCTTCAAAAAACGTGTCGCATACCTGATTTTTGGAGGAAATTTGACTAGGGTGATCTCCAAACCTCTACCGAAAAATCTGAAGAAAATCGCAAAAATATTTTACCCTATAAATAAAAATATATATGGTTTCCCGTTACATCCCACGAGGGGATTAGGGAGAGCTTCTCACAACCACTGAGCTGTGCGCGTTCTAGTTTTACACTCACTGATTGGGACCTACAGTTTTACACCGGTTCCGAACGGTATTTTGAGCAGCTTTTTCATGGCTAAATACTCGATAGTGTCGCCGTCACTAAGCGTGGTGATCGCCGTCGAAAGAAATTTAAGGTGGTCAGAGCAGTGATCGAACCCACCTCCTCATACAAAAGAGCCGCACGCACTTCTATTGCACCACCGACGGCTATAAGCATTTCAAATAATCTTGAGCAACCATGAAAATCGAAAAAGAAATATTTTTTGGGACACCCTAATATTTATCAAGCAATGGATGGGTGTGAATGGGGAAATACAATTGAAGCTGTTCAGTTCAGGAGCAAACATGACGAAAGGATGTATATCACTCGTTTGGATTTGGTTAACGCACAGAACAATAATGTCTAAACTGGGGACGAACATTATTTTGCACTTACGGTAGTTGGGCCTCCGGTCGTTATCTCTGCCATCTCGTTAATGGCGCTTTGTAGTGCATCATATTGTTGACTTGCTGGTGACGTAGAGCGGGAGGACTTTTTACGTGGCGGTTTTACAGGCATTTCCAAGTGAGCATGCTTTACACCTACCGATGATTTGTGTTCTTCCTCAGATTTAGTGTGTTTTTCATCTGTGGACTTTTGAGAATCGACATTTTCTGGATCGCCTCCCTTGAATATTAATGATGGAGTATTGGTAGATATTGATTGTGTGCGCCTTAGAGGGGGCATTTCAGCTACATCGTCTGTGATGTCTGTCTCAATGGTTACAGCGGTTGTTGTAATGGGGGGAACCGCCGAAAATGTCGTCACACCCCCAGGTTCGGCGTACACATGTTCATGGACACTAGACGCCTGTTCTGCTGCTAAAGCGGTATCTTGCCACTCCCGGTTGGCTTCTTTTATGTTGCGACGTTTGATAGATCTAGCTCTTAAATTCTGAACAGCAGTTGCAATGATTCCTCCTTCCAGTTCGAAGTGAACACGTGACTGTGAGTGCTCCGAAGCAGGCGAGCTTGGACGAGGAGTTACACCAATACTAGTGGCGGTACTGGAAAGTCCTGCTGCAGCCTTTTCGGATGACATAGCGGCATTAAATTCTCGTTCGATTATTTCCTGAATTTTGGTACAGTTACTTGGTACACCAAATACAACATTGATATGATGATAGATTTTTGATTTGGTTTGGAATTGTATAGAGTTTTTGGTTATGAAGATAAATGATCTCTGCGGAGGAAGTAGGCAATGAGGACTGGCATTTGTTAGTACCCCTACTCTGATTGTGCTTGGAGAGACACATGGCGATACATTATCGAGGAAGATGTAATTGCATTTGACAACACGCATATAATGATTTATATATAAGCAGAAGTTAGGATATTCACTTTATTGACCAACAAATTTGTTTCTCCGCATATCTCTATTTTATTTTACAAATTCACAAAGGATTCGTCGCATGAATGGTACAGTATGCATGGACATTATGCAGGACAATAGACGTAAAGTTCATAACATATAGACAAATACTGAATTTCAAATATTATTAAAATTTGTTCTGACTGAACACTCTCATAGCTGGATAGGTACATGAAAACTGGGCATCAACTTTTAAATTTGTTTAACTTTTTCATGCGTTCTGATTTGTAGGGATGTTTTTATTGCAACATTTATATATTTGCCTGAAACTTCAGTTAACTGTATAAACAACCTATCTAAATACATTTCGTAAAATATTGTCGGGGTTGACAAATTAAAAATACTATTTGAATTTAAATTTAACTAGAGTTTAAATATAAGTGCTACATGTAAAAATATAATACTTATACTTATAACAATTTAAGGCAGGTGTATACGATAATATTTTGAAGGAAAATTTTGCTATAAAATGATGAATCAATAAGGGAAATTTATATTTTATTATTGACACAGCTTTTGGGTTTGGTTGAAATATATCCCTGACAATTATCGTCAACAATGTTCACTGAATAAAATATTACAAATAATTTTCACTCTTATTATGTCATACATATGGGCATTTCCACAGAAAGTGCCACCCTATGTCACATCACGTTATCCTCGTTAATTGCTTATAATTTAGGACCATGTAGTTCGATTGTTTTCTATTCTTTTACTAAATATAGAATGTAAGTAGCTCTATATTTAATAAGAGAAGAGACGACAATCAAACTAACTGATCCTAAAATATAAGCAATTGACGAGGGTGACGTGATGTGACAAAATGTTGATCTTTCTGTGGAAATGTCCATATGTAAATAATTTTCAACTGTTAGATTTTTCCGCGGCGAAAAACATGGTTGTCAGTAGTACGAGACTCCAAAATAAATACGTCCATAATGAAAAAAAGATTGATGACCTGGTAATTGATGGAAGGCACTCTACTAGTGTAATGGGCGTACGTGTGATTCGAGGAGCTAATACCTGACTGCAGCAAAGGTTCGCACAAGGTTAGTCAGAACGAAAGTCTTAAGAAACCAGAGATATAGTTAGCTGGACATCGGAAAGCCGCAATTACCAGATATAGCCACGAGCTATACACGAGCAGAGATAGCCACACCTCACTCGGATACGAGCGTATAACGCTCCTTCGCCTCATGACCCTGAAGCGAAGTGGAAATGCTGCAGAGACTGAAACTTGGTTATGGAAAACCGGTTCCATTTTAAGCGTAATTTGGATTTTGTGGAACGACAATATTTTCATTGCTCACACATTATATTCGGCGTTAATTCAAAAAATTTCAACTAAAATAAAATGAGCGAAAAAAAAGTAAAAATGGCAAAGTTTGAACTTTGAGCTGCCATAACTCAGCCATTTCTTATAAGATAGAAATTTACAGAATATCGACGGAAAGGGCATTCAATTACCTTTCCAACTATATGACATTTATCTCGATCGGACTTTTCTGTTGCCCGAAAAACACAAAAGTACCGTTATCTAAAAACCGGTACTTAGAATAAAATTACAGCGTTTTTCGTGTTCAGGAGGTCCCAATTATTTTATCTAGTCATGTGGCGTTCTTGGCATTTTTTGTAAACCAGTGATACAGATGAGGGTGTTAAACAAACAGACGACGATGGCGTCGACAGCCACCCTCCTAGCCAAAGCGAAGTTAGAACTGTTAGAATTCCCGTCTTAAAAACCACAATGCCGCTGTTGCTTTGTGCTACCGGCTGAGCTGTTTTACTCTGGCGGTTATGAGTTTGAAAGGTGCATGCATCAGCAAATATGCAAAATCTGGCTAGACGAATGCATGCCCGACGATTGAAGTCTTAGCATACTTTGTCCTGTTTTACATATACTAGTACAAACTATCGTGGATGAAGCTTATTATTCATCTCATACAAGGTCCTCTCGAGCGGCGTAATGTGCGAAAGGCTAAAGCCGTTTTTTACAAACCTGATCGGACCTTATCAGTGTGGCTGTAGGCCTGGAAAGCCAACTATCGACACAGATATTCACATTACGAGAAATTCTGGAGGAAGTCTACCAAAAGAAATCGGCACCTACCACCTGTTAGTGTATTATAACTGACCGACACTAAATCCTCACTAAAGATTGGTAATTATCTTACCGAACCATTTACTACGTGGCGAGGGCTCGGGCAGGGCGACACCGTGACACAGTGTAGGAGAGCCATACACTAGGACCAGAGATCAAAACGAATATAATTTGACGCGAACATACCAAGCAATGAATGCACTCGTATTCGTTCGCTTACGATCAAACAGTACATGTACATTAGGGTACTTTGTCAACTTTTGATTTTTGATTCGACAGACAACTTTTCTTATATAAGGGCATATTGTAAGATGATTGGCATCAAAAAAAAAAAAATATCTAGCTGTGGGGAAAACTGAATTTGTGCAAAGTTTTATGTTTTCAAAGACCCACAACCTTTGTTTGCCATAATTCCTCGTCCGCCTCGTCCGATTTTATTTAAAATTAAAAATTAGAAACTACAATACTTTTAATCTATTTTTATACCATTTCTCAACACAATCTACAGTTTCACAGTTAAAAATAAATTTATGAAGAAAAAATCAATTTTTCAATCAATTTTGCCTGCCATATCCCGAGAACGCCTCATCCGGAAAAAATAAAAACATTCAGAAAAATTAATCATTACAATAGCTTTAATCTATTCCTACACCATTTCTCCATTTAGTTAACAGTTTCACAGTTACTAATACATTGATGAAGAAAAAAATTTACTTTTTGCCAAAAAAATTAAAATTTTGTATTTTTATAAATCACGAAAGAATTCAAAACGGAATACAAAGGCAAGTCTTGTTACCTTCTTAAGGTATTAATTTTGGAACACTTTAACAAAGTTTATCTTTGTTTTTAGAGAAGGCATCATTTCCCGATGACGCAACTTTGTTCTTATAAAGCCGTCCCACTTGGTCCAACCATAAACTGATTCAGACGCCTCAGTAACCAATTTAACTGCTCTCTCACAACTTTGAGTGTGTAGTGAATATGGTGGAAGCTCCAAGGGTTTCTCTTGCAATTCATTAAGTTCGGCCAAAGTCCTGTCAAAGGTGACAAGGTCCATATTTTGTTTGTTATGCCGATAAAACTACAAAACGATTTGAGAGTAGCTTGTTGCTACTGTCTAGTGTATGTAATTAGTGATCGCAGGTACTAACGTAGAGATATTGTGTCTTGGAGTGGACATAAAGTTTTGTGAACGTTTTTGGTCATAACATATGCTTGGCTGATGGTCCTAAAATTTGTGCTTTCAAACCATCTATAATTCACATATCTTAGGGTTTCAATTTTAAGCTTCAAATTGATTGTGTGCTCCATATTGAGTAGGGCTTTAATTTCTTGAAGGAATTTCACACCCGCAAGGTAAACAAAACTCTAATTTTGATATTTTGCTGCATAGTGATAATGGATGTCTATAGATTATGCGGCTCAATTATAAAGGCAACTTCAAACTGGCATACAATAACCAAGAAGATTACATCATTGTATTAATTCGATTCATAAATCAGGTTTAGGGCTTTTGTGCTTCAGACGGGATCTCTGAAGTGAAATTCATTATCAACATTCTATTATTCAACTGATTAGGCTGTATATTCGTGCGTTATAATAAATTGCACTACCTTTGTTACAGGATTTACTGAGTTCGACGTGAAGTTTGCAACACTTAAAACAAATAGACCTAAACCACCATTATATGGATATGTCTTTGTAAATGAACTAACAAAGAGTATTAGTTTTAGAGGTATACAATTTTATCATAATGATGAACTGTGAAACTGACACCTGAACAGCGTTCACAAATTATACAGATTTATTTTGAAAAACAACCTAATTTTGGATCGTAGAATCCAGTGGTGTACCCCGTTTTGAAAAGTTAGCTCGAAATCACGAGATATTTCGATTTTAAATTTGTAGCAGATTTAAGGCGATTTTTGTTTTTATTTGAATGAAAAAACTTTAAAAATTTGTTTAAAATCAATTTGTTTATTATTTATTTGTCAAAATGTATATCTAGAAATAATGGACGTCCATTTTCAAGCGAACGTGGAACTATATTTGCTCTTAGTTTGATGATTTTATAATTTTTTTTTAGATTTATTAAATTTTTACTCTTTCTCTGCATTTCTGCATTTTTCGGCACTCATTTTTCTCTTTTTTCAAAATGATCAATAAAATGCTTATATTTTTGATGTCTTAACATCTACAGCGGCGGGTAGGGACTAATCTCTCGAAGTGCACACTTTGATATATATGTTGTAGCATCTGTTTGTAATAGGGATGCCAATCCCAAAATCCCGAATCCCAAAATTATTATGGCCCCAAACTGTAAGAGGTAAATTAATTCTGCTTCCAAATAGATGTCTATTATTTCAACGTTTACATTTTGCCAAAAAAAAATATATAAATTGATTTAACAAGAACTTTTGCAGGTTTTTCCCTCAAATAAAATCAAAAATCACCTTAAATTACTACAAATTTAAAATCGAAATATCTCGTCATTTTGAGCTAACTTTTTAAAACGGATTATGCCACTGGGTTCTATGTCCCAAAAATTAGTTGGGGTGTCTCAGTGTTTTTGTGTGTCATTTCAAAACTTCAAATTTTACTTACTTACGGTTACAGGTTTTTATTGCATTTTTGTAGCGTTGATACGACTTCAAACTTTTGTCTCAATTAAAAAAATATCTTTGGCCAAACATAACATTTTGCGTCGAAGGGCTTTGATAATTGTAATACATATTTAGGAAGGAGAGAGTTTTCCCTATTTTCCAGAGGAAATTCTGCCCTTCCAAATTCTCCACCATCGGAAGATACTGTAAATGTTTTGAAAAAGTCTGATTTTTCTGTTTTCAAAACGCCGAAAAGTGAGAAAATGTTCTGTCTCTGGATGGTATATTTTATACCAATAGGAGACCATTTGATGCTGCTATGCAAAAAAAAAACACCCATAAAACATAGCAGACAAATCGAATTAATGGCTGTGTTAATTTAGCTGTGGCTAGGGTGTTCTTTATATGTTGTCGTTTTTAATTTTGTGGGACCTCGGATCGCCCTCATATGTATTTTTGACTTTATCAGCAACGTCTTTGTGCAACTTTGGCATTAATAGTGTGACGTTTTAGCCTGCGGCAAAGAGCTCAAAATTCACACTTGCCTTCTAAATGAGCTTATCACCGCCAGATATCTGTAGCATATATTCAGGGAAATAATATATATTTCATTCGATAGGTGAAGTAGTACACTAATGCCTCAAAGCAGGTATGCTTAGAAAATCAGGCACAGCCTGGATCGTGCTACTGTATTTTATATAATTTCAATATTAAATAGACCTTTTCAAAATCCATATCTCAAATGGCTTTCTAGATATCGAGCCTTAAAATCCACTTTTGGCTTAGAATATCCCGATGACCATTGGGTCCACAATTTGCTCGTAAGGTTTATCAAAAAGCATATTGAGTTATCTTTCGAATGATGCAAAATCGCATGAATGTATTGATGTATTGTTCGACAGCAATATGTCTCCCAACGTGATTATTATTTAGTTTTTATTTCTGTAAATTTCGAGTCCGAACAGGGGATCATGCATTTCTGCTCAAGTATTTTGTGCACAGATACCACTGTTAGCATTCAAACTTGAAACGGAACGAAAAATCACATTTGACGATATATAAAGTGGAATTTATCCGCGACGGAATATTGCAGTCTTAAGATTCTGGTATCAGTCGAAAGAGGACTCAATATGATTTTTGATAGATTAAATAAATTGGTGATCTTAAATATCTTCGGAATATTACATGCCAAAATTTTAAAGTGTGTAGAATTTCACATATTTTGTAGAGATTCCGGCTGAAATCTCAAAACCTTGAATTTTGCCGCATAGCTAAATGCTTCATGAGTGTAGGTAGATCTGCTGCTTGTGAGCTTTCCAAGTACTTGGCGTTACGATACTAAAATTGTATAATGTGCAGGTCTCAATAAATATGTTTGGTTCATCTCACACCGCACAGGAAACGACCTTCTATGCAATGCGTAATACTATGTTTGTTTTAATTTAGTTATTTAAAAATCAAAGGTTCGTTATAAAAATATAAAACTTTCTAATTTTTGCTACTGTGGAATTATATCTAATTTAATTAAATATTCTCTTCAGTTAGAAGAGAGTCACTTCGTCAAAGTTTGGCCAGTGTCCAGTTGGCCAGTGTCCAGAGTGCTGTTTTTTGTTCCAAAGTCTTATAATGTGACTTTTGGTCCGATTTATGTAAGGAAATTCTCGTCCTCAGCTTATCCATCGTAGTACCCACATATACCTTCTGTTTTATCATCCGTATCGATTCTCGATTTAACTATACCCTGAATAGTTAGACTCTGGTATATTCTCACCGGTCTTGCTGTATCCTTGGTGGTGCTGGTCTCAAATCTGCCCGCGTTAGCAAGTCGTCAATCGTGTTGAGGGGAAAACTGTTCATTTGTAAAATCGTTCGTACTTTTTCCTTATTTTTCCCATGTACTTGAAAGGACAAATTTTGTGTTTACTGTTTTCACTAATGTTTTATAAAATCTTTGTTTTTCTTATAATAGGTCCTTGAAAATGATCAATGAAATTGATCGAAATATTGGAAACTAAATAAATTGTGATAAAAGGAAAATTATACAACGTCGTTTTCTTTTTTCACACCTATGACTTCAAGCCGATACTAAAATTTAAAATCAAAATTTCTAATTTAATTCTAATTTAATATTGACATATTAGCAAATATTTATCATTCAATAAACTTTTGCACAAAGACGCTGCAATGAGTCTCATATGGGCTAAAATCAAAATAGTTTAAACTCCTAGAAACATATCCCTATTATAAATTTCTCGTCTATTTTAATGATTTCTTGCAATTGGCCGATAGGTTCCGGTTGACAATGAAAAACCTGCATAAATGTTAAAATAAAGTAAATCATGCAGTGCTTATCTGTGGAGGTTTGAAATCTGAAAGAAAACAGATTGAAACTTAGCAGAATTTTGCAATTCTTTACGTCATTTTACTCCACGGTCTCTAAATTCTGAATTATGATAGAAGGGGAGCTACAATGGATGTGCGTGTAAACGATGCTCATGTTTAATTACCTAAAATTGTGAGAACTCAGTAAATCGAATGACTAAAATTCTGATAGAACAGTGATTAATCAATTAATTTGGATTTTGATTAATCAAATTTGAAGAATATTATTCAATACTGAAATAGTTTGTCATGAGACAACAAATAGGGAAATTTGATGGTGTTATAAAATCAAACTGAATTGATCAATTATTGAACTTTTTGATTAATCTTTTGACGATTAATCAATTAACTATTAGTTTTAATTGCTAAAAGTGTGGATTAATTGATTATTTGCATATGGAAGAATTCACAATATATATTTAATCATTTAATCAGGATTTCGATTAATTGGGTTGCTTCATTACTCAATTTATCGCACATTCCCGGAAAAGTCTCGAAAGATAAATCCGGTGCATATAAAATGCCCATCTATAGAAAGTTATAGGTGGAACAAAATGAATGCCTACGAAAAGCGCTCGTCTAAAACCAATAATATTATGAAAAAAGTTTTTAATAGCACAGGCCAACAAAAGTTTTTAACCCTGAGGCCGGAGCACAGTTTTGTCAAGGTTTGAGTTGCGCTGCAACCGAATCTGACCTAAGAATTTCTCCCTCACATTGTTTTCCATATACTCTAAGCTACATTTTAATGCGTGTATTTTGGCCATATTCGGGACATTGTGACATCGTGTGTTAAGATGTATTCACAAATTTATTAAATCGTCTGCTTTCAAACTGGACCTTTAAGCAATTCAATGTCTTATTCGTTCTTTGAGAAATTGTTCGATGAAATTTATTGGTATGGTATTTTCGCTATTAATTCAAAAAATACTATTTATGACAAAAATATGATAACATTTTGGGAAAGAGGCTGCATGAAAACTGTCAAAAATATTTATCGTTCAAAAATTTGTCTTATACTTTTTCCAGATTTCAAAGGGAGTTAAACTTTTTTTGTATGAATTATAGACAGCAAACTTTGCCTAAAATAAAAAAGTAGCAATACGATACTACTTTTATTTGAATTTATGGATGCTATCAACGATTTTACATAAAATAATTAACGCTAAAGGCGCATTCACAACGCCAGCATCAATTCAGTAATTCATGCCCTCTCGTTTGGGCTCACGGTATTTCACATAATGACCTTTCGTTTTATTTTCAAAAAAGTAGTTGAACTTTGGCGTATAAAGCCCGAAATTTTCGTAAGGAATTTGGTCATTTATCTCAGATTTACCTTGCAAATATTTCATTACTAATTCACCTTTGCACTCAATTATATTTTTATACCTTTGTTTACCAAAATGAAATGTCAAAATTCCGGTTCCAAACTATTATCAGACAATTGTTTTCGAACGAAATAAGTTTAGCGCAACAACCCTGTATTTGATTTTGCATTCGAAATGTTCTCAACCCGGGTTTCGGTTTGTTCGAAAAGTCAAGTTTTCAAGAAAACGGGTTTCGGGTTGTTCGAAAAATTAAGTTTTCAAGAAACCGGTAATTTTTTGGTTGTTTTGCTTTAAATTAATTTGCTCATGTACCACTTACAATACATTTGTTTAGCGACCATTTCGTATACTTATTTGAATTTAAAACTCGAAATTTCATAACTCTTTTTAAATCTGACAATCATGTTATAATTTTAAATAAAACAATTATATCATATTCCAATTTGGACTGCGTGTTTAATATAAAATTTAAAAGTTTTGTTCAAATTTACATTAAACTGATTTAAATTTGAATATCTTATTCAAATTTGAAAGAGATTTATTTTATTATTATTATCATTTATTTTATTATTATTATTATTATATTATTATTTTATTATCATTTATTATCATTTATGAAAATCTTATTAAGATTAAATTTGAAAAAAAGTTTGGAAAGTTCAATTAATTCTCATTCAAGTCATAAAATCATTATGAAATTTGATGAAAAAAATTGCTTGGAAATGTCATTTACAAAGTTTTGGAACATAAAATCGTATTTGAGAATTCTTAAATTTTAATTCCAAAATTTCATTAAAATTCGAAAATCATATAATTTATTATTAATTTGTGTGAGGATATGAACACAAATTAAGTAAAAACCCAATTAAGCCGTTAACCGTAACGAAAATTACGTTTTCTTAAAACCCGGCACACGGTTACGAGCAAAAAACCCGTTAAACCTGTTTTTCGGTTTCGGTTTTGGACACTCTGGTACCAAGTAAATGAAAAGTGAGCGAAATTTTCGGTTCATGAAATTTCGTTATTTTTTTACACGTACGAAATCGAATCGAAAATTTCATGAAATCTGAATACCAGGCTTAAAGCAAGAATCACAATGCAAGCAACAATTTTGCAACACTGTATTTCACATAATTTTATCTGCAGAAGGTGGATAACCACTTGTGCATACGGTTAAATATGTTTGAAATTCACCTCTCGATATGGTAAGTGATTTCGGTATAGATTTTGCAAATATACGAGGGCTGAGAGCAAATTTCTTCTCTGCTTATGCTCACATCCAGGTTAATCGGCCTAGTGTTTTCGCTCTTTGTGAGACCCAGGTTTGTGAAGATTCTGACCCGCACGGTTTTTACATCCCTGGTTATCACATCTTTTCTTATTTTTTTCCTCACAGAGGCCTTGTGGTTTACGTTCGAAATGACGTTGTATTTCAGTCCATGCCGCAAATGGACTGAACAAATCCTGAATTTAACTGCCTATGGTTAAAATTCAGAGTCAAATCACACATCATTCATTTCGGATTTCTTTATAGAAGTCCAATCCAAGGAAGGGAGGCTTCATTTAATGGTTTTGACGCCCTTTCTGACTCAATAACAAAAGTCTTGGAGAATTGCCCGAGCAGCAAAATTGTGATCGCTCGTGATTTCAATGTTCACAATCACTCCTGGCTTTCCCATTCGAGCCATTCAACTCCGGAGGGCCAATAAGCTGAGCTTTTTGCAGCACACAATCTCCTTGTGCAATTGGTAGATAAACCAACACACATTCCGTGTGTTGAAGGGCAAGTTTCTACCACTCTTGACCTCTTCCTAACTTCACACCCTGACAAGTATGAAGTTAATATTCTTGCACCTCTTGGAAACTCGGATCACTGCACGATTTCTGCATCATTTCGAATATTCGAATCTTCCGACTGCTTCAAAACCAGTCACGAAGGGGTCCATATTTTTATATGAAAAGGCTCGTTGGGCTGAGCTCAATGAGTTCTATAAAAACTTCAATTGGAAACTCTGTTTTCTTGACAATGATGTCGATGCTGCGGCAGAAATGGTGGAAAATTTTATTTTAACTGGAATGAAAATATTTATTCCCACGAAAATAATTTCGATTAAGTCATCTAATAAGTGCTGGTTTAATCAGACATGCAAAGAAGCTGTCAGATCCAAAGAGGAAGCTTTCAATAATTGGACTGTGGATAAAAATCCAATTACTGACGAGCTGCGCAAAAAAACAAGATCAAATTGTGCCAAAGTACTACGACGCGCTGAGTTTCTATACGAACAGCGTCTTCGTGCTAAAATTCTTTCTTCTCACAGGGGAAGTAAGAGCTTTTGGTCATTTGTTAAGAGAGTAAAGAGTAGCAGTTCCTCTTCAATTCCAACTCTTATTAAAGATGATCATATATTTACTGACCCGGTTGATAAGGCTAACCTCTTGGCTGAAATTTTTGCAAATAACTCTTCTTTGCCGGATAGCAATCAACCACTTCCCGTGATTGACAACGTATCCAGCTCAATGGCTCAGATATTTTTTCGAACACGTGGGGTGAAAAGGGTTCTCGCAGAGCTCGACGCAAATAAATCCCCGGACCCGGATGGAATACCACCACTTGTTCTCAAAAAGTGCTCTTCGACGCTTGCTCGTCCATAGCGCAATCTTTTTAATCGCTATATATTTCCTTCGCGTTGGAAAGTTGCCAATGTTCAGCCTATCCCGAAAAAGGGTGAGGCTAGTAACCCCGAAAACTACCGGCCAATTGCAATATGCTCTACACTCTCTAAAGTGATGGAGACCATGGAAAATTACCATCTGGTCAATTATCTGGAACTTAACAGTCTACTAAGTGATCGACAGTATGGCTTCCGCAGAAACCGTTCTACTGGTGATCTGATGGCGTTCCTCTCTGAACAGTGGAGTCGGTCTATTCATAGACTGGGAGAGAGTAAAATAGTGGCTCTGGATATATCCAAAACTTTTGATAGAGTTTGGCACGATGCACTCGTGTCCAAGGTTAATGCTTTTGGTTTAGGTAGTAACTTCTCTCGATTTGTATCGAATTTTCTCAGGGATCGCACTATACGTGTTGTCATAGATGGGATCTCTTCTGACGAATATAAGATTAATGCGGGGGTACCACAAGGTTCTGTCCTCTCTCCTACTCTTTTTCTTATCTTTATTAACGACCTCTTGAGTCTTACTTCGAGTCCAATGTACTCATTTGCGGATGACAGTAGTATATGTCATTCATATTCATTTGATAGTCGGCCAAGTCCTTCCACGCTGCATGAGAGGAGACAGATGATGAATGACTCACTCAACCAGGACATTCGCCTGGTAACTGAGTGGGGTAGGTCGAATCGGGTCGAATTTAATGAGCGTAAGACCCAGTGCTGCATATTATCGCACAAGCGCACGAACGACATGTCCCTGTCACCTATTTCTATGAATGGTGTGGACATTGAGGAATCAGATGCTCTTGAAGTTCTTGGCATGAAAATACAGTGTGATGTTCGGTGGAATGATCACGTATTTAACGTGTCCAAAGTGCTTAGGCTTTTTAAAGCGGTGTAAGAAATTTTTCACCTCATCTGATCTCCTCAATATATACATTTCATATATTAGGCCGAAAATGGAATACAACTCTCATATTTGGGCTGGTGCCCCTAGGCCCACATTGGAGCTTCTGGACCGCGTACAACGGAGAGCGATGATGCTTATAGGAGATAGCAGGGTAACCAACTCTGTTGCTTCCTTAGAGCATCTTCGAAACGTGAGTTGCGTATCACTTTTGTATCGGTATTTTCACGGTAAGTGTTCATATGAGATACACGCCTCTATTCCGGAGGTAAGAGTATTTAATCGCTCAACGCGCTTTTCCAGTAGTTCACATCCATTTGTTATTTCTTGGCCTGTGGATAGAACTACTCACTACAGGGAGAATTCTTTTTTTTGCCGTACAGTTCGTGTGTGGAATAAACTTCCGGCGGGTGTATTCCCTAATTCTTTCAATATCGACAGATTCAAATCAAACATTAACAAACACTATACCCTTTTTCCTCCCGCCTCTATTCCCACTTCCTAAGTCCAATACAATGCACGGCATTTATAGGGGGCATCCCCTGAGTATTGGTCAATGTGAAAAAAAAAAAGTAAATATTCCATGTATTCATTCGCAATAAATTGTATTGTATTGCTAACATTGCGAACACCTATTGAAAATGTTGCTTGCATTGTGATTCCTTTTCAAATTGGTCTACTTCTACTTGAGCAACAATTTTGTTCGGATCGAGCTATATAATTGACACGTACATAGATGGCGCATTACCTTACATTTCATTTTCAATCTGTAACACTGTATGTGGGTGGCCGGCGGTGTTGCAATGGTAGTGTGTGCGGCTCTTGTGCATGAGGTCGTGGGATCGATCCCTACTCTGACCACCTTAAAATTCTTTCGACGGCGGTCACCTCGCTTAGTCACAGCGACGCTATCGATTATTTGGCCATGAAAAAGCTTCTCAAAATACCGTTCGGAACCGGTGTAAAACTGTGGGTACCAATCAGTGAGTGTAAAACTAGAACGCGCACAGCTCACTGGTTGTGAGAAGCTCTCCCTAATCCCTTCATTGGATGTAACGGAATACCATTTATTTATTTATTTAACACTGTATGTGGCATTCGAAGTAAAGCAGGGGTCACAATGCAAGCAACATTTTCAATAGGCGTTTACAATGTAAGCAATAATTTACTTTGAATGCCACATACAGTGATGTATTTTGAATATTAATAAAATATTCAAATACATGGAATATTTACAATAAACACATTCTACATATAAAATTATGTTGAAAATTACAGTTTTGGAAACAAATGGTTTACATTTTCATTGATATTTCTTAGTTTTGAAATGAAAAGCGCCATCTAGGTGTCAATTATGTAGCTTGATCGAACAAAATTGTTGCTGAAGTAGATCAATTTCTGCGCCAAAGTTCAACTACATTTTTGAAAAGAAAACGAAAGGACATTATGTTATATACCATGAGCGGGAACGAGAGTGGTTGAATTACAAAATTGATGCTGTAATGCAAGCAACATTTTTGAAAAGCGTTCACAATGCAAGCAACAATTTACTTTGAATGCCACATACAGTGTTGTGTTTTGAATATTAATAAAATATTTAAATATATGATATATTTACAATTAATACAATCTACAGATATAACTATGTTGTGCAATATAGTTTTTACAGCAAATGGTTTATATTTCCATTGATATTCTTTAGTTTGATTTTCGTTAATGTATGAGAAATTCATACTACAAGCTTACAAGTCATGAACATTTTTCTAATTAAAAAATGGTTGGGGTTTGTTGGAAATAATAGACAATTCAGTTAAGCACATACTCACTGGTGTGACTAGTTTCGAACTCCGTGATAATTTCATCATAAGATGCCTAACTACTGTGCCTGAATTGATAGATACCATCGGTTGATCATCAATCGTATATCGTATATACAAACTCATTTCTGCAATTTACATGTGCGAAATAGTATCGATCGAAGATCCCGCAGTATCAACATCACTGAAATGCCGTTAATTCCAACAACAAGAACATACAGATTTTTCCCACCATGTTCTTCTTTTCCTCATGCGTTCTCGTAGTAGTGAGTTTTTAATCAATATCACAGAGTTGTATTTCTCCGTGTTTTAGTTTTAAAATAAAATTCATTATTAAGCTTTATTCGAAATGAGAGGGCGTGAATTACAAAATTGTTGCTTACGTTGTGATTGCGCCAGTCACGGGATATCAGATAATGACCTTTCGTTTTATTTCCAAAAATGTAGTTGAACTTTGGTGCAGAGATTAATCTACTTGTACTTCAGCATCAATTTTTTTCGAATCAAGCTACATAATTGATACCTAGAGACGATTCATCTGGAAATATCAATGAAAATTTAAACCATTTGTTTTAAAAACTGTACATTTCTACACAATTTTATCTGTAGAAGGTGTTTGTTTGTATTTGAATATTTTATTAATAATCAAAATACAACACTGTATGTGGCATTCGAAGTAAATTTTTGCTTACATTGCGAATGCCTATTGAAAATGTTGCTTGCATTGTGATTGCTGCTTAAGAGACGATATAAGGGGCGGTCCCAAAACTAGCCGACGGGGCGTGGTGAAAAGTTGCAACCTTATAATACATATGTTTTCAGTTTCAAGGCGCCACGTTGTTTAGTATTTTTGTTTGATCAAAGTAAACGATCAAAAGTCAACGATCTTTGTGACTTTGTAAAAATGGCAAAAATTGTCACCGATATTTAATTCAAATTTTCCATTTGAATTTTTGCGGTCCAAGCAATATTAAAGCCGAGCTAAATTCAAATCTGTGGGAGTCTGCTCCTTCGTTTTCTACAGTAAAATATTGGCTAGCAGAGCTTAAACGATGTCGACCAATTGAGGTGTCCACGCCAGACACGGTTAAGAAAATCCAAAAATAGTATTGGATGATCGTCGGCTGAAGATGCGTGAGCTAGCTGAAATTATAGGCATTTCGAAAAGTGATATACAAGATGACAACTCTGTGAGCAAGATGGGTGCCGCGCTTGCTTTCAATAGAGCAAAAGCTGCGTCGTGAAGATGTTTCTGTAAAGTGTTTGGTGATGTTTCAACGCAAAAAGGCCGAATTTTTTGCGTCGATTTATAACCATGGATTAGACATGGGACCAAGGAACAGTCAAAGCAGTGGACTGGAATGGGAGAATCGTGTCCAAAGAATGCGAAGACAGTTCCATCTGCAGGCAAGGTCATGGCGTCTGTTTTTTGGGATGCGCATGTGATAATTTTATTGATTATCTTCAGAAAGGAAAAATCATCAACGGCGAATATTATGCTAATTAATTGCAGCGTTTAAGTGATGAAATTGTGGAAAATAGGCGGCATTTGGCGAAAAAGAAAGTGGCATTTCATCAAGACAATGCTCCAGTTCACACATCCATTATTGCGACGGCCAAAATTAATGAATTAAAGTTCGAATTGTTTCATCACACACTTTATTGTCCAGATTTAGCTCCCTCGGACTATTTTCTATTTCCAAACTTGAAAAAATGGCTCGGTGGTAAAAGATTTGCTAACAATGAAGTGGTGGAGTCTGCGGTTGATGGCTATTTAAAGGAGTTTGACAGTTTTTACTATAAACAGGGTATCGAAGCTATTGAATATCGCTGGAGAAAGTGTATCGGGCTAAAAGAAGATTATGTTGCAAAATTAAGAACATTTGTCTCAACTTTTTTGTGTCTTCTTTGTTAAGTCTACCAGTTTTGGGAACGCCCTCATACTTTTTGAGACAGCCGTTGTAGTATTTGTATTCCTACAATTGGGCATAATTATTTATAGGTCTTAGTTCCTTAGCTTAATAAATGCAAATTTCGAATAAATTTGCTAAAATTTTAAATTTCGGTTTCTGTAATGGGTGAGTTTTTTAGCAACGTTTTTTGGCAAATCTGTTTTTGCCAGCTCAGCTGTTTTCGTGTAACATGTTACTGTCAAACATGTTGAGTTTGGTCTATAATTTAACCATGAATTGACTTACAAACGAACAACGTTTGCAGATTATTGAATTTTATTATCAAAATTCATGCTGGGTTAAGAAAGTGCATCGTCCACTTCTTCCATTTTATGGTCAGTTTGGGCGACCGTCTGAGGCGGCTCTTCGGAATCTTATGACTAAATTTCGCACCAAATTTACATTATTGGACATTAAGCCACCAAGACGCATATGTAGAGTGCGGACAGAGGAAAAAATCGCAGTTGTATCCGCCAGTGTTGTTGATGACCGTGAATTGTCGATTTGGCGCCGTCCGCAGCAATTGGGCCTCTTTTACTCCACTACGTGCCTATATCGTGCGATTTAACGCCTTTAGATTATTTTTTGTTGGACTATGGTAAGTTTAATGTCTATAGGGACAAGCCCGTAACGGTTGACTCACTGGAGGGCAATACTGAAGAATTTATTCATGAGATACTGGCCGATATGTTGGAGAGTGTATGCCAAAATTGAAGCCAGCGTATGAACCATTTGAGGCGCCGGCGCTGTCAACATTCACATGGAATCATCTTTAAACATTGAATTTCAGAGACCGTTCTATCGACTCAAATAAAGATTTCAAATATTTCTCTAAATTTTTTACTCCGTTGTTCGTCCTTTTCTTTATCTATAAATAATCAATATTCTCCGAGCTTGAAGTCGGAGAATATTCTCAAGTTCGGAGAATATTGATTATTTATTTCTCTAAATTTATTTTAAAAACCCCGAAAGCTCTTAAAAAAATCTCCCTTTCTAAGTTAATACTATTATAGTCAGTTACAATTACAAAAGGGACGTACAGTGTTTATAAATTGAGGATTTTATTAATTTATTACTAACAACCGGACCATACCATTTCATCATGATATAGAGATTAGTTAGTTAAAGCTGTATCTCAAATTTACGCCTTATAATAGTGAAATACATTTTCTGAGTTATGTTTTACTGTCCCTATATCACTATCTCAGGTTATCATTCAATTAGGGCTAATTAAAGTATTGGCAGTCAGTTTGTATGGAATTTAAAAATTATAACTGTTACTGAGCCAGTCTAACCAGATAATGTGATACTGGTCCTTAAACGGGAAACGTGTAACACATATTTATATAATATCCACTACTGAAGTGTTAGATTGTTTGTTACAACTTCGTGCCTGCAACCATATATATATGATATGAATAACAAATTACTTCAATACTCTGCGCTATAAATTTTAGTAATAATCTAAAATAATATGCCAATAAATATTAGTAATAATCTAAAATTTCAAACCAGTGCTGGCCGTTTACACTAAAAGCCTACAAAGCCTACGTTGCAACTTCAAAATCATCCCACAAAAATGCATTGCAAAAAGTTGAGAAAGGGAACCAACAGAATATTAAGTAACTCATGATATTCGTCTTGCGACAACAAAGTGTTTTCAAACAATAATATTGTCAGACTAAAGAGGAAATAGTGTGTGATATTTGCGCAAAATCATAAAAGGACTAAATCAAAATTTATACAATCAAAAAGAAGCCAATTACAGCAACAAAACAAAGAACTGAAATTGAAATGAAACAACAACTAAACAGGAGTCATAACGATTATATCGAATTTGTATAATTCAACTGATTCACACAAGATCGGGGAATCATAGATAACATAATGTCATAGAGTACAACTGCACCATATGGTAAATACTGTACAAGACACACCCATGACTACGGGCATCGCTAAACTATTTCAAAAATATATATGTACATAGTATGTATTTTAATTATTGCCATTTTATGTATAATTATAAACTATTGATAAGCGGTCTAAGTAAAAGAAACAAAATTATTTAAATACGTTCTAACGAGTTTTGCTTTACGTTTAATTCTTTGCGTTTAGGCTTTGGCGTTTTCAAAATATTTACATACAATTAAATCTACACAATATGAATAACGGTTACGTTTACGTTTACGTTTGCGGTTACGGTTGACGAATACGAATACGTTCACGTTTACGTTCCATAGTACACACGTAACATTTTTCCCAATTATAAGTGACCTTAAAGTGTGTTTTTTATATTTCTTTTATATATATTTTAACTTTTGGTTTGTTTGAATCTTAATGAAACGGATTGATGGTCAATATGTTTCATTGAAATCAATATAAATAAATTCAAAACTTAAAAATGCATAAAAGGCAAACGAATAATTCCATTAAAATAAAGAAATGAAACAACGAACAAAATGGATTAAAAGTATCTCAAAGCGTGCGTCTACGGTAGAATTGGTAAAAGAAAGTAGAGAAACAAGAAAGAAAACGGAAATGTATGAACGTCTAAAATCGAAATAATAACAACTCATCTCTTGCAATTCAAGCGAAATTCACATGCCATTTTTCAGAGTTTCTTTTGGTTTTTCTGTTAGAGTTTCGTTTTTTTTTGTTTTATTTTATAAATCGAATTTTAAGTGGCGTTTCTGGTTTCCACTAAATCTTTGTTGGCGTTCTTTTCTTTTGCCTTGAACGTTTTGGTTTCTCGAGCATCGAATTTTAGCAGCGTTTTACAATTACTTTTTTTCTTGCTCTAGTGGGTTTGACATGGGGTTCGGTGGGTGATGTTGATTTTTATGAAGTCGGAAATGGTGTTGATGGCTTTTGTTAGTGGCTGTGATGCTGATGGTGTTGGTGTTGGTGTTGGTGTTAGTGTTGGGGTTAGTGTTGGTGGAGTTAGTGGTGTAATTGTTGTGGTCTTGGGAGATTTCGAAAAACATGTATTTGGTTTTAGTCACAAATCGTCCATTTAATCCTTGGGCATTTGACAAAAACCATATGTCTCATATTTTAGTTCGGTTTAGTTTAGAATAGAGAGAGAGAGAGAGAGAGAGAATGTGCATGAGTTGATAGCTTACCAAAGGACTTGCAAGAATGACTCCAATCCTGCTTAGAACCGCTGGAAGACGCTGGAAAATTTATATAAAATATTTGTTGATACTAAAACACACTTTAAGATTTGTGCTAAAAATAGGATTTAAGTTTCTTTCTTTGTTTCTTTAATATTTAGTGGTTTAAAATTGTCACAAAAAAAGTTTCATCTAATCGATATCAATAAATGACAAAGAAAAACACACGACAATTTCGTTTGTCAAATCCATAAGATAAGGTTAACACAAAAAAAAAAAAAAATTATACTTAATACGTTTTCGTTTCAATTTAGGAAGGAATGATTCTATGCTTTCGTTTTGTTAGTCGTTCGAATTTGTTGATGATTGTTTTATATAAATCACAGAAATTGGGAACAATGTTAATAAATAGCGTTTATTTTTTTTTTCAATAATTTTTATTTGTTACAAGTAAATCGAAAACTTCATGTAAACAACAAGGTTTTTTTTTTATAATTCTCTACTTCTGAGTAAGTTAGAAACACAATTCTTGAAGAGATTCCGTTTATGTTTTACTCTTCAATGTTGCACTGAAATGTATGTTAACAAGGCGGCGTAAGATTTAGTTTCACAGTGTGCTTGAACCAATTTCTATTGGAAGGTCAAGGTCAAGGTACAATATTTCTATTCAAGCGTTTTATTACCACCCAAAACACCAGGTTTGCTATGAACACATCAAACTGTTTTCATTATTGTTAAATTGTTTTGGATTTTAGAATTTCGAAGTCAATTTGACAGTTTCAACTAAAAAATTGGTAATTATTATTTGTACGATATTTTTTCGGAATGAGCAGCTGGTAATTTAATTGTTTAAAACTCGCTCCCTTAGAACAACAAGGTTCTAAGTGCACCAAGGTAAGATTGGAGAAACATAAGATTGAATGTTTAGGTTGCTTTAGTTATTATATGTTACTTTATTTTGGCAACAACTATTATTTGATTTGTTTCAATTTATTTAAATAATGTAATGCCTAAGAAATATACACGATGAAATCTCCAGTTTTCTAAAATTTGGGGATTAAAAAAATGGATAGAGCGTTGATGATCATTTATTAGGCGCAATAACTTGGTACTACAAGGTTCTATGACGCAGTTAGAACCTTGTGAAACTGGTAGAACTAAAATTTGATCACTTAGAACTTTGTTGCATAAATCAATTTTGAAAGAAACTATAAATGGAAAATTGCATCCATAACACCGATTTTCAAATCGGGTGCAAGGGATAACATTATAAATTATTGACCCATATCTAAATGATCAAATACTATATGTAAAGTTTTTGAACACATAGTATTTGAAAAAGTGTTCTTCGCCGCGTGAAAAAGTGTTCACCCTCTCAACATGGACTTGAAAAGTATTTTCCAGAATACTGGATTTCTAGTTCAGTCTTGGCTGCCAAGTTGATACCGAATATATGGATATTTCTAAAGCTTTTGATAAAGTTTCACATAATATGTTAATGAAGAAATTGTCTGAAGATGGTTTTCATTCCACACGCTGAAAAATTTGTATTGAATGCAAATATAAAATGTTTCTAGCTGGTCGCAAATATAGTATACGTGTGTCCAAACACATTGTGTTTGCTATTCAATATAACATGTTTGGGACATAAATATTCATAGGTTATAATATGTGGTTTTGATTGCTCAAATCTGCTGAAAACAAAAACGTGACGGACAATAAAGAAACAAAAACTCGTAGATCTTCAATTCACGAAAACAATGCTTGCAAAAATGTACATGGTTCCTGCAATATGCTGCTGGGGCCGTTATTTTTCAGCGTGCATGTTCTTAAAATGGTTAGTGAGTTATCTTTCGAACAGAATAAGTTTTGTTTCTGTAGATTCTGAGAATTCGCATCACTAAAGTAGAAGTGTAATGGTACATCGGGTGTACCTCAAGGTTGCAATCTTGGCCCGTTATTTTTCATTTTATACATGAATGATATTTCATTATTTATTCAACTTTGTCGACTTCTGCTTTATGCAGATGATTTAAAGATTTTGTTACGTATTAATTCCATTGAATATCATTTTCGGTTGGAAATGTATATCCATAATATTGTGCACTGGTGTTCTAAAAATCATTTGAATATTAATTTTTCAAAATGCTGCCTGGTTTCCTATTACAAATACAGAAATCCGATTTTATATAAATTCTCCATAAATAACCAAGCTTTAGAAACCATGGATGAAATAAAAGAGTTGGGTGTTGTTTTAGTTTTAATCGTATCAATATGATTGTTCCTAAAGCATATTCTTTACTTGGCTTTATCAAGCGGTATTGCCGCGATTTTTCTGACCCTTAAGCATGAAACACATAGACGACGACAGGCTACCGACCACAACCTGTCAAAAATAAAATATGTACATGCGTTTATATGCAAGTGAATATTTTAACGACGGCAAGGCGACACGACTGCAGGTTGTTGTCTATGCTACTTATGTAGCTGTAGTTGAATTAAACTAATTTCTATTTGTGTGGGCGACAATCAACAGGTTAGAGCTGTCAATGCCTGAAGTGGCACCACTGACAGAATAATCAACTGTTTTCACAATTTTTGTTATGTTTGTAATAATATTTATTAAATATTCTCAAGACATTTTATTTTCTTCTAACACAAATAACACAATAACACAAACGGCAACATTACAGATCAGCTGTCTACTTTGCAGTTGCCGTCTTGAAAATAATTCAGTAGCTGCCACACGTCTACATTTGCAGTCAGCGGCATTTGTAGTCGTGTGTTCATGTAGCCTGTCGTCGTCTATGTGTTTCATGCTTTACACAATAAAATTAGTATACATATCAACTATTGACTAAATTAGTATGCGGGTGCCTCATTTACAATTCATTTTATGGCACTGATATCTCCCGACTTGAAAGAATTCAGAAAAAATTATCACTTTTGTCCTCCGTTCTTTGCAAATTACTTCGCCAATACAAACCTATGTTGAAATCTCTTGAAAATGGTTTGTTATCATTGAAAGTTATTTATAAATTAGCCCTGTCTTGCTTGGCCAGATAAAATTTAATGTTTTTGCGTTATAAATTTTTTTTTTTAATTTTCCTATTAATAGATCTAAGTATTCGGGTAATGAACCCATTAATCGAGCCTTAACTGAATTTAATAAAATTTCTAATCAAAATATTGATATTTTTTGTGTCCATATTGTATTTATGTATTTTTAAGTAAAACTTTGTTATTAGATTTAAGTTATAATCTGCAAGGATTATTGAATGTCCATTGACTGAATTAAATAAATAAATACAAAAAGTCACAAGAAATTTTCCATCTAAACTATTTTATTAATTATGTTTTAAACAATGAGTTTTTACAACGTTTTTAAATAAATTAACTAAAACTCAGCTCTATAATTCATAGCGCCGTTTACTTAATTTCTAAGAAACGAAAAAAAGTGGTATTTTAAGTCAACCCGCCTGTTACTTAATTCAATTTGATACACATACAGTGCCGAGCAAAATTGTAACAGGTTTCCCATAATGGAAGTCTAAAACTTTAAATTTTAACAGCGTTTAACCTTAGAGCTAAAACATTATTTGAATTTTACTTTGATATGGTCTCTTTTGTAATGATCACTTAAATATACAACAATAAGAAATATGTGACCTGTTCTACGGGAGGCTACCTATGGTCGGAAAAATAGTTTTTGAATTGTTTGAACCAATTTTATAGAAAATTTAACGCTCTTTTCCATAAAGCAACCTACAGAGTCCTAACTTCATTTATTTTGCTTCAAATTACACTTGAAGTTTGAAAGAACGTAACGCGACTCGTAATCTTTAATAGCTGTTTTTTTCGAAAAGTTGTTTTCTGGCCGTAGGTATCATAAGAGAATTTCAAAAAACATGAAACATGTTTCAATATTATTTATTCTCTGATAAAAATTTCACAAACAAAAACTTGTAAGTTCTTCATCATTGAACTGTCAAGGATCTAAATCTCTCGCTCTCCAGTTAAGGCCCGTACTGAGATCTACGTTCCACGTGAAATATTACGAAACTCCATACAAAACCAGTACCTACGTTTCAGTCGGGAGAACCGACTTAATCATACCGTCACCCTAAGTCGGTATGTTCTGTTGAATAACGCCCATAATCAAAAGTGACCATATTCAATAGCAGATTGACATTGTGTTAAATATTATTTAATACCCAAATTAGTTAGGATCCTAAGTAGCTTTAGGGATTTTTTTTGACTATCAACCAATTTGCTTCCCAATATTTATATGCGAGGTACAAAAATAATCATGGCAAGTTGTTGCCAAAATTGTTATCTCCAATAAATCACAATCTATTTGAAATTTTATTAAGATAAATTGTGATTTATTGGAGATGTCGGGTAGGCAAACCGCAAATACGTTCAACTTTTGTATGGGAGGTACGGAACTGGGCGTGGCATAGTAGTCAGTTATTAATTACACAGTAGCTTTTAGCAAAATATAGTCTGCTACCGAATTTTATTAAGATCGGTTGTAGTTTACGAGAGTTGCCGTATCGATCAAACGGTCATCCGTCCAACTTTTATATGGGTGTGGGAAAACCGCTCATTTTTTATATGATAGAATTAACAGGTATATTGACTAATACAACATTTCATAAAGATTGGTTGGGTTCTGCAGGACTTCTCGTGCCGAACAACCAGACGGACAAACAACTTTTGTATGGGGGGTACCAAAATGCGCAAGGAAAAAATCACCCTTTTTTTAAACAGTGATTGGCGTTTGATAACGTGAAGCCTTATACCTAATTTTATTAAGATCGAATGTGTTTCATGCGATTTACCGGACGAACACCCAGTTTTGTATGGGAGGTACCAGAATGGGCGTGACAATCTCGCCAGTTTCCTCCAGTTAAGTAGGCATTTACACTTTATTAACCGGTGTGTTAGTTGAAGCTAATCACATCTACCAGAAGAATTGTTTGAAAGAAATATGATTTTGTGTTAAATGTGTCGATTTGTATGGAAGCTACCAGAAGGGGAGTGGTCAAAACTCCCATTTTCAATCCCAAGCGAATTATTCACAAATAATAGTCACTGACAGAGTTTCATTGTTATCTGGCAGCCAGACAGCCAGACATGGCTCAATCATCTTAAAAGGTCGTAAAGTGAATTTCGTTCAAAGATACTAAGGGCATAAAATTGATGCTTCGATGCGTTACATTTTTTCGGTATTAAATGATATATACCCGCATCCTATGGGTGAGGGTATAAAAATGCCTGCGGAATTTCGACGAAATATTTCGGCACGTGTAGTACCAGGTGTTTTTTTTTTGAACCACTCCATTCCCGTCTGCGCATATGGTAATTTTCCATTAGTTGTTGAGCCAGTTGAATTTTATACGGGTATAACTGCATATCTTTTTTGAGTACTTTCAACAAAGTTGACGATGACATTTGAAATTCTTGTGCACGGTCTTTAACTGACGTGTATGGGATTTTATCAACATTATCACTGACTGCAGCAATATTTTGTGCCGTACGCACGTTACGAGTTCGGCCAGATTTCACTTTATCCACCAGTGTATACAAAGATTACAAATTCTTTACAATACGCTGATTGATTGACTTGCTCGGCACAATATTAAAACCAAAAAAATCCTGCAAAATTCTTCGCGGTTTTAAAATTGAAGGATTATTTTCATAAAATGGTTCAAAAACTTCAACACGTTGTTGGTGCGTTAGATGCTCGATTATAAATTGTTATCGACTGCTTTGCACAACTGTCAAATACAAACTGACAAATGTCAACCGAACAGAAATGACGGTCAAAAAACATCAGCCAGGAATATAAAATACACCCGGATTCGAACACACATTCGCTGAACAATCGCTTCAATTTTGTGAAGAATCATCATCAGCAACTTCTAGCCCGTTAATCCAACGGACTACCTGTCTTTTGATAAATAACATCTGTGGAACAAAATTAAACTTTTTCGAAAATTAAAAGGCTCTGACAGCGGATTATGGGGGAGGGGTTAAAAAAGGTTTACGTGTATCGGCGTTTTGAAAGTTTGCATATGGTGGCAATTAAAATGGGGTTAAAATTCCCCCTCGTGGACATGTGCCATGGAAGAATAGAGCGCTTTGAAAGTTCGGTGAGTTTTTGAACTCGTGGTCAATTACAAATAAATATTGCTCCTGTCAACTACCACCTGTTAAGCAATTTTTAGCGAGCTGCGCCATTTAGCTTCTTGATGAGAGCCATGGAAGCAGACTACCTCGTAAATTTCGACGAAAAGGGAAAACTAAATTTCGTGTAATTATAAGTAAATTTCCGGCATTATTTTTTGCTTAAAAACCATAATCGAAACCCTGGAAAGTCTTGATAAATACTATGAGGGTTACTGAATTCCGTTCTGGTCGTACTAGCATAAGTGCCGTCAAACGTTCAGGTCACCCAATAGAAGGACCTCACGCCAGAAACCGTTGATAAAATCCAAGAAGTGATATTGGACGATCGGAGAATGAGAGTGTTTGGGGCGACTAAAAGATGTATCTCAATAAAGCGGGCACATCACATGTATATTTTTTTTTATTAATAAGCTATCCGCGCGATGGGTGCCGCGATTACTCACATTCGACCATAAGCGCAACGGTCTGATCACTTCAAAGATGTGTGCGGCGATCTTCACCCACAATGCAAAGGAATTTGTGCGCCGTTTCAAACACGAACACATTTAAATTACCCTGGACAATTTTCAATGACTTTGTGTCATGTTACATTAGTGGAGTTTTAATATCCTTCTGCGTCTACTGGTTTGGAGGGTGGGATACATTTTTGGACATTGGTCTTTTGAGCTACTGTCCGTCGCACTACTGCATATTATTGTGGTGTTGAAAGAAAGTAGAATATGATTCACCAGTTCATTTGAGGTTCTGTCCATTAAATTATTGTTTATATTAACTAGCCGTATGTCAACGTAATGTATGTATGTAAATGTATGTAAATAATTTAGTGTACTTCCTAACGAGTTGAGCTGCATAATTCTGAACAGAAGTAATGCTCATTGGTACGCACGTGTGAGGATATCAAGTATGGGTATCTAGTATATTGGTGGCAGGGTCACTTGTATAGTTAATTGTTTACTTTATCGAAAATTTATATTGTGTCAGTTTGTCTGCACTGTTAGATGATCATATCTTTTATATTTCTGTTTAGGGAACTATAAAAATTGGTATGCTAAACAAATAAAAACAGATATTTGTCATCAGGCGATATTTAGTCACAAATTGCCTTTACATTAAATGCTATTGAAATCAAATATTTTCAACAACATCTATATAGCGATCACACCACGAAGATAGGAAAATGGGGCTACCGAAAGCATACCCAAATCCAAATCCTTACTGTCATCAAATATCTTAGCTTTACTTTTGCGCCACCTTGTATTAAGAGTGTTTTCGTTAAGCCAATTGCTAATATATTCGCTTGATTTGTATGAAGCATTTAGCGAAGACTTAGCGAGAACTTAGCGACGAGAATCATTTTCGCTAAGTTTAAACAAATTGTTTTGACACCTTTTACCGTTTTCAACCCTTATTCATATTTTTCAATAAAATGACTTATCGCTAAATTGCCGATTTCTTTGCAACTTAGGAAGCGACAATCGCTTGCTTGTAACCAAAACACAACTATTAATAGTCAATGAAAAATGATGCTTATGGTTGTGTGGCCATGATTATGACCGTTAGAATATGTTGGTTTGGCACGACAGAGAACTATCGCCACTGACTTCTTTGAGTTTCTGTCCGTGGAGTTAATGTTTATGTGTTATTTTCATAACGATATTTCAGCAATGTTTACTGTATTAACCAGAGGTGTAGAACATATATGGGGCAAATTAATTATATGACAATTATAATTTGTAGTTTAATTCGACCTACCTCTGCAAACGCAAATTCAAAACAAAATTATATACTATTGGCAATTGTACTTATTTTCAGCGCATTTCCTTCATATCTGACAGTTTTGGTTTTCAAATAGTTTGTACAGTACAGGTATATGAATTTGAAAGCACTACGAGGCATACATGGGGCAAATTAATTATATGACAATTATAATTTGTTGTTTCATTAGAATTTCCTGTCCAAATGCAAATTAAAAAAACTTTCAATACCATTGGCAATTATACTTATTTTCAAATCATTTCCTTCATATCTGGCAATTTTGGTTTTCAAATATTTTATACAGTACAGGTTTACGAATTTGAAAGTACAACGAGGCAATACCTATCGAAGCCACAAACCTCTACATATACAATTCTTTAAAAACATAATTGCCAGCAATCAAACAGATTCAAAATAATTAAAAGCATTCCTATATTTCATTACAATTTCATTACAACCTACCGCTGCATTGCCCGATTCAAGTATTTTTAATTGTTTTTTTAATTTTTAATTTTTAATTTCATTTTCATTAGATAAAGTAATGAAAATTGAAATCCAACAGAAATTAAAAAAACCCATGTATAGTGTAGAATATGGGTAGGAATTTATGGAGATGGATAAGAGCCGCCATAAATTGCGAGTGGTGACATATATGTAGACGTCTCTGAATTGTGAGGAGTATAGAAAAGCTTTTCGACATTCATAAAACCATATCTTACTCATTAAGGAGGAGAGATGAAGATCTTCTCCAAAACAGCCAAATACGATAAGATGCACGAGGTAATGAATACCTGCAAGATCTTTTCCATAGATTATAGTACTGATCTACAAAAAGGTAAAGGAGCTAAAGAGCTCATTGTCTCGTATACACAGGGGGATTCAATTGCAATGCAAATCTTTGGCTGCATTTATTTGTGATATGTTGATGTTTTTTTTTATTTATTGACAGTCAATTGGTACTACGGGCTTTGGGAAACTAAGTTATGGGGAGATACTCAGTTGAAGAATGCGTAACCGCCATCCAAACGATTTATAAATATGGTAGATCTGCAAGGAGTGCATTTGGCTCAATCAAATCAAGTCAACTATCAGCCATTTGGTGCAGAAATTCTAAGAAACAGGGTAGGTTTAAAATGTGACAACATCCCTGCGGCTCCGTGCAGGTCGTTCTGCCGAAACTGTAGCTGCTATGAAGAAATGTGTGGATCAGCCCGCGACAACCTCAATGCATTGTCATACACACGAATTTAACATCTCCTACTTTTACACGCCTATAAAATTTAATTGATACTCGAACTGAAGCCTGGAGACCATTTGTAGTGCCGCATATTTTACCAATTTTTGCCAATTAGATGCTTGAACAACAAGCAGTTGAGCGATGAAGCACATTTTACCTAAAAAGAGACACGTCATCAGAACTGCCGCATTTGGAGTAGAGAAAATTCATATTTCATTCAAACCAATCTATGCACACACAACGAGTTCGTGTTTTGAATGAATTTTGGGCTCGCGAAGTCATCGGCTCATACTTTTCAGGAAATGATGCCGAAAAGGCTGATACGGTTAACAGTGAACGTTATCGTGACATTATAACAAACGTTTTGTGGCCTAAATTAGATAACATGGACTTGGAGAATATGTGGTTCAAAACGACAGAGCATGAAACAATGGCCCCATTGTGAATAAAGGTCCCAGAATGCATTATCACACGAAACATCGAGGTTAAATGACCGAAGAGACCTTACGATCTTGTCTGGGGCTACGCGAAAAGTATAAACCGGAGTCGATTCCAGTGCTGAAGAACGTAATCATACCCGTTAGAAATAATATACAGCTCAAACTATGGCAAAAAGTCATGGAAAATTCCGATATCCGCATCGTGTGTTGCCAGAGGAGGCGTGGCGGGCAGTTAACGGATATTGTGTTTCACACACAAATGCCATAAACTAGAAAACATAATGAAGTCAAACATAAATCACGTCGACAACGTTTGGTGTGATTGTTTTATTTATAAAAGAAAATCTGCGGTCTCTATATAAGCTACAGAAATTGTTGTTCTCCCGTGAAAACACTATGACAAAATAAATATCTACGCTTGGAATCACTACAAAATGAATAAAAATATTGACTTCCCTGAAATTAACAGCAGTAATTCTTCTTATAAATTGGGTGTGCGAATGGGAGAGAAATAAGATATATTATATTCCTTTCTGAACAGCCTATTTTAGTAGGTCACCTGAAGCTCATCAAGATAACGGGCATATTCTTTAGATCTTAGAAGGCGGATGAGCCAAACATACAGGCCAAAGGTGGATGGAAACCTAAAGGAGAAAATCCTGGTTCGACATATTGCATCCTGGTTAGCGTCTAATCCATAATTTGCGGCTGCAATCAAATATCCTGGCAGTAGGTAAATTGCAAAAACCCGGTGGACTGGGTTTGCCTCCAGCAACGACACGTTCATAATGACAGTGAATATACAAGAACGAAAAAAGAAACATAAGAAATCCCTATTTGTTGACGACCTCCGCAAACGTTAAAAGGACCACGATTTACGGATATTCACTTGGAATGTAAGAACTCGATATAAAGTAGATCAGGTGCAAGTATCCAATCGGCAGATATCCTCGAAAATTATAACAGGACATGGCTGCGCAAGCAGAGGAAACTGTGACATTTTCTAAAGTTTTCATGTGAAACACATGAATTTGGTTGCGGATATGTAGTCGGCAAAAGACTGCTACATCTAGTCTCTAGGTTCAATTCTGTGAGTGAAAATATAGCCACAATCTGCTTAAAAGCGAAATATTTTTACATTTCCCTAATTTGTGTGCATGCCCCCAGAGAAGAGATAGATGTGATACCAAAGACATATTCTATTAGCGCCAAGAGGAAACATATGACCGCTGCCCTGGCCATGACATTAAGATTGTACTAGGTGATTTTAATGCTAAAGTACGCAGGTAGTATGTGTTTAATCCAATTCAGTCTACATGGTGACAGTTCCGACAACGGTATGATACTGACTGACTTTGCCGCGGTAAAAATTACAGCAGACAGTTGTCCGAGGCCTTCGGACTGTCCCTGCAGGCTGTGTCAGAGACACGGCCATTAAGTTTAACGTAGAATACGCCATCCGATAAGACAGAAAACATATATAACAATAAATTCATTTGCTTATATTATTTATCATTTATTGTTATATATGTTTTCTGTCTTATCGGATGGCGTATTCTACGTTAAACTTAATGGCCGTGTCTCTGACACAGCCTGCAGGGACAGTCCGTGGCCGAAGGCCTCGGACAACTGTCTGCTGTAATTTTTATATTTCCAAGGGCATTTGATTCAAGTCCGTTTAAAAAAAAAATATTATGTTCAATTTTTTTAAACTTAATTTAATTTATGTATTTTAATTAATATTTTTATTGAAATGAGTTCTGCGAATGTTGAGAGGGCCGCCCTAATATTAAAAAGGTTCACCTTATCGAGTCTTCGCATTAGCATTCGAGCGTTGTGTGAAAGCTTTACGCTTTACAATTCAAAATTAATGTTACAACAGCTTTATTGAAGCTTTCGCAAAAAAGCTTTATTACGTTAGCTTACTGTTTGTTTCACTTTTTACTAGATACATGTTGCCCAGTTCCTAAGCAATGTTGAGCAACCAAAAACACTCAACCAAACACCACACATATGTTTGAGTGTATGTGTTTAAACAATTTTCATTTGAGAAATTTAAATATTAGGAAGATATCAACCAATATGAAATGTATATCAAACGAAAGATAACATCTTCATTTACCTACAAAAAAAATTTTAAAAAAATTCATCTAGCCGTTTCCTCAAATTCAATGAAATAAAGATTACAACAATAAAAACCTGACATGACTCCAAATACCGTAAGGTAAGACGTATTCTACGTCAAAAACATGGTCGTTAGTGGTACAAGATTCCAGCATAAGGACATACATAAGTCTATTTGGGTATCACTTGATCAGAGATCGAAGAACCAACTTGATCACGTGGTAATTGAAAGAAGGCACTCATCCATGGACGCACGAGTGATCTGAGGAGTTAACATCGATTCTGATCACTACCTGGTAGCAGCAAAGGTTCGCACAAGATCAAGTAGAGCGAAAATCGTACGAAATCTGATGCAGACAAAGCTAGATATAGGAAATTTGCAATTACCAGAGGTAACCACAGCCTAATCAAGGGAGCTCTCGCAACTTTTGGCACAGAACCCAGCCCCACATGATCCTGAAGCGCAGTGGAAACCCATTTCCGACACTATAAAAACTGCCGCAAGAACCGAACTTGGTCTTGAATAACCGCTTCGCAATAAACCATGGTACGACGAAAGAACGTTGCACGTATGGCAATGCTTCAGTCAATTGCAACGCAAGCTGCGACAGAACCGTATAGAGGAAGGAAAGGAGGGAAACCGTATTTTTAGGCGTAAGGAATGGCATTGGGGAAAGCGCGAGGGTTACAAAATTGAGACAAACAGAAGGAAGAACAAAGCCCGAAAATTCTACCAAAAACTCAAACACGTAACTGATGGACATGGTTCAGGAAAGATTATTTCTCCGCGCTACTGCTCTCTGAGATATCCAATGATGAGACAATCGATCACAATTTGGACGACGACGTCGATTGCCCGCCTCCTAACCAAGACGAGGCTGAAAAACAACAAAGTCACAGGAGCCGCTAGATTACCGGCGGAGCTGTTTAAGGCTGATAAGGTGCATGCATCAGCTCATTAGCAAAATTTGGTTAGATGAATGCATGCCCTGCGATTGGAGTCTCAGTGTACTCTGTCCCATATTTTTGATATAGGTGACCCGAGTCTCTGTGCCAAGTACAGTGGAATAAGCATTTTATCCAAAACATATAAGGTTCTATCAAGTATAATGTGCGAAATACTAAATCCAATCATCGCTGACCTGATTGGACCATACCATAGTGTGGCTTTAGGCATGGAAAATCGACAACTGACCAGATTTTCACGCTACGCCAAATCCTGGAGAAGACCCACGAAAAACAAATCGACACCTATGATCTATTTGTCGTTTATAAAGCGGCCTTCGATAGCCCGATACGGGGGAACTCTACGAAGCAATGTCTGAGCTTGGTGTCCCAGCAAAACTCATACGCATTTTTAGGATGAGCTTGACGAACACCAAATCCGTAGAGAAAGTTGGTAAGGATCCCCTATCGTGCGATCTCTTAGCATCTTACTGGAGATCATTATGAGAAAAGCTGCAGTCAACATGAATAAAACCATCAACAGCAAAACTCACATGCTGCTCGCGTATCCTGATGCTATAGGTATCGTTGGGCGCACAATTAGAAAAATTACTGTGGTTTTTTCGAGAGTTGATAAGGAGTCAGCAAAAGTGGGTCTGACGGTAAATGAGGACAAGACAAAATTAATGGTTTCAACGAACAGGGCCTCCACGCGATTAGACCAAAGCGTGAACGTTGATAACCGTTACAACTTCGAGGTAGTGAACGAATTAATATACCTCGGATCTGCCGTAAACAAAAACAACAACTTCAGCCTTGAGATCAAGCGGAGAAATATGCTTGCGAATAGATGTTATTTTGGGGTAAGCAAGCACTTTAGAGATAAAGCCCAGCCAAGAATGGCGCAGAATCCTGGGTCGTATCGCAAGCTGACGAAACATCTTTAGGAGTCTTCGAGAGAAAAATACTCCGAAAAATTTATGGCCCTATAGTGCACAATGGCGAGTATCGGCGACGAATGAATCATGAGCTGTATGAGCTTTATCCATAGTTAAGCGGATCAAGATAACGCGATTGCGCAGGCTGGGCCATGTCACTAGAATTGATGAAGACGAACCAGCACGAAGGGTTTTCGAAACCGAACTCGAAGGAAGACGAAAAATAGGAAGATCAAGACCCCGCTGGAGGGATCTGGTTGACGAATACCTGCGTACACTTGGTATTGCCAACTGGAGAGAAAAGACAAAAGATCGAACTGGTTGGCGAAATATGTTATCTTTGGTTTGTAAGGTCCCTGCCCCCCGGGGTTGTCCGGGACCGGATAAGTAAGTAAGTAAGTAATAATCGTTCCAAGAAATTGGGGACTGTCTCAAACCTGTCTTTTGAGAAAGGATTTGGGCTTGCATCAGTATAAAATTGTTATCACTCAAGAATACAGCACGTCTAACAACCGAATTATTGCGAGAAAAGTTTGGAGATCCGATTATTTCAAGAAATTGTGACATTGAATGTCCTCCAAGAAGTTGTGATTTAACACCATTAGACTATTTCTTTTGGGTTATTTGAAGTCATTGATCTATAGTAATAAACCAGACTCTCGTCAGGCTTTACAAGCCAAATTGAACTAGCTAATCATGACATTCGACTTGAGTTAGTGGATGTTGTTGAAAATTTTTGATTTCAATTGTATTGCATGTAAAGGCATCACAAATAAGTGATGCAGATATTAAATTAGATGTTGCTTTTAACACCAAAGACAGTAACGCTTTACAGTAATTCTTATACGGTTCTCTCTGAATCTGACTGTAGGACTATAAATTCAATCAGAACGGCCATATGAGGTGGGGAAAGAAACTCTCTAATTATTGCAAATGATTATGATCAACAGCACAATCCCACACAAATCCCCAACTCCCGCAGATGTCATTTAACATGGTTTCTTTGAACTCTAAAGTAACCAGAGTGTTATATCCAGCAGGCTCCAACGGACATAATTATGGACAGATCAATTGACTGTTCAAACACATGCGTGGGAAATAATTATTATTGATGATATTATCTTCACATTCATTTTACTTCTAAACTAACCCTTAAAGGTAATAGGAGCACAGGATTGTACAGACAAAGCGAAACAAAAATATATTTACCGAATTTGAATTTATTCCAACTGCAAAGGTGGATCCATTAACTGACCACTTAACTTCTGATGACAAATACCTGTTGTTACCCATAGTAAAAAATCTCAAAGGAATGTTAACGAAATCCTGCCACCAATATACTATAAGTGACCCGCTCCACGAAAAGGGACCTCCGCGCCGAAAAGAAGTTATTGAGAAAAACGCGTTTAAAAAAAGCGCTTCGTTTTTCCGTGTTTTGCGCATGGCTATGCAACTCTTCCTTCAAACTGATCAGACAAAGGTGAAAAGCAGCAAAATACAGAAGAACCACCAAAAAAGCGTGTTAGGAGTAAAAAAGAGTAAAATTTTGATATTTTTGTAATTTTGTACCTTTGATATTGAACTTTTTTTAAATTTCATATATTATATATATTATCTGTTTATATCACATTTTTCAATTTTTTCATTAATTATGTTCATCTTTACAGGTGATTTGTAAAAAAAACTAAAAACTGATTTCCTATAAGAATCACTCAAAAAGTAAAAAAAAATTTCTCGGCGCAGAGGCCCCCCTTCGTGGAGTAGGTCACATATATCATTGTTCAGAATTAATCAACTCAACTCCTTAGGAGTTGTTTACATACATTCATACAACAAATTATACTTATTATGACATACGGCTAGTTAGTTTAAACATTAACACTGTGCAACACCAATTTTGGGGGTGGACGATTCCTGCGCCAAATGATTACACTAGTTGAGTATAGTCAAACCCCAAATACTTAGACAGCTGTGTAGCTACACTTTTTTTATGTGCGTGGCAAGTTTCAATTTTCTTATACGATACCGCCCGAGATACATTTAAAAATTCGTAGAATATTTTCTCTACCTTTTCGTCCTTTGTATAAAAAGTACCAAAAATTTACACCAAAATGGCCAGCTAGGGATTCAGAATGTTATATGAATAAATTCCATTATGGATCATCAAATTCTAAAATTCTCTACCTTTATTTTCAGATATCCCTTTTGCCCTTTTTTGAAACAAGGTCAAAAAAAAAACCAAACCAATATGACCGGCAAAATACCCAAATTTCTACCAGTTTATAGTGGAATATTTGCAAATGTCCATTTAGTCCTTTTTTAAAAATTCAAATCTTGAAATCTGAAATGGTCTACTTTGAACACAATATGTTCTACAAATATGTATATATTGCTCAAGAAGTTTCTCTTTATTGTTTATATGTCCTTTAGTCCCTTTCCAAATATGTCACAAAATTCCACTAAAAGTAAAACACAGAAATGCCATAAAACCCTTGTTTAAATATCGAAGAATTGATATATTTCTGAAAAAATCAAATTTTTGAATTGTGGGAACATAATCAACAAACATAGATGGAAATTCAAGATGAAGGATTCTCGGCTGCGAAATTCTCCAGTGAAATCTATTCCACTATAAACTGGATATTTTGCAGGTGCAGTTTTCTTTACCATCTGTCAAAGCAGCACAAAAAGGACGTCTTAAAATAAGGATGGAGAATTTTGGTCTGTGACGGCTTATAATTAAATTTAATGGGGAATAAATTCGTAAAATATTCGGAATCCGTAGCAGCGCATTTTAGTGTAAATTTTTGGTACTTTTTGAACAAATGAAGAAAGGGATCCTTTAAACTTAGAAATAGAGCATTCGAATAGAATCCTTGTCAACTTTCACTGAAGACATGTGGTCACAAAAATTCGCTCAATTCAATATTTATACTCGAGTTTTAAATTTACTTCGGACAGTATCGAATAAGAAAATTCAAATTTTCCACGCCCATCTAAACAAAGTGTAGCTACACAGCGGTCAAAATATTTGGGGTTTGACTATACTCACCTAGTAAGATAAATTGGCGCAGGAATCGTCCACCCCAACGCAAAAATATTTTATTGCATATTGTTATCTGACAGACAGAACATCAAGTGAGCTAATGAACAAAATTGTTCCTCCTTTCAATACCACAAATATAAACACTTTAACGACGGACAGTATGTCAAAAGAACAATGGCCCAACAGTATCCCACACTCCAAACCGGTAGACGCGAACGGACATTAACACGGACAAACACAAAAACAACTCTACTAATGTAACATGAGACAATACTATCCAGGGTAATTCAAATCTGTCCATGGCCATAAAAATGGGGTTTCTACAGTGAGATAGAACCTTCAGTTACTTACTACTATCATAGGTCCCTCACAATGCACCGAAGATCAAGGAACAGTCAAAGCGGGGAGTTCTGTGGGAGAAAGTGGACCAAATACGACCAAAGGGTGTCTGTCGGCCAACAAGGTTATGGAATTAAATTTTGGTATGCATGCAGTGTCTGTCACATCGATTACCTTGAAGATGGTGAAACAATCACCGACTGATACTATTCACAGCTGATACCATTCACACCGACGGATACTACTCACAAATTGTTGTTGCTCCAAGAAACGAATTTAAGCAAAAAATCGACATTGCTTTGAAGCAAAAAAAAAATTACTCTTCCACCACAGCAAAATCCATAAATTGGGGTACGAATTGCTACCTCATCCGCAGATTCTCCGTATTTACCCCCAGGGACCACTTTCTACTTCCAAACCTGAAGACGTGGTTCGGTGGTGAGAGATTTGGGTCAAATGAAGAGGTTATCACTAAGAAACAAACGTCTATTTTGAGGATTTTGAGACCTATTGGTTGTAAGGAATAGAAAAATATAAAGAATCCATAGACTAAAAGAGTCGAGCTGAAACGAGGCTATTCACAAAGTCTCGGAGTTTTCAAACCACTCTCTAGATATGCGCAAAGGATCCTCGTATTGGGGATGGTATTATTTTTTATGCGTCGTGAAATTTGTGCAAGTTCTTTATGTGCCGAAATTTTCTCAATGCAGATGCAAGTAAAGATTGTTGGAATTTAAGTAAGATGTTCAATCCAAAATTTCAACAAAAGAAAAAATATTTTTAAAACAATTACGGTAATCCCTTGAGGTAAAGAGAGTAAACTTAATGTCTGGTTATTGTTGATATTGACATGTCACTTTTTCGACATTACAGCACAAAAATCGCCAATAATTTTGGAAATAACCATAGATAACATTAGACATTTGGTGAGTCAAGTTTTCATGTCGGTTAATGAATTTATATCAATTCTCAACGTGATTTATTTAGTTTTAATTAATAAACCGGTATTACATCTGTTTTGAAACCATTTTTGTTTTTATTAAAAGGAAGAAAATTACTCGAATAACTCGGGTAATAAACAATCTTTACGCGGTTGTTCGAGCAAGTCAGGAAACGTGTACTCGAGTTAGTAGATTTCTCGAACAAAGCAAAAACCCGCATACTTGAATACCCTGCAAGTTAAATCAATTTGGGTTTATTTGGTTTATTTGATTTTTTTGAGGATCTATAAATAAGACTATCAAAAAACATCCTTAGTAGTGCGTGTTGTATCTTATCCATACAAAGATATTTGGAATCAACTATTTAAAATGAAAAATTTTCCCTGATTTATCTTAGATATCACTGTGTGTAATTTTTTAAGTCATGGCAAAATAACCATATACGGACACCACTACGTGATAAAAGACTAAAAGAAAAGACCTGTGTTTCCCAATTTTTCCCAAAGTCATGCACTTTTTTTTTATGGGCCGCCAAAGATTTGGGGCCTCGGTAACATTTTCGTAAAAATGTGATCATTTTCTCAGGCTCATATCTTGCAAACCGTTCAGAATTTCGATTTACTCTCTCAGGCAAAGCTCTTGTCATAAAGAACAAAAATTGCGAACATATAAAATCAAAAAAACTTCACCTTCCAGATCAAAATCGCAAAAAACTTAAAAAAATTCGATTTTTTTACCTTTTTTCCCGTTTTCAGGTCCATAGGTAGCAAACCGTTCAAAATTCAAGGAAACAATCAACTACAAAAATTTACCTAAGATCTCAATAAACAAATTTCTAGAACATATAAACTTCCTGGGAATTATTCTTAACACCGTTTTTTAATTTCATTTGTTTTTTATTTACTTCAACATTGAGATACTATGCTATCTATTACAAAAATATTAAAAAAAAGTATTCGTATTATGTTTATAATGTTGATGGCCCTGGACCTGCAAATCGCGCTCTCTTAAGTTGTGGATCCAAATCGTCGTCCGAATCGGCCGAATCTGACTCTGATTCAGCAATTATGGTGTCCACAGGCACGTTGCTTCCAGACTGCCCTCCATAATCAGCTCTTTCTTCTTCAAATACTTCATTAACATCATACAGGGTGATCTTGTGACTCCACCAACATACCTCTGCAAGCAATGCGTCGAGGTTTTTTGCCTTTGTACCGTTTTTCCATGGGCATTGTGGTTTGGTGAAACCGTTCTCCTTGCTCATCGGATTCGGTCGGGAGTTGTTTGAAAAAATCGTCAAAATGAAAATGAAGAAAATGCAGCTTTAATGTCATCGATGCGCCGATTATCTCAAAATAATGCAGCATTTGTTTCACACATTCTCCTGCTTCCGGTTCCGCGTCTCGATCCCCTCCCAAGACTCTGGTGCATACACGCTGAAGGTAAATCCATGCCATTGAATGATTTTCATCAATACCTTTTTACTACAATTTACTACAATACCTTTTTTAATTTTGTCATCGCTACGCTTTGGGAAAACGCTTTTCAAATAGTCGAATGCGTTTGGACAATTTACAACGGCCACTTCGATGAATTTTTTAACAATTCCCAATTTTATGTGGAGGGGTGGCAGCAAGATGTCTTGAGTATTGTAAATTAAAGGTGCATTCTTCAGTCTATGTTGTTGTATTTGTTCATCCACACTTCCTCTTGGCCTCCACGAGTTACATTGGAATTGTTTCAGAGGTGAGCGTGAATCCCAATTACAAAGAAAACAAAAGAATTTTGGGAAGCCGCCCGTATCGATGATCCCTTGCAAAATGTTGATGACCTTCAAATCACAGCAAATCTTCCATTTATTTTCGTAATATTTGATTTTTTCCATTATATCTTTCAATGTTTCATAGCTTTCTTTCATGTTGATACCCATTGCTAGCGGAATGGAAGGTTTTCGGTTCGACACATGCATCAACACTGCTTTCAAGCTTGAAACAGAACCATCAATAAATAATCTCCACTCACTAGCGATGTAGTTCATTCCCATTTTTACCACCAAAGCTTTTATATCGTTGCAGTAAGCGAACGAATTGTCATCATTTAGAGTGTAGAGCATCTGAAATTCAGCTTGTCGTTTGCGGCACGCCGTAGAGTTAACATTAGCATGTATGAGTTTTCTTTGCTTTAAAAAAGCTGTCAAAAATATTGCAAGTCGCTGCGATAATCCCAATATGGCCACAATGAAATCCATTTCCATTTGTGTTATTAGTTGCGGTCCATCTCTTCCCTGTTGGGGCTCATAATCGGTATCAAATGGATCTTCATAAGTAACACCACTTGCTGTACTCATTGCTGTAAATTCTGTAGTACGATCTGGAGTTGGCGGCCTTGGTGATACAAAATTTTCAGGTGCAAGCACTGGTAGTGTGGCTGTTGCAGTTGCTTTATAAATTTTGTTCTTCTCAGAATGTCGATTTAGACGACATGTGCAATTTACGCATGCATAGCAACTGGTTGCATCATGATCACCTGGGCGATTAATCCAGTTTACCGGCTTACAATACTTCATAGTACCTCTGCCTCCACTCAACCATGCCATGAGATTGTTATAACATTGGCGACACACTGTATTAGGTGTGTAATTTTCACCGGTCAAGTCCGCTTCGTCGACAAACAATGTACATATATGCTCTTTTCAATTCACTAATTAAAAGATTCTTTTCCTTCTGAAATCTTGTAGATGTTTTTTTTCTGGTTTGATGACCGCAAACGTAGCAAAATAAATCAATATTTTCACACTGCATATTGAAATTGTCAGTTGCCAATGTTGTGTGCGAATTATACTGTAGCACTTTCACTTTTTTTACTTTCACTTTCACTTTATAACTTTCACCGCTGAGCTCTCGTTGACGTCGCGCTGTAATGCCTCGATGTGAGCGTCGTGTCGCTTTTATATTGTGTGCTGCGTCCCTTGTTGCGTGTGCTGAGCTTACTGCATTGCCTGTGCTGCTGCTGTCCGTGCATGATCGCGTGATACCTAAGCGCTACCTAAACGGTGTTAACCCTTGGACAAACACATGCTTCTGGCCAGGCATATTTAATTTTTTGCTACCTATGGACCTGAACAGGAGAAAAAGGTAAAAAAAATTAAATTAAAAAATTTTCGGCAAATTTTTCACTTTTGCGTGCTACCTAAACAGTGTTAAGAATCATCTCTAGGAAGTTTATATGTTCTAGAAATTTGTTTATTGAGGTAAATTTTTGTAGTTGATTGTTTCCTTGAATTTTGAACGGTTTGCTACCTATGGACCTGAACACGGGAAAAAAGGTAAAAAAAATCGAATTTTTTTAAGTTTTTTGCGATTTTGATCTGGAAGGTGAAGTTTTTTTGATTTTATATGTTCGCAATTTTTGTTCTTTATGACAAGAGCTTTGCCTCAGAGAGTAAATCGAAATTCTGAACGGTTTGCAAGATATGAGCCTGAGAAAATGATCACATTTTTACGAAAATGATACCGAGGCCCCAAATCTTTGGCGGCCCATAAAAAAAAAAGTGCATGACTTTGGGAAAAATTGGGAGACACGGGTCTTTTTTTTTTTAGTCTTTTATCACGTAGCGGTGTCCGTATATGGTTATTTTTTTCGTGTTGCACTGTGTATCTGTGGCTCCTGCCCACCAGCTGTTTAGTTGGCGCAACAACTTCTCTAGAACACAACCAATCATTATGATGTTTAAAGGGCGTTTCAATAAGTTTGCACTTTTTAAATTTAGTGCTATTTTTTTTGTGTGGTAGTGGCAACTCTGAAATTAAGCAGCTGTCACATATATGTATATATTCTGATTATTAAAAATGGAGTGCTTTACGAAAGAACAACACCTTATAATTGTGAAAACTTATTACAAGAATTTGGAACGTTATGCTGAGATCCCTCGCAAACTTCGAAGAATTTTCAGTCGAGAAAGTGCACATAATGTATCAACCGTTCGAAGAGTGGTCGATGTCAATTCGACATCGTTTTCAACAATGGATTCGTGAATACCCAAAATTGTCGAATTTGGGGCTCAAAAAATCCTCATGCAATCCAAGAGAAACAAATGCATCCAGCAACTACTGCTTTGTGCGGATTTTGGTCAGGCGGCGTGATTGGGCCTTACTTTTTTGAAGATGAGGCCGAAATTGCGGTGGCTGAGAACGGCATGATAACGGAGTTCATGTTCCTCAGTTCTTGTGGCCTCAACAAGGCGGCATGGATCTGGACAACATGTGGTTTCAGCAAGACTGCGCCACCTGTCACACCACGCATGAAACAATCGATTTATTGCAGCAAGGATTTGCAGAATAAATTATCTCAAGAAATTCGGATGTCACCTGGCCACCAAGATCATGCGATTTCTTTTCCTGAGCATAAATCCGAGATCCAATGAATTGATTAAAATCACATGATCGCTTGGAAAACCAGATATAGTCATTGACAAGTGTTAAAATATTTGGTTTTACTCGTATTTATATAAAGTATTATAAGTTCCGCGAACAACTCTTTTATATAGAAACGTATTTCAAATACAAAACTTTACATCGGAAAGGACCATTTTACCGATTAATACACCTAACTTTAAGATATTGTAGGAAACGATGCTTCCATGCGAATCAAAACTCATTCTTTACACGAAAATGTGAAATCCGGGAGTCAAGTTTAAGTGTCAACTTGCCTTAAGAAATCTCGAACGTATACCAAAGTCCTTCACCCTTTACAGCTGTATTTAATAAGAATATTTAGGCCGAAGTAGTAGTGGGGGTTGTAGTTTTAAAAACACTTAATTAACATAATTTTACAAGATTTTGTTGTCAACACAATTTCAAGTCATTTGTAAAAATGTTGGGACTGCATGTTTCATCAGAAATCAAATTCTATAAATCACTGACCTGCATTTTGCATAAATAATATGCCGTTTTCTTTTTACAGGAAATAAGCTTTAAAATGCCATCAGAAAAATCATAATTTTGAGAATTATATTTTATAGAGTAACTTTACCAAGGGAAACCAAATATATATTGATGGCCTGGACATAGTTTAATTATCGGACAATATTGTTATGCATTACACCGACTCACAAACAAAGTTTATTTTTCGAGTTTGTTTTTCGATGAAAATCCCGTGAGGTGGACAATTTTTAAAAAAGGTATTTTTTAGTTTCTCAGACAATTTTATATTTTAACCAAAGACAATGTATACTAGTATGTCCCTTATTTTTCAACGTTTTTAAAGATAAGTTCCCACCCCCCAATTCTGTTCAATTGCGCCAAAAACTAGGGTGTGCAAAATTTGTCCCCGATCGAATAATTCGAGGGCGTGCCGCAATCGCCTTATTGTTAACTGTTGCGTACCCCTCGTATTTTTTGTATAAAATAAAATTTAACTATAGAGAGATTATGTGTGTAAAATTTGGTCTAGGCTGGCGATCATTATATGTCTATCCGAAGTCATTAGCCAATTCAAGCCAAATAGAGAAAATTGAAAACGGAATTTTTTGTTTTTGGTATAAAGTTGTATGAGCTACGAATACATATATTTTTGAAAATGGTATGGCTGTATTGGAAATATTGTGAAACGTAAATTAAGGTAGAACAAAATATAAATTCGTACAAAAAATTTAAATTTTTTAGTGTTCTAGATATTCGCTTTTTTCGAATTTTGAAATAGAATCAAAAATTCGATTACTATAATAATTAGCAAAACTAGCAAAATGAGAAAATATATCACATTTTTAGCTGTGCACTAGGGTGATAACTTTTTTTAGACAACATTCTCCCCAGGGCTTTTCTAATGGCAAATATTGTATTAATGATAAAAAAAAAACTATTTCAGTTCAATTTGGTAAAAAAAAACTTACGCACCGACAGTGATTTCTAGAATGCCTTTAATATATTTTTTTTAATAACAATTTTTTTAAAATATGATTTATACATATGTAAGTATGTAAACAAATAATAACAATAAATGATTAAAAGTAGGTATTGTAAGATATAAACTTTAGGTTCAAAGTAGGCGATGTTTTACAAGGCGGATATATATCTTGTACAATTTTTATTCCACGTTTGATTCAAAACTTTAACGCGTTTGGAGCGTAAGCTTTTTAAACGATAGCGAAAAACTAAAAACGCAGTTCTTAATATTTGTCCATGCCCTAAACGATTTTGTCTGGGGAGATTTGATATTTGCAAAAAATGCAAAAAGTTATTACCCTACTGTGCACCTACTTTTTGAAAGTTGTAGAGAATAAATTGTTATTTCAATTTAGGCAGCACAAAAATCAGTCTTTTTCCATTAAATTTGCAATTTTTTTTTGAGATTAATCGGGCTGCAGCAAAAGTTTTCGGCCTTTCCAATTGTGTTTCATATTCATTGAAGGCATTTGAAGCAAAGAAGTTTTGTTGGCCGAAAGTCACATTTTTTCAAAAACGATATTTTTGAAATATTTAGAACAAACCAGCTGATTTTGGTATAAACAAAATTTAGCTGCCATATCACTGTTTCGAATAAAGAAAATAAAGAAAAATTGAGTGCAATAGCTCTAAAACTGAATGAGATATAATCGAAATACTATCTGTAGTACGAACAAAACTTTAATTGTTTGTACGCATTATGACTAATTATGCCAAAATATATGAAAAACCAACATGCGATTTTCAATGCTGATATATAACAAAAATGCTTGACCCTTTGCCTACAATCGGGTACTTATAGAACTTAAAATTTTTAACTAGATCAAGATATATTGAATTTTGGCCGATGGAAATCGATTTTGAACCACTGTGCAATGGGCCCTTAATAATGTCTGTGGATGAAACAAGTCGTTGTGGCAAGTTCAGATTGTAAGAATATGACTAAAAAAATAAATGGTTTCCCATTACATCCCATGAAGGGACCGGGGAGAACTTCTCACAATCACTGAGCTGTGCGCTTTCCAGTTTTCACTCATTGATTGGGACCTACAGTTTTACACCGATTCTGAACGGTATTTTGAGAAGCTTTTTCATGGCTATATACTCGATAGTGTCGCCGTCACTAAGCGAGGTGACCGTCGTCGAAAGAAAATTTGAAGGTGGTCAGAGCCGGGATCGAACCCAGGATCTCCTGTACAAGAGGCGCGCACACTACCCATTGCACCACCGACGGCCACAATTTTTAACTAGATCAAGATATATTGAATTTTGGCCGATGGAAATCGATTTTGAACCACTGTGCAATGGGCCCTTAATAATGTTTGTGGATGAAAGAAGTCGTTGCGGCAAGTTCAGATTGTAAGAATGTGACTCCTAAAATTCATTTTTACCGGTGATTATTCTTAAACAATGCCAAATATTAAAAATTTAAAATTTTGTTCCAAAAACAAAGGAAAGAATATTTTTCTATAATTCTGAATATCGTACCCCAAATCGGATTATCAAAGCAGTGTACTAAGGTAATATTTTATACATTCTTTAACGTTTCAACATGTTTTCAATACACCCATACCATTTTCAAAGACTTCTGAATTTTATACCAAACAAACAAAAATTGCCATTATACATTTTTCTATTTAGCTTGAATCAGCTAAAGACTTGGGATGGACACATAACGATCTCCAACCTCACCAAATTTTACACACACAATCTCTCTATATTTAGGTATTATTTTATACAAAACCATGAGGGTACGCAACCGCGAATAATTTTATAACCTTATTTAAAGAAAATGCATAAGGGTGATGCTTGCGAGATCTTTTAGGCGTTTACAGTACGCCATAGAGATATTTAATCGGGGAATAGTTTGCACACATCAGTTCTTGAAGCACGTCAACAGAACTGGGGGGTGAAAGCAAAACATTTTCAAATCTAATTGAAAAATCTCCATATAAAAAACCGCACTAATGTATACAATATTAACATATGAAAAGTGTTTTTAAGGCCCCTCCAACGGTATATAAAATATGTCAAAACATGTCGTGCCAAATTTTTTTTCACGGATATTCTGGAAAAAATCATTTTTAAATAAGAACTAAATCCGCTTACAGAAAAGCAAATATCTATACAACAATGCTCTCCTTGTCAAAAGAATAGATTTGAGACCCATTTGGCCATGTTTAGAACGTAGAGTACCCACCGTATTGCATTTTTGGTAAAACGCTAACTACTACGAAATTCGAAAAATATTTATATGTCAATCTGATAATTAGTTTAAAAAAATCTCCGTACTAAAGATTTATAAATGTAATTTTTTGGCGAATGTCCTTGAGAAAGGATGTGTCAGGATATTTTTGACATGTTTTATACACCGTATACTTATTGTATACATTGTTTTTAGCTAAATTACAAAATTCTATGACAAACTAAAAAAAATACCTTTTATAAAAATAGTCCAGCTCATGTGATCCTTATGATCGACACGAAATATTTTGGGAATCATCAGAAAACAAACCAGGTACATTTTGAGGGGTGGACAAATATCACTTTCTTCCCACCATACAATGTGAAACGGTCTATTATACATGTTTCGGTCCTTTTGACGTCCCTGCACTGTTAGTAAACATTTTGCACCCTAGCTACAAAAGAGCCATACCTTAAAATTTCCATACCTTTACTTTTTCCTTAAAAATAATAACCTAGGACCATTTCTAGCCGCTGTAAAAATTTACCGTTATTTCCTCTTCCCTTTCCTCAAAAAAAACTCCGATTATATTTTTGAGTATGTTCATATAGACATATTCAGACATATAGATTTCTGACTGTACCAAAAATTTGCGAATTTTGATTTACGACTTTTTTGTCGTTAGAGTGCGATATATATATTTCCCAATTTATTACCAGATGATTGAAAACATTTTTTCCAATAAAATAATGTTAGTTATTGCTTCTTTTTATTTTAGTTATTCTTTATGTGACAATACTACGATTTATGTATTTAGTTTCGCGCACTGTTGAACTTCTACATACTCCAGAGATGCCCAGTGGTAGGTTCATTGGGATGTTAACATACATTTCGACTGCGAACATACAAAGTTTCTAATCGGTGGAAGTATTTACCTAAGTATCATTGTATATACACAAAGGAAATACATACCTAATAGTTCTCTATATATAAACTACTTAAAAAGGACCTACGAATTTCGACAATTTTGAGAGGTCATCTTGCACACCATAACAAACAGAAAAATATTAATTAATAATTTTGTCGGTTAATAATCAAAAACAAAACAAACAATAAAACAAAACCAAAGTCACATTAACTAAAATGTAATACACATTAACACATTAATAATAATTATAATTAGAAGTTTGGAGATTTATGTTTAGATTATTTTGGATTTTTTTATTAAGGTTAAATGATGCAAGAAACAATTAAGGAATTTATGTTTTATTTAGTTGCAGGACGAGAAAGAAAATCAACACACATATCAGAAGAAAATGAAATCAAAGGATAATGATAAACGAAAGGAAAACGTAACTAAACAAAAAACTGATAAGGAAAATGATGAGGAACGAATTTGAAGTGGAACGGAACGGAACGGATATAACATTTCACTTTGAAACGGAAGTGTGTGTGTCTGGTATACATTCAAAATTGAGTCAAGAATGAGAACACATAACTCGTTTCTTTGATAAATACAAAATGCTAAGAAACTGTCGCAAAAGTGAACAAAAATGTTGAATAAGAAAGGGATTTAGTATAAAGATATGGTCAAATATGATTACAGAGTATATATATTATTTATATATAGCGAGAGATCAATTGAAGATACAAAGACAAAGACAGAGATATAGAAAGAGAGATAGATAGAGAGAAAGAGTGTACGATATATAGATAGAGTGGATAGTTGTGTGATCTCTAGAAAGGTTCAAATCAATAAAATAATGAAACTAAACTCGAAAGGAAATAAACGAAAAAGATTAGTTGGAAATTGATTGATCGCTTGATTGATTGACTGACTGGATTTGTTGTTTTATGAATTGTTCGATTTGGAACCGTTTCGTTTATATCTTGTTCCATCTTATGAAACCTTAGACGACATAAATACTACACTGAGGATGACTGACCTTTGTTCGAAACGTACAATACAAGTCAGTATCTTACAAATTGACATCTATAGTGAACAAAATTGAAGTAAACTTAAAACTGTATACATTACCTGTGTGACGGGATTCTCTCCGGGCCGATAGACAACGTTGTGTTGAGGCCGCTTGCGTCCCATATAATTGACGCATACAAACTCCAGTAGTGAGGCATAAATGAAACACATGCACACACCATCCCACACATTCATGGCGGTTAGATTTGAAACGACCGGAAGTGTGCTGCGGAAACCATTTGATGTTGTAAAGAAATTCAACATTGTTGTTACACCTGTTTTGTTATATTCATTGGTTACATGAGTGTCCAGTTCAATTGGAAATTCGGAAGAGAAAAACAAAATACAAATTAGAATTCGGTATTTTAGAGATTATGTGAGTGATAAGAGAGAGACAGAGAGAGAGAGAGAGAGAGGGAGTGTATAAGGGTTATAATAGGGCAATTTATGAGATGACAGACAATCGAGGGTTTGTTTGACATGTTTTCGTCATAGTGAGATGTGTACGAGTATGACGTATGACAATGATTATATTTTTAAGGAACTAGCTAAGTGTTTTCTGAAGCATATGAAAAGCCAACAAAACAAGGATACATGGAAACATATTTGTATGAAATGAAACGGGTTCTTGGATTTAACATTAGTATATGTAATAAAACTGATAATTCACAGTGCCGGTATAGAAAAAAGGTTAACATTGAATTGCGTAGTTAAACCAAAATAAGTAATATAAATGTTATTTATATCAGTTATACATAGTGTGAGAGTGGTAAAATATTTAAATCTAAAGGTACTTCAATTACACATTTTTCAATCTGAAATAAGTTGTTAAATGGATAAACGGAAATAAATATGAACAAGTTAAGAAAATTTTTAATATTTATATAAACAATCCTTGGTATATGTCTCAAGGTTGATTTCATATCTACATCATATAAAAAGTTAAGGCAGGTTAGCCCCTGCTAGTATTGATTAAAAGTGTAACCAATCTCCACCTCATTGGACGCAATAGGCAAATATTATTTTCTGAGGGTTACCTGATCATAATCGAATTCGGAGCCTGATATTTAACAGAATTTTATCACCCTAATTGAAGTCTTGATTTAGATTTTTACTATGTTGTCTACATACAGTCCGAATCACTTAAATAGAGAATTATATTTTTAAATTTTTGAACGTAAATATTATCTAAACCGGATATAGGAGAATTGTCAAATTAATAACGACTACAGACTATAATCCTTCTATTTGTGTACCAAAATAAGAAAAATATTTTGGAACGAAGTTGCTTATCGCACGTTGCGGGATGGGGGCTAAATGAAAAAAAAATTACACAACTTTTGTGTTAACACTATTATGTTACAACCCACTATTATCAACTATATTGTTTACTTTTGCTTTGGCTTGTGTCTAGACTAACTAGATGTCTCACATATGCTGGGAAATTTCTTGTTTATTGGCAAGTTTACTAGATGGAGCCTGTAACAAATATTTAGTATATATTAGAGTTTTGAACGCAATAAAAAGTAGATTTAGAAAAGCCGACGTGAAAGAAGTTTAAATAAAGAACATTTTCTTAAATTAATGCCTTTTCGTAAAAAAGGTAAATTTAAAATAAATCCTATTCATATTCTTAAACGAAGAGCCTTTTCTAAAAAAAAAATACCTTATCCTTTGCCTGTATCTTTGCTTAAAAAAAGTAAATTTTCGTACAAAAAATAAATTTTCTTAAAAAAATAAATTTTTTTAAATAAGTACATTTTCTTAAAAAAGTAAATTTTCTTACAACAAATTGCCTTTTCTTAAAAAACTAGCTTTTATTTAAAGAGTAAATTTTTTGTGAAACAAAATAATTTTTCTTGAGATAAGTACCTACTCTTAAAAATGTGCCCATTCTTAAAAAAGGAAAATACAATACATTATCTTACAAATAGGATCTAAAAATATACGTTTGTTTAAAAATATACGTCCTATAAAAAAAAAAATTCTTAAAAAATTTATCATTTTACAAAAAGTATCTTTTCTTAAGATTCATTTAAATTACCGTATATTTCAACGGTCGCCTTATGCGTGTTGGAAGTAACTAGTACATAATATACAGCGAAAGGAACTTCGTTCCAACCGGGGGTCCCCTTACACCTCATATGATATTTGTTTGTTTAATAAAATTGTATTTTTTTATTTACATTAAATAAATTATTGGTTTTTGATAATAATTTCACTTGATTAGGGAAAGAGAAAACTAGGTAAAGTAATGGATTAATCAAGTTTTTGTTAAAGCTATGACTAATAGTAATAAACAAAATAGATTTAATAATGGGTGCTACCACCCATATTCGATATAACTTCAAATATACGGTGATAAAGTAGCCCCATATAATTCCAAGAACTGAAGTCCCATGCATCTTTTATCGCGTATATTAAGGACTCTTTGATTCATATTGCTTTTCGTCTTAGTATTCTTTTCATACAAGCCAACTCCAGAGATTTTTCATTATAGATCGGGTGAATATGGGGGACAATGCAAAAGTTCCACATTGTGTCCATGATTTCCATGTTTTACAGGTCTGGCAGTACGAAAAGGAGCATGGATAAGTCCCTGATATGGGTCCCAACAAATTGTTAACATTTTGCAAACCGTCTTCTAAGATCCTCTTGAACGATGCCCCAGCCATTTTTTCGATTTCAAAACCTAAATCGATCGTGCCGTAGTAGGACATGGCACCCCATACCATAACTCCTCATTCTCTTCTGTGTCTTCTTATCCAAAATTCTTGTTATTTTCTTAAATCGTGGAAGTAATGGTTGTATCCATCTGGTTTATCGATATTACATGTTTTCTCGTCGGAAACCACAACATTCGACCACTTTTCTGACCATGTCATTGTATCCTTAGCAAATTGGAGGCGTTGAGCTTTACGTTTTGCATTAAGAGGTAGCATTTTTTACAGTTTCCGACGACAAATGAATGGACATGACTTTAAAATACGTTGTACTGTGTAATTATTCGTGTTGACTCCACCTTCGTTACGAATTTTTTCGACCGGCATGGAAGAATTGGAGTCAAGTCTGCAAGTTTTTTGCCTTTCTCGAACCGTTGATGCTATTTTAGTGCGTCCTTTCATATTTTTCCCATACTTCTCGATGTTGTTTAATTAGTTATACACAAGCGTTTTTCCTTTCTTATTTTTTTTCAAGTAAATATAGACCTTTCCGGAAGTGTTAACAATTTTTTCCGGAGGTTTTAAAATTTTTAATAACACCTTCCCTTCCGGAGGTGTTAAAAACTAAACTTGTATTGTTTTGATCATTGGAATATAAAAAACTAATAGATTTTATGCTGCAGGCTCTTTGGCTATTGCACTTTCTTTTTTCTTATATCTGCTTTACCATTAGATGAAATATTGTTAAAATAAATAAAGCAATATTTAGGTCACTGAAATAATTGTTTTCGTTTTGTCATAAACAAAAGCGACGACGACCTGCTTGTTTAAATGCTGGCATTCAACTGAATAAAAAGCAATATTTAGCTCACAGAAATAATTGTTTTTGTTGTGTCATAAACAGAGCGACGACAAGAAGTATTGAATAGTGTAGAGAACTTATTGCACTCTTTTTCGGCTCTCATGTAGAGAGTCTGAGTAAAAGAGCATATTCGCTTTATAGAATATTTCATTATAAATACACCATTTCGACAATGTTATTACGTAAAACAATACAAACAGCAGAAATGTTTCAAAAGTCATCAATGTTTCATATCAAATTTATGAATGGACCAAGTTATGACAAAAAGAGAATAATACGTTTTCAATCATTCTCTATACTACTCAATACTCTTTATCGACGTTAACCTGCTTGTTTGTTCGCTGCCGCTACATCAATACCATCATACTTATTTTCAGGCAGAGACTATTGTTGTACTACAACCACGTAGGTGATGCTAACGCTGTGTGTTGTTTGCATGTGTTCACTTTGATAGATTGTTCTACCTGTGCCTATAGATGTTAACACATCAAAAACGTAGCCGTCGGTGGTGCAATGGTAGTGTGCGCGGCTGTTGTAAATGAGTACATGTTTTCAATCCCTGCTCAGACCACCTAACATATCTTTCGACGGCGGTCACCAGCCTTAGTGACGGCGACACTATCGAGTCTTTGGCCATGAAAAAACTTCTCAAAAATACCGTTCGGAACCGGTGTAAAACTGTAGCTCCAACACTAGATCGAACACAGCTTACTGGGTGTTAGAAGCTCTCCCTAATAATGAGAAACAATTTTTTTAAATTAAAATAAAAAAATTATTATAAAGGATAAAAACTATTTTTCTTATTGCGCTACATACATAGTAAGATTATGGACTTTATTCGTAATGAATTTTCTGTTATATCCACTTTAATTACGTTAAAAGTTTGAAAAAAACAGTTCATTGTTTGTGTGATTCGGAGCGTATATTAGTATGGGCTGTAACTTTATTTTAAGCATATAGGTAAGAATAGTGAACGTACTAATTTCCCACAATTTTGGGGTCAGATATCATGAACTAGACTTAACATCAGAAATTTAAATGACACTATTGTCCATATCATTAAATTTGGGAACAACAATTAGACTATTACATCGGTACAGAGCACCATTATGTATTCTTGCCCACCAGCCGCATTTTCGTAGAAAAATTGTACGACGACAAAAGTAACAAAAGTAAAATAAATTGATGCATTTGTTTCTCAACAATCTCTCGTGTATGTCCTGAACCCCAAACGCGACAATTTTTACGATTCATGAAGCCATCAAGATGAAACTGAGCTGTAAAGATAATTTTATTCATTATTTTGCACAATGGATGTTGGACAATGAAAAATGCTTTGTCCTTTAATTTAACCCTGAACTGTCAGTTGTAACGTTGTTTTCCCCTCAACATCTTTCTTCAACACTTTCCCGCTTATTAAAATTAAAATTTTGCCAGAATTTTCGGACACCCTTTATGAGCAGGCAAAGTTATACGTTTTCTGATCAGGTTGGTAGGAAAATGGTCCAGAAAATCTATGGAAATATAGGTATATTCTAAATATTATGTCAATACGTCTGTAGTGAAATTGAACAATGATTGTAGGCAGAACATTTTAATACTATCTCTTATTTAAATGGGTAACTATACCCTCACACATGGTTATGGTGGTCTGAATCAATTGGTACGGAAAAAGTTTAACGAATATTATTAGTCATATTAAACTCTTGCCCATATGGAAGAAAATATAGGTAGATATGCCCATGGTAGTAGGTGGCGATAATTTGTATAAGACATGCTAAAATCTTTGCCTTACGTGACATAAACTGTGGGAGGTCTGAGAATCTATGCAACGATTGTTATATTGATTTTTCAGCATTCCGTCATGACTGACTTTTACTAAAGTTTTTTCATTTGACAACTGCGAGTCATGTGTATAGATTGTCAAGGATTTCCGAAAACTTCACACTTAAAAATTTATATTTATTCATGAATTTTTTGTATGGAAACAGAGAGGCATGTTAGCAGGGACTCTGGCACGTAACTGTTAGTCAATTATAATGTCTTTAGAAAATTTACCACTGGGGGATATTATTGGACGGATCAATATTTGCGAAAAGTTAGTCTGGCATTGAAAACTGGGATCCCATACAAATCTACAAATTCTGGTTTCTTCTAAAACTTTTCACCATATCCTTATGTATTATCTTCAACTTAGGAGTTGGTAAATACTGAGGTAAATACATTGGCGAATATGCGGAATTTGGAACATTTGCATCAAAAAAACTAAATTAAATGTCTGTGCTTTATTATGTCCTCTTTGTAAGAGAGGTCAGTCAACTTATTATATATATACGTTGAAATTAGTGTGTGGATAGTTGGACTAGAAGTGTTTGATAACGAAAACTCCAGTAGATTGATCTAATATCATAAAAAGCAAAATTTTAATTTTGTATTTGTATAAACACAAAAATGTATATGTGACCCTGTATACTTAAACCCGCCTAGTATGCCAAATCAAGTTTTTGAGTAAAACGCAAAAAAAAAATTTCTGTCTTGCATTTTCATAGTATACTGGTTTATATAACTGCATTCTTACATTACTTGCTGATGTTTTTGATACTTGCGAGCGGTTTCATATGAAAATTGAAGGTTTTTACATACAAGTCCAGAAAAGAGTGAATTCCTGTCTTTACTAAAAATAATTAAATAAATTGTTTCCCGTACATCCCATGAATGGATTAGGGAGAGCTTCTCACAAACCAGTGAGCTGTGCGCGTTCTAGTTTTACACTCACTGATTGAGACCTAAAATTTTACACCGATTCCGAACGGTATTTTGAGAAGTTTTTTCATGGCTAAGTACTCGATAGTGTCGCCGTCACTAAGCGAGGTGACCGCCGTCGAAAGAAATTTAAGGTGGTCAGGGCAGGGATCGAATCCACGTTCTCATGCGCAAGAGCCGCGCACACTACAATTCCACCACCGACGACCACAAACAAGTCTTTACTATTCACGTAAATATTTCAAAACTTATTTAATTACAAATATTATTATAATTTTACTGTTATATATTATTATAAATATATTTTTGACAACAGGTACATTGAACTTTTTTTAGATCAGCGCCTTTATGTTCATTAGACCGATACGCAAAAAAATTTTCTTTTTTGTCCGTCCACCCCTCAAAATGGACCTTGGTTTGCTTTATGATGAGTCCCAAAATATTTCCTGTATAGCATAAAGATCCCGTGAGCTTGAGTATTTTTAAAAATTTTTTTTTTTTTTAGTTTTTCAAAGAATTTTGTACTTTAAATATAGACAATGTATACAATATCGGTATCATATGAAAGGTTTTGAAGGCGCGTCCAACGGCACATAAATCATGCCAAACTATGTCCTCACACATCCTTTTTCATTGATAGTCTGCAATAAATAGCATTTGTAAGATTTTTGTATGGAGATATTTCTAATTTAAATATTTTAAACATATTTTAATCTTTAGTCGATTTAAGTAAATACGTGTTTCAGCTTTTTTGAAAACTCACACTACGCGCTGAAATATTTCGGCCCCAGCAATATATTGCAGGAAACATGTACATATTTGCAAGCACTGTTTTCAGGAATTGAAGATCTGCTGCTATTTTGTTTCTTTGTTGGCTGTCTCGTATTTGTTTTTAGCTGTTTTCAACAAAAAAGCCACCGTTGGGTCTTAAAAACATATATTATAGCCTATTAATCATTGTGTCTGTAACATGTTATATTGAATAGCAAACACAATGTGTTTGCGCACAAGTATATTATATTTGTGGCTAGCTACAAACACGTTATAGTTGCATCCAAACAACAAAAACAGGTAGATTTTTCAGCGTGTAGTTCCGGTTTTACCAAATATTCAATACGGTGGGAACAATAGGTTTTACAATGGGCAAAATGGTATCAAATTTTTTCGTTTGGCAAGGACCTCATTGTTGTATAGGCATAGTTTATTTATTTTGTAGTACATTTTCCGCGGTGATCTATGACCAAATTTTTAGGGCTGATTATCATATACATATAATATATTCTCTAGATCTAGATCTGAAATAACCATACGGTTTGCCAGGAATCAGGAGACTGCATTTTGCAAAACTTCTTTTGAAAACTATATTTTTATTGATAAAAATATACAATGGTTTTGAGCTTGAGTATTAAAAGGAAAAAGGACCCATAAAAAGGACGACTAAATAAATGAAAATCATCGCTGATGAACGTAGAGCACGTTGAAACTGCGGGCAATTGTTATTGTCTGTAAGAATTGTGTTGCCTTTTTGGGCAATAACCAAAAAAAAAGTCTAATGTCAAGCGACGGTTCTTTGGAGATGGAAAGAAGTTTCTGCAAAAGTCTACAAAGTTTATAATTTTTGGAATTACTAGAATCTGGCATTTAAATCAGAAAAACCTCCGTACTAAAAACTTAAAAATTCGTTTTTTGTGCAGAATATCCCCGAATTAGGGATGTGTCAGGACATATTTTGACGTTTTATATACCGTTGTACAAGACATAAAAAACACATTCATATGATACTAATATTGTATAAATTGTCTTTAGCTAAAGTACAAATTTCTTTGAAAAGCTAAAAAAACTACCTTTTTGAAAATGGTCCCACTCACGCGATCTTAATGCTAGAAACGGAATATTTTGGAAGTCATAAAAAATCAAACCGTGGTACATTTTGAACAAACAACACTTTTTCCCCACTGTATAATGTGAGTCGGCTTAATGTTCATTGATCTATCGAATTATTTCTACTAACCCGTTCAGCAATACAACACATACACGGATTTAAAAGTCAAAAGTCTGCCCAAGTAGTACCAAGAAACAGACGATTTTTCTGTAGGTTAGGTGAGGTGGGACAGTTTTAGTTCATTCGACTATTTCTAATATGCAAGGAGATAGTATTAACTTCAACGACGACGCCAATTCTGTTATTTTGATTTGTTAAAAAATCGAATAAAAAGTTAACGTCGAAGAAATACTACACTGTACAAAATAATAAAATTTCCATCTCGAAGATATTTTTGGAGCACCAGTTTAACCATCGTGAATGGAAACTCACGGATAAGTGAAGTGATCCACTATCTCACGAAGCTGATGTCGTTCTTTAATCGTTGTCTTTCTTTGATGATGTCATCAGCTGACCGAGACGACCCACTATTTTCGACGGTGGCATCTGAACAACAAATTGAGACGGCGGCTGCGGCTGAGGCTCATATGTGGAATACATCACAATGCATTAACTTGCTGTGCATATTTATATGACGTAGGGAAAATATGGTTGTATTAGTGCACACGGACAAAATTATTTTGTTCTTATCAATCAAAGTAAATATCAAAATCAATTTGATATATTGTTGTGATTGACGTTCGTGTTGTACTATGTACGTTATGACATATATTTTGTCATTTCTTTGTTAATATTTGCTGTAGTGTAAATATGTCGCTCTTAGACAATGCAAACCATTGAAATCACTATTCTGTCACTGGTGCATGAGACGTAAAATGCAGAGAATAGCAATAGGAGCAAAACAACAAAAATTACGTTTCACTGAAATGCAAATCTGAGTGTGGAGAAATGCCATTTGATATTGACATTATGACAGCTCGGGCTTACCAAATAGGATGACGCATGAAAGCTAAATGATATAGATATTGTTTGTGACAAAGTAGTAATATGCATGTATATACAAGCTGTCATCATCAATCTGATATATAGTGTTTTCACCACATAGATGAACTGAAAATTATCGGCGGCCTCTTCTTTCGGCTGATAGCGTTGCACAGTGGTCCAAATAAAGGTGTTTGGAAAATTTTTTAATTTTTCCAGCGATTTAAAACATCATATTTGCTGCGCATTCTTGGAAGATGCCCAATATATATCACGAGCTTGAGTTTCCAATAAAGTCAGAATTGAAGTCGAAATTAGTGAAAATTTTACTTTCTGGCATAAACCGATTTTCTAACAGTTTCTCTGATGTTATTGCTAAGGTTTTTTAAATCAATAAAGATCATGTTTATATCTGTTATTAAGTTATGCATTAAGGCTCACGGGAACTTTGTAAAACAAATTAATTGAAAGTTTGGTAAAATTTTGTTGTTTATTTTGTTGAAAATTCACTTCCACCCTCATTTCTTAGTCGGTTTGAAAAGTGGTTTTAAGCATAATATTATGTACCATTTTTATAAAAGCTATATTTTTAAATTAAAAATAAGGTCTAAATTGTTGCTAAATCATTTGTTAAAAAATGCTTTTCCAGTAAATAACATGCGCTTTCTAGTTTAGCAGATGTTGTGTTTTCTTCTACATTTTGTATTTGTTTTTATTTTCTGAATTTATTTCTGAATTCGTAAACATCCTGGCCCTCGATGGTTCAATAGAAATGTGACCGGCTCTTGTACATAAGTACGATCGAGCCGCGATCAAACCACCTACATTTCTTCAACGGCACCCACCGTGCTTAGTGACGGCTACACTATCTAGTATTTAGTCATGACAAAACATCTCAAGAATACCGTTCCGAACCGGTGTAAAACTGTAGGCCCCAACCAGTGAAGGTTAAACTGGAACGAGCGCAGCTCATTGGTTGTAAGAAGTTCTCCCCAATTCCTTCATGGGATGTAATGGGAGACCATTAATTTATTTTTTAGACATCTCGGGAACAAATGTGAAATTGGCAACAACTTTACACATAGTGTAGTACATTTTGTCGACAATATGATGCTTTCACAGCATTTCAACTCAGCAAGGGATACAAGTAGTGGCGTCTCTTGAACAGTAAATGCTTTTGGCAAGAAGTTTGACCTTCAACTGAGTTGATAAAAATAATCATCTAACGTTTTTTTCAACTAGTGCTTATTTCGTGAATGGTAACACTTAGCTCATGTCTGATTTGACAGATAATTAGTTTTATCCTTCCGCTGAACGAATATGGTTGTGTATACGCTTGAGCATCGTTGGGAAATATGGGAAAAATGGGCCTGTGATCGACTTACAGAAGATGCCGATTTTGCCAAAAAAAAATCATGTTTTTAGATGATCGACTTACAGAAGATGCCGATTTTGCCAAAAAAATCATGTTTTTAGATGAAGCTACGCATACATTAAAAAGCCGATGCACCCAAAACGAGTGCGGATTTTGGTCCAGAGGCATAATTGGGCCAATGAGCAAGGAGTGGCCATTACAGTCAATGGCGATCGTTATCGGGCCATGTTGAACGAATTTTTGTTCACAACAATTGAAGAGGAGGATATTATCAACATTTGGTTTCAACAGGACGGCGCTACGTGCCACACAGCCGAAGCTACACTCGATGTTTTGCGCCCGGTTTTTGAAGATGGCATTATCAGCCGCAGAGCTGATGTCATTTGGGCACCTCGGAGCTGCGATTTGACACCGTTGGACTATTATTTGTGGGGTGCCCTCAAAGCTAAGTGTAACGCCGACAAGCCAGAGACAATTGACGCTTTAAAGGACAATATTCGTGAAGCCATTGGTGAAATACAGCTGCACACTATCGATAATGTGCTTAAAAATTGGACCGATCGTCTAGGCTACTGCATGGCCAGCCGAGGCAGCCATTTGAATGAAATTATTTTCCATTATTAACCGGAAGGAAAGGCCGTCGGTGGTGCAATGGTTAGTGTGCGCGACTCTTGTATATGAGATCCTGGGTTCGAACCCGGCTCTGACCACCTTCAAATTTTCTTTCGGCGGCGGTCACCTCGCATAGTGACGGCGACACTATGGAGTATCTAGCCATGATAAAGCTTCTCAAATTACCGTTCGGAATCGGTGTAAAACTGTAGGTCCCAATCAGTGAGTGAAAACTGGAAAGCGCACAGCTCAGTGATTGTGAGAAGTTCTCCCCAGTCCCTTCATGGGATGTAATGGGAAACCATTTATTTATTTTTTTATAACCGGAAGGATTGTACTTTCAAATAAAAAAAGAAATTTGAGAAAATATTCAGTAGTTTTTTTTTTACAGCATTTTCAAAAAAAAAAGTTATTTGGCGGACCCGTTATTTGTTGAAACAAGAAATTCGGTTCAGAATATAGTGCCAGAAAGTCACATAATTTAGGGCCACTCTGTTTTGGATGGGTCGCCAGTGGTTTTTGGTATCTCGGACTCATACAGCCAGCTCTGCCGATCAAATCTATTCAGGTTTTAAGCCGAGGGAAACAGACTCAATCGGCACCGGAGCAGGCTTTAAAAGAGAGTTGCCTGGGGTAGCGCTGCGACTAATTTACGATGGTTGTCGTTCTGTCAAGGTTTTCGGTCATTGAATGTATATTTTTCCTACAATTTCGTCATTCTTGCAATGTTGCCGTCCTTACAATAATGTCGGCTTTTTCAGTGTGGAAGAAGTTGCTTGTTATTTCTTTCAAGCTCTTTCGTATCGAATAGAGTGAAGCATTTGCTTAAAGCCAAAGTAGAAATGTGGGTAATTCATTTTCTATTGTCACATACAAAAAATTAAATGTTTCAGAAAATTTAAAAATTTATTGTTCTTCTACCTAATTATCATGTTATATATGATGTTAATTATATGACAATTATAATTTATATAATTTGTAGTTTCAATTTATTTGTGCAGACTTGCCGCTATCCAAGTTATACACTATAAATTTTAAAATCGAAACGGTTTCGGGTCGGAAGATATGTAAAAGTAAAGATACCCAACAGGTTTTTATGTATTTCCTTAATCGAAATCGTTGGGGAAATCAATATAAGGTTTAATTGCAATTGGTTTAAAATGATTCAATAGGTCAATGGTTTTCAAAATCCCACACGCAAATATACACTCCAGCCGGCGATATTACCAATTAATAGTTACATAGGAATCACAATAACTGAAGATATTTTTTCCAAATATTTTATAGTTTCTGTTTTTTACAATCTTAATTTATTTTTCTTTTAATTCTTTCCAATGTTGGGAAGTGCTGACGGCCACATCGGAATTCGGTTGGTACGAATGCATCTTTGTCCCCGAGAGCAAACGACTTCATTCGTCTTTCTTATAAAATTGTATGGCTTCATTTTCAATTTTCGGACTGAAAGGTGTTCTTTTCATTGCATAAGGAGTTGTAAGGATTGCCTGATTTTCAACTCATAATTTTGCTATTTTTACTATGTATTCCGTTGCACTAAATTCAGACACACTTTTTTGTGACCCCAGACTTTTGGAACTGCAGGAAGAATATACCTTTTTTCAACCCAATTATCTGAAATATTTTACTTTTCAATAACTTGTACTAAATCCACTATTCTAGCTTTATGGTAATCGTCATTTTATTCTTAGGCATTCCAATCCAGATAATTTTTAATAGCACGAAGTGCCACACTCTGTTGTTTTAATTTTCTTACCGATTTTGGCTAAATATTGAGTTGGCAAGAAAGTAATTTGGTTTTTTTTTGTTCAAAGTAGTTTTCAATTATTTTATTCAAGTAATTAGTTTTAGTCTATAATGTAGGTGTCATTTTGTTAAACGCCCTTCTGCCATTGTACGGGCAACGTTTTGATACCAGATTCATAGAATTTCTGGTCCGTCCCACAAATATACGAACAACTCGGTTTTTAAATACTCTTCTCTGTTTATGGATTCCCGATTCTAATAGTTTTTCAGACCCCGGAATAAATGAAAGTTCGAAGGCGCCAGAGCAGGACTATAAGTTGGATGTTGCATCACTTCCCAATATTTTTTGCCAAGTCTGCAAAGATGTCTGAGGCGTAGCGTTGCTGTGATGGAAACTACGTCTTTGCTATTTAGCAATTCAGGTCCAGTTCCTTTCAGTACCCCACCAAGGTTCTTCAATTGCTGATAATAGACATCAGAATTTATGGTTTGGAAGCAGTACAAAATAAATTACTGCCTCATAATCCCACAAAAATCACAACAGTACTTTTTTGGTGCAGTTCACACTTTGATGAAGTTTAGACCCGTTCATCGTTCTTGGACCTGGATCTCTTTCGGTTGACATTGTTGTGAAGAATACATTTTTCATCTCCAGTGATAATGTGTTTCAAAAATTGACGATTTTTGTCGCGTTTGAGCAATAAATCGCAAGTGCTTATCCGTTTTGGTACCTGGATTTCCGTAAGCTCGTACGGAACCCAAATATCAAGCTTTTGACAAATCTAAATCGTTTCAAATGGGTTTCAATGACCGTGTCCGACACCTTCAACTTGTCTGCAACTCCTCGAACAGAGAAGTGTCGGACCTAATATTTTGGGTCATTGTTATACTATAGTAGGACAATTTTCAGACACATCTTATTATGGAGTGACGGTTGAGAAGGAGTTACTCGTACAGTCTAAGAAAAAAAATATACATATAATATCTAGAATATGAATATCTAAAAGTATGCATGAGTTATACCTATCCTGACCAACTGTTTTTGATCGAAAACGGGATGTTGGCCCATTAAGGAGATTTCTTTCATTTTGAATAAATGAGTTAACGTTTAAATAAATCAAATATAAAATGCAAAAACTGTTTGTATTAGATTTAAAAATAAATTATATATATTATTTCGATTAGCTTCGAGAGGTTATAAACCTTTGTTTAATTCGCCTCTAAATTTTATGTAGACAAAAAATAGGTATTAAAATGAACTACCAACTGTAAGTACAATTTTCCTTTTAACACCGGCCTTTAAAGTCAGCGATACGAGTGTAATAGTTTGATTTGAGATCGGTTTAAATATTTTCCTCATTACAACTACCTGATTACTCCACTTACGTGACCCATACGATGGCAACACACTAGATATATCCGATTAATATTATTAATAATACAAAAAACACCTTTATAATTATTCCAGTTAGTGACACATTTGACCAGATGTCAGTAGCCTACAATTAAGTCTCTGATGGTGAAGTTCACAAGCTTCGAAACGATCTTCTGGCAGTGTGAATTCACGTGAGGTGTCAGGGGACAACCGATTGGAACGAAGTTCCTTTCGCTATATATTATGTACTAGACAGTTCCAACACGCCTAAGGCGGCCGTTGAAAAATACGATAATTTAAATGGATCTTTAAGAAAATATACTTTTTGTAAAATTATAAACTTTTTTACAGAATTTTTTTCTAGAATGTATTTTTTTTAAAAAGTATATTTTAAGGTACTTATATGTATTATATTTTCTCGAAAAGGCCCTTTTTTAAAGAGAGGTATTTCTTTTAATAAAAACTAATGTTTTTTTTAAAAAATGTACTATTTTTAAGATGAAGTACTTTTTGTAATAAAATGCCATAAGAGTATTAAAGAAGTGGTACTCTTTGTAAGAAAACGTTATTTTTTTTGAAAAAAAGTACTTATTTTGGGAAAGGCTACTTATCTCAAGAAAAGAAAAGATATTATTATATTTCTACGAAAAGGTAGTTTTAAGAAAACGAATTTTTTTAAGAAAAAATTTTATTTCTAAGAGAAGAGAAGAAAAAAAAAAAAAAAAAAGGTAGTTTTTGAAGAAAGGGGTTTTTTTTTTAAGAAACCGGTTTTTTTTGTAGAATTGGCCCTTTTTTCAAGAATAGTTACATCTTCAAGAGTAGGTACTGATTTCAAGGAAAAGGTATTTTGTTTCACAAAAAAGGTACTCTTTAAAGAGAAGGTAGTGTTTTATGAAAGGGCAATTTATTGTAAGAAGGTTTACTTTTTAAAAAAGGTACTTATTAAAAAAAAATATTTTTTTTTTTAAGAAAAGATTCTTCTTGCTTGAAACTGTACCTTTTTTAAGCAAAGGTACTTCTTTAAGATAAGATAACATTTTCTAAGAAAATGTACTTTCTTTAAGTATATGAATAGACATGAATAGGTAGGCTGTTTCAACAGAGACGCTACAAAAGTAAATCGATAGGGACAGCAAACCACACCATATTTTTTCCCTCTCTTTGGACATTTCTCTTCAGTAAGGTTTGTTATTTCATCATGGACAGATATACGAGCTAACAGCGAGTTGAAATTATTAAAATTTACTACCGAAATTTGGAGTCAGTGGCCTCAACTTTAACAGCGCTACGTCCAAACTTATGGTCGGCTCATTTCTGGCTGAATGGCTTCGTCAGTAAGCAAAATATGCGTTATTGGTCAGACAGCAATCCACGCGTAATCCATGAGTCATCACTGCATCCCGAAAAAATTACGGTTTGGTGCGGTTTAAGGGCCAGCGGCGTCATTGGGCCGTACTTCTTCCGTGAAGATCAAGACCGGCACATTACTGTGAATGCGAATCGCTACCGTTGAATGATAACCGAATATTTTTGGCCCCAATTGGATAATATGTACTTGGAGGACATGTGGTTCCAACAGGACGACGCCACAAGCCACACAGCGAATGCCACAATCACTTTATTGGAAACCAAGTTTGGTGAACGTGTTATCTCACGAAATGGCCCAGTCGATTGGCCGTCTCGGTCGTGCGATTTGACGCCGTTAGAATATTTCCTGTGGGGCCACGTCAAGTCTATGGTCTATGCCAACAAGCCAGCGACGATTGATGAACTTCGTACGAATATCGAACGAGAAATTGCAGCAGTATCGGCTGATTTATGCTTGAAAACCGTCGAAAATTGGGTTCAGTGTCTGGACTTCTGCAAGCGTGCCCGTGGTGGCCATGCAAAAGAAATCGAGTTTCATACATAATGGCATCGAACGTACTTTCACAGGAATAAAGAATTTCATTGGTATCTAGAACCGGTTTTGTTTTATTTAAAAAAAAAACTTTTGTAGCGCTCTTATTGAAAAACCCGATATATGTAAGTATATTATTTCAAATACACCACGGCGTTTACTTGTTATTATGAAATAACGTATACGTCCAGTTGGTTAGGTACCTTAATAAATGTCAATACAATAAATATAAATTACAGAAATTAGCCGTGTTTTGGTTACAAGCAAGCGATTATTGTTAGATTATTTGCAAAGAAAACGGTTATTTGGCGAGAAGTCATATTAGTCAAAAATATGGTAACACAGTTAAAAATATTTATAAACTTAGTGGAAATTTGTGTGCCCGTAAGTGCTTTATACAAAACAAGCGATAATCTAAGCAAGCGGTGTAACCAAAACACGCCTATTGTTACACTTAATTATATTTAAATGAATTAGTATGTTTTACAAAAACAACTGTATATGTTTGTCTACATGTTTGTGGAATGCGGGTGTGATTGCTGAAAATACTGGTACAGCATGCATGTGCGAATAAAAAGCTATTGAATAGAGTAAACGAAACAACAACTAAAGAAGGTAACTGTAAATAACCAAAAACAAAGGCGGGGAAATCAAAGAAATAACAAAGTTTTCAATTAGTTTTGAATACATTTGTAAATGACACAAAACACAAAAACAAACTTTGGCTATTTGTCCCAAAAAACCTCAACAACATTAAGATAGTGAAGAAGAAGACGACGATATACTATTTTTCTGTACACCGAAGAACTTTAGCAATTAATGTATTCGGAATTGTTTTGATAACATTTCACTATGAATTGGACTGTAGCAAAATAGAAGAATCCTATAACAATTACTTGTCCTTTATTATGGTATTAAGTTTTTTTTGGTTGAAATTTTAGTATCTATGTACATCATCACGCTTGGCATGAGTCTATAGCTAAGATTATAATAATTTTTACAACACACACACAGATAGACATTAATATGCTTTTTCAAAGACAGAGACAGAGTTGGTATTTTGATAGTGTTCATTTAGTTGGTTGATTTCGGTTAAAGTTAAACCTAGAGTATAGATTTGCTACGGTTAATGTTATAGTTTTTAAGGTTTATGAAGTATTCTACGTACCGATCATAACTCTGGCTGGCACTGCATTCCATTCCAGCCAGAATGTAATAAAGGATGAGGTCACCAATATAATGCCGGGTATGAAAACGGTTGTAAAATAATACGCACGATCACGGGTAAATGTTAACTCAACTTGCAGACAACTGTAATTACCTTTAAAGAACACATATACAGAAGAACGCCATGTTGGCATATCATCAAAGAAATCAAATAATATCATTTACAACATTTTTATCTTTATATCATATTGTTTTCCTTATTGTTTCTAGGTATTTCTTAATTTAAACTAAAATATGTTAACTCCATAGCGCACTGGGCATGGGTAACAATGTTTTGTACCCAGTTATGTAAAGGAGAGGACACCTCTTAACTTTAATTCAGAATACTAGCGACACCTGCCGGATAAAAAGACAACGACGCAATGATTTATATTATCTCAATAATTTCTATGAACTTGGTCAGTTTGATATAAACGCGCATTTATATATTTTTTAATTAATTTTCAGGCTGTAGAAATACCATACTCAGATATACGGGTATATTTGTTGTTGACTCAAATGTTATCTGATGAGAACCTTAATTCTTCATCGATCTGGAGTAATTCAGGGTGGCTAGTGAATCTTGCTACTGTAAAAAAAACGAATAACTTTTTTTTGTAATTAAATGGTTGTTATCTCTTATTTATGTGATTGGTTTGTCGGTTTACTGGAAATAGACGATTGGGATGAGGAAACAAGAAGTTTGATTGTGGCGCATTTGGTGGCAAGTGCACAGTTGGTAGTGCGCAGGGACAGGAAATGGTCCTGCCTAGACCGTAGTGCGTGGTGAAGAGCCACATCCTGCTCGACGTTCCCCTGCTGTTTAGTAAACCTACGGCTTTAGACTGGAAAGTCGATAAGTACAGGGTGTAAACCTGCCTAGAGGTTGTTGGCTGCCCCAGTACTAGGACCGTTTGCGGTGGTATAATGTTGCCTTAAATTTCAATCATTATAGAAATTCAAAGGGAGAACATCCCCCTCGATAACGACTTTTGGATTTAAACAAGGGTTTATGACTCGTACTTGAAATGTAAGAACTCTCTCCGGAAAATCGAACCACAAACAGGTAAGACGAGTTACGAAATGCATGCCGTGGACATCCTAGGCCTAGGCGAAGTGCGCTGGCTCTATCGTGGCAAATCTCAATTGCCATTTGGTCACTGCCTTATATACTCCGGCAATAAACGCATCGTATAAACGGAGTCGGCATTCTTCTTTCACCTAAGGCTAGAAATGCTTTAATTTCATACAAGGCTATAACTGATCGCATCATCATTAAAAGTTTTCATTCGGAACTCCGCAGGCTTTCAGTGGCGCAGGCGTATGCACCTACTGACCCTGATGAGTTAAGGGCGAGTTCTATAGCCAACTGGATTTTGCTGTCAGCTCTTTGTCAATTGGTGACATTAAATACATTTCTGGGAGAAGTGATGGGAGGACATGGTCTTGGAACTGTGAAATGACAATTGTGACAGGCTCATGGATTTCTGTACCCGCCATCATTTGGTTTTGTCGGTGGAACGAAATTCCCCCCTCGGGAATTTTAACGAGAACACATGGGAATGACCCGATGGTCAAATATTCAGTAACATTGGTCATATACTTGTCAGCAAGATGTTTCTGGGTTGCATGCTGGACATCAACACTAGACGTGGTGCTGATATTAATGACGCCACCCAACTCTTAGTGGGCACCTTCCGTGTCCGTTGAGCGGCTGTCAATGGTATTAGAGGCAGAATCGTAAAATACAATACGGATCGTCTGCAGGACCCATTCATATTGATGATGTACTACCAAACTTTACGCTCTAATTTCGCACAGGACAGTCAAAATACGTGGTCAGGCATTTTTCGAACGCTGAAGGAAACAGCTAAGCAGGTACTTGGTGAGAATATATATGTGAATATACCTAGGAGCACTGCAGAATCCTGGACCGAAATTCGGAACAGGGAACGTCAGCCCAATATTCGTCTAGGATCGAAGACATCAATGTTAAAATCAGACTATTGGCAATCGGCACGTACAGTGCGTTTTATTGTCCGTTCAGATTACGGAAATTATCTGAACAACGCAGCGGAGGAAACCGGAAAGGTTGCCAATAAAAAAACCTGAGCGGCAACAACATCAGGACTGCTGGATCGTTAAAAGCTAAAGAGCTAATAAGCACCAGATCTGCAAGTGGAGCGATTGCTTTAATTCTTTACGATATAATCTTGTCTTCCGGATGATGAAGATCAGTGTACTCCTTTGGCAGCAATCCCACGTCGCAACCCGAGAAGAGATATTTCAACGGAATCCCCGCCGTAATCAAAGATCGAGGCGGCATGGGGTAAAATGTTGGATCACAAGTCTGATTTTCTTGATAATATTCCAGCGGAAATGTTAAAATATGGTGCATCTGGGTTAGCAAATGTCATTGCGCCGGTCATCAGAAGTGCATGGATAGACAACAAAATGCCTATAGAGTGGAAAGAGGGAGTGATTATCAGTATCCCGAAAAAGGAGACCTAACGCTGTCCAGCAACAGGAGAGGTATTACATTACAAAATGCAATAGGCAAAGTAATGGTGACTCTTATTCTTCAGGGGATCCCGCCGGTAGTGGAGCAAATTGTACAGAAGGAGCAGGCGGGTTTCATGCTGGGTCGTTCGTGCACCTACCATGTGAATAGACTTCGTATAATCACTGAATAATCAGTTACATTACACTCGCCTTTGTACCAACTTTTCGTAGACTTCAAACAAGTGTTTGATTGTGTACACCGCAACTCTAATTGGTTCACCTTTACAAAAAAGGGGATACCAGATAAGATAGTCTCCATAATCCGTGAACTACACAATGATGCGGCGTATAAAGTTCGTTTTAATTGGAAGGAATGCCAACCTTTCTCAACATCTGCGGCAGAAGGTACAAGTCTTGTCCCCAACATTATTTCTTCTACTTGTGGACGTCTACCAGCCCAAGACAAATTCTAATGAAATTGTCCTATTGAATTCGTTAGACGTGGAAGAAAATTGACTTGGATTGGCCACAGACTTAGACGCCCAATATCAGATATTGCTAGAGCGGCACTTGGTTGGAAACCTCAGGGGTGTTGAAGGCCAGGAAGTCCACCAAATATATGGAAGCGGTATCTGGAAAAGGAATAAATGCAAACTCGACTATCATGGAACCAAATTAAATCACTTGCCAAAGACAGAAGGCGATGGAGAGAATTCGTTGACGCCCAATGTTATTCCTGAATCTTTTATTTAAACTTTGTACTATAATATTGTTTTATATTTTTATATTCTGTTTAAATAAATAAAGGACATATACATATATATCGCGTTGGAATCTGTATTTTCCGTTCAAAAAGTGTTCAGGCTAAAATTTCGGGGCTCTTCTCCGAACAGATGGCCTGAAATGATGCTCGTAAAAAATTTAGCAAGGCGATACCAGATGGCCTTATCACCGAGGTCTCTTAACTTGGACACAGAAGACTATTGCTCCTATCATACTAGTCAATCGTAGAGTTTCGATATGGAGCGTATATGCTGAAATGGGTATCAGCAGATTGTCGCAACAGACAATTCTGCAGAAAGATTTAGCTTTATTTCCTTATAAAATTATAATTGCTAAACACATCAGAATTGCCGATTCGCTTGGAGTTTGGCTAGAATATCATCTCATAGTTGTTGAAGACGAAAACATATTGAAATGAGCTTTACTTTAACTGTTACGGTTAACGGAGTTCGTTACTTAAAGATGCTGAAAGAGTTTTTCATTGCATTACTTCGTCGAAGGAGAATTCCGGGCAATTCTATGGGGTTTCAACAAGATGGTGTAACTTGTCACATGTCGAGGCCTGTTATGACAGAAATGGAGTGAAAATTCCCCAGTGAGCTGGTTTCATAAAACTCCACATTGCGTTGGCTCACAAAGTCACTTGTCATTACTGTACCTGATTTATTTTTGGTGGAAGTTTTGAAAACAAAACCAAAAATTTCGATCTATTAAAACAATCCATTCGAACGATAAGTGAGATAATTCACACTAAACCGTTAAGAAAAAATAATTAGTATGAATCCTAAAAACGTTATTCCAGTTTCTTAATGTAGCAACTATCATCAGTCGACCTAAATCCTATATACAGATAGATACTACAGAATATATTATGATTTATATTTCTTATGGTTCTTTATTTTTCAACTTTGTTATTAATTTTCTCAACCTAAAATTAAAATTATCCTTTTATAGTGGACCTTTCTCAAATTTTAGATACCAGAACTCAATTTTGTTTTGAATTTTGCAATTATTTAATTTCAATTCTTAATTTTAATTTATATTTTATTAGTTTTAAATAGAAAAAATTAAATTGTTAGTAATATATATATTAGGGGTGGGATAGTATACGAGTTTTCCATTTCGACACTGGTCAACCCCTAAGTTTTGAGGTTGGGGGAAAAAATTCATGGGAAATAAATGGGGATGGTGTGGGGCAAATGGCTGCCCATCGCGGTCAGAGGTAGTGATGAATGGGGAAAATCACCATAACTGCCGGGAGTCGCCCGTAGAGGGATGAAATGTATGACTGACTCCCACTAATTTTCCTTTCCGAAATTTGTTTCCAAACATACCTACAACGTATTTCCACCCCCTACGGGCAACCAATACAAAAATGATTTTTTTATAAAATTTGCTCCAACCGCTCTAACTGCCCTAGGGTGCCCTCTAGGGTGCCCTCAGACTTGTCAAATGTATGACCGACCCTCAGTATTTTAGCAACCTCAACAGTTTCTCGGACCATGTAAAGTGGTACGATGGAAATGGTAACATCGGGAAGTTTATTCAATTCTTTTTTTTTCAAACCGAGATGATTTCTAAACAAAAACATTTTTGGGCAGTATATGCCTTTTGCGATCCATCGAGAACGACTGGTGGTCTGAAATGATATTTGGGAATATTTTCATCAAAGAATAATAAAAGTAGTTCAAGCGATTCCTTGTAATCGTCTCTGGGTTGTTTGCGTTCAATTGATCCAAACAAAACGACTTGATTTCAATTTGGACTTAAAAACTAGTATTTTGGTTGCGACTTCGTGTTGTATATCAGGACAGTCTGGTTTGTCTTTAATATTTTCCCATTTCTGTTTAAAACATTCAATTGCAGTTCATAAATATAATGTCTGCATGGCAGATAGAAAATATCTCGTTCCAGTGTTTCGTCAAGCAATAACGTAGTAAATTTGAACACTTTCTGCCGTGTTCAATTTTGCTCGATTAAAGAAAATGAAATTAATAAATATAAAAAAATAAAAATATATTACAAAACTATTATATTATGGAGAGTTTTTTGTTTTGGTCATATTTAAGTGAATTTTGAATTGGACCCTTCTTATGGGTTAGAGACAGAGGTAAGTATTATAATCCGCAAATATGTTGCAAGAGAGAATCAAAATTGGGTAAACCCTACATTTCACCCTCCTATGGGGCACAATTAGTGCGGTACGCGCTGCTTTCATAAAAAAAATAAAAAAATAAGGGATTTGTAAGGTTGATATCAATTTCAACCCTTAAGGGGTTAAGATAGATGATAGATACGCGTATGTTCCCAGAAATTTAATTTTTGTCTGAAAGTACCGTTAGGAGGTGAAGATAGGGAGGGATAGGCATGTTTAGAAAAAATTTTGGTAGGGAAAAATTACTGAGTGTCGGTTATAATCTTCGCTCCCTAGATACATCTCTGGAGTAGTTATGGGGCTTGTTGCGAATTTTCTCCCCTTAGCTCGCACCTTTGACCTCCTAATACATTTTTTCCCCAACCTCACAAAATTCGGTGTTGACTCGCATGTAAATCTTGTTACAAAGGATCTCCATACAACACTATCCAACCCCTAATATATATTTGTTTTCCATATAGCAAATGAAGTTCTGTGTTCCTCGAAAAAAAAGACAAAATCTAACAACAGTTTTGAGAAAAAAACTTTGTCAACTTTTGATGCATGCAATTTTTTAAATATAAAATTCAACTAAACTTGGTGTGACTTCGAAGTTCAAAAATTACTGCAGCTGATAATTTATTAGACACACAACACTAAGACAAAATGTCTAGACAGGACTTTCCATGTTGAGATAACGTGACTTGTACGTAGACTCAGTTAAAATCCAAATTTCGTTGTTGAAAATTAGTTGATTTTTCCCTGGACTCATATCTACGGGTTGAAACCAAAGACTATAGTACATAAAATATTCGGGTATTTTGGGTTTCATGCAAAGAAAACAACATTAAGAAATTAAATACTTCAAAAAATTGCAGTGATTTCAAAGTGAATATATTGATTTTGGTTTTATGTCAAGCAGAGGAGGTTTCAAATTATTGATGTTGCTGTTGTTATTATTTATTATTGTTATAATTAGATGAGATTCTAGTAGTTGAAACCAATCAATCCTACTGAACAGTTCTAAAAATGTTGAATTAATTAATGTATTCGGTATTCGGTACTACGATTATAAATTAAGTTTGTAACTTTACAGAACAACAAAAGAATTGCCAACTCATGTACAGTTGATATGTATAAAAAATCAATTAAAGTTTCATTCTGTATATGCTGTGTGTAGCGTACCGTCAGATATTTGCAGTATACAAGTCTGTCAATGAAAATATAAGAAACGCATAAAAGTGAACAGCAATAGTCAAAGAGGTGAATGAGAAAATGAAGAGAATGTAAATAAATTAAGGAATCGTATGCTACCAGGCAATTTTGAATGTTGTCATGGATAATTGTATGAAATGTTTGTGTATCCGCATATTGAATTCCGGTGAACTTGAGGAAAAAAATGTACAAACGAAAAAAAAATTAATGAAAGTATCTAAGTACAATGATTTTGTGGAAGAAGAGAGAGAGAGAACGAGATATAAAAATATGATGATGACAATGTTATTATGAAAGTGACGATTTGGTTGCAATGGAAACCTGTTGGTTTGATTTTAAAAATTCAGTTTCAGAATGCAATAAACTGGGATGATGTCGTAACTGGTATTCGGGTTAAGTAGTAGTAGCAATAGTTGTTTAGTTGTTAAGTGGTGGTGATTGTTACCTATCATGGATCTAGCCGGTACAGCATTCCATTCTAACCAGAACGTTATAAAGGATGACGTCACCAATATTATGCCAGGTATAAAAACGGTGGTGAAATAGAATGCTCGATCTCTGGTAAATATTAAATCAACTCTAAGACAGCTGTAGTTCCCTTCAGAATTATAAACGTGGAAGAAAGTTGTAAAGTATTTTGTATAAAAGTTTGAGATGTTAACTAGCTAAATTTAAAACTGATAATCATATACAAATTTAACCTCAACTCTACAAAAGCTGCAAAGGCATAGCAATAAGGAAAAAATGTCTAAAGATAATATAATTTTTTGTAAAATAATTTCAGCCTCATTGAATATATTTAAGGTGGCTCTAAAATGGTCTCTGAATATCAAAAATAATATCGACACTTAAATTAAATTTTTTCAGCTTCTGCAGTTTTAACATATAAGATACTGGAAGTGCAAGTGTGGCTAGACGCTGCATTTAGTGGTTTACTGCCGATCAAAGTGTTCTCCTCGTTGATTCCGAAGACTCAACAGAAACATTTTGATAGACCATATTAAGAAATCAGTCATCGTTTAACTGCATTTAATTGTACGCCGCATACAATTTAATAATTGTTAAAATAATCGATTACGAGAAAATAAAACAAAGTTAATCAATGATGAAAAATATCTTATTTTCATAAAAACTTGTATATATTGATTGGTTGGTTCACCTGGTTGCTATTTAGCAGCAATTAGTGTCTTGATACACCGTATTGCATACCACATCACTCCGGACAGTCTAAGGTACAGTGTATATATCCAACCTGTTAATCGGAGATACCTCATTTAATCCCCTAGATCTATCTCGTGTATCTCAGTGAGGTTGTGTAGGAAGGGACGACCTATAGTCCTTAACCGTCTATTCATTAGAGCACGTCAACTGCAGAGGAGCTGTTCTACCGACTCCTCCTTTTCTGCTGCTTCGCAGGCACGACAGTGGTCATTATAGTATATAAGATTCAGCAGTCTTACCGATTGGCCGGTGCCCGGTCAGCACGGCAATTAGCCTAGATATGTTCCCTCCATTTTGGCTAATCAGAGATTTAGCCCCATGAATTTTATAGTCTGGCCATGTGTATTCGGCACGTTTCCGTTCTATCTCCTCTGGCCTTTGCTCGATCAAAGTAATGCAGGAAAATACCTCTTTTGACCGACTCTGTAGGCGTTGTGACTTCTTTTGACCGACCCTGTAGGCGTTGTGAGTTCGGTGGAAGAGTATCCTGCCCTGGCTAGTTCGTCTGCCCTTTCCTTCCCAAGGAGACCCATGTGGCCTGGTATGCAAGTAAGAACCACACTGGCCAGTCGACCTAGCTCGGCAAGTTTTTCCCTACATACACTATCGATTTTAGATGCAGTGTTGTTAGATTTAAGTGATAGGAGAGCCGCCTGGCTATCTACTTATACAAATATTCAAATGGACTCTGTTCTCCGTTGTAGTATAAGTTCGGCCTTGATGACCAGTACCTCCGCTTGGATAACGATGCACTTGTCTGGGAGTTGTCAGTGATAAATTGAGGCTTGCCTCTTCGGAGAACACACCCGAGACGGTTCACTTTGGTGTTAAAACTTGTCAGTGGTTCCACTTTATCCCACTCTATTCTTCTGGGAAACCTGAATTCGAATTGGTTATCAAACGTCAAAGAGGGGGTGCAGTAATCGGTGGTTATATTGGGTTCTCTTTGGATTGTCTGTAGTATTCTCGCATGTCCATATGCGTTGCTCTCCCAGATTTCAATAGCATTTTGTCGGGTAACACTCTAGGCCGAACAAGCTGTTATGTGAAGGTGAAATGGTATAATATGAAGCATTGAAATCTTTTGCACACTCATGGCTCTGTCTTCCCGCCTTGGGAATGAAAACCACTCTTACCTGACTCCAACTCTTTGGTAAGTAGTTAAGAGTCAAGCAAGATCAGAATATGATACAGAGCCACGGCTTAATTATGACCTCCGCGCTTTGCAGCATTTTTGGTATAATACCATCTGGGCCCGGAGAGGTATATTGTGAAAAGCTGTTGTATTGTATTGTATATATATTATTTTGTTGTTGTTTAAAGTATTATATATCGGTTTTCAATTGCACATTTAACAACAAGATCGGAAATCAAAATTTCATGTCCACATGCTACTATGTCAGATGACCAAAATAGTAATATCCCCCAGTGTGTCATATGAATCTGTTACAACTTCGAGACGGATCCGTTTCGTCGTACATTTTGTCCGAAATGGACTTATAATGAATCCGTTTGCGTATGAAATTCCTCTCGAAAACGCGCACCGTTGTTTGTACATATTCGGAATCGTTTCGTATTCATTTTTCGAATTCGAAATCTTCTGATATTTTAAGAAAGTATTTAAAATTAAAATAGAAAATCAACTATATTTTCTATCTCTAATCCACTGATTTTTTTTCACTTACATTATATATTAATTTTTCCAAATAAAAAAGCTAAATTTAAATCGTTTTAATACATTTTTTTACTTTTTGTGTTTTATCAACTCAGATATAAATCTGCGACATTAAATATTTTTACGGACTCGTAGCTGGTTCTAGACATATCCGCCAAATCGTAATTTCACTGATTCGCTTTTTGTGTTTTTTCGGAATCGTGATGAGTCGAAACTGATCCGCAAAATCGCAATTTCACTGACTCGCTTTTTTATATTTTTACGACCCGTATTTGGATATTTTTTTGTTGCTCTGGTGCCAACACTGCATCAAACACTCAATGGTTAGTGTTTCTCGCACCCAAGTATGCATTACCAACTACAACGACAACATTCCCTTTATTCAAATGCATCGCCGAAGGGGAAGTGAGCATTCAGACAATTTGTATCTAAGAAGAGCAGGATATTTCAAGAACGAAGTTCGTTGGTTGGATCGGTGACCACCTTCTACATGAGAGATAAGATTAATTGAACACAGTGTGTCCAACGAGACAATATTTGGGGGAAAATGACGAATATTAGATGAAGATGGGAAACATTTTGGGCGATATCCGACGTCAAGTCTAGAGGACAAAAACCAACAAATTAGTGGAGAAATTGTTCAACGGCAAGGTAATAAATAGAAGCACCTGCGAGGAAGAAGTTAAGCACGTGGACATCTACAGCCCTCAGAATCTATGGCTAGCCGAAAGTTCACGAAGAGGGGAATCCTTTAAGACCTATCTACACATCCATAAATGCTCCTGGTTATAATAAATAAAAAATAAATGGTTTCCCATTACATCCCATGAAGGGACTGGGGAGAACTTCTCACAATCACTGAGCTGTGCGCTTTCCAGTTTTCACTCACTGATGGGGACCTACAGTTTTACACCGATTCCGAACGGTAATTTGAGAAGATTTTTCATGGCTAGATACTCGATAGTGTCGCCGTCACTATGCGAGGTGACCGCCGCCGAAAGAATTTTTTTTTGAAGGTGGTCAGAGCCGGGTTCGAACCCAGGATCTCATGTACAAGAGCCGCGCACACTAACCATTGCACCACCGACGGCCATTGCACCACCGATGCTCCTGGTTATGCACTATGCAAATTCTTGTTTGGAATACTAAAAAATCTGACGAGAACCTCTAAATTAAATGTTAAGGACGCAATTGATTTCAAATCCAGGATAAATAACTTACAAATTGATCAATACGAAATATTAGAATGGTTTGATGTGGTTAATCTTTTTCCCAGTATACCCATAAATTTGACATTAGTAACCATAGAGGAAAAAGGGAGTAATATTGGAGATTACACGACTATACCAGAATATATTTTTATGGAATTACTGCACACATGTACATGTTTGCAAGCATTGTTTTCGTGAATATAAATTCTGCTGCTTTTTGTTTCTTTATTATCTGTCACTTTTTTCAACAGATAAAGCCGCATTTGGGCCACAAATATATATCGTCAGCTGAGTATTAAGATTAAGATTAGAAACAGAGGGTTTGAAATATTGCTCTTTCAAACGCTGTCTTCAGAATTTCTATATCTCACTCTGGTGCTAAGATACTCAGTGTCAATGATGCTCTATAACAGTGTTAACCAGCCCATAGCCTCGCGAGGCAGACAATGATCGTATTTTTTTCGTATTTTTCACACACACACGATCGGCAACTCACATGTACACAACAACTATGTTTGATTCGAAGCATCAGTCTATGACCGCACACCAGCATATAATACGTTTGTGTGCGTGCGTTCGGTTTTGCCTACCACCGCTCTATAATCCACTTTCACCTCTAAACCCTAAACTTGAATGCTGTTTTTCTCGAAACTAAGTTGATCGCCTATGGCGCTTTATTGTACTCGGCTGACGACATGTTATAACCTATTAAACATTGTGTCCCAAACATGTTATATTGAACAGCAAACACAATGTGTTTGCACACAAGTATACTATTTTAGCAATAAGCTCCAAACACGTTATATTTGCATCCAAACAACAAAAATTACAAATTTTTCACCGTGTGTCATTTTGTATTAAGTAGCCTCGATATTTTATATATAAGAACAGATGTTATGAACAGAGAAAGGGTATGCCTATGGGATCTCTAGCGTCACCGCTCATGGCGGATATTATAATGGAAGGACTACTTGACACGATACTCAATACATTAACGAAGAGGCCGAATACTATAACTAAATATGTGGACGACATATATGTCATCATTAGGAAATCTGAGGTGGTGAACACGATGAAGGCACTCAATTCTTTCAACCGACAACTTCAATTTATAGTGGAAATGGTAAAGAACCACCAACACCAAAGGATAAAATAAGACCGAAAAAGATATGTGGTGTATGAAATCAAGTGCAACGGAGACAAATCCAATATATGCCAGATGGTATATGTGGGTTCTACGATGAACAAACTGAAGACTAGAATATCATCACAGAAATCAGTCCAATCTACGTTAACAGGACACAAGCCAAACTTTGGCGAAGTAAAAATTCTAGTTGAAGAGAAAATTTACTCACGACGTCTCTTTCAGGATATGCTGCATATTATTGAAAAGACTAATGCGCGCAAGAATTACAATTGACAAATTTAGATGGAAAAACGAAATTAGTTGACACTAACTTCTTACCTGACAATGTAATTATATGCATAAATATTATTGATATTTCCTACTCAATAATCTTGTATTTGAAAGACAAAATGCATTGCGTACACAATATCACCTATACACAATATCATCCCTTTCATTAATTATTAGATTACAATGATTTGGAAATTGTTTTATAGGATGTTTTATTTGAATTTTAGATGATTTTTGTATCTTTCGTATAGGCAACTCGGACGTTTTTCACGTTATTTTCCACTGTATAAACAGTAGGACGTGTCGATTTTTTCGAATTCCTTTTTCCAAATTTTAGGGACGCTACATTTTTAATTTCTTCGGATGACTAGTAACAGAAAGACAAGACTGGCAACTTCCTCACACGAAATACTGCCTTCGGAAGTCTTCGTGATGTTCGAAGAAATGGGCTTCTATTAACACAGCTAAGTGGAGAGAATATCAGAAATTACTCAGCAGCTACTTATCCAAAAGTGAGGGAAAAGTAGGGCAAACAGTTGCTTTGTGGTACTAATTTTGAATTCGAGAGTCACAGTTCTGAGGAAGATAGAAGAAAACTGGGAAAAGTTCAAAAATATACCACTTGGCAGAAGAAAACTAGGAAGCGGAAGACTCTCTCACAGCAAGGTTGGAGCTTAATTGCCAGTGCATATCTAGTTGGAGCTGAATGTATACATGAAGTGCATATCTCCTACTCTTGTTGCAGGAGTAATTAATATCCCTGTCAAAGAACTAGTGTCTATTAAGAGTTAAACATAAAAGTTTGGATCTATTGAAGAGCATCAAATTGGATTCCCAGACCTACGTGACACCGAATCCCAATTAAAAAGCATAAGAAGCAAAACGATGATTTAGGAAGAATTGCAGAGTATCAGATTATTCTTTCCAGAGCCATTGGCTTCATTGAGTAACGATATTGTGAAAAATCTACAGATCAGGCTTATGGTTGCAGGGTAACTCAAGTCATAAGGTCTTGTGTACTTCCAACTGATCTTGCACTATTAGAAATTGGTTCTATAAGCCACTCGCGGTGGTTAACAGCTGCAAATATTTTTCCTAAATCGATACGTCCTAGTGTTATAAATAAAAAAACAACGTTTTGGTACATATTCTAAATACCGGAGTTACAGTGGAGTTGTGCGTTTTCAAATGAAGTTGTCCGTTTTCGAAATTCTGTAGTCGGAGCCAATTTTGACCAGACACCACGCACTACTTGTAACGTATAGCCTTTTGCTACTGTTATTGTTTCCTCTGTTGCAGTTAAAGTAGCTAAGCTATCCTCCCGCAAAAACTTTATTTTAGAATTAACAATAATATATTCTATAGTGCAAGAAATCGGTACATTAAAGAGATAGAAGTTGTAATGATCTGGTAAATAATGTACTTCTCCCCAAGATGGTCAAGGTTGTGCTAATACCTAGATCAGAAAAATATTCAAGGTCCCTAAACAACTAAGATTCCTTCAGCTGACACCGGGTTGTATGCTCTCCACATGCCTACCGAAAATATAGTTTTGACATAAGTATGCAAACCGTGGGTCTTTTCGAAGAATATAGCGGGGAGTGTGTCAAAACGTGAGAGGTAATCCCCAGTCAGCTCATACGATTGGCAATTTTGGCTGAACTTTGATCCTCTCTTATCTTGATTATGTCCAGTTGTTTAGTTAGGCATATTGTCTTCAATACTAGGTTAACCAGTAAAGCGTAGTACGCAGCTGATCCTGAATATCTGGTTTCTACACAGAGAAATAAGCGTGTAGATTTGTGTCTGTAGTAGTGAGCTTGTTGCATGTAACTATTTGCAAAACGTTATTTATCACACATTTTCTGAGTCCACGGCACACAATAAATATTGACAGTAATTTTTTGTGCAAACGTCAGAATTACCTTGACCTAACAACATTAGTTTTTGTTTCAGGTAGGGGAACGAATTCTCCAATGCTAACCCTGTAGTGCACAGAGAATGGTAAAAATTCCGTTTGCATTTCTTTTCAGCTGCGTACTACAAAACGGTAAGCCGCCTGAAAATTTCCAAACCTGAAATTCAGGTTGGTTTTTTATACAAACTTTATATGGCAACTGACATTCAAGTTCAGCGCCATACTACGCTTAGACCTGACAAACATTCGCTATCATCGAATTAAAACCCATTCGTACTTACTGTACATGCAAGCTCAAGTAATGTTTATTTCTAAATGCATCAGTGCAAAATTAAAAGAATTTGAAATGAATGACCGATTTTGTTAGTTCTAGTTAAAGTAATGGTAGCAAAGGTGGCAAAACGGTAGCAGTGAAATTAGATGACTATAAGAGGAAGATGGGACGCTTAAGAAAAGATCCCACATAAAAATAACAAAATAACAAATTAGTGGATAAACTATACGAGGGACAATTTATTGACGCCTATACTAGGAGGAAATTGACCACGAAAACTACCACTGCACCCAGAATATACGGATTACCTAAGATCCACAAAGATGGTAATCCTTTGAGACCCATTTGTTCGTCAATTAACGCACCGGGTTATGGGCTATCAAGTTTGTGTTGGATATAGTTAAGAACGTGACAAAGAATTCAAACTACAACGTAAAGGACGCAGTGGACTTCAAGACGAGGATTCGGAACATAAGCATTGATGAGGATGAAATAATAGTTTCATTTGACGTGGTTAACTTATTCCCTAGCATACCAATTAATCTACATCTAAGGACTATAGAGGATAACTGGCACGAAATTGGACAGTACACGAATATACCACCTAAGGATTTTATGGAAATTTTGACATTCTGCATCAAGGACACACGCTATTTCCAGTATGAAGATAGATTCTACGAACAGCGGAAGGGTATGCCCATGGGATCCCCAACATTACCAATTATATCTGACATCATCGTGGAGATATTATTGGATACAGTACTCGACACATTGGGGGAGAAGCCGAAAATCTTGACGAAATATGTGGACGATTTATTTGTTGTTATCAGAAGAACTGAAGTGGCCAACATGATGACAGCATTGAATTCTTTTAATGGACAACTACAATTCACGCTCGAAGAGGAAACGGACAATAGGCTACCATATTTGGACAGTTTGGTTATCAGACAAGGAAATGCTCTCAAAATGGACTGGTACCAAAAACCTACAGCGTCGGGACGATTGATAAATTATCATTCCAAACACCCAAGAAGGACAATTATTAACACTGCCAGGCAACTGCATTAAGAGAGTTTTGAAGATAAGTAACGCTGAATTCCACAAGACGAATAAGGGGAAAATGGTGGAAATCCTTAAATTGAATAGTTTCCCCAGGAAAATTACGGACAATCTGATATCACGGGCGGAGACGAGCAAGCCGACTGAACGCCGTACTGAATCTGGCAGAATTTATAAAACCACAGCGTATGTTCCGGGTTTCTCGGAAAGATTGAAACATTCCAATATATATGACAACGGAAAATATGAATTGGCGTTGAAATCGAATTTAACCGTCAATAATTTATTTAGTAGGACAAAGTCTATTATTGCCAAAAATGACAAGCCAAACGTTGTGTACAAAATTCCATGTAATGCTGACAAGTCCAATATATGCCAGAAAGTATATGTTGGCACTACAATGAATAAATTGAAAACTAGAATATCTACTCATAAGTCGGACCAAAAAGCTCATTATAAGCCGATAGAACAAAAGACAGAACTAGCAGCCCACTGTACTTTAACTGGACACAAACCAAATTTTTACGAAGTGGAAATTCTGACTGAAGAGAAAAATTACTCAAGACGCCTCTTCCAGGAAATGCCGCATATAATTGTCGTTCCAACGGAGAAAAGGCTGAACTTCAAACGAGATACATATCAATGTGCGCATGTGTATTGACAAATTCAAGAGAAGAACAAATCAGTTGACATAAACCTGCGGCAAAACTTGGACGCGCTCTGTGTTATCTCATAATGTAATTAAAATTAATCATTCTCCCTTTGGGGAAAATAATATATATTTTTATGTTGATTCTTGTTTGAATTGTTCAATAATGTTTATGAATACTTTGTTTATACTTGTTTTCTCCAGATCTTTGAAAATGATCAACGAAGTTGGTCGAAATATTGGAAAATATTAATAAAATTAAAAGAAGAAATACTTGAAGGGTTTTCTTTTTATTCTTATGACCTTAACCCGAAACAACTGAAAACTAATATATCTACAAAGGTCAATTTTACTCACAACTAACAAACAGTAGCATTTAACGACATCTAAATGAGAAAGCAGTTTTCTCAAATTTAAATCACAAAGTTTGCAGATTATCAAGTTTTCACATATTTTTTCCGCTTTTAAATTCATTTTAAGGCCCGCACTGATGTTTTTGTTTTTTAAATTACTTATATGTACTTTCAGGTTGAAGTGAAGATCGCGTCCACGCGGTGTAACCTGGGTAACCCTAAATGATCTTCTTCCTCTTTGGCACAGACTCTGCTACGACACTGGTTCTATCAATTGACATCAAAATGATTAGTAGTTTGAATTAAATAACAATAACAATAAATAATTAATAAACATTATAATTACTAAACACAGTAGTAACCACAAAACTGAGTTTATATTCCAAAGGCGCACGAATTATTGGCATGACACATTATAAGGACCAGATTGTTCACTTTCATTGAAAACTTTCATCGTAAAGATACAATGTCGTCTCGTGGAGATAATCTAATGTTTCAACATTTATATGACAATTGTACTCTTTCATACAATTGTTACCCCGTTAAATACTTGCTTTTGGAAAAACTATGCTCTATTAAAAATTAAATTGTAAATGTGGTACTGTATAATAGGGCTTAGCCTTTACTTTCTAATAGTTGTAATTTCAGAATTTATTTTCAATAAATGGACCAACAATTCTATATTTTGTTTTACCAAAAAACATGTGTATATTGACGGATGGAATACCTAACTTTTGGTATTAATTGCAAGAGTTTCTTCCAATGTTATGTTCTATTTGTTTAAGAAACATTGAAAAAACTTACTTTTTAAGGGTTTTTTACTTATCGTCCTTGCGCAACGTGAAGGAATTTTTTAAGATTTTTTCCTTTTCGGACTGTAATATTGATACCAGCCTCAAACGTCGTTTTGCTATTCCAAAGCAATCAAAGACAATTTTTGTCGAATCGGTACGGCCTATTGCACAATCTTACACGGTCAGCAACATTTTTCTAATTGAAAATGATTGGTTTATGTTGGAAATAATAGACAATTCAGTTAAGCACACTCACTGGCATGACTAGTTTCGAACTCCGTGACAGGTTCATCATCAGACGCCTAACTATAGTTAGATCATCAATCGTATATATACTTTATAATCTCAATTACGCAATTTACATATATGAATTAGAGTCTGTGCCAATCGGTATCATAGTGCACAGGTTAGTAAAAATATGACATTTGCGTGGTGAATAAAATTATACTAGCCCGTGGGGCTAGGTAAATATTTGACAAGTTTATGGAAATTTTTGGTGTTTAACAAAACATACCAGCGGGCAAACAAGTTGTGTAAAGCGAAACCGAATTGAATTGAATTGTTGGTGAGGCGCCGATCAATTAACTTTAATAAATATATTTGTCTGTTTTTTTTTTGCATTTTCAGGCATATTTATATTTTGTAATAACATAAAAATGTTTTTAAAATTGTTTCTAATCTTCGGCTTGATCCAACGCCATTCGAAATTTTTGCCCGGTGCCGCCGGCAAGTTTTTATGTCGACTTGTAGCTCTGTTCATCATTTATTTGCAAACAAAACAAACAAAAAGGAAGAAATTTAGTAGCAATTTGGAAGAAATTTTCCAGAATGCAAATATTCATGGATTGTAAAGATCGTATTCACAAATTAATTGCTAAAAGCAATTGCAAATATTTTCTAAAAATATACGTTGTGCAAAATTATATTTCAATTGTGTCTTAAGTTTTCTTCTTATGATGAAGCTGTCAAAACTTACGATTGTTAAAAAGGATATCGATTGGCACAGAAAAAATGGAAATTTTTCTCACCATATAAATTTTTTTTCACCATAGTACTTTGATACCGATTGAAGATCCCCAAGTATCAAGACACACTGAAAGGTCTGTATAATTCCAACCCAAGAGCAGACAGCTTTTTCCCACCATGCTCTTCTTTTCCTCATGCGTTCTCGCATTGTTGAAGTGCTTTGAGGTGCGTTTTAATCTATATCACAGAGTCTAATTTTTCCGTGATATAGCTTTTTGATGACCGGGCTAGTGTCAGTTAGTTTTTAGTTAATGTATGGGAAATTCATTATTGCCATTTATTTAAAATAACACGTGACTGCTTTTGGTTTAAAATTAATGTTTATAGCAATGAATATGCGATTCAATAGCTACCACGAATATGGCTGTATTATGGATCATCAACTAATACAAAAATTTTATAGGTTTAAATTTTTTTTCGAAATTTTCTTGCATAGATTTTTAAGAAAATGTATAAATTTTTTGACATTCAATCTCATTACACTTCAAGATCATTGTTTCCTATTTTGCTTTTTATACAAAATAATTTTTACCAGTTAAAGAGAAACTGATTATTTCGGTAGATGTTTGGTAACATAAGGGCATCTCATCAGCTCCCTTCTTCTCCACAAGTATTTACTATTTGCAAGGGTCACAGAGTTTAATATTGCTCAGAAATGTCCGAGTAGGGTAAACATTTTTTCAAAAGTTCGGAAATGCAATCAACTACAAATTATTCGTATATTACTTTTTTTATACGCTCAGAAATTTCGGAGAAATCTTAAAATAATAAACGCAAAAATGTACGTAAATATGGTTGAACATATTGTGAGGTTCCGAAAACGTCAAAATATTTTTAGTTTCTGACATTGATCATAGAGGTTGTAGATTTTTCTACTATTTTGGTTTAAATTGTCCTTGAAGCAGGATAATTTTTTAGTTTCATTACCGAAATGAGTGTTTTTAATTACTTTATATCGTATCGTAATTGTATATTAGAGACCATTTTAAAACGCCACCTGTTACTTAATTGTCGACAATAACTGAACTACTGGCTTAACAAAAATTAAAACTGTTATAAAAAGTAAATAAATGATAGTAAAAATTACTCCACCTACTACTAATTGACTGCAACTAATAAATTGTTTCGTGTTATATTATTTAACGCCGAAGCAACTAAGTATATTTTTCGAGCTGAACATAAAAGGCTCTCAAATTACAACCCAACTCTGGCATTATATGGTAGGCAGCTACGAATGGATGTAATTTTGTTTACGCAAATTGAATCCAATACAAAATATAACAAGTTTACATATATCTTGTGTTATAATAGTAAGTAGAAATATAATTTTGGCAAATATAAATATCAGACTACAACAGGAAATACAAATTAAAATTGCTTTTAGTTCAAGCTATTAAACAAATGATAAATTATAATGCATTTATTTTCTAAAATCCATTCATCCAACTCACCTCTCCAGCTGTTTTGATCACAGGCTGTTGTTTGATTCTTTATCAGATACGCATTCAGTGTGGTCAATGAGGGACTCTTGCGTAGGGTGTCCTCATCGTTCTTCCATACATATTTTATTTGGGCTTCTTCGTATGAAACTATAATTGAAAAAATTACAATTTATTAGAAATTTTCCGAGATATTTCACGTTGTTTGCATGAACTTACTGCTTTCCATTGAAAATGAACATTTTGGATCATCAAAAGGAAATATGTGCAAGCTGCCCTGACATGATAAAATCAAGTGACGCCTGAAAAATATAAGAGGTATTATTAATGCATGAGATAAAAATCAGCTCTTGAAAATAATGTTCAAATCAAAATTTATGATGCCAAAATATTTTACATAACTCTAACAATACAAATTCTTACAAATGATGAGATCTAATAAAATATATAAAGGGTTTTTCAACAGAGACGGTTCAAAACTAAATCGATAGGGACAGCAAACGACGCCATATTTTCTCCCGCTCTTTTGACATTTCTCTTCAGTAAGGTTTGCCATTTCATCATGGAAAGATATACGAGCCAACAACGAGTCGAAATTATTAAAATTTACTACCGAAAATTGGAGTCAGTGGCCTCAACTTTAAGAGCGCTGCGTCCAATTTATGGTCGTCATAATCGTCCTACCAGATCAACAATTGAGCGTCTAGTGGAAAAATTTGAATCCACAGGCACAGTACAAAATGTTCCCGTGCCAGTGAGACAAAGAAGTACCCGTAGTGTCGAGAATATTGCTGCCGCTGAGGCTTCAGTTCAAGAAAGCCCAAATGTGTCTCCCACACGTCGTTCTCAAACGTTGTGCATCTCTGTGACGTCGTTGTGGCGAATTTTGCGAAAAGATCTTGGCCTAGATCCTTACAAGATCAAATTGACGCAAGACCCGAAGCCGCTTGACCACCATAAGCGTCGTATGTTCGTGAATTGGGCTGAGCAACAACTTGAAAATGATTCGGATTTTCATCGGAAAATGATCTTCAGTGATGAGGCTCATTTCTGGCTGAATGGCTGCGTCAATAAGCAATATATGCGTTATTGGTCAGACAGCAATCCACACGTAATCCATGAGTCATCATTGCATCCCGAAAAAATTACGGTTTGGTGCGGTTTATGGGCCGGCGGCGTCATTGGGCCGTACTTCTTCCGTGATGAGCAAGACCGGCACATTACTGTGAATGCGAATCGCTACCGTTGAATGATAACCGAATATTTGTGGCCCAATTGGATAATATAGACTTGGCGGACATGTGGTTCCGACAGGACGGCGTCACAAGCCACACAGCGAATGCCACAATCAATTTATTGTGAACCAAGTTTGGTGAACGTGTTATCTCACGAAATGGCCCAGTCGATTGGCCGCCTCGGTCGTGCGATTTGACGCCGTTAGAATATTTCCTGTGGGGCTACGTCAAGTCTATGGTCTATGCCAACAAGCCAGCGACGATTGATGAACTTCGTACGAATATCGAACGTGAAATTGCAGCAGTATCGGCCGATTTATGCTTGAAAACCGTCGAAAATTGGGTTCAGCGTCTGGACTTCTGCAAGCGTGCCCGTGGTAGCCATGCAAAAGAAATCGAGTTCCATACATAATGGCATCGAACGTACTTTCATAGGAATAAAGAATTTCATTGGTATCTAAAATCGGTTTTGTTTTCTTTAAAAAAACTTTTGTAGCGCTCTTATTGAAAAACCCTTTATAACTGAATCTATCCTTACCAATTAATTTCACTATTCGTAGAAATGTATATGCAGTTCAGACGGTTTAATCTATGTAATGTATTGTTATAGATTTAAAATGGCCTACAGTTCACTTGACAAAGAATGAATATTTTGTTTAGAAACAACAATCACCGGTCTCATAAGTCAAAAAAATAAAGGTCTCGATGCAGAAAAGATGCGATATTATTTAATTGTGGAATTTTATGTTGTAAATCCAATATGAAAATTCATAATTTTTAGAACGAGTGGTAGGTGGTGAAAACCCGAAAACTATCGGAAGTGGTTCAACTTTTGAAAAATCAGGCCGATAGTAATATTGGGTTTTATTTCAATGATAATGACATCTAAAGAATAAGATTGCTGGTTTACAAATTGCAAAGAAAGTGGTCCAAATGCCAGCACAAAAAGGTAACAAGTGTGTGTTTCTATTTCCCTCTAAAACTAATTTTTCGACGACTGTGTATGGGGAACCGCGTAAAATTGCTTAATATCCCTTATCTCCCATAAGAAGAGGTCGAAAAAATGATTTAGCAGGGAATTAAAAAACAAGCCTAATATGTGAAATTACATATCGGTGTCGCCTCGAGATGGACTTTTTATCAATTGGTCTAGCCTTATGCAAGCTTTATTATCATTTGCTTTTTGTTAATAATTTTGTAATAAATGCTTTTTCACATTAGGAACAAAATGCAAGCAGTGCTCGAGGAAGTCCAAGCGTGTTGTATAATGATTCTTCTAGCAGTACGAAAAGGAGGAGGGTGCACAATTTAATTACCTCAACACCTATTGATTTACTTATAAAGGCGGCGGCAAAAGCTTCAAAGTCAGATCTTCATGATAAAATTTCTGTACTAGAAGCGTTGGAATTATATCTGTGGTCACAAGGCATAACACCATAACTCGAGTTATGCTCAAATTTAATTTTCGAGAATCGAGCTGTATATATTGTATTGCACACTATATCAATTTTTGTGAAAAATCCAATTTGTAGTTCCCCAGATATTGCACAAGATTTTTACATTACAAACGAAATTTGAGCATTTAAAACGCTCTCCTACAAAGTTGCAAAAGTAGACATATGCTGTTATGCCTTGTGACCACAGATATGCTGATGTGGATATGTCTTACCGCATGTATAACATGATGAGGACTGCAGTAAACAAAATTCACAAAGGCTGTCTCATCTCCAATAAATCAATATTAAAAGCAGGAATACATACCCACTGTGCAATCTGTATTAAATACAACTACAAAAAGCTTACTGGATTCCAATGTATTTAGTTTGAAAAACAACATCACTTTGGTATGTAAATGTGGCTGTGATGGATGTTCCTACCATAGTCTTTATAAGCAAAAAGCAGCTAATTCAAATCTAAATGATTCGTTTATGATTGTTGTTTCACTCGTGCATTTGCTATTTTTGGATATTGAGAATGAAAAGAAGTTTTGGGAAAAATATCATCAGTCCTCCCGTCGGTTTTGTCGGCCTATTAAATTTATATTCATATAGCGTACACAAATTTATTACAGTACAAATTTCCAACCCAATACCTTTCATTACGAAGAAATGAAAGAAAATATTACCTTTTCAATGAACCTAACGATGATAGATGAATCCGTTTTAAATGTGGTAACAAGTAACAAGAGCTGTTGTAAATGATTTCTCGGCGGTACGAAGACCTCCCAAATCAATTCTGCTGCCTTTTTTGAAAGAGCAATTAAAGAGGAACATATTACAAGTATGGACTGTCAACTCTTCATGCCCGGATCAAGTTTTTGGAATGTGTGTTTCATATTCTGGAGAACTGCAGCATAAGATGAAAACAATCTCATATCCGCAAGTAGACATGAAATTCAAACTAACTTTAAGGAAATAATGGGGCTCATAGAACACAAGGTCAAGAATGGTGGATCACGGATCATTTAAGTATACTGTTAAAGACGGCATTTGGTATATACTTAAGGTCTTCTTCTTGGCATTTTATGCCAGCTACAGTACATAAGTACATGGGATAAGATTGATAAAATATACTCCCACCTTGTCACAAAGTAATTAGAAAAAAAAGGCTGCAACACACCTCAAAATGTGACAGAGTAACGACTAATAAGGATATTTTCCTATATTTATTATTGCTTTCGAAAACCAGTATATTGAGCCAGAACTAATAACGAATCACTAAATTATACAGGCTGATTCAGGAAGCTCCGGACAAATTTCTCCAGCGTATTCCTTGGCTTATTCCATGAAGAAAAGGCCACTAGGACCATGTCCGAAAATTCAAGGGTGCGAAATGGCAGCGGGTTCAAAATTTTCGGATTGCGGGTCGGAGGGTAGTAGGGTAAAGTTGCTAACTTCTGAGTCAGTGGTCGGATTTTTTTTGGGCTTGTTGAATCAATAAAAAGAAAGTGGAAAAGAAGTCAAATCGCCGAGATACAGAGCTTCCGGAAAAAAATGGAAAAAAATGTACATACCCTCAATTTGCTCAGCCAGATGGCAGGTAACTTATGTTTTTTTTCTTGTTGAAAGATAGCCATACCTCTTACCTTCCCAAAATGACCTAAACGAAGCCCAGAGGTCTTACCGTTCCAAAGTTATGACCATTTTACTGAAATGCAAAAATGTTTGTTTGTGTTTTTGGAAGCGAATGGCTATGATTCTGAAAGGCCTCTTCAAGACCTTTCCAACAAGCCCAAAAAATCCGACCACTGGCTCAGAAGAAGCGACTTTACCCTACTACCCTCCGACCACCAATCCGAAAATTTTGAACCCGCTGCCATTTCGCATCCTTGCATTTTCGGACATAGTCCTAGTGAACTTCTCTTCATGAAATGAGCCAAGGAATACACTGGAGAAATTTGTCCGGAACTTCCTGAATCACCCTGTATTAATATAATATTATTAGAGAATCTGACGTTCATGAAGAAGTGTAGAGTATAAGAAATCCTTTGCATGTATTAACATAAATATAAATATATATATAATGATTTCTCTTAAATTTTGTTTGTTCTAATGATATAAAAATGAGTCTGAAATTCTTTCCATATTTATAATCTACTTATTAAATTTTTAGGATATTTGGGAGGAATCTAAGGCCTCAGAAGGAAAGTTATTTCACTCCTTTGGAGGCGTAGTATACCTTGGTTTTTGATTCTTAACTAATTTTCTTTTCAGCATATATACGAGGAATCCTTGGAAAGATTCTCATCAAAATTAACCTATTTCACCTTTGATCAGTTTTTTAATCTGTGGAAACTTTTATAGAAGTGTTGTAACTTCTTTAATTTTAGTTATGGGAGGTATTCGAATCCTTGCAACTAAATCTTTTTCATATCTTTTACCGATTTATTATTCTGCACATTTATCTCTTCCTTTGAATTATAACTAGTTTTCTGTATCTCCTCCTTTGAATTATAACTAATTTTCTTTTCAGGATATATGGGAGGTATTCGAGTCTTTGGAAAGATTCTCCCCAAAAATTTAATTTTTTTTCATCTTCTATCGGTTTATTAATATGTGAAAGTTTTTTGTAGCCGAACTGTTACTGCTTGTATTTATTTTAGGCCACACGTTGTATGAAAAGGCAACACTGTGCGTTATGGTAAGCAATAAACGTTACTGTATTTTCGGCAGTACTTGTACTTTTGCAATGGGCTGAAATAGTACACAAAATGTTATGCCGTATTTGATTGTATTTTCGTATGATATATAAATATGTGGGGTCTTCCCAATAAGCGCTTTAGTATGGAAAACATTTTGATCATACTTCCCAAACAAAAACAATTTTTTAAAGTAAAAATTGTAGATTGACAATTTTTTTTTACATTTGTTTGAAATTTTCCACAATTGTACTTTTAGATTCTTTCATATTTCTCGGAAGGTAAATAATTTATATTAGTCAAAAGTTTTTTGAAAAATACCAACCCTTAGGTGTATACAAAAATAAATTCCCATTACATTCCATGAAGGGATTTGCGACACCGTCTCACAACCCGGGAGCTGTGCGTTTTCTAGTTTTTACACTTACAGCGGTTTCTACATTATTACACCGGTTCCGAACGGTATTTTGAGAAGCGAGGAGGTTGCCGTCGTCGACAGAACTGTATGGTGGTCAGAGCAGCCAACGAAACCACGTTCTCATGTACAAGAGCCGCGCCCACTAACCATTTCACCACTGAGGCACCTTGGGTGTATGCTAGTTTTAATAAACGATGTTGACCAATAAGCTTTTTCACATTGAAACCCTTATGGAAAGTATAGACACATTTTTATAAGTTAGTTTTTTTCTTAATAAATTGAGTCACTGCTTATGGAAATCCATTAGTAAGCAGTAAATTTCTGTTCATTTAAATAACTAAATCAATCGATTGCTAATGTTTTTCTTCAACTTTAGTTCCATTTTTAAAGTAGAGCAGCTTCACAAATGTGTTGTCAAATTTTAATGAAATTGCTTAAATTTTCTAGATTAATAAACAATCAGGTCTATATTTAGACCTCTGGAGGTATTAGACTGTATGAAAAATTTGGTGCAGTGGGTAATATCGATGTTTAATCCAATGAAACCCCCAAATACTTCAATCGATTTGAATTTACTCTACGGCTACAGTTTTCACGGAAATAGAGATTCTTCAAATTTTTATTTAATTTCTCTTCGCTTCTGATCATCCTATGTGTATCATCTATTTTTATTCAGTTTCTAATACGATCGATCTACAAGTGGTGTAAAGAATGAAATTGAAAAACTACTACAAGAAGATTATAATAAAACGAAATTATAAATAAAATATACTTAGCAAATGTTAGCTGCACGGATTAGGCTAGTATGTTTACTGGTGAGATTAGGACAACTTTCGACATTTACTTCCTAAAAGATCCAATTTATTAAATTTGGTTATTTTAGATTCAAGTTTTCGGTGCTATTTGATGGCACACCATTTGATGTTGCCCCTTTTACAATTTACTTCATCACTTAAAATTGTATAATGCATGCAACACCTTTTTTTATCAAATCAACACCCTGGGGATGCCCACTATAAATGCAGTGCATTGTGTTGCCGTTGGAAAATTGAGGTAGTGGAGGGTAGAAAGAGGCAGTAGGGTATGTTGACATTTGCCTTGAATTTTTGTATGTCACAATTGGTGGGAAATATACTAGCCGGAAGTTTATTCCACATGCGGACTGTACGGCTAAAGAACGAATTTACTCTATATAGAGTGTAGTGCGGTCAACTGGCCACTCGATAAAAAAATGGATGAGAGGTCCTGGATAGTCGCGTTCGTCGACTAAATATCCTCACATCTGCAAAGTATCGATAGAACAGCAATACGCAACCCACATTTCGACGATACTCAAAGGAGGCAATAGAGTTGGATCTCCTATCAACACCGTCGCTCTCCTCTGGATACGGTCGAGAAGCTCCAAAGATGTCCTAGAAGCACCTGCAAATGTCTGGGAGTTATATTCCATCTTTGGCCTGATGTAAGGTGGTGTAGATTTTAAGAAGATCAGATGTAGTGAAATATTTCTTGCAACGCTTCCAAAATCGTAGACACTTTAATGCATCTTTCGACACTTCAAATACATGTTTTGCCCAACGGACATCACATTGTATTTTCATGCTAAGAACATCATGAGCGTCTGATTCAATATCAATTCAATTCAATATCCACACCTTCCATAGACAATGACGACACACCCGGATCAGCAATCCACTTATGAGACAACAAACAACAATGGGTCTTACCTGCATTAAAATCTACTCTATTGACTCTATTCAACAATGGACACCAAATCCAGGTCGAGTGTTTCATTCAACGTCTGGCGTTTGACTTTAATCTCTTGAAGATTTGGCCTACGGTCGAATGAACTAGAATGCAGAGATTATTTTCATCCGCAAAAGAGTAGATTGGATTCACAGTCTGACCCAGAAGATCGTCAATGAAGATAAGAAAAAGAGAAGGAGAAACAACCGAGGCCTGTGGTACACCTGCAGTCAATTTATGATCGTCGGATGAAAGCCCATCTACAATAGCTCGTAAAGTGCTACTCTGAGAAAACTCGGTATAAATCGAGTGAAATTATCTCCGACACCTAAAGCAGCGAGCTTTGCGAGGAGTGCATCATGCCATACTGTGTCAAAGGCCATGGAAGTATCAGGAGCCGCACTACCTTACTCTCACCAAGCCGGTGGATGGATCGGCTACACTGTTCCGAAAGGAATGCCATCAGGTCTCCAGTAGATCTCAATCTACGGAAGCCATACTGCCGATCATTAAGAAGGTCATTGGACTCAAGATATTTCACAAGATCGTGGTCAACCATGCTCTCTATAACTTTCGAGAGCGCAGAACAAATTGAAATTGGGTGGTTATTTGCAGGGTAACTTGCATCACATTTTTGAGGGATTGACTGGACATTAGCAATCTGCCAGCGCGCCGCGAAGACTCCCGCATGGTATGCAAGATTGAAAAGATTGCGCAGTGGACGTGCCAGCGCCGAAGAGCACCTACTCAAGACCAATGCAGATATGCCATCCGGGCCGGGGTATTTATTTACGACTAGATAACTCCTCGTGTTCGAAAAAATATCTTGGACATGGAATAAGATACGTAATTGATCACAGGTAGTGGTTGACTGGTTTCCGGCAAGGAACAGTTTCGTGGAAACATTTCAGCAAGGAGGTTAGTTTTACCAACCGGTTTAGTAAATGTTATGCCATCTTTACCAAGAGTTGGGATTAAGGAAGAACTATCATTTAATCTACTTGCAAATGACCAAAAGCTCTGACCTCATCTAGCGAAAGAAAGGACTTTAGCACGAATACGCTGTTGGTGAAGAAACTTAACGGCACACTTGAATCTTACCTGTTTGAGTAGCAGTTCAGTATTAACGTTTTTGTTAGAACGCCAGACTCTGGACGCATTCTTTCATCTGCGACAATACGGTCAAAACTAAAAATACATAGTTTCACACGAACCGTTTTTGAAAGTTACAAGTTGCATGGTATAGAATTTATAAATAATTTAGGATTGTGGATTAATTAATTAAATTTATAAGAATACTTTGTAGTAGTCAGTTCAAAAAATGCAAAATTTTTTATTATGATGAACTTCTCTGAAAATCCCTAATAGATTTCGAAATCTTTTCCTAACAGATTGGAAATATTTATATACTTCTCCGGAAAATTATAGAAGGGAGAAGGCATTTGGCTGTACATGTATCCTAATATGGCACATCTTAATAGGCAAAATTTTATAGAAGTTTCATAAAAATTAAATGGGAATTGTCGGTGCAGCAAATATTTTGTCATTCCTTTAAATATTTAAAATAATACGTCAAATCATTTTAATTTGAGAAATTTTTTTCATGACCTTGCCTCTTTCACTAACCTACACTCTTCACTTCATTCCTTTATTCTCAAATTTTTAATTTTGAAAATAATGCATTGGATTTTAATGAAAGCCTAGATCGACAAGAAGTTGTGAATATTGATGATTTCGGTAGAGTATTGTTTTGGATGTTTTCGCACTATTAGGTGTTGTTGAAACACTTCTCGTTAATTTGAGAATTGCTTATCCCTATAATATGTAATAATATACCTAAATACTTGTGGAGAAGGGAGCTGATGAGATGCCTTGGTAGGCATCGAAGTAGCTATATTCCCAACCATCCACCGAAATAATCAATTTCATTTCTTCTTTTATAAACTTTCTCTATTAAAAATTATTTTTAATGGAGAAAATGATCTTGAACCGGATTATGATTGAAAAACTGAAAATAATAAATACAATTTTCTTATCAAATTCTAACCAGCATATTTTCTCTCGCTAGAAATGCACAATCATATTTTATCTTCTGTAATTAGAATAAAATTTGCTGAAAGATGCCCTATTTTTTACGCCAATTTCAACAAAGAATTCATGTTTTACCATGGGTTTAACTCGACTGAGTTATCTAATCTCATTATAAACATGGGCTGCATCTAGTGCTAACCAAACAACCAACAAGTCAAAAGAATTCCACCCATTGTCTTATCCCAACCGATTTCGAATTGTGTATTCGTTGCAGCCAATCTAACATTGAAATGAGAATTTCTAATCAGAGTCAAGAAGAGCTCCAATGGCATTAACACATACAAGAGGTTCACTCTTCTTCGTCTGGATCTGTTGCATACACAGAAAAGCAATAACAACAATTTATGCATTCCAAGAGTTTGGATATAATTTCATGCCGGGCATTGAGAGCGCACAAGGGAGGAGAATATTGTTTTCTTTACAGCAGTAAACCACCCATATCCTTTCAGAAGCAAATGTGGTCTACAAGCTCACATATCGTTACTAATGTAATATATTTGTATGCATGTCGGACTCTGCAAGACAAGAAGAACAGAATGTTTGTTCGAATTTGTGTCTAAACCTGTAAGTGTGTGTATATTAGGGTGGGCTAAAAAACGTTTTTTTTTGGAATTTCAAATGTGGAGGGAGTATCTGAAACGACGCGTATTAGAGAGGTGATTGCGGGAGCGCAAAACGATTTTATACGAGGGTACTTATAGTCCCCTACCGGCCGTTTAAGTTCCGATTCCTAGTACATTTTCGAAAAAAAAGAAATTATTTTTTGGACAATATGCTGGGTTGTAATAAAATAGTTAAAAAAGTTGTTTAAAATTTTTCATTTGGCCCCTCGCAACGTGCGATAAGGAACTTCGTTCCAAAAAAATAATTTTTTTTGACAATATGTGGCTCAAACGACTTGTCATTATGAACATATATAATATTTCAAAATATATATTTTCAAAATTTTTATTTTCAAAATTTCGACAGAGCATTTTTTTTGACGTCGTCATTTTGAAATCTCAATCATGCATATTTTGTCTTCCTCACTTTGCTGTATTTTACATAAATATTCCATCAACTATATAAAATACATTAATTTGTGGGTGATTTGGCGAAACGGAAAGACAAAACTGCGAAACAAATGAAAGTTGTTGAAAAATTAGCTATTTGATGGAATATTCATGAAAAATACAGCAAATTGGGGAAGACAAAATATTCATGACAAAGATTTAAAATGACGTGGTGAAAAAAATTCTGTCAAAATTTTGAAAATATTTTTTTCTATATATGTTCATCATGACACGTCGTTTGAGCCCCATATTGTCAAAAAAAAAATAATTTTTTTGGAACGAAGTTCCTTATCGCACGTTGCGAGGGGCCAAATGAAAAAATTTTAAACAACTTTTTTAACTATTTTATTACAACCCATTATTATCAACTATATTGGGTACTTTTGGTTTGGTTTGGTTTAAAGGGAAGTTTTCTAGGTGGATCCTGTTTATTACATATTGTAGTCTTGAAATCAATTAAAAGTAAATTTAGAAAAGCCAAAGTGTAAGACTGGCAAATCCATGAAATATAACCCTGAGCATGGAATTACATTTGGAAGCACACTTACTCTTACACTCGTACTTTTGGTTTGGTTTGTGTCTAGACTAACATGTGGGGAGATATTTCTTGCATAAAGGGAAGTTTTTTAGGTGGAGCCTGTTTATTACATTTTGAAGTTTTGAACCAAATAAAAAGCAAATTTAGAAAAGCTAAAGTGCAAGACTGGCAAATCCATGAAAAATAACACTGAGCATGGAATTACATTTGGAAGCACACTTACTCTTACACTCGTACTTTTGGTTTGGTTTGTGTCTAGACTAACATGTGGGAGATATTTCCTGCTTAAAGGGAAGTTTTTTAGGTGGAACGTAAATTTTCTCAAAAAATACCTATTCATATTCTTAGACATAAAAAATACGTAATCTTAAAGAAGTGCCTTTGCTTAAAAAAGTAAATTTTCATACAAAAAGTACCATCTCTTAAAAGAATTATTTTTTTAAATAAGTGCATTTTCTAAAAAAAGTCTTACAACAATCTTACAATTAAAGCTTACAACAAATTGCCTTTTCTTAAAAAACTACATTTTCTTTAAAGAGTAATTTTTATGTCAAACAAAACAACTTTTCTTAAGATAAGTACCTACTCTTAAAATTGTACCTGTTCTTGAAAAAAAGACAAATTCTACAAAAAATTCCCATTTCTAAAAAAAAAAACTTTTCGTCAATAAAAACAATACCTTCTCTTAAAAAAACTACATTTTCTTAAAAATAAAATGATACCTTTTCTTTTATTTTCTTGAGATATGTAGCCTTTCTGAACATAAGATAATTGTCTTAAAAATGTAACCTTTTCCTAAAAAGAGTACCACTTTTTTCAAAAGTACCGGTTCTTAAAAAAAGTACTTCTTTGTAAAAAAAATTCATACTCTTAGGCTTTTTCTTACAGAAAGTACTTCTTATTAAAAATGGTACCTTTTCTTAAAAAAACATTAGCTTTTAATAAAAGAAGTACCTCTCATTAAAGGAAGGACCTTTTCGGGAAAATATAATACATTCTCTTACCAGAAGGACCTAAAACTATCCTTTTTTGATTTAAAAAATACATCCAATAAATAACAAATTTCTTAAAAAAGAGTTTATAGTTTTACAAAAATTATATTTTCCGAAGATCTATTTAAATTATTGTATTTTTCAACAGGCGCCTTAGGCGTGTTGGAACTAACTACTACATAATATATAGCGAAAGGAACTTCGTTCCAACCGGTTGTCCCCTGACACCTCATGTTTTTATTTTTTCGAAAATGTAATTGGAATCGAAACTTCAACGGGCGGTAGGGGACTAAAAGTACCCTCGTATAAAAAAAATTTGACGTTTCCGCAATCGCCTCTTCATTACGCGTTGTTTGAGACCCCCCTCAAAAAAAAGTTTTCAGTACACCCTAGTGTATATGTTCTTGAATGTGTGTATGTGTATATTAGTGTGTTTTTGATATGTACCAAATAACCTTAACAATAATAATTTACATATTCTGTTTACATTTCTTTTGCATTACACAGTATTTTATTGTATATTATATACAGACAGCATCACATATTTATGTGTTTCGACATAAAAACAAATTGTTCCTACATAGTGGCACAGTGCACAGTGGTTCCAAACCCTTTTTTTAAATGAATTTTTTAACTTTTGAACGGAAATGATATCCTGATAAAATTTCACATGCTTAGAGCAAAGGTATTTTCCAGATGATGTGAAAAGTTTTGGATATAGGGGTTACTACGCAAACCCATAAATATTGTCACGTCGACCATATCAAGTTTGTAATTACCTGCCAAAAGCATTCGTACAATTATCAAGCGATTACAATGATATTTTCCACGGTGATAGTGCACGTGAAAATATTCTTATACAAGAGGGTTATCTCAAATAGTTTAAGAGATATTTGAGTTATAAGAAAAACATATTATATTTTTACCGCTGCGATCACATTATTCTTCCGATTTTCAAAAATTATATATGCCTGTATTGCTGAAAAAGCTCTTAATAAACTATCGGAAAGTCAGGTCCAAACATAATATTTCAAGCAGAAGTTACACACTTCTAAATGCAAACTTCCAAAAAGGCCCCAGTTTTACTGTTTTTTGTGCTAAGGCGAGAACATTATGTCGCTCGTAATTTGGTTCTACATCATGCAGATGAAAAATCATTTTATGTTTCATAAAGAATATATATTATAGATGCGTTGTATGCACTCTCAGGATCACTTTGCTCAACGAACTTCAACGGTAAGTCTTTTCCAAAATTGGGCATTTTTATTTAAAGTTATCATAATTTCTCAAAAGACAAAAAAATGACCGATTTGAAAATGTATATTAAATTTTTTAAGTCCATATGCTGACTTTTAACTCGGAAAATATTTTCAAATGTCAGCGGTAAATAAAAGCATGGCGGTAATTTTAGTACAAAATTTAGATTTGACGAATTTTCTCTCAAAAAATACCCAAATTTCCACAACTGGGAAAATATGTTCCAAAATTGGATATTTTTACTTAAAATGTCAGAATGGCTTTATTTACCTCCGGCATATGATAATATTTTCTGAGTAAGAAGTCAATATATAAGGTAAATAAATTATGGTATATGTATATTATGGAGAAGCTTTTCCATGGGAGCAGCCATCGAATCCGCGTTCTCATGCACAAGAGTCGCGCATACTAGCCATTGCCGAAAATCCGAATCGTCCAAAATGAACGAAAAATGGCCCAAAAAATAAAGAAATATAACCCAAAAATTAATGAAAAAAAACCCAAGCGAAGTGTGAAAAATAGCCCAAAAATAAGGGTCAATTTTTCATATGAAAATCGCCCACTACGATTGCAAAAAAGAGAGAAAGTATGAGAATGGCAAAACGCCCATTTCTGTAGCCAGAAAAAGGATTTATCTTAGGGAAAATAGCAAGAAGATTGCTTTCAGAAATCCAAAAAAAAGGTAAAATGTCAATAAATCAAAATTTGTTTTTTGTTTTATTTGCATATTGATATAAAGGGTTTTCCAATTTGAGTGATATGATTTCTTTAAAAAAAAACACACCAATTGATAAGGAAATTCAAAGGTATTTTATTTAATGTGCAGTACAATCGATACAATTAAGTTCTGAATAAAACTTCTTTCAAATGGCCTCTACGTCTTCTTTTGCAGGAACGAATTCGATGAACGCAATTTTCGAACACTTCTTCCACTAAATCAAGTCGTATGGCATGAATAGCATGTTCAATATTGACGTATAAAGCTTGAAGAGATATAAAGCCTTATTGATACAGACCAAAAGCTTTATTGATACAGACCAATGACTTCAAATAACCTTACAAAAAGTAGTCTACTGGTGTTAAATCACAACTTCTTTGAGGCCATTCAATGTCACAATTTCTTGAAATAATCGAATCTCCAAACATTTGTCGTAATTAATTCGGCTGTTGAACATGCTGTGTGGCACGAACCATATGTTGTCAAGATCAACTTCTTCCAATTTCAGCAATAAAAGGTTGGTTATCATCGATCTATACCTCTCTCCATTGACAGTTACGGTGTTACCGGCTTCATTTCGAAAGAAGTACAGACCGATGATTCTACCAACCAAACACTTTCTAAACTGTCAATTTATGTGAATGTTATAGTTGTTCATGAATAATTTGTGGATTTTCTTAGCACCAACGTTTTCAAGTTGTTCCATAACAAAATCAGCAAATTCATGACGTTTGCGGTAGTCCACTGGGTTAAATTTTTGAGTGATGACAATTTTATACGGATTCAAACCTAAATCCATTCTCAAAATCCGCCAGGTTGTTGTGTGAGACAGTCCCAATTGTTGACAACGTCGTGGAATCGATAAATTGCTCTCTTCAGCAAAACTTGCCTGAATGGCAGCAATCTTTTCATTACTTCGAGCGGTTCTTTTTCTTATTGGCACTTGAACATTATGTAAGAAAAATTTTCTCTTGTAATTTGCAACGATTCGACGAATAGCGAGCACAGGTGGACGATTATTACGACCATAAAATGGCAAAAGCGCACGAAAAGTTGCTGTTGGAGAACGATTACTTTGATGAAAATTATAATAATTTGTAAACATTGTTCTTGCGTATATTTCTCCATGATGAAATTGTAAACATTACTGAATACAATGGAGAAGAAAAGAGAGATCATGACATACTATAAATGGCCGAAACGTCACTTTCAAAAATTCAAAATCGCGATTTTTTTGAAATTAATTTTTCATATTTTGTGTTGGCGGGCGCCGGTAAAGAAAAGTCACTTTTGAAATATCATGCTATTTTTCTTGAAAATAATTTTATATTTTATATTTAATTTTATGAAAAAAAAATCCAAATTGGCAATTTTTTACATACGTATTTTGGGTCATTTTTCGTATCAAAAATCGCCCAAAGGGTTAAAATAATATATTGCCCACAATTTATGATATAGGACCCACTTTTTCTGGGCAATATTTCATACGAAATTTCACCCACATTTGTATGGGTTTTGCTTGGCAATTTTTCATAATTTTATTTGGGCGAGTTTCCGTTGCCCCCCACCAAAGGCCACAAATAATAGTATGTGAAAATTTGTTTTTTTTTTTGCAACTAGAGTTGTGCGGGTAGTTTGAACACAAGATTTAGAAACATAAATATCAACAGTTTCCACATTTCGGTATTAGTAACATTTTACTAACATGTCGATTACATTTTCGTACAGAGTATTGTGATGCATTCTGTGGGAAACACCCATGACCGGAGAAACCCAGAAAGTTCAAACAATAGTTCAGTTTTTGGTAACCCGAATACGTGAACAACTGTTAGTACCGAACAACACCAAGTGGGGAATTTCGTTAAGCTTTTTGATGTAAAGATGAAGAACAACTCTTTACAATAGTTTAAATCGAAATTCGATAAGTGGATGGACATAAAGGTGGAAATTAAAACCACAATGGCAGGACCTCCACTTCAGCACTATGAAGATATAGGAGAAAAGGTAAACAAAAAGTCGATTTGAAATGTTGGCCACTCGTTCAAGTGGAGAAGTCAAGGACGCTGATAAGGACGTGTTGAACAGAAACCAAAAACCGAGGAATGCACTTAAAATAGCCAATATTCTTTCTGAGACTAACCCTAAATACGGATGGATCACTGGCCTTTTGCAGTTCGATCAAATTTCAATACATGAAAGAAAATGAAGTAGATATACAAAATTGGATTAGAACCATTAATAATTCAATTGATAATTTAAATCCTGTGATGATTGGAATACTCGTATATGGCTTCTCCATTAATATATACTTCGAGCTTCACCTTACGATGATTGATTGAAAGGTAAAAAAATGCCATAACGGAAACGGAATCTGCATGGAAACTATGTTCACTATGCGGAATGAATTTTGACACCTAACGAAAATTTATATCAATGACATGTAAATCAATAGCAAATCTGTGTTATGAATTATCATCTAGGAGAGAAGTGTCATCATAGTCCACGTTACCCTGGTATTTTTATACTTTTATCCCCAGAGTATTTCCAGCTCGACATCGAAGGTGGTGATCAAATTTCGTTCAAATAAAGTGTAATCAGTGGTATTTTTAATGTCACATAACATTTAAAGTTTGGCAATTTTGCAGCTATTTCACACCCCTAATGTCTCGCAAAGGGACATCCAAGGCGCTGAATGAAATCCAAATACACGGCAATAGGAAGGTTTTTTTTATCGTGTATTTCAATATTTTTGGTACGTTAATCACGAAACAGATCTGCATAAATTACGGACCTTTTGATTTTCGCTGCATAAAATGTAAATAAATTTAATAATCACTTGTATTAATAAATAATGTAAACTAATTAATACATTAATTTTAAGGAACACACATGATATCGCAACACAAATTCTATTTTTTTTTGCATAATTATTGCACAAAGTTAAAAAAGTCAAAGTTATCACTTTAAATTTAAAATGAAATTTTGTTAATCATGTTTCGAAATTCTAAATTTTTTCTAAGAAAATAAAATATATTGAATTAAAAGAGAGTGTTTTTGTTTTTTATAACGTGCTTTTGGTATGAGGTATTGACATGCTTCGTTTTTTAATTTATTGCTTAGAGCCAAAGGTTTTAGTCCTCCATTTTTAAAAAAAATTTAAATCCAATATTTTAAGCGCACTTTACACTTTATATAAAAAAGGAAATTTTCGCAATATCTTTTTCAGTGAATTCCAGTAAATTCTTAAGGTGGACCAAACATTTTTAAATGTCGCGAGAGACTTTGGCGATCACTATATTTCTGTCGCACGCTTTTAAAATTCAACGCTAAAGCATAATTTCTACAATTTGCAGATACCGCTGTATTTCCCGGGTGCCGAGTACAAATTTTTTCACGCTACCAGATTTAGCATGTATAGAAATCACACAAGGCGTGGGCAAAACCACATCGATGTCACTAAAAATTTAAAACCTTTTCAACCCCAAATTTTAGAACATTTCGACTTTGGTCCATATGTATTTTCCATGGTATACGTCGTTTCACTGAGGGAGGCCTTTCTTATTATAATTATGAAGCATAGAAGTACACTTCTTAGACAAAAGATATACCGTTTTGGGATGGAGCAGAATACGGGGTTTAATAATATGTAACAGACAAGAAATTGGGAATCAGGATTTGTTTCATTTCACTTAAAATTAAAAATTTCATAAAAAAGGTATTTTTGAAGGGGCAAATAATAGTATTGAAATTTGCGTCAAATCTATACGAATTGAGATATCGTAATCAAGTTGTGGAGTTATGTGGAAAAATGCATCGTAATTTAATGACAAACAGGTTTTTATAATTTCCCTCAAAAAAAATCCCAAACCGGGATAAATATGTTCCAAAATTGAAGATTTTTACTAAATTGTCAGCATGCCTTTATTTACCCCAAGGATGTGATAATATTTTCTGAACAAGAAAAATTCCACCTCCAGGAAGTAAGAAAGTGTACAAACGAAATAAAGTTTTTACCTTTTTGGAAAAAACAATAAAAATTGGTCCTTCTTACGGAAGTTTTGTTTTTAGAAGTGTGTAACTTCTGGTTGAGGTAATATATCTTCACCAATATTTCCATTAGTTTATTTATAATATTTTAAGCAATTCAGCGATATACATGGTTTGAAAATCGGGCTTATGATGAGATTGCACCGTTTAAAAAAAAAAGGAAACAACCTCGCCAAAGAATATGAAGTTTTTCTTATAACTCAAATATTTCTTAAACTTTGAACGTGCACAGTATTTGTGTAATTGGTTCATAATTGCTCTTTTAGTAGTCAATTAAATATTTGACATGGCCGAGGCATAGAAAAAACTCGTTCCTCCCAAACGAAATCTCAGATAACTGAAGTTCGTTTGGGGACTGTAGTTGGGAGAAGCGAACTTCTGTTAAGCCATACATGTAATTTCGTTTGGGAGTACCGAAAAATGTTTGCAGCAAACGAGTTATGAAAAACATAAGCTGATAAAACCGTTTGCGAGAAACGAAAAACGGTTCCGCCAAGTGTTCCCTCGGTCACAGCAACCGAGTTGTAGTTGATCCTAACTAAAAAAACATTTGCGAGAACTGAAAAACGTTTGCAGTAAAAGAGTTATGACAAATTAAAGCTGAAAAAACGTTTGCGAGAAACGAAAAACGGTTCCGGCAACTGTTGCCTCGGTTACAGCAACCGAGTTGTAGTTGATCCTAACTAAAAAAACGTATGCGAGAACTGAAAAACGTTTGCAGTAAACGAGTTACGAAAAATTAAAGCTGAAAAAAACGTTTGCAAGAAACGAAAAGCGGTTTCACCAACTGTTATTTCGTTTACAGCAACCGAGTTGTAATTAATACTTTTATTTATGGCTTCCATAAGCTCTTTTTGTTTAAATTGTATACCTACACGTCTGTCTCGCTTTGCATTCAAACAACAACTAAAGGCGCCGCAAACTACAACGTGTCAATTGTATATCCAAGATAGAAGGTAGAAGCATACGAATGTGTGATCGCGGTTATGTGTATGAGTGAGTGTGTATGCCAAACAAGTGGATAAGACTGTGTATAGAGACGACAGAATGAGAGAAATTTACGTTCTTCGTAATCTGTGCTCTCATTAGAAAAATGGCTAATTTCAGTTATCGCAAACGGTTTGTAACTTGCGGCAAATGTATTTTTGTACGCGTTTAATGCAAACGAGAACTCGTTTGCAACAACATAATACACATTTGCGGTATATGAGTTTATTTGGGAGAACTACATGAACGGTTGCGATTAATAAATTACTACAATTCAATCAAAGTATTGTTGTGGCAACCGAGCAATAAACGTTTTTTTTCTTTGCGTGCAGGTTTAGAGGGTTGCTCAGTAGCCTCCATATCCACTGAAGGTCCAAAATATTGCAATTATGTGGAAAATACTTCTGCTCTAAACAAGTACAATTCCATAACCATATCTTTTTCCGTTCAAAAGATATAAAAAATCGATTTGGAACCACTGTGCAGTTTATGGAAAGAAACCAAAGATTGTGGTTCACCAAATGCAAACGAAATTTCAACAGATTTTTAGACTTTTTTTGAAAAGCCACGCATTGCGAAATATATGAAATTCGCAACATTGTAACTCACATTGGAAAGTACGACATTGTCACAGCACAATTTACCCAGCAAACTAAGTTGGCAAAAAGTTCCAACTTCGAGTAAGATTTCTGACGATTTCGTAGAGAAAAACGAACTTTGAACGAAAAGTCTGACGACATTTTGGTGTGCGAACTTCTAAACTATAAACGCGGGGGGCGTTATTATGTAATATCATTTTTTCATAATGTCCAAAAAATGTACATGTAATTTGTGGTTGAAAAATTGTGCTTTTCACCTTAACCATGTTGAAACGGTCTGATAAAAAAATGTAAATGGAAACCCGAACCATTTTATTGTTTCATGATATTTTATTTGGGCTTTATGAAATTTTCGTGAAATGAGCAATTATTACAAAAACACAATACTAAATCCGTTGTTCTGTCACTGGGGTTCCGTCTGACGTCAGTATTGATATGCCATATTGCACAACATTTAGTTTCCTATCCCTGACTTCAAGCAAGTGTTAAACCTTTCGAAAGCACAGTAACTAATTTTAAAAGAGTTACAGACAATCTCCGTTGATTTATTTCAATAATTATAGCAAATTGCTGAATATAATGAAGAATGCAACGAAATTATCGAACAAAATTACGGACGGCCGTTTTGATTTATGAGCTTAACCATACTTTCCTACTCCAGCTGACGGCCTTTCCCCCATTAAACAATTAGCTGACGATTATTATCATACTTCAATATGTGTGAGCAGTCATGGAAAAAAATTTCACTCGGCATGCAATGAGTTTAATTTTTAAATTTTTTTACGAGTTCGCACGAGCAGCTGACGTGCAAGGACCCCTCCACGAACCAGCTGACTATTAATTTTCGACTCTACCTGACATCAACAATTGATATTCTTAAATTCAGTTTGCATAAAATAACTAAAAAAAATATATATTTTTGAACAGGTATCACGGCTTCCCCCGGCCACCCCCACCACTGGTGCACCAGAAAAATGTTTGCGTAAATCAAAGTCACTTTCTTTCAGTTCTTGAAGGATTTGAATTTTCAAAGGATGGAACTTCAGATCCTTTTTTAAAATTTCATGAATAATCGCTCTTGGAAGTCCCAGTAAAGCTACGCGGATTTTCACGTAAACTGCTTTCAACCAGTTCAATGTTTTCGGGACTCCTTGTAGATCGACAGGACCCTGGCCGTGGGACATTCATAGCGGAAGCAGTTGCGCGGAATCTCTGAACACACAAACGAATTAAATTTACACTCGGTCCATCACTTATTCGCCGAATACCGAACTTTGAACAAAATTGTCGACGAGCAATTACGTAAGAATCATTACTCTTAAAAAATGTCTCCATAGCGAACGCACGATGCTCACTCGACCACTGCGACATCGTGACTGTCAAATCCGCACAATCGATAATTCCAACGGCGCCTCCCTCCCACCGCACCGTTTATTACATTTTGAAATAATCGTATTTAAAAATATAAATTTGCCACCAGACACCCTGTACATACAATTTAGTTTAAAATTGTTTTGTTATGGTTTGAAATGTTTTTTTTGTGCTGAAGGCTCTTTTGCTTTTGCACTTATGTTTTTCTTACATCTGCTTAAACATTAGATGTAACATTATTAAAATAAATAAAGCAATATTTAGCTCACTGAAATAATTGTTTTTATTTTGCCATAAACAGTGCGACGACATAAAGTATTGAATAGTATAGAGAACTTATTGCACTCTTTTTCCGCTCTCATGTAGAGAGTCTGAGTAAAAAAGCATAAACGAGTCTTATTCTCTTTATAGAATATTTCAATATAAATTCATAAAATAATACAAAAAGCATTAATGTTTCAAAAGGCATCAATGTTTCACATCACAATTATGAATGGACCGAGTATGACAAAGAGTGAGTAATACGTCTTGAACCATTTGCTAGATGTCGCCAGTGCTGTTGGGTCCTACAATTCGTTCCATGAGTTCTCTATACTATTAAATACTCTTTGGTTACGACGACCTGCTGGTTTGTTCGCTGCCGCTACATCAATACCATCATACTTATTTTCAGGCAGAGACTATTGTTGCATAATAAACACGTAAGTGGTGCTAACGCTGTGTGTTGTTTGCATGTGCTCACTTTGATAGATTACCCTACCCGTGCCTACAGATGTTAACACATCAAAAATGCTCTGTTTTACACCAATACTTTTGTTTTTGCAACCTCCACAATAAAGTAAACGTGAAATAGGCAGAAATTGTATGCTGCTTCATCCGTTAAATTAGGAATTGTAATTTTTCAACGAAAAAGAAAATAAGAAAGAGTGATTGATGTTGATGTTATGGTGCGTGGATGATTACATCAATTACATCAATAATACGTATTCATTTCAACAATGGAACATAACATCACAGTAATGAATCATATGAAACACACGCAATGACGAAACTTTTCCGGATAATAGAATCATTTTCGTTGCCGCCTTGTATCTTCGCATATAAGCAATTCTCTATATATTATATCCACCCAGTTGGAAATTTTGTCTTGAAGACATTATCAGTAGTATTTCCTTAGTTCTATGTCAGTAGGTGATGACAATTTATATAAGACATCTTCCTGACATGTCACTGGTTTTGAATTAGGTGACATAATTTGTGAAGGGGCTGACAATCTATCTTAGACCGTCCTATTCATTTGACAGCACTTTGTCATGGCTGACTCTTATTAAGACCAATGCTGAATGTCTGTTGAGGATGTCTTCATCATTTGTTAACTGCGAGTCATGTGTGTGGATTTTCAAATTTTTCAAAAAATTCAAACTGAATTTTTTTATTTATTCGTAGTTATGGAATATATGTCATACGTTTTCAGAATTTATATCAAAATATTTAAATTTTTTTTAGAAGAATATGCTAATTTCAGAGCATTATAATTATGTACTGTTTGTCATCATATCTTTCAGATTTTATTTAATATCATGCAACATGACAGACACATTCATACACATAGATTCCAACAATACATATGTATAAGAGTACTCGAGACACCACATTTAAACACGTCATGAGTACCTCACCAACCGATGAATGGTTATTCAAGACGTCTTGTGTACATGTCATAAGCTGATCACCACTGTTGACAAACCGTGGAAAATACCTGCTGACTTTTGAACAAATGTATGAGAATGTCAGGAGGTGTCATAAGGTTTTTTGTATGGGAGCGGGTCGGTAAGTCAGCAGTGACTCTGACATGTCAGTTCTTTGTCATTGATGATGTCTATAGGAAATTTCCAACTGGGGAAAAACGGTTTCTATTAAGTTTAATCTGTGGGCGGAGGAAGCGTGGAAAAAGTGTTTCTTAGATCTAGAAGGGTGAAAATTGCTTCATATACAGCACACACGATGCAGAAGATCCATTTAAGGCCGAAATTAAGAGAAAATATTTCCGGACAAAAACATGTTTGCCGGGCCCGCTGCACCGACTGAAGCAATAACCAAATTAGCCGTAACCGAAATTAGAGTTTGTCACAACCACATTAGATGTCATCACATCCGAATTTGAGATTGTGACTACTGCATTGGAAGTCGTCACAACATACTAGAGGTTGCATCAGCCTTATTTCAGTTATGGAGACTTCAGTCTATCAGTCGTTACAATCTCAATTCGAATGTGGCAACTTCATTTCGGTAGCAACAGCCGGTTACTATAACCTCTTTTTCTGTGACTATATTATTTTATAAAAGGCGCATGCGCTTATAGGAGATATTTTTGTTTTATTTTGAAGCTTATCTTAAAAGAAGACTTGTTGATTAGGTGATCTTCGTAAATATTTAGCAAAACTTTGTAATTTTTAACAAGAAATTTTAAATTGAATTCCAATTTGTTAATAAAAGTTGTTGAACAGTTCAAAGAGATTTTCAAAGACATATATATCATTTTGACAGGGTACTAAATATGGCAGATACGCCCGATTATATATTCAAACTTTGTAGAATTTAATCGAAACTAAGTTGAAACTTTATTTACGAAATCGACACCTATAAATTCAAATACCAATGTGTCACAAAGCGGTACAAAATGAGGTGGTCGCCGCTGAGCAGTTGCCGGTTTGATATAAACATAGCGTTCTATATGCCACTGGACCGACGAAGTGACAATATCTAAAATATATAAAAATGAGTTGGCGTGTGTTTGTGACAGCATAACTAACGAACGGAGTGACGGATTTGGCTGAGCCTTTTTTTATTTTGTTCACTGTTGACTCCGAATGGTACGTAGACAAAAAAATTTCCATAATTTCCATAGATAGGTGGCGCTGCAAAGTAGGTGGCGCTGATGTCGATTTCGGTTATTTATGAACCGATTTGTTTCAAATTCGCAACATATAATTCTTAGTAAAGGTGTTGATAAAATAGATGGCGCCCACGTCGAGATATCAATCATCGTTTACCATCTGATGTTATAAATACTTTTGAAGGCAGGACGAAGTCTGCCGGGTCAGCTAATACTTTATAAACAAATGTGTTAATGTTATCTACCTCCTCATAGCTTTAGAGACGATTGGTGTGAACGCTAGGTACGTTTCGCGGAAATTAGGCGACCAAATTTCAAACAGAAGTACATCCTCGTCAGTATTAGTTGCATCAAAGAGTAGATTTTAAGATTTTTACTTAGTTTTTTAAGATGTTTATACTGATTCATAATCCCTACTCTTCCTAGTCTCTACACGCTGAAAAATAACGGCCTCTCTAACATATTCTCCCAAACATATTCTGCAGGAACCATGTATATGTTTCGGACACACTTCAAACATTAACATGTTTCCAGGTCCCAAACTCACTTGTGTTTAAATGTAAACAGCAGTATGTTTACTGGCAAACATGCCCTTTCCAGTTTATTTCCTCAAAATCGTTTCTCACTTTGGTAGCACACATACATATATATACCTACACAAAAACCAAATTAACATCACAAACCATTTCAGCGTCCGAGCCTTCATTTAGTCTTTATTCACCGATCAAGCGCTTTAGATGTCATCTGTCCGAAGAAGCATTGACGACTGAATACATGAAACTAAAATGCAATTCATCGCCCAAACTAAGAAACACTGACTTCATCTGCAATTTGCACGCACATTCAGGAATATTTATGAATCACTCACTGAGAGAATAATGCAAAAATACAGAAACACACTTACAAGATAGACTCTCTCGTTGTCCCTCTTTTATTCTGTTGCTCAGTGCAACAAACAGTGCAACAAACGTAACAACAGTGTATTTGTATCACAAATGTAAATATGTGTGGGTCGCAAACATGTATATTCTAACATATTAATCAATGTGTCTCGAACATGTAATATTGAATAGCAAACACAATATGTTTGGACACAAGTATGTTATATTTGCGACAAGGTCCAAACACACTTTATATTTGCATCCAAACAACAAAGAAAGTCAAAATTTTCAGCGTATGAATGGGATGTAACCGGAAACCGTTTATTTTTTATTTCTTTACTCATTTGTGGTTCAATATTGACCTACAAAATTAAAAAAAGTTATAAAATTAGGGACTCATATTTCAACCGGGAATTCCCGGAATCCCGGTAAATTTTATTATTTTTCCCGCATTCCCGGGAAATGAGAAAGTCCGGGAATTTGCGTTCACTAATAATAAGCAGAAATTGTTACTGTAAATGTACAATATGTGTAAATATATAAACATTACGAATGCACAAAATTAAAAATGGAGGATATTGTTCGATCTTACATCAAAACAGCTGACAGAAGTTTTATTTCTCTCCGAAGAAAAAGCGTAAAGTGAAACGTCAGGTGAAAGTTTTGGGGCATCTCGTATATGTTAATGTATGGTGTCTCAAAGGATGCTTCTTTATGAGCTGATTACGGGATCGGAAAACTTTATTTGGGGGAACAAATAATTTTATTTTCTTGGACAATATGGTGATCAAACGACGTGTCTTAAATGTGCATCATTTGAAGAAATGTGTAATAATTTTGGATGTACATATGTAGTGTTATTTCGAATTAAATCTTTTCATACCATGTAATATCATTCGATTAAGGTTTCCATTATTAACACGGTTTGTTCCCTGGAAGGACTTTATTATAACATTAGAATATTATATACTAACACAATAAATCTTAGCTATAGTTATGATGGCAAGAACAGCAAGAAGATATTCGTTGGTTTTGTCGCTCTGATGCGTGCTAGTGGAAACCGAATTAGCTCTTTGCGAATGAATTCGATGCAATCTCTTGATCAAGTTACATCAAAATTGCATAGTTGGCATTGAAATTATAGAAAGAATTTGAACTCGTTCATACTGTTGCTTTTTGTCATTTGAGGAAAATTCTTTGGAAAATTACAACCTTTGTTTTTTTTACATGCGTATTGTTTGTTGTTACCATGAGTGGAATTTTTGTGTATTGAGAAAATAACCAACGAAAAGACAATAAAAGAGTGGAAAAGACAATAAAAGAGTGAGCATTAACATGAATCACTTATTTTTGCCACCGCCTATTCCTTGCTAAGAACAATTAGAATTTAATAGAAGGGAAAATACTTCAACTTCAAATTTAGTACCTCATTTGTATTCAATTACATGATAAGAAGTAAATTCATGAGGATTTATTAGTACGACATTACATTCACATATGGAAACATAATCCGACCGCATCCGTTTTGTGCGGGTGTAGCTCTGATCAAATTGCTGTTTGTAAATATAATGAAGCAAACATGGCTCCTCTTGACACTGTGTTTAGTCTGTAACCTAAGTCAAAGTAGGTCACCGAGCAATGACACCTAAATAGGAAGAATCGAAGTGAAAAGTGGATAGATATGAGAATGGGAGGTGGAAACATTAACGTACTCTGAAAAAAAAACCGGCCCAGCAACATATTTCGCGAACCATGTATATGTTTGCAAGAATTGTTTTCATGAATTGAAGATATGCTGCTTATTTGTTTCCTTGTTGTCTTTCACAAAGCCACAATTGGGACACAAAAACAAATGTTATAACCTACTACTCATTGTGTCTCCAACATGTTGTATTTAAAAGCAAACACAATGTGTTCGGACACAAGTATACAATATTTGCGGTAAGCTACAAACGTGTTATATTTGCATCCAAACAAGGTGGTGGCAACAAGAGTTAGATGCCTGCTCTGACCACCTTACATTTCTTTCGACGACGGTCACATCGCCACTATTGTTGAAAAAGCTTCTCTAAAAACCCGTTCGTAATCGTTGTAACCCGTTCGAAATCGTTGTAAAACTATAGGTTCCTATAAGACTGTGCTAAACTGGGGAGCACACAGTCCACTGATTGTTAGAAATAAATAAAATAAATGTTAGGTTGTAGTCATGTCGCCAGCAGTGGCGAACGTTATACATAAAAATGGTGTCTGCCATAAGAAGCACATGCAAAAGGGTTGTTAGCCATACGATTCAACATTGTTTTGATCGGGCTTTTATGTTCCAGTGTTCAATCAACATTCAAAAATACCTCACAAATGTGTTCACGTGAGTTTCAAAAGTGTGTACAGATAAATTTATCCCATAAATTTATTTATCTATGACACAAACCACTTATGCAAAATTTCAGATATCTATTTTTTTTGGTAAAAAAAGAAGTTTTGTACAGAAAAAACAGCAATAAGCATTTTTGAAACCATTTGTGATGAATATAGCATATAATTAGCTTTATATCGAAACAAATTTGTGTTCTTCTTGTAAAAAACTGACCTAGGTCTTTTTTTTATCGAACTTAGGTCGCCATGGCAAAGGTGAATGAACTTCTAATCTCTAACCGCCTAACACCGTAGAAGCACAACTCCGCCTATATATATCCTTATTCCATCTCAGATCGGAGGTATTGCCCAATGTATGAAGTGGCCAATGTCATTGATGGAAATAATGATTTCCGGTGCTAATACTAGGTACTACTGATAAAAGTGAATAAACTGCCTGTATATCCGTCGGTGGTGCAATGTTTAGTGTGCGCGGCTCTTGTACATGAGATCCTGGGTACGAACCCTGCTCTGAAGACCTTCAAAAAAAAAATTTTTTCGGCGGCGGTCACCTCGCATAGTGACGGCGACACTATCGAGTACTTAGCCGTGAAAAAGCTTCTCAAGATACCGTTCGGAATCGATGTAAAACTGTAGGTCCCAATCAGTGAGTGAAAACTGGAAAGCGCACAGCTCAGTGATTGTGAGAAGTTCTCTCCGGCCCCTTCATGGGATGTAATGGGAAACCATTTATTTTTTTTTATATCCGAAATTAACCCCACGGGAGGCAATTACATTCCCATCCCAAATATATCCCGATTCCATTTAAGATCGGAGATATAGTCAACTTTATGAAGTGACGCATGTCATTGACAGAAATTATGAATTCGAGTGTCAATATTGGGTACGCCTGATAAAAGTGAATGGAATACCTGTACATTTTAAATAAGCCCCATGGGAGCACATAACACTTCCATCCCAAATATATGCTGATTCCATTTAAGATCTGAGATATAGTTAACTTTATGAAGCAACATATGTATGTTATAGACAGAAATAATGATCATCATTACTTCTGTCAATGACATGGCTCGCTTCATAATGTTGACTATTTTTTTTACTATATCTCCGATCTTAAATGGAATCAGCATATATATGGGATGGGGATGTTATGTGCTCCCATGGGGCTAATTTCAAATATACAAGGGTCCATTCACTTTTATCAGGTGTGTCCAATATTGACACTCGAAATCAATATTTCTGTCAATGACATGGATCGCTTCCTAAAGATGACTATATCTCCGATCTGAAATGTAATCAGGATATATGTACGCTGCTTTGTTTATGCGCTTCTACGGCGTTAGGCGGTTAGATATTAGAAGTTTATTCACCTTTGTCAAAAGCGACCCAGGTTAGATAAAAAATAACTAAGGTAAATTTTTTACGGGAAGAAAAATTATTTGTTTCTATATAAAGCTAATCATATATTATATTGTGGCTTCAAAAACGCCTATTGGCTCTTTTTTCTGTATAAAATTGCTTTATTTTGTTGGCAAAAAATCAGATTTCATAAGTTTTGTATAAGTGGTTTGTGTCTTCGATGAATAAATTTATCGGATAAATTTATCTTCACACCCTTGTGTTTCAACTGGTTAATAATGACTTTAATGACGTTGAGCGACTAAGCACAATCGTAACGTGGACCTAGTAATCAACGACTATATACTTTTCACTCTTGAAGAGCCCCCCCCATTCATACACCAATCATCGGTATGCATCATATCACTAACTGTAGATATTACTAGTATTTCGAACTTTTAGATAGTATCAAGCTGAAACATCTTGAACTGGATCTATACACCTCACGGGTGGAACATCTTACAGAACTCCCAAACTCACTGGCAGTCGAACAATAATAGACTAGCCGACACTGAACTAATTATTGAAGTCCCATTAATCAGCCTTGCAGTCTGCATCGTATGTAAGGTGATATCAATCCGATACTGAATCCAAACCACGGAAATACAAAATCCTCGCCCAGCCACATATCAAAGATAAACCACCCCTGGTTTAATAGTCGCAAATAACTAACGCCGTTAATTTGTAATCCCTTCAGAATAACATAGTTGAAGAATTAGTGCAGAAGCTTAACAAAGACAACCGACTTATTGTCAGTGTATTTAGCGTATTACTTATATGTATATGAAGCGCTTATTTCATAAAATGCTGTGAGTGATTTGTATGAAAAGTCGTCTCTCAAACCTCTCATAACATTTTATGACTGATGGCGGTAATCTATGTCTAAATAGATATAAAAGGTACTACGAAACTAATTTAAACATTCTAATCATTTTACATTAAATATTAATCATCATAATTATATATAATAATTTTACGTATTCAATAATTTTGCAATTATAAATAATTATCTGACGAAATCAAAAATTATTTTTTGCCTAAAAATTTAAAATTGTTTATTTTGAAAAATCATGACAAATCCAAAACGGAAAAAAGTGACAAGTCTTATTACTTTCACGTAGTCACATAACTTATGAACAAAATGAGACATATATCATGAAATTATATTGTTTCTGCATACATTTATTCATAACCTCAAAGCTGTTGATTATATGTAGAAACAGTATATCAATAGATTAAAGGAATTGTAATTCTTAATTTTCCTAAGTTTTTTGCACCCAAATCGGATTAGCGGTTCTCGAGATATGTCAAACAAAAGAGCCCCAAACGTGACAAATCCCGCTATGTGCTGATACTTACTAACTTCAAATCGAAATATCCCGATTCCTAGACGTGACCCAGCGAAACGTCGGCGCATATAACTTATTTTGACCGATATAAAATTTCCCGGTAGTCAGAACCACCGCCGATTTTGGCTGTCGCAGTGTTATAAGTGCCTTCAAACTTTATCTTATGTCGTTCAACAAACAAAAGTCTGTTTGCAGTTTTGGCACCAGGATAAATATAGTTTCCTCTTAATATTGAATATTTCTTCGGGGTTAACATGTGTTAGACACATACGTTGGTCCAAAATACCTATGCATTTTTTCAAACCATTTCAATATGTCAAATAAATATTTAATTTTTCAGTATTTTGAAATCATAACGCGTCTAGCACCTGGCAAATATGCCACCTTTGCACCGAAAAGTTTCCCATGGTTCAACAAAATTTACGCATTTACTCATTCATAGATAATGTTAACCGATATTCTTTGTCATCAAATAACAAAAATGGAACATTTGAATTCTCTGGCACTACTATGTGATCTCACCACTAAAGATTAATAGCTTGTTTCTCTATCTCGAACGAAAAGCTAAGCGATTCATAAAAATTTGGTTAATGTTTCCAATTGTTAACTAAACTTTAACTGAAGATCGTGTTACATTTTTGAAAACAAAGGAATTGGGATTTAAATCACACATCACACTCTTCTTTTTTTGAAACAGATTTTTTTCTGAAAAATCATGTTTTCGACGAGAAGTTTTTTAGATTTTTCAAAAATATATGTGGTAACACTGCTCTCATGGAAAAGTTGGGCGGCTTTCCGCTTGGCCGATATGATATCTCACGTAAACCACAACCGATCTTAATTAAATATGGTATTGGGTAATATTTTGTCCAAAACGAACTCTTTAGTTAGTTAACAACTTCGGTAAGCCCATTTTTTGTACCTCCCATACAAATATTCGGCGGACAATTGGCTGGTAGCAGTGTTACCGTTGTGCGACTAAAGTCGTAATTTGACACTTTTTTGAAGCCATGCGGCTTTTGCAGCGACTTTTTCACAAATCCCCTTTGATTGGTGAGAGCATACTTTTTATGTTTTTTAAACGCCTTACGTATCGAGCTCGTATTACGCATCGTATTAGGTAAGCTTTTATCATTCGTTTTACTGTCAGAGCAGCCAGCTTTGATATACATACATATGTACATGTGTATTGCAAATGTCAAATTTAATACTTGTCTTTACTCTTGTTTAGTAAACAAAACACAAAGAGCAAAATGGATAAGTAAGTAAATCTTTATTTTGCAAATATTCGAATACTAATTAAACATTTTCAGGTTCGTTGTTAAATCCAAAAAGACAAGCAGTAGGCAGTACAATTGAATGTCGCTGATTTAAGTTCTAGCCCTGAAACAGACGATGAACCCAGCACGTCGAAAAAGGCAAAAATTTCCCGCTACTACTGCAATGAGTGGGAGTTGGAATATAAATGGGTTAAGCAGGACGAAGATTCGAAGCAGGCAATATGCACGGTGTGCAAACAACTTCTGGTAAAACAGAAACACCATCTACGGAGACATGCAAAAACCAAAAAACATTTGGAGAGCATGAAACGGTGTACCGAAATTTCCAAAATACAATTAACTGATTTTCTACCAAAGCGAAACACAGAATTTCGTCAGTGTCGCTACGGTCGAAATTAAACTGGTGTTGCGCATGATTAATACCAATCAGACATTTAAGCCTATGGACAGTATTGCAAAATTCAACTCCTCAATATTTCTAGAATCAAAAATTGCTAAGTCGGTATGAAAAAATATGCTTCAAATGTATGTACCATACAGTTGAAGGGAAATATTAGTTGTGCCAGTTTTAAGGATTAGGTGGGAACAATTTTAGAACTCCATCATTTTTTCCGGTGCATAACCAGCTTCCTTTTTGGCTGCTTTCTGTGCTGTACGTTCTTTTGTAATCTGATCATTTCGTTTCCTACCGAATTATGATAACCACTTTATATAACGTGAGGAACGACATTAAAAAAAAACGCGATCTGTTTGTTTTGAAATTAATTAAATTCGTTCAGAAACAAAACTTATAACTAGTATGTTTCAAAAAATCCAATGGAATTGTTTTTCTACCTAAATTAGAATGTGACTCAGTAATGTACCATATGTTAGGAGATTTTTTTTATTTAACAGGTATCTTGCGGCCGCTCAAAATGTAAAGAAACCGCCCAATTTTTGGGAAAAGAAGGCTATTGCAAGGTGGTATCGAAAATGTAACAACAAAAGTTTAGCCTCATCATCGACGGAACCACAGATATATCTACCCAAAAGTGTTTGGTGATCGTGGTGAGGCAATTTGTCATGGCCGAAGACTGAGGACAATTTCTTTAGGTTACTGCAACCAGATGATGGCTCCAGAGAAAGTATTGCACGTGCAGTTTTGGACTCCAACAAATTTTATTGGTTTTGCTACTGACAATGCAAGCACAATGACTGGAAAATGGACAGGTGTTTTTCTCTTTATTAAAGAAACGGATTCCTTATTTGTTTCATATCGGATGTGTTTGTCACTCCATAAACTTAATGAACAATTAAGCATTGGCTTGCATTCCAGATGAAGTGGAGCAGCTGCCCAAAAACATTTATAATTTTTTTAATAAGAGTTCAAAACGGCAAATGGAGTTGAATGAGTTGCAGAATATTTTTAAGCTGCCGGAACATAAGCTTTTGAGACTAAGTCACAGGAGATGGCTTTCTTCTGAGTCTGTTGCAAGCAGAATAATAGAGCAATGGCCGGCATTACAACAGTGTTCTGTTCAAGCGCAACTTGAGCAAAAATGTAAGAAAACCCTGCAAAAAATGCAAGAGATTCAAGATGGTATGTCCGTTCAAAACCAAATATATTTAAAAGTTTTATCATATATTTTAAATATTATGAATAAACTGAATTTAAAATTTCAAAGAGAGTCATCTCAAATTATAAAGGGTCCGCCATCTAACGTTTTTTTTCAACTAGTGCGTATTTCGTGAATGGTTACACTTAGCTCATGTCTGATTTGACAGATAATTAGTTTTATCCTTTCGCTGAACGAATATGGTTGTGTATACGCTTGAACAACGCTGGGAAATATGGGGAAAATTGGCCTGCGATCGACTTACAGAAGATGCCGATTTTGCCAAAAAAATCATATTGTCAGATGAAGCTCATTTTGATCTTGGCGGGTATGTAAACAAGCAAAATTTTCGCATTTGGGGCACAGAAAATCCGCACGCATACATTGAAAAGCCGATGCACCCAAAACGAGTCACTGTTTGGTGGGGATTTTGGTCCAGAGGCATAATTGGGCCATTTTTCTTCGAAAATTAGCAAGGAGTGGCCGTTACAGTCAATAGCGATCGTTATCGGGCCATGTTGAACGAATCTTTGTTCACAAAAATTGAAGAGGAGGATATTGGCAACATTTGGTTTCAACAGGATGGCGCTACGTGCCACACAGCCGAAGCAACACTCGATATTTTGCGCCCTGTTTTTGAAGATCGCATTATCAGCCGCAGAGCTGATGTCGTTTGGCCACCTCGGAGCTGCGATTTGACACCGTTGGACTATTATTTGTGGGGTGCCCTCAAAGATAAGTGTTACGCCGACAAGCCAGATACAATTGACGCTTTAAAGGACAATATTCGTGAAGCCATTGGTGAAATACAGCTGCACACAATCGATAATGTGCTTAAAAATTGGACCGATCGTGTAGGCTACTGCATGGCCAGCCGAGGCAGCCATTTGAATGAAATTATTTTCCATTATTAACCGGAAGGATTGTACTTTCAAATAGAAAAAGAAATTTGAGAAAATATTCAGTAGTTTTTTTATAGCATTTTTAAAAAAAAAAGAAGTTATTTGGCGGACCCGTCATATCTAATAACTTGCACAAAGGAGGTTATACTTCAAATGTATAAAAAAATTTAAAAAAAAGAATATTTAACAGTTACAGATCTGGACTGTGTAGACTATAAAAATGTGATTAACGTCAAAGACGATGGTAATATATACATAGGCCACGATGCCGAAATTACAATTATTAGTAAAAAAAATTTCAGAGTCAGAAGTTAAAATTATTAAATCAAATATATTAAATTATTATGAAACCATATGTGATTAAATATTATATAGAATTAATATAAAAGACGTTTGAATATGCTAAGATATTTTGACCCTATATTTATAAAATCAAGAAAAGATATAAATTATATTCATCTGGTAACAGAATTTGCTAATATAATACGTCAGCCTGAGGTAGTCGTAAACGAATTTAAATTACTAGAAATTTGTATACCAAATCGTACATGAACTGTTTGTTTTTATGTTTTATTTTATTTGTTAATTTTTTTCTTGTTTTCTTTTATATTTTATTTGAGTTATATACTTTTTTTTACATCAACTGTTTGGTTTTGTGTTTTATTTACTTATTTGAATTGATAATTTTTTTGCAACTTTTTTTGCGACTTTTTTTTCTCAAATCCCCTTTTTTGCGACTTTTTGAAATTTCTCAGCGGTAACGCTGGCTGGTAGTCACTATAAATCGCGGAAATTTACAAATCAACTTTTAAGAGAGTGAGAAAAGAGTAACGCCGTATTCCACAATACGAAAACTGTGCTAACACTTTCATAGACAAGTTTCCCTGAAAAAAGTATAGATAATTCGATAGCACGGGCAGAGACAAACAAGTCGACAGAACCCCCTACAGAATCTGAGAGAATGTATAAAACAACAACTTATGTTCCGGGTTTCTCTGAAACATTTAAAATTACGAATATATATGACAAGGAGAAATATGACCTGATATTCAAAACTAATTTTGCCGTGAATATTTTATTTGGCAAGACAAAGTCTATTATTGACAAAACTGACGGGCCAAATTTTATGTACAAAATTCCATGTAATGGTGGCAAGTCCAACATATGCCAGAAGGTATATGCACTACGATGAACAATTTGAAAACTAGAATATCTGCACATAAATTTGACCATAAAGCACATTATTAGGCAATAGAAAAAAACAGCACTCGCAACCCATTGTACTTTACCCGGACACAATCCTAACTTTGACGAAGTAGATATTCTCATAGAAGAGAAAAATTACTCGCGAAGCCTCTTTAAGGAAATAAAAAAAAATGGTAACTCATAAAATCCCATGAACGGATTGGGGAGAGCTTCTCAAAATCAGTGAGATGTGCGCTTTCTAGTTTTACACTCACGGATTGGGACCTACAGTTTTACACAGGTTCCGAACGATATTTTGAGAAGCTTTTTCATGGCTAATTACTCGATAGTGTCGCCATCACTAATGCTCTCAGAGCAGTTGAAAAATGTCAACTGAACTGTATTATAAGTATAACTTGTTCACACTGTCCAAAATAAGTTGCATATTGCTTAGAAATCCCAACCGAAACTTTTGGAGTTCGTTTTAGTCTCTTTCTGGATTTGATTTAAAGTCAACGCGCATTGTAGTTGTATTGTTACACAACTATAGCCATTTTGTTTGGTCTGGTATTTTTAAATTCTTTATATTAACTTCACCTGTCTGTATGCACCGCACCGAAAAGATTTGGGTTGAATTTTAACCCTTTTCCCGTGATCCAATCGAGCTGAAACTTCGCAGGCAAACTAATGGGATAAACTACAAAAATATGGGCGGGATTGGATAAAGGGGCGTGGTACCTCCCATACAAATTGCAAATTAAAAATCCATTATTTCTGCTCCTGTTAACGGTATTTGAACAAAATTGGGCATATTCTAAGATCTGCTGCAAATATTGGTTTGTTGGTTTTTCAAAATCAATTTCAGCACAAATGTATACCAAAATAGAAGTTCACAAAAAAGTACAAAACACAAAGTAAATTTATATAGGGTGTCGCAGTAAGAATTCACGTTTTAATTTTAAAATAAAAATATGTATTTTTTGAGATAGTTAAAATTTTTTTTTTATTGGATTGTAAAGAAGACGTGTTCCGTTTAAGTATGGAATAAAATATCCGTCAAATGGCCCGCACAGATCTGACAACAGGCCATTACTCTTTTCGTGAAAATTTCCATGACTTTTTTTATAGAGATGTGGCTGTATCTCACCGATGATGCGTTGGATCTCGGATTTGAGCTCAGGAATTATTTGTGGTTTATTCGCATAAACCCGAAATTTCACAAAACCCCAAAGAAAGAAATTGTACGGTGTTAAATCGCATGATATTGGCCATTACTCTTGTCATGAAAATTTTCATGACTTTTTCACAGAGATGTGGCTGTATCTCACCGATGACTCGTTGGTTCTCGGATTTGAGCTCAGGAATTCTTTCTGGTTTATTCGCATAGACCCGAGATTTCAGAGAACCCCAAAGAAAGAAATCGTACGGCGTTAAATCGCTTGATCTCGGTGGCCAGTTGACATCAGAATTTCTTGAGGTAATTTGTTCTAAAAATCGGTGCTGCAATCAATCGATTGTTTCATGCGCGGTGGTGCCGTTTTGCTTAAACCACATGTCGTCCAAATCCAGGCCGTCTAGTTGAGGCCACAAGATCTCCGTTATCATGTTCCTGTAACGAAAGCCATTCACAGACATTGCAATTGCGGCCTCATATTCAAAAAAGTATGGCAGAATCACACTCTCGTTTACAGCAATAATGTTTTCAAGAGACCGTCCGGTACGTTGACGCACAGGAGTCTTACTGTCCAGAACCGACCCAGTTTCATAAAATTGGAATAGTTGACACATTAGATGCACTTTCTCCACTGAAAATTCATGGAAGTTTTGCAAAGTTTCGAACTTTCCAAATTGTTGTAATAAGTTGTCACAATTATAACGCGTTGTTCTTCCATAAAGCGATCCAGTGTTAATAATCGGAACAAACATACACTCCGGTTCACTTATTTAACGACACTAAAAATTCCAAATTCAGCAGCCTGTATACTTTGCAATATGTAACCGATTGCAGAATTTTAAAATGGAAATGGGATCTAGACATCTTGAGATATAAAAAAAATCATGACAATAGTGGTTTCTTAACTAAAGAACTTTTTTTGAGCAATTTATAAAAAAAGTCCAAAAATGTGCTATTTTTTTGGTTCACTTGAATAAAGGCACTTTAACTACTTTTAATGAAAAACTCTTTTTCTTGTTTTTTTAATTTATTTTAGTTTATTTACGAACCATTAGTAATGGGTACGGCCCCCTTTGTTTTTAATAACTTCCAATCTACCGGTTTTCATTGAGAGATAAAGAGAATTTATGTAATCCAACGAAATTTGATTCCAAGCATCCTGAATGGCCTGAATTAGTGACTGCTTGTCATCAAATTGTCTATCTCCTTCATAGACCTTACGAGATAACCAAACCCAGACATTTTCGATAATCTTTAGATCTGGCGAATAGGGTGGCTAGTCAAGAATATTAATTTTTTGGCTTGCAATGAACTCCTTTACTACTCTAGCGTTGTGTATAGGGGCATTATCCTGTTGCAATATCCAAGATAATGGACCAAGAAGTTCACTGAATTTCGGAAAAGCCGATTCCAATAACGTTTTATAGTTTGCACCAGTCATTTTTGCACTTTGAAATTCAAGATCGATGGTGCCATAGAACGTAATAGCACCCTACACCATAACGCCGCCCTTTCGGCTGTGATGTCGGTTCAAAAAACGCGTTCTTTGCGCAGATCATGGAAATAATAGTTGTAACCATCAGGGCCATCCAAATTAAACTTCTTCTCATCCGTAAATACAACGGTTCTGCAGTCATTGACATGACCTCTATGCTGCACATATCATACCAGGTAGTCTCTTGCGAATTGAAGCCGCTTTTCATTACGGGGAGCATTAAGAGGCGGCTTTTTTTGTAATTTCAGGTATAGAAGATAGTCACAGCTCTTAATTCCTCTGCATACTGATGACTTGATCGCTTCCAGACCAGTTTGAGCTCTTATTCTTGTTAAAGATATGGCAGAATTAGAAGCAATTCTGATGAATTTTCGATTCTTATACGTAGATAAAGAGAATGAAACCCTTCCTTTACAATTTTTTCCGTACCCCTCGGGACCTGTGATATAATTGTCGACAACGGTTGGGCTACGTCCAATTTTTTTAGCTATCGCGCGGTTAGAATATCCTTCGACATCGATTTTAGTTTTTTCCTATAGATTTAAAATTGTTTGTTTTGCCCTTTTGACTCGTAAAATGATTAAGATGTAATAAATTGTGAAAAACAAACACTCCCTACAAAAAATCATCGCTTAGTTTAAAAATAATAAAAAAATAATAAAGTGCCTTTATTCAAGTGGACCAAAAAAAATGGTACATTTTCGGACTTTCTTTTATAAATTAGTCAAAAAATGTTCTTTAGTTACGGTCACTATAGGTCACTATTGTCATGTCATGATTTTTTTTATATCTCAACATGTCTAGCTTCCATTTCCATTTTAAAATTCTGCAATCGGTTACAAATTGCAAAAGATACAGGCTGCGGACTATGGAATTTTTAGTGCCTTTAAATAAGTGAACCGGAGTGTATGTGACAGGTGCCTTATATCAGAATTGCCACTTGCACAAAAAAGTGACACTAAATTCAAAAGTGCAACCTTACTGATACACCCTTTATGTTATCCATTGGATCAACATAAATGTGGAAGTTGGGCATTCGAATATTTAAAATATTTTGATTCCTGGAACAACAACTTTATGTTTGTTTTGCTACGATGTCGAAACTAAAGCAAAGGTAAATTTCAAAGTGAAATATTGCTCATCGGCGTACAAGCAATTATAATTAACTAAACTGGTATACAGTAACTGTATTGCAATTTTTTTTCATCTAAAATTTAAGGACTTTAGGTTTATGACGTTGATATTGCGGTGTGGATGAATCTTACGGCGATTTCGTTTCTGAGAAAATATGCACAATTTTTTCTGCATTTTAACCTAAAAGTGCATTTTTAGTTCGTGAAAAATTTTTGAGTAAGCGTATTTTTCTATTCCCGATTAACTAATTTGTTGACAGCTTTGTATGGGCAGCCGTTTAAAATTGTTTAGTGGGCAACAAATGATATGCACGGAAGTAAAATATTAGCCCTGTTTTTTTTATCCCCCGCTAAACTAATTTCTCGACCATTTTGTCTTGGGAGCTAATTGATATGTAGCGACATTTATCGTCTCCCCAGTCAAAGTGGTCGAAAAATTAGTTTAGTAGTTTAGAGAGGATAGAAAGGAATGCTTAATATTACTTTTCGGAATCATTAGCAAACCATGTTTCCGCAGCAACTCTAAGGAAAATAACAAATTTTAAACACATTCAACTTCGTCGTCACACATATTTAACTGAAGATTTATGATGACATGACAATTTCACGGAATAACAGATATGATAAGGCAATAGTACCGTTTTTTCTGTTACCATACTAGTAGCGCCACAGTATTTTATTGTGGGTTTTTGTTTGTTTTTCTGGGTTAATCTGGATATCTCCATAAAACAACTCCAGCACAGTGAATGTAAAATCTGAATGAGGTTTATGCCAGACGGCTCTAGAGTCAGTTGTATGGCATTTAACCGCAAAAGGAAACTGAAGAATTGAAAGCACACACAAGTCTGTCGGTCGTCCAAGTACAGAAACAACTTTACATTTCTTTATATAACAAAAAAATTATTAATATTTCCATTTGACTCAGAAAACGATGTATTTCATTTTATACGTTTCGTTGCACAAATGAATGTCCTGGCCATCCATTGATGCTGCCGACGCTGTTGCCATTGCCTTTTGGTGGTGATGGCAATGGTAGCCCTGATCCTGCCACTGTCGCTGGTACTGGAGCAGAAAGCTGTTTCTGTTTTTAGTGAACGGACTACAAATGGGGTTGTAGTTGCTTCTTAATGAATGTGAACGCGTGTAAATTTACATTTTTGCATCATTTGTATACAAAATGGAAGGAAAAATTCTAGTGGCAATAAAAGAGTAAGGACAAATAGTAGACAGATATCCTTTCAAAACCATTCAAAGCCTGAAGAAGAAGGCATTCATTTGCACCAATACAATAATACATATTCATAATATCGAAGATTTTGTTACAAATTCGTAGTTTATACTAAATACTATGGGTTTATAGATACATAAAACATACACACCTCATTGCGTACATAATGGTCCCGTTCCGGAAAATCCTTAAAGCGAAGTGCATTGGTATAATAGGATCTTTAAAGTCGCCGTGCATAATGAAGTAAGTGTCCGGCGTCCAAATGCTATCGTGATGGTGCAATGCATTAAGAAAATCATACTGCGACTTGTTGCCATATTGCAAACGAGGATCATTCCACTGTTGATGCAACAGAAATTCGACTTCATATTTCTGTAAAGAAACCAAAAGAAAAATCATACAAGCACAATGAGCAAATGGGACAGTAAAGGATATATATCAGTAATAATTACCAGACTACTCTCATCCGGAGAGGCTAGACTTAGCAGCAATACATTCACATTTACGGTGAGTGTTCCTGTGGTCCATTGGTCAAAATTAAAATTTAAGAAAGAACAAATTTGTATTGATTTCATTAGTTAATAATTTTAAATTTCAAAGAAACACATTAATGTTGAACAACGAAAAAGAAAGGAAAAGTTAGAAAGTACAGACAGTCTAGTAAGAAAAGAATATAATATATTTAATTATTGCCGTGGATTGTCCCAAAACAACAACAAAATAAATTTTTAAAGAAACTCAAACACATGAAGATACGAATGTAAAGAAATTGCGTTAGTTTATGGTTTGTTGTTACTTTTCGTGTTGATTTATTATATTTAATATTCTGCTTGCTAACAGGCAAATTTTATAAAAATGCTATCGAATAACAGGTATAAATCATACGAGTATCTTTTTTGCCAATCTTTGCCAATTGTACATATCCTAGACTTTCTGAAAACATTCAGTTTCGGTTTCTTAATGTTTTATGTATAGCACTTTAATTATTTTTTAAAGAAATATTGTTCCTCCACACTGTTCTCTGTCCGAGGTTATTTTAAAAATCACTGTAAAAGACGTAAAAATCAATCGTATGACAAAAGGTTCTGAGCACGTGAACTATCAAAGATGTATGCTGATGCCAGATTGAACGTACGAGGGTAGTTTGCAAACTCCTTGGGTTTTTGAATACAATATATTGTTTACTGCAAACAAAAAAAAAATATTTTATTTGTCAAGATAGCCCATCTTTAACTCGATACTTTTAGTCCGTCGTTGTTCCAATTCCTTTATTCCTTGCAAATAATAGTTTTTCTCAAACACAGTTACAGTGAAGACATTTTCATTGGACCCATATCTTCTACCGCCGAGTCATTTCTTCACTTTTAGAAATATGAAATTGCCACTGGGATCAAAATCCAGAGAATATGGTGGGTGAGGCAGCAATTCGTTGCCCAATTTATGGAATTTTGCCATAGCGACTACACACACGGAGAAAAATATGATCCAATAAAATCAACTAGATCGCCTTATTGAATAATTTTTCTAGCAATATAGATTTTATATAGAAACTCATATTATTTTTATTAAACAACATGGGAATCTCCTTGTAGTTCTAAAATAATGTGGTGCTCACATTCTCCAAATTATGTGACATCCATAAAAAATTTTGTTTTAATAAGACATCCACATATTGTTTCATAAACGCTCTAGAGGGAGACACATTACATACTTTTTAGGTGGCTTTCATATACTTTTTAAGAGATTCACTTAAAAACAATATAGTTTCCTCTTGATATTATGTGGATAACTCCTTGTTGTTAGCAACTAATATGATTTTCCCTTGAAATAAAATCGATTTTAAATTATTTATATTTATATTTGGGGCATTCCATGCCAAATCACTGAGGTTTTGACCCGACCCCCTTCGATTTCGGAAATTTTTTGATATGTTTTGTAACGTAGTCAAAACAATTAGCACACAAATTTCCATCCTTTTATTCCAAAGTACAATAGTTTGGTGTAATCGATTTTTTAAATTTTTAAGCAAACTATTTTCAATTAACGATAGACTAGTGATAAATATTAGGGATGGGTATCGATGAATCGATTAATCGGAAAAATCGATATTTTTAAAAAGTAATCGATGTTTTTTTAACCGATGTGTTTGTTCTATGTTCGATGAGTCGAATAATCAATGTTTAATATTTAAATATATCGATATTTTTAGGAAAGTCACTTTCTTTTAATACGTTTATACGCACTTCTTATTTGCAAATAAAACTATTTGCAAATACTTAACTCACTGTTTATACGCAGATATTATTCAGAAATATTTTTATATTTTCGTGATGCCATTTAGCAAAAATATATTTATATGGTAACACTAATGGTTAAATTATACAAGTTGGCATCGTTGTGACAGCTTACTCTTGTGAAACACATTGATATGTATAAGAAGCTCGTATAAACGTGGTATTAGTAAAGTTATCATTTTGATCCAACCAGTCTTATCGAGGTGATAAATACTGTATCAAAATATATATTGGAAATGAAAGATGAGGCTCCCGCCCAAAACGAACCTTCAGTCTCAGATTCCTCACTTTCAGTTGCTGTATCTTCATCTTTGTTCAAGATGCACAACAAAAATATTCAAAATGTTATGTCAAAATCACTAAGTCTTAGTGTAACATCCAAAAACTCTGGAAATGCTATTCCAGATGAGTTCAGCCTTTATCTGAGGGCTCCACAAGAAGGAATACAACAGAATCCAATTTTATATTGGAACCATATGGCAGAAACATTTCAAGTACTTTGCCTTTGGAGAGACTATTTTCGGAAGCCGGTCAAATTTTAAGAGATCAGAGAAATAGGCTGACAGCCTATCTTTCAAATAAATTATTATCTTTAAAAGACGTTCCCGACAAGTTTTGGTAAAACATATATTATTATAAAAAACAAAAAAAGATCCATGTTTATTTTATCAGATTTTTTTTTTTGCTTTTTCAATTATATTTATACAATATACATTAAATTTTTATTGTGTTTTTCATTTTATTTATTACCTACAATATGGGAGAAAATTATTTATAGCAAGAATTACAGGGGGAAAGGGTTTGAAAAAAGCATTCTGTCTCTAAAAAGGTTGCTTTTAATTATTGAGCAATTTGATTTTGGTGTTAAATGACTAAATTTACTAGCATTGAATTTTTTTCCTTATTTTCATGTCGATTAATCGAAAACGCCGATTAATCGATGTTTTCATCGGCCACTAATCTGTGAATCGATTGCCTTGAAAATAATAATCGATTACATTAATCGATGTTTTACAGTTCGATACCCATCTCTAATAAATATCGATATCGGAAAAAACTAGGCTATCGTTTTCTTCGTCTTTAAATGTAGTTTTAGAAAAAAATAAACATCATTTTTCAAAGACATTATTTTTTAGTTATTAACGTTTCAAAGTTAAAATCGAGTTTTTCAAAAGGACCGAAACGTTCGATTTTTTAAAATTGTTTCCAAAAATTTTACTCTTTAATACGCAACTTTCAAGCCGCATTTCAAGATGTGATCAAAAGTTTTTATACTTTTTTCGAATATTAAAATTTTTTAATTTTCTTTTTTACAGCGATTTATTTATAATTTCACTTTCTTGCCTAAATACCAGCCAAAAACATTAAAACCATTTTAGAATAATGCCCTAAATCTATACACAGGATGGTTCAGTCACGAGTGGACAAATTTCACCAGCGTATTCCTTGGGGCATTTCATGAACAAATGTCCGTCTACGATCATCCCCGAAAATGCAAGGGGGCGAAATTGCAGCCGTTTGGAAATTTACGGATTGGGTGTCGGAGGGTACTAAGGTAAAATTGCTAAGTTCTGAGCCAGTGGTCGGATGTTTTGTTTTTGGGCTTTTGTTCTTGGGCTTGCCTTTAAGAGACCTTTCAGAATCATTAAAAAAAGCTGAGATACGGAGCTTTCAAAATTTGGAACAAAGACTTAAGAACGTCCACATAACCTCAATTTTCTCATCCAGATGGTAGATAATAACTCTTAGAAGATAGCCCTACCTCTTACCTTTCCAAAATTACCTAATGGAAGCCCAGGGGTCTTACCGTTCCAAAGTTATGACTATTTGACTGAAACGTTTCAGCATATTAGGGGCTTCTGCTCCGACCGCTGGCTCATAACTTCTCAATTTTACCACCAATCCGAAAATTTTCAAACCACTGCCATTTCGCCCCTTTGCATTATTCTCATGAAATGAGCCAAGGAATACGCTGGTGAAATTTGTCCTATCGTGACTGTATATAAAAATGAGTTTGTGTTTGTTTGTTGGCCATACAATTTGAAATCTAAAATGGCTATATCTCATGAACTATCAGAGGTATGAAGATGACATTTGGTATATATGTTGGTGGTACAGTATGAATTACATCTAGGGTGGAAGAGGCTGGTGCCACGCCAATGGTTTTATCGTCCTCAAAATTTCACAGTATGTATGTATCAATGTATCTCAAAAAATATATGGCCGTTTCGATTCAAATAATTTTTTTAAGTTCAATACTTCTTAACTTTAAAACAAAATTATTTGAATCAAAAAAGTGACCCCAGGTACGAATGAATGTGAATAGCATTGAGGCCCAATAATGCATTTATTACCTTCCTTTACGAGACAGTATCGGGAAAGTATTTATGACATCGTGTTCCTAAAATTTCCCAATTTGTGGTGAATGATTGCTTTTTATTTGAGGCCAAATTCTACCTGTTAAATTTAACACTTCCCTTTTTACAACAGCATAACGCATGTTCGGAAAGCCCTTTATATTTACTTTCTGGAAATTCTCTATCGGAGATGAAGAAAAATTTAAAGGTTTTACCTGTTTTCCATATTTTAACCAATTTTAAATTAACAATTTTCATTCAGTTCACATCTGTATTCCAAGTAAGTGATATGCATTTTTGTGAAATACTGATAAATTATTGACATTACCCTTCAAATTATATAAAATTACAACACTTTTCACACTGCTAATATAGTGAATAAAGAAACATGGCCCCAAAAAAATTTGTCCGAAACAAAACGTACCATTAAATCCTTCAAAGCACAAACTCGAGGGAAGGAAGAACGAAATGCAAGTCCAACCACAACAGTCTACAGCGTCCACCGCAAAAGCGAACGAATTATTGCGACAACTTGAGGCCAGTATCACTTCACAAAGGCTTCACACTGCTTCTTCAAGACAAGAAGAGACATCACGGCAACGCCAAATGCGCATTCTATCCCAACGGTCTAGAACGTCAACCTCAAGGGCTGCAGAGACATCAGAGCAACTGTCTAGAACTAGAACTAGAAACACTACAGAAAGATCGCGAGTCTCAGATTCAAGAATTGTAGAGATACCTGAAACTCGCGAAATACGACTTATCCCGTGTCGGAACGCCAGCAGATCTATTAATTTACTGCAAACATAATGGACCAAAAAAAATTGTTCTCCCTTTGGCATTACCAAAACTTTGAAAGCAAAACGAAGTTTGCTGGGTCCATCTAGTTATTTTAATAAAATTAAATTTGTAGGGTTTTCCAATTGGTACTTGACAACTTTGAATTTAATTTGTGAACGCACTATTTCACTGATCATCTAACTGTTACTTTCCTTTTTTTCATCATGGTAAAGTACACGAACGAACAACGAATGCAAATTATAAAAATGTACTACCGAAATTCAGAGTCGGTGACCGCAACTTCCAAAGCATTAACTCCAATCTTCGGTCGTTAGTTTAGTGCAAAAACTGGAGTCTACATATTCATTGTGTGAATAGTGAGACAACAGGTTGGTCGCAGTGACGAAAATATCGCTGCCGTTCAGGCGTCCGTAGCAAACGATCCAAATCAGTCGATTCCGCGCCGTACTCAAGAACTGGGCATCGCCAAGACCAGTCTATGGCGAATTTTGCGTAATGATCTTGGTTTACATCCATACAAGATCAAGCTGACCAAAGAATTGAAGCCGATGGACCATTTGACGCGACGTACGTTCTCCGATTGGGATCTGGAGAAGATGCGCCAAGATGGTGAATTTCATCGCAAAATCATCTAAAGTTAATTTTTGGCTCAATGGGTTCGTCAATAGGCAAAATATGCGTTATTGGTTTGGTGAAAATCCACATGTGCTTCATGAATCACCACTTCATCAACAAAAAAACCTGTTTGATGTCATTAGGCCATATTTTTTCGTCGACAATAACGATCGTCACGTTACTGTGAATGGCGATCGTTATCGCGCCATAATTACCGATTACTTTTGGCCCGAATTGGAAAACGTGGACGTGGACGACATGTGGTTTCAACAAGACGGTGCCACAAGCCACACAGCAGACGTTACAATCGATTTATTGAAGAGTAAGTTTGGCTACCAGTAAATTGGCCGCCTCGTTCGTGCGATTTCACGCCTCTAAACTTTTTTCTTTGGGGCTATGTCAAATCATTGGTCTATGCCAACAAGCCGGCGACGTTGGAAGAACTCAGAGCCAACACTGATCGCGAAATAGCGGCCATTACGGCCGAAATGTGTGACCGAGCCATCGAAAATTGGGTCCAACGAATCGACCGCTGCCGACGTGCCCGCGGTGGCTATATGAACGAAGTCGAGTTCCATTCATAAATGTTTTGATTGTATTTCAAGGCGATCATATTTTTTTTGGAAATATCTCAAATGGCTTGCGTTTTGTTTAAAAAAAAGTTGTCAAGGCCTTATTGGAAAACTCTTTATATTATATTACATTCTATAAAATCTCAATATTACAATTGTTTTTTCCGCTTAACGATTGCTTCCTCGATTTTTTAATTGTACTGTGATGTGTGAATTGATCTGAATGCGAAAACGGCTTCACTTCCACAATATAATTTGGTATTGGCGTAATTTTATGGGTTTTTTTTGGGTTGCTGGTATCGGTTTTGCATTTTTATAGCGAGTTTCCAAATTGACTTTCGTTGTATTATATGTTTAAACTTCAATTTTCTGACGACCACTCAAACAATTGTGTTGGTATTAATATTTACGGATGAGGGGGAAACTGCAAATTAGCACGTGCAGCCAGCCTTTTGACTGCTCCGCTTATTCCATCACAAGGTCCTTTACTGTGTGCCGTTACAAGAAAAATCCACTCACCATTTATACCATAGCCTTTTCTATAATAAGACAAATTAATACAGTATTTACAATTTTTATTTCGGTGAGGGGCACCATCAGAGAAGGAAACAATTTTACTTCGGATGACAGATATTTGGTGAAAATGATGCTAACTCCAGAGTAAAGATTAACAGCAATATAATCATGATTCAAGCAATCAGAAATCATTAAATCATCACTACATTCATCAGCAGCATCTGTATCGTTGAATTCATAATTTCCATTATTTTCAACTCCTAATGCTCTTGGCAAATTTTGAGCAACACGAGTAACTTTGTCGTTTAAATAAGTATCAATTATGTTCTTCCTTGCAGAGAGCGGATATTGGTTTGACAATGTTAATGATTGATTAATATTCGGAACAGTAATATCGAGACTCAGTTAAGACTTTGTAAATCTTCGACACTAGATGTTGATTCTGAAAAAAGAGAAAGTTACCTACTGAAACTAATAAAATATTGAAGAAGTACCTGTCATATTAGCATCTTGAAATTCGTCAACATCAATGGGTTCTACGTTAACATTTTGATCATTTTCAAAGCTGTCATTGTCATTTCAAAGCTGTCAAAATCGTTAGCATACTGCTTAAGTAATTTTTTATAACATGCACGGTCATAAGTAGAGAAACGGTAGTAAATTGTTAAATACTCATGCACCTTTCGTAAGGATGTTTTAACATGTTGTCTTTCAAAGTTAATTACATTACAACAACAATTGAAAAAACTGGACATTGAAATTGATTTTGAACAAGAAATTAACCAACAATCATCCACGGCATACGATAGATTATCTTTAATCGTAGAGATAAAGTTTCTGATGAAGAAGTAGAAATAGTAGAAAAAACACGTGGCATTTTTATCGAAGTCTGACAAATAACGGAAACGAAATTCATTTACAAAATCCGCATTTGTGTCAGCTATGGAAAAAACGTCAAAGTATAATGAATCAATAAGTCCGTGACTTTTTGAATGAAACAGTTTTTTTTTGCAAAAAAAAATATTTTTCAACATAATCTCCTTTTAGCTCAATACACTACTTAGTCCAACGTTTCTCCAATTTTTGTATCTCTTCCAAAAAATAGGATTTTTCAAATTTGATCAATAATTTCATCGTTGGAGCTAAATCTCTTTCCACCGATCCATTTTTTTGGGTTTGGAAATAGGAAATAGCCACTGGGGGCTAAATCCGGGGAATATGGGGGATGAGGTACCAATTCATAGTCCAATTAAGGGAATTTTGCCATTGAGACTAAACACGTGTGCACCCGTGCATTATCTAGATGAAAAGTACATTTTTTCGTGTCCAATATGGTGGCATAATATTCGCTGTTTATTGTTTTTCCCACGCATCCGCGTGCATTCTAAAAAAATTGTTGCCATCACCTTATTTCACCTTATTGGCCGACAAACTTACCATGGGCCTTCTTCGGATCCGGTTCACCCGGAGAAACCCATTGTTTAGACTGATGTATTGTAATGGATCCATATTTCATCTACAGTTACAAAACGCCTCAAAAACTCCTTCTAATTGCGGGTAAACAACTCCAAACAATCCTTTGAAGTTGTCACACCATTACGCTTATGGTCAATTGCTAGCAAACGCGGCACCCATCTTGCAGACAGCTTTCTTAAACCGAAATGATCATTTAAAATCGAAACCACACTGCCACATGAAATGCCTATGGCATCAACAATCTCACGCACTTTTACTCTTCGATCGGCCAACACCACATCGTGGATGTTTTCGACATTTTCCGGTGAGGTCAAAATTGGCCGTCCAGAAGGTTCAGCGTCATTTATACTTGTGCGACCACAACGAAAGTCAGTAAACATTTTATACCATTGAAATCGATGGTGTAGAGTCCCCACTGTATTTATCAAGCTTTTCCATGGTTTGATTGACGGTTTTTTTTTCTCAAAAATAAAGTTTAATGAGAACTTGAAATTTAATTTTTTACATTTAAAAAAAATACATATTTTGAACAGCTGTTAAACGCAAACTAAATGGCGGAACTTAATCAAAATTTGACAGTGGTCTCCTAACAGATGGTACTTGTTGGGAGCAGTGTTGCATTTTATATAACTACGAAGGAAGTTCGAAAAGTCACGGACTGAATTAACTTTACTGTGCACTCTGTAAAATTATTAAAAAAATATTTTTTTTACGCATTTTAAAAAATCTATATATTTTAAAAAATCTATAGCCGTCAATTTACAAAAAAATATTTTAAAAAACTAACGACTTATTAAATAGTCACATATATTTTGAGGTAACTAAACAAAATAATACTAAAAAGGTTAGACGAAATGTGAAATAATATCACAAAATGAAAAATTTGTATTTCATTAAAATAATTTAATCCCTTAATCTAAAACTGTTTCATGTTTTTGGATGGTATTTAGCCAAGAAAGTTAAATTATAAATAAATCAGAGTAAAAAAGAATATTCGAAATATAACTAGAAAAAATTGTGATCACGTCTCGAACTGCGGCATGAAAGTTGTGTAAAAAAGAGTAACATTTTTGGAAAAAAATTTGAAAATACGAAGGTCCTTTTGAAAAACTCGATTTTAACTTTTAAACGTTAATAACTAAATAAGAATTACTTTGAAAAAATTGTATTTAATTTTGTCTAAAGCTACATTTAAACACGAACAAAATGGTACCACACTTTTTTCATATATTGATATTTATAACTAGTCTATCGTTAATTGAAAATGTTTTTGCTCAAAGATTTAAAAAATCGATTACTCAACACTACTTTGGAATAAAGGCTGAAAATTTGTGTGCTAGTTGCTTTGAATACGTTCCAAAACATATACAAAATTTAGCGAAATCGGAGAGGGTCGAGTCAAAACCTCGGTGATTTGTCATGGAATGCCCCATTTACACATTGAATCAAAGAAATTCAATTTAAAAATAAAAAGAGTTCGTCTAATTAAAATATGGTTTCTCGCTATATATAAACAACGATATAGTCTCTATGGTTTTAAAGTGACACTTTTCTTGATTGAAAACCATAGAGAAATCATATTGTTTTCTTTCCATTTTAAGTGCTCATATTTTCTCTGTGTAGTTGACAGGAGTATTGTTGATTTGTAATTAAGTACGAGGGAAGTTCAAAAAGTCATATTACCATATCTGAAAACATACGAATGTTATAAATGATTAATACTTTGCGTTGTTCGAGCAATATTTAAAACTGCCTTAGAGACACATTTCAATTGGAACTCAGCTCGACTAGGACATCCTTGATTAGTGTCCTTTGGGTCTGCTGTCGGCTGCTGAAGTTTCCATAGAATATTCTGGCAAACAACGATTGTGTGCGGTTCAGTCAAAAGCATATAAAGGAAAACCCAATTTTTAAATTTTTTTTAAAGTCCTGGTCAATGATATTTTTGTTCTGTTTCAAAATTTAAAAACGTATTATATATTCGCAAGATTTATTACACTGATTTGATGAAATTTGTATATTCTTAGTAAAAGATTTTGTAATATATCCACAAAAAAATTGTAGTAACACCAAACCATTTGTCAAAGTAACAACTAAGATAATAATCAATTATTTGACATTTATAATAATTAACAAACCGCGTCTGTGTGGCCTCCTTGTTTGTTCTGTAGCCATATCAGGTGATGACAATCCACAGCAAAAGTCTTCATCTGGAAAAGGGATTTAAACATATACTCTTAAACACGTGATCAAATTGATATATTTGTTATAGATTTGATGTGAGAAATGTTTGTACTTATAATAAAAATCGAATCCATTTTTGGTGTTAAACACTAAAGTTATCATTATGAGATTTTTGAGCCATCGTCTTTCTTCTAATTCTAAATACATAAATGACTATACAGGAATTTGTACTGACGTTTCAAAACTACACACAGCAATTTTAAACTGGGTCAAAAATTGTAGCGGCCAACATTCTGGAAGTTTGGCGTAAATACAGTTTTATTGTTTGCTACGTACTCGTGTAGTCAACATTGACCGCAAGGGTTGAAATTGTTGTAAACGGACTTTCGTTTACCTCAAAATTATTATAATTTATGTTTGCGGCAAATATAGAAAACGTTTGTGAACATGTGTAAATCGAACAAGTGTATACATTAGGGTGGGTGAATTGCCGACCAAGAGTATAATCTACGGCAAATTTTATGTAAATGTTCCCAAGAAACCATAGTTGTAAAATCAAAATCGAGCCCGCGATTTTTCTCTTGAAAACTTCTTCTATATATATATTAGCGTAAAAAATCGACCCAACAGCCATTCGTTTGAAACTTGATACTGTTCAATATCGCAGGTATATTTTAGTCATTGCTGCCTTTACAAGGACGTTTATTTTAGGTCGAAACTCCCCGCGGTTCATATTTTATAGCTGTGTAAAGTTGGTCATCTGCAGCTTTTTTCTCGTCGATTTTTTACGCTAATATACAAAGTTTCAAGTGTAAAATCGCGGGCTCGACTTAGATTTTAGAACCATGTTTTCTTGGGAACATTTTCTTAGAATTTGCACTAGATTACGTTTCGGCTATACTCTTTGTCAAGTTTTTTGGTCCCATACAAATTGACCCACCCTAGTATACATGCACGCAAACTTATGCATTTAAAAGTGATTTCTCTATTGAATTGGTACTCTCTCTGCATTCAACAAAACTAAAAATACTGATTCTAATGTTCCACCAATATCTACACCAATAGCTGCGCAGGCTCTCTTCACAGACAGACATCCAAACTTGCATTCATTTGGCCTGAGTTCAACTAAACTTTAGGGAAAGTATAAGCACTAACAAAATTTGAATTTGAAAATGAATGGAAAAAAAAAAATGATTTGCGGTTACATCCCATGAAGGGATTAGGGAGAGCTTCTCACAACCAGTGAGCTGTGCGCGTTCTAGGTTTACACTCACTGATGGAGACCTACAGTTTTTCACCGGTTCAGAACGGTATTTTGAGAAGCATTTTCATGGCTATATACTCGATAGTGTAGCCATCACTAAGCGAGGTGACCGCCGTCGAAAGAAATGTAAGGTGGTCGGGGCAGGAATGAATCATTGCATCATCGATGGCCACAAAGAATGAAAGGAACTTATCTCATTACCTATATATGCGTACATTTCCATCCACAATGAGCGTAGTTTTCATGATAAATTTATTTTTGCTAAACCATATCAAATATGTAATCACGGCTGCAACACCGCCTGTACAATTAACAGTTGGTCGGATGACACGTTTTGTTTCTCATAAACATGTATATTCGTTTGCCGCTGAAAGGAAATTTCGTTATATATTCTTGAGTGGAATTATGACTTATGGCCAGTTTCACAGTTGAAAATACTCAATTTAAACGTAGTTTAAATGCCCGATGTTTGTCATTTAAATGTCAGTTAATATGAGCTTTTAAATGACGAGTGTGAAACTCGTCCTTAGTATATAAAGAGTGATTTTTTAGCAACTTTTTTCTGGCAACACTGTCTTTGGCAGTTCAGCTGTTTTCGTGTTACATGTTACATGCTCGGTTAAGAAAGTTCATCGTGCACTTCTCCCATTTTACGAGTATGGTCAGTTTGGGCGATCGTGCGATTTAACGCCTTTAGATTACATTTTGCTGGGCTATGTTAAGGCTCATGTCTATAGGGACACGATTTGATACATTTCTCTAAAGGTTATGTATTTTTTTAAATCAAATCCGAAAGCTCTTAAAAAATTACTTAATTACTTATCCTTGACCAATATAGTTCGTGGAGTGAAAGATGTAGTCAAAATGAAAACGGTTTTTTCGCCAAGAACCGAGCAGCAGCTCCACTGACATATTTTAATACTCCTAGTATAACTTAAGACTGCCTTGTATTGTACAGACCAGTGGAATGCACTCTTTAAATTCACATGTGGCCGACATTATTGCATCTGATATATATTCTTGTACATTATGGTGCCCCATCATTAAATTTGTTTGCTCAACCTTTATTTGAAAGCTTATAGCATAGAAAAATAACGAAGTAGTAGCAGTAGACGATGTTGTTGTTGTAGGCAGCAACAACAGGCGTTTTGTTTTTGTTTCAATCGCTTAAGTTGTCAATCTATATACATATGTAAGTATACTAACATCACGGGAAACAAAAAGGTACAGAAACAAAGTACATATGGGTTTGACAGCTGAAACGATCAACCGCAATGAAAAAATTTAAAAGAGATGTTCTAACGAGTTTACCTTCTTTATTCTACCATGGCTTATAGGGTAAAGTATCATTGACGATTTTTTCAAATTTTTCGGAAATGGTTTAGAGTCGCGCAAGCCGAATTTCCCCCAAAAATCGTGTATTCCGGGTGTTTTTTCAATTGTACTTAAAACTCGGTCAATAACCATGATTTTCTTAGTTTGTTAGTCAACATTTTTGAAGCTAAACGTCCAAACTTTGGCAATGATTTTCCTCAATAAGGTACCACGTAGTAAATTTTTTCGTAAATTTTGGGTACAGTTTGTAAATAACGCATTATTTCTTTCAAAATTCCTCTGAGAATATAAAGAACTAATGATGCACTCTAAAAGGTGTATAAATTGCAAGCAATTTTGTATAAAAAAAATTTTAAATTTTCGGTTTCGGTTCCAGAGTTATACCATTTTAAAGCCTTGTACCAATTGTATGACACGAATAATATTATAATCTGTTTGTTATTTTTGCATCGGATTTGCTTTAAATTTCTATGAAAATTTAAATTTCTTTAAATTTCTATGAAAATTCGAAGCAATTTTGTAAAAAAAATTTGGAATTTGCAGTTACTGTTGCAGAGTTATGCCACTTTAAAACTCTTTACCCATTGTATGAACCTAATAATATTATTGTCTTTTTTCATCGGATTTGCTTTAAAAGTTGTATTAATGAAAAAATCTACATGCGCTAAGTAACGACAAAGAATTACACGTAGCAAACAATGGCCCCGGCAACATATTGCAGCAACCATATATGTGATTGCTTGCAAACGTCTAACTCTTTGTCGTGTTTAAAGCAAATCCGATGAAGAATTGGCAAATAGTTCATGGTATTATTAGTTTCATACAATGGGCAAAGAGTTTTAAAATGGCATAACGCTGGAACAGTAACTGCAAATTCAAAATTTTTTCTACAGAATTGCTTGGCATTTATCCGTCTTGTAAAGCGCATCATTATTGTTTTAAATTTTCATAGAAATTTAAAGCAAATCCGATGTAAAAATGGCAAAAAGTTTATAATCTTTTTTTGAGGTTGATACAATGGGTAAAAGCCTTTAAAATGGTATAACTCTGGAACAGTAACAACAAATTAAAAATTTGTATCCACAAAATTGCTTGGAATTTATCCGTCTTTTAGAACGCATCATTAGTTTTTTAAATTTTCATAGAAATTTTAAAAGTTATAAAGCGTCACTAACAAAATTTATCCACAATTTACGAAAAAATGTAATACGTTGTACCTTATTGAGCAAAATCATTGCCAAAACTGGTGGTTTATGCATATACAATAAAAGTTTGAACGTTTTGCCTTATAAATTTTGACATATAAACTAAGAAAATTGTAGTTATTGACCGAGTTTTAAGTAAAATTCAAAAAAACCTCCGGAATACCCCATTTTTGGCGGAAATTCGACTTGTGCGACCACTAAACCGCTTTCGAAAAATCTGAAAAAAATCTCAAAAATACTTTACCCTATAAGATTTTCAATCAAGCTTGAGCAACTATGAAAATCGTAAACGAAAAATTTTTTGGGACATCCTACTGTACATGACAACCAGATCTTGCATCCTCCACCGATTCTCAACTCCCGCTTAGTGAATGCGACCACCCTATCAATTAATCATTAAGAAGTATATAGGGAAGAAACTTTTATACGGAACTTAGTCAGTATTACACACGAACCTGGTGCATGTATATATGTAGTATGTGTAGAGGACGCAAATTAATATACACTCGGACAATTGATTTTAATGCAACAACTAAAGAATGTTGTGCACTATTGTGCCTCTGGAAGCAATACGATAAAGTGCCAAGTGACTTAACTGACAATGGTAATACACTATTAAACCAACAATAAGTACTTGTTTTCTTTGACCATTGTTTTTAACAACAATACGAAGACTTAAGTCTAAACAATAGAGAAATACTTAACTAAATGAGTTTTGTAGGAACAGTTTATTTTCCATAACTACCACATCGGCCAATTTGTGGGGAACACTTGTATTTATATTAGCAGGAGGGTAGTGGTGGGGGGATGCAGATTTTTGTGATTGCTTATAATTGCCATTTTAAATATCAATATAAACTCACCGTTAACTGGCGGCAATAAGCGTTTGTCATAACGCTTTTTCTCCAATAACAAATCCAGAATTTCTTTATCCGAACTCGACTCATCGAATCTGAAAGTGGATTATTGAAAAAAGCAAAAGAAATGGCAAAAATACTTTTTCTGGACCAGGCTAACAAACAAACAAAAGGAAAGAGAGGTACGAGCTATAACTGAACAATTGGCGAAACTAAATGGCGATTTTGGGGTGATCAACAATAACTTTAAAACTGAATTAGAAAACGAACAAAATAAACCAGATTATAAAATAAATATTGTAAAATTTGAGTGGTTTGACTGTAATTCGTATATTTGAGGCACTATATAAATGAGGTGTAAATATGTTTGTAAAAAAAACTGTACATATTCATTCGTAATAAGTAAATTGGCGCTTTTTGTCTTTCAATCAAAAGCGTCCGCTAACAAAAATTACAACAATTTATAAATGGCTTTGTATTTACACTTCATTTAGGCTGAAAACACACCGCATCAAACAACACGTTTTTGATTCGATAGTAAAAAATGTTTTTATTTGAATACACACCAAGCGAAACAGAATATAACAAAACAAAACGTTTTGGTTTCTTGTTTCGTTTGGTGTGCTTTGAAATGAAACAAATCATTTCAGTTGCTATTTTTATCCACAGCTTATCAATAGTAAGTCATGTTTTAGATTATGCGTCTTCAGCCTACGTTAATCGTTAAGTTCTCTTTTGAACACCCTTCGTAAATCGCGAGCATGTACACTCTGCGTTCTACCCATGGGTAGAACTTCTTTCTTTGTCGTCTAATTGGCTGTTCTGCTTCTTACTTACTTCCGTAATACTTAATCAACGTTTCAAACTAAGATGTCTGATTTTCATGTTGGTGATATTTAGTAATGAAAATCTCCGCGAATTATTGTACATACACATTTTATTTAATATTATCCAATTTATTTCTATTCATATTATACAAATAATCAGAAAGTAATATACGCAAACGATGTTCTCCCTTCAAAAGCAGAAAGAGTGTGAAACAATAAGAGAGAAATAAGAAAGAGAGTAAAGAGAAGCATCGAAAATCCTCTCGAATTCTCGTCTTGTGCGTGTTTGTTTACACCTATTGCTTCTTCCCAACGCTCGCCTACCGAACTCTATTAAAGTCTTGGGTGAAAGCAGGGGGTTTCTATGGCACAGCTGATATGATGTAGAATGAGAGACCAAAGAAGACATACACATTATAGACCATGCAGCAAACTTAGTTTCAAACTTTTTAATTGATACTAATGACAGCTAAATTATGTTTGCATTGCACGAAAATACGCATTCTCTTTTATTTCTGTCCGATGAAACACGATGAAATGGCCGACTACCTCGTCGTCATTAAGAGCATACGAAGAGAGGCATATCAGCTTTTTTCTATTAATCTGTGGTGAAAACCACGGTTAAAATGCATAATTTAAAGAGTGTCTTAGTTTATGGACATGTTCCGTATCTTTGTAATTACAGATAGGGCTTCTTGGCTCAATTATTTTGTAAATTTTTCACCATCTACGTCCATATTTGGTAAAATTTGCGCACAGAGTAAGCATAGAAGCAAATCATACAAAAATAGACAAGAGTTTCTTCTATTCCTCTCTTTACGTTCTCTCGATGACGACGATGTAGTAGGCCATTTCATCGAGTTCGAGTTGCTATAGCATTTTTCTCTTTGGCTGGCCATACAACGGACGGAAATAAAAGGGAATGAAGGCATATTTTTGTTCGATGCAACCAACATAGAACATAACTTAGGTGCCATTAGTATCAATCGAAAAATATTTAATCTTAGTTTGCTGCATGGTTTGCTTCTAGGTGCTTATCGCTGTCTCGCCCATAGATTAATTTACATAAAGATTTGTTATCCGTCTCATCTGACGTTTCTCTGTGCGCTTCTTCAATGAAGAAACAAACTTCTGTCAGCTGTTTTCCTGTTTAATTACAACAATTTGTGAGAACATCGAAAAAAATCCTCAATTTTTTATTTTGTGCATTCAATATGCCCATATATTTACATATTTTGAACATTCACTGAAACAATTTCAGCTGAGTTTATCAAACCTCAGTGACAAAATTCTTCTCTTGACGTTTAAACTTGCAACCTCGAGAAATTCGCTTCCCTTCAATCATTAAACCGATGAACGAGTTGACAAATCTATTTATAAATTAATCTGTGCTCTCACATATCCAAACTGTTTTCTATTATTCTGCCTACTACATAGACGATCAGCTGAGTCATGGGTACCCTCTGACCAAATAAAGCTGTAAAGTGAAACAAAAGAAGAACATAAAATCAACGGAATCAAAATTTTGTTTGCCAAAAAACAACAGGCCAGCTATCGGCAACGAAACATATTTGTCTGTTTTGCTTTCGGTTTTATGTTTCGTTTCATTTGGTGTTTATTGCGCCATAAGAAAGTTGGCACTTATGGTCAACGACGCTGGTTCGAAACAGTTTTATTGCATTCGGTGACACCGAAACACTTCAAAACAGAAACCATAGCCATTAATTGGCAATAAACCATTGTACATTAATTTTTTCAAATGTTAAATTTTCCATTATTGTGCATAGAGTAATAATGTATAGAGCTGCCATTGTTCTCATCTGACAGTTTCTTTCACACTATTCGTGGTGCGACAGAGAGTTAATTGACGTAAATTGACTTACACCAAGTGGATTTACAAAAATTTTGGACTTAAATTGTTCATGTCATTTTGATGAAAAACTGTGCAATTTAAACGTATTTTAGACTTTCTTGTTATATTTTATTGTTAGTATATATTTGTGGTGTATTTACACAAATATTTTAACGCACAAAACGAATGCCGTTGCCGATTTATTATTGGATGGTTTGAGCCATTGCCTCCATCTGGTATTATTAAAGCAATACATTCCAACATCCAACCGCCCATCTCCAACATCAATTTACTGAGAGAGTTGACGCTTCTATACGTCATTACTCTATGATATTATGAATAGAGAACAAAAGATGATTAACCGACATTACGTAAGAAGGAGTTGCGCAAATATAGTATACTTGTGTCCAAACACTTTGTGTTTGCTATTGAATAATGCATGTTCGAGACCCAATGACAAATAGGATAAAATATATCCCTTTTTTTGTTGAAATCTGCTGAAACAAACACTAGTTCTTCAACTCATGAAAACAGTGCTTGTAAACATATACATGGTGCATCTTCTCTACTTATGTTATCATGGAAAGCCGGATGGCAAATAAAAGTGCTGGCATCCTATTGTGGGCGTTTTCATGAATACAGTAGCTGGTCATGCTCATTTAAAGTAAACGAAGTTAGGATTTGCTTCAAGTTGTTATTCCTGATGAAAAACATATGTAGCATGAATGTAGCAAAAGCTAAAAATACGTTTTCCATTAAGGAAGTCAATAGGGTTGTATTTTATTGTCCGCTAAACTTATTCTTTGGCCAGTTTGTATGGGCTGGTAAGCGATTTTTAGCGCCTTCCCATACAAACTGGTGGAAAATTAGTTTAGCAGGCGAGACAATAAACACATAGGTTTTAGGGTGGAACAGCATTAAATATTCAGTGAAAATTTCCAAAAAGGTAGGTGATTATTTCTTCAGCGATCATTTTGATTGAAGTGTCATTTGAAAAAACTCGAATAACTACCTGCAAAAGAAGCAGTGCAAATATTTGACTAGGCCCTTGAATGGTAGTGATTCTACTTTATAAATTTCGTATATTTATATAAATTTGTTTAACAATTTCGATATGTAGGTTTAGATAAAACTATAGGGGCCTTTAAGAGACAAACAAAAATGAAAAATTCCTTTGTTGCTTTGTAGAAAAGAAAAAAAAATTGATCAATAACCACAAAATGAACAGAATTTTCTTATTTTATCTTAAACTGGATAAAGTGAACTTACGGGGTAAAGTGAACAGGGCTTGCAATAAGCAGTTCAGTTGAACCCGACTGGACTGTATGTTCTTTATAACGCTCATGTAATATTTTTTTAATGATTTGCAATGCATGTCAATACAACTAGTGCAGAAATTTCACATTGGTTAACCTACTTAAACACTCTAAGGCATTGGACCAGAGTTCCATTGCCTATGATTGATCCACATTTAAAATAATTCAAGAGAGATTCCAAAACTCCAACTACAAAATTCCAAAACAAACTAAAAAAGCGGGGGTTTTTAATTTTTAATAAATAATAATTAATATCTTTTTATATACTACTTTAGAATATTGAAATATAAAGTTTTGTATGATACAGGGTGGCTGATGAAAGCCGCTACAAAAAAAAATGTAATGACCTTTTTTCTAATTAATGAATGTGTACCTCGTTTCTATAGTTCTCGAATCGAAAAAGTTTCCACATTAAGCATGAAACAAAAAATTCCATCGTTTCTCGATTTGTGAGTAAAAAGTGTTTCTATATATCAATGCGAAAAGAGGCAACACTGATGAAGTTTTGATTGGAATATTCAAAGAAAGCTGTCAAGTAAGAAAAAAATATAAACAAACAAAATAAACTAGTGCGAAAAAGAACAACAAAAAGAAGTATAGACATGTATTCAACTGCATTTTATTTTTGCTTTCTTGATTTTTCTGTAATGTTTTGGAAAAATTAATTGAAATACATAACAGAGAAGATATAGTTCTTATCTTCTTAATTTCTTAAAAAACCTTTTTGTAGAAACAATATCAAAATCTCGCACCGTTTTAATTTGTGAGTATTTTTGACGTTTCACATTTTAATTTTTTCGACTCACTACGTTTTAGAAACAGATTTTCTCGCATTTTTCCAATAGGAATGAAAAAAGCAGTACGTCACAGAAAGTTTTCGCAAAACAAACGTTGTAGAAACAGTCACATGTGAGAAGCGATTTTTTGTACCGATTCCTAGCGTTTTTGTTTCAATTCACATGTTTCATGTGAAAACTTTTTCGATTGGAGAACTACAGAAACGAGGTACTGGTTTATTTTTTTTTATTTTGCAGATTGCTTTTTAAATTTAACAAAAATGGATGACTGGGACACTTAAACAAGAATTTGGATTGTTCGGCGCTATGATGCACTGGAGTCCGTAGTTTCTTTCCAAAGAGAGTATAGGCTCACATTTGGTGGTAATCCTCCGCGCAGATGGACAAGTACTTCTTAACAATTTTGAGGAGCATGGGACAGTCAACTTAAGACCTTACCATCGAAACCCTTCAGCTCGGATGGAGGAAACAATCGCTGCTGTAGCTGCTGCCCTAAAAAAACAATCCAAGAGTTTCGACAAGAAGCTTATCTGCTCAAATGGGTATAAGCAGATAGTCATTGCAGTCAATTATGCACAAAGATTTGGACTTATTCCCATATAAAATTCAAATGACCAACAAACTGAACACAGCAGACTTCCCGATTCGCTTGGAATTTTGCCAGAAGATGCTTCAAATGGTGGAATAGGACGGAAACATGTTGAACTGTCTTTTCATGTCTGACGAGGCCCATTTCGATTTAAGCGGCAACATAAACAAACAAAATTGTCGAATATGGAGTGCTTCCAATCCACAGATAATCCATGAGACGGAATTGCATCCACTCCGTGTCACAGTGTGGTGTGCAGTTTCATCACGCTGCATTGTCGGGCCCTACTTTTTCGAAGAAAGCGGTCAGAATGTTACGGTTACTGTAGATCGTTACTTGAGCATATTGTGAGAGTTTTTCTATCCAGAATTACGCCGAATGAGAATTTCTTTCAACTCTGTTTGGTTTCAGCAGGATGGTGCAACTCCTCACGTAGCCCGGCCTGTTATAACAGAATTGCGACGAAAATTTCCCAATAGGCTGATATCCAGAAACTCCACACACCGTTGGCCTCCAGGTCGCCTGACCCTACTGCACTTATGACTTATTCTTGTGGGGTTATTGCAAAGAGGAAGTCTACAAAGCAAAACCAACAAATTTAAATGAACTAAAGCAATCCATTCGAGAAACAATTGCGAACAACTTTTTGGTAAGATGCCGCACAAGCATCAACGAGCAGGGGGGCATTTAAATTTCATTATTTTTAAAACTAATTGAGCTATATTGAATAAAATTTAATGAGCTTTAACATGAATAAAAGAAAAATGAAATCCAAACACTAAAAAAAAGTTAGTTGAGTTCCTTAATGTAGCAATATTATTCAGCCACCCTGTATTTTTCAAGTAAAATTCGATTTACAGATCAAAATATAGTTTTTTACAGTGTTTGTTTTACAGTGAATTAATTTTCTAGGGATCTCTCAAATAAAACGCTTGCATTTAAATTAACAATGGTGACAAAATTAATAGTCAAATTTAGTGTCAAAATTAAATGTCACCATTTTTAATTTAAATGCAAGCGTTTTATTTGAGAGATCCCTAGAAAATTAATTAACTAATTCATTTTAATTACGCTCTTTATTGGAAGTATCTGGACCATTGTTGTTGAAGTGCTAAGTAGGCGGACCATTGTACAACCCCATCATGAAGAAGAATATACTTATTGAGGCTAAGAGAAAAATTATTTTCCAGTTTTTAGTGCATTTATAAATAAATCACTGTAACTTAATTTTTTTTAATTATTGACGTAGAATACGTCTTACCTTACGGTATGAGGAGTCATGTCAGGTTTTTATTGTTGTAATCTTTATTTCATTGAATTTGAGGAAACGGCTAGATGAATTTTTTTAAAATTTTTTTTGTAGGTAAATGAAGATGTTATCTTTCGTTTGATATACATTTCATATTGGTTGATATATTTCTAGTATTTTAATTTCTCAAATGAAAATTGTTTAAACACATACACTCAAACATATGTGTGGTGTTTGGTTGAGTGTTTTTGGTTGCTCAACATTGCTTAGGAAAATGTATCTAGTAAAAAGTGAAACGAACAGCAAGCTAATGTTGCTTGGCAACATGTATCTAGTAAAAAGTGAAACAAACAGTAAGCTAACGTAATAAAGCTGTTTTGCGAAAGCTTCAATAAAGCTGTTGTAACATTAATTAAGCTTTCACACAACGCTCGAATGCTAATGCGAAGACTCGATAAGGTAAACCTTTGTTAATATTAGGGCGGCCCTCTCAACATTCGCAGAACTTATTTCAATAAAAATATTAATTAAAATACATAAATTAAATTAAGTTTAAAAAAATTGAACATAATATTTTTTTTTTAAACGGACTTGAATCAAATGCCCTTGGAAATATAAAAATTACAGCAGACAGTTGTCCGAGGCCTTCGGCCACGGACTGTCCCTGCAGGCTGTGTCAGAGACACGGCCATTAAGTTTAACGTAGAATACGCCATCCGATAAGACAGAAAACATATATAACAATAAATGATAAATAATATAAGCAAATGAATTTATTGTTATATATGTTTTCTGTCTTATCGGATGGCGTATTCTACGTTAAACTTAATGGCCGTGTCTCTGACACAGCCTGCAGGGACAGTCCGTGGCCGAAGGCCTCGGACAACTGTCTGCTGTAATTTTTTTTTTTATTTTATGATTTAATTAAAAAACATTTTTTTTATTTTATCATTTTGTTAGTGTTAAAAAAGCTGTTCATATTTGTAACCCCTTATTTCCCTTGTATACAAAATAGTACAGTATTCCTTACAATATTGAAACGTAATGTTACCAGATTTACGAGCAGGATAAACGATAATAAAACGTCATAACATTTTCTTCGTTACAGTCACGTTTGAAGCCTTAATCTTAAGTCACTGAAGATGAAGTTCTACAAAAATCGAAATGATCGTCCGGCATTGTGTTTAACATTTTCCACTAACAACAACATATCTGTTATCTCAGAAGAATGTAAATAAAATTATAATTTACTATTTTGAAATTCAAAAAGACTGCACAAACCGGGATTTCTCTCCAAAAAGCGGGATTCACATTCAATGCGGGATGAGATATCGAAAGATATCTAAAACAACAAAATGATTATATACAAAATTAAACACATTTCTATGCCTTCTTCACGCTGCCACGAAATAGACAATTTCGAATTGAAATTGTGGAACGAAATTGAAATCGTTCACACTGGAATTTCGTTCCGTTCAAAATGGCAAATATTTGTTTACAAATATTACAATGAGTGAAAAAAATTTGTTAAGCAATGAAAGAATACAATGAAATAAATGAATGGTGCATAAACATGAAGTACTGACTCTACCCAGTTTTATTTTGTTCCCACTAATCCATGTCGATGAAAACTTAATTTTTCAGTTTGATGAATGAGGCGGCATACAATTGTTTGGTAATTTTTTGTTGTGATTTTGTTAGCCATGATCACACTAGGTGAGTATAGTCAAATCCCAAAAATGAAGGCTACACTTTTTCTTAAGTTCCAATTTTTTTGTCCGATACTGTCCGAGATAAATTTAAAAATCGAGTATAAATATTTAATTGAACGAATTCTTGTGATAACATCTCTGTGGTGAAATTTGACAAGGATTATTTTCGCAGAATATTCAAATGCTCTATTTCAAACTTTAAAGGGTAATTATCGTCCTTTGTTCAAATAGTACACAAAATGCTCAGTAAAAGAACCAGCTACGGATTCAGAATGTTTTACGAATTTACGAATTTCATTATGGGTCATCATAGGCCAAAATTCACTATCTTTATTTTCAGACGTCCTTTTGTCCTTTTTCGAAACAATGTCAAGAAGACTGCACCAAAATAACCGACAAAATATCCAAGTGTCCTAATAAATGAATTTAGTACCTAAAATTGAATTAAAATTTTTCAATTCGTAGCGAAGATACATTTTGTTAAGTTTGAAGAAAGTGAAAAGTTAATTCGCAATAAAATATAAACGATTTACAAAGAGTCACGCTATCTATATAAAACTGGAGATCCTAATCAGTGAGTCTACAAAAAAAAACAAAAATACCCGCAACTCACTTATTTTGGGAAGCAGTGAAATTAAGTTTAAGATTCAAAGTTCACTGAAATATTTCACCATTTATAAGGATAATAAACAAATAGGTTTTAAATATGACAAGATTTTCATCCTAGGTTGTATTAGCATTAGAGTCGTATCGAACTCGTTCGTTAGTTCTCGAACTCGTTCATTTAAGGAGCCCGGACATAGCAATCACGAACATACTCGCCGTATCGAACTTGTGCATTATGTTCGTGAGGGTGATATCTGGTCACCCTAAATTAACTAGATAGTTCATGAACTAACCAACTCTAAATAGCATTGAATTATCAACATTTTTAAAGGTGGAGTAACAAGCATTTGTCTCTGTGTACATCAACAAAAGCCTTAGGAATAACTATCGGTTTAAGTGCAACATTTTTAGTTTGGTCTATTTATTCCGTTGGCAAGAAAGTAACTTCGGTTGTCTCATATAGATGGTGCATTTGTTACTTCTGAAATACTCTTGATCAGCTGCGGCATTTTGGAGGTAGCTTTTCACAAACCAGTTCTAGTTTTACACTCACTGATTGGGCTTTTTCATGGCTAAGTACTCGAGCTTTTTCATGGCTAAGTACTCGATAGTGTCAGAGCAGGGATCGAACCCTTGTTCGCATGCACAAGAGCCGCGCACACTACCATTGCACCACCGACGGCCACTTTGCGCATATTCACTCGCTGATATATCTACTCAATGCCTAAACGCTTAGTAGAAGTTATCAGCGATAGTGGAGATCATACGTCTTACCAAACATTTTAAAATATTAAAAAAACTCTTTAGCCTTTTTAAATATTTCGCCTGGTAATTAGTTTATTTTTGTTGATTCATCTTGAAGAAGTCACAGTCAAAGTATTTTTTCTGAAAAGTATCTAATTTTGAAAGAAAAAATACAATTTATAAAAAAACTAAAAAATTCCTCTCAACATTTGGAAAAAATCAAAATATGGTGTTGTCGTTCTCCTTGCGATGGACGCACCTATGAACGAGTAAACATTTGCTTACGGTGCCTGTCCGCCTAAGAGAGTTTTCACTGTACTTCATGTTGCTGAATAATTTTAAGAATATTGTTGTCTTAGATTTGACGTTTTCATAAATCAATTTTAATGTTTGTGTCTCAAAATTCTAAACTAATAAAAGATTCTGAATCATTGAACAAAAGTATTTCATAAAATTAATTATCAATTTTATTACCGTTTTGCTGTATCTGTTGTATCATAGCTAAGTGCAGGATCAAGAGTAGTAGCATCAAAACAATTATGCTTTTATGAGCTAATACACAATTTGTACCAGAATCAACTGGGTTTGGACAAAACAATAAATAGCAAGTCTTACTTCATCCTTTATCCTTCGTCTGCCCTGCCAAATTCCTCACATTAACACAACAGCCCTTTGTGGGTCATTTATACACTTGTCATATCTTAGTAATTGCGACCCGCTAAACTAAACCTAATTTAGAAATGCATTCTTACCTTCGGATAAGATTAAAAGTGATTATATTCAGTTTACCTCAATTAAATAGAAACATTTTTGCATGCTTATTGATGTCAGACCAACATGATTTTTCAATAAATTTCATACACGTTATCACAATTTTCGCAACCTTTCATGTGTGCATATGTACAGGTATAGATGTGTGTTTAATGCATTTACGGGTATGTAGTAATGTTTAAACAATAACAATAATAACAACAAATAGATAACTGAAACATGAATTTGGTTATATTACATGCATAAATGTACAGCCAATTTGCAAAACAAAGATATCGTTCAAAACTTTTTGGAAATTTTGTAAATAGTATCTGAGGGGTGCACTTACTTCGACCAATCGATGCCTTTACTGAAATTATAATGTAAAAAAAGAAAAGAAAAAATACCATTTTAAAAAGGAGTGTACGAAGATGAGGTAGATAGAGTTGAAACGGAACTGATAACGAAATCAAAATCAAAGAGAACCATGTATGAATGTAATTAAAATAAAAACGAACCGTATGAAAGGAAGAGTAAGAAATAAAATCATTTAGGGGGTTTCTTTGTGCCGTTTTGCTAAAGGGAAGGCAAATGCAAAATATCCTTGAGGTAATTGGGAAACAGATGGAATGACAGTAACATATATCATGCTTCATTACACTACGAAGGATATCACACATCTTACATGGCGTTCTTCTTACAATATTCAGATGAATAGTCGTATACTTTAATAAATAAATTATCTGAATACATAATAATAATAAGTAAAGTAGTTCTGTTATAGCTGAATAAATAGTGGTGATTTGTTTACGAAAATTCTGACTCACAGTCCTTTGCTGCACTTCTGCAACATTAACCAGGCATCGGATATAATGCATCTTTCTTAAATAGGGGCCAATTATAATCCATAGTAAGATATCACGCTGGACTCTCGTATTCCGTAGTGGACTCTCGAAATTAAAAGCCTTTAACTAAAGTTCATCATTGTACGTTAGTCACTTTGGAATAACCAATGGAAATACTCACAATATTAGCGTGGCACAAGGCATGAGTAAAAGAAGCCACGATTTCAAAATAATAGTTTAAAATATTTTACTGTTGGGCTTTAGATTCTACAACTTGTCTCCATTATCAACATCTATAGTTATCATGCAGTTAAAGCTAACTAAAAGTTTTAACTGTGAGTTTGTATGCAATTTAAAAATTATAACTGTTAGGTAGCCTTAACTAGATATTGTGATAATGCCCCTTAAATTTCAAATCGGAGTATTGTATCATGAACGGAATATACGTTCATGGAATACAAGCTGAAGCCAAATCGTTTTAAAACGGCTTGTCATTCTGACTTGGGTTCCTAATGAATTTGATCGGAATCCCTGCAACTTCAGACACATGAAACCATGAATATATGGGTGATGAAATCCAAATCTGTTACATCCCTGCAGTCGACGTAGCTAACGAATTTTTAGTTATTTCCCTAACTACCAATAATTATCATTAACTACCCGCCAGACTACCAGCATTGACGGTAGTCATGCATATCGCTAGTCACATGGAATTGACGAAATATCTAACAACATTCTACTAACAACTTGACTAATACAATCCGTTTGATGAATTCGCTGGACCATAATGAATTAATGTTATGAATATATCTTTTTCATTATCTTCACCGCATTCTTTTTCTAGATTTTCGAACTTTCCACAAATTGCTCCTTTTCTTTCTTTATTAAGCGTTTCATTTGTCTTTTATACTTCTAACCCACGTACGCGGACACGATGATACTCTGACGAACGTTTAATAGCAACTGACGCCAACACAAACAAATAACCAAGCAACCAACAAATAATAACGGGATAACGGTTCAGTGCATTGTTTCCCCCCCTTGTTTTCATACTTATAATAATCAGAAGGCGAACTCTAGCATTACCTGGGACCAATCAAGTAGCTACTCAGGCATTTCGCTAACGAAATAACTGACTACATAGAGCCACTAGCTACTTTTGAAACTGCAGGGATAAGTCAGGAAATAAGTTCATGACATGCATGTAGACAATACATAATCGTATTTTTCACAAACCCACGATCGTCAATTCACATATATGTTTGATTCAAAGCAACCGTATCTGCTTGTGCGTTGAGCACAATTCGACAGCGACATCGCTTCTTCACACAAGCACATAATATGTTTGGGAGCGTGCGTTCTTCTTGCGTATCACTAATGTAGAGCAGTGACAGGCAAAGCCTATGCACAGTGCATTTTTGTGCTTCGTGTTTTCACATCGACGTATACTCACGTATTGAACGGTGTCAACCGAAGCTATTCAGTCTCACTTGAGCAGAACTCGAACAAGAAGGATGGTTGTCGCTTGTCGTTTGCTTTTCACTGAGAGAAATATTCCATGAATACTGGGAATATGAATATAACTCTTGTTTGTGTTAATGTTTCGAAATCACATGTTTTAAATTCTTTTCCTAAAGCTTCTTGTTTTAAATTCATAACTGACGTAAGAATATCATTTAATATATAATATGTGTAAATATTATCAACCTACACAACAATTTCTCTCAGTGCAGCTCACTCACCCAACCAAATAATTAAGGTAGGATGAGTTTGCCAGTCACTGATGTAGCGACAATGGACAACTTATCTCTCAAAGGAGACAGAAGTCTGCATTAACAATATTCATGTAATTGATTTAATCTGGATGGATCAATCTAGCGGTAGATGCGCAACACAAATAATGATCGCAACAAATGCAGCTAGAAACTTTAGGGATGGTGTTCAGGAAGGACTTATAACACACTGTCTTCAGGAGCTCTGCTTGAGCCAGCTGGAGAATAACAGCTATAGAAATACTTAAGTAAGTAAACGGCATAATCACCTTAATTATGGTTATCATTGCGAAATTTAAAAAAATAATCGTAGCTTCTTATTTAGTTTCAGTGAGCAATTCGTTATCTAATTTTGCTCATGGCCAGATACAATATATTGTCACCATCAATAGCTGAACGTCGCCGACGTGAGGATTGACTCCATGTTGTCTTGGATGAGAATCCCTAATTCGGCAATATTAACACTATCCAATTTAGACAACGCCAACCTTAATCAGAGTGAATGTTCCATTTGTTGGAACAAATGTTCATGGTACAAATACACCACACCCTAATGTACTTATACGAAATTAATATATCAGAATACTATAATAAAATAGTTTTATAATTAATTATAGTACCAGTAGCCACTTACATACTAATCGAGATTTAAAATTCTGGGGATGAATATTTGATTAGGATTTTAATAGTAAATTTTGAAATTTTTCGAATATTTATTTGAATTTCAATTTTATTGACCGATTTTTGTTAGTTTTTGGTTAATGTATAAGAAATTCATACTACAAGCAATTCTGTCTGTTCTTGTTGTTGGAAATATAGGCCGTTGAATTCGTTGAATAACAGTAAACAAAAACACACATAATCAAAATAACAAAATTTGAACTTGAAATTGGGGAACACGACATAAAAAAATTAAGTTAGTTGTTCGAATATCGCAACCTGGAAAATTATACTATTTTTTGTAGATATCAAATTTCCCACAGTGTTGAATAAACGTCAGTGAAAGTTATGAGAAACTTCAATGAGAGTTACAAAACGACAGCACAGCACCTAGTGGTAGTACTTGACAACGCCTATGCGATATCTACATATTTCCTTTATCTATGGTTGGAATTATAGGCCTTTCAGTGATGTTGATACAATTCAGGCACAGTAGTTACGCATCTGATGGTGAACTTGTCACGGAGTTCGAAACTAGTCATGCCAGTGAGCGTGTATTGAACTGAATTGTCTATTATTTCCAACAATTAGAAAAATGTTCATGACTTGTAAGCTTGTACGATTTAGTGGTAATTTAGTGGTGTTTTCAGAAATATTCTTTTCCTTCAAATAGCCAATTTATTAACCAAAACTGAACAAATTCAATGAAAAAATTGAAAAATTTTACACTTTGATAAATACTATAATTTTAATAACGATAAAATATATTCCGCAACACTTAGCGTATTTTTTGTTTGCCTTGCATAGTAGATTCCCCATTGTAGAGGAAGTACCAGGTTTTGAAAGTTTAAACAGCACCAAAGTGGTTAAGTTTGACACCCTGTAGCACCAACTGTCTTGACACAGGCTGCCTCTAAATGCAATATTCCGTCACAAAACACTTTCGGATAAGGAATCTATTTTCTTTGCAGGAATGAATCTTTCAATTTTACTCACATTCGAATGTTGGAAAAAATGGATTATCATATTCGCAGAGCATCAAATCAAGCATTAAATATTGTACTCATTTAAGAAACTCGCGAAAAATCGAAAACGATGAGAAATTTGCCTTTTTCTTGCTCTTTGCAAATGAGTGATTTTAAACAAAACCCCATATTTCCACAGATATAGCCAATTTTACACTTATGAAGTGACTGATTATTAGTTAAGGTTAAGAAGTTTACGAATGGGTCAAATTACGCTTGAAGGAAATTGGGAAGGATTATATTATATTCTTCCAAAGATCTGAGTTTTGAACTCCAATTGTATGACATCTTAGATGAAGCTCATTTTTAACTCGAGGGCTACGTTAATAAACAATCTTGTTGCATTGGGGCTTGGAAAATCCACACATCGTCGAGGAGAAGCGATTAATACTCAACTGATTTTGCGGGGTTTGATACTTTTTGTGACTGCTTGGTGCAATTTTTGGCATGGAGGCAGCATATACCCTTTTTTCTACGAAAATGAGGAAGGAGCCATCGTTACCGTCAATGCCGAGTGTAGCCGTGCCATGCGCATGAGATAGAGGCCGAATCAATCGAAAATGTAGTGAAAAATTGGGTAGATCGAATGAGATAATATAAAGGAAGTCGTGGTGCCCATTTGAACGATGGTGTATTTCATTCATGAATAGGAATGATGGGCCTTACCATAAATAAATAAAAACCATGTGTGATTCATTTGTTTAATCACAATTTTCACCAAAGGGCACAGCTGTTTCCGTATGACCATTTTTCACTCGGATGCGACGAAAAGGACTCAAAAATCATATTTATTTCGATTCTGTTGTTTGAATATGAAACTAAAGTATAGATAATAGAAAAGCATATCACTTTCGACATTTGTTGACAATACAAAAGGCATAAGAGCATGGTTATAAGTTTTTTCAATAGTTTTAGTTTCCAGCGAAATTTGCCCAAAACCACCACTCCGGCGCAATCTAGAAAATTTCCCTTTACTTTCGAATCCGCCACTTATCCTTCAACATCTATGGTTTGTTAGTTATCTATGGCAATTATGGCCAATTACATCACAATTTTGAAAAAAAAACGTCTATTGATATTTTTGTAAACCGAAATTTAATTCCAAATTTTACATTGCCCACCCTTTACTTTAATTTTTGATTTTTAGTGGCAATTCAGGTTTTTTGGTATATCTACGAGGGCGTTCTCAAAACTAGCCGACTTGACGTATGGATTGTGCCAGTAGTTTGAAAAAACAAATATTTTGCTGAAAAGTGGTAACCTTATAAAACATATGTTTTAAGTTTCAAGGCGCCACGTTGTTTAGTAGTTTTATTTGAGCCATCAAAAGTAAACGATCTCAGTGAATTTGTAAACATGGTAAAAATTGGTCACCGTTATGTAATTCAATATTTCCATTTCAAGGGTCTCAGTTCAAGCAATAGTAAAGCCGAGCTAGATTCAACTCTGGGGGTGTCTGCTCTTTCATTGACGACTGTAAACTATTGGATGGCAGAGCTTAAACGGGGCCGTACAAGTAGCCAAGACGAACACTGTAGTGGTCGAACAATAGAGGGGTCCACGTCAGAAGCGGTTAAGAAAATCCACAAAATGGAATTGGGTGATCGTCGGCTGAAGATGCGTGAGCTAGCTGAAATAATGGGCATGTCAAAAAGTGATATACATCGCATATTGACCGAAGATTTGAAGATGAGAAAGCTATGCGCAAGATGGGAACCGCGCTTGCTCTCAATATAGCAAAAACAGCGTCGTGAAAATGTTTCACATCCACTATTGCTTCATCACGCGCCTTAATCGCAGACTTAGCTCCCTCGGACTGGTTTCTATTTCCAAACTTTAAAAAATGGTTTGGTGGTAAAAGGTTTGGTAAAAGCCTGCGGTTGAGTGCTATTTTAAGGAGTTTGATAGTTCTTACTATCAACAAGTTATCGAAGCTATTGAATGTCGATAGAAAAATTGTAGCGAGCTGAAAGGGGATTATGTTGAAATATAAAGTCAATTTTACACAATTTTTTTGTGTCTTCTTTGTTAGGTTGGCTAGTTTTGGGACCGACCTCGTACATCGGATAACGTGTAGGCAAAATTTATATTTAAAAAGTTCTAAACAAACTTCGGCAGAGTTGTCAAATATTACAGCCTGTTCCTCGGTCTCAATCGAAAGTTTTCGTTCGTGTTCTAGTCGAGCGAATTTTGATTTGGGTTTCACAATCTTTACATTTAAAGTCGAATGAAACCATAAAATTTATCAAAAATTTTTCAATACAAGTTTTGGTTTCTTTATAAATATTTCGAATGTGCTGTCAGTTAAGAACAAACACAGACGCAGTCGAACGAAAATGTCGACTTAGAGGAACCCAATTTGAGTCATTCGAGAAGTTCTCCCCGGTCCCTTCATGGGATGTAATGGGAAACCCTTTTTTTTTTTTTTGAATTTGAGTCATTCGCATACCTTTTCGTTCGAGATCAGGGAACAGGCCGTTATTATTTTTTTAATTAGGGGCCATAAAGCATCACTAATTTAAAGTGGCTACTGGAATATATTTCTATTGCAAACTAGTGTTATTGAATAACAGATAGATTGAGATATAGTATAGTTGAATAATTAAATTAAATGACAGACTAATTTACGACTAATAATACCATTAATTGAATATTTCAGTAAATAAATAAATAAAGTGATAATTTAAACTTTGTATAATTGAATATTGTATATGTTGAATATATTTGTGCACAATTTTCTGAGATAAATAATTAATTCGAATATTTTTGGTTGCTAATGTAAATATATGTATACGACTACTCGAATAAATTGAGACGAAAAAGCATTCACTGTACACTGCAAATTGGCGAGGCCAGTGTTGGTAACATTTTGAACTTACATGGGATGTTTGTCCACTGTTGTGGTATCGGACTTAGTGGTGGCAGCGGATGTGGTCGTTGTCAGATAGCACAGCACCAGAATGACACTTGAGGCGGTGTAGAAGTTGATCGAGTTACGTAGAAAATGGTAGTAATTGTGGCCGATGTAATTAAAAGCAGCTGCGTGGGTGTTCGCCGTAGCGTGGCAATTGTGATTGTTATTGCTGCACCTATTGTTGTTACTTTTGGTGTTAATATTCCTATGCTGTTGTTGATGATGAGTTGAGCGAATGGCATCATGGAGGGAGCAGGAATTCGTTGAAGTGTATGAGGGGATATATTCGGATGCTGATGATGAATGTTTGCGCTGACAATAGCCTCTATACGGCTCAGACTTATTTTTGTTGTTGTTGTTAATGTTGCTGCAATGCGTCATGCATTGCCTGATGGTAGTACGCATTAATGACTCCACAAGGGCTGCACAATTCCCTTCAATCACCTCCTTTATCGTGTTCTTAAGATCTAAAGCAGTCGATGTTAGGGAATCCCTCGCATGTGAAAATGTCTTTTGCAAATAAAGGCCTCCCGGCGAGTAGATAGTGGGAAATGGATCAAGCGTTTTCGGCTTTGTTCCATCCGCGTTAGTCTGGCATCCGCTGCAGTCGCATTCATGCTCATGGCGGAACGTGTTTCGGTGTTTCTGGCAGAAGTACGATACCAAACAATGACAGCAATGATTGCAGCAGCTGCAGTGGTTGTCGATGTTGTCGCTATTGATGCTGCAGTAGTTGAGGGAGTCACAACTGTGTCGCGTATCTGTAGCGCTAAAGTTCTTGTTTTGTTTGCAGCGAATTCTATTGTGGCAGGCAAGTGGATAGCAATTTATACAGGACTCTTGAAAGTCTACGTCTTCGTGCTCCTCTGCCTGAAAGTTTGTCCCTTCTGACGGTGTAGCTGTATTTTCCTTGGCTTCCAGACTATAAAAGTTAGACTTTCTTTTAGATTCGTCTTTCGTGTTGTTGCTGATGCAATTGTAAATGTGACTGTTTGTTGCAGTTGGTTGAGTCTTTTTGGCTTTTGTTGTTGCAGGTTTTTGTTGCTGTTGGCAGTCGTCGTTAGTTTTATCCTGTGTGGGGTTGTTTCTATTGTGGTTATTATTATTGCTATTGCTGTTGGAGGTGGTTATGATGGTGTTTTGAGGCTTTGCTCCCTTTGTTCCGTAGACGTTTCCAGTTCTGGCTGCAGTCTGTATTATCGTTGTATGACATCTAGTATCAAATGTATCATTTAACCCGCTACTTTGTTTGGCTGTTTCAAACGAACAGCCCATGTTATGTTAAATTCTGCAAAGAAAGCAAATAGTAAAACCGCATCAAACATTGTCTTTGTTAGGCTGGTAAAAAGTTTTGTTAATAAATTCGTAAAAGTTGGAGAACAAACTTTTCCATCAAGATGTCAGAAACTGTTTTGACACACTTGCCATTACTCATTTTAACAATGGAAAAATTAGATTTAAATTAGTAATCTTATGCAAGGTACTATTGTTTTTTAAGGTCTTCCAATTTGTAATTTGCTTCGAGAGAACAATAAGCCGGCATCAACCTACGCAATATCCGGTGGATACTACATTCGATAAATTTATGATGCGTTGTGTTGTTCATATGACAAATAGTGTAATTTCGGATTAAGAAATTATCAGAAAAAGTAACTCCATAATAATTTCTATTGGCAAAATACATTTTATTTCAATTTACTCGTTTTTTATGTAGGTATATGTAAAAGTATGACAATCAAAAATCAATATATATTAACTTTGCCTTACTTCTCCAGAGTTCTTTCTCCAAAGTGCCGATTAGAAACCCATCGAAAATTTGCGAGCTGTTGCCAAAAGAAGACTCTCCCAATACGAATGGGCACAGAACAACGATGATCTTTAGTCAAGATTTTCAGCGGAATGGGCTAAGGTTCAACCGCAAACTTTTAAAAATCTCGTGTTAAGCAGGCGTACTCGCATAAGATGTATTTTAAAGAACAAAGGACATTGAACAAAGTATTGAAAAATAACTTGCCGGCATTTTCAAATATAGACAATACTGGATAAAAGCGGTCACAATTTGCAATATTTTCTTTATTAACTTCTTAATGGTATAGTGTAATGTATTTAGGTTTTGTTGTTTGCTTTAACATAAATCATTGAAGTTTCTATAATAAAAAAAATATAACAAATTTCGAAAAATATTAAATTAAAGTATTCACTTTAGTCCACAACTTTATGCACTTGAACGTGGTTTAGTGAAATGAAGAAGATAAATTAGCCAATATTTAATACGAATTTGATAATTTCCTGCATTAATTTCTAGTTTGGTGACCCAGATTATTAGGGCTATTGCCGAAATTTATGCACCCTTAAGAAACTTTATTAATTGATACTGTTGTCATTGTAAGAGAGAAATTAAATGCAAATAGCTTTCATTTTATTTTTACTCTTTAAATTTTACACATTTTTGGGAACTATGAAAGTGTACGTACCTATACAGTTCGGTCTGTTCCATTTTCAGGGCGACATAAGCTCCTACACTCTAAATAAGGGACCGATAAAGCAAATTCGTCGTACGCTCCCGCTCTCTCTCTATCAAACATTTGAAACAGTTGCCAGGTTAGGGGATTTATCCCCAATTTGGGGAATTTAGTATAAAAATTTGGATACATTTTTGGTTAGGGAATCTTGGGGTGTGATAGGAATTCTATATCTCGTATTCTCTGCGGCGCAGTCTTTTGACACAAAGCAACTGAAATATGTCGGAAATCATGAATCGTTATGATTTATAAATAAATATCCTCTAGCGCTGCAGAGAAAACTGTATTTTAATACAGTTAAGCAAAATGTGAAACTCTGTAAGAAAACTATGCTGTTAATCCTGATTGTGGGTCGATTTAGTTCTAAATGAACGCCGTATTAGTACGGTCCGTATAGATTAACATTCTTTTGGGGATGTAGTTAGTTAGGGATTTTAGGGGAAAACCTAACACGATTTGGGGCTTTCATCCAGAACAATGGCAACACTCTATACGACAGGAGGTTTTTTTTTGTTATAGAGTAATGACGTATAGAGACGCCAACTCTCTCAGTAAATTGATGACAGATGGGCGGTTGGAGGTTGGGAAGTATTGCTTTAATAATACCAGATAGAGGCAATAGCTCAAACCAAATTTGAAAATTTGTTTCGTGTAAATACACCACAAATATATACCAACAATAAAATATAAAAAAGTCGAAAATAAATTCCACAGTTTTTCATCAAAACGACATGAAAAATGTAAGTCAACAATTTTTGTATTTCCACCTGGTGCAAGTCAATGTACGTCAAATAACTCTATCGCACCGACCGCACAACGAAGAGAGAGAAAGGAAATGTTATATGATAACAATGACTGCTCTATACGTCATTACTCTATGGTTTTTATGAAGACTTGAATAAAATCCACTGATTTTACGGTTTCAACAAATGATTTAAGTTTTGGTTTTTTTTTGATTTTCGGCACCGTTAGTTTTTATTTTGAAAAAATTCTTTTGGTTGTAAAAATGCACAAATTTTCATTTTATTACACTAAATATTTTAAAACAGTTTAAATGAGAAATTATGAATGTTACTACAATTTATGTTGGCATTCACTTTTTAATTTAAAGGACGAGATAGGAGAAAATCCTTTTAAAAAGTTGCCATACTTTGTATTATTTTTGTCAAGGTATTTACAAACATCTGCAAATTAAACTATTAAAAAGTTATAAATTATATGAGTTGGCAAGAACGTATTTCTGTTTATTGTTCACAGTAGTTTTCACGTATTTTATTCAAAGAATTAATTTTAATCTATAATTTAGGTGACATTTGGTTCAATGACTTTCTGTCATTCATAGGATGGACTGGTCCGTCCCACAAATATACTCAAACAACTCGGTTTGTAGGTCGTTTCCTGTACTGAAGAATTTTTCATTAAAAAATTACTGAGTGTTCGAACTCACGGCCGATGTGTTAACACCTTTTTGTTACGCGGTACCTGTTCGATTTCTATGAGCACATTAATAAATGTTACATTGGAAAATAAAAAGGAATAGTATTTGTTAGATTTAATATTATTAAAATAAATAAAGGTATATTTAGCTCACTGAAATAATTGCTTTTGTTTTGTTATACACAGTGCGACGACAAAACGTATTGAATTGTATAGTGAACTTATTGCACTCTCTTTCCGCTCTCATGTAGAGAGTCTGAGTAAAAGAGCATAAACGAGTCTTTTTCTCTTTATGGAATATTTCAATATAAATGCACCATTTCGACAATTGTATTTTATATAAATCAATACAAATAACACCGTTTCTACTTGTTTTCGTATACACCGGGCAATGCTGAACATCGAATGACTCGCATTGTTTGGCCATAGCAACAACAACGAAACAACCAAACACACAACATCACACATACTTTGTCCGAAGTAGCTGACGTATTAGTGTGTCACCATAACGTCGACTGCGCAAGCTGGCAAATGAAATTTTGCGTGGCTATGCTTTATATCTCCGTTCAACAACAGCAACAGAGACATGCACATATATACATTATTATGTTAATACATACGCTATAGACACAATTTCGTTTGCCTCACCCCTGCCACACCACTCTTTCATTGCTCTCTTGCTCGCTCATTTTTGTTTAACACGTCATTATTCTCTTTCGCAGTCGCAGAAAATCTGGTTTTAGCAGCATCATAAAATCTGGTTTTAGCAGCAGCAGAAAACCTGTCTGTGTGTTGTTTGCATGTGTTGACTTTGATAGATTTAGTCCCTATACGCCGCTATAGATGTTAACACATCAAAAAGTTTTGCAGACTCCAGGATAAATAAAAATCCAAATGTATCATATCAGGACCATAAGGTGGATATATCATCAATTCCAATCAAAGCTCCAATATATTTTTCCGAGTCTGCTAAGATGTTTGAGGCCTAGAGTTGTCGTAATGGAAAACCACGACTGCGATTTAACAATTCCGACCGTGTTTCATTCAGTTCAAGGTTCGTCAATTGCTGACAACAGACATCAGAATTTATGATTTGGTTGGTAGGAGGTGGTTCAAAATCCCACCAAATGGACAACATAATGAAGTTTGAACGATTTCATCGTGCTTGAACCAGGATCTCTTGCGGTTGACATTGTTGTATGTAATCTATTTTTTATCTTCAGTGACAGTGCGTTTTTAAAATGGATCATTTTTCTGGGAGTACATTCTTAAACGAAAGAGATTACAAAGATTCCAGACATTTTATATTATTGAACTTATGAGAACTAAAGTTACCCAAATATATTTATACTTTTGTGGAATTAATGTGTTTTTAAATGCCGAAGAAAAGCAAAAATGCCTGCTGGATTTATTTAATTTTATAGGACTCCATAATATAAAATCATATTTAGGCTGCCAGAAACAATTATAATTCGTACGAAACATGCTAGCATTTTTGACGTTTGACAAGATTTCAATTAATTTTTTCATTCGATTTTGTTTAAATGTTCATAACAGCGTTTTTCATATACATACACGCTAAACAATTTTTCTCTTTTGTTTATATATTTATGTTTATATGTTGTTTGCATATGCATATAATGGTTTTTGTAGCTTGACGCAAATATAGTATAGTTGTGCCCAGGTTATAATGTATGTTTTTGTGACCCAAATGTAGTTTTGTTTGTTGAAAACTGCTGAAAGCACTGATTTCTGTTACGATAAAGAAACAAAAAGCAGCAGATCTTTAATTCACGAAAGCATTGCTTCCAAACATGTACATGGTTCCTGCAATATGTTGCTGGGGCCAATATTTTTCAGCGTGTACGATATTTTTTATAATAAGCAACAAACCTATTACTAATCTATAGCAAATGTATTAAAAGTTCTAAATTTGTAAATATAATTAATAATTTTATTGATACGAGGACTCGAGAGCCTATTGAGATTGGATGTATATCTGTAGCCCAGTGTGTGACCACGTGCCAACCAAAGCAAGAGATTGTTAGGCAGAGAGAGACCGTTTGAAAGTATTTCACGACTTCATGAATCCTTGAAATAAAATAATCACAGCAGAGTCAGTTTTTGGGACACCATAAACAAATCGGCATGTTTCCTTAGGCTACTTTTATTTTTCTGGTGCTAATATCATTAGCGCCCGACAATGAAAATAAGACGTAATAAATTTGAAATATTCTCATTTCAAAAAATTGTTTGGTTGTTTATTTGATTTATATTTTGATTTAAACATCAATGGTTTTGTTCTTGTGTTGGTTTACGGGAGGAAAATATGATATTTATTGATACTTATGATACTAGTATTGGCCGTCGGTGGTGCAATGGTTATTGTGCGCCTCTTGTACATGAGATCCTGGGTTCGATCACTGCTCTGACCACCTTAAATTTCTTTCGGCGGAGGTCACCTCGCATAGTGACGGTGACACTATAGAGTATTAAGCCATGAAAAAGCTTCTCAAAATACCGTTCGGAACCTGTGTTGTGAGAAGCTCTCCCCAATTCCTTCATGGGATGTAATGGGAAATCATTTATTTTAGTAGTGGTAAATTTAAAAACAGCGCTGTATATGTTGCTTTTGTGCCGATTTTTGTGAAATAATTTCAAACTTAATTTAATTGTTTGATTCAATTGTCAAAATGTATGAGAAATCTAATGGATTTCGACTTGGTTTGTATCGATATCAAAAAGCTCTAGATTTCCAGTGGAGCATATAACCCTACAGCCACACAAACAGTAAATAATAATAATGTAAATAAAAAAAAAATGATTTCCCGTTACATCCCATGAAGGGATTAGGGAGTGCTTCTCAGAAACCGGTCAGCTGTGCGCGTTCTAGTTTTACACTCACCGATTGGGACCTACAGCTTTACATCGGTATTTTGAGAAGCTTTTCACATGACTAAGTACTCGATGGTGCACCGACGGCCACACAAATGTATATACTATTTATATACTATTATATACTAAATATACTACTTTGCGTTTAAGAGCTGTTCAAAACATAGAACCTCGTGCATTTTTTTAAATGGAAAAAAGTGAATTTCGAGTTCTCATTACACATTATTTTTTGCGAAAAAACCCCTCAATCAAACCCAGGATAAGCTTCATATATACTATGCGAACTCTGCGCTATCGGTTTCAGTGGACGGCCAATTGAGGTTAATACACCCGAAAATGTAGAAAAAATTCAGGATATGGTATTGGCCGATCGAAGAGTAAAAGTGCGTGAGATTATTGGTGCCATAGGCATTTCATATGGCGGTGTGGTTTCGATTTTAAATGATCAGTTGGGTTTAAGAAAGCTGTCTGCATGATGGGTGCCGCATTTGCTCTCAATTGACCATAAACGCACGGGTGCACACGTGTGTAGTCTCAGTGGCAAACTTTTATGAATTGGTCTACGAATTGGTACCTTATCCGCCTTATTCTGTGGACTTAGCCTCCAGTGACTATTCCAAACCTAAATAAATGGCTCGGTGGAAAGAGATTTAGCTCCAACGATGAAATTATTGATCAAACAAATGCCTATTTTATGGACCTCGGAAAATCCTATTTTTTAGAAGGGATACAAAAATTGAAGAAACGTTGGACTAAGTGTATTTAGCTAAACGGAGAGTATGTTGAAAAATAATTTTTTTTCCGAAAAAAAACTGTGTTTCATTCAAAAAGTCACGGACTTCTGGATCCGTCCTCGTAATTGAATCTCAAAACTTTTCTCGCAATAATTCGGTTGTTGCAAGTGCTGTGTGGCACGTACCTTCGTCTTGTTGGAACCAGATGTTGTCAAGATCAACTTCTTCCAATTTCGGTCACAAAAGGTTGGTTGTCGTCGATATATACCGCTCTCCATTGACAGGAACTGTGTTACCACCTTCATTTCGAATAATTGCGGTCTTCAGCAACACTTGCCTGAACGGCAGCAATATTTTCATTACTTTGAGCGGTTCTTTGTCTTATTGGCACTTGAAGTTAATGTAAACAAAACGTACGCTCGTAATTTTCAACAATTCGACTAATAGCGAGCACACGTGGACGATTATTACGACCATAAAATGGCAAAAGCGCACGAAAAGTTGCAATTGGAGAACGATGATTTTGCTAAAAGAAAATTGAGTAATTTGTAAACGTTGTTCTTGCGTATATCTCTCCATGATGAAATTGTAAACATTACTGAATACAATGAAAATAAATTGCAAATCATGGCATACCACAAATGGCCGGAACGTCACCAGAAATAATATCACTCAAATTGGAAAACCGTTTTATATAACTACTAACAATAAAAGATAACAAAAACTTCCAAACTACGTTTACATTTTACAGTTTACACTGGTACTGAGGGTCAGAAGCATTTTTGTCCTATAATTAATTATGCTACAGTGATCTTACTATTTGTTATTCTTTAAAGTCCGAAATTGCAACATCAAATTTAGCTCAAGGAGCATAAATTTGAGTTTTGTAATTTTCTGTTTGACATAATTTTGAGACAAGTGAAATAAGAGATATCGCAGTATGTATTTTTCTGCTTTAGTATAAAACATACTGAGATACATATGCAATGTACGTATATTATACTCGTACATACATTTGATTTTGTATTTGTCTGATTTTGGATAAAACATTCTTAGATACATATAATGCGCATTAAATCCACCACAAGATTGAACTCAAATATTAAACTAGAATATCAGCTAAAACAAAATCCCTATGCTAATAAGTTTTACAAATAATGAAACCTGTATTACATTTCATAAATTATATACACACAATTTCACAAATAAACATGTGTGCAGTTGCGTTCAAAATTATAGTATTGCGAATATTCCATACGATAAAGTTGTCATATTTTCGTTCGGAATGTTTTATATTTTAATATTAATTGCTGTATGTCGACATAAACAATATGGAAGGCGATGATATAAACTCATAAATACATTTTACATTTTTTTAATGAATTTAGATTTTCCGGTAAAATAAGAATAGTGCATGCCCAGAAAAAATAAAATCCGATTCAAGTTGTTTGACCTATTAAGTGTTTTACTGATTTTTCGCCAGCAACAAAATTAATAAGATCAATTAATGAAATTGTGAATTCGAGATTTAGCCCTACCCAGCAGGAAAAGGGAATGAATAGGAAGCGAGAAGGTAATGTGTAGCGTGTACTAAACGTTGATTCCAGAATGAATTATTCTTAGCACAGGGATGTCCTAGGAAAAGAATGGATTCTTTTAATGTGTCCAGAGAATGCATTATATAATTCGTTCTTTTTAATGCATTATTTAATATGTTATCAGGAATGAATTCTATAATGCGTTATTTATAGCGCATTCTATTGTTAATGAATTAAGAATTTGTTATATAATGCACTCCCCCAATATACATACACGGATTAAATAAACTATTTATTTAAATAAACTATTTATCTATCTCCACCCCCAAACGTTGCACCAAAACTGACTTATTTACGCGATTCTAATAGAAACATGTGGACGAATGCAGGGTTTATAAATACAATGTTAAGCCATCAGTAAAAATTTCCCGTTAGATGAAGTATTGTGACAAACTTCAAAAAGAACTGGATTAGTTCATGTGACAAAATTGTCAAGAAATAAAATAACAAAGCAAAACGTAAACGTAAAATTTGACATTACCCCCTCCATTCTTTGGATAAAGTAAACACCATACACATGTTTAAACATTGTTTTATTACATTAAGATTTTAAGTTATACAGACAAAACAATATTGCAAAATTCATTATTTTTTAAATAAGAATTAAATTCATGAAAATATTAGAGGAAAAGAAGTCACGTTAGAAAGTAATTCACGTTTTACCAAAAATACACAAGTTTTACGCGTCAAAATAAAGTAAACACTTTTACAAATAGAAGATTAACATTTATATTTAATATTTAGTTTGTTTTCCTTTTGACTTTATAACTTCTGCTAGTCTTCTAGGCATTGAGTCGACAAGTGTTTTTGTAACATCAGGCGAGAATTTACTGCATTCGTCCTGTAATGCGATTTTTAGGTCATCTTTGCAAGAAATGGGCCTTTCTCTAATTTTTTTGTCCAGATGCTCCCATAAGTGCTCGGGGTTAAGGTCTGGGGACTGCGGGGGATGATCTAGCGTTTTCGGGGTCCGATAGAGCAACCACTCCTTCACAATTTTGGACGAATTTTGAGGATCGTTGTCCTGTTGGAATATCCATCTCTGAGATAAGCCCAATTTGTGTACACTAGGGCCAACATTGTTTTTTAAAATATTTAGATAATCTTCTTTTTTCATTATTGACTCGATAAAAACTAGATTCCCGACCCCTGATGCCGCCATGCATCCCCAGACCATAACGGAGCCTCCACCATGTTTAATCGTTTTGACCACATTCTTATCGTTGAAAGCTTCATTTTTGCATCTCCATATTTTTGGAGGTTTTTTAACACCAAAAATTTCAAACTTACTCTCGTCGGTGAACAATATGTTTTCCCAAAAGTTTGGAGCCTCATTCTTATATTTTTTTTGGCGAAATTCAAACGTTTAGCTTGGTTGACCTTCGATATGTAAGGTTTCTTCCGTGGTACTCGTCCATGTAAGCCATTTTTGTGCAGCGATCTTGTAATGGTGCTAGCACTTACTGATTTTCCAGAGGTTGTGTAATTTTATCTGCTATTTTTACAGCACTCGACGCTGGATTTGCCTTCACTTCTCTGACCACAGCTCTTATTTCTGTTTCCGAGAGACGCTTTGGCCGCCCTGCACCTGGCAATTTCTCCACTGTGCTATGTTTGGCATACTTGTCTATTATTTTTTTTACTGTGCAATGGTTTATTCCAACAATTTCACCTACTTCACACAAAGATTTACCTTTTTTATGCAAATCTATTATGATTTTACGAGTGTCCACTGACGTTTGTTTCCCCATTGCTATTTCACGTTTTTTTTTTTTATAAATAACGGCTTTTTTCTGCTGAAATTGGGTTACAACACTAATTCGGCGCTTTCTCCAAATATACACAAAAAAAACTACAAAGGAGTTGCCACCACTTTAAGATCTTAACGATTTCTCGTGTAAAGGAGATGCCACTGTTTACTTTATTTTGACGCGTAAAATTGGAAGTTCTTTTATAAAAGTCTATTTTTCCCAAATTTTTTTTTCTTATCGCCAATAGTTTTAATGAAATATAATCTGGTTTAATTACTAATGAATTTTGCAATATTACTTTTTCTATACCATTATTTATGTAATTGTAATAAGACGAGACGTATGAAAATATTTGGTGTTTACTTTATTTTGACTCTCACAGTAATGTAATTATTACAATGCATTATATAATTCATTCTCAACGTAATGCATTCTTCACTTTCCTGCTGGGTAATTTAAACATCATTCATACAAAGTTGTGAGAGATTTGAGAGACGTTTTTTGTATTACAAACAGTCCCTCAAACCTCTCATAACTTTTTATGAATAAGGCCGTAAGAGTATAATTAACAAATTATTTAACTGAATTAAAAGCATTGATTGAGCTTTAATTTGCCCTATAATCAAGTTTTTAAATAAATAAATAAATAAATGGTTTCCCATTACATCCCATGAAGGGACTGGGGAGAACTTCTCACAATCACTGAGCTGTGCGCTTTCCAGTTTTCACTCACTGATTGGGACCTACAGTTTTACACCGATTCCGAACGGTAATTTGAAAAGCTTTTTCATGGCTAGATACTCGATAGTGTCGCCGTCACTATGCGAGGTGACCGCCGCCGAAAGAAAATTTGAAGGTGGTCAGAGCCGGGTTCGACCCCAGGATCTCATGTACAAGAGCCGCGCACACTAACCATTGCACCACCAACGGCCAAGTTTTTTAATTGATCTATATAGGTATGTTAATAAACTTCCTAAGGTATTCAATTAATAACTTTAATGAAACGAATTTAAATAATAGTCGTGTTTTGTTTTCAAGCAACCGATTGTCGCTTGCTAAGTTGTAATAAGGCGCTAAATCGTTTTATTCAAAATATGAATTAGGGTTGAAAACGGTAAAAGATGTCAAAAAAAAATTGTATAAACTTAGGCAAAATGATTTTCGTCGCTAAGTCCTCGCTAAGTCTTTGCAAAATGCTTCATACAAAACAAGCGAATATATAAGCAAGCGGTGTAACCAAAACACGCTTAATAATGACAACTTCAGGTCAAAATCAATTTTCTTTGCTTGGTTTATTTCGATCAGCGGCGTTTAGTAATTACATCTTATATCGACTACACAGGCTATATACAATTTGTTTCATCTGACGTTTCCTTTCACACTCTTCGTGGTGAGGTCGGTATGAAACGATAAGAGCTGGTCGGCTTACACCAGGTGGAGTTACAAGAACAGCTGACTGAAATTTGTCATGTCGTTTTGGTTAAGAACCATGAAATTTAGACGTATTTTGGACTTTTTTGTTATCTGTTATTGTTCGTATACATTTGTGTTGTATTTAATATCATAACTTTACGCCCAAAACGAAATGCCGTAGTTGTTTTCTTGTAGGTTGGTTTGGACCATTGCCTCTATCTGGTATTATTAAAGCTATTCTTTTCAACACCCAACGTTCATATCAGGCTAAATGTTAGAAATTTTCTGAGCGAGATGTTTTCTCTATATGTATATGTATTTCTCTGTGATTAAAAGCATACTATACCCACCAAGTTCGTTTGAAATTTGAAGAATTTGGAGGGTTTCTATATATATTTCGGTTCCTGGCAATGCTAGTATTGCCAGATGCAAACTGGAACGCCCATTGGAAAGATTGACATTTTCTAGCATAAACATACTAGAACTTTTTCACTTGCGATCACTATTTGTTGTAATGGCAGTGTGTTGAAAAATGCATCTCGGTCAAAAAATGGATTTAACCCGTGAACATTCTCGTGTGATGATTTTTTACGATTTTCGGAGCGGATTATCGAGACAAGAGTGTCTCAATCAACTTGTTTCGACTTTTGGTGATGAAGCACCATCAAAAACAACAGTAAATCGCTGGTACAAAGAGTTCATCCTCGGACGCCGCACATTGGGGCCAAATGAATGAAAAGTGGCGATTAATTCAAAATATGAACTTTAAAATTCATGATCGTGTTTGGTACCGGGTGAAAGTGGATAAAATTCTGCATCACTAATTGCAAAAATTTTACTTTTATGTTGTTTGCTTTAGTTGAAGTGAGCACTTAAAGTTGAATAATTGTTATTTTTTTTGTGCATATTGAAAAAAAGTGAAAATTTTGATATTTCAATTGATAATTTTTTCTATTAATACTTCTAAAAGTTAAATTTTTATAATGGAACCGTCAACTTCAGGTAGTTTACTATATAGTACATGTTTTTTTGTTTAAATAAATGTTTTAAAAATATTAAATGTTAATAAAATAAAATTAGGCCAAAAATGGGCTATTTTTGATTTATATATGGAGTTTCAACAACTTTGTTCGTGAGCTTGCGTAAAATCGCCTATATAGTGTTATAATATCAGATCTCAACTAATAAACCCCAAAATATTTTTTGGCGATTTTTTGCGACTTTTCCGTTATGCTTGTTTTTGTGAAATAACTCAAGATGCTAAAAATCCACAAATATGAAAAAAAAAAACAAAACAAAACAAAACATCAAGTTGTTTGTACTTTGTTTTGTCATTATTTTCGTTATAGTAGTTGTTATTGTAGGTAAAAAATGTGTTGTTAATTAGAGATGGGGGCGTGAGTAACTTTAATTCACGCATACTCACGTGATTGCGTATGTTGGGTTTATTTACTATGAATAAAACTAATTAAATTATTTTACATGTGTTTGTGATATTTCAATGAATTTTACTTAAACATTTGTTAATTTTAAATTATTAGAAAATTGTATATGTCACAAGTGCACTATTTTGAAAAATTGAAGGAGGTCACGCTCCCATCCCTATTTATTATTGGCATTTATTTGAGGGTATTATTGATTCGGTACTGACACGTTTATTTATTGTTTTAGCTGTCAATGTTTTGTGATGTGATGTTACATATTTAAAGTGTTGTGAAAGTGTAAATTATTCGGTACAGGGTTAAAGGAATTACTTTTTGCAAATTTTAAACGAATAGAAATCTTATTAATTTTAGGAACATCTCCCAAAACAATTTTCATTCCTCGTCATGAGTTGCATAATTTTATGAGGAGTGCAGAACCTAAATCACTTCAGGATAAATTTAAACTTTTGAGATGGGAAGTAATAAAACGTGTCGACCCTTCGGATATGGTAGATTTTATGACAAGGTTTCATAATTTTTGCTCTAGCTATGAGATTCGGTGGCAAAAATGTCATAGAAAGAATGAAATTGTTGTAAAAAATAATAAGAATTGGCTGGATGCCTCAATCTCATTCAGTCCACCACCAGAACCACAACAAAAAAGAGGTCGCAATGATCTCTCATTTGAAGAGTGCAAAGAAAAAACAAAAGTTAAGAAATGTAAAGACATAAGAGATCAAATTTCTTTGCCTGTTTTGGCTTACGCCACACAAATGAGCTTGAGAGCTGCTGGAAAAATAGATGAGTCGAAAATTGTTAAGGAAATAATATCATCTCCAACAAAAGCCAAAAAATACCGAAAAAGTATAGCACAGGTACCACCACAGCAGTTAACTCCGGATGAAGCTCTGTCCGTTTTGGTAGAAGCGAAGCTAAGTCGCCACCAATATAATGTTATTAGAAAGGTTGCACCTGAGAAATTTCCATCATATAAATTGGTCCAAAGGTTTCATAATTTTTGCTCTAGCTATGAGATTCGGTGGCAAAAATGTCATAGAAAGAATGAAATTGTTGTAAAAAATAATAAGAATTGGCTGGATGCCTCAATCTCATTCAGTCCACCACCAGAACCACAACAAAAAAGAGGTCGCAATGATCTCTCATTTGAAGAGTGCAAAGAAAAAACAAAAGTTAAGAAATGTAAAGACATAAGAGATCAAATTTCTTTGCCTGTTTTGGCTTACGCCACACAAATGAGCTTGAGAGCTGCTGGAAAAATAGATGAGTCGAAAATTGTTAAGGAAATAATATCATCTCCAACAAAAGCCAAAAAATACCGAAAAAGTATAGCACAGGTACCACCACAGCAGTTAACTCCGGATGAAGCTCTGTCCGTTTTGGTAGAAGCGAAGCTAAGTCGCCACCAATATAATGTTATTAGAAAGGTTGCACCTGAGAAATTTCCATCATATAAATTGGTCCAAAGAGCTAAGAAAAAATGTTACCCAAAGGGAGAACAAATGAAAATTTCTGAAACATCAGCGCAAGTTAGCCTACAAGGAATATTGGATCATACCACTGAACGCCTTTTGTCGGTTAAAAATGCAGATTTAAATTCGTTAGACAACGAAGAAATCGAAAAAATTACTTTATACACTAAGTGGGGCTTTGACGGAAGTTCAGGGCATAGTTCTAACAAACAAGCCTTTCATGACAGTAATGCATCTGATTCGTCTGTATTTATTACGTCAATTGTACCATTAAAATTAGTTTGTAAAAACAAAATCATTTGGCATAATCCTCGACCGTCTTCAACTAGGTTTTGCAGGCCATTAAAAATTGAATTTATGAAAGAAACGGTCGACAGTATTAAAACAGAAAGAGAAAGAGTGGAGACAGAAAAAAATGCTCTTATCGATACAGTGATATCAGTTGGAGAAAGAAAGATAAAAGTGAACCACAAACTAATTCTCGTTATGATTGACGGTAAAGTGTGTAACGCGATTACTGACACAAAGTCCACACAAAAGTGCTACATATGTGGCGCTACCAGCAAGGAGTTCAACAATATTGAACAAATGATTTCTAGAGATTCCAACGTAGACTTCATGGAGTTCGGTTTGTCTGTCCTACATGGCTGGATAAGATTTTTTGAATGTCTTATTCACTTGGCATATAAACTTCCAATTCAAAAATGGCAGGCAAGAAGTGACGAAGAAAAAAAAATTATTGCTGAAACTAAAAGTCGTATTCAACGCGAATTTAAAAAGAGAACGGGATTGATCATTGATCAACCAAAACCTGGTTTTGGTAACTCTAATGACGGGAATACTGCAAGACGTTTTTTTAAGAATGCAGAAGTATCTGCTGAAATTACTAATATTGATTTAGAGTTGATCAAAAATATGCACACAATATTAATTGTAGTTTCTAGTGGTATTGAGGTCAACATTGAAAAATTTACAAACTTCGCTAATAACACTGCCAGGCTATTTGTGAAAAAATATCCATGGTACTATATGCCTCCTACTCTTCACAAATATTTTATTCATGGGCCTGAAATTATATCATTATCGCCATTGCCAATTGGTCAGCTAACCGAAGAGTCTCAGGAAGCCAGAAATAAAGATTTTAAAAGTTATAGGGAGAATTTTGCCCGTAAATGCAGTCGAGAAAAAACAATGGAAGATATCTTTAATAGATTTCTCTTAAGTTCAGATCCGTTTATAACAAGCATGAACAATAGTTCTAAAAAGAAAAAAGAGCTAATGCCAAAATCTGCATTGGAGTTGCTTGTACTTCCCAGCAATCAAAATAGCAATGATGAAGATGGAGATGAAGATGGAGATGAAGATGAAGATGAAGATGAAGATGGAGATGAAGATGGAGATGAAGATGGAGATGAAGATGATGATGAAGATGGAGATGAAGATTAAGATTATTGTAACGAATTAATTTATGATTATGAAATTGAATGTGAAGTAAATACTAACATTGAAGGTAATAATGATTATAATAAAAAATTTGTTTTTGTCAAAAAAAAAAAAATAGAATAACCGAATTTAATTAAATTTTTTTTAAATAGTGTGTTTATGGTTATTTATCGATAAAAAAACAATTAGATTTTCAAATGTTTAATTTTTGAGCAAAATTTTCAAATTTCGAGAAAAAAGGTATGATTTTAATTTAAACATTTTCTAATAAAAATACATATAAAATATTTATTCCTTATTATTTTTAAAAATATTACTTATTTTTCTTAAAGTACATTTAGTATGCTTTAATTTGCAATTTAATTGAATAATTTATAGCGCACCGTTCCAAAGTTACAGAAAAAAATTTGAAAAAAGAGGATTTTTTATAGAACACAAAATGGCCCATAAAGGGTTAAAAAATGTGTTTTTTCACTCTGTTTTTTTTTAAATGTTGGTTTTTTATGTATTTATAAATATCCATTAATAAAAAATATTTTTTTTTTAAATTACGACTTCTATGAATTAATCGCCACTTTTCATGCATTTGGCCCCACTGTGCGCCGTTCGCCCCAGAGTGCATTTCGTGAAGGTCGTCCAACTTCGGTTGTTTTGCCTGAAACCATTGATGTTGTGCGTGAACTGATAAAGCAAGACCGACATGTGACACACTGTGAGATTGAAGCATCCTTGCGCATTAGTATGATAAGCATCAATAAGATACGGTCAATTCTGAGTCGTATACCACCATCTGTTTGCCAACACTGTTCGAAGTAATATGGAAAAACATCAAGAGAAGGCGGATCATTTTACATCAGGATGAGCTCTCACACATCAGCTGAAACAATGGGCTATTTGAGAACTCAACATGTAGAATTGATGGGTCATCCGCCGTACTGCCCTGACTTGGCACCCAATGACTTGCCGTACTGCGTGTTTTGGAGGTGTCTAAATCGGAGAGGAAAAAGTGCTTCGAAAATTGGTTTGAGCGAATTCAAAAGTATGTTGATCTTCACTGAGAATATTTTGAAAAACAATAAAATCAAAATCAGTAAAAGAAATATATATAGCAACCTCGTACTTGTACGGAAACTTTTTATGTACAATGTACATTAGGGCGGGTCGATTTAAAAATCACCCAAATGACAAGGAAAATCGTATTCTAGGGATCAAAATAATGTCCCGACTTTAGAAAAATCCGAAATTTGTCCGAAATTTTGAAAAATCTTACTTTGACCCATTTTAAGTGACCCAATCGAGTCCAAATCTACGACAGACCCCCATAAACTTTGGAGAACCGACCCACCCATGCCAGTGGCACACCCCTTGGAACCTCCCTGGAGTGTACCCCATACAAACATTTCAAAAAGTCACCATTTTTGGCATTTTACATGAAAAAATCAGCGAAATGGCTATTTTTTCTTTTTGGAGTTTATTTTTCTCTTTAGAAATTTATTTAGTCAGATCGTATGTAAATGAAAAAATGGATTTAACTTAGTCACAGAAAAGAAACTAAAAAAAATTATTGTTTGAAGTCTTTTTTGCTTTCAAGTCTGGGTATTTTCGCACGGCTCTCTAATACAATATATACCGGAAATGTAGAGACTGTTATGGCGACGACATTAGAGAGCCGTTCGAAATTGAGTGCCCCAATCAATAAGATACATACATACATACATTTGGACTCGATTGGGGCACTCTAAATGCGTCAAAGTGGGATTTTTCAAAATTTCGGACAAATTTCGAATTTTTCAAAAATCGGGACATCAGAATTCGTTTCAGAGGTATGGTTCCTCGGGCAAAGTTTCTTATTTTGATCCCTAGAATAAGATTTTCCTTGTCACTTGAGCGATTTTTGTGCCTCCCTACAAACACAGTGCAACACGAAAAAAAATAACCATATACGGACACCACTACGTGATAAAAGACTAAAAAAAAAAGACCCGTGTCTCCCAATTTTTCCCAAAGTCATGCACTTTTTTTTTATGGGCCGCCAAAGATTTGGGGCCTCGGTATCATTTTCGTAAAATGTGATAATTTTCTCAGGCTCATATCTTGCAAACCGTTCAGAATTTGGATTTACTCTCTGAGGCAAAGTTGGAGGTCTTGTCATAAAGAACAAAAATTGCGAAAATATAAAATCAAAAAAGCTTCACCTTCCAGATCAAAATCGCAAAAAACTTAAAAAAAATCGATTTTTTTTACCTTTTTTCCCGTGTTCAGGTCCATAGGTAGCAAAGCGTTCAAAATTCAAGGAAACAATCAACTACAAAAATTTACCTAAGATCTCAATAAACAAATTTCTAGAACATATAAACTTCCTAGAGATGATTCTTAACACTGTTTAGGTAGCACGCAAAAGTGAAAAATTTGCCGAAAATTTTTTAATTTCATTTTTTTTACCTTTTTCTCCTGTTCAGGTCCATAGGTAGCAAAAAATGAAATATGCCTGGCCAGAAGCATGTGTTTGTCCAAGGGTTAACACCGTTTAGGTAGCGCTTAGGTATCACGCGATCATGCCCCGACAGCAGCAGCACAGGCAATGCAGTAAGCTCAGCACACGCAACAAGGGACGCAGCACACAATATAAAAGCGACACGACGCTCACTTCGAGGCATTACACAGCACGACGTCAACGAGAGCTCCAACTTTGCCTCAGAGAGTAAATCGAAATTCTGAACGGTTTGCAAGATATGAGCCTGAGAAAATGATCACATTTTACGAAAATGATACCGAGGCCCCAAATCTTTGGCGGCCCATAAAAAAAAAGTGCATGACTTTTTGAAAAATTGGGAAACACGGGTCTTTTTTTTTTAGTCTTTTATCACGGAGTGATGTCCGTATATGGTTATTTTGCAATGACTTAAAAAATTACACACAGTGAAATCAACCCGCCCTAATGTACATACATGTCAAATGGAAAAACACTTGCAGAACATACTTATCAAAATTTATCAAATCAGTATGTCACTGGACGCTAGACACATTCATTAAATTTTAGCAATATATATTATACAAACATATAACATATATATCTCTACAGAAGACGTCATTAATACAAACAGCGGTAGCTTTAAGATTGAACACAATAGATATACAAGGTGGAGCAAAAGTAATATCATAACATGAATTGCATACGATTTTGTTAGAAATGAAACAATGAGTTCTGTTTTCACAAAACGTTTCTTTGAAGATGTACAATTTAGACATTAAGTTGAAATAATGATATTGGTAGTTGATGCACTTTTATTTTCGTTTTACGGCATTTCGCATTGTGGCTTGCACAACATATGCCTCCAAATTGGCGATCTCTTCTTCAATGTTAGCTTTCAACTATTGCAAGGTCTGTGGTTTGTTGAGGTAAACACAAGATTTCAAAAAGACCAAAGGAAGAAGTCTGGCGCCGTTGCATCTGGCGATCTGGACGGCCGGTTCAAATCGCCAATACGGTAGATCACTCGGCCCAGAAATTGGTATCTCAAAATCTCCATCGTTGCTCGACTTGTGTGAGCGGTTGCTCCGTCCTGCTGGAACCAACAATTCTCGGTACCAAATTCAGCATCTTGTAGAAAAAACTCGTTTAGCATCTGCCTGTAACACTCACCAGTTAAGCGTAACTGAATTCATCGGAGTGGTTAAAAAAATAAGGGCCAATCACTTTTTCACTGCAAATGCCACGCCAAACTCTCACTTTGGGGGGACGCAATGGCTCTTCTTGCATTCCATGTGGGTTCTCTGTGCCCCAGAAACGCACATTTTGTTTGTAACCACTTAAGTGTAAATGGACTTCGTCGCTCATTATGAAACTTTTAAATTGTATCTAATATTGTATATTTCCAGCCAGACGTGAATGGGAGAATAAAGTTGGAAATCAATACCCTTTAAATTTATAACCTATAAGACTAGGACCGGCTCTGGCAACAGAAATTTTAATTAAGGATCCAGACACCAAATTTATATATTTCAACTCTTCACATCTGAAAGGGCTATAATGTTTCCATGTCGGTCGTTAAAATTACCTAGCTTTTGGTCTGAATGTCCAGATGCTTGGTTTATTCATTTTCGTTAAACAATATTCTTGATGATACTATCAGATATCATCATGTAATAGCCTCTTTACCTCAAGGTATTATAAATGAAGTTTTGGATGTAATACAATTTTCCCCTTCGGAAAACAAATATGCACATTTGAAAAAAGTTTTGTGTAATAGATTTTCTATGAGCGAAGAATCTCGTTTGGAACAATTGTTCTCGAATTCTTATATTGGGGATCGGAAACCTTCGGAATTTTTCCGAGACTTGAAAATTTTAACTGGTACAGATAATATTATTAACCTTGATTTACTTTACAAATTGTGGCTTCGAAAATTACCACAGAATATAGTAGATTTATAGATTAAAGATCCAGGAATGCATCTAATTCAGGAATGCACATTTTTGGGCTGACATTTTTCTGTTTGGAGAGACCTCGTAGCAATTTAGATTGTGGTATATTTTCCCACGTCGTCGGCCGTCGGTGGTGCAATGGGTAGTGTGCGCGCCTCTTGTACATGAGATCCTGGGTTCGATCCCTGCTCTAACCACCTTAAAAATTTCTTTCGGCGGCGGACACCTCGCATAGTGACGGCGATACTATCGAGTATTTCGTCATGAAAAAGCTTCTCAAAATACCGTTCGAAATCGGTGTAGAACCTGTAGGTCCCAATCAGTGAGTGATAAAGCGCACAGCTCACTGGTCGTGAGAAGCTCACCCCAATAACTTCATGGGATGTAATGGAATCGGGTTTTTTATATATATTTTTCCCACAAATGGTTGAAAAAAATTTATTAAATATTTTTATTATGATACGAGTGCGAAAGAAACACTATATTGCCCGCTAAGGTCTCAAAGAACAAAATAATTCCTGGCGAAAACTCGACTTATCCTGAGACTGCTGTAAATATGAAAAAAATATTATCGCAGATAATCTGTTTCTCAGTTGTGTCAGTCGAGGGTGCAATGGCTAGTGTGCGCGACTCTTGTACATGAGACCGTGGGTTCTTCCCTGGTCGAACCACCTTACATTTCCTTCGAAGACGGCTTAAAATACCGTTCGGACCCGGTGACAAACTGTAGGTCCCAATCAGTGAGTGAACAATCAGAAAGCGCACAGCACAGCTCACTGGTTGTGAGAATCTCTCCCAATTCCTTCCTGGGAAGTAATGGGAAACGGTTTTTTTTGTCTGATTCTTACTATGTGCTCTATTCGCATCCGTATTTGGATTAAACCCGAACTCAATGTAGGCATCTATGAAAGCATGCAAATAACACGTAGAAGCTTTCGAAGGCGTGGAACTAAATGATTGTAATTTCCGAAATTGCGTTGAAGTTGGCATACAGGGATTGGAAAACCATTTGTGGTCGGATGGGTCAAAAATGGTGGTTAATGGTGGCTGAAATCCATCTAAACAGCGAAAATATACCCTAAAAACCATTTAGTATGGTTAATGCAGTGTTATAATTTGAGCGAGCTTTTCATTCTGAGGAGTTTTAGCTGTGAACTGTATAAAAGCGAACAACTTTACGTAAAACATACTAGAAAAGTTTTGATGGTGTGGTTGCAGTCTAATGGAATTTATATACAGGAGTACATAATTGATTTGTGATATTAAAAATAGTAGCGGTTCATTGCGAACCAACCAAAAATTCACAGTTTTGGGAATTCTAGAAGGATACTACCTAATTACAGACATCATAGTTTGCTAAAATTAAGACAGCGGCATTGTACAGATTTATTACGAATGAATTGCACACAACCGAGTCAAAATTTGTAGAAAATATATCAATTTGTTTATAAACTAGTTATGTATATGAGAAGCAGATTTCTGTTATTCCAACAAAACCAACCATTTTTCACTTAGAAAAATGTTTCTGACCTTCTAAGCTTGTGTATGAACATCTCATACATTACTATATTTAAATTTTTTTTTAAATATATATTTTATTTACATTATTTTTTCTATATAAGTACCTATATTTAAATTTACGTATATTAATACTTAATAAAAATAATCTTAGCTTTCCAAGACGCTACTACCGATTTGACGGACCATTTCTAAGAGATGCATATAATTTTAATTATGGTTTTAATTGGAATGATTAAAACTACTACTCCTTTGATTTAAAATGCAGGGCTGGTATGACTGGTAAAAATTCAAAGTACGTATTTATTAAAAGAAATATCTAAATGTTTTCATCTTTCCAATTTTTACCCTGTGTATTGCTATTAATTTGCCCCCAGCTGCATATGTACATATATGTATAAACAATTATTTAAGATTCTGCTTATTTGTACAGTCTTCAGATCTATTTTCCATACAAATGTCATTTTAAATCGTTTTAATACCTAAATAGAGGGGATTTTGAGAAACAAACAACGTTTTAAGGACTAATTCATGCGAACAGAGCTAGAGATGAAAGGGATTAAAACCCCAACGTAAAAGGGAATACGGAATAAGCACTGATAATTGTTAGAGTCAAGCCATTTGACACCGAGCACAAGGTAAATTGCATATCAGCCAATGTGTGAGTAGAAATGATGCCTACATTTGTAAGGACTTCCGACACTTTGTGTGTAACACAATCTGTTCCAGTCAAAGGTTGTCGCCTATTATCTTTCAAAGGATTTAGAAATGCACATGCCTTTGATATGTAATAATTTATAGTCCTGACCGTGAGTAATCCCTCCACAAAATTAACTGGTTGTCGAATGAATTTAAATGCAAATATTAGTTAAAGTTTCGATATGATTTAAATTTAAATTTGAGTATTTAAATTTTCCCATTATCTTAATTATGTGCAAACCTTTTGCTATAAACTCTAAGAAGCGGCCAAAAAGTAATTATATGTTCGGACCGTATACGTCTGATGATGTTCTGAACAAGAAGATTGGATTACAACTAGGCGACTTTATCAAAGCCATTCTGATAAATAAATTCCAAAACTTTGGCGGAGATATTGGTTGGTTGGTTGAAAAGGCTGCAAGAGAGCACGCTGTCTAGCACACTTAGGCTAAAGAAGCCCATTGTGATACCTACAGTTTCCTCCATAGCAACTATTGACTAGACGTCTAGCCAATTTGCCCTTTCAATAAATTTGTCTATAAGACCTACAGGAATATCCTGTAAGGCTACGGTGCTAACTAAATGTGTTCCGAATATCCTACTTCTCAGTCCTGCCAGAGCAGGGCAATCCAAGAGAAGGTGTTTCGTCGTTTCCTAGTCCTCTTCCATGCAGCATCTACAGAGAGTGGAGTTTCTATGTCCCAATCTTAGGGCGTGTTTTCTTACGAGACAATGTCCCGTAAGTGTTCCTATCATTGTGGATAACCTGCCTCTCGGCAAGTTAAGTAGTTGCCTAGTCCTCTTCCTGTCCACCTGTGGCCAGAGGACTCTGGCTTGTTTGCAAGTTGAAGTAACTCTCCACTTGTCCTTGAACATATTATCGGTCCACTGCCTGATCTGCAAAGGCAGGTAGAGATTGGCATACTAACACCTTCTTTTTCCGGAAGAACCTGTGCCGTAGTGCCCTGTCTAGCTAACGCAGCCGCTACGCAATTGCCTGGAATGTCGCTGTGTCCCGGTACCAAGATGAGCCAGATGTCAAAATACTCTGCCATCACCCTAAGTGATGAGTGCCATTCTTTCACCGTCAGGGTCGTAGCAAACATGGCTTCCAGGGATTTTATGGCAGCCTGGCTGTCTGTGTAGATACATATTTTCCGGAGGGTTGTGAGGGTTGTGTGTGCTCAAAATGTGGAGAGACCACTTTTCAGCACTACTCCACTCAGATTCTTCCACTGAAGAGAAGGAGGTAATGATAGTGGAAGATAGTATATGCTGACGACATGGACATCATTGAGCGAAATTTGCGAGAGGTTACTGCAGTATTTTCAAGAATCGAAAAGGAATCAGCAAAGGTGGGTCTTGCTGTTAATGAGGGCAAGACAAAAAAGACAAAATTGATGGTGTCATCGACTGGAGAAACCTCTCGACTTGGTCCGCACTTGAACGTTGACAACCGATTTAATTTTGAAGTTGTAGATGAATTTGTCTACCTTGGATCCGCCGTGAACAAGGACAACAACGTCAGCCTGGAGATGGATAGGAGAATTGTGGTTGCAAATAGATGTTATTTTGGGCTCAGCAAGCAATTTAGGAACAAAGCCCTCTCTCGACGGACAAAAGTCCAGCTATATCAGACTCTCATTTTACCTGTCTTGACATATGGCTCCGAAACTTGGGTCATATCGCAAGCGGATGAAAAACACCTGGGAGTTTTCGAGAGAAAAATTCTCCGTAAAATATATGGGCCTGTTAGGGAAAACGGCGAGTACTGACGTCGCTGGAACGCAGAGCTGTATAGTCTCTATTCTGACGTGGACATAGCTAGACGAATCAAAATGTGCCAATTGCGTTGGCTAGGCCATGTTATCAGAATGAATGAAGATGAGCCAGCGCGAAAGATTTTTGATAACGTACCCGATGGAAGCAGGAAAAGAGGACGACCAAGACTCCGCTGGAAAGACCAGGCAGAAGAATCCCTCCGTATCCTTGGTGTTACCAACTGGCGAGAAAAGGCGAAGGATAGAGCCAGTTGGAAGAATATGTTGAAATTTGTTTGTTTAATTAATATGTGTAAGACGTCTGACCTCATGAGGTTATAATATAGTCAATAAAAGTAAAGTAAGTGACACTACTGGCACAGCCTCTAGTATGGCGGTAATTTCCGCCTGAAATACACTACAGTGATCAGGCAGCTTGAAGAAGATATTTTTATTTAGGTCCGGTGAATGGACCCCACAGCCTACTTGCTCGTCCAACTTTGATCCATCCGTGAAAAATTTGATACTACTGGCGTCCCCTTCCAGTGACTTTTCCCAGGTATTTCTGTTCGGAATAGAAGTCCTTAGATTTGTCGCTGGTAGAAGGTAGGAAATACAGTAATCCGTTTTTACGGGAATAGAGTTGATCCGGTGTAGTAATTCAGCGTGTCCGGAATGCCCCAATATCAAAACGCCACAATCTCTGATTCTTACCAGGGATGTAGCGGCTGCTGATACGGCCATAAGGAGTACAGATGTTCAGGATAGAACTAAGTGCAGTGCCTGACGTCCTGCCCATTGCCCCACTAACGCTAATCGGTGCTAATCTTTGAATTTTCATCAAGGAATTCAGAATATATTTCTTTTGGAGGGAAGTATTGGTCTGACTATTGCAGTATAAGTCCACATCGCCCCTTTACAACAGTAAGGAGCAACAGACGCCTTTTTCACCCTCTCCTCCACATTCGGTTTCCAAGACAGTTTTTTGTCGAGAATTATTCCCAGGTACTTGACCTTTTCCGTTAACTGTAATTGCACCCCATTAACTGACGGCAGTTCTATTTCCGAGAGAACAGGATAAGCTCGGTTTTAAGTGGGTTAAGTGATAGTCCGTTGTTAGCGGTCCAGTTCGAAATCAGTCTAAGTAGGCTGGTTGTACGAACGCTAAGTAAATTGAGGTTTCTACCCGTACAGATGATAGCAATATCATCGGCATAGGCAAAGACCTGGCATTCGGCCCTGTCCAATTCAAGAAGCAGTTCATTGACAGAAGTTAACCATAATAGTCGAGACAGAACTCCCCCTGCGGTGTCCCCTGCTAACGTTCCTAGCAATTGTAACACCACCCCATTCAGCTTTGACGGATCTATCCACCAGAAGCTTCCCAATTAAGCGTGTCACTATGCTGTCGACTCCTAGATTCTGAAACGACCTAAGAATCGCCGAAGGCTGAATGTTATTGAAGGCTCCCTCGATGTCTAGGAAGGTCCTCAGAGCGAAGACCTTATTCTCAAGAGAGTTTTCTAGTATGCTGACTATAGAGTGGAGAGCCGTCTCAGTTGCCCTGCCCTTGATATAGGCATGCTGAGAACTCGGTATTAGATTCTGTGGAAGATTAATTCGAACATGAATGTCCAGTAACCTTTTAAAAGCCTTAAGAACAAAGGATGATAGACTGCTTGGTCTAAAGTCCTGTGGTTTGACATGAGAGCATTTGCCCGCTTTCGGGACGAAAACCTCTTTGATTTGCTTCCAAATGCTAGGAATGACTCCCAGATATTACACCAACAAAATAGTAGCATGCAAATCAATTTGGGTCGATGTCGAGTAAATCAATTTTGGACCCTGATTATTTGAAATAACCACAATCCAGCTCTTTATCTAAAAAATTCTGTTCCTCGTCATTAATTTTTGGAAAAACAACAAAAAATAAAATAAAAATTCAACCCTGCGAGAATTTATGAGACAAAGAGAACATGGAGGAAACGAACCTTCTGCTCTTGTTGTTGGAATAATTGACTTTAAATTAGAGTTGGTACTGAAGGATTTTCCATCGATACAAAATCGCATATGCGAATTGCATATTAAATTGGTTTAAATACGATTGATGATTTTACCAATGGTACCAATTTAGGCACAGTAAGTAGGCATCTGATGATGAACTTGTCACGGAGTTGAAACTAGTCATGACAGTGAATTATCCTCAATTAAATATAATTCCAAGGAAAACCAGCCATTTTTCACTTAGAGAAATGTAACAGACATTGCAAGCCTGTAGGATGCACTTTTCATACACGGTGAAAAAATTATCTTTTTTTGTTGATTGGATGCGAATATAATATTTGGGACACCAATAGACAATGATTAATAGGCTATAATAAATACTTTTGAGACCCAAATGAGGCTATGTTTGTTGAAGCCTGTTAAAATCAAAAGCCAGACAGACGACAAAGAAAAAAGCAGCAGATCTTCAATTCACGAAAACAATGCTTGCAAACATGTACATGGTTCCTGCAATATGTTGCTGGGGCCGGTATTTTTCAGCGTGTACATCAACATTCAAAACTAACAAAAATAAGCACATTATGAAAAATTCAAAATAAAAATCATTCTACACTTCTTTGGTGCGTGCAGTCTATCCATTGGATGGGTTTTTTGAAGGACTCAGTTTCAAGAACTGTTCAAAGTGGAATCACACAATGATACGAAATTTCCACACTTACAGTAATAAAGTCGTGAAAATTGTTGTCTGAAAATGTATGTCATTTGTATCCTGCAATCCTGCAAAAGACTATAATTTTCAGTGAAAATATTTAGAATTAATCGTAAAATTTTGAAAGAAAATTTTAATATTGTGAATGCGAAACCATATTTATCACTAGACCTCGATTTAGATTATGCGTTTTATGTTTATCGTATTTTTTTTTGAGAGCCAAATGAAAATCTTTAGGATTTACTTTACGCGGTTTGGCTTGCAACTACCTATAAGTTCCTTGGCCATTAATTGGATGTTCTGCCTCTTTCTTCCATACGTAATAATTAATTTCACAACGAAAGTTGTGTGAAAACAATACTCTAACGAAATCATCAATATTCACAGCTTTTTCTTTACAGACATTTTCGGATAAAAACTATTTTTAATGGAAGAAAGAAAAAAAATATGTTGAAATATGAAAAACTGAAACTTTTAAAGATCGATAAAATAAAACGAACATCGGAAGTAATACGAAGACGGTACACTAGAACGCTAATCTCATGGCAAGCGTTGTTTATATTTTGAAACGACACCATCTATGCATTGGCTTTCAATGAAAGCCTACATAGTACATAGAGTAAAAGTTGTGAATACTCCCATTGATGACTTCGGTAGAGTGTTGTTGAAACAGTTTTCATTAATTTGAGAATTGTTCATTCCTATAATGTGTGATCATATACCTAAATACTTGTGGGCATCGAAATAGATATAGTCCTAGCCCTCCACCGAAATAATCAATTTTACTTCTTCTTTAAAAACTTTTTCTGGAAAAAATTATTTTTAATGGAAGGAAGAGAAAAAAATGATTTTGAACCGGATAGTGATTGAAGAACTTAAACTTTTAAAATTCGATAAAATAAAAGAACTTCGGTTTTTTGACGTAGAATACGTCTTACCTTACGGTATGAGGAGTCATGTCAGGTTTTTATTGTTGTAATCTTTATTTCATTGAATTTGAGGAAACGGCTAGATGAATTTTTTTAAAATTTTTTTTGTAGGTAAATGAAGATGTTATCTTTCGTTTGATATACATTTCATATTGGTTGATATATTTCTAGTATTTTAATTTCTCAAATGAAAATTGTTTAAACACATACACTTAAACATATGTGTGGTGTTTGGTTGAGTGTTTTTGGTTGCTCAACATTGCTTAGGAACATGTATCTAGTAAAAAGTGAAACGAACAGCAAGCTAATGTTGCTTGGCAACATGTATCTAGTAAAAAGTGAAACAAACAGTAAGCTAACGTAATAAAGCTTTTTTGCGAAAGCTTCAATAAAGCTGTTGTAACATTAATTTTGAATTGTAAAGCGTAAAGCTTTCACACAACGCTCGAATGCTAATGCGAAGACTCGATAAGGTAAACCTTTTTTAATATTAGGGCGGCCCTCTCAACATTCGCAGAACTTATTTCAATAAAAATATTAATTAAAATACATAAATTAAATTAAGTTTAAAAAAATTGAACATAATATTTTTTTTTTTAAACGGACTTGAATCAAATGCCGTTGGTAAATATAAAAATTACAGCAGACAGTTGTTCGAGGCCTTCGGCCACGGACTGTCCCTGCAGGCTGTGTCAGAGACACGGCCATTAAGTTTAACGTAGAATACGCCATCCGATAAGACAGAAAACATATATAACAATAAATGATAAATAATATAAGCAAATGAATTTATTGTTATATATGTTTTCTGTCTTATCGGATGGCGTATTCTACGTTAAACTTAATGGCCGTGTCTCTGACACAGCCTGCAGGGACAGTCCGTGGCCGAAGGCCTCGGACAACTGTCTGCTGTAATTTTTGGTTGCTCAACATTGCTTAGGAACATGTATCTAGTAAAAAGTGAAACGAACAGCAAGCTAATGTTGCTTGGCAACATGTATCTAGTAAAAAGTGAAACAAACAGTAAGCTAACGTAATAAAGCTTTTTTGCGAAAGCTTCAATAAAGCTGTTGTAACATTAATTTTGAATTGTAAAGCGTAAAGCTTTCACACAACGCTCGAATGCTAATGCGAAGACTCGATAAGGTAAACCTTTTTTAATACTAGGGCGTCCCTCTCAACATTCGCAGAACTTATTTCAATAAAAATATTTATTAAAATACATAAATTAAATTAAGTTTAAAAAAATTGAACATAATTACAGCAGACAGTTGTCCGAGGCCTTCGGCCACGGACTGTCCCTGCAGGCTGTGTCAGAGACACGGCCATTAAGTTTAACGTAGAATACGCCATCCGATAAGACAGAAAACATATATAACAATAAATGATAAATAATATAAGCAAATGAATTTATTGTTATATATGTTTTCTGTCTTATCGGATGGCGTATTCTACGTTAAACTTAATGGCCGTGTCTCTGACACAGCCTGCAGGGACAGTCCGTGGCCGAAGGCCTCGGACAACTGTCTGCTGTAATTTTTTTAAATGTTTTTGTGCACACTTAAACCTACCTGTCATATGCTGTATTTCACCATCGTTAGAATTTTTAAAATGTCATAAATGAAAATGTATTTTAAAATTTTCCAAATATGAAATTCCATCACGATTTATCTTCAAGTGCATTGCGATCGGTCAAGGGGTTAACTAATAGACTCATAAATCAATTTTTTAGCTAACCAAATATTTCTTTGCGGGTATATTTTAGAAATTAGTCCAAAATTACTATATCCATATATCCAAAATTACTATATCCATATGTTGAATATTTTCTCAGAAACGAAATTGACATCAATTTCATGTCAGCTGCGTAGGGATTTTATGAAGTTGGCGAGGTGTAGTTATTGACACTTGGTATTCAAACAATCTATCTTTTTGCACCTTATCTTCCGAAAGTGCAATTTCGAGCAGCAAAAGTTACTGTAAGAGAATGGGGAACATTCCCACCTCTGTAAATATGTATAATATTCGATGAAGGCTTTTTAGGTAAACATAAATGTTGGTTCAAAATTAGTTTTATTTTCAAAACTATGTCTCTAAAATATGCGCTACAAACCAACTACATATATTAGGCATAACAAAACGTTAGACGATAAATTAAATTGGAGTGCAAACTCTCGCAAACAGTAAGTTGAAAAAAGATAAAATATTTTCAATTTTCAATACATTACATAGAAAGCCTGACAATTTTGTGCGCATTATAGACAATTAACTATGTCAAAATATCGACACGTTCCCGGCAGAATGTATTAAGCGACAAAATGGAAATTGTTCACGAAACGAAAAAAACTTTCTGTCAAGTAGCTGACTTGTATTATTTTTTCGGTTATTACCATTTCATTTGCTTAATAACTCATGACGTGGTTATGCAAGGGACATTCTCGGTATATCGAAATGTGGAACTTGGCATACATTTTGAGAATATGCAAAAAAAGTCATTGTCGCCAAAGATGTCGCTTAATACATTCTGCCGGGAACGTGTCGATATGTTAATCACACATAAAAAAAAAAAATAATTAAAGTATTTGTTTTCTTTGTAATCGAAAAATAAGAAAAGTAGTAAACTTTGGGTTAATTCCTGTTCGATTTTCAATGTTAATATCTCAAAATATTCCCTGACTGCTAACATATAATCGGGTTTTTAAGGAACTCAAAAAAAGAACTAATCCTGAACCACTCTGCGGCGGTCAGTATAAAAAGTTTACTAATACAAATTTTCACACTCATAAATTATAATGACGAAGCAACAAAATTTATTAAACCATTACAAAATATTTAGTCGTACATCAAACTAGTCACAAATCGTCTGCCCTTACTGTTAGATCATCTAACTGATTATATTTCATCACAGAAACATACAACAATAAGTGATTATACTAAATTGGCAGAAACTCATAACAAACGCGAAAATGTCAGAAAAATTCTGTTTCGCCAAATTTACAACAAGGACGCTTGGTTACCAACTGGGATCCGAACTGTTCAACAAGCGTAAAATGGAGGTGGGTTTGTGTACTATGTGTCAACTAAAAACTTGTGTTGACAGCATTTTTGTAGGTATGTAAACGTACGAAAACAAGTATCTGATAAAAGCAAAATGTCCTGAGGCAATGTAATTTTTCATGTTTAATACGAGCGCACATGAATTACCATCAGCTATCCAAAAAAAAAAAAAAAAAAGAAACTGACCATGGAGGAGACGAAAAACCGAAAACAGAAAACTTTTTAGTGGAGAACATCATTGCCTTTTTCCACTATATTTAATATTTCCATTTTTGAGTATATTTCCTTACAGTACCCCACCACTAATGAAAAAATTGCCCCACACAGTTTATTTTGCAGAGGGGCGATGCAAATGTCAGCTTGACATAATTTAATTATAGTTTTGAAACTTATGTTCATAATTGACGGATGGGTTTGAGGAGGAGGAGGGCAAAAAGTTAGGACATATATATAGATATAACATTTCGCTCAACAAATTGCTGACATTTGGCGTGGTACGATGTGAACGTTGGATGTTGCAAATAATTGAAGGTAGAGGCAATCATTCAAACCAACCAACAAGAAAACAACCATGGCATTTAGTTTTGGGTGTTGAAATTATTGTGTTAAATACAACTCAAAAGTATACTAACAATAAAAGATAACAAAAAAGTCCAACATACATTTAAATTTTACGGTTCTCAACCAAAATGACATGACAAAGTTAAGTCAACAGTTTTTGTAACTCCACTACGAAGAGTGTGAAACGAAACATCAGCTGAGACAAAATTTCTATCTTTAAAGAATTTCTCTATTGGAAACACACAATACCTGTTTAGGTGGTGCCTGAATGGAGCGTGATAATATCGGGGTTTTGGTTCCTGTTAAAAACACGGTCTCCCGTTACATCGCATGAAGGGATTAGGGAGAGCTTCTCGCAACCAGTGAGCTTGGCGCTTTCTAGTTTTACACTTAGTGATTGGAACGCACAATTTTACACTGGTTCCGAACGGTATTTTGAGAAGCTTTTTCATGGCTAAATACTCGATAGTGTAGCTGTCACTAAGCAAGGTGACCGCAGTCGAAAAAAAGTTAAGGCGGTCAGAGCAGGGATCGAACCCATGGTCTCATGCACAAAAGCCGCGTATACTACCATTGCACTATCGACGTCCACCTCCGATTATATTTGATTTGATTTGATTTATTTTTTCGAATTTCTGCACAACAAGATAAAATCTTATAATTAGAGTACAGAATATAATTAATAGTATAATTTCAAATAGTTAAATAATTTAATTTAATTTAATTCACTATGATAAACACTATAAAATATGTGAAAATAAAGATAATAATAATAATAATAAATAATAAATAAATAATTAATTGAAACTCATGAAAAATTTTAATCAAAGTTTAAATTAAGAAAATAAATAAAAAACAAACATTTTATGTCATAAATATATAGTTATCAAACTAGTAAAATTTGAATTAATGTGAAGAAAGATAGAAAATAGTTGTTTTTTAAAATGCTTTACGTTACTTAGAAGTTGTGGAGTAGGTGGTAAAGAGTTCCAGAGACGAACAGCATTTATGTAAAACTGGCATTCCGAAACAAGAGTATAATGTATCGGAAGTATTAACTTTTTGCGCCTGTTGGAACGGTCAATATGAAATTTGTCAAAGAGACATATAAACTACTCTATGTGTGTATAAAAGAACTCTGATTTTCATCAGAGAATCAAACGACACTCCATGGATCCGGTTACAGAATGAAGAGGTAGAACTATATTACTATATACACCAGCTGAATCACAGTTCGCAAATACTTCACAACCATATAGCAACCCCGGAATGACATATGTCTTAGCAAGGAGAAGTCGAACGTTGAGTGGACTGAAATACTGAGTAGCCCACAATGACCTTAATTTAACGTAAGTTTGAGCTATCAGAGAATTGACATGATTTGACCAAGTTAATGTTTTATTAAAAACAATTCCAAGATTTTTGGCCGTCGTCGCGAAAGGAATTGGTTGACCATTTATAGTTAAATCATCAGCAATCACTGGGTTCACCGATTTCTTATGAATTAGAAGGGATTTAGACTTTAAAGGGTTGAGAAAGTATCCATTCGCCATAGCCCAGAGTTGGATTCTGCCCAAGTCAGAATTAAGCTTCTCAATACTTTCCGTAATGAAATTCAATGAGCTACTAAGGTATAACTGGATATCATCCGCGTACATATGAATCTTGCAATATAACAGCTGTTGCGCGAGATCGTTAATATACATGGAAAAAAGAAAGGGCCATAAATTCGATCGATGGCAACGGTTGGGAAGAAACAGTACTTATATGAACAGACTGAGTTCGATGGGCCAAGTACGAGGCAAGAAGCTGTGTTGAAGAAGATGAAAAATTAAAGAAATGACGTAGTTTCATACACAATGTTTGATGATGGACGGGTATCAAATGCCTTAGAATGGTCCAGAAGTACTAAAGATGCCAGTTTGTTGTTGTTTAGTTCACGTCTAATATTCTCGGTTACGTCTGTTAAAGCAGCCACACAACTGTGATTTGGGCGAAATCCTGACTCCATATTGCACATATTCAAACGTTTTCGGATCTGTCCATTCCAGAGTTTCTCAACTGCCTTAGAAAGATAAGATTAGATTCACATGTGGATTTCGGAACAGGTAGTATCCTAGCATGCTTCCATTTGGTGGAAAAATTACTAGACATTATAATAAAGTGAAATATGTGTGTCACGAAAGGAAGTAGCAGTGGTAGAAGAATCTTAAAGATTTTGGGGTCAATATTATCGTGTCCGGTAGCGTTAGATTTCACAAGCATAAAGCTAGACAAAGCATCAAACTGATTCACACAAGAGAATTCGAAACCAATGTTAGGTTAGGGACAATCAGAATTAAAATTATAAAATTTACTGTCAATATGAGTCAAATGTGAATTAGTGAAATCAGCATTGACGTCATCAACATTTATCGTGGGGTTATTGTCATTGCCGTTCCTTTTTCCAATACCTATATCACGAATTATATTCCAAGTTCGGTTGGACTGTAAGGCAAAACCGAAAAGTTTAGAATAAAATTCCGTATTTCGCAATTAATTTCCCTTCTAGCGGTTCGGTACTCATGTTTAAGTTACGGAGTTTTGAAGCGCTTCCATCTAGAATAATCACTATCTCTTCGCCCAATCAGTCGATTGATGTGTGTACTAAACCAGAGTTTAGTTCCCACCGAGACGGATTTAGTTTTCACAGGAACAGCTTCCTCATAAAGGCTTAGCACATTGTCATCAAGGAATGATAATTTATCATCAATGTTGGGAATATAATATAGACTGTCCCAAACAATTTGAAAAAAGTTGTTCTAAAGCACATTAAAATTTATGTTATTGAAATCACGATAGTTGACCAGATTTTCACGCTAGATTTTCACGCTACGCCAAATCCTGGAGAATACCCACGAAAGACAAATCGACACCTATCATATATTTGTCGATTATAAGGCGGCCGAAGCAATGTCTGAGCTTGGTATTCCTGTAAAACTCATACGCCTTTGCAGGATGACCTTGAGGAACACCAAATCCGCAGTGAAAGTTGGTAAAGATCTTACCGAACCTTTTGAAACTAAGCGAGGCCTCAGACAAGGTGACACCCTATCGTGCGATCTCTTTAACATCTTAATAGAGATTATTTTGAGAAAAGCTGCTGTCAACATGAATAAAACCATCAGCAGCAAAAGTCACATGCTGCTCGCGTATGCGGATGATATAGATATAATTGGACGTACAGTTAGAGAAGTTACTGCGGTTTTTTCGAGAATTGAGAAGGAGTCAGCAAAAGTGGGTCTGAAGGTAAATGAGGACAAGACAAATACATGGTTTCAACGAGCAGGGCCTCCACGCGATTAGATATCCGTTATAATTTCGAGGTGGTAGACGAATTTATATACCTCGGATCTGCCGTAAACAAAAACAGCAACGTCAGCCTTGAGATCAAGCGGAGAATTGTGCTTGCGAATAGATGTTATTTTGGGCTAAGCAAGCACTTTAGGGATAAGGCCCTCTCTCGAGTAACAAAGGTCCAATTATACCAGACTCTTATATAACCTGTGTTGCTTTATGGCGCAGAAGCCTGGGTATTATCGTAAGCAGACGAAACATCTGTAGGAGTCTTTGAGAGAAAAATGCTCCGAAAAATTTATGGCCCTATATTGCACAACGGCGAGTATCGGCGACGCATGAACCATGAGCTGTATGAGCTATATCCCGACTTTGACATAGTTAAGCGGATCAAAATAACATGATTGCGCTGGCTAGGCCATGTCAGTAGAATGGATGAAGACGAACTAGCACGAAGGGTTTTCAAAGTATTGCCAACTGGAGAGATAAGTCAAAAGATCGAACTGGTTGGCGAAATATGTTGGCTTAGTTTTGTAAGTTCCCTGACCCCTCGGAGTTGTTCGTGACCGGATAAGTAAGATAAGTAATGTAGCCGACTCGTCAACTGGTTTGTGGTAATAGTATACTTTTAGGCGCAGAATTAATTGCACTGTTATTTACATAATGTTATTTGGTTATTAACAGTAAGTAAAAGCATTTACTTAATCGTAATAGTATTGTCGTCACTGAGTGAGGTGACCGTCGGCGAAAGAAATGGAAGGTGGTCAGTGCAGAGATCGATCACGTTCTTATGATCAAGAGCCGAGCACACTAAAAATTCCACCACCGACGGATATTATACTTATAACCAGTGTTGCCAACATTTTGTGAGCTAAAGGCGTAATTAAAAACCAGAAAAGCGTAAAAAAGGGTAAAAATTTCCTTAAAAAAGCGTAAAAAGCGTTTGGCTTTATTTCTACTCAAAATGACTAAATTTTCAATAGAACACATTTTTTAAAACTAAATACTGTTCTCGAAATGGATTTTGCCCTACGGAATCTTTGAACTCATTTAGTTCTATCCAAAAAAGATCTGTTCGATATTTGTTCTTCCATACACAGTTTCTAATATTATCAATACTTAGTTCCATATTAGAAATGACATCCGCTTCTCTAATATACTATTTAATAAATGCCAGTATTTCGTCTCTATTGCTGTTATAGAGAATGGTATTTACACTAAACAATGATATTTTTTGTAGTGTTCCAAAGTTGGTTGGAAGTTTACATCGGGTTTCGTATATAAGATGTTTAGTGAATATAATACATTTTTCCTTCATTCCTTTCTTTTCGTGTTCTGAAATCAGTGAATCCTTGCACGCTTTTTCAAAACTATGCCCAAGATAGCAAAATTCGTCTAAACAATTTTCAATAGGATCTTTTAAATAATTAAAACTTTTTTTCATTTGTTCTTTCGGTGAAAACAAAAGCACAAGAGGATGACATTTCGTCAGTGCTGTTAAAACAACAAACATGTATTCAAATTACAACAACTCGTCTTATACCATATAAATAATTATACCATAGCAGTAGCAGTACGAGTATATGGGGTGCTTAAGACAGACTGAAGGAATGAAAGAGACTTACATACATATGTATGTAAAAACTTGCAATAGCAATAAATATTCGAATGTATACACGTTGCCACATTTGAAAAGCCAAAAAGCGCTAAAAGCACCAACGGAAAACATGAAAAGCGTACGCATAGCGCTTTTTTTTCCTTTTGGCACTATGGACCCTATTTTCGCGTTTTGGAGGGTCTAAAAAGCACCATAAATAGTGCGAAAAGCACCAAGTTGGCATCGCTGCTTATAACACTCAAAATTTGGGCTATGCTTCGTAATTAAATAACAAACAACGCTGAAAATTAAATTATAAGTATATCTAATGAAATAATATAAAAAAAATAAAATTAAACTACACCCAACGAAATTCAAAACACTTTAATTTATTTGACCGAAATCCTGTGCATCCCTTGAATATATGGATTTTCACGGGAGGCATTTACAGATGTAATAGTGTATTCGTCATTGCCAAGCAAATGATATTATAGGTTTAAACCTTTTCCGTATAATTAAAATTCTCATATATGTATGTTGTGTATGACCAAAATATACACTGAATTTAAGCCATACTAAGCTTTTGTAGAAATACATCGAGATACTGGTTTTGTCTCCCGGTGGTGCAACCGGATGTTATTTTGATGCACCTACAACCTTTCAATCGTTCATTTTTGAGTTGAAACCAGATTGTGGGTAAGGCATCAATGATTATAATGATATTAAGATTGCAAATCGGACAGTTGGGTATATTTTAAAAATTACTCCCAAGTGGACTAATTTTCTTATTTCAAAGAAAACAAAGTTTTAATATTTTTATTGTTATGTATATTTTGCATAGGAAGCATATGCGTTGTTTACTTGAATAATGACAATAAAACTCAATTTCCATTCATTTATACTACAGGTATCAACGAAAAACGGTATTTGTGCAAGTAAACTATTTTATCAGTGGAAAAGGCTAAAACATAAAGGCTAAAACAAAATTTATTAAAAACTATATATGTAAAAATGGACGTAGGCAAATACATATATGTGTCGCCGAGGTAAATTTTATTGATATTCAGGCATAATAACTTTAATATAATGTCTATCTATGTTTGCTCTTTAATGAATTTCAGTACAACCTGCGGGCCATTCACCTGCAATAATTTGATTTATCTGCTAAATTGTGTATTATCAGGGAACGTTTGGCAGAACACCGGCAAACGAGCTCCTATTCTTATCAAGTGGAAGAGGATTTTTCTTACCACTTCTCTTTTTAAGTCGTCGAGGGCAAAACGCGGACCGTTCGCAAACTTGATCCTAACGGGTTTTTCAATAAGAGCGCTACAAAAGTTTTTTTTAATGTTGGCATAGACCATAGACTTGACGTAGCCCCACAGGAAATAATCTAACGGCGTCAAATCGCACGACCGAGGCGGCCAATCACGTTCACCAAACTTGGTTTCCAATAAATTGATTGTGGCATTCGCTGTGTGGCTTTTGGCGCCGTCCTGTTGGAACCACATGTCCTCCAAGTCCATATTATCCAATTGGGGCCAAAAATATTCGGTTATCATTGAACGGTAGCGATTCGCATTCACAGTAATGTGCCGGTCTTGATCATCACGGAAGACGTACGGCCCAATAACGCCGCCGGCCCATAAACCGCACCAAACCGTAATTTTTTCGGGATGCAATGATGACTCATGGATTACGTGTGGATTGCTGTCTGACCAATAACGCATATTTTGCTTATTGACGAAGCCATACCGTCAGGAATGAGCCTGATCGCTGATTGTTGAGGCCTCTTAAAGTTGAGGCCACTGACTCCAAATTTCGGTAGTAAATTTTAATAATTTTGGCTCGTATGTCTTTCCATGATGACATGGCAAACCTTACTGAAGAGAAATGTCAAAAGAGCGGGAAAAATATGGCGTCGTTTGCTGTCCCTATTGACTTACTTTTGTAGCGTCTCTGTTGAAAAACCCTTTATATGCTGGAAGTGGAATTACGGGAACACTGAACTTACCGTGTCAAAATGCGAAAACTCCCGCCTTTTTAAGTATGTGTTACTTTCGTTGAAGGCATTTGAACAAAGGTCAATCTTTTATTTTCAAAATAATATGTCAAATTGCTCTGAAAAATTTGATGATAATATGTTTTTCTAATTATGTTCATTATGACACGTCGCACAGTGGCGCCCGTAGAGCAATGAGATTGCAAAAATCAACATTTTCATGTGCGCCTACAAAATTTTGAATAAACCCATCTTATAGGAAATGTTTCAACGATTTCAAATATGATACCCTTAATAATATCAGATTTTTAATGTAGAAGATATAACCATTCAAAGTTGACCGATTTTTGGTTATCAAAAAATACACAATTTTTGGTTAATTTGGTGCGATTTCAGGTGTAATAAACGAACATAAGGCAACGAATCTTTTTTATTTCTATTGACTGATGTATTTATTAAATAGAGGGTGTTCAAAAAACTTTCCGAAAAAATTAAACGCGCGACAGCTTGGATCAATATGAATATATTTTGTTCTAGCACCACTGTTCTAACGGCTACAGTTTTCTAGTTATAGCGTCTATCTATCCGTTTTTTCACTATTTTTCAAATTTGACGGAAAATCACATTGGCTTCTAGAGATAAAAACGACATGGTTCCAGAAATTGTATGGCGTACATCCCTTGCATATTCAAGACATATGTCTGTGGAAACCCTATGCTACGTTATTGTTTTTTAAGGTATGTGATTTATATTTTTCATTCTGTAATGTTTTGACTGGCAATTTGTTTCATCTAATAGTTTGAATATTTCATTTTCTGTCGGTTGCTTACCTAAGAGCCTCCGCCAAAGTCTGCTCCTAATATTCTGATACAGACACAGGATGCTCAAAAAACTACTCATTGAAATTAGCAGGTACGCACCTAACTTAAAAATTACTTTGGCGTACAATAGCCAATCATCCATTCACACAACAATATTGACTTATGGTCCCTACACGTAGGCACAAACATAAATTATTCCGACACGTGCATAATATCAAAATTGCATAATTCAACCTAAATCCGTATGTATGCAGGTAACAGGTATATTTCTAGGCATGGTAGCATAACCCTTTTTATAAACCCTTAATACAAAGGGTACCTATCAGGTAATTATACTATATATTGCAAAATAAGCATTAAAGTACGACTTAAAGTTGGCGCAACAAGTACAATTTAAAAATTGAAAGTTAAATTAAATTATTTGACCTGTTTAAAAAGTCAACCACACCAACGTTTTTCGCGGAAGATGCTTTAGAAGAACTCGATAGCTTATACAGAAATATTGAGAAAATATAAAGTATAAAAAATAATCTTTATCTGATATATGCAAAAATTATGGCAAAATGGATTCAATCCAGTCGAACGATTGGGAAATTCAACTCCACATACGAGGACTGGCTTAATGGCGACACCATCCTGAAGACACCATGTTGACAGAAGATAAACCCACCACATCAACCGGAGGAGAAAAAGAAAGGCCAAAAGAATTATGGACGAGTGTTCAATTTTCACAAGTAAGAGGAAAGTTGCCGATGCCACCAACGACTTCACCACGAAGTATTTCACGGAAGTGCTGTCAATGAAATATACAAAGGATGATGAATAAGTTAGGTTGCATATTACGAAATCTGTTGGTGACGCTATCCCATTGTGACTAAAAAGGATTAAAGAAAGCACACATTAAAAAGTATGGTTCCGAAGACGCCTTGGCCTTGTTTATGGTTTAGAACTTTCCAAAAGAAATATGAGATACTACGGGCATCTTCAATTCGATACGGGGTTGACACTTTACTCGGAAACAAGAATATTTCGCTAGCCAAAATAATTTCACGACCACAGCATACGGCGTTACGGTAGCCTTGGTGAAAGCCAATCTGCAGGCTCTATGGGCCACACAGCAAAACGGATTTTAGAGAGTCTTCCTGAAAATGAGTTGGAAATTCTTCTTAAGAAACTAACATTGATCACTAAATGAGGCTGCGATGGATCATCCGGACAAAGCGTTCATAAGAAAAGGATATCTTCATATGACGCTACACTATCGAACGGAAATATGTTTATGGCATCTGCTGTTCCTTTGCGGCTAAATTCTGATGATTCCTTACACTGAAAAATCCACGGCCCGCATCAGAGCATTATTGGCCACCATTAATGTTTCAGTTTGCAAGGGTATCGGCAGAACTCATAAGGACACTGAAGAACAAATAAGCAAGATTAAGCCCACAAAGCTGCAAATTAGAGAAGGAAAATATATTGAATGTACTTACGAGTTTCACCTGACCATGTTTGACGGAAAAGTCGTAAACGAACTGACTGGAACAACCTCAACATTGTCAAGAGTCAGAGTGGGAAGAACTTCTATACTTTGAACGATGCTACAAACGAGGAGAATTACGAATATGGAATGGAATATGTTCTTGCTAAAATTGGCGTATACCACAAGAGGAGGGAACTTCGATGGAAATTCATTAATTAAGGATACGGAAAAGTTCAGAAAGAAGCAAATACAGGATACTTTTTTTAAACAAGTGGGATTAAAAGTAGACTGTCGCAAGTACGGATACTGAAACTCAAAGGATGGAGACACTTTTAGGAGTTTTTTTTTGAAAATGATGAGGCAGTAACTGGAATCACTGAAATTGACAATCAAATCGTGAAAAGATTGGGAACGATCTTGAATGTTTTCAACTGCAAAGAAAACGTTAATTCTACAAAATATGGAGAATATACATCGAAATAAATCTGCATCACTTTTAGCGGAAATGTATCCACAGAAGGAGTTGGCCCCGACAGTCCATGAAATATTGGTGCATGCCAAAGATATAATTCAATACCAGCCATTACCAATTGGAGAGATTTTTTAAGAAGCACAGGAGTCTGTTAACAAACTGTTAAAAAAAACAGATTGCAGAACACATTCCAATCATCAAGATTGAGGCAAAATGAGGATCTCTTCAACATGTTGGCAACATCTTCCGATCCATTTATTTCTTACCTGCGGCATATGAAGTCACGAATAGAGTTAGAAAGTAATTATAGTTTAAAAATGATTAGTCTTTAAGAAATACATTCTCTTACGAATTGTAATGAATCATAGAGTAAATTTATAGTAGAGCCGCCATTTGTCTCATCTGACGTTTCCTTTCACACTCTTCGTGATGCGGTCGGTGTGATAGAGAGATGTTTGACGAAAAGTGATATACACCAGGTGGAATTACAATAACTTCTTGCTTTAATTTTTCATGCCATTTTGGTGAAAAACTGTGAAATTTAAATGTGTTTTAAACTTTTTTATTGACTGTTATTGTTAGCATACATTTGTGTTGTATTTAACACAATAATTTTAACACACAAAACGAAATGCCGTTGTTGTTATTTTGTTCGTTGTTTTGAACCATTGCCTCTATCTGGTATTAGTAAAGCAATTCTTTTCAACATCAAACGTATACATCACACGAGGACAAATGTCAGAAATTTGGTGAGTGAAAGATTTTCTCTACCCATATTTACTCTATGGTAATGAATATTTGACAGAAAATTTTAAAAAATATATTTAAAACAAAAAAGCCTATTGTTTTAATTTGTTAGGTAATAATTTAAAATATAAAAACCTTAAAAAAGAACTAAAGAAAATCTAAAATTGGTAAAAGTATAACCCTAAAATTGATTTTCTACAAATTTTAAATTTAATAACACTCCAAACACTCGTTACAACAATTACCTAATTATTCGATTATATTATTCGGTTCAAAAGATATGATTTTTGCAACGAATAAACTCAAATCGGGCCACTGTTCGACGGTAAGAATAAATGGCTCTAATACGTGGGCTTAGTTAAATTAATTAAAATTATTTGCGTTGAAAAAAATTGTGTAATTGCTATTTATTTTGGATAATTTTAAATCCCATGAAGGGATTAGGGAGAGCTTCTCACAAACCAGTGAGCTTTGCACGTTCTAGTTTTACACTCACAGATTGGGACCTACAGTTTTACACCGGTTCCGAACGGTATTTTGAGATCCCTTTTTTGATAATTGCTGAATATATTTTTGGTACTCTGGTGGTAACACTGCAATATTGATATTTAGAAAAGTTATGGATGTTTTCTGCTTCTGTTGGAAAAAAAAAAGTATGGGTTCCAAGTTATGAACATCGGTATTCGTTTCTTAACAATATATTTAATTCTATATGATTCGATCTGAAATTATTTCTCAGAAGATTATATTCAATTTGCTTTGAGCTATACAGATCAGGATATTTCTGCAGTTAAAAAACATGTAAACAGTCGGAACCATAATTTGAACCCAAGTTGGAGGACGAGAGCTGACGAGAAGAGTCACAAACTTCGAAACGATATCTGCCAATGTGAGTTCAAATTCTGGTTCCAACTGTTTACATTCCCCTACTTGCACAAAAACCCTGATATGTAGAACTCAATTAATTATTATTTGTATTTTTTTTCGGAGTCGAACTTGTATGAAACGCTGGAGTTGTAGTAAAGTCGTGCGTTTCAAAATGTTGGAGTCGAAGTTGTCAAATTTTTTGAAAATTCACAATTACTCTAATGTGCAAGCTGATTTATTTTCTATTTAAATATGCTTAAAAATATTTTTTATTTTTGCAGAATATCCCTGAAAAAAGGATGTGTCACGACATTTTTTTACATGTTTTATATACCGTTGGACGCACTCTTTCATATGATACTAATATTAAGCGTGTTTTGGTTACACCGCTTGCTTATATAATCGCTAAGCGAAGACTTAGCGAGAACTTAGCGATGCAAATCATTTTCGCTAAGTTTAAACAAAATTTTTTTTGCCATCTTCATATTTTTGAATAAAATCAAAAATACCGTTTTCTTTACAACTTAGCAAGCGATAATCGCTTGCTTGTAACCAAAACACGACTATTGTTACTTTGCCTTTAGTTAAAGTACAAAATTGGTTGCAAACTATTCGAATACCTTTTCTAAAAACGGTCCAGCTCACCGGATCTTAATGCTAGACACGAAATAATTAAAGTATCATTGTAAAGCACACAAAGCTAGATTTTGAAGGGTGGGCAATTGAGGCTTTTTTTTTGAGTCGCTCTAATGTTTATGAGTTTTCTTGTGATTCAATGATTCAAAGCAAAATTGTTGTGCGTTTGGAAACAAACATCATAATAAAAATCAATATATTCAGTCTTATTGAACTGAGTTCTTAATACATTTCATATTATTTTGTATTGAATTTCCCAACATATTCTAACCTCGTCTACTAAATGAATTCATGAATTCACAATTGTTTACATATGGTTTGAGCAAACAACACAATATTTTCTCACTCGCTCAATTATAATATTTAGTGCTTTAATGCACAGGCATTTACAAAATTGATTAAAAGTAATGCCCCTATTACGGATTACAACTCGACTCAGTTGAGTTGAAATTTCAGTTGAAATTTTACAATTTGGTATTATCGATAACAACTTAACCTGTCAAAAAATTGTAAGTTTAAGTTAATCGTCTTACAACTTTTTTGTGGTAATACCGATTACAACCCTGTGCAAGTGCGGTTAACAAAAACACCAAAAATTACAACTCATCAATAGCAGTTGTAAATCAATTATTAGCGAAAAATGAGAAGCGGGTAAATACAAATTTTTACTTTTCTCTTAATATAATTTATTAATCAGCGATTTGGAAAAATTTTAGAAAAAATAGAGTTACAACAAAAGAACAATTTGAAAAACTTGATGAACTTATGGAGAAGCATGCCGAAACTGGACGAGGCAAGCCACAATTCAGATGCAGCAAAAATAAAAGCAAGGAATTGTGGGAGGATTTTGCCATACAACTAAACAGACCGCCATCAAGAACTGCGCACGAGTGGGGACGAGTAATAATTTATTTTCCCTTTTAACTTACAATCATAACGTTTAAGCCGGAATCACAATGCAAGCAACATTTTCAAAAGGCGTTCACAATGCAAGCAACAGTTTACTTCGAATCGAGATGTTTGTTCTAACAGGTGATACCAGTATTACGGCCAATATATCAAGGCAACAATACAATATATTTTGTTTTCACGTCAAAGTTAACACAAATGTTTGTCAAGAATAAAAGTAAGCCAGAAATTATAAAACCAAATACATTTGAATTTGATTCCTCATATAATGAACAGAAGGAAAAGCAAATCATTTAAGTTGTTCTTATAACACAACCTCTATTAGTTGCATCATGATTCAAATGTCACAAATGTCACATCCAGGGTTGTATTTTGAATATTAAAAAATTTTAATGTATTTAAACATATTTGGTATTAAAAGATTCTACAGATAAAATAACGTTTTATAATGCGTCTTTTAACACAAATGGGTTCAATTTTCATTGATGTTTTTAAGTTTGTAAATGAAATTCGAAGTACAGCGCCATCTACCGCTTACTAGTACATTATTTATTCGAACAAATATGTTGCTGGAGTAGGAGTAGATCAACTTCAGCGACAAATTGGAGTTACATTTTTGTAAAAAAAACGAAAGGCCATTATGTGAAATTCTGTGTGTGAGAACGAGATAGCATGAAAAACGAAATTGTCGCTTGCATTGTGAATGCGGCTTTAAACTGTAGTAGCCCTTTCTGTTGAGATAAAGATGTTGCATCTCTTTTTTTGGTGAAATGATGCGAACGTGAGTCCCATTGATACATCCCAATATTCCCGGGAACCCACTTTTTGAATAAAATTCAATCTTTGAAGCGTTTTGCTCCTCTTCACTCACTTGGGTTTTATCCATTTCCCATAAATACGCTGCTCGAGGATATTTAAAACCTCTTTTATTACTACAATACGGTAGGTTGTGCCAGTCCCACATTAAAATCGTTTCCACTGCACTTCTGATAACTGCCGTCAACGAGGAACCTGAGAGTTGCGCATAACTTTAAAATATGAGGTATATCCGTACCTCGCAAAGGCTTATGAAAATGCTCCTTCAGCTCATCTAGCAGATAGCAAAATGCTTCCTTATTTAAACGAAAGAAACTTCTAAATCTGCAAACAAAAGTATTAAAAAGCCATTCAATTATAACCACATCCTTTCTAACTTGGTGCTTGGAAGTTCCAAGGGATTAGAGTGATCGCGGAGACTTCTTCGTATGCGCAGCACGTCAATGTTTTCATCAACACTTTCATCGTTGTAAAATGAATCCAAACTAATATCCATTTCTTTATTTATTTTCAAAAAGAACACTCACAAACAAAAACTGAAAATTACTGTTTTAATTTTTTGTCACAATAGTATCAGCTGTTTAATCAGTTGTCAAATCATTGCTTTTTTAGGCTGGCAACATCAACACAATTTCAACTGGAACAAGTTGTAATTCGTAATACCATAATGGAGTTAAGTTGTTTTAAAGTTAAGTTGTTTCAACTCCAACTCAACTGAGTTGAGTTGTAAACCGTAATAGGGGCATAAATTAATGAGAGTGGTAGAAATGAAATCAAGTGAATAAAACTTCGTTTTAAAATGACTTTGTCAAAAGTACTTATAGTTCTTTCGGAAATTCATAGTTTTTGGGATACGTTCAAACATAATGTAATTTTTATCATGAAACTTTTTCAGAGGAAAATAATTTGAATTATAGAGAGCAAAAATGGGGAAAACTTATATCGCAATAAATACGAGTACGATACAAATTAAAATGAAGAGTGAGAAATAAATTCACACCGATGTGCGTGTACACATATTCACATTTGTGTATAAACTGCCATACATGCATTTTATATATTTAGTTTTTACAAAAATGTATGGCAAGTTTCATTTCCGCTTCAAGCAAATTTACGGTGGTTCGCAGTAGGTAGGCTATGTTGTCTATATGGTGATTTCCCAAAGTAAGTGATATCTTTCACAACATCGAAACCAACCACCTCGAACTGAAGATCTGTCCATTGCATATTCGACTATGAATCCTTATAGTTTTTAAATAAATAAATAGTTAAATTTAAAAAGAAAGAATGCATTTAATAGTGGTTCGCAATGTTGAAAATACATTACAAAAGTGAAATAAAATAAATGGAACTGAAAATAAAACGAACTTAAATAACACTGTGCAACAGTGAGTCTCGGGCCTCAACCAAACCAAAAAATTGTGAAAGTACTGTTTGTGGTAGCACAGAACAAAGAATTTGGAGGTGGGTCAGGGCCCTATTTCAGAATTTACTTCAAAATATCCTAAACGGCTTGAAATATAGGATTACAATCTTTGACAATATTGTAGTTATTTTCCCATTTCAGACTTCCCTCTAAAATATTTCTAAGGAAAAGGACATTGTTAATCGATTATTTCACGAAACGTTATGAAAAATTTCAAATATTTTATATGTTTTGACATTTCATGCCTAACGGTAAATAAATTGCGGTAGCTGTCTCGAAAAGAATTACAGGACTTACACCAGGTGGTATTACAAAAATTTGAGACTTAAATTTTTCATATCGGTTTCAGGAAAATCTGTGAATATTAAACGTATTTTGGTCCTTTTTGATATATTTTATTGTATATCTTTGTGGTGTATTTGCACAAAAATTTTATAGCACAAAACGAAATGCCGGTGATTTTTTATTGGTGGTACATGGTACCTGCAATATGTTGCTGGAGCCTTTATTTTTCAGCGTGTATGTCATTAATTTTCAGAATTAATATCAAAAATATTGGAAAATTAATAATTATATGTATTCATACATGTATGTTTGTATCAGAGTAAGGAGAGCCCTTCATTTTCGGTTCCTCGAAAAAATTAAATCGGCACGGGAGTTTAATTTTTAATTCTTTGATGATTTAAATCTTTTATACTCCCGAGTTATATTCGAGCTCCCGATTTAAATCAAAAAGAATGATTCGCGAGTCAAATTTCACAAAATATAGCAAAGCGGGAAACAAATTTTGAAAATTTGATGATACGGGAAAATTGTTTGAAAGGAGGGGTAAGTCGTAACGAATAATTATGAACCTAAATCTTCAAAATGCAGCAAAAAACTGGGCGAAAGGGTAACTATTGAAGATGCGAGAAAAATGGATTTGAAAGATTAGGAATGCGTCAAAATTATGTGAATATGAATAAAACAGGAAACTTGAAAATGCGAGAAACATCTTTTGGAAGGGTAGGAATGTACAAAAATTGTGCATGTGTATAAGAAGGCTAAAAAGGGCGTCAAATGGGCAAATCTTTAAAATTTGAGAAGAATCAAATGCGGATAGTTGAGGAAAGTGGCAAAAATTCTGAAAGTGGTTAAAAAAGGGTAAAAAGTTTGGCGAAAAGGATAAAACTAGAACATGCGAGAAAATCGTTTGAAAAAGTTAAGAATGATTAGGCAAAAATTGTGTATGTGGATAAAAAGGTGGCAAAAGAGGTAAAACTGGGAAATGCGAGCAAAATCGTTTCGAAAGATTAGGAATGTGGAAAAAATTGTGAATGTGGTTAAAAACGGGCAAAAAAGGGCAACATCGGTCAAACTTGAAAATGCTACCAAATCGTTTGGAAAATTCTGAATGAAAAATGAGTATGAAGAGGTAGAATTGCAAAATGCCCGAAAGTAGATTCACATTGGTTGGGATTGTGTTACAAAAAAAAAAGTATCTAGGACAAAGTGAGTGTGAAACTGCAATAAGTGAGAAAAATCTGTATGGAATCACTAAATAGTGTTTGTGGGGAAGATTTGGAATGTGTTACAAATCTGGTCACCAATTACTGCGTTGAGGGTAAAGAGGGAAATCCTTAATGGTTTTTAATTGCAAATGTTTATTTACCGAATCTTTAGACTGCGTTTCACGTAAAGTGCCGACAATGGAGTTAAGTTTTAACTAAGAGATTGTACCGTTAGTCTTTAATATCATCAGTGTCGCCTTTGGTATAGGTTTCGACCGAAACTAGTTTATTAGTATTACAAAGCTAGCAAGAATTGGAACCGGTCCCAATTAGAAATCGGTGTCGATCGATGTTAGATCCAAAACATCCACAACCCCGTGCAATCAAGACCTCTTTTTCCCGCATTTTGAGCTTTTACCATTTTTTTACCCAAATAACCATTTTATCTACGTGCACTATTATTAACACATTCCCAATCTTTTTTTTTTCTCGCATTTTGCAATTTTACGCCTCTTTGACCTTTTCATTCTTTTTTATCCACTTTTATATTTTACCCAGTTTTGACCTATTTTACAACCATATAATTTTTATGAAGAAGACTTCTTGCATATTATTATTTTGCTCTTTTTACGTAGAAACACAATTTTTAACAAAAGCAAATCATCTCATGTATTTTTAGTTATTATTTTTTGTTTTTTAGGTTTTATATAATTTGACTCTTTTCGTAGTTCAACCATTTTTTAAGAATTGAATAAATTCGCAATCATTACAAACTAAATTTCCCGTTGTTACAATTTTTACCCTTTCTATTTTTTTTACCCTTTCTACTTTAGTAGCTTTATTTAAACTTATATTCCAATTATTGGTCGACCTCAAGACCCAATCATTACATACTAATGACCTCGTTAGTTGTAGATTTTCAACAAATATACTATTCACTTAATATATGTACATTCCCCATTGTTCCATCCGATTTTTTAGTCTTTTTATAATTCTGCCCTTTCTTATAGCAGTTGTATATCCAAATTCAAAAAATCTCTCACTCCCAGTAAAATAAAAATTAAAGTCTGAAACGAGTTTTTATTTATTATATTTGATTCGCTCGGGAGCGATGAAAAAAAAACAACCATTTTAAAAATTAAATTCGCTCAAGATTTTAGTTTTTTAAACTCTTTTAACAGTATTATTATCTTAACAATATTGATTTTAGCTTTTATAGGCAATCACCACATTTGCAGACGTTTCGACCAACTGGCCCACAAATGAATAGTGACTTAAGGACGGCTTTTATGCGTGTCATAAGGTTATCGCCTATATTGACAAACTGCGTAAAATTCCAGCTGCCTTTTTACCAAATGTATGAAAATGTCAGGTGGTGTCGTGAAGTTTTTTGAATGGGAGAGGATCGCCAAATCAGCAGGGACTCTGACATGTCACTTCTTAGTCACTGATGATGTCTGTAGGAAATTTCCAACTGGGGTTACATACAAGTTGAATACCTGGCGGTGGTAAATCCCATGAACGAACATCGTTTTCGTAAATTTGACATTCCGGAACAAGTTTTTGATGCCTGCGAAGATATTTGCCAACCAAGATATTGTTAATCGAGATTTGTTTTAAAAAAATCAAGGCATTTCCTTATTACTGACTATTTGAATGAATAAATTAACTCTGATTTCCAATAAACAGTCAATCATTTACATTTTCGCAATCCATAAACGTATCTCTCCATATTGTTGTAAATTACGTTTACGATTGCCAGTGGAACTACAATTCGCACAGAATTCCAGGGATGATATAAGTTTTAGCAAGAGTTCGCCACATATGTAGTGATGTGCAAGATTGCATCGTCAACGGTGACCTTAATTTGTAATATGCATGATCGATCAATCAGTTTCTATTATTACTTTTCCATTTCAAATGAAAACAATTCCCAGACTTTTGGTTGTATATCCTACTGTATGGTTCCGTTAAAAGGGTTATGTTTAAATGTGAGTCTGTTACTTTTTGCAGAAACTGTATACATGTAAGCTGTTCATGTTCATTTATTATTGACTAAAGGGTGTCAATTCGGATCGACCCATGGTGTTTTTTTTTGTGGGATACAATTGTTATCCAGTATCTCTGGGAATCATGGCTAAAAGCCGCAAAATATTAACTCGCTGAGAAATGTTCAATTAGTCTCAATAAGTTTACGTCACTAGTATAAACTCGGTTAACTTAATTATTTATCCGCCATTTCGACATACACGGACAATTTTGTTTTTATCACAAAATGTCATTTATCTTTTCTTACAGCATATTTTCTGCTGGAAATACGAATCACAATACGAAAACAACAATTTTCCCAGTGAATTATTAACGAGAATTTTATGTCAGATGGTCAACCAGGATGCAGTTACGTCGTACTTTACCAGGGCAAAAGGATTTTCAGGTATCTGATATGGAATCTTGCGGATGGTTATTTCCCTCCGAAAGTGCTGTGTTATAACTGAATGCAAATATTGGTTGTAACGATACCGGATTCGATATTTAAAGATGAAATATAACGTGAACAGGGAGAATGACAATTGGTTTTTATTTCTGTTATAGTATGGTTATGACTTTTGAGTTTGTATTTTTCAATCAAAGTTATATTTCATGCTAAGTTATTGGGGCCAAAAGTCGAGAGTAGTTTAACTGCCATGACTTTTTCAAAATTTTTGTAGTGTATAAGTGTATATCATATTTTTAATATCACAACAACCCAATATTTAGTTTACCGAGGCAAAAATAATACATGTCTATTATAAAAGACTTTCTATATATTTACAAATACACGCACTTGATAACCATCTCCAATTCGTTTATTACAAAACTGGTACGTAAGTTTGTATCTAAATATCTATCTAAATAAAGCAGCAAACACATCTTGTGTAAATCTTAAGCCTCGTATTCAGCTCTTATAACACTTTTGTTAACATGAGAAGTACACTCTGAAGAATCTGCATTTTTTTGTTGTTTGGATGCAAATATAACATGTGTTTGGAGCTTGTCGTAAATATAATTTACTTGTGCCCAAACACAATGTGTTTGCAATTCAATATTACATGTTTGAGGCACAATGATAAATATGTTATAACATATGCATTTGTGACCCAAATGTATTTGTGTTTGTGATATAAATACAGCCGTGTTTGTTGCACTGTTTATGCTTTCTCGAGAGCAAGAGAATAAAAGAGGGGCAACGGGTGTGTACATCTTGTAAGTGTGTGTCTGTATTTTTGCATTATTCTCTGAGTGAGTGATTCATAAATATTCCTGAATGTGCGTGCAAATTGCAGATGACGTCAGTGTTTCTAATTTCGGCTGATGTATTGCATTTTAATTTCATGTATTCAGTCGTCTGTCATCGGACACAGATGTCAAAAGCGCCATATCAGTGAAACAAGAATAAACAAACGCTCGGACGGTTAAATGGTGTGTGATATTGCTTTGGTTTTTGTGTATGTGTTTCGCATATACTTATGTGTGCTACCAAAGTGATAAACGATTTTGAGGAAAGAAACTGGAATGGGCAATAACGCGAATCCCTTTTTCTGCCCGAGCCTCTACTGAAAAAATCGGAATGGCGGGCCATTTGTGAAACATAATAAAAAATTCACACGTAATTAATACACACTTGTCTTGCATGAACTAGAGTTCTATATAAGTATAGTGTTTCTGTACAAACGCATAGTGATAATCAAGGCATAGTTGAAACCTTCTGAAAATAAAAACGTGAGACACAACAAAGAAAGGAGAAGCAAAAAACCGTCAGATTCTCATTTCTAAAAAAAAGTAATGCATTCAGCAAGTAAATGTAAGAAGGGTCTTTTTAAATATTTAAATTTTTTGTATTAATTATTTATTTTAAATATAATAAATATAGAAAGAAGAATAATTCGTTTGGATATATTATTATGTTTGGGAGAAAATACGCATGTGTTTCCACTTAAGTATATGGAAGTTTGGAGGAAACTCACGAATGCTGCCACGCAAGTAAATGGATGTTTGGGATGAAGCACACATATGTTTCCACGTAAATGCATATATATTTGTCAGTAAATATGCTAATGTTTGAATTTAAATACACCTGAGTTTGGGACTTGCAACCATTTAACTGTTTGAAGTGTGTTCCAAACACATACATGGTTCCTGCAGAACATGTTTGGGAGAATATGTTACAGAGGCCGTTTTTTCCAGCGTGTATATTCATAAAAAATAGAGAAAATTCCACTCACGTTTCATTGGCTGCTTAAGAAAATTGCACAAGAGCTGAATATGGAGCTTTACTTGTTGAAGTTTTTGAAACATTAGGTGAAATCTAATAGCTGGTTTGAGAGTTGTGTATGTGTTTTTCCATAATAGCCTCATGATCACGTAGGCGTGATTCATGAGCCAGAATACTAAAAATTTTAGTCGGGCACGCAATTGAAATTTTTAATCCAGTGCACTCTCGATCACCTGATTGAATTTAATTTTAATCACGATCACGCGTGACTTATGCGTGCTTCACTACTAAATATCTTTAAACAAAATTTAAAAGGGGCTTATCACGATATTTTTATGGATACCAACGCAGTCTGGGTGGCTATTGCTCATATTGTCAAGATCAATATCAGCTGACATGTTTCTTATGAATTTTGGGAACTCGTCAAATTCTTTGTAACTAGGTGACCCTGCTTAATAAAACCCACATAGTGTGGTAAATTTCATGAATTCACTTTTCACTCGCAGATCTCAAAAACAACGGAAAGTAATGTAAAAATGCAGTTATATACAACAGTAAACTATGAAAATACAACACAGAGGGAGAACTTTAATTGGGTTTTACTTAAAAACTTGTTTTCACGCACTAGGTGGGTTTTGATATACATACATACATGGTCAGATATATAAAATTTCTTAGTGACTTAGTGGTTCATCAGCGCCCTAACCAAACGGCTGTAAATAGGATGACGGAATTTGGGATGATTGTTCCCCTTATGGAGTAACCGTCAGCTAAGAAGGAATTTTTGGCAATTCTAATTGGGGGCGGTAGCAATCGGCGTGGCACTAAATCGAAGAAATTGCGATTTTGCCCAAACGCCTCGTCCGAGAAACATGAAATTTGATGTGGATTGTCCTTTTACAAAATAAAAAATAGCAAATTAAGATTTTTTCGAAATTTCAATTATGGGCGTGGCAATAAATCATGAAATTTGGTATTGATATTCCTGTTTGAAAAAAAGTGAATTCAGGATTTTTTGAAATTGCAATTAGAGGCTGTAGATATGGGCGTGGGACTAATCAGATAAATTGCAGCTGTAACCAAATGCGTGACTTATAATCGTGAAATTTGGAGAGTATGTTCTTCTCCTGGAGTAAAAAAATGATTTGCGATTTGATTTCAGCTAGGGTCGGCTGTAAATAAAGCATATTAGCACCCTGATCAAACGACTGAAGTAAGGACTATGCAATTTGGTGTGGGTGCTCCCCTCATGCAGTAGACCCCATCCAATTAGGAATTTTTTAATATGTAATTTGGGGGCTGAGGTAATGGGCGTGACATTAAATCAGACTATCACGCATTCTGACCAAACGAGTGGTCCTAGAATCACGAAATTTGGTGTGGATGCTCCTATTTTAGAGATGCTATAAATGAGATTTCCGAAATTGGGTTTGATACGGAAGAAATGAGGGTGTGACAAGACATTGAAACGCCCGAAACCCGGTTAGCCTTTACCGGAAACCGGTTATTTAAAAAAAATTATTGTGTGAACAAAGTGGAAGTATTTTTTTTTACAACACCGACTTTAAAATGGGAAATTTTTTAAATAATCGCCTTTCAAAATCCATTTTTGCAGTTTGTTTGATTAACAAATTTTTCACAAGTCGATCTTCGGTTTCAGTTGAGCAAATCCGGACTTTTAAGAAAATGTGCTTGCCCTTTTTTGCGAAATCAGTTGGTGACTGACTGACAGTCAATTTAACTTATTATTCCTTTTCTTAACTGATACACATGCATTAGTTTTAAACATCTTTCTCTTCCTTTTAACAGAGGTGTTTAATGAAAAGAGTATAAGAAGACAAATGAAAGAATCGTTTAATTATTATTATGATATATTATACTCTTTTCAATCAGGAATAACTTTCCCTCAACTCATCTTTCCCTTTCGGGAATTGTATTATAACGTCATTCTTGTTTCTATCAAGGTAATGGGTAACGAACGAAAAATAATGGGGGACAATGGGGAATTGCACAACACGATTACACATTACATACCGATTAATGGAGAAAATAATGGGTACTTACCCACGATAATAGGGAAGTACCCATCACGATTACCTACTACATATGGGGAATGGGTAGGCGGCCTTTACCCATTACCCACGGCGATGGGGAATGGGTTACCCAGGGTATCGCATTCCCATACTCATTTTTAATCGAAAATATGAAACAATTAGAAAGAGAGTCTATGTTTCAGAAACTGAGCGTCCCATCGAAAAACTAACTAATTTTTACGGATTTCTAAGGGATTTTCATAAAGTGGTCCAATTTGTATGGAAGAATTTTTTTTTTGTCGAAATTGTCAAAATAAGATAATCGCTAAACTAAAACAATAGCTATAACTCGGAAACTGTGCATGCAATCGCAAAATTAATAAAATTTGAGCTTTAAGCTCATAGCTGTTAAGGAGGCAATAGCTATTGTTTGATTTTAGCGATTTTCTTAATGTTGCGATTTTTTGATTTTTTTATTATGGGCGGTAAAAATAGGCACCCCCACTGAATCAAAGCAATATTTGTTATAGCCGAAAGTGTAATCTTAGATTCATCTAGGAAGAAGAAGGAACAGAAACATGTTTTTAAATTTTTTTCGATAATTAATGTTTGGGGATTTGGAGTTCAACTGAATAAATGAGAGTTCGGACCAATATCTAGACGCTAAACTTATTTGAGTTGGAGCAGGCAGCGTGACAGTAAAGTTGATTATTAATAGTTGTAGAGAAACGGCAATCAATTTTGACGTTCTGTATCAGGGAAACACGCTATTGCAAGTACGAGGACAAAACATACGAGCAGAGAAAAGGTATTCCCGTGGGTTCTCCGGCATCACCGATTGTGGCTGACATTATAATGGAGGTATTATTAGATATGACACTCAACTACCTGACGGAGACAGAAAATCTTGATGAAATACGTGGATGATATATTCGTGGTCATTAAGGAAACTGAGGTGGAAAACACAATTACGGCACTAACTTCATTCAACAGACAGTAACAATTCACTGTGGAAAAGAACAGGACCACAAGCTTCCGTATCAGGATAGTTTAGTCATAAGACAAGGAAACGCTCTCCAAATACACTAGTATCAAAAACCGACAGAAGGACTAGAAGTGATATACAGTTTCACGAGACGACTAAGCAGAAAGTACGAAAAATACTCCTTTGAAAAATTTTCCGAGAAGGACGATTGAAGAGTTAATTCCTCGATTGGGCGACCGACAAATAAAATTAACATATCCGAGGCGAAAATATACAAATCGACAGCATATATTCCTAGACTATCGGAAAGGATAAAAACTCGGACATGTACGATAAGGGGAAATATGAATTGACAGTTAAGTCTCATAGTACGCTAAACGATCCATTCAGCCGGACCAAATCGAAAATGGCAAAGAGGACAAGCCCAATGCGGTGTATAGAATACCGTGTAATACCCAAGTTATGTGGACTTGGTCATTATATTATGTGGACCATTTTTAATGGAAACAGCAAAGTTACAAAATTCATTATTAACCCTTAGAAGACAGTTAGGTTTTACTTATGATCTACCACTTGGGTTAAGATTTGTGTTTTGGAATGGTCGGAAACGTATAGTGAAATTTTATGGCGATAATTTTTGTAGAACATTTTGACCACGGCCCCCGTCATTTTCGAGCAGTTTTTTGCGAGTTTTCAAAAAAAGTAAAAATTATGGTTATACGTGACAGTTAGAGGGTTAATTTGTTCTACAAAAATGTTTATCTGAATCTTTTCTATAAAACTTCTGAACATATTTTGTGCCTCAAAAGTAAGGAACACACAATTTTGAATGCCGATATGTTGCAGGAAAGTTCCGAGGGCGGAAATTTTGACCCGCCCTAAAAAAAAATTCTGATCAGATCTGGCAAAACGCCAATACACGTGTATTTTTTGTAGACCATTCTACCAGAATGCGTTGACAGAACCCCATCATTTGTTTTTTGGTGTCGCAAATTATAGATTTTTCATATATTAATTTTGAAATATAATAGTAATAAAATGATAAACTGTTTTTAATTTCGCAATGATTTCATCTTTCGAATAACAACTAAATAATTTAAATCAATCAATTAATCAATTAATTTTATACACTTTATTAGATTATGATTCATGGAAAGTGCTTTCAAATTCGGACATGATTTTCAAATTACACAGGCATTGCAAACTGGAATATGATTTACTTTGAATTTAAAAATAAAATGTTATTTTTAAATTTGAATACGGCTGTGAAATTTTGAGATGGAAACACCAAAAAAAATATTCAATTCATTTCAATAAAAACCAATTCCAAACAGTTTAATTCAATTAAGAAGATAACAAGAATTGAACTGAATTATACTAGATTATACTTAGTTCGATTAGATTGGATTGAATTGACTTGGGATAAATTGATTGAATTGAATTGAATTGAATTGCATTGCATTGAATTAAATTGCCTTGAATTTAATGTAGTTGATTTTAATTGAATTGAATTGAACTGAAATGAATTGAACTGAATTGAATTAACTCATGTGTTCTTTAACGGAAAATTTAATAATATTATAATCTGACAAATGCTGCTATATTTTTGGAATAACAATAACTCTTTTTACGTGCAAAAAAAAAAACTTTGAACACATTGGTTTCCATACGAAACGAAAGAGCCGAAAAATAACCGTAATTAAAACCGAGAATTTCCCCATTCTGTGAAACCGAAAACTGGTTTTTGGAATAAGTGATTTTCCGAATAACCCGAAAGCCGGAAGAAAAGAAACGGATGTTTTTTGAACACTCTACCTGGACAGACGTTGAGGTGTGGAAAAGTGATTCAAAATGCAACATTATGTTAAATGCACCAGGAAGAGGGGCGGCCAGAACAAATATTCTCTGAAACTTAGTTAGTAGGGCACAATAGGAGGACTTCTCGAGCACTAGTCTCACTACTACTATTTTCGAAGTCCCCATTTGCAACCTATCGGTAACACCGATATTTAGAGGGCTATTGTTGCCTGTTGACCCTCTCAACTATACATATTAGGTACAAAAAGTAGCAGGAATTTATTATAATCATTTTCCAAGTCGGGTGTTTTATACCTTCAAGAAATAGTGGTCACCTCGATCCACGCAATAAACATATAAAATACTGTATTTATTGCAGATTAAATTTTTCTTTAACCGATATTTCTAAATAATTTAAATCAAAACAAATTATACTTCACATATGAAATACATGAGTAAATAAATCATCGAGAGGATACTCACGTATTTGTATTATGCGTATTTTATTCAAAGCGCTGCAAATGGATATACGCACCAAATATTAGACGTTTTGGTGTAGGGTACGACATAAGAAACAGTGTGCACTATTTTTTGACGCTGACGCTTCTCCCAAACTGCGCTTAGGTGTGTGGGGACCTTTAAAGAAATAGAATAAAAATAAAAAGAATTACTTAGGGCGATTTTTAAAGACTACAATAAGTACTGACTTAAGTTAAAACTGGGATAAAAAATTTTGAGTATAGTATCGCACTTAAGTGAATGTTCCTCGTAAGCGAAAATTTCATGTCGTTTTTAAAACTTATTTTGGAGGTTTTTGTTATATTTTATTGTTAGTATATATTTCTGGCGTATTTACTAGAGTATCCATTTAATCGGGTTTTTTGATTAATCGGTTAATCGTTAATCGTAAATTTCAATCTGAGAATTAACCGAACAAAACGAAATCAAATTATTCGATTAATCGATTATTCGAATAAAATAAAACAAAAAAAAAAGAGAACAGTGTTCAAACATTGTACTAGACACATTGATTAAAACAAAACAAAACGTAACAAAAGCAACTTCATTGTGAAGTATAGAATATACATAGGTACAATTTACAAATCGTAGTTGCAGAAACATGTAAATTAGTGACTTTGGTACCAAGACAAAATTAAAAAAATCTCAAAATTTGGAGCCAAAAGTGCCACGCTTTCCGGTACATCCGATACAAAGGGTAGAGTCGCTAGAGTACACCCTATTGGATTGATTAATTTTTACAAAAATTTTGCAAAAATAATTTTCTGACAATTATCCCTACTGTATGTATATAGTTTGAGCAGAATCGGACCGGGTATTTTGATACTCCCCATACAAAGTGACCAGTGGGTCTTGAAAATTCATCAGACTTTTACAGCCAATTTAATGAAACGAATTTTGAGACAATTTTTTTGATGTATGTCTATGAGCCAAAGCACTGTGCGACGCTTTCTCTCAACAAACTATCAAATCTGTTCGAAATGTGTGTAAAGATACGAAATTTGTTCGCAAATCGTTCTTATATGAGTTACCACATTGTAGGAGTGTTTCCAGACGGACTGCTTGCCATAAACTCGTACTTATATTTTATTAATCGATTAATCGCTATAATTTGTTCGAGTTAATCGTTAATGGAAAAATGTAATTATTAAAACATTCGGTTAATTTTATAGCACGATTAATCGATTAACCGAATAATGATTAATTGAATGGTTGCCCTAGTATTTGCTGGATTGGTCTTGTTGGTTGGTTCGAGCCGCTGCTTCTATCTGGTATTATTAAAGTAATACTTTGCAACATGCAACGTTCATATGCAACCACACCAAATTTAGTAAACTTACTGAGACAAATCGCTACTCTAGATGTCACTACTATATGATTTTTCCCCATGTGCCATATGAGTCCGGTACGAATTCGAGACGGATCCGTTTCTGCTGACATTTTGTCCGAAACGGACATTCGTTACGGACTCATAACGAATTCGTTTTCGTATGCAATTCCTCTCGAAAACGCGAATAATTTTTTGTACTTTCTCGAATCCGTCTCGAGCTCGTGACGAACTTCATTTGTGACCCGTTTTTGGAAATAAAATGGATTGGATTCGATCTGAGTTGCCATTTGCATTAACAGGAATTTCTGTCTATTTAATTCTATTTATTGGACATTTAAGTTTTTAATGTTTTTTTCATGTGAATTTTATCTAACTTTGAATTTGGTATATTTGATTCTTTTAGAAAAAAAAACTTCTTAGCCACGTCCTCCACTGTTGATATTGGCTGGTCCTTATATATTACCTTTGGAAATCGCAATTTCACGGATCCGCTTTTTTCTCTTTTTACGGACTCGTATCGGGTTCGAGACGGATCCGCCAGCTCACAATTTCGCTGATTCGCTTTTTTATGATTTTACGGACTCGTATCGGGTTCGAGACGGATCCGCCAACTCACAATTTCGCAGATTCGCTTTTTTATGTTTTTACGGACTCGTAACGAGTTCGAGACGGATCCGCCAAATCACAATTTCAATTATTTCAATGACATTTTCACATTTCGCATTTTTAAAATTTTACGGACTCGTTACGAGTTCGAAACGAATCCGCATCCGTTTTTGTGCACATTGGTTTGGTAGAAATTATTTCGTGTGTGTGTGTGTGTGCGGGTACTCATAACGAATTGTTGCAAGTCAATAACATGCGTAAATATTTGATATTCATTCGGCAGCGCCTTACTTGAAGTCTGTCAGATATAATCTTGTTTGTGAACGAAAAACCGATAGATTACACTGTTGTAGTTTTTGGCATGAAATTTTTGTATTAACGTTCTAGTAAATTGTATCGATTAGAGGCAAGTCTACTGAGATGATCGGTACCAATGGAATGTTGTATCAAGTCAAATATTTGATTTTTATCAATTCTCAGATTTTCTTACAACTTTTTTTGCAAAAAAAATTGATTTTTCACGCTTAGCTAAATTGTACCCATGGTAATGCTGAACGACTTTTGTGAACATATTAATCCAATATGAACGCATGCAGTCACCCTAAGTAGCTCATAAAGACCACTTTGTATCTCAAAAATGGTAACTTGTATGTATATGTCATCATTACTCGAGAACGATATGTTCGATTTTGACCGAATAAATTTAGAAAAATTTTAAATTACAATACCTTTATTCTATTCCTAGACTATTTCTCAATGTAATCAACAGTTTCGTAGTTATAAAAAAATGGTGGTGGAAAAAAATATTTTTTTGCTTAAAAATTTAAAAACCAAGAAAGTTGGCAAAAGTGTAAAGTTTCAGTAGTCTAAGTCACATGACCTATGAACAAAATGCGACACAGATCATAAAAATCGATGGACGCGTTTCGAGAGAATAGACTATTAAGTTATTGCTTCGCCATAAGCACAACGGTGAAGCACGAATGTAAGCGCTTCCAATTTAACTTTTTTAAAAAAATTTAAAAACTGTTTACTGTTTCTATCCGCTAAATCTTCCGGTATGTTTTGCGCTCTCTGTGCTGTAATATATGTACGTGAATAAATGTGTGTGGTGTTATTGGATACATTCCCCACAAAATCGTTAACGAGTCGCAAGGAAAATCAGTCTGATGTATTTATAGATTTACAATTTAACCAACTACCACTTACTATCTAAACTCAGACCATTAGACCACGAAAGACGAATGCAAATAGAAGTAAATCAGGCATTTCGCATAACCTGAATTCGTTCATGTGTGTGGCCGGATTTTATATCTGGGAATAGGATGTTGCGGTCAACAAAGCAAAGTCTCATAACTTCGTCCCTTTACATGAATACACATACCCATTCACATAGTCATTCGTCTGCATGTATGTACGTAAGTGGCAACTGTAGATATGGGTTGGGAAAATATTTATGACGGCAATTTGCATAACCTCAATGTGGTCTTAATTTGTGGTTGCGCCATGTGTGTATGTGATAATTCTGTAAATATATTAGGATGCGCATTATTTTACCGACTTAGGAGATAAATTTATAGATAAAATAAAAACTCTGTAACAGTTATAATACTTATTAAAGCTGTGTAATAGTTGAGAGAGAAAATAATAATGCGCAGAAGTATTTAACACCTTTCTTTCATCAATGAGCAGCCAGATTAGTTATGCAATCATTGATGCGTCTCAGGATTATTAGGTGACCCTGTCACTGAAGCTCTTCGAACTAGTGGACACATTCTTTTGTCCTTTGAAGGCGGATAAGCCAACACCCCTGGGCTACGGCGGATCAAAATTGAAGATAGCAAATTCCAGTTTCGAGTCACTGCATTCTGGTCAGCGTCTGATCCACAATGGGTGGCTGAGATATTATCATCCTGGCAGCAGGTAAAATGCAAACCACGATGGGCTGGCCTCCCGCCATCGCTATATAGGCAATGCAAGTACACATGAAAAGTAAACGAATCCACTAGACGACTCTCGCAAACGTTATAAGGACCACGGTTTAAGGATATAGGATACAGGACGGGTGCGACTTTCCAAATGGCGGATGCCCTCGAAAAATATAAATCTGACATCATAGCTATAGCTATCTACCTTGGATCCGCCGTTGACAAGAAAAACAACGTCAGCCTGGAGATAAGTAAGTGAATTGTGCTTGCAAATATATGCTGTTTTGGGCTCAGCACGCAGTTTAAAAAGAAAGCCCTCTCTCGGCGAACAAGGTCCAGCTATACAAGACTCTTATTTTACCAGTCCTGGCAAATGGCACCGAAACTTGGGTCATATCGCAAGCGAATGAAAAACACTTGGGGGTATTCGAGAGGAAATTTCTCCGTAAAATATATTGTCCTGCTGGAGAAACTACGAGTACCGAAGTTGCTGGAACCAAGAGCTATATGATTTAAATGCTGACGTGGGCATCTCTGAGCGAATCAAATTAGGCCAATTGCGTTGGCTAGGCCATGTTATCAGAATGGATGAGATGAGCCAGCGCGAAAGGGTTTCGATAACGTACCCGATGGAAGCAGGAAGAGAGGACGACTAAGAATCCGCTGGAAGGACCAGTGAGAAGCATCCCTCCATATTCTTGGTGTTACCAACTGGCGTCAAAAGACGAAGGATAGAACCAGTTGCAGGAATTGTTTAATAATGTTTAATGTTAATTTAATATGTGTAAGAGGTCTGACCTCATGAGGTTGTATAATAGTCAATAAAAATAAAAGTAAAGTTTCTTTCATCAATGCCACGATAAAAAATTCTTAAAAAAATCGTTGAAGAGGCACTAAAAGCTTCGTCGCCGAATATAGCCCTATTAGTCGTGATTGTTCATAAGGCAAATTTAGCCTAGTTCATTAAATGACTACCCCTAGGGTTTAGAATAATTGCAGTAGAGCAAATTACTGAGCCATGAAGGTACTACGCTTGTATTGAACTCGTTCACTAGTTCTCGTACTCGTTCATTTAAGGTGCGCAAATATCACAATCACGAATATAACTACTCGCCATATCGAACATGTACCCTATGTTCGTGAAGGTGGTGTCTGGTCACCCTAAATGAAGTATATAACCCAACTCTAGTAGGCACGACGTCAAAAAGTTTGTAGTCCCCATATAAACTAATGGTTATTTGGATTCTAAAAAATAATGTGGCCATTGTATGGGTAACATTTACCTACTTTTGCTATTAAACTTTAAAAGTTTTACCTTTTCTGCGGTGAGAAAAAAACAAAGATATGTTAATTTTCTTACACCGGTCTTCTATTTTAATTCTTTACCCCACAAAACTAATTTATTTTATTTACCCCACAAAATTAATCTCTTTTGCCAGGTTGTGTAGAGACCTAAGCAATTTTAAGCGGTTTCCTTTACAAAATGGTCCAAGTAGTACAAAGTGAAATCAAAACAAATCATATGTTTACGATATCCTTGCAAATACAAAAATGTTAGGTTAGCGGGAACTATGAACATATACCAAATTTTTTTAAAAAAAAAAGCAGCCGTTATATCGGGCGGTATTCTCCACTGTGACTCGATAAGATCGCAGAAAACTCAAAATTTTTGCACATTTTGAGTACAATATTTTCAAAGAAGAATACCTATCGATTAAGTGTGGTTGCACTTTTCTCCCTATCGAAAAACCGAAATGGATATAAGATATAAACTAATTTTACCAATAGTATTTCATGAGTTGGTTAGGAGTATATTCTCACAATCAGTGAGCTGTGCGCTTTTTGTTTATCTCACAGATCGAAATTTTCGAACGACAGCGACAAACCCTGAAAGGAAAAGTAGACAGTCAAAATTTCTCTTCACTCATATGCCAGCAAACAAAACGAGTGAAACCCTAACCATTCTCTGCTCTCGCTCTTACCCTCTTCATTGAATATTTCAATAAACGTGCAGCTTTTTGATAGTATTATTGTATAGAACTATACAAATTCCAACCATGTTGAAGTAAAATTACATAAACAACGGTGTATCAATAAGTCCGTGACTTTTTGAAAGAAACACAGTTTTTTTTTGGCAAAAAAAAAAATTATTTTGCAACATAATCTCCTTTTAGCTCAATACACTTAATCCAACGTTTCTCCAATTTTTGTATCCCTTCCAAAAAATATGATTTTTCGAGGTCCATAAAATAAGCATTTGTTTGAACAATAATTTCATCGTTGGAGCTAAATTTCTTTCCACCGAGCCATTTCTGGAAATAGGAAATAGTCACTGGGGGCTAAATCCGGAGAATATGACGGATGAGGTACCAATTCGTAGGCCAATTCATGGAATTTTGCCATTGAGACTACACACGTGTGCACCCGTGAGTTTATGGTCAGTTGAGAGCAAACGCGGCACCCATCTTGCAGAAAGCTTTCTTAAACCCAACTGATCATTTAAGATCGAAACCACACTGACATAGAAAATGCCTATGGCGTCAACAATCTCGCGCATTTTAACTTGTCGATCGGCCAACACCATATCGTTGATTTTTTCGACATTTTCGGGTATATTGACCTCAATTGCCCGTCCAGAACGTTCAGGGCCATTTGTACTTGTGCGACCACAACGAAAGTCAATAAACCATTGAAATCGATGAAGCAGAGTCCCCATTGTATTCATCAAGCTTTTCCTTGGTTGGATTGACCGTTTTTTTTTTGGGAAAAAATAATGTTTAATGAGAACTTGAAAATCACTTTTTTCCATTTTTGGAACAGTGCACGAGGTTGTATGTTTTGACAGCTGTTCAACGCAAAGTAAATGACGGAACTTGCTCAAAATTTGACAGTAGTCTATTAACAGGTGGTACTTGATGGGAGCAGTATTGCATTTCATATAACTACGTGGGAAGTTCGAAAACTCACGGAGTTATTGTTCCGCCTTCTATGCAATTACTGGCACTCTTTGGTGCTCTTTTACCAGGGTTGCCAAGTTGCTCACATCTTCTGCTTGACTAATTCTTGATCGTCGTTGGGAAAGCTCAACAAATCTGACAGTTACGATTGCTTTGTGTTTCAGTTCAACCAAATTCTCAATTCAGTGACTGTTTACACTGGGCTGACGAGAGTTTTGATACAGGTTTTTTTGGCAGTTTAAAAATTAAAAACCATTGTTGAGTTCTTCAAATCAAACCTAATTTATTGCATATAAAGTTATTTTAAAACTCATAAGTGCTAATAATATCAAATTTAAAGTCAGTTTCTTCAATTTCACTATCGATCATTCTCTTTCACACCCTGTATCAAAATTTGCAGCTAGAGGGATTATTTAGCTATATCATCGGATCCCCCTGGCTTTGAGTCAGTAGTATTTGTAAAGCCTTTAATGAATAGAATACCCAGCAGAAGTTTTAAATGATGAATGAATGTTTACACTGATGGAAATCCTGGGACATATCTTTTTAACTCGTTAGCCCAAATTGATTGACCTTACAGTGCGAAATTTTTTGCTACGAAACAATCGCCATTTCGATTCTGCATCAACTCAGTTTTCGTTGCTGTAACGAAAACATTTTTTGTAAATGTAACGAAAACTTTGATTTTAATTAATTTTATCCATACAGTTATAACTACGTCGTATTGCTGAAACGATTCATTCGATAATACAAAAGATATGGGAGATGGAAGATTGTGTTAACTGACTTTTTTAAACCATGCTCATGTATACACACATTTCTAAAAGCCTACCGTGAATCCCTATTCCTAAAAGCCAACCACTAACAATCATTGATTTTATTTATTATCCAACCGGAACCCCTTTAAACGATTTTCATGGACTTTCACAAATTGTTTGTTTTGTGCAGAAGTTTTAGTAAATTATGGTACAAATCAGCATTTTCATTCATTGATTTCGCTTCATTCCAGCGATTCTAAACAATTTAATGAGATTCCAGAAGTGTTGAAACGTTTGCAGAATTACGGCCGTATAACCATAATAAAATAATGTTGTAGGTCATAGTAAGTTCACAGATTGTTAACAGTTGAAATGTGAATTGGTTATGTAGACTTGTCCCCAATATTAAAAAGGGATTACAAAAAAGATTAAAATATAACGTGTGTTGGGGATACGGACAAGTCTCTTTTGACTTTAATTCATTATTTGAGGTCAGTTTGATTGTAACTATTCACGATGTATGCACCTATGCACTCGTATGCTCAACGCCTACAAATACAATTTGCAGAAAAACCTAAAGAATTAAAAAATTAGAAATTTTGATTTTTTATCGACCGATAACAATCGTGAGTGCGTGAGATGAGACTAAAAGTTCGTTCAGATGGGAATATGGTTGATATAAGATTGACACATTTCCACTTCCACTTTTTCCATCAACGAGTAGCGCCGCTGCAGAGGCATAATATGAGTATACCACTATATGTGACCCAAAATTGGGAACTTCGACAGTTTTTGGTTTCAACAGAATGTCACGCAGTGATATGTCACACAACTTATCAAACAATCGATGGTCCATTCGTCTCAGCTGTGGAGCGACTTCGCTTTGGCTCAAAATTGGTGGATGTACTCTTAGGAAACTTCCTGAAATTACGTGAATATACCAACAATTGGGATAGAGGATGAATTTGTATTTGGTTAGAGGAGGAATTTGTATTGTAATGTGAATTTTGTAGCATCATCATTTTTGTTGTTAGGATGCAAATATAACGTGTTTGTAGCTTGTCGCCAATATACTATATACTTGTGCCCAAACATATTGTGTTTGATATGCAATATAACATGTTTCTGACACAATGATTAACACGCTATAATATATGTTTTTGAGACCCTAATATCGCTTTGTTTGTTGGAAACCGATAAAAACAAAACCGTCACAGACAACAAAGAAATAAAATAGCAGAAGATCTTCAATTCATGAAAACAATGCTTACAAACAATGCCCTTTCAATATGTTGCTGGGGCCATTATTTTTCAGCGTGTACTCAAAAATGTGGTACGTTTTAATCCAGCAATGAGACATATTCATCATAACCGTGAAGCTAATTTATCGCAGCATCGAAACACATTTGTCCCGAAACAATGAAACCATTTTTGACGCGAATTTTAGAACATTTCTAAAGAAACATACATTTATATTCCTTCACGCTGAAAAATTTGCCTTCTCTTGATGTTTGGGTGCAAATATAAAGTGTGTTTGGAGCTTGTCGCGAATATAACATACTTGTGTACAAACACATTATGTTTGCTATTCAATATTACATGTTTGAGACACAATGATTAGTATGTTATAATATATGTGTTTGCGACCGAAATATATATGTGTTTGTGATAAAAATACAGCTGTGTTTGTTGCAGTGTTTATGCTCTCTCGAGAGCAAGATTTTAAAAGAAGGACAACGAAAGAGTTTATTTTGTAAGTGTGTATCTAAAGTTTTGCAGTATTCTCTGTCAGTGATTCATAAATATTCCTGAATGTGCGTGCAAATTGCAGATGAAAGTAATGTTTCTTATTTTGGTTGATGTATTGCGTTTTAGTTTCACATATTCAGTCGTCAATGGCTCATCAGACAGAGGATATAAAAACCGCTTGATCAGTGAAAAAAGAATAAAATAGGGCTCGGACGGTTAAATGGTGTGTGATGTTGCTTTGGCTTTTATATATGTGTGTCGTATATACTTATGAGTGCTACTAAAATGAGAAATGATTTTGAGGAAAGAAACTGGAAGGGGTAACAACGTGAGGCCCTTTTTTTGTCCGAACCTTTACTGAGAACACCGCAAAGGCGGACCATTTGTGAAATTAATATCCACGCTTGGCTTGCATGAACTAGATTTGTGTATAAATATACTGTTTGAGTACCAACGCACAGTGAAAGCTAACACATAGTTGAAACCTTCTAAAAAAACATGACAAGAACAAGAAAACAACGAAGTAGTAGAAAAAGAGCAGTAAGTTATCATTTCACGAAACCCAAAACAAATAATTCATCCAATGCAAGTAAATATGAAAGGGGACGTTTTAAATCTATTAATTTTTTGTATTAATTATTTATATTGTTAAAATTAATTATAATACTTTTTACTATTTGAGGGATTCTTATAGGAAAAAAACGCTCTTTCAAATGCCGCAAACCGCAAGTTTCTATGTCTTTTAGTTTTTTTTTACAAATCACCTGTAAAGATGAACATAATTAATGAAAAAATTGAAAAATGTGATATAAACAGATATATATATAATATTTGAAATTTAAAAAAAGTTCAATATCAAAGGTACAAAATTACAAAAATATCAAAATTTTACTCTTTTTTACTCCTACCACGCTTTTTTGGTGGTTCTTCTGTATTTTGCTGCTTTTAACGTAATGGAATCCGGTGAATTCCGGGTACCAGAGAGTCGAAATACATCGCCAGATGATCAGGTTGAAGGAAGAGTTGCATAACCATGTGCGAAAACACGGAAAAACGAAGCGCTTTTTTTAAACGCGTTTTTCTCAATAACTTCTTTTCGGCGCAGAAGTCCCTTTTCGTGGAGCAAGTCACATATATTGAAATCAAAGAATAATTCGTTTCTAAATATTAATATATTTGGGAGGAAATACGCATATGTTTCAACGTAAGTATATGTAGGTTTGGAAGGGTTTTTTTTAAAAACTGTTCTACAAAAATTATCGCCATAAAATTTCACTATATGTGTCCGAACACTCCAAAACACAAATCTTTTGGCCAAGTGCTAGATAAAAGATGAAATATGACGAAATTCATTATATTGTGTGAACTATTTTTAATGGAATCAGCAAAATGACTAAATTCATTATTAACCCATATTCAACCGGTGTTTCGTTTTCGCAACAGCAACTTTGACGTATGGTAGCTCAGGTATTAGTACAGGTATTTGCTTACTATTAATTTTAAACGAAAGTTTTGACTATAATTTCTACGACGAAAGTATACAAATTTTCTATATGTATATTTTAGTAGCATTTACAGCCTGTAACAGGAAGGGTTACAAAACAGCCCTTTTTTAAATAAATAATTAAAATAACGTAATGTTTTAAAAAAGATGTAAACCTCTCGAATCCTGTTGCCAAAAGATTGTAGAACAGAAGAAAAATATCGTCTGCCAAAACAATTGTTTTATAATATAATAAATGTAGCTGCAAAAATTGGTGTTGCGAAAACGCATCGTTGGTCGATTAGGTGTATATAAGAAATTCCCGCCACACACAGTGTGCATTGATGCTGTGATATGAAGAAAATTTTTGATACCATGAGTAAGTGTCACTATTGTACATCAGAAGTCATGTCCGAATTTTACTGGTTATTTTCTAATTTTTTTTGCAATATTTCGATACCGCAGTTACGGATATTTTAATTGAAAGTACCAATCTTTACTCTCAGCAGCACTATGTTGTACTGCAGATTACGAAGGAAGAAATGTTCCGTTTTCTTGGAATACAGATATTTTCTGGCTATCATTTACTTCCTCAACTTCAACTATACTGGTCTGCGAAACGAGATTTCGGCATTCCCATTGTGAAGCAAGCAATGTCGCATCATAAATTTACGACCATAAAAAAGGTGCTTCATTTGATGGATAACACCAATATTGACACCACTGATCGATTTGCCAAAGTCAGACCTCTAATTGATATCCTGAATGTCAACTATAAACAGTTTGGTATTTTTACTACTCATCTATCGATCGATGCGCAACTGGTACCATACTTCGGCAGGCACAACTGTAAAATGTTTATTCGGGGAAAGCCAATTCGGTTTGGTTTCAAAAACTGGTGTCTATGTTCGGATACAGGCTATTTGTGTGAAGCTGTGCCGTATGCTGGCAATGCAACTCCATACAATAAGCAGATTGGCTTAGGAGCGTTTGTTGCGCTCTGTTCCTTATCCGGATCGTCATGTTGTCTATTTTGACAATTCTTTCACATCATATTACCTATTCTGTTTGTTAAATGAGCAAAAGTTTCCAATCGTTTGAGAGGTTCTGCTCTTCATTTGGGTACCACAAAAAAATAAGTCAAAGGAATCGTAAAAATAAATCGGATAATAAACTACCTTTGCTCTAGTATCTGGAAAAACATGACTACGATTATGTATTTGATAGAAACAATAAATTAGGTCGTTGGCATGATAATAATGAAGCCACTAGAGTATCAAATTTTCTTGGTGCTGAACTAGAAGTTCCAACGACGCGTTACTCATCCGTAGAGAAGAAGAAGGTATCACTTCCACAGCACTGAGTACAACAAGCATATGGATGCTGTTGACCTACACGACAATAGAGTTGCCAACTATCGTATAGCAATCCGAGGTAAAATGTGGTGGTGGCCATTGTGGAACAATTGTGTCAATTCTACAATCGTAAATGCCTGGAAAATACACTGCCTGATTGCAAAAGCTGAGAGCAATCTCCCATTGTCTCAATTGGAATTCAAAAGTGATATTGTCCGTGGTTTGCTACTGTATGAAGATCGGCCAGAGGAAGAACCATCATACGAATACGATATTGAAGAGGCAGAAAGACTACCGCAAATGCCACGTTTAGACGTTCGAGATCATGTCAAATGGAAACCTCCGGGCGGTACCAGAAAGTGATGTGCTAAATGTCATTCGCAGATATTTTTCCAATGTAAAAAGTGAAATATTTCTCTTCATTCTAAGTGTTTTGACACTTTCCATACAAAATAAATAAATTAAGTAACAATATTTCGGATATTTTACTCTTAAATTTAACCTTTCATTTAGATACTACAAAAAAATTCCTCGCAAAAACTGGATTCATCTCTTTTTATTTTCAAACCTAATATACCCCTAATCGACCAATGATGCGTTTTCGCAACACCTGATTTCCAGGAACCTAGGCACCTTCGGGACTCAAATCTTTCAGATATGTGATTTTTGAAGCCTCAATAGGCAGCATATAAAATTTCATTAAGTTATCTCAACGGAATCGGGTAGTGGTAGAAAATGGGTTAATCCTTAGAAGGCAGTTAGTTTTTACTTATTATCTACCACTTGGGCTACGATGTTTGTTTTGAAGTGTTCGGACACATATAGTGAAATTTTATGGCAATAATTTTTGTAGAACATTTTGACCACGCCCCCGTCATTATCGAGCAGTTTTATGCGAGTTTTCAAAAAAAGTAAAAATTATGGTTATATGTGATAGTTAGAGGGTTAATTTGTTCCACAAAAATGTTTATCTAAATCTTTTCTAGAAAACTTCTGAACATATTTTGTACCTCAGAAGTAAGGAACACACAATTTTGCATACCGATATGTTGCAGGAAAGTTCCGAGGGGCGGAAACTTTGACCCGCCCTAAAAAAAAATCTGATCAGATATTCTACCAGAATCCGTTGACAGAACCCCATAGTTTTTGTTGGTGTCGCACAGTGTTGTTGACGCCATTCTTTTACCATGTTTACCATGGCCGTCGGTGGTGCAATGGTTAGTGTGCGCGGCTCTTGTACTTGAGACCCTGGGTTCGATACCTGCTCTGACCACCTTAAAATTTCTTTCAACGGCGGTCACCTCGCATAGTGACGGCGACACTATCGAGTATTTAGCCATGAAAAAGCTTCTCAAAATACCGTTCGGAATCGGTGTAAAACTGTAGGTCCCAATCAGTGAGTATAAAACTAGAAAGCGCACAACTCACTGGCTGTGGGAAGCTCTCCCCGATTCCTTTATGGAATGTAATGGGAAACCATTAATTTTTTTTTATTTTTACCCTGTCTGATAGTCTTTTCCGGACGTCTGTAACCTTTTAGAGTGCGTCCTCGTACTCTGGAAAAATAAGGCTCAGTTTCACAGTTGCTCATTCTTGACTTAAATTAACTTTAAATGCCCCATGTTTGTCATTTAGACACCATGTAGGTTGGCAATTATCTACGAGCTTTTAAATTGAGATTGTAAATGATGGGTGTGAAACCCGCTCTTGCTCTTTTATTTGATACATTATACGAAGGAATGTGTACATGAAATGAACTAATTGGTTACACACTAAATTTTAGAGCAATAATTTACATTACTGATACTTGAATTGGCCTGGACGCTAGTTCAAGTTTTATTTCGGTAGGCAAGGTAATGCGAATACGCCTCTTATTTATTTCACGTGACTGGTGTTTGAATTGTTATTATTATTGTTATGGTATTTTGGTATTTCCGACCGCTTGAGACCAAAAAGGCAATTTGAAAACCATAATTGTAGTATGCCATACTTGGCTTGGAAATACGGTTAAATGTGATGACAATAGACCAATGGTTTTCATTTCCACGTCGTGTTAGGTTGACGGTTTGATTGTGGTGGAGGACGTGCACGTGGTCATACTGATTCAATTTTGTGTGTGATATATTCTCAAGGACATTAAAATTTGCATACACATATATTATTTCTTTCGTGATTAATGTAATCAGAAACCGTTGTAAAAACAAAATAATAATAGGTTGTTACACAAATATTTTGTTTGTTTTCGGCAAAATAGCTTTCGGAGCTAATAGAATCACGTACATATCGTAGAAATGCCAGTGTGTGCTGAACATGTGGCTGATGTGTTATTTTAACAATAAAACCAGAAGTTAATAATGTTTGTGTGAAAAATACGATTATTTGAAATCGTTTGTATTGCATTCCATATACATGGGTTAATTTATAAAGTATAGTTTAGGTAATTTACATTTTTATAAAGTTTTGGTAATCCACGAAAAGAAATTGTGTGCAATTTTCAAAAATTAGTATTATCATTATATATAACAACATTTGTTGTAACACCTGGCAATCACTTATATCATTGACAGACTCTTTTTTCCTTACCACGCACCTAACTGCGCAGCGCTAATACGCAGGCTTGACTTGGGTTGCAACTAAAATTTGTCAAGTAGTTCTAAAATTATTGCTTCATATCCAATTTTAATATGTCTATTGCACTTAGAAACAGAACCGAATTTTTTATCGTATAGTTGTAATAGTAAACCGTAGGGTAATATATATCTAGAGGCACTATTTCGCTCATTTAAGTTTTGATTTCACAGGAATCGTCGTTGGCTCAATGTTGATCACACATCTTCGACGCAAATTGATTAATATCAGCAGGGTTTTCAGGAACAGGTGATTAAACTATTTATGATGTATTGACGCAGAACTGGAAAATTAATTTCATTTTCTGCTACATTGTTTACTTTTATTTTTGCTATAAATTAATGTTGCATTTGATAAAACTTTACTACTAGTGTATTCAAAAGGTCGGTTGTTTTAAAAGTGACATTTTCTAAGAACCGGTTTCATCGGGTTTTTCAAGTCAATTAACCGGGTTTTTCGGTTTTTACACAACTGATATAACGACGCCGAATGAGAAATCTAAATCCTATTTCAAAGGTCATTATGGTTACTGACCGCATCAAACAGACACAACAGACTATGGAAATGATTTATTTCCCGATATTTTTCTGAAATAAGTTGTCCAAGGCAATAGAAGTCATATCAGTCATAAGTTCCGGAACTAATGACAACACAGGTAGTATGCTAGCAGTAATGCATAAAACAATAAACAGTATTCACTATCCAGACAGAAGTACAAAACGTCCATAGGAATATTTTCTCAACGATCATTTTGCCTATCTGGGGAAGTCCAACATTAGAACTGATAGGTTGAATAAAATATATAAATAAATTAAGGGTGGGCCATGTATAATTTTGAATTTGAACCACCCGTTATATCGAAGCAGATGACCAATTTGACATTTATGAAGTGACAGATTATTAGGTAAAGATGAGAAATACTCGAAATGGATCGCTGAGAAATACTCGAAATGGATACTCGAAATGGAAATATTCAAAATTTTCAGCCGAATTTTTGAGCCTTCAACTCAAACTCTAAGAAATCTACAAAATAATTTCGATAGATATAGAGTCCCAAAAACACCGTCTGTGCATCAATTGGTGAAGCAACTTTGCAATTCCGGTTCTAATCAAACAAAAGGACTCGTCTACGTGCTCGTCCAGTGGATAATATTGCCGCTGTAGCTGAAACTGTGCTGGAAAAACCATCAACATCAACTCGCCACCGTTCGCAGTAATTGGTCATTTGTTGCACTTCTTTGCGCAGAATTTTGCATAAAAACTTCGGTATGAAGGCTTAAATCCAAATAGGACCGAAGCCGCGTGGTCATCCGATGCGTTTTCACTTCGCTGAATGGGCTGAAGATGAGCATTTTTACCGAAAAATAATATTTTCCTATGAAGCTCATTTTCACCTTGGGCTACGTTAACGAACAAAATTGTCGTATTTGGGGCTCTGGAAATTCACACGTCGTCGAGGAGAAGGCGATGTGTCCACAACGAGTGACTGTTTAGTGCGGGTTTTGGCATGACGGAACCATAGGCCCATTTTTCTTCGAAAATGTGCAAGGAGCCACTGTTGCCACCAATGGCGAGCGTTACCGTGCCAAGCTCAGCGGTGTTTTGCACCAAGAAATTCAAGAGAATGACATGGACATAGTATGATTTCAACAAGACAGCGCTACTTGCGACACAGCCAACATTACAGTCGATATTTTACACACTTTGTTCGAAAACCTCATACTCAACAGAATCCAGGAAGTCCACTGGCTGCCTCGCAGCTGCAATTTGAACCCGTTAGATCATTATCTGTGGAGCGGCGTGAAAGGTATGTGTTACGCAAACAATACCGAGTTGCCTCAAAACACGAAATAAGGAACCAATCAATCGACAATGTACTGAAAGTGGGCTGGTTGAATGAGTTAAAAAAATGGTTTCCCATAACAATTAGGAATTGGGGAGAGCTTCTCACAATCAGTGAGCTATGCGCTTTCTAGTTGTATAATCACTGATTGGGACCTACAGTTTTATACCGATTCCGAACTGTATTTAGATAAGTTTTTTCATGGCTATATACTCGATAGTATCGCCGTCACTATACGTGGTGACCGCCACCAACAGAAATTTAAGGTGGTCAGAGCAGTGGTCAACCCCAGGATCTCATGTACAGGACGCGCGCACACTAACCGACGGTAGTGTCTATGCTGTCTATATTAGTATTTTGTTAAAGCGAAATTAAATTTATCCGAGGATCCGAGGCAAAAACTTGCATTTAAGAAAAAGAAGTTTATAAAAGGCATAGTTTACCGTTTTGTCATAAAAACCGAAACCGGTTATTAACCTCGGTTTAACCGAAAACCGGTTTCGCCAAAATGAGAATACTCGAAGAAACCGAAAACCGAAATTTTTGGAAACCTGGTTTTTGAATACACTATTTACTACAAGAGAATCACAAACTATGCCCTTGTAGTTACCTTGTTGGATGTTTTGTACTAATGGTTATTCCTGGTATTATTGAACCATTACATTGCAGCATTCAACAATTTATTGCAACCACCCCAATGCGTAAAAATTATATAAGCGAAATAGTGTCTCTAATTATAAATTTCTCTAAGAGCACAACTCACAGAGAAAGATATGAAGAGATTCCATTAAGTGTTTACCTTTGCAAACTAAATTTCAATATTCGCTCTACTTCGTATCGAGCTTAATCCGCCATTTTCATGGAGAGCGAGTTGATTAAAGTGTGTTAAATTGTCCATTTTGATATGTTAGACAACAAAAACGTTATGGCTACAGAAAGTTATAGTTGGGCTGTTCGAGCAATATAATTGTTTACCTATTTCGTTGCTGATAGGCCCAAGCAGTTTGGTCCTTTTGAATTGTCGTGACAAGGTAATCAAAACCAGACTGGTTCCCGTAAAAAAACTGGAGATTTTCCCTTTTTACACAACACCATCGATAAGAATTTGGGGGAAAAGAAAAATCGCCCAAAAAAATGTATGAAAAATTGCCCAAAAAATCCATACAAATGTGGGTGAAATTTCATATGAAATATCGCCCAGAAAAAGTGGGTCTTATTTCATAAATTGTGGGCAATATTTCATTTTCATCCTTCAGCCCAAAATACGTTTGTGAAAAATTGCCCATTTGGATGTTTTTTCATAAAATTAAATATGAAGACAGACCCATTATGGCCCATCTTTCATAAATGTAGATACGAAAAATAGCCCAAAAAAAATCCAGAATAATATCGAAATTTTTGGGCGATTCTTATTTTAAGTAAAACTGATATTGCAACTGAAGCGAGACTACACGAAACCGTTACTTATCTAAACGCTCTTAGCAACCACCTACATTTTGTGTTGTTTATTGAATTTTTTATTGGAATTTTTGAAAATAATTTTTTTTCTTTGCTACGACATAATATGAATTGACTTTCCGTCAGCGGCACTCACTAAAACAAAATATTAAAAATTATTTCGCAAAAATTTTTGGAGAAATAGTTTCTCGCCTGCGGCGCTTCAATGAAATATGAAAAGTTATTTGAAAAGAACCGCGTGATTCATTAGAAATGACTTTTAGTCAGCGGCGCTACTTAAAACAACATGTAAAAAGCATTTCGCAAAAATTCGCGTAATTTTTTGACTGCAGCGCTTACTTAAACGCAATATAAAATTGTTTTCAAAAGGAATAGCATGATTTTTTAAAAGTGACTTGACTATAGCGGCGCTCGTTAAAACAAACCATGAAAAATTATTTGGAAAAAATCGCGCGATTTTGGAGAAATAATTTATCACCTGCGGCGCTTGCACCAATACATTACACAGTGCAACACGAAAAAAAATAACCATATACGGACACCACTACGTGATAAAAGACTAAAAAAAAAGACCCGTGTTTCCCAATTTTTCCCAAAGTCATGCACTTTTTTTTTTATGGGCCGCCAAAGATTTGGGGTCTCGGTATCATTTTCGTAAAAATGTGATTATTTTCTCAGGCTCATATCTTGCAAACCGTTCAGAATTTCGATTTACTCTCTGAGGCAAAGTTGTAGCTCAAAAAGATTGCGAACATATAAAATCAAAAAAACTTCACCTTCCTGATCAAAATCGCAAAAAACTTAAAAAAATTCGATTTTTTTTTTACCTTTTTCCCGGAAGGAAACAATCAACTACAAAAATTTACCTAAGATCTCAATAAACAAATTACTAGAACATATAAACTTATTATTTCTCCAAAATTGCGCGATTTTTTAACTGCAGCGCTTACTTAAACACAATATAAAATTCTTTTCTAAAAGAATAACATGATTTTAAAAGTGACTACTCTAGCGGCGCTCGCTAAAGCAAAACAGGAAAAAATATATTATAAAAACATCGCGCGATTTTGGAGAAATAAATTTTTCGCCTGCAGCGCTTGCTTCAATATACTATGAAACAATTATTTCTCCATAATCGCGCGATTTCTTGACTGCAGCGCTTGTTTAAACACAATATAAAATGGCAATAAATGGATGAGATTTAATCTTTTTCAAATATTGAAGTTTTGGACTCTTACATGTATTTCTTATTACATTCTCACTATGATTTTGGGCTATTTTTCATATGAAAATTTGCACAATTAATTTGGGCCATTTTGTTTTATTAAAAATTGCGATTTTTTATATTTTTTTGGGTCATTTTGCATTTATTTTTGGGGTAAATTTCATATTAATTTTGGCCTATTTTTCATATTTTAACCCAATTTTAAAAATTGGGCGACTTTTCATAAAATTGTTGAGTCATTTTTCTTTTGGGCGATATTTCATGCCGCCTAAGTATGTGCGAGTTGCCAAAACAATTTGTGGAGACTTTGGTGCACTGTTTGGGGATCACGTCTGACTACAACAAAAGGTCGAGATTTATATTCTGCAGCTAGAGACGTCGGCACTGTTTGGGGATCACGTCTGACTACAACAAAAGGTCGAGATTTATATTCTGCAGCTAGAGATGTCGGCTGTGAAACAGAAATGAAGAAATTACCAAATGTAAAAAAGCCTTTTTCAACAGAAATTTTACATGGTTTAATTGAATAAACCCATTTTGAAATAATGGGTGACTCATTTAGTGGCAGATCAAACAGTCATGGTATTTTTGTTAAAAATTTTTGGGCATTTCATCATTAAAAGATCCAAACTATTCCAATGTATTACGAAGAATACATTTTGTTCACAGATGAATCCCATTTAAAAAAAAAAAAAAAAATTGCCCTATTTGGGTTGAGAGCAACCCGAAGAGGTTCGATCGTTGTCATTATATCAAGGCGAAATTATTAAGTACATTTATCAGATCTCCAAGATTGTTTTCGTTCCCCGAAAATAAAGCTTTATTAGTAAGTAGTTTTTGGGAAACATGCGTTATTGACTCGTAGCAACCAGTCTTTGGCCAGCTGCCTTGGACATTTGATGGTTGTGGAATATCCAACACTATATCCAAACAATCGATGGAATCAAACATTTCGATCTATTTGGGCCCTTGTATCAGTTGCGGTGCCCAGAGGGACTCGTCCGTAATGTGAATTACAATTTGGTTGGAACACTAAATCCGCACCCATCAATGAAATTTAATTTATCCCTTTGTTGCGGAGCCCACAGAGAAGTTTCGCTGCCATATAGATACCGTACCTCTAAAGTGTGTTGACCATACTTATAATACACCTCAACTGAAGCTAACTGAAAGATAGTTGCCACAGATCACAGTCACCAGAAGTACTCGAAGTCGTTATAATTTAAATGTCTGTCAATATTTTCTTCATGTTTTTCATGTTAAGGGGAGTTTATTTTTTTCTCGGTGTCTACCCGAATTGTCCTCTAATAATGTGTCATATTTGTTACTGTTAGGAGTAATTATTTGAAAAGGGATTCATTCAATTTAAAAAATGTTAGCTGAAAACTGAGGATAATTCATGTCATTTGATAAAACGTGAATTGTTAATTCTTTTCGTTTCGAGAAACATTCGTTCAATATATTTTTAAAAAGGTGCGAGGGGACACCCGTTGTAACGAAGTTCCTTTCGCTATATATTATGTACTAGTTAGTTCCAACACGCCTAAGGCGCCAGTTGAAAAATACGATAATTTAAATGGATCTTTGAGAAAAGTAACTTTTTGTAATATGATACACCCTTTTTGAGAAAAAATTTTGTTTTAAAAATGTAATTTTTTTGAAGTATAAAAAGGTAATTTTCTTAGGAGTATGTATTATATTTTCCCGAAAAGGTAATTTTTAAAAGAAAGGTACTTTTTTTATTAAAAGCTAATATTTTTGACCTGCTCTGACCACCTTAAAATTTCTTTCGGCGGCGGTCACCTCGCATAGTGACGGCGACACTATCGAGTATATAGCCATGAAAAAGCTTCTCAAAAATACTGGTAGGAATCGGTGTAAAACCGTAGGTCTCAATCGGTGAGTGAAAACTGGAAAGCGCACAGCTCAGTGATTGTGAGGAGTTCTCCCCTGTCCCTTCATGGGATGTAATGGGAAACCATTTATTTTTTTTTACTAATGTTACTACTATTTTTAAGAAGATGTACTTTCTGTAAGAAAAACCATAAGAGTATGATTTTTTTTAAAAATAAGTACTTTTTAAAGAACTGGCAGTTTTTAAAGAACTGCTATCCCTTTTAGGAAAACGTTATTTTTTTAAAAAAATTTACTTATTTTCAGAAAGGCTGCCTACCTCAAGAAAAGAAAAGAAAAGAAAAGAAAAGGTATTATTTTATTTTTAAGAAATGGTACTTTTAAGAAAGGAAATTTTTTTTAGAAAAGGTTTGTTTTTAAGAGAATATGTTTTTTTTTTAAGAAATGGGATTTTTTTTAGAATCCTTTTTTCAAGAATAGGTACATTTTTAAGAGTAGGTACTTAACGCAAGAAATGTTGTTTTGTTTTACAAACAAGGTACCCTTTAAGAAAAAGGTAGTTTTTTGAGAAAAGGCAATTTGTTGTAAGAAAATTTATATTTTTAAGAAAAACTAGATATTTTAAAAAATTACTTTAATTACTTTTTTTAAGAAAAGGTGATTTTTGTAAGAAAATTTACTTTTTTTAAGCAAAGGTACTTCTTTAAGATAACATACGTTGTTTAAGAATATGAGTAGGTATTTTTTTGAGAAAATTTACTTTTTTCAAGAAAAGGAACTTATATGAGAAAATGTTCTTTTTTTTTACACATGTTTCACCTTGGCTTTCCTAAATTTACTTTCTATTGGCTTCAAAATTACAATATATACTAAATATTGGTTACAGGGACCGCCTAGAACACTTCCCATTAAACAACAAATTTCCCAACATGTGAGACGTAGTTAGGCGTTAGTAGTAGTTAATTTATTTCTCTATGATCCAAACCGTTACTCTACGCACAAACCAAGGCAAAAGTAAGCAATATTGTTGATAATAGCGGGTTGTAGCATAATAGTGTTAAAACAAAAGTTGTTTGATTTTTAATCATTTATTCATTCATTTAGCATTTTAGATTTTTATTCATCCCGCAAAGTGCGATATGGAATTTCGTTTCACAAGGTTTCACTTAGTTTTCAAAAGGCTTCGCTCAATTTGAAAAAGTTTGATTTAATTTTGAAAACTATCAATTTAATCAGAAAATTCTGTCTATAAATTATTCTATGGTATTTGTGGTACGGGAACATTTTTTAGAGTAGAACTAGTAACTGTAGTAAAAACAACTTCGTATGGGAATAGAGCAATTAGAGCCCATATTTAATATTCTCGAGGGAGGTTAATTTAAATACAATGCTGACATTTATGGAATTTTAACCCAATGCGTAAATATATACTACTCGTATATTATGATAGACATGTAGTGGTCATTAGAGGCCTTAACGATTGTTTTGAATGGGCCACTTTAATTATATTATTCCGATATCAATTTGGAATACCTATGTAGTAGTATTTAATTGGCCAATTGCTAAATGGAAAAATTATTCTGCCTTAATAAATTTAATTTAGGTACACGTACAAATAGGGACAGTATAGTATGTATTGAAATCCAAATTGTTTATTGGAGGTATTCAACCCATTAAAGGGTAATCACAGATTTAGTTCTTAAATTTTTATGTATCTTCACACATACCGGGTAAGTGAGATTATTTTTGCAGCGCATTTTTTAATTTTTACCACTCTCACCTGAACCTGAGGCATATAGGCATTCTCCTGTTCACTACGCTCTTTAGAGTTTCATACCATCTGTGCAAAAATTTACAAGTGAATCTGCAACAGGAACTGCTTTGGTCCAGGAACCCTTTTCCGGTATGAGAGTGTGATATTTCCGAACAAATATGCCCTATTTAAAGTGTAGAGATCTACAGTCTTTCTTTCTAATTTGTTGGGTCTAAAACTCTATAAGATTAATTTTAAACCGTTCAAAGTCAATGGTTCTATGGTGGATACTTTCTCCTAGTGAGTATTTTGAATACTAGCAATTTAAAATCCACGTGGAAGCCAAGGGTTGATTTTATTGACGTGACATTATTAAATGCAATTATTGATGTTGGGAGACCCTACCTTCGTAACAGCCTTCGCAACCAATGAATTCCCACTAGATAATGCTGGACTGTATTGCATGGTGGGGCGCAGCAATCGTACATTACAAATCGCGCTCAAGTGTTAATCTATCAGCCGTTCCTAAGTCTTCATTGGTTACTTGTTATCATTGTAAGTTGAAAGCATTTGGTGAGGTGTTCCCACTTTGGGAATAATAACCACTCGTCTATCCTTAACCATCCTTTAGTTATAAATCTAACGTCGCAATGTATAACCGTATCAGCCAGGGAATTATTAGACCGACCACAGCTGAAGTTCCGCGGTGATACAACATGTTTCTCTCGGACTAGTTGATCGTGGTCCCATTTTTCATGCCTCATATACGATGTGACCAATTAAATTTTGGTCCCATTTAGGTCCAGGCAAATCGCAGTGTTATCCGTACCGCTATACTCTGTTTGCCGGAAAAAAGGTTACACCGTGAGTGGATATTGTCTCGCATCCGATAGTCCTCATCACAAAAACCTGCACCGGCACATCCGCTATTATCTAGACGAAGACACACGTCTGACAAGTGTCCTCAAGTACGTACTTTTTGGGAGTTGTGTTTTGAAATGCGTCTAGTGGCTCAGCCAGACCGATCCCGAATAAGAGCCAACCTTCTTCTGGATCCGTTAAAGGCTTCCACAAGTGCATTTCTATTCTGAGGTATAGTAACATTCAGAGTTGTTATAAAATCAAAGGCTTCGTATTTAGCGATTTTTCATTGTGATATTCAAATTCGGTATTACATTCCGTGCATTTGCACATCATGCATTTCATGTCTTTTAAAAGCCTACTAATCGTACGAATGAAATATTGTTTGGATTTTAGTTTTCATTTTATCGCCCTTCGAATATACGGGACACGATATGATACATATGCAGTCATTCGGCCCTACTCACGTATCAATTAGTTTCCGCTAAAATACAGTCGGGTATCTTCGATTGGAAACTATCCGACAGGCACGGTTCGCGAGGGTATTTATGGCCACCTTCTGGAGGTTGCAGTTTCCACTTCTAGTGTACTTTGACAAGAAAATTGTTGTGGTTAATATGGGGTTCAATAAACGTGTCATGGGCTCTACCAAATTGTAAAAATTTATTTTAAATATTAATCACAGTCGAATTCTTAGAGAAGAAAATACAATAGCAATTATAAGTTCCACGAATCCGTTAATTTAATAGTTTTGTCACTTTTTAAAAAATTTTCATGTGGTAAAATGCAGTGCTTTGTAGCCGGAGTCTGCGTTTTAGATATCCGTTAAAAGTAAAAAAATTCCACAGAGAGTATTTTTTAATATCGGAGGAGAATCAATATTTTAAATGGTGTTTAACCGTAAAAAAATATACAATCGAAATTTTCTCTTATTACTTTGTCAAATACTTTTGTGTTTGGATGTTGCTGAACGCATATTCCGCTCGATGACACTGATTCTTACCAGAAGTTTCGGTGTACTGATTCAAAGTTGACAATAATTTTTAATCCAAATTATGATTTTTTTTCTATCTTTACAAGAAACAATCCCTTACATTGGTCTGCCAGCAATTTAGGAGATAAGCCATCGTACGACGAAGAATATCGCATTGGTACTGATGCAAAAGACTGATGAGGAAGACGCGGCAACGAAACGTGCTGTGAATGAGAGGTACAAAAGGCTGACAAGGGAGGAAAACCACTATTTAGGCGGAAAAAAAGTGGTAGTGGGAGCAGAGAGAGAGACAGACTGAAAAGACTGACATTTTCAGGATAAATGATGAATCCCGAAAATTTCTCCATAGGGTAAGAAGATCGAAATACGGACCGCATAATGAGCTGCCCTCCAGCAAGAACGAGAAGGGAAATGTGTTGACAGATAAGCAGTGTGTGCTTAATATGTGGAGAGATCACTTCTCAGTACTACTCCACTCGCAATCTTCCAGTGAACATCAGGAGATATTGATTGTGGAAGACGGTGTAGATTGTCCCCCACCTAGCCTAGACGAGATTAGAACTGCAATCTCCCGGCTTAAGAATAATAAAGCGGCGGGTGCGAATGAGCTACCCGTTGAGCTTTTTAAGGCCGGTGTCGAGGAACTGTTTGCCCACATGAATTAACTTATATGCAGTATATGGTTGGGGGAATCTATGCCTAACGATTAGACTCTCACTGCACTATGTCCGGTATTCAAAAAGGCTGATCCGTTTGTATGTTACAATTATTGCGGTATCAGTATTTTATTCATCGCATAAAATGTTTTATCGGTCGATTTATGTGAAAGACTAAAATCAATTGTTGAAAACCTCATTGGACGTTATCAGTGTGATTTTAGACCAGGGAAGTCCACGACTGATCAAATATTTACGCTACGCCAAATCCTGGAAGGGACCCATGAAAAGAAAATCAATACATACCATCTTTTTGTCGTTTATACTCGTAAAGCTGCTATCGATAGCCCCATACGGTGAAATTTGTACGAAACTATGTGTGAACTTGGGATTCCAGCAAAACTGATCCGCGAAGACGGGGAAAGCCCTCACCGAACCTGTTCGTATTAAGTGAGGAAAGAGGCAAGAGCACATGGAAGTATTCGACAGAAAAATTCTCCGCAAAGTATATGGTCCCATTAAGGAAAACGGCGAATAGTCAAGTCGTTGGAACCACGAGCTGTATAATTTGTATTCGACATACGCGAATGAAATTAGTGGAATTGGGTTGGTTGGGCCATGTTATCGGAATGGATGAAGATGAATCAGTGTGGAAGGTGTTCGATGATGTAATCGATGGAACCAGTAATTGAGGCCCGGATTCGATAACTTGACCACATGTTCCTTTTTCTATCCATGATTTAACTGTATGACCAGAGTAACCTTTCTAAACACATCTAAATTAGACTTGCAAATGCAGACCGAAATTACCAGACGCTAACTTAGACATCGAATTTATATACGAGGGTTGCTCTTTATGTTTATGTTATATGTAGTACTAATGTTGCCAGATAAAAACTGTAACTTTCATTGTAAAGTTTGACATTTTTTAGCTTTAAAATACATAGAACGTTTTAACTTACGAGCACTATTTGTTGTATTTACAGTGTGTTAGAAAATTCATCTCGGTCAAATAATGAAATAAAACAAATTAACATTTCCGTGCGGTGATTTTTTACGATTTTTGGCGTAGATTATTGAGACAAGAGTGTCTCAATCAACTTGTTTCGTCTTTTGGCAACGAATTACCATCAAAAACCATTGCAAATAGCCGGCACCAAAAGTTCAGTCTCGGAGGCCGTGAAGTGAAGGTCGTCCAACTTCGGTGGTTTTGCCGGAAACCATCGATGCTGTGCGTGTACTGATAAACGAGGACCAACATGAGATATAACGTGAGATTCAGGCAGCCTTGGGCATTAGTATGACAAGCTTCAATAAGATATTGAAGGTTTATTTGCCGGTGAAAAGATTCGTCGGATCCACATAATTTGACGAATGCTCAAAAAAAGCCCCGTGGCGATTGGAGCAAAGAACTGTTGAAAAAATGCAACAGCGGTAACTCAAATGCAGTGTATAAAATCGTAAGAGGTGTCGAGTCATGGTTCTATGCATATGAGCCCGAAACAAAACAGCAATCGACCGTATGGGTCTATCAAGATGAGCTAAATCCAACAAAAGTTGTTCGTGGAAGAAGCGTATCGAAGCAGATGATCGCGTTTTTTTTGCGGTATAACCAGTCATGTGGCCACAGTGCTTTTAGTGGAACGTAGATGGAAGTGGTATACCACCATCTGTTTGCCAACAGTGTTCGAAGAAATAAGGAAAAACAAGAAGAGAAGACGAACCATTTTGCATCAGGACAATGCAACCTCTCACACATCAGCTGAAACAATGGGCTATTTGAACACTCAAGATTTCGAATTAGTGGGTCATCCGCCGTACAGCCCTGATTTTACATCTAATGACTTCTTTTTACTGCGTGGTCAATGTTTCTCGACGCCCGAAACAGCTGTTGAAGCGCTCAAAAAGCATGTTTTTAAGGTGTCTCAATCGGACTGGAAAAAGTGCTTCGAAAATTGGTTTTCCAACACGCCTAAGGCGCTCGTTGAAAAATACAATAATTTAAATGGATCTTTAAGAAAATATACTTTTTGTAAAATGATTAACTTGTTTTAAGAAAATATTTTTTTTTATAGAATGTATATTTTTCTAAAAGTATATTTTTAGTTCCCATTTTACTATTTTCCCATTTACTATTTTCCCAAAAAGTTGATTTTTTAAAGACAGGTACTTCGTTTATTAAAAGCTAATGTTTTTTTTTAAGAAAATTCACTATTTTAAAAAAAAAATTACTTTCCTCAAGAAACAGCTATAAGAGTAAAGGTTATCTTTTTTAAGAAAATTTACTTATCTCTAGAAGAGAAAAAAAAAGTATTATTTTATTTTTAAGATGAGGTGATTTTAAGAAAAGGAATTTTTGTAAGAAAATGTATTTTCTTAAAGAGAAGGTATTTTATTGAAGAAAAGGGTTTTTTCTAAATAAAGCGATTTTTTTAGAATTGGTGTTTTTTCAAGAATAGGTACATTTTTTAAGAGTAGGCACTTATTTTGTTTCACAAAAAAGGTACTCTTTACAGAAAAGGTAGTTTTTTAAGAAAAGGCAATTTGTTGTAAGAAAATTTACTTTTTTAAGATAAGGTACTTATTTTAAACAAAAATTACTTTTTTTTAAGATAGGGTACATTTTGTAAGAAAATTTACATTTTTTAAGCAAAGGTACTTCTTTAGGATAATATATTTTTTTATAAGAAAAATCACTTTGTTTAACAATATCAATAGATTTTTTTTTGAGATAATTTCCTTTTTTTAATAAAGGGCACTAATTTAAGAAAATGTTCTTTTGACGTAGAATACGTCTTACCTTACGGTATGAGGAGTCATGTCAGGTTTTTATTGTTGTAATCATTATTTCATTGAATTTGAGGAAACGGCTAGATGAATTTTTTTAAAATTTTTTTGGAGGTAAATGAAGATGTTATCTTTCGTTTGATATAACGGGTGATTTTTTAAGAGCTTGATAACTTTTTTTTTAAAAAAGACGCATAAAATTTGCAAAATCTCATCGGTTCTTTATTTGAAACGTTAGATTGGTCCATGACATTTACTTTTTGAAGATAATTTCATTTAAATGTTGACCGCGGCTGCGTCTTAGGTGGTCCATTCGAAAAGTCCAATTTTGGGCAACTTTTTCGAGCATTTCGGCCGGAATAGCCCGAATTTCTTCGGAAATGTTGTCTTCCAAAGCTGGAATAGTTGCTGGCTTATTTCTGTAGACTTTAGACTTGACGTAGCCCCACAAAAAATAGTCTAAAGGCGTCAAATCGCATGATCTTGGTGGCCAACTTACCGGTCCATTTCTTGAGATGAATTGTTCTCCGAAGTTTTCCCTCAAAATGGCCATAGAATCGCGAGCTGTGTGGCATATAGCGCCATCTTGTTGAAACCACATGTCAACCAAGTTCAGTTCTTCCATTTTTGGCAAAAAAAAATTTGTTAGCATCGAACGATAGCGATCGCCATTCACCGTAACGTTGCGTCCAACAGCATCTTTGAAAAAATACGGTCCAATGATTCCACCAGCGTACAAACCACACCAAACAGTGCATTTTTCGGGATGCATGGGCAGTTCTTGAACGGCTTCTGGTTGCTCTTCACTCCAAATGCGGCCATTCAACCAGAAATGAGCCTCATCGCTGAACAAAATTTGTCGATAAAAAAGCGCGAAACACATTTCGAACCGAACACTGATTTTGGTAATAAAATTCAATGATTTGCAAGCGTTGCTCGTTAGTAAGTCTATTCATGATGAAATGTCAAAGCATACTGAGCATCTTTCTCTTTGACACCATGTCTGAAATCCCACGTGATCTGTCAAATACTAATGCATGAAAATCCTAACCTCAAAAAAATCACCCGTTACATTTCATATTGGTTGATATATTTCTAGTATTTTAATTTCTCAAATGAAAATTGTTTAAACACATACACTCAAACATATGTGTGGTGTTTGGTTGAGTGTTTTTGGTTGCTCTACATTGCTTAGGAACATGTATCTAGTAAAAAGTGAAACGAACAGCAAGCTAATGTTGCTTGGCAATATGTATCTAGTAAAAAGTGAAACAAACAGTAAGCTAACGTAATAAAGCTTTTTTGCGAAAGCTTCAATAAAGCTGTCGTAACATTAATTTTGAATTGTAAAGCGTAAAGCTTTCACACAACGCTCGAATGCTAATGCGAAGACTCGATAAGGTAAACCTTTTTTAATATTAGGGCGGCCCTCTCAACATTCGCAGAACTTATTTCAATAAAACTATTAATTAAAATACATAAATTAAATTAAGTTTAAAAAAATTGAACAGAATATTTGTTTTTAAACGGACTTGAATCAAATGCCGTTGGTAAATATAAAAATTACAGCAGACAGTTGTCCGAGGCCTTCGGCCACGGACTGTCCCTACACGCTGTGTCAGAGACACGGCCATTAAGTTTAACGTTGAATACGCCATCCGATAAGACAGAAAACATATATAACAATAAATGATAAATAATATAAGCAAATGAATTTATTGTTATATATGTTTTCTGTCTTATCGGATGGCGTATTCTACGTTAAACTTAATGGCCGTATCTCTGACACAGCCTGCAGGGACAACTGTCTGCTGTAATTTTTTTACACATCTTTCACTTTGGCTTTTCTAAATTAAGTTTTTATTGGGTTCAAAACTACACTATATGCCAAGTATTGGTTACAGGCTCCACCTAGAAAACTTCCCATTAAACAAGAAATTTCCTAACACATGTGAGATATCTAGTTAGTCTAGACACAAACCAATAATAGTTGATATACTGGGTTGTAGCAAAATAGTGTTAAATCAAAAGTTGTTTAATCTTTTTTAATTTAGACCCTATCCCGGAATATTGCGTGTAGTTCAGAATCATGTTCTTTCCTGACTTGGGACGGATTTTTCCAAAAACTGCTCCGATGTTTTTACTGGCAATACTAGGGCTTTATAACGTTACAAGTGCAGAGAGTACATAAGAAACCGGGGTTGTTTAATAGTGGAGTCGTTAATTCTCAAAATGGTGAAGTCGGAGTCGGATCGGAGTCGTCGATTTTCCGATTGGAGGAGTCGGAGTCATTCAATTTTGGCCCGACTCCACAGCCCTGGTAAAATGTGAATAAATAGGCTTAATCCAGATTTCAAATAAAAAAATTCTCTTTCAAAATTGTATCATACTGTTACATTTTTATCGGAAATGACCTAGAACGTCCGTATTATACATAAAAAGTTGAGAGAGGTTTTAGAGACTTGTTGATGTGTTAACATCTATAGGCGCGGGTAGGGACTTAACACACAAAGTGGACACATCCAAACACAGTTTGTGCGACTGCGAAGCACAGATTGTCAGACTGCGAAAAAAACACACACTGATGTACCGGCAGAGAATAGTTGACTTGTGTGGGTGCGGAGCACTCTCAGAGCAAAGAGAATAATGACGTGGTTATACTACGTATTTAACAATGAGATAGCAAGAGAGCAACGAAAATTGTGTGAACTTGTGTAGCGTATGTACGAACATAACAATGTATGTAAGTACATGTGTCTGTTGCTTTGCATTCTCTTTGTTAAATAATGACACATCTGCTTGCACTGGTCTTGAAATAATTTTAAGTATTAATATTACAAATTTGGATCAGTATCAAGATCAGTATGATTTATGTAATCTAAAGTTTTGGACAAAAATTAGTTTTTTAACGTTCTCATGGGTTTTTGTTTACCGGTTATGGTTTGCACTTGGTTGAATTATGATAATACTTTTTTCACAATGCAAAGGCAACTCACTTGAAGGAGCTATTTTGTATACATTTCATGAGTTTTCTCTTTGTTACATTTAAAATAGAAATACACTTAACAGTAGTAGCGATTCCTATGTATGTACATTAGTGTCGGTATATAAGCAGATGTTTTTTAGTCTTTTGAAAAAAGTGTTATGGTAATTACGGGTTTCAATTTATGACCGACGATGGCGTGTTGGTTAATAATTGCTTTATATTTGATGTCGAAATCGTACTTTTATGACGCATTTCAAAGTGCTGTAGTCGGAGTGGAGTTATGAATTTTCAAAACGTATTACACAATTTAAATTTCATTACTTTGACTTTAAATATAATAATTTTAAAATAATTAGATTCATTCTAGTGCATTTCACACAAAAAATTTGCATTTGCATTGTTTCACTTTTGAGTTCATTAGAAGAAAACTTTTCGATTGTGCCATAAATGTTTACATTGCATTTCGAACGAAACTGCAACTGAATGGAGCCAATCCAATCGTTCCACATCTCTTACAACGTACCGATATGAAAAATGTCGAAGTCATTTTTATTCAGCATAACTTAAGTGGTCTATAATTTATTGACAATTTACTCGATATTTTACTGAGGACAAACTAATAAAACTTTCAAAGTTATCCAACTTGAAAATGTAGGTAAACGCCGACTACGCAAACGAACGGAATGAAATAAAAGTCAGCTCTTCTAGAAACTACCGACAGTCAACGTTCGAAACTTGAAACTGTATGAGAGCGCAGAAACAACGGTCGACTGGCAACAGTTATCGAGACAGACACAGGATAACGATAGGTAGGTAACCTGCTTACAAAATATGACGGAGGGGTTGCAACAACGTACATATGTTAACTTTCGTATTGGGCCACGATAGAGAAGGGTCGCTGGATAGGTGGGCGGTATTGTGGGCTGGTGCACAATCAATTTGTTTTGTAGAACTTGTTTAAAATAGATTTCTTGCCGTAATTTATTATGTAAAAGAAAATTAACTTTTGTTTATCGTTTCATTCCTAGGAGTGAAAGGATGAGTAAATTACATATGTTAACGATATAAAAAAGTTTGTATGTATTGGTATATATATATATGTATATGCATTAGGGTATACTAAAAATCTTTTTTTTAAATTTCTTGTTGTAATAGCAACAACCACAGTTAATGAGATTATTTCGGGGACACATAGAATAAGAATTTAGAAGGCTTATTTACACTATTATGGTAGCCACGTTTAAAACGAGTCTCTTGTGTTCATTCCACGGGCAGTGCAATATCGGTCGATATTAAACATCTTTCCAATTTTAATGGTATTTGGCACACATGTTAAATTTGGTTACTGTATTCATGATTAGGATGTTTACATTATTGATTATTCAGGAAAAAAAACCAATGAGTGTTCGAACTCACGGGGATGTGTTAACACCTTTTTGTTACACGGTACTTGTTCGATTTCTATGAACATATTAGTAAATGTTACATTGGAAAATAAAAAACAGCGTTCAATCATATGATGACGTTACATTTAAATAATATTAATATATAAAATTATTTGAAGACCAGTGCAAGCACATGTGTCACTATTTATGTTTTATTCTCACAAAAAACAAAGAGAATGCAAAGCAACAGACACATGTAAAAACATACATTGTTATTTTCGCAAATACGCTACACAAGTTCACACAATTTTCGTTGCCCTCTTGCTATCTCATTTTTATATACGTATAACCACGTCATTATTCTCTTTGCTCTGAGAGTGCTCGCTGCCGCACAAGACAACTATTCTCTGCCGGTACATCAGTGTGTGTTTTTTTCGCAGTCTGACAATCTGTGTTTCGCAGTTGGACAAACTGTGTTTGGATGTGTTCACTTTGTGAGTTTAGTGCCTACCCGCGCCTATAGATGTTAATACATCAAAAACAAAATACTTTTTACAATATTGTAACCTCTCTACATAAATGACAATTAAACAACAACAACGTTTAATTCATTTTTTTAATTTCAGAAAATGTTCATCAAAAACGAATCCAAATACATTAGGTCAAATTAGTGTATTCAAAACCGAAGCCGGTTAACCGAATTCTGGCCGGTTAACCGCACGTCGCGTTTTTTTTAAGTGATATTTTCGAAGAACCGGTTTTTACCGGTTATTTCAAGTCAATTAACCGGGGTTTTTCGGTTTATAACCAACTGATATGACAATGCAGAATTAAAAATCTAAATCCTTTACTGACCCCATCAGACACACACAAAACAGACAGTTTTCTGAACTAAGTTGTCCAAGGCAATAGATTTCATATCTGCCAACTTCGATGAAGGTGTAAGTACCGGAACTAATGACAACACAGGTACATAGTATGTTAACAATAATGCATAAGACAATAAACAGTATTCACTACCCAGACAGAAGTGCAAAACGTCCAAAGGAATATTCACTCAAAGATGATTCTGCCTAACTGGGGAAGTCCAATATTAGAACAGATTGGTTGAATAAAATAAATAAATAAAGGGAGGGCCATGTAACATTTGTAATTCGAACCATCCTTTATATCTAAGCAGATAACCAATTTGACATTTATGAACTGACAGATTATTGGATAAAGGTTAGAAATTTAAGAAATGGGCTGGTTTACGCTTGCAGAAAATTGAGAAATATTCAAAATATTAAATATAAAAAATTAAATAGAAATATATTAAAGATATTCAAATTGTAAGAAATCTACGAATTAAATTCGATAGAAATAGAATTCCATCAACGCCGCTTGTTGATCAATTTCTGAAGCGAGTTTGTCAATCCGGGTCCTTAGTGAACAAAAGAGCTCATCTACGTGCTCGTCCAGTGGAAACTATTGCCGCTACAGCTGAAAGTGTGCTGAAACAGCCATCACCATCAACCCGCCACCGTTCGGAGCAACTGACTATTTGCCGCACTTCTTTGCGCAGAATTTTGTTGCATAAAGACCTCGGTACGAAGGCTTAAGTTCAAATATTCCAAGAACCGAATATTCACTTCGCTGAATGGGCTGAAGATCGCTTGGCTGAAGATGAACACTTTTACCAAAAAATAATCTTTTCCGATGAAGCTCATTTTCACCTCATGTCTACATTAACAAAAACAAAATTGTTGAATTTGGGGCTCGAAAAATCCACACGTCGTTGAGGAGAAGACGATGGATGCATCCATAACGAGTAACTGATTGGTGCGATTTTTGGGGTTGCTTCGAAAATAAGCGAGGTGCCGCTGCTACCACCTATGATGAGCTTTACCGTGCCATGCTCAGCGGGTTTTTATTCCAAAAAGATGAAGAGGATGTCATGGACGAAGTGTGGTTTCAACAGCATTGCACTACGAGGCACACAGCCAACGATACAATCGATCTTCTGCGCACTGTGTTCAAAAACCGCATAATCAGCCAAAATTCGGAAGTCCATTGGCCGCTTCTCAGTTGCGATTTGAACCCGGTAGACTATTATCTCTAGAGCGCCGTGATAGATAAGTGTTACGCCAACAATCCCGAGTCTACGGAGGCCTTAAAACACGGAATAGGCTCCCAAACAATCGACAATGTACTGGAAAATTGGGTTGGTCGTATAAAGTACCGTGTTAGTATTTTATAAAGCGAAATTAAATTCCAAATTTTACATGGCCCACACTTTAGTTTCCCATCATATACCAGGAAGGCATAGGCTTACACACTCAGATTGGGACCTGCAGTTTTATGCCGGTTCGGAGCGGTATTTCGACTAGCTTTTTCATGGCTATGTACTCGGTGTAGTCGATCTCAAAATTCAAAAAAGACTGAATAAAAAAACGATGATTAACAAATTGATGATTACTCGTATATTAGTCAAAATATATTAAATTATTAAAATTTTTAAAAAATTATTTTGTCCTACCGTTATTAACCGGTTTCAACACCTCTATTTAACCGAAACCTGGTTTTGCCAAAATCGAAATATTCGAAGAAACCGAGAACCGACATTTTTGGAAAACCGGGTTTTCAATACACTAGTTCAAATGCAGTGGAATTAAAAAAATAGAGTATATTTTAAATCTGGACCACTATTAATATTCAAATCTAGAGAAATTAAGTATGGCTCCCCCATTTAATTTGTTTTTTAATGCCATTGATTAGCAGTGATTTTAGTAATTTGCGTCCTTTAACCCACAAATAAATCAGTGTCAAAGTAATTAATTTCATATTACCCGTTCACCCTAATACGCATGTAGTATTCATATTTGTACTCGTATGCATGTATGTGTAAACTAATCGTTATTTCAACAATTAAGAAGAAAGAAAAAAACCATACCACAATTAAATCAGTGCATGTGTGATTTATTATGGTGGCAATGTGTGATACAAAAGGGTGGCGCCTCTTATCCTTTCCGGGGTAAGCAAATTAACTGTAAATATAAAGTTTCTTTTGCGTTTGATGGGCCCTCCACCAAGGAAACGAAAAACGTTAAAAATGAAGGGGCTAAAGTCATAAATGAAAACTAAATCTGAGGTTGACGATTTAAAAATTAATTTTAATTAGCTAAACGTAGATTGTAGAATTATAGAATCTAAAATTATATGTAATAACAAACCCTCTCTTTGTCATCATGACAAAATGGTTAAAGCTCGGGCTAATGAAAACCACTTCGTATATCGTAGTACCAATCAAATGATAAATTAATAGATTACATCCCTATTCTATTTACAAAAAGGTAATTACAACTAATTACAGTACATAAAGACTACAGCTGTCTTTTAGTTAATGTATGAGAATTTCATACCACAAGCCTACAAGGTCTGAATGGTATATTATTGCAATAACAACCAACCATTTTTCAATTAGGAAAATGTTCCTGACCTTGTAAGCTTGTAGTATGAATTTTTCATACATTAAATAAAAAACTAACAAAGTCGCCCATAAAATGCAAATTGAAATAAACGTAACTGACACTAGCCCGGTTATCAAAAAATCTATACCACAGAAAAATGCAACAGTGTGATATAGTAAAAGCTCACCTCATGCACTGCAACAGAGTGCGAGTACGCAAGAGGAAGATACACGCAAAGAAAACAAACGTTTATTGCTCGGTTGCCACAACAATACTTTCATTGATTTGTATTAATTTATTAATCGCAACCGTTCATGTAGTTCTTCCAAATAAACTCATATATCGCAAATGTGTATCATGTTGTTGCAAACAGTTTGCGATAACTGAAATTGGCCATATGTCTTATGAGAGCACAGATTACGAAGAATGTAAATTTCGCTCGTTCTCTCGACTGTGTTTGGCATACACACTCACATATGCACATTAAAGTGATCACACACTCTACTGATTCTAAATAAATAAATAAATGGTTTCCCATTACATCCCATGAAGGGACCGGGGAGAACTTCTCACAATAACTGAGCTGTGCGCTTTCCAGTTTTCACTCACTGATTGGGACCTACAGTTTTACACCGATTCCGAACGGTATTTTGAGAAGCTTTTTCATGGCTATATACTCGATAGTGTCGCCGTCACTAAGCGAGGTGACCGTCCCCGTCGTCGAAAGAAATTTTAAGGTGGTTGGAGCAAGAAAATAATTGCCAAGTGTTTGTTAAATTGTAAATGTTGCAATAGATTTTACTCTTTTACTATTAATATTGAAGCTACTGAAAATGTTGATAGATATTGGATTTAAATTGACTGTCATTTCTGATTGTTTGAATATTGTAGGAGAGTTGATTCCAAAGTCGAATTGTACTTATGAAAAAGAATTTTTCAGAGAGTGATTTGTTACTCGTATGACTTAATTGAATAAGTTGGTACCATCTTGGGGTTCGGGCAAATCTGACATAATTTTATAGTTACGGTGGTTTTCCTTGGTAAATAATTTTATGCAAACTAATTAGCTTTGTTATTTTTAAAAGATTTTCAAACGTAACTCCGTATATAGATTAAGAGAAGAGAAACGTGTTCATGTCGGGACAGTCCAAAAATATATCTCGTGATGTTGTTAAAAGTCGTATTTAGTTAATTTTCGGACCATATCACAGGTACAGCTAGAACAAATTTCACTGACATATATTAGTTTCGGTACGAGATAAGTTTTCGCTAATAAAAGTCTAATACGAACTGGTGCAAATTTTTGGCATAAATAGAGGTTTCTTAGAGCTAAGGTTGTTTTACCAATAGCTGACACAATGTGGTCCCTCCAGTTTAGTTTAATGTTAAAAATTACTCGCAAGTTTTTAGACTTCGTCACAATATTTATGGATATACTTTCTGGAATAGTAAAGGGTCTTTTGCTTATTATAATATATTTTGATTTGGAAGTGTTGAGAGTCAATCCATTGGTCAATCAATCATTAATTTCACGCATTTTTCAAAGTTTGATTTTGTTGAGGAAAGGTACATCTGAATAAATGTGAATATTACAGTTAGCAATACATGAAGGCAGATCATTACTGTACATACTGTACAGCAGAGGTGCAAGTATGGAACCCTGGGGCACACCTATCCTATCCTATCGAAGCCACAAACCTCTATATATAAAATACTTTTAAATCAGAATTGCCAGCTGTCAAACAAAATCAAAATAATTAAAAGCATTGCCATATTTCAACACAATTGGCATCCGATTCTGAGCAAATGCAAATCCAATATTTTGTAATTTTGCAAATTAATATCCAATGCATATTAGGAAAAACCCACGTATGCAAGAGATACTTTAAATTGGATCGGTTGAAAAACGATGAATCACAACATCGTAAATTGGCTTCTAGATCCGATATAACCAATATTGGATGGTATAAAATGTCTTCTCGTGCGGCACCGTAGGTGGTACAATGGTTAGCGTGCGTAACTTTTGTGTAACAGAGCGTGGGTTCAGTCTCCGCTCTGATCGCCATTCACTTATTTCTGCGGCGGTTTCTTCGGTAAGTGACTGTCACACCATGTATGTATGTGTACGTTTCCATCAGTGAGTATAAATATGGATGACACAGTGGAATCTCAGTGAAATATATGTTGAGTATATTGGTTCGCTTTAATATCATGTAAGGAAATTTAGATATGATCCTAAGAGTTTCGGCTAAATCCGCCTATGCGAAATAGTGGACCGTATATATTTTTATTTCAGTTAAATTTCTAAAAGAAAATGGACCAGAAAATATTCTACCACTTCTATATTTGCTTTAAACTGTCAGCTATTTCGATGGCCTCATTTATCATATTCAAAATTAAAGTTTACAAAGTTTTGTGAAAAGTTTTTCAATCTCTGACAAAAATAGTTTCGTGTATGGGTTTATTCCAACCACCATTGATTGATGTGAACGACAACAAAAGGTAAATATATGGGGAGTAAATCATATTACATACATAAACATAATGTAATAATTCACAAGGGAAGGAAAATCTCATTAGAAATTTTGTTTCAAAAGATTCAATGGCAAATGTTCATAGCACCAGTTATACATAAAATCAGCACTGGTTCAGTGTACTGTGCATCCTTTGATGATACGAAAATGGTCTGCAAATGAAGTATCCTTTTTTTATTATGTACTTAGGGAGACAACTCTGATCTGAACTTTGACATCATGCTTATAATATTCATCAATATGTATAGTAAGGAAAATATTAAATAAGTCGAAGTTTGTGTATTCATTATGAAAGCATCATTATGAAAGCAAAAGAATTCCATCTTCATACGAACAGAATTCAGCTTACCCAGGGCCTCAAACCATTAGACCCTGGAAAGCACCGGCAATTCGTTCAATGGGTAATGGAGCAAAGTAAAGTCAATGCCAATTTATCAAAAAAAGTCATATTCTCCGATAAAGTGCACTTCCATCTGATTGATTTATATCTGATTCGAGAATATACAAATTTTTCGATTTCGGGGTTCAACAAATCCTTTTACAATCCATTATAAGCAAATTCACCCACAACGAGCAACTGTCTGGTAGGGATTTTGGTCAGGCGGCATGACTTGGCCTTTTGTTACAGTAACATGATAACGGGGTTCTTGTGGCCTCAACTAAAATTATCTCAAGAAATTCTGATGTCAACTTGCCACCAAGATTGTGCGATTTAACGCCGTCCAATTTCTTTCTTTGGGGTTTTGTGAAATCTCGGGTTTATTCGAATAAACCAGAAAAAATACCTGAGCTCAAATCAGATATCCAACACGTCATCGGTGAGATATAGCCACATCTCTGTGAGAAAGACATGGAAAATTTCATGAAAAGAGTAATAGCCTGTCGTCAGAGCCGTGTCGGCCATTTGACGGATATTTTCTTCCATACTTAATCGGAACATGTCGTCCTTACAATCCAATAAAAAATCACAACTATCTCAAGAAATACGTGTTTTTATTTTAAAATCAAAAGTGCATTCTTACTGAAACACTCTTTATGTATGTTATATATGTCTTTCTGTTAATTTATAAGGGGATCAGAAAAGCAACACACGCAAAAAATCGCTTGAAATCTAGTTTCTTCTTTTATATGTCAGTTAAAATATTTATAAATGAGGAATTGTACAGATACGAAATTGTACATAATAGAATCTGGAAACAATTTGGTAGTTATAAGCAAATTTAATATGAAACTACGAAATGATGTACATAGTACAATGAAATTTTGACCGCCTACAGAATAATACAAATACTATCTGAGGATGTAGCGTTACGGAGTAATAGTATTTGTTTAAATAACACTATGCACTATGTATCACAAACCCTGCTCGGTTTTGCTGCTGATCATCACAATTATTTTTCAAAACAACGACAATTTCTGCTGAGGACCAAGCCCCTATTTTCGATTTTACTTGTAGCTCTTTCCTCATTTTATAATATTTTCTAGTCTATCTTTCAGAAAAATTTTTCCAGAGAGGAATTGGTGTAATTATAGCCAGCAATTACCTTGTCAATTTTTCTAAATACACTAATCAATAATAATTATATGTAGGTCCCCCAAAAGGTAATCGTCTCGGGTTTATTGCTATAGACCATACTTTTTACGTAGACCCAAAGAAAGAATTCCAATATTGTCAAATTGCAAGATTTCGGCGGCCGTTTAATATCGTTGTTTCTTGAGATAATGCGTCCTGGAAACTTTGTTCGCAATAGGGTCATTATAATTTGTTTTTAAATCGCAATGGGAAATGGGGTCTAGGTTAATTTCCTGTCCGTTAAACGGTGCTGTATTAAAGGGTTAATTGTTGTGCATGAGAACGAATTCAGGTTGTCGCAGCCTGGTCCACACTTTGTTCCACGGCAACAATAGCTATTTATGTATTTTTGGTTTATCACTAGAAACTCACATGAAAACTCATGCCATAAGGTTTGTTGTGAGAATTCAGTGCTTAAAACTAACCAAATCGATAAATGTCAGACATTTTTGTTAGATGGATATGAAGATTGCAATATGAGGATATGAGGATTACAATAAGATTATATTGTTGCTCCCATAATAATGTACCTCCAGAGGTGGTCCCACCAGATTCCTTGGCCACATTTTAGACTTAATTTTAGTGAATTTGACAAATAGAAGGCGACAAGAAACTTTGAATCACAAAGATCCATCTTTTCCCAAAACTACGAGCATTAAGTTTGTTGAATACATTTTGAACATTTCATAATTTAAGACTAAAAGAAACCAACATAAACGACTTCTCATTTATATACGATTCGAACCAAATTGCTTTTATTACTACAGCATTTCCAATTGAAATTTGAAAAATATCAATTTAATTTTGAAAAATATCAATTGAAATTTTAATATTCTATTTGATATTTCAAATACATCAATTGAAATTTCAAAAACATAATTTGAAATTTGAAAGACATCAATTGAAATTTAAAACACATCAATTGAAATTTAAAACACATCAATTGAAATTTAAAAATTATTATAAAAGTTTTAAAAATTATTAACCGGTTTTATGTGTTAGATTTTCAAATTTGAATTGGTATATTTTAAATTTGAATTGATATGTTTTAAATTTCAATTGATGTAAAAGTACATATTTCAAATTTCAATTGATGTGTTTTAAATTTCAATTGATGTGTTTCAATTTCAATTGATGTATTTTAAATGTCAATTGATGTTCTTAAAATTCACTTAATTGATTTTAAATTTCAATTGATATCTTTTTAATTTCAATTGATGTTTTTTTAAATTTCAATTAATGCATTTAAATTTTCAAATAGAATTTTCAAATTTCAATTGACGTATTTCAAATTTCAAACAGAATTTTTAAATTTCAACTAATTTTTTCAAATTTCATTTGGAAATGGTGTAGATTTTAACAAGCTAACAAATGAAATATGTTTACCTAAATAGTAAAAACAAAACTTTAAACAAACATGAACTCATATTGCCGGACGATCGATTACTAGTTATGTTTATGGACTGACTTTACAAATGTATCACTAATTGAAGTTTGTTTCTTTGTGTGTCTCGTGCGAATGATTTTTTATTACTAAAAACAGTTTTCCATCTACAAGTGCAGATACATATATTTTAGTTTTATATTATTTTTGAATTTTGTTTTGCATGTGAGTATAAACGATTGGCAACCCTAGCAAACAGCTAATTTTTATACCGTCACCCATAGGATGGGGGTATACACTCCGCGAAATAAATATAAAGGCAACACCTTTTTTTGTTTTTTCCAAATGTTGAGAGGAAATTTTAAGTTTATATTTTATATTGTATTAAATACATTTCAGCAAAAATACTTTGACTATGACTTCTTCAAGGCGAATCAACAAAAATAAACTAATTACTGCTGCGAAATATTTATAATGGCAGAAGGTTTATTTAAATATTTTAAAAAGCTCCACTGTCGCTGATAAGTTCTACTACGCGTCTTGGCATTGAGTTTATCAACGAATGAATATGGGCAGGATCAGTTATCTTCCATTTTCTTGGAATGTGACACTTCGATCCTTGACAGTCTTCAACTGGCGTCCTGGGTGTTAAACTTGGCTCGATAAAAACTGGTAAACTTGGCTCGATCGGATAAAAATCACAACTAAGTACAGGTCAGTCTAGAGTTGGTATTATTTATGGACGCCAGAAACTTTGGACTTTTCTTAGACCGATGTATTGCTGCGTTGTCCTGCTAGATGATAAATTCTGGAACACAAATTTCCTCTCTATAATTAACTATGACGACATCCAATAGTCGAATATAATACTCGGAGTCCATTTTTGTGGAAACGAAACATATTGGAGTGGTCATACCTGCCCAAACCAAAAGGGAGCCACCGTAAAAATTTCGCCGCTTACGCATACTTTTGGAAAAATCTCTGGAACACCAACCGAGCCATCAGGTCCATCCAAATTTGATTTTTTTCCAACGGAAAATATCACTCCTCATCCAAAAGCCAATATATTTGAAAGGCTTTAAATCTAGCTAATTCGTGTCTTGGCATGAGAGCAAGTTATGCATACTTTTTCCATATTACAGTTTCAAGTCGGGTTTCATTATTTGTTGATTCAGGAATAATTTAGGAATAATTTCCTTGTAGTTAAAGTTTTCTGTAACAGCAACCACTTTGATCTCTCTTTTGGTGATGCCACTGATCAGCGGTGTCCTTCCTGGTCGTTTTGTATTTCCATATTGATCACCCTATGATAATCATTATGATAATCTTAAATCTTTCCCTTTTCTTCCTTAGTTAGCTACTTTCCACCAGGCATTCTGTATAAATTATTTTTTTTAATTTGACCTACGTTAATTTTAAAACAATAAAATAACAACGAACGAAAACTCACTTCCGTGTCAATTCCTATTTACTACTGCTCGAATACAGTTTCTGCACCATGTTACCTTTACATATATTTCGCACCAGAAACAAAAAAAAACTTCACTTTTTCTTTAACTTGCAAAAGAGATTGAATGGTTACTTTCTCGGACATAATATAAGTAATGACTCCTTTATGCATTAAAATTCTACACCAAAAATGCAGTGCACTGAGAGTACCGAGAACAAATATATTGCCTTTATAATTATTTCGCTGGGTGTATATCATTTAATCTGGAAAAAAATGTAGCGCATAGAAGGAGCGATTTTAGGCCCTTAGTATCTTTGGACGAAATTCGTTTTACAACTTTTTGAGACGATTGAGCCATGTCCATTTGTCTGTCTGTTTGGCAGGCTGAGTGGCTGGTCAACACGATAACTGCCGTAAATTTTGTCAGTGATTATTATTTGTAGAAAGTTAGTTTGGGATTGTAAATGCGCCTTTTGACCACGCCCGTTCTGGTACCTCCCATACAAAAGGACACATTTAGGAGAAAATCGTATTTATTCCAAACCTTTCTTCTGGTAGATGTGATTAGCTTCAACTCACACACCGGTTAATAATCTGTAAATTTCTACTTAACTGGAGGAAAGGGGGAAAATTGTCACGCCCGTTCTGGTACCTCTTATGCAAATATGGGTGTTCGTCCGGTTTGTCAATCCGATAAATCGCGTGAAACACTGCCGACCTTAATGAAATTACGTATAAGGCTTCCCGTCATCAAACGTCAATCACCGAGTAAAATAAGGTACCTCCCATACAAAAGTTGTTTGGCCGTCTGGTTGTTCGGCACGAGGTGTCCCGCAAAGCCGAACCAAGTTTTATGAAAGGTTGTGTCAACCTATAATGAGGTTGTGTCATCTTCCAATGAGGTTCTGGCAAACTCTAATGAGGTTGTGTCAGTTCTAATGACGTTACCGCTAATTCGGTTGTCTCAAATTTTCTTTGAGTGTACTAGTCAATATTTAGTTAAATACCACTCTTCGATAGAAAACGAGCAGTTTTGTCACACCCATTCTGGTACCTCCCATATAAAAGTTGGGCGAATGACCGGTAGATCGACACGATAACACTCGTAAACTACAACCGATCTTTATAAACTACTGTGTAATTAATAACTACTGTGCAGCTAATAATGCTACTCTGTAATTAATAAATTACTACTGTGCCACACCCAGTTTCGCACCTCCCATACAAAAGTTGGCATTTTTCCGAATTGCCGACTCGATATCTCCAATAAATCACAAGCGATCATAATAACATTTGGTACTGATCAAAATGTTGGCAACAACTTGCCAGGCCCATTTGTGTACCTCCCATATAAATATTGGGAGGGCACTTGGTTGATAGTCAAAAAATTCCCGAAAACCACTTAGGATCTTAGGAACTAATTTGGGTATTAAATAATATTTAGCGTAATGTCAATCTGCTATTGAATATGGTCACTTTTTCAATATAGAACTCACACGCAATGAATGACTTCGGGTGAAGGTATGATTAAGTCCGTTCACCTGACTGAAATTTATGTACTAGGTGTTTATCAGAATGCCACATCATATTGTCGACAAACGAGTGAAGGAAGTAAATAATTGCAAATACAGTAAAAGCTCTCTTAAGCGGACACTGACGGTCGCACCAATTTTGTCCGCCTACGATAGATGTCCGTCCAATAGACCGTTTTAAGGAAATTAAATAAAATTAAAGAGAACACTTCCTCCACTAAGGAAATAAATACACATTACAAGCCAATTTGTTATAAATTTGTATTATTGAAATGCGTACTAATATACACGTTCTATAAATATCATTTCAATACATGGCGTTGTAAAGCCCTTAACATTCAAGTAAAATATTCACGTAGAAAAAATGCAGATTCGTAAACCATAAACTAAAATCAAACATACTGACAAAAAAAACTTAAAAATAATTTTTGTTGCTGTAAAAATTGACGGATGATGCAACATTCACACTAGGGTGATCAGTTCGGTTTTCAGAAACCGGCTACTCGGTTTTTTTCACTCATAAAAACCGTCGGTTTTTTTAAAATCCCTGTTTTTCGAATATCGAATAATCCGGTTATTTTTTTTGTCGAATCTCGGTTTTTTGGCGTTCGATATTTTTCATTTAATTTTATTCATAATTGTGTTAAATGTGTACTCGTACATGTTTTTTTACAGTGTTTCGGCCGAACAACCTAATTGTTAGTTTTATAAATCTGGCAACTATTACAAACATCTGTTTTTTCATGTTTTCCTTTCCATTATAATTCTTACAAATAAATTGATACATGCCAAACAGCAAAATTTAAAAGCAGAGCTCTATTGTTTTTATTAAAGTTAAAATAGTGAATAAATTGTTTGACCTAACTTTGAGCAGGTAAGTTTTTTGGTTTATAATGAAATATTGTGCTGTCGTACAACGGTGTTCAACTCTTTTGGATGTAGATGTCTTCTGTATGGAAATATTTTGATCGAGACGGAAAGGATAAAGCTAGATGCCGGCAATGTCCTAGGCAATTAGGTTGCAGGGGTTCCTCGACCTCTGCTCTACTGAACCATTTGAAGAGTGTACATAAAATTGACGCAACAACCAAAGCAGACCACAACGTGAATGAAGAGGCGGGTGGATGTTGCTTTAGGGAAAACTAAAGATTAAATTAAATATATTTATATATAATCAAGTATTTACAAATGAATTGTTATGTTTTATTTGTCTTTGTTAAAATAACAAACTGATCTCAGTAATGTTTTGCATTGTAATTAGAATTAAACTAAAAGTTTACTTTTTATAAGTATAATTGAATTGTTTTCTGTTATTTTTTAATAAAATTTGTTTGTCAAAAATTGTGTTTTAATTTGTTATTTGGCATACATTTGAAAACCGGAATGTCCGGTTTTTTCTGAATTTCAAAAAAGGCACCCGGTTTTTTTTAAATGCCATTTTTCGAATAATTCGAAACCCGGTTTTCGCAAAAACCCGAATAATTGATCACCCTAATTCACACGTTTCAAGGGATCCTTTTCAACTTATGCTTATTGAAATATAACAGCAAAAGACACATTTCTAAGGTAGAGGTTAATCACAGTAGCTGCGCAATTTTTTTTTGTCTGTTTGCAAAAATGGGGAATCACAGTTCAACGCAGATAGTTACGTACTTGTCTGATGCATGAACGCGTTGTTAGTTGTTTTCCCGTTCATACTTTCTTTTATTTCGACAATAAAAATTGTTAGAAATCATGTTTTCACTATTTTGTTGGCCGCTCATGGGAGATGTTTTATACCAGAAAAGTGTCCGCGTTCGTCCAAGGGAGCGTCCGCTTAAGCGAGCATGATTTCTTCCTGATACAAGGCGAACATTTTGGGACCAACGAATTTGTCCGTAATAAAATTACATATGGGGGATAAGTAGTTAAAACTAGCTAATAATTTAACTGACGATTTATCACGTCACGATTTATCACCTTGTAAATATGTAAGGTGTATAATACTATATATAATCTGTTGTTGCCAACATCATAGTTTATCTAAATTACACTGTGCGACACCAAAAAAAATTATGGGGTTCTGTCAACGGATTCTGGTAGAAAGGTCTAAAAAAAATATACGTGCATAGGCGTTTTGCCAGATCTGATCAGAATTTTTTATTACGGCGGGCCAAAGTTTCCGCCACTCGGAACTTTCCTGCAATATATCGGCATGCAAAATTGTGTGTTCCTTACTTCTGAGGTACAAAGTATGTTTAGAAGTTTTATAGAAAAGATTCAGATAAACATTTTTGTCGAACAAATTAACCCTCTAGCTGTCACGTATAACCATTATTTTTCCTTTTTTTTGAAAACTCGCAAAAAACTGCTCCAATATGACGGGGGGCGTGGTCAAAATGTTCTACAAAAATTACAAAATCTTAGCCCAAGTGCTGTATAATAAGCAAAAACTAACTGCCTTCTAAGGGTTAATAATGAATTTTGTCATTTTGCTGTTTCCATTAAAAATAGTCCACATAATATAATGAATTTTATCATATTTCATCTTTTATTTCTATTCTTAGGCATTTCTTGTTTCAGTGATATTTCTTCGACGTTTGGGAATAAGGTCTTAAGTCAGAAACTGTAGTTTTTCGTAATTTTAAATTGAAAATTATTTATATATGAAATTTTCTGACTTATTGCCTAAAGAGCAAATGATTACGATTGGATGGAGTTGTGCTAGATTTAAGTTATTAATACCAAACGAAAGAGAAAAAAAAATTGAGTTAAACCCAATCAAAAACCCAAAATGCATTTTTTTGACTTAAGACCTTATTCCCAAACGTCGAAGATTTGTGATGGGCGTTTACTGATTAATTGCGCATCAAAAGCTTAATTAAGTATTGCATTTTCGCAATTGACACCTGCAAAGTTGTAAGATGTTGCATTTACGAACGTGCTGCTCATCAGAAGCAGGGCAGTAGTGACCCATTTCTAAAAAGATCCGTATAAATTATTGTTAAACACGCCGAATAAAGATATTCAATGATAAGCACTGCGTGTGGCGATTACAATTTGGTACGCCTTTAAAAATCATAAATTTACACTCAAGCCACATTGAGAAAAAATTACATGAGGTGTTAGGTGACACCCGGTTGGAACGTAGTTCCTTTCGCTATATATTATGTACTAGTTAATTCCAACACGCCTAAGGTGCCCGTTGAAAAATACGATAATTTAAATGGGTCTTTAAGAAAAGATCCTTTTTGTAAAATGATAATCTTTTTGAAAGAATTTTTTTTATAGAATGTATTTTTAAAAAAAATATATATATTTTTAGATCCTTTTTGTAACAATATGTATTATATTTTCTCGAAAGGTAATTTTTTAAAGAAACGTACAGCTTTTATTAAAGGCTAATGTTTTTAAGAAGAGGTACTATTTTTAAGAAGTACGTTCTGTAAGAAAAAGCCATAATAGTATGAATGTTTTTTACAAAGAAGTACTTTTTTAAGAACAGGTTATTTTTAAAGTAGTGGTACTTTTTTACGGAAAAGGTTATTTTTTTAAGGAAATTTACTTATTTTGAGAAAGGCTACGTCTCTCAAGAAAAAAGGTATTATTTTATTTTTAAGAAGACGTACTTTAAAGAAAATGAAGAAAATTTATTTTTTTAAGAGAAGGTACATTTTTGAAGATATGTTTTTTTTAAGAAATGGGATTTTTTTAGAATTGGCTTTTTCTCAAGAATATTAGGTATTATTAGGTATTAGTTTATTGTTAAGAAGACGTACTTGAAAGGAAAGGAATTTTAGTAAGAAAATTTATTTTTTTTTAAGAGAAGGTACCTTTTTTTTAAGAAATGGGAGTTGTTTTAGAATTGGCCTTTTCTCAACAATAGGTAGGTACATTTGTAAGAGTAGGTACTTATCGCAAGAAAAGTTATTTTGTTTCACAAAAAAGCTAATCTTTTAAGAAAATGTAGTTTTTGAAGAAAAGGCAATTTGTTGTAAGAAAAGTTAGTTTTTTTCTATTTATTCAAGTGCTCTAGGATATACGATATTTCTAGTTTTGTGATCTGGTGCAAATATATATAAGTCTTAGGTTTACCCATACGTGAACATTAGGGCGGGTTAATTTTTTTTTTTGATGAAGCTTATAGCAAAAACGTAATCTATAGGTGATTTTGAGAAATTTTGCTCAAGAGACCGTAGCTCTAAAACGGATTTGGAACCCCCCAAAATTAGATAGATAGATATTTTGCCATATATACATAGAATAATTTTATTAAATTCGTCATAAAATCGGATAGAATTATAGTAGATTTAGAAAGGTATTTTTATCACCTTTCAGAATCTGTATTGATACCCATATTTATTTTTTTATTTTTAGTAGAGATATTAGGAATTTTTTTTGTCGAAAAATAGCCTAAAATTAACTTTTAACTAATGAATTCTGAATTTTTTTCGATTTTTTTCGAAATATTTTTTTTTTTGCAGATTATCAAAGTTCAGATAATTTCCAACAACTTTTTTTACCATCAATTTTTTTGTGTTCGAACTCCTTTTTGTAAGAAAATCGATCTGAAAAATCAACATTATCAAGGTTTCAACAAAAAATCACTATTAACACTAACATCAATTTTAAAAATTTGGGGGGCTCAAAATCCGACATAGAGCTGTGGTCTGTTGAGCAAAATTTCTCAGAATTACCTATAGATTACGTTTTTGCTATACGCTTCATCAAAAAAAATCGTTCCATACAATTTGACCCGCCCTAGTGAACATGTAACATATATTGTCCGTGGTAAAAACACGGATTTGTCAAATTTAAGCCACAGATTTGAAGCGACTGCCCCTGATTTTTACTTATGGTCATCGCAAATGCCAGCCGATGGGCATGTCTGTAGGTATAATTGAAATCGATGGGCATGTCTGTAGGTATTATGGGAATCCTTTATAATTTACAGTGAATTTAGTAGCCTCTATAAGATTATACAGAATTTATAATAAAATGCATTATGTTTAGGATGGTCTCGAAACTGACCTTAATGATATTCATATTCATTCGTACCTTACCTCTGATAGTTCATGAGAAACAACCATTTTAAATTTCAAGTTGTATGGGCGGTGCCTCGCCCCTTTACCCAATCACTTCCAAATATAGCGAAGGACTGTCAGCAGGTTATCAGTACCTTATTGTATCATTTTCATAACAATCGGTCAATTAGAAACCCCGTCAGAGCGATTTTTTAAAAGTGGGCGTTGCACCGCCCACTTCCACCTTGGCTGTATTTCGAACTGTACGAACCACTTACATACAAAATCTCATCATCATACCTATGATAGTTCATGATATATAAATTGTTTCCCATTAAATCCCATGAAGGAATTGGGGAGAGCTTCTCACAACCAGTGAGCTGTGCGCTTTATAGTTTTCTACTCACTGATAGGGACCTACAGGTTTTACACCGCTTTTGAGCGGAATTTTAGGAAGCTTTTCCATGGCTAAATACTCGATAGTGTCGTCATCAATTTGCGAGGTGACCGCCGCTAAAAGAAATTTAAGGTGGTCGGAGCATGGATCGAACCCAGGATGTCATGTACAAGAGGCGCGCACACAAACAATTGCACCATCGACGGCCAATGCAATATCATGATTATAGCCATTTTAAATTTCAAGTTGTATGGGCGGTGGCAGGCACCTTTATCCAATCTTTTCCAATTATAGCCAAGGGCTGTCAGCAGGTTATCAGTAACTCATTGTGAAATTTTCATAATAATAGGTCTACTAGAAAATCGTCAGAACGATTTTTAAAAGCAGGCATGGCACTGCCCACTTACACCTTGGCTGTAATTCGAACTGTACAAACAACTTATATACCAAATATCATATTGATACCTCTGATAGATCATGATATACAGCCGTTCAAATTTTCAAGTTGTTTGACACGGCCACTCATCCGATCCCACCCATTTTTTTGTTGGATCACGAGTTTTCTGCCAAATGCATCCACACAAATTTTCAAGGCGATTGGTAAAATAGTCCTCCAGTTAAATAGTACCCTATTTTCACAACCAATATTCTGTGCAATGGCTAGTGTGCGCGGCTCTTGTACATGTGAACGTGAGTTCGATCCCTGCTCAGACCACCTTACATTTCTTTCTACGACGGTCACCTCGCTTAGTGATGGCGACACTATCGAGTACTTAGCCATGAAAATGCTTCTCAAAATACCGTTCGGAACCGGTGCAAAACTGTAGGTCCCAATCAGTGAGTATACAACTAGAAAGCGCACATCTCACTGACTGTGAGAAGCTCTCCCCAATCCCTTCATGGAATGTTAAGGGACACCATTTTTTTTTTTTTATATTCTGTGAAACATTCAAAAGATCGGTCCAACCGTTTTCGTGTCTATATGGTACTAAACAATGCAAACAACCAAACCAACAAACAAACATAAACTCATATTTATATATATAGATAGATAGATATTGGTTCCAGCAGGGGGTTTTTATGGCACAGCTGATCGAAAAGGTACTAGGGACATGATGCAGAATGAGATACCAAAGAAGACAGGATATAATTTTAAATGTTGTTTATTGATATTAATGACAGCAATATTATGTTTCATGTTGTTTTCATTGAAGGAAAATTTCTGTCTTTTTCTGATTTCTGTCCTTTTTATGTCCAACGAAAGTGTAAAATTAGTAAAATACAGCAGCAAATAAAACTCTACGAAATGACCTACTATATACCTCGTCGTCATGAAGAGGCATCGAAGAGAGTACTGGAAACTCTTAAGTATTACTCTATGGTTACAGGCTCCACCTAGAAAACTTTCCATTGAACAAGAAATTTCCCACCATATGTTAGTGTAGACACAAACCAAAGCAAAAGTACCCAATATAGTTGATAATACTGGGATGTAATAAAGTTTTTAAGAAAAAGTTGTTTATTTTTTTTTTTCATTTAGCCCCCATCCCGCAACGTGCGATAAGGAATATCGTTCCAAAAACAGTTGAATAAACTACTAAACACAACGGTAGAGATAGATAAAAAAATTAATTTGGAACTAAATGGATCATTGGAGCTATATGAGGAAATGAGCAGAAACTAGTTCACATAGGTCCTTTCAATGAATAGTTCCTCTGAACTACTTCGATCCGAAACTACACAACTCTAGAGTAATTAGATTTATAAAAACAGGCTGTAAGACACATGTAATGCGATTTGCGAGTAGTAAATGACATAGGTAATTTATTTAAACGAAAAGTCTAGAGTTCTATTTTATAATTAATCTAAATTATTCATATGATCTGCCCCATCATTTGTCATTTGACTTGTGTCCTACCAAAGTGACAGGGAGTACTATCACAACTTAGTTTAAACATAAACAAACTTGCCTTTATATTTCGCAAGTACTCAGTTACATACAAGAAATCAAATAGTCACAAGCAGCGCTTTCGTATGCATGGAAATCTGATTCCACTTTTTAGTGCCACACAGTTTTCTACTAGGGTTCTTTTAGTAAGGACAATCTAAATATACTGATCAAATTACCTAATATAATTAGTAACATAAATCTCTTCCTAGCACTTACTATAACGACTTATTCTATTAAAGCCCTAAAAGTACCATTGGACGCCACTACTCGTTCGTAGACATCAAACGCCTCTGGTCACAGCAATTAATAATAAATGAAGTAAACATGTACCTATAATTCCCATCAATATGTATTACATTTATATACATACTAAAGTATATATAGTATATGTATAGTCCTACAGATACATTCAATATAAACTCATGCATGTAATCGTATATGTTTAGTACGTTGAGGCCAATCGTGTAGTCGACATGCTGTATGGTTGACATGGCGAAATGACTGACTGATTGACAGATTGGCGGACTAAAAGGCTAACTGGTTGACTGATAGACTGAAAAAATCATTTCTTTAATCCTATAAAAAATATATATATGTGAACGAATGCGTGCACGTTTTATCGACCAATAATCTAAATATGAACCACATGAATTGAAGCTAAATATATAGGTGAATACCTATGCATATTCAGCCGTTCAATCCTAGAATATTTTATTATGTACATAGCAACTGACGTGAAGAGAGTATATTAAATTGTATATAAAGTGGTTTCCAATAGGGGTCCTTGCACAGGGATATAAATCCAAACATTTGTGTTAATTTTTGGACATAACAACTTACTTCGATTCAAGCTAGCAAGTGTTAAATTTGTTACAGATTCTTTGAAAAACACTTAAGCATTTCCTTACAGTGCTATGTAACTCAGTTTATATTTAATTGCAATTTAAGGGTTTCTAAGGGGTTTTGATAAAGGTGTCCAGTGCGAATGGAAGAATTTGAAAAAAAATTTACGTCCAATCCCAAAAATTATAAATTGTTGACCTCCATCTGCAAAGCAGTATTATTTTTCTTGATCAGATGGTCCATTCGAGATATGGAATGCTTTTTCATATTTTTCATCAAAATGGGTAATGGGTTACCAAGGGTAAATAATGTGTAAAGGCCGCTTACCCATTCCCCATTTGTAATGGGTAAATACTCATTATTTTCCCATTCCCTGTGGGTAATCCTGATACGGTAGGCAATTCCCCATCGCCGTGGGTAACACCACATTCTTTTCCCCATTCCCAGTGGATAATGTGTAAAAGATCGTTTCTCATTCCCGGCGGTGATGTGAATGGGTTACACATGTGTTTGTAACAAGTGAGTTTCCACTTACATTCGTTCTAGCAACTACTGTGGTTGTGACAACCTCTACTGTGGATGTGACCTCTACTGTGGTTGTGACAATCTCCAATGCGGTTGTGACAACCTACAATGCGGTTGTGACAACCTACAATGCGGTAGTGACAACCTACAATGCGGTAGTGACAACCCATATTACGGTTGTGACATCCTCTATTGGAGTTGTGGCAACCCCTATTATGGTTGTGACAACCCCTATTATTAACCTCTACTGTGGTTGTAACAACCTCTACTGTGGTTGTGATAACCTCTACTGCGGTTGCGACAACCTCCAATGCGGTTGTGACAACCTCTACTGCGGTTGTGACAACTTCTATTGGGGTAGTGACAACTTCTATTGCGGTTGTGACAACCTCTACTATGGTTGTAACAACCTCTATTACGGTTGTTGCCACTTCTAATTCGGTTGAATTTTTCTGTAGGAGCAGCAACGATACCTAGTTTATGGAAGGCTAGAAAACGCAATGCTTCCACAGTTTTTTCAATGCAGAATTACGATGATAATACTAGCGACAAATATATAAAATCGTTTGAGCCTCAAGGCGATATTCCTATCCCCTTTTCGTCAGAGGAGACCCTAGGACTATATTGAAGTAGGCCTTACAAAGCTCACGTATTAATTGACCGTAGAGTGGTGAAAAAGCCCGAAATGCAAACATATATATTAGTCAATATATACTGTGACCAACAGAAAATTAGCTATTATTAAACTGAGAGTTACGGACCATTCCGCTGGAGTAGCAGCACAGATTGTAGTGGATCATACTGTTGCACGGATCTTAGAAGCGCACACAAGCATTTTTGACAAATAAATGACTTGTCTCCCATTACATCTCATAAAGGGACTGGGGAGAGCTTCTCACAACCAATGCGCAGTGCTCTTTCTAGTGTTACACCAGTTATTTTGAGAAGCTTTTTCGTGGTTAAGTATTCGATAATGTAGCTGTCACAAAACAAGGAATCTCTCGTCGAAATAAATGTAAATTGCTCACAGCAGGGATAAAACCCACGTTGTCATGTACAAGAACCTCGCATACTAACCACTGCACCAACGACTGACACTTCAAATACAAAAAATAGACAATTAACTTTAAATTATAAATGGGGTTCTTTGTGATGTCGGTTGTGGGCATTCAATATATTGGCAGAAATTCAGCAATGGTGAAGCCAATGTAATTGAGCACTATTTATTTTCAATTTGTATTGTACCATTGCAAGTGTGTCTGAAATCCACAATTTTATGGGAAAACCTGCCACCTTTATATCTACACAATTTTGATACATGATGTAGACGTCATAACCCATGTTTCTGTTCCAATAGTTATGATGCCAATGAAAGACTTGAACCTAAAAACAAGGATTTCTGAAATATTAGTTAACACTTCATGAGAAAAAACTCGAAAAAAATACAATGAAGGATTTTATAAATAAACTTTCCTTTCTTCTGATCCTCGTATACCATTCCCATCCATCTGTTCCATATGTTCGAAGAAAAAATTTTCAATGGATAAGGATGTTTTCAGTTTACTTATAAGATGCACAAGATGAATTGTCGGATTCTACTGATTGGGATTTTGAATACTTTGATTTCGGTTTATGTAAAAATTTATATATTTTATACATATACGAAAAAATCCATGAATTTATGAAAATATTTTGAGAGAATTATAATAATTTAAATATGAAAAATACAAAGTCTTCCTTCGTGTCCGATTGGTTGTGTGGCAACTATTTGGAATAGCTAGCCAATATTTTTAAAATTTGGATTCGTGGGTTATATGAGTATTTAGTCTTAAGTTAAAAAATTTAAAGTTTTCCTAGTGGTGCTGTTTGGTCCACTCTGCAGCGGTATATATAGAGCAAGAGATCAAATAAGTGTTTTGTAATTGGATTAAAAAATGACTTACGGTCGGTTCCCTGGATTAGTTAGTTGTTAAAGTTAAAGCAATCAGTTAAAGCCATTTGAAGTGTGAGTTAATATTCGCTCACAAGCACTTGTCTGTATTACAACTCTGAATTATAAGAGATAACTTATTTCTAGATCCGAAAAACCAAGCGCTTGTATTAGAAACCCCTTTTTTGTGTGGTACCTCCCCAATCGCATGCATTTACGATATTCTGTTTTTATTTAATATAGTATAGTTTGAATTTATATTCCCAGGCATTGCTACATTAGGGTGTCCCTTATTTTTGAACTTTTCAAACGACACCACATAGGTTTGATTCTAAGCTCAAGCTTAATTGTAAGATGTCAAATCGCGCCATTGTGGCGATAAAGATGTATAAGTGTTGTAAAAAACTAGAATTGGTTTTTTATGAAATAAAATTCCACTACCACCATTTGAAAGAAAAAGGTATATGAAAAAGGGGTTACAACCAAACTAGGTAATAAATACCTAGTGTTTAATGCAGGTTTACCAATAAATAAAATACAAATACAAATACATGTGCAGAATTTAGTTTTAAAGGATATTATCGTCCTACTTCTCCTAAAAGTCGAAAGCTTAGCGATATTGTTTAAAGATTTCTTAAATCCCGATTTCCACTTCCTCAGCCAAAACAGTATCATAGTTTTTAAAATTTATAAATTTTCTATTCAGACGTTTTAGTGAAGGCTTAACGATTTAAAAGTTTACATATCTTTCTTGTCACACTCCTTAACCCAGGATTTTTGGACAAACTAGATGATCTTTGTAAACACCAGCATTTTGTGATTATTACGTCGCCAGAAGGGAACGACTCAGGAATAAAGGGGTAAGGATGCCCATTTTTATGAGATTAAAACGTCGTTATCCGAAAAATCTCAAACATAGTAAGTCCACGTTTTCCACCGCGTTACAAGTTTGCCTTATTTTGTGTAACAATTCAGGTATAAAAGCAAACAGGAGAAGTAACAACTTTCACCTGAGCGTATGCAATAGTAATTTCATATGAAATATTAACTTAGTTTTTTAAACCACTAGGCTGCTCTTAAGGATCTTTATTACAGAAAAATGGAAGACGAAATCATGGTGTAATAAACTCTGGGTGATATCTAAATATCTTCGTCATCCTTCAAAGTAATCGAATTGGAAAAAATGTGTATGAAAAGTTGCAAAAGAAAATTATAACACCAACATTCACAAAATTGTGTATTTCCTTACCACAAAGATCGAAATATTTTCTACAATACTACAGTAATTCATATTTATATCTATTCATATTTGTATTAATATTTCAGTTTGATTTTGGATGGTGATGGTGGAAAAAAGGCTAAACTTCATCCTCCTGCAGCAATAGTCAATTCACCACTTGAAAATATTTTGCGATATGCACCAAGGGTAAAACGCTTTAGAATACGTTTGCCTATATACAGTGGCGAGCAGATGTGGATACATTCTAATCACATTTGACTTTGAATTGCCGTAATACCCATAAAACCACAACAACTCCTTCTTTATTAATATTCTTTATTGATCCTAAAAAACGAAAACATAACTAGATTTTGCAATATTTAATGCAAAAAATAATATTTTGAGCTTATGCCGTAAAATCCAATGTATCCACTTATGCCCGTTTTGGTTTTTGGTGCCTGGTAACACTGGTACATGAGTCAACAACAGCAAACGCAATATTTACCATTATTTGAATTATTGTGAAATTCAACAGAGTAAATACTTTTTGTGCCACCGTTGATAGTTTCATTAGCTGGATACTAAATTTTTCGCAAAAATATTCACTTCGGGACAAAATTAAACCGAATCATTGAAACGACAAAAAAAAGTTGTTTCAACCCGTGGATTGCTAAAGAAGTGGGTGTTTGCCATCGAACAGTGCTGCAAAGTTAGAACAAGACCTAATGTAGAGCCGCCAGAAGCCAGGAAATCGCGACCAAGATTGCTTACCAATAGAGATGCTCGTGCTATGGAGCGAAGCACGTAGAACGCTTCGGTGAATTGGGCTGACAACGGCAGAAAAACGGAAGAAACCAGCACTATCCGCGAAAAATGTATCGGCGCGTCTCAAGTTTTCCAAAGTACACAAAAATTGGAGCGTCGGAAGAGGGTAATATGGTTAGACCAGACCAAAATCAATCGCTTTAATTCGGATGGTAAGCAATATTTCTGGCACCGCCCATCTGAAACGTTGAAGAAGCAGCAAGTCAAAGAAACAATGAAGCGTGGAGGAACTTGATAGTGTGGGGTTGTCTTACTTGGTGGCATATCGGCACATTGGTAAAAATCGACGAACTAATGAAAAAGGAAGATATCTTCGTATTTTTGAGCATAATTTACTACATTTTGTGGACAAAAGCGCGTATTCCGAGGATGAAGTTATATTTCAGCAGGATAGAGGTCCTAATCATTCGGACAAAATTGTCAAGCAATGGCTCGCTAGGCAAAAATGTAACACAATGAAGTGGCCAGCTCAAAGCTCAGATCTTAACCCGATCGAAAATTTATGGGTTTTGTTGACAAACTACTGGCTGCATACGAAAATGCACCACAGAACTTGAACGAACAATGGTCTCGGGTACATGCGGAGTGGGTCAATATTCCAAAGGAACACATCGAGAAACTGGTTAAAAGAATGGTCAAATGAATAAAATGTGTCATTAAAGGCAAATATCGTTGAACAAAATACTAAAGAACGTGATTAAAAAGTATTTATTCTAGACTTATAAAATGGTTTCCCATTACATCCCATGAAGGGACCGGGGAGAACTTCTCACAATCACTGAGCTGTGCGCTTTCCAGTTTTCACTCATTGATTGGGACCTACAGTTTTACACCGATTCCGAACGGTATTTTGAGAAGCTTTTTCATGGCTATATACTCGATAGTGTCGCCGTCACTATGCGAGGTGACCGCCGCCGAAAGAAATTTTTTTTTTTTGAAGGTGGTCAGAGCAGGGTTCGAACCCATGATCTCATGTACAAGAGCCGCGCACACTAACCATTGCACCACCGACGGCCACTTTATTCTAGACTTAATAAAGAATAAAAATAAAAAAAATTGATAGAAATTGTTGTATTTTTACGGGTTTTACAACTGGACAAAGGGAAATGTGATTATGATGGAACCACATCTGCTCGCCATTGTATATGAACTGCAATGCAACCGGGCGGCTTAAAACGCTTAATTTTTTATGAAACTTCACTAGTGGTCTTTTTTGAGCTTCAAAGCAATTATATGGGGGTTGTTTCCTAAATGTTCGCTTTTCAAAAATAAGGGTCACTCTATTGCTACATGTACTCGCACACATATACGTAAAGCACATACATATATGTGTATCTATACATACATATGCATGTTTGAGTGGCATGTTAGCCTGCATTGTTGCGGTTTGAGACTTAAATGCTATAGAATTGTTTGAAACTTTCCCGTTTCCTCTTTAGCCAGTTGGACGGGTTTCTTTTTACTTTGACACTAACAGTTCTCTCAATTGCTTCGATGAACAGAATAAATGAGAATGAAAGTGTAATTGTAGGAAAGCTTTAATCCTAACTAACGTTCTATTTGTGGCAACTCGCTTGAAGAGTTTGAGTTTGTTTCGCAGTACAGTCGCATACCACAATATTATAACACTGAAACACTAATAATATAGGGAAGATTACGTTTGATATAAATAAAAAATATTAAATTGTTAAAATATTTTTAAATTGTTAATTTTTACATCGTATATGGCCCGAGTAAATTCTAATGAACCCAACTGTTTGTGTTAATAGCCATTTTTGAAGGGTACACCAATTGCTCTTATGACCGCCTAATTCTTTTCTGTGAGAAGGTTGACCCTTTTCAGAGAAACAACATACATTATATCTCGAGAAAATGGCTTTTGAAAGTTGTATTCAAATTTATGTGTATAATTAAGCTACATAAAATCATAACTTTGACAGATCAATATTAAGCGAACACTTTGCCAATCAAGTTTTAATATAATGTTTTAAATGTAAATGTTAAATGTTCGCTATTCAAATTTAAAACAAGTGAATTAGATTTAAACTTATAGGATAAAATTAAAATTAAATACATATTCGAATAAAATTGTTTACTTGAGAGGGTCAAATTATATTGGAGAAGGGAGAAACCAACGTAAAATTCTTGGAACATTAAAAATCTAAAATCTTACACATAAATCGATATATGATCTAGTTTAAATATTTTATTGAAAATGTGTCTATACTTGACATAGCTTCCATGTGCCCTTAAGTAAATTAAGAATTTTAGGGCTTATAGTTACCATAACTCATTAATTCTATATTCTGAATGGAGCACAATGTGTTTACATACAGATATCTAGCTGCCTGAGATAAGGTAGTAGCAACCGAAATTCAGTTGTGGGGACTCAATTCAGTCGTGGTAACCTCAGTGTGGTTGTGGCAACCACAATTCGGTGGAAAACACTGAATTTGGTCTCCACATCTGAAACTCGTTTGAAGCAACCTCGTTTCATAATTGATTCGGTTCTGATAACTAAATCTTCAATTATATTCATTCTTTCAACTAAATTTTCTGAAATTTCGGTTGGAACAACGGAATTTGACATCCATTCGGTTGTAAATATCGAATTTGGTATCAATATGGTGGCAATAACCGAACTTAGCCTAAGTCGGCTGCAACGACAGAATTTGGCGTCAATTCGGTTACTGTAACCGAATTTCGCATGAATTATATATGTACAACTGAACTCATTTTCAATTTTTTTGCAACAAAATAAATAAAAAATTAAAAACAAATATTATAATACAAAAATTTAAAGAAAATATAATTGCTTCCGTCGCGGCGATATCCAGGTATTTTTGTCGTTATTTAGAAAGTTAGGTAAAAATATTGTATTTATGGTTTTTGTATTAAAACGTTTTATTGTGCAGAAAATGATATCAACAGTTCTGAAGTTTTCCAAGGACGGTCGTTTGATATATGCTATAATCTAAAGTATGTTAAATGGCCCATGACCCATAATGGCGAGGACTTCAAAAAAGGTCGGAAGTGGCGTGTAAAATAAATTTGTGTCCCTAAAAATTACCCCACTTAAATGACTTTATTTTCTCACTTTGTAATAATAAAAAGAAACTTCAAAATTCATCTATCTAAATTCGGTTGTAACAACCTCTAATTCGGCTGTGGCAATCTCTACTGATGTTATGTCAACCACAAATGATGTTGTGTCAACCTCTAATGAGGTTATGTCAACAATAAATGAGGTTGTGTCAACATTTAATGAGGTTGTGTCAACGTCTAATGAGGTTTTGTTCACCTATAATGAGGTTGTATCAACTCGGAATGAGGTTGTGTCAACCTAATGAGGTTGCGTCAACCCCTATTCGCGTTGTGTCAACTACTAATTAGGCTGAGACAACTTCCAAATTCGGTAACGGCTAATTCCGCTGTCTCAACCAAATTTTTCTGTGCTTGTATGTATGTAGAAGTGTAGTATTTGGAATCGTCTAAATAAAAATTAAAACCTTCAAATTTGTTGTCTAAGGGATGGAAATGAAAATTTTGAACCCAAGTTCTTTAACATAAGCTATTAGACCCAAAAATCCCTTCAAGAGATTTTGTAATTCACCAGTTGGAATTTGAAAATCTCGACACAGTTTCCATGTTTTCCTAAAGTTCAAGTGTCGATGTGTCTTTCAAAAAATGTTTTTTTTAGAAAAAAGTTAAACAATCAATATCATCAACATCAAATTTTGCAGAAGAGCACTTTTTATTTAATATTTAAAATTATAATTTCAATGTAAAATCTGAAAAGCAACCAATTGCAAATACACACAGAGAACTGTAAAATAAATAAATGGTTTCCCACTACATCCCATGAAGAGAGGGGGAAGAGCTTCTCATAATCAGTGAGCAGTGCGCTTTCCAGTTTTCACTCACTGATTGCTAACCTACAGATTTACACCGATTTCGAACGACATTTTGAGAAGCTTTTCATGGCTAAATACTCGATAGTGTCGCCGTCACTATGCGAGGTAACCTCGTTTTGTAATTGGCTTGGTCGTGACAACTGAATCTTCAATAAAATTCGTTCTGTCAAGTAATTTTTAAAAAATTTCGGTTGCAACAGCCGAACTTGGAAATAATTCGGATGCAATAACCGAAATTGGTGCAAACTCTATTTGTAGTAACCGAATCGGGCACCAACTCAGATGCAGCAAACGAATTGGGCTTCAATTCGATTGTAACTATCGAATTTGGAATCAATTCGGTTGCAACGACCGAATTCGGTTGCTGTAACCGAATTTCTCATGAGTTCCGTAGGTACAACCGAATTCACTTTCAATTCGGTTACCAAAACCTAATTCTATAAATTTCAAACCTGACGATTAAAATTCTAATAACAAATATTACATTAAATAAGTTAAAGAGTTTAAAATTGTTGGCGTCGCTGCAATATCAAACTTTTGTTTTGTGCGTATAAAGAGAGGTAAGTAAAAATACTGAAATTATGGCTTATGTATTAAAACATCTTATTTTGCAGACAATGCCCAAGCAGATATCAACAGATTTGAAGGTTCTCAAGGTCGATCATTTGATATAAACTCCGGTTCATTTATTTAAAGGCGCTAAAAATTAAATATTCACCAGCCTGTATCTTTTGCAATTTGTGACAGATTGCAGGATTTTAAAATGGAAAAGGAAGCTAGACATCTTGAGATGTAAAAAAGTCATGACAATAGTGGTTTCTTAACTAAAGAACATTTTTTTTTAGCAATTTATAAAAAAAGTCCAAAAATGTGATATTTTTGTGGTTCACTTGAATAAAGGCACTTTAACTAATTTTAATGAAAAACTGTTTTTCTTGTTTTTTTTTTTAATTTATTTTACTTTATTTAATAACCATTAGTAATAGGTACAACCCCTGTTGTTTTTAATAACTTCAAATATACGGGGTTTCATTGAGAGATAGAAAGAATTTATTTAATCCAACGAAATTTGATTCTATGCATCCTTAATGGCCTGAATTAGTGACTGCTTGTCATCAAGTTGTCTACCTCCTTCATAGACCTTACGAGATAACCAACCCCAGACATTTTCGATATTGTTTAGATCTGGCGAAGAGGGTGGCCAGTCGAGAATATTCACATTTTGGTTTGGAATGAACTCCTTTACTACTCTGGCGTTGTGGGGCATTATCCTGTTGCAATATCCAAGATATGTGACCTAATAGTTCACTGAACTTAGGAAAAGCCGATTCCAATAACGTTTTATAGCTTGCACCAGTCATTTTTGCATTTGATATTCAAGATCGATGGTGCCATAGAACGTAATAGCACCCCACACCACAACGCCGCCCTCAAGAGTGTGACGACGGTTCAAAAAACGATTTTCTTTGCGCAGATTATGGAAACAATAGTTCTAGCCATCAGGTCCATCCAAATTAAACTTCTTCTCGTCCGTGAATATAACGGTTCTCTAGTGACTTACATGACCTCTTGGCTGCACATCCCATACCATTTGAATTGAAGCCGCTTTTCCTTACGAGGAGCATTAAGTAGCGGCTTTTTTTGTAATTTCAGGTATTTAGCTCTTAATTACTCTGCATTCTGATGACTTGCTCGCTTCCACTCCAGCTTGAGCTCTTATTTTTGACAAGGATAAGGCAGAATTAGAAGCAATTCTGATGATTTTTCTTTTCTCATACGTAGATAAAGGCTTTAAAATTTGTTCTATACCCCTCGTGGTGCTTTATGTAATTGTCGACAACTGTTGGGCTGCGTCCATTTTTTTTTTAGCTATTGCGCGATTAGAATATCCTTCAGAACGGTAAACATCGATTTTAATTTTTTGCGATAGTTTTAAAATTTTTTGTTTTGCAATTTTGACTCGTAAAATGATTAAATAAATTGTAATAAACAAGCACTCCCTACAAAAAATCATCGCTTACTTTAAAAATAATAAAAAATAATAAAGTGCCTTCATTCAAGTGAACCAAAAAAAAAGAACACATTTTTGGACTTTTTTTATAAATTGCTCAAAAAAAGTTATTTAGTTAAGAAACCACTATTGTCATAATTTTTTTATATTTCAAGATGTCTAGCTTCCATTTCCATTTTAAAATTCTGCAATCGGTTACAAATTGCAAAAGATACAGGCTGCTGAATATGGAATTTTTAGGGCCTTTCAATAAGTGAACCGGAGTATATGTTGCAATCGTCTGTATCGGCGACCCAAGCTGGTCGGGACTTCATAAAAGGTAGGCAGTGGCATGTAAATACAATTTGTTACCATAAAGATTATCCTATATAAATGGATTTATTTTCTCGCTTTGTAATTTATTTATAAGAAAATGGAGAAAAAATCATCACTTAATATTAAAAAATCTTTCGAAATTAATTTGTGATATTTTTAACTTGAAAAACCTCTAACGAGATTATGTCAACCTCTAATGAGGTTGTGTCAACCTCTAATTTGGTTGCGACAACCTCTAAATTCGGTCACGTGTAATTCGGCTGCCTCAACCCAATTTTTCTGTGAGTGTAGTTGGTTGTCATCCTTCAGAAAGTAAACAAGTAATTTTAAGTAAAGATTAAATATACATAAGCGACTGGCCACAGGTCGTTACTTCCTGAGCGGCTATACAGTAGGGTGTACTGAAAAACGTTTTTTTTTTTGGATTATTTATGTAAAATACGGCAAAATGTAGAATAAAAAAAGAAGGGAAGATAAAGATTCCAACATAACGTCGTGAAAAAAATGCTCTGTCATAATTTTGAAAATATTTTGTTCTTATATGTTCATCATGACACGTCGTTTGAGCCCCACATTTTCAAAAAAAAAATTATTTTTTTTCGAAAATGTACTAGGAATCGAAACTTCAACGGCCGGTAGGGGACTATAAGCACCCTCAATTCTCGTCGTTTGAAACCCCCCTCGAAAAAAAAGTTTTCAGTACACCCTACTGTACAATAAAATTAAAATTTTTCCGCATTAAATTCTTATTTCGAAAAATCAGTGCAAGCTATTATTATCAACTTGTCATTCAAAATTCCAGATTCGGCTATCGACATGTCACCACTTTGAAATGGCTCTTCGCGAGATAAAGTGTTATATTCCGAAACCAAAAAGTGGTGCCTTAGTGCTTGAGTGTCGTAAATCTACTTAGAGTAGTTTGGTTAAAGTGTTCATATAGATATAATTTCTAATCACGCATATTTTCGATGCATACAAAAGGTTTGCGTAAACAAGAACCATATGTTTGCTAAAACATTAGATAAATGTTTGCTGAAATTGCTCTTCCCTTTTCACCAGTGTTTTTTTAGTAAACACAGACTAACATATTGTTTATTCGTTTACATGTTAATCGTATAGTCTCTTGTCAACAAATTAAAATGGGCTGGGGAAAGCTGTAGCAAAAATATATCCTCGTTTTAATGCCGTCTGAGTAGTTAGCCTAATTCGACAGTGGCTAGATTTGGCCGACAGGCTGCAACGTTTCCCAGTGATTTTTAGTTTCTTGACAGGACGTGCGGAGATACAAGCGGGGTAGGAAAAACGGCATTTGCATTTAGTTCCAGGAAATTTTTTCGATATTTCTCTGAATTGAGTATATCCTTGACACAAAAGGTAAAATAAAAAAATTAAAAATGAAAAGCAGAGTACAACAAATTGTCAGCTTGGTTTCAACATAACCTGAGTTGTGAATGCAAATGATTTGAAATGAATTAAAAAAAATTTTTTTGTTTAGTGCCTCAATCAAACTACGTCAGTGCACGGGCGTGGTATCACAAAACACTGCTCGGTTCAGTTGCTGATCATCACAATTTTTGTACACGCCAAAGAAGATTCCGTCTGCGTATCAGGGTTCTGTTTTCGATTTTTCTTCAGTAAATTGTAAGCAGATTGAAATTTTGTGTTGCAACCTTTAAAACGATATTGTAGTTCTTTCCTCCATTCATGAAAAAGGGTCGAAACCGAGCGGTGTTATGCTTTAAAGACTTCACTAGTCTTGAATTTGATTAATTTTCTATATAAACGTTCGATGAGAAACTATATTTTATAAAACAATATGTTAAAAACTCGATAATTACATGAGTCGTGCATTATATATAATTTTTAATGGGTTAATAGAAGTGTCGGAATTTCGCGGAATCATTTCGAAGTTCGGGGTTTCTCGAACTACAGCCATAATTAAAATTACTGGCTGAAGAGTATCAAAAGTCCCGTTCATTGCATTTTTGAAGTAGTTAGAAATAGAAGCATTATCCTATTAATAAGGAATGCCATTGTGATTAAGGCGTTGTTTTATGTTTTCTATGATTTTTCTCGTATAACATGCACACTGGCCGTATGACAAATCACGCAATATTTTTATTGAATCTATTTATTAAAATTTTAATAAATTGAATGAATTACGTCAATACCTGTACCTTCACTGTTGGGTTCGGTTCGAGTCCCAGGTGCAAAATTGGTAAGTACCCAGCTGGCCACGTCTTGACGGCATCTTACACGCCTTGTGCACGACCATAGTAAATCTTTGACATAACGGGTTTTTCAATAAGAGCGCTACAAAAGTTTTTTTAAATAAAACAAAACCGGTTTTAGATACCAATGAAACTCTTTATTCCTGTGAAAGTACGTTCGATGCCATTATGTATGGAACTCGATATCTTTTGCATGGCCACCACGGGCACGCTTGCAGAAGTCCAGACGCTGAACCCAATTTTCGACGGTTTTCAAGCATAAATCGGCCGATACTGCTGCAATTTCACGTTCGATATTCGTACGAAATTCATCAATCGTCGCTGGCTTGTTGGCATAGACCATAGACTTGACGTAGCCCCACAGGAAATAATCTAACGGCGTCAAATCGCACGACCGAGGCGGCCAATCGACTGGGCCATTTCGTGAGATAACACGTTCACCAAACTTGGTTTCCAATAAATTGATTTTGGCATTCGCTGTGTGGCTTGTGGCGCCGGCCTGTTGGAACCACATGTCCTCCAAGTCCATATTATCCAATTGGGGCCAAAAATATTCGGTTATCATTGAACGGTAGCGATTCGCATTCTCAGTAATGTGCCGGTCTTGATCATCACGAAAGAAGTACGGCCCAATGACGCCGCCGGCCCATAAACCGCCCCAAACCGTAATTTTTTCGGGATGCAATGATGACTCATGGATTACGTGTGGATTGCTGTCTGACCAATAACGCATATTTTGCTTACTGACGAAGCCATTCAGCCAGAAATGAGCCTCGTCGCTGAAGATGATTTTCCGATGAAAATCCGAATCATTTTCCAGTTGTTCCTCAACCCAATTCACGAACATACGACACTTATGGTGGTCAAGCGGCTTCAGTTCTTGCGTCAATTTGATCTTGTAAGGATGTAGGATCTTTTCGAAAAATTCGCCACAACGACGTCACAGAGATGCCCAACTATTGAGAACGATGTGTGAGAGACACATTTGGGCTTTCTTGAACTGAAGCCTCAGCGGCAGCAATATTCTCGACACTACGGGCACTTCGTTGTGTCACTGGCACGGGAACATTTTGTACTGTGCCTGTGGAATCAAATTTTTCCACTAGACGCTCAATTGTTGATCTGGTAGGACGATTATGACGACCATAAATTGGACGTAGCGCTCTTAAAGTTGAGGCCACTGACTCCAAATTTCGGTAGTAAATTTTAATAATTTCGACTCGTTGTTGGCTCGTATATCTTTCCATGATGAAATGGCAAACCTTACGGAAGAGAAATGTCAAAAGAGCGGGAAAAAATATAAGTGACGGTGCTTGCAAACCATTGACGAAATTTACATTCAAGTGCCCGCAAAATCGTACACGACTAAATATGCAACGTTTTGGCATATCGTGCCACTGTCGACCAAGTAGGCATCAGAACGTCAATAGGATCATTAACGACCATACTGGTGATGTTATCGAGAATGGAATCCCCTACAACACTTTTGACAAAATTATGCCAAAACGAACGCATTTCTTTGGTAAAAAATTATTGGAAACTTTTTTGTGCCGTGAGCGACAAATTTAAAGCTATGTTAAAGAAATCGTTGACGACAAGTTCATGTATGGTCAACTGGATAATGAAAGTATGAATATCCAAAGTGACAAATGTGTTGTGAAACGAAAATTATTATTATAAATAGGTGGCTAAGGATAAAGTAGGGGGCTAAGGGTAAAAAGGGTAGTTTTGGTAAAAAAAATTTACTTTAGATTTTGTATATGTTGTTGGTCTCTTAGGGTTCCAAACTTTGAAATTTCGCAAAAAATACTAGGAAAGTTTTTTCGAAAAACAAATGAACAGCGTTTTTCCTTAAAAATTATGGTAAAACAAAATAACCTCCCACTGGTATTCGCAATTATAGGTAATAAAGCAAAACGAGACTTGGCGGTTTTACCATAATATGGGATTTGAGGATATTAGATAACACTTTGTTAATTCTCCGTCTGCTGCTAACACTAACTGCATTTATCCTCTATTTGGGATAAAGTATTTGGCACTTCGAAACAGCTTTATATAAGTATACCAAATCTTTGATCATTTGAAAGTTCTTTCGAGTCAATTGTACAGTTGTCGATTTCCAGAACTTTAACATTTTGTAACAATTATGACAAAATTCCAAACTAAATCAAAATATAAGTTTGAAAAAAGAATACAATCACAAATAACAACAAAAATTAGTAAAACAACAATTAGAGTTTTCCCCTGGTGGGCTTCGAACCCGATACCCCTGCGCGCTTGCTACAAAAATAACACAACCGAATTATTCGATACAACTACACCATTTCGAATTGAAATTTTAGAACATATAAATTTGATTTTGATTAGTTTTTGGTTAATGTATGAGAAATTCATACTACAAGCTTACAAGTCATGAACATTTTTCGAATTGAAAACTGGTTAGTTTTTGTTGGAAATAATAGACAATTCGGTTCAACACACACTCACTGGCATGACTAGTTTCGAACTCCGTGACGAGTTCATCATCAATCGTACATATACAAACTCAATTCTGCAATTCACATGCGCGAATTAATCTCGATCGAAGATCCCTAAGTATCAACATCACTGAAAGCCCTATAATTCCAACAACAAGAACAGAGAGAATTTTTCCACCATGTTCTTCTTTTTCCTCGTACATTCTCGCATTGTTGCAGTGCTTTGAGGTGAGCTTTTAATCTATATAATAGAGTTGTATTTTTCCGTGGTATACATTTATTTGAATTTGAATTTTTTTGACCAATTTTTGATATTTTTTGGTTTGGTTTCGAAAAATAACAATTGAGATTTGAAAATTATGTTTAAAATTAAAAACACATTAATTTGTATTTAAAGTTCATGTTTGAAAACTGACATACATCAATTGAAATTTAAAAAACATCTACTGAAATTTAAAATACAGCAATTGAAATTTAAAGATATTATTTGAAATTTTAAACACATCAATCGAAATTTAAAACACATAATTTGAAATTTAGAACATATTATTCGAAATTTAAAGCACATAAATTAAAATATAAAGAACATCAATTTAAATTCAAAACACATCAATTGAAATATAAAATTCGCCAGTTGAAATTTAATATGTGTTAACCGATTTTATATATAAAAATAAATAAATAGTTTCACATTACACCCCATGAAGGGATAGGGGAGAGCTTCTCGCAATCAGTGTGCTTTGTGCTTTCTAGTTGTATATACACTGATTGGGACCTACAGTTTTACACCGGCTCCGTACGGTGTTTTGAGAAGCTTTTTAAGCGAGGTGACCAGCATCGAAGGAAATGTAAGGTGGTCAGAGCAGGGATCGAACCCACGTTCTCATGTACAAGAGTCGCGCACACTAACCATTTTAAATTTAAATTAATGTTTTAAATTTCAATTGATGTCTTTTAAAATTCAAGTGATGCTTTTTTGTCAATTTTAATCGATGTATTTCACTTTACAATAAATTTGAAATAGACTTTTTAAAATTCAATTAAACAGTTTTTGTAAACTTAAACTGGAAATAGCGGAGTTTTCTTAAATTTGATGAATGAATAACAATCAAATATGACAACAACAAGTACAGAAATGTCAGTCGGGTTAACCGATTTAAATATGCGCTCACCCTATGTCATCCATTGGGTTCGGGATCCATTCAAAAAAGTGTACGTTTGTCTCCAGCCAATTGTCTGTCCAACAAGTGTGTATGATGTACGAAAATAGGAGTGGGAAAAGTTTTGATTTTTAATTGATATTGACCAGATAAAAATTCCATGAATATCGGCTGACGTTTACGGGAGATACCCTAACCGAACAGGCACATATCTATTGTGTGGGAGGTATCAGAATGGGAGTGACAAAATCGCTCATTTCCATAGCAGAGTGGTGTTTTACTAAATATTGCCTAAACCTTAGATGTATTTTCTGGGAGTTAACTTGTCGGCCAAAACTTTTGTATGGGAGGTACTAAAATGGGTGCGGTAAACTCTTCCTTGTTTTCGTGGATGCTGTCGTTTGACACAATGAAACCTAGTGCCTAATTTCCTCAAGACCGGAAGTGTTTTACCCGATTTACCGTACCGCCACACTGGATGACGGGCACCACTTTTGTTTGGTAGCTACCGGAATTGGCTTTGCAAGCACTCCAATTTTCTCAAGTTAAGTAAATATTTACGAATAACTAAACAATATCTTGGTTGAAGCTAATCACATTCGGCAGAAAAAAAGTTTGAAAAGGATCTAGATTTTGTACTAAATGTGTAGATTTGTATTCGAAGTACCAGGAGGGGCGTGGTCACAGTTACCATTTGGAATCCAAAATCAAATTTGGGCCAATAATAGTCACTATTTCATTGTGATGGTTAAAGATTTACGGCCGTTATCGTCTTGACCAGCCAGAGAGATAGACGCACATGGCCCAAAAATTAAAATTAGTTTTATTGGTCCAATGTTCCCTTGCGTCTAACTAATATAACTCCTTATATTCGTTAAGGACCGTCTGTAGTGCAATGGTTAGTGCGCGCGCTCTTATACATAAGATCCTGGATCCGATCCCTGCTCTGACCACCTTAAATTTCTATCGGCGGTGGTCACCTCGCGTAGTGCCGGGAACACTATTGAGTATTCATCCATAAAAAAACCTTATCAAAAAATACCGTTCGGGACCGGTGTAAATCTGTAGGTCCCCATCAGTAAGTACAAGACTATAAAAAACGCACAAGTCACTGGTTCTGAGACGCTCTCCCCAATTCCTTCATGGGATGTAATGTAAAGTGCATGTTTTCGGAGCCTTCTGAAATAACATCGAATATGTGACATAAAGTTTGTTAATTATTATAACTTTTCCTGTTTGTTATGCCGGAAATATACACTGAACGGAGAAGCTTAGACACAAGAATGAAAATGTTTGTCACCGCAACAATCCCCGTCATCGAAAGTTGGCTAACATTCAGTTTCATCGCCGCCACGAAACTAATACGTTTTTAATTTATTGGAACGCATAATTCCAAATGATTCTGAATGCATACCAATTTAGGAACACTTTTACAGTTATTCTGTAGCCACAGATTCAAAAATTCAGAAACAGGAAACAAAAGCCTATTTGGGTACATATAATATGGCCGTCGGTGGTACAATGGTTAGTGTGCGCGCCTCTTGTACATGAGATCCTGGGTTCGATCCCTGCTCAGACCACCTTAAAATTTCTTTCGCCGGCGGTCACCTCACATAGTGACGGCGACACTATCGAGTATTTAGCCATGAAACACCTTCTCAAAATACCGTTCGGAATCGGTGTAAAACTGTAGGTCTCAATCAGCGAGTGAAAACTGGAAAGCGCACAGCTCAGTGATTGTGAGAAGCTCTGCCCTGTCCCTTCATGGGATGTAATGAGAAACCATTTATTTATTTATTTATAATATGCAGTTCATGTCGATATGTACTTGTCAATATGCAATGTTCTTACGAGTTGTCCTGTGAGCGCTCATAAAGTTTTCAGCTGCTCAAAATTGTATTCACATATTTGGATGATTTTGGTTGTTAACTATTGGAACTATTGTTCAAGTTTCTTTTGGAATCAGTTTCAAAGGAATTGAGTGAATTGTATGGGGTTTGTGCTCTTCTTGGCCGTCTTTTGAACTTTTATCGATTACCTCAAGTACCCGCAAATATGTCCTTTTTATTTTCTAAATATTATATGGAAATAACTTAACATATACAACCGAACTCTAGTTAAAACAACACACACATCGTTTTTTGTACTGGGGTTGGCATTTATAATTTTGCCTTAGGCAATTTTTAGTGTTGCCAGTTGCAATCTGGCAACACCATTGGAAAGTGTAACAGGTTTTTGCGTAACAGTCTGTACCGTACGCAGGATTTTCTTTCGGAGGGGCCCTACTGGAAATGTAGGTTTGGAAATTGCACTACATTCATAAATCACCACTAAATGTAATAATTTCGTGCGAACATTTTTTCTGGTTTCAGTGACTCGAATAATACCAAGCAAAAAATGGATTTAACTCGTAAACATTTTCGTGAGATTATTATTCACAGAATTCGACATGGATTATCAAGAGTAGAGTACATTGCTAAACTTAAGTCCTGATAACCAGATAATGCGCCATCCTACAATACTGTGAAAAACTGGAATAATGGATTTAATTGGGGCCGACGCATTTAGTGCAGGTTGTCTAAGATTACTTGTTGTGTTGGAAACCATCGCTGCTGTAAGTGAACTGGTACTGCAAGATCGCGTGTGGCATACCGTGAGATAGAGGCAACCTTAGGCATTACTGCCATTCCCATACATTCAATACCGCACATTAAAAACGAATTGCATGGCCAACGTTTTTTACCGCCTGAGGAAGTGAGTGAGGCGATCATAACGCATGTTCTGGAGCTACCTCGTTCCGAGTGGCGAAAGTGCAGCGAAAATTGGTCCAAAGCCATGCAAAAATGCATTGATATTCATGGAGAATATTTTGAGAAACACCAAAACCAATTTCGAGCATCAGTATTTGTTTTCTTAATTTTTAGGACAGAAAAATAAGCAGTATTTCAACACAAAACACACTTTTGCCAATTGTAAAACCACAATCAAAACTTTTTATAAAACTTTTAAAAGTGCACGTTTTTTGGTACTTTTGTACTGGCGCCGGTAATGCATACGCATACACAAAATGCCTTTTTATACGTTTATCTGCACTTTGGCACATTCTAAGGTGTGCGAAGTTAGGCCCCCATTTTTGGAAATAAATATTTTTGAAGATTGTTCTGAATTGTTCTAGGATTGTTCTATAATGTTCCAAAACGATGATTTTCTAAAATATAATTTGTACCGGTAAATCGAAAAAAACCAATTTTAAAGTTGAACCCCACTTTTGTAAAAAAAAATTTTTTTGCGGTTGTTCTAGGTTGTTTAAAATTGGTTTTTTTCGATTTACCGGTACAAATTATATTTTAGAAAATCATTGTTTTGGAACAATGTTTAGAACAACTAGAACAACCTAGAACAACCGCAAAAAATTTTTTTTTTACAAAAGTGGGGTGCAACTTTAAAATAGTTTTTTTTCGATTTACCGGTACAAATTATATTTTAGAAAATCATTGTTTTGGAACAATGTTTAGAACAACTAGAACAACCGCAAAAAATTTTTTTTTTACAAAAGTGGGGTGCAACTTAAAAATTGTTTTTTTTCGAGTTACCGGTACAAATTATATTTTAGAAAATCATTGTTTTGGAACAATGTTTAGAACAACCTAGAACAAACCAGAACAACCGCAAAAATTTCGTTTTTCCAAAAATGGGGTGCAAAGATTAATATTGGTTTTTTTCGATTTACCGGTACAAATTATATTTTAGAAAATCATCGTTTTGGAACATTGTAGAACAATCCTAGAACAATTCAGAACAATCTTCAAAAAGATTTATTTCCAAAAATGGGGGGCTAACTTCGCACACCTCACATTCTAATCTATTTGGTGGATGGTGTTTTGACGCTCCGAGGCCTAATCATGACAATCGTGGCCGAGAACACAGTCGTACTTATTCAAATTTCGTACAATCGACTCGTTTTGATCACGGCTCCCGATCGAGTTTTTGTATAAAGTTATACACTGAACACACCCTTTTATGTTTTTTTCTTGCAGTCACTACACATTTTTCATAATTTATGAGAGAATCGAACCGCAAGGAATTGTCTATAACAAATATACAACTATCAGCCCTGTCACAGAGAGCAATTTCGTTCGAAAGTTGAAATCAATTTCGTTTTGTCCTTCTACAGAAAATCAAAAACGCAAAAATATTGCGTATTCAAACGAGTTAGTAAAACGGCAGTGAAATTGACAAATGTAAAGAGAAAATACTAAAAATCACTGCTTATTATTTTTTATTGATTAAAGTATTTTGTCTAGTTTAATAGTACTTTTAAAAATATATTTTTCCAAAAATTTTTCTTTAATAAAAAATGTTGTTTAAAAGATTTCTAAAGAATATGCACGAAACTCAAAAAGTTGTCATACTTCTTCTGCGTTGCCACGTACGATTTTGAACAAAACATTGCCACATATGGTGACGCGTCTCTTAAACTTCGCTGGTTCAATTTTTGAACAAAATACTGATTCTTTTGGTGCTCGATAACAGCTACTATTGAAACTTCTGGCATACTCCTTTCTATCCTTAATACAGCACTTGAAGTAATTTAATTGTTCACATTCGTCTAAAGTTACTTTTTTCTTTTAGTATCTAACAAATTTCTTTTTGTTTTCCTTGTATTTGTTTTGTCTGTTCTTTTTCTCATGGAGCTGCCAGATGTTCGTTCGAAAAGAATGTATTCACTTTTTTTTCGTTTTTACCAAAACGTGCGAAAATCATAGAAGCAAAAGCAAAACGTTACGAAATGGCATTTACGAATTCATTTCGTTTTCGTACAAAAGCCATGACAGGGCTGAATATTTAGAAAACAAATTTAAAATGTGCATTCAGGTGTTTAATTTTATGAATTGACATTGGAATCAGAAGAGGAATTCAATACACTTAAAAAAACAGGTGGTTTCCCAGGACATCCCATGAACGGATTGGGGACAACTTCTCATAAGCTTTCTAATTTTATACACACTGATTGGAACCTACAGTTTTTACACCGTCTCCGAATCGAAAATGTCGCAGTCACTAAGCGTGGTGAGGTGAGAACCACTATGGTAGTCAGTGCCGAGATCGAACTCACGACCTCATGTACATGAGCCGCACAGACTTCCATTGCACCACCGACGGTCACACTCAGCACAACTCAACATACATACTCCTGCTGCGTCTACAAGAAGGTCCTCTGCTGACTTCAGATTTTTTTGGCAGAAGTTATTATGTTTATACTCGTGTAAAGAATATTTTGCTAATACATATTAAGCTTTAAATTATTAATTTCAATTCTAGCATGGATTATTTAACAAAATTTAAACCAATTACATTTTGTGTGAGCGTTTTGTCAGCGAGAATCTGTATCCAATTTGCTCCTCTTCAACAGCAGAGCTATCGAGTCGCATTTCGAATATTTTCGATTCGATAACATTCAACATTTCGATCAAACCCTGTCAAATGAATGAATGACAAACCAGGTAAGTTTGAATTATGAACAGTTTTTTTTTTATCCCGTCAGAACTCTACACTTGATTGATCGCTACATGCACTTGTGGATCAATTCATTGGCATTGTGTTGCACGTTTAAAGTTGACTTTTGTACCTTTACTTTATTTTCAAATAAGCAAACCATTAACTCACATTTGAAATTTTTTGGCTATGAATATCCGAATATTAGTACAACAGAAATTCATTAAAGGTGTTCTGGCGAAGCAATTCATCTACTACTGTCGGTTGATGCACAAGAACTGATTGTTGTTCGTCGTGGTTGTCTTATGGTGACCCTTTTCTATTACTGGCTTCTCTCTCGTACGTTCGTTCATTGTGTCGAATGTGTTCCTTTCGTCATTTACAATTTACATTTATCATTTCATAAGTAAGAATAGAAATCAGTTTCGTGGCATTAGCAACTGATTTGTTGCGATAACGCATTTGTTTTGTCAAATTGAAACGCACGACAAACTCCCGTAATAAATAAATGAACTGATGAAAAGTTAAGGGATGTCCAAATACCAATAGGTAAAATGTCAAGCTCTTACAATATTTTATTATATTAAGTAATTTTTGATTAAATCATTGCATGAAGAATTGTCAATAAACATCATATTCCACACATTTTGTTGCAGCAACAACCAAACAATATATGGGTCACATTGTCACCATTATTAATGCCGCATACCGGGTTACTTAGTTTGATAAGATGTTCTTAATCACAAATGCATGTACAATTACGAGTACCAAGGGTTACTAGTATAAGTTCTAATACTATACAACACTACTAGATAAGGCCGTAAGGTTATTTGTTATTCAGTGTCTCTGACTACAGGATTTGGGTCATCAATGTAAATCCTTGTGGGTGTATAAGTTGCTTTGTTCTTCTCAGTCGGTGTAATGTGGTTTTAGGTGATTCTCAATAACTAAAGACAACTTAAAATAGGATAATACAATTTACAACTGGAAGCTCTAATATACCAACATGTACAGGGTCAAGTCAAACTACTGTCATTCGATTTTAATCATTCATATGTATGTATGTCTTTCCTCTAATGGTTCTTGTTTACTTTGACTTGTGTACAAAAATAGCAGCTGATGACAAATGAGATGGGCCATCTAATGTGGCATATGTGACTAGTGTGTCCTTATTTTTGTTGTTGCTACAATTGCCTTGTTTTTGCAGGAACTGTTGAAGATGACTATGATAGTGAGTGTAGATGGGAATCTGGTTCAGGTGCTCCCATTACTGGGCGATTATTCCAAATTGCAAAGGTGATGTGTCGCCTCCTCCTTCTGTGGTCTTGTACCACTATCTCGGCTTTTAGCAATATTTGCACGCGCCTGAGTGGTTATTTTATGCATTTTTCTTTGTTGGCCTAAGCCCATCACTAGGGAAATATGAGCCAAAAATATAACGTGGCTGTAAATTCCCAAGTAATTTCTTGGTTCAGTGGTGTGTGTGGTAAATGTTCAGTTTAGTTTAGTTTGACACTCAGGGGTATCGTAACTTATTTTTGCATCACAATGTTGTACATTTGTAATTGTTGTTAATTCCTTTAGGAACGCTGTCGCACTAGTTTTTTTTATTTGTTGTAAGTTTTCTTATTTAAAATAATTAAAAATCTTTACGATTCCTGGACTACTGAACCCACGTCCTCTGGGCGAAAGCATTATGGCTTGGACATTTAATTAAATCTCTTTCTTGGTGACTTATTAAAATAAAGCAAGCGGACAGGGTCAAAAGGGATCAGGCCCCAATATGGCAGTATTCATCATCATATCCTCACACCCTGTCGAACGTAGAATGACACGATACCGGATAAGTACCGATATTTGTACTCATTACGAAAAATTTGTGCAAGAATCTAAACCTTAGTACGTACTCGGAAAAAGTTGTATAAAAAGTATATTCTATATATGCGAAGATCTTCCCTTTTCTGTTTATTAAGACTATAAGATAATTTTTTAATTAAAATTCATCAACATATTTATAAACACATTTTTCAACAAGACCGTGGTTTTATACAAACAAATCAGCTTCTTCCAATCCAACTCAGAAAGGAAGTTCTTCTAAACGTTACGAAAATACTGGGCCTAGGCTTAGAAAAACTCATGTAAACAATCCATAACGAACGGTGGACGAATCCATTTTGGGGAGGCTCTTACTTAACTTTGGTAAGAGATATAACTATGCTTTTTAATATAGGCATTTCCCAGCCGGCGACAAATTTTTAAAATAAAATAGTTGCTATTATTAGTTCTTTATTAAATTTCTGCCAGCCACTTTGTGGGCAGAAGTTTTTGAAGTGGTGTGGTGTTTGGATTTTTGCTAGTGTCTTGTCCTAATTACAATTTAGATGTTCTTTCTGCCTAATAATAACAACATTTTTAAAACAACAGAATATGTACTATCATAGAAACTTGGCCAGAATTGTGGTTACCGCAAGACAAATACAAAGGCTTCGTAGTTGTTAGGTCCCCAAAATTTTAGATTTTCAAAACTACACAACCATTTTGTCAATTTACAGCCTGTTTCTCTATCTCGAAAGAATGTTTCCGTTCGTGTTTTATACGAAAGAAAGTTGGTTTGGGTTTCACAATCTTGTCGTTTCAAGTCGAATGATAACAAAAACTTTTTCATTACAAATTGTTCAATTTTGTGTGCTGTCACTTAGGAACAACCATGAAGAATGAAAATTTCGACTTAGAGAAACCAAATTTGTGTCGAATCTGAGTGACTGATTTTCGTTCGCATAGCTATTCGTTCGAATTAGAAAAACAGGCTGTTAGTGTTTTTGGTACAAGTTGTAGTGCGATTTGCGGACAAAATTATCTAGTGTCTAGTACTAGTGATGTGCGGTTCCGCGTATTTTAAGAACCGGTTCTGTCGAGTCGGGTTCCGCGAAGAACCGGGTATTTGGACTGGTTCCCGTTCTCAGCAAATTGTTATCCCAAAGAGGCTTAAGCCAAACATTTGATTATAAGACTATAAAATCTGATAAAAATACAAATTGTTTGCCGAGTTCGGTTCCGAGGAGAACCGTGTATTTTGACCAGTTTCGGTTCTCAGCAAATTGCTATCCCAAAGAGGCTTGAGTGAAATATCTTATTATAAGACTATAAAATTTGATAAAAATATAGATTTTTTGCCGAGACAGGTTCCAAAAAGAACCGTGTATTTTGACCAGTTCCGGTTCTCACCAATTTGTATCCCTAAGAGGCTTGAGTGAAATATTTTATTATAAGACTATAAAATTTGATAAAAATATAGATTTTTTGCCGAGACAGGTTCCAAAAAGAACCGTGTATTTTGACCAGTTCCGGTTCTCACCAATTTGTATCCCTAAGAGGCTTGAGTGAAATATTTTATTATAAGACTATAAAATTTGATAAAAATATAGATTTTTTGCCGAGACAGGTTCCAAAAAGAACCGTGTATTTTGACCAGTTCCGGTTCTCAGCAAATTGGTATCCCTAAGAGGCTTGAGTGAAATATTTTATTATAAAAATACACATTTTCGTAACCTTACCCAATGTTTACCACTTTTGGTTTCTTTGGAAATCCGTGCTCTTATTCATGCACCGCGTTACCGCTCTTTTCAAACCGTTTTTCAGTTCCTCTAAAATCGCTTTTTGGTACCTCTAGAGTCGGTTTTTGCCTCGGTCCGGGTCGGTTCTTGTAAAGAACCGGTTCTTCCGAACCGGCTCCTTGATTCTGTGCATCACTACCTTGTACAGTTCTTACGAAATTTGCATTCACGTAAGAAGTACGTATTAGAGTTTTCAAAACAGAAACCGGTTAACAGGTTATCTTGCAATTAATCGGGTGCTGTTGTTTTTAGAAAACATAATTCTCGAATAAACCGAACACCGGCTATAAGATGTCGGTTGACCGGTTTATACTCAATTTGTGATAAAAATTCTTTCAAACTTTGAATAATTAAACAAGAAAATATATAATTTTCATTTATTAATCATTTTTTGAATTAAGTAACACGACGTCTATTTTGAAATATAATAATAATAAGATTTAAACAGACGCAGAGAAAGCTAGACCTGGGAAAGCTGCAATTTCCAGAAGTAGCCATATACTACTCAAGGAAGCTCTCGCAATTTTTGGCACAGAACTCACACCCAACTGATGATAATCCTGAAGCGCAGTGAAAACCCATTTCCGACTCTATAAAAACTGACGCAACAACCATACTTGGTTTTGAAAAACCGCTTCGCAACAAACCATGGTACGTACGATGAAGAGTGTCGTATAGCAAATGACGAAAAGAACGCTGCACGTATGGCAATACTTCAGTCAATAGCAACGCGAGCAGCGACTGAGCGGTGTAGGGAGAAAAGAAAGGAGGTAAACCGTCTCTTTAGGCGTAAGAAACGGCAGTGGAGAAAGCGCGAGAGTAAGAAAATTGAGACATACACAAGGAAAAAAAGTCACATACTAAAAAGTCAAAAACCGGACTAAGGGGCATGGTTGAGGCCCCCTTCTGTAAAGACAAGGAGGGAAATCTTATCGCAGATGTGCAGCACATGTTGGGAATATGGGGATATCATTTCTCCGCGCTACTGGTACTAGAGATATTCACTGACAATGAGACAATCGATCACAATTTGGACGGCGACGTCGATTGCCCCCTCCCAACTAAGACGAGCTCAGAACAGCTATTGCCCGGCTTAAGAACAACAATGCCTCAGGAGCCGATGAATTACTGACGCAACTGTTTAAGGCTGGCGGCGATGAGCTGATAAGGTGCATGCATCAGCTCATTAGCAAAATTTGGTTAGATGAATGCATGCCCGGCGATTGGAGTCTCAGTGTACTATGCCCCATATTTAAAAAATGTGACCCGAGTCGCTGTGCCATCTTCCTAAGCATATCCATAGCCCATAAGGTTGTATCAAGTATAATGTGCGTAAGACTAAAACCAATTATCACTGGCCTAATTGGACCATACCAGTGTGGCTTCAGGCCTGGAAAATCGACAACTGATCAGATTTTCACGCTACGCCAAATCCTGGAGAAGACCCACGAAAAACAAATCGACAACTATCATCTATTTGTCGATTATAAGGCGGTCTTCAATAGCACCAGCATATCCGCAGTGAAAGCTGGTAAGGATATTATGGAACCTTTTGAAAGGCGACAGGTAATGCGCACCCTATCTTGCGATCTCTTTAACACCTTAATGAAGGTCATTAGGAGAAAAGCTGCAGTGAATATGAATAAAACCATCAGCAGCAAAAGTCACATGCTCTTGCGTATGCTGCTGATACAGATATCATTGAGCGCACAATGAGAGAAGTTACTGCGTTGTCTTCGAGAACTGCGAAGGAGTCAGCAATAGTATGTGTGACAGGAAATGAGGACTAGACGATAAGCTTGTTTTTTTTTGTTCCCTGCTAAACTAATTTTTCGACGAATTTGTATGGAGTGGCGGTTAAAATCGCTTAAAATCGTTTAGTTCCAGATACAAAGTCGTCGAAAAATTAGTTTAGCAGGGAATAAAAAAACAGGCTTAGTATTAAAGGTTTCAACGAGCAGGGCCACCACGCGATTAGACCAAAGCGTGAACGTTGATAACCGTTATAGTTTCGAGGTGGTGGACTAGTTTACATACCTCGGTTCTGCCGTAAGCAAAAATAACAACGTCAGCCTTGAGATCAAGCGGAGATTTGTGCTTGCGAACAGATGTTATTTTGGGCTAAGCAAGCACTTTAGACACAAAGCCCTCTCCCGAATAACAAAAGTTCAGATATACCAGGTTCCCATACAACTTGTCTTGGTTTATGGCGCAGAATCCTGGGTCTTATCGCAAGCAGATAAAACTTCTCTAGGAGTCTTTGAGAGAAAATACTCCGAAAAAATGATGGCCTTATAGTGCACAGCGGCGAGTATCGGCGACGAATGAACCATGAGCTGTATGAGCTTTATCGCGACATTGACATAGTTAGGCCGATGAAAATAACGCGATTTCAGTATAATGGATGAAGACGAACCAGCGCGAAGGAATTTTGAAACCTAACTCAAAGGAAGACGAAGATTAGGACGACCAAGACTCCGCTGGAGAGATCTGGTTGACGGATCCTTGCGTACACTTGGTATTACCAACTGGCGAGATACGGCAAAATATCGAATTGGTTGGCGAAATATGTTATCTTCGTTTTGGGTTGTTCAAGACCAGATAAGTAAGTAAAAGTTGTAAAAGAGAACGCCTTACTATCGGTTCCCTTTTACATTTTCTTACTACTTTTGCTATTTTCTTGAGTAGGGAAAACTTTTTCGAGTAAAAAAAGTTTAAAAACTAGTAAGTTGTAGTACGTACGCGAACAGAGATAAAATGCGAGTGCATTTTGAACTCTTTTGGAAACAACTTTTGTACAAAAGTTGGGTTTGTTTTATTAGTTGTCGACATTTATTGCGGACAACTATTTCGGGGTTTATGCCGAATAGGTAGAAATAACTATTTAGAAATCTTTCATATCCTTTTAAGTGATTGTTTTCATTAAATCAAAGTTCAAGAGATCGAAGTTTTTGATTTCAGATTTTAGTCTCAATATTAAAGTTCAAAATACTTGTATATTCTGAAATTAATATTTTTGTGGAAATGGTTACCATGAATATTTTAGGAAATAAATACTTTAAGACAGTGAACCTAAAAATTTTACCAACACAATTAAGCCTACATCGCAAAACGCGAACACATAAATTTTATTGACCTGGGCAGTTCACAAGTTTCGCCACATATTCGAATCATGCCTTACGTAGTACGTTAGTATAAATGATATTCTGAAATATCATTACCATTAGGGAAGGGAAGTGTTTTCCTTCTTGTGTCAAAAGTTTAAAGTTGAAGTTAAGTTGTTTTGGCTTTCAGCTAACGATATGTACTAATTGAAATACTTAATGTATTTATATATTAAATACTTAAAATGTTCAAATGCTTAAGATGTGGGTACTTATGCACTTGTATGTGTTATGGCTTGAGTACATAATTTGATAGTTTTGGTTTGGAAAGGTCGCCTTTTTTATATTTAAGAGACTCATATGCGTACGAATGTATGTATAGGCTGTCTCAATTCAATTACAAAAAAATGTGCATGTTTTTCGACCGGGTGGTGATTATTTGTTGAAGTCGGTATATTTTGATTAAGTATGGAATAAAATATCCGGCAAATGCCCTTTCGCTTCTCTGATCACAGGCCCATGCTTCACGAAATTTGAAATTATTGTCAATGATACCAAATTGATGATCTCGGGCAGGTTGTCGGAGTACAGAAGACTCAAATTCAACAAATTTGTTGGTGACTCTTCGATTTGTTGACACATTAGTTCTGAAAATTCCGCGAAGTTTGCGAGCGGTATCAGCGTGGGTTTTTCCATTTTTGTAATAGTCCTTGAAGTTATAACACTTGCTACCTTTATGCATAACAAACTTTTATTGGGACACCCTACATTTATTCCATGAGTTGCACATCAGCTTCCTACCGCTTTCACTTTATTATTGCAAACGCCTTTTTTCCTTTTACATGTATGTACATAGTGATGTTGAATTACAGGTTTTTGTTTTGTTGCAATTTTTTCACAACAAATTTAACTTGAACCCTCTGAAATAAAAAGAGGCATTAGCAACAAAGGCGCAAACCAATTTTCCTTTGTTTGGGTAAAAAGGATCCGGTTTTGTGTTTCATAACAGGTAACAATTAATACAACAAAGTTCAGTGTTTCTTCCTTTGTGGCAATGTGTGTATATGTATTACATTTTGTTTTAAAAAAATTGTGTAAAAGCAAAGAAACAAAAAATATCACATATTGGTAGAAGTGTGAATGAGTGCAGCTGTTTTTTTTTTGTTTTGATTTGAATATTTTTAGTTTCTCCCATATAAATTTTTACTGTACGACCTTCTTTTGAAATAATCAAACTCTGTTACATTCTATACAACTCAAGACTTGATACTAGTATTATAAAATATGGAGATTTATTTAGAAATTCACATAACATTCAAAACAGTTATACTTTCTAAATAGTTATAGCTTCGCATTTGCACTAAATTTTAATTCAAAACATTAAATTTCAGGCCCTTTCTTAATTTTGAATTGAACTTATATTCAGGGATATAACGATTCCGAAGTTTTCGAGATTGCAAAAATCAGCTGTTTACGGAAATTAATTCTCGGAAACTGCGCCATTTTTGGTAAGACTAAAAAACATGGCTTATAGTAAAAACTGCACATTTTTATTGGAAACTGTGAAACGAAAGTCATACAGACTGATTCTTAAGCTAAGGTCAGAGAGGCAAATAAATTTGCGCGAAATTTCATTGCAAGTACTTTTCTAATTAGGCGGTCAGATGCATGTTAAAAAATTTGGCATCACAGATTGCACATAATGTTGTCTAGTACGACGTTTATACGGTGCTTATCTCAATATCGAACATATCGCGATATCCCCACGTCTCTTTTTATATGACATTCAACGTGTCAAACTATGAACAATAGACCGAGCCAAAAAATATGTTGAAATTATAGGTTTTGACTAATAAAAAAGTCATTCCATGGGTCAAGTAGAATACACAAACAGAAAGTAAGAAAATCAATTAACCCCTTCTCGTCCCGCAATGCATTTCAAGCAAAAACGAGATGAAATTTCACATCTTGGAATATTTCTGTATAAATAGGTTACATTTTCAAAATGGTAAGGATGGTGGAATGTAGCAAGTGTCATGGTGGTATGTATATGCATCAAAAATTTTAAAGAAAAATATTTGAAGTATGCAATAGCTTCAGTTTACTTTGAATTTTAAAGTAAAAAACGTACGTTTTGCTCTTTAACCTTCGCCTTACCAAAGGTTTTAATGTTCATCGTTTACCAATACCCACCGGGGTGACCTGCACTTCTATGCATATGCGATATATAGGCGATCACGCCTGGATAGCCACATAAAGCGAAGAATGTTATTGTTTTAAACTTATGAGAGGCTACATCAACTTCATGTCTTTCTCTTTTCTGCTATACCATTTATTAACGGTAATTCAGATACATATGTACATACATATGATGTGAAACGTATTCATAGCGATGCGGATTTTCGATATAATTTAGAATTTAGTTGTAATGTGAGAACGTTGGCAAGTGGTCGCGTCATATTTAAACAGGAGTGATGAAAACAATTTGCAATATCTGTCTGCTAGCGCCATTTCAAGGTATGTATTTTATAAATACTATTTTTATATTTTCAAAGTTTAAACAACTATTGTAATTTATGTTGTAATTGACGCTGAATCAGGTTTGGATGATACTGCAAATTTGTTTGGGGATGGTGATGAAGACGAGGACTATATGGCTAGTGGCGAAGCAGAAGAATCTGACGTGGAACAGGAGCCTTGCGAAGTTGAGGTAAACGATGAAAGTGATTGTGATGATAACGATGAATCGAGTAATGAAAATCCGTCGTCGCGGTGTACTAATAATTCTTATTACGAGGCTAAAGATAGTGTGAAATGGTTCAAGGAGGTGCCACATATAAATCGCCGACGTTCGACAAATAATATTCGCGAAAAACTTTATATGGGCCCTAATCCAATCACTAAAAATATGTCCAGGGTTGATACATTCAACTGCATTCTCAGTGCCGCTGTTAGAGATTTAATTCGAAGATTTTCAAACAAAAAAGCCGAAGCCGTTTACAATAAATGGAATTCTGAAAACACCGAAAAACCAGAACGTACATGGAATCCAATTACAAACGAGGAATTATCAGCATTTTTTGGCATTTCGCTAATAATAGGCAGCCACAAGTCTTGTCAGGAGCCCCTTGCAGAGCTATGGAAAAAAATACATATCCTCTGTACCGTGCAACCATGTCATGTAACAGATTTACGGAAATTCTGCGTTTCCTTAGATTTGACTGGCATGCTACGAGAGTAGCTCGCCTTCCTGTTGGCAAGGCTGCAGCTATCAGAGATGTCTTCGAGATAGTAAATTCTAATTTAACATCGTATTATAGACCTCATGAATCAATTACCGTGGACGAGCAATTATTCGGATTTCGGGGTCGAACACGTTTCACGCAGTACATGCCGTCCAAGCCAGCCAAATATGGTATCAAAATCTGGTGGGCGTGTGATTCAAATACCTATTATCCACATCAAGGGTAAATCTACACTGGCAAAGTAAACAATGTAAGGGAAAGGATCTAGTCGGAATGCACAAAAACACTGGAAGAAATGTCACTATGGATAATTTTTTTACAACATTGCCGTTAGCCAAGGAGCTGGCCACTTGGAAATTATCCGTTGTAGGCACATTAAAAAACAACAAGAGGTAAGTTCCAAAAGAATTCAAGCCGTCCAAAAGCCGCGAAGTCCAATCAAGTCTATTCGGGTTCTCCGAAAATGTTACGTTGGTTCCCTATGTCCCAGCCAAAAACAAAACAGTTGTTTTGTTGTCCACTATGCATAATGACAAAACTATTTCTGGTCCACAAAATAAACCAGAAATAATTCTATATTACAATAAGACTAAGGGTGTTGTCGCAGTATTCCACAAAACGAGCAACATTGCGCTGGCCATTATCAATATTTTTTAATATTTTGAATACGGCGGCCCTTGCTTCATTCATAATATACAAAAAATATTGGAGAAAGATCTGTAAAGCGATCGCAGCGAAAGCAGTTCCTTGAGAGCCTTGGCGAAGACCTATGTCGTCCTCTTATGTTGAAGAGGTCTAAAATACCACAAGTCATTGGAAGATTTGCAATCAGATCAGCCATTGAATGCATTTTATGTAAAAACTATGAAAACGCAAAATAATTGATAACAACGATTTACTTTTCAGGTGAACCAGTTACCGCTAGCGACCTGGATGATACTTTTGAAGCCGATGAAACTTCGGAAAGGGATGCAACTGGCCGCATTAAAATAAAAGGAAAATGCTATATATGCTACTCTTCTAAACAAAGAAGAAATACTCGACAAGTTTGCGTTAGGTGCAAGATGCCCATTTGTGCAGGGCATAGTGTCAGTCAAACTAAATGTGAAAAATGCACCTAAGGCTCATCTGCATAATTGAATGAAATGATATAATTACAAAAGTGAAATAAATTACAACTGAAATAACTGTTATAAAGTTACATTTTTCTTACGTTTTCCTAAAGGGTAACCCTGGTGGGTATTGGTAAACCACGAAATAAAATTGAAAAAAGTTAAAAAAATCTTTAGAAACTATAAACATTTTATCATATTTTTGCAAAATTCTACAGAACTCAACAATTTGTTCAGTGAGTCAAAATTTCATCTAGATCGGAGCAAAATTAATAAAGTTATTAAAGAAATAAAACCGAAATTGTCACCCGGGTGGGTATTGGTAAGCCGAAGGTTAAAGCTGCGCAATTTTGAGACTTTCGAATGAATGGAGGTTATAGAAGAGGTAATTGCCGACATAGCGCATCAAAAGTACCCTGAAAAAATTGTGTAGAATGCCTGAATTCGGGACGGAAACTCAACAACTTTTCGACATGAAATTGCATGAAAATAATAGAATGTATATTTTTTTTGATGCTATTCTCTGAGCTTGTTGATTGTTACTCATAGAAGACCATTATTGAAGTTTCACGAAAGGGTGTATCTAAATCAAAAAAGTTTGAGATACTTTTTGATTTTCAATACACCTTAATGTGCGACATCAATATTTAGCATAATAGTTGCAAACAAGAAGATTAATGACTTGTAACATAAAATGCAAGTTCCCCCAATTGTTCCACGCACTTCATTGTACAAACGTTGATACCATGGGATTCCCGTCCAAATTGCAGAAATCCTTTAATACAATTTGAGGATATTCGTAATTCGCTATATCGGCAACTGCCTCTTATACAAAACCCTTTAATTATAAATTCTCAAAATTGGGTTACTGCAGTTTTAACTAGCAAAAAAGTAAATTTTGTTCTTTCAAATTTAAAGTAAACTACATTTAATACATACTTCAAATGTTTTTCTTTAACATTTTTGATGCACATGTCGTAGAGTAATTCTTTAAAGAGAGAAAATTTGACTCCTGTGACGTTTCGTTTCCCACTCTTCGTGGTGTAGTCGGTGTGAAGCTGGTCGTCTTAAACCAGGTGGTTTTGGTTGAGAACCGTGAAGTTTATACGTATTTTGGCCCTTTTTGTTATCTGTTATTCTTGGTATACATTTGTGTTTTTTTTTTATATTAACACCTAAAACGAAATGCCGTAGTTGTTTTCTTGTTGGTTGGTATTAACTATTGCCTCTATACGGTATTATTTAAACAATTCTATCCAACAACCACCGTTCATCAGTGTATTTCTCTGTGGCACATACTTTACATACCACCATGACACATGCTACCTTTCACCATGCTCACAATTCTGAAAGTGTAACCCAGTTGTATTTACATTTTCCAAAATGTGAAATTGCATCTCCTTTTTGCTTCAAGTGCATTGCGGAACGTGAAGGGGTTAATTGTTTTTTCTGAAAGTTTGTGTGTGTATTCTATTTAACCCACAGAACTATATTTTTGCAACCACATCCCGTAGCTTCAACTTTTTATTAAAGAGCCATTTTGCAATTTACACATAAAAAAATCAATGAGTGTTCGAACTAACGGACGATGTGTTAACATATTTTCGTTACACGGTACCTGGTAGATTTCTTGAAACACATTTGTAAATGTTACATTGGAAAATAAAGAACAGCGTTCAATCATACGATGACGTTACAGTTAAATAATATTAATACTTAAAATTATTTAAAGACCCAGTTCAAGCACATGTGTCATTATTTTCTTGCTCAATACTTTTTGTTTTATTCCCACAAAAATCAAAGAATGCAAAGCAACAGACACTTGTATATGTTATGTTCGTACATACGCTAGACAAGTTCACAAAATTTTCCTTGCTCTCTAATGAAAGTGAAAGTGCTCCGCACCCACATTCTATTTGACTTACTATAATAAAAACCAACCCATCAAAAACATAGTTTTTGGCTATAAATTCTTTATATATGACCACGCCCCTTTGTCCACTCCCGCCCATATTTGCAGCAGATCTTAGAATATGTAAACATAACCAACATACCCAATTTCGTTCAAATACCGTTAACAGGAGCAGAAATAATGGAGTTTTAATTTGTGATTTGTATGGGAGATACCACGGCCCTTTATCCAATCCCACCCATATTTTGATAGTTTATCTTTGTGGTCGCCATTAGTTTGCCTGCGAAGTTTCAGCTCGATTGGATAACAGGAAAAGTGATAAAAATCAATCGAAAATTATTTCGGCACACATGCATACAGCCAGGTGAAGTTAATATAAAGAATTTAAAAAGGCATTCAATCATATGATGACGTTTCATTTAAATAATATTAATACTTGATAACAATTAAAAAGTTTTAAAGACAAGACACGTGTACATATTACATACATTGTTATGTTCGTACATACGCTACACAATTTCACACAATTTTCGGTGCTCTCTTGCTATCTCATTTTTATATACGTATAACCACGTCATTATTCTCTTTGCACTGAGAGTGCTTCGCACCCACACAAAACAACTATTTGCTGCCGCTACATCAGTGTGTGTTTTTTACGCAGTCTGACTATCGGTATTTCGCAGTCGGACAGATCTGTGTTCCATATAGGGGTGGGTCACACTTATCAGTTAGGGATATGAAAAATAGATGTTGGACGATTCTGAGACCTACCCGATAATTTCATACAAATCGGTCCAGCCGTTTCAGAGGAGTTTAACGGCAAACAATGTGTGATCGCTGCCGGACAATCTGTGTGAGCGCAGTCGGACAAATTGGGTTTGGATGTATTCACTTTGTGAATTTAGGCCGTACCCGCGCCTATAGATGTTAACACATCAAAAAGTCCACAATACGTTTAAATTTCATCGCTTTTCATCAAACCGACATGACAAATTTAAGTCACCAATTTTGGTAATTCCACGTGGTGTAAGCCAATTTACGTCAAATAACTCTCTATCGCAATAATGTGAAAGGAAATGTCAAATGAGAATTATGGCAGCTCTATACGTCATTACCCTATGGTCTGAATAAAAGAGCCTAAACGAGTCTTATTCTCTTTATAGAATATTATTAAATGCACCAATTCGACAATGTTATTACACAAAACAATACGAAAAGCATAAATGTTTCAAACGGCATCAATGTTTCACATCAAAATTATGAATATACCAAGTTAAGACAAAAAGAGAGTAATACGTTTTGAATCATTCACCAGATATCGCCAGTGCTTTTGAGTCATACAATTCGTTCCATGGGTTCTCTATACTATTCAATACTCTTTGGCGACGACGACCAGCTTGTTTGTTCGCTGCCGCTGCATCAATACCATCATACTTATTTACAGGCAGAGACTACTTTTGTACAACAACCACGTATGTGATGTAACGCTGTGTGTTGGTTCCATGTGTTCACTTTGATAGATTACCCTACCCGTGCACATAGATGTTAACACATCAAAAACAAACAAAAAAACCTCATCACGATTTATTTATTACAGGTGTAGTTGTGGGCAACAACAACAGATATTTTGTTGAAATTAATGGTTTGCCTCTTATCTCATTTCACAATTAATCGCGTAAAGTGGAAAAAATGATAGCAGTGGAGAAACTGTAATTAGACCCTTCATAAAAATAAATAAATAAGTAGTACCCATTACAGCCAATGAAGGGCCGGGGCGAGCTTCTTGCAATCACCGAGCTGGACCTATAGTTTTATATCGATTCCGATTGGTATTTTCTGAGATCCATTTTAGTTGCTATTTACTCGGTAGCGTCGCCGGTTCTAAGTGCCGTTACCGTCGTCGAAAGAAATGTAAGGTGGTCGGAGCATTTTAGATAGAAATGCTTTATTGATGGATGGCATCTGGACGTTGATTTGACGAAAACAACACTTCACGAGAATATTGGCCATACCGCACAAGTCACATTCAGTTTACTTGCCATTTTTGACATCACATACTAATCAAACTAAGTGCTGAAGAATAGACGCGATTAACTTTGTAAGCGATATTTTTTGTAAAATTGGGTTTTTCGTGAATTCCAGTTCGAATTACTCTGCCAGATTAATTGTACGCTAAACTAAGTAAAAATGCCAGTTTCTAACATTTTAAATCCGTTTCAAAGTGATAAAACGTTATGTATTAAAACGTGTTATCATCAAATATGTTTTGGTTATAAAACGTTATTTTCAACACAAACGTTATTTGTCGTTTAACGTCGTTTATGGCGTAAACCACAAATATCTGAACTCTTTTTTTCTGTCGTCAAGAAGGCACAATGTTGCCAGCTATATACACAAATTATTAAGTGTTGAAACAAATTTTTCTGACAATTACAATTAAAATATTTTGAAATTTTATAAGAAATAGGAACGGACTGGTGAATGCATGTTCCATATAAGCCGAAATTATAAAGTGTTGGTAGCTCGTCGCAAATATAGTATTCTTGTGCCCAAACACAATGAGTTTGCAATTCAATATTACATGCTTGGGACACAATGATTAATGGGTTGCAGTAAAGGGTTTTTCAATAAGAGCGCTACAAAAGTTTTTTTAAATAAAACAAAACCGGTTTTAGATACTAGTGAAATTCTTTATTCCTGTGAAAGTACGTTCGATGCCATTATGTATGGAACTCGATTCCTTTTGCATGGCCACCATAGGCACGCTTGCAGAAGTCCAGACGCTGAACCCAATTTTCGACGGTTTTCAATCATAAATCGGCCGATACTGCTGCAATTTTACGTTCGATATTCGTACGAAGTTCGTCAATCGTCGCTGGATTGTTGGCATAGACCATAGACTTGACGTAGCCCCACAGGAAATAATCTAACGGCGTCAAATCGCACGCATGTACAGCGTGTAGAGTAAAATAGTACTATCGATGCAATTTTAGTCCTTCCGGCCAATATCAAATAATTAATACTAAATCAGGCAGAATTGCAGAGATTTGTGTGTATGTGACCAAAAAATTAATAGTAGGGTAGGGTGACAAATTCTGACGCAAAATGATTGTGTTTATCGGCAACATATTTGGAGTCGACGCCAACGTTAGCGCTCTGATTGTGGTTATACAGTAAGTGCCCACTAGTTTAAATAGTTTTTTTTTGTCTCTGGTGAAAAATATACATTTTGTCACTTACAACGATATTCGCGCACAGCCTACAAACAAACTATACAAACTATAAATACTGTGTGCAAAAATCAATCGTCAGATATTTAGTTTGGTCAAGAAATGATGTCGAAAATTACCGTGAGTGTGGAAGTGACTTAAGGTGGAACTTTTGAGCGTGAGTAAGTTTTTAAAAAGGTTGAGTACCTCGACAGTCTACTACTATTTTCAGCAGTCTACTGTAATTTAAAAATCAGAATATATTTGTTCTTGATTATTGATATTATTCAAATAAATCTTAACCATTCTAACTAAAATTTTTCAGAAAATAGCACAAGCATCTTAATTTACCAATTAAATTTTATAATCGTATCAGTATAAGCAATCTGGAAAAGGTTTTAATATCGACACAAGCAAAGTTATCCAAGAAGGCCCGAGAACTCTTTGGTCTTTTATGGGCATTTCTTTGATTCCAATGGTGAGAAATAAATCCTTTTGAAAATTTCTAATTATTACATACAAAACAAATTAATGTGTTGTTTCCCCTCATGATCATGGGAGGCTATGTCGTGCTTGTAGGCCATTATGGGAACCCTCTGCAACAACAACAACATAGAAGCATCATGCAACAACAACAACACTCAAAACAATTTCTTTGCCTTATTTTTAGTTTCATCTATATCCTATGCACGGGGTCACATTACTGTCAATTATCTGCAGTCCAACAAGAAAAAGGTTAAATAATGATGATGATGCCAAAGTTGATGTCAGCTGCTACTTGTGCTTCTGCTGCCTGTAATATTGGGGTGGACTAGTGTTCACGTAAACAGCCAAAGGTATCGTTTGGTTTATTTGGAGCTTGGTGGAATTGTGGCAAATTAAAACAACTTGACCCAGAAACAATACGAATATATATACCTTAGAACAGGTGTGACCACTATAAGGCGCGTCTGGCAAGAGTTGAAGTTTAGGTAATGTGAAAAATATTGCATTTGTGAGCGACCGACAACCGGGAGAGATAGAAAGGAATTCGTAATTGGTACTTTATATTTGGTAGATCTCGCTCAAAAATGCTGTCATATTTGTTGTAACTTTTGTGTGCTCTTTCCAATTCCTTATTTCAAAAATCCAATCCCTTTCTTCAAAAGCAACACCAGATGTAAATTGGTTAAAACTTACATCATCAATTGAAATTAGTCATACATCAATTGAAATTAGTCATACTTCAACCAATACGTATTAAATTGCAATTGATGTCGTTAAATTTCAGTTCGAATTTGTGAATTTCAATTGATGCATTATCAATTTCAAATAGAATTTCTAGAATTCAGCGGATTTTTGTTGTTTGAATTCGAATATAAGGATCAGTAATATTGGTGCTTCTATGACAAGTGACACACACATACATATCAATTTTAATGTGAGATACACTAATTTTTTGCACGCAAGACCAAGATGTTGTGCTACTCCTGCAATTGTTTTATTTGTGTTGGTATTATTATTGTTATTTCTATATCGTGTACTGTAAGCCAAATGCTTACTTAATTCAGTATTTTGATGTGAAGTAAAAGAGGAAAATTTACGTAATATAAACTTGGAGTTTTGTATCTGTGTAATTTTATAGATACAAAATATTTAAACTACCCTATGAGGAAAAGGTTGACAGTTTATTAGGGACATTAAAAAAAATATTGCATATTTAAAAACCGTATTAAAAATTTAGTTTTATCGAAAGATTTAAATAAGTACTTTATTCGGAAAATAATTCTTAATATTGCAAATTTTTTAATGTGTTTTCAAATATGTGAGTATTAAACGGAAATGTTTTGGGATAATTTAATACTTTGGGATAATTATTGAAAAGTGTATCCACCATTGCAAAAATTACAATTAGTCAGGTTAGTGCCTTTACATACAGATATCGCACATACAAACGTCACGGAAATTCAAGGTTTTCGTCACGGTCTTGTTCAATTAAAATGGTACCTTAGACTATAATCTAAGAAAGCAGCTAACGAACAAGAGCTAATGGGCCCAAAGTATATAAGTTAAAAGTCCTTGTAGGTCAAGAAATCAGGTGTTGGTTAGCGACAAGATTTTTGAAACATTCGGTTTCGGCTGACGATAGATTTAATGTTTGTGAAAAATCCTTATCAGAAGTGTTCCAAATTGCATATTAAAATGGGTAAATTGTTCCTACAAAATTGTCTGTAATTGCATGAGAAACTCAAATTGTGGCACATTGGTTGACCTATATAGCGGGTTATAACTGAGAAGATTTTATATGCATACGAAGGTTGTGCTGCCATTAAAATCAATGTGAGGCACAAATCCTCGGTCTCAGGCATACAAGTTGCCAGCGCTCCCACAAACGCCATCACAGGTTTGGCTGACATTAAATAAAATAAATGGTTTCCCATTACATCCCATGAAGGGACTGGGGAGAACTTCTCACAATCACTGACCTGTGCGCTTTCCAGTTTTCACTCACTGATTGGGACCTACAGTTTTACACCGATTCCAAACGGTAATTTGAGAAGTTTTTTCATGGCTAGATACTCGATAGTGTCGCCGTCACTATGCGAGGTGGCCGCCGCCGAAAGAAAATTTGAAGGTGGTCAGAGCCGGGTTCGAACCCAGGATCTCATGTACAAGAGCTGCGCACACTAACCATTGCACCACGACTGACATTAAATGCAACTATTCTGTCATAAATATACCACACTTTATGTCCAAAGCATCTCTGTTGTTTAGTTTACAAAACACAATCTTTTTTATATTTTAGTAGTAACTGTACGATTTATAATGAACAAAATAAATTTCCTAAATTTGAGTACAATACTTGCTAAAATTTCGATAGCAAAAAAGGACTCAATTCTGCTAAAAAATGTAGGAAAATAGACTAAGTATGAGGAAGTTTTACTTAGTTAGAGTAAACGCATTAAAGGAAAGTATGACGCTACAATAAAGAAACAAATTCCCATTATAATATGTATAAATTTCCTCCAAATTGAATTGAAACTGGGGAAAATTATACTTAATTCACGCAAAGGGATCTTAAATGTAATTTCACAAGGTAGTGAAAACAAGTCGTACCGAAAAAAATTGAAGTGCGTACTGCACTAAAAATTATTCCAAATATTAAGAATTATTTCATACATTCACATACTTACTTACTTCCTTATCCGGTCTCGAACAACCCCGGGGGTCAGGGACCTTACAAAACGAAGACAACATATTTCGCCAACCCGTTCGATCTTCTGCTTTACTTCACCAGTTGGCAATACCAAGCGTACGCAGGGATTCGTCTACCTGATCCCTAAAGAGGAGTATTGGGTTTCCTACTTTTCGACTTCCTTGGAGTTCGGTTTCGAAAACCCTTCGTGCTGGTTCGTCTTCATACATCCTACGGACATGGAATACCCAGCGCAATGGCGTTATTTTGATCTGCTTAACTATATCAATGTCAGGCTAAAGCTCATACAGCTCATGGTTCATGCGTCGCCGATACTCGCCGTTGTCCACTATAGGGCCATTAATTTTTCGGAGTAATGTTCTCTCGAAAACTCCTACAGATGTTTCGTCTGCTTGCGATAGGACCCACGATTCTGCCCCATAAAGCAAGACAGGTTGTATGAGAGTCTAGCGTAGTTGCATTTTTGTTATTCGAGAGAGAGCTTTATCTCTAAAGTGCTTCCTTAGCCCAACATAACATCTATTCGCAAGCACAATTCTCCGTTTGATCTCACGACTGACGTTGTTGGTTTTGTTTACGGCAGATCCGAGGTATATAAATTCATCCACTGCCTCCAGATTGAAGCGGTTATCAACGTTCACGCTTTTGTCTAATCGCGTGGAGGCCCTGCTCGTTGACACCATTAATTTTGTCTTATCCTTATTTACTTTCAGACCCGCTTTTGCTGACTCCTTCTCAATTCTCGAAAACACCGCAGTAACTTCTCTAAATGTGCGCTCAATGTTATCTTGTATATCACCAGCATACGCGAGCAGCATGTGACTGTAGCTTCTGATGGTTTTATTCATGCTGACTGCAGCTTTTTTAATAATGACAGCCATTAAGATGTTAAAGAGATCGCACGAAAGGGTGTCGCCTTGCCTGAGGACTCGCTTAGTTTCGAAAGGTTCGGTGAGCTCTTTACCATATTTCACTGCGGAGTTGGTGTTTGGTGTTGGCATATGAGTTTTGCAGGAATACCAAGCTCAGACATTGCTTCATAGAGTTTCTCCCTTATCGGGCTATCAAAGGCCGCCTTATTATCGACAAATAGATGATAGGGGTTGATTTGTTACACTCACATAACTATTTGCTTAAGAGACGTTGTTGGAACCATAATTGCGATGGTTGCAGCCGAATTATGTTTCCCTTAACCAAATGGAGCTTGTTCCAACCGAACTTATTCAGTTGGGGTAAAAGTAGACCATTAGTCATTAGGGAAAAATTGTGGCAAACGAAAATTTCAAGTTTCAGCTTCAATAATTTTATGATATAGATGTGACCGAATAAACTGTTGTAGATTTTGGCATGACATTTTTGTATCAATGTTCTAGTAAATTTTACCGGTTAGAAGCAAGTCCACCGACTTGATCGGTGCCAATAAAAAGCCCGTATCGAGACAAATTTTTTAAATAAATCAATTTTTATCAGAGTAAGTAAAAATTCCGCTCGTGAGCCGAAAAATGCAGCTCCTCCTCAATCCTAAAATCTAGAGCGAATTTAATTTTTTGAATTCTAATTAATTTTAGACCTCGCTCCCGAGCGAATCAAATATAAAATATAATAATTCGATTCGGAGTTTCATTTGTATTTTACTGGGAGTGAGAGCTTTACAGTGAAGAGGAGCCGAATTTTTCGACTCACGAGTCGAATTTTTTTGAGTTGCGATATACATACATAAGAGGCAACTGCGACAAAAATCGATTGGAATGTTGTGGAAGCTGCAGATAATAATAAACGTCTACCAGGAAGGGCAGAATTATAAAACGACTAAAAAATCTGATGGAACAATGGGGAATGTACCTATATTAGTATATCTGGTGAAAAACTGCAAATAACGCGATCATTAGTAAGGAAACAACCAAGAGGCCGACTAATAATTAGAATATAAATTTAAATAAGGCTACTAATGGCAGATCAAAATATGTTTAGGACAATAACTGGAGATATGTATATTAATTATAGTGTACGTGGTTAAAAAGGGGTAAAATTTGGCGAAAAAGAGAGGTTTCAAAATATAATAAAAACCGTTGGGAATGTTTAAAAATAGTGGGTAAAACGGGAGATAAATTGATAAAAATGGTACAACCTGAAATAACGGCAAAAATATTTAGAATTGATGAAATGATTAAAACTAATGTGTGTGGGTAAAAAGCTGTAGAAAGGTTATGAAAGTTTACAATTTCAAAATGCGAGAAAGGGAATTATTCTGAATATGTTAAGTATAGTGCACGTGGGCAGAAAATCTACACTTTTTTAATTCGCAATCTTCCAAACGATTTGGTCGCATTTTCAAGTTTCACACCGTTTGCCCCCTTTTTATCCGCATACACAATTTTTGAGTCATTCCTAACATTTTCAAATGATTATCTCGCATTTTCTAGTTTTACACTTTTCGTCCCCGATTTTACCCTTGTCTAACCACATTTAAAATTTTTGACACATTCCTAACCTATCCAAACGATTTTTCTCGGATTTTAAAGATTTAACCATTTCGCTCCTATATTACCCTTTTTACCCCATTCACAATTTCTGCCACATTTCTAATCTTTCCAAACCATTCTTGTCGTATCTTCTACATTTACCCTTTCGCCCACTTTTTTACAGCACTTTGAGCATTCGGTACAACTTTTCCCACCCTTCCCCTTTTAAGACCCTTCCCATCCTTTCAAACAATTTTTCCGCATCATCAAATTTTCACATTTTGTTGGGCGCTTTTCTATTCTTTCACCCATATGTACATGTTTCCTATAGATTTAATAATTAAAAACATAGTTTTTGAATTAAATCGGGAGCGATAAATATTTTAAAATTTTTAAAAATAACAATTCGGGCTAAATCTTCAAAGAAGTAAAAGTTAAACTCCCTTGCCGATTTAAATTTTTCGAGCGAATCGAAAATGAACGGCTCTCCTACTCTGATTTTTACCAATTCTCAGATTTTTCTGGACTTTTATGAAACAAAAAAATATTTTTCACTTTTTCAGCATAACTTCCAGGTACTCCAAATTCTTCACTCATGATATTTTGCAAAATTGTAGCCAAGGTAAAGTTGAACAACTCTTGACAACATTTTAATACAATATTGACGTGTATACGCTATTTCCAATTGAAATTTGAAAAGTATTAATTGAAATTCAAAAATTCTATTTCAAATTTGAAATACATACTTTGAAATTAGAAAATTATATTTGAAATTTGAGATACATCAATTGGAATTTAAAAAACGTCAATTTAAATATAAGAGACATCAATTGAAATTTGAAATACATCAATTGAATTTTAAAAAACATCAATTGAAATTTAAAATACATCAATTGAAATTTGAAACACATCCATTGAAATTTAAAACACATCAATTGAAATTTAAAACACATCTATTCAAACTTAAAGTACACCAATTGAAATTTAAAAATGTAACACATAAATCGGTTAATACATTTTAAAATTCAAGTGACGAATTTTGAAGTTCAACTGATGCATTTCAAATTTCAATTGATGTGTTTTAAATTTCAATTGATGTATTTCAAATTTCTAATAGAAGTTTTAAATTTCAATTGATGTATTTCAAATTTTAAATATAATTTTGAAATCTCAATTGATGTTTTTCAAAATTAAATTGATATTTTTCAAATTTCAATTGGAAATGGTGTAGTCACACTAAATAGCTCAGAAAGAATACTTTGCGTCTTAAGAATGGTAATTTGTGTGTATATGTCATCATTACTCGAGAGTGACGGGTCGAATTGTGTCCGAATAAAATTAGAAAAATAATAAATAAAATAATAAATAAATAAACTAGAAAATATAACAAAAAAATTAAATTTTTGGAACGAAGTTCCTTATCGCACGTTGCGGGACGGGTGCTAAATGAACAAATTTTAAACAACTTTTTTTTAACCCTATTATGCTATAACCCAGTATACAACCCACTATTAGTCTGCATACTTTTAGGTAATTATTACTGGATTTGTACAGTCAGGGACGTATATGAGGGATGTGTTGTTTCATGTTGGCTTTGTGATAGTCATGCCATTGTGAAGTGTGCTGGCTTCCATGGAAGGCATTATGACATAATTACGGCTAAGGAAAGCGGGCTTCGCTGAACATGTTGGAAGTGTAAGGAATTCGATGTTGACTTTTTTTTAGGTTAAGGTTATTGTCTTTTGCGTTATTAACAGTATTACCCCATTCTGAGTGCTTGCACTTCAAGCCTCCCGCTAGGACATAGCAATTAGTTGAATTTAGAAGATTCATAGAATCAAATAGTTTTTGCAAGACTGCTCCTATTGAATTTATATTGCCGGCCGGATAGTACGCACATGTAATAACTAAAAAGTTGTCGCAGTCAGCGGGTATCTTTATGGCGCATGTCTCTAAAGCATCTATTGTATGTTATTCTTGATTAACACAGCAGTCCCCCCACCCCTAGTTGCATCAATTCGATACTTGCTTATGATTTTATAATTTTTAAATATTGTACAATGTGTATGGTTTAATTTTGGCTCATTTACTAGTACAATTTCTACTATCTACCCACTCTTAAAAATTTACCTATTCTTGAAAAAAGGACCAATTCTAAAAAAAAATTTAATTTCTTAAAAAAACCATTTCTTCAAAAAATATCTTGTTATAAAAAATACTTTTTCTTACAAAAATTCCTGTACCTTTTCTTAAAAATTAAATATTACATTTTTTTCTTAAGATCAGTAGGCTTTCTGAAAACAAGTAAATTTTGTTAAAACATTACCTTTTCCTAAAAAGAGTACCACTTTTTTTAAAAAGTACCTGTTCTTACAAAAGTACTTCTTTGTAAAAAAAAGTCATACTCTTATGGCTTTTTCTTACAGAAAGTACTTCTTCTTAAAAATAGTACCTTTTCTTAGAAAAACATTATCTTAGAATAAAAGAAGTACCTCTCTTTAAATAAGGACCTACATATATAATACATATACCGAAAAATATAATACATATTTCTACAAAAAGGACCTCAAAATATAATTTTTTTATTAAAAATTACATTGCAGAAAAAAAATTTCTTAAAAAAAGTTTTTTATTTTAGAAAAAGTACATTTTCTTAAAGATCCATTTAAATTATAGTACTTTTCGACGGGCGCTTTATACGTGCTGGAACTAACTAATACATAATATATAGCGAAAGAAACTTCGTTCCAACCGGATGTCCCATGACACCTCATGTGATTTTTTGTTACTAAAAACAAGACACAAGAAACTACAAAAAGTGACAAGTTGTATTTGTTTATCCTAAAGCCACACCATCTATGAACAAAATGAGACATAGCTCATTAAAAATCGGCGGACGCGTTTCGCTCCTATCCACAATTTAGTGAAGGTATCTCATTTTGTCAAGAATTATAACTTTTTGGTTGGGTTGCATATGGTGAGTAATATAATCCTTGACAAAATAAGATACCTTCACTAAATTCACATGTGAACTTTTGGGCTCAACTCACGTTCACTTGAGTATATTTTGATTTCACTCACATTCACGCGTGGATCGCTCATAATTCACGACAATTATGCAAAAGTAAAGTAAAAATGTTTTTTATTTTGTTTTATGACGCATTTGCTTCATTTTCAAACCAATATTCACAAATAATTCCAGAACATTGTTCGTGGGCAAAGTTTGATCCTAATCACTCTATAACGAACTTCAATTACAAATAATAATATTTTTAATTTTATGACTTATTTTGTCTCGTTTAAGAAAATGTTGCTACAATTGGAAAAATATGTATTTACTACATGTTTAATTTAATTCAATTTAATTTGGTTAATTTGTATCCATTTGAAGTTATGTTTCATTTTAATTTTGTGAGTGTGTTTCTTGCTGAAGTTGTAACCACATTTTTGTGAAGGAGCACAACGCCACCAGTACAACACAACTAACCAACCTTCGTTCTATTTATAGAACTCGATTTGCTCTCAAGAGGATGAGTGTAAAATAAAAAAAAGGTCAGACCCCACAAATAGTTGCACAAGCCAAGCCAAAGTCAAACTGCAACAAATATTGTTGTCATTATAGACATAATACCCAAGTAACAGAAAGAAACTTAAAGCTACTTGCAACAAGACCCTCCGACAACAGGAACCCACACACCAATGGAGGAGGCAAACAAATATTAAGTACAGCTCTTCCACTGCAACCACCTCCACGAGCACTGCCCACTCTAAACACATCCTAAAGTGTGAAATAAAAGTTTTGTCGTAAGCGTTTTAACAGTTGTTATTAAAGAAAATCGATATTATGGGACTCAGGACAAAACAATAACGATAAACTACGACGAACAGATTAATTTTGGGGCAATGTTTATGGCTAAAACAATAAGCCGAAAATTAATTGAGCAATAATATCAATCTCATTGGAAATAAATGTAATTTGATATTGTAAGGATTACACTAGTTTACAGTCATTTTCACCTAAGGCTGTGACTAATTTATTTCCTGTACGTATTTTTTTTTTTATTTTTTTCTTTTGAGGATTGTGGTTTTAATACTTTCAACATATTTTTAGATACAAAGGTCCAATCAAGCTCACAATGTTTTTAAATTCATAGCAACTTTATGGGCTATAAGTCCTTTTAGTTTAATTTTTATGTCAGTATAGTAGTTTAAGTACACTGGGAAAAAGTTTTAAAAAAATCCTTTTTTAAAAAAAAAAAAAATAGTTGGACACAAAAACAAATTAAGGAAAAAATTAACAAATTCTTCCATCTTGGTTCATTTAGCCTGCCTATTTATTTTTTCACTGACAGGGACTCCTAATTTTTGACTAACAATATTTGGCAGAATTGCAGTCAGGGTAAAACTCAAAGCTGAGCTGCTGTTAACACATCAATACAATCTGAACGTGTATAGACACCGTAACGAATCATCTCTATCGAACGATTAAAATTCCAATATTTCTCTGAATTAATTTCTTATTTCTCTGAATTTGACATTGAAAGAAGCATGAAAATAAATTATTAGACACCCTGTGTATCAATCCCACTATATAGGCAGAGTACTCAGATAAACCTGAATTACAAGTGTGAATATGAAAAAAGAAGATTGTTATTTTACATAGACTTTGTAGGGAACCTGATATTCAGTTTAAGCGGATTACTATAACATCTCAAGCGAAATTAAAATTTGTCGGTGTGGACGGGCAGAAACAAATCAGAAATTGTGTATTCGGTGGAGACATGGAATAAATATCTCCTAAATACAACTTTAGCCGTCGGTGGTGCAATGACTATGGTGTGCGGCTCTTGTGCATGAGAACGTGGGTTCTATTCCTACTCGGACCACCTTAAACTTTCCTTCGACGACGCCCACCTCACTTAGTGGTGCGAACACTATCTAGTACTTAGCCATGAGAAAACTTCTCAAAATACCTTTCGGAACCGGGGTAAACCGGTAGGTCCCAATCAACAACAACAAGGTTTCCCATTACATCCCATGAAAGGATTGGGGATAGTAAATTTGCAGGTCCCAATCAGTGTGTGAAAAATTAGAAAGCGCACCCCCAATCCCTTCATGGGATGTAATTAATGGGAAACAATTTTTTTAAATACCATTTCGTGCCTCGAAAAGTTAGTATTTTTTGATACTGTGAAGTTTTCCACTTAATATCTTATCTTTTATTGCTGTTTTTCCTACTTTGAGTTATCGTTATTTATGAATCTCCACACGAAAATGAACTTGCATTATTGTAAAATTTCGAGGATTCAGATGATGATACATATGATTAAGGTGAAGAATTTTATATGTAACGTGTGGTCCATATGGATTTCTTTTAATTCGTATATTATTTTGTCACTGATCGATTTTTTCTGTCGAAATATTGACTATCAGTCAGTATGGTAGTTTCGAGGACCAAAATGAGTCGATTTCAGCTTGAACAACATGTTTTTCGAACATACTGCTGGAATCTCAATTCACTCATCGGCGAATTGGCGAATGGGCTGAAACAGAAGATATGAACTTTAGCAGGCTGACACATCATGTCACACATTTCATCACACAATCGATATTTTGCGCACTAAGTTTAGCAGTTGTGTTATCAGCCGTCTTGACAATGTCAATTGGCCGCCAGGGATCTGAGATTTGATTTCTAGACTTTTTCTTGTTACACTTTTTTTGTGGGGAGCCGTTAAAGACCGATGCTAGAATAATCCAGAACCGATTCACACAATTGAGTATAATATCGTTCGTGAGATAGAACCAAAAACTGTCAACAACGTGAACGGTAAATTTGACTGACAGGATGAGCCCCTGCGAAGCCAACCGCGACAGTCACAGGAATGAAATCGTGTTCCATACATAATGGGCATATTTTCTATTTCTAATAAAGCCATAATATACAAAACTAAATCAAGTTAAGTTCAAATCGATTAAATTCTCAAAAGATACTTGTATTTGGACCACCCTTTATAATAGTCTTTGTGATGAAACTTAAAAGTCTTAAAAGTGTTATAAATATCCCAAGAAAATAGCGCAACACATCACAACAGAGGAGGGGGAACTTGACTATATTATTTCATAAAAAAAACCAATGAGTGTTCGAACTCACGGGCGATGTGTTAACACCTTTTTGTTACACGGTACCTGTTTGAATTCTATGAACACATTTGTAAATGTTACATTGGAAAATAAAGAACAGCGTTCAATCATACGATGACGTTACAGTTAAATAATATTAATACTGAAAATTATTTAAAGACAATTGCAAGCACATGTGCCATTATTTTCCTGGTTAATACTTTTTGTTTTATTCCCACAAAAAACAAAGAGAATACAAAGCAACAGAAATATGTACATACATTGTGTTATGCTCGTAAGCTTACGAGCAGCAAGACTTCGTTTTTTAAGCCAACTATTCGCTGCCGCTACATAAATACCATCATACTTATTTTCAGGCAGATACTATTGTTGTAGAACAACCTCATATTATTTTCAATACTAACGCTGCATATCTTCGACTTAGATAACTCTGTGTGCTAACACTGTGTATTGGTTGCATGTGTTGACTTTGTTAGGTCATATCCTACCCATGCATATAAATGTTAACACCTCAAAAAGCTCTTTTAAAGTTACAAAGTGATGTTTTTGATCTATTTTGGGTAATGATATGTTGTTCAGTTTCACTGTTTCTACAATTTTACCAAACAGTGTTCGTGAAAACTTAGGAGACCTTGTAAGTTATGCTGAAAAAAGTGCAAAAAAATAACTTTTCTGTAAATTTTTTCAAAAAAAGTGCAGCAAAGATTACTTTTTTGGCATAAAATATTAATAAGATTTATTCAACGGATTCATAGCTACATTACTGCGAAATATAATTAAGGATTATCACCAAGATTGAATGAGCTGTTGAACAAAAGCTGATGACACCTTTTATCGAGGGGCCCACTGATTTTCAGAAATAAAAAAAATTGGTCACTTAACTCGAGAAACGTAATATAGGTAGTTGAATCGAAACGACTTGGACATAGTCCGTGTAGTTTTCAAAAAATTTTCATTTGTCGCGCTGTGTTATTAACGTACGTTGTCGTTGTTGAATATACAGTGGTATAAGTTATTGTTTTAAGAATTGGTTTATTTCACGATGGCCGATTATTTCGCGGAAATCGTGTCTTATATCAAATACGGTTATAATATTACTCGTGAGGGTCTTATGACTGTTCTTGGGATAACAATAATCATACTCATGTAATTTAATTTTTTGGTTTTCCATATTTTATTAAGTTCAACTACGCCCTACTTGCATTTTGGGGTACCAGCGATTTCGAGAAAGCATTACCCCAACTCCTCATTTTGTCTAAACTGGCATATGCCACATTTCCAGTTGCGTATTCGGAAGAATTGCTGATCCCGAGCTGTCCGAATTTACCATAATAAATAACCTATTTTCGGATTAGCCATTATGTTCAACTGAGAATACCATACATCTCAACTTTACTGCGAGTCCAAAGCAACAACCTATAACTCAGGCTGTACTGAATGATTGGGTGAGAGATTTGGAACTCACAAAAGGTAAGGCAGAATTGCTTTCATCTCGGATTAAACAATACAACTTTTTGGTCCAGGGTGTTGATGTATCGCACTACAGAGATCGTGATACAGTTTAGAAAAAATATTATACAACTACAGATAATATAAGTATGAATGCTTTTGCAAGAACATACCCGGATTGTTTGCCGAGCTTAAACACATGTTTGTCTAGTTCAAACTGATGTAGTGTATTTGTCGACAGTAGTAAAGAGAGCTTGAAAGCAGTACTTTTGCATTAGGGTAATGGGAAATCACCTATCCGCAACGCACATACTGTCAATTCGCGGCAATCTTAGAAAACAATGGCAAAATTGTTTATCCACATCATGTATGAAAAGTATGAGTGTACAATTTGTTACGATTAAATAGTAGCGTCCACTTTATATGAAATGCAAGGTTGATACACAAAATATTGCCGATTTTTATGTCTCTGGATTAGAGGCTTACGTCGATTGATTCTGCTTTTGGCGGCGGCGTAGGGACCTAGTCTAATGTGATTATTTCTTTGAAAATATTTACATATATTGATGCCTTCTTTTGGGTTGATATTAGTGTATTTAAAACCGTAACCGGTTAACCGAATTTCGGCCGGTTAACCATGCTTCGGTTTTGTGAAAATTGGTATTCTCGAAGAACCGGGTTCACCGGCTATTTTACAACGATTCACCGGTTTTCGGTTTTAAAGACAATTACGCAACTGATATTACAACACAGAACAACACACCTAAAGCCTGTTCAATTGCTCACATGGTTACTAAACCCATCAGACAGACAGCAAATACTTCGCCGACACATTATTTCGCCGCCTGTTTCCAGAAACAAGTTGATCAATGGAGATATAAGATATATCTGCCACCTCCTATGTATATGTAAGTTTCGGAACTAATGACAATACAAGAAGTATTTTAGTAGAAATGAATAAAACAATAAACAGAATTCGCAATCCTAATAAAATTGCAAAACGCTCATGAAACGTAGCGTCAGCCTATTTGCCCGATGCAGATACTGGGCCACGGTTGTCAGAAAGATGTTTAAAACGGTTCTCGTTCTTTGTGCAGTTGTCAATTTGCACTACACAATTTGAAAAAGTACAGGAGTGAGACTGGAATGTGTACAAAATTCGACATAAATTATATAAGAAAGAGTTAAGGTCTTCAAAGACTAGTTCTTGGGAACATTTCTGAGAAGGCACTGATTTTCGCGGCCGAGATTTCCAGACTGCGCAAAGTCCTATCGACGACTCTCACATCTCTAGGATGTCTGAAAGAACAAACTGGGCGGTGGACGACATCGAATAATGAATCGGTAGACCTGCTGCTTAACGTACACTTTCCGGGAACTGACCCGAAGACATAAGGTCAGATTCACCGAAAAACCACGTTGTTACCTACGCGAAGGCGCATAACCTCGTGCCTGTGTCATACGACTTTAACTCGCAGTGTTAATAAAGGGACACCCGTAGCGGAAGTCCTATCTCCACTTTTCTGGAATTTGACACTGGATAGTAATTTGCCGAATCAGGTTCCACAGTCTGACAGTTATTCACTGACGACGTGGAAATTGCTGGACGAGCTAATTACCCTTCCATAGGCAGAGATGCATTACACGACTTAATCATAGTATCCTAATCACCGGGAAAGATATTGTATTAATGTCGTAGAGACGTCTAGGTGTGATTCTGGACAGAAAGTTTAGTTTCAAGTCAAACACTATGGATTGTATCGTGTAATAGGGTCATCTTATGAGGACGGGATCTATCCTCGTAAATAGTCTACGGGTTATATGAAGCTGTTATCTGTCTGATGTTGCTTTATGGTATTGTCGTTTGGTTTCCCGTACTGGCCACAGAATGGCAACCCCTACCGAGGGTTTTGGCATATCCTCCACATATAACGTGTAAATTTGCTGGAAAGGAAAATGGCAAACGCGGAATCTGCCTAAGAGATTCTTTGCGATGGATCACCAGGTCGTATGGGCATGGGACGGTTCTAAGGAATCTGCGGCAATGCACAGTAAGAGTCGATTATGAGATCCACTTCTATCTTTGGGGTTCTAGACTCTTTTTAGTCTTCTATACTGTAGGCTCCAAACTAGGTTGCAAATTAGCGTTTGTTATCTATGCTCAAGGGCTGGGTTTATACCTTGCTCAAAGGCTACCAGGACATTGTAATAACTTTGAGGCTGAATTCATGGCAATCTGACAAGGTGTCCTTTCTCTGGGTCGAAGCGGCATCTCCTTGTGGGATTTCTACATCTATTCTGAGAACAGCCGCGCATCTGAACCATGCAGTTCTATATTCACCTTATAGGGGTGCAGGGGCATATACACATTGCGGTTGAGCTGGTGAGATTAGGGACTACCTAAATTGTTCCACTGGATACGGAACATGTGGGTATGTCCCTATCTGCATGCCAGCTCATGCTTAACCCGAAGCTTTCAGACATGCGAATGATAGATGGTCCTGATGCAAAAATTCCAGGATCACCAGACACTACACTTGATATCCATTCCTAGAGAAAATATTTCTATACTAGTAGCTGTGATCACTGAGCACTGCTTAATAGGCAGACTCGCGTCTAGACTTGGAATCTCAGCACATAATTACACATGATGGAGGCAATATCTAAGATCTTACTTCATGTTGGATCTAACCGATATTCAGGGAGTTAAGCTGAATCATCTTAAAAGCTTTTTGCAAAGTAATAATTGGTTCTCCATCGACTAATATATGTATGTCATTTCTTCAGCCACTTCTTCAGATATCATAAAGACTTAATTAAAAATAAACGAATGTAATAAAATGTGAAGTTTTCAACTTCGTTATAAAAACCGAAACCGGTTATTACCATTCGGTTTAACCGAAACCCAGTTTCTAGAAAAATTGGAATATTCGAAGAAACCGAAATCCAATCCGGTTATTTTAATACTGTAGTTGCTGTACCTAATTATTAGGAAATTTACCGAATTATTAGGTAAATAACCTCTTTCCAAAAAGTCAAGGAGGATGTATTTGATGGTCCACAGATTTCGAAGCTGTTAAAAAATGAAAAATTTCAAACATATTTGTCATCAAATAAGATTGCAGCGTCTAACTCTTTTTAACAAGCTGTTTCTAACTTCCTTGGAATCAATAAAATCTCGCAGTATAAAAAATTGCAGAATATTTGCAGAAGAATTATGAAAAACTTGGTAAGGAATACACTATATACTGTATTTCAATTTCTCATGTGGTTTTCGTTTCATATTTTTCCAACAAGTGTAAATATGTTTCAAAAGGATCGTTCCTTGCATTCGCATTTAATTTTTTTCCAGAGAACCTCGGTGATGTTAGTAACGTTTCAGCAAGACACGAAGCCCTGGACAAGGGATATTGGGATGAAAGAATGATGGGTGAGTATATTTGGTTTCTCACAAGAGAATCGGATTCTAAAATCAATAAACGACAAAGGAGAAACTACAATTACTTCTAGCTTATACGCTATATGTAAATAAACGATAATGTAAATAAATTAAATTATTAAAACAAATAAAAATGCTATAAAAAGAAAAAATTCAAATCCTACAAAATTTTAAATTGTGTTACTACAGGCTGAAAATCTATCTATTTGTTTTTTGTTTGGACGCAAATAGTTATAACGTGTGTTTGGAGCTTGTTGCAAGTATAGTATACTTGTGTCCAAACACGTCGAGTTTGCTATTCAATATCACATATTGGAGACGTAATGACTAACAAGTTATAATAATATATGTGTTTGGGATACAAATGCAGCCGTCTTTGTTGCACTATTTATTCTCTAGTGAGATCAAGAGAATAAGAGTAGGACAACGAGAGATTATTCCGTCTTTGTTGCGCTATTTACACTCTATAGAGAACAAGAGAATAAGAGAAGGACAACGAGAGATTACTCATGTCTATATTGTAAGTGTGTGACTGTATCTTTGCAGTATTTATTATAATTTTGTATAAATACATCGTGTTTGCTATGCAATATTACATGTTGGAGATACAATGATTAAAATGTTATAATATATGTGTTTGTGATCCAAATATGTTTATGCTTTGATACAAATCCAGCTGTGTTTGTAGCACTATTTATGCCCTCTCGAGAGAAAGACAATAAAAGAAGGTCAACGAGAGATTACTCACAGTCTATCTTGTAAGAATGGAACTGTGTTTTTGAATTATTCTTTCAGTTAGTTACTACAGCTGCCATGACAGAAAGCACGAATTTGGGTGCGAATTTATAGTTGGCAAGAGACTGCGACACCTAGTTTCAAGGTTCAACCCAGTGAGTGACCGCATAGCCACAATTCGTATCAAAGCGAAATATTTCAACATCTCGTTAATTTGTGTGCACGCACCGACCAGAGGATAAATATGATGAGGTCAAAGAAACATTTTATCAGCTTCTGGAGGAAGTATATGAACGCTGCCCTGACCACGACATAAAGATTATTCTAGGCGATTTTAATGCCAAATTAGGAAAGGAAAGTGTCTTTCGACCAACCATCGGTAATCACAGTCTACATGATACGAGTACCACCTCCGATAATGGAATAAAACTGATAGACTCCGCCGCCGCAAAGAACATGGTAGTTAGTAGCACACGGTTCAAGCATAAGGACATTCATAAGGCGACCTGGATATCTCCTGATCAGCGGACGTAGAACCAGATTGATCACTTGCTAGTAGATGGCAGGCACTCTTCTAGTGTAATGGATGTAGGTGTGATTCGAGGTGCCAATATCGACTGGGATCATTACCTGGTGGTTGCGAAAGTTCGCACAAGACTGAACAGGGCGAAAAACGTACGAAGCCGGGAATAGCTGGATATTGACAAGCTAAAAATACCGGAGATATCAATGTCCTATCGACAGAATCTCTCTCTCTCGTGCTAGAGCAGAATACCTCCCCCCCAAAGACCCAGATGCGCAGTGGAAGCACATCTACCATTCTTTGGAAATCGCTGCAAGGACTGAACTTGGCTATCAAAAACCGCAGAAGGATAACCCATGGTACGACGCAGAATGTCGCATTACTACTGATGAAAAAGACGCTGTTAGTCAGTTACAACGCGTGCTGCGAGTGAGCGGTACAAGAGGCTGAGAAGGGAGGAAAACCAACTATTTAGGCGGAAAAAATCGCGGTAGAAGCAGAGAGACAGTGAAAAAACCGAAATGTGCAGGATGAATGGTGAATCCCGAAAGTTTTTCCAGAGGGTAAGAAGATCGAATAACGGGCCTATTAATGGGCTGCCCTCCTGCAAGGGCGAGAATGGAATTCTGGTGACTGAGAAGCAGTGTGTGCTCAAAATGTGGAGAGATCACTTTTCAGCACTACTCCACTCGGATTCTTCCACTGAAGATCAGGAGGTAATGATAGTGGAAGATAGTGTAGATTGTAACCACCAACCAAGACGAGATTAGATTTCCCGCCTTAAGAATAATAAAGCCGCTGATGCGGATGGCCTACCCGCTGAACTTTTTAAGGCAGGTGGCCAAGAACTGCTAGCACACATGCATCAACTTATATGCGGTATATGGCTGGGGGAATCTATGCCCAACGATTGGAGTCTCAGTGTATTATGTTCTGAATTCAAAAAGGGTGATCCATGTGTCTGTTCCAACTACTGCGATATCAGTCTTTTATCCATCGCGTATAAGGTCTTGTCGAGCGTATTATGTGAAAGACTAAAGCCAATTATTGAAAACCTGATTGGATGTTATCAGTGTGGTTTTAGACCAAGCATGTCCACGACTGACCAAATATGCACGCTACGCCAGATCCTGGAAGCTAGCTGACTACAAGCTTATCATTAGCTAGTCAGTTTTTTATGCGCCAAAAACTAACTCATAGTGAGCTAGCTTGTGGTTAACTGAAACTTATGCAGAGTGAGTGAGTACTGACTCACTGCAATACCGTCATGTGTAAAAACTGAATAGGATTTAACAAGGAAAATGAGTCAGCTTTCGAGTCACTTGTGACTCACCTTTGACTAACCACTTGTTAGCTTGAAGTTAACTCAATTCCCGACAGGGAGCATACATATTTCCCAGTAAACATAGTAATGATTGCATTTAAATACAAGTGATTTTGGGACTTGAAAACGTATGCATGATTGGAGTGTGTTCCAAGCATGTACATGGTTCCAGCAGAATGTGTTTGGGAAAATATGTTACAGAGGCCGTTTTTTTATACGTGCTGCTAACTGCTACATTTATCCATGGATTTTTTCCGATTTTCTTCAGGTTTCTTCACTAAGATGCAAGTTTTACGAAATAAGAGTTCAAACAATGTTGTCTCTTTTTTTTAATTATTCAGATTTGTTTTTTTTTTGCTGAGTGTACATAAACTACAGTCAAAACAGTGAAAGTACAAATTTACAAAAAAAATTTAAAAGGGTAAAATAAAGATAAAGATATAAATTGTCTCCACGTTTTATATACCAGTGGGCTGTAATACATACATACAACAATTTTTTTTTTTTATCAGACATACATTTTTTATTCTTTTGTAAACTAGTGTTTCCGCCGTGAGATTAAAATAAAATTATAGAGGAAATGGGTGTTTAGTTCGTCATTGCATTAAGACATTGACAACCGTAATTAAATCTAGGGGTTGATTGCTTTCGCCGCTATCGCAATTTACGAGTAGCCCTTTTACAGGGTTTTAAGAATACAATGTTATAATGGTTGGCGAGAGTAATTTAAAACTTGGGAAAGAAAACTTTGACAACACACCGATTTAAATGTTTTGGCTAATTACAAGCATTTGGAGACACAATATAATATATTGGAAATAAAAAATGTGAACAGTTGTTTGGTTCGAATTTATACTTCCATTTTAATGGACTCAAACTAGAAGAATATTTTGAAATAAAAAAAATTCTTTCGTCGATTTTTGAAATATATTTATCCACCTGGCCGCATTGGTCAGTTGTAATAGCAATCAAACTTCTAGTATACTTATAATAAATTTATTTAAGATAGTTACACAATAAAAACAGACAGACGGATTGACGTACATTAGACCGACTCACAAAAAAATTTTCATTTTGCCGACCCCTCAAAACGTATGTACATTGGTTTGTTTTATGAAAATTCCCCAAATATTTCGTGACAAACATTAAGATCCCGTGAGTTTTACCATTTATTAGAAGGTATTTTTTTTAGTTTTTCAAGGAATTTTGTACTTTAGCTGAAGGCAATGTACGCAATATTAGTATCATATAAAATGTGTTTTATGGATCGTCCAACGGTATATAAAAGATGTCATAGCATGTCCTGGCACATCCCTTTTACTGCGATATTCTGCAAAAAAAACAAGCATTATGAAGATTTTAATACCGAAATTTTCGTGATTTAAATGTCTTTAGTGAATTTAATCTTTAGTGGATTTAAATAAATACGTGTTTCAAATTGTTTTGAAATTCGCACTAGTTCGCGTTTCACCAAAACTGCAATACGTTGCAAACATCAAGTTCTACACAGGGCAAAATGGGTACTCGTATCATGTCTTTTCTATGGACAAGCAGAGCATTGTTTTATAGATATGCTTTTTTTAACAATACAATTTCGTAGGTGCTCTGTACCAAATATTGAATATTTAGAATTACTGCAATCTGACATTTAATTCAGAAATATCTCTGTACTAAAAACTTAAAATGTTTTTTTTGCAGAATATTCCTGAAAAAAGGATATGTCAGTACATGTTTTGGGATGATTTATATACCATTGGACGCGCCATAAAACGCGTCTTTTATATGATACTAATAGTGTGTACATTGTCTTTAGCTAAAGTAAAAATTTCTTTGAAAAACTGAAAAAAGTACCTTTTTTAGAAACTGCCCAATGCTAGAGTCGAAATATTTTGGAAATCAGGAAACAAACCAAGATGCATTTTGATGGGTGGACAAAAAAATATATTTTTCCCCACCATTCAATGTGAGTCGGTCTAATTAACATGTTTTAATCGCTTTCGAATTGTATGGGGTCTTAGGTTAATTTTGTCGAGCAAGGACAAATTTTATATATTCTGTCTCAGGGTCGCACTTACAGGAAGAAAACATAGGCGATTGCATAGGGTGCCACCTTTTGATGATAATATTACCGTTTAATTTTTCGAAGTTTCTATCGGACAATAAGTAGGTGACACACAAATGTCCCACCTAACATTGGCATGACACACAAATCGCCTAACGCAGTTTTGATTATGGATAGTTACTTTTGGAAAGCAAAAAGCGTCAAGAAATTTAGAAAATTAAAAGGCCTTTCTATGGATCAGTGAGTCTATAAATCAGTGACTTTGTTATAGCTTACCTTACAGCCAATTTCACCAAATAGCTTAGAGTCAACTGAAATTTTAAATTTCATACAATCTGACAGCCAACAATTTTTGTTAGTTCTAACAGTAGGAACAACATATTGCAGTAACCACGTACATGTTTGTAAGCATTGGTTTCGTGATTGTCTGTCACTTTTTTGATTTCAGCAGTTTTCAACAAGAAAAGACACGTTTGGATCACAAATGCATGTATTGTAACCTATTAATCATATATTGAATAGCAAACACAATGTGTTTGGACACAAGTATACTATATTTGCAACAAGTTACAAACACGTTATATTTATATCCAAAGATGTGTCCGATATAGAACGTTTTTATCGCGTGTCCGATGATGTGTCCGATATAGAACTTTTTTTATCGCGTCAGTCTGTAAATTTTGTGTAATATCGGTAGATGCCATATTCCGCCCGAAATGCAAAAATCGACTAATGAGCACTAAGAACCAAATTGAGTTAACGATACCACGACGATGAGCCAGAAACTAGTTATAACCCAGAAACACTAGCCGCCTTATTCATAAAAAGTTGTGAGAGGTTTGAGAGACGTTTTTTGTATGATAAACTGTCTCTCAAACCTCTCACAACTTTTTATGAATGAGGCCGTTGAATTATATCGTTCAATGTATTTGCCCGTGTATATTCATAGAGTAATACTTAAGAGTTTCCATTACTCTCTTCGATGCCTATTCAGGACGATGAGATAGTAGGCCATTTCATAGAGTTTTATTTGCTGCTGTATTTTACTAATTTTACACTTTGGTTGGACATAAAACGGAGAGAAATCAAATGGAATGGTTATTTTCGTTCAATGCAAACAACTTAAAACATAATTTATCTGTCATTAGTATCAATAAACACTATTTAAAATTAGTTCCTGTCTTCTTTGGTCTCTCATTCTCATTTCACTAGTACCTTTTCAATCAGTTGTGCCATAGAATCCCCTTGGTATAATACTTCATAAAATGCTCGTTTCAAAATAGTCGTAAATAAAATTGGACATTAGTAATTGTTCATTTTAAATATAAAATAGTTATCAATAGTTAGTGTTTTATTTTTGTTAGGATTGTCAAGTGGTATATTTCAATATGAAAATGATAATATTTCATGAACGAAAAAACACTAACATAACCTAAAGCAGTGCTGTGGAATCGGAGTTGGAGTCGGTTTCTGGTATATTTTACAGGGGCTAATCTGGGTTTGTTTACCTTGTAACGACAAGTCGAAAAGAGCAAAGTGCTTGGGCCTATCTGCAACGAAATAGGTAGACAATTATGTTGCTCGAAGATCCCAAGCAAAACTTTCTATAGCCATATTTTTTTTGGTACCGTGTGATCTAGGCAAATCTTAGACACATTTGGAAACAGCAGATTGACCCTTTTCACGCAACACCATCAATATGTTGTCCGGTTTCATGGAAAATATAAATTTTTACTCCATATGAAAAAAAATCTCATACGAAGAATGCTATGTTTACGGCGGTCACATCGCGCCAAAAATGCAACGGGTTGTTAAATTTTTGGTATCGTCAAAAATGCTCCAACTGACGTAAATTATCCTTGCAATAATTCAAATAAAAATCGAACTTCAATATTTTTTTCAATTCGAGAAGGCACTTTATTTTGAAAAGTGAATTTGTTTCATATTGTTTTGAAAAGCATCCAACTGGTTTTTATTTAAAAAAAAATATTTCTTCTAAAACAAACTATATAGTGGTGTGTTGTGCTGCCAACAATGGCTTTCAAATTATTCCGCTGTTATGAAAATGATACGTTATAAAATGGTTTTATTTAATATTGGAGTCGGAATGGAGTCGGGCATTTCCCAGATACTGGAGTCGGGGCGAATTTTCTAACTGCTGGAGTCGGAGTGTTCTAATTCTGGCCACAGCCCTGATATTAAGGATATCCATCGAAGTTTAAATACCAAAACCTCTTAAGGCAAAATTTCATATTTTTCAGGAGAGCAAAAAAACTAAAATATAAAGAAGTAATTGGAAATTTTTAAATTATTGATGTAATTTCTATTTCAGAAAACCTTTCTGTAAAAAGCATTTAATGCTGTTTTACAAAGTTACAGTACACGCAGAATACTATTTTCAACTCATGTCATCAAAAATCCGAAATGGCTAAATTTTTACTAATGATATTTTGGTATTTAAACGTCTATATGTTCTTTATTTGTTTAAACAAAATGTTACTGTAGAGTCCATTATTGTTGAATTGTTCTTTTCCTCCTAACTTAAATACAAGTATATTGAAAACATAGTATGTAAATTATTTTATGTTTCACATATGTATTGACAAAGAAAATTTCGATTATTCAATTTTCATATTCTGTACTGATAGCACGTATTTTAGAATTGTTAATAAAAATAGATTTTTACCAAATATAATTCGTGCTCTACAGTTACAATACAAGGTTGTTTGATGCGGAACACAGGGCGTCAATGAATTTTCTCAAATGGTTTCTGTCTTTCTTAAGAGATTTAATTTGGTTCAATTATAGTCGACTTTATTTATATTTCTTTCCAGGGATCGTTTCCATGTTTTGTGGTACCCCTGAGGGTTTCATTCAAGTGACGCTCTAGCAACATCTGATGTTGGGCGCCGAGGTATATGGGCTGATCCAATTTCTTCAGCATATGTCCAATTCAATAGGACTATTACCTGTGGGTTGCCAGAGTTCATCATTATAAATTGTATTTGGCCACTAAATATGTAGAATTTAAATCAGGCAATGTTTTATAAATATTTGGACCTTCTTTATTGTCATTTCCGTCACGCTCCAATTGATGCATAGTCAAAAGCTCCGCTGGAATGCCATCAGGACCTGAACCTTGTTTCATTTAAGCTGCGCAGTTGGTCGCGAAATTCAAGCTAAATTTTTCCCCCAGATAGTATTGATTCAATTAAACAGATTATGATATTAGGACCAGCAACATAAAAACGGTTTCCCATTACATCCCACGAACGGATTGGGAAGACTTTCTCATAATCACACGCTGAAAAATCCGTCTTTTTTGTTATTTGGCTGCAAATATAATGTGTCTGTACTTGTGCCCAAACACATTGTGATTGGTATTCAATATAATTTGTTGGAGAAACAATGAGTAATAGGCTAAAATATATATTTTTGAGACCCAAATGTAGCTTTGTTTGCGGAAAACCGCTAAAAACAAAAAACGAGGCAGACAACTAAGACCCAATTTTTGAGTGGAAAATTATCTTTGATCAACGATCAAACACAATTTAACCTCTGAATTAATTTTTTAGGTTAACAGTTGATTACTGTTTAAACCTATGTTCAAGTGACCAACTGATGTTGAAAGAAAAGAAACAGAAGAACAAGCGCAAATTTTCTTTAATTAAATAAAAATAAATAGTTTCCCATTACATCCCATAAAGGGACTGGGGAGAACTTCTCACAATCACTGAGCTGTGCGCTTTCCAGTTTTCACTCACTGATTGGGACCTACAGTTTTACACCGATTCCGAACGGTATTTTGAGAAGCTTTTTCATGGCTAGATACTCGATAGTGTCGCCGTCACTATGCGAGGTGACCGCCGCCGAAAGAAAATTTGAAGGTGGTCAGAGCCGGGTTCGAACCCAGGATCTCATGTACAAGAGCCGCGCACACTAACCATTGCACCACCGACGGCCACATTTTCTTTCTTTAATTGTTACTGTAAAAAATTATAACCACCATCCTAGTTGAAATAACAATGAAAACGTATCATTTAACTCGTAGTTCAGTGAGAACTTAATGTCTGCCCAAATATTATCCAATTTCATTAAACCTTTTTTTTTTTATCACTTCACTTTTCTTTTGAAAATGGCGTCAACTTGGTGCATTGTAACGATTAGTCGATAAATATATGAATACCGGTTATTTTTCGTAATATTTGCCACTGTAGCCATATAGGTAGTAAGATTATTTTATAAAGCACTGAAAAACTCCTTTCGTATTTAAAGTCAGATCAAGCATAAATCAAAACAAACTGATTACCAATTTAAACAACCAGTCAAAAATTGGGCCTCCACCCAAAGAACTAATTGGTTCAAAAGAGGTTGTAGCAAACGTAAATTCGGCTGTTATCACTGAATCGGGTTGCCCCAACCGAATTAAGGTTGTCACGACCGAATTTGGTCCTCACAACTGCAATTCGGTTGAAGTAACCTCGTTTCTTAATTTATTCGGTTGTGACAACCGAATCTTGAATTATATTAGTTTTGTTTACCAACTTTTCTAAAATTTCGGTTGGTACAACCGACTTTGAGAATAATTCGGATACAACAACCGAGTAACCGATCGTGGCATCAATTTAGGTGCATTAACCGAATTTGCATCAATTCGGATGTCACAACCTTATTTGGTAACCATTCGGTTGTAACTACCGAATTTGGAATCAATTCGGCGGCAATAACCGATTTAACCCTTAAGTGGGATGCAACGACCGAATTTGGCGTCAATTCGGTTGCTGTAACCGAATTTCTCATGAATTGTGTAGGCACAAAAGAATTTCATTTTCAACTTGATGTTTAAAATTATAAAACAAATACTATATTAAAAGAAGTTAAAGAATGAATAAATGTACCTGTCGCTGGTATATCAAGCTCTTTTGTGTTTATTAACAAATGTAAGTATACATTTAGTAATTATTTAACCGTATTGTAATTATTTTGTATTAAATCGTCTCAATTTGCAGAAAATATCCAAGCAGATATCAACAGTTTTGAATCTTTTGAAGTTTGGTCGTTGGAGATATGCTGCAATCATCTGTGTGTGAAATGGTTTAGGACCTAAATCACCAGATACAACACAACACCTAGATCACCAGATACAATGAGGTTGTGTCAACCTCTAATGAGGTTGTGTTAACCTCTAATGAGGTTGTGTTAACCTCTAATGAGGTTCTGGCAATATCTTATGAGGTTCTGGCAACCTCCAATGAGGTTGAGACAACCTCTAAATTCGGTTACGGTTAATTCGGCTGTCTCACCCGAATTTTTCTGTGAGTGTAAGAAACCAAAAAGCAGCAGATCTTCAATTCATGAAAACAATGCTTACAACCATGTACAAGTTTCCTGCTATACGTTGCTGGGGCCGTTATGTTTCAGCGTGCAGTGAGCTGAGCGCTTTCTAGTTTTACCTTGAAAAGGACCAACAGTTTTACACCGGTACCTAAAAGAAAAACTGTTAAGGTAATGCAAAGAGTGGTTAGTGGGAGTGTAAATTGTCATGGGGTAGGTTATATAAGCTTCGGCCCGGCCGAACTTAACACCGTTTCTACTTGTTTTTGTATACACCGGGCAATGCTGAACATCAAATGACTCGCTTTGTTTGGCCATAGCAACAACAACGAAACAACCAAACACACAACATCACACATACTATGTCCGAAATAGCTGACGTATACGTGTGTCACAGAACCACATGTTTGCCATATCAACAGCAACGAAACAGCCAAACACACAACATCACACATACTTTGTACGAAGTAGCTGACGTATTAGTGTGTCACCATAACGTCGACTGCGCAAAATGAAATTTTGCGTGGCTATGCTTTATATCTCCGTTCAACAACAGCAACAGACACATGTACATACATACATTATTATGTTAATACATACGCTATAGACACAATTTCGTTTGCCTCACCCCTGCCACAACACTCTTTCATTGCTCTCTTGCTCGATCATTTTTGTTTATTTGTTTAACACGTCATTATTCTCTTTCGCAGTCGACGAAAATCTGGTTTTAGCAGCAGCATAAAATCTGGTTTTAGCAGCAACATAAAATCTGGTTTTAGTCCCTATACGCCGCTATAGATGTTAACACATCAAAAATTATTTCCCATTACATTCCATGAAGGAATTGGGGAGAGCTTCTTACAACCAGTGAGCTGTTCGTTTTATACTAACTGATTGGGACCTACGGTTTTCAATACTTGATAGTGTCGACGTCACTATGCGAGGTGACCGCCGCCGAAAGAAATTTAAGATGGTCAGAGCAGGGATCGAAAACAGGATCTCATGAACAAGAGGAGCGCACACTACTTATTGCACCACCAACGACAATTTGAATCGGTTGAAATATTTGATTTGCATCATAAAGTCTTAATCTGACCATACCATATCTTATGGTGGAGGTTAAGTCTTGCTGATTGTAGCTACCAGCAATATCGGATATAGACCTAAGAAATTATATGTGTATAGGATCAGAATCACTTTTGCACAACAACTATATTTACTCGCGTTGAAATTTGCGTCTCATGTAATTAACCCGTTTGACATTTCTCATCCCACAATTTTAATGTAAGAAAACCTAAGCAAGATAAGAAAAGGAACGTACAAAATTAATGTATTAAATTTGTACTCCAAGTTACTAAATTCAACGAAAGGAATGAACCGGAAAACTGGCGCAAAAAGCAACGTACAGTTTTCAATCTGTTCAGTCCTTAAGGCTGTTGAAGAAATTAAAATGTTGTTAATGGTAATGTTCGGAGCAGTAGCCGCTACATTTTTCACTAACCCTAACTTAGCCTAAACTAGGGTAACCACACAATTAATCATTATTCGGTTAATCGATTAATCGTGCTATAAAATTAACCAAACATTCTAATAATTAGATTTTTTCGATTAACGATTAACTCGAACAAATCATAGCGATTATTCGATTAATAAAAAATAAGTACGTGTTTATGGTATGCAGTCCTTCTTGAAACGATTTGCATACAAATTTCATAACTTTACACAAATTTCGAAGAGATTTGATAGTTTGTTGAGAGAAAGCGTCGCACAGTGCTTTGGCTCATAGACATACATACATAAAAAAAATTGTCTCAAAATTGGTTCATTAAATTGGGTGTAATAGTCTGATGAAATTTCAAGACACACTGGTCACTTTGTATGGGGGTATCAAAATACCTGGCCCGATTCTGCTCCAACTATATACAATAAGGATAATAGTCAGAAAATTACGTTTTGCAAATTTTTTGTAAACATTAATCAACTCAATAGGGTGTTATGACACTACCCTTACTATCCGACGCCTAAAGTACTAAAGAGACCTAAAAGTACTAAAGTTTGAGATTTTTTTAATTTTGTCTTGGTACCAAAAGTCACTAATTTTCATGTTGCTGCAACTACAACTATAAGCTTGTTTTTTTATTCCCTGCTAAACTAATTTTTCGACCACTTTGTATGGGGAACTAAGCGATATTAAGCGATTTTAAGCGGCTCTCCATACAAACTCGTCGAAAAATTAGTTTAGCAGGAATTAAAAAAACAAGCTTAATTTGTACCCACATATATTTTATACTTTACTAGCTGACCCGGCAGACGTTGTCCTGCAGAATATTTCAAGCGATTTGTATTGGAGATACCACGCCCTTTGTCCAATTGGACCGAATAGTAAATCTAAACCACCCAGGGCGCCACCCAAACGCATACAAAAAAATGTATTCAAATCGGTCCAGAAGTTTAGGAGGAGTTCAGTCACAAACACACGTGCAGTAGAATTATATATATATGAGCTTTTTCAAAAATTATCGACATTTTGATATTTTTTTTTTCCAAATTTTTTTTTGGATGACACGAATGACGCTTTGATCAAGTGAAGGGTAATATTTTAGCATACCAAAACAGTTCGCGTTAATCATTTATTGCAAACGGCGCGAAAGTTATGGAGGTTTTAATTATATAAGAATTATTTTTGAGGTTAGGATTTGTTTTTTTATCTGTAAAATTTAAAATCATGAAAATTTTTCAATGCCTATTCGGTTTTATTATCAAGCTTAAAAAAACCTTTCATTTGGTGTCAATCGCGGCGGAATCTATACATAACTGCAGAGGTCACAAAGCAAAATGTGTTTGAAGAAAAATGCCGCTGCACCCGCTAAATATGGACCGAATTGAACCATATTTATATATGATCTTTAGTTTACCGCCGCACTTCATTTCCAATACTTTACATTGATTTTAAACCACGGATTAATTAAAAAAAAACGCGAAACAAAATCATGAAATTTCGCAAAATTATATTATATAATTATATCAGTGGGCATCGGAAGTTTAAAACTAAAAGTAGAAAAGTGATGAAATATGGAAAAACTCTTGTAAATTTCAAGCCTTTTTTTGAGTTTTTCCATATTTGAGTGCCCATAACTTTTAGAGATAAAAAACTGATGGTCCGAAATTTTGAATTTCCGAGTTTTCTAGTGTGCCCTACCATTCCCTTTTTACCGTTTTGGTCAATTCGAAAAACTGGAGAAATAATAAGCATCTGAACTCAGTTTCAACAAATGTTGAAAATTATTGAAATAGCCCATATAAAGATAATTAAGTTGCTTTTGTTACGTTTTGTTTTGTTTTAATAAATGTGCCTAGTACAATGTTTGAACACTTTTTGTTTCATTTTATTCAAATAATCGAATAATTTGATTTCGTTTTGTTCGGTTTAATGTCAGATTGAAATTTACGATTAACGATTAACAGGTTAATCAAAAAAACCCGGTTAAATGGGTACCCTAACCTAAAATAACTTAACTTGGCTTCAGTTCTCTTATACTTCATTTTTAAAATCATGTTCTTCAAAAACCACTGGGCCGACAGCAGCAATAAAAGAAAGCATACAAACATTCATCTAATCCCTTCTGCATATTATGTATGTATGTACGAAAAACCAGTGCCACCGCTTACCAGGCACCACTCATGCAATGCATGCATGCACAACTTGACATATTCATACATTCTAAGGGAGCGGTCATAATTGCCAACGATCTTAATAATGATGATTTTATTATGTGCATAAAGAGTTATTTTGTAAAGGATTTATTTGATCAGTTATTCAATTGTTTTGTTGAGATCATCGGTGTCGGAAGCTCAAGTGGTTGAAAGTAAATTGTAAAAAAAATAATTTGAAAAGAAAGAAATTTGTATTCTTTAACAATTCAGCCTATTAGCACTAAGCCTATAAAAAAGATTATAGGCTCAAACAGGTAATGTTTGAGGAATTTAATTTTGTGTGCTGAAAAAATTGTATACATATGTTTGCAGCGCGTAGTGAAATCATCAAATTGTTACAAATAGAAGAATATTAAATGCGGAATTAAAATTTAGCACAATCTAAAACCACAAAACATACAAATGTAACTATATTTATGAGAAGTTGGGAAATAGCTTGGAAGAAACTCATTGCGCAGAAGTCTCTATAGGAAATCCTCTTATAAGCATTTTCTTCAATTATTTAGACCTGAAAATGCCTTTTTAGGAAGGCCTTCTATAATGTCTCCTGAGTAAGATCTTCTCTAATCTAATTTTTTTTAGCATTAAATTTGTTTATTATCCTTATTCCTTTACATTTTTAATCTAAAGATTTTAATTTATATACTTAAATATATATGTGACCTTCCAGCATCCTTGGACCGTTCTAGATTTACCATTATCAATTTTGTAATTTAAATACGCCGTTACGCCAGTTTATTTTCTAAATTAAAATACAAATAAATGGTTTCCCATTACATGCCATTAAGGGACCGGGGAGAACTTCTCACAATCACTGAGCTGTGCGCTTTCCAGTTTTCACTCACTGATTGGAACCTACAGTTTTACACTGATTCCGCACGGTATTTTGAGGTTTCTCATGGCTAAATACTTGATAGTGTCGCCGTCACTATGCAAGGTGACAGCCGCCGAAAGAATTTTGAAGGTGGTCAGAGCAGGGTTCGAACCCAGGATCTCATGTACAAGAGCCGCGCATACTAACCATTGCACCACCGACTAGATTACAGAATACTATTCTCATCAATGAATTCAGTGGGAAAAAAGGATTAAAAACCAATTTGTCTAATGTCATCTGTCGGAAGCCTTCTTATAGGAATCAAGAATGGAAGTCCTTACCTCTAGTTCTCACTCAATGTTAAATGGAAAGAACTAGAGAATGTGTGGGGAAGGTATACCGGATCTTATAGCAGGTCCGACATAAAATCATACTGGTTGATTTCAGCCTTTGGGATTGATTTAATATATTCTGCTATTAATAATCCCTTAGTAAGACCCCTTTCACACTCGGCAAGTTACTTGCGCAAGTCAGTTTTCCAACTTTCCGAGTACAAGCAAGTCTGTACTCAAAATTTATTCCCCTATCCCGACCTTACCTCTGTCATCAACAAACCAAGACTTGGGTAAGAGACTTGCGCAAGTAACTTGCCGAGTGTGAAAGGGGTCTAACAAGTTTCGGAAAAAAAACGAATTTGGAATGGTGAACTCAATTTTTAGTTTTCCGTTGTAAATTTAATACTCCAAAGTTGCAATAATACCTTCTAAAATAAGAAAAACTTTAATCATTGTAATGAAATTTTGCAGTTGGAAATTTAACTTTTATAGTTTATTAAGTAAAAGTATAATGCAGTTTATAATACAATTTTGGGTTTATAATCATTCAAACGGTGAAAATGTTCACCAGCTTTACTATTGTTTACTTAGTAGCACCTTTAGAAGATATAATTTTATATACAATTTTTTTTTATATAAATATATAATTTTTCAGTTTCACCTTTAAAATATATAAATTCAGTATTTCAAGTACTGGGGTTGATGTAATTGCAGTCAACAAAAAAATTGTGGAAACAACGGAAGTGGTGAAAATTGTAATGTAAGTTTATAGCTCAACAATTTTGGAAAATCATAGTAAAGGAAATTATAATTATATATTTAAAAATTAAAAATTGAAAAAGAAATAGCAATCTGAAATAAGAAAATGAGCGTCCTCAGGTGGTCGACTTAACTGTGATAATTCCTCAATTTTCTGCTGTGACAGACAGGTAATTAATAATCCTCTTTTTAGGGAGCATTATTTATATAGCGATATTTTTATTACTACAGCCTAAAGTGTAAATAAATATAATAGCAGAGTGAGAATGACGTATTATCGAGAAGAAAGTGCAGTCTTTGACAAAATACACACTGAGCGCCATGTCCCTTCTATATGTTGGCTGTGAAAGTGTTGGTCATATTTGGAAATGACGACTATGACTTGTGTGTTGAAAGTAGTAGGTTATATTTATGTATAACTCAAACTGTTAAGGTCATATATAATTGTTGGCGATGAACGAATGAATATGCCAATGTATGAGCGAAAGAGTGTGTTTGAGTTACTATTCATTTACTACACTTATACGTAGACAATTCTAAAATAGCCTTTCCTCCTTACAACTTTCATGAATAAACACACTAACATGTACAAATGTATTCCATCATTACATGTTATTTGCATGAGTACAAATTTTCAGAAATATGAAAACTCATATACGATGTATGAACATGTGCTTCGGCTGTTCATTGTCAGTCACGTCATATTTAACATTTAAATTAATTATTTTACTTGTATCAACTTCCATATAATTACTCGAAAACAATTTCAATTTAATGAGTGTTTCCCTACGCTAATGGTGCTGACTCTATGTGAGACCTCCGTTTCCATGTGTTTCCATTCCATTTTTAGAAAATATCTTATCGACATGCAGTCACTCAGTCAGGTTAACTGCTGTTAAGTATTATTTGGCATTGGCGTTGTAGATGAAAACAGTTGGTTATATTTCGCAAAAGAGCAATTTTCTCCCTTCAATACTGCAAAATGGGGTGAAACATGCTAACAATTTTTTACATGTATATCCTTAGAGACATGCAAAGAATTGGATTCTAATACGATTGACACGGAAAATTATGTGAAACTCACTGAAATCACAGTATCAACAGAATGTCCACGATACAGTACAGGGTATAACCACCAACAATAGAATAATCGATTATCGAAATAACGCTGTGAATGTGTTTGTCAAGAACTTCAAGGTCAAGCTTATCATAAAAATGAAACTCATTCCAAATTCTGTTTCAAACCAAAAAAAGAAAAAAAATTGAGAAGAGATTTTACTATTTTTGTTCTTCTCCTCCTCCGTTTTATTTCTCGAAGTTAAAGTGCTTTTTAAACCGCCATGTTCGCTATACTTGTTAAAAAGGAAAAAATCACTTTTACCTTTGATTTGGAAACCTCTTCTGGTACAACAACAGCAGCAACAGAAACGAAAAATCCATTTAAAATATGTACTATATGTACAGTTAAGTCCATTGCTATAGCACTACGTTTCAAGAGCGTTGAATAATAACACTGCGACTCTAGCTGGGTCTAATGTTGCCACCAGCACTAATAATAGTGTTGATTCCTTTTGGAATATTTAACCCCTTCTGTTACCCAATCAGATAATCACATGTAGGAAGTATCGGATTTAAGCATAATGTAACCCGCAACACTACCTGGCCTAATAAATTGAATAGAATTTAAAAGCGTGAGTAATTTTTCACAAGCCACAACCGCAGCATCGCAATGCAGTAATCACCCCGACCTTAAACACACTTGGAAAGAACCTTCTTCACTTTGTAGAATATTTTTATAAATTTGGTAAAAATTTTTATTTATAATGCGAGTATATTTCAACAGTTTTTAGCATCAGTTAAATAACTTGTAGGAAACTTTTATCGTAGTTATTAAATATTTCATTGTAGATAAATGAATGCAACTTTTCGTTAAACCCAAAATGTGTTTTTGACTTTATTCGTAATACTTACACACACTTTTTTTGTTATACAGCAAACATGACAATTTTTGTAAAGAAGATCTACGAGTACAACAGTTATTGTAGTTTTTAACAAATTATTTTTGTATTTAACTGGAAGGAAATTCTTCACAGTTCCGAGAAATTTCTCAACCAAATCGCATTTAAAACATTAAAAAATAACACTGTGCGTAATTTTTTAAGTCATGGAAATATAACCACATACGGACACCACTACGTGATAAAAGACAAAAAAAGATACATGTCTCCCAGTTTTGCCAAAATTCATGCACTTGTTTAATGGTGTCTTTTTTGCGAAAAAGTGATAATTTTGCCAGGCTCATATCGTGTAAATAGTTCGGAATTTTGATTTACTCTCTGAGGGATTTTTGCAGTTGATATTTTCCCTGAGTCTTGAACGGTTTGCTACCTATGGACCTGAACAAGGAGAGAAAGGTAAAAAATCGAATTTTTTAAAGTTTTTTGCGATTTTGACCGTGAAGATGAAGTTGTTTTTATTCGATATGTTCACAATTTTTGTTCTTTATGACAAGAGCTACTACTTTCCCTCAGAGAGTAAATCAAAATCTCAAACGGTTTGCAAGATATGATCATGACAAAATGATCACCTTTTTGCAAAAATTACACCGAGGCGCCATATCTTTAGGGGCCCATACTGGGAGACACAGGCCTTTATTTTTTGGTCTTTTATCATGTAGCGGTGTCCGTATATGGTTATATTTTATCGTCTTGTACTGTGTAATGTACTCAGAAAAAAAATCAACGAGTGTTCGAACTCACGGATGATGTGTTAACACCTTTTTGCTACTCGGTACCTGTTCGATTTCTATGAACACATTAGTAAATGTTACATTGGAAAATAAAAAATAATAGTGTTTTTGTATACACCGGGCAATACTGAACATCAAATGTCTCCCTTTGTTTGGCCATAGCAACAACACCGAAACAACCAAACACACAACATCACACATACTTTGTCCCAAGTAGCTGACGTATACGTGTGTTACATAACCACATGTTTGTCATATCAACAGCAACGACACAGCCAAACACACAACATCACACATACTTTGTACGAAGTAGCTGACGTATTAGTGTGTCACCATAACGTTGACTGGCTTGCAAATTAAATTTTGCGTGGCTATGCTTTATATCTCCGTTCAACAACAGCAACAGACACATGTACATACATACATTATTATGTTAATACATACGCTATAGACACAATTTCGTTTGCCTCACCCCTGCCACAACACTCTTTCATTGCTCTCTTGTTCGCTCATTTTTGTTTAACACGTCATTATTCTCTTTCGCAACCGCAGAAAATCTGGGTTTAGCAGCAGCATAAAATCTGGTTTTAGCAGCAGCCGCTATAGATGTTAACACATCGAAAATATTTTTTAAATTTGAGTTCAAAATTCCCTTAAATGTAATGTATCCGGTTGAATATTTTACAAAACTGATAACACGGTATGACAATGAAAATATACTTTCCAAATGGACGACTGTAACTTGTAGGCCTGCTTGAGTAAATCACTTTTAAATTTTCAGAATTTTGAATGCACCCTCAGAATCTGAAGTTATCGGCAAAAACAGGGTTTCAACACTCCACGGACTAAATTACTTTTAACTAAATTAGTTTGAAACCGATTTTAAATTTTTTAACTGTTTTAGAAGGACAAATAGTTAATGATTTGAAATATATATATATCATTATATTTTTAACAACCCATGTGAGAATAGTATCCGAAATATTTGAAATTTTCAATTAAACTGTAATGTTTTGTATTCCATACATGAGAAAAAAGTTAACATCTGATATCAAAATAATTAAAAATAAATTTTAAAATTTTCTTTAAATCAGATACCATGGAAACATTAAAAGAAGAAAAATATTGATTCTGAAAAAAGTGAGTTAACACATTCTTTCACCAGGGGCTTCAATTTTTAAAGGTACAATTTCTTTCTTAAACAAAATTTTGATTTTATCCAGAATGTGCGAAATATACACACCTCTACTAGTTATATCGCACATACTGGGAAATTCTAAATTCATCTTTATAAAACCGTTAAAAAATGGAAAATCCACATTTCGATATACAGAGAATGGTCCCTTGCATAACCACGTCATGAGTTATTAAGCAAATGAAATGGTAATAACCGACAAAATAATACAAATCAGTTACTTGACAGAAAGTTCTTTTTCGTTTCCTGAACAATTTCCATTTTGTCGCTTAATACATTCTGCCGGGAACGTGTCGATATAATATTTTTTTGTGTGGCCCAAACGTGGCTTTGTTTCCTGAAAACTTCTGAAACCAAAAAACCTTGAAAACAACAATGAAATAAAAAAAGCAGCAGCTCCAATTCATGAAAGCAATGTTGGCAAACATATACATCGTTCCTGCAATATGTTGTTGGGGACGTTTGTATTTTCAGCGTGCGTACTTGCCAGTCCTTATGAGGACTGGTAATCTATTGTCCATCACATTAATTATTTATTCAAGGAGACATATCCTAATTTTAAATTTCTTAATTAAATTTTAGGAAATGACGTATTTGATTTACGGAAATACATTCTTTGATTGAAGGATTTTCTTCTATAAGACAATTGTCGTACAAACGGAGAAATATATATTTACTACACGCTGAAAAATCTGTCGCTTTTTGATGTTTGGATGCAAATATAACGTGTTTTTGGTGCTAGTTCCAAATATAATATACTTACGTACAAGCACGTAACACGTTTGTTTCTCAATAGTACATGTTTGAGACACACTAATTAATATGTTATTATATATGGGTTTGTGTCCCAAATATATCTCAGTGTGTGACACAAGTACAGCAGTGCTTGCTGGACCGTTTATGTTCTCTCGAGAGCAAGAGAATAAAAGATGGACAACGACAGATTCTATCTTGTAACTGTGTGTCTGTATTTTTGTATTATTCTTTCAGCCAGTGATTCATAAATATTCGGGAATTTTCTTTCTTATTTTCGCTGATGTATTGCGATTTAGTTTCATGTATTTAGTCGTCAATGGTACATCGGACAGAGGATATCAAAAGCGCCTGAGCAGTGAAAAAAGAATAAACAAAGGCTCGGTCATTTATTGGTTTGTGATACTCCTTTATTTTTTGTGGATGTTTTTCGAATATACAAACATATTTATGTGTCATACCAAAAGTGAGAAACGATTTTGAGGAACTAAACTGGTAAGGGCAACAACCTGAAGCCCTTTGTCTGTCCGAGCCTTTACTGAGAAAATCGGAACGGCGGAAATTTAAAGAAAAAATACAAGTTGTGAAATTTGAAATTTAAGAAAAAAAAAACACAAGTAACTTGGCTTGCATGAACTAGATTTGTATGTATATAAGAATATTGTTTGCGTACCAACGCATAGTTGAAACCTTCTGAAAGAAAAACGTGAGAGACAATATCGAAATGAAAAATAAAAGAGCAGCAGATTCTCATTCTATGAACAAAAAACAAGTAATGCATTCAATGCAAGTAAATTTAAAAAGGGTCGTTTTAAATCTTTTAATTTTTTGTATTAATTATTTATAAATATGGATTTATATTGATAAAATTAACTCTAATAAATAATACATATATATGAAATCAAAGAATAATTCGTTTCTAATTATTATTGTGTTTGGGAGGAACTGCGCATATATTTCCACGTAAAAGCATACATGTTTGTCAGTAAACATGCTACTGTTGCATTTAAATGCAAGCGAGTTTGAGACTTGCAAACATATGAATGCTTGCACTGTGTTCCAAACATATACATGGTTCCTGCAGAATATGTTTGGGAGACCATGTTTCAGAGGCGTATTTTTTAGCGTGTATATGTAAAAATTGGTCCGTGTTTAAGGAAATTGGTGCTATATTTAATGAAGAGTTTACTCGTTTTAAGTACATTCGTACCTAATGTAAGTAAAAAATGAGCTTGATTTGAGGAAAAATTGACTCGTTTGAAAAACTTATTTCCACATTTGTAGGAAAATATTTCAAATTTGTAGCAAACATGTATTTATTAGAGAGCAAGAGGTGTACTGAATTTAAAGAAATTTATTTTTTTTAATAAAATATTTCTTCGATGTAAGGACATAAAGGATCCTTAATCTAAAGAAAAATGTATACTAATTTGTTTTCAGATATCGTTGCATCCATTAGAAATTCAATTGTCCTTGGTTGAAGCGTGTTAGGAATAACATTTAGTTCTCCTTGTTTTGAGTGTGTATATAGTACACACAAAATAATTTATCGTTAGGTGTGGTTGGAGAATGGGATACCAATTTTGATTTTAGAGTATGCAGATTTTTAGGAATTCCACTGCTTATTGTGGTATTTTTATGTACCTTGAATAAAATATCATTTAGATTTTGATTTTTTGCAATAAACGCAATACCGATTTAAGTTTAGAAGCGAATTTAAGCCGCCGTCAGTATATGAAATGTTGTTACCAATAGTATATCACTCGAATTTTCACCACTAATTTGCTATTTTCTTACAACTAATTTTAATATAAATTTTATAACCTGTTCGCAGAGAAAACGTTCCAAAAAATGTATAGAAATCTCAGTGGAGATTTATTTTATATTTGAATTCGGAAACGTTTTCAATTATGGTTTCGCTAACATATTAAATTCGTTTTGTTTCAAATTGGTTTCCCTACGGGGTGTAGCTGATAACAAAGCTTTCGGGAAGTTGGCTGAGATGGTTTTACACATGCTCTGCATTCCAACTAGAAATGAATGTATGTAAGAGAGTATATACATACAATTACGATATAAATACCAAGACGCAAGAAAACTGAACTCGTACTAATAGGAGCTTTATTAAGAAAAAAATGCTTATTTTAAACCCATTACAATCAGTCTCTATAAATGCTTAATCCAGTAATTGTGTACTTAGTTTGCCATTACATCCAATAAAGTGATATGGAAGAATTTCAGTGGCCATGTACTTACTTTACTTTTATTGACTATATTACAACCCCATGAGGTCAGACGTCTTACACATATTAATTAAACAAACAAATTAAACAAATTTCAACATATTCTTCCAACTGGCTCTATCCTTCGCCTTTTCTCGCCAGTTGGTAACACCAAGGATACGGAGGGATTCTTCTGCCTGGTCTTTCCAGCGGAGTCTTGGTCGTCCTCTTTTCCTGCTTCCATCGGGTACGTTATCGAAAACATTTCGCGCTGGCTCATCTTCATCCATTCTGATAACATGGCCTAGCCAACGCAATTGGCACACTTTGATTCGTCTAGCTATGTCCACGTCAGAATAGAGATTATATAGCTCTGCGTTCCAGCGACGTCGGTACTCGCCGTTTTCCCTAACAGGACCATATATTTTGCGGAGAATTTTTCTCTCGAAAACTCCCAGGTGTTCTTCATCCGCATGCGATATGACCCAAGTTTCAGAGCCATATGTCAAGACAGGTAAAATGAGAGTCTGATATAGCTGGACCTTTGTCCGTCGAGAGAGGGCTTTGTTCCTAAACTGCTTGCTGAGGCCAAAATAACATCTATTTGCAAGCACAATTCTCCTATCTATCTCCAGGCTGACGTTGTTGTCTTTGTTCACGGCGGATCCAAGGTAGACAAATTCATCTACCACTTCAAAATTAAATCGGTTGTCAACGTTCAAGTGCGGACCAAGTCGAGAGGTTTCCCTAGTCGTTGACACCATCAATTTTGTCTTGCGCTCATTAACAGCAGGACCCACCTTCGCTGATTCCTTTTCGATTCTTGAAAATACTGCAGTAACCGCTCGCAAATTTCGCCCAATGATGTCTATGCCGTCAGCATACGCCAGCAACATATGGCTTTTCGCGTTAATGGTCTTGTTCGTATTTACTGCAGCCTTTCTCATTATTATCTCCATTAAGATGTTGAAGTGATTGTACGAAAGTGTGTCGCCTTGTCTAAGTCCTCGCTTGGTACAGAATGGTTCAGTGAGGTCTTTTCCCACTTTCAGTGCTGATTTGGTGTTGGTCAGAGTCATTCTACAGAAGCGGATCAGTTTCGCCGGAATACCAAGTTCAGACATAGCTTCGTTCAGTTTTCCCCGTATGGGGCTATCGAAAGCAGCTTTGTAATCGACAAAAAGGTGGTATGTATCGATTTGCTTTTCGTGGGTCTTTTCCAGGATCTGGCGTAGCGTGAATATTTGGTCAGTTGTGGACTTGCCTGCTCTAAAACCACACTGATAACATCCAATCAGGTTTTCACTAATTGGCTTAGTCTTTCACATAATACGCTCGACAAGACCTTATATGCGATGGATAAAAGACTGATACCGCGATAGTCGGAACAGACACACGGATCACCCTGTTTGAATACAGGACATAATACACTGAGACTCCAGTCGTCGGGCATAGATTCCCCTAGCCATATACCGCATATCAGTTGGTGCACGTGGGCTAACAGTCCTTCACCACCTGCCTTAAAAAGTCCAGCGGGTAGGCCATCCGCACCCGCGGCTTTACCATTCTTCAGGCGGGAGATCGCCAATCTATACCATCCTCCACTATCATTACCTCCTGATCTTCAGTGGAAGAATCTGATTGGAGTAGTGCTGAAAAGTGGTCTCTCCACATTTTGAGCACACACTGCTTCTCAGTCACCAGATTCCCATTCTCGTCCCCGCAGGAGGGCAGCCCATTATCAGGCCCGTTGGTTGACCTTCTTACCCTCTGGAAAAACTCTCGCGATTCACCATTCATCCTGCACATTTCGGTTCTTTCACTCCCTCTCTGCTCCTACTGCCATTTTCTCCGCCTAAATAGTTGGTTTCCTCCCTTCTCAGCCTCTTGTACCGCTCACTCGCAGCACGCGTTGTGACTGACTGTTTCGTTGCCATACGTGCAGCGTCTTTTTCATCAGTTGCAATGCGACATTCTTCGTCGTACCATGGCTTATCCTTCTGCGGTTCTCGATAGCCAAGTTCAGTCATTGCAGCGATTTCCAAAGGATGGGAGATGTGCTTCCACTGCGCATCTGGGTCTTCGGGAGGGGGCGTATTCTGCTCCAGCAGGAGAGAGAGTTTCTGTCGATAGGACATTGATATCTCCGGTGTTTGCATCTTGTCAATATCCAGCTTTTCCTGTGTTCGGCTCCGTACGTTTTTCGCCCTGCTCAATCTCGTGCGAACTTTCGCAGCGACCAGGTAATGATCCGAGTCGATATTGGCACCTCGAATCACACGTACATCCATTACACTAGAAGAGTGCCTGCCATCTATTACCAAGTGATCAATCTGGTTCTTCGTCCGTTGATCAGGAGATATCCAGGTCGCCTTATGAATGTCCCTATGCTGGAATCGTGTGCTACTAACTACCATGTTCTCTGCAGCGGCGAAGTCTATCAGTCTTATTCCATTATCGGAGGTGGTATCATGTAGACTGTGACTGCCGACGGTTGGTCGAAAGACACTTTCCTTTCCTAATCTGGCATTAAAATCGCCTAGAATAGCCATGTACACTCCCATTCATAAACCCATTGATTATGAATAACCATTTTACACCGTGGTTAATTAACTAATAGGTTTGGACACAAATGGAAATAGTTGCTGTAGGTTAACAAAATTTCATGTAGGTTGCAAAAATCGAAAATAAAGTTGAGTTACATCCAAGTCCGTCAAAGGGCAAGAAAAAATGGTATATTTTCCAAAGCTGCAACGGGAAATCTGCCAAATTTGTAAACTCCAATTCTATGGATATTTAAATCAGTAGACAAAATTGCTCAAATTGGAAATGCTGAAATTGTAATTGGAATGAAATGAATAGATTGAAATTCACTACGTGGCCTACTTTTAGTATCATGAATATATCAGATTTAAAATTTTAAAAACTTTGAAATATCTAAAACTAAACTTACTGATTTTCTTGAAAATTTCTCTCTTTAATGTAAAGAAACTCCTTACTTATAGCTAAAAACCAAAAAGAGTCTTGCTTATGTATCCTTATATTTCGCTTTAATAGACTAATGACCAAATTCTCTGTCATTAATTAAACATTACTAAACAAAAATGATAGCCATTGTTTAACTAGTACTTCATATTTTCAGTGTAGGGTTTAACTACACCACATATTGGCAGCACTGCTAAAACATAATTTTTCTATTTACTTTGTCTTTGTCATTTCATTAAAAATGGATACAATAAATGCGCGGTCGGCAAATTTTTCTGCAGTAGATATTGAATTGTTATTAAAATTAATGGAAGAAAACAAAAACATTATTGAAAACAAGAAAACAGACTGTTTCACTTCCACACAAAAGGAAGATACATGGATGCAGCTGTGTGACACGTGTAAGAGTGAAAGTGTATCACAGCGCAGAGCGAAAGTGTTAAGAGCAAAATATTACAATTTTAAAAAGAATATGAAGAAACGAGCTAGGAGCACTTACGTCACCAGCGGCATGCCGCCACTGAAGGAGTCCATGTCTTATTGTGACCTTAAGCTCAAATCAATTTTGCATGACGCAGAGGTATCAGGTCTGGAAGCAGTGTACGATTCTGACTTTATCATTGAAAACAATGAGTTTGATGTGGCGTGAAGTGAACATTTTTTTGACAGGACTTATACTTTTAGGCAATACACCGCAAAATGCATCCCGGAATTGCGAACTCGGGCACAGTGCCGGAAAAGAGAATAACGATTCATCATATATCGAAATGGAACAACTGGAAAGTCCGTTATGCAGTTGGCAGAACTATCATCGCGGAAAGTTGAAGAAGCCAATAAATCAAAAATTAAATAAAAGTCCAAATAGGAAAGCAAAGAACGTGACATCTTGGACGAAACTAGCCGACGTGATGGCAAAGTGGTGAGAAGAAAATATTAAGAGAGAAATATAACTTATGGAAGAAGAGTATCAGTCGCGGCTTTCCTTTTGGGAGGAGAACAAGTTGTTAGAGAAGAAAGAGTATGAACTACGAAGGCAAGTAATGCTGGCAAAACGCGAAAAAAAACATGCAGAAAGAAAATCGATTTTAAATTACAAATTGCATACAGAAAGTTATCTCAGGGTACAAGTACAAAACTGTATACTGCTACAAGTAGTATTGAACTGTAATACACTATTAGTTATGTACAAAATACATATATAATAATTCATTTATTTTTGTTTGTTTGTATGTTTGCCAATGTGAACTTTTATCGCAGTTAATTTAATAAAAATTAGTTTTGTTACATTGAAGCAAAATATTTATCAATTAAATTCTCTCTTGTGGCATTGACAGTTTCTTCTCTGATATTCCGATTGTGAGGCACCCTTAAAACCTCACTTACAGCTTCGTCTATGTGTGGAGCAAGTATTGGTGCGTCCACCTCTCTATTGAGACAACAAATGTTGTGTAGCACTCCTGTTGCAACTATAACACCCTTTTCAAATTCATGGGAATTTCTAGAGATAGCATATGAAATTTACAATTCCATACTCCATATGACCAAACAACAAAGAAGGTTTCCCATTACATCCCATGAAGGCATTGGGGAGAGCTTCCCACAACCAGTGAGCTGTGCGCTTTCTAATTTCTTATTCACTGATTGGGACCTACAGTTTTACACCGGTTCCGAACGGTATTTTGAGAAGCTTTTTAATGGCTAAGTACTCGATAGTGTCGCCAACACTAAGCGAGGTGGCCGTTGTCGAAAGAAATTTTAAGATGGTCAGAGCAGGGAGCGAACCCACGTTCTTATGCACGATAGCCGCGCACACCAGCCATTGCACCACCGACGGCCAAATGACGGTCATAGCCGCGCACACTAGCCATTGCACCATCGACGGCCATATGACCGCTCAACACAATTTCTTGTCTTTATATGGGATTCGTTAAAAAGGTTTTCAGATACTATACTGGCTCTTGACAAGGGTGTAATTACGAAATATGAATTTTCTAAACCACTCTCTGTAATGAAAATAATTTTACCAAATACTTTAAACTCCAAACGGTAATGAATGCGTGAGTTACGGAAAATTGTGGCATCATGAGTCGAGCCTGGCCAACGTGCCACAATATCTAGAATTTTAAGCTCACTATCACACAATGTTTGAACATTTATTGAGAAAAATCCTTTTCTGTTGCGATGCAGCTGAGCAATGTCACCACCTAAATTATTTAGCGAATTAAAACATATCAATTTGTTATAAAATCTAACAAGGAGAATGTATATGTATGTGAGTGCAGTCCATAACCGCAATAAAAGCTGGAAAAAGTTGTAAAAATTTTGCTTTAACATTGTTCAACTTATCTCTGCTCTTTGAAAAATTAATATATTCATCTCGGAGAAGTGCTATATGATATGAGACTACATCAATAACCCTAGATATCGTAGGTTGTCACCATTCATTCGCTGCACGCATTCTCCTAACGGCTGCCATATTGAAAACACATTGCTGAAACAAATACATCACATACCCGCCCTTCGTTTATGATATAAATTTGAATATTTTACAGGACTGTATGTGATAACAACTCATTAGCCAATAACTTCAACTTCAAAACCCCATATCTCTGAAGCGGCTTTACATATCTATTCTGTGTTGTTCTGTGAGCAATTCTAACTTCAAGTTCGAACATTTTTGGCCACACTCGCGACGTAGTGTGAAGCCGTATTCAGTTCTTACGAAATTTTAGTACGAAATTATGTCACTTATCTTTAAATGAAAAATTTTGTAGCGAAGAGTTACCACCTATCTGTGATTAACCTTGCAAATATTTCATTCATAATTCCTCGAAGTACTTCATTTTGTTAAAATTATTGAAATGTTACAATTGTTGAAATGCCCAGATTTCGGTCCCAAAAAATTACACAAGTTTACAAATTCGGGTCAACTTTGGATCACAGCCGCTGTGAACAAATATTAACGTTATTTGAGGTGCTGAATTCGAACCCGGTTTTCTAGTTTTCTAGTTCTCATAACGATCATCAGCTGTTGGCATCTCTTGAAACATAATTTTAATTGTATTCTTATAGTTATTTTTGTTTCAAAACCTGTACAAATGCAAAGAGAGGAATGAAAAGTCGATTAGATTCATTTTTGTTATGTTGGAAAAGTGGAAAAAATATTACAAATGTGATGAAAGATGCATATTTTCATTATTTTGGCTTCTCTGTAGAAACACGCAGAAAAATTTGAATTTGTTTGTTGTATGGATGCAAATATAACATGCGTTTGGAGCTTGTCGCAAATATAGTATACTTGTGTCCGAACACATTGTGTTTGCTATTAAATATAACATGTTTGGAACACAATGATTAATAGGTTATAATATATATATTTGTTGCCCAACTGTTTGTTTAAACAAAACACTACAATAAAGAAACAAAAAGCAGCAGGTCTTCAATTCACGAAAGCAATGTTTGTAAACTTGTACATGGTTCCTGCAATATGTTGGTGGGGTCCTTTATTTTTAAGCGTAAAATACTCCTAGCCATGGGTAGCGAAATTAGTTTGTAAAGCGTGTAGCATAAAACTGTACAAGCGGTCACCTTGTCAAGAAGTATGCTCTCCATTTTTAATGTCAATGTTATGGAGAGAGCCGAAAATCATGTAGGTGATTGCTATTTTTGCTTGATGAATATGTTCGGTCTAAATTCAAAACTAGCAAAATACAAATATACCTGTCATCAGTGTCCAAGACAATTATCCAATTTATCCACTTATGAGTGCAAATTCCATGGGAAATTTCAGTTCGTCACCGACGAAGAGTTCATCAACGGCCGAATATTTTAACATGGAAGAAAACAATCAAATTTCGCAAAATAATCTGAATGACTTGATTCGTGATTTGGATTTATAGAAACAAAAAGCAGAATTGCTCGGATTATGGTTGCAGGAGTGAAATTGTCGCAACACTCAAACAAAAGTCACTATTAACAGAACCAGAAATCATGTGCTTTTACCGTTTTTCAAAAAAGAAGAGAACATATGAGTCTACGATGACATCAACGGATTATTCGATGTGATGAATACATCGTACTATGCAAATTAATGATGTTTGTTCGTAGATAGTTCCAAATGCAGCCTGAAGGCTGAGCTGATTCACAATGCAAATATAAAACCATCCATTCGGATTGATAATACAGTACAAACGAAAGAATGCTACGATACAATATGCAATATTTTGAACAACATCCAATACAATGAACATCAATTGAAAATTTGTGGCGTTTGAAAATAAATTCTAATTAAATTTTTGAGAACAAGTTATTTACATACTATTCGAAATTTTGCTATTTTTTGTGCCTGTGGGATAGCCGTGCATCTGACCAACATTATGTGATAAAAGATTGGCCAAGTGCTACAAGTTATGAACCAGGAAAACAAAACGTATCTTCTACATCACTTGTGAACCCACAGAACATTTCCCTGCCAAATATCCACATAAAACTTGACCTTATCAGTAAATCACTCAACCCTGAAGGACCTGCTTTTAAGTACTTGCCCAAGGTGTTTCCCAAATTATCATACCAGAATATCAACGACGGAATGTTTGTCGGACCTGATATTCCACAATTAATGGGCGACGGAAATTTTATAAAATTATTAACGCCCAATGAATCAGGGGCCATCATCAATTCAAGATGTTGTTCATAACTTTCTCGGCAATCGCAATCCCCGGATTTCAAGCAAATAATCGCCAGTATGTTTAAAAATTATCGTACGATTGGAGCCAGTACGGCTTTCGATATATTACATTTTCTTCATTCCGATCTCAAGTTTTTTTCCCTGAGAACTTACGTGATACGACCGACGAGCAAGGAGAGAGATTTTGCGAAAACCGAAAGACGAATAGCCGAATAGAATCTTTTAGTTTCTCTGATCCCAAACCGTGTATACTTGTGTCATCAAACAAATGATTTCGTACGAAATAACTTGGTCTGAGTACGAAATAAATGAAATGTTTTCGTTTTTTTTCGTACTTCTTACGGCAACTTAAATTTCGCTAGAACTGAATATGGGGTTTAAGCGAGATTATCGTCAAAAGAAATCAAAGATCGTCAAAGCGGTCGTCATTGCGGGACTGACGTCACTTGATACAAGGCGAAGAATTCGAATGTGTAGGATCCATGTAAACATAAATTTTTCTTCAAATTAAATTTTGAGAAAATTATTTTCTTTTGTCCACAAGAGCAGTTCAAACTGTTAAGTTATACTACGAACATTAACTTTAACATGTAAACTAACAAAAGCGGTCATAAAGACATATATAATTCATTCAAATAATTGTACCATACCTTTTGCTGTACAGTACAATTTTAATACATTGTTAGATGTAAGAAAGTAAGATGTACCAAAACTTGAAATTTATCACATTGAAACCAACTCTATATTATATATGGCATTAGTCTTATTATGTTTGGTTTTACAAATAACTAAATAAATGAAACGAACATATGGGTATTTCCACAGAAATGTCCACCCTGACCTTAAAAATTAAAAGTCATGCACCAGTTTGTTTTACATGTATTATTAAAGAGAAGTATTCAAAATTTTTTAAATGGAAGAGTTCCTAGGTTTCCTTAGTTGCGATGGTGTGTTATCGGGCTACAAAATACAGGTTCATGTTTTACAGATAACATTTCTAAGAGTAATTATGCAATTTGAATCTTCGAAAGAGGAAGACATGCAAATACAAGCAGCTCAAACTGAATTTTCAACTAGAACAATAATTTATAATTATCTACTATCTCCTCTTGTTCTCCTAATCATTATTTTACAAAAAAAAAAAAATTTTTCGCTTCAAGCGAAATATATCTTAAAAGTTAAAATATACATATATATGAAAGCTAAAATTCATGTTTTATTTGCGTTCAGTCATTTTTAAATAAAAATTTTAACTAAAAACATTCCAGTGGAAATTTAAGTAACGTAACGTCAGGTAAATAAAAACCAGTACCTAAGTTTCAGTCGGGTGAACCGACTTAATCATACCCTCACCCTAAGTCATTCATTGCGTGGAAGTTCTGTTAAAAAACACTCATATTCAAAACTGACCATATTCATACTGATCTAAGTATTATTGAATACCCAAATTAGTTAGGATCTTAAGTGGTTTTGGGAATTTTTTCCCTCCCAATATGGGCATGGCAAGTTGTTGCCAAAGTTTTGATCAGTAGCAATTTTTATTAAGATCGGTTATGATATATTGGAGATATCGAGTCGGCAAACCCCAAATACGCCCAACTTTTGTATAGGAGGTACGAAACTTTTAGTAAAATATTGCCAAGTACCGAATTTAATTAAGATCGGTTGTAGTTTATGAGGATTATCGTGTCGATCAACCGGCCATCCGCCCAAGTCTTATATGGGAGGTACCAGAATGGGTGTGGCTAAACAGGTCAGTTTCTATAGGATAGCTTTATTTGACTAAATATTGACTAGTACAAACTTTCATAAAAATTGGTTCAGTTTAGCGGGACTACTCGTGCCGAACAACCAGACGGCCAAACAACTTTTGTATGGGAGGTATCACAATGGGCGTGGGAAAATCACCCTTGTTTTAATCGGTGATTGACGTTTGCTAACGTGAAGCCATATTCCTAATTTCATTAAGGTCGGAAGTGTTTCACGCAATTTATCGAATTGACAACCCGGACGAACACCCTGCTTTGTATGGGAGGTATCAGAATGGCCGTGAAAATCTCACCCATTTCCTCCAGTTATGTAGGCAGTTACAGATTATTAACCGGTGTGTAAGTTGAAGCTAATCACATCTACCAGAAGAAATGTTTGAAAGAAATATTATTTTGTGCTAAATGTGTCGATTTGTATGGGAGGTACCACAAGGGGCGTGGTCAAAACCACAATTTTAAACCCCAAACTCAATATTGGCAAAAAATAGTCACTGACAAAATTACATTGTGATCTGTAAATGTTTACGACTGTTATCGTTTGACCAGCCGGACAGACATAGAGACAGACAGACAGACACACAGACGAACATGTCGCAAACGTCTTAAAAACTCCTAAAACGAATTTCGTCCAAAGATACTAAGGGTCCAATACGGTTCCTTCTATGTGTTACATTTTTTACGTATTAAATGATATACAGGGTGATTCAGGAAGTTCCGGACAAATTTCTCCAGCGCATTCTTTGGCTCATTTCATGAAGAAAAGTCCACTAGGACCATGTCCGAAAATGGAAGGGTGCGAAATGGCAGCGGGTTCAAAATTTTCGGATTGGCGGTCGGACGGTAGTAGGGTAAAGTTGCTAACTTCTGAGCCAGTGGTCAGATTTTTTTGATTTTGGGCTTGTGGGAAAGGTCTTTAAGACCTGATTCGTCATTGTGCTGATTCGTCTTCATCTATTCTATTGGCATGGACTAGCCAGCGCAATCGCGATATTTTGATCCGCTTAACTATGTCAATGTCGGGTTGAAGTTCATACAGCTCATGGTTCATGCGTCGGCGATACTCGCCGTTGTGCACTATAGGGCCATACATTTTTCGGATATTTTTCTCTCGAAGACTCCTACAGATGTTTCGTCTGCTTGCCATAATACCCATGATTCTGCGTCATAAAGCAAGACAGGTTGTATGAGAGTTTGGTATAATTGGACTTTTGTTACTCGAGAGAGGGCTTTGTCTCTAAAGTGCTTGCTTAGCCCAAAATAACATCTATTCGCAAGCACAATTCTCCGCTTGATCTCATGGCTGACGTTGTTGTTTTTGTTTAAGGCAGATCCGAGGTATATAAATTCGTCCACGACCTCGATATTATAACGGTTATCAACGTTCACGCTTTGGTCTAATCGCTCGTTGTAACCATTAATTTTGTCTTGTCCTCATTTACCGTCAGACCCACTTTTCTTGACTCCTTCTCAGTTCTCGAAAACACCGCAGTTACTTCTATAATTGTGCGTCCGATGATATTTATATCATCAGTATACGCGAGCAGCATGTGACTGAAAGAAATGGGGTCCCATAACATGGCATGAAGGTATTTAGGTGAGCTTCTCACAATCAGTGAGATGTATGCTTTCTAGTTTTACACTCACTAACTTCGCCTAGATTCTAAAGGTTCGGTAAGAACCTTACCAATTTTCACTGCGGATTTGGAGTTCGTCAGGGTCATCCTGAAACATTGAGTCGTAGAGTTTCTCCCGTATCGGGCTATCGAAGGCCGCCTTGTAATCAACAAATAGATGATAGGTGTCGATTTGATTTTCATGGGATTTCCAAAGTTCGGCGTAGCGTGAAAATCTGGTCGGTTTCCCGGCCTAAACCACACTGGGATGGCCCAATCAGGTCAGCGATATTTGGTTTTAGTCTTTCGCACATTATGCTTGATAGAACCTTATATGCTATGGATAAAAGGCAGAGACTCGGGTCACATTTTTTAAATATGGGACATAGTACACTGAGACTCCAATCGCCGGGCATGCATTCATTTAACCAAATTTTGCTAATGAGCTGATGCATGCACGTTAACAGCTCATCGCCGCCATTCTTAAGTCGGGCAATAGCTGTTCTGACCTCGTCGTGGTTAGGAGGGGGCCAATCGACGCCGTCGTCCAAATTTTGATCGATTGTCTCGTCATTGGATATCTTAGGTACCAATAGCGCAGAGGAATTATTTCTCCATATTCCCAACATACTCTGCACATCTGCGATGAAATTTGTCCTTACAGAAGGGAGGCCCTGAACCATGTCTATTAGTTCCGTTTTTGACTTTTTTGGTAGAATTCGTCTTCCTTCTGTATCGTATGACTTAATTTTCTCACTCTCGCGCTTTCTCCACTGCCGTTTCTTACGCCTAAAGAGACGGTTTACCTTCTTTCTTTTCTCCCTATACCGCTCAGTCGCAGCTCGCGTTGCAATTGACTGAAGCATTACCATACGTGCAGCGTTCGTTTCATCATTTCCAGTGCGACAATCTTCATTGTACCATGGTTTGTTGCGAAGCGGTTTTTCGAAACCAAGTACGGTTGTTGCGGCAGTTTTTATAGAGTCGGAAATGGGTTTCCACGGCGCATCAGGATCGTCATCGGGAGGGGGTGGATTCTGTGCCAAAAGTTGCGAGAGCTTCCTTAAGTAGGCTTTGGCTACCTCTGGTAATTGCAGCTTTACGATGTCTGTCTGGTTTCGTACGATTTTCGCTTTAGTTAATATTGTGCGAAGCTTTTCTGCTACCAGGTAGTGATCAGAATCGATGTTAGCCCTCTGATCACTCGTACGTCCATTACACGGGATGAGCGCCTTCCATCAATTACCACGTGATCAATTTGGTTCTTCGTTCTTTGATCAAGGGATACCCAATTAGCCTTGTGGATGTCTTTAACCTGGCTTCTTGTACTACTAACGACCATGTTTTTTGCCGCGGCAAAGTCAGTCCGTCTCATACCGTTGTCGGAAATGTCAGCATGTAGACTGAAATTGTCAATAGTTGGATAAAACTCTTTTCCAGTGCCAACTTAAACATTAAAATATCATAGTAAAATCATAATGTTATATGTCTTTGGCATCATCATCTTTGCCTTCTGTCGGGGCTTGCACACAAATTAGTGAAATATAAAAATATTTCACTTTTATGCGGATTGTGGATGTTAAGAATCGTTTTTCCTGAAATGATAAAAAATGGGCGTGGCCAGGTGGTTGATATTTATTTAAAAGGTAGCTTTTGACAAAAAATGACCGTAACCAGATATTGTTAATGTCGGATTGTTGATGTCAAGCAATGGGACAGCCGCTCAATTTTGTATGGGAGGTACCACATTGGGAGTGGCAAAATCACCCATTTTTCACAGCAGAGTGAAGTTTTGCAAAATGTTGCCTAATATCAAATTTCATAAAGTATGGTTGTATTTTACTGGAGTTATCTTGCCGACCACCCAATGTGAGGTACCAAAATGGGTGTTGAAAAATGTTAGTAGTTGACCTGGCTTCTGGTACAATGAAGTCTAATACCTAATTTCATTAAGGTCGGGAATGTTTGACGCAACTTGTCGTATCGGCAAACCGGACCTCGACCTGCTTTTGTTAGTTAGGTACCAGAATGGGGGTGGCAACCGTGTCAATTTTCTCCACTTAAGTAGAAATTTACAGGTTAGTTTAGAAGATATTTTTTTTTTGTAATAGATATGTCGATTTGTATGGGAGTTGCCAGAAGGGTTGTGGTCATACTGCCCATTTTCAATTCCAAACTAAGTTTGGGCAAATGACAAAACTTAATTGTAATCTGTCAAGATTTCCGTCAGTTATTGTGTTGACAAGCCAGCCAGCCAAAAAGACGGATATGACTCAATCGTCTTAAAAGGTCCTGAAACGGATTTTGGCCAAAGATACTAATGCGTTAAATTTTTTGCCCTATTCAATGCTATCCTCCTAGCACCCCTATTTAAACGATATCTTTGACAACAAACTGCAAAAATAACTGAAAGTATATTTAAAAAAATCAAAATACTTTCGTTCTGTGTCAATATTTTGTCTTGAATTAACAAACAACAAATCAATTGATTCCACCGTCCGACAGTCCATATTACACTTGAACCGGATGATATACGTCTGAAATTATAGGCAAAATGGAGTTAATTGGCGTTTCCAGTTTTTCATTTTCTGAACCTGTTGCCCAATAAAAGGACTACAATTTACGATTGACATTAAGGGGAGGTATTTATAAATGTACATGCGCTGACATTAAGACCAGTTTCTTGCCGATTTTTAAAATAATATCTACGAATTTGTAGCAATTCTTAGTATTTTTTCGGTTTCTTTATCGTCGTTGCCGATTTAGTGCGTCCTTTCCGGTATTTCTCGACATTATTTTAAAACAACATGAAACCGCTTTCCCACTTTCTATTCAATCTCCGCATGAATTTCACAAGACGTCTTGAATGGTCACTCAAGACATTTGCTGGTTTTCAAGACATGTACTGTAGCGAAGTTGCGGCAACCCAATACTTCAGTGTTCTAAAAAAAGAATTCATTTATGCGTGTAAAACTGTAAGTAGAGGACAAAAAGAAAATACTACTAATTCTACTTCGCTTCACATCCCATCGTTGTAAGCGCTGAGACATTAACAAAATGCGACTGCAGATAAATTCTGAGGCAGTTTGTTGACATTCAACTATGCCTTCTCCTACCAGGCATTCATACATGCCCTCCTTCTCAAAGAATGGTACAAATTGGTTACACATTCACATCTCGCTCCATTGAAGTAGGCCGTGAAATCTCTTTCTTATCTAAATGTACACAAATATCTAATGGGCATGCTTGTATCCCTTCTGAATGCTGGCCTGACAGAGGCATTCACACTTCCTTTTATTAAGCAGGCCTGCTGGCCGGCATACCTGTGGAAGGCAGAGCTGATGCGTTTTGGCACGCACAATTGCCTTCTACGTCTTTCTCTGTGTCTATATGTTCGCAATTCGTGGTAATCAAACCACAACGTGCGGTAGCCGAGTCAGTAATGCATGCGGTTGTAAGTGTTGAAGTCGTGAGTTCGAATCGCGAGGCAGCAAATTTAGAAATCACTTTATAATGTTCAAAGATTGTGTTTATAATTGAGCTATTATACACAAAAGTGAACATTATAAAAATGGAAATATTTCCCTTGTATTTTTTACTTTTTCCTAAGACTTTCTAAAAATGGTCTTTCAGGCCTCCTGGCAGGCCTTCATTAGCTGTCCTCATACAAAGACTTCCATTAGCTCGCTAACCAGAATGCTTGAAACGTACGCATGAGCCTTATCTCTGCAGGCCAGCGAGCACGCCTGTCAAGAGAAGAGAAGTGCGCAGGCCGGCCCCCTCCTATGGCGATTTAGGTTAATTTGAAATGACGATTAAATTTGTAGGGTGGGGCTTCTGACTGTTTTAATAGGGATAGTATTATTTTCGTGTACACGCACATACACACATAAACAAACGATTTGTTGGCAGTGCCCCGAAGTACTTTGTTGTCGCAACTGTGCTACAGGACATGTCTTGAAAAAATCAAATGTCTTGAAAGGCTATTCAAGACGTCTTCTGCAGATCTTTAGTATACACTACGAACTTGACTAATTTGATGTTATTATTCTCATATGGTTGTTTTGTTAATCTCCTACAATTCGCTAATATGCTGAATTCGATTGAAGTTATTATAATCTGATTCCTTATTCATATGAGTTGCTGCGCGACTATTTTCAAGCTAAAATGTATACACTGAGTCAACCAAATGCTACTCAATAGAAAACATTATAAATCTCGAAGTTTATAAATGAATTCACACAGAAAGTCTACGTTTCGTAAAATTTCAAAAGGAGCCGAGGTTTTTTTTTAATATAAACATTTCATAAGACAATTTATCAGGGTTTGTAACTTTTGCTAGTAAAAATTGTTCAAATTAGGTTGGGAAGACTAAGGCTAAATAATGCATTCTCTGTTCAAGACCTACAATCAGTACACTGAGAAAAAGAGAAAAATAGGTACGTGTATTTATAAGGGCGGATAAATAAGTCCTTGACTTTTTGAACTTCCCTCGTAGTTATATGAAATGCAACATTGCCCCCATCAGCTACCACCTGTTAGTAGACTACTGTCAAATTTTGAGCAAGTTACGTCATTTAGTTACTTTGCGTTTAACAGCTGTTCGAAACATACAACGTCGTGTATTTTTTTAAAAATGGAAAAAAGAGAATTCGAAGTGCTCATTGAGCATTATTTTTTGCAAAAAAAAAATGTCAATCAAACCAAGGAAAATCTTGATAAATACTATGTGGACTCTGCACCATCGATTCCAAGGCAAAGAAGTTGTTTACTGACTTTCGTTGTGGTCGCACAAGTACAAATGACGCTGAACGTTGTGAACGGTCAATTGAGGTCAATACAACCGAAAATATCAAAAAATCCACGATATGGTGTTGGTCAATCGAAGATTAAAAGTGCGTGAGATTGTTGATGCCATAGGCATTTCATATGGCAGTGTGGTTCCGATTTTAAATGATCAGTTGGGTTTAAGAAAGCTGTCTGCAAGATGGGTGCCGCGTTTGCTCACAATTGACCACAAACGTACGGGTGAACACGTGTGTAGTCTGTAGGATTTAGCCCCCAGTGACTATGTCTTATTTCCAAACCCAAAGAAATGGCTCGGTGGAAATAGGTTTAGCTCTTTAGAGAAATTATATTTTGGGAGGGATACAAAAATTTTAGAAACGTTGGACTAAGTGTGCTGAGCTGAAAGGAGATTATGTTGGAAAATAATTATTTCTCCAAAAGAAACTGTGTTTCATTCAAAAAGTCACGTACTTGTTGATCCGCCCTCTATGAATGGAGTTTATAATTCACACAGGCGAAACATATAAATAATTGGACTCTTAGGTCTAAAACCTACTGTAAAAAATATTAGCTATATCAAAAGTTATTGGCTTTTGACAGCCATCTCTTAAAATGCCTTCTCAGATGCCGTTCGGACTTGGAGAAAAGGTATAGGTCCCTATCAGTGTGGCTAAGAAGTTTACGCCGATTGTGTCGGCTTTGGCGTCGGCGGAGGGACCTGAGAAAACCGACGGCGACGACTTGGTCGGATATCCTGGCAGCTAAGGGCGATGGTGGCCTGTACTAGCGTATTCAAAAAACCGGGGTTTCAAAAATGTCGGTTTCTTCGAATATTCGGTTTTCGCGGAACCGGTTTTCGGTTAAACCGAGATGTAGAAATCGGTTAATAACCGGTTTCGGATTTTAGGACAAAATAGAAAACTATTCGTTTTATAAACATCTGATCAATCTTGTTGATGTTTGAGATCGACTACCGAGTACATAGCCATGAAAAACCTTGTTAAAATACCGTTGGGAACCGGTGTAAAACTGCAGGTCCCTATGCCTCCATGGGATGTAATGGGAAACTAAAGTGTGGGCAATATAAAATTTTGAATTTATTTTATCTTTAACAAAAATACTAATATAGACACGTTAAATCATACCCCATTTTCCAGTACACTTTGCGCCCCTAGCGATCTTCAGCGCATTAAGCGCAGCGAAAGCGCATCGGATGGTCACGATGCTTCAGTTGTTGGACTGATTGGACTTTATTAGCCTTCATACCGAAGTCTGTATGATAAATTACTATCAGCTACTGCGACAATGTTTTCCACTGAATGCACTGGATGAGCACGTGCACGGAATTTTTTGCCAATAAGGACCCTGATTGACGGACTCGCTTCACAAATTGAATTTTTACCGAATTTATTTCATAGATTTCTTACATTTGGAGTTTTTAATATTTCCCAATTTATTTTCCAAATTGTAACCTTTAACTGATAATCTGTCTCTTCGTAAATGTCAAATTGGCCATCTGCTTCGACGTAACTGGGGGTTCAAATTCCAAATCTTACATGGCCCGCCCTTTATTTAGGTTTAGGTTATTGAGGTTGTAATTCCACGTTGTCATATCAGTTGTGTAAAAACCGAAAAAACCGATTAATCGACTTACAATAACCGGTGATACCGGTTCTTCGAATATAGCAATTTTTAAAAAACCGACGTACGGTTAACCGGCCGGAATAACCTGTACTAATTGTTAGGAAATTGACCAGGCTGCTGCTGTGCAGAGTTCAGTTTTTACGAAATTTGACCTGCTGCTGTTATAGTTGTACGTAATGTGTGCGGTGTGGGACTGCCTGTTGGTGTTGTAGCGTGTGAAATTTCGTCTGTATGATGTTACGCAACATTCAAATTTTCGCTTAACTTTATTCTTGGGAATTTAAGTTTGATTATGGTTGTGTATAGGTTGTAGTTTGTTGCATGTTGTGGTTGCAACATGTTGTAAATCAGGATATTGATATTAATTGATCGATTTGATAAAAGATTAAATAAAAAGTTATATGGTGGCGCCGCCGCTCCAATTTCTTGGTAATTTCTGCGTAAATTTCTAGTGAGTACAAAAAAAATAGCAGCGCACATCGCCCTATCCATGGAAAAATCAGTAAAGAAAGTAATCAAATACGACAATATTGTAAATAATGGTATATTTCGATGTAAAATTACTGATATTTAGTTGCTCACAACTGTGTTTGCATCACAAAGAAAATGAAAAAAAAAATTTTATAAAATCCATACAAACGGTAAATGGTTGAATACAAAAAATGAATCACAAGGACATTTTAGGGCATGTTGTTCACAAAAAAGTAACCAAAATTACTATGTACCAACACCCGTCACACATACGAATGAAACAGGCGTGTTTGTGCAACCAATCTCACGCACATACATATATACATTTGTGTATATATGAAGGAGTATGAGTACAAATGCAATTGTAATAAACATTACAACACAAATTCAAAAGTAATACATACAAAAAAAAATAAAAAAACTGATTCACCACTTCTACATATACACTTTGTGTTTTAACATTAGTATACAAATATAACATGGAAGAGTAACACCACCCGTTCAAATGGATAAATACATCATTTGCATGCATGTCATATGACAATGTATTTGCAATATGTATTTTAATTAGAGTGTGCAAAACCGAAAACCGACACCGGGTTTTAGTACGATAGTAAGCCTGAAAGACAATTTCTAAAAATAAAAAAAACCTCGTTTCCCATTACATTCCATGAAGCGATTGTGGAGTGCTTCTAACAACCAGTGAGTTATGCGCTTTCTACTCGGACACCTTCTGATTGGGACCAATAGTTTCACATCGATTCTGAACGGTGTTTTAGACGCATTTTTTGCTGGTTTAACCCTTTCATTTTTGCAAAAATGTCGGTGAATACACGGGTACCAGTAGTTGTGCCTATGGCATAATTTTAGATGGTACCCAATTAATCTTTTGCATAAATCATAAACTACATTGTTAACCTTGTCAGCAAACACAAACAAGACAATAGATTTCCATAAATTCTACCGATCTATTTATTTATTTATACTAAAACTAACCAGTTTAGTGAAACGCTGTTTTCGACACACAGCCTCCTGAAAATAAACAAAATAATATAAAAATATTAGCACACAAAGTGGTTTCTGTCTCAAATGATTTCTCTGAACTAATCAGACAGCCAATATATCTAAGTTTACATTTTGAAAACATCCCGATCTTTATATGTTAATCGTCCCATTTGTTTATTTTCCCAATATAGAGTAAAGTATTTATTTGATATTTTAAACTTACAATTAATTTGCCATGAAATGGATCGTGAATTGTAGGCTTTCTAACTGGTTAAACAGCTAAATAACTCGATAAACATCGGTTGTCTGTACTATTGTTTGGAAATCAAATTCATTTAGTATCTAAGACAATAAATAGTATTGTACAAAAGAACGACAAATTCTAAAATGTTCTTGTAAAAGTGAACCAATATATATTGGCTTTTTTTAAGATACGATTTTGGAACAAAATTAAATATAAATAAACAGCTGGTGGACTCGAAAGAAAAGAAACCAGTTCCACCGGTTTTAGAAAAATTTTAATATTCAGAAAGCCTGCGGTTGATGGATATTAAAATTTTTCTAAAACCGGTGGAACTGGTTTCTTTTCTTTCGAGTCCACCAGCTGTTTATTTATATTTAATTTTGTTCCAAAATCGTATCTTAAAAAAAGCCAATATATATTGGTTCACTTTTACAAGAACATTTTAGAATTTGTCGTTCTTTTGTACAATACTATTTATTGTCTTAGATACTAAATGAATTTGATTTCCAAACAATAGTACAGACAACCGATGTTTATCGAGTTATTTAGCTGTTTAACCAGTTAGAAAGCCTAC